>FR990048.1:23216782-25919910 GCA_905404095.1 Glaucopsyche alexis | reverse complement strand
TTATTATTTATTTTACATTACAATTGTCTAAATTACATGTACAATTGTCTGTCTGTATGTCTTTTTTTTTTCTTTTTGCTATAGTAAGCTATTGTAAGCTGTGCGGCGTCGCATGTTTCCTTTGAGTATATAACAACCATGTTTCTCTGTCTGTCTCTCTCTCTCTTATAGAAAGCAAGCCAGATATTTTCGTCCGGAACTTCGTTCCATCCGGGTGTCCCTTGACACCTCTCAAGTTTTTTTTTTATTTAATCACACGAGATTCAACAGCGAAAATTAACAATAAATTAAAAACCATAGCAGGCAGCCAATTACAAGACAGATTCTATATATGTAGTGTATGACGGTGTATGTAAGCATAGATATCATACTGTCTCGAATAAAATCAGACTATCATTATGATGTAGATTTATGTACATACATAGGTACACTTATAGGCTCATAATTGTTTTATTTAAACAATATTTAAAAAAAAATTGTTAATTAGTATCACAAAGAATATTTTTGCAGTACTTAAATTATATTATGTTGATAATTTAGTCTTAATTATATTGTACTTAATTGTTCCTATAAAGGAAGTTGATACTAAAAACAAATAGAAAAAAATGTTTTTCGAACTCGAGTCGGAGAGAATTGAACTCGAGTCGGTTCGAGTTAAGCCCAACTCGAGTTAACTCGAGTTAGTTACTCGAGTCGGCCATCACTACAGCAAATATGTAAGTAATGGACCTAGTATAACAACAGGACCGAGTACTGTGAGCAAAAAAACGAGCCGAGCGAGAGGTTGGAAGAGAGGCCGTGTGTCCCTTTCTAGTAGGGTGACAATAATATTTTCTGCTGTGGCAAACTGCAAAGCTGTGTGAGACAAATTGTGAAACACTGAATGACATACAGCTGAGGCTTTAAAAGTCGACTAGATTGAATAGTGTAAAATCAAGAAGGTTTGAAGTGACGGCTGCATTAATATGTAACAGATTTTTATGTAATTATCTGCTTTACTTAAACACGATTGAGCCATTTTTGTCGCATTTCTTCATTGTTGGAAAATCTTTAAAAATTTCCCAACAATGAATTATCATTTAAAGGCTTATTTTAGGCTTCAACATGACAGGAGAAGTTTGGCATTGACATAACACATTCTTAAATAATTATAATGTTATGTAACACTTTTATACTAGAATAACTAGATTAAAATTAACAATTAACTTACAACCAGCATAACTTTCACTTCGACAAGAATACACAAAACATTTTTTCACCATTTTGACTGTTAAATCATCAAATAAATGATAAAAATATAGTTACGGAGATACATGAAGTAAGAAATAAAAACTATTTTCAATTTTAATATTATCCGGTGTTCAGCATAAAATATGTGTAATGGCGTATCTATTAATCGTAATGGCGTCTTGCGAATGATACCATCTAATTAAAAAAGAAGGAAAATGATTTAATGTAAACTCCATTTTTATTTAGTATTATATGACTATTTCTAACTTTTTAATTAGAATATGATATAGTTATAATCATTTGTTAAAATAATAATAAAGTACACTCGTTTTATCTAAGATTTTTCAAGTTACTTTTTATAAATACCAACATTTTTCTGGTTGGCAACATGCAAGAACGAGACACACAGCCTCCCTTCTGGCGATCTCGCTCGGCTCGGATTTGCCTCTATGATACGTGCATTGTGAAATACTAAAGTAATACAGTTCTTTTTAGCAATTACAAAATTTGGAGTCTTCTATCCATAGGTACTATATCCATGATGTAAGTAAGTCCACTTCTTCTTCTCATATTTAAGTGAAACTGTAAGCCATAGGTCCTCAGCTGATGAATGAAATAAGGGTCTTGGGATGACCGGAATGTCCTTCCGTACGGCTATCAAAAAACCTCCGCCGAGAGATTGACCAGTAGCTAGATAATCCCTATCACGCCTCCAAACTATGTAGGTACTGTTACTATTTATTAACTAGGTTGTCAAACAATTCTGAGCAATCAATAGAATCCAACAGCCAGGTCTCTGTGAGTCTCTGTGAGTATGATATAAACTCGTAATTTTAAATAGGTACGTATACATCACGATAAAAATCAGAACAATTTGATGGCAATCCTAATTAGAAAGAACCTTAAAATCTACTATCAAAACGTAATCTGAACGTTTTGATAGTAGATTTTAAGGTTCTTTCTAATTATCTAAGCCATTACTATTTTTTTTGGTATATTATAGTATAAGAATAACGCAATGTGTCGCGATATAATAGTAGGTAACCATTGAATATATACAGGATATCCTAGGACTAGTACGACAAACTTAAAAGGTTGATAGCTTGTCAGAATTTCCAATTTGATCTTATTAAAAACCTTACCATTTTCGAGATATTTGAACTTGAATTTTGAAGCAGATATCTGCTCAAATCTATTTCAAAATTAAGTAGCAAGATTCCATCCGAACTAAGGCCCGTATTAATAAACCGTTCTCAAACTCGTTCTCAAGACCTTTCTCGGCTGAGAAGGTCTTAAGTAGCGATTAGCTTCTCAAGAAGGTCTTTAATTCATAGTATGATCTCAAGACCGTCTCAGTTGATAACGTTCTTAAGATCACTTACTCAACTTTTAAGCGTCATTTACACGACAAAGAAAGAATGAAATTACGTTTCGTTTGTACACTTTTACAAAGATCGGATTTATTGAATAAACGAGTTCGGCGGAAACTGTTGAATAAGAAAGGCGAATTATGTATTTGGCAGCCGAGGATGTTAAAAAAAAAAACAAAATTTAATGACGAGTTTATTAATTCTTCTTAATTCTAATTTACAATTTAAAATTTAATTAAACTAAAATTTAATACTAAGTACATATGAACCGATTCGAGGCTCGATATGGAATGCTGCGAAAATAATATATTTTAATTCCAATAAATTTCAAATGCTTATTCTACAATATTGCAAAACCCGAAAGTAGATTACACGAGTCGCGGCGATGCTGCTGCGTCAGCCATCTTCTTCAGGGTTGAACATGTAACTCCTCCACCCCCAGAGCAGCAACTATTTGAGGACTTTCAGCGAGAATGTTGCTGGCAGAGATCCTTGATTTTTGGCAGGAACTGCGTAGACGGGTTGATCGGCTTGGCTAGTTTGAGGAGCCTCTTCACTTGAGCTGCTGTCCTTTTGTCGACGCATGTGGCGACGTCGAATAATGATAATGAGGAAAATTGCAACTATACCGAATACTAACGTATATAAGGGCAACGTTGTATGGTACAGTGAAGAAGATACTTGGTTTAGTTGGACAGGGCTCTGTAGAATTACTTGGTCTTCCAGGCGATGGAGATTCTTCAAGGCGAGAGAATTAAGGGTTATATGGGGGACATCGTTGTCCGTGGCTATGAGATTAGCTTGTAGCTTGTAGCGAGGTAGCTGCCGGATACTGTTATGTAGGTACTCCTTTCGTTCACATTGCAGTTGGATTTTAGTTGGATTTGGGAAAATTATGGTGTAGTGCTTATCGTCCAATTGCTCCCTAGCTTCCTTCGTTAAGGTGATTCTCTGATGACTTATCCAGTGATTGATTGATGATGATGCTTTGTATACAGTCAGGGCCTCCTCGGGGCTGATAGTAGTTCATATTTTCTTCACAGAGAAGGTAATCATCAAACTTCGGGCATTCAGCCTCTATGTACATGAAAAATTTCCCATCGGTTGCTATATAAGGATGTGGAGGGATAAAGGTTTGTTGGAGCTTATTAGGAACGATGGAGAGACGGAAAAAATCGTAATCATCTAGAGCTACTACAGGAAATTTAAAAACTATTACTATACGCTTATCTACGAAATAACTACCAGGCTTAATGATATCGTAATATTCTCTTAAATCAGCTTCTAAAATCTGATTATTGTTATAAATTTTCTTAAGTCTATCTATCATATCTGCTAAACTATCTGTACTTAACATGCTATGATGAGTGCTCGATGCACGAATAAAACTTAAAGTATTTTCTAATCTAATTAATTCTAAGTAAAGGTCGTCAGTATTTTCAGTAATTATTGCTAACAATTGTGCAAATTTAGCAAATTTTACCTCTGAACTATATTTATCTAAAATTAACTCTAAAGTTTCATTTATTTTCTTCTGATTATCTACTAAATTATCCATTAACATGTCATACTGGTTCATCCATGCTTTATTAAGACTAATATGATTATTAAATTCCGAAACTAGTTTATGCTCATTTTTCTCTAATAATTCTATTGCGTTATTATACCTTTCGGCATCTGACTGATCCAAATTACCAGTTACACTTTTTATAAGTGATCCTAAACCATTAATTATTCCTCTACGTACTCGATTAGGTTCGAGACTTCTTAGCTGTGAATTTACTTTAGTTAATTTAGAATATAAGTAGTCAATTTGAATTTCAAATATAGGTAAAGAACCATTATCTAGTTGAGTCCTAAAATAATCTAATTGACTATATACCGAGTCAATTCGTTTCTCCAGATCGGTAAGTTCCACGTATTGTATGAATGAATGATAATGAGTGATGAACTTTGCTTGACCGAGTCTAAATGGTAAAAGTCCAGGTCCACTGTCAAGTTGTTCAAGTCTTATGTCTGCTGCCATGGTCAACTGTATTATCAGCATCAGTCGAAACCTGTAACAATTTTTTAATCTTAGGGACGCGCTTTAGACGAGCTTTCGCGACGGGCCCCTTTTTCTTCGAGGTGTAAATGTGAATTGGTAAGTCAGCTAGAACATTGTCATGGGTGTATCGGGGTGCTAATTTTTGCCTGTTGGCCATGGGGTTTTTAATAAAAACTTGCTGGTCTGGAGTGTATTCTATTTCTGGTTCGCGATTTTTATTCCTATTATTAATTAAGTTTGTACGGTCACGTGTAGTAGATTCATTAATAATTTCATAAACTGTCTTCATTTGATCTCGGTGTATCAAAATGTATTGTTGCATTAGATGTTCAGTCAAGTAAATGTCTAGTGGATCCCTAGGGTCAAAATGTCCTCTAATAATGTCGTGGGGCCTACATTTCGTAAAACTATGTACAGAACTATTATATGCTAGTATTGCGTAGGGCATCTGGTTAATGGTTGGTTCGTCTTTCTGTTTCAGTTTTAATATTCGAAGATGTTCTAAAAGAGTAGAATGGAAACGCTCTATGATCCCGTTGTCATTAGGTGAATGGGGCAAAGTTCTATGGTGAATTATTTTATGTAATCTAGTGAATTCAGAAAATAGTTGATTGGTGAATTCGGTCCCATTGTCAGTTACGATTGTCAAGGGTAATCCGTGGTGTGTACAATAAGTAAGTAGTCCCTGAAGTATACTGACTGCTGTGCTATCACGTAAATGGTAAGCTTGTCCGTATTTAGACAATGAGTCAACAAAAGTCAAGTATTTTTCATTGTGTGCAGTGAATAAGTCTAAGTGTACTATTTCGAATGGTTTTGTTGCTGGTGGTACGATGTTAAGTTGGGGTTTGATTGGATTTCTGTCGTATTTGCATTGCCCACAGATAGTACATTCATTAATATATTTCGTTATTTCTTCACGCATTTTAGGCCAATAGTATTTACGGGATAAAGCTAAATAACACTCATTTATACCTCTGTGATTAGTATTTCCTTCGTGATAATGTTTTATTATATCCTGTTGTCGCAAATACTCTTTTACGTCTTCCAGCTCCGTTTTTGCTAAAACAAGATGCATGGAGGATGATTTAAATTTACTTTGGAGTCGATACTCCAAAGTAAAAATACCGATGTATTATAGAGTACATACCTAGAGGAGGTGTGATTTTGAGGGCTGTTTTTATCTTAGGGTTAACGTACTCCTTTATAGCATCTACTACGTCTTGCTCTAAATTTGACTCAGATACTTGAATATGTGTGCGTGTATGTGTGTCGAAAGGCTTAGTCACAGTCGGTCGTCGTTTGATGTCACCTACTATAGTAAGACAGATTTGTCTATGAAACTTGTTAAGTGGTTCGTCAGTTATTGGGATTTCAAGTATAGGGTTTTCAGCTGAAGTATGTGCCGTGTCAGTGGAAGATCCGACAGAAGGTTCAGGTCTTATAGAAAGGTCAATTCCGCATTCTGTGAGAAGAGACTCGATTTCTTCGTTATTAATTTGGACTGAAGGTTTTGAGGAAGATAGGGCGTCAGCGTTGGTATTGCACTTGCCTTTCTTACTTAGTGTAGTCAAACTCACTGAGTTTGAGTCGCCATCTAGTAAGTCTAGAATTGGGTTCTTTAATATTCATGATCCACTGAAGGGGCTTATGGTCAGTAACTATTTTGAATTTTCGTCCGAACAGATAGGGTCTAAAATATTTAGTAGCCCATACAATTGCTAACAGTTCCTTCTCGATGGTGCTGTAATTCATTTCGCTACTACTTAAAGTTCTAGATGCGTAGCTGATAGGTTTGTCAGCTCCAATTGGACCTTGAGACAGTACGGCGCCTATAGCTACGTTCGAGGCGTCAGTGGTAAGTATAAAGTCTTTTGTAAAGTCAGGATACTGTAATATTGGGTCGTTGGTCAACAAAGTCTTATATTTTTCGAAACAGTCGATATATTCTGAATTTAAAACTATTTTACTTGTCTTTTTTAAGCACTTAGTCATCGGTTTAGTAACACGCGCAAAGTCAGGTATAAATTTTCTATAGTATCCTAATAAACCTAGAAATTGTTTTATCTCTCTAGTTGTTTTTGGTCACGGATAATTTTCGATTGCCTTGATTTTGTCAGGGTTAGGTTTTATACCTTCATTACTTATAATATGGTTTAGGTATGCGGTTTCTAATTTTAAAAACTCTGACTTGTCCATCTGTATTTTAAAGTTTGAATCGCGTAATCTACGGAAAACTTTCTCCAGGTTCACCACGTGTTCCTGAAGGGACGTGCTGAAAACTATTATGTCATCTAGGTATACTAGGCAAATTTCGTTTTGTTGGCCTTTCAGAATATTATCCATAATACGTTGGAAGGTTGATGGTGAATTTTTTAATCCCATTGGCATACGTAAGAACTTGTTCGTGTTCTATATTAAACGCGGTTTTAGCTATATCGTCGGGGTTCATTTCAACTTGATAAAATCCAGACGCCAAGTCTAAGGTGGTAAAGTATTGGCATCTACCTAATTTATCCAAAACGTCTGTGATGTTAGGGATTGGATACTTGTCATCGATGGTCTTGTCGTTAAGTTTCCTAAAGTCAACTACCAGTCTCCATTTCTGCTTGCCAGAAGCATCGGCCTTCTTTGGAACTACCCAAATAGGTGAACTCCAGGCAGAGTCTGAGGGTCGTATTATACCTTGGTCTAACATTTTCGCTATTTGATCCCTAACTTCCTGTCGATGTATAAATGGATAGCGATAGCTCTTGGTATATACTGGCATTTCGTCATGGGTCCGTATAGTGTGCTTGATTTTGTTTGTAAAAGTCAAGGGTTCTCCTTCAATGTAAAATATGTCGGCGTAATTTCTACACAAGGTCTCTAAGTTAGCTCTTTCTTCAGGGTTCAGGTGGTCAGTCCGAAGTCGCTCTAATACATTCTTAATTCGAGTCGGGTCCTGAACAGGTTCAGTACACTCAAGGTTACAAACGTCAATTTGTGTAGGCGAGTTAAACGAAATTACGGAGTCGGTGTCTGTCACATTTTTTATTTCAACTATAGCGGTCTTGTCAGAAACGGTCGTCATACATTCGTGAATAATGAAGTTACATAAAAATTGTTCCGGTATATATAGACTTCGCCGTCGTCATGGTCAATTGGGATGTTAATAAGTTTAGATGAATTAGCAGGAATAGTTTCCTCTCTAATATCTCTCCTACATTGATATCGCAAAAGTGGTAATTTCGCATTGTCTCTTATTAAAACGTTATCTTTAAGGTCTATTTTACAATTTTCTAGTAAATCTAATCCAATCAACCCATCAAAATAATTATGAAATTTAAATATGAAAAGCTTAAAATTTTTATCTACGTTAAATTCTGGGAAACTGGGAATTATAATAGAGTGTTCATGTATACTCGTTACGCGTGAATTAGTGACCTCAAAAGGATCAAATATTTTAGGTATATGTGAGAAAAAAATTTCAACAGCTTCAGGGCTAATAAATGATTGGTTAGCCCCTGTATCTATAAGAAATTTAAGTGGAGGACTATGAATCTGTATGTACGGCAATTCCTTTTTTGATTGTAAATTTAACTCTATTCTGGTGCGGTGCGGCTTCTGCGTTTCTGAAAATCCTGCTTTTTATTACTGGTACTGGGCTGAGCTAAATCATCAGAGTGCTGTGTCGGATTGGAATATCCGGGTGTATGTTCTATAGAGGGTACCGGTGTATTTTCATTATAATAGTTATAGTTATACTGGTCGAATGCAAGTTGTTCGTCATAGTCATTATAGTCATTATATTCATAGTCATATTCATAGTCCTGTTGGTCATAGTAACTATAGTCAGGGTAGTAGTCGGAAAATTCATTATAATTCATTTCCCTACTCTTAAAATAGTTAGATGGCGGAGGGTTTCCAAATTTCTGCCAATCATGGCCATGGATTCTAGGTGGCATGGGTTTAGTGACAAAATGACTCACTCCACTCATAGGCTTTGGCCCAGAATTATTAGGTGGAAAATTCTTTTGAGGAATTCTAAAACCATGACTATGATTCGGTAAAGGTGCCCTAAACATTTGTTGTGTTCGAGTCGGTTGTAACGGGGGACGCTGAGGCATTTGATGATGTTGAAGAGGTGGCGTAAACGCGGGCTTTTGCCAACCAGGTCCTGGTAACGCTCGCGGTACATTATTAAAATTAACTGGAGGCATTTTAAACTGTGAGTGAGAAGGTGGTAATGATGATGATGATGATGGACGAGGAGTATTTCTTTGCTGCAAATACATTACATTTAACTCGTCTTGGACAAATTCCAATGCCTTTTCTATCGTCTCGGGTCTCATACATCTTATGCGAGAGCCAAGAGGATCCTTCAACCCCCGGACGTACGCTTGTAAAGTTAATTTTCTATATAATGTTCTTTTAGCCTCAATGGTGGTAGCTAATATCTCATGTAAAGAGACGTATGTCATTGTGGTACTGAAAAGGTTTTGGCACCTGTCGTAAAACTCCTGAGGGGTTTCATTCCCTTGCGTCGCGAGAGCTAAATCGTTGTAGAGGGCGGTTTCATCCCTCTGGTCCGCAAAATTATTAATTAATGCATTTCTTATATCTAACCAATTTTCTGGAATCCCGTTAGAATTAATTGTTCGGGCCGCGGAGCCTGTAATTTTATTTAAAATTCCGTTTATAACGCATAAATTAGATAACTCGTATCCTGGATCATCTTTAACGCATTGTAAGACAATCTGGTCACAAATCCTAATGAACCTAGTAAGTATGTTCGGATTCCCGTCGAATTCGGGAACTGGGCGAAGAGCCTTATAAACCATATCAGGGTCCATGGTACTAATATACGATAGTGTATTACTATATAAATCTAAATTAATATTATTAGAATTAATTAAAAGTTTCTGCTCGTTTAAAATTCCGTGAAAGCGATTTGAGCTCTCTGAATCGAAAAATAAATTTAATTCTAAACTATCTTCGTCACTAGAATCAAGTAGAGGGCGATTCGAGCTCTCTCCTAAATTTCGATTTAAATCTAATATGCTATCCCTACGTACCTGCCTTGAGGAGGCGGGCCTATCACTATTTTTAGTGGGACGGAAAATTTTGGACGTGGAAAGCAACACTTATGAGAAAAGAATCAGTGTACTCACATACTCGTCGACTTCTCTGGCTTTTTCTCCCGCTGCACTGTAGTTTGAGTGCGCCCCGGCTGCTTACTCTTGATGTTCGTAGCTTCGGTGAACGCTTGAGAGCGACAGCTAGAACGACCGCACGCGGTGTCGATTCTAGGCCCCGGAAATCTTCTTTTTCGCGATCGCCGTAGCCCCGAAAATATCCTACCGACTGCGCCAATTATGTATTTGGCAGCCGAGGATGTTAAAAAAAACCAAAATTTAATGACGAGTTTATTAATTCTTCTTAATTCTAATTTACAATTTAAAATTTAATTAAACTAAAATTTAATACTAAGTACATATGAACCGATTCGAGGCTCGATATGGAATGCTGCGAAAATAATATATTTTAATTACAATAAATTTCAAATGCTTATTCTACAATATTGCAAAACCCGAAAGTAGATTACACGAGTCGCGGCGATGCTGCTGCGTCAGCCATCTTCTTCAGGGTTGAACATGTAACTGGCGCGCTTTTCTAAACTTTTATTTTGAAAAATATTTTTTGCATTGTTTTATGTATAATTTTGTACATATTATATAAATAAAAAGACTTCTATGTAAGCTTAAAAGTTCGCGAAGATGGGGGGTAGTAACAGACGGAAAAAAGATGATGACAAAAGTGATGATAGTTCAGATGATGAAATGGACTTATATAAAGTTTACAGAGTGGAAACATAATATAATAGAAAGTACCCAGAAAATTCAAACAAGACTGAATTCATCGTTTTCCTAAGTCACAAAAAAGAAAACACACCTTTTACTGATAAGGACCGTATTAAAATATCTCAGGCTATTAGAAAGTATTGTGTCACAGGAATTTTACATCTTCGATCTATTAATAAATATAAAGTCGGCTTAACGTTCGATTTGTCGAATAATGCCAATGTTTTTCTAGAAAATAAAAAATTTCTTGAAGATTTATCCCTCACTGCATCTATTCCTGCAGCGGATACTGAAGCTACTGGTGTAGTAACTTCAGTTCCTATTTCTATGAGTAATAAAAAAATATTTTCTCTGATTGGCAGCTCGAAAAATATAATACAAGTTCGTTGTTTTATGCGGCGTGTTCGAGGTGATGGTGGTGCGGTTTCGTATCAGCCAACCCAGACTGTTGCGGTAACATTTGCTTCCACACAGCTACCAGACTATGTGTATTTAGACAACTGGAGACACGAGGTCAGTCTGTATGTTCCTCCCGTTAAACAATGTTTAAAATGCATGCGATATGGGCATATTGCAAAATTTTGTCGTAATGGCGATGTTTGTTCGATTTGTACAGAAAATCATAATTTTCGGGTATGCACTAGAAACACTCAAGATGCTAAATGTATAAATTGTAGTGGAAACCATATAGCGATTTCAGCTTCTTGTCCTATTAAAAAACAAAAAATTGAGGAAAATAAGGTCAAGTCACGAGCAGTTCCGTATTCAGATTTATTTAATGAAAAATCATTTCCCCTACTTACATCAAAATCCATCGAAACTCATATAAGTAATTTAACAAAATCAGATTTTTTTATGAATTTATTAGTAGAGTCCATAATGAAAATCATTTCAAACAAAAATGTCCCTATAAACTCCGCATCTATCAAGGAGAGTTTGCGCTCTACTTTTAGTAAAACCCCTCCAAAGAATTAAAAATGGCTAATACAATGGAATGCGCAGAGTATAGTAAGCAATAGGCATATATTAACAAATTTTCTCCATGTTTATAACATTCATATAGCAATAATTTCGGAAACCTGGTTAAGACCCAATCAGAGGTTTAATATTAGAGGATATAATATCAAGAGAAATGATACTGGTAATAAACATAATGGTGTAGCTATTTTAATTCATAACAACATTGTATATTCCAAAATCTCGACATACTTTGATAATTCATTGCGAAATATATGTGTACGTATTATTATTGGTAAAAAAGAATTTAGTATAGTAAGTTTTTATAGTCCGTCAAATTGTGACCCTATATTCAATAAAAATAAATTTGATGCCTTAATAAAATCTATTCCTGGTCCAATGATTTTTGCTGGAGATTTCAATGCCCATCATACTTCATGGGGTTGTGTATCAACTTCCGCTCGAGGTAGAGACGTTTTAGAAATCATTGATAATAACGATTTGGTTTTGCCTAATGATGGTCAATCAACAACAGTCGGTTCTTTAACTTGGCGTCCAAATTCATTAGATCTGTCTTTAGTTAGTCCTTCATTAGCATTGTCTTCAGAATGGTCGGTGCATAATGATCCGCTTGGCAGTTATCATCTGCCAATAATAATAAAATTAATTTTAGAGAATAAAAACCATTCAAATGCTAGTTGTAATAGTAATATGGTAACCTTTCCATATTTTTTAAATTATAATTTGGTTGATTGGAAGGTGTATCAACAAAATGTTGAAAGACTCCTAGTAGATTTCCAAATGCTGTCATCTCCTCCTTTAGAAGCATATAGTTTATTTTGTAAAATTCTTAGTAGTGCTGTTGAATCCTCTTTGATAACTCAAAATACTTTTTCACAAAATAAAACTTGTCCTAACACAGCCCTAAAACCGAAAAGGCGCCCTTTACCTTGGTGGAATGAGAAGTGTGAATTAGCAGTTAAAAATTCTAAATTAGCCTACATTCACTTTAAGAATAATCCATCAGAGCATACATACTTGGAATTTAAAAAATTACAAGCTCTGAAAAAACTAACTTTAATAATAGAGAGGTCCATTAGTTGGGCATCTTTATGTAAGTCTTTTCATCGTTGTACTCCTATTTCAGTGATTTGGAAATATATGAGAAAATTCAATAAAACTTTCGTTCCAAGTAATAATGAAAATGATGATTGGATTTATGATTTCCTAAAAAAGTTCACTCCAGATTTTGTCAACAATAATGCTTTTGTTTCTAATAGCAGCTGTGCAATTAATCCCACTAATTCATTTCTGTTAGCTCCATTTACTTTACAAGAATTAATATCAGCTGTTTCTTCCAGAAAAGATAGTGCTTTTGGTCTTGATGGAATACCTTACAAAATGATTAAAAATCTTAATATTAAATGTTTAAAATACTTTCTAGACTTACTAAATTATCTTTGGGCAAATAATGAGATACCTTCATGTTGGAAAACAGATTGTTTAGTACCCATTTTGAAACCAGACAAATCCAGATTTAATAAAGATTCCTACCGCCCTATTGCTCTTACATCCTGTCTTGGTAAAATATTTGAACAGTTATTGAAACAAAGGTTAGAATTTTATGTAGAAAAAAATAATTTATTACCTTCTAATCAATTTGGGTTTAGGCGAGGTCGATCATCTCGTAAAAGCATTTGTCAGCTTCACCTCGATATTCAAAAAAATTTGGTTAATCGCAATTCCACTATAGCTGTATTTTTTGATGTAGCAGGTGCTTTCAACAGTGTAAATATTCTTTCAACAGTATTCTTTACAGTGAACTACTTTCTGTTGGTTTGCCGCAGAAACTGGTTCAGTGGATTAGAATATTTTTGTCTGAAAGAAAGGTGTTTGTTAATGGTTATCTTTATGGTCCTAGATTTGCTTCTCTTGGAGTTTGTCAAGGTGGAATATTGTCATCTCTCATTTTTATTTTATATATATTCGGCGTTTGAATTTCATTCTTGGCTCTAATGTCAAAAATCTGCAATTTGCTGATGATCTTGTGGTTTATGCCTCTGGAAATAATTTATGTCGTGTAACTGATCATATAAACAAAGCTTTAATCAGTTTAAGACAATACTTTGTATATTTAAACCTTGATATTAATCCATTGAAATCAAAGTTACTTATATTTGGAAGGAACAGTCTCTCAATGCCTAATGTTTATTATAACAATACTGCCTGCCATTCCAGTTTCATTAGAAACAAAATTCTTAGGAGTACTATTAACTCATAATCTTTCATGGAAAAAATATATTGATAATATAACAACAAGAGCAAATAAAGCATTTAATATTTTAAAATCTTTAGCTTCAACTTATTGGGGAGCTGACCCCAAAATTTTACTTCTTTTATACAAATCATTAATTCGTTCTCATTTTGAATATGGTTTCTTCTGTTTTGGTAATACCTAAAAAAAGCTTGTAGATATTTTGGATAAAATTCAAAATAAAAGCATGAGGGTCATTACTGGTGCCTTTAAAAGCACAACAATTCACATTATGCAAATTGAGTGTAAATTACCTCCAATTTCAACTAGGTTCAGTTATCTAAAAGAAAGATTTATATTGAAGCTCTTCTCATTGCCCAATAATCAACTTCTGTCTAATATTTTAATGTCACTTTCTTCACCTATGAATAAACCTCTATACATTATGGAGGATTTATTGCAACTCAATCGATTTCTACAGGATTCACATATTCACATACCAACTTCTTCTATTTTACCTTGCTATGAAGGAAGCTTTTATAGTAAATTTCCAGCAATTAACATTTTGATAGATAATAAATTGTCCTCAAAGGAAGAAGTATAATATTGTCTCTTGTCTAATTGGGCCAATCATCAATTTATTTATACAGATGGATCGAAAAATGACTCTAGTGTTTCTTTTGCATTTTTTGATAGTTGTTTGAATAAAAGTATGGGTTATAAATTAGATGAGAAAGCAAGTGTATTCACAGCAGAGGCTGTTGCAATTTTAGCTGCTCTGAAACACATAAAGCATCAAAATCAGGCTTTTAAAAACTGGCTTATACTCAGTGACAGTATGAGTGTACTGAAAAGTTTAAATAACCATAAGCTGCATGCTAACATCAATTATTTAATCTATGCAATAAAAGAAGCTTGGTATGACCTTCAAAATGCTAATAACATTTCAGTTAGTTTTATGTGGATTCCATAACACATTGGTGTAATTGGTAATGAAAAGGCAGACTTTTTAGCCAAGCTCATAAAAAGTTCAACCATTCAAAGTAATATTTTTGACATCTCATTACCTTATTCTGACATCGTCCATCAATTAAAAATTAGAATGACACATAAATGGACTTCACACTACAATTATGCTGTACAAATAGAGAATAAAGGCTTGTGGTATGCTCCTCTTAATGTAAAAATTAATAGTATGCCATGGTTCTGTAAAAATAATACATACATTAGTAGGAAATTTTACTCTATTATTTTTCGTCTTCGTTTTGGTCATTGTCGTCTCAATTTTCATTTATACCGTTTAAAACTGGCAGATAGATAATACCGTAGAACACGGTAATTGCCTAACGGTAATTTAAAAATTATTGTAATAAATAATAGTATTGGCAACACTCGGTATAATAGTATTGGCAACACTTGGTACTCGTCGGTCTCGCACGCCTAGCGGCAGAAAAAAGAACTAAGATCTGGTCCTATTATTGTGTACATAATTATTATTAAAAAGCCTATACCGTTCGGACTCCTTGTTATCTATACTTCGTGCAACTAGGTAAAACGGAATGCGGATCACATACATTCGAAAAGTTCTACTTCTTCTTTTTCTTTAAAATTGCTCCTTAGTGATTCGCCAATATCAGAGTGTGTTGACGAAAACTTTGCTGAGTGGGTTTAATGATTAAACAAGGGTATGGTGTATTGAATGAAGTCTGTTGAATTATAATCTAAAACCTAGAACAAACAACAAAGGAATTGATTTAATGAGGATTGGTTTTTTGGACACCGAAAAACAAGTTCTGCTGTCAAGTGTCAAATCAAGTCACTTTTGTTTTGATATTTATCTTTGGTATTGAGTGCTATGATTTATAAATCAAATAGATTTAATGTAAATTAATAAATAAAATCGAAAATATTTCTATAAATACTCGACGCTGGCAGAATAGTGCAAAACCTTTGCAACCGCGATTGCCAAAAAAAAGATGAAGAGGTATCAACAAAAGTCTTTTTATTCATAACTTTGTTTTGTGTTGAGTATGTAGCGTAAATTCGAGTTTGACTAATCGTAAGTATTTAGATTATAATTTACATAATTGTAAAACAATCAAAAACATAGCAAATAATTTTCTACTGTATCCCAAGCCGTTTTCAAGTCAGGGTTTGACCATACTTACGAAACCGCGTCTCAAGAAACAGTTTGACAGCTTACTGAGAATACAGTTGAGAACGAGTTTCGCTTATTAATACGTTCTCACTCAGTTGAGACGCCGTCCCACGAAGTATAAATAACAAGGAGTCCGAACGTAATGTTAAAAATTAAAATAATGGTCTCAATTACGGGAACAGATTTTTGCCGGTAGAGCGCGCGACGGTTCGACATGCACTCGTTTGAAATTACGCGGGAAGTTTAAAGTTGCTATTGACAGCTCTGGAAAGAATGAAATCTTATTAGGTATATAAAAGTTTTAGGAAATTCTTAGAAACTGTTCTCGAAAAATAGATACCGTAGAACACGGTAATTGCCTAACGGTAATTTAAAAATAATTGTAATAAATAATAGTATTGGCAACACTCGGTATAATAGTATTGGCAGCACTTGGTACTCGTCGGTCTCGCACGCCTAGCGGCAGAAAAGAGAACTAAGATCTGGTCCTATTATTGTGTACATAATTATTATTAAAAAGCCTATACCGTTCGGACTCCTGGTATCTATGCTTCATGCGCCGTCCCTACAGCTGTACTCAAGTACGATCTATTAATTAAAACAAAATCTTGAGAACATTCTTGAGAATCGTCTCAACTATGAGAACGGTTTATTAATACGGGCCTAACATACATTGCAAGTAAAAAAAAAGGTTTTAATAAAAGCTTTAAATAAAAAACGACAGACTATGCCACTTTGTTTAAATCCTTTTCATTTTGAATGATTTGTACAGGAGATGTTTCGTTCTTTCTGGCATGGATCTTACCGTGTTTCACCCAGTTGAGACGATCGTTTATGAAAATGCGCTGGATGGTGTTCATAAAGCCAAGATCGGCGGCTGTTAAAGTTTTATAGGCTCTTGCTGCAGTAACAAAGTCTTCCTTTGAATATCTGTTTAAGAAAGCTGACAATAATTGACTTTTCTTTTGATCCATACAAAAGCGATACTTACATGCAGAAATTTGGTTTGCGTCTTGAAATATGCGGTCCCAGTAGAACGATAGATTGATTCAACAATTATTGTAAACAGGTTTTCGTTCTTTTTTATAGGCACTCCCTTTATTTTGCGTTGTTGCGTTGCGTTGCGCACGATGCGTTGTTTAAACGAGAGCGTTGATCGAGGTCCGAAAGCTGGGATAATAACGATGAATAGTTTGATTCTAGTACTTGCACGGTTCTCTCAAGCTTCTCAAAATGTGTTATCTTATTTTGAATATCGGAAATTTGAGAAGAAAAGTCGTCAAGATTACCGTTCAAAGATTCACATGAATCTTGAATTAAATTAATGCGACGATGCGATCGTGCGGGCCGAGCGGGAGGGTGCTCATACCGTATTTCATTATATTAAAAAAAAAAATTAAAATAATTGCATATATTATGTAGATACCTATGTCATAACTCATAAGTCTTAGTCTATATCTAAACATAATAATTGAACCCTTGACGATATTTAACGAATTATTTTTTCTAGGTTTTAATATCTCACTTGCTACCAGCTATTGCAGTCGATCTAGTTTTTCGAGCTCTTGGAAAGAAGCCTAAGTAAGTAACAATAATAAGTTGCCAATCCGTGTTGAGGTATAATACTATATATAACTTAACAAAGAGCATGCAAGGACATGTCTAAGGGCCCGTGTCGACGCTTCGGTTTCTACAGGGCGCGTTGGCAGTTATGTCACAGATTAAATAATAGTAGGTACCTGGTTATAGAATCTATGAAACAGGCCGCCGTGTTACGTAAAAATAGAAATTAGCAAAAATCTTGCAGTTATCGCGCGATAGACGCGCAATCGATTGCTAAACGTCAAATAAAATCGTATTACCTATGCGATCGATTGCTAATCGCTCGCTGTTGTGTTTGAATGCACTTTGCTTCATTTTTGCAATATTTTTGCTACAACGCTCGCTGATTGCTTTTGCTTTGCTGTAAAATTTGGGAAAAGAAAAAGAGGAAGACAAGTAAGACGATGGTCAGATGACATCAGAAAGATTAAAGGAGCAACATGGACAAGGCAAGCGAAGAATAGGCATAAATGGAAACAGCTGGAAGAGGCCTATGTGTCACAAGACACGCTGATCACTAAACCGGGGAATCCGATGTGACGATTAATTTTAGATGTTAATTTTCTATTGTTTTGTATTGTTTAGTAACAGCAATAAAGGCTTATTATTATTATTATTATTAAAAGTCTTACGTAATACGAAAAATTTGACAGCAGTGAAGAGATCGAACGATTGATTGCAATATATAGTTCCTCGATTGTTCGGTAGAGGCAGTACTGTTGCTAGCTTGCTTCTGCTAGGTTTTTGCAGATACGTAATACGAATTTGCGATTCTGGAGCAAAATTTGCGCAATTTTTGCGATTGCTTTGCTTTTGGGACCGTCCATTAATCACGTGATGTTTTTAACAACTTTTTAGACCCCTCCCCTCCCCCTGGTGATACGTGGTGAGGTTTTATACTACCCCCCCCTCCCCCACGTAAGATCGCGTGTATTTTTTTTACATAGTAAGCATGTCATGTTTGAAGAAAAACTTTAACTTAAAAAACAATTTAATCGAATAATTTAAGCAATTAAAAACTATACGAGTCATTTGTCTTGTAAGTATTTAAAAAACACTACGAATCTACAACCGATAATAATTTCGGTATGCATAGACTAGATTCGAAAATTAATACACGTGATGTCTCCTTATAAGTTATACCCCCTCCTCCCCTTGGTGATACTTGGTGATTTTTTTCGGACCCCTGCCCCTTTAGGCATCACGTGATTAATGGACGACCCCTTTGCAAGATACGTAATAACCTAACCAAGAGCATGTCAGGACATGTCTAAGGAGGGTTCCGTAAATATATACGCGTAATATGCTTTTTTATAATTAGGGGAGATCAGCTCAAAGCGGCCATAGGAGGTAAAGCGGCCACGCTTAATATTTCGTTTATTTGTAAAGGCAGAGCGACGTTTCCGCTCTGACGCATAGTGAACAACCCGCCCCGCCCCGCTCAGTGATGCGGTAGCGGTTGGGGAAGGCGCGCGCTTGTAGCGACAAAAATATTGGAATTGCACGTTTTATTAAAAAAATGCAAGGTAAATTCTTCCTGTTTTAATTATTTTTTTTGTATATTTGAATGCTTCTATTGTCCCGGTGTCGTTGCTTATCTATTTAGCTTTATCTATGTTGTTTTTATTCTGGAATATGATAAAAAATGCGAAAGAAGATTATGTTTAAAACAGAACGGTTGTCAAAAGGCAAAGTGGACCGGGCAAAGCGGCCTATTGACCGCTTTGCTCTGAGTTAAATGATAGTTTTATATGATAATTACTTAAAAATATTTTTTTAGATGGTAAACAACTATAAAAGGGAAACTAACCAGGGGTCATGGGAAGAGACTACGATGGCGCGAGCTATTAAAGATGTTTTGTAGCTAACAAGGAGACATTTAAAAACAGAATGTTCAAAATCAAAATCAAAACTTGGTAGATTTACTACTGTATTTATTTAATTTGTTTAGTTAATTGTTTATTTAGTTAATTTGTTTTTAAATAAATACCTTTTTTACTACATTTTTAGCATTCATTTTATCAAAAAATACATTTATATCTAAGAAAAAAATACCATTTCGTGTTAACATTTGGGCTGGCCACGTTGCCCTTACCCCTATGGCCGCTTTAGGCGGGCCCTCGGGCAAAGCGGTTTTTTGACAGGTTGTCGTAATATGTGAATCATGAGCTAATTTTAAGATTTGGGTCAACATGAATTATACATAACAGAAATATAATAAATGCACTATCTGGTAGTACATTTTTTATTTTTAAATATATAATATTTCGTCTTTTTTTTTAAATTGACAGTTAAGGTGGCCGCTTTGAGCTGACCTCCCCTACTCCAAAAGTTACGGTCCGATTTGCTTCACAATAATTTTACTAAAGAGTTTTTAGCATGATCTATTAGCATGGAAATTTGCAATTTTCTATCTCCTATAGTTTAAAAATGCTAGGGGGGGACCAACTTACAAACTACTTTGGAGGCCGATTTCTAGAAAATGGTCAACTTTATAAAAAAGTAACGTAAGTAACGTATGAATTTTAAAAGACCTATTCTACGATACCCCACACGATGGGGTAGAGTGAAAAAATATTTTCATCCCCACTTCACATGTATGGAGAGCCACCCCTAAAATATAAAATTATTATTTTTTTATGATTCCGAAACCGTGATCTATACACACTATAACTGCACCAAATTTCATCAATTTATATTCATAATTACAGGAGCTAGAGGCGCGGACAGACAGACAGACAGACGGACAGACCGAAACTATAAGGGTTGCTTATGTATTACGGAACCCTAATAAGGCGGCCGCTTCGAGTCAAACCGTTGCCGGCGCCCGCCCTTGGTGATTCATACATAACTGTCACCGGTCCGGCGCCGGGCCGCGTAGAAACCGGAGGTCAACACGCGCCCGGAGGGTTCCGTAACGATCAACGTGCAAAATGTTTTTTTTTAATGAGCACATAATATGCCGATTTTATCCAAAATTATTTGGCTAAAGAGCATGACACCCATTTTAATCTTATGCGTAAACTGTTCATATCCAATTAAATCTTATACGTAATCAAAAATTATAAAGTCGACTAAATTAATGTGTCACTGTATTTCTTTATTGTACAGCAAATTAATAAAAAAACCTTTTGTTTTTTGTACGTTTAGAATAAAATTGTAGTACCTACCGAACAGAGCATAGAACTATTTTATTTTATTTTTAGGTTAATAAAAGTGCAACGACGCACTCTAATAGCGAATATAGCACTCGAGTATTTCATGGTACGTCCGTGGCACTTCATAAATGATAAATTCGTGGGCCTGTCCTCGACGCTGATGCCGCAAGATCGTAAACATTTCTCCTTCTCGATGGAGGGAGTCAAGTCGCCTGAATATCTGTTGAACACCGGTTTAAGAGTCAGGAAGGATCTTCTACATCAAGACGATAAAACATTGCCCAAGTGGAGGAAAATTTGTGAATGGTACAGTTTATATTTTTATTATGATTAAATATCTATTCGAAATGAAATATCTATAGTAATTAAAAAATAGAGCTAAGCTTACTGAAGCCACCCCAGTCTCCAAAACCGGGAACTACCTGGCACAACGGATACCCATTGCTATCCAACGAGGCAATGCTATCAGTTTGCTAGGTAGTAGCTAGTAGGCTAGATGGGGACGACCTGAGGAAGTTTTCTATCTATAGATATTTTTAGAGATACTTATATTTGTAGATAAGTCTTCTTTTTAGTCTATTTTTTTACTTTTCGTTTATTATTTAGCTTTATATTGTATTTTTATATTTTAATAATAGTAAATATAATTTATGATTATTATTAAAAAATAAAAAAGTTAATAAAAAATAGAGTGATTCGCAACAGCAATGTCGATCCCATATACACGTAGATAGGCTATTAGGTTACACAATGTGTATGATACGGCCGTAGTTCTTACATTATTTTTTATTATTTTCAGGGAGGTGATAATCGACTCCATAGTGACGTATATATTCTACGTATGTGTCTTTTGGTGGTTATTAAACAAGTTCTTAAAGGCCTATAATATATAATAAATTTGTGTAAATTAGTGTACAATTAAAAATATTTTATTAATTCATTAAATTGTGTACCGAAACCAATTTGTAAGTGTTTATTTCCAAGCTGCATCATAAAATCTCCGACGTAGTAAGTATGTCCGTATAGTTGAGTTCAAGAGACAAAATAAAAACAAACATTTAGGCGTTCGAAACTTTTGGATCAATAAAAAAAATGTTTCTACACATCGTCAAAGACTTGAATAACAAATGTGTCAAAAGAAATTTTTGATCTTTGAACTATAAAATTAAAGAGAGTTTTAGACTCTGTCCAGAAAGGGCGTAAGCCTGCGTAAACCTACGCACGTAGAGATTCTTATCTTATCACAACAAAATTTCTGCCGGTCTATCTGTGATGCCAACTTGGGACTTTTTCCCTAAATTTAGGGAGAAAAGTATCTGAAGGGGCTAAGAAGGGGCTTCTTATGCTTGTTTTATTTAAATATGCAATTAAACTGCTTGTCAATAAGTAATATACAGCACACTATTTTTTTAACCGACTTCCAAAAAAAGAGGCGGCTATACGTTTGGCTACATATATATTTTTTTATTTTTGTTGTTATACCATAATCCCGCCGTCTCTGGAGTCTGGACCGATTTTCAAAATTATTTTTTTGATGTAAAGGGTATAATTTCAAGTTGGTCCCGTTTTGAAAAAAGTGGTGACATGATCATAGGATCAATGTGGAATCGAGGGACTCCTCGAAATTTATATGGACACATATGATTTAGACTTTTCCTGAAGTAACATAAGCATATGCTACTAAAAATAAGATTTTGCACCAATGTATATCCTGGATCCAAAAGCACTGAACAGAACTCCTCAGTCTTAAAAGATACGCGTTTCGAAATTTCGGCATTGTTCAAAGAACTACAAGCATATGCAACTAATTTACAGTTATAATCATCATCATCATATTTACAATACTTAATGGAATCTAAGCGCTTATTCAATAATTATACATTCGATAGTTTATTTTAAAGGTTTTAAGATATATTAATAATAATTTAACAAAATATATAACTACAAAGGGTGAAATTATTATTTTTAAATAGAAAATTAAATCGACTTCCAAAGTAAAAATACCCAAAAAAGTATGAAATAAAACTTATTTTCTAAATAATTCCTCCTTTTAATTCGACTAAAATTTTAACAATTTCTCTACTCAATCTTCTTAATTTTGAAGTCGGTACCAGCAAATTTGAATGTGAGTTTTTTATTTTGATGATTTTATTTTAATAAAGGATATAATCCTAAATTGATCCCTGTGATGATTGATCAAAGTGGTGACCTGATGATAGGATCCATAAGGAATCGAGGGAATTCCTCGAATTTTATATATTCAGACACCATGTCACACATACGCTGAGCCCGGCCACAGACGTTCTTCATTGACATTCTTAAAGTTCGAACTGACATTTAAGAATCTGAAAGATTATGCAAGTGTGTGGGCTATGCGTGTTTTCTATGGACACTTTGCCTTCGACCTGAATTTGACGTTCTTAAAGAATGTCAAATTAAGAACGTCTGTGGCCAGACTTATGGGTCATACTGACCATCCAGCCTACAAGCACAAGGCCGCGGATTTGTAGGCAAAAATTATAAATGATTCACACTATTGACACTAATGACAGGTATAAGTACCGTTGCTGGATTTGCTGGTTGGCCCGTGAGTATGGCGCTTTAGGGTAAATATTATTTTTGTTGGTTATTTTATAATTATAATCGAATTTAAATAATAACGTTAAATTATCTAAACATTTAATTTTAATAATACATAATATTCATAATTCGTTCTTAAAATCATAAATTAACATTTTGTTTTTCATTATTGGTGCTAGGCAACTTGCCAAAATTATACTGTTTTTGTTATTGTCCTACTCATTTTGCTCGAAAATGAGCAATCATCGTTTTTTTTTTCCACGGAAATGACGGATGTTGGAAAGCCTGTGTGGCACTTCCGAAAGATATTAGCAAAGTAGTTTTACTGTATAAAGATCTTTATATGTATGTTTTTCTAAATAAGTAATACTTACATATTTGGTATGTAACTTTTTTGATTTTTAACGGTAAGTACCTATATATTTTATCGTATTATGTAACTTTATGAAGGTTCGATGTGGCATAAGTACTTTAATAATTATATTTGAGAGTCTTCGCATGCTAGGTAAAATCCACGGGAACCGTACTATTTGTTTTAGGGAGAAATATTTTTTGAAACTTGGCAACTCGATCTTACTACGCTTTTATTGCACTCCAAAATACAGGGGATGACACTTTTGACTATTTCAAATCGATATCAATTGCAAGTATGTTGAAGTTGTCTTCAGAAAAAATTGGTTTTGACAAAACATTGACAGCACAAAATTTCAGAACACTCTGTAAAGTAAAATTTCACTAGTGTGAGTACTGTGAAAATGCCAAAATTACCAAATGCCAAACGGTGTCAACCGAACTGAATGCTGTGTAAGGAATGAACTGAATACTTCTGTCTCACTCTGAATCATACAATCGGAGCGAGAAAAACATTTTTCTTTCACTTCGTGTCTCGCGCGTACTCGATGTAGCTGCGTAATTACAGCGTAATTGTTGCACCTATTTGAGTCAGGAGCGGAGCAACTATACGTGTAGTACGGGCATACCCACAACCCCAACAGCCTTGTGAGTGCATACTTTCAAGGTCTATTAATTTATAATCAAAATAGGTTCAGTGGGTAGTAGTATTGTTATTTTTAACCTTTTGAGTCTTACCTGGTACTTTTTACCTGCTGGTCATACTTATATTATTGTTAAAATACATATTTATAGTAGTGGATTTAGCGTTAAGCGGACCTTTAGTCAGGTAGATTGAATAAAAACGCAAAATTTATCACCTCTCCATAAATTTTCAGTCCTTTTTTATTTACTAACCAACAGATTTAAGAAAAAATAATACTTTGATTGAACCGATAGTAATTACTCCTGCCGATGTTATATAATCTATAATTTGTGTATGTTTCTATACTATATATGCATATATTTTTTATTGAATTAATTTATAATCTTAGTTGATGTTAATTTGTTTAAGGTACCTATATTGAAAGCTTATTTTTTTACCAAACATAAAATAAATTTTTTGCTAAATAAGCGAAAAACTTTCTCGCTCACTCCGCGCGTTAGCTTTTAATTAACATAATATTATAAAGAAAATAATACAACTCTTTTTTTAAATTCTAATAACCATGTTATGAAGGAAATAATAAAATCAAAATTTTCGGGCCACATCTTCTTTTGAGAGCTGGATCCGTGCCTGAATCAACCAAAGCGGTTTAATAGGTCAATTTTGTACGATACGCGCATAGCTAAAATAATACGCACGTAGCTCCTGGACGCAATGTATGGGGCCCTAGTACCTCGACTACGTGCGTATTATTTTAGCTATGCGCGTATCGTACAAAATTGACCTATTAAACCGCTTTGGTTGATTCAGGCACGGATCCAGCTCTCAAAAGAAGATGTGGCCCGAAAATTTTGATTTTATTATTTCCTTCATAACATGGTTATTAGAATTTTTAAAAAGAGTTGTATTATTTTCTTTATAATATTATGTTAATTAAAAGCTAACGCGCGGAGTGAGCGAGAACATTTTTCGCTTATTTAGCAAAAAAATTATTTTGTTTGGTAAAAAAAAATAAGCTTTCAATACCTTAAACCTTAAACAAATTAACATCAACTAAGATTATAAATTAATTAAATAAAAAATATATGCATATATAGTATAGAAACATACACAAATTATAGATTATATAACATCGGCAGGAGTAATTCCTATCGGTTCAAACAAAGTATTATTTTTTCTTAAATCTGTTGGTTAGTAAATAAAAAAGGGTCGAAAATTTATGGAGAGGTGACAAATTTTGCGCTTTCTTCAATCTACCTGACTAAAGGTCCGCTTAACACTAAATCCACTACTATTAATATGTATTTTAACAATAATGTAAGTATGACCAGCAGGTAAAAAGCACCAGATAAGACTCAAAAGGTTAACAATACCAATACAACTACCCACTGAACCTATTTAGATTATAAATTAATAGACCTTGAAAGTATGCACTCACAAGGCTGTTGGGATTGTGGGTATGCCCATACTACACGTATAGGTGCTCCGCTCCTGACTCAAATAGAAGTAGCAATTACGCAGTAATACGCAGCTACCTCTAGTACGCGCTAGACGCAAAGTAAAAGAAAAATGTTTTTCCCGCTCCGATTGTATGATTCAGAGTGAGACAGAAGTATTCAGTTCATTCGTTACACAGCATTCAGATCGGTTGACACTGTTGGCATTTTGCTTTACAGAGTGTTCCGAAATTTTGTGCTGTCAATGTTTTGTCAAAACCAATTATTTCTGAAGACACTTTATATTAAAACCTTCAACACACAATTGATATCGATTTGAAATAGTCAAAAGTGTCATCCCCTGTATTTTGGAGTGCAATGAAAGCGTAGTAAGATCGAGTTGCCAAGTTTCAAAAAATATTTCTCCCTAAAACAAATAGTACGGTTCCCGTGGATTTTACCTAGCATGCGAATACTCTCAAATATAATTATTAAAGTACTTATGCCTCATCGAAACTTCATAAAGTTACATAATACGATAAAATATATAGGTACCGTTAAAAATCAAAAAAGTTACAAACCAAATATGTAAGTATTACCTTTTTAGAAAAACATACCTATAAAGATACTTTATACAGTAAAACTACTTTGCTAATATCTTTCGGAAGTCCCACACATGCTTTCCAACATCCGTCATTTCCGTAGAAAAAAAAACGATGATTGCCGAAGGCATTAGTTAGTTGCACTGTACGCAGCACATTGAATGACGCGGTCGCGTCCTATTCGTATCATATAAAGTCTATACTTTAGCCTATTCACGTTATGAAGGCAGTGAATCATGCGTATCTACATACTATTGACGACCTCTGTGGCTCAGTTGGTTGAGCATGTTGGTGCTCAAGCCGGAGGTCGCGGGTTCAAATCCCGCCGAAGGAACAAAAAAGTTTTTCTGTGTTCCTGGGTCATGGATGTGTATTAAATATGTGTATAATATAATAACAATCTTAAATATGTGTATAGTATAAAAGTATAAAATATATTTCCGTTGTCTGGTACCCGTAACACAAGTTCTTCGAGAACGTACCACGGGATCAGATTGACGTAGTGTGAAGCGTCCATATATATTATATTATTATAATTATTATATTATATGTCAAAATGGCTTACTTTAATAGGTAAATTAATGTAATCACAGCTAATGCGTCAATTTTGACATTTGTATGCATGATTCACTGCTTTTTTTAACACTTACAGACTATAAGTTATTTCGTAGATATCTAGAGGGTAAAAACTGTATGTCTGTCACCAGGCTATGTCTCATGAGATCATAATCCTTGATAGCTAGACAGTTAAAATTTTTAGATAACCTTTACTAAAAATAGTCGATTTCGTAATAAAAAGGAACTCTTATAGTTTTGCTCTGTCCCTCCGTCTGTCTGTCTGTCCACGCCTCTAGCTTCTGTAATTATGAATATAAATGGATGAAATTTGGTACAGTATTTTGTATATTATATTATCTCGGATTTAGCATCGTAAAATAATAATAATTTTATATTTTGAGGGTGGTTCTCCATACATAAGAAGTGGGGATGAAAAATATTTTTTCATTGTACCCCGTTGTATTGCATAACGTTGAATAGCGCTTTAAAATAGAGTCAAGATTTCATACATGACATTTTTTCAAATTTTTCGAGTAGTTGTAGAGTAGTTTTCTAAATTATAGGTTAAACTTGTAAGTTTCCATGCTGATATATAATGCTTAAAACTAAGGGAAAATTATTTTGAACCAAACCGGACTGTGACTTTTGAAGTAATTTGAAAAACCTTTTACGCGTTGATAGTAACGGAACCCTCCTTAGACACAACAAACGTGAATTTTTTGACGTTTTTGGCGTGATTCTTTAATGGCAAGTTGGCAACAGGTAGACGCTTGCAATAAGAATTTTGGTTTTTTATACAATACATATTTATACCAATAAGTGATAGGTCAGCTGTAATTAAATAATAATAGTATATTATATAACTTATCATCAAGCAAATCAATTGCATATTTAAATAAAACAAGCATAAACCCCCCCCCCCCTAATAACCCCTTCAGATACCTTTTCTCCCTAAATTTAGGGAGAAAAGTATCTGAAGGGGCTAAGAATCTTATGCTTGTGTTATTTAAATATGCAATTAAACTGCTTGTCGATAAGTAATATACAGCACACTATTTTTTTAACCGACTTCCAAAAAAAGAGGCGGCTATACGTTCGGCAACATATATATATATTTTTATTTTTGTTTGTATGTTATACCATAATCCCGCCGTCTCTGGACCGATTTTCAAAATTCTTTTTTTGATGTAAAGGGTATAATTTCAAGTTGGTCTCGTTTTGAAAACAGCGGTGACATGATGATAGGATCAATGTGGAATCGAGGGACTCCTCGAAATTTATATGGACACATATAATGATTTAGACTTTTCCTGAAGTAACATAAGCATATGCTACTAAAAATAAGATTTTGCACCAATGTATATCCTGAATTCAAAAGCACTGAACAGAACTCCTCAGTCTTAAAAGATACGCGTTTCGAAATTTCGGCATTGTTCAAAGAACTACAAGCATATGCAACTAACTTACAATAATCATCATCATCATCTTATTTACAATACTTAATGGAATCTTAGCGCGTATTCAATAATTATACATTCGATAGTTTATTTTAAAGGTTTTAAGATAATATATTAATAATAATTTAACAAAATATATCACTACAAAGGGCGAAATTATTATTTTTAAATAGAAAATTAAATCGATATCCAAAGTAAAAATATCCAAAAAAGTATGAAATAAAACTTATTTTCTAAATAATTCCCCCTTTTTATTCGACTAAAATTTTAACAATTTCTCTACTCAATCTTCTTAATTTTGAAGTCGGTACCAACAAATTTGAATGTGAGTTCTATAAAATATATGGGATATTGTTTGGGCTGGTATCGACTTCAAAATTAAGAAGATTGAGTAGAGAAATCGTTAAAATTTAAGTCGAATTTAAAAGGGGACTTATTTAGAAAATAAAGAATATTTAAAAAAAAAGGTCCAGCCCGCGCCCATTACGCCCGCGTAAGTACAGTAATCCACGGATATGTATTTCGCGATAAAAAGTTGCCTATGCCCTTCGGCCTTCCCGATGGTCTAGTTTATATCTGTGCCAAATTTCATGGTAATCGGTTTAGTAATTTTTACGTGAAAGCGGTTCCTGTAGGATACAGGAACCGTACATTTCCCCGCGATTAAAAGTAGCCTACCTCCTTTCCCATGGTCTAATCTATATCTGTGCCAAAGTGAAATGACGGATGTTGGAAAGCATGTGTGGGACTTCCGAAAGATATTAGCAAAGTAGTTTTACTGTATAAAGATCTTTATAGGTATGTTTTTCTAAATAAGTAATACTTACATATTTGGTATGTAACTTTTTTGATTTTTAACGGTAAGTACCTGTATATTTTTTCGTATTATGTAACTTTATGAAGTTTCGATATGGCATAAGTACTTTAATAATTATATTTGAGAGTCTTCGCATGCTAGGTAAAATCCACGGGAACCGTACTATTTGTTTTAGGGAGAAATATTTTTTGAAACTTGGCAACTCGATCTTACTACGCTTTCATTGCACTCCAAAATACAAGGGATGACACTTTTGACTATTTCAAATCGATATCAATTGTGTGTTGAAGGTTTTAATATAAAGTATCTTCAGAAATAATTGGTTTTGACAAAACATTGACAGCACAAAATTTCGGAACACTCTGTAAAGTAAAATGCCAACAGTGTCAACCGATCTGAATGCTGTGTAACGAATGAACTGAATACTTCTATCTCACTTTGAATCATACAATCGGAGCGAGAAAAACATTTTTCTTTCACTTTGTGTCTCGCGCGTACTCGAGGTAGCTGCGTAATTGCTGCATCTATTGAGTCAGGGGCGGAGCACCTGTACGTGTGGTATGGGCATACCCACAACCCCAACAGCCTTGTAAGTGCATACTTTCAAGGTCTATTAATTTATAATCAAAATAGGTTCAGTGGGTAGTAGTATTGGTATTGTTAGCCTTTTGAGTCTTACCTGGTGCTTTTTACCTGCTGGTCATACTTATATTATTGTTAAAATACATATTTATAGTAGTGGATTTAGTGTTAAGCGGACCTTTAGTCAGGTAGATTGAAGAAAACGCAAAATTTGTCACCTCTCCATAAATTTTCGGCCCTTTTTTATTTACTAACCAACAGATTTAAGAAAAAATAATACTTTGTTTGAACCGATAGGAATTACTCCTGCCGATGTTATATAATCTATAATTTGTGTATGTTTCTTTACTATATATGCATATATTTTTTATTTAATTAATTTATAATCTTAGTTGATGTTAATTTGTTTAAGGTTTAAGGTATTGAAAGCTTATTTTTTTTTACCAAACAAAATAATTTTTTTGCTAAATAAGCGAAAAATTTTCTCGCTCACTCCGCGCGTTAGCTTTTAATTAACATAATATTATAAAGAAAATAATACAACTCTTTTTAAAAATTCTAATAACCATGTTATGAAGGAAATAATAAAATCAAAATTTTCGGGCCACATCTTCTTTTGAGAGCTGGATCCGTGCCTGAATCAACCAAAGCGGTTTAATAGGTCAATTTTGTACGATACGCGCATAGCTAAAATAATACGCACGTAGCTTCTGGACGCAATGTATGGGGCCCTAGTACCTCGACTACGTGCGTAGACCTTGCGTGCGTAAGAATACGCAGTTTCTGGACATAGTCTTAGACTATGTCCAGAAACTATTATTTATATAGCCTAATCGGTCTGTAGTTGTTGATATCGAGAGGATTTCCTTTTTTATATAATAGTATTATATCTGATGTGCACCATTGGGTTGGTACAATTTCGGTTTTCAGTACAAGATTGAATAGTTCTGTGATAGGACCCAATAGAACCGGTGCACCTAGTTTCAAAACTTCGTTGGTTATTCCATCGGCTTTTGTCTGATTTAAGTCGTTTCAGTTCTGCATATACATCTTTTTCTTCTATCGGTCCGATTGTTTCTGTGTTGTAACGGTAGTGTGGTATGTTGTCTTTTTCGATTATTTTTTCTTGGTTCTTGTACAATTCTTGGTAGAAAGTAGTTGCTTCTTTTATGATCTCTTGTCGTGTTTTAGTTTCCTTATGTTGGCCTTCTAGTTTTTGTATCCATGTTTTTCTTATGTTTAAAATTCTTTAAACGCTCTCTTTGTGCTTCTAAATTTGTTTAGATTTTCTGTAATTATTCTTTGTCTATGTTTACTGTAATCTTTTTTTATCGCTTTACTAGTTTCCTTGTATAAATTGCTTAGTTCTTTCTTTGTATTAACATCTTTGTTTTTTCTTATACTTAATTTACTCCGTTTATTAATTAATGCTATTGTGTCTTCGCTAAATACTTTGTGTCGTTTTTCTGTTTTAGGGTTATTTTGGCTAGTTATACTTTTTGTTATAATTTCTTCTAGCACATCGTAATAAGATTGCACGTTTTCGGCATTTACTAGTTTATTTTCAATGTTTGAGGCTATCTTTGAATTGTTTTATTTCCTTTGCAGTTTTCGGGATTTTTGGTGGTGGTTTTAAAGCTTTTTCTACTTTTTTTCGATTTGCTCAATTGGACTGTTGCTCTAAGCAATCTGTGGTCTGTTCTGTTTATGTACAGCACATAAATTACTAGGCGAATTCCATGGACGTAAAAAAAGGCGGACGGAAGGTGAGCTAAGCATTGAGTGAAGCCCATCAATGGCGGCGACGGATAATTGCCATCGGAGTACTGGCGGCCGATCGTCTTACTTTGCTGTGAATGTGTGCGTGCGGAACGTGTCGCTACGATACGACTGTCTTACTTTGATTGCTGCACATTCATATTACTGAAGCGGTGTCCACCTTTTTTTTTCAATTAATATTAGAACGTTCGCGTCGCGCTCGACTGTCGACAACCCACTGCGAAATGGATCGACCGTAATCTGGCTAGCGGTAGACATTTAGCGCGCGCAAGTACATCGAGTAACCGAGGCTGAGTCCTGACGGCTTGACATGGGAGACTACCAAAATAGCGGCGCGAGCGACTCGCCGCCGCGTCTGTGGCCTTGGGTTTGATGGATGGATGGATGTAGTAGAAGGAATATCAAGTATGTCCTTACATGTCAATAGCTACGACTTCTTAACAATTAGCCGTTAAAGAAGCGTGGCCTTCCATGGTTCACCCACCTTATATAATACATAGTACATGTTTGGTAAACAGTAAATTTATTTTATCGATATACACGTAAATTAATTAATTCAATTATATAATAACATTTTTAATATTATTTAACCCTAGAGTGGGCGCTCTATGAGCATTTTGCCGCCCGCACTAAAAAAACTTCAATAATTCGTAAAACAATAGCCCGTTAGGCTTGCGCTTTTTAGTAGCTGCCCCCATTTTCGTTAGCAACGCGTACCGAAAGGCTGGACGCCATCAAAGCGCAGGGTACTGCTTGAGAAGGATGTTTTTACTATCAGGTGTCGCCAGGCGGCAAATTGCTCACTGCGCGCCCACTCACGTAAGTAAAAATTTTGTCACTTATTTTTTGCGAAATTGATATTAAGACTATATTTTATAGCACATATATTGTGAAAACTAAAATTGATTTAATTGTAGGATTTGTAGGAATAGTATCAATTGATTTGTAGGAATAGTTATCAAATTTGCATGACAACGACAAAATCAATGAAATTTTTATGTTACGCCGAAAAAGGTATTTTATTAATGCATTAAATAATATTAGGTACCTATATAAATATTTGAGGACGCAAATTGCTTGCTTTGTACATTATAGAAAAAGCATCATCTTCAAAGAAGGAGGCCAAATGCATGCATATTATGTTCAAAAAAGGAAAAATAGGCGCACGAAAAAAGGGTGTTATAGATGCTCAAAGTAACTATGCAATGAACATTGCACATACCTTTGTGAAGACTTTTTGGATAAAGCATATACTGTAGATTTAGAAAACATATAATTATGTTATTTTTTACATTTTTTAAGTGCTGTGTGCAAGAGCTCCGTAGCCTAGTGGGTAGACCGTTTGGTTCGCACTCGAGAGAGTGCAGGTTCGAATCCCAGGTTGTGGCGTGTACCAATGAGTCTTTTTCAGATCTCAAGTACATTATACGGACGCTCTAACGGTGAAGGAAAACATCGTGAGGAAACCCGCACTTAGTTGGCCCCAGACGTATTGACCAGTCATTCCTCTGGACTAGGCTGACTATGTTGTGAGAATGCCGTATGTGCTTGGGCAACCATACGACATTTAAAAACCAACTGTCCCAGGCACTACAGTATTTCACGAGTGGTTACTTCGCTCGGAGAATACTGTATACATCATCCATTAACGGATGCAAAGGCCTAAGTATTTTTTTTTACATTTTTTTAGTACTATAGAGTATTTTATAGAGTAAGTTAAAAAAATCTACTAAAATATTACTTCTTGAATTTAATCATTTGTAAATCAAAGTTCATAAAATATAGTTTAGTAAATATGTTGATTTATCAATACTTAATTGTGTATTATTTACGTCCTGAAAAAATAAATTAATTAAATTGATGTATTCCTACTTAAAATAGTCAGTGAAAAGGGGCGGCAAAATGCTCTACACGCGCCCACTGACGTTTCGCGGATTGACGCGCCCACTCTAGGGTTAATAAATCGAAAACACGGCACTTAATCTTATTGTAAATAAAATGTTCATGTCACAGTGTTTGTTACAGAACTCCTCCGAAACAGCTTTACTAATTTTTATGAAATCTTGCAGGTGTATTACAATCTATTGTTAGCTTTTTTTCATATCCCTAAGTAAAGACCGCCCATTTCGTGCATAAATACCGGCCGCGCATAAATATTTTTATGCCAGAAATTGCCTAGTCACTGGGCATAAATAAAATTGACACTGTATTTAAATAATTTATGCTAAAATACAATTGAAAACCTATTAAGTATGAATGATTTCCGGCTCAGAACTCGCCGGGTTAATTTATTTTCAGGTGGAATAATAAAGGTTATGTAGAAAAACATACTTAAATCTGAATGATTATTAGCCTTTATTTAAATTATTTTTTAAAATATAAAAAATAAATAACATTTTTATTTATTAAAGTTATTTAATAATATGACGTATTAGTGTATGCGCTCACTGGCGACGGAGAAGATTTTATCCCCCGTACGTGCACTGTTTTATGTAAATAATGCTTTAAATAACATTGACCTATATATTATAGACGATGCATGTCGAGGCTAAAAGTGTCCACACTTAAACTGCCCCACTTTTGGCGTTATTTGGTGCCATTTGTCAACTTAGTTAAGCTATACACGCAATCTCAACGTAAAGCAAGTCATTGACTCTCAAGGGAGATAATGTTGTATGAAACTCCCAAGGGATTAAAGTTATTTGAATTTGGAACGTTAAAATTCGTATGAAAACTCCTAATAGATACGTATCTATCATAGAGTTTTTCAATAATAATATATGGCATTGCAAAGAGAGTTTATTCGAATATCGAACTGGCCACCTTTAACAAAAGAAAACCGCGATTGAAAAAATTCAAAACAAAAGTAATCTGTTTGTTGCTATTTTCAGAAAGTAAAATATGTAGGTACTTCTACGTTATTTTAAAAATTCCGTGTTTTAACATTCTCGTGTTTCAAAATGTGGTCGAGCGATAGTGATTTGACTCCGGAGCTTATTAAATTAGACGCTTTAGGGATTATTATGTTTTATTTATGTAGCCCTGGGTTTTTATTGCCTCGCAGTAGGTATGAAAAGTAGAGTATGCACCTCTGGGATAAAGCCTGTCTTCGTCTTGGGCTGCTTGAACCCCTCGCTTCACTCAGGACTCTACATAACTTGCTTCGCTCGGGAGTTAACTTTTAACTCCCTCTTAGGAGACGGAAGTTAACTCTAGAGTCCCTCGTTACGCTCAGGGTCCAATATGCTGCTCGTGACGTAAGACACTGCTTTATCCCCTTGGTGCGTAATCTACTATTTTATTTGTAATATTAACAAACTGAGTTTATAAAATATGAATACACTGACACTATGAGATGAGTAGGCTAACATTTAGGCTCACAAACTGCATAGTGTCGTCTCTACTGTGGTATTATGTGTTCTGATTCTCAGCAGGTAAGGTAACCCATGGTTGTGCATAATATTATTGTAGCTGTACAGTAACAGTAGCTGTACCTACTGTAAAACTGGCGAACGGTAAGAATTTTACTAGTTACTAACTACTTAAAATTGACAATAGGAATTAATTTACATATTACAAGGTTGAACAGCATTGTCTAAACTCTGAGCGATGACTGTTATTATTTACTACACTCTATTTGATATCACTTAATAATCCATTTAAGTGATCATTATAGATTTGCTCTGTCCGTTTGATGTTTAATTTGCGGTTATTTTAATAAATGTTTTAAGTTAACATACATAGATTCATAGAGGTACTCCGATTATTATTATACTAGCATTAATTGACCACGGTTTCGCCCGCACGATATTAGGTTTCAAGCTTTCATCCCCTATTTTGCCCACATATGGGCTGAATTTTATAAAAGGCTGAAATACGTAATTCATTGTTTTTTCATCAGTGAATTCATACGAAATATCATGCAAATATTTCCAAGGGGTCGTTCAAGTATTACGTAAGCAGATTTTTTGCAATTATTAACCCACCCCTCCCCTCGTCAGCAAAAGTAAGCAAAACTCTTACCCCTTCCTTCCATGCTTACGTAAACATTGGTTTGGTACGATTGATTGATTCATGAGCAGCAGTTATAAGTCTAGAAATAAGGAATAGGTTTGGAATAGAGGACTGTATTCATTATTTGTAGGAATTTCCTAAAAGCCATTTTGTTTTAAGCATAGACAATGTGTGGATTGCAATACGTGTAAAAAAGTAACTAATTACTGCTGACGTAATCACTGTCTAGACCTCCTCACCCCCCTTGTCATCATAGATAAGAATTAAGAAGATAGGTAAGAAAGAATTTTGAAAAATAAATCTTTAGTGACACTAGCCGGACTAAGAGGAATCGATTGACGTATGAATCATAAAAATCGGCCCAGGCGTTTGGTCTGTATAGTGCTTCAATGGAACATACAAACATACATACATAGGTACATAAGATGATAAATACATCACCACTCCTTGGCGTCGCGCAGTCAGGTAAAAAGTACCAAGCGCTTAGACTAAGTTGCCTTAACTAATAATGATGTAATATAATTTACGTACGAATACGTTTTTTACGCATATATCTATAATATTATATAAGTGAATATAAATTTATATTTATAACATATCAAATTGTACGAAAAGGTAAGACACCCGTCTAATAAAAATGTTATGTAACTATATAGTACGGTGCGAGGGTATTGATTATTTTACTTAATTATTTCTTTCAGTTATATTTATAGTCATTTCACTATACTCTGACCCGACCACTATATGGTATGGTATGTAATGTGTTAATGTAATTATTTACTACTGCACGGTGAATAAGTGACATTTAAATTAAAAGCAATAATTGTTTGGTTTTGTTTATAAAAGTCTAAATTTTACGCGCCCCGTGGATTTTTGGGCGCTATTATTATTGTCAAGTGTTCATTTTTATTACCAGTCAAAATAAAAACAACGACTGTTTCTAGAACTCTTGTCCTGTGCTTGTAGGTACCCAATTTTTTATTTTTTTTTCTTTATATGCATAGGCAAGATAGGATTTTCTCAAAATTTAACTGCTTTTTAATCGACTTCCAAAAAAATTAGGCGGTTATACATTCGGTTGTATATTATATATATTTTTTATATGTTCAACGATAATTCCACCGTCTGTGGACCGATTTTCAAAATTCTTTTTTTCATGTAAAGGGTATAATCCGAAGTTGGTCCCATTTTCTCCAAAGTGGTGACCTGATGATGGGATCCATGAGGAATCGAGAGATTTTCTCGAAATTTATATGGACATTGGACACATATAGTGATTTTGACTTTTTATGAAGTAGCCCAAGCATATTATGCTACCAATAATTAAGATTTTGCACCAAGGTATACACTGGACCCAAAATTATTGAACAGAACTCGACTCTTTATACAATCAGTGCCGTAAATAGCCTTTCCTGTGCCCTGTGCGAGCTTCTATAACTGCGCCCTTGTTTTTTTTAGATATTATAGGTTTATACCCTAGAGCAATGCTAAGTAATTGCATAGGCCTACGTCCTACTGTATTTCATTGAGGATGATAAAATAAAGCACAACGAACTTGGTGTTGGTGGACCAATTAATATTTTAGAAGAAAAAATTATTATTAACCAATTTATAAAAAAAGGAGGCGGTTATACATTCAGTTGTATATTTTTTTAAGTTCAACGATAAGAAAAAATCGAAATCACCATATGTGTCCATAAAAATTTCGAGGAGTTCCCTCGATTCGTCATGTATCCCATCATCAGGTCACTACTTTTTTGTAAACCTGACCAAGTTGGGTTTATACGCATTTACATTAAAAAAAGAATTTTGAAAATCGGTCCACAGACGGCGGAATTATAGTCTAACAAAAAAAAAAAGCAAACCGCCTCCTTTTTGGAAGTCGTTTAAAAAGAAAAAAAATACTATTTATAAACAAAAAATTTAAACCGACTTCCAAAATAAAAATGCACAAAGAAGTATGAAATAAAACTCATTTTCTAAATAAAAAGAAGTCCAGAAAATAAAACTACTTTTAAAAGTACATTAAATACTAGCCTTTAAGCTATTAGAAACACTGGGCACATTAGAATAATGGGCCCCCATTTTTTTTTTCGTTTTTAGCTGTTTGAGCTTTAAACCCAAAGACTGTGTAATTGAATGAATTGTGAAAAAATACAAATATCAATAGCCTAAAACTGAACGTCGGTATTGAATTTTATAGTGTTATGTACGAGCAAGCGAAGCCAGAGAGCAAAATTTTTTTCCCATTTTACAGGTTAAAATCTGTTCAAACAAATTAAAACACTAAATAATAGTGAATTTCAGAAAAATACCATAAAATTAACCGCCTAAAACAGAACATCGGTACTAAATAATATAATATTTTCTTCATGTTAAACGCGAGCGAGCGAAGCAAGCGAAATTTTTTTTTCCTATTCTATAGGTTATAATCTGTTCAAACTTTAAACCCTAAATACTGTAAAAATATGTAGGATGACTTTGTAATTTAAATAAAAGTAAAATTTGCGTAATTTCTCATGTTGCAGAATAGATGACAAATAACTTACTAAGACTATGTCCAGAAACTGCGTATTCTTACGCACGCAAGGTCTACGCACGTAGTCGAGGTACTAGGGCCCCATACATTGCGTCCAGAAGCTACGTGCGTATTATTTTAGCTATGCGCGTATCGTACAAAATTGACCTAACCGCTTTGATTGATTCAGGCACGGATCCAGCTCTCAAAAGAAGATGTGGCCCGAAAATTTTGATTTTATTATTTCCTTCATAACATGGTTAGTTTATTATTTCCTTCATAACATGGTTTTAAAAAGAGTTGTATTATTTTCTTTATAATATTATGTTAATTAAAAGCTAACGCGCGGAGTGAGCGAGAAAATTTTTCGCTTATTTAGCAAAAAAATTATTTTGTTTGGTAAAAAAAATAAGCTTTCAATACCTTAAACCTTAAACGAATTAACATCAACTAAGATTATAAATTAATTAAATAAAAAATATATGCATATATAGTATAGAAACATACACAAATTATAGATTATATAACATCGGCAGGAGTAATTCCTATCGGTTCAAACAAAGTATTATTTTTTCTTAAATCTGTTGGTTAGTAAATAAAAAAGGGTCGAAAATTTATGGAGAGGTGACAAATTTTGCGCTTTCTTCAATCTACCTGACTAAAGGTCCGCTTAACACTAAATCCACTACTATAAATATGTATTTTAACAATAATGTAAGTATGACCAGCAGGTAAAAAGCACCAGATAAGACTCAAAAGGTTAACAATACCAATACAACTACCCACTGAACCTATTTTGATTATAAATTAATAGACCTTGAAAGTATGCACTCACAAGGCTGTTGGGATTGTGGGTATGCCCATACTACACGTATAGGTGCTCCGCTCCTGACTCAAATAGGAGTAGCAATTACGCAGTAATACGCAGTTACCTCGAGTACGCGCTAGGCACAAAGTGAAAGAAAAATGTTTTTCTCGCTCCGATTGTATGATTCAGAGTGAGACAGAAGTATTCAGTTCATTCGTTACACAGCATTCAGATCGGTTGACACTGTTGGCATTTTGCTTTACAGAGTGTTCCGAAATTTTGTGCTGTCAATGTTTTGTCAAAACCAATTATTTCTGAAGACACTTTATATTAAAACCTTCAACACACAATTGATATCGATTTGAAATAGTCAAAAGTGTCATCCCCTGTATTTTGGAGTGCAATGAAAGCGTAGTAAGATCGAGTTGCCAAGTTTCAAAAAATATTTCTCCCTAAAATAAATAGTACGGTTCCCGTGGATTTTACCTAGCATGCGAATACTCTCAAATATAATTATTAAAGTACTTATGCCTCATCGAAACTTCATAAAGTTACATAATACGATAAAATATATAGGTACCGTTAAAAATCAAAAAATATGTAAGTATTAACTTTTTAGAAAAACATACCTATAAAGATACTTTATACAGTAAAACTACTTTGCTAATATCTTTCGGAAGTCCCACACATGCTTTCCAACATCCGTCATTTCCGTAGAAAAAAAAACGATGATTGCCGAAGGCATTAGTTAGTTGCACTGTACGCAGCACAGTTAAGAGCTCCGTAGCCTAGTGGGTAGACCGTTTGGTCGCACTCGAGAGAGTGCAGGTTCGAATCCCAGGTTGTGGCGTGTACTAATGAGACTTTTTCAGATCTCAAGTACATTATACGGACGCTCTAACGGTGAAGGAAAACATCGTGAGGAAACCCGCACATAGTTGGCCCCAGACGTATTGACTAGTTCATTCCTCTGGACTAGGCTGACTATGTTGTGAGAATGCCGTATGTGCTTGGGCAACCATACGACATTTAAAAACCAACTGTCCCAGGCACTACAGTATTTCAAGAGTGGTTACTTCGCTCGAAGAATACTGTATAAATCATCCATTAACGGATGCAAAGGCCTAAGTTTTTTTTTTTTTTTACGCAGCACATTGAATGTAATTAATAAAATAAAGTCTATACTTTTGCCTATTCACGTTATGAAGGCAGTGAATCATGCGTATCTACATACTATTGACGACCTCTGTGGCTCAGTTGGTTGAGCATGTTGGTGCTCAAGCCGGAGGTCGCGGGTTCAAATCCCGCCGAAGGAACAAAAAAGTTTTTCTGTGTTCGTGGGTCATGGATGTGTATTAAATATGTGTATAATATAATAAAAATCTTAAATATGTGTATAGTATAAAAGTATTAAATATATTTCCGTTGTCTGGTACCCGTAATACAAGTTCTTCGAGAACTTACCACGGGATCAGATTGACGTAGTGTGAAGCGTCCATATATATTATATTATTATAATCATTATATTATATGTCAAAATGGCTTACTTTAATAGGTAAATTAATGTAATCTTAGCTAATGCGTCAATTTTGACATTTTTGTATGCATGATTCACTGCTTTTTTTAACACTTACAGACTATAAGTTATTTCGTAGATATCTAGAGGGTAAAAACTGTTTGTCTGTCACCAGGCTATGTCTCATGAGATCATAATCCTTGATAGCTAGACAGTTAAAATTTTTAGAAAACCTTTACTAAAAATAGTCGATTTCGTAATAAAAATGAACTCTTATAGTTTTGCTCTGTCCCTCTGTCTGTCTGTCTGTCCACGCCTCTAGCTTCTGTAATTATATAATATATATAATATAAATGGATGAAATTTGGTATAGTTTTTTGTATATTATATTATCTCGGATTTAGCATCGTAAAATAATAATAATTTTATATTTTGAGGGTGGCTCTCCATACATGAGAAGTGGGGATGAAAAATATTTTTTCATTGTACCCCGTTGTATTGCATAACGTTGAATAGCGCTTTAAAATAGAGTCAAGATTACATACATGACATTTTTTCAAAATTTTGGAGTAGTTGTAGAGTAGTTTTCTAAATTATAGGTTGAACTTGTAAGTTTCCATTATGATTTATGTATAATGCTTAAAACTAAGGGAAAATTATTTTGAACCAAACCGGACTGTGACTTTTGAAGTAATTTGAAAAACGTATTACGCGTTGATAGTAACGGAACCCTCCTTAGACACAACAAACGTGAATTTTTTGACGTTTTTGGCGTGATTCTTTAATGGCAAGTTGGCAACAGGTAGACGCTTGCAATAAGAATTTTGGTTTTTTATACAATACATTTTTTATACCAATAAGTGATAGGTCAGCTGTAATTAAATAATAATAGTATATTATATAACTTATCGTCAAGCAAATCAATTGCATATTTAAATAAAACAAGCACAAACCCCCCCCCCCCTAATAACCCCTTCAGATACCTTTTCTCCCTAAATTTAGGGAAAAAGTCCCAAGTTGGCATCACAGATAGACCGGCAGAAATTTTGTTGTTATAAGATAAGAATCTCTACGTGCGTAGGTTTACGCAGGCTTACGCACTTTCTGGACAGAGTCTTACTAAGTCTTACTAAGACTCTGTCCAGAAAGTGCGTAAGCCTGCGTAAACCTACGCACGTAGAGATTCTTTTCTTATCACAACAAAATGTCTGCCGGTCTATCTGTGATGCCAACTTGGGACTTTTTCCCTAAATGTAGGGAGAAAAGGTATCTGAAGGGGTTATTAGGGGGTTTTTATGCTTGTTTTATTTAAATTTGCAATTGATTTGTTTGACGATAAGTAATATAATATACTATTATTATTTAATTATTATAGGTCAGCACCTATCACTAATTGGTATCAAAAATGTATTGTATAAAAAACCAAAATTCTAATTGCAAGCGTCTACCTGTTGCCAACTTGCCATTAAATAATCACGCCAAAAACGTCAAAAAATTCACGTTTGTTGTGTCTAAGGAGGGTTCCGTTACTATCAACGCGTAATAGGTTTTTCAAATTATTTCAAAAGTCACAGTCCGGTTTGGTTCAAAATAATTTTCCCTGAGTTTTAAGCATTATATATCAGCATTGAAACTTACAAGTTTAACCTATAATTTAGAAATCTACTCTACAACTACTCGAAATTTTTTAAAAAAGTTATGTATGAAATCTTGACTCTATTTTAAAGCGCTATTCAACGTTATGCAACACAATGGGGTACAATGAAAAAATTAATTTTCATACCCACTTCTCATGTATGGAGAGCCACCCTCAAAATATAAAATTATTATTATTTTACGATGCTAAATCCGAGATAATATAATGTACAAAAAACTATACCAAATTTCATCCATTTATATTCATAATTACAGAAGCTAGAGGCGTGGACAGACAGACAGACGGAGGGACAGAGCAAAACTATAAGGGTTCCTTTTTATTACGAAATCGACTATTTTTATGGTTAAAGGTTATGTAAAAATTTTAACTGTCTAGCTATCAAGGATTATGATCTCATGAGACATAGCCTGGTGACAGACATACAGTTTTTACCCTCTAGATACCTACGAAATAACTTATAGTCTGTAAGTGTTAAAGAAAGCAGTGAATCATGCATAAAAATGTCAAAATTGACACATTAGCTGTGATTACATTAATTTACCTATTAAAGTAAGCCATTTTGACATAGTATGTACGCATGATTCACTGCCTTCATAACGCGAATAGGCTAACTAAAGTATAGACTTTATATAACACGAATAGGACGCGACCGCGTCATTCATTGTGCTGCGTACAGTGCAATTAATTTGTTAATGCCCTTGGCAATCATCGTTTTTTTCTACGGAAATAACGGATGTTGTAAAGCATGTGTGGGACTTCCGAAAGATATTAGCAAAGTAGGTATGTTTTTCTAAATAAGTAATACTTAATATTTGGTATGTAACTTTTTTGATTTTTAACGGTACCTATATATTTTATCGTATTATGTAACTATATGAAGTTTCGATGTGGCATAAGTACTTTAATAATTATATTTGAGAGTCTTCGCATGCTAGGCAAAATCCACAGGAAACGTACTATTTGTTTTAGGGAGAAATATTTATATAAACTTGGCAACTCGATCTTACTACGCTTTCATTGCATTCTAAAATACAGGGGATGACACTTTTGACTATTTGAAATCGATATCAATTGTGTGTTGAAGTTTTTAATATAAGTTGTCTTCAGAAAAAAATGGTTTTGACAAAACATTGACAGCACAAAATTTCGGAACACTCTGTAAAGTAATATTTCACTAGTGTGAGTACTGTGAAAATGCCAAAATTACCAAATTGCCAACATCTGAATGATATACATAACGAATGAACTGAATACTTCTGTCTCACTCTGAATCATACAATCGGAGCGAGAAAAACATTTTTCTTTCACTTCGTGTCTCGCGCATACTCGAGGTAGCTGCGTATTACATGCGTAATTGCTGCACCTATTTGAGTCAGGAGCGGAGCACCTATATGTGTAGTATGGGCATACCCACAACCCCAACAGCCTTGTGAGTGCATACTTTCAAGGTCTATTAATTTATAATCAAAATAGGTTTAGTGGGTAGTAGTAATGGTATTGTTAGCCTTTTGAGTCTTACCTGGTGCTTTTTACCTGCTGGTCATACTTATATTATTGTTAAAATACATATTTATAGTAGTGGATTTAGTGTTAAGCGGACCTTTAGTCAGGTAGATTGAAGAAAGCGAAAAATTTATCACCTCTCCATAAATTTTCAGCCCTTTTTTATTTACTAACCAACATATTTAAGAAAAAATAATACTTTGATTGAACCGATAGGAATTACTCCTGCCGATGTTATATAATCTATAATTTGTGTATGTTTCTATACTATATATGCATATATTTTTTATTTAATTAATTTATAATCTTAGTTGATGCTAATTTGTTTAAGGTACCTATATTAAAAGCTTATTTTTTTTACCAAACCAAAAAATATTTTTTTTGCTAAATAAGCGAAAATCTTTCTCGCTCACTCCGCGCGTTAGCTTTTATTTAACATAATATTATAAAGAAAATAATACGATTCTTTTTTTAATTCTAATAACCATGTTATGAAGGAAATAATAAAATCAAAATTTTCGAGCCACATCTTCTTTTGAGAGCTGGATCCGTGCCTGAATCAACCAAAGCGGTTTAATAGGTCAATTTTGTACGATACGCGTATAGCTAAAATAATACGCACGTAGCTTCTGGACGCAATATATGGGGCCCTAGTACCTCGACAACGTGCGTAGAGCCGTAGACCTTACGTGCGTAAGAATACGCAGTTTCTGGACATGGTCTTAGGTTTGTCATATTATTATTACCTATTTTACATTTTTTCGTCGTACGTAATTACAAAATCAGTGACGTGCCCAAAATATTGTGGCGCATGCTGTAGGTTCGAGGATTGATGGTACGCGTGCCATAGGCTCGCGATTCCTGTTTTAGGCTATTGATTTAATTTTGTTGTTGATTTTTAATAATATTTTCAAAAATCGGGATGTTATTGGTTTTACCGTTTTGCAAAAATCGAATTCTCATCAGGTCTCGGCTTTCTGAGGTCACAAGAAGCTTTCCTGACTACCCCCGCGAGGGAGTCACTATGTCTGTATGTGTGTGTTTGTGTGTGTGTGTGCGCGTGCGCGTGTGCATGGGCGTGTGCGTGTGTGTGTGTGTGTGTGTAAATATGTAAAACTCTTATCACTTTTGAACGGTTTTGCCAATTTTATTGCGGCTGGCGTCATTCAAAAGGGTCAAACTTTTGAATAAAATTTGGACGGATTCGGATAGATACATTTCAAGAAATCACAAAAAAACTGTGATTATTTTTTAAAGTGTTTTTTTGGAATAACTTTTAAACGGATTTATCGATCAACTCCAAAAATACCTATTCAACGGTAGTGCACTTGACATAGTTCGTCGATCTATTTTTTTTTCCAAAATCGCACACGCGCCCGCGCCGTCGTGACAAATCAAACGACGCATCATTTATCAAAATCAGCCCACCTGTTTAGTCTAAAATCTAAATAGTGCCACAAAAGTACAAAACCAACATACATAGGCTAAACACATTACCATTTCTTTGCGTCGCGCTGTCGGGTAAAAATGTATGTAGGTGAACTCTGAACTGAATATTGTTATCATCTTATATTTTTTCTTAGAAAAATGAAGTTCCCTGAAGAACATGATCAAATTGGTGGTGGTGGTGGACCCACAATTGTCGAGTACTATAGAGGGAAGACAATCTTCATCACCGGTGGCACAGGTAAATTAATAATTAAATAATACATCATAAGTCTCGTTTAATTATTAAGCCTAAAATATTACTTAAGTTAGCGTTACGTAATATTTATGGCATCTACAGACACACGAATTTGGTACGGAGCGTACAGCGGATCATAACCGCGGACCGAATCCGGTGTCGCTACACACGCACGGATCAGAAGGTCGATTCTGCTATTTTAATCCAACAATAATGCAACTTCGTTACTGTTTCGATACAGTCCGGAACCTATCAAACAGCAAAATGGTATTCAACTAAACTTCAAACAAACGTCAAACGACGAATTACACCGCGATGCGATTATCATTGTATCACAGCTTGATTATAGATTGACCGAACCACTTGTCCATAGAAAATGGTATTCTCGTATGTTTATAAACTTAACTCCAATTTGACTCGAACCGATCCGTCAGCCGGATATTTTTTTCACTTTGACATGTGGGGATGCCATGACATAAAAATATTTATTTTACGCAAAAATCTCTTTTTTTGCCTTCCCCTCTCTAACCACGCGGGAAATAATTTTCCGTCCGTCTCAGAAGAGGATAAAATCGTGTATGCGTACACAAATGTGCATAGCCATGCCCCAAATTCGATGATTTTGTGTAATGTTTCAAAAAACACGAGCAGGAGACGCGCCTTAACTGACAATAATTGGCAACACTGGATCGTACAAACGTCAAGCAACAGCTGTCTTTATACATGCTTTGTGCTCGCTTTATTTATAAATTGTAGTCAATATCATTGCAAAATGACTGTGTTGGGATTTTAAATTTACGAAAATAGTGTTGATTTTCGGTCAATTTATGATAACAGGATGATAAATTTATAATGAATTGATGGTAAGTTGAAAGAAGTTAATTAAGAGAATTGGCCCTCTGGTACGGTGCACGGTGCAGTACTGGATCGAAAAGCTCGACACTCGTGTGTTCGATTTTCAGTTCTATTGCATTAGCACAGAGTTCTATTTACAGTGCTGTTTTTCAACGACGCGATGATTCCCGAAATTCATTGGTAACAGGCAGTGATACCAACTCTCAAAAATATTTCTCTTCAAATTTTACCCCTGATATACCATTGACAGGTCTTAAGAGATTATAACCTAGAAAGAAAGGTTATGTGTTTAACATAAAGATTTACGCGTGAATAACATAAAACTAACTTGTCTGAATTCACTCCCAATACATTTTCATATCCCTGGCTATATACACACATTAAAATAATTTGTATTATTACATACAAATTGATTCATAAGGAGTTAACTCTAAACATCCTGTCCCGTAGTAAACCCCCGTAGATATTTTCTCTAATTTTGGGGGGAAAATGGAGATATGATGAAAACACATAAGACTTCTTCATTAGTTATAGAATAAATTTAGTTAAAAAGTTTAGTTGTTACTAATTTATTTATTAAATTTATAGCAATTGTAATTTTTTATGTATATGTTTTTATCATATTATCTTCATTAGTTTATAAATTATGATAATTTTAAGGATGAAAAACCAGGTAAGAATGACGATATTACGGACAACGTATATTTAAAAATTAAAAAAAAAAAGTAAAAAAATAAAATACAATACAAAACAAAATCATGTCTGTTTTTGTGACAATAAGTAGAATAAGAAAAAAAAAAATAAAAGGTAAAAATTTATTTGTTTATAACAAATTGTTTATTACATAAACAATGAAAAATTAAATAAAACATTTTTTTATATATTATTATATCAAAAAGAAAAATAAATAATGATTTAAAAAAGAAAATGGTTCCTTATTATTAATTAGAAGTGGGAGAAAATAATTGTTAATCAAAAAATGCGTTTTTCAGCAATAAAAATTGTTTCTTTTTTTAAGATTTTTTTTAAATCATAATTATCGTTAAACATTATGTTATCAAAAAAAAAATTAAATTATTTCATAAACAACGCATTTGTTTATAACAATTATTTAAACAATAGGAGATAAAAATTATTAAAAATCATTTTTATGTAGCTTCTGATCATAAGAAAACAAATCAACAATAATATTATAACAAATATTTTTTTTTTTTCAATGTTTAATAAAGATTTATAATTATTCATCTTAGTAAATTGTTAATAAAAAAACGAAAATTAGCAATTTTTTAATTTTTCGAACGGGAATTTATTCTAAGACCTTTGAGAAATAGTTCAACGAAAGGAAAAAATTGTCAGATTAATAGTTAAACAAATATCGCACTTGCAATGTTAATGTTCATGCTACAAAAAATTGTTAATTAATTAATGGATAACTTATTGAAACATCGCGATAAATATTTATTGACTACGGATTATTATTTAATGGTCTGTCTTGTAGGCGCCTGAGTTTTTTTAATTTTTAATTTTCATATTTAATAAGTTTAAATGAATAAATATCATTAAAGGTCCGAAGGTTGCGTGGCTTGCGAAAGCCGGAGTACCCGTTTTTGGGCGTATTTTCAACCCTATGGGAAAAATATAAATATTTGTCCTACAATTCCGGGAGTTGGAATTTTTTTTAGGAAATATCCTCCTCTTTTGGAATCTTTTTTCAAATTTGAAATGTTTTTATTAGTTTTTGAGAAATTAGCAAAAAACTAATCCCCCTTTTTTGTTTTTAGTTAATTGTTAATAACTTTTGCAATTTTTGCAAGCGGACCTTCATTTTTTTCAAAAATCATCTAGATGCCATTCCGAATCGAATGATAACCTCAATCATAATTTTCGGAAACTGCTGAAAAAAGTTGACCAAAAAGGCACTTGTTGCCTAGGCTATTAGGCCTTTTCATTCGTTATTGGATTATTTTAAGTATTCGCCGAGCGAAGTAATCACTCTTGAAATACTTTAAGTGCCTGGGATAGTCGGTTTTTAAATGTCGTATTGTTGCCCAAGCACATCCGGCATTCTCACAACATAGCCTAGTCCAGATGAATGATCGGCCAACGTCTGGGGCCAACCAAATGTGGGTTTCCTCACGATGTTTTCCTTCACCGAAAGAGCTCCGTGGCCTAGTGGGTAGACCGTTTGGTTCGCACTCGAGAGAGTGCAGGTTCAAATCCCAGGTAGTGGCGTGTACCAATGAGACTTTTTCAGATCTCAAGTACATTATACGGACGCTCTTACGGTGAAGGAAAACATCGTGAGGAAACCCGCACATAGTTGGCTCCAGACGTATTGACCAGTTCATTCCTCTGGACTAGGCTGACTTTGTTGTGAGAATGCCGTATGTGCTTGGGCAACCATACGACATTTAAAAACCAACTGTCCCAGGCACCAGGTATTTAAAGAGTGGTTACTTCGCTCGGAGAATACTGTATAAATCATCCAATAACGGATGTAAAGGCCTAAGTTAGTTTCCTTCACCGTTGTATAATGCGTCCGTATATTGTAGGTACTTGAGATCGGAAAAAGTATCATTGGTATATGCCACAACGTGGTAATCAAACCTGCACTATCTCGAGTGCGAATCAAACGGTCTACCCGAGTACCCACTAGGCCACGGAGCTCTTTAATTTACATATTAATTTTACTTATTACATATTTTAAATAAACCAAAGTATAAAAATTTATTTTAAGTATAAAACAGTTTTTCTTTATCAGTTCTATATCTACTAATATAATCAAGAGGAAAAGTTTGTTTGTTTGTTTGATGGCATCGAATAGGCTCCGACACTACTGGACCAGCTATTTCGATGAAATTTGACACAGATGTAGAGTAGACTACAAGAAGGTCACAGGCTACTTTTTATCGCGGAAAATGTACGGTTTCTGCGAAATTAACTTTTGCGCGCCCGAAGTCGTGGGCAACATCTATATTGAATAAAATTTACGCCATTGTGTATTTTTTGCTTTACTTTAGAATTTCGGGCTTAGCCTACGCATCATTCTCCTTTGAAAAAAATATCCCTTTAATTATTATTATCAAGGCACACTTACGTTTTTCAGGGTTTTTAGGAAAGTTGCTAATAGAAAAGCTTCTTTACTCGTGTCCAGATTTGAAACAAATCTACGTCTTTGTGAGAGATAAAAAAGGAATTTCTCCGGAAAAAAGGATAGCAGCACTGTACCAAAACTCCGTAAGTAATTATATTATACATTTGTCTTTATTGTCGTATGTAGCATCAACCGAAAAACTAAAATGTTTTCAAAAATATCTTCAGTGCTTCGATCGGCTCAGGAATGAACGAAGAGGATTATTTCAATCCAAAGTGACGGTCGTACCCGGAAATATGATCGAACAGCGCTTAGGTAAGTAAAACAATACTTAACAAATGAATTTACAAAAAAAAAGGACGATAGAAAAAATCGTCCCTACCCACTAACAGATTTAAAACCTATCTCATTAGTAGCTCCTGCCACGTTGATTATTATTATATTTTGGTATGGCGATAAATGTAACATCAGGAGTGGGGTTTCGATATAAATTAGATTTTTTGTTTTGTTTTATATAATACTAGCTTTTGCCTGAGGCTAAGACCGCGTGGAATAGTATTATTGGTGAAAAAACTTCTTCAACAAATAACTCTACTCACTGCTATAATATACTTCTGTATACAATATTGAAAAGGTTTTTAGGGTTTCGTACCCAATAGGTAAAAACTGACCAAGCGCGAGTTAGACTCGCGCACAAAGGGTTCCGTACAAAACGGCAAAAAAATAATGTTTGTTGTATGGGAGCCTTCGTTAAATATTTATTTTATTTTGTTTTTAGTATTTGTTGTTATAGCGGCCACAGAAATACATAGTTTGTGAAATTTTCAACTGTCTACCCATCGCGGTTCGTGATATACAGCCTGGTTACAGACAGACGGACGGACAGACAGCGAAGTCTTAGTAATAGGGTCCCGTTTTTACCCTTTGGGTACGTAAACCTAAAAACGGGACCCTATTACCTCGACGTGACGCGACATGCGAGACCGCTTGATATATACTTAGATAATATTATATTAAAATCAAAAATGAGGAGTATATAATATATATACTTCTATACTAATATTATAAAGAGGAAAGGTTTGTTTGTTTGCATTGAATATGCTCCGAAACTACTTACCTAACCGATTTTGATGAAATTTGACAGATATATATCACATGTTTACGATAGCGCGATACTCAAGCGCGAGTAAATTTAATATTTTTTTTTAATCTATCTTGTAGGATTCAGCCAGAGTTTGCAATGTAAGCGCAAAAATGTGTTTATTTAGAACATATATGAAGCCTCTAAAATTATCTGTGTTTCTCTACTATGTTATACATATTATTTATACAATAAAAACCTCGTTGAATCACTCTATCTATTAAAAGAAACAACATCAAAATCCGTTCTGTAGTTTTAAAGATTTAAATATATATTATATAGGGACAGACAAAAAAGGAACTTTGTTTTATACTATGTAATGATAATGATGATTATCGACCCATGACGTACACCAGCTTATATACGTAAAATGGGATATAATTAATCGAGCGAACAAAAATTAATTTGGCGACTGCACGTGAGCATGCTGTATTACTGAATTTGGCAGCGAGCTAATATGTTGGTGATTAATTTATAAACTGGCGAAAGCACAGGTGGCAAAAAATACTAAAATCGGCAGATAAAAAGTGGCGAAATTTAATCCAAATTGGCACCGAAATTTATAAGTGACTTAATTTCCGAGTTAATGACAATTATACGATGTAAGCAGCTATAAAACCAGATTTGGTTGATAGATTATGATGCAGATGCTAAAAATTCAGGCATTTGCAGGCTACGGAAAATCCCATTTTTGGATACTGTTGGAGTTTATTTTTCTATGGTATAGGTGTCGTTTTCAAAGTTTTTGGGGGTCCAGAATAATATGAAAATAAATCCTATTTTAAATCCTAAAATGGCCTACACTTTTTATTAAAATTAATATGGGCGTCATTCCAAGTTTCTGGGGTGCTGACTCCAAAATTGTCTTCCAATTTCAAATTCTAAAATGGAGAATTTCCATTCTTCTTAAAATTGACATGAGTACTAATTTAAAAGTTCTTGGGAATGCTGATTAGGATTGATAACTATTATTACAGTATGTTAAGTAGGTACTTCGAGATACCAGCTATGTAAGCTATAGAATGTTTTGGAAATTTACGATTTACAAATTTCTTTTTCTCCCATCATGAAGAAAATATGTGATTGCGAGATTATTAAGGGAGAGGAAATTTTCATTATTTTCAGATAGATTAATACATTATATAAAAAAGTATATATTATACAGCCGAACGTATAACCGCCTTCTTTTTTGGAAGTCGGTTAAAAAATATGGCAACATTCTACCAGCTATCTAAGCTACAGAAATTTTGGAATATGCAGGATTTTCATTTTTTTTTTAATTATACAATTAAGTCACTCACTTTCCTGTTCGCTTAGATCTAAGCAACATATTTTAATGCAGTTTTCAGCAACGGACAGAGTGATTTACGAGAAAGCTTTATGTGTATAATACCTCCATTGCACCCGTGCGAAGCTGGAGTAGGGAATATAAAACACACAAAAAAATCTAGGCTCTGTCGAAACACCACTCTTGAGGTGAATGTCTATAAGGTCAAATATAATGTGAATCTAAATAAACTTCCCGTTGTCTGGTACCTGTAACACGAGTTCTTCGGATACTTAGCATGGTGCCAGATTGACGTGGTGTGAAGCGTCCATAGATATATGAATAGGTATATGAATTATATGAATATGAATGTCGCCACACTAAATAATTATTAACATGGCAAGAGCTATTAACTGAGATAGATTTGAAATCTGTTAATGGGTGGGGACACTGCCTATACAGTTTTTTTGCATATTATTTACATCTAGATTTTAATTTAAGGTAAAGGCTACATATGCACGCTATTATTGACATTTTTAAAACAATGAATATGTAAATATTACCTGTGATATTTTTTACTATTCCAGGTTTATCGGAAAACGATCGAGCTTCAGTGTTAGCAAATACTAATATCATAATTCACAGCGCAGCCACAGTTCGGTACGTAGAGGTCGTTGTCTCAGTTTGTATCGTGATGCGTGATTAGTGAATACCTAATGTACCTAAGGATTGTGTAGTGTTCATTAAAACCTAAGCCGCCTTATTAATAAACGAAAACTAAGGCAAGATTAAAAGTATTTACGCAGGAGGAACATATAGGTTAGGTTAAGCATATTAGGTTAAGCTCCTGTAAAGATAGAATTAAGTTTGGAAAATACATATTAATTATGTCGTAATCAGTAAGGAATAAGAAAACTAATACGAGCAGTAAAACTTAAGGGCTACCTAGCCTGTTTAACGGGTGAGTAATACCCATTTGCACTAAACGTAAGTTAGGCTTGTCCTAGTTAAGATACACTTAAACATAAGAACAGCCTAGCTAAACATTTAACGAAACGAAAATAATGTAATTATATTGTTCAATCAGTTTAATTAATATCATTAACTTTTTAAAATTGTATCATTAACGAAGTAACGAGAAGAAGATTTGAGGGCCTAACAGTAACAATAAAGTTACTGCTGCTTTTATTTGATTTAAGTTCGTCGTTTCGTCGTTCATCGTTTCAGCCTGGTGACGTTCACTGCAGGACATAGGCCTCCCCCATAAATTTCCAGTGCGACCGGTCGCTCACGGTCTGTATCCACCGACTCCCTGCTCCTTTTCTCAGGTCATCTGTCCACCTGGTGGAAGGCCGTCCTACGCTTCGACGTCCAGTCCGTGGTCTCCACTCACGAAGAACCTTTCGGCCCCAGTGGGCATCGGTTCTACGGGCTATATGTCCAGCCCATTGCCACTTTAACTTGCTAATGCGCTGGGCTATGTAGGTAACTTTAGTTCTGCTACGGATTTCCTCATTTCTTATTCTGTCACGTAGAGAGACTCCGAGAGATTTAAGTTCATCAATCTTGAATTTTAAGAGGTACAATTAGTTTTTTTTTTTGCCCATAAAAATACCAAATAGTGCCCATAAAAAAACCGAATACCTATTCGAAGGTCAAAATTGTCGATTAAATACTGCAAGCTCTACTTCTTATCCTTTATCTTTTCCCAATGCTGGAAATATAAGATCCGGAAGGCCGTAGAAAATTCTGAGCATTGAAAATAGAGCTCTGCGCTAATACATTATACAATAGAGTTGAAAATTTCAACATATGAGTGTCGAGTCAAATTTCAATGTCTTAAATGACAGCTCGACCATCAAAACTTCAATTTTCAACTCTATTGTAGTTAGGTATTATCGCAGAATTCTATTTTTAACTTTAGAAATTTTCAGCGGCGGCGTTCCGGATTTCGATTCCAGCTTAATGAGGAACAAATTTTTGAAAATAAGCGAACTTTTAACAAACTACTTTTTTGACGTAAAGGTCAAGGAGTATTTTTTTTTAATAAGTTCTTTCTTCGTCTGTACCGTTCTTTATTACTTTGCAGAATTTGTGCCCCAACATCGCACTATAACATAGTGCAATAATACAAACAAATATCAAGTTTCGATTCCTGTTTGACATTTATAAAGAAACTATCTATATTTATCTAAATAGTAGTAGGCGTTCATGCCATTATTATATAGATTAATCTTACATAAAATTGTTATTTTTCTTCATAGTTACTATTATGAGATAATTTAAATAAATTATCTCTTAATAGTAGGTACCTAACTATAGAAATAGAATTTATACGCATTTTGTACCTTCTGCGTCTTTAAATTATTCTTTGGCAGAAATTTGGAATTTCTGAAAACTTGAAATGTATAATCGTGTTGGTAGTGACAAATACTAGTCATATTTTTCTTTGCTATTGAATTAGGAATGCCATCCTTGTCACGTATTTTTGCTGTGATTGAAATGTGTCAATAATAAAAAGTGTCAATGTGTATCGCGGCACAAAAATTTTGTCCCTTTTGTAAGGGTATAACGTATCCTTAGTTATCACTGAATAAAACTATATCAATAGTTACAAATAATCTACAAGACTAGATAAAACTCCCGACTTATGTGTTGCCTACGCTTACGCACTTCCTAATCGGGCTCATAAAGTTAAGAATATCCTAAGTGGACTAAGGAATGGCCTAAGGTTAGTGCAATTGTATTTTTTGCTAGGAGCAGCCTAAACAAGTTAGGAAATAATTTAGGCGATCCTTAAGTTTAGTGCAAATGGGCATAAGAGTTGCGGGGCAGGGCGCGGCTGGTGTCACTTGACGAGCGGTCATTATTCCTCTTTTATAAACTAAAACAGTTCACAATAAAGAGGTAGGTAATCATCTCTTTTCATTGTACAATGAACATAGTTTTCAACAGTATTTTTCCATTAATCATTTACCACAAAATACGCGAATTAAATATTACAATAATGTCGCTAGTTGCTACTGGCTTGTCGAGTGATGTCTCACCACCCCGCCCCGCAGATCCCTAGATCCAAAGCCTAGACCCTATACAACCGTTACGCCTCGGATTAGGTTACAATATAATCCTTACACCTTGTTTATTAATACCGAAATTTGTTTCTCCAACCTAAATACTCGGAATAAAATAAATCTTGTCTTAGTTTTCGTTTAATAATAGAAATCCTCGACATATTATGTAGTATAAAAGTATTAAATATATTATATTTCCGTTGTCTGGCACTCGTAATAGAAGTTCTTCGAGAACTTAGCACGGGACCAGATTGACGTGGTGTGAAGCGTCCGTAGATATTATTATATTTAGTTCCTAGAGTCTAGAGATAATTCAAAGTAAAAATACCTACACGACATTTTTTTTCTAGATTCGATGAATCTTTGAAAGAATCACTCGACATTAATGTATTGGGTGCATTAAGACTGATGGAGTTAGCAAAGGATGTACACAATTTGGAGGTAAATAAAAGTAGCCTCATTAATAAAAACTCACTACTCCGGGCCTTACTCAACACAATATGCACTGGAGTAGCTAATACCACACTAACGAGGAAGTAACATCGGATAGCCATTGTTATTAATAAAAATTTAAGGCATTTCTTACACCTAGAGAATTGATATATTCCGTCCAGTAGTAGGTACTTAACTACTGAAAAACATAATCGATATGAAATAAGCTTTTTATCTAATTGGCACTTATTATATATTTTATTTTCCTACTAGATATTGCCCACGAGTTCGTGCGCGCAAAAGTTAATCTAGCGGGAACTGTACATTTTTCCGCGATACAAAGTAACCTTTTCTCGTGTCTTTCTTGTCCTTCCTCGTGGACTACTCTATGTGTCTGCCTTTTATCAAAATCTGACAAGTAGTTTCGGAGCCTATTCGATGCAAACAAACGTACAAATAAATAAAATTTTCCTCTTTATAATATTGGTATAGGTGAATAATTAATATAATATGGCTTAGTATTTTAATATAATATGCATTATGCATATTGTTTTTCAATAAGTATATTGCCAGCAACTGCAAATCATGATGAACAGGCTAGCTGCTAAACAACCGAGGTTGGTCATTCGCTCTAGGCCACTGCTGCTTCAGGTCAATGCTAGACCACACACTGTACAACAGACAGCTACCAAATTAGAGAAGCTTCAATTGGAATGTTTAAAAGACATCTACCATACTCCCCGGACCTTGCTCCAACAGATAACCATATTTTTTTTTTTTTTTCCAAATTTGGATAACTTCTTGCAAGGGAAAAAATTTAACCCCGATGGGGCAGTCCAAAGCAGCTTCAAAGATTTTATTGATTCCTGTCCGAATGATTTTTTTAGTAAAGGAATTAATGAACTACCTATGAGATGGACAAATACTAACAAAAATATGTGCATTTAACAAAAAAGTTATTGTAAGTGGTGATTTTAACATTAATTTATTAGAATCAAACTCCACCACTGTTAGATTCACATAATTGTTAAAATATTTTTAACTTATTTAATGAACCGACAAGGGTAAGTAATACAACAGCTACCTGCATGCATTGATAATATTTTTACTAAAACTTATTACTCCTTATAAAAAAGAAATAATTAATATCCTTAACTCAGATGACTGTGGACAGCTGGCTTCATTTAATATTAATTGTGACAATAATCCGAAAGAAATGATTGTATTTATCCCTATAAATAAAAAACGTATAGAGAAATATAGAAGTAATTTAGCTAAAAATATTCAGTACTGGGATGAGTCCAGCAGCTCAGATGAAGCATTTAATAGTTTATTTTAGTAAGGATTTTAAGCATTTTCATAGTAGAATGTCTTATGGCATACTTTTATGGGTAAATGCTGTCGATATAAATCCCTTGGCATGCCTGGTGGGCAAAAGTTATACGCCATGCCTGGTGGGTCTGTCAGACCCAGATTTTCAAATAGATTTTTTTTATGTAAATTGAATTATGTAAAGTGATTTAAGGCGTTAAAACGTATCCTTAAAAGGAAAACAAACGATATTAAATTAAATCATATTAGGAATTAACCAACTTTATATATTTTTTAAATTAAACAACAATCATATTTTGAAACAAAATTTAGACATTATAACTTTGGTAACATAAAAATAAGTATTAAAAATAAAGAGATCTTTATCAGACTTCCATAAAGTGTAAGGCACTTATATATACTTAAACGTAGAAAACAAAATATTGGTCTACATCTCTTGTATATTATCTTCTAGAGCTTTAGTTTGATAACACTTTGCATATTGAAAAATTGAATGGTCAAGACAAATATGGCTAGTATAATTTGCACAAATGTACTGGATTTTGCGATCATTATATTCCATCTCAGAATCAGATTCTTCATCATTCTCCAGAGCAATGTCAAACTCTCTCCACTTGAGTTAAATACAATTTCATTCAACTCTAAGAGTAAAAATCTGGCTATGTCCTCGTCTGGTAAACGTTGAATATTCATACGAGTATTCATGTTGAATCTGAAATATGTAAAAACTACAACCTTTTAACACACAAATACCAATTAAGTATCATAAGAAAAAAAAAAGAAATCAATACAACATAATAATGTCACGTCGTATGCCTGGTGGGGTCTATGGGACCCGCGTGCGCTTTACGCACGTTTTTCTATGCTCTTAACTGGCTGCGAACTGGGGAAGCGGGCGGAAAACATTCCGCGGTTAGTAACAGTAAGCTACTGAGAACGGTGAGGTGCGCAATTCAAATTTGAAGGAACTACAACGGACCAGGCGTTGGTGTGACAGACCCTACTAGGCATGCCAAGGGTTAATAATTATGCTGCAAGCGATCTATTCGTGCTATTTATAAAATGTCCCCTTTTGAATCTCTGAGAGAAAAGTTTAAAGAAATAGGTATACTCACAGTCGGCTCTCAGTATATTTTGGATAATGATATATATTATTATCTGTGACACCGATGGCCGTTGCCATGGTGTCAACATTGTTAAGTCAGATTGTAAATATCTAGCAAATAAATACTACTGTATGTTTTAATTATCTTATTACTTTACAATATCTGGCGACGATGTCGACAACAGAATTAAAGAAATTGAAAAGAACCCGCGCCTCTTTACGCGCCCTACTGACTAAATTGGAGAATTACGTTAACGCTCACGAAATTTTATCATACGCGGAAACCCAAACGAGACTTCAATCTCTTCAAGAAAACCTACAGTCATTTCGATTACTACAAGAAAAAATAGAATCTGATATCCCAGATGAAGAATTTGAAAACGAAACAGAAACCAGGTATGAAATTGAAGAGAAATTTACACTATTGAAAACAAAATTGTTAAATATGCCAGACCAAAGTGAACTGACTTTTGCCTCCACACAAATACCAAGATCACAATTAAGCACCAACATCCAAACAGAATCCAGACCTAAAATAAACTTTCAAGCGTTGCAAGATAACGAAACATTTAAAAATTTTACACAGCGCTTAACTGTATATTTCCTGTTGAACAACATTACAGATGCAAAATTCAAAGTATACACATTACTTTCGGCATTACCGCCCATACTTCATGAAAAACTCTACGACCTGTGCTCTCCAGAAGAACCGATCAACATGAATTTTAAAGAATTAACAGACCTACTAGACGAGTATCTAGACCCGAAACCCAGCACATGGGCGTTACAACATCGATTTATATCTCGACAACACCAAGAGAATGAAACTATCGCTATATATGCTGCAGAATTGAAGAAATTATCCCTAAATTGCGAATTTAAATGTCAAAACTGTAAGAAATCAACATTGGAAAGTTTCTTATCACTTCAGTTTATTCGAGGGTTGAGAGATAGTGACATAAGAACAAAAATTTTACAAGAAAGAGACACTCCACCTTTTGCAAAGCTGATTCAAATGGCCTCATCGATGGAAATGGGAAAACACGAAAATATTAACATGGCACAGGACATAAACAGACCAATGAATACAAATGCTATAGCATCGACAAGCAATCAATCCAGATGTTCCAGGCCACCCACTTCAACAAAATACAATAAAAAGTACAGGTCACCGATAACAATAAAAGATTTAAGAGGAAAATGCTATCGATGTGGAAAAGACGATCACCACTCAAACGAATGCGGTGCCCAAAAAACCGTGTGTTCAAAATGCAAAAAAACAGGGCATCTGGCACGTGTCTGCCTCCAAAGGAATACACGTATAAACCAAGTAGAAGACAATTTAAGTAGTGAAGAAAGCCTGTGCGACATACACCTTATCAAAGAGGAAATTTCTGAAAAATACATGATTCCGATTAAAATAGAGAACAAACTAGTAAATATGGAATTTGACACAGGAGCTACTCTGTCTTCTATATCATATAAGCTCTACAAACAATTAAAAATTCAAACAAAAAATTTTAAAACAGACATGAAATTCAGAACCTACACAGGAGAAGTTTTTAAGCCGACGGGGGTAACTTACGTGAAATGCTCCTACAAAAACCAGAATTTTAATGGAAAACTTTACATTATTAACCAAGACGTAGATCCAATATTTGGCAGAAGTTGGATGAAAGAAGTCACAATTAAACTAGCAGACATTCGAGTAATACATGCCCCTATCCCTAAACTAGAAAAAATACTAGAAGAATACTCAAATACGGTATTTAAATCTGATTTAGGAAAAATACCCAACTACCAAGCCCATTTGAACCTGAAAGAAGACGCTCGACCTATTTTTATCAAGCCACGACGCATCCCTTATGCCCTAAAGGACAAGGTTGATAAAGAAATAGATCGGCTTAGTAGAGAAGGAGTAATCACAAAAGTTGATCATTCTGATTGGGGCACACCGATCGTACCCATCGTGAAACCAAACGGCAGTATACGTTTATGTGCCGACTACAAGGTGACCCTAAACAAGGTAATTAAAGATGAGAAATACCCTATCCCTATAATTGACGACATATTTACCGAAATGAACGGAGGTAAATATTTTTGTACCTTAGACATTACCCAAGCATACCTCAATATGGTAATGGACGATGAAAGCGCGGCCCTGCAAACCTTGAGTACACACAAAGGAACGTACAAGGTAAATCGTTTAATGTTCGGGGTTAAAGTAGCCCCAAGCCTCTGGCAAAAATTTATGGACCAACTACTTCAGGGATTAGATGGCGTTAAATGCTTTTTCGATGATATAATTATACAGGGGTCCACAGAAGAACAACTCCTTATACGACTAAACCAAGTCCTACAAAAACTACAAGAGAGCAATCTTAGAATAAACAGAGATAAATGTCAATTCTTCAAACATAGTATCAATTATTTAGGACATACAATAGACAAAGATGGTTTACATAAAAATAAAGAAAAAATAAAAGCAATACTCAATACAAAAAGACCCGAAAATGTTAATGAACTTCGAACTTTCCTCGGAATGGCAAACTATTACAATAAATTCATTCCAAACTTGTCAACTATCACAAGCCCATTAAATGAATTACTAAAGAAAGATAATAAATTTCACTGGACTTCAAAATGCGAGACAAGTTTTAATACTATAAAGAAAGAAATTGCCAGCGATAAAGTTCTTACTCATTTCGACCCAAATAAGCAATTAGTAATAGCCACTGATGCCTCACCTACCGGATTAGGAGCAGTACTCTCTCATAGATTTCCAGACGGGTCAGAAAGACCCATAGCATTCGCTTCAAGAACATTAGCCACAAGTGAAATACAGCCAAATAGACAAAGAAGCCACAGCTACATATTGGGGTATCAAGAAATTTTTCCCTTATTGCTACGGACGAAAATTCACACTAGTGACAGACCACAAACCGCTTACTTCCATCTTCCATCCCCATCAAACACTCCCGGCCTTAAGTACTATGCGGCTATTTCACTACGCACATTTTTTATCAGGATTTGACTATGACGTAGAATACAGAGCCGCTTCAAAACATTGCAACGCCGACTACCTTTCAAGATTTCCGGTAGAAACGGTAAATGAAACCTATGAAGACCAACACTGCACCTTCCAACGCGCTCAAATCAACGTATTGGAAATAAGACCTGAAACCATAGTCAAGGAGACAAAAAAAGACGAGGAATTAAATATTTTGAGAGAAGCCCTACAAAGTGGTAGATCATTACGCGCAATAGGTTTCAACGACAACGAATTTACACTTCAAGACGACTGCATTCTGAAAGGAACTCGAGTTGTTATACCGCGAAACTTACGTGACCGTGTGCTTGACGAACTCCACGCCGGGCACAGCGGTATCGTGAAAATGAAGGCTCTGGCTCGCAGTTACGTATACTGGAGGAATATCGATAGAGATATCGAACAGAAAGTTAAATCATGTAGAGCATGCCGATTACAACAAAACGAACCTTTGAAAGCCCCTATACATCATTGGGAGCAACCGACGGAACCTTGGCAAAGGCTGCACGTTGATTTTGCTGGACCAATCCAGGGACAACAGCTTTTTATAATCGTAGACGCATTTACAAAGTGGGTTGAAATACTTCCAACCAAAAATACTACAAGTTCCTGGTGTATAAACAAGCTCAAGGAATTATTCTCCACATTTGGTATCCCATTGACACTCGTATCAGACAATGGACGACAATTTGTCTCAGAACAATTTACGAGTTTCCTAAATAGATGCGGAGTGGTACATAAGACGTCGGCTCCCTACCATCCAGCTACAAACGGCCAAGCAGAACGCTATGTACAAACTATAAAGAAGGCATTACGTGCAATGGAGGGGGAGGAAGGTGACCTAATTAATAAATTAATAACAGTGAAGACTAGACTGAGACGCTCCCCCAACACCGATGAACAAAGTCCGTACCAATTGATGTTTGGTCGCGACGTAAGAACATCGCTTCACGCGATGCTTCGCAAACCGCTGTCTTCTATGGCAAGGACCAACCCTGAAATACCTACAGTTAGGACATTCACGCCAGGCGACCGGGTCCAAGCTAGAGCCTACGCAAACCAGCGGCGATGGGAATTCGGGACTATTATACGTCGTTTGGGCCGACTACATTATGAGGTCCGAACGGATGCTGGTATAGTCTGGCGCCGGCACCTAGATCAGCTTTTGCCTGCGCCAGGCGTTCAATTACAGGAATAGCGGCGGAGAGCTGATATATATTATTATCTGTGACACCGATGGCCGTTGCCATGGTGTCAACATTGTTAAGTCAGATTGTAAATATCTAGCAAATAAATACTACATGTTTTAATTATCTTATTACTTTACAATAGATAATTTATTATACGTTAGAAAAAACTTAAGCAATTTTAAGAAGAAAAGTGATAGTCATTGTATAAACACTAGAAAGAAACATAAGCTAGATGTACCAGTGATAAGACTTGGTAAAGTAAGTAAATCTTTTAAGGGTCAATGTACTAGTATATAATACGCCTATAAACATGTATCGCAGAAAACGTTCAAAACCTTTATATTAATAAATAAAAAAGTAGTCAAAGAAAGTTTGTGTGCTAAAGCTTAATATAAAGTAAATGATTTTGTTAACGATTGCACACCATTGGAATAAGATGCACCTCTGCAAGGCTGTCTCTATTTACTTGTGTACTTTTGACTTTTGTTATTTTTAACATAAATTTAAGTTTGTAAACTTAAATTTATGTTAAAAATAACAATGTAAAATATATATTTCTTTTAAAAGAACATTTTTTCCATCTTTTTGCTAAAAGATGGTTCTTCTCGGCGGGTTAGGATTGAATCGGTAGTAGCTTTCTCTGTTGACTTTCCGAAAATAGCTTGTTAAGTTTTAGGTATTTGGAAATTTAAAAAAAATCATTTACATTTTCAGAGTGCAAAAGTGCATAGATAGCAATGATATACTTTGATTAAATAAATATATTTTATGTTTAAAAAAATCGACTTTATGTTCCTCTTTTACAAATCGCCAATTTCATATTAAGTAATGATCTAATATAATATGATACAAAAGTGGATTATTTGCTTCGATTCATCAATTCTTAAAAAAATATTTTGATACTTTCTCCATAATTATTATCAACTACTCGCTCCTGGTTACAAAAGCAAATCTTTTCTGGTCGCATGTTTACTTTTCGTTTACCTATGGTTCATAGTAGTTATATATTAAAAAATTATATCCTTTTATCAAGAACAAAATGAATACTCACAGTTGTTACTTTATAAAATAAATTACAGAGCTATGTACACATCTCCACGGCTTTTTGTAACCTCGATTACGAGAAGGAGATCCAGGAAAAATTGTATCCACCGGCAGCAGACTGGAGAGAGATAAAAGACATAGTGGACAACGCAGACCCGGAGGCACTACGGATTTTAACTCCAAAGTAAGTGTTATTTTGCATCTACGATATTTTTCTTAACTTCAATTTTTATTACCTATCTTCTTTTTAACAAACAAATGACATTAACATTATTCCCACCACTGCAACTCCTGTATAGCCAGGATCGACATTCTGATACCTATCTAGTTTTCTACTAACTAATGAAAGGTGCCATCGAAGTCAACGTTATTATATACGTAGAGTTTTAGTTGTGAATTACGTGTAGTAGTTTTAAATTCTCGATGATTGCCAAATATACATTAAAAACATCTAAGAGATACAAAACTTTACGTTACCTCCTTATTAATCTTGGAAAGTCTGAGATCTGCCTCTCAGTTGGTACATAATTATATATATATATATATATATATATATATATATATATATATATATATATATATATATATATATATATATATATATAGGGTAGGTATAATATAGGTGCATTAACCTTACTATACGCTATGGTTACCCTTCCGCTACGCTACGCCATGTTTAAGTTTCCCTATATTTGTAGGTTACTAGGAAAATATCCTAACTCCTACGTGTTCACGAAGAACCTGGCCGAGCACGCCGTCTTCGAACATAAGGGAAATCTACCAATTGTAATAGTCCGACCGTCCATAGGTGAGTGCACTTTATTAATACATTACATAATTACATAATAATTGCACGTTGTAGTATATCACAAATAAATGTAGTTTAAAAAAACTAAAAAAACACGCTTTTAAAGAATATCGAACTAAAAAGTTGAAAATAATTTTAAAAATTTTAAAAATAAACTTAAAACATTGCGCTCGATATACGAAAATTATGGCACAAAGCGCCCCACGCTTTTCCCTCAATTATACTAGTATTTTTTATATACTACTGTTTTAAGTTTATTTTTAAAATGTTTAAAACTATTTTCAACTTTTTAGTTCGATATTCTTTAAAAGCGTGTTTTAAAGCTACCAGATCCGAGGAAGGCAGCAGACGCGCAAGAAAGAGTTACATACAAGCAAACAAACAAGCTTACATACAGGTGAAGTTAATATAAGCGTGTTAAAAAGGGCCGGGATTAGTTTTCCTATTGTCAGTAGTGACTAGTGACCAATCGAGATATTGGCTGTGTTCCGCGGAAAAAAGCGCTTGTTAGCGCTTGCTAGAGCCAAAGAAAAAAAAGTTATCGGCCAGGTTTGCTAACTTCAACACAGCTAACATAATCCGCCATTTTGCTTATTTAACGTCAACCATCGCCATTTTGCTTACGTTTTTTTGTTAGCGCAATTTCCACAGAACAGCCATTGTTTTAAGAGGTTTTCTCATATTTTTTCCAATTTTTCAATTTATTGATTCAGATGTCAATGTAAATTTTGACAGCTCGACACAACACTTCCATTTTCAACTCTATTATATTATAGCAGAGATTCATTTTTAGTGCTCTGAATTTCCCCGGGGCCACCGGATTTTTTTTTTTTTTTTTTATGAAATAAGGGGGCAAACGAGCAAACGGGTCACCTGATGGAAAGCAACTTCCGTCGCCCATGGACACTCGCAGCATCAGAAGAGCTGCAAGTGCGTTGCCGGCCTTTTAAGAGGGAATAGGGTAATGGGGGAGGGTAGGGAAGGGAATAGGGTAGGGGATTGGGCCTCCGGTAAACTCACTCACTCGGCGAAACACAGCGCAAACGCTGTTTCACGCCGGTTTTCTGTGAGCCCGTGGTATTTCTCCGGTCGAGCCGGCCCAATTCGTGCCGAAGCATGGCTCTACCACGTACAAAATCCGGATAATATACTCCCAAAATCAGAAGATGCGAGAGGGACAGTCTGACAATTTAAACGAGATATAATTTATATAATATATGTATATATATGAAAGAAAGTCGTGTTAGTTACACTATTTATAACTCGAGAACAGTTGAACTGATTTGGCTGAAGATTGGTGGGACATAGGATCCTTTTTATACCGTTCCCGAGGGACTCAAAACACGAGAACGGCTGGACCGATTTGGCTAATTATCTTGAAATAATTGTGGAAGTTCAAGGCACCCGGCCTTGAACTTCTACAATTATTTCAAGACCAAGACCAGACGTGTGTGTGGACGGCACAACGAGCGTTACTATGTAGTGCCGTCCACACACATAATTCGCGTTACATTACTCGTTAGATTACATTACACGTTACACTCGTCTGGAACCGGCCGGGCCCAAGGTAGTTTTAAAAAGAAATGTAGGTGTAGTTATTATTAATTCCATTTAATTCTTAAGACAGATCAACGTGTGTCGGACAGCTTGTAATTGATAAATCTAATTACGAGAAATACCAAGATAATCTCATGTCAAACCGTGCGTGTGTACAGTTACAGGGTGCCTGTCGGAGCCCTGCCCGGGCTGGATCGACAACTTCAACGGCCCCGGGGGACTTCTGGCCGCCGCAGCACAAGGTGAGGAAAAGCTACCGGTTAAACTTACTTCTACTTACAATATTGTTGACTGTAGCTCGCAGCTTTACGCGCCGTATACAAACGGAGCATATAGTATCGTTATTCGTTTTAAAACTTTTGATTGTAATTTACGTAATAGGCGAGCGGACTAATTTTTTTTTATTGCATAAATGAATAGTACTCTTAAATATGAGTAACTTCTCAGAAGAAACCATATATCAAAAGTCAATATTTTCAAAGGTATAGCGATTTGTATACAAAATTTCGCGAGTCTTAATACCAAAAAAAATATATTTTTTTTGCGAAATTGGTAAACAAAACCTACATCATTAGTTTACTCACATCATATACAAAAACATTCATTATGGTAAGTATGAACTTAAACGCACAAATATCGGAGATATTTACAAATATATTCCTGCGGCCATATACTTCATATACTATAACCTACAAGTGACGTCATTTGTAGGTCGACTTTAGTATGGAGCGTTTTTAGGAGGCTCGCGAAATTTTTTATACAAATCGCTGTACCTTTGAAAATATTGACTTTTGATATACGGTTTCTTCTGAGAAGTTACTCATATTTAAGAGTACTATTCATTTATATTTTATACAATAAAAAAAAATTGTCCGATTGCCTATTATTATAATTTTGAGTGAGGGTGCAGGGGGCCTAGCGGGAACATTTGCCAGCGGCGTGATCCGTCTGTCATAATTTTGACAGATTTTCATATAATTCTTATTCGTTAATTTTACGTTTACGCCGCTGTCAAATGGCTCACTGGTATATAAAAAGCTAAATGCTTAATAACATTCGTAGGTATCCTCCGAGCTGTATATGCTGACGAAGATGCGAAATCGGACTACGTGCCAGCTGATATAGTTGTAAAAGGGACTTTGGCGACTGCATGGGTGAGAGGAACCAAAAAGTAAGTTAAATAATCATACCCGTGCATATTAAATACTTTCGTATTGTTAAGTGACACATTGTCATTGATGATAATGTGATAAAATACGAACTGGCCCAATTAGAAATATCCAGTCATATAAATGAATAGTACTCTTAAAATATATGAGTAACTTCTCAGAAGAAACCGTATATCAAAAGTCAATATTTTCAAAGGTACAGCGATTTGTATAAAAAATTTCGCGAGCCTCCTAAAAACGCTCCATACTAAAGTCGACCTACAAATGACGTCACTTGTAGGTTATAGTATATGAAGTAGTATAATATGAAGTAAGTATATGGCCGCAGGAATATATTTGTAAATATCTCCGATATTTGTGCGTTTAAGTTCATACTTACCATAATGAATGTTTTTGTATATGATGTGAGTAAACTAATGATGTAGGTTTTGTTTACCAATTTCGCAAAAAAAAAAATTTTTTTTTGGTACCTATAAAGACTCGCGAAATTTTGTATACAAATCGCTGTACCTTTGAAAATATAGACTTTTGATATACGGTTTCTTCTGAGAAGTTACTCATATTTAAGAGTACTATTCATTTATGCAATAAAAAAAATCAGTCCGCTTGCCTATTGGAATATTATTATAGGTATACTCATAGAATCAATTAAACAATCTACAAAAAATTTGTAAGATTATATTATTCATATTTCCAATAAAACGGTTGCCACGGGAAAACAAAATTAGAAAATCACGGGAAAAAAATATATAAGGTTAACAGCCAATTGTATATGCTGCTGTTAATAATAATTGTCTATTATTAAATAAATATGACAATAAAATAAATATAATTGACATAAATTATATTTTAAATTATAAATTAAGTAAGTTGACATTAGATAGATATCTATCCTTTTATTTTACAAGAAGAAGAAGAAGAGATAGCAAGTACGCTATTAACTTTTTTATATTTTAACTCAGCCAAGTATTTGGCTAGTAAGACATCAACTGCTTGAACTATTGAGCAGTTCAGTCTAATACTATGACTTATTAACAGCCTCCGTGGTCTAGTGGTTTGAGCATTGGCTCTCGACTCGGAGGTCGTGGGTTAGATTCCCGCATTGGAACAACAAAAAATGTTGTTTCCAACTTTGGTTAGGACAATGCAGGCTGATCACCTGATTGTCTGACAAGAAAGATGATCCATGCGTCGGATGGGCATGTAAAAAGTCGGTCCTGCGCCTGATCTCTCATCAGTCGTGTCGGTTATCCGTCCCATTGAATTATGAGAGTAAAATGAAGAGAGAGTGCTCTTGTGTACTGCGTACACGCTTGGGCACTATAAAATTACTCCTGCGTAACTGGCCTGGTTTCAAATCGGCCACTATCACTGAAATCGGTGTGGGGAGTTATTATGATTACTTATTATAACCGCTTTGAAAATGTTCCAAATACTTAATAATAATTTAAATTAGCCTGTAAGACAACACAACAGAGGAAGTCTCTAGCACTGTAGGTATAAATAACTATAAAAATAATGTTTTAATGAATCATAATAAATTATGTACACGTAAGCTGGTGCATCAAAATATGCAAGGTATGTCTAGTAAATAATTAAAAATTGAGTTGTTTTTAAATAACAATATAGACATTTTATGTTTAACTGAACATTGGCTTAAGAAAATGAAATTATGTTAAATCTTGGCATGACCAGCTGGCTAGTTCCTTCTGCAGAGAAAAAGCCATAAGAGGCGGCTCACTTATATTAATTATAAAGAATTTAAAATATAAAGGACTAAAAGACATAGTGAGTCTCTCTACAGAACAAATAACTGAAATAGCGTGTATAGAGGTGGGACACTTTATTATTGTAAGCGTATACAGGCCACCTTTAGGGTTATATGATTTATTTGAAAAAACAATGGAAATGTTATTAACTAAGATAAGTGCATCTAACAATGTAAATAATATTTTAGAAAGTAACTCCACCACTATTAGATTTACCTCATTATTATTCATTTAATTTTTTAGTCATTTGACCTAACTAATCTATTCTTTGAACCGACAAGTAGTAGTAGTACGAGCCCCGATGCACAATAGTTTGTCTGGTATAGAAAGTAGTGCAAAGCGTAAAATATAGAAAGTAAATATTGGTAAAATAATCAAAAAAGTTTAAAATGTTCCTCAAATTGTGGTTTACATTTTATTAAAGTTTATTTTAACATAACTAAAATTCTTTCATGACTTTACTATTCTAAAAAACATAATGCAGAAGTATTCGTCTACACTTGTCACTCACGCAAAATAGTTCGTCTACCCCTTAGTTGTATCGCCTTTGCTCTCAATGACAGCTTTAATGCGAATAGGCATGGTTGCAACCAACGCTGCACACTCCTCAGGCGTAATTGGCTCCCAGACAGCCAAGAGTTTAAGCCTTTAAGTCGCTCTTCGATCTTGATGGATTTTTACGAAGAACTTTTTCATTTTCCACCATAAGGTTTCGATCAGCAGCAAGTCCGGGCTGTTAGATGACCATTCGATTGTAGGGATGCTTTTCGCCAGTAGCCACGTCTTTGTTGTCCTTGCAGTATGGCAGAAAGCACCTTCCTGTTGAAAAATGAAGGAATCTTGATGCTTAAGTGACGGAATAGAGGTGCAGTAAATTCTCTTCCAAAAGGTTTTGATACCTTACAGCATTGATAGAACCATCCACAAACTGCATACCACCAACACCTTGTGCAGACATGCAGCCCCATATCATAAGAGACGCCGGAAACTTCACTTTGCGTTTGAGACAATCAGTATGAAATGCCTCATTTTTGTTCCGAATCACTTTTTTCCTTTCATCGCCGACTGTCACTTCAAATTTGGACTCGTCACTCCAAATGATACTACGCCACTGATCGGAAGTCCAATTTAAATGATCACGAGCAAACTTCAACCTCTTTTTCTTTTCAACAGCAGTCAACAGTGATTTCTCCTTAGTGGTGTAAAATCTGTAACCCATTCTTTTTAAGACTCTTTTGCAAGTATCAACTGAGATGTCTTTGTGAATCATGTTTTCCATTGCACCATGAGTTCTCCAGCTCGAGCACGACGATTGTTTTTGATAATTTTTCAGGATTCTGTTTTCTATTGCACTTGTGATGCGTAGTCGACCAGTTTTCTTCAAATAAAACAAGAAGTCGTTCTATTCTTTTTATAGTGCTGAATGATAGATTGGACTGTAGACCTGGGAAGTATCAAGCCTTTAGATATTTGGTTACATGATTTGCCAGCATCGACCCCACAAACTCTTCGCTTTCGAAGCTCTTCACACACGGGTTTGCCACAACCCATTGTTATTTGAAAACTAATGAAAAAAAACCTGAAATTTTTAGAATTTATACCAAAGATTTATACTGTCTCACTTGACAAATGACACAGAATTACTTTTACAAATTTAAATTATGCAACATAATTGTACAAAGAAGGAATAATCTTATTTAACTCACCGATAGACGAACTCTTATGCATCGATTAACAATTAGACGAACTATTTTGCTTATATCTTCTTCAAATTTAAAACAGGATATGTATAAATCTAAAAAGCTAAAATAGTTTATTGGTTCATAATTACAAAATGGCATAAGTAACGCGACATGTGATAGTAGAACAGCTTAATATTTTATATAGATATACAAAAATAATGGAGTTAGAAAAAATCTCACTGAGAAAATTTCACACTAGACGAACTATTTTGTATCGGGGCAAAATTACATAACAAACAATTTGGTTTTACAAAGGGACGCTCTACAACAGGCCTGTATCTGTATACAGGCGTCGATCTAATTAGTTATATTTTTAATGATTGGGAGGGATCGCAGGATGCTCTAGGAGTCTTTTGAGATCTCTCTAAGGCATTTGATTGCGTGTAACACACAACATTGATCAGGAAATTATGCCACTATGATGTAAGGGGCCCGGCACTCGTCCTCTTAAAATCTTATTTATCAAATATGACTCAGAGAGTCGAGATAAATGGGAAAAGATCCACAGGCACCAAAATTAAGATGGGGGTCCCGCAAGGGTCCATTTTAGGACCCTTTCTTTTTCTGATTTACATAAATGACCTACCATACCTTATTAATGAAAAAAAAAACGGGATAGTATTATTTGCTGATGATACGTCACTTACTTTTAATATGAATCGCCAAAACTCATGTTATGACGAAGTAAATAATGCTCTCTTAAAAATAGTACACTGGTTTAGTGTCAATAATCTTCACGTTCACGTTGCTGAATGTAAGGCAAACTAAAACCAATATGCTATTAAATGGGGAAGGTATGGAACTAGTAAATACAGCTGTCTTTTTAGGTATTACATTAGACGCGAAACTTCAGTGGGGCCCTCATATTGCTGGGTTGGTCGACAGACTCAGTTCAGCAGCATTTACAGACTAAGTAAAATAAGACAATTTTCAGACGAAAACACAGCAAGGCTTGTGTATTTTAGTTACTTCCGCAGTATAATGTCCTATGGCATTCTGCTATGGGGAAATGCTGCACATATAAATACTATATTTGTGCTGCAGAAGCGAGCTGTTCGGGCAATCTACAAGCTGGCCCCCAATACCTCATTGAGAGATAAGTTTAAGGAAACTGGGATCTTAACTGTAGCTTCTCAGTATGTTCTATCAAATGTATTATAATATGTTAAAAAACCCTATCCAAAAAAAAAGTGACAACCACAATAGAAGCACTCGAAATAAGAATAAGCTTGATGTACCAGTGACTAGACTCAGTAAAGTAAAGAATTCGTTTAAAGGCCAATGTATACGCCTATACAATAGGATCCCAGAAAACGTAAAATGTGCAAAACTTTCTAGAGAAAACTAGTTATAGGTATAAATATTAATATCTCTCGTCCATTGAGCAAATATATAAAAGGTGTTGAATGCTAAAAATAAAGTGAAAATCACTTGGAAGATAATTGCAGATGAGACTAGAAGAAGCAGAGGCAGTCGTAACTCTAAATTTGAACTTTCTGTTAATGATAAAAAGATCGATTCTTTGTTGCGACGATCTTCGAAAAGTTTTTACTAACTCATTCCGGTCTTAACTACAAAAAAATTAAATTCTTCACTTGCAGTTGCTGAAAAAAACGCAGTGAAAATGTCAAGGCATGTGATGTCAATGTTAAGTAAAAAAAAACTCCAGATATAATATTATTAACACCTTCAAATTACTAAATATTAAAGTACTGCCGATCTCTGGGGTATAAAAAAATATAAAATTGAAAGCACTGTCCCCTTGATTACTATGTAATAAACTATTTAAATTAAAGTGAACCAGCAATTGATTTAAGATTATTTTCTCGAAAATTTTACTGGAAGTATAGATATTGGTCTATAACAAGTCTAGTTCAGATTTATTGCTAGCCTTGAAAAGAGGTATCACCTTGCTATGCTTCATTAGGTCAGGGAACATACCTTTCTTTATATAATTATCTAAAACTAAGGCTTGGGTGGTTTAGTCGTAATAATATGCCATATTCTGGAAATGACACACAAGTTTGAAAACGACAAATTCTATAAATGACAAAATTCTGCTAACGACATATTCTGCAAAAGACAGATTCTGGAAACGACATAATCTGTTATTGATACACAGATGCCACATTATCCTGAAACTTGAAATGAAATGAAGATGAATGAAACTTGTTAATTTAAACAATTATTATTTTTAGACATAAAATGAAAACAGAGTTCCAAAGTTATACACAAATTACTATGAAATAAAACTTATTTTCTAAATAATTATCCTTTTAAATTCGGATAAAGTTTTAACTATTTCTCTACTCAATTTCCTTAATTTTGAAGTCCCCTCGAATCCTCATGGATCCCATCATCAGGTCACAAATCGGTCACAAATTGAAATCGGTCCACAGACGGCGGGTAACCGTTTTTTGTATAATATAATATCTATGGACGCTTCACACCACGTCATCTGGCCCCGTGCTAAAGTATCCGAGGAACTTTGTTACAGGTACCAGAAAACAGGAAGTATATTTAATACTTTTATACTATACATATATTTAGGATTTTTATTTTATTATACACGTATTTAATACACATCCATGACCTAGGAACACAGAAAAAGGTTTTGTTCCTTCGGCGGGATTCGAACCCGTGACCCCCGGCTTGAGCACCAACGCGCTGAACCACTGAGCCACAGAGGTTGTCAAAGCCGGTTGTATAGCCGAATGTATAACCGCCTCCTTTTTTTGGAAGTCGGTTAATGAAAATGATGATGGTTCACTCCATGGTCCAAGTTATTTGGAATACTCGAAGTGGTCTAAATTATAAATGTTTAAAATATTTCATTAATATAATATAGAATAATAATGTTTGTTGTATATTTCGTAACATAAACTTATATATTTTTTTAAGGAATTTAGATATCGTAGTAAGTAGTTTTCATGCAACAGAAAAATAATAAAAGACAGTTGTCAACTAGTCTATTTTCGAATTGTATTGAAAACAATAACTAAAGAATTCAAAGGACAGGCCCTACCTATGACAAAACATGACCAATTTATCTGCTGATTATGAGCAAAAAATGGCTGCCGAACTAGAGTTGCAATTATGGGTATCGACAGTATCGATATTTTAAATTTTCATAAGTTTTACAATAACTTACATGTATACGTAAATAAAAAACTTCTTTTACTAATGACATTGTACATTTAACTACTTTTATTAATCGATAATATCTTTTAACGGACATCCAAAAAAGTATTCGATGCTGACGATATATTTAGGTATACATTATATTTGTTCTAACTGGACCACTTTCAAAAAAGTTTTTGTAATATCTTTATTAATCATGTAAGACTTACCTTTATTTACCATGGGACAGAAGTGCCATTTCTTTATTGAAGTCAACACGCTTAAGTATAATTATTAGTTAATGATCTTTTAACTCCTAGGTCCTTATAGGTTATAATATTATAATCTCTAAGGACCTAGGAGTTAAAAGATCCTTAAATATTTATTTGTATACGAGCTAAGCCAACTGTATAAATTGGTTTATGACATGAAATTATGCTTTTTTTATTCTTAATTTATGCACACGTAAGTAAAAAAACTTATTTTACTAATGACATTGTACATTTAACTACTTTTATTAATCGATAATATCTTTTAACCGACATCCTGAGTATTCTATGCTGATTGCTGAGGATAGTTTTATTCTATTTGTTCTAACTGGACCATTTTTTCAAAAAAATTGTAATACCTTTATTAATCAAGTAAGACTTAACTTTATTTACCATGGGAAAGAAGTGCCATTTCTTTATTGAAGTCAACACGTTTATCTTTTATTATTTAAGGATACTTTAACTCCTAGGTCCTTAGAGGTTATAATATGGTTAAATATTTATTTTCATACGAGATGAGCCAACTGTATAAATTGGTATATGAAATGAAATGGTGCTTTTTTATTCTTTATTTAGGGACTTTTGATGTACAGCGTAAGTCAGTCCCATCGTAACCTAATCTTATACATAATGACAAGATGCTTTATTTGGTGAAAATATGGTTACAATTAATAGGTGTTACATTTTTACAGCTTGGCAAATAATTAGTCCTTGTGGCATCGACAGATGGAACTAAAAACTTTTTGAACTATCTAAGGTGGAATAGAAATAAAAGACAAAGGAATATATCCGCTTATATTAAAATGAATAAGTCTATCCATTTCTAAATAAAATTAAGTTTCTTCAAAAACTGGCTATGCTATTCTCTTGACTGGGTCCGGGGATTAATATTTTCTTCTCCAGCTTTCAACCATAATTTGATTATTGTATCACTTTTCGGAAACCTATAAAAAACAAGTATTATTAGTTTTATCATTTGTCAAATAATTTTGGTCACAACAATATTATTAAAAGCTATTAAACTTATATTTTAAAACCACATCGAATACATTCAGATTGCTTTTTGAGACATAACACAAATGTAATTATTATGTTTTTATCGATGTAATTATTATTTGTACCTTTATCGATAACTATTACAAACGGTAGGTACAACACTTTTCAATTACGTAAATAAATCTAATGACTTAAAATGCAATTTAAAGGACTGTTCTAATGAAATTTAAGTGGATATGAATATAATAAATGAAAAAATCAAATTGCAACGAATTATTTCATGAAATGTTTATAGTATTGCATAAAACCGGCTACTAACCTGCGTAAATACAATTGAGGTTGATTTATACTCTTTAATGCATTGCACCTTGCAATATAACGTTAGGCATGTTAATTATCACTTTTACAACATTCAAATAAAATTTTAAAGAATAAGTCCTTATAATCTCTTGGAAATTCATAATTAAACAAAACATAAACAACCTTTTGACAGGAGACCTACCACAGTTAATTGACAGTTAATGAGCAAATAATGGCGGATCGTTCCACATTTCGTTAATTGTCAAAGTTTTGAAGTCTAATGTTTCTAAAATGAGCAAAAACAAAAATATTGCTGTTTCTTCTAACATGAAAATTATTGCATTAGATAGAAAGAAACCAAATGATATTTCACCGTCTGTCTCATATTTCCATCATATTTGTATAAGCGCTAGTATGTATAGAACTGTAAGGGCCCCTCCATGTATATACCTCAATGATTGAAAATACATAGGTAATCATGGACGAAAATGAGTTTATGTTTGACAAACATAAAAAAGGATACGATACTTTTATACACAACGGGCTTCGATATAATAAAAACAAACGATGCAATAAGGACGAAAGTACATGCTGGCCTTGTGTGAATAGAAAATATTGTAATGCTTCGATTAAAATTGATGTGAGTAGAACCACTATATTAAGAAAATCACAACACACTTGTCAAGCTGATTATGAGAAAAATGCTATTTTAATAAAAATTTATAAGCTTAAGAAAGTGGTATGTGAAAATCTGGCACCTATTTTCACATACCACTTTCTTAAGCTTAAACTGATGAATAAAATGAACCTGGTTCATCAAAACATGTAAAGAACATCCAAAACTTTCATGATAAAAAAGACCGTTTTTATCAAGATCACGAAATATGTTTTTAAAATCAGATAAATTAGTATTTGACAAGTTAGAAGACGTGGTTATACCACCTGCACTCGCTGAGAAGTTTCTCGTTATCGAACATGGTGACATTGAGAAAATATTTGTGTTTTCAACAAAATTGTCCAAAAGAACTATGCGAAAGTTGAAAAAGGGATACTACGCTGATGGTACATTTAAATCTGCACCTCGTCCATTCTATCAACTGTTTACTTTACATGTTGATATAAATTCGGACAAAAATTCTACAAATATAATACCCATTCTATATGCATTGCTTCCAAATAAGACACAAAGTACCTATTCCAGACTGTTTACATTGATTAGGGATACCTTACATGTAAATATTTTGGAGTTCAAAAGTGATTACGAAGTCGCGATTATGAACGCAGTCAAGGATGTGTAACCGAATGCAAAAATAACAGGATGCTATTTTTATTATCAAAAAGCAATTAAAAATAAAGCTTAAGAAATTAATGTCACTCGGACTAGTGAGCAACGAAAACTAATTCGAATGATTTCTATTCTTCCACTTTTACCACCTAGGCATATATATCTGATGGCTGGGACATTATTTCAAATCAGCTTGACGTTATAATTAATATGGCTGGTTTTAAAACATATTATCAAAATCAGTGGTACCAACGGATGAGTCCAGGTTTATTGAGTTGTGCCGGCCAACTTCACCGTACGACCAATAGTCTCGAAGGTTGGCGTCATCGAATAAATTTACCTAAGAGGCCTAATCTTTACTACTTCATTAACAATATATGTAAAGAAGCCAACCATTTTGACATAAAAACTAAAAATAGTTTATTCGAAGGTCAACGTAAAAATAGAAGAAATAAATACATACAGTTCTATAAAAAATATGCAAAGGTATTGAAGCAATTAAATAGAGGTCATATCAGTGTTGAAAACTTAAAAAAAATAAAATATACCTACAACTTCTTCTTTAGACTGCCATTTTTTTATTAAACTAATTAAGACATAATATTACTAGTTAATGGTACTTTTGTAAATTGAATTTAAAAAAACAAAATGTAGTTTAAATAAGCTTTTCCGAGTTTAGTATAAGTATAAAAGTTTAGTTTAGTATTACATCACTGTTTTGTTATTTTAATATGTAAACATTTTTGACAATAAAAAAACGTAGGTCAAGAACTGACTTATTATTTTAGCACAATATCAGCTTTTGAACCCTTCATTTCAATTTTCAGGATAATGTGGCATTTGTAGAATGTGTCAATAATAGATTATGACGTTTCCAGAATCTGTCTTTTGCAGAATATGTCGTTAGCAGAATGTGGCGTTTTCAGATTTTGTCATTTAAAGAATTTGTCGTTTTCTGACTAGTGTGTTATTTTCAGAATATGGCATTTAACGACAAGGTCGGTCCACAACAGACACAGAAATTAGTCTTCTATGCAGGATATTTGGGGCCTGGGAGGGATTTCATGATGCACTTGGTCTTTTGTGATATATCCAAGTCTTTCGACTGTGTCGAGCATGCTACGTTGGTCAGAAAATTATACCATTATGGTATAAATATTAAAAGAGAATGAAAGTGGGTTGAGAATGAATGAGTTACTCGTCAAATGTTTTCTCTATGCTGATGACCAAGTATTACTTGCATCTTCGGCCGAAGAGTTGCAGGAGATGGTAACTGCGATGAGTGGAGCTTTTGTTAGAGAGTATTTCTCAAAATAAATGTACGTAACGAAAATGTCATAACGAAATATTGTTACGAAATAGTTCGAAGTTGTAACTAAATAGTAATCAGACAGAACATAAGGATTGGTATACAAAAGTGAAATATTATTATTTAATAATTAATAGGTAGTTATTACCCGAATGCAAGGGTAAAGGTAAAACTTTTTTCACGCGTATCTATGTGCTGGGAAGAGAAAGCCTCTTGACTCTGTCCAGAAAGTGCGTAAGCCTGCGTAAACCTACGCACGTAGAGATTCTTATCTTATCACAACAAAATTTCTGCCGGTCTATCTGTGATGCCAACTTGGGACTTTTTCCCTAAATTTAGGGAGAAAAGTATCTGAAGGGGCGTATGCTTGTTTTATTTAAATATGCAATTAAACTGCTTGTCGATAAGTAATATACAGCACACTATTTTTTTAATCGACTTCCAAAAAAAGAGGCGGCTATACGTTCGGCTACATATATATATATATATATATTTATTTTTGTTTGTATGTTATACCATAATCCTGCCGTCTCTGGACCGATTTTCAAAATTCTTTTTTTGATGTAAAGGGTATAATTTCAAGTTGGTCCCGTTTTGAAAAAAGTGGTGACATGATGATAGGATCAATGTGGAATCGAGGGACTCCTCGAAATCATTATATGGACACATATAATGATTTAGACTTTTCCTGGATGTCAAATTAAGAACGTCTGTGGCCAGACTTATGGGTCATACTGACCATCCAGCCTACAAGCACAAGGCCGCGGATTTGTAGGCAAAAATTATAAATGATTGACACTATTGACAATAATGACAGCTATTAGTACCGTTGCTGGATTTGCTGGTTGGCCCGTGAGTATGGCGCTTTAGGGTAAATATTATTTTTGTTGTTTATTTTATAATTATAATCGAATTTAAATAATAACGTTAAATTATCTAAACATTTAATTTTAATAATACATATTCATAATTCGTTCTTAAAATCATAGATTAACATTTTGTTTTTCATTGTTGGTGCAAGGCAACTTGCCAAAATTATATTTTTTTTGTTATTGTCCTACTCATTTTGCTCGGAAATGAGCAATCATCGTTTTTTTTTCTACGGAAATGACGGATGTTGGAAAGCATATGTGTGGGACTTCCGAAAGATATTAGCAAAGTAGTTTTACTGTATAAAGATCTTTATAGGTATGTTTTTCTAAATAAGTAATACTTACATATTTGGTATGTAACTTTTTTGATTTTTAACGGTAAGTACCTATATATTTTATCGTATTATGTAACTTTATGAAGTTTCGATGTGGCATAAGTACTTTAATAATTATATTTGAGAGTCATCGCATGCTAGGTAAAATTCACGGGAACCGTACTATTTGTTTTAGGGAGAAATATTTTTTGAAACTTGGCAACTCGATCTTACTACGCTTTCATTGCACTCCAAAATACAGGGGATGACACTATTGACTATTTCAAATCGATATCAATTGTGTGTTGAAAAAAATTGGTTTTGACAAAACATTGACAGCACAAAATTTCGGAACACTCTGTAAAGTAAAATTTCACTAGTGTGAGTACTGTGAAAATGCCAAAATTACCAAATGCCAAACGGTGTCAACCGATCTGAATGCTGTGTAAGGAATGAACTGAATACTTCTGTCTCACTCTGAGTCATACAATCGGAGCGAGAAAAACATTTTTCTTTCACTTCGTATCTCGCGCGTACTCGAGGTAGCTGCGTATTACAGCGTAATTGCTGCACCTATTTGAGTCAGGAGCGGAGCACCTATACGTGTAGTATGGGCATACCCACAACCCCAACAGCCTTGTGAGTGCATACTTTCAAGGTCTATTAATTTATAATCAAAATAGGTTCAGTGGGTAGTAGTATTGGTATTGTTAAACTTTTGAGTCTTACCTGATGCTTTTTACCTGCTGGTCATACTTATATTATTGTTAAAATACATATTTATAGTAGTGGATTTAGTGTTAAGCGGACCTTTAGTCAGGTAGATTGAAGAAAGCGCAAAATTTATTATATAATTTATTATATTATATAATTTCGCGAGCCTCCTAAAAACGCTCCATACTAAAGTCGACCTACAAATGACGTCACTTGTAGGTTATAGTATATGAAGTAGTATATGAAGTATATGGCCGCAGGAATATATTTGTAAATATCTCCGATATTTGTGCGTTTAACGTCATACTTACCATAATTAATGTTTTTGTATAATATGATGCGAGTAAACTAATGATGTAGGTTTTGTTTACCAATTTCGCAAAAAAAATATTTTTTTTTGGTACTTTTTAAATGTATTTTATTAGTAAACTACACATAAAATAATATATTTTTTACATTTACCAAGTAGAAATGCCTCAATATTTCTGAATATATTAATGAAACTAAATATTTTAGATGTAGTCCGATCCCCTATTATAGATAAAAAAATGGCATTTAGTTTTTTGCCAATATTTAATAAAATTTTAATATTTAATAAATTTCAAAAAAAATATTTTGAAAGAGGAGAAAATTTCCAATGAAAAACTCTCAGTTTCCGGAACTCTATCTCCATTATTTATAATTTTAATTTAATGCTGAAAATGGGTCTCCTCGCGACATTTTTAGGTTACACGCCCGACGTCAATAAATTATGTCACATAAATTAATTTATTTAAGGTATTAAATATATTTCTTTTAATTTGAAAAAAATACAGTGTATTCTGAACACTATAAATAATTTATTCCCGTCGAAAATTTTACTTAAAGTTAACTTTTCAACAAATTAAACGGTTGTTAACTAAGTAGCTAACTCGCAGCAAGTGGAAAGAAGTGGTCTCTGCCTACGGAAAAGATGCGTAATTATATGTATGTATGGTATAAGGGATACAACACTTAAAATTTTAAGTTCTTATCTAGTAAAGTATAAAGTAGAACGCAGAGAGTAGTAAATTTTCAGGATATGTTCCCAGTAGCGAACTTACTAAACATGTGAAGTTTTGATTGTATAGGTCTTATACTTTAGATTTTATTGATATCTAAAAACCCCTGATTTCGTCACTGACTCACTGATGATCAACAAAATTATATCGTACTTCAGGCTGTCATAGAAAGCTGAAATTTGTTACGTAAGATTGTATTAGTACACAACCAACATAAAAATTGTCAAAATTGGAACTTTTATCTTCCAACCCCTTAAACTAGGGATTAAAAGTTAATTATCTGTGAAAGCGCCATCTATCGCGTTATTATGAACTATGTAAGTTAAGTTGTCGTTCATCGCTTGAATTGTAAACTAATTGACGTAATATTGAAATAATTGTTTCCCGATTATTCTGTAGTAAGGGGCCATCCATAAATAACGTCACACGAATTTCACAATTTTTTACCCCTTTCCTTGTCACAGTTGGTCACATTTGTGAGACCCTCCCCCTCCCTAGTGTGACGTCACATATTTTGCAAATTTACATTTAGAAATTATTGAATAAAAATATTGGTTCCGAAACCAGTTTTATTTCCATTTAAATTATTTATAATAAAATTAACATCAAATGAAACAATTAACAAAACAAAAAAAACTATTAATTATATTAATTAAAGAAATTAACGAAACAAATAATGATTGACTATGTTAACTAAAGAAATTAACAAAACAAAAAATAATATGAATAGAATTATCTTTAAATTAAAGATACAAACTTAATAATCTTCAAACCATGGACTTTGAACCCACTCCTTTAAATTATTTATAACTGGCATATATGTTTTTGTGGTTTTCGTAAAGTAAGTTTATAGTTCGTATTTTAACACTTAGATAATATAATAGATTTTGAAATGTGACGTCACAATATTTAGGACCCCTCCCACCCCCTTGTCACACAATGTCACACTTCGTCGACCCCCTCCCTCCCCCTTAACGTGTGACGTTATTTATGGATGGCCCCTAATTTCAACGTAAAATTTAACGTTAGATAAAGGTAACATTCTATTTTATTATGTTAAAAATTATTAAGATAAGAAGTCTCATATAAACTTTTACCCTTCAACCCCTTAAAATACAGGATGGAAATTTGTATAAGACTTCCACTTTAGCTAGAGGTCTGAAAATTGTTATTGTTATTATTTGTATTATTAGGGATCCGATAATAATAATCCGATAATAATATGTTATGGGATACTCATCCCAACTTACCTGTCCGGTAGTTGTGGTATAGTATACGGGTATGCGACCCCGGCTTCCCTAGCTATTATTGTCCTATCCCTTGCCCTCCTGGGCGGTAATATCCTACATTTCCTATTTCCCACTGTAACTTACCAATCTTCCTTCCCACACCACCTATCCTTCCCTTTCCCTATTCCTACCCTCTCCACCAATCCGTGAGAACGCAATGGATATAATCATAATAATAATTTGATTATCCAAAATGGCGGCGATGTGGTTCGCCACCCATCACGTCTCGTTTCTCGCGGAGGCGAAAAGTGGACCATGGAGAGCCGCTTTGCTACGTTGAATGTAAGAGGAGGAATGGATGGTAAGAATGAAAGTGAACAAGTATGTAAGGATCGTAGCAAGTGGAAAGAAGTGGTCTCTGCCTACCCCTTACGGGAAAAAGGCGTGATTATATGTAATATTATATGTAATAATTATGATTATATGTATAATAATAATAAAATTAAATAAAGTAACCATGTACATTTAACAACGTAAAAGTATTTTTAATCTTTATCGTATGTCTTTTTCATTTCTAAATAATTGGGCATTCGGAGATATGTATGTCATAACTTGATGCTTATAATATATAAAAGTCTAATTTCTGAACCCTTGAATGATATTGGTCATCCACATGGACCAGCTGGCCCATTTCGGGGGGGTTTGAATCCCCTGAACCCCTCCCCCCCCCCTGGCTACGCCCATGCAATTGAGTACCTTAATTATATTTTGCATTTAATATAGATCAATATGGCCCTGTACATCATGTAATTTAAACGACTATTTCCGAAGATATTACAGATTTAAAGTGCAGGGTAATTATATAGTACCGCGGCTCACATCGCGCTATCGAAACGCTAGACGTATTTGTAAGAGGCTCACGAATATTTTGTACTGCAGTACTTAAGAATTATCCATGGAGGTGGTTGATCAGTTTTGTTAGGATGTCAATGACATTTGAATGGCAAATTAAATCACTACATAGTATAAAACAAGTGGCTTTATCTGTCTGTCCCTATGTAGGTAATTATTGTATGCTTAGATCCTTAAATTAAACTACGCACTGGATTTTGATGCGGGTTTTTAAATAGTCTTTAAGCATTTTATCCACATTATAACGCTCTTTAAATCATACAGTTTATATTCAAGCGCGAAAAATATAATATTATAATATCAAGCGGTCACGCATGTCGCGTCGAGGTGATAGGCTCATTTTTAACCATTGAGTACGAAACCCTAAAACGTTTTCAATGTTGTATACAGAAGTATTCATATTGTTGTGAGTAGAGCTATTTGCCGAAGAAGTTTTTTCTGCAAGAACACTATTACACGCGGGCAAAAGCTAGTATTTGCATAATCTATGGTCTACACCAATTAGTACCGACGCCTAGTTTAATTACCGATATTCAAAAATAACTGGAAACTTAAATATTACGTACCGACATCAAACCGCAATCTATTATTACAGATTCTATTAATTTTGTTACAGACTAGAAGCAACTGACGACATCGTAGTATACAACGCCTGTGTGGGAGAAGAGCAGGGCATGTCGCTGGCTGAAGTGCGGTCTGTGGGAATGCAAGTGGCGTCGATGATTGCCTTAGAGAACACACTGCGGCCTGCCAATACCATTTGTTTTAAGAACAAGCTGCTTTTTAAGTTATATGTAAATATTATTTATCTAATTAATATTTCTTTTTCATTTCGAAATAATTGGTCATTCGGAGATATGTACCTATGTCATAACTTGATGCTAAGCATCAACTTTTATATACTTTACATTACAACATATTTACTTTTATATTTATATAATATAAGTATTATATAAAAGTCTAATTTCTGAACCCTTGAATGTATTTAACGAATTATTATTTTCTAGATTTTAATATCTCACCTGCTTCCGGCTATTGCAGTGGATCTAGTTTTTCAAGCTCTTGGAAAGAAGCCTAAGTAAGTTACAACAATAAGTTGACAATCCGTGTCGAGATATAAATAACCTAACCAAGAGCATGCAACGATATGCCCAGGGAGGGTTCTGTAACTATCAACGCGCACTCCAAAAGTTATTGTCCGATTACACTCAGAATGATTTTCTTAAAGAGTTTTTAGCACGATCAATCAGCGTGGAAACTTACAAGTTTTTATTTTCTATAGTTTAGAAATGTCTGGAGGGGGGACCAACTTAAAAACCACTTTAGAGGCCGATTACTCAAAAATGATTGAATTTGTAAAAAGTCATGTATCAATCAAATCAACGATAGCACGATGAAAAAGAATGAAAAAATATTTTTCATCCCCTCTTCACATGTATTGGTATCCATCCCAGAGCCACTCCTAAAATATAAAATGATTATAATAAACATTACATAGTTATCCTGTATTCATAATTACAGAAGGTAAATGGGCGGACAGACAGATAGATAGACAGACAGATAGACAGACGGGTAGACAGACGGATAGACAGACGGACGGGCAGAGCGAAACTATAAGGGTTCCTTGAATATTACGGAACCCTAAAAACGGATTGCAATTACAATATCTCGCTCATGATCTTGATTAGGTTAATATACATAATATGTTATAAGAAGAAGATTACAGAAGCTAGAATCGCAGACAGACAGACGGACGTATGGTCGAACAGAGCAAAACTATAAAGGTTCCGTGTAGTACCAACTTTGCACCTCAGTACGTTAGTAATGTATATCCCACCAAAAACATTTACATGTAAACTGAGGCCAAGATCGCACCGTCAAAAAGTTATCAGATCTCATGTCAAACCAAGCTTCTAACTCTACACGTCTTAACTCTACAAGCCTAACTTCACAAACTCTACATCTTAGTCAAGTTACGTGGCCTGACCATTTCCCACCGAAGGAACAAAAAGTTTTTCTGTGTTCCTTGGTCATAGATGTGTATTAAATGTGTGTATCTATACTAATTCTATACTAATATTATAAATGCGAAATTGTGTCTTTTTGTCTGTCTATCTGTCTGTTACCTCTTCACGCTTTAACCGCTGAAGCGGATTTACGTTTTTTTATGCGGATTTTTTTATTTTATTTTACGCGGACGGAGCCGCGGGCAACAACTAGTAATATAATAAAAATATTAAATATATTTCAGTTGTCTGGTACCCGTAACACAAGTTCATCGAGAACTTTCGAGAACTTACCACGGGACCAGATTGACGTGGTGTAAATTGTCCATAAATATTAAATAATTGGCATGCAAAAAATTATACTTATATTTCATTATGCAGTTAAAATATAACCCTCCTTTTGGCAGTTAGGAAATAAACCATAGGACTCAGTATTAACCGAATCACAATCATAATTTAGTTACAAGTAGAAATGTTAACCGCCCAACGAAGTGGGCACGGTCTGCTAGTCGTTTTATATAGGATCATAGAGAAATCTGTAATTCCAATATTCGTGTCAAAGTTGCAACGTGCAGCGCATAGATGTCTCTATACTTGGTCTACATCGCGCTAAGGCTTGTCCGACCTAACTTGTACAAGATATTATTGTTTCCGATTATCAGGCTTTGCTGGAGCTGGAATTAAAATAATTATTTTCTGAGTATTCTTAATACTTCTTTAGTAATTTAAACGGAAAATAAGTATTTTTAATCTTTATCGACATATTTTAATGTACTTAATCTTAAATAGTAGTGTACCCTTTAATAAATAATTAGAATTATACCTATTAAAGTTTAATTTTCCGTTGAAATTACTACAGAATACCTACTCTGGAAATAGTTATTTCAATATTTCGTATTTCATTAATTTGTTTTCAATCTAAGCGACGAAGAACGACATAATTAACATAGTTCAAAATATACGCGATAGATGGCGTTTTTACAGATAATTAATTTTCTTCTCCTAGTTTAAGGGGTTGGAGGATAAAAGTTCAAATTTTGACAATTATTATGATAGTTGTGTACTAATACAAGTTTACATACCAAATTCCAAAATTCTAGGACATCTAGAAGTACGATATAATTTTGTTGATCATCAGTGAGTCAGTGACGAAATCAGGGGTTTTTAGATATCAATAAAATCTAAAGTATAAGACGTAGGTAATCGAAACTTTACATGTTTAATGAGACCGCTGATAGGAACAAATCCTGAAAGTTTCATTTATCTGGTACAATTCAAACCCAAGTTATGAGGGTTCAAAAAATCGACGAAACGCTTCGAGAAAAGGTAGTTCGGTAGTGCCCTTGCGCTTCGCTTGGCTTATCTTGGCGGGGGCACTACCGTGCCCCCAGATAGTTCAAAATATACGCGATAGATGGCGTTTTTACAGATAATTAATTTTCTTCTCCTAGTTTAAGGGGTTGGAGGATAAAAGTTCAAATTTTGACATTTATTATGATAGTTGTGTACTAATACAAGTTTACATACCAAATTCCAAAATTCTAGGACATCTAGAAGTACGATATAATTTTGTTGATCATCAGTGAGTCAGTGACGAAATCAGGGGTTTTTAGATATCAATAAAATCTAAAGTATAAGATGTAGGTAATCGAAACTTTACATGTTTAATGAGACCGCTGATAGGAACAAATCCTAAAGGTTTCATTTATCTGGTACAATTCAAACCCAAGTTATGAGGGTTCAAAAAATCGACGAAACGCTTCGAGAAAAGGTGGTTCGGTAGTGCCCTTGCGCTTCGCTTGGCTTATCTTGGCGGGGGCACTACCGTGCCCCCAGATAGTTCAAAATATACGCAATAGATGGCGTTTTTACAGATAATTAATTTTCTTCTCCTAGTTTAAGGGGTTGGAGGATAAAAGTTCAAATTTTGACAATTATTATGATAGTTGTGTACTAATACAAGTTTACATACCAAATTCCAAAATTCTAGGACATCTAGAAGTACGATATAATTTTGTTGATCATCAGTGAGTCAGTGACGAAATCAGGGGTTTTTAGATATCAATAAAATCTAAAGTATAAGACGTAGGTAATCGAAACTTTACATGTTTAATGAGACCGCTGATAGGAACAAATCCTAAAGGTTTCATTTATCTGGTACAATTCAAACCCAAGTTATGAGGGTTCAAAAAATCGACGAAACGCTTCGAGAAAAGGTGGTTCGGTAGTGCCCTTGCGCTTCGCTTGGCTTATCTTGGCGGGGGCACTACCGTGCCCCCAGATAGTTCAAAATATACGCGATAGATGGCGTTTTTACAGATAATTAATTTTCTTCTCCTAGTTTAAGGGGTTGGAGGACAAAAGTTCAAATTTTGACAATTATTATGATAGTTGTGTACTAATACAAGTTTACATACCAAATTCCAAAATTCTAGGACATCTAGAAGTACGATATAATTTTGTTGATCATCAGTGAGTCAGTGACGAAATCAGGGGTTTTTAGATATCAATAAAATCTAAAGTATAAGACGTAGGTAATCGAAACTTTACATGTTTAATGAGACCACTGATAGGAACAAATCCTGAAAGTTTCATTTATCTGGTACAATTCAAACCCAAGTTATGAGGGTTCAAAAAATCGACGAAACGCTTCGAGAAAAGGTGGTTCGGTAGTGCCCTTGCGCTTCGCTTGGCTTATCTTGGCGGGGGCACTACCGTGCCCCCAGATTCTTTGCCTCAGTTGCCAAGCTATCGTTAATAGAGCCCGACATCACACGGAAGATATCCCGGACAACAATCAGCCTGAACGAGTGCCCTTAACCACTGATGTGTAATTTTGTAACACTAAAACTGACATACGTATGACATATAATTCAGTGTAAATTCTGGAATACTTTGTTTCTCTGTTAATTGTATACTTTTTACAAGCTTTTATTTAGTTTCACCAATAGATTTAGTATATACTACTTATAGATCGGTAATACGAAAGAGATATAAATATAGACACACATTTGTTAGAGCGAGACAGATAGCTGAGACCACTCGCGTACGCGCTAACGGCCTGGGCCTGTAGTCGAGATGCATTCGATAAATTCGACGGCGAACTTCGAAATCAAAAATGTATGGGATTTGACATAAGTTATCGCTAAGTGACATGCCGCTTGCGATACCTTATGTCAAATCCCATACATTTTGTTTTCGAACTTCGCCGTCGAATTTGTCGAATGCATCTTGACTAGAGGCCCTGTATCGGTCCAACATCACTATTTAAAACACACACACACACTATTTAAAACCTAACCAAGAGCATGTCAGGACATGTCTAAGGAGGGTTCCGTAACTATAAACGCGTAATATGCTTTTTTTTAATTACTCCAAAAGTTACTGTCCGATTTGGTTCATAATAGTTTTCCTAAAGAGTTTTTAGCATGATCTATCAGCATGGAAATTTGCAAGTTTCTATCTCCTTTAGTTTAAAAATGCTAGGGGGGGGGGACCAACTTACAAACTACTTTGGAGGCCGATTACTCGAAAATGGTCAACTTTATAAAAAAGTAACGTATGAAACCTTGCCTTTATTTTAAAAGACCTATTCTACGATATCCCACACGATGGGGTAGAGTGAAAAAATATTTTTCATCCCCACTTCACATGTATGGAGAGCCACCGTAAAATTTTTATTTTTTTATGATCCCGAAACCGTGATCTATACACAATCTATAACTGCACCAAATTTCATCAGTTTATATTCATAATTACAGGAGCTAGAGGCGCGGACAGACAGACAGACAGACAGACAGACAGACGGACAGAGCGAAACTATAAGGGTTCCTTAAGTATTACGGAACCCTAAAAACCCGCACGCAAAGTTTTGCACGAAATAAATCTCGCTTATTTTTATTTATCTCGCGTTTAAGTGTAAATTTGATGTTTAATAGACGTAAACAGTTATGGTTACGTGTGCAACACCTGGTTGTAATTCTTCTATGAAAGAAAATCTACAGAATTATTAATTTCACATGTAAGTACAACTGAAAGATTTAATTCTCTAAATGCTATGTTTTATAACTCTGAAAAGGAAATGATGCACAAATTAATAGACTTATAATATCGCATTTTAATATATATTCATGTTCTGAATGCATAAGAATTGAATTCTTCGAAATATCAAATACGTGAATTTCTTATTTAATTTAATATAGAGACTGTATATTATGCACAGCACTAAAAATCCTGTACAAATACACGTTTCACGCACACTAGTGTAATTTTATTTTGGTCTCGCCTCACAGTGGTTCCAATTCCAAAATTCGTGGACATAGACCCCGAAGTCGGAATTTCGACTTGATTTTTTTTTCTGTGATAGAAAAAAACATTTCAAACAACTTTTACTTCTGCACAATTCTTCGAAAAACTTAACAAGATATAAAATAAATAAAAAAAAATTGTATGGAGAAAAACACATTTTATTTTTTTTCTTCAACTGCCGTAGTTTGCGGGGTGTTTTGAGGCATAGGCGTATTAGATAAGGTGACAAGGAATATAAAAATAATTTTATTTCTCGCAGAGTGCGGCCGCGCAAGAAAATTAAGTTTATTTTTTTTTAATGAAAACGCTTTTTTTTACAAAAAATGAAATGTTTTTCGTAATGTTTTACTTCTTTTTTGTATTTTTACTTTTAATTATATCATATAAGAGTGAAATATCCTATAAAATACTATAAAAAATGGTTTTTGTTGAAAAATTTAATTTTATTCATTATTTTTACAAAGTTAAGACCTTTTTTACGAATGATTTGTTACTTGGAGGACTTGTTAGCAGGATTAAACGTCTGTTTAGTTAAAGAAAATGCTATATCGTAACAAGAGGGTCTGAAATGTTAAATTTTATTTTTTACATTACTTCTTAATGTTTCCTTCAGCTAAAACAGCCCTTTTGAGGGCTACAATTTTATCTAATTATTTCTTTGATCAATGTCGAGAGCAAGCGGGGCAGTTTTGACTGTGAAGCAGTTAGTTATATCTCCTATTTGTATTTGAACAAATACCCATCATCATCTATGACCGGGTATACAAACTTTGCACTATCCGGTCATAGTCGATGTTTGTTCAAAATATTTTTATTGCGGGAGTTATTACAAATAGTAGGAATTTCTAAATAGAACGTAATGTGGACCGCTAAGACCAACCTCAACTCCATTTGAGCCCCCAAAGACCCTGCTTGGACCCCCAAGACGTTTTCCCGCCAACAAATCCTCTAAGTAACAAATCATTCCTAAAAAAAAGTCTTAACTTTGTAAAAAAAATGAATTAAAATAAAATTAAAATGTTCAACAAAAACCATTTTTTATAGTATTTAATGGGATATTTCACTCTAAGATGATATAATTAAAAGTAAAAATACAAAAAAGAAGTAAAACATTACGAAAAACATTTCATTCTTTGTATAAAAAGCGTTTTCATTAAAAAAAAACTTAATTTTCTTGCGCGGCCGCACTCTGCGAGACCAAATAAAATTATTTTTATATTCCTTGTCACCTTATCTAATACGCCTATACCTCAAAACACCCCGCAAACTACGGCAGTTGAAGAAAAAAATAAAATGTGTTTTTCTCCATACAATTTTTTTTAATTTATTTTATATCTTGAAAAATATAAGTTTTTCGAAGAATTGTACAAAAGTAAAAGTTGTTTGAAATGTTGTTTTCTATCACAGAAAAAAAAATCAAGTCGAAATTCCGACTTCGGGGTCTATGTCCACGAATTTTGGAATTGGAACCACTGTGCGCCTGACTGAGTCTATTGCCGATCTACGGTAGTATATGCTAAATCTATGGTTTCACCTGTCCCGTTGTCTGTAATGGAAGTTAAAGGATCTTGCAAGTTTAATTTGACCCACTTTCCTGTTTCCGATTGAGCTGAAATTTTGCAAGAATATGTAAATCGCGTGACAATGCTATATTATGATGACTTGGAGCTGATCTGATACTGGAGCTGGAAGGTGGCCATAGGAACTCCGTAATAAGACCACATAACCACATCGAGTTTGGGCTCGTTTAATTCATCTTGATGAGTAGTATTCATCTTCAGATAGTTTTTGAACTTTTTAGTTCTTTTTACTATCCAGTAAAAAAGCTTGTTTTTAAATTATTATTTTTCTAATTGTATTATTTATGTTACATACTAGCTTTTGCCCGCGGCTTCGCCCGCGTTGAATAGTGTTCTTGGAGAAGAAACTTCTTCAGCAAATAACTTTACTCACTACTCACTGCATATTGAAAATGTTTTTAGGGTTTCGTACCGAATGGGTAAAAACAGGACCCTATCGTAAAGACGCGTCACGTGACGTGCGAGACCGCGTGATATATTATTATATTTAAAGGATGAGTATATTATGATCTATACTAATATTATAAAGAGGAAAGGTTTGTTTGTTTGCATTGATATATTGCATAGGCTCCGAAACAACTGGACCGATTTTGATGATATAGATTAGACCACGAGGATGGACATATTAGGCTACTTTTTGTAGGCCGTTCCTCGCGGAAACCGTACATTTTTTCGCTTACCTTTACCGCTAACGAAGTGGTGGGCAACGTCAAAAGAAGAATATTGAATATGGCCACAAAATACCTAATAGTACCTCGTAATATGGCGGAAAATTTAAGATACGTAAATAAAGTCTAATGGTGTCTACAGACACACGAATTTGGTACGGAGCGTACAGCGGATCTGTTACGCTCCGTACCAAATCCGGGCGTGTGTAGGGCAGTCCGGCAAACATAAGAAAAAGGCGAAGAGTTCGCCGTTGTCCGCATCGGATCTGGTCCGCTCCGTACCAAATCCGTGCGTGTGTCAGAATCAGAATCAGCTCCGTACCAAATCAGTCCGGTGGTTAGGCCGTACAACGATATCAGTGTTGCCAACTTAGGGATGAACCCCCCAAAATTAGGGAAAATATCTATGGGTTTACTAGGGGATGTTTAGAGTTTACTCCTTATGAATCATTTTTTATGTAATAATAAAAATTATTTTAATGTGTGTATATAGCCAGGGATATGAAAATGTATTGGGAGTAAAATCAGATTAAGACAAGTTAGTTTTACGTTATTCACGCGTAAGTCTTTATGTTAAACACATAACATTTCTTTGTAGCTTATTATCTCTAAGACCTGTCAATGGTTTAAGTAATCAGGGGTAAAATTTGGGGACAAATATTATTGAGAGTTGGTATCACTGCCCCTTATCAATGAATTGCGGGAATCATCGTCGTCGTTTAAAAACAGCACTGTAAATAGAACTCAGTGCTAATGTTATACACGAATTTGGTACGGAGCGTCACCGAATCCGGTGTCGCTACACACGCACGGATTTGCTCAATAGAGCTTAAAATCGAACACACGAGTGTCGAGCTTTACGGTCCACTGCACCGTACCAAATCCATGCGTGTGTAGCGATACCGGATTCGGTCTGCGGATATGGTCCGCTGTACGCTCCGTACGAAATTCGTGTGTCTGTAGATAGCATTAAAACGTCCCGCGTTTTCGATAGCGCGATGTAGAAATGCGAGCGCCCGCGCTACGCCACAACACTATGTCTCTGCATTTTAAATCTGTAATATCTTCTAAAATATTCATTTAAATTACATGCTGTAAAATGCCATATTGATCTATATTAAATGCACAATGTATTTAAGGTACTAAATTGGATAAGGTTTTATGCTGTTTTGCTTAAAATCGCATCGTAAATAAGCCATTAAATTTAAATCAAAGTAAAGGATAAAAAATGATTATTGCGGGTTATCCCTAAGAGATAGACATATGCCATCGCGGACTTTTTTGTAGGCTTTTTTGAGATGAACAAAACTGTAGTACATTATTTTCCGCTGGGGCTAGAAGGTTCTCGAGTGGAGACCACGAACTGGACGTCGAAGTAGGCCGACCTCCCACCTCCCACCAGGTGGACAGACGACCTGAGAAAAGTCGCAGGGAGTCGGAGGATACAGGCCGCAAGCGACTGGTCGCACTGGAAATTTATGGGGGAGGCCTATGTCCTGAGTGGACCTCACCAGGCTGAAACAATCGTATCAACTCTAAAAAATCATTTTTCGCTTGCCGGCTGCCGCACTGCCGCGCCCTCAGATAATAATCGGTAATTAAATATTTCAGATGTAGTCCGATCCTCTATTTAATTAATGTTATTCTTCGCAACTCCCCACGAAAAAATACCCACAATCTGCAAGCAAATGTGTGAGAGTGCACGCATAAGCATGCGTAAAGCATCCCTCCTCCCACACTGCTTATGCGTACACAAGAAACAATATCGTGCAAACACCGCCACCACACAAGCAACAAAGACAGCAAGATCGTGCAAAGTCCTACAGCACCATGTAGGTTGCAAAACTCGACGCGCGTTTCGCCCCGTACCTGGAGGTGGACCTCAGGAAGTGAACCTGCGAACAAAGTTCGTTAGTCTAACGTACTAACGAACTTTGTTCGCAAGTCACTTTGATTCATAAATTGTAAAAAATAAAAATATAGAAAACAAAAACGATATTTTTCGAATGTTTATTACTAAAAAGTTAAATAAAATTAAAGTGTTTAAATTATTTGCTTTACAAAATAACACACTTATATTTTCTAGTTATATAAATTAAGGGTTTTCATTTTATTCTAATAATTATGAATCGAACATCAAACATATAAAATTTTATATCATTCTAATATAAGAGCTTCGCTCTTGTCGGTGGAGCTTTTTCCATTCCTGTCGGTTTTTTATTTTTTGAAATTACCTATTTACCTATTTTACATATTATTGTATTACACATAATATGACAATAATTATGCTCAGGATTTTTATAATAATATACAGATATAATTGTTTACGAACTCAATCACGGTTTTGGTAAATTAAAATCAAGGTCGCTGGTCACATTCGTTCCCTTGCCCTATCAAAAATATTGTTAAGTATAGTTTTTGTTCGTATCGTATGACCATTCTAATGTTATAATCAAATACCTCAGCAAATGACGCTTACATCCTCAAAGTAGTTGGTAGAAAATGGTGTGTCGCAACCGCGTAAGTTTTGCTGTCATGAATGCTCAGCCTCTCCTAGTCTGTAAAATTATGACAAACTCAAAAGTAAGCCCTTGAGATTCATAAATAGCCAAGACGTGGAAGTTTTAGCCAGTCCCATATCCCTGGCTAGAAAGAGATTTGTTTTCTTCCTGAGTGTGCACCAGATAGAGAGTGTTTTGTGCACTTTTTATTCTGCGTATCTTTCGACTCTCAATGACCGTACTCTTTTGTTCGATGAATAAATGTTTTTGTAGACTATCGTCAGGGCGTATTGGCATACTACGTCCATGGGGCAGTGGTGCATGTAAGAAAGCTCTTGGCTGATTTTCGAGACTAGGATTGGTCCGTTACATCTAAGGTCAAAGACGTTTTCGTATTCAATGAACGGTAGTTGAAAAATGTCTCCGTTGAGGATGTTCACACCTGTCATCTTAACTGTCTTAACGATGGAACCAAAGTGGTTCATAAGTGCCTCGTCTACTACAAAATGTTTATGAGAAAACTTTGAACCATTTACTAATACCGAGGCCTTTGTTTTTCTCTTCACTACCAGTGCACTGCGACAGCCTCAATCTCAGGTCTTTGGCTCCCGCTGTAGTCTTGATGATTATAACGTCGCCATTCTCATTGTAATTTTCAACTAGTTGTCTTGCCACAACCTGGAACCCCGTTTACCCAGGTAAAGTTCGAAGGATGGAAAACTGTTTTTGTATGGCTTACGCCATCGACAGTATCCTTTCCTGCAACATGATCCTGGTACAGTCACCAACTACCACTATTGGGTCACCAGATAGTACGTTGAACCTTTTTTTTTTTTTTGTTTCCGGGGGGGGAAATGCATTACGCATACCACCCAGGCGCAGGGGGCACCCGAGTGGTGATGTGGGACTCTCGTATAGGCTAATGAGACCCACGGTATACCAACTAAAAACCACCCCCCACCTTCCTCCTCGCCGCCCTGTGGTGGGGCCACGGGAACGATAAACACATCCGCGACCCCGCCGACGCGACGGTAGCCACCCACAAGCGGCTCCATCTAAGGCCCGAAGGCCCCAGGCGCACCAGATGGTAAGGTGTGCCTCCCTCCTCGGCCTCCACCAGTACTGTAGCAGACTCCCTCTGAGTCTGCTACTAGGAGGCCATGGATACCAGCCTCATCAACCGGTACCCGGTGGCAGATCAGGTATGTGGTTCTGCCACCGATCACACCTCGATCGCAGAGGATAGGGCAAGCGGCGCACCGCAATACCGACATGCCTCTTCCTCTGCGGCCCCACCAACGCCGTTTCGACGGAACGGCCCCGCCAACTCGCAGGGGGTAGGGAGAGTGGCGTACCGTAATACCATCACGCCTCTCCCCCTGCGATCCCTCCACGGCTGCAGAAGATAGGGAGAACGGCGAACCGTAATACCGGCACTCCTCTTCTTCTGCGGTCCCACCTCCACGCGCGTCCTCAGCGGACATGTTCAGCCCGCGGGGAGAGCCCTCCTCGGGCCAGCAAAGAAGTAATTTTTCTGTTTGTCTTGCTCCTTGGCTCTCTCCCTATTCTCGACTGCCTTTTGTTGTTTTTCCTGTAGGTTCTGCTTCGGTTTTCATTACCGAGTGCGACATTCTGCAGCCTACTGAGGCAAATTATTGTGGTGCGCTGTCTACATTGCCCGTGAGGAAGATGAGGCCCTCTCCTCCAGAGAAGTTTTGCGAATGATTATTGCTAATTTGATGTACTCAGTTTTAATATATTAAGCATTAGTTAAATCGTTTACTTAAAAAAAAATTGACATTAATACTTATTGCTTTTTACGTAAGTAAAATAATAAAATGAATGAGCATTTCAATTGAGATTGCAAAATAATTGCAACAAACTTTGTGTCAGGCACAGTAAGTACGAATTTTATTGGATGAATAAAGCGGTAGTGTAATCTTAATTATATGGCGGCTTATAATTGTAGGCGTTACTAATTGACATGTTTAAATATTTATTATTCGTTTCAAATTTGAAACCAATTTTTTTAGCAACTATTACATCTTACATAAATATTTTTTTCTTATATGACATATCATTATAAAAAAAAAACAAGGATGTGAATTAGACCTTTCTTAAGCGAAATATGCGAAAAAACAGTTTTCGTGGAATAGCACTTTACGTATTTACTCGGTTGGGGTGGCGAATAATTTCATTAATTTAACCAAAATTTGCTATGATATTGGTTATTATACTCTATTCATATCCAATTTAATCTTCTGCGTAAACAAAGAGTATAAATTCGACTGAATTAATATGGGTTACGGTATTTTCTTTATTGCACATAAAATATAAGATTACATTTTAATTGGTTACATTATATATCGTTGTTTTGTTTTTTTTTTCGTTAACGTTTATATTAAAATTGTACCGAATAGAGCATACAACTATTTTATATTTTTAGGTTACTAAAAGTGCAACGACGCACTCTAATGGCGAATATAGCACTCGAGTATTTCATGGTACGTCCGTGGCACTTCATAAATGATAAATTCATGGGCCTGTGCTCGACGCTGATGCCGCAAGATCGGAAACATTTCTCCTTCTCGATGGAGGGAGTCAAGTCGCCTAAACAGATGTTGAACATCGGTTTAAGGGCCAGAAAGGATCTTCTACATCAAGACGATAAAACATTGCCCAAATGGAGGAAAATTTATAAATGGTATAATTAATATTATTATTATGATAACACCTCTATTCGAAATGTTAGTAATAAAAAAATAGAGTGATTCGCAATATCAATAATGTCTGTCTGTGTATTATGGCCGTAGTTCTTACATTTAATTTATTATTTTCAGGGAGGTGATTATCGACTCCATAGTGACGTATATATTCTACGTATGTGTATTTTGGTGGATATTAAACAGGTTCTTGAAGGCCTATATCTAATAAATTTGAGTAAATTAGTGAACAGTTGTAAAATATATATTATTCGATTAAATAGTGTACCTAAACTAATATACTTGAGCACTTCACCGCTCGTGAGCCGCGTTTTCATGTTTGCCAAGGCTCAAAGCGCGCACAAGCACAAGTTTGTAAAGTGGGCGTATGGCTTGCGAGTGAGGTTGTGATCGTATCTGATCCAGTCTAGTGTCGATTTTTGGATGCAGATCAAAGTGTGCGTTCACACTAGAGATGCATCGAATAGTGAATTGGCCGAATACCGAATACCGAATATTCGGCAACGTTGTCGGCCGAAGCGCCTAATATTCGGCCGCCGAACATTCGGCACGAAATACATACTTGTCGGGAGCGCGTTAGCTGGATTAAGACAAGTCGCAACCTGTTTTCCTCGTTGCGTTGGCGCAGCAGGCGACGACTAGCGTGTAAGTGTATAGTGAGAGGTTATTTTCTGAGGCTGGTTGGTAACATTTACGATGAAAAGCGTAATCGTTTGCTACCAAAAAATGCTGAAAATATTGTTTTTATCTATCAAAACTTACCACTAATCAATTTTAATTACTAAAGTGTTGTAATTTGGAAATAAATATATAATTTGGAGTAATATAACGTGTCTTTTTTACATGATTTGGTATTCGGTATTCAGCCGAATAGTGCGTATTATTCGGCCGAATACCGAATAGCAAAAAAAGTGGCCGAATAGGCCGAATACCGAATAGTTGCCGAATATTCGTGACATCTCTAGTTCACACGTCCGTCGTTTTTAAATATATTTCCGTCGTCTGGTACCTGTGATACAAGTTCTTCGGATAATTAATAGTCTTGGTCAGAGGCAGCTCGTGACTATTTTTTGGGTGTTCACAAAAAAGTCTTGCTTACCATTTATTTGTGACAAAAACCATTCGCCGGTCTTTAACTCTCTAACAGATTTTCGATAGGCAGAATAGAGCGCTTTACGAATATCATTGTAGCCCACTGCCCAATAGATACCACTTGAACTTTACATATCATAATTATGAAACCGAGATTGCGAGACGCTTTTCTAAAGTCTTTTCACATTTTTTAATAAAATATACACCCCCTTACTAATAAACGCTGTATAAGCTTTGAATAGTTACACAGTGTTTTGTCTCTTTCTATCGAATTAAACTTGTCACTTGTGTGATGTGAACAAAACACTGTATAACTATTCAAAGCTTATACAGCGTTTATTAGTAAGGGGCACAGTGTATTGTTCCATTTTGACCACAAATAACCCACATAAACTATTTTTTATAGCGAAATAACACAAAACTGCTGTATTCGCGCGAATAGTGACCGGTGACTTAATAAGACGCCATGTTTGTTTACATAAGATCGGCAACAGCGCATAATTATTAGCTACACCATATTTTAGCATGTCACTCGCCGCGCCGCGATCAGGCAACGTCACAGGAGCGGCGCTCCAGATCAAGCTAATTTCTTGAGTACCAGGCATTGTATTGAAATTCGTTTCATAGGAGCGCAATCGCTGGCGCTCTCCTCGGTAACAACTTAACACCAAGTGATCTTATGATTGATAACATTTCAACTTCGTACGTAGTTACTTATTTCTAGTATTAGTTGTGCGTATGGTTGGAGCGTATGTGTATGTTTAAAAATAGGTATATTGGTAGGTAGCAGATAAAAAAAATCATTCTTATTATAGGTATACTTAGTAACTATTTTTGTGGGAGTGCACTGCACCAACGCTCTTTAGGACGAGCCGCCTCTGGTCTCGGTACAGGACCAGATTGACGAGGTGTGGAAGCGTCCATAGATCATTAATTTTATTATTATTTATAATAAAGAGAGAACATCGTGTCTCCATTTCAATAAAAAATCGTGAATCGACAGAATTTAACTTATTCTAATATAGGGAAATGAAAATGTAAATCATGCATGTATTATAAAAACAGTACTACGCGCCTACAATGATTTGTAGATAATAAACACAAGACACCTAGGTTATTTATAAATATTGATACTAGATAGTAGATTTACACTCTCGCGCGAGTGTCGAGGCGAGGCCCGAAGTGAGTCGCGAGGCGATTGTGTACACTCAAACTCAAATTTTTTATTTCCATGTAGGTTATAATATAACGCTTATAGAATTGTCCTACATGATGCCTACCACCGGTTCGGAAACTAGCCCGGCGAGAAGAACCGGCGTAAGAAACTCGCACAAACGTAGTTCGCCCCGAGGCGTTTACTACACACTCGCCTCGAGAGTGTAAATCACTTATAATAACTAGCTTTTACGCGTGTCTTCGTCCGCGTGGAATTCGATTGCACCCATTCATGGGGTATACGTATTTAGAACAATTCTTTTCGACGGATATCTACGTCTTAATAATTATCTGTATACCAAAATTCAACGCCACCCGTTCAGTTGTTGATATGTCACAATTCAAAAGATTTGGACGCACATTTTACCCCTTTAGTGGACGAATTTCAAAAAACTTAAAAATACCTTATCATAATTTGTATATTTATTACCTTGGATTGGACAATCAATTACATGGAAATCGGGTCAGAAGGGCCGCGGCTCCGCCCGTGTAAATAAGTTATCCCACGAGAACACTGTACTATTTTGGGATAAAAAGAAGCCTATGTATTATTCCAGAACTTTAACTATTTCTATACCAAATTACATCAAAATCTGTTCAGTACTTTTTGCGTGAAAGAGTAACAAACATCCATCCTCACAAACTTACACATTTATAATAGTATAGTAGAATAGACGAGGCATGTTAAGGCAAAATGTGTCTGTCTACACATAAATGGCTCCAAATATGGGGTTGTTAAATAATTTAGATATGACATATTTTGTATAAATATCAATTTAGACGTTTGCTTTCCGCCGTATAATAATCAGTCTTAGATCAGGCGCTATAAGAAGTTGACTATGCAAAATGTTCCGCATTAGGTCATGAACGTAAAAAAAGGCGGACACCGCATTAGTAATATGAATAGTGAAGCAATCAAAGTAAGACGGCCGTATCGTAGCGACACGTGCCGCACGCACATATTCACAGCAAAGTAAGACGATCGGCCGCCAGTACGCCAATGGCAGTTGTCCGTGAATCTCACACAAACGTAAGTCGCCGCAATTGTTAAGCTTCACTCAATGCTTAGCTCACCTTCCGTCCGCCTTTTCTTTATGCCCATGCATTAGGTATTCATTTTTGACCTTTTCATAACTGAAATCCATTGGTGGAATTCGGTCCTCACATTTTGAATACTCAACTACCTATAGTGCCTGCACTATCTTCTGAAATCAATATGGCGTAACTTAAGAAAAAGTTACGCCATACTGATTTCATAATATTATGAAGTCTTTTTTCTGACAAATGTAGGTACGTCATAGACTTTATTTTACATCCTGGGTTGGTGAATTCTAATGGCTAGCCGCACACGTGCAATATTATTGACAGAATAAAATTGTCAATACTAATCAATACATACCTACAAAAAAACGGCAATATGGCCCGCACACAAGGAATATTATTGTCAATATGAGCATTATTGACAATAATATTGCACGTGTGCGGCCAGCCAATAAACACCGAAACACATATGTAATGAAATGTATTTAAGAGAATTAATCTTATTTTTTATCGGAATCGGTGCATATTTAAAGGTTTTCCATATAAACTTTTAATACCCATTTCCCTCCTATAATGGTGGTGGTTTTAAAATCCCGTCTTAGCTGTGCCTCGTGCACAGCTAAGACGGGATTTTAAAACCAATTTTTTTCTGTTTGTAAACAAGTTCAGGATAGCATTCTGAAAAAGCATATTATATCATTTCATAACAACATTTTTAACAACATTTATATATATTATTATATATACTACTAGCTTTTGACCGCGGCTCCGCCCGCGTAAATACATTATCCCGCGGGAACACTACTTTTTCGGGATAAAAAATATAATATGTCCTTTCCCGGGACCATTTTCAAATTTCATAAAAGTTTCAGCGGTTAATGGTGAAGGCACACTTATCCGAGCCGAAAGAATCGAACGCGCCGAAGGAAACGAATTTTAGAATTCTTTATATGAAATCCTATGAAACCTCGCTCATTTGCCCGCATCGAATCGGTCGAATCTGGAAGCACCCCAGAACTTCTAGACGAATTCGGACGACGTCACCGGATTCGATGCGAGCGATGCGGTCGAATCGGCCGATTCGCTTGCATTCTGTCAGTTGCGTGCGACAGAGCAACGCGCGTTGTGTTCTAGTAAGGGCTACTTCTTTATTTTTATCAATACAAAAATGAGTGATTCTCTTCATCTTCCATAAATAAAGCACTCACAATGAAAACCCTGTCAAGATCCATCATAATTCACATGTAGTTACATTGCAACAGGTGGAAAGGAAATAAAAACGATTCTTACGGTGCGGTCGATTCTTTCGATGCGTTCGATTCTTTCGGCGCGGATAGGTATGCGAGACCTCGTGGAATTCGATTCGTTCGATTCTTTCGGCACGGATAAGTGTGCCTTCACCTAAAGCGTGAAGAGGTAACAGACAGACAGACAGAAAGACACACTTTCGCATTTATAATATTAGTAGGTATAGACAGATTTCTCCCTAAAACAACATATATAAGTCAAGAACAGTTTTTCAGGTTTTTTCTATTATTTCTACTAATAAACTATGAAGGTCTTTTGCTATTTTAATTTTTTACTACATAAATACCAAAATAAGCATGGAAAAGTCTTTTAAAATTAATTTTTTTGTGTATGAAACTATAGAAAACGTTAATGCTCACATGTAAGTATGTAGGCCTGATTATTGATAATGTTTTCAACTGAACAGAAGAAACGAGTTTGCACAAAATTAAGATCGGTTCTGAGTAGACTAGCAGTTCTTAATAAGTATAAAATACTAAGACTTTTGTATATGTCTCTGGCTGATTCTGTAATAAGCTATGGATTGAGCTATGGTCTAAGAAACAAATCTTAAATTCAAGATATTTACAAATTACAGGTAAAAATTCTAAAGACTATAACACCTAAACACAAGGAATAATTTAAAAAATAACGACAAAGATTTGTTTGAATATTGTAAAGTTATTAATAACTATGATAAAATGAGATTCTGTATTCTTTCCGAAATGAATAATACTGAGTATTTAGAGGAACATGTAAGACCTATACATTTAAGACCCCTACCCCCTTATTAATAAACTATGATTAGCGTTAGAATAACTTTACTCCAAGACTTACGCAAAGATTAGGCAATTATGGTATTAATAAATTAGGAGTAAGGACGGAGTTAACTAATCAAAATTTACTCCCGGAGTAAAAGTTACTCCGCGGAGCCGCATGGTTTAACGCTTGAGTAAGCATAGATTTGTATTGTATTTCCAACTTCTTTTAAGATATATATACTAAACATACCTAAATATATTTTCATATTTGTTTGGTGTTCGTTCAAGTACTTACTAGTGTCTGATTTTGTAATTATTATGGATTAAAATGAATAGAGATTATTTTATTGACGATTTGAGAATGATAGATAGAATTGAAGAAATATTACCATTAATAAGGCATGTGAAATTGTATAAACCTCGCAATAACCCTTTTTATATAAATACTAGATGACGCCCGCAACTCCGTTGCGCCAAAATTCGTTTATCGCGGCGGAACGTACATTTTTCCGGGATAAAAAGTATCCTATGTCCTTTCTCGGGTCTCAAAGTATCCCTATACCAAATTTCATCAAAATCGGTTCAGCAGTTTGGGCGTGAAGAGGTAACAGACAGACAGACAGACAGACACACTTTCGCATTTATAATATTAAGTATGGATAACATTTTATATAAAATAGCACAAATTCTAAAACGAATTTAGATTCGCTTGTGATAGTTATGCTTGTCAATTATAAGTGTCAAATTTCAAAATTTTGCTAACTGTCAGTGTCTTTTTAATCGACATTTCATTCATTTTAGTTCATTTTGTTCATTCTTTTCATGTGTGTTGCCATAACATACACCTTAATCTCAGTGTAAGAATTGTATTGTTACTCCGAACCTACTTCGTATTTATTAATACCGTTATTAACACGTAGCTATTCTGTGACTAATCTAGAATTAACTACTCCTGGTGTAACTTTGGAGTAAGAGACGAATAAGGAATTTTTATTAATAAGACTGATATTGTCTACCAAAAGTAACTAACACATATGGCTCAAGAGCGCTAAAATATTATGTTATACCTAATTTCTTGAATGAATTAAGTACCTGCCGATTTACAAAACATGTATTTAAACTAAATAAATTACAAAGGTAAATTCAAAAGATTCTACTTAACAAATCCAAGCTTGAGTAATTGCTAATTACAATGTAAGGAAAAATATTGTATTACTTACATAAGCATCTAAACATATCTAATATGTACTAGATTCTAGAACGTCTCCCCCATACTCCCCCATAAAAATAAATTTTTGTATGGCGTTAACTATTGTCATCCTTTTATTGTACATAATTTTAGATGTCTTGAATAAATTTAAAAAAAAAAATCCTGAATTGAGGAAGTGACTGAACAGATTTGCCGCCTTTATACGCGGGGCGACTTTTTTCTAGAAATTAAATAAAAAAAACAAAAATTTTACGTTCGGTAAAATTTACCCCCACCGCTTAGACTATATTGCATTGTTATAAACGAATAACGATTCGTTTTATAATATAATAAATAAACAGGTAATTATCATAGTCTACTGTAAGTAAGCGATCGTGGCTATACGCTAAGAAGTAAGTGAATTGAATATTTTTATTTATTATTTTTAATTGTGTTTACTGACAAACAATTTAAATATATGTATTAGATGTATGTAAAACGATCAACCGTTTAAAAACAAATGCATATTGCCTATTAAACTAGATACAATACCTTACAAATAATGATTGAAAAATAGGCTAGTGTTGTTGTTGGAGCAGAAACTGCAGTAAGCGTATTTAGGTAGTTCTTTATAATTTATTCCAATTATAGGCCTATCTATTCCAGTAGACCGAGCGAGGTGTTATACCCGGATAGGCCGAAACCTCCACTCGTATGCATTTCAGGTGTCGTATATATGTTACGGGTAATGCTAGAAGATAGAGTAAACCTAGGTTTATTTGGGTTTACCTAGGATTACCCAAGCTTTGTGGATAAAGTCCGAATATTTATTTATATTCGGCTTTTACCCGTATACAACTAAGTTTACCCAACACTGGTTGGGTAATATTCGGTGTTGGTCTGAATAATAATTGAAATAAATTTTAATTTGGAATTTATCCATACCTACTCACCTAGGTCCACCCAAGACAGGCTGGGTAATGTTAGATTAATAATGAAATTAAAAACCATGTGCATTTATAGCTTTTGTTTAATTGAAAAAACCTACACAAAACAATAATTGCTTTTTTATATATTGGTAATATATTTTCAATGTCGATCAGTTTATCCTAACACTCAGAAAACTGGTTCCTTGAGAACATTTCTTCGATAGTTCCACGTTCGTCATTATTATTACGACCAACACCAAACATTACCCAACCAGTGTTGGGTAAACTTAGTTTTATACGGGTAAACGCCGAATAGAAATAAATATTCGGACTTTATCCACAAAGCTTGGGTAATCCTAGGTAAACCCAAGTAAACCTAGGTTTACTCTATCTTCTAGTATTACCCGTAACATATATACCGCCAGTCTTAGAAAACTTCGATAGCGCGATTCAGGATTGTAGCGCTAATTAGTCCACCACATCCTTCCCCCCCAAGACCGGAGGTCAAACCATTTTTGATGAGTCTTGTGCTTGAGTCGACAGTGCCAGTGCCAGAGAATCCCAGTGAGTCGGAACAGTGTTGCTGCTGTACGAGCTCCAGTGAGTCGGAGTAGTACTGCCGTGCGGGGCCGATGCTACGTGCTGACCAGGACAGAGGTGCTCTGTTTACTGACCGGTCGTTGTAGTGGGAGTGCCCGTTGAAGCCGATGAGGGTTCGACCAGGCCTCGGTGCGTTGAGGCCGGTGGTCGAAGCACCTGATGAGGCTGAAGCTGGCTGGCATGGTGGTGGGAAGTGATGATGATGCGTTCCGGAAGGAGACGAGTCCTGTCGATGGTCACCAATGTGTGAATAGTGGCAGCCCCAAAGGGAGATCACCGATCGAGCGAGGTGGTATGCCCGGTCAGGCCAAAGCTCTCGTATGCATTTCAGATGTCGTATATAAGGTGTGTTGGGATAAGATCGAATCAGGGAAAGATCGTATAATTCAAATAACTACTACGTTTGTTAATATTTTTCATCACTGGCAATATTGTCTGCGACGTCATTTTGTTTTGAATCACTATTCAGTTGCCGATATTCGTTCAAGGTGAGTACACGTGTGCTGTGGAACAAAATTTGAAAACGCGGGATATATGACATATCCGGACTTCCCCCTGAGTACGTATCTCAGTATTAGAGTGAGTAATTCTAATTTTTGTTAGTTTTCTGTGCTTAATCCACTTACGACATATTTTGTTTTTAGGTTAGAATAACGTAAGACACAGATTAGCCTGTAGAATTTAATTCGAACTTCCCCCATGGGTATAAGATCGGACTAAATTGCATCCGAACTTCCCCGTTTTGGAATGTATGAAAAAAAACAGTGGTACTCAAACTTTCTGCTCATAGCGCAAACTTCTTATCCTCAATGACTTTATCGATGCGATCTACTGGCTCGAAAATAAAATAAAATAATATATGACTTGGGTAATATGTATAATGCTCATAGTTACTGACTAAAATTACACATTATAACTCTCTCATTCGGCGCGCCGATGTATTTTCGCGGCGGCGGCGGCACGGCAAAATAAGCGGCGGCGGCGGTGGTGCGCCGGCGCGGCGCTCATATCTAAGTTGTTGCATAATATTTTCCGTTCTTTTTTTTTAAGTAAATTACTTTAGCTTCTAGTTGTTGTTAAAGATGTTAATTACAATGCTCTTGTACGTTATTACTTTTTTTTCAATTTATCAAACTGTATTTTTATTTTCATATACTTACTAGGTACCTACTTACTTAGGTACTTCATAATAAAGTTTGAGAAACACACTGTTGTTTATATTTTGTTAGGGGTAAGATCCGACGTACAATACTTTTTTTTAAATTTAGGACTGGAATTATGAATCCCTCGAGATAGTTTTTTTTTGTGGTTAATCTAGGGAAAGATCGAATCTTGTTTGTCTATGAACCATAGGCGTATGACAATAAGATTCAGTTTTATGCATAGTACGATCTTTCCCCATACTAGTCCGATCTTTCCCTGGTAGAAATAAAACAAAACTTTCACTTCAAACCCAGTTTTAATCAATACCCACTGCATTTATGATATTTAACTCTAGGTTTTCCTAAAATATAATCTTTCTTTTTCATACAAATTCAGTTATAAATCAAGAAATCTACCCGAATATGAATATTTTTTACTTTTTGTCGAACCTGTCGAAACCTGCAAAAAAGCGTCCGAACTTACCCCAACATACCTTATGTCACCGTAAAATTGTAAAAACCGTTAGATTGTAATATTACTAGAGACATTATAATATGCTGACAGATTGTCAAATACAAATTTCTGCATACAATTGTACACATTATTTTTCGTTATACATATTGTAATATTTACCGTGCCGATTGGTTATACGGTATATGCCCCGCGCCGCCATATTTGTTTGCTTTTTCATAATAATAATTATAACACTAAATTCTATACTTATTCGAGTGTTTTATGTACTTAGTAATAGTGTTCACAATTGTTGGCAAACCCTATAAATAAATAAATAACGAAAAATAATGTGTACAATTAATTGTATGGAGAAATTTGTATTTGACAATCTGTTAGCATATTATAATATCTCTAGTAATATTACAATCTAACAGTTTTTACAATTTTTCGGTGACATATATACCGTCGGTCTTAGAAAACTTCGGTAGCGTGATTCAGACTCTGCTTTTTCGGTCGAGTGCATAAACAAGTTTTTTTCTCATTTTTTGTTTAGTAGTGTGTTTTTCGGGTTATTTTGCGTCATTTTGACTGTTGAAGTTTCTATTATTGGTTGTTGGTTGTTTGGGTGTACATAATTGTGAACGTCCTAGTGTAAGTGTGTAGTTTTGTGTTTGTTAACCTAACTATTCGGCATGGACGCCGAGCCACCCGACCCGGGGGGCGGGGGTCCTGATATTCAGGTACGCCAAATAGAAGAAATGGAATGTGACAGTGCAGGATCTAGGAAGCGTGCTAACCCTGATAGCAATAACGTAACTGCAAAAAGAATAACCGATAATGCTCATTCCATTCCTTCTATTCAATTGACTTATGTTTGTCCCGATTACGAAAACAAAAAAGTTTACAGTACAGACGATGTTGCGCCATTCATAGTTCATGTATCAAAATCTGAATCTGACAGTGGACCTACTCTGCGGCCAATGGAGTTTGGTCAGTTTTTATATAAGAACAATATTAAAAATGTAAAGATGGACGGGATTAAAAGAATAGGCCGTAACCGTATATCAATTGAGTTTGACACTGCTATTAATGCCAACTCATTTCTAAACTTGCCAATAATCAACAGTGCTGGATATGTTGTTGCAATCCCATCATACAGTATATCCCGCATGGGTATTGTACGTGATGTTCCCGTGGAATGGTCCATGGAGGAGCTAGTAAGCAATTTAAATGTCCCTTCAGGTTATGGTGCTGTTGTCAAAGCCCGGAGACTGAGTCGGAAGACCTATAACGAACAACAACCAATATGGGTACCAACCAGATCAGTTGTCCTGACCTTCTCAGGTCAAAAACTTCCTCCCCGAGTATACTGTTATTTTACTTCCCTTCCAGTCGAGACATACATACTACCAACCATCCAATGTAATAAGTGTTGTCGATTTGGCCACATTAAAGCCCAATGCAGATCCCAGCCCAAGTGCTATAAGTGTGGACAGTCGCATGAGGGGGAGAATTGCGTAGTGTCAAGCCCGACATGCTTGTTTTGTTCAGGATCACACACAGCTACTAATTCATCTTGTCCAGAACATGCTCGACAAAAAGAGATCAAATTAGTCATGTCCCAGGAGAGTATCTCGTACATGGAAGCTTCGGCTAGATTTCCCCACGTGAGACGCTCTTTTGCAGACTCTGCCAAGACCTCTCCCTCTGCAATCACCACAGCTAATCCCAAATCCCAATCCAAGTCCCCCATTACAACCTCATACAGAAAAACTGTTTATACTCCCCGCCGACCAATTATCCCTGTGTCCCCTGGTTATGATCACCAGGCACACAGAAATATCACCGAGGAACCTACTTCGCAATTACCAAATGGGTGTGGATTCCCTTCTAATACAGATATATCCCCCAATGACAATTTTATTGACTCCCTCATCAACACCTTGATTCAATTAGTCTCCCGGTTTAGTGACTCCGGGCTACCGAACAAAACTCGTGCAAACCTGACTCAGCTTCTCAACACTGTGCTCAACAATGGATCAAGTTCTCAATGATCCAGTGGAACTGTCGTAGCATTAAAAATAAAAAACATGACATTTGTAACATAGTAAATAACTTTAGACCATCAATTATTGCCATCCAGGAAACATGGTTAAGGCCTGGCTTGCGGTTCCGTATCCCGGGCTATTCATGTTTCCGGGATGACAGAGTTGATGGTAAGGCTGAAGCAGCCATTTTGGTCTCTGGTCTGTGTACATACTCTCTCTTCCCCCTTCCTGTACATAGTAGTTTGTATAATATTGTGGCTGCCCGTGTTGTAAATACTGTGTATGTGTCTGTGTATGTCCCCACTCCTAATCCTTCTATTCTCTCCGAAATTTCATCCATCATTTCCTCTATTCCTCCTCCTCGGGTTGTGTTAGGTGACTTTAATATTCACCACACATCCTGGGGCTCCCATTTCAATGACTCCAATTCCTCTCTATTCATGGACATTTTAGATGATAATAACCTGGTTGTGCTTAATGATGGATGTCCCACTCGTAGGGTCTCACCTTTGCAGAACCCGAGGAGTGTGGTAGATCTCTCATTGTGCTCACCGTCTATTTCTTCTTTGTGTTCATGGTCTGTCCTTTCCAGTTCCTATGGTAGCGATCATTTCCCTATAAGTATAATGATAACCTACTCGACTAGACAGACTATAGACCGCTATCCACCAAGACTAAAGTTCAAGCACAAAAAGACGAATTGGGCCGTATTCGCAACGGCTACTGACACTGAAATTAGTCTTATTCCCAATTTAAACACAAATGATCCTCACATTTAATACCAAAATTTAAAGCACATCCTTCTGCAAGCTGCAGAAAGGTCCCTCTCAAATACACAGGAAACCATAGATCGTCTCCTCCGTGGTGGGATGACGAATGTACTACAGCTTGTAAACGTCGTAAGGATGCTGAAAAACTCTATGCAAGGTCTATGACCATGGCAAATTTTCTTAATTACAAAAAAATTTCGGCTGAGGTTTCAAAATTATTTTCGGAAAAAAAGAGAGAAGGCTGGCGACACTTTTGTTTAAGTCTGTCGCCCACATCTAAACCCTCAATCGTTTGGAGTAACATAAAGAAATTCCGTGGTTCCCTGTCATCTAGCGATTACCGTCAGTCTAATGATCCTTCTGAATGGATTGACGCATTTTCGCGAAGGTTGGCTCCTCCGACGGCTCCATCTTTCGAAGAACTTCGCGTTGGTACTTCTTTAGGATCTTCATCAAACTATTTCGACTCGCCATTTTCTTTGGAGGAATTTCGTCTAGTTTTAGGTTCACTAAAGGATACCGCTCCTGGGGCAGATGGAATTCCATACTCATTTATTGTCAACAGTGGACCAGAGACACAACATCTATGTCTAAACATTCTGAATGACATCTTCCAGTCAGAAGTTCCTCCAGATGAGTGGCGCTCCCAAATTATTTTACCTATTCTTAAACCGGGAAAGCCTAGTAGCGACCCGTCTAGTTATAGACCCATAGCTCTTTCGGTCACTTTAGGGAAAATTTTGGAGCACCTAATCAAAAACAGGTTGGAATGGCTAATGGTGTTATGTCTAAAACACAGTTCGGTTTTCGAAAAGGCTTTTGCACTACGGATAGTGTTGGAACCCTGATAACCGATATTCGCATTGCTTTTTCGAAAATGGAACATGTGGTGGCGATGTTCTTGGATGTGTCATCCGCGTATGACAATGTCAATCTTTCGGTGCTCAGGCAAAAACTGCAACAGCTGAGTGTCCCAGCAAGGATGACTAACTATATCTGCAATTCCCTTTCTTCCCGTTCAATTACCATCTCTTCCCAAAATTCCTATCTATCTCCTAGAATGATTTATAAAGGCCTCCCACAAGGTAATGTCCTCAGTCCCCTCCTCTACAATATATATACCTCTGATCTAGACCTAAATGTCAACAGTTTTTGTGAGATCCTCCAGTACGCAGATGATATAGCCTTGTACATTGCCTCAAAAGACATTGCGGAATGCTCCGCCCGCCTAAACTCTGCCATTGGCTACCTTAACGACTGGATGGATAGACATGGTCTGTCCATTTCTATTGCCAAAAGTTCTGTCGTTGTGTTTACCAGATCAAAAATTATACCTCACATTAGTATTGAATCCAATCGGCAGGTTTTTCCGGTGAAAGATAGGGTGAAATTTTTGGGTGTTTATTTAGATTCTAGATTAACTGGTGTACATCATATTAACCATGTGGCGAAAAAATGCGAGAAAAATATAAACATCTTACGCTCACTCTCTGGTGTCTGGTGGGGTTCACATCCTTGCACGCAGAAGCTAATGTACAATGCTCTGGTTCGAAGCCATCTAGACTATGGCTCCTTTCTTTAAGAACCTTGCAACAAACTGCCACTGAAGACTCTTGACAAAATTCAGTCTAAATCGTTGAGAATTGTTATTGGGGCTATAAGGTCCTCACCAATTAATGCACTACAAGTTGAATGTGGGGATCCCCCACTTAACATCAGGAGGCAGTATCTGTCAGATAGATTTGTGTTTAAATTATTTCAATACTCATCTCATCCACTCATTGGTAAACTCCACACCCTTTCGCAGTTAGTAAGCTCTTCAAGCTACTGGTTGCATAAGGAACTTCCTTGTCTCTTGATTAGCTACCATACACTTACCCGTCTCCCTTGCCCTATTTTCCAATGTAGACTCAACCCCCTTTTTTCTACTCCTTATAATGCACTTACCCTTCCTCCAAGAGTGCTTCTAAATTTTCCAATTGATAAGGGCTCTGCCTTGGCTAACACCCAATTTCAACATGTTATTAACCAGCACTTTGAGGATTGGCTGCCTATTTTCACGGATGCATCTAAGCTCCTGGAGAGCAGCTGTGTTGGAGTGGCAGTATGGATTCCGAGGGTTAATATTGTTCTAAATTTTAAATTACCTCCAAATTCATCTGTATTCACAGGGGAAACCCTAGCTATTTTGGAGGCACTATCATTTGTTGAGTCCCATCACCTCAACAAATCCATTATACTATCGGATTCCAGAAGTGCCCTAGAGGCCATCAACTCCAACCAGTTTCGCTCTAAATGTAGATTCCCCTTGGTCCTGAACATAAGGCAGCTTCTCTTTAGGTGCCACACAGAAGGTGTCCAAGTGGTTCTGGCTTGGATACCAGGTCACAGTGGAATTACTGGCAATGAGGCTGTAGATACTTATGCTAAAGATGCTATAACAACAGGTGGACCAAGTCAATATAAAGTTTATTGCCAAGATTTAATTCCCTTAGCTAAAAATCACATGAATATCAGGTGGCAAAATGTGTGGGCCAGAAGTAGTGAAAATAAAGGAAAACACTATTTTGATATCCAAAATAGTATCCCAGTAAGACCATGGTTTTTTAAATTCAAACAGGCAAGCAAAACAGTGTGCTCAACAATTTGCCGGATGAGACTGGGACATTGTTGCTCGCCTGTTTTCCTAGCCAAGATTAGGATCAGGGATAGTTCCTTATGCGAGTGCGGCCTAGACGAGGGCACTCTAGACCATATTTTCTTCTCCTGTCCAAAAAATCAATCCTCGTTATATGATTCCCTCCCTCCTACAATTCCTCGTCCTATCAATTTTAAATCCGTTCTATGTTTTGTAAATACCCCTTTTATTAAAACTTTATGTGCATACATTCTAACTAACAAAATTAGACTATAAGGTGTGTGGTACTAATCCTAAATATTTGTGTTTGTTTTAGGTTATAGTCTCTTCAATAGACTTAACTCAGTTCACCGTACCCTTGTTTTTTCATAAAACCAACTCATAAAGCAGAGTCTTCGCCTACACACTCTGACATTGGCGATTCACTAAGGAGCCATTTTGAAAGAAGAAGTAGCGTGATTCAGGATTGTGGCGCTAATTGGTCCGCCACAAGTTCATAGTTGAAAAGAGCAACGTCTGTTGAGTGTTGGGTACTGCTAGGATATTTCCTAGCAGTACCCAACCCACCAGTACCCAGTATTTAAATTCAAGTGAATGTTGTCGAATAATATACTATTGTATATTCTTCGATAACATTCACTTGAATTTAAGTAATTCAGATAGGTTTTACACTATTAAAACATTCTAGAAAGTTTGGTTGCTTTTCGCACTCCTCAGATATTAAAATTTTAAATTTTCAGCAAAATGACGCTTAAGGAAGAACATGACTTTAACACCATTCCTAGCATTCCAGAGTACTACAGAGGGAAGACTATATTCATCACCGGTGGAACAGGTAGTTATACTCTTGTTGGGACATCATAATTAATATTTTTATTTACAAAAATATTAACCTGGATCTCAATAAAGTATAAAAAAAGTGAGTGGAGTTGACATTAGTGTGGCAACTTTTGTGTTTGTTTTTAACAAAAAAAAAGCAAAAGTTGTTTATTAAAATTAAACTAGTATGGGTCCAGACCCTTTCTCTTTCTCTCAGATATGTTCTTTTGTCTGTAACGTACCTCCGACTTCGTAAGTCGTGACTCATGACCCGCGACCCATGAACGCTAATTATTATTTTGACGCATAACAACGTAACGATATGGATACAGGGCCTTTAGTCAAGATACATTCGACAATTTCGACGGCGAACTTCAAAATCAAAACTGTATGGGATTTGAAATAAGTCATCGTTAAGTGACATGTCGCTTGCGATGCAATATGTCAAATCCCATACATTTTGTTTACGAAGTTCGCCGTCGAAATTATCGAATGCATCTTGACTAAAGACCCATCTTGACTAGAGGCCCAGGTACGCTCCGATCTATCGTTTCAAATGTATTATTAAAATATTTTATTTATTGGAAAATAAAGTAAAAAGCACCATTTAGGAAAAGCTAATAACATAATATGAATCATGTTTTCCTAATTCGGTGCAAGTATTAAGTAATGCTTGGAATAGTGAGCTTTTTTAATAAGGCTACTAGGACAAAGTATTAATTTATTATCAATACTTATAATACATACATTAAACAGTACAAAATCATTAATCTATGGTAGGTACATTTCTACTATGATTATTATAATTAGTGATTGAACTGAAACAAATAAAACAATCATTGATTATGTATTCGCAAACTTTGTATTTAAAAAAAAAACAGTTTCGTTACTTCATTGTTAACTTTGGTAAACAAAAATTTTAAAATGTCATCAGCAGGAAATCTGTATTTAAATTATATGTATTATTATGATAATATTATGCAATTTCATTCACTGTAGCACAATATAAGTAAGCAATAAATTATACAAATAATTATAACCTAACGGCCAAAGGCACATAATGGCGAACACGCACGCATCGCAAATATCTGCGAGCTCGTATATTATGGGCTCTAGTATACAAGCTAGCGGATACGGTGCTATAATACTAAAAAACTTAGGCCTTTACATCCGTTAATAGATGATTTATACAGTATTCTCCGAGCGAAGTAACCACTCTTGAAATACTTTAGTGCCTGGGACAGTTGGTTTTTAAATGTCGAATGGTTGCCCAAGCCCATACGGCATTCTCACAACATAGTCAGCCTATTCCAGAGGAATGAACTGGTCAATACGTCTGGAGCCAAGTATGTGCGGGTTTCCTCAGGATGTTATCCTTCACTGTTAGAGCGTCCGTATAATGTACTTGAGATCTGAAAAATTTCATTGGTACACGCCACAACCTGGGATTCGAACCTGCACTCTCTCGAGTGCGAACCAAACGGTGTACCCACTAGGCTACGGAGCTCTCTAATACGGAGCGCTCTATAATACTATAAGAAACTATAAGTATACGTGTATTACGGAACCCTTATAAACGAGAATAAGTAAAGAACCTACCGCAGAGGCCAAATGAATAATTTTTAGAAATTTTATCTGTACATAACAATATGCTTCTAAGTTTGTAGTAGCATCTCGAAACTTTACATTATATATCTAATTAATTTTCCTCAGGTTTCGTAGGAAAGTTGCTAATAGAGAAGCTTCTTTATTCGTGTTCAGATTTAAAACAAATTTACCTTTTTATAAGAGCTAAGAGAGGCGTTTCACCCGAACAGAGATTAGCAGCTTTGTACAACAGCACTGTAAGTATAATATTTTTAACGAATTGAACCTCATACATAAACTCTTACTAAAGTGCGGTCGCGGAGCACGTATTATTTCGTACATTGACTCATCGCTACTCATCTCTTTCCCTCGCGCACGATATTGCTATCGCGCTCCTATCGCATATATATGTAAACGCGATAGCAATAGATATATTCATGCGCGAGGGAAAGAAACAAGTAGCGATTAGTCAATGTACGAAATTCTACGTGCTCTGCGACAGCACTCTAGCTATTCATGTAAGTGTTATGTCCTATTTTCTTTGTATTTAAGTTATTATCGTGTGCGTTAAAATCTTTCAGTGCTTCAATCGGCTCAGGAAAGAGAAAAGTGGATTATTTCAGTCTAAAGTGACGGTTGTGCCCGGAAACGTAATCGAAAAAGATTTGGGTACGTAAACTATACTTTTTAATGTATGTTGGACTATAATCTATCTAATAACTTTTATATAAAATTTCCATGTCACAATGTTAGTTACCGTACTCCTCCGAAACGGCTTTACCGATTTTTACCAAATTTTATATGCGTATTCAGTAGGTCTGAGAATCGGCTACTATCTATTTTCCATACCCCTAAGTGATAAGGGTTGTTCACCCTTAAAATTTTTTTTATAATTTTTGGACGAAATTTTTTGTTTTTATTTTTTTATAATGTGGCATTAAAAATACATACAACCCTAAATTTTTACTTTTTTATCACCAATCCCTATTTTTTTATAGCCATTTTAGTAATTTAATCATTTTTCATCCCGCTCGATAACTGATAATTATAGTGTTTTTAATTTTTTATAAGGCAAAACAACGTTTGCCGGGCCAGCTAGTAATTATGTATTATTATCTGCTTCTTATAACAATAATAATAAGTCATCTTGTGGTGAACTGATGGGGAGTAGCGACCCTGCGTTCCCGAGTGCTCCCAGGGGAAGACTCTGTTCTCTATCTTCCGGCTCACCTTCACCGGGACATGGGGACACATTTAGATTGAAATTCTGTATCGAGGCCTCTGCTTCTTAAGAGAACAAGGAATGCATTACTAAAACATAATAACTAATAATAATAAATCCTTGAGGTAGGTGTTAGCTACAGCCACAGGACTAGAACATTTTCGTTCTCTACAATTTAGTTGTTATTATTTATACTACACATATGTTATTTCAGGTATGTCAGAAAGAGATCGATCTTTAGTGATTGAAAATACAAATATCATACTACACGCGGCTGCGACTGTAAGGTATTACGCCTTAACTAATTATTATTATTCATTACACATACGTAAATCGTAATATAACGTTATTATATTACGATCTCCGATCTACGAGGGTCAATCTAAAAAAAAAATGTTTAGGATAATAACGGTAGGTTTTTGTGAATTTCACCGAATCGCATCGTCCAGCAGACAATTTTCTATTTATAATGCCATATTTAGATAGTAATAAAAACATTTTAAGAAAAAAAATGTCTGCCCGTCGATAAAATTCCGTGTAGTGCTCAAAAAATTTAGTAGTCGTAGTCAAATGTAATAATTTCATGATGAGCATTGAGAATCCACGGCATGTGTCTATACTTTACGTAAAAGTATTTTCTTGTTGTTGGTTCAAATATAGCTTTACTACAATAACCATATTTTTGGTTTTTAGATTTGATGAAACCTTAGAAGACGCGCTGCAAACCAATTTGATAGGAGCTTTGAATCTAATTGAATTAGCGAGGCTTACACGAAATTTGGAGGTACTTATATATATCATTATAGTTAACTATGTAACTTGTTAGTCATAAACTATAGTCATCTTAGTCATCAAAAGGGGTCAAAACCTAGGAATCTAACGGAAAAAGATATTTTTTTACAAACCTTCAAAAGTCGCAAATGGTAACGTGTAAGCACAGAATAAGGAAATCATCCAGAAGTCGTCAACATGCTTGAAAATAAGCCCGTCACAAATTGGAATGGTTATCCACACATAATATGTTGCCACAGAATAACGGAATATTTTAATTAATTTTTATTGAATACCTAATTATCGTGACATAACAATGCGATTTGTTTTGTAAGTGTAAAGAGTAAAAATTAAAAAGAGCGGGCGGGTTTTGGACACAGTGCGCTGCATACAAATGTGATCGAACACTCATTCTGCATGTTCTGTATTCTGTGCGTGTAAGGTACTTTAAGATATTCAAGGTCAATGGGCGCAAAAATTCAATAACTGAAAGGTTTTTTTGGGCAACTAGAAGTCCTTCCGCAAAAAGTCTTCCAGATATTGATTCCAACAACAGAACCAACATCTGAATATTGGTATCGATAGCCAAGGAGACATTTTTGATAGGAGTAAAATGATATTTAAAGCAAATACCTACAACTTGTAAATGTAATATTTGATCGTAGATTGTATGGCTAAGTGCGTCACACTATCTCACTCTGTGCCCTCTATTTCAAAAATTTATATGTAAAATTTGTAGAGAATTTTACCCCCTACAACTTCTTAAACAATAATGCAATGGCGATAAGAGGCAGCGAAAACGAGACATAAAAAATGCGCATAATAATGACCTTGAATACCTTAGGTACCTTACCTACACGGTAGCATTTGTGACTTTTGAGACAACATTCGTAATTCTTAAATAAAGGTTTTTACAAAAAAAAATCACCTTATTCCGTTACATTCCTTTTTTTTTTTTGTTTCCGGGGGGGAAAATGCATTACGCATACCACCCAGGCGCAGGGGGCACCCGAGTGGTGATGTGGGACTCCCGTATAGGCTAATGAGACCCACGGTATACCCACTAAAAACCATCACCCACCTTCCTCCTCGCCGCCCTGTGACGGGGCCACGGGAACGATAAACACATCCGCGACCCCGCCGGCGGCAGCCGCCAACAACCGGCTCCATCCTAGGCCCGAAGGCCCCAGGCGCACCAGATGGTAAGGTGCGCCTCCCTCCTCGGCACTGTAGCAGACTCCCCCCGAGTCTGCTACTAGGAGGCCACGGATACCAGCCTCCACAACCGGTACCCGGTGGCAGATCAGGGCTATGGTTCTGCCACCGACCACACCTCGGCCGCAGAGGATAGGGCAAACGGCGCACCGTAATACCAACTTGCCTCTTCCTCTGCGGCCCCACCAATGCCGTTAACCTTCGGAACGGCCCCGCCAGCTCGCAGGGGGGTAGGGAGAATGGCATAACACCACCACGCCTCTCCCCCTGCTATCCCTCCACGGCCGCAGAAGATAGGGAGTACGGCGCACCGTAATACCGGCACTCCTCTTCTTCTGCGGTCCCACCTCTAAGCGCGTCCGCAGCGGACTCCTCCAGTCCGCTGGGAGCGCCCTCCTCGGGCCAGCCGTTGGCAAACAAGCCAGCCCTGGTTGCCTCTTCGCTTCACCGTGGGTGTCCAGTCCACGGTTACTAAGCCCCACCGCCACGACAAGGCGTGCAACCATCGGGGGGATCCCGTTACATTCCTAGGAAACCCTTATTTAACTGGATTAATCCCATATTTTAACTGATGGTTCCGGATCCTACGCTGGCACATTTTTTTCATACATAATTCCTAAGAAAATTAGTATATTATCTTGATAATAATATTATTATTTAAACACATATCATTATTGTTTATCGTTATTGATTTTTGCAACAGAGCTATGTACACATATCTACAACATTTTGTAACCTCGACTACGAGAGAGTGATGCAGGAGAAACTATACCCCCCACCGGCAGACTGGAGGGAGATAAAGGACATAGTGTACAACGCGGATCCCGGGGCCCTACGAGTTTTGACTCCAAAGTAAGTTCGTAGCTCGGTTGAAATTCTTTTTTCGGCCACACATTTGCTTGCAGGTTGTGGGTATTATTTGGCGGAAAATTGCTTTAAATCATAATATTAATTAATTGTAAGCCATAAAGTATACTGCGACGTACAGTTATCTCCCATAGCTTACGAAGCTTTGGATCTTTTGGGAAATTGTGCATTCCCACGTTTATATAACCGAATGTACAACACTGTTACATATTATTTCTTATTTTCTCTTTTTTGATGCAGACAAAAAGTAACAAAATACAAATTAAACGTCAAATATTGTTGACGTTAAACTGCGGTGGGACCTCTAGCGAAATAGTTTGGCGATTTTATTCCTAATTCTCGTAAAAACGTACTGATATAATATGATATTCGTTTACTTATAATTAATATATTAATTTACTTACAAAATGTGTATTAAAATGATATTACATTTATAGGCTTTTAGGAAAATTTCCAAATACATATACATACACCAAGAACCTGACCGAGCACGCTGTCTACGAGAACAGAGGGGAACTGCCCATTGTAATAGTTCGACCGTCTATTGGTTAGTGTGTACGTCCTATATTTTTGTAACGTCCTCCGTGATCCAGTGGTATGGACCTTGGCTCTCGACTCGGCGGTCTTGGGTTCGATTCCCGCATTGAAACAACAAAAATGTCGCTTCCAAGTTTGGTTAGAATAATGCAGGCTGGTCACCTGATTTGTCGGACAAGAAAGGTCCTTGCGTCGGATGAAAATGTAAAAACTTAATCCTGCGCCTGATCTCTCGTCTATCGTGTCGGTCGTCCGTCTCACTGAGTTAAGAGAGTAAAATAAGAGAGAGTGCCCTTGCGTACTGCGCACACATTTGGGCACCATAAAAGTAACTCCTGCATAGCCGGCTTGGTTTCAATGAAACCGACCACCGTCACTTCAATGAAACCGACCACCGTCACCGAAATCGGTGTGGGGAGCTACTATCATTATTATATTTTTTTCATAAGCGCTAAACAAATTAATGTAATGGGTAGACTTCTAGTGATGTGTCATAAGCATAAAACTCAAAAACGAGGCCGATCAGGTATTTATCAGTTTATGATATTGACAGATATTATTAAGTATATATTTTTTACATATGAATTATCAATATTTTGGCCTTGAACCATAAGACCCCGTGTGTACAGTTACAGGGTGTTCGAAGGAGCCCTTCCCGGGCTGGATAGATAACTTCAACGGCCCCGTGGGACTCATCACTGCCGCGGGACAAGGTGAGGCACCAATTAAAAATATCAAAACTAGCGTTCGCCCGCAGCTCCGCTCGCGTATATACAGTATCTCACGTGAATACCTACTGTACTTTTTTGGTATAGAAACTACAATCATACCAATTTTCATCGAAATCCGTTAAATTTTTTTAGCGTGAAAGAGTAAAAATATCCATCTATACATCCTCACAAACTTTCACTTTTAAAACTTAGTTGTAATCCTTTAGGGCCTATTCACACCAAAATGGTACTAGAGCGGCCAGCAGCATAACTGTCATATAATTTTTAACTTTATCTTCATTACTATTAAACACACTTTTCCTTGAGACAAAGTTATACTGAATTGGCAAATTATTTGACAGTGCATAACTGCTGGCCACTCCGCTGACCATAGGGGGTCGTCCATTAATCACGTGATGCCTAAAGGGGGAGGGGGGGGGGTCCGAAAAAAATCACCAAGTATCACAAGGGGAGGAGGGGGTTTAAGGAGACATCACGTGTATTAATATTTGAATCTAGTCTATGCATACCGAAATTCTTATAGGTTGTAGATTCGCAATGTTGTTTAAATACTACAAGACAAATGAGTCGTATAGTTTTTAATTGCTTTAATTATTCGATTAAATTGTTTTTTAAGTTGAAGTTTTTCTTCAAACATGACCTGCTTACTATGTACAAAAAATACACGTGATCTTAGGTGGGGGAGGGGGGTTAGTATAAAACCTCACGATGTATCACCAGGGGTCTAAAAAGTTGTTAAAAACATCACGTGATTAATGGACGGCCCCTAGAGGAGAAGGTTAATGTAGTATCAAAAGGTCAAAAGCAAAGCACTGGTCCTCTAGTCAAGATGCATTCGATAATTTCGACGGCGATGTTCGAAAACAAAATGAGATTTGACATATTATATTGCATCGTAAGCGACAATCAAAAATGTATGGGATTTGACATAAGTCATTGTTAAGTGACAACAATGACTTATGTCAAATCCCATACGTTTTGATTTCGAAGTTCGCCGTCGAAATTATCGAATGCATCTTGACTAGAGATGGGTAAACGCCCGATACATGCCCAAAACGCCCGGACTTTTACCCATCTCTAATCTTGACTAAAGGCCCAAGACCGAGAAATATTGCGATAACGCCACCGACAAGAGCCTCAAGAATTCTTAAGATTAGAATGAAAATTAATTGAGGACATTTACAAAAATAGTAAATAAATACTAGCTACGTGAAATGAAAACGAAAGTTACTTGATAACTCAGTTTTACATTTTCAGGCATTCTGCGAGCAATCTACACCGACAAACATGCGCAAAGTGACTACGTTCCGGCCGACATCGTGATAAAAGGGACTTTGGTGGCCGCTTGGGCGAGAGGAATTAAAAAGTAAAAGTTAATAATTAATTTGCAATTTGAAGTGAAACCTCTTTAGGCGCGTTGAGAGTAAGATGTGAAGGAAAGCGGTGATAAGGCGAGCGATGAGATTTTGCATTCTAAGTTATGATTTAAGTTTCACTTCCATGATTTACCTTGTACTCTGTAGTACAGAGTACAGAGTTTGTACCAGTGGTGAAGCGTGATATTAGCGGATTGGTAAGCCGCGTATGTTAACGATATTTTATTTTGATTGCAACTATTATGTAATATTCATAAGGGAAGCCGTTATGTCGTCGAGTTGTGTATGTCACCGTAAAATTGTAGAAACCGTTAGATTGTAAAATAACTACCGAGATTGTAAAAATATGTCGAAAGATTCATTACTATATACTTATAATCTAACGAAAAATAATATGTTAAATCATAGGCAGAAAATTCGCGTCAGAAGTCTATCAACATTTTACAATTTCACTAGTTATATTACAATCTAACGGTTTTTACAATTTAACGGTGATACACACCTCGCTACTGCTCTGTACGCTTGATCTTTTTGTAATCAATTAGCACGTAGTCATTCATGTGGTATTTTGCAGGCTCCAGAAGACCGACGACATACCGATATACAACGCGTGCGTGGGCGAGGAGCAGGGCATGTCGCTGGCCGAGATGTATGAAATTGGGAAGCAGGTGGCGCCCAATGTGGCGTTCGAGAACACGCTGAGGCCCATGCACATTATTCACACGCATTCCAAATTGTTCTTTACGATTTATGTAAGTATTTCATCATACGTAGGCGGGATGATAAGTAACTAGCCACAGCTATTTAAAAACTTAAAATTAATAAAATATATATGTCATTTTTAATTTCGTATCTCTGGCCACCTGTGTTCTATATTTGTATTAATTGGTGGCGTGAAAATTTTATTGATTTTTTGTCATTTGAAAATATATTTCGTCAACTGTTTTCAAGACGGGTTCCAAGACAGATTTAGCATATCCCCCGGGCACCCCTGAGATCATATCAAAGGGTTTTTGCGGTTGATTACCACTGTCGATCCTGGCTACACAGGAGTTGCAGTGGTGGGTAAGTGTCACTACACTTACCCACCACTGCAACTCCTGAGTTTTTTTTTTTAAACGGGCAATTGGCCCACTGGCCAATTGCCCGTTTAAAAAAAAAACTGTTTTCAAAATGGATAAAATTGAACAAAGAGCGGTGATAAATTTTCTTTATATGAAGGGCATGAAGGGGAAGATATCTACGACGAGTTAAAGAATGTTTTGTGTGAATATACTCCTTCTTATGCCACAGTAAAAAACTGGGTGGCTGAGTTTAAACGCGGTCGTACATGTGTTCAAGATGAAGCCCGCCCCGGACGTCCAAAAAGCGTCACGACTCCGGAAATGGTCGTGAAAGTACATGATATAGTTTTAGCAGATCGACGATTGAAGTTATCTGAAATAGCTTACACTACAGGTATCTCAAAAGAACGGGTACATCATATCCTAAGTGAGGAATTAAATATGAAAAAGTTATCGGCCTGATCAAAAAAGGAGTCGGGTGCAAAACTCAAAGGAATGTCTGGACCGTTTTCAGAGTAATAAGGCCGATTTTTTACGTCGATTTGTAACAACAGATGAAACTGGGTTCATCATTACACGCCAGAATCAAAAATTAAATCAAAACAGTGGACTCAATCCCCCGGCCCGGCTCCAAAAAAGACATGGCTGTAAAGTCGGCAGGAAAAGTGATGGCTTCCGTCTTTTGGGATGCAGATGGGATCTTGATGATAGACTACCTTTCTAAAAGTCAAACAATTAATGGAGAATACTACGCTAACCTTCTAGATAAGCTTCATCAATGTATTCAGCAAAAACGACCAGGTTTGGCGAAAAAAAAATCATCTTCCACCAAGACAACGCTAGGGTTCACACATGTGTTAAAGCTATGGCAAAAATCAACGAATTGAAGTATGAATTGCTGCCCCACCCACCTTATTCGCCTGATCTAGCGCCATCAGACTTCCACTTATTCCCTAAGCTCAAAACTTTTTTAGGCGGACAGAAATTTTCCACAAACGATGAAGTCATAGCCGCTGTAGAAGATATTTTGCAGGCCTCGAAAGAAATCATTTTATGGAAGGCATTAGTGCTTTAGAACGAAGATGGAATAAGTGCGTAGAGGTTCACGGAGACTATGTCGAAAAATAAAATTATTTTTTTCACGGAAAGTTAAGTATTTTCTTATTAGGCTAGTTACTTATCATCCCGCCCTCGTAATAGACCAGTGCCGATAGGTTTTGAAATAAAATAAATTTATAGTAGGATGGAACCCATTGGAAAAGGAAGAGAATATAACAAAAATAAAAGGTAAAATAATTTACGGCGATTTGAGGTCGGGAAGTGAAGGGGGCGAGTTTTTAAGGGTAGAAAACTGTTTATCTCTATTTCCGGCAAAACTATGGAAAATAAGTTTTCACCAAATTTTGTGAATTTTTTCTTTATTTTTGTACAAGATAAAAATTAAAACCCAAAAACTTGGTTATTTGAATTTTTCACATAAATTTTGAGGTTATGTGAAAAGAGTGTAAATACAAAAGTTGTAGATCTTTTTACTATCTACAACTTTGCCATTCTACTTTTTTCCATAGGACTTGTAGTTTTGCCGGAAATCGAGATAAACCATTTTCTACCCTTAAAAACTCACCCTCGTCACTTCCCGACCTCAAATCGCCGGTAAATTATTATTTTTCCTTTTATTTTTGTTACATTCTCTTCCTTTTATGATGGGTTTCACCCTACTATAAATTTATTTTATTTTTGTCCATTTTCAGAGGTCTATAAAACCCTAGTCTATAAAGCCCGATCTGATATATAAAAAACGTGCACAGAACGGTCTTAATTTTTTCAAAAGCCCTCATCTGATTGGTTATAATATCGAATATTTTCCGCAACATGGCGAGGTTTTCTATATTACTGGTCAGGTCAGTTCTATACCAGGTCAAATTTGCTTTGCTTTCAGACTTTACTGTCCCACTTGCTACCCGCTGTTGTGCTGGATTTTATTCTTCGAGTTTTGGGAGGCAAATCAAGGTAAGACACCCCACACTTTACAAACACAGCTTATACTCTCACAGGTATAAGTCCGAACAATTCATCGGAGCACTCCCCGTGATATGCATTACGGGAAGTGATCCAATGAATTGTTAGGACTTATACCGACTGCAACTTTTCGCCACCGTTCCACGCGACAAAACTACCGTCCTCACCACCTTCATGAGTGGCAACCTTTCACTATGCGCTTTACCCGGAGCTTTCTGTCGCGCCCAATAAACCTTGGTAATGAACTGTCGCCCGCGGTATTTCCGAGCTATTGCGACCTTCGATCATTCCAAGAGCAAAGAGCGTATTCATCTTTGAAAGGCCGGTCTACGCACTTGCGACTCCTCCGGTGTTTCGAGGCGATCCATCAGCTCGTTTGCCCCTCATAATTTACAGAAAAACTTGACGGGCTTATTTACTTGTACAGTACAACTAAGTTCGTAATATCTTTCGAGAATAGTCGTTTTTTAAAAAGCGATAATTGCCGAAGGAACATAAAAAAATTGTTGCACTGTTAAAGTTAACGACTTTCTTTTTGGCTCATTGGTTACAACGCAAGCGCATCAAGCCGCCAACAATTTTTACACCATTATAATAAAATGTTAATCCCCACTAACAGAATGCAAATTTTGATTTATAGGTTGGTAAAAGTTCAACGTCGTACGCTAATCGCAAATTTAGCCCTCGAGTATTTCATGACGCGGCCGTGGTGCTTCGCCAACGACCACTTTATGGGTCTGACCTCGATGCTGAAGCCGCAGGATCGGGCACAATTCTATTACACAATGGAGGGGGTCAAAGATCCCGTGCACCTACTGAATGCCGGTTTGGTAGTTAGAAAGGATCTTTTGCACCAAGACGAGAAGTCTTTGCCCAAGTGGAAAAAAATTTATAAATGGTTAGTACATAAAAAAACATTTTTTCCTCAAAGCAAACGGATGTAAGCTAGGCGAGAAATAAATTCTAGTTTAGCCCTAACATTCGGTCGCTATAACGCCTCCTGTGGAAATTAAGGCCGCAATGTAGGCCGCTATGAATCGAGCCTCTACGACACAGCTACGAGCGAGGGACTACGACTGCTACGAGCGACCTGCTACGCTACGTAGAGCCTGTACTACGTAACCCGTAGCCCATGTAGGCCGTAACTACTAAAGCTGGGTCCATATTACGTTATTTTGTCTGTAACGTACAGTCGCTGTACGTTACAGACATAAGTGTACTATTTTTGAACCTTATTCGTGCCTCTGACTTGTATCGCCGTCGCTATCCATGAACGAATATTCGAAACGATACGGTGCAGTGACACAACGCGAGCATCTCGGTATGGTACAGCACGATCCATCGCTTCAAATGCGATATGGTTACGGCATAAATGGCGATAATTCAAAGCACTGAAAATAGACCTCTGTGCATTAAAGCTGAAAATCGAACACATGAGTTTCAAATCAAATGCCAATGTCAAATCTCACAACTCGATACACGTGTGTTCGATTTTCGGCTCAACGCTAATTTGGACGCATGTTCGGAACGGTACGGTGGAATGTATACTGGTACTTCTAGTACTAACAAAAAAAGTATAAAAAATATAAAGACACATTATTTGGGTCTTTTTTTTTCGACAAAAATACTAATATAGATTTGAGCAGAATATACTACAGGCAATACAGGCCAAGTTACGTCGCCACAGTTTACGTACCACAACATATTTTGCATAATATATTGAATGTAGCGTGGGTCCCACTACAACAATCTATTACGCCTCTAAAATTTTAACTCCTAATCTTTTTTACAAGGTTCAATGACTTTTTTATTTTCAGGGAGGTGATAATTGACAAAATAGTGACATACATATTGTATGCATACGTCCTGTGGTGGGTGCAATGTCGGCTACTAAAAGTGTGATATAATGTATCATATATTTGAGTGTTACAAGCAACACTTAGTTATATATTAGGTAATTTAAAAAACTGTACGTGAAATAAAATTATTTTTACCAATATTTTAATAACTAAGGTTTTAACCTTTTGTAACCTGTTACCTTTGTGACCTTTTGTAAGGTTTCATAGTAATATATTTATATAAAAATTAATGTCTGTCTGTCTGTCCATATTATATCCTTTATAGAATCGTAAACTATGTGATAATCTTTAGCAAAGTTGTTGTGCATGAGCCAGGTAATGTTTTTGAACCTTTTTATTTTTTATATTTTTTTAATATTGGAAAAGGTGTAGGTTGCAGGAGGAGGTGAAGGAGTAGGTTTAGGAGTAGGTGAAGGAGCAGGTGTAGGTGTAGACGTAGGAGTATGTGTAGATGTATTAGTTGGTGTAGGTGTAGGAAAAGGTGTAAACATTTATTAATTCCAGTTAATATTTAAGACAGAACAACATCTGTCGGGATCAGCATGTCTATTTATACAAAAATGAATGTTTGTATGTCTTTTATAGAATCGTAAACTATGCATTTGATCATATTGTGATGATGATCTTTAGCAAAGTTGTTGTGCATGAGCCAAAGAAGGTTTCTGAGGTTTTAGATTTACAATTGAGCCCGGTAGGTGGCACTGCTGTCAATGCGTCAACAAATTTAATTCTAACTTTTAAGGCGGTACGAAGTTTGCCGGGACAGCTAGTAACATTATAATTACTCATAAATACTTATTTTACGACTAAGAAAGATCGCAGAGAGCACGTACCTGCTTAGTGTAAAAAAAACAATAAAAATAGATTCCCAAAAGGTTCGAATTATTCAAAACTGACAGTTTTACTAGTTTACGTACTTAGTTTTTATTTAAGTTGGCCGCTGCTGCTATCACTTAGGGGGGTCCGGCGGCCCAGCAACAAGCGAAGGAGGAGGCACCTTGGGGTTTAGTGCGGTAGCTCCGGGTGCATTAATCACGCACCCGGGAGAGTCCCACATACCTCGGCCGATGTCCCCAATCCGCCGGGGATCTACAAAGGATTTCCCCAAAAGTCAAATTTAAGTTACTCAAATATTATAGTAGAATAAAAAAAATCGAGTACAACACAATAAATCAACAGTAATATTAATGCCACTGTTCAACAAACATAAACAGTGTTCGAAAGATGCGAGGATTTATAGTATAAAGCGTAGGTATACACTATATATCTGCATATAGTTTATAGGTATTTTATAGTATAAAGCATAGGTATATAGGCATATAGTATTTAGGTATATGTAGAGCTGGTATACAGTCCTTAAATCAACCCTTTCTTTAAGTTAGCCGTATGTCATTAATTTCGAGAATTTGTTCTGTAAGTAACACTATCGAATGGTGTGGTAAAACAGTATATAACTTTTTTCAAAATTAGTCGGTTCGATTCCTGGCTAGGGAAATTCATTTGCCAAAAATAAAATTATGTAGTTTCAGTTTTTAAGAAAATCGGACTAAAATTCAGCTTGTTATCTTTCATTCCGAGAGTTGCGCAAATTTTATTGGACTAGAACTCCTACGGCTAAACATATATAATATTATATACTTAATATTTGTCCGACTCCTGAGGCTATCTTAGATGTCAAAAACGCTAAATTATGGGGGTGTTCCGATATGCACTGCGAGCACTGCATAGTGCACAGTGCTATCACTGTAGAAAAATTCGTTCCGGTATGGACTGCCAGTGTAGGCAGTATACTGCCGCAGTACCCTATGACGTCATAAATCGCCGCCATATTCTACTGTGCGCACTGGTGTTTTTGAGGTAAGGTACTCGCAGTACTTTGATCACGTGATTAAAAAGTTCAAACGTCAAAATGAAGACCATGTTGTCAGTTGAAGTCCATAAAAATAAGTAATAGGGCAGCAGTATAACTGGCTATAACCTGTTGGATGTCGCGCTTTAAAATTTTTAAATACGTCGCGGCCCCGAGGCGAGGGGTTTTTATATTTTTAAGATTATATTGATAAATTGCTGCTAAGTCCTGTGCATATGATATATATTTAAAAACTAAAATAAATTCTCTATGTGACTACAAAACTGGAATTTTGAAAATACAAGTATGAATACAAGTAATCTTGATGTGAACGCAATGTTTACACAAAAAACCCTTGAGCGTCGCGCGGCAGTATATTAATGAATTCGGTTTTTATTAATGAATCATTAGTAAAATATCAACCAGAAAAGTTACTTATTTTGCGTACGCTGCCTAAACTATAAAAGATAGAACCATAAAATGTTGTAATTAATTGTAGATATTATAAATATCTACAAAAAAGTCCGCGACACACTATACCTATCTATGTCGAGTGAGGCACAACAACCATTTTTTTATTTAGAAATCTTGAATTTTTTTTGGACTACATTTAAACGCGTTTATTTTACTCATGCTATTAATCCTTATCAAAATAAATTATTTCATCACTAAGTACAGTTTATGTATATAATATTTGGTCTTTGAATGATTGAAATTGGACGTTTGGTTTTGAAGTTATGGCGAAATTAAAATAATTATTACGATTTCTGATGCACGGCCCGTTGCGAAGTAGGCGTCACAAGGCGCGGGTGCGTTAGTAATATATATTCTTTGGCGCGGGTGCGCGTGCGGGGGGGGAGTTTAGATCTATGGTATTTCATACGATAAAAGTATACCCACCTACTTATTTCACTGAGTTTTAGTAGGTCCCTATATTAATTTGTCTCTGTTCGTTTTGACTAGATTTCGCCCGTTTTGTTAGAGGTTTAAAGACATTCTGTAGTATTAGTATCAGTATTGTACCCATGCGAAGCTGGGGCGGGTCGCTAGTATCAAATATAAATAGTTGTTAGTTGAAGTCCATAAAAATAAGTAATAGGGCAGCAGTATAACTGGCTATAAAGGAACGGCTTCACAGTATACTGAATTGACGTCACATAGTACAGTGGTCGCAATGCATATATCGGAACATATCCTAAGAAATACGTAAATGACATACCTGCGGTGCTTCGAGTCCCGGCTCACGAGTAGCTACAGAGCTTGAGCTCCTGCAGCAGCTCGAACACGGTCTCGGCCAGGCGGGCGCTCACGTTGAGGGTTTCGCGGCGCGCGTCCACAGACCCGTATTTCATGTTCAGGGTGAACAGGTCCGGGTAGAACTGGAAACGTTCACTCGTTCAACACTGCCAACTAATGCCATGATACTTCATGTTCAGGGTGAACAGTACCCCAAGCAGGAACATTTTGCGGTATCGTTACGTTTCTCGCTTACGTAATACGAGAAATATTGTATAAAAACCAAAGCGCCTCTATCGGACGTAAAAGTAACTATAATGTTCATACAATATTCCTCATATTTCTCGTTTACGTACACGTAACGATACCGCAAAATGTTCCTGCTTGGGTTATATGGGGCTATGGTCTACGGGCTATGATCCGGGTAGAACTGGAAACGTTCACTCATTCAACACTGCCAAATGCCATGAATATCACAAAATATCTGCTTTACACTTCTACAGTCCAACTACTTTCTTAATGGCTCTTGGCAATCATCGTTTAACATGGACACTACAGATAATATAATAATAGATTAAAATCTATCGACGCTTCACGCCACGTCGATCTAGCCCCATGGTCAGTATCGGATGAACTTGTGCTACGGGGATCACACAACGCGAAAATACATATTTAACATTTTTATACAATATATAATATTACAAGAGTTTTATAATATTATATACATCCATGACCCAAGAATACAGAAAAAGGACTATAATCTAGACCTACATTTTATAGACGAGGCAAAAAAATTTCTACACTTAAACTGCCCTACTTTTGCGTCATTTAGTTGAGGTTTGACGTTTGTCATCTTGACATTTTGACATTCGCTTTCCGCAATATAATCAGCGAATCCAGAAGGGAGGGTTATGATTTTGCCAGTGTATTTATATAATAATAATACGTATGTATGTTTGTTCCACCAGCGCCTTAACTACTAGTCCAATTTCAATAAATGAGGCATCAAAAGATTATAATTTATGTAGTTGGGTTATAATATATTTCTTTAATGTAGTTATACTTGTATGTTTTTTTTTTTTGACAAAATATGTATGTAGGTACGTCATAGCCCATCCTACGTTTTGAAATCATTGACAATATACCTCTAAACCCGGCAATGGCTCCGCGCTGTATTCTTGTGATACTTCTATGCACTTCAATATGGTCGCTCGTTGTGGCGTTACATGCAGTAGTTGGAACTTCGCCTGGTGAAAATAGAAATATCTCAAGTACACTGTGTTTAGATTCTGAAATATAATAGTACTAGATGTTGCTCGCGACTTCGTGCACGCAAAAGTTAATTTCGCGGAAACCGTACATTTTTCCGCGATAAAAAGTAGCCTGTGTCCTTCCCCGTGGTCTACTCTACATCTGTGCAAAATTTAATCAAAATCGGTCCAATAGTTACGGAGCTTATTCAATGCAAATAAACAAACAAACTTTTCCTCTTTATTATATTAGCATAAATAAAATTATTAACCTGTGATTGATCACCATGTAGGACAATTCTAAAAGAGTTAATTCTAAGTTCCAAGCTATTTAGAAATATAACATTTTTCATTTTCGCTCTTCATTATAATACCTATTAATACCTATCTTTTATTTTTACCTCTCTTTTTCTGTCAACTGCCTCGCGGATTTGCATCACAATGTTCCTGCTACCGGCAGCTACATTCCATCTGGTGAGTTAAAACGTATGATCGGGAAATCGTATGAAAAGCCCATATTTTGACTCAGGTATAGAGTTTGCGAAGTCAGGCCTTGTAGAGTCAGAAGCTTGGCTCTACATGAGATCTGATTTTTTTTTTTTGACAGTGCGAGTTATTTTATAGTCTTGGCTTCATTTTACATGTAAATGTTTTGGTGGGATACTTTTTATCCCGGAAAAGTACAGAGTTCCCGTGGGACGCTGTATTTACGCGGGCGGATGAACTTAGACAAAAGTAAAAAGGTACCTACTATACAATATCTACGGCAGGTTACACTAAGTAACTTTCTATTGTAATATTAAAAACAAAATTCAGTCTAACTCCCTCACTAATAATAAGATTTACACAACGGATAACTTTGTTGTCTTTGTCTGTCAAGTGACTTCACCAATGACAAAGAGAGCAATATTGAGCAAATATCAGCAACGTTGTGTAAATATCAGTAATGTTGTGTAAATATCAGCAATGTTGTGTAAATATATTTATTAGTAAGGGGGTTAGTTAAAATCAATAGTACCTGCTCCACTGGAAGTTGTACGCCCTGGAGAGGAAGGCCATAGCGTGGTAGTTGTGTCTCTCGACCACCCACTCCTTGGGGCAGGAGCCCTCCACGTGGTTGTGCCCATCGAAGTCCGGGAAAAAGTCGCACGCCGCTTCGCGCATTATCTTAATCCATTAAACAATATTAATTGGCTTTTCGGAAAATACATGATAATAAATCCTACTTCTATTATAAATGTGAAAGTTTATGAGGATGAATGGATGGTTGGACTGAACAGATTTTGATGAAATCTGGTATGGTAGTAGTTTTGGTTCCCGTGGGATAATGTATTGACGCGGGCGGAGCCGCAGGCAAAAGCTAGTAGTGAAATAATGCCCTTGCAATGATAAAATAATAAAACGTTCAACCTTGGATGACATAGTTATTACAAAATTGAGATTCTCGGTGGACAGTAATAACGCTCTATACAAAAATTTCGACATAAATGAAGTCACTGCAGTTACAAATGTATGGGGAAAAATAGAAATTTGATTTCATTTATGTAATTACTAGATAAATATTATATTTGTATGGTATAATTAAATATGCACAAAGGTCCTGTCGAAGTGGTCGCGCAGCGCCGGCGTGGTGGCGTTGGCAATCCACTTGCCCAAGTCACCGTCACGCACCCGCCCATCAGCGATATCAGCACGTCTTCGCTCTATACAGTCACCGCTGAAAACTATCTAGAACCTACACCATGCCTCGTCAGCGGGTACCTGCATCATGCGCTTGACGTTGTAGGGCCTGCCGAAGTGGTCGCGCAGCGCCGAAGTGGTGGCGTTGGCGATCCACTTGAGCCACACCGAGCTGCCCGCACACAACTACGTCACCGTCACACACACGCCCGTCACCGACATCAGCACGCCTTTGCTCTATACAGTCACCGCTGAAAACTATCTAGAACCTACACCATGCCTCATCAGCGGGTACCTGCATCATGCGCTTGACGTTGTAGGGCCTGCCGCAGTGGGCGCGCAGCGCCGAAGTGGTGGCGTTGGCGATCCACTTGAGCCACACCGAGCTGCCCGCACACAACTACGTCACCGTCACACACACGCCCGTCACCGACATCAGCACGCCTTTGCTCTATACAGTCACCGCTGAAAACTATCTAGAACCTACACCATGCCTCATCAGCGGGTACCTGCATCATGCGCTTGACGTTGTAGGGCCTGCCGCAGTGGGCGCGCAGCGCCGAAGTGGTGGCGTTGGCGATCCACTTGAGCCACACCGAGCTGCCCGCACACAACTACGTCACCGTCACACACACGCCCGTCACCGACATCAGCACGCCTTTGCTCTATACAGTCACCGCTGAAAACTATCTAGAACCTACACCATGCCTCATCAGCGGGTACCTGCATCATGCGCTTGACGTTGTAGGGCCTGCCGCAGTGGGCGCGCAGCGCCGAAGTGGTGGCGTTGGCGATCCACTTGAGCCACACCGAGCTGCCCGCACACAACTACGTCACCGTCACACACACGCCCGTCACCGACATCAGCACGCCTTTGCTCTATACAGTCACCGCTGAAAACTATCTAGAACCTACACCATGCCTCATCAGCGGGTACCTGCATCATGCGCTTGACGTTGTAGGGCCTGCCGAAGTGGTCGCGCAGCGCCGGCGTGGTAGCGTTGGCGATCCACTTGAGCCGCACCGAGCTACCCGCGCACAGCCACGTCACCGTCACGCACACGCCAGTCACTGATATCAGCACGCCATTGCTGAATACAATGTCAGAATGAGTAATAGGTAATACGTACGAAAGTCAGGTTTAGGTGTCAAAATATACCTACACAGGCCAGAGCAAGCAAAAATGAAACTTATTACAGCGGGCGTGACGGAACGGGGCTATCTCGAGAGCGCGATTACTCATTCATCATAATGTCATATCAGAAATATCTGTCCGTCCGGTTACTCTCCAAATGATACCCCTAATACGATCACCACTCAAACTACTGCACGATCTTGGGTGTGATGTAAAACATCTCAAGCGACGATTCAAACCGTCTGTTAATGAGGTACCTACCTGTCGGTGTCGGGCTTGATGTCCCATCCCTGATACGGCATGTTGCCATAGCGCAGAGTGGCTATCCCAATGGGCCCTAAAAATTTAATACCGCATAAAAATTACATTTTTTTTATCTAATATTATATAAAATTACATTGACATTTTTATCAGATTAACGGGGGAGTACTGAAACACTGTTTTAATTATTAAGTGGCACTCAAGCCACAACCCACATGCCGTCCTTGTCATTCTGTTATGAAGTGAAAGTGCCAGCCTGTGATAAGAGGGCTCGTAATTTTAATCGTTTCAGTACTACACCCCTAGGAAATAAAAGTAGTTACACAAAACGCCCGTTCTGAACTGGACGGTGAGCTTGTCCTCGTTGAACTTGTAGTCGTTGATGTAGTGGCTGGTCCAGAAGCTCTTCTCCCGCTGCCACTGGCAGACCACGGGCGGCTCCGACCACATCACGCTGTGTGGTAACCTGAAAAAGTTTAAAAGAAATTTCAAAATTTTTATAAGATTATTATCGTAAATATTGCTAATTTTAGCTCAGCGAAGGTCGGTTATGTGTTAGTATGAAGCACAGACAAATAGTGAAGACAGAGTTCTGGGCTCCGCATAGTGAGCCGGTCTGAACTACATACGCCATGGAATTAGTGTCTAGAAACTACGCCCTACCTTGTAGGGCGAGCTGTCGCTGAGCTGTTAAATAAAAAACTGATCTTAGTATTTATTTCAATTTTATATTTGGTATGAGCCTTGAGGTATGTTTTTACTTGTAATGTATGACTTAACAATTACTGTAAAACTAGTGATAATTCATTCATAAATGATATTTTAACGAAATGTTCGATGTCTATAATGGTCGACATAGTGACTAATACATTGAAGAGGATATAGGTACTAGGTAGTAAACACATAGTCAGATAAAAAAGTATAGAATAAGTCTTCATCTACAACTTTTCCAAAAACTAATTAAGAAGCCTTCGGGCACATGTAACGCAAACTCGCTAGGCCAGTGATACGTACTCAATGAACACCAGAGCCAGTTTCTCATACTCGGCCTCCGTTCGTTTGATTTCGGCCTCGATCTCTTCCGGCGTGCGGGTGACGCCGGGCGGCGGCGGGGAGGGCGCGCGGTACTGCACCTCGTACTGCATGCGCTGCAGCTGCTTCGGTAGCTCTACTGCAATACACATCAGTCAGTCAGTCAGTCAGTTTCCCAGTCGCTGGCTTCATAAACGAATTTTAAGCCAATAACTTAGTGGCTTAAAATGGCTCAGTAGCCCTGTTACCTATGTCTCCCGATCTCAAGAGGATCATTTTTTTAAACAGCGGGTGAAAACACGCAATGTATTTTATATACGACTAGCTGTCCCGACTTAATTACTATGAACTGAAAAAAAATATTACATCATCATCTACAACCTACAGTCTAGTCGTGCCGTTGCACACGTTCCGGTTGCCGGTAATAGGTGCCGACTGTCCGGTATCGGTCCGGTCCGGCCCGGCCGGTGCGTATGAAAGCGTGTGAGTCCGGCCGCTGGCTAACCGAAACACGAGCTCGGACGTACAGTGGTGGACCTGGCAGCTACCCGGCGACGGGCGAGCACCCGGCGGCTGGCCGAACAATTATGCCGGTATGTGTGAAAACTATAGTACATGACTATACACTTCGCGACCGACTACCCGGCATCGGTTACCCGGCCATCGGCACTACAGCAACTATCTACATATGCATACAACTGTAAAACCAACTGTGGTCGGCCGATTTCTCTGAAATATAATTCTTTTGCAGTCCTACCAAACAGATAAACTGAACGTACCCATAAATATTTAACACTCAAGTAACACTGGAAACCCGAATTTACGCCACCGACAACTACCGACGCGACGGAACGAACATCAAATTTTAACATGTATGAACAGTTACTATGGAAAAGTTCGTTGTCGATTTTATTATTTTCCTCCAAATTTTTCCAATATTTCTCACCGTTTAAACCTTCCCAGGACCTAGACAATTATTTCAAGATCAAAATTAGCCAAATCGTTGCAGCCGTTGTAGAGTTTTCGCAAGACCTTGGAAATGCAATCCGTTTTTATATTTAAGAAAAAGAAGAAGATTAACTCATAGTTTTAATCATCATACATAATAGAAAAGCAGAAACTTCTTCATATAATTTTCACGATAAATCAAAATTTAAGTCATGTGTATTGGTTATGGGTCATCGTTTTTATTTTGAAAAAAAAAAATGCGATTATTGCTAAAGGTCATTACGAAAGAAGTTGTATAATTGCATAATTTATAGACCACAAGCTGCCCTACCTGCCCGTGATGATGATTGTCTATTATTCATTAAACTTAGTATAGCATATCAGACAATGACATGAACGATAATTGTATCAATCCACTTAGTGCGTGTGCGTAGGTGTTGGTCTTATAAGTCTATTGGCTATTTCGGATTGTTGTTGACGATGGCTGATAGGCCCATTATTGTAATATAGTTCACAAAATGTTGTTATAGATAGTAGGTACCTACATAACATACACATTGTAGTCGAAAGCACACCAAACTGTATTATAAGCCCAGTATTAATATCACAATGTCTGTTCTGGAAAGTACTGTATTTACATAATAAAAACTGATTCAAATACTATGAATTACATAAATATAAGATATTATGTTCCATTTACAATCAATTATTTTTATCGATTCATAAACAATATGAATCGATAATAATTGATTTAGTTCTATAAATCATTTGAATTTTCAAGAGAATTTTATCTTGGATAAGATAAAGATTATATTTTATCTGATACGACAGGTTCTCAACAGTATTATTTGTAGTTATGTCTAGTACCCGTGTAGTTATAAACAGAGTACCTACGCATGTGAAAAAGCTGCTTTATTAAATATCCGTGAGTGAAAAATCAAAAAAATATGGTTGTGTTGTACGTTTTATTGATCGTAGAATGATACTGAGGAACGTGTAAGTGTTTTGCTATCTTATAATTGCACAAATTACTTGCTACTATAATATTATTATCAGTTAACTGTTAACATATCATTTCAAAGTTAAGGTGGTTCGTTTCCCATACAAAAAAACAATGGACATTAATTAGGTAATTTCATACTATTACTACATAAATTAATATGCACATCTATTTATTTTGCAATACAATTGTCGCAAAATATATTTAAAATCTTTGATTAATTATTACATAGATACGTTATATCCTTACAAAACTGACAATATTTCTGTGCCACGACACACATTGACATGGGACACGTGTCAATATGTCAACGTCGCATAGTAACACAAAACACGTAATTACTCGCGGAGCACACTAACCAAAATTGGCCCGACTCGGGCCAATTCGAGTCTTCATTTTTACGCGTTTATAACATATCTACCTCTTTTTAATATTATATATCTATGTTTAAAATACTTTATTTCACACAGAAGTCACATTTTTATTGAATTTTCGACAAAAAGTGACATTTGTAACTTATGTCACTTTTTGTCGAAAAAAGTGACATAAGTTACAAGTGTGACTTCTGTGTGAAATAAAGTATTTTAAACAGTGATAACTAAGGATACGTTATACCCTTACAAAAGTGACAAAATTTTTGTGCCGCGATACACATTGACACTTTTTATTATTGACACATTTCAATCACAGCAAAAATTCGTGACAAGGATGGCATTCCTAATTCAATAGCAAAGAAAAAGATGACTAGTGTTTGTCACTACCAACTACACACGATTCTACATTTCAAGTTTGGAATCTCTGCCAAAGAATAATTTAACGACGCAGAAGGTACAAAATGCGTATAAATTCTATTTCGTTTATAGTTAGGTACCTACTATTAAGAGGTAATTTATTTAAATTACCTCATAATAGTAACTATGAACAACAATAACAATTTTATGTAAGATTAATCTATATAATAATGGCATGAACGCCTACTACTATTTAGATAAATATATTTAGAATAAGTCAGAATAAGAATAAGAATCGTTTATTCCAAGAAATTGGTTACATAGGTGTTACATTTGTATAATATTTATTTTATTTTATCACAATTTCGGCCCTTAAGGGCATGGAATAATGTTAGTAAATTTTACTGGCGAATACAAAGCAGTTTCTATCTATTTATTTTACTACCACCACGCATTAACACATTTCAAGCCTAGCAAACAAAATAAATCTGTCATAATCTACATTTAAAAGAAATATCACATTATTATTGTACCAATTCAAAATACTCACATACAATTTTTGCTAAATCTAATATATAGAGGAATATAGAATCATAATATTAATTCATAGTCACACACTTATTAAATAAATTGAATATAAAATCAAATGTCCTACAATAATAATTAAAATGTCAATATATTTAAAAGAAAGTAATCATAAGTATAGAATATAGATAAGATGTCAATTACAGTTATTAAATTAAAATATAATAAATGTCTATTAGTAGTAATCCATTTTAATTCTTATTGTAATAATAGTTATTCATGATGTCCTAAAAATTCATTAATAGTATAAAAACATTTTTCAGTAAGCCAATTGTATAGTCTTCTTTTAAATGAGTTATCATTGAGTTCTTTTAAATTGTCAGGCAATTTATTATATATTTTTATGGACATACAATAGCTATTTTTACTTAAAAATGTTGTTTTTGTAATTGGTAATACTAACTTGTTCGGGTATCTAGTATTGATCCTAAGGACTTCAGATTTTTTAATGTAAAATTCAGCCATATACTTTCTAACGAACATACTTATTTCAAAAATATACAAACAAACTAAAGTAAGTAATTTTAATTTTTTAAATAGAGGGCGACATGAGTCCATGGGTTTTGCTCCACAAATAGCCCTGATACATTTTTTCTGTCCAATGAATAGTCTAGGTATATCTACAGAGTTGCCCCATACTATTAGTCCATACCTAAGAGCAGACACTACAAATGAATGGTATGCGGTTAATGCCGTTTTTGTGCAGGTTGTTTTTTGTAAGCGACTAAGGAGATACACATATTGATTTATTTTCTTGCCTGTTAATTCAATATGTGGTTTCCACGACAGGTTATTGTCAATATTGACTCCTAGAAACTTTACAATATGCGATTCACTTATTTCATGTTGGTCATATTTTATACTTAAATCTCTACCTTTATTACCCTTATTATAGAATTGCATGTATGTAGTTTTTTTAACATTAAATTTTAAATCATTATAGTCCATCCATTCAGTTATGTCATTAACAGCATTATTAATTTCTAAATTATATGTCAGATCATTTTTATTCTTAATTATTATGGAAATGTCATCTACGAAAATTGTACAATAATGTGAAGTAATTCTAGGTATGTCATTTATGTATAATATAAATAGAAGAGGGCCCAGGACACTTCCCTGTGGAACTCCTCTAGTCTTTACTCTTATATCTGAAGTAACTGATACTGTTTCATGCTTATTATTAGTTTTTGTAATTTTTACATATTGTGTTCGATGAGAGATATAACTTTCTAACCATTTATTCGCTAGTCCTCGGATACCATAGTGTTCACATTTGTCCAATAGTATTTTATGACTTACGTGGTCAAAGGCCTTTGTCATAGTTTTTTATCAATGTCAAACAGGAATCGAAACTTGATATTTGTTTGTATTATTGCACTATTTTATAGTGCGATGTTGGGGCACAAATTCTGCAAAGTAATAAAGAACGGTACAGATGAAGAAAGAACTTATTTAAAAAAAAAATACTCCTTGACCTTTACGTCAAAAAAGTAGTTTGTTAAAAGTTAGCTTATTTTCAAAAATTTGTTCCTCATTAAGCTGGAATTGAAATCCGGAACGCCGCCGCGCCGGTGAAAATTTATAAAGATAAAAATAGAATTCTGCGATAATACCTAACTACAATAGAGTTGAAAATGGAAGTTTTGATCGTCGAGCTGTCATTTAAGACATTGAAATTTGACTCGACACTCATATGTTGAAATTTTCAACTCTATTGTATTAGCGCAGAGTTCTATTTTCAATGCTCAGAATTTTCTACGGCCTTCCGGATTCCGGATCTTATATTCCCAGCATTGGGAAAAGATAAAGGATAAGACGTAGAGCTTGCAGTATTTAATCGACAATTTTGACCTTCGAATAGGTATTCAGTATTTTTATGGGCACTATTTGGTATTTTTATGGGCAAAAAAAAAACTAATTGTACCTCTTAAAATTCAAGATTGATGAACTTAAATCTCTCGGAGTCTCTCTACGTGATAGAATAAGAAATGAGGAAATCCGTAGCAGAACTAAAGTTACCTACATAGCCCAGCGCATTAGCAAGTTAAAGTGGCAATGGGCTGGACATATAGCCGTAGAACCGATGCCCACTGGGGCCGAAAGGTTCTTCTTGAGTGGAGACCACGGACTGGACGTCGAAGCGTAGGACGGCCTCCCACCAGGTGGACAGTGGACAGTGAGAAAAGGAGCAGGGAGTCGGTGGATACAGACCGTGAGCGACCGGTCGCACTGGAAATTTATGGGGGAGGCCTATGTCCTGCAGTAGACGTCACCAGGCTGAAACGACGAACGACGAAACGACGAACTTAAATCAAATAAAAGCAGCAGTAACTTTATTGTTACTGTTAGGCCCTCAAATCTTCTTCTCGTTACTTCGTTAATGATACAATTTTAAAAAGTTAATGATATTAATTAAACTGATTGAATAATATAATTACATTATTTTCATCAATCTTATCAAAATATCCTTCAAGCTAGATAAAATATAAAAATAAGTGAACGGTCTGTAGTTCTGTACCTACAACTAACGACATTCGCTTCTGTACTATTTACTCTATGCCAGAAATGCATGGATCCTTATTAGATTGACAAAAAAAGTTTATATTGACATTGCTTTCCATTTTTCTTATGACATAAACTGTCAAGTATTTTCTTGAAATTATTTATTGTTGAAAAATATATTTTTAACATTTTGTTAAACTTGACTGAGTAATAAATGTTGTAAAGTTACATAGGAAATAAAATTCCTTGACTTTTATTCACTTTCTTGTCAAGGTTTTTACAGCTTTTATAGACACACGATGGAATTTTGTGCAAGGCGCACGGAACGCGTAGTACGTGCTACGCGTCGACTGCTGAAGCTTGTCGCATACTAACCAAAATTGGCCCGACTCGGGCCAATTCGAGTCTTCATTTTTACGCGTTTATAACATATCTACCTCTTATTAATATTATATATCTATGATTTTAAATATATTTTGCGACAATTATGTTGCAAAATAAATAGATGTGCATATAAATTTATGTAGTAATAGTATGAAATTACCTAATTAATGTCCATTGTTTTTTTGTATGGGAAACGAACCACCTTAAGGTGAAGAACGACGAAACGTAACGAGGTGACTAACAAAATAATTTGTTATAAAACTATAAAGCAAACGCCTTTAAAAATAAATTAACTCTATTCTGACTTAACTATAGTCTATAACTAAGCTTTCAAGAAAAAAGAAGGAAGTATATACATTATTTACCGCAAGAATTTGTAAACTGCATAATATGGCTACAAGATTGCTTATAAAGGATTTTAAGGCAATTAAATCTCAAAAATTCTAACGAAGAAAAATAAGTATTAGGTTCATAAATAAATATATCGCATAAATGCATGCATTTTAGTTTTGTCTCGCTTTTTATTGATTGATTGAATGACCAAAGATAAATAACTTTGTATCTCACTAATAGTTCTAGAATTGTTTACCTTAGGGGTCGTCCATTAATCACGTGATGCCTAAAGGGGGAGGGGGGGTCCGAAAAAAAATCACCAAGTATCACCATGGGGAGGAGGGGGTATAAGGAGATATCACGTGTATTAATTTTCGAATCTAGTCAATGCATACCGAAATTATTATCGGTTATAGATTCGTAGTGATGTTTAAATACTTACAAGACAAATGACTCGTATAGTTTTTAATTGCTTAAATTATTCGATTAAATTGTTTTTTAAGTTAAAGTTTTTCTTCATACATGACCTGCTTACTATGTAAAAAAAAATACACGTGATCTTAGGTGGGGGAGGGGGGGTAGTATAAAACCTCACCGTCACCACGTATCACCAGGGGGAGGGGAGGGGTCTAAAAAGTTGTTAAAAACATCACGTGATTAATGGACTGTCCCTTACTAGAAGAGTTAACTGATTATGGAATGAAAATGTTAGTTGTTTTAAAACTTTATACAGTTAAATAATTTTAAGTTGTTAGCATTAACAGATCTACCTACTTACAAATTAATTTACTCTTTTCTTCCATGCAGATTATACTGTAGTCTTCTATGTCATGTGATCGCAGATACAGTAAGGTATGGTCTGAGCAACTGGAAAAAAAATCCGAAGGAAGCCAAATGTCTCACAGGATATATGACGGACGCACAGAAATGGGTGGACAAGGACGGTCACTTGATCAACGTGTCTGGTAATATTCATCAATCATCGTAGAGAATCTTCATGACAATCATATTATATTGCTGTACGATAACCCCTGCAGTACAGCGCCAAATAATAATAATAACTCCGGTGACGGTGACTGAAACCAGAGGGGCAATTATTCTGCTAAATAAAACCTGCATTAATACAATTACAATCAAGTCCCGATCGCTTAAACTCCCAAACGGTGTTTTTATGAACGTTAAACCAACATGAAACGCGCTCTGATTGGTCGAAACGTCATAAAATCTATTCACGGTAACATGTCGCTACACTTTCATTCCAAATACAGTAAATTGACTCTTTAAATTATCTACACATGAGTTCTTTTTTCAAAGTACCCAAATATGTGCGCAATGTACAAGAGAACTCTGTCTTCCTAGTGGGATGGATAACCGACACGTCACACGACTGTTTAGAGATCAGGCGCAGGGCCGACTTTTTATATGCCTATCCGACGCATGGATCATCATTGTCAGACAATCAGGTGATCAGCCTGTATTGTCCTAAGCTTGGTAACAATATTTTTTGTTGTTCCAACGTGGGAATCAACCCACGACCTTCGAGTCGCCATGAGCCATGCTCTAAACGATTCGGCTGTTAGCGCCAAGTATATTAAACATTATTCATATTTCAGGACGCACAGCTTTAGATTTATCGCTAAGAAGCGACCCCCTAGAAAGTTTACAAAATGAAATGATTCTGCTCAGGCATACATCGGCTTCCACACGGGTCATGTACCTGAGCATGGCGAGGTGCAGCTTGAAGCAGATACCACCGGTAGGTTCCCAAAATCATCAGCGAAAGCGTGACCATAACGTATATATTTTGATTTCTTATGTTTACGCAAACCCGTAAGAGTCTAAAACATAACGTACATAAATAAACATCACTTAAATAACACAGAATAAGGGTACGCGTACGTGGCGCCCTTGGTGCTTCATACATAACTGGCACCGGTCCGGCGCCAGTCCAGCGCCGCGCAGCGTTGAAACCGGAGCATCGACACGCGCCCTAGAGCAAACCATTATATTCAACAGGAAATTGTCAGAAACATTCTAGAAAAGGGAACTGATCAAAAATGCGGTATTTCGGCTTACAGCAGTTACTTCTAGAGCAACGCGGCGCTGAATTTTTTTTCGCTAGCGATTGAAAATTGAACTTTATTCACTACAACAAGAAGATACACGTTTAATTGCAAGAGTTCGAATGTCAAACTAGACCGCATTGCATAGCAAGAATGAAATATGTATCTTCTTGCGTACTGAATAAAGTTCAATTTTGAATCATTATTTAAAAAATGCAGTGCCACGTCACGTATCGTCTCGTTTTTGTGTGACCTGATTCTGGAATAAACTTTCCAGATATTCAATACGCGAGACAATCTCGGGCGAAGTCTGGCGGACACGGCCGAATACATCAGTTTCTACGGCAACAACTTTTCCATGCAGCTCGCTAACTACAACCAGTACGATGTCGTATTCAATGCTAGCAACTCTCATTTGCTCGAAACGAGCGACGAATTTTTAAGACAAAGTAAGCGAATTATTATTGTATTATTTATGTAATTAACAAAGTGGAGTCGTTTATAATAGGTTGGGGAAAAAGTCTTTTCGCATTATAGTATGTATGAACTTATCATAAAATATCTTGGGCTATACCAATTGTATCTGGCTGATTTTGGTATCATTAAAAAGTTTTAATTTTACAGAAGACAATTCCAAATTCAAATTAGGTAAATTTGAGATTTTCATTTGTTTTTCTTATTGTTAAAATGAGTGATTCTTATGAATAATTTCGATACATTTTAAAATTTTATTACAAAAAAGGTAAAAATGCAACACAAGCCGCGAAAAAAATTTGTGATGTTTATGGACCTAATGCAGTATCTGTGAGAGTAGCGCAAATTTGGTTTGAGCGTTTTCAATCCGGAAATTTTGATATCAAAGATGCACGTCGCTCTGGTCGCCCTGTTACGGACAAAACTGTTGCCATTTTTGAAAAAGTGGAGCAAGATCGGCATATTAGTAGTTACGATGTAGCTGAAGAACTGGGGATTGACCACAAAACGGTTTTGGCGCATTTGAAAAAAGCTGGGTACACAAAAAAGCTCGATATTTGGGTGCCTCATGAGCTCACTGAAAGAAACTTAATGAACCGTGTACTCATTTGTGATTCTTTATTACGACGTAATGAAACCGAACCATTTTTGAAGAAGCTGATAACTGGTGATGAAAAGTGGATCACGTACGACAAGAACGTGCGAAAAAGATCGTGGTCAAAGGCCGGTCAGGCTTCACAGACTGTAGCGAAACCCGGGTTAACTCGCAACAAGGTGATGCTGTGTGTGTGGTGGGATAGGAAGGGCATTATTCATTATGAGCTGTTACCGCCAGGCAGGACCATCAATTCTGAACTGTACTGCGAACAACTGATGAGATTAAAGCAAGAAGTTGAGAGAAAGCGGCCGGAATTAATCAACAGAAGGGGTGTGGTTTTTCACCATGATAACGCTAGACCTCACACATCTTTAGCCACTCAGAAAAAATTACGGGAGTTTGGCTGGGAGGTGTTAATGCATCCGCCGTATAGTCCTGACCTTGCACCTTCAGATTTCCACCTGTTTCGGTCGCTGCAGAATTCCTTAGGCAGTGTCAGGTTGACATCACAAGAGGACTGCCAAAACCACTTGTCGCAGTTTTTTCATCAGAAGCCCCAAAAATTTTATAGCAATGGGATCATGTACCTACCAACAAGATGGCAAAAAGTTATCGAACAAAATGGCACCTATATACTTTAGTCACTTGTAAATAAACTTTATAAAAAAACCTTTTGAATTTTTATATAAAATGCGAAGAAACTTTTTCCCCAACCTAATAGTTGCAACACCTCTGTGGCTGAAACATAAAAGTTTTCTGTGTTCCTGGGTTATGAATGTGTATTACATTTAAAATGAAAATCTTAATTAAATGTATAGTATAATAGTACTTAATATATTTCCTGTTAAACAAGTTCTTCAAGAACTTACCACGGGACCACATTGACGTGGTATCCATATATATTATTATTAACGACACAAATTCTTAATTAATTTCAGAGATGGCCGGTTGGTCGTTGGGTTTTCAAAATATGCAATTCCAGCTGCTGAAAGAATTAGATCTCCGCGCGTGCTCTATTCAAGTATTAGGCGACTTCAACTTTGCCAGCATGCCGCTACTAACTCACCTCTACTTAGGTGAAAATAACATTTACTACGTCAACGCAAACGCATTCGGTGGCCTCAATAATTTGCGACACCTAGATCTGAGTAGAAACCACCGCTTGGATGAGAACGGAATGCACAGTCGGATAACCTTTGAAAATATGAACGTTCTTCAGACGTCCAGTCTCGAGTCTCTAGATTTTTCCTTTACGAGATTACAGGAAAGGTCGATCCCAATTGTCGCCCGAATAGGAAAAAGTTTACAAAAACTATCTCTATGCTACACGGGCATCGCTAAGCTACACAATAACATTTTTGCAAATACATCGTTGCGGTATCTCGACGTGTCGGGAAACTTCGAGGCGCTATCTTCCCCGAGAGCGTTGAAGGGAACGGAGAAAACGTTGCAAGTCGTTTACGCCGAAGAAGTAGCATTGAGAAGCATGAAATCGTTTGAAGATTTATACAACTTGGAAGTTTTAAAAATAACGTACAACGACCTCAGGTCTATAACTAAAGATGATGTCAAAAATCTCAAAAATTTACAAGTGCTAGATCTAGACAACAATAGAATGTCGGCGTGGTTCACACCTTTTACATCCTATTTGCCGAACTTAAAGATCCTGTCCGTTCGCAATAACAACATAAACGTAATGACAGAGGAGATGCTCGATGATTTTCGAAATCTGTCGTACGTGAGCTTCTCCGGAAACTTCATGGTCTGCAACTGTCACGTGCGAGACTTCTACGACATTGCACTACAGAACGAATTCAGAAGAAACGAAACGTACATAGAACCAACAAATTACGCAAACACATCCTTATATTACAACGGATACATTGACTACAATACGGCGATATGGAATCGAAATAACATCAGCAAAGGTTGCCTGGACCGAAAACGTGATGATTGCGAAACTGATAACAGTGGCTCTGGTAGTTTTTTGATTCTCGATTACAAGGAGCCACTGTACCATTGCCTGACGGTGCCGGAAAGTACTTCTCTACATTTTTACGAGATCCCCACGTGCAACCAGCTCGCGAGAGATATTGACCTGAACGACGTATTACAAGAGGGGTGGAACAAATTGTATATTATACTTTTTCTTCCTGTTTTGCTCGTACCAACTTTATTGTTCTTATACGGTTTCAGAAAAAAAATCAAATATTTTTTTATAACTATGAGAAATTCCGCAATGCTAAGTTTAATCAACAAAAATGAAAATCACGATGGTAAGTATTTATGTTAAATATTATAATTATAATTAATATTTATTTACAAAAGCATTATGTGTAATTGTGAAGACGCATTGTTAATTTGGATGACAATTATATTACTCTGTATAAAATTTATTTGAGAAAAAATTTAACGACGGCCATTATCCAGCAAAGGGACAATCTATTCATTAATAAGTAACATGATCTAAAACTTTCACTTATTTGAAGGTTTTTATTCGATAATGTTTCAGAGAACTGTATATACAACTATGATGTTTTCGTGTCCTACTGCAACGAAGATAGGCAGTGGGTACTGGACCATCTTTTACCACACCTCGAGAAAGACTGCAACATTAGCGTGTGCTTACATGAAAGGGATTTTCAGGTATATTAGTCCAAACACCTACATTATAAATACCTCCACACGCAAACAAATATGCCGTTCAACTAATCAGCGCGCGAGTTGTGTTCCGTTTTACAATTTAAATTTAAACGTTATAAATAACGAAAAATAATGCGTAAAATTGTAAGTAGATTGTTTTTTTTTTTCACCACAATCTGTCGACGTTTTATAATCTCGCTAGTTATATTACAAATTTTACGGTGACATATACATCCGATCACTAGATAGTCTGATTCACAAGATCCATTTTAGTGAATCTCTGTCCAAGCGCACCGATAATTATGATCCAGGGCTCATTCGATTCGGAATGACCTCTAGAAACTTTTTGAAAAATTTCAAGAGGGGCTCGAAAAATTGCAAAAGTTATAAAACGATTCAGTAAAAAAGGGGTACCTATGGTTTTTTGAAAATATCTCGAAAACTATTAAATATACCCGAATTTTGAAAAAAAAATCCTTAAGGAAGAGGAAGTTTCTTAAATATTTTCGAGCCCCTCTTGAAACTTTTCAAAAAGTTTGTAGAGGTCGTTTCGAATCGAATGAGCCCTGGATCATATTTTTCGGTGCCCTTGGACACAAAATATTATTAATTAACTGAAATTGATCTAGTGAATCAGACTATAGAGTGGAAATCAATGAAGGGCCGGTAACAATTATTTAAGGTGGGTATTTCAATCCTGGAGAACATCGTGTCGTGCATGGACCGGTCGCGGCTGATCATGCTGGTGCTGTCGCGGCAGTTCCTGCTCAGTCAGTGGTGCCAGTTCGAGATGCACCTCGCTCAACATAGGTAACGATAGTCTAGTCCCATTAGATATTATATAATGCTAAATCGGGGCTTCAGGAATCTTACTCCTACTTAAAAAAAGAAGTACCTACCGATTTCATTTAGAAAGGACATGGTCTACAATCATGCTGTCATGTCCTTAGGTTGCTGTTGTGGGTGGGTAGGTATAGATTAGCTTCGTTTTCGCCTGGTCATACTACCGAAATCGAACCTCCTTACATTAAAATTGTAGGCATAATTATGTACGGTATACTTATAATTTCAAAACCAAAAACTACACCTACACCGACCAAAATCATATGTAATAAATTATAACTACGTCTTTAATGACTTCCCGAAACGTTGTTGTTGTTTTTCGTACATATCGGCTCACGTCTGTCATTCCTATACAAAAACTATCTTTATGCTTGCTCATAACTTCTATGCCCGGCGTTTTTGCGAGATGAGATTGCGTTTTGGTGAGATCAAATATAATTTAATAGGCATTAGGCAACCATTTCGTGATTGTCGGCTCTGGATCAATTTTGGGCCAACTCCTTTCAACGAAATTCTTCGGATCCTGAGTGGCTAAGTAACCCGTGAAGTTCACACATGGCAATTTGATTTCAGAGTTGATAATTATCATTTAACTCAGTACTAAATTTAAACACTTACACCCATATCATTAGTTGTTACCTCGAGATTTCCTCCACTCGACTCAACCTCAATCCACGAAAGTTGTATCATTAGTTCAACAAAATACCCTCGACTTGGGGAATTTCCTTACGCGAGTCGAGGAATCAACTGTCAAACTTAAGGTACCTCAGGACGTACCTTGAGGCTCCCTCGAGCGTCTATTTCCGACATTCATATCAATTCTTTTTACAAACAGAGTGGAATTATTTGAAGTAATTATCCAATTACAGAGGGATACTTATTTAAAGATATAAGCATGGAGGATTTTTTGGATCTTTACTTTACGAAAATCCGCCACTGCCTTTACGAAATTCCGTATAATTTATACAGCACATAGATATTCATCATTCTGTAAAATTTGGATCGAGTTTTAATGGTTACTGTTGGTGTTAACATAAAAAAAAAATATTTTTCCATGATTATTTATCTCCACTCAACCTTACTGGAGGAGCAAACAGCTGAGGTAGAAATTATGTTTAAGAATACCAAACTCGAGGAACTTCTCAAGGATACCTCAGATGAGGTTGAGTCGAGGTCGAGGTAACAACTAATGATACGGGTGTAAATCTTAATGACATGTTTTGATTGAGAATAAAAATACCAGCGTTGTTATTTTCAGACTTTTGGAAACGAGACGCGAGGATCTCATACTAATCCTTCTCGAGGACATACCTAAGCGTTTCCGCCCCAACACACTACACTACCTCATGGTCACCAAAACCTACATCGTGTGGCCGCACTCTCAACGAAACGACAGCGAACCAAAAACAGAACTGGAAAAAATATTTTGGAAAAGACTGAAAAAAAGTTTGGTGACCCACAAACTGAGGCAGATGGAACAAAATGTGTCTTTGGCATGAGACAAACTATTTTGAAGTAAAACCACTTGAGGCGCGTTGAGAGTGAAACTTCAACGCCGCGTGTCACGATTTTGGATTTTAAATGATGAATTAAATTTTACTCTGTACATGTAGTGCTTTTGTTTATTGAGTTACAACTTACATACCACATATAAATCTAGTCGAAATGAGCCTGAGCAAATAGCAAACCTAGATAATTAATAATTATTATCTTACCATTTCACTGATCATTGGAAGTGCATGTTTATGATAAATAGAAATTCGGGACATAGCTAAAACATATTGTTAAAGTAATAATTATTGTTAAATAATTAGTTATGTGATTGATTTATTTAAGATTAGAAATGACATTTTATATTGTACTTCGTAATAAATTATAATGCATTTATTTTTATAGATATTATGTGATTAAATACATAATAATATAATTTTACCTAATAGATAATCAAGTAAGTATTTGATTTTTTTTCTATTACATTTAAAGCTATTCAATATCTCAATTGCTCAATTGTTTAACAGTCCTCAATTCAAAGAACGATGGGTAAAAATGCATGGAAATGAGATTACCATCCATAGCCATAAGATATATGTGATTGGATATTATAATTGAAACAACAATTGCGAAGACAGCTTGTTGTTACTATGGTCCGTTTGGACATAAGGGACTTCTTTGTTGATTAAAAATACAATTTTTAATATTTTATTTTATTTTATTTCTATAGAAAAACTTACAGCTAGACATAACTTTGTAGCAACAAAATTGAAACAGATAGCCATTGATAAGTTTTTACAGATATGTAACAAATATTAAGATGAGTGCTAGCTTTATACAAAAGAAAAGAAAAGGGGATGGAATAATAACTAATAAAAATATTTGAGAAAAATTCAATCAAACCCTTGGATCACTGAACTGGTCATACATACCTAATTGATAATAACTAACAGAAATATTCTGTTGTTACAAGTCGTTTAATAGAAGAAGATTCAATCGAGAAAGCATCTGCATTAGAGTGATTGCGTAGGAAATCGTTAAATTGTGCGGTAGATCTACAGATAAACGAATTGCGACGATAATTAGTATTATAGGGTGGGATGTAAAGTGGGACAAAAGTGCGAAAGAATCTAGAGGGTACATTTATTTTAATTTTATTGTGTAAGTCGGGGGAGTCTATGACATTTTTAATAATTTTGTTCAAGTAGATCAAATCTGAGATGGTACGACGGCGCTCTAAGGGAAGGAAATGATATTTTTTACATCTAGTTTCATAACTAATTAGATTATCACCACATTTGTATTGTAAGTATCTAAGAAACCTTTTCTGTATTGATTCAATCCTATTTTTGTAAACATCGTAGGCAGGATTCCAGACTTCAGAACAATACTCAAGTACACTACGTACGTAAGAACAGTAAAGCACTTTTATAGGTTTGAGGGTTCTAAAGTCTTTGCAGGACCTGATTACAAACCCCAGGGCCCTAGAGGCCTTTTTCACTACATAATCAAGGTGCTCATCGAATAATAATTTGTGATCAACAATTACACCCAGGTCTTTGATTTTATTTATATGTAGCAGGGCCTGATTGTTACTATGTCCGTGTCATGTCCTAAGTGTTACTATGGTCCGTTTGGACTGGGACTTCTTTGTTGTTTAAAAATACAATTTTAAGTACAGACGTTGTTAATTTTTTTATACCTATATAGGTACCTACTTTCAGATATAAAAGTTATAAAAAAATTAAAAGGATTACTGTAATACATAGTATAAAACAGTCGCTTCCTGTCTGCCTTGTATGCTTAGATCTTTAAAACTACGCAACGGATTTTGGTCTGGTTTTTTTAAATATAATAGGATGTTTTCTAATGTTTATGAAATCAGTTGAAATCAGATGAATCATGTAGCCCTTTTCCCATTTCCCGATTTTGTTATGGAAAAATATACCTATATGAAACACCTAAAGTGGCTTCTGATTATTGAGACTATATTACTGAGAGTATTACTGAGACTTCGCTGTATGTCTTTCCGTTTGTCCGTCCATCTGTCTGTCACCAGGCTGTATCTCCTTAATCATAATAAATAGACAGTTGAAATTTTCACAGATAACGTACTTATTTCTGTTGCCACTATAACAACAAAAAAAAATCCCATAGAAAACGTGACATTTTGCCGTTTCGTACGGAACCCTTCATGAGCGAGTCCGACTCGCACTTGGCCAGTTTTTCAATTTCTCAACACTAAGAAAGTGTCTTCTAAACTGATTGATGTGATTGATTCTTATGGATTGGTTAAAATCTCCAAGGTTGGTTCGCAATATTACTGCAGGTCTAAAAAGGCCGTTTTAGCAATTCATTTTCAATTATTGTTATGAATTACTGTATGAAAGATGACAGCGATAGTAAAATGGCCACTTGAATTGCAATTCATAATATGATTTGGATACAATTCATATGCAGAAATTGGCTGAAATGCATTCATTTAACAGATTTACAAGCAGACTTGCTTTAGTGTCAAATAGCAATATTGCGATGATATTGCGCAAGTGGCCTTTTTAGACCCGCTGGTCAGGCAATACCAAATTTAATAAAGTCTACTTACAAGTTGTGATTGCAATTTCTCCCGCCATCCGTTTCGGCTGCGGAGGAGTCACCAGCAGGTCCAGATTTAGAACGCCGTTGCAAATCCTACACAAACAACTAACTGTCTCAGCTAGGTTAAGGTAGACTTCCGATGAACGTGACGCGCGACGCGAGTTGTTAGCTTTAAAAATATATAAATAAGTATCCGATTTTAAAAATATATAAATAAGTATCTGAGTTGTTTTCTACAAGTACCTTCGGCTTTACAAGTACCAGTCTCTACTACATAATAGCAAAAAGACATCATTTTTCTATAGAATCATTATCATTTACGAATAAGTATACATATTTACGAAATCTAAGATAAACTTTCAAACTTTAAACTGTTCAAGAACCTACCAGGTACCACTTTTTAATCATCGATATCGAAACGCTAGTATATTATGGCATCTTCTCCTGCTAGTAGCCAGTCTATGCTATTGATAGTAACTACTCAATCTGAGATTTAGATGGCCCCTAATTTTAAGTGGTGTTTCAGCATACGGACGTGAAAGAATAAATACAAGTTAGAAAAGACATTTGAATAAATCTAAATCAGTAAAAGAACATTTATTTCTTGCAGAAAATACCAAGGTAAATAACAGTTGCTAATAGATATTGATTATTGTGTAAGTAGATACCTGTATTTACGAAGATTAATTTCGCTAGTTCTTGTTCTCATCGTACAGCTTTTGAGGTATTTTGAAAATTCAATATCTAAAATAAAATAGAGATTTTATCATTAGGTGACTTCCAAAGTTACAACTCTTAAAAAATACATCAAATACTTAAATTTTTGAGCTCAGTCAGTTAAATTACATTTTTATTTTCTAGAAATTTTACGTCACTTTCCTTCTTTGGTAAGATAGCTACAAAAATATTATTTTCTGATATTTTATTTACCGACTCAGATCAAAAATTAGAGTTAATGCGTGTACGCATTAAGAAAATAGTTGCAATGTAAAGTAAGAAAGAAAGTAGTTTCATTTTAGAGTAAGAAAGAATGTATAAATGCATTGTAGACTGTGGTGTTAGAAAGTAGTTGCATTGTGGTGTAAGAAAGAAAGTAGTTTCACTGTAGAGTAAGAAATAACATATATGCATTGTAGACTATAATGTCAGAAAGTAGTTGCATTGTAGAGTAAGAAATAATTATATGCATTGTAGACTGTAGTGTCAGAAAGTAGTTGCAATGTAGAGTAAGAAAGAATATATATGCATTGTAGCTGTAGTGTCAGAAAGTAGTTGCATTGTAGAGTAAGAAAGAAAGTAATTGCACTGTAGTGTAAGAAAAAATATACAGGAATACTTTTTCATCAGTACAATAAATTTTACCATGTCATTGGTATCGATAATAGAGTACATTTCACAAATAAAAAAAAACATTTTTTTTTTCATTTCAATTATTTTATCCTATAACCAATCTAATACCGCATGGGCGCACTAACTACAAGGCGTCAACGGGTGCGGTATGAGGTAGGGGGCGGCGGGGTGGGGTAAGCGATCGGCCGCGCGGCGCACGAGTTGGCAACAAAGCGTCGATAGATGCGTAATGCATCCACATTTTGTATTAGTTTAGCGGATAAGTTCGGGGATTGATAATTTTGTTTTTTTTTTGTTCCAAAGGGGTAGTAACAAAAATCGCTAGTATTTTTTATTTTTGACAACTATTACGTATGTTGATTTATTGTACTGGTGAAAAAATAATCCTGTATATGCATTGTAGATTGAAGTGTCAGAAAATAGTTGCATTGTAGAGTAAGAAAGAAAGTAGTTTCACTGTAGTGTAAGAAAGAAAGTAGTTTAATTGTAGAGTAAGAAAAAAAGTATATGCATTGTAGACTGTAGTGTCAGAAAGTAGTTGCATTGTAGGGTAAGAAAGAAAGTAGTTGCATTGTAGTGTTTTTTTTTTTTGTTTTTTTTTTTATCTATGGACGCTTCACACCACGTCAGTCTGGCCCCGTGGTAAGTATCCGAAGAACTTGTGTTACGGGTACCAGACAACGGAAATATATTTAATACTTTTTATACTATACTTATATTTAAGATTTTTATTATATTATACACATATTTAATACACATCTATGACCCAGGAACACAGAAATCTTTTTTTTTTTTTGTTCCCTGGCGGGATTCGAACCCGCAACCTCCGGCTAAAGCGCCACTGCGGTCACCACTGAGCCACGGAGTGTAAGGAAGTAGTAGTAGCACTGTAATGCAACTATTTTGTTAATGGCAATCATGTATGGAACATCAAGGTAAACGAAGTATGGGAAGCAATGTTTCCAGAAATATTATGTAGGCGCTTTACTTTATTTAAGTAACAAGTGACTGACCGTTTTGCTCGGTGATGTGTATCCTGGGGTCGGGCATGTCACCCGGTTCGCTCAGGATCAGTGTTTCCATTTCTTCTTTCTCTTTGTCATTTTTTAAATACCTTTTGAAGGAAACAAATATTTTTAAGTTTTATATTTATCTAATTTGCATGCGTGCATTATAAAAATGCGTAGCAGTACAAGTTTTCTTTTTATATTCCCTAAAAAGCAGTGAAATCAACTAAGTATTTATGATGGATACTCAGATTATAAAACAATAAGCAGTTTGAGGGTACGCAATGAAGTGAAGCATGGGCATAGCCAGATTTCAGTTTCGGGGGGGGTTCAAGAAACTAAAACGACTACACGTACATTAAATAACCAGGGCCGTCTTTAACCTATTAGAGGCCCTGGGAACATTAGATTTTTTTTTTCGTTTTTATCTGTTTAAGTTTTAAACCCTGGCCCTGAAAGACTGTGTAGTTCGGAAAAATACAAATATCTATAGTCTAAAACTAAACATCAGTAATAATTTTTTAATACGTTTTTTAAGCCAACAACGAGCGAGCGAAGCGAGCGAGCAATTTTTTTTTCCTATTTTACAGGTTAAAACGTTCAAATCTATTCAAACGTTAAACTAAAATATAAACACTGAATAACGGTGAACTTCGGAAAATTACCATTAAATAACCGGCTAAAACAGAACATCGGTAATCTATACAGATAAATAAAATTGAAGTGTCTGTTTGTAACTTCAAATTAACAGCTTTTCACATAATGAATCTGAAAGTATATTCGGTACTTACAATAAAATACCAATTTTTAAAATTTTTGTCTGTCCGTCTGTCTGTCTGTCTGTCGGTCTGTCTGTCTGTTTGTTCCGGCTAATCTCTGAAACGGCTGGACCGATTTTCACGGGACTTTCACTAGGAGATAGCTGATGTTATAAGGTCTAACATAGGTTGTTTTTATTTTAGGGTTCCGTTTAAAAAAATAGGGTTCCGCTTTCATTACTTCTGCGCAAACGAAGTGGCGGGCATCAGCTAGTATATAATAATTATAATGGCTTTTATGTTAACTTTTGAATCTTTTTTCCTATTTAATAGGTTAAATCTGTTCAAAATTTAAACCCTAAAAGACTGTGGAAATAGGATCATTTTATAATATACCTACATTAAAATAATGGGCGTCCATTATTTTTTCGGTTTTTACCTGTTTAAGCTTTAAAGAACAGTCTTTCAGGGTTTAACCCTGAAAGGCTCTTCTTTAGACACTTTTTAACAGTCTTTCAGGGTTTAACCCTGAAAGACTGTGTTATTAAAAAAGTACAAAATATCAGAAGCCTAAAACTGAACGTCGGTACTCAATTTTATAGTAATATGTTCTGTAAGCCAAACACGAGTAAGCGAAGCGAACGAGCAAAAATTTTCCCCATTCTAAACCTATTCAATCGTTAAGCTTAAACAATGAATAACGGTGAACTTCGGAAAAATATCATAAAATGAACCGGCTAAAATAGAACATCGCTACTAAATAATATTATAATATGTTCTTTATGTTAAACGCGAGCGAGCAAAGCGAGCGAGCAAAACTTTTTCCTATTGAAATCTGTTCAAATTTTGAACCCTAAAAAACTGTGAAAATAGGATCATTTTGTAATTTAAAATAATAGTAAAATTAGTGTAATTCTGATGCTGCAAAATAGATGACAAATAACTTATTATGTTAGGTTTGTCAGAGAATTATATTTAAAATTTTTCACACTTTTTCGTAGTACCTACATAATTACAAAATTTTGTGACCGGTGACGTGCCCAAAATATTGTTTCGCATGCTATCTATACGTTCGAGGATTCGATGGCACGCGTGCCATAGGTTCGCGATCCCTTTTTTAGGCTGTTGATTTTATTGTTTTTTTTTTCTAAAGTACAACATTCTTTCAGGGCTTAAAGTATAAAAATATTTTAAAAGGTTAAAGCGAAACATAAACACAAACATAAACACATATGTACGTCATATAGAACAAGTTAGTATTAAAGTTCTGTTTTAGGCTGTTGATTTTTTGAACTGTTTGAACTTTGGCTGTTTGAACCCCCTAACCCCCCCCCCCCCCCCCCCTGGCTACGCCCATGGTGTGAAGTCATCTTTTTAAACAATATTCGTGAGTTAGGTACTTACCTACATGAGAAGCACTCAGTACACGCACATCTGTTTGTGTCTAATGATACAAAAAACCTCCCTGCATCTTTCTAAATATTCTCATCCAACAATTGGTTCTAAAGCAATTATTGGATAGGGATGATGATCCATCTTCTTTTTTTACCCAACTACGTTAATAGTGGCTTCACCCAGATGCTCGGTACGCTCTATCGCCCTTAAATAATCTAAAGATAGATATTATTAGAAAATTATACTCACGGATTCGCCTTTATAAATGCTTCAATTTCTTTAACTCTTTCCCTTGCTTCTTTGTAGAATTTGTTTCTTATTTCGTCCTGCTCCTTTTTTATTTTGCACACATTTTCATGTTCTTGTTGGTTGAATGTGAACAAATCTGAAATATATTGAAAACAGGAAGTAATTAATAATAATAATAATTCATAAGTCAAAATATTTATTATTGGTACGGCAATGAAAATACTTACTTATTCTCCAAAATCACATGAATGATGAAACTTACTTGAAACGAAACATTCGAAATTAATTTTTATTTTGAATATTTTTGATGTGAGTGTTCTAAATTTGAATTTATTAAAAAGTTATTGTATGTGCCAGTAAAAGTTAATTGATTAAAAAAGTATCGAAACCACAAGGTTTTTTTTTTTGTTTCGTGTTAGTTGACTGTTTTGTGTTAGTTGATTAAAATATGTATTAGATTGCAATTAGCTGTAAGCTAGGTACAAAAGTGACGTTGTGCTGTCTTAATTTTAAACTAAAATGAATAAATTACTACCTTAGTACGTAGGTTGCGTATGTCAGCGAATAAATACTGACCGATATATCTGTTGGCGATAGTCGCAGGCAGCGCGTACGTGCGGCAGGTCTCGCTGAGCAGGTCGAGCGCGGAGTGCGTGGCGTGCACGCAGGCGCGCGCGCCGTCGATCGCGCGCGGCAGCCGCACTGTCGCCGCCATCGACGGGAACGACAGCTCGATCGCCTCCCTAAACACCACGTATGAAGAACTTTTCTCATGTCCAGGGATAACGTAACTCCCCACACCGATTTCGGTGACGGTGACCGGTTTCATGTGACTTAGGAGTAATTTTATAGTACCCAAGTGTGCGCGCAGTACACAAGAGCACTCTCTCTTGATTTAATCTCGTAATCCAGTGGGACGGATAACCAACACGACTGACGAGAGATCAGGCGCAGGCCCAACTTTTTACATGCCCATCCGACGCACGGATCATCTTTCGTGTCAGACAATCAGGTGATCAGCCTGCATTGTCCTAACCAAACTTAGAAACAACATTTTTGTTTTTCCAATGCGGGGATCGACAAACGACCTCCGTGTCGAGAGCCAATGCTCTAACCACTACACCACGGAGGCTGTGTCCAGGGATATCGTTACTTTTAAGGTAAGTATCCTTCCTGAGCACACGACGCGCGATACGAGACCGCGACCCGAGACCGAGGTAGGGTTGAGGAGCCACTGCTTAGTATGAATTTATATGGAGCACTAAACAATCCCCTCGTCCTGCGTCGCGCGACCGGTAGACGTGGCCAGAGAACCTGGCCCAGAGCCTCTAATCAAGTTGCATTCGATAATTTCGACGGCGAAGTTCGAAAACAAAACGTATTGGATTTAACATAAGGCATCGCAAGCGACATGTCACTTAGCGATGACCTATGTCAAAACCCATACATTTTATTTTCGAACTTCGTCGTCGAAAATAACGAATGCATCTTGACTAGAGGCTCTGATTCGCTGGCTTCCTTGTCTCGCGTCGCGGTCGCAAAGATCGGAAGGCTACCTTCATAGTGTATATTATAAATGCGAATGTGTCTGTCTGGCTGTTACGCAATCACGCTTCGACTACTGAACAGAATTGACAACATTGTATTGACACGTGCATGGCAGGCTTCTTTTTATCATAATATATTTCTTTTCATGATTTGATTTGTGCATGAAGGAAGTTTCGAGAAACATCTCAGTAGTATCGTAGATGAATTATATTACTTGGTCTATGTAGTATTTAGATAGGTAATTAGGTATAATACGCAAGACACGCTGTTTAATTTGCTCTAACTGTTTTCTAAAAGGGATAAACAGACACTGCAGTCCATTTAAACCGGTAGATGCTTATGACTGTAGCACGCGCAATTTCTTCGCGTACAACTATATTCTACCTATACGTTGTAGTAGGTACACTTTCCCGAAAAACAAAAAATATCCAACTTGTCAAAGACCTCTTCTACCTCTACCAAATACTCACCATCAAAACATATTTTACGGGCTAAACACATTAGATATATACCAATACTCATTAGTAGACAGTAGAAGCACAACATTTACCTCTCTGGCTCCACGGGCTTGGGTTTCCTCGTGGGCAGCGGCACAGCGACGTATATGTTGAGCTTCAAGCCCCTGAACTCCCGTTGGTAGGTCGCGACCTGTATGGACTCCCACTGCAGGCGGTGCTTGATGTCCCGTAGGAGGGTGTACGACGCGCAGTGTATGGCCACCGACAGCTGCTTGCGCAGTTCTAGACGCACCTACAGTGAAATTTATATTATTCCGGGATAAAAGGTAGCCTATGTTTTAAAAATCCAGAGCCTAAACTACCACCTTCGACTACCACCATACTAAAGTATTCATCGAAGTCCGTTCAGTAGTTTTTGCGTGAAAGAGTAACAAACATCCATCCATCCATACATAGGTATATAGGTACTACGTGACCAATATTTTGGCTAAACAAAAGCATTTATTGCACTCCTCAGTCACTCACCTCGTTGTAGTTGCGAATCTGACGCGGTGTGAACTGTCGCGTATCCGCCACGAGCTCCTCCAGCATATCCAGCATCTGAGAAGAAAGAGACGTAACCTTTGATTAATACGTTATATCCTTACAAAACTGACAATATTTCTGTGCCGCGACACACATTGACATTGGACGCGTAATACGTGCTACTCGTCAACCGGCTGGTCAACGCTAACACAGAACAAACACTATTACTCGCGGAGCACACTAACCAAAATTGGCCCGACGCGACGTCGGGACAATTTGAGTCTTCACTTTTTACGCGCAATGCCATATCTACCCCTTTTACATCTATGGGCGTACCTTTAGTTTGACCGCTATAATGCATGCGTCTCCTTATGTACTTCAACTTTTAAGCGGGTGAACTAACTTGGATAATCGATACCTACACTTTAGGTTTTCTACACACAAATGTGAAAGTTTGTGAGGATGGATGGATGAATGTTTGTAACTCGTTCACGCAAAAACTACTGTATGTAGTTCATACAAATTATATAGAGAGCGATATTGAAAGATATATTATGCTCAAATACATATATCTTACCGTATCTGCGTAGTGTGTGATTCGCTTTAGGCTGCGACTATAATATTATGAATTATGATACGATATCCGCAAGGCCGGAGAAAATTCAGAGCATTGAGAATACTCTGGATCATTAAAATAGAGTCGAAAATCGAACACACAAATGTCCAATCAAATGTTAATATCATATATTATGACAGCTCGACACTTCCATTATCAACTCTATTGTATCAGCGCAGAGTTCTATTTTCAATTCTCTGAATTAATCCCGGCCTTCCGAATTTCGGATCATGTAGTCCCAGCCTTAGTAGTTAACAATTGAACATCAAGTGACCGGCAACACTTCCGAGCACCGCCTCTCCAGTTCGTCCTCGTCGCAGGCACCGCGCTCGCGCCACACGTGCAGGTACGTGTTCATCTGAGCCGCCAAGCGCGGGTCCGGCAGCCCATCGCAACGGAGGTACTGCCGCCACTGAAAACCAGCAGAGTAATTTGTTAATAATGTCCTCTAAGTGCCGTTTGATGACACTCGAGAGAGTGCAGGTTCGATTCCCAGGTTGTGGCGTGTACCAATATGACTTTTTCAGATCTTAAGTACATACGGACGCTCTAACGGTAAAGGAAAACATGGTGAAGAAACCCGCGCATGGTTGGCCCTAGACGTATTGCCCAGTCATTCCTCTGGACTAGGCTGACTGTGTTGTGAGAATGCCGTATGTGCTTGGGCAACCATACGACATTTAAAAACCAACTGTTCCAGGCACAACAGTATTTCAAGAGAGAATACTGTAGGTATAAATCATCCAATAACGAATGAAAAAGTGCCGTTGCATACGTGACACGTCCCGGTTGCCGGGTAGCCGGTGCCGGGTAGTCGGACGCGAAGTGTATGACCATGTAAGATAGCTTTCACATTTTGTTTTACAAAAATACTTGTAGGTAGGTATATCATGACAATAATATCTATGAAAATTGGTGGACACTGGAAGCACATTTTTCTAGAACATGCACGGTGGACTTCATACCATACTACATGTGATACAGCCTATCCTTACCAAATCGAGGAGTAACCGCAGTGATAGTCATGACATGACAATGAATAAATATTAAACTTACGAGTTGACTAAAATATGTCACTTACTTCTGCATCGAGCCGTTTCTTGTGGTTAAGTTCCACTTGCTGCTTCTCATATTCTATAAATAAAATAGAAATTATTGGTACATATACCACGACAAATGAAATTAAAAGACACCAGGTGCACGTCTATCCCGTACAATCCGATGAGCTGCCCGCAAAAATTCTCTAATCGGGCGGATAGCATAGCCGTCAACCAACACCTTCTGCTAGTATTCTGTCAACATGCCGTCAACTGAACCCGCTTTCGGTAGCGGTATAAGTACTTTTACTTTTCTGTATCTACATATTATATTCATTCGGAATTCGGCCTGTTTTAGCCTGGCTAGAATAATGAAAAAAATATATGCACTCAGTTAAAACTACGCTTTTTTACAACAACACTACGAAAAGCTAGGATACGATTGGTTGTTCTCGAAGGTTTAACAGGAATGAGATTTCAATTGAATTTCGTGAATTTTCCACAATATGGCAAGTTTTTCTATATTCCAGCAGGTCTAAAATGGTTACATTTAGTGAATCGTATTATGAAACATCATCTATTGGAATTGATTAGAAGATGATTAATAATACGATTTGGTTATGTGGTCATTTTAGACCTGCAGGGCTCTAATTCTCGTACCTCGAATCTGCGCTAACTCGTTCGCATAGGAGTAACTATTCAATAATTTAATCTGTGGCATAGGCGTCAAAAAGGCGAGCGGGACAGACTGACAACAGAACCAAGATTGCATGTACAGTGCCACAAACTTATCTAGCCCGGTGGAAGAGTCGCTGTTATCGCATTTGGGGCCAATAAAAACATGTTTTGCAATAAGGTGGGTGAGCAGGTCAACGTATGATTGGCAGGCAAATTGACATTTCAAAATGGCGTCGTTAGTTCTTCTTAAGACCACCGGGCCAGATAAGTTTGTGGCACTGTACGTGACATACAATCAGCGGTCACCGCATTACTCACTGTTGAACAGCGCCACGGTGCGGGCCAGCAGGTCCAGGCGTACGGCCTGCTCGGCGTCGTCGCGCGCCGTAGTCTCCGCGCGCTCGCGGGCCTCCTCCGCACGCCGCTCCTTCACACCCGCCAACGCCGCCTGTCTGTTATTGACATCTTAGTATGACCCCGTCCAGACTACTCGCGAAGTAGGCCGAGGTTGGCCGAATAAGACAGTGTCGGCAGTGGGCACGCACTTCGCTTCGCCTTTTCATACTTCGGGTTACTTCGCGAAGCACTTCCTCGGCCTACTTCGCGGGGGCACGAGAGCGGTAAAGGAGCTGGGGGCTTAGCAGGAACATTTGACAGCAGCCTAAACGTAACGTAAAGCTGCGTATCCATTAGAGCAGCCTCAGGCCGAGCAGCCTCGACTTGAAGCAAACCGAGGCTGCTCACTCCGAGGCATAGGCTCGAGGCACGTTGCGGATCAAGGTGAGGCATGTCGCCTCACCTTGATCCGAAGCCAGTGTAAAACAAGAACGCGATGACACCAGACGCGCGTAGAGTAGCTGCTACTTTAATAGTCATTAACACTATAAAAAAAAGAGAATACAACAAAAAAATATGCAAAAGAGGAAGCATCGATGGTGGATAAGAGAGTTATATCGCAATAGAAATTCAGCATGGATGTGACCAATTGCTATTGGACATAACGTTTGAAGATGGTGATATCTTTAATTACGATGACAATCATATTAATTTTATTAATTTAACTGCAGTTTCGTTATCCATTGCGACCTGAGGCGACATGCCCGTCTCCACCAAGTGCACGGCTCGGACTGAGGCTTCTTTGAGCGCGCCAAAAAAAACCGACCGACAAAATATGGCTCGGCCCGCGGCAACGAATTTGCCTCATGGCGCGGCGTGCCTCAGGTTGAGGCAGCGTCTCCACTTGAACGGCCTCGGGTCGAGCGGCTGCCTCGCCCCGAGTCTGCCTCAAATGGATACGCAGCTTAAGGAATGAAATTTTTATGGGAGCTGTCATGATTTTGACAGATTTTCATACAATTCTAATTCGTTAACGTTTCGTTTACGCCGCTGTCAAATATGCTTCTGTTAGGCCCACTGATATCGCCATGTGGCCTAGTAAACGATAACCGCCGGACAGCCGTGGCACTTTTGAATCACCACCGGCGCTCTTAAATCTCTAGTACTTAGATAATTACTCTCGAAATAAAAAACCAAAATTCATTATTAAATTAATTAAAAATATACAAATTAATCGAAAAAGAGATAAAATCATACTTCTCGGCTTCTTTTTCTGCTTTATACTCCTCCATCTTCTCCAATAGCCAGATCTCTCTTTGTTTTTTGCTCATGTCTTTCCAATTTTTTGGCTGAGAAATTACCAAACGATTGTGAAGTATTTAAAACATTGTTTACTATTGAACAAACTAAAAAGCTACGAATATTGAATATACAACTTTCTGTAGGAAAGCAGACGTAGGAATTAGGATATTGATCAAACGGTGCGTTGGTAAATGATATGTCAAAAAGTATCTAACTAAGTATGTAAGTAGTATATTTACCTACATAATGTTTCAATCAAATAACTAATAAAGAGCTAGACAGATGTAGCAACTATTGTTAATTAGGAACTATGTACTTATATACTTTAATATTATATTTTATACTGTAGTCTGTAAGTGACTAGGTAGGTAGGTAGGTACTATGAAATGATGGTAATCTCATAGTACCCACCGTGTTTTTAATTTATTAAAATTTTCATGTGAGCTTAGTAAGCAGGGATCCTGGGATCCCCTTTTTTCACATAATTTTATTTGTCATAATTTCATTTGGCATACCTCACTTAGCATAATTTCATTACGCATAATATTACTTTGGCATAATGGTTTCTTGGCATACTACATCATTAGGCATAAATATTATTTAGACTTATATTTTTTGTCCTGATTTAATGAGGCATAACTCGTAAGGCATAATTTTTTTTGTCAAAATAATACTTCGACATAGTTGTTTTTTGGCATAAACTCGTTAGGCATATATTTTTTTGTCATAATAAATTCAAGGCATTCTGTCACAAGGCATAAATATGCATAAAATGAAAGGACATAATGAAAAAACGGTTAAGGTAATTAAACGCATATATAAGAAACATTAAAAGCAGGTACTTACACTCTTTATACCAGTGTAACATGCGTAACAGTAGGTTTAGTTGCGGCGGGGTGGCCCTTGGGCCACCCGTAAGCCGCTAACATGTTTAAAATAATTAATATACGAAAGGTTATTTAATGCAAAAACAAAACTTACTTTATCCTTAAGTGCATTGGGCTAGTGGTTATGGCTCGGCATGTTCTTGGATAGCAGTTCGTGAAGTTTGTCCGAGTTAAATTTCGTAATCAGTCGAAAATTACAATAATATAATTGTTATTTCGTCTTAACTCGCACACCCAGTAGAATTTATGATTCATTAGTATGTGAAAAAAATGTTACAAAGAAGTATGGGTAAATATAATAGTATGCTTAAATATCATTATGCGTAAATATATTTATGATTTTTAATATTATGCATAAAAATATTATTCTTTATTAATATTATGCGTAAAAAATGTATGCCTTTTAATAAGTATGCCTAACAATTATTATGCTTTTAGTAATTATGCGAAAAAAAAGTATGCTAAGAAAGTTATGCCAAATGAATATATTATGCGAAACTACTATTAGGTCAAATGAAATTATGCCAAGTAAAATTATGACATATGATTTTATGCGAAAAAATAGGGAACCACCTTACCTTCTCAAAACGTGGTATTTCCGATTTAGGTTTTTTCCTTTTCTTAATTCGTCTTTGTTCTTCCCTTGGTTCTTCTGTTAAAAAGTATACAAATTAAATACGACCAAACTATTAGGTAGGTACGTCTTATCAGTTAAATCCAAACATGTATGTTTTTATTTAATGCCAGCGATGAGCGAAGTTTCAAATTTATACGTAGGTAGGTACTTATGTTAGGTTTACCTACTTAGGTAGGTACAAAGTCTTGTGTAGGAACACCAGCTTAGCCTCTGTAAGGCGCCATTCGTTTATTACGTAAGACGATTAAGGAGGGCCGATTTATTTTTTCTTACAAGGGAGTGGAAGGGAGTCTCGCTAGTTCTTACGTAAGATCACAAAAATGCGCTAAGTTAAAAATACACTTTGAAAAAGCGGGTGCGTATAGGTTGGTAAAGATTTCCATTTCTATGGCAACAGACCCGCGGCAAAAAATAAAAATTAGTAGATAGTATCTTTAAGTAGGTACGTAAGGTACGTTAGTAAGTACAAATAAACATTTCTAAAAATTGTTACTTTGAAAAATAAACATTAAGAAACCAAATGTGTACCTATTAATTTTTTCCTTTGGATTCTTACGTAACAAATATTAAACAGGGTGGAGGGGGTCGGCCTATTTTTATTTTTCTTATAATAGGGTAGGGTTTGACCCCTCGTGAACTAGCGATAATAATTTTACGTAATAAATTAATGGCGCCTAAGGTTAAGCTTAGTCTGTAGTTTCATAATATAGGTACGATTTACCTGGTAATAATTCTTCGGACCATTCTGAATAATTGATTGAAGCCTATAAAGCAACAGGTAAGGAATTAGACGCTAAACAGAAATAACCATTTTCTACATAATATTATAAAGCTCCTAAGTGGAAAAACATAAACACACTCTCTGACACACCAAGTAAGTATGTTCTTTAGGGTTAGTAATACGTGGTAATACACAAGGAACCCCTTGGGACAAGAAAAAAGGAAAGTTTCGCTCTGTCCATCCGTCTGTATGTCTGTCAACCCTTCTAGCTTCTATAATATTTACCTACATAATACATACCTACTATGCATAAATAGTTGAAATGTGGTATCTAAGATAAATTATAATATTGTGTAGACGGGCAATAAGTAGTAGGTATAGATCTCGGTTTGGCATCATAAGTAAAATACTTATGATGCCTTTTTTTATTTTAGGGGTTGCTCTCCATGCATGTGAAGTGGGGATGAAAAATGTCAAAACAAACAAGAATATACCCGTGAAGATTGTTGTGTAGGCTGTTGTGTAACTTTCTTATCCTTTTTATGCTTTGGCTTCGGTTCTGAAACTTCTGAAAACATATTAATTAGTAAGTAGTAATTATCTATACCTACCTACCTAGAAAATTAAGCGGAATTCATTAAAATAAAATAAAAAAAATAAAAATCTTTTTATTCAGAATAAAAAAACAAGGTTTTGTTTTCCGAACGTCAAAAAAAAAAAAATAGAAGAATTACAATTACCACCGGTTCGGAACCCTAACCCGGCGAGAAGAACCGGCGTAAGAAACTCGCGCGGGTGCCACCTTTTAGTAAAAAGGATAGCCAAAATTGTTCTTTTTAAAAAAAAATACATGTATACAATACAATAACAAAAAACATGTAAACAAAAAAAAAAATTACAATATATTACAGTACAAAAGTACATTGTATAACTAGTTAAAACTGAAATTGCCTCATAGGGTCATCTTATTCCCAGGGTGTGCTGTCCTCAATGAAATCTTTAACTTTATAATTTCAACCTTTGGCACACAAATGTCTTTTAACTACTTTTTTAAATTTATTTATTGACAAATTTTTCACATTTTCTGGGAGTTTATTATAGAAACGTATACACTGACCTTTAAAAGAATTGTTTATTTTACTGAGTCTAGTCACTGGCACAGCCAGCTTGTGCTTATTCCTAGTATTGATGTTATGTTGGTCACATTTTTTATCAAATTCATTACTATATTTTTTTACATACATAACATTATCAAAAATGTATTGTGAGTATACAGTCAGTATCCCTATTTCTTTAAATTTTTCTCTTAGGGAGGCGTATGGGGACATCTTATAAATAGCTCTAATAGCTCGCTTCTGCAGCACAAAGATAGAATTAATGTCGGCGGCATTGCCCCATAAAAGGATACCATAGGCCATTCTGCTATGGAAATAACTAAAATAAACTAACCGTGCCGATGCTTCGTCAGAAATTTGTCGAATTTTTCTGACTGCAAATGCTGCAGAACTGAGACTATTCGCCAGGTTAGCAATATGTGGACCCCACTGTAATTTAGAATCTAATGTTATACCTAGAAATACAGTTGAGTCCACTGGGTCAAGTTTAACATCATTCAATAGTATGTTGGTTTGTGCATGTCTCACATTTGGTAAACTAAACTTTAAACATTTTGTCTTAGATGCATTGAGAAGGAGATTATTACTACCAAACCAATTTACTATTTCAGAGAGAGCATTATTTACCCTGTCATAGTCCGACTGCTGTCGCTTCACTTTAAAAATAAGTGAAGTATCGTCAGCAAATAACACTATCTCTAGTATATCTTTAACAAGAAAAGGCAAATCGTTTATGTAGATCAGGAAGAGGAAAGGACCTAAAATGGACCCTTGCGGCACTCCTAAATCTATTTTGGCTCCCGATGACATCTTGCCATTCACTTCAACCCTTTGTGTCCTGTTACTTAAATAAGATGTTAACATTGTAAGTGATGTGCCCCTTACGCCATAGTGGTCTAGTTTCCTGATCAACGTAGCATGCTCTACGTTGATCAGGAAACTAGACTAGTCTCATTCACCCCCGTGACCCCCGTCCCACCAATATAAAGAGACTGAAATTATTAACTAATTGGATTTTGACCTTTCTTTCTTTAACTAACTGACCAAAGAGAATGTAAAGCTATACCTACCTACTACGTATTAAGAGGTGGCACTCCGAATAAAAAATAATAATTTCGAAATTCAAAATTATACCGTAACTTTTTTACGTATTTATATCTTCTTAAGTGCAAAAGATTCAAGCCTACAATGAAAAAAAAATGAAAAAAAAACTATACGTTTTCATTTTTATTTTTAGGACCCAATTATTAGATTAAAAAGGTAAATAAAACAATAAACAACAAAACAATTACTATAATTCGATCGTTTTTATTGCATAAAAAAAATACAAAAGTAAGGCTACATTCCCACGAGCGTTTTTATGTGATCACGAGATTCACGACTAATAAACTACACTATAAATAACACTTTGCACTAATACGACACAGCTGAAAATCGTGTACACTTGACACTTCAATTTTCAGCTCTATTGTAGATTAAGTGCAGAGTTCTATTTACAGTGCAGTTTTTCCTGTCGCGTCACGACTCGCGACCACAAAAAACTCTCGTGGATACGAGGGCTAAAAGTTGGTAACCAAAATATTTCAGATTACCACATAATATACGACATAGCCTGATTAACTTCAGCGGTTATCCTTTGGTGCAAAATAGACATTTTATACGAATGAGAATCTTGAAATATTTTCATGTTGTCTTATTTATTACTAGCGACCCGCCCCGGCTTCGCACGGGTACAATACCTACTGATACTAATACTACAGAATGTCTTTAAACCTCTACCAAATGGGCGAAATTTAGTCAAAAGTTCAAAACAAACAGAAACAAATTAATGTAGGTACCTACTAAAACTCAATGAAATAAGTAGGTGGGTATACTTTTATCGTATGAAATACCTATACTCTTCAGGACTAACAATACAACAAACACTAAATAAATAGGTATTCAAGTATCTGTCCATCATAGTTACAACGAACACAAAACAAAAAAAATACCCAATAATCTAAACTCCGCACGCGCACCCCCGCCTTGGTGACACCCACTTCGCAACGGGCCGTGCAGCAGAAATCGTAATATTTTAATTTCGCCATAACTTCAAAACCAAACATCCAATTTTAATCATTTAAAGACCAAATATTATCTACATAAACTGTACTTAGTGATGAAATAATTTATTTTGATAAGGATTAATAGCATGAGTAAAATAAACGCGTTTAAATATAGTCCAAAAAAAATCAAGATTTCTCAATAAAAAAATGGTTGTTGTGCCTCACTCGACATAGATAGGTATAGTGTGTCGCGGACTTTTTTGTAGATATTTATAAGATCTACAATTAATTAGAACATTTTATGGTTCTATCTTTTATAGTTTAGGCAGCGTACGCAAAATAAGTAACTTTTCTGGTTGATTTTTTACACCTGGTGTCCGAAAAACCCAAATATCTTACGGAACCCTATTTTTTTCTAAAATAAAATTTAGCCTATGTTACTCGTGGATAATGTAGCTTTCGAATGGTGAAAGAATTTTTGAAATCGGTCCAGTACTTTTTGAGCCTATTCATTACAAACAAACAAACAAACATACAAACAAACAAACAAACATACAAACAAAGTTTTCCTCTTTATAATATTAGTGTAGATTGCGTGCCCTTGAAATTGGAATCCAATACCTGCAAATTATGAATTTATATTACATTTTACCTATTCCTTCTTATTCGCAATACTAACAAAGGTTAAACTAAATGTAAAAAGTATGCGGTAAAACTGTGCAATAGTATTAAAAATAAAGTACCTATTTACCTAATTAATCCTCTTTATAATATTAGTGTAGATTGCGTGCCCTTGAAATTGGAATCCAATACCTGCAAATTATGAATTTATATTACATTTTACCTATTCCTTCTTATTCGCAATACTAACAAAGGTTAAACTAAATGTAAAAAGTATGCGGTAAAACTGTGCAATAGTATTAAAAATAAAGTACCTATTTACCTAATTAATTTTAGGTATGTACCTATTTAAAGTTTTTACTGACTGGCACACATAACAAAATATATTAGGTAAGCAATGTGACTTTGTTTTAAACAATATTGCGTGCCTTAATAAACATTCGAATCTTATATTTTTAATAGAGAAACTTTACAATCTTAAATCTTAGCATGCATATTAATATCACTACACAATAAAATTCATTTATTGAAACAAATAATAATAATAATATGTATGGACGCTTCACACCACGTCAATCTGGCGCCGTGCTAAGTATCCGAAGAACTTGTGTTACAGGTAGGTACCAGAAAACAGAAAGTAAGTATATTAATTAATACCATGTTAATACTATACTTAAGTATATTTAAGATTTTTGTTATATTATACACATAATATATAGGTACACATCCATGACCCAGGAACTCAGAAAAACTTTTTGTTCCTTCGGCAGGATTCGAACCTGCGACCCCCGGCTTGAGCACCTAAACGCTGAACTGCTGAGCCACAGAGGTCGTCAAACAAATATAATCTTTAAACGTCTCTTTTCAATAAAACGAGAAGTTAAAATATGTAAAATTTTATACAAATACTCACCGATATTCTTTGACTTAAAGCATGTTTATATAGTAGTTATATACATGAACCTATTTTATATAAATCACTGTTTCATCATTATAAATATGATTTCGAGGTCACTTCACTAAAAATTACAGTATTTTGCAAATAACAAAACATGATTTAATGAAAATAATTTTTCAAATTAATAGAATAGAATTTCGTAGTTTGAAATTTAAAATTAATCCTCTATTTCTGTTTAACCAATCACAGGCGATGTGTGAAAGAGTACACACGATAAAAGAGCGAGCAAGGTATGTGGTTTGCACAGACGATAGTCAGGTATAGTTTTGGATTTCGAACGCCAATACTTACGATAGGAAGTTGCGACACCCTGTAACTGACTACAATGCGGCCGATATATCTTGGCGAGTCTGAACTTCGCGCAGAAGGTTGCGCAATAACTGTTTCTAAGTGTTTTCGTATTTATTTTATTTGCACTAATTGGTCAACTGTATTAGGGAAACTTAATTAGTACATAGGTATATAAAAATAATACAATAACAGTTTTCTTCACGAGTTGTACATGCGCTAAAGTTCGCAGAGCCTATGTTCAGACCCGTCAAGATACAGCGGCCGTAGTGTACAACTTTTTTACAAATGCATTGACATTTTAATACCTAGGTAAGTCGGTACCTACCTACTTTTTTTTTTTACTTGTGTAAGTAATTTACAGCGCAGCTAAAGTACCGCCGAATGCCGATATTTAAAAATTCATTCGTCCATTGATGCACGTGAATTTATCTAATAAAGGCTCCTCATTGGTTGGAAGCTACTGTGGGAATGTGGTGGTAAGCCCCAAAGGGAGATCTCCGACCGAGCGAGGTGTTATGCCCGGTCAGGCCGAAGCCCACTTGAAATCATTTCGGCTGTCGTATATATACTTTCCGAGCTCAGAAACTTCGATAGCGCGATTCAGGACTGTGCGCTGATTGGTCCGCCACATCACTCCCCTCGAAGACCGGAGGTCGAACCGTTTTTTTGATGAGTCTTGTGCTTGAGTCGCCAGTGCCAGTGGAGAGAGTCCCAGTGAGTCGGAACTGTGCTGCTGCTGCACGGGCTCCAGTGAGTCGGAGTGCTGCCGTGCGGGGCCGATGCCACGTGCTGACCAGGAGAGATGTACTCTGCTTGCTGACCGGTCGTTGTAGTGAGAGTGCCCGATGAAGCCGATGAGGATTCGACCAGGCCGCGGTGCGTTGCGACTGGTGGTCGAGGTACCCGATGAGGCTGAAGCTGACTGGCGTGGTGCGGAGGGGTGGGAGTGATGATGATAATTGATGTCCAGAAAGTTGCGTGTTCTGTCGAGGGTCACCAATGTGGGAATAGTGGTGGCCCCGATGAGGCTGAAGCTGGCTGACGTGGTGCGGAGGGGTGGGGAGTGATGATGATGATGTCCAGACTCCAGAAGGAGGCGTGTTCTGTCGAGGGTCACCAATGTGGGAATGTGGTGGTAAGCCCCAAAGGGAGATCTCCGACCGAGCGAGGTGTTATGCCCGGTCAGGCCGAAGCCCACTTGAAATCATTTCGGCTGTCGTATATTATACTTTCCGAGCTCAGAAACTTCGATAGCGCGATTCAAGACTGTGCGCTGATTGGTCCGCCACACTACGAAATCGCGGCTTATTGTCACAGAAAAATTGCGAGTTGAAATCTTTGAAAATAGCCCTTATTAGTTAGAATTACTGTCATCAGACAAATCATAATTGTTCTTTATTTGCCCACTTGGCAACTGTGAAAAAATGGAAAACAAATTTGAATTTTAACTTTATTTCTAATCAGATAAGGTTCATAGTGGTTCATATTCTCGTACCATAACTCGGAAAATCGCGGCTTTTGAAAAGATCTGTGATTGCAATATTCGCAAGAAGTTTCAACATGCAACGCATAGATGTCGCTTGAGTTGCGTCTACATCGCGCTATTGCTTGTCCGACCTGACTTGGTTATGAGATTATTATTTCGTATATACGAGTTTTGGCTGGGTAATCTGAAAGGGAAGCCGATAGGAATCGAGTTCTTTAGACGCTTCGCCACTGGTAAGTACGCAAGTAAGTAGATATAGATAGGTAGGTATTTTAAATAAAATAAAGACAAAACTATTTTATAATAAACTAGCTTTTGCCCGCGACTTCGTCCGCGTGGAACAATTGCTTTGGGATATCGCTAAAATTGACCCCCGACTTCATTTACGTAGAAGGAGGAGCGCTTCCCCCTCACGACTGCCCGCAGCGCGCCGTACATCATTATTGCGCGCTGATTATTTTATTACTGCGATATCTTCTAAAATACTCATTGAAATCAAATGATGTAAACGGAAAATTTCTTCTAAATTAAATGCTTGTAATGAATAACGTATTTATTTGTATAAGGATTAATATCATCTTTATGAAAACGCCCTCACAAATAATGCTTAATTTTAGAACAAATTTGGTAAGCATAAAAAGGTTATTGTGAGCCAACCATAAAAGATAGACATATACTGTCGCGGACTTTTTTTTAGAACTTTTAAAGGGGAACAATTCTGTCATACATCATTTTAGCGAAACTTTTACCGTTTCCGCAGCGTACGCAGCGAAAGCTCTCAAAAGGAAAAAAATCCCCCGATTTTGAAACATTCTTGATTGGTGCTCCGCTCATATTGAGCTTAGCATGATGCTATATAGCCTAAAGCCTTCCTCGATAAATGGACTATCCAACACAAAAAGAATTTTTCAATTCGAATCAGTAGTTCCTGAGATTAGCGCGTTCAAACAAACAAACAAACAAACAAACAAACAAACAAACAAACTCTTCAGCTTTATAATATTAGTATAGATGTGTAATAATAAATGTTGGGACTTGGTACTTGAGAGTTGGGATTCTCCTCCGACCGGGGGCCCCTTCCGAGTTCCGGCTAGGGGCCCGTGGCATTTTGCCGACTTGCCACCCTAAATTTAGGCCACTGCCACAGTAGGTATTATTAAGTCCTCTGACTCTGACTAATAAGTCAACGTCCCTTACCTATTTCAAAGTCGTCAAAGTACCTATGTAGGTAGGTACCTACAGTCGCCGAAAAACCAACTTTTCGACCGTGTTTCTTGACAGTAAGGTTCAATGGTGGTACACGGTACTTATACCACCACCTACCGTACCTACACGTTCCACCTACCGCCAATGTGTGAATAATATAAATGCGAATACTATGGTCACAGAGCTGAGTACCTACCTACTTTTATATATACAAACTATGGTCTCCGACCTTGAACGACGGGCGGCAGGTACTCGACGGAGGCGCTGGTGTAGGAGGTGTCGGTGTACTGCACCTCGCCCAACTCCGACTCGAAGTCCGTCAGAGCTAGGAACACTTCATCCGGCAGCTCCATTTCTGCCGATGATTAATAGATACATAAGTAAGGCTTGTCTAAAAATATGCCGCCAAAAATCGCGCTAGGTACCTACCATTTAATCTAAGGTACATGGTAATTGGTACCTATTATTTAGCAAAATATGGCGAATACTCTTAGAATAATAATGTAGGGTCAAGGAGGCAACAGTGACTCGGATTTTTTCAGAAGATTGAAAAATGGTGTAATTGTCATAGATTTGGCCTAAAATTTGCACACATTGTAGTTATACTATTGTATTTTAATTTAGCATATATAATTCTTTATTATTTACTTCATAAATGAAATTAGGGACCTAAAACAAAAAAATGGGAATTGAGTCACTGTGTACCACTAGGTGTACACAGTGACTCACTACTGTAGTACACAGTGACTCTAAAGTACACAGTGACTTAGGAGTATTTAAAATAAAGTAAAATGTCAAAAAACTTTGTTTTATTACAATAAAAAAAAAAAACATAAAAGACACTAAAAAAACACTTTATTCTAAAAAAAATCAACAAATTTCTTAGACTTTCATAGCGAAACAATAATATCAGTCTCATGATTAACACTTATAGTTTTTTTTTTTTTTTTATCAGCTTTTTATCACCTTTTGAGAGATTTGATATAATCCGTTATTTAGAAAATATTATATTAAACTGAAATCGAACTTCTTTAAACAAGATTATTATAAATTTAAACAATAATTAACTTTTCAAAAATCAAATAAATTTCAAGAGACCTGTTTCCATGGCTTCCACTTTGTCTATAGAGTCTACCATTTTCTGCTTTTAAGTGAATAATAAAGCTCCCTTTATATTAATAGAACTACCCTCATTTTGTGCTCATTTAGTTACGAACTTTATTAATCACTTATTTTATGGCACTCTCTGATGCCCTTCTCATGGATTCATCTCTCCTTATTAACCGTAAATCTTCTTTGATTTTTTCATGTGGAGTGTTCCCTATTTTTCGATCCGTCTACTGTCGCGGCATTCTACGAATATAATAATATTAAATTCGAATTATAGAGCGTTACACTACAAAAGTACACAGTGGCTCATGAGCCACTGTGTACCTTTAAAAAATGAGTCACTGTAGACTTCTATACCATTTTGAAAATATTTCATCTCAACAATCGAAATTGAAATCAAATGTGACCAAACATGCATCCAAAGTAATTGATAACATACCTACTATTCAATCAATATAATGGTTATCACCAATTTCAACAAACAAAGACGTGAAAACAACTGAAACTTATCTCAAAAAGTATTTTTTTGGCGCGAAAAAACTTAAAATCGTTTCACACTTCAATAGGGCGCACGATCTGCGAGTGGGTTGGTTTGAACGCGTCGGGGTACCAACCGCTTCGAATCACTAAGCGAGACAGCTGCATATTGCCATCCCTTCAGGTCGAAATGAGACTGAGCCACTGTAGTCGACTGAGTCACTGTTGCCTACTTGACCCTACCTACTTAAATGGTGGTCGTAGCTGCATTGCTGTGCTGTGAGAGTACCTACCTATAGCTCGTATTCTTAATAGATTTATTAAGAGAATAAAATAAATTGTGGTAAGCAACTGTTTCATACAAAAACTTTTATATGCTTAGCTTTATGGCTTAGCTGAATACATTTATTACTTACCATCGACGTTTTCATCTCTTGTGCTCTGAAAATAAATTTATATTTTATTAAACTTACATAAAATAAAACAGGGCTCAAGCACAGGACAGTGACTACTAGTATTGGGATGTCTGCAATACCTAGTACCAAGGTAGGGATGGCCCTGTTTAATATTCCGTGGATGGCATTATAAAAACTATTTCAGATTTTCTAGTGGTCATTAGAAAGCATATTATGTGGTCCTTACCCAAGCCTTGCATTTATTTATTTTTTAAATATTATATTGATCACCATTATAAGGGTCATTGGTATACCTAAGTAAATAATCCCAACTTAATAGATTAAGGTCTTTGATTAATATAATACATCTATGAATGAGGTATAGTATTGTGCATGTTGTGTAGTTATTAAAAATGAACCTTACTTTTCTTTTGTCTTTTTTAACCATTATTTCAGTTTGGTTTCACTGCAATTTAAGAGTAAAATAATAATAGAAAATAATATCATGTAAATTTTGTGTATAAAAATAAAATCAAAAAATAAAAATGTAAATCTAAAGTCAAAAATGGCAAAAAATTAAAAATGACAATTGAACTGTAAACATCAGCTTACTTTTTTATAGTTTTTTAGGGTAAAAGGTAAAAAAAGGTGCCAAAAGGGTATAAATGCCAAGCAAAAACCTATTACCGTCTACTGAGACTTCGCCGAACTTTCATTGGTCTGTCATAATTATGATAGCTAGACAGTTGAAATTTTTAATTTCTATTGCCACAATAACAAGGACCAAAAAAAGAATAAAAAAAAACATTTATGGGGGAGCTCCCATATAGAGTGGAAGTCCCATACAGATAAATGTGATTTATTTGCCGTTTCATACAGAACTCTTTGTGTGCAGTCCAACTCTGACTTGGCCGGATTTTCAAAAATGATCATTAGTATCATCATTCATAAGCCACGTTGACCATGTTCTATAACAATTATTATTATTTTAAGAATTGGAAAAGATTGTTAAGAAACCAGCAGTAGAGCCTTACAATCTTAGAAGGCTTGTGAAGGTCAATAATTAATCATTTGGCTAGTGCGGTGGACTAAAGCCCAAAAGAATAAATATGTTATAAATCTATGGGCCCAACCTTTTCACATTCTAGACACATGCCTCAGCAGCAACTAAAATTAAAAAACAATTTACATACAAAAGTATATTATTCAATAATAATACATGATTATTTAGCCTTTAGGTGTAACTTAAATCTAAGAGTTGTCGGTCATGACATCCTCATCTTCATCTTCTGGTTCTGCTAAATCAGGATGGCACACTCGGATGTGTAAATTGAGATTTATCTTAACGATAAAGCTTTTTCCACAAGTCAAACATTTGTGAGGGCGCTTCACATCATCATCCAGTGTCATCGGATGAGCCCTAGCTATGTGTGTGCGTAGGAGGGAAGAATGCATTGTTCGATCACATTGAGTACATTTAACATGGCAATCTAACGGTTGCCCCTCATGAGTTTGCTTGTGTTTCTCCATAGTAATTTTTGAAACAAAGAGCTTCTGGCAAAAGTCACATTTGAAATTCTTAACCTTTGTGTGCTTCTTCATGTGTATTTTCAAACAGTTCTTTGTTGGGAACATCTCGTCGCATTTGGAACATTTAAATTTCTTGATATCATTGTGCAGCTGCATGTGTAGCTTCAAATAGGCCTGCCCAGTAAAATTCTTGTTGCATATCTCGCAATTAATAGTGCTCGTAGAAGAATGAGACTGCATGTGACTCTTCAGAAATTGTGCGGCCACAAAACTGCGATCACAAACCTGGCAAATGTACTTCTTGGAAACGTTCCCCTCGTGTTTGCTGCGGTGTATATCTAAATGATACTGAGAGTTCACTTTAACGTCGCACTGATCGCATTTGAATTTCCTTCGCTTCTTTGGCCCTTCCCTGATCACTGGAGCCTCGGGTTCCGGCATGGACGTATCTTTATCGTTGCCGTGGAATTTTTTATGCAAAATCAAATATTCCATACCTTCGAATGCTAAATCGCATACATCGCATCTATATCTTCCCTCGCTTTGTTTTAATTCGAATGTGATATACTCCGAACCGTTCGATGCCTCAGCCATCTTTTCGCGCTTAACCGATGATCTGTTGTCGTTTTGTATTTGTTTTTCACTACCGGTTGGTTCCATCATATTTTTCATCCAGTGATCTGTAACGCCACCGGGCTTCGTCTCCATTTGCAGTGACGCTATGGAGACATTCGGAACACTTTAATATTGATCGAAATCAAGATATTTTTTGCCAATTAAATACTAATTCAACTACTTCTAATTTGTATTTTGTGTAATTAGCGGTTTGTTGACATAATTGCTTCCAAAAATTTAAACTTTTCTTTAGTGAAATACAAAAGGGAGCCTTGTTACAGTTCCATAAATTCCAAAAGAGAAGCGAAGCGCTTGGTTTTTTTTCTCTACAGACAATGACAGCGATTACTAAAGTTTGACGTTAATTTATTGCCAGTACAAAAAATGTTTCTGTGCACGATAGAATCAATGATATTTTATCATACAAAAGGCAGATATGTTATAAGCGCGCGCGTTGTGAAGACTAAAATACGTCCCAATTGTGACGTCTTGTAGTTAGTCTGCGTTGAGCACAATCACAAGCGTGACGTACCATAGGTTCCTTTATAATTACGAAAATAAATCATAATGCCATCGTGCGTGTATCGGAAGTGTACCAATTATGACTCTAAAGTAAACAAAACACAAGGAATCTCGTACCACATGTGAGTATGCAAAGATATTTAGATTATTTAGTATATTCAATTATTTTTCCAAATAATCTAATAACTGATGCCAGGGCAGGATAGCTCCTGACGTCACAGCTTGTTAGAGAGAGAACGTAAATTGGCCAATACTTGTGAAGAAACGAGACAAAAATGTTATGTTTTGTCCCTTTCGCTGTAACCGGGTTTTTGGCACAAAGCTGTCAAATTTGACACTCTTGTGCCAAACAAATAACAGCTGTGAAGAGTGAGGTTTCGTATTATTTGAAATCCTTTGTTTTTTGGTGTGTTTTATGTTATATACTCATTTGAGATAGAGACTCTATGTATTTTTAAGTATTTTAACAATGGGTGGATGCAGTATTTTGAGGTGCAAAAGTCGCAGCGAAGGAAAATGTGCTGCCGTAACTTTTCACTCGTAAGTAGCTATAGCTCGTGTTTTTTTAGTTTGTGATTGCATATTATTTAAGAATGATGGTATATGGACGTAAATACAATCATATTTTCCATAGAAAGTGAGATGAAATCTGTATTTTTTACATAATTCGTAACTTATTCTAAAAATATATTTGTCTTAGTGTTGCTATTTAATTTAGTACCAAAATATACTGACTAAAGTTCTTTCGGTAAAAATTTAGTATAATGTCCCACGATCCCACGATTTGTGGAGGAGGGGGTTAAGAGGGGAGGGGAGGGGGAAGGTTGAACCCCCACTCTCCCCATCAGGAAACCCACAGTTACTGAGATATTAGTGGTTGAAGTTTTTAGTTGGGAGTAATAAGGCGACAGCTAACCCTTACCTCCACAAACCTCACTAAACATAAATTTTGGATACATACCTAATCAATTCAAATAGAAAATAATCTTAAATTAATTGCTCGTTCACTTTAACTTAAATAATCTATTATAATATAGTAATCAATTCGGTTTTACTTTTAGGTCGGTCCACAACAGACGCAGGTATTAGTCTTCTATGCAGTATATTTGGGGCCTGAGAGGGACTGTGTCGAGCACGCTACGTTGGTCAGAAAATTATAAAGGGACACGGCACTTAAACTTTTAAGTTCTTATCTTAAAATTAGAACGCAGAGAGTAGAAGTAAATTCTACAAGGTCTACTGGGACCAAAATAGGACTAGGTGTGCCACAAATTTAAAAAAGTTATTTCATTAATGATTTTATTAACGATTGCACACCTTAGGAATAAGATAGACCCTTGCAAAGCTGCTTCCATGTAATTAAGTTATCTTGACTTTTGCTATATTATATGTCACCGTAAAATTGTAAAAACCGTTAGATTATAAAATAACTAACTAGATGGTAAAAATATGTCGAAAGATTAAAAACTATATACCTATTTATAATCTAACGAAAAACAATGTGTTAAATTATAGACAGAGTATTCGCGTCGGTAGTCAATCAGCATTTTACAATTTCACTAGTTTTATTACAATCTAAAGGTTTTTACAATTTTACGGTGACATATTATAGATTAAGTTACTACATTGTAAAAATATTTTTGCTAAAAAGTGGCCCCGTGCGAGTTTCTTACGCTGGTTCTTCTCGACGGGCTAGTTTCTTTTATATGTATTTTAACTGTAATTTTTTAAATGTGTTGAAGTGAATGAAGAATGTTTGAAACATCTACTTAAATAAAAAACTATTTACTTTTTTGATATTGTTTAATTTTTAATATAATTTCATTTTATTGTTTAATTTTTATATTAAGAGAAATACCTACCCTACCTAACAGTATTAATAGTAAGACTTTTTGGTGGTTTATGCTTGGGCTACTTCAGAAAAAGTCAAAATCACCATATAAGTTTCGACGATTTCCCTCGATTCCTCATAGATCCCATCATCAGGTCACCACTTTTTACACCCATAGGAACCCTTTACATAAAAAAAAACAATTCGAAAATTGGTCTACAGACAGCGGAATTATCGTTAATTTTAACAAAATTACTAGGTATTTGAAGCCATTAAACCATACAAATTGTATCTTTTTCTTTTTATTATAACCCCTAATAATAATATATAACTAGCTGTCTCGACACACGTTGTTCTGTCTTAAACATGAACTGAAATGAATAAATGACTTATAATGCATCCTACGTCCTAGTCCTACACCTACAACCTTTTTCATTATTTTTAAGTTCAAGCCTTCCCTGAACTTCCGCAATTATTTCAAAACAAAATAAAATGTGCAAATTGATCCAGCCGTTCTCGAGTTTTGAGTCCCTTGTGAACGGGATAAAAAGTATCCTATGTCCTTCTCCTGGTTTCAAGATACCTCACCAATTTTCAGCCAAATCGGTTCAGCCGTTCATGAGTTAAAAATATTTTTACCACGTTCATAATATTTTTTTAATATATCTATTACTTTCGGTCTTGGCCTAGAGTTTACTTAATAATAGGTGTCGATCGAGACCAAAGACTTCTAATCGAGACTGAAAATCCAGGTCCGATCGTACTTTAATCGCATGTTTTCTTAAAACCTCTGACTCATAAAAAATATCTAGAACAATTTAATCGCCAGTATTAAAATATTGAAATTTACTTATTTTAATAATGAGTGGTGTAAGGGAAAACTCGTTTTACGGTTCTTGTTTATTACTGACTACGACGAGAAAACTTACATGTGCATCCTAAGATCAAGACAAAAATACCACAATTGAAGGCTATGTTTGTACATGGCAACACATAGTGGGTGAGCGAGATGCACTCTAGTGGTTACAAGTGTTGCGTATCTAAGGGTTCTTAATCTTAGACTGATGCAAAGACGCCATATTCAAATAAAGAGAGAGAGATAGATATCTAGTTTGACGCTAGAGCGATAAGGACACGTGCGCTGCGAACATAGATTAGTTAATGCAGATGCGAATATTGATGTGACTTACTCTTATATTATGCCTACATTAAAGTTCAGTTGTTCTTTATTTTTACTTCGTTTTTATATATCTATTACATGTGATGGACTAATAAAGTAAATATTTAACAAATACTGATTTCGTTTTACAGTATTATAATTTATTTTACTAATAATAAAATATTATCATTGTTTTTTTTCTTTTATTGAATAAGGTTTCCGAGTGATCAGGTCAGACTGCAAGATTGGATAGCAATTATTCGTGAACAAAGAAGCGAATCAGACTGGATACCATCAAAAAGCAGCAGAATCTGTAGCAATCACTTCAAAACTACTTACAAATATGTTTCAAAAAAAGGACGAACACTGCTTAAAAAAAATGCTGTTCCTTTTATAGAGGTAAACACAACATTTTATAAAATAGTACGTAGCTGTTGTGTGCATCTGCTATATTATTCCTGATTATTTATTGATTACTAGCTTTCTGTCCGCGACTTTATGTTAACTTATAATAAATAATTTTTATGTTAACTTATAATTAAAACTACTTACATTAATAATTTCATTGATGTAATCACTATTTAATTTTAATAATTCTGAAAAAATATGGGCTAATATGAATATGTCACCGTAAAATTGTAAAAACCGTAGGATAGTAATATTTCTAGAAATATTATAATATGTCGACAGATTGTCAAATGAAAATTTCTTCTTACAATTTAACATATTATTTTTCGTTATATTGAATATTTACTGTGTGTGTTTGGTTAAACGGTAAGTGCCCCACGCCGCCTTATTTGTTTGCTTTTTCAAAATAATAATTATAACGAAAAATAATGCTTACAATTGTAAGGGGAAATTTTTATTTCACAATCTGTCGACATATTATAATATTTCTAATAATATTACAATCTTACAGTTTTTACCAACGATCAATCACGGATTAAGTACCTATTGAGATGTTTCCCTAATGATATTTTCTTTTTCAGAAACAAAAAATTCATAATAACTCCCCGTCGAGTCTAGACAATGTCAGTATACCGGAGTTAGAAGAAATACTAGAAACACCAAGAAAGTCAGTGCTTAGAAAACGTGTGTGTATATTAACATTTGAAAAAAAAACAGTTACAAAAAAGAAACAAAACCCTCGCACAACGTAATAAAAGATTGAAGAAAAGGATTGCTAGCGTTGCAGTAATATTGAAAGATTTAAAAACAAAAGATTACATTTCAAAGGAACAATTTTTACAGTTAAAGTTAAAATCCGAAGTCATTGATTTAATAAATAGAATATATTTAAAAAAGAATTCAAAAAAGTCATATCGCGTAAAGTATCCCCCCACACTTAGGAAATTTGCACTTACTTTAAATTTTTATTCTGCCGCTGCCTATAAATATGTAAGAAGCGTCTTTCATACTGCTTTGCCACATCCACGTGTGTTATCCAAATGGTATGAAAATATTAATTAATACGTGTATAGGCAAATGTTACGATTCAGGTGCTGACGTTGTGGCGGTTACGTTTGACGGTTGTCCTAGTAACATAGTTGCTGCTAATCTTTTAGGTTGTGACCTTAATACGCCAAATAATTTAAAAACTACCTTTTTACATCAAGAGTGTGGCATAGAGGTAGCTGTAATTTTGGACCCATGCCATATGATAAAACTTGTCCGTAATACTTTCGAAGCTAAAAAGGTTATATTCAGCAATAATAACAAAGAAATAAGATGGAATCTAATTATTGCTTTAAATCAACTTCAAAGCAGTCAAGGTTTAAAATTTGCTAATAAACTTTCTAAGCGACATATAGATTTCCGAAATGAGATTATGAAAGTGAAATTAGCCACACAGTTGATGAGCAGAAGTATATCCCGTGCTTTAGAACTCTGTGAACAATTAAAAGTTTCTACAATTAAGAATACAGAACCAACAGTAGAGTTTATATCTATTTTCAATGATTTATTTGATATTTTTAACTCCAGGTCCTCAGGAAAATATGATTTTAAAAAGCCCATCTCTCCAAGTAATGCTACACAGATTCTAGATTTTTTAGAAAAAGCCCATGAATATATTTTGTCGTTGCGGATTTATAATAAAACAAGGCGGACCATAGGAAATAGAATTGTATTTAATATATCAAAAAAATCAATAGTAGAATGTAAATCTAAAACTGGATTTTTGGGTTTTTTAATTTGCATTCAGAGTTTAAAACACCTTTATATAACTTATGTTATTTCAGCAACACCCGCATTAAAATATATCGCGACTTACAGACTCAGTCAAGATCATTTAGAAAGTTTATTTGGTATAATTCGACGTCAAGGTGGATATAATAATAACCCGAATACCATACAATTCAAAGCATTATATAAAAGAATTTTTAATCATTTGGAATTACGGAGTTCCTTTAGCGGCAATTGTATTCCTTTGGAACATATTCCTATTCTCACTTGCTCATCTTCCGGAATCATAAATATTAATTCTTCTTCAGCTCTTGTCGACTTAGATGAAAAAGAATCAGATATTGCTACACCTAGTGATCAAAGTTCTAAGAATAATGTTGATATTCTAGCTGAAATCCTCAATAAAGAAAATTGTTCAGAATCCATTAAACAAATAATTGGATATATATCAGGGTGGATTGCACGAAAATTGACAAAGGTTATTAAGTTTAGTGTGAAACCTGTGTTGACGCGTTGTTCACTAATCGAAAATTGTGGTTCCACAAATTAGTTACAATTAGAGATATGGGAGGCCTGTGCTATGCATCAGAAAATCTATTTACTGTGTGTTTAAAATCCGAATTTGTTATAAAATCTCATTTTAATGAAAAAGGAGTGCATTTTGCTAGCAATGAAGACGTAATCAAATTAAAGTGTCGAATATTAAAAACATTTTTAAATTCTAATGCTTTTGACTCACTTTTCGTACATTCAACACATCAGGCACCTATTTTTAATCATCGCGTACACCTGATTAAAACCATAATTCATAAATACACAAATATTCGTCTCCATTCCGCACATAAAAATAACTCCGAAAAACAAAAACTTTCAAAGAGACAAAAAAGAAATAAATTAAACCTTTTTGAAGGTATTTAAATGCGTATTTTATTTATTGTCTTTTATTATTATTAATATTTCATTATTAATTTTCAATAAATATGATTTACTTTTATAAGGTTTTTTATTTATTACCTACTAGCTTTTGCCCGCGGTTCCGCCCGCGTAAATACAGTATCCCACGGGAACACTGTACTTTTTCGGGATAAAAAATATCGTATGTCCTTTCTCGGGACTCAAAAGTGTGTCTATACCAAATTTCATAAAAAACAGTTCAGTGGTTAAAGCGTGAAGAGGTAACAGACAGACAGACACACTTTCGCATTTATAGTATTAAGTATAGATTAAGTACATACTTTTCAATCAAGTGTCTACTCTACGATTATAAATGTTACTCTGTGCACTAAAAAACATTTGAAGTGTAATCGTTGAATTATAGCTATCGCTTTCAGTTTCGTGCTTTTTCGCATCTTTTGTTTTATTCATCAGTAAAACTTGTCAATGTGTGCAGTTTTCGATTGCTCGGAACAGATTTAAAACGCAATTACTATGAAGGTAACATATCTGTAGTATGAAATATCATTGGATAGAATGCCACCTTAGGTGCAGCCTACCTTGGTCTACCTACTGGAAAAATAATACTTTAATGGTTAATTTAATATTATTTTAAAGCTATTTACTACATAATATGTACTCAAAGACAATATTGTGAGACAATATCGTTAGTATAGTCCTCAGAGCAATAGTAGTATAGTCCTAGGTGCAATCAGTCTAGTTAATAATAATTTTGTTCTTCTTAATAAACTAGAGTTCAAACTTCAAGATTATATTATAATAGAAGCGGGCTATTTGAGCTGTCAGCTGAGTCCCTGAGTCGTTTGCCTAAACAATCCATATTGAGGTCTGTGGTGTACACTGTACGTGCCTTTTTACCTTTTTATTAGGAAATAGTCGTGAAAATGTAAATAGGATTTATTGCATAAATTGTGCTGAAAACTTGTGAAAATAGGTAGGTGGGTAAAGGCGTGACTCCTGTTCGAAACATTACACAGAAAACATGAAACATTGGGGCGTGGCTATACACATTTGTCTAGGAATAGACAATGTTTTTGTTTTCGGAGACGGACGGAAAACATTCCCGCGCGGCACGGTGGGTCGAAAATCGGCTTTCATAGACATAGAAATGAAATCTCGAAAGTGATAGATTTTTTGATGGATATTGCTTCAGTTTAGTATTACTATGTAGAAAATTAAGTTTGAGATAATTTGGCCCAAAAATGAAGGAGTAATAATTTTTTTACGAAAAACTTGTATGGAGCCAACATGAAAAATTCAATTATTTCAAAAACGGCAAGTTTAACCGTAATATCCTGACAGATGGTTATAGTACCAATTATTCATGATTTTTTGGCATACATCATATAACGGTTTTAGCTGCTCTTTTTTTTTTAAAAATCGTCAAATTTTTTGAAAAAAAGTCACCCTGTATTATTGCACGATTCGATAGTGTTACTATTAAGGAACAATTTCTGGAAAGTAATGGTATACGGCAAACTTGAGGAAAGTGTTGAATTTTAATAAACTCCTTCATATTTTGAACAAATGTATGAACAATTATATAAAATGCTAAAATTAAGCACTTTCCTTAACTTTCTCACATATAGTTACTTCCCAGCAATTGCTATTTACTAGCAAGACTATCAAATGCTGCAATAATACAGGGTGACTTTTTTTTCAAAATTAACGGATTCGAATCCTAACCAAGGATGTTGACTTGGCTATAATCTGATAATGCAGTTATACTCGTCGTACACTGTGAAGTGAAGGAAAATTATGTCAGAGTAATTGCTTCCCAAATATACTGGATTTATAACTTTTTTGTAGAAAATTTCTATGAAGCCAATGAGAAAAATCCAATTATCTTCAAAACGGCAAGATAAATCCTTATATCCTTACATGCTGTTATAGTACTATTAATTCGTGATTTTTTTACATAGTTCATGAAACGGTTTGTGCCATTTTTTTTAAATAATCGAAATATTAATTTTGAAAAAAAAAAGTCACCCTGTATTATTACACCATTCGATAGTCTTGCTAGTAAAAAACAATTGCTGGGAAGTAATTACATGTGAGAAAGTTGAGGAAATAACTAAATTTTAGCATTTTATATTATTTTTCATACATTTGTTCAAAATATGAAGAAGTTTATTGAAATTTAACACTTTCCTCAAGTTTGCCGTATACCAATACTTTCCAGAAATTGTTCTTTACTAGCAAGACTATCGAATTGTGCATTAATACAGGTTGACTTTTTTTTTTCAAAATTAATATTTCGATTATTTAAAAAAAATTGCAAATAGAACCGTTTCATGAACTGTGTAAAAAAACACGAATTAATAGTACTATAACAGCATGAAAGGATATAAGGATTTATCTTGCCGTTTTGAAGATAATTGGATTTTTATCATTGGCTTCATAGAAATTTTCTATAAAAAAGTTATAAATCCAGTATTTTTGGGAAGCAATTACTCTGACATAATTTTCCTTCACTTCACAGTGTACGACGAATATAACTGCATTATCAGATTATAGCCAAGTCAACATCCTTGGTTAGGATTCGAATCCGTTAATTTTGAAAAAAAGTCACCCTGTATTATTGCAGCATTCGATAGTCTTGCTAGTAAGTAACAATTGCTGGGAAGTAACTATATGTGAGAAAGTTAAGGAAAGTGCTTAATTTTAGCATTTTATATAATTGTTCATACATTTGTTCAAAATATGAAGGAGTTTATTAAAATTCAACACTTTCCTCAAGTTTGCCGTATACCATTACTTTCCAGAAATTGTTCCTTAATAGTAACACTATCGAATCGTGCAATAATACAGGGTGATTTTTTTTCAAAAAATTTGACGATTTTTAAAAAAAAAAGAGCAGCTAAAACCGTTATATGATGTATGCCAAAAAATCATGAATAATTGGTACTATAACCATCTGTCAGGATATTACGGTTAAACTTGCCGTTTTTGAAATATTTGAATTTTTCATGTTGGCTCCATACAAGTTTTTCGTAAAAAAATTATTACTCCCTCATTTTTGGGCCAAATTATCTCAAACTTAATTTTCTACATAGTAATACTAAACTGAAGCAATATCCATAAAAAAATCTATCACTTTCGAGATTTCATTTCTATGTCTATGAAAGCCGATTTTCGACCCACTGTGCGCGGGTAGAGAGGGGAAGAAATGTTTCATTTCTTATCTAGTGTTCACATCGTTCACATGACACCTAGGTACAGGTTTTTTAGGGTTATAGTTTTGCTTGTTGTGTTTCTTGTGTTTGTTTTTGTGATCGCTCATAATATATGGCCTGACTTAATTAAAAAACACCAATTTTGACAGTTTTCAATAGAAATGCGTAAAATGGCGCACATATTTATGAGTTGAAAAAAATACTTTTATGAAACACCTAAAGTGGCCTTTTCAGAACCCCTCTTTTCTCCTAGATTCTACACCTACAATCACTAAAACTGCGAGCGCTAATACATCTTCCTCGTCGGAACTTAGATCGTGTCTGGACAAAATGTTTTGTTTCGATCAAAAACATTTTCTGTAGCTGGAGACAGCTTGTGTATGAAAACAAATGTTTTTGTTTCATGTTTTCTGTGTAATGTTTCGAACAGGAGTCACGCCTTTAGTAAGTCTACTATTTTCCTGCATTTGAAACTTGACACTAGCTATCACGGATTAAATCTATTAATACTGCAGAACTTTTGCCATAAATTATTAAAAAATCGAGTTTTGAGTTTTGGTGAGGATATCTAAACGGAAAGTGACATTATTGTGTTTGTGGTGCTTCCTGATGATTTGTGTAACTCTGGTTCTTAATTATTATGTGTAATATTGGTAGAAAATTAACCATTAAATATTCGATAACGTGCACTTGTTTGGGCAAATGCTACTTGAAATTCAAAAAGCGTGCTGTTTTGTGTTCCTCCAAAACTTTCACTACAGCTTCTATCTCTTTACTGAATCGACCTTTGAGTATGAATCGACTGACTTGACCTTTGAGTATCCAACTAGACTTGACTCATTCTGACTATGTATTTGGACTTTGACTAAACTTTGGACTTACAATAATTTAGAAATACGGTGCTGAAAACTTAAATGAAAATTATATAAGTAGGTTTTAACCGTTTTAACTTGCCACTGCCACTAGCTAATGGTTTTAAGCCGTAATGCCATATTAAAAAAATATATAAAATCAATTGTCATTACTGTCATTGTCAAAAACATATGATGATATTTTTGGGCGTCTGCACTTGCCACTTTGTTTATTTGGGTGATTAGTAATTTATAAGAAAACATTAATTAATTTTTATGCACTTTAAATAAAGTACAAACATAAAACTGCATTTTTTTAAAACCTGTTATTTAGCTGTAAATGCTAACCTAACCAACTATAAAATTTGATAAAAATTGAAGTGAAAGTGATCTCTAATCTCTTATAGTGATCTCTGAAGTAACCAAAAACAAATATTTTAATATTGCATATATTGTTATATAAATATGTTACCTCGAACATATTACACCGACCAGGATATAAGAAGACGTCAAATTGATACTTTGAAAATATTTAATGATAATGTGACTGAAATTAGTGAAAATGTAGAATACAAAATTGACTTCTTGGCCGATAACCGGAACATGAGTCTGATCGTTGTATTAGGACAGGATTTCCCCAACACAAAGCCGTCTATTTTCGTAAATCCTGCCATCTCTCATCCGTGGCTATCGGAGAACTCAAACCAGGTTATAAATGCTCCAGGACTGGTAAATTTCACCCAACACTCTGATTTGGGTAGAGTCGTTCAAGCTATTTTAAGAGAATTTCAAAAATCAGTACCAAATATGAAAAGTGAGAATGTATCAGCTAATGTCAGTCCTCAATCAAATTTAAATGTAAACTCTTTCATGTTTCCTGAGTTGAGTGATCTATCTATTGAGGAACTACAGGAAATTATTGAGAGTCCTGACCTCCAGGTAATTTTCAGAACATTACTTGTATCAGCAGTAAAATTTTAACTAGACAACACACTCATTCTAGATTTTCACATTCATTTTATGTTCAGTTTTAGAATAATATAATTTAAATTATATATATATTTTTAATTTACAGGATAAATTACTAGAAACAAATCCACAGCTCGTAGAACTCGATATGGAAACTGAGGAAATTATGGCTAGCATAGAGAAAATAGCTCAGGACAACATCTCAAAGCAACAGATATTAGACAATCTCAAAACTGATGTGTTGGATAGAATATCCACAATAGTACAGATGAAGATGAACTATGAGGAGTTGAACAGGAAACATCAGAAACTGTCGGAGGTCTATGATCCCCACCACATTCGGGATTGCTTGAAAGTGGCCGCATTAAAAGCAGACGAGGATGCAGAGTCTATAGCAGAACAATTTTTATTAGGTTTGTGAACTAAGAAAAATATTAATTATTAGTTTTAACAAAAATATTCATTGTTTTGTTAATTAAAAATTGTTGTTTTAAATGTTCATAAAAATCAGTTTCCATGTAATATTTCAGGTAACATTCCAGCGGAGACCTTTGTTTCTAAGTTTTCCGAGAAGCGAGCCTTGGGTCAAGCGAGAAGGGCAAGAGAGGAAAGACTTGCGCACCAGTTGACACAGCTAGATAAAGCTACTGCCTAATCTTCTGACTGTAGTGAGTACTGTGTTGTATGTTGTTTCTGTATGTGTTTCAATAAATTACTGATACAATAATGTTTGTTATCTTGATATAAAATATGATGAAATTAGTCAAAAACTTTCTTAATTTTTAAAAATTAAGAAAGTTTTTGACTAAAGTTTAATTGGGTATGTATGGAGGTAAATAAGTTAAATTTAATACATGATAATATAAATTATAATAGAATAAATACAACTAATACAAACAAAAATGATAACAAGACACAAAAAGAGTTAACACAACTTAAAACAAACAAACAACCTACCCCAACCCGGCTGGTCCCCGTGGGGCAGTATGACCACCACCCTCCAGAAAATACAAAGAGCGATCCAAAAACCAAACAAAAGTCGAATTACATATACATATCCACCTTCAACGTTACAACATTAAGAACACAAGAGAAACTACTAGAACTAGAAGAAGCATTGAAACTAATCAAATGGGATATAATAGGTCTGAGCGAAGTACGATGCTTGGGAGAGAACATAGAAGACTACAACGACTTTCTTCTATACTATATAGGTGAGACACCAGGCCAATATGGTGTTGGTTTCATAGTGAAGAACTCCCTAAAAGCTGCCATATTAGAGTTTCTTGGAGTCTCAGAAAGAATTGCGATGCTAAACATAAAAATCTCAGAAAATGAGGATCCCTTGTCTATTATTCAAGTATATGCACCCACGGAAGCAGCTAAGAAAGAGGTAAAAGAGAAGTTCTATGAGCAACTAGACGAAACAATAGAAACAGCACATAAAAGAATAATAGTAATGGGAGACTTTAATGGCCAACTAGGAACAAACAAAACATCGGGATTAAATATAATTGGACAGTATACTAGCGGAAAGAGAAATGACAATGGTCAGAGACTGATAGATCTAGCTACCAGGAAAAATCTATACATCATGAACACATTTTTCAAAAAAAGTTTCAATAAAAAGTGGACCTGGATATCACCAGGAGGATCATACAAAAATGAAATCGATTTCGTCCTAACAAACCACCCAAAGGCTATCAAAGATGTCGATGTACTAAACAACCTTAATTTTAATTCAAGCCAGCGCCTGGTTAGAAGCAAACTGCGCACAAAATTACCAAAACAGTCAAGAAATAAATACAAAAGAAAAAAGGATATAAACGGCCCAGTGATTATTGATGAGAAAAATTTAACACAATTGAAATATAGCCTAGAAGAACTGGAGCAAAAAGAAAATACACAAGAAAGGTATAACCATCTAGAAAAAACACTAAAAATATTAACAGAAAATACCCAACCAGAACTGAAACCTAAAGACAAAATAGGGGACAAAGCTAGAGATCTCATAGAGAAGAGGAAAGAACTACTACAGAAAAGAAAACAACATAGAAGCGAAATATCTAGTATTAGCAAAGAAATTAATAAAAACATTCGACAACACAGGATAAAAATACGAACAGAAACATTCAAATACTATATAGAAAAAACAGGAGCAGTCAAAAAGGCACTAAAAGAGCTTAAAGAAAATACAACTTGGATACCAAACCTAAGAACTACGAAAGGAAAAACGGAGACAAACAGATCGAGTATTAATAACGTTGCTACAGAGTTCTACAAAAACTTATACAATGATGATCGCCAATATGCAGAAGAAGAATATACAGATGACTTATATAATGACGAGATACCACCAATATTAGAAAGAGAAGTGGAACATGCAATAACATCACAAAAAAATGGAAAGGCGCCAGGTGAAGATAAAATTTCAAATGAACTCCTTAAAGCATCAATTAAACAAATTTTAAAACCAGTCACGGATATATTTAACAAAATTCTAAATGAGGAAACAATCCCAGAACAGTGGAAAACATCAACAATAGTGCTCCTACACAAGAAAGGTGATAAAAACCAGATTAACAATTACAGACCTATAAGTCTGATGCCAAACCTATACAAAATATTCTCCAAAGTTATTCTTAAACGGCTAACTATACGTCTGGATGAAAACCAACCTCCTGAACAAGGCGGTTTTCGAGCTAAATTTAGCACTATAGACCATATATTTGTAGTGAAACAACTAGTCGAGAAACTAAATGAGTATGGCATGACATATTATATATGCTTTGTGGACTATAACAAGGCATTTGACTCACTGAAACACACAGAAATCTGGAAATCTTTGAGAGAACAAGGAGTCGAAAACAAGTACATCAGATTATTAAAAGCAATCTATAGCCACAACACAGCAAAAATACAACTGGAAACAACTGGTCCCGAATTCAAAATCAAAAAGGGCGTAAGACAAGGTGATCCGCTGTCTCCAAAATTATTCTCAGCTGTTCTTGAAAGCCTATTTAGAAAACTAAACTGGGAATCCAAAGGAATAAATATAAATGGCAAAATGTTAAACCATCTAAGATTTGCAGACGACCTTGTTATTTTTGCAGACAACCCAAAAGACTTGGAAATAATGCTACAAGAACTATCTGAAAAAAGTGTAATAGTGGGACTGACAATGAACACGGAAAAAACCAAGGCTATGACTAATAACAATGTAAGAGAACCCATAAACATTAACGGAAAAAATATTAGCTATGTAGAGGAATACACCTACCTTGGGCAAATAATATCTCCCACGGACTCAACACTAAAAGAAGTCGAAAAAAGAATTACAAATGCTTGGAAGTCTTTCTGGTCCCTTAAGCATATAATGAAAAACAAAGACCTTCCCATGGAGTGTAAGACAAAAACTTTTAATATATGTGTGCTGCCATGTGTCACTTATGGATGCCAAACTTGGGCTCTGACACAAAAACTGATGAACTCACTTAAAGTTTGTCAACACAACATGGAAAGGAGTCTGGTTGGAGCAAAAAAGACAGATAAACTGAGACTGAGTTCCATTAGGAAGAAAACAAAGGTAAAAGATATCTCTGCCACTATAAAGGCGCTCAAATGGCAGTGGACGGGACACATGGCCAGAGACACAGGAAAGTGGCACAAGGATGTACTAGAATGGTACCCAAGGAATGGCGTAAGGAGGAGAGGACGTCCAAATCTTAGATGGGAGGACGATATACGGAGGACAGCGGGACCACAATGGTTAAGGAAAGCTCAACAAAGGAAAGAGTGGAAAAGTCTGGAGGAGGCCTATGCTAGAAGAGCAGACCAAGGGACTATAAATTTAAGTTAAATATAAAATAGGATAAATAAAAACATAAAAATAGCTAAAGCATGTAATACTAATTATAAGATCTTGGTTAATAAAGGCTTTGAAATGAAAAAATATAAATTATATAATGTAGCTTTTGTTATATTGTATTTTTACAATTTGTTAATTTTGAATTTGTTGTTTTTAAATGTTAGTAGTTGTAGAGGAGATGACTACATCTAAAATATTTAGTTTCATTAATATACTCAGAAATATTGAGGCATTATTACTACTTGGTAAATGTAGAAAAATATAATATTTTATGTGTATTTTAGTAATTAGGTACATTTAAAAGTTTTTTTTAAAATTAGTAGACAAAACTACAGGCTACATCATTAGTTTACTTACCAGTGGCGAAGGCTGGTTCTTCTTCATAGGGAAGCCCTAGCCTGTTTTATAGGTAGGGATTTGAATGAGGGTCTTTAAAAGGTAAGTGGTAAGTGAAGCCGTTAGAAATGGAGTTACAGGAGCCCCGCGCCACTGTTACTTACATTATACCTATACAAAAACATTCATTATGGTAAGTATGAATTTAAACGCACAAGTATCAGAGATATATCAGAGAATTCAAGAAAGGAAACCAGGCCTTTATATGTTACGATAAGCTTGTGATCAAAGAGAACTCGGATGGAAAAAGCCCAAACCATACGGAGTAAAAAGTGGAGAAGAAAAAGGAAAAAGGAAACAGTGACACAAAAAGGAAAAGAGATCCAACAAATTCACCTAAAGACTTAGACCAAAGTTGTATAGGACCAGAGTCAGCAACACCAAACAAAATAAACAAGAACTACCACATTTTTCGCTCCGCTTCCGGAAGTAAGCAACAGTATTAAAACAGTAAACATTAACCAAAAACAACCTACCCCAACCCGGCTGGTCCCCGTGGGGCAGTATGACCACCACCCTCCAGAGAATACAAAAATTCACAGAATGTCAAATCAAAACAACTCACTTAGAAGGAAAAATGAAAAACTACACATAGCTGCTTTTAACGTCAGATCTTTGGCAAGCGAAACGCGAATAAAAGAATTAGAATACGCCTTAGAAGAAATCAAATGGGACATACTCGGTATAAGTGAAACACGCACAAAAGGCCACACGATTGAAAACAGAGGAAACTATCGTCTTTACCTTTATGGTGTAACTAAAGGAAAAAACGGAGTAGGATTTCTTATCAAGAATAACAACAAAACGAAGACTCTCGACTTCGTTGGTATATCAGACAGAGTGGCGTTACTGAAAATAGAAATAAATAACAAAAAACACACGCTAATTCAAGCATACGCACCAACTTCAAGCTCGAGCAACAAAGAATTGGATGAATTCTACGAATTTCTTGAGGACGCGTTCGAACAAGCTACAGACAACGTTATACTGCTCTGTGACATGAACGCTAAAATTGGACAACCTAAACCAAACGAATATAAAGTAACTGGAAAACATGGATATGGAAGAAGGAACAAGAGAGGCGAAAAATTCATCCAATTTTGCATAAAACATAACCTAACGATCACGAATACCCTATTCAAGAAACCCATTAAACATCGATGGACTTGGAGATCTCCAGATGGCATAACGAAAAACGAGATAGACTACATAGCGACAAATACACCACAAATAATCGAAAACACGGACGTTCTTAACAAATTCAAACACCCAAGCGATCATCGCCTTGTCCGGATAACAATCAACCCCCAAGGTAAACGTCGTAGCCGCGTAAACTACAGGGCCGCAGGCTCACATCCTAAACAAATTAATCTTGAGCAATACGTAACAAAACTCTCCACATGCAATTTTGACGAAAAAACTTACCTAGTTCAAGAACTATACGATACTATAGAAACAAACATTAAAGAAAGCTACAAACAAACAAATTCGACAAGAAAGACAGATAAAAAAAACCTTATAATCACAGACGAAGTAAAAGAACTAATAGAACAGAGACATACGCTAAAAAACAAGGAACGCAAAACAAGGGAAGAGAAACTCAGACTCAGCATATTATACAGGAAAATTCATAAAACTATAAAAAATAATACTAAGCAATACAGGGTAAATACTATCCAAAAATGTATAGAGAATTCATCCGGAGTTAAAAGAGCTTACAGGCAGTTGGCCACAGGTAAACAACTAATGAGTCAACTCAAAGACAAAAACAACAGAACTGTCACTAAACGCGATGATCTGATGCAGATAGCGACAGAATTCTACACTCAACTGTACAAACACAAATCCATCGAATATAGATCCTGTACCTGAATTTATAGAGTCAGAAATATAATACTCCCTAAAGAACTTAAAACGAAATGCTCTTAAACGGAAAACACATTCTAACAAAACCTCTCACCAGATTGTTTAACCTCATAATGCTGACAAAAGTAATACCTACCCAATGGACAATATCCCATATAACACTACTGTTCAAAAAAGGAGATCCTAACGAAATTACAAACTATAGACCGATCAGTTTAATGTCATGCTTATACAAAACCTTCGCCACAACTCTACTGAGACGCATAACTAAAATAATTGATGAAAACCAATCAAAAGAACAAGCGGGATACATGCGCTCTTTCTCCACGATTGATCATATCCACTCTCTGAAAATGATAATCGAAAAATACAAGGAACATGACAAGCCATTATACCTCTGCTTTATTGACTTCTGCAAAGCATTCGATTCCATCTCTCACGATTATATTTGGACAACACTAGCAGTACAAGGAATAAACAAAGAATATATCGACATACTTAAGGTAGTCTACGATAACAGCACAGCGAGCGTATTACTAGAAAAACCAGGCCCAAGATTCCAAATCGGGAGAGGAGTCAAACAAGGCGACCCAATTTCGCCAAAACTCTTCATAGTGGTGCTTGAGCAAATTTTCAGAGAGTTAAATTGGTCAAAACTAGGCTTAAAAATACATGGGTCATACATGTCACACCTAAGGTTCGCGGACGATATTGTTCTATTCTCTGAAAACGCAAAAGAGCTACAATACATGTTACAGTCACTATGCGAACAAAGTAAGAAAATTGGTCTAAACATCAACGAAAGGAAAACAAAAATTTTAACAAATAGAGAACAAATCCCAATTACCATATCAACAGGACAAATAGAATACAAGGAAGAATAACTATACCTAGGACATTTAATATCATTCGAATCATGCAATGAGAAAGAAATAAACAGAAGAATCAAATCAACTTGGACTAAGTACTGGAACATGAAAGAGATCTTCAAGATCTCCCTACCAACACACTTAAAAACTAAAGTCATGGAAACCTGCCTAATCCCCTGTCTAACATATGCTTGTCAAACATGGGCATTAACTGAAGAGAACTTGAGGAACATACAAGTATGCCAAAGAGGTTTAGAGAGAAGCTACACGGGGACAAGACTTACAGACAAAATCCGTCATAGTGTCATAAGATCTAAAACGAAGGCCACAGACGTCAAACAGAGAGTACTTAGTCTCAAATGGAAATGGGCAGGCCACTTACAAAGGGTCACTGACGATAGATGGACCAAGACTCTAACCAATTGGTACCCCATAAATAAAAAACGTAAGAGAGGAAGACCTTACAAAAGATGGAGAGATGACATAATCAAGATAGCAGGTAAAACTTGGTCCCGCACAGCTCGAGACAGATCAATGTGGAATAAAATGGAGAAGGCTTTTACCGCAGATGCGGTCCTTACCACTAAAAAATGCTTAAGGCAACAACTTCAAAGAACATAGAATTTAAGAGAAACACGCCAATAAAAATGATAAATGTACAACTTGTAAGGAAATAATAAAGCTATTTTATTTGATTTATTTTTTATTTATCAGAGATATTTATAAATATGTTCCTGCGGCTTTATATTTCATACACTCTTGCCTAGACATGATGTCACAACTAGGTATGACTTAATATATGAAGCGTTTTCACGAGACTTGCGAAATTTTGTAAACAAATCGCTGTACCTTAGGGAAAATTGACTTTTGATATACTGTTTCTTCTGAGAAGTTCCTGATATTTTACTACTATTCATTTATCCAATAAAAAAAATTCAGTCATCTATAGTACATTGTTAGGGGAAGTACATTTTGTCATGTACTTTAAGATAATTTAGTTTTTCTCCTTATTACTTGTAATCTAATGATATTAACTATTGATATAAAATATCTCATTTTCTGTGTGGATAGTGATGTTTTTGTTATGTATGTGTATATATAATGCTGATGCATTATGTTCTTGCAATATGTAAAAGTACATAATTAGTAATAATGTAAAACACATTAAATGTCACAAATCTTTATTACATTTTTTATTCCCTTCAAGGGGTAAAGTAATAATACTATAATATTTAGATTAAACCTAGTACAGCTTTTATACTGGGTGATTTTTTTATTACATTTCGAGAGAAACTAAAATCACTAAACACACTGTTACTATGTATTATGAATTGTTAAATTACCTAAGTTTTTGGTCTAGTTTTAGGGACTCTCACGATGTTATATTTAAGACAAAGATGTGAAAGTGATGTCAAATTTCTTGTTATATGTAGTCCATGATAATTTTTTTGACAAAATCCAAGTTCAGAAACCAGTACAGCAGGCACCCGTAGAATAGCACCTGCAGTATTCCATCTACTATCACCGCCCTGCAAAGAAGAAAGACCCTATTAATATTAACAAAATATATGGGTTGCCGACAAATCTAGTGTATCACTTTTGGGCTTTGTTACTTTGAAGTAAGGTTCAGTGGTATACCAGAACCTCAATTCTCGTATTTAACGTAGAGTTGGCGATTGTTATCATAAACTGATTTTGTGAAGTTTGGACCAATCAAAACGCGTTTGAAACTATGGCCCGATTCTATAAAATTCAAGTTTATAAATATAAGAGAATACCGTTTTCTATGGATAAGTGGTTCGCTCGATCTACAATCAAGCTTCGATCATCGCGGTGAAATTCATCGTTTGACGTTTGTTTGAAGTTACGTAGAATACGATTTTGCTGTTTGATAGGATCCGGACTGTATAGAATAAGTGTCGAAGCTGCATTATTGTTGGATTAAAATAGCATCAGGAAAATCGAATCGACATTCAGGTTTAACTTTTACTAGAATACCGGTTTGGCAGTTTTAGCGTATCGGGACTTAATTGTAATTGTATCATTGCAAGTTTTATTTAGCAGAATTGATCCTCAGGTGTTGGCAGCCGTGCATACCAATGGGATACTTTATGTTTTACCTCCTATAAATCTTCTTTGCCTTCGGCAGATCCTCCTCAGACTCGTTCAGTAGGAACTTCCTCGACGTGGTGATGCAGGCTTTGTAGAACGCCACCGCGTCGATGTCCTCGAACGAGTAGAAGAACAGGCTCCTATCCTCCGGCCTGATCTTCGACCGCAGCTCGACGAAGTTGGTGTTGTCGAAGGTCCATTGCCGAGTGAGATAGTACTCCAGAGCTATGTTGGCCGTGTAGATGCGGCGTTGGATCTTAAGTAACCTGAAAAATTACAGACTTATTTTCTGTTTACATCTTTTGCTATAAGGCCAAGCTAAGTATTAATACGTACTTACGTCTTACACTTTACAAAAATCAGTAGGCATCCAGACTGCGTGTCTGCGATACAGACTGAGTCTGACATCTTTGAATTTTGCACGTTTGATATGAGGATATCAAACGTGCAAAATTCTTATAAAAATCTTACCCCTCTTTTTAGGATTCCGTAATGCTTGATTGCTCTGTCCTTCTGTCTGTCTGTCCGCGCTTCTAGCATCGGTAATTATGAATATAAATGGATGAAATTTGGTATAGTCATAGATTGTGTATAGATCTCGGATTTGACATCATAAAATAATAATAATTTTATATCCTAGGGGTGGCTCTCCATACATGTGAAGTGGGGATGATTTTTTTTTTCTTTCTACTCCATCGTGTAATTATCGTTAAAGAGGTATTTTAAAATAAAGGCAGGGTTTTATACATAACTTTTTTATCAAGTCAACCATTTTCGAGTAATCGGCCTCCAAAGTGATTTATGAGTTGGCATTTAGAAATGCCAGGGGTTTAGAAATGCCAATGAAAAGTTTAGAAACTATAAGACTTAGAAACTTGCAATTTTCTATGCTGATAGATCATGCTAAAACTCTTTAGGAAAATTATTTACAAAATCGGACAGTTACTTTTGAAGTAATTTGAAAAAAGAAAACATATTACGTGTTTATAGTTACGGAACCCTCCTTAGACATGTACTGACATGCTCGTGCTTAGGTTATTTTGCTTTATAAGAGCGTTACCTAGTCCTTATAGGCATTTTGCAAAAATCCAAATTTACGAAGAAGTGTCACCAACAAAGTTCCCGCTCGACCAGTCTCTAACATTCACCTTTGCACTAGGACGCCTCAAAATATTTAAACACAAAGGAAGTAACCGCAACAACTGCAGACGAGGTTAAACTACATATTTACACGTGAGTATGTTTGCGAGCCCACTATTCAACGGTGCTGTTAAGCGATTTTCATCTTATGCCTGGTCGAGCTGGAACTTGGTCGATAGTACCTAGGTATAATTTTTTTTTAACATAAATTATTTTTCCTAATATTTTTCGATGTAAACAATCGGAAAAATCATTAGAAGACTGAACCAAAAAAAAATATATTTTTGTTGAACTTGTGTTAAATTAGACTCTTCATTGATTGTTTGACATAGCGACTTACTTAGCATTTTTTTATTATTAATATCATTATTATTAACTTACATAGGCTTTTTTCCGAGTAGTCGAAGTAGAATATCAACCATTATAGCAGGCAGGAAATGATACAGGAGCACCTATTACACAGTAAGCGAGTTAGTTTACTACATGTTGGTATCCACAATTCACAGAATAAATAATAAGTACCTAGGTATAATTTAAAACGTATCTAATATTATTATGTAGGGACATAAAAATAGACGATATTTAGTGTGTGTCGTCTCGAAAGGGATTTTAATAGCAGATTTAAAATTTTATCGACAGTTTAATTTTATCGACATTTAACACCTCTCTTTTGGGGCCTGGGGGTCGCATGTTATTGATGAACTTGGAGTGCTCTATCTCGACGTGCGGCGGCGGGCGGAACATGTCAAGCAGCGGCGCCTGCTTCATGGTCTTTGCCCGTGCTCACGATCACCTGCACTGTGATGGGCGTGAGTCCGCCCATGCACGTGTTGTAGATCACTGATCAGTATATCGTCCGTCGCTTCTACGCACACGCACCTTGATGTTGTAACTTGGAGCGCTCGATCTAGACGCGCGGCGGGCGGAACATGTCGAGCAGCGGCACCTGCTTCATGGTCTCCATATCCGTGCTCTCGATCTCCTGCACCTTGATGGGCATAAATCCGCTCGTGCCCGTGCACGTGTTGTACCTATATCGGTATGTCATCTGTCGCTTCTACGCACACGCACCTTGATGTTGTAGACGAACTTGGAGCGCTCGATCTCGACGCGCGGCGGGCGTAACATGTCGAGCAGCGGCACCTGCTTCATGGTCTCCATATCCGTGCTCTCGATCTCCTGCACCTTGATGGGCATAAATCCGCTCGTGCCCGTGCACGTGTTGTACCTATATCAGTATGTCATCCGTCGCTTCTACGCATACGCACCTTGATGTTGTAGACGAACTTGGAGCGCTCGATCTCGACGCGCGGCGGGCGTAACATGTCGAGCAGCGGCACCTGCTTCATGGTCTCCATGCCCGTGCTCACGATCTCCTGCACCTTGATGGGCATAAATCCGCTCGTGCCCGTGCACGTGTTGTACCTATATCGGTATGTCATCCGTCGCTTCTACGCACACGCACCTTGATGTTGTAGACGAACTTGGAGCGCTCGATCTCGACGCGCGGCGGGCGGAACATGTCGAGCAGCGGCACCTGCTTCATGGTCTCCATGCCCGTGCTCACGATTTCCTGCACCTTGATGGGCATAAATCCGCTCGTGCCCGTGCACGTGTTGTACCTATATCGGTATGTCATCCGTCGCTTCTACGCACACGCACCTTGATGTTGTAGACGAACTTGGAGCGCTCGATCTCGACGCGCGGCGGGCGTAACATGTCGAGCAGCGGCACCTGCTTCATGGTCTCCATGCCCGTGCTCACGATCTCCTGCACCTTGATGGGCATAAATCCGCTTGTGCCCGTGCACGTGTTGTACCTATATCGGTATGTCATCCGTCGCTTCTACGCACACGCACCTTGATGTTGTAGACGAACTTGGAGCGCTCGATCTCGACGCGCGGCGGGCGGAACATGTCGAGCAGCGGCACCTGCTTCATGGTCTCCATGCCCGTGCTCACGATTTCCTGCACCTTGATGGGCATAAATCCGCTCGTGCCCGTGCACGTGTTGTACCTATATCGGTATGTCATCCGTCGCTTCTACGCACACGCACCTTGATGTTGTAGACGAACTTGGAGCGCTCGATCTCGACGCGCGGCGGGCGGAACATGTCGAGCAGCGGCACCTGCTTCATGGTCTCCATGCCCGTGCTCACGATCTCCTGCACCGTGATGGGCGTGAGTCCGCCCGTGCACGTGTTGTAGATTGGTATGTCGTCCGTCGCTTCTAGTCTGCAACGAGCAAACGAATGGACTAATGAAAAGCGGCTACATCGCATGGCGCAACAAGGCTTAAAGATAAGACTTACAGAACTTTTGTACGGAAACCGCTTATGGGAATAAATGGCAAGCCCGACCGAGTGAGCATACCACATGCCCGGTGAAGCCGAAGCCCACTAGTATGCATTTCAGCTGTCGTATATATAGCGCCGAGCAGTGAAAACTTCAATAGTGCGATTCAGGATTGTGGCGCTAATTGGTCCGCTACATTCCGGAATATTGCGGAATGGCAGTTAAATCCCGACTTAAAACTTACTTTTTTGTACCCCTGGCCCAAGCGATTGTCACGAGTCCTTTGATGACAACATCGACTGGTATGTAGTCAGAGATAATTTCAGGATCCGTGTATATGGTTCTGAGGACACCTAAAATATCATCATCAAGTTATTTACATTCATATAAATAATCTGTCGAAGTAGAAGTAAGCAAGGTAAAGTCGAGTTACTTGTAAGACTGGAAAGCGCAAGCTCATATAATATTGGTAAGTACTTAGGTAGGTTTTTTACCTTTTGCACCCGCTACTAGAATGCCAGTAGGGCCGTTAAAGTTGTCCACCCAGCCGGGAATCGGCTCCGACAAACTCGCTACGACTGTAAAAAATAAAAAGTATCCGTTTTAGAAATTTGTACTTTTTATTAGAACGTAATTGTGCCAAAAAAATGGTTCTTCGAGTTATCGACCGCGATGGGGGACGCAACAACTGAACGATTTTGATGAAATTTGATATGGTAGTCGTTTAGGCTCTGGATTAAAACATAGGCTACATTTTATCCCGAAAAAGTACAGTGTCCGCGTGGGATACTGTATTTACGCGGGAGGAGCCGTTCCTTGAAGTAGGTATAATGTAATAAAAAAAACTGGTATTGGCTCACCACACATTCCCACCACTGCATCTTTTGTGAGCCAAGATCGGCAGCGGCAACCAACCACAAAACTCTTTGATATGATCTCAGGGGTGCCCGAGGGACATGATTTAATACTTATCTGTCTAGCCGCAACAATATTAACCAGAAGAAAGGTTGGAATAGTACTGAGTAGGAAGAATTGCAAATGAAAGGTAGACATGTATAATGTAATTCAATAAAAAATGTTTTTTTCAGACTCCGGTTAGTTAAATAAAGTTATATAACTGTCATCCTACTAATATTATAAATGTGAAAGTTTGTGAGGATGTATGGATGGATGGATGGATGTATGTTTGTTCCTCTTTCACGCGAAAACTACTGAACGGATTTCGATGAAATTTGGTATGGTAGTAGACTAGTAGTTTAGGCTCTGGATTAAAACATAGGCTACTTTTTAACCCGAAGAAGTACAATGTTCCCGAGGGATACTATATTTACGCGGGTGGAGCCGCGGGCAATAGCTAGTGGTTATAAAAATATACTAACCTATAGAAGGCCTCGCTATAACAATTGGCAATTTCCCTTTTAGTTCATAAACGGCATGCTCCGCTAGCTGCTTAGTGAACACGTAGGTGTTCGGCATCTGGCCGAGGATCCTGTATAAAAACACGAATTCACAGTTGGCTTTCTAAATGGGGCACCAAATACCAATGGAAGTATGGTTAGTAGGTAGAAATTAAAAAAAATACATACATACATACATATAATCACGCCTTTTTCCCGTAAAGGGTAGGCAGAGACCACTTTTTGCCACTTGCTACGATCCTTACATACTCGTTTCGCTTCGTTCACTTTCATTCTTACCATCCATTCCTCCTCTTACATTCAACGTAGCGAAGCGGCTCTCCATGGTCCGCTTTTCACCTCCGCGAGAAACGAGACGTGATGGGTGGTGAACCACATCGCCGCCATTTTGGATAATTAAATCATTTTTATGATTATCCATTGCGTTTCCACGGATTGGTAGAGAGGGTAGGAATAGGGAAAGGGAAGGATAGGTGGTGTGGAAAGGAAGATCGATAAGTTAGAGTGGGAAAATAGGAAATGTAGGATATTGCCGCCCAGGAGGGCAAGGAATAGGACAGTAATAGCTAGGGAAGCCGGGGTCGCGTACCCGTATACTATACCACAACTACCGGACAGGTAAGTTGGGATGAGTACCCCATGACATGACATGACACATTAAAAAAAATGATTGTTCTTCTTAACTCTCTACATTGCATGCAGAGTTATATGTAACCTAAGTACTTCAGATCATTGAGCGTAATCCAAAAAAGCGGCCAAGTGCGAGTCGGAGTCGCGCACTGAAGGTTCCGTACAAACCTGTCGTGATTTTGTTACAGCTTAAAGGTATTATAGACCTGAGTATTTATTTGATATTAATTTCAATTTAATATCTCTACGCGTTCATGCGGAAAGGGGTAGTAATTTTAAAATTATTAAAAATATTTTTATTATATATGATGCAACTAAACATTTACGGTTTTCGCAATTTTTCCTTTATCTGTGCGTTAAGGCGTTGCTTCGTACCAAATTTCAAGATTCTGAGTTCACAGGAAGTACCCTGTAGGTTTTGATTCCCTTGCGAGTGTCGAAAATTTGCGGCGTACACGGCTGTAGGTATAATTGCGTATAGTATGTATACTCCGGTTAATTTAGACAATTGAAATAACACAAATTCCGACAGAACCAAAAATTTGTGGAGACCTTGGGTTTGCCCTAATAAATAAAAATATAAAAGTCCCCATCAATCCCATGTGAGCTAAGCGGGGTCAAATGTCTACATTTCAGGTTTTTTGGGTTTTTCTCGAAAACGGTAAGTTTTATTAAAAAATACTTCAGACCGAAGTTGTAGATCTCAAAATTATCTACAAAAATGGTTCTTATGTTTTTTTCCCTATTTATCACCGTTACTGAGATATCTAGTGCGCTCTAGTGCGAGGTGGACTTACTTTTGAAGTACTGACTTGTTCCACCTCGCATTGTCTTTTTGCTGTTTGAACGCGCTAATCTCAGGAACTACTGGTTCAAATTGAAAAATTATGTTTGTTTTGTATTGTCCATTTATCGAGTAAGGCTTAAGGCTGGTTCCCTATTTTTTCGCATAAAATCATATGTCATAATTTTACTTGGCATAATTTCATTAGACCTAATAGTAGTTTCGCATAATATTTATTTGTCATAACTTTCTTAGCATAATTTTTTTTCGCATAATTACTAAAAGCATAGGGCGGTATTCTTGGTCGATTCTTATTTCTAAGTTCGCCTTATAGACATGCTTAAGGTGACATTTCGATTCACAGTCGTAAATTAAGCATTGTCTTAAGTATTATTTCATACAAATAAGGCGGACTTACTCGAAAATTCTTTTCTTAAGCAACGACCAAGAATTCCGGCCAATAATAATTGTTAGGCATACTTATTGTAAGGCATATATTTTTTTACGCATAATATTAATTAAGAATAATATTTTTATGCATAATATTAAAAAGCATAAATATATTTACGCATAATGATATTTAAGCATACTATTATATTTACGCATACATCTTTGTAGCATTTTTTTTCACATACAAATGAATGATAAATTCTACTGGGTGTGCGAGTTAAAACGAAATAACAATTATAATTGTAATTTTCGACTGATTACGAAATTTAACTCGGACAAAAAACACGAACTGCTATATAAGAACATGCCGAGCCATAACCACGAGCCCAATGCACTTAAGGATAAAGTAAGTTTTGTTTTCGCATTAATAACATTTCGTATTTATTATTTTAAACATGTTAGCGGCTTACCTACTGTTACACATGTTACACTAGGTATAATGAGTGTAATACCAGCTTTTAATGTTACATAAATATGCGTTTAATTATCTTAATCGTGTTTCATTATGTCGTTCCATTTTATGCATATTTGTGTCTTGTGACAGAATGCCTTGAATTTATTATGACAAAAAAATATGCCTAACGAGTTTAAACAACAAAACAAAGCCAAAAAACAATTATGCCAAAGTATTATTATGACAAGAAAAATTATGCCTTACGAGTTATGCCTCTTTAAATTAGGACAAACAATATTAGTCTAAATGATATTTATACCTATGATGTAGTATGCCAAGAAACCATTATGCCAAAGTAATATTATGCGTAATTAAATTATGCCAAGTGAGGTATGCCAAATCAAATTATGACAAATAAAATTATGCGAAAGAAGAGGATCCCCTTAAGGCTATATAACATCACGCTGCGACTAATAGGAACGAAGAATCGGTGAAAAATGTGGAAAAAAACGGGGAAAATTGTTCATCTTTGAAGGCTTCCGTTGTCTGTTTGAACGCGCTGATCTCAGGAACCGCTTGATCGATTTAAAAAAAATGTGTTAGATACTCCATTTGTCGAGGAAGGCTTTAGGCTATATAACATCACGCTGCGACCAACAGGAGTGAAGAATCAGTGGAAAATGTGGAAAAAACGGGGAAAATTATTCATCTTTGAGAGCTTCCGTTGTCTGTTTGAACACGATGATCTCAGGAACTGCTTGATTGATTTGAAAAATTATTTTTGTTTTAGATAGTCCATTTGTCGAGGAAGGCTTTAAGCTATATAACATTAACCTGCAAGAAATAGGAACGAAGCATCAGTGAAAATTTTTGCAAAAACGGTGAAAATTATTCATATTGGACAGATTTTAATGATTTTTTTTGTGTTTGTTCAAGTGGATTCGAGAATGGTTTAGATTTGCAATTGGACCCAGTAGGTGGCGCTGCTGTCAATACGTCAACAAATTTAATTCTAAGGCGGTATGAAGATCGCCGGGACAGCTAGTATGTATATATGTAGCAAATATGTGCATATTATGAAGAACGTGATACTTACAATCACGATATCTCAGGGACAGTGATACTTAGAGAAAAAATTATTAGGACCATTTTTGTAGAGAATTTTGAGATCTACAATTTTTGATAAAACTTACCGTTTTCGAAAAAAAAAATCACATAACTTTATTATCTCACATGGTATTCATGGGGACTTTTAAATTTTTATATTTTAGGGTAAACCCAAGATCTCCACCAAAATTTGGCTCTGTCGGTTTTTTTTTTTTTTTAATGAAATATGGGGGCAAACGAGCAAACGGGTCACCTGATGGAAAGCAACTTCCGTCGCCCATGGACACTCGCAGCATCAGAAGAGCTGCAAGTGCGTTGCCGGCCGTTTAAGAGGGAAAATTGTAATAGGGGAGGGTAGGGAAGGGAATAGGGTAGGGGATTGGGCCTCCGGTAAACTCACTCACTCGGCGAAACACAGCGCAAACGCTGTTTCACGCCGGTTTTCTGTGAGCCCGTGGTATTTCTCCGGTCGAGCCGGCCCATTCGTGCCGAAGCATGGCTCTACCACGTAAAAAATTTTGTTATTTGACCCCTATTTTCATGTCTAAATTTACCGGAGTAGTAGTATGATTGCGTTGGCTTAGTCCTTAAAAGTTTGATTTTTTCACAGCTCCAAGGGACAGTAGACCTCAATATTTGATATAAATTCCAGCTTGATACCTCCACGCGTTCCTGAGAAAAGGGGTCTTGACAGACAGACGGACGGACGGACAACAAAGTGATCCTATAAGGGTTCTGTTTTTTCCTTTCGAGGTACGGAACCCTAAAAATGGTAAGAAAGATATAGGTCAGAGGGTCAATTCTGCTAAATTAAACCTGCATTAATACAATTACAATCAAGTCCCGATACGCTAAAACTGTCAAACGGTATTCTCGTAAACGTTATAACAACGTGAAACGCGCTGAGTGATCCAAACTTCACAGAATCAGTTTATGATAACATGTCGCTTTACTTATAATACAACCAAAGTAAAATTAAAATCTATTTTAAATACGAGAATTGAAGTTCAGATAGTGGATTTTGGATCTCTGGATGAGTCTGGACTCAAGCCCATATGAAACCGGCGTAAGTATGTATCTCTCGTATTGTCTATTACTTGGGCGTGAGCACGTGCAGCGTGTGGGGGTCGACGCGCTCGCACACGTCCAGCAGCTGGCGCCAGTCGGCCAGCGCCGGGTACATGCGCTCGTGGATGACGTCGCGCGACGTGTTGGAGTACGACGTCGACACGTGCACGAAAGACTGCCACAAAAAAGTTGAACTTGTAAATAAAAGGTATTAAATAATATACAGCGCGAGTTCATAGGAATCGATAGCTTAGGAAAGGCCGATTCCTCATGACACGCGCGCGAACTCTACAGTCCGCGCGCGTATCTACATACATACCTACTTGGATTTTTCCTGTATAATGTAAATAAATGTGTTTTTAAATCATATTGTGACGTGTGGGGGCCATCTAGTCTGATTCACAAGATCCATTTCAGTGAATTTCTGTCCAAGGGCACCGAAAATGATGATCCAGGGCTCATTCGATTTGGAATGAGAGGTCAACTTTTTGAAAAATGTCAAGAGGAGCTCGAAAAATTTGCAAAATTTATAAACAATTTAGTAAAAAACAAAAAGGGGTATGGTTTTTTGAAAATATCTCGGAAACTATCAAAGATATCCGAATTTTGAAAAAAAAATCCTTAAAGAGGAGGAAATTTCCTAACAAGAAGTTCCAGCGGAACTCTATGACCAAATTATTTTTTTTTTCCAAATTCTGATATCTTTAAGTAATAGTTTCTGAGATATTTTCAAAAAACATCATACCCCCTTTTTGTTTTTTACTAAATTTTATAACTAATTGCAATTCACTGAAATGGATCTTGGGATCAGACTAATCACAGACGGCGAAAATACAATATACCTATTTTCACATTACGTACTGAAATACGAAATATATCTACTAGGCATCTTAATAAGTATAAAATATTATAGGATGTTCGCCGCATAAATCAAAATATTATTAATAAGAAATTCTCCAGAACCCTCTTACTTCCAATTGCGTCACATCTTTCGCTATGTTGATCATCTCGATAGTTCCTCTTATATTTAAATTGACTGCTGCTTGCAAAGTGTCATCAAATCTGAAAATTATATAGATTCGTAAAGTGATAACCTACATATTATGGATGTTCAGATTTTGAATGCGTATTAACTCATAGCTTATATATATATACCGTAAAATTGTAAAAACCGCTAGATTGTAATTAAACTAGTGAAATTGTAAAATGTTGATAGACTTCCGACGCGAATATGGTGCCTATAATTTAACACATTATTTTTCGTTACATTATAAATATATAGTTTTTACTCTTACGACATAATATTTTTACAATCTAACGGTTCTTACAATTTTACGGTGACATATATATCCAAAAAGATTTTCACCTTACCGTACACTAGCAGCTGAGTGAAATATTATGTTAGTTCGATTAATTAGTAATGTTCTATCTTCATCGGATATACCTACAAGTAAAAATGTAATCGTAAATATTAATTAGTTTACTGTAGGTACCTACAAGCTACAAATCATTACAATTGGAATAATTCTGAAGCCCAAACACAATATTATAATACAGTGCCTCTAGTCAAGATGCATTCGATAATTTCGAAAACGAAGTTCGACAATAAAATGTATGGGATTTGACGTAAGGCATCGCACGCTACATGTCACTTAGCGATGACTTATGTCAATTCCCATACATTTTTGATTTCGAAGTTCGCTGTCGAAATTATCGAATGCATCTTGACTGGAGGCCCAGTAGTATCCCTTACCCAAGCCCTTCGCTCCCACATCTCCGGCGATGAAGAACACTTTACTCTCGAACAAGCCCAGTCTCTCGTTGCGAAGACGGTCGAAACACTAAAACAAATGGTATAGAATGGGTCAAATGGTATAGATCTAAGCTTAAATCGCACGTGCACGATAGGATCGCCTATTGAAAGAAAAGTTTGTGAAGGAAGCGGCAGAGACTATACCTAATAATATCTACAATAATAATATCTATGGACGCTTTCACACCACGTCAATCTGGTCCCGTGGTAAGCTCTCGAAGTACTTGTGTTACGGGTACCAGACAACGGAAATATATTGAATATTTTGTATAGTATACTTAAATTGAAGATTTTTTTAAGACACATCCATGAACCAAGAACACAGAAAACTTTTTTGTTCCCTGGAGGGATTCTAACCCGCCACCTCCGGCTTGAGCGCTAACGCGCTAACCACTGAGCCTAGATACTAATCTTCGAGAGTATTTAAAATATTGCGAATAAAAGTACTAAAACCATTACAAATATTTCTGAATAAATATTTGTAATGGTTTTAGTACTTTTAAGTAATATGAAAATGGCACCGCTCGTACCGGCTGGCTGTAGAGCGCCGCGAGTCGCTGCTCGGGCTCCACCCCGCGCTTGCTCCGCAGCAGCAGGTACACCCGGTCCAGCTCCGGGCACGAATGCAGCAGCTTCTCCGTCAACGCCTTACCCAGGAACCCTTCCAACAAGTGAGACATATCTAATGTTGCAAGCGCCGATACGGGACACGGGTACCTACTATCGACCTAATTGAACATTTTTTATGAGCAATATTCGCGTAAACATAAGAAATCAATTACAGCTGGTAACTATTTCAAGCTGGTAGTATGTCATGGGATACTCATCCCAACTTACCTGTCCGGTAGTTGTGGTATAGTATACGGGTACGCGACCCCGGCTTCCCTAGCTATTACTGTCCTATCCCTTGCCCTCCTGGGCGGTAATATCCTACATTTCCTATTTCCCACTCTAACTTACCAATCTTCCTTTCCACACCACCTATCCTTCCCTTTTCCTATTCCTATCCTCTCCTCAAATCCGTGAGAACGCAATGGATAATTATAAAAATAATTTAATTATCCAAAATGGCGGCAATGTGGTTCGCCACCCATCACGTCTCGTTCTCGCGGAGGCGAAAAGTGGCCCATGGAGAGCCGCTTCGCTACGTTGAATGTAAGAGGAGGAATGGATGGTAAGAATGAAAGTGGATGAAGCGAAACGAGTATGTAAGGATCGTAGCAAGTGGAAAGAAGTGGTCTCTGCCTACCCCTACGGGAAAGAGGCGTGATTATATGTATGTATGTATGTAACTATTTCAGAGCGTAATTAATAGTTTTGAAATACCTACCTATTTTCTAATGTACTTAGATCTAATTTTACTAACGGCCGTTTTCAATATCGTATCTACAGTTAAAAATAGATAGCCAATCTATCATTAAAAATAGATAGGAAATGCGTTTCACAATCAAAGATAGGACCTATTTATTCTTGTCCAATCACCATTGAAGAATAGCATCCGTCTCTCTCGCCTATGCAAGCCTTTTGAAATGTTTCATTCCATGCTAACTACATAACGATTCATGTTTGAAAACATTATATATTTATTTTGCAATTAATATATTTATTAGTTAAGACCATAAATATTGTCTTAAAATTGAGAATCAAAACTCGGGATGATTTTTTACTATAGTTATCATGTTTTTTTTTATTAAATACAATAGTGAAATATAACAGATTGATGCTAGGAGTCGCGTGAAAAGGAATGTAAATTTTTAAATGAAATCAAATTTCGAAGCAAAGAGAGCAACTTTACACTACCTACGTAATAAGAATTGGCACTCCGAATTTAAAAAATGTGTTCGAACTTCAAAATTATAACATAGCTTTTTACGTAGAAAATAACCATTATATAAAAGTGCAATAGATTCAAGCCTGAAATGAAAAAATACGTTGGGTAGGTACATATTTTTGTCGATTTTATTGTATTAAAAAGTTAAATAAAACAACAAAATAACATTTTAAAGAAAGTAAAATACATAAGTAAGGTTACATTCCCACGAGTGTTTCTTTTTTGTTTTTTGAAAACTGCTCGAGGGAACGTAGCCTTAATATCAGTTGTTAAATCCAGAGAGAAATGAGAATGTAACTATACTACGTAACTTAGGTGGCACTCGGAATAAAAAAAGCTTTTCCTTTAGCTTTTTTACGTATTATCTTCTAAAGTGCAAAAGATTCAAGCCTAGAATAAAAAAAAAACTGTACGTAGGTTATTGTTTTCAATTTTATATTTAGGTCCCAATTATTAGGTTAAAAAGGTAAATAAAACAATAAACAACAAAACAACTATAATTCGATCGTTTTTATTGCATTAAAAAAATACAAAAGTAAGGCTACATTCTCACGAGCGTTTTTATGTGATCGCGACTGAAAAAACTACACTATTAACTGAAAATCGTGTACACTTGACACTTAGATTTTCAGCTCTATTGTAGTTTAGGTGCGGAGTTCTATTTACAGTGCAGTTTTTCCTGTCGCGAGTCGCGACCATAAAAAAACTCTCGTGGATACGAAGGCTAAAGGTTGGTAACCAAAATATTTCAGATTACCACATTATTAAACAACATATCCTGATTAACTTCAGCGGTTATCCTTTGGTGCAAAATAGGTAGGTAGGTACACTTTTGTAGGCCTAGCAGGCCATTAATTGACAGCGGCGTAACGTAACGTTATACTAATGAGAATCTTGAAATATGTGTCATAATTATTATTGCGTGCCCTTGAAATTGGAATCCAATACCTGCAAATTATGAAATTATATTACATTTTATTATTAAGATTTTTGTTATATTATACACATATTTAATACACATCCATGACCCAGGAACACAGAAAAACTTTTTGTTCCTTCTGCAGGATTCGAACCTGCGACCCCAGGCTTGAGCACCAAAACGCTGAACCATTGAGCCACAGAGGTCGTCAAACAAATATAATCTTATGTTTTTTCAATAAAACGAGAAGTTAAAATATGGTAAAATTTTATACAAATACTCACCGATATTCTTTGAGTTAAAGCATGTATAAACAGTGGTTAATATACATGAAGTTTTTATCATAATCACTGTTTCATCATAATAAATATGATTTTGAGTTCACTCAACACCTACGATGTTGGTTCACTTCACTAAAAATTAGTTTTTTGCAAATAACAAAACATGAGTTAACAAATTCTGTAAAAGTTGAAAATAATTTTTCAAATTAAATAGAATAGTATTTCGTAGTTTGAAATTTAAAATTAATCTGCTATTTCTGCTTAACCAATCACAGGCGATGTGTGAAAGAGTACACACGATAAAAGAGCGAGCAAGGTACATGGTTTGCACAGACGATATAATAATATCAGGTATAATTTTGAATTTCGAACGCCAATACTTACGATCGCCAGTTGCGACTTGCGACACCGGTGAAATCTATACTTTATTCTATACTAGCGACCCGCCCCGGCTTCGCACGGGTACAATACTGATACTAATACTGCGGGTACCTTACTCATAGATCTATCCCTCCCGCACGCGCACCCCCGCCTTGGTGATGTCCACTTCGCAACGGGCCGTGCAGCAGAAATCGTAATATTTTAATTTCGCCATAACTTCAAAACCAAACGTCCAATTTTAATTACTAAAAGACCAAATATTATCTACATAAACTGTACTTAGTGATAAAATAATTTATTTTGATAAGGAATAATAGCATGAGTAAAATAAACGCGTTTAAATGTAGTCAAAAAAAAAATCAAGATTTCTAAATAAAAAAATGGTTGTTGTGCCTCACTCGACATAGATAGGTATAGTGTGTCGCGGACTTTTTTGTAGATATTTATAAGATCTACAATTAATTGGAACATTTTATGGTTCTATCTTTTATAGTTTAGGCAGCGTACGCAAAATAAGTAACTTTTCTGGTTGATTTTTTACACCTTGTGTCCGAAAAACCCAAATATCTTACGAACCCTATTTTTTTTCCAAAATAAAATTTTGCCTATGTTACTCGTGGGTAATGTAGCTTTCGAATGGTAAAAGAATTTTTGAAATCGGTCCAGTACTTTATGAGCCTATTCATTACAAACAAACAAACAAACATACAAACAAAGTTTTCCTCTTTATAATATTAGTGTAGACTAATATAATAAAGAAGAAAAGTTTATTTGTTTGATTGCATCGAATAGGCTCTGAATCTACTAGACCGATTTTAATGAAATTTGGCACAGATATAGAATAGACCACGGGGAAGGACTAAAGGCTACCTTTTATCGCGACAAAGTGTACGGCTACCGCGGGATTTTTTTTGTCGCGCACGAAGTCGCGCGCAACATCTAGTTTATAAAAAAGAGGAAAAGCTTGTTTGTTTGTTTGTTGCATTGAATAGGCTCCGAAACTTCTGGACCGATTTTGATGAAATTTGGCACAGACGTAGAGTAGACCACGGGGAAGGACATAGGCTATTTTTTATTGAGGAAAAATGTAAGGTTTCTAAGAAATTAACTTTCACGCGAACGATGTCGTGGGCGACATCTAGTTAATAATATTACGATAAGTTTAAATTGATAAATACGACAGTCGACAGCGGCAAAGAACATGTATATATGTTAGACGAGGCATGTTGAGGTAAAAAAGTGTCTCCAGTTAGTTGGCCCCACTTTTGAGATTTTTGGGGCCATTATGAAATTTGAAGTATCGTGAAAAAAAGATGGCTGATATTCGAATAATGGTGAAAACAATATGACTGACATTTAAAGCATGGTGAAAACCGTACTTCAAATGTCCTTAACTTTCTAATGCAAGATTTGTTCTCTCAAATGTTACTGCGTGACGTGATAGCTTAACTTGAGTTTTGAAATCTTTAAACAGTGCTCAATAGTCGATACCTAGTAGAAGTCGAAGATGTCTCCAAATTCACAATTAGTGAAACAAAATTTGGAAAATTGTTATTTGTACAATGCTTGAGGTTGTAAAATGTGCTGCCCGAGACATAATATATATGATACTCAAGTTAAAGCAGTTTTGTGAAGGAGAACAGCAGCATCAAGGTATTCTAACACTGCCATAAAAATGCTGGCAACATTTTGTCGCGCAAATATTAAAATAATAATTACATACACATTAAAAACCGAAATATCATAAAAATAATACATGAACAACATGGTACACATTGCTATCCTCGGCAAAACGCCCGATTTTGGCAGATAAGCAAATGACGTATCTCGGTAAGCTCGGCCTACCGGAGATTATGTTGAAACTTATATTGAAATGCAGATAAAGTTATCTGCATTTCATTTGTATGAGCTTACCCATCTCTAGTAGGCTATCCGTCTTCGTCTTCTTCTACTTCTGTAGATAGGATGTGCTGCTTCGACAGGAAATGCCTACTGCCAGTAGGTTATTGAAACGCAAGTAAGGACAAAAAGATAGATTTGCCTACCGTTAGTAGCAAGGATTTTGGATAGATAGAATATTGAAAACGGCCGTAAAAGAATTCCACAACAGTAAATTGTGAGGTAAACCGTAAAATGGTAGCTGGCTTCGCTCGCCTTTTTTAACCGACTTCCAAAAAAGGGAGGCGCGGTTATACGTTCTGCTGTATACTAAGTATATTTTTTTTTGTATTGTTACGAACAACACAAAGAGACAGCGCCATCTAGCGTCAACCAATGAAACTACTTGGTGTGAACAGGGACAGCGAAGCGAATATCCTCTGGAACAATCCAACCAGTTCACGCGAGTCGCGAACATTTCTGGAACGGTCTGGGACTCGTGTCATCCGATATAAATACGCCTTAGGGTTGGGAACGAGGCGAGTTCACTTTGAGCTTCCATCGAAGCGAAACGGGCGATAAGTGAAAACTGGTGATCGGGAGTTTGAGTTGAACAGCGAAACAGGCGATATCTATGTGAATACTAGTGATGTGATGATACCGTGAGTGAAACCCACGACTTGGCTACGACTTAGGACACCGTCAGTGCTTAGTGTTTGGACTTAGTGTTTAGTATTTGGACCTAGTGCTTAGTGTTTGATTAAGTGCTAGTGAATAAAGTCCTCAAAGGAGTCAGCAGGTCTTTTTCTTCAAATCTTCGAACCCTAACACGTAACAACTGGTGTCAGAAGTGGGATTTGGAGATGCCATTGACTCCGAGAGAAGATTTCAAGAAGTGCGGCGGGAGGAGCAGCCCTGGCGGAGGAGCGACCCCTGGTGGAGGAGCGACCCCTGGTGGAGGAGCGACCCCTGGCGGAGGAGCGACCCCTGGCGGAGGAGCGACCCCTGGCGGAGGAGCGACCCCTGGTGGAGGAGAGACCCCTGGTGGAGGAGCGACCCCTGGCGGAGGAGCAACCCCTGGCGGAGGAGCGACCCCTGGTGGAGGAGCGACCCCTGGCGGAGGAGCGACCCCTGGCAAAGTGGTGACCTGATGATGGAATCCATGAGAAATCGAGGGAACTCTTCGAAATTTATATGGACACATAGGTATAATGATTTCAACTTTTTCTGAAGTAATCCAAGCATATGCTACCAAAAAGTAAGCTTTTGTACCAAGGTGCCATTACCCTGCATCCAAAAGTACTGAACAGAACTCCTGAGTCCTTATAGATACATGTTTGGGGAATCTGACGTTGTTTAAAGAACTGCAAGCATAATATGCCCTCCTACCACCTACAGTAATCATCATCATCACCGCCATCTTCACACGAAACACCAACAAATTATAACGATGACTACTCATCAGAGTTTTGTGCACCGACAATGTCTTTAAAAATTTGCTATTGCTTAAATTATATTCGTGATCATCATTATCACTGTAATATATTTAATGCTTACTGCTACATTTCTCCTCCGACTACTACAATAGATAATAATAATTATTTAATAATACAGTGTCTAATCATTATCATCACCGTGATCGTTTATTAGGTCCACAGATCGGTAATGCTTATTTGAGGAAATACCGCGGCCTCTCAGAAAACTGGCATAAAATAACGCTTGAATTTGTTTTGCCGAGAGAGTGAGAATACAGGTGGTTTTTTGTATTTATAACCTTCCTAAAATGTGTTAATAATAATATAATAAACATAACAAAAGAAAAATAATATAAATTCGCAAAAAAGTATGAAATAAAACTCATTTTCTGTTTGGGTTGGTACCGACTTCAAAATTATGAAGATTGAGTAGAGAAATAGTAAAGTTTTGCTGAATTTAAAAGGGGAATTATCTATTTAGAAAATAAGTTTTATTTCATACTTTTAATTGCATTATTTCATACTTTTATGTGTATTTTTACTTTTTTTACATGCGTAAGTTCTTGAATTAGAATAGATAATATATTTTATTAAAGTTTATTGGCAGCTACTTAATATATTATAACTTATAAGCTATTAGATACAAAATAAGATTATGCCTTTGAAATGTTACATACCTGATCCGCCGGTGATAAAAATAGTTTTGCCTTTGTAATAATCTGGTATCAATTCAATGTCATCGAAATCTCGGTCCTCTAGGAAAGTCATTTTTGCTTATTATTTTATTTAGAAGGAATAAACCTGAAAAATTATAAAAAATGCGTTTAAAAGGTACCTAGTTGTCTATTGCTTGTTCTTGCTCCTTCTTTTTCTTATTACCCGACTACAACGAAGCCAAACGGAAGGGGTCATGATTTTGGCAATCTATGTATGTACGAGTATGTTTGCTTCACCGTAGCATCTAAACTACTAATCCGATTTTAATGAGGTGTCAATAGATTCGTAATGATGACACGGGTAACATTTTGGCTATATAATAAACTAGATGTTGCCCGCAACTTCGTGCATGCAAAAGGAAATCTCGAGGTAACCGCACATTTTACAGCAATAAAAAGTAGCCTATGTGCTTCCCCTAGTGGTCTATTCTATATCTGTGACATATTTCATCAAAATCGGTCCAGTTGTTTCGGAGCCTATTCAATGCAAACAAACAAACAAACTTTTCCTCTTTATTATATTAAGTTGTGTGTGTTACCGGCAATCTGTATAATACGGTATTCTATACAATACCTAGGCAATATATGGAATACCTAAAACGTTAAGGTAATGTTTGAAATATTTTTAATTTTATACTTTACCTAAGCATTCTATACAATACTGAATACGCTGCCGACAATGTGTGTAAAATACGATAGCAGGGAAAGGCATGACAAATCTAGACATTCCAAAAGTCATAGAAAACATGCTTACAACTTGGATGCAAAATAACGACAGGTAATGTTAAAGTGATGGTCTGCGATTCGTAACTCATGAAGAATAGAGCATTTCATTCAGGTATTTACACAACACCTTACGAAGCTCTTTTCGGATCTAAAATAAAAGTTGGTAGGTATATCATCGCCTGAAGTAAAGAGGATCTAGAAAATTTGATCAAGTCATCACCAACTTCTTATTGCTCCAGAAATAGTAGATCCAGTTCAGACACAAAATCAACCTCTTAAGACTCAGCACCAACAAAGTCCCGTCGTCGAAAATTCTGAGATCTGTAATGAAGCTTCAAATGCCCAAAGTGCGTCTGATGAACATGAGGATGAATACACGACTATACGAAGTGGCAAGATTCTCGATGAGCCTGTAAATGTTGAAGATCTTCCTTGTAAGGTACATAGACAACTCATAAATGATCTGAATTTCATATCAGAATTCAGAACGTAAACAGTATTGTGTTGTGTTTGTACCGAGGAGACTACGTGTGAGCATTCGTGTAGAATATGCAATAGATCCATCCATGCTATTTGTGCTGCTCCGGAGAACGATGTTGTAGAAGGATATGGTTCTAAAGTTGCTTGCCCTTTATGTGTGAAAAACACCTTAGCTGTAGAGACATCAGTTCTAAAGAAAATTTAATAGAGGAAGAAAATCAGAAAATGCAAAAATATTATGGATTTTTTTTCTCCTGTGCCAATAGGTTACGTTTTTAAGTTTTAACAGATTACATATGAGTAGGTAAATTAGATTATATTTGTTAACCCAGAAGACTTTTGGTTGTGATTTTACTATAAATTTCTACCTTTGAAAAAATATTGTTTTTAATCAGAACTAACTACTTATAATTATTGTAAATTAAAAAAAGGGGATTTTAAGCAAATCTAATGTGTTATTTTTATCTGTCATTTTATACCCTCCTACTTACTTATATAACATAGATAAATACATGCTCAAATATAATTATTTTACACATTGCCGGTGTACTAGCAGGTACTCTATACAATACCTAGGAATTGTATGCAATACTTAGGTAAAGCATGTAATGGAAAATATTATTCATAATATTTCATACATTGCCTTGATGCCTTAGGTATTCTATACATTACCTAGGTATTCTATAGAATACCTGAATTATACAGATTGCCGGTAACATATATTATAATATATAGATTTACGTAGTCGGGTTATAGTTTTTAACTTTTATTATTATAAAATAGAAGACTTCGCGGTCTTGCCTGTGTTTTAGAATCAATCCTTCGCGCCTTTATCCTCTGTATCTGGGGAAGTTTTAGCTCGTACAATTCACTACTGAACACTGTAAGCTCCCGAGGACGCCACTACACTCTATCGGAATCGATAATTAATGATTCAACACTCATCGTATTTATACAAGCTCCTTCATTGTGTAGTTATGAATGTCATTATGGTTATAAAGCAGAGTTCATATTGATGTAGGTAAGATGATAATTACGCTAATAATAGTTACTTTACCTACGCGACACGCGTACGGTCAGTGCACTTTGCCTTTAAGTTTTTTTTTTAATTTGAAATTTCAAATAAGCACTTTTATGTTTTGTATGAATTGGCAATCGGACTAATTTTTTTTATTGCATAAATGAATAGTACTCTTAAATATGAGTAACTTCTCAGAAGAAACCGTATATCAAAAGTCAATAGTTTCAAAGGTAGGTACAGCGATTTGTATAAAAAATTTCGCGAGCCTCCTAAAAACGCTCCATACTAAAGTCGACCTACAAATGACGTCACTTGTAGGTTATAGTATATGAAGTATATGGCCGCCGGAATATATTTGTAAATATCTCCGATATTTGTGCGTTTAAGTTCATACTTACCATAATGAATGTTTTTGTATATGATGTGAATAAACTAATGATGTAGGTTTTGTTTACCAATTTCGCAATAAAAAAATATTTTTTTTTGGTATAAAGACTCGCGAAATTTTGTATACAAATCGCTGTACCTTTGAAAATATTGACTTTTGATATACGGTTTCTTCTGAGAAGTTACTCATATTTAAGAGTACTATTCATCTATGCAATAAAAAAAAAATCAGTCCGCTTGCCTATTGAATCTGTAAGCATAATAAAGTATCACTCACCATTATCACTCCAACACTACCTTACACCAACATTGGAGCACCAAGGTCCACATGTACAGGACCTCAATTCTCGTATTTAAAGTAGACTTCATTTATGGGGCCCCATACATGGTCCGATCTGCCGTCAGTTCGGCCTGAACGGATGCAAAATCGTATCGTCTGTGTGCAATTTCGAGATCGCATCAGTCGGCCGTACGGACTGAAGCGATTCGTTCCAGAGTTGCCAGCTCTGTTTTTGTGAAATTACTAAACTCGTATCGATTTCTACTAAAAACTACTAAAGAAGCTACTTAACTTAGGAATTCCTGAAGACCCCCAAAAACATTGCATTTGCGTTTTTGTTATATTTTTTCATTCATTGAATATTATTATAAATTTTACCATTAAATTAAAATATACTAGGAAATATTACGTATATTATAGTAATTAAAAGGGTAGTTTTAAGAAAATTACGGACATTTGTATTATTATGATAAGATGTATTTTTTTTTTGTTCTTAACCTAGGTCATTTTGCATTTAATTACTGTCAGGAGGGAATAAAATACTCAATTTTAGTAGTAAAACTTTGTAAAATAACTAAGTTGGCAACATTAATTCTGGCCTGAACGGGCAGCCTGAACGGACCATGTGTGGACAAATCGCTTCAGTTCTCGCCTCTTTATGAGTAATAGTGTTCTGTGGTTCTCGCCCGAGCCGCGGCCGTGCGGGCGTGTATCGTGTACAAGCGTAGTGTGAGTTTTCGCGGTGTTTAAATACAAAATTAATAAACACGACCGTAGCGCGCGGCAAACCAGAATGGACTGATGCGATTTTTTCCGTGTGTGTGCTCGAATCCGTTCAGGCCGAACTGACGTCAGTTCTAACTGAAACGATCGGCCTCTTGTCTGTGGGGGCCTTAACATTTTACTTTGTTTGGATTGAAACTTGAAAGTGAAGCGACATGTAACATGTTACCATTAACGGATTTTATGACGTTTCGACCAATCAGAGCGTGCTTCACGATGGTTTAACATTAATAAAAATACCGTTTGAGAGTTTTAGCGTGTCGGGACTTGATTGTAATTCTATTAATGCAGGTTTTGTTTTGCAGAATTGCCCCTCAGATCTGGGTTAAAGTTAACCCTGGAGTTCGTGTCGTGTCTTCTCTTTCATAAATACAAAGAACGAGAGATACAGCATGATAAACCCATGTAGGTATAATTTTAACCCAGATCTGCGCAAGTGACCTAAGAAGACCAAAATGTGTTTCTCTCCGTTTAGGTGGGTGCCTAGTGGGTAACTGGGATACCTACCTCATAAAGTCATTACCAAAAATATATTATCATGGTAGATATGGCATTATTCCATAGGTAACAATGAATATTAGGTACTTACCTAATTGTTACATTAAATTGATCAGTTTATTTTGAATTAGGTACATTATTGCACAATGCACATTGAAATCTAAGTAAAACCTCTACAGAATATTGTGTGTCTATATCCCTACAGTTTTGTTATAAATATAGGTACCAGAAAATTATGGTAATAGGTTCAAATTAATTCAGCATTTCTATCAAATTAATGTATCACGTAGGTACTTACTTTACAACAATCTATAATTCAAACGTTACTAGCTGACCCGACAGACATTGTCTTGAACTAAATATATTATACCTAATCATAATATTATTGTATTAAATTCTTCATGAAATAAATTATTAAATACCTACCTAATGTTCAATGAACTGTCTAATGATGAATTATAGCTAAGAACCATTTCGATTACATCTTGACATTAAATAAATAACCTAACCAAGAGCATGTTCCGCAAAATGTTCCTGCTTGGAGTACTGACTCCAAGCAGGAACATTTTGCGGTGTCGTTACGTGTACGTAAGCGACAAATATTGTATGAAAACCATGAAAGCACCTCTAGCGGAAGTAAAAGTAACTAAAATTTTCATACAATATTCCTCATATTTCTCGTTTACGTACACGTAACGATACCGCCAAATGTTCCTGCTTGGGGTACAGGTCATGTCTAAGGAGGGTTCCGTAAATACGAGGGCAGCACTGAAAATTTCGGGAATCAAGGAAGTGACACAACATTACTATTTAAAAATGTATTTATTGCTTTTCGAAGTATTATCCGCTAAATTTGACACATTTTTCCATACGATGGAACCAGTTATTGATGCAACCATTCCATTCGGAAGTTGGGGTCTCCAAAATGGCCGTTTTGTAGGCGTCCACAGCTTCTTCAGGTGATGAAAATCTCTGACCACGCAATTTATTCTTTATTTTAGGGAAAGTATAGAAATCATTAGGGCTTAGGTCGAGGCTGTACGGCGGATGGTCTAATAATTCTATGATTTCTTGCTCTAAAAACTCTGTTCTGTGCGCGGTGTGAGAACTCGCATTGTCGTGATGGAGGATGATGCGGCGGTTGCAGTTCTCTTTACGGAGTTCAGAAACGACCTGTGGCAAACAAATGTTAGCATACCATTCTGCATTAACCGTTCTTTGTCCCTCAAGAGGAATAGTCGCAACATGACCGGTTTTGGAGACAAACGTGGCCACCATTTTTTTTGCAACACTCCGTGAACGAACATTTTTTGTTGGCTTTAACTCATTTTCGAACACCCAAACTCGTGACTGGTTTTTTGTTTCGGGTTCGTACGCGTAAATCCAGGATTGACCTGATACGATGTTGTATACAGCATTTGAGGACCCTGCGTGGAATCTTTCGAGAGTTCTGACGCACCATGTAACGCGAGCCGCTTTTTGCTCTTCACAGAGCAAATGCGGTATCCATCGGGAAAACAACTTTTTTACACCTAATTGCTCATGCAAGATTATTTGTATTTGACTCATGCCAATGTCTAAAGTAGCCTGAATTTCGCGGTATGTCACATGTCGATCTTCCTCAATCAGCTTACGCACAGCATCAACGTTTTCTTGGGTGACTGCAGTTTTTGGACGACCTTGACGGGGATCATCACTGAGCTTGACACGTTCACGTTGAAATTTAGCAAACCAGCGATAAATTGTGGTTTTGAATGGGGCTTCATCATCTAATGTAGTAATCATCCGGTCAATACACTGTTTTTGTGTTAAACCACTTCGAAAGTCATAAAAAATCATCGCTCTAGAATTTTCTACAGTCAATTCCATTTTCTCAACGACTAAACAAGTTTGTCAAGACCTTGTGACAAGACCGAGAATCTTCTTTTAAATAAATAAACGGTATTCGATTTTTAAAACCAATTTTTCGATTTTAATATGATAGGAACAGTGGAAATATTCCATTCCCGATACTTTTAGTGCAGCCTATGTATAAACGCGTAATATGTTTTTTTTTTAAATTACTTCAAAAGTTACTGTCCGATTTGGTTCAAAAAAAATTCCTAAAGAGTTTTTAGCATGATCATCAGCATAGAAAATTTCAAGTTTCTAAGTCTCATAGTTTTGAAATGCCAGGGGGAGGACGAACTTATAAATCACTTTGGAGGTCGATTACTCGAAAACGGTTGACTTTATAAAAAAATATGTATAAAACCTTGACTTTATTTTAAAAAATCTATTCAACGATATGCCACACGATGGGGTAGAAAGAAAAAAATGTTTTCATCCAATTATTATTATTTTATGATTCCAAATCCGAGATCTATACACAATCTATGACTATACAAAATTTCATCCATTTATATTCATAATTACCGACTCTAGAAGCGCGGACAGACAGATAGACAGACGGACGGACAGAGCGAAACTATAAGGGTTCCTCAAGTATTACGGAACCCTAAAAACGTATCAAAATTTGCACATACGTTTACGACCTACGATGTCACAGACAGATACACAAAGACGCCTCTTTTTGAGTTTCGGGCTAAAATCCGAAAAAGAGAGCCGTTCCTATGCCTAAACTATAGCGAATTAAAAATAATAATTTGTGAACCTTAATTTGACAATAATATAGGGAATATTATGTGGTTTACAGCAGTGGCGAAGGCTGGTTCTCCTTCATAGGGAAGCCGGAGCCTGTATAATAGGTAGGAATTTGGATGAGGGTCGTCAAAAGGTAAGTGGTAAGGGAAGCCGACAGGAATGGAGTTATAGGAACCCCACGCCACTGGTTTACAGCCAGTTTTGTCTCCAATCTACATGTTTACTGAGTGTGCCTCAGTCAATGACTTAAAGACCATAAAGTTGAACAATGGTCCGGAAATATTATTGTAAGTTCTATAATCACAATAATACCTATAACCAACACCATACAATATTTCGACCACTGTGGCTCAGTTGTACAGCGCGTTGGTGCTCAAGCCGGGGGTTGTGGGTTCGAATCCCGCCGAACGAACAAAAAGTTTTTCTGTATTCCAATTTCCAGGGTCATGGATGTGTATTAAATATGTGTATAATATAATAAAAATCTTAAATAGTATAAAAGTATTAAATATACTTCCCGTTTTCGGGTACCTGTAGGCTGTAACACAAGTTCTTCGGATACTTAGCACGGGGCCAGATTGACGTGGTGTGAAGCGTCCATAGAATTAATATATAATATGTCGAAGAGGTTAATATTTTGTTGCTGAATTGACAAGCATGTCGGTACGGAAGTATAGTTGACGGGAACACTAGCGCCATGTTGTTTGGCGCTGATAGAGTCCAGTTTGATAAGCTCGCGCGTTCGGTGTGGTGGGAGTGGTGATCACATTTTCCCTCCAAGGAATGGTCACGGAACAGTATGCTACCAGCCGTCGTGGCGAGAGGTTGGCTCGGAAACTATCGGTGTTCTTGTTAGTGAAAGTGAATATAAGTGCTAAGTAATGAAATAAGTGCAGTCGTTATTATTTTAATAGACAGTGAAAAGTGATTAAAACAGTGTGAAGTGTTTAACTTTAGTACTATTGAGAATAATGGTGAAGTAATGCTGTTTCTCCTCTTTTCATTTTGTAACCAACATTACTCACGATAAGCCCACAATGTTAAATAGAGAGTCAGTACTTTAATATAGTGCGATATTTGAAGCATGTTTATCCCATGTCTTCTACATCAGAAAGTGGGATTTATGTTGGTTCAAGATGAATTTCAAGTCTTTGTTCAAGTTTAAAAAAAAAGTAACGGTAGTTGAAAAAAATGTGTAATCTTGTGCGGTTTACAAAAAGTGAAAATAAAATCAGTGTTAATAATGTGTATCGAGTTTGTTAGTGTGCAATCAAGGCAGCACGCTAAATGTATGGCGTAATTGCGGAAAGATGGGACAACAGCGGGCCGAATTCTCTGAAGAGTGGATCGTGCCGGGAGTTCTAAAATGACTGTGCTGCAGTGCCGTGGCAGTGGCAGACTGCGATGTAGTAGTGGCAATAGCTCGGTAAGCTCAAAGATGGGCCGCGGGGCCCCTAACTTATTGTTTATAATATGTGCAGGTGTATCTGCTTTGTATTTATTACAATCGAGGGATAGTGGTATAAACCGTGGCTGGTGGTGATGGTGTGAATACGTGACGACGGCGGTGTCACACGCTCTGGACGGTCCAGTGGCCGTGACTGCGGCGGGTCGGAAAGCTCAGCATTGGACTCCGGTGAACTTGGTTACTTTGTAAAAGATTGTAAACGCACTTGTATTCTCCTTTGGTATTATGAGGGTCTTACATTACAGTACTTACATTTTCTTTAGAAAATCTTAGATCGTTAAATTGAAATTCAATTTATTGAATAATGATTTCTACATTTTCCCGTTAAAGTTAAAGAAGTTATTTAGTAGAACATTATTGTTGTGCCGTTATTTTTATGTGCAGATGGGAGTTCGACGTTCGAACGGTAACGGCAACCGAGTACCGATGGGCGCTCCAAGGTATGCAGCGAGCAGCGCTGTGCGACCGAGCAGCTTGGGCGACAGCGCCAAGTGCACATCTTTAGTGGACTGGTCTAGTCGCTTCACAATAATGGGAGATACTTAGTGAAGTTGTTTTTGTATCATAATTAGTGGTGCTAAATTATGCTGGATTTATAAGCAAAGGTTTTTAGAAGATCAAGTAAATGAGTAAAAAGGAACTTAAAGTAAAAAACGAGTACATAGTACATATTACATCTTAAAGCCTATTATTATTATTGTTTGAATGACCGCTGAAGGTCACACCGGAAAATGCAGCACTAAAGTTTAATTTCCTTATCTTTTGGCAACTACATGTCATTATCGAGATTTCATTTCATGATATCAAAAAAAAATTGTAACATGGTGATAGCTGATAAATGAGACGACTATAGTTTTCAGTTTACAATTTCTTATAATGAAATTACCAGTGTTCTTTATTTGTTTTGGGTGTGTCATACATTCATACTGGTCTTATAAGAAAGTGAATAACACCTGTCGAGTCGATACTGACAACAGACTTCAGAGATTATTAAGTTGGTTCTTAAACAAACTACAACCTATTTATTGGACATACTATAATCTTTTTATATCAGGCGGAATCGGTAGAGATGACAAATAAGAATTTAACGTTTGATTTTTAACGATATGATACATGTTGCGGCTAGGTGTTTACACCGGTTGTTTGTTGCAATTGTTAGGCGCCTGCCAGAGGCGGATCAAACGTTGAGAGCGCCATAGGCAAACATGTCATTGGCGCCCCTGGGGGCGGGGGGTGATCGCCCAGGGCTTCGGCCTGACCGGGTATACCACCTCACTTGGCCGGAGCGCCCCTTTGTACCCTCGCGCCCCTAGGCACATGCCTGGTTCGCCTTTAGGATAATCCGCCACTGGCGCCTGCAGTTACTTAAATGAAGCTCAAACTTGCTGTTTACTTTTGAAACATAGACATACAGTTTTAATTCTTTATTGGGGTACTACACATGTAGTAAAACAAAATAACAAATGATTATCAATTTCAAAAGCGGACTTTAAAGAACATCGTGTATGTTGGAACTTTTTCCAAGTGTTAAGGAACTATGTCACTTTATCGCTTATGGTAGCCACTCTCGCTACGGTCTACTGTATGACATACTATTAAAACACAGTGTGTCTGCCTGTAAGTTAAAGAAAAGCTAAAACTTGTTGTAAACTGTAAATTTAGAATTTTACATACCTACTTTTTTACTATGCGAATTTCAATGACCGTGACATTACAATAGGTTTGTGTGGTGCATCCATTATACACACGATGGGGTTAAACTTACTATGGGACATCGAAGTTTAATTGACAATATAAAAGAGGTTCAAAGAAAAGCGGTTGCGATTAATTAAGATAAGTTTAATCGAATTAGCATTTTCATTTGACGGTAACAGCTTAATAGACAGCAATTATCTTCATTCTCGTGGTGCTTTACTCTTTTGTTCTTTGGCTTTTGGCCATTACAATGTGGTGCGTTACTTACCTACTCCTCCTCTAATTTTCTTCTAATTTCATCGAGGATCTCAAGACAGCTTTAGCATGCCCCTAGGGTACCCTTGAGATCACATGAATGAGTTTTATTTGATCCTGGAGTTTACATACTAGAGTATCCAGTTACAAGAGTTACAATGGTGGGAATATATGGTGGGGTGACGCCCGTTTTAAACGTAATTTGCACTATGCGTTATACGAGTACACAGTATTTACAGTATCCCATTACAGCATAGTAGTGATGTTATTGTTGATGGTATCCCATTACTACATAGTAATGAGTTGTTGATGATGGAATTCCGTTGCTGTGTAAGAATGATGTCAAGTATGTACGTCATTACTACACACTAATGATGTTGTTGATGGTGGTATCCTGTCGCTACTTATTAATACACATTGAGTAGTGGCAAAGGCATAATGATTTTGATGGTGGTATCCTGTCACTACTTATTAATACACATTGAGTAGTGACAAAGGCATAGCATTATGCGGTTCATATTGGTATCCTATTGCTGTGTAGTGACGATGGCATGTAGGTATGTTTGTCGTTACTACATAGTAATGATGTTGCTGTTGACGGTACAACGCTATTACTTGCTGTTTGATACAAAGATGAGGAATGGTATTATTTTTGGGTTTCTATTGTCACTTAGTGACAAGTTTTAAATGACACGTACCTAGTGATGAGGATATAGTAACGGTCACATGTTTTGCGTTGCGTCAAAGAATTGCGTTAACATCCTAAATTCTAATGTGGATGTGTCATAATTTTATGGGTGTTTAATACGGTTGGTCTACGGCATAAAAGCTATAACGGATAGAAAACATTGACCTTAGGTGTATATGAACTAAAGGATTTAAGTGGGTTTAAGCAAAAGCAAATGAGAAAAAAGTGAGCAATTGATCTCTCATTCGGTTACCGTAATGTTGTACCTAGATCTAGCTATTATGTGCGGGAGATAATCTGGTAATAGATTGTCTAAATCAAACAAAGTACAGTCAGCTTTATGAATTAAGATAGCCTTCAATTTGCATCGAGGGTTATAGAATGTCATATTACGTGATGTGATAAAAATGGTCAGGTTGGCCGAGCTAGGGTAAAGCTAATACCTTGGTTTTAAGTTTGGTTAGAGGATTAGGTACTCACGAGGTCGTGAGTCACGCAGGATGGCCGTGTCGAACACTAGCGCCATGTTGTTTGGCGCTGATAGAGTCCAGTTTGATGAGCTCGCGCGTTCGGTGTGGTGGGAGTGGTGATCACATTTTCCCTCCAAGGAATGGTCACGGAACAGTATGCTACCAGCCGTCGTGGCGAGAGGTTGGCTCGGAAACTATCGGTGTTCTTGTTAGTGATAGTGAATATAAGTGCTAAGTAATGAAATAAGTGCAGTCGTTATTATTTTAATAGACAGTGAAAAGTGATTAAAACAGTGTGAAGTGTTTAGCTTTAGTACTATTGAGAATAATGGTGGAGTCAGTACTTTAATATAGTGCGATATTTGAAGCATGTTTATCCCATGTCTTCTACATATATATATATATATATATATATATATATATATATATATATATATATATATATATATATATATATATATATATATATATATATATATATATATATAACGCGCTATCACACGAATGTGCCAGGGTTGTACCTATGAGGATTATTGTTACTTATTTGTCAATCAAATATGTTATAGAATAATTTATATATTTTAACCATCATTGAATTCTAGTTTATTAAATTTTATAGTTGAAAATATAATAAATCGCGTACCTACCTACATAATTTTAATAGGTAGGTATATAATAATAACGAAACAGCAAAGCGGGGGAAAGTCAATAAACTACTAAATACGTAGGTATTGCAATTTTAAAATTTACATACCTTTAAATTTGCAATACCTACCTACTAATAGAAAATGTTCAAATTAAACATTTTTGATTTACGATTTAGAATTAGAAAATGCAAGGATTGAAATAAAAGAATTGAATTAACAAAATAATTTTTATTAGGTATGTTTTTAATATTCAAATAAAAGTTTCGTAAATTAAACCTAATCCCAAAAGAGAGAGAATTCTTACATTTTAATCATTAGGTACTATGTACACTCACAAAAATTACATAATATAATTGTATTGTTCGTTGTCACTGAGCAGTGAGTTCCTGAGACACCATCATCATCAGTCAAATCTCTACAAAGAGTCAAGTTTTAAATGGAGGCCAAAACTCTTAGCGTGGCACTACACTATCGCCGTGAAGTTTCCCGAAAAGGCACGAACGTACAGCTTGGGAAAAAGAGTATGGCGGTAACAGCAAGTAAAAACATTTTCGAATGTATAATCTTTTATCTTTAATAGATTGGGATGACATATTTAATTTAAATATACAATATTAGATAAAATAAATAAAATATGATATAATAGAAAATAATATATTCAGCTCCTGCTGTCACCGCGACATACCTTTATATACTCATTTTTTGCCAAGCAGCCTGTCTATTCTCTAAGAACATTTTCAAATCTCGAAAGCTGAATCCGCGGTGAATGTCAAATTTGTATAATATATGATACTTGACACTCACCGCGGATTCAGCTGGCGAGATATTTGAAAATGTTCTTAGAGAATAACACTGCTGTACGTGTGACTGCCGTTCACGATTCATGCGTTCGATTTTAAATACGGCTACTATTTGCGATGGTGTAGATCCGCCATGTAACTCAGCCCGCTAACATTTGCATCTGACTACAGATCAGTTTACTTATTTGTATTGAAATAATTGAAATCTTAAGAAGTCACTATGGTATAATAGATTTATTAATGGTGCTTACAGCATATTTTCATAACAGCCAATTCTCTATGATAAAATATATTATAAGTATTAGGGCAATCGAGAATAATTTGGCAAATGTCAGTGGCAACTCATAACAACGAATATACTATATAATATCATATTCTTATAATAATATCAGATATGTTTAAAATCGTCGCCGCCCTGTAATAACTTATTAAAGGTACAATGCTTTATGTTAGATGACAAGTGGCAACTAACACGATACACAATCTCTGCAACTTCACAGAAATGCCCCTGTGAAGTTGAAGTTGCCCTCTGATGAAAGAAATCTCTCGTTTAATTTTAGCTATAAACAAAAACATACATAATTAAAAATATCATTGGTGTAAAAATAAAATACTTAATAAATATTTATAAATATACACTAATGCCGGCTTCTCGCGCTATATCTACCGTACGGTCACGGTCGAAAGTGTCACTTTAAGTAAAGTGATTTAGATTATTATCAGCTTTCGATTTAACCTATCCGGTAGATTAGCGTGTAGGGCCGATTTAAGTGTCAATATAATATTTAATAAATACTAGAGGTTCCAAAAGTCTTGTGTGATTTAAAAGCGCACGAGCAGTTGATGAAGGCGGAAATAAATTAAATTAAGAAACAATAGCAGTCGAACTATATGGCCTCTTTTGAGCAAATATTCTTTAGGGGAGGAGTGCAGTCGCAGTTTAAACCTTCGTTGTCCTATACCTAAGGCATACCTAAGCTACGTCCTACAGGCTACAACGCCGATACATAATGCTCGTTTTACGTAGATCGCAGGTTCGAATAAAACATGTATTCGGAGGTACGTCACAGGACTTCTATAATTTTGACTCCTACTTTTTTATATTGTATTTAAGTGACTAAGGATCTCTTGAGCGACAATTTTTCCCTAAGCTGCATGTCTAAGCGACACGAAGTGACCTATACCTATTCGCTAAAACTAATTAATTATATTATGTAAAATATTTTGACATTCACCAACTTAATATCACACAAACTATCGGGAGACAACTTACACATAAATAACTACACAGTAGCTTACAGCCGATTGACAAGTCAAGTAGCAACTAATTATCGTGTTCACAAAATATATATCTATATTATAAAATCTTTACAAACTTCTCGTTTAATTTAGTATAGGTACGTACAAACATAGTAGCAGCCGTCAGAAGCTGTTACATCAGTAATCATATACCTCGAGGTATGAACGGTTAAACGACAAAGGAACTAATCGCGTTTCCCAATCGGCCGCTCGACGAACTGTCGAGCAATCTCTGACTGTCCTCACACTCCCGCCGTCGGCCCGGAACGACGCGGGTCGCCATAATCTCAATTTTGGTATACAGTCTTTATTATCACACTGCGGAGGCAAGATCGCGGCTCAATGGGCGCGGGCGGCGATCGGCGGCGCTCACGTCTCGAATTCGCTGCCGTCGTCCACGACCTGCAGGTAGGTGGTGTCGCGCCGCCGCTCACCTTCGCCGTCGTCGCCGCTGTCGCTGCGGTAGGCGGCGTTGGTCTCGTCCATCGAGTCGTCGGGATTTATGAGCGAGTTCTTGCGGTCGGCTGCGAGCTTCGCGTTGCCGATGCCGTGCATCTTGCCGCTGAGCTTCTGACCCAGCTCGCGGATCTTGTCCGACTGCGACTTTATAAACGTGGACTTGGCCGTGTACTCGTCCGAGTTCTCGGACTCCGTCCCGCTCAGAGGTATCTCGCAGGGGGCGTAGATGTCATCCTTGTTTCTTTGAATGTTCGATTTCTCCTTGTCCATCCAGATGTTTGTTTTGAAATTGAACCTGCTCTGCCTGCCCCTGGGCGTCTTCAGGGCGATCCTGAATGTAGAGATGTACGCGGACAGCAGAATGAACAGGGTCCCGGTGACCAAACTCCCATACAGTATGGCTGTCTCGACTATGGGCAGGAGTTTCAAGTACAGAGTGCATTTTGTTTCCATGCTTGGGGCTAGAGACGCCAGTTTCTGAAAAGGTACAAAAAATGTAGTTGTGATTATTATAATAATATTAATCAATAAGCTTATTAACTTATTAAATTATTATTGAATATTGTTAAGGGCATTACTAATTCAAATAAACTAGTACTCAATAATCACCGTTTAAATAAGTGGAATACAGAACTGGAATGCTATCTAAATAATAATTTATATTAGTTACGTAACTGTTAAGAATTTTAACATAAAGTTAAGAACAAAAAGAAACTAAGTAGGTACCTATGTGAAGTGTACAAAACAATTCAAATATACTTACAATATCAAACCAGAGCATCGGTAGGTAAAGGTTAGAGAAGCCTTTCGTGTTTTCGATGCTGTCTATGTTTCCGATGGCCATATTTATTTGGATTTTGGTACTCAAGTCCATGGGGAAACCAGATTTCGGATTAATAAATATACTAAAAACAAAATGTACAAATTAGTAAAACGGAATCTTTGCAAATCGTAAATGTGACAACATTTAAATACATTTTGATTAATTAGAAATAGTAAGAAGGTTTATTTACCTCGTTTCATGTTTCTCCCGGTCAGGTGTGAGCCCTTCGACCTTCTCGAACAGGATATCGTCGCCCTTGTAGAAGTGAGGGTACGACAGGGCGATAGGGAAGCCGTAGTAGCAGTCCGTCACGTCTATGAGGCCTTCGGGTAAGCACTTTCCTGGAACAAACGACACGAGTTTTATCTGCTGTTCACATTGCATACGATATAGAAGCTTCCGTTTGGTTTCCAAAGAAAACCAAAGAAAGAAAAAAAATATGAAAAGGACAAGGAAACGAAGCTACCTTGATTTTAGTTTACCAAAGAAGTGATGGGCTTTGTCAACAGTTATATCTTAATATATATATTTCATCTGTGCGTGTGTATGTCACTGATCTCCTCCTAAACGGCCGACCGATTTTAATGAATTTTTTTGTGTGTTCAAGTGGATTCCAGAATGGTTTAGATTTGCAATTGGACCCGGTAGGTGGCGCTGCTTTCAATACGTCAACAAATTTAACTCTACGGCACACGGTGGGTCGAAAATCGGCTTTCATAGACATAGAAATGAAATCTCGAAAGTGATAGATTTTTTGATGGATATTGCTTCAGTTTAGTATTACTATGTAGAAAATTAAGTTTGAGATAATTTGGCCCAAAAATGAGGGAGTAATATTTTTTTTACGAAAAACTTGTATGGAGCCAACATGAAAAATTCAATTATTTCAAAAACGGCAAGTTTAACCGTAATATCCTGACAGATGGTTATAGTACCAATTATTCATGATTTTTTGGCATACATCATATAACGGTTTTAGCTGCTCTTTTTTTTTTAAAAATCGACGAAATTTTTGAAAAAAAGTCATCCTGTATTATTGCACAATTCGATAGTGTTACTATTAAGGAACAATTTCTGGAAAGTAATGGTATACGGCAAACTTGAGGAAAGTGTTGAATTTTAATAAACTCCTTCATATTTTGAACAAATGTATGAACAATTATATAAAATGCTAAAATTAAGCACTTTCCTTAACTTTCTCACATATAGTTACTTCCCAGCAATTGTTATTTACTAGCAACACTATCGAATGCTGCAATAATACAGGGTGACTTTTTTTCATAATTAACGGATTCGAATCCTAACCAAGGATGGTGACTTGGCTATAATCTGATAATGCAGTTATATTCTTCGTACACTGTGAAATGAAGGAAAATTATGTCAGAGTAATTTCTTCCCAAAAATACTGGATCTATAACTTTTTTATAGAAAATTTCTATGAAGCCAATGAGAAAAATCCAATTATCTTCAAAACGGCAAGATAAATCCTTAAATCCTTACATGCTGTTATAGTACTATTAATTCATGTTTTTTCTGCATAGTTCATGAAACGGTTCTATTTGCCATTTTTTTTTTAAATAATCGAAAATTAATTTTGAAAAAAAAAGTCACCCTGTATTATTGCACCATTCGATAGTCTTGCTAGTAAAGAACAATTGCTGGGAAATAACTACATATGAGAAAGTTAAGGAAAGAAGTAAATTTTAGCATTTTATATTATTTTTCATACATTTGTTCAAAATATGAAGAAGTTTATTGAAATTTAACACTTTCCTCAAGTTTTCCGTATACCATTACTTTCCAGAAATTGTTCTTTACTAGCAAGACTATCGAATGGTGCATTAATACAGGTGGCTTTTTTTTTCAAAATTAATATTTCGGTGATTAAAAAAAAATGGCAAATAGAACCGTTTCATGAACTGTGTAAAAAGAACACGAATTAATAGTACTATAACAGCATGTAAGGATATAAGGATTTATCTTGCCGTTTTGAAGATAATTGGATTTTTCTCATTGGCTTCATAGAAATTTTCTATAAAAAAGTTATTATATCCAGTATTTTTGGGAAGCAATTACTCTGACATAATTTTCCTTCACTTCACAGTGTACGACGAATATAACTGCATTATCAGATTATAGCCAAGTCAACATCCTGGGTTAGGATTCGAATCCGTTAATTTTGAAAAAAAGTCACCCTGTATTATTGCAGCATTCGATAGTCTTGCTAGTAAATAACAATTGCTGGGAAGTAACTATATGTGAGTAAGTTAAGGAAAGTGCTTAATTTTAGCATTTTATATAATTGTTCATACATTTGTTCAAAATATGAAGGAGTTTATTAAAATTCAACACTTTCCTCAAGTTTGCCGTATACCATTACTTTCCAGAAATTGTTCCTTAATAGTAACACTATCGAATCGTGCAATAATACAGGGTGACTTTTTTCAAAAATTTCGTCGATTTTTTAAAAAAAAAGAGCAGCTAAAACCGTTATATGATGTATGCCAAAAAATCATGAATAATTGGTACTATAACCATCTGTCAGGATATTACGGTTAAACTTGCCGTTTTTGAAATAATTGAATTTTTCATGTTGGCTCCATACAAGTTTTTCGTAAAAAAATTATTACTCCCTCATTTTTGGGCCAAATTATCTGAAACTTAATTTTCTACATAGTAATACTAAACTGAAGCAATATCCATCAAAAAATTTATCACTTTCGAGATTTCATTTCTATGTCTATGAAAGCCGATTTTCGACCCACTGTGCGGCAGTACGAACTTTGCCGGGACAGCTAGTAGGTATTATTATAAAATAACTGTAGGAAATGTACAATATATGTCCTGAGCATGATAATTGTAATATGTGGGTATGGGCATTAAGCCTGTAGTTTGTTTTAATTATATATATTAAAAAAAAAAAAAAAACAAAGAAAGGAAATAGTTTAGCTGTGATAATAATGAAATGCCCACCTTCTCTGCAGAAGCATTTGTTTTCCTCAATTTGTTTGCCGTTGTCCAGCATATGATCGGGGAAGGTGAACTTATAAACGTCGATGCCGTTCTTTACTCCTTCGCCCGTTTTAATCTACAAATAAATACAAGACATTAAAAAAATCTGCACAAGATCCAGTAGGTCCATATACAAAATAATTTTGTATGATTTGTATATAATAAAATAGTGTTTTCAATAAGCAGTCTCTTCAACACTTACCAAAGGAGCGGCTCTGCAGAGACTCTTCCTGAAGAAGAGAATGGTCTCGTTCTTCCCGATGTCTCCCTTGAACTTGGTGCCGTCGGAAGCGTTCTGCACGTTGGAGCAGTGCTTGCCCTCCCACTGCGGCAGGTCGGTGGAGCCCCGGTACGTGTCGATGAGCCCGGAGTACGACGGGTCCGTCTCGCCCGTGAATATGGTCTCGTAGTCGCCCTCGAAGTCGTACATCTGTAAACAAGTTTTAGTATAAAAAAAATATTTTTGTCATATCAAAGCATTAGCTTCTGTTGGGCCAAGGAGCTTATAAGAGCTTTACAAAAATTTATTATTAGATATCATTGAACTGATAAAGTATCCGATAGGGTAAATATTGCCAGTCCGACTCAGCGCTCAATTCTTATTGAGTCGTCAATCCTTATTTATATTATAAACCCGAAAGTTTATATGTATAGATGTATTGAAACGGGCAATACGCTCACCACTTATACCCACCACTGCAACTCTTTTATAGTCAGGATCGGATGTATGAATGTTTGTTGAAATTTGGTATGGTAGGTACTAGTTTAGACTTTAGATCAACACATATATACTTTCTATCGCAGCAAAATATACGGACCCCGCGTAATTTCTTCTTGCGCGTACAAAGTCGTGCTCAACATCTATTGAGTAATAAAGGCGCAATAAAGCTCGGTAATTACGTACATAATGACCAACAAGTAAGGGCCTAACATTCATAAAACCATTATTATCTATTAATTAACAAAACTTGTTCACATTCCGAGTGAAATAGCCAAGGCCAAAAGACAGAACCAGTTGTAATTTGGCATTTACGAGTCGATATCATAAATATTATTAAGCATGATTAAATCGCTGTGGCGTCGTGTCGCGTCTCCATGGATCAGTTCAAATTATAGCTACGGAGCCGAGCAATTTAGGTAGGTATATGATTTCATCGTCGATCGTCGCTGACACAAAGACGTAATGTAGCCTGTGTATGTGAACTAGAGAAATGTAGCGGCGAGCTCAGTAGGCTCTGATTGATAAGGTATAATAATAATTTTGAAATTTTTGGCAAAAAAATTATTTAGCAAAATTATTTATAGCACAGCGTGACCTGTCACACTTGCTATAAAATAATATACGATATTGCTATAAAATATATACTTGCTATAAAATAATGTACTATTATTGCTGCACTAAAATTTATTAACATAGGCTAGACGAAAGGAAAAATCAATATTCTAAAATAACCGGTAAAATACACAAATGACCTGTGGAAGACACTACTAGATTTACATTAAATTTATTCTTACTGGGCTAAAGAACATAATTTATATACCTACATTATAAAAATTACGAGGCATTTCTAATAAATTTTAACTGGATCCTTCAAAAACAGGTTTTAAAATTTGCAGGCGGCATGTGTGTATGTGTATTAATGGATCTGAATGGATATGCAAATAAGTAGTAACTTACGCGGTCGATGAGGCCGAGCTTGTCGAAGTAGATCCAGCCGGGCATGAAGCTGTGGCCCAGCGACATGAGCTTGGACTCGTGGCCCATCATGAACTCCCGCGCCGTCATCTTCAGCAGCGGCTGGCTGTTGGTGAGCCGCACCAGGTTGTTCAGGCCGAAGCGGGTGATGAAGTCCTTCTGGGCCGTCACGTGGGCGATACTCTTGAACAATACAAGTATTTAGCTAGTTGGCTTGGAAACCTTTTCTCGGGATTTTTGATAATGATATTATGTTATCAGAAAATCCTTATCTAGGGGCCACGACACTCGTCGAGGCACAGAAGTAATAATTATAATATAAAAATATCTATGGACGCATAGCACCACGTCCATCTGGTCCGGCTAAGTTCTCGAAGAACTTGTGTCACCTTGGTTCCCACCAGACAACGTGAAGTATACTTATACTTGCTATACATAATTTATATTTAATATTTTTATTAGGTATATTACACACATATTTAATACCCATCCATGACCTAGGAACACAGAAAAATTTTATATTCCTTCGCGGGATTCCAACCCGTGACCCTTGCAACGCTCGAACTCCAATGCGCTCAACCACTGAGCCACAGAGGTCGTCATAATGATTGAAAAACCATAATGATATTATGTAATCAGCAAATCCTTAGCAAAGGGCCACGTCGGGGCACAGAAGTAAAAATCGCATTCTCGTTGGCATCAATGAGAATGCGATTTATTTCGTCGAATTTTAATAAATGGTTGATTCTTCGGTTCACGTAGAATATACTTAATGAAACCCCTTTTAGTCATACAAAGCAATACGCTTGATTACGCGTGATTGCTTTGAGGTCATATAGGCGAAAATATTTTTAACCTCCGGCGCAATAAGAGGGGTGTAATACGTTTGATATGTCTGTCCATGGTATCGTAGCACCTAAACGGATGAACCTATTTTGATTTATTATTTTTCTTTTGAAATCTCACATGATCGAGAATATTCTTAGCTATAATTCATCATCATCAGCATCATTTTGTGCTCAAATCAGTAGCTTCAAATCTATTTACACTAATAAAATAAATAGGAAATGTTTGTTTGCATTGAATAGGCTCCGAAAATACTACACCGATTTTGATGAAATTTGGCAGAGATATAGAATAGACCACAGCAAAATGTACCTACGGTTACCGCGAGATTTCGTTTTGCGCCCACGAATACGCGGGCAACATTTAGTATCTATTATAATGTTATATTATTATACTTATAATTATAAGGTGAAAATCAGCTCTGTGTGAAATGACAAGCGCCTGCCGCTAGCGATAAGCGTCGCCACTGTAACCTGTCCCTGTGATTCGCGTAACCTTTCTGTTTAATCGGTTTCGGTTCGCACCCGACATCGCCGAGTGAGGTCACGTGACTTTGCCCTGATAATAATATGATGTAACTGTTTCAAAGTGAAATTACAGTAACTAATTATAACTCCCCACACCGAAATCGGTGACGGTGGCCGGTTTCATTGAAACCAGGCCAGTTACGCAGGAGTAATTTTATAGTGCCCGAGTGTGTGTGCAGCACACAAGAGCACTCACTCTTCCTTTACTCTCGTAATCCAGTGGGACGGATAACCGACACGAATGACAAGATATCAGGCGCAGCCTCGCAGGTCCGACTTTTTACATGCCTATCCGATGCATGGATCATTTATCATACTAATATAGCACTTACTAATATTAAACTTACGATTGTATATTATAATGTGACTTATAAATACAACAAATAAAAATGTTGTATAGATTTATTAAAACGTTCTTATTCTATCCATGAATCTGATTGGTTTCACAATTTATCTCTTATTCGGGTAATTCGGACTAAGTCAATTCACACGGAAACAAAACGATACGCGACATCGCGCTGCATTTTTAAGATAGCTATTCAATATTGATCTTTATTCATTACACAAGAAGAGACACGTTTCACTGTCAAAGTTCGAAGTTCAATGTGCTGTGTACGACTAATGTCATATGAAAAGTCTTATCTCTTGTGTACCTATTTAATAAAGTTCCATTTTGAATAGGTATTTTAATCATGCAGCGCCGCGTATCGTCGCAGTGTGGAACTGACCCTAACTTGAAACATCGTTTCAATACCAAATAAAACATGTATGTCCTAAGTACTTTCTTTTTTTATGAATTTAACCGAGAAGACGGATCGAATGAAGGTTAGCGATTACCGCCGCCCATGGACACTCGCAACTAACTCCTCTGGTGTTGCGACATGCGTTCCCAGTCATTAAAATCCCCAACGCCCCCTGTCCTTAAGGTCCATCTGTAGTCATCGTTTTTCTATGGCAGTGATAGACGATGTATGAAAAACGTTTTCTGGATGACATCAAGACAAAGACAGACAGACCAGACTGTCTTTGTCTTGTCAGTAGAAACGCTCAGTACTAACCAGCAGGGCGATGTGCGGCATGTACAGCACGTCGTCCTCGCGGTGCCCCTCCGACATGGCCTCGTCCCACACGAGCGGGTGTCGCGGGATGGCCGACAGAGTGCCGTTCTCGTTGAACGTCACGTTCGAGTGCTCCAGCAGCTCCCTGCAATCGTACACCGCATTGAATTACATGCTACGGATGATTTAATTCGCACTCCATCACCCGCACAGCAGTGTTATTCTCTAAGAACATTTTCAAATATCTCGACAGCTGAATCCGCGGTGAGTGTCAAATATCATATACAAATTTGACACTCACCGCGGATTCAGCTTTCGAGATTTGAAAATGTTCTTAGAGAATAGACAGGCTGCTCAGTGTTTGTTTTGTACACACCAGAGCCTCGAGCAGTGTAAGAGTGCAAAATTAAAAAATAACAATGAAACAATGTTTGTACATTTAACACATAATATCCTAGGTACTCCTGGTTTGGATCACCTATTTGAACAACTATATCTATATAGGTACATAGGGTCCAACCTCGGCCAGCTTGAGCTTGGTGACGCGGCCGGCCATGTAGACGTCGGTACTCGGTGCTGGTGACGTTAGCCTGACCTGTAGACGTAGGGTCCGATTTCGGCAGCTTGAGCTTGGGGTCGCGGCCGGCCATGTAGTCGTCGGCGTTGCTGACGTTGGCCTGTGTCTACTACTGACCTGTAGACGTAGGGCCCGACCTCGGCCAGCTTGAGCTTGCTGTCGCGGTCGTCCATGTAGTTTTCGGCGTTGGTGACGTTAGCTTGTGTCTACTACTGACCTGTAGACGTAGGGCCCGACCTCGGCCAGCTTGAGCTTGCTGTCGCGGCCGGCCATGTATTCGTCGGCGTTGGTGACGTTGGCCTGGGTCTACTACTGACCTGTAGACGTAGGGCCCGACCTCGGCCAGCTTGAGCTTGGTGTCGCGGCCGGCCATATAGTCGTCGGCGTTGGTGACGTTGGCCTGGGTCTACTACTGACCTGTAGACGTAGGGCCCGACCTCGGCCAGCTTGAGCTTGGTGTCGCGGCCGGCCATATAGTCGTCGGCGTTGGTGACGTTGGCCTGGGTCTACTACTGACCTGTAGACGTAGGGTCCGACCTCGGCCAGCTTGAGCTTGGCATCGCGGCCGGCCATGTAGTCTTCTGCGTTGGTGACGTTGAACAGGTACACCTTCGTGTAGAGGTTCACGTCGGGTTTGCGCCACAGCTCGTAGATCTCGCCGCCGTCGCCCAACGTTATTTTCTGGAAAGAAATAAAATAATAAAATACCAAATATTAAAAAAATCAGCATTTCAGTTTTAATTTTGAATTACATCAAAATAAAAATCAAGAGCAAAGAAAACATACCTACTGACGCTCGAAAAACATACGACACATTATGAGGCAATCGGGTAAAAAGAAAGAAAAATAATAAATTAGCAAGCTGATTATGGAGTAACTAATGCAATGAAAATATTATACCTATTATTATTATTCAAATTTATGTAACGTGTCAATGGCGGGAGCCCTCAAGTTTATGCCCTACCAAAAAAGTTCAACGCGCGTTGGGCGGTTCTCAGTTCCCACTCCAAAATTAGAAAAAATAAGTTCATAAGTAGGTGGTCTCAAGTGGCCGTAAGTTATACTCGTAGATCACAAAATATGTGCGTTATAAAATATAAACATAAATTAGATTCATTTTGAGGAAAAAAATTGCATCATATCTGGTTTTCCCTCAAAAACAACAGCGAAAAGATATCGGAGTCGCTTTAGAGCTTTGTTAATTGATGCAAATTGGATTTTTAAACAAATATGGATTTTATAAATTACTAGCTGTAGGTACCTACCCAATAGAAGTTGTTTTGTCTTGACTATTAAAAATTAAATTAAATACCATTTATTTCGGGCTGCATAGGCCCATATTATAAATACCTTATAGACTAACATACATATTACTATATTATATAACTAACACTAACACTAAACACGTATTGTCTGCGACGTGGGGCGCGAAGTGTTCGGAAGTCGTCCTCTGAATCTTCTGAAGGCGACTCCAATCGGCCAGAACTCCTCCTTCTCGAAGGTCGGTAAATGATGGGTTGGAACTCTCACCACAAAAGAACTAAAATTCACTCTATGATGAGATTCCAACCGCTCGACCCTCAAGGCGAAGCTGGTTTTGCTCCTGATGTAGTCCACGACCTGCTCGACCGTCGTAGACCAATGCAGCCGGGACACGTACAGCGGTGTCGCAGGAGTCTCACACCGCAACAGCTGCTCGGGTCCTCCGGGTGCGGTGCCGCGATGGTTGCGGACGACGGGTTTCTTCTTCTTCCTCTCGACCTTGATGAACCCGTCATCATCGCACGTTCGGTCCTTTTTAGAAAGAGGACGCTCTTTTGCAGGGGCCTCCTTCTTCCCTTTGTTTTTCGAACGCGGGGGAGGTGGCGGGGGTTCGCTAGCGGCGACACTTGCGTAACTCGGCACCGGCTCCTTAGCGGGCGGGGAGCGGGCAGCGGGGGCGGCAGCAACGATGTTCGTTGACCCGTCGGATAATGCTGACGGGCTAAACGTGACCGCCTGCGCGCCTCGACGACGAGTGACGTTTGCTGCATCAGGTGACCTACATATTGAATTAACACTTTTTAGCTGTGATAATTCACTACGTAGATCACTTATGGTAGACTCTGATGCCTGCAATCTACCTCGGACTCCGGCCAGTTCTTCCTTCAGGAACTTGATGTCCTTCAGTAGGCTGACGACGTCGACGTGGTCCAGTGTCACAGGCGGTAGCTTATGCAGATTTTTCGCTACAAAAGCTGGCACCTCATCCGGATCCGTCTGCTTCAGCAGGGAGATGATGTCCTGCACGCTTCTCTCGGTTCCATCTCTCCGTCGCGATGGCATGTTCGCGCTCTGGCCGAGCGTCTCGTACAGCAAATGCTTCCCTTCGCAAATCTCCTCGCTGGTGAACGATGACTTGCAGATCTGCATTATGCTGACCTCGTCCATGGTGTCGATGGCGTGCTGGATAAACGCCAGCAACTCATTGACCACGAGCGCCATGATCGCGTGCAGCGGCAATCAGCCGCGCGATTCGCAAAAATATTAATTAAATAATTAATATTTGCTGCATGTGTATTTAACGCGGAGCGCGTCCGTTCGCAAGCTCGACACATTACACACGATGACTATGAACTGCAGTAAATAAATAACTACCTACGTACATTTACACCAATAATAAAGTACACTTCCAACCTACACGATAGTAATATCTACATCTACAACTACATACACCAACCTATACCTACCTACTACCAATACCTACAAAATACATATTATACCTACCACCTACACCTACCTACTACCCTTACCTACAACCTACAGGTAATGTGTGAAATAATTATTGACCACTGAGGGTTGAATATCGCTATAATTAAACAATGAGGGTTTGTTTTAGAAGGGTGAAAATTGAGCTTTAAAATGCAGTATTTTTAATGCTAAATCATAAATAATAAAAAATATGTTTTTTTTATCATTAACCTTATCACATAAGGATATAAAATAGCTTACATTATATTCTCATAACTACCAAGTACACCTGGAAAGCTTCATAAAAATCGGTCAAGTCGTTTCGGAGAAGTTCTAACAAGTTCTGTGATAAGAGAATATTATATTATAAGATACCTAGTTGAATAAATATAATAAATAATAAGTAATTATTAATAAAAACCTAAAAAGTCACTATTGTAGTGCTTTATTTTTTCCATAAAATAAACCAGTCCGCACTCCGCGGGCAGCCAACTTGGCACTCGACACTCGATACATAAATTCTGCCGAAGTTGGATCCGGTTGAGCTTCAGGACATCGTGTGCCAGTCTGTGTTATGTTCACAATAAATTGTAGCACAGGTCTCGACACGTGACACAACATTCTCTCACGACCTCTGTGGCTCAGTGGTTCAGCGCGTTGGTGCTCAAACTCAAAACTCAGGAACGGCTAGACCGATATCGCTTTTTTGGTCTTGGAATAATTGTGGAGTCCAGGGTGGGTTACTCATACGAGTATGTGTGGGTATTTCTAAGTCGTAGTTTCCATTGTAGGTGTAGTTATTTATTCATTCCAGTTTACATATTTTAAGACAGAACAACGTGTGTCGGGACAGCTAGTTAACAAATAAATATAAAAGACTAGCTGTTTCCCGCGGCTCTGCCCGCGTAAATATAGCGTCCCTCGGGAACACTGTACTTTTTCGGGGTAAAAAGTAGCCTGTTTTAATCCAGAGCCTAAACTACTACCATACCAAATTTCATCAAAATCCGTTCAGTAGTTTTTGCGTGAAAGAGGAACAATCATCCATCCATACATCCATCCATCCATACATCCTCACAAACTTTTACATTTATAATATTAGTAAGATAAAATGACCACAATATCACTTACATAATTGAATATGAGATCGTAGGGGCGGACGAACTGCACGAACAGCGCCGTGCCAAGCGCGAGCAGACCCATCACCAGGAATATGAACGAACCTGCAAATGAAAAGGATATTTACTATGTGTCAGATAACTATTTACAATGTGTCAGATAACTATTTACAATGTGTCAGATAACTATTTACAATGAGTCAGATAACATAATAAATTGCCCTACACCGTAATTACACCTAAAAATAAAATGATGTACACGAATGTGTTATCGTGGGAAAAGGCTTCAGCCGATCATGGGCTTGCATGATTTTAATTGGACGCGCGCAAACTAAAAAATAACGGTGACTCTGTCTTATAAAACTTCTTAAATTATTCCCAAAAATGTTGAATAATTAAAATTCAGACGTGCAAACACGGTAGGAATTTATTAGATCTTGTATGACGAGTGTTTTTTCACGTCGAGTTCGAAAGGTTAAACATTTTCCACCTCCGGAAAGCTCATGGTCGGTCACCAACTCACCACTACTTATATTTCAATAATTTAATTGATTTCAAACTAGAATTAATTGCCCGCAGCTCCGCCTGCCGAAATACTGTATCCCACGGGTACGCCGTCCTTTTTCCAGATAGAAATTAAAAAGCAGCCTTTGTCCAGAATAATCCAGAGCTTCAACTACTACCGTACCCAATCAAAATCCGTCTAGTACTTTTTGCGTGAAAGAGTAACAAAAATCGATCAATCCCTCCATACATCCATCCTCACAAAGTGAGACACAAACTTGCACGTCTAATAACTCCCCACCGATCTCGGTGCCGGTGGCCGGTTTCATTAAACCAGACCAGTTACGCAGGAGTAATTTTATAGTGACCAAGGGTGTGCGCAGTACACAAGAGCACTCTCTCTTCCTTTACTCTCATAATCCAGTGGGACGGATAACCGACACGACTGAAGAGAGATCAGAACCTCAATTCTCGTATTTAAAGTAGACATAATTTTACTTTGTTTAGATTGAAAGTGTAGCTACATGTTACCATGGTCCATGACTAATTTTATGACGTTTCGGCCAATCACAGCGCCTTTCACGTTGGTTTAACGTTCATAAAAACATCGTTTGAGAGTATAAGCGTATTGGGACTTGATTTTAATTTTATTAATGCAGATTTTATTTAGCAGAATTGCTCCTTTGGCGCAGGTCCGACTTTTTACACGCCCATCCGACGCATGGATCATCTTTCTTATGTCAGACAATCAGGTGATCAGTCTACATTGTTCTAACCAAACTTGGAAACAACATTTTTTGTTGTTCCAATACGGTAATCGAACCCACGACCTCCGAGTCGAGAGCCAATGCTCTAACCACTAGACCACGGAGACTGTTAAACACTGCTGTTGCACGTTTATAACAGTAGTAAGATTAGGCAGATATTATTTCAGATAAAAACTCTTTTGCTAGCCTCTGTCTGCTGCACTTAACCCTGGAAATGCTACGCGAAGTGTTCAATATCACATATTGTGGTATTGACTAGAATAAGGTCAATTACCTTTGATATTGAAACTCGAGTTTTTATTAATTTAAGTATTAATTAAAGTAGTCCAAAACCCGTTATCATAATTGACTATAAAATGTATGACACGTAGATATTAAAGTTCTAAATCTACATGTACAGTCGCGGATTAATCCGGTGTACCACTTCTGAACCTTATTGCTAAGTAGTAAGGTCGAAAAGCGCTACACCAGATATATCGGCGACCCTACATACCTAGATATTGCTCAATAAGCACGGATTCAATATCAGATTCGCCCCATGGTCACGTACAATGAACGATTCAATTACAATATTTATTACTAGATGTTGCTAGCGCCTGCGTGAGCGCAAAAGTTAATTTCGCAGAAATCGTACGTTTTTCCGCGATAAAAATGGCTGCTAGATAAAGTAGCCGAATCGTCGCGTCGGGAATCTACATAAATTAAAGTGAAGTGTATTAGTTTACAATGAACTAGATGTTGCTTGCGACTGCACATTTCGCAGAAACCGTACAATTTTCCGCGATAAAAAGTAGCCTATGTCCTGCTCCGTGGTCTATAACTGTGCCAAATTTTATCAAAATCAGTCCTGTAGTTACGGAGCCTATTCAATATAAATAAACAAACAAACTTTTCCTCTTAATTATATTAGTAGGTATAGATTTGGGTATTCGTTTCTAAGTAAACTTAGATACAGTAGCTTAGTAGGTACGACCACGATCTCCATGCCTTTCGGCAATCGTCGTTTTTCATACGTCAGTCATATTTTCCATAGAAAAACGAAGATTACCGAGGCTCTGCAACTTGGTTTTAGGTACTGTACATAATCATTGGAATCATTAAAAATACTTATCTATTATCAAACGTGTCCTTACTTTCGTAATAATAAAGACATCAAAGATAGGTAGATATAGAACAATATAATCCACATAAAGTTTAGACAAATACATTTATTTGTAATTCCATTAGGTATAAGGTTTGTATAAATATTTCGTATCTACAATACTTCATACATAATCTAATATACTTAATTACTAGAAACCGCATAATATAGGTACGGCTAAGTGGGACAAATAGAACAATCTATAAAGTTCCACGTAAGAAGTTAATTTGAGCGAAAAGAGAAAGAACACCTCACTAGAACTCCCACAGGAATGCGTTTTTATCAACAGGAATGCAACCAAACCCTTAACATTATTATATTGTTCGGACTTCCACCGTACACCTAATTATACATATTTTAAATGTAGGTAACTGAATACTCATATATTTATACTCTCATATTAATATTCAGCGCCGTCCTACTGTTTTAAAATTCTTTTTAGCTTACATAGAAGATAGAACATTGTTTTGTTGTTTGATGGCGTCACAATTTCTTATTAAAAGCACATCTTGATTTACTCCATGAAGTTTGGTATAGTTAAAACTTAAACAATACAATTCAAGGTAAACCTTCCTTTAAAAAAAAATAAAGTAACACACTACACTCTGTAATACAATAGTTGTAGATTTCATGTCAAAGTAATTATTGTAAACTATTACTACTAGCGAAAACTTTTAATTGGCTTAGTAGGTAATTGTGTATTCTGTTGTTAACTCTATTGTATCTAGCTGTAAGATTTCCATGTATTTTAAAAAAAAATAAAAAATAAAAATAAAGGCCTTTTAAATGGAATAACTAACACCGTCTTGTTCACGGAATTTTGGTCTTGTTAATCAAGTCTGAGGTCAAATAATATACGATTAACATAATTTTAAATATGTTCAACATTATGTACGTATTATGTAACATAAAAATGTGATCACACTGTTATTGTCCGACTGAGGTGTCGTAAGAACCTAGTTACTTGTTGTTTTTTTTTTTCTAATTAATATGATTCATTATTATTTACATTGCCTTTCATCTATGTATTAATATTTATATATTAATACATAGAGAGTAGAGACTAAAATTAATCATTAGACTTAAAAGCTAATTAAACTAAGCGAACCTAACACATAATCTACCTTGGTTGTAGGAACTGACCCTTTTGCCAAGATGTTATCGCTAATTACAATGACGTTACAAATAAAAAAATATATGGCATATAAACATCGCGTGCTATGTCACTTGGCTAACGTTAAGTCAATCTATACTTTCAATGTCGAAGATCATGATCATTAACGATGGCATGTAGGCTAAGTGCTAACGGCCCGTTTCAATAACCTATGTACTAATAATATTTGTTATTGGTACATAGGTTATTAACTAATATGTTATGTATTAACTATATAACGTTTTTAACGTCAAATCTGTATTGCGAAGAACCGGCAAATGATTGAATGATGACGTTTTTAAAAAAATAGTTATAGACAGATAGGTTATTATTGAAATAACCTATCTATCTATAACTGTGACGACCTCTGTGGCTCAGTTGGTTGAGCGTGTTGGTGCTCAAGCCGGGGGTCGCGGGTTCAAGTCCCGCCAAAGGAACAAAAAGGTTTCTGTGTTCCTGGGTCATGGATGTGTATTAAATATGTGTATAATATAATAAAAATCTTAAATATATGTATAATTTAAAAGTATTAAATATATTTCCGTTGTCTGGTACCCGTAACACAAGTTCTTCGAGAACTTACCACGGGATCAGATTGACGTGGTGTGAAGCGTCCATAGATATATATAAAAAAAAAAAACGGACCGTAAGCGTTCTGCACCACGGGCCACGGCCCACGTACCTGCGAGTAGTGTGCTCGTAAATTTCGAAAGTGTTTAGATTTTGAAAATGTCGATTTTTACTTTGAACTTTAAATTAATAATAATGTCTCTATTTTACGGTAGGATAATATTATGTTTTATATAAAAAAACATATCCACGGTCGTAAATACTTTTCTAGATTGTGCTAAACAAAAGAATTACTCAATTGTCCAAAGCATCCATTGTTTTTGCAGACCAACGTATATGTAGTAAACACACTTTAATTATTATTTTTGTCTAAATTACGCTGCGGGAATCCCAAGTTTTACTGAAATTCCATTATTGTAATTAATATAATTTGTATGGCACATAATTAATAATTGTGGAATATTTTTGTTATTGTTCTGTGATAATATTCAAACAATAACAATTCTAACTTAATTAGGATGCTTTTATATCCATATAAACAGCTCCTGCGGAGTTTTTTCGTTTTTTCTTTTGTGTTACGTGTTTAAAAAAGCGTTTCTAGAACTTCAACAACCGATGAACAACCTAACAAATTGTTCTGATATGGACGCTGATAATGATGCTGACTAAGCGAATTATAACACCTATAAATAACATAAGACCAAAGGCACACACCTCCGGCGCGGCGCGGCGTGCGTGGCCGAGGTGGCCAACGGGCCAAGTTCTAGGTCAGGCGCTTGGTGTGACCGCTCACACGCAACATCAAACCCAATGACCCGTCTATTGTTATCCATTCAATTACAGTACATAATGTATTTAGGGAATCCATACATCATCTGATGATTGACAAACTTCAACGTGTAACAAAATTGTATATCTACATTATCTATCCTTATCAAACGCACAGCAATGTATATTTAAATAATAATATCCATTATCCATTATCCATATATGTATATGATCTATCCTTATCAAACGCACAGCAATGTATATAAATAATATCTAAGATAGGTTACAAATTTTATGTAGGTATTTCTAAGTTTTATTTAAAAAAATTCGCTTTCTGCACACCAACCTCAAAATCAACACGACACAATAGGTAACTACATCAGCTATTTTCATATATATAACGATGATTGCCGAGTGACATTAAGCACGTGGTCGTACTGTATAAATGTCAATTTGTTACTCTCTCACACTCTCTCTCTCTCTCTTAAATTTAGGGATATGACGTGTCGCCAAATAATCTACTGTCCACGGTGATTGCGATGACACAACAGGTAAATATGACAAAGTATCGAATACGGGTTCAGTAAAACAATGACACAATCAAAATAATGAAAAACATAATATAAATTTCCGCAGCGCCAGCAAAAAATGAACAGTTACTTAATACCATAATATTACGATATTGACTTTTTGTCTCGGAGTCATGAATTAAACTTGGGTGTTAGTAGTGGAAACCTACACGATTCATAACAATTATAGCTACTATACACTAGTGATGCGCATTCGTGTCGATTCTTCTTTGTTTTCTGTTTTATTCTTAATTTAAATGTGACTTGTGACATTGGATGGAACACTCTTGTTAGGATTTTACGCCATTTCTCATTATGATATTGATATTTGATGATTAGTGATTACATTTTATATATTGCATTTTAAAAATAGTTATCTCTATTCAAGACTTTTAATATTCTTTAGTTTATCTCTTCTATTAACTTATAAGCGATAAATAGAATAGGATCTTGTTTTTAAACAAGAAGTAAATTTTAACATGAAGAATGATAAGGAAATAAAACTTAATTACTATTAGACTACAATAATATGATCTTTGCGATTAAAAACTTGATTTTTAGCATAATTTGAAATTGAAACTAATGATCATTAGCTTTTGGTTGGATTATGGATGGAACTTATTAAAATAATATCATAAATTTATTTTTTCTATAAATCTCCACTATAAATGTGTCTAGGCACTTGTTATATATTTTACAAACGGCTTTGAGCAGTTTTCATATTGTTACGAGGATTTAATATTAAAAAGATAATTAAGACTTTCCAGAAATCGCGAAATCATACGCACGTAAGGCCGACGCTTGTTTCGAGGTACTAGGCCCCCATACATTGCGTCCAGAAGCTATTCAGTATTTTTTTACTAACGCGCGTATCGTACTGGATTGCTTGACATTTTGTCTAGAAGATATTGGCATTACGCACGTAGGTCTACGCGCGTAATTCACCTTTCTAAACAAGGTCTAAGAGTTGAAAAATGAAAGGTTGAGGTATAAAAAAATATATTTTTGGTAAAACAAATTATTTGTGTAAATACCTTAATAAGAAATTAACTTAAGGCGTGTCTCCTGTTCGAAACATTACACAGAAAACATGAAACATTGGGGCGTGGCTATACACATTTCTCTAGGAATAGACAATGTTTTTGTTTTCGGAGACGGACGGAAAACATTCCCGCGCGGGTAGAGAGGGGAAGAAATGTTTCGTTTCTTATCTAGTGTTCACATCGTTCACATTACACCTAGGTACAGGTTTTTTAGGGTTATAGTTTTGCTTGTTGTGTTTTTTGTGTTTATTTTTGTGATCGCTCATAATATATGGCCTGACTTAATTAAAAAACGCCAATTTTGTCAGTTTTCAATAGAAATGCGTAAAATGGCGCACATATTTATGAGTTAAAAAAAATACTTTTATGAAACACCTAAAGTGGCCTTATCAGAACCCCTCTTTTCTCCTAGATTCTATACCTACAATCACTAAAACTGCGAGCGCTAATACGTCTTCCTCGTCGGAACTTAGATAGTGTCTGGACAAAATGTTTTGTTTCAACCAAAAACATTTTCTGTAGCTGGAGACAGCTTGTGTATGGAAACAAATGTTTTTGTTTCATGTTTTCTGTGTAATGTTTCGAACAGGAGACATGCCTTTAAAGTTTCGATTTCAGAAAGCAAGAAAAAACAATCATTCCCGGAAACAGCGTGTGCTGTACAAGTTAAAAATAAAACATTTTGCTCATCGATATCGACTTGTTTAGCATAGGGCTGTCCCGGCGAACGTACCTACGTCACTTACTACGGAGAATTTTGACGTAGTAGTAACAAGGTTGAATGATTTATTTCTTATGATGTAGGAATTTTAAATTGCAATTAACCGGTTCTCATTCTACAATTGTCGTGTTCAGTATGTCGTATTTATTTCAAAGGAAAAATGTTAATGCTTCTAAGCGTTTAGAACAGATTAGTCACCATAATGAAAATAATATAGATAGGTATGTTTACGGCACCCAGTTCTTTAAAATGATTCAAATCTATATACAATAGAGGTTCTCAAAGACTATAAAAGTCAAAACCTATTTTGTTACTAAGCGGTGAGACAGGGGCGAAAAGTAAAAATAATTATAATGACCAGTTGCTAGAAAGACATGAGGGTGAGGTTAGTAAGAGGTTAGTAACCTAGTATCTATCTAAATCTATACTAATTTAATAAAGAGGAAAAGTTTGATTGTTTGTTTGCATTGAATAGGCTCCGAAACTACTGGACCGATTTTGATGAAATTTGGCACATATATAGAGTAGACAGGGAAGGACATAGGCTACTTTTTATCGCGAAAAATGTACGGTTTCTGCGAAATTAACTTTTTCTCGCTCGAAGTTGCGGGGAACATCTACTATTGTATAAAGCCCTCGACACTTGAACCAATGCTCGGCAATGACAAGAGTACCCCCCAAGTCAGGGTCATGCGAGGTCAGGTCAGACTGACCCATTGAGGGGTCAAACTCCCACCCGTCTCGAGTGTCGATACATCAAGATTACCCGAGCACCGACAAGGTTCATTTTACATAACTGTATTCTAAATTACTTATATTAAAATTTAATTCGCAATTTGAAACATGTAAATCATATGTCCAACCACATATTTTACTAGACACAAACGCGGAATGCGCAAGAACTGTACGTTTTGTCATACATAAAAAAGTATAGCCTATATTCTTTCCCGTGGTTCACTATATCTGTGCCAAATTTCAACAAAATCAGTCCATTCGTTTCGCAGTTTATTCGATGCAAACAAACATACAGAAACCAAATCATTCCTCTTTATGATACCTACTTTATACTTTTAATTATGACGTTACGTCGATAATCCGTTACGAAGAAGTCTCTCCAAATTAATTGGCAAGCGATTTTATGTCGGCTCGTAATCTTAAACGATGGTTATAGGTAGATACCTATAACCGTCGTTTAAGATTACGAGCCGACAGTTTAAGATAGTTTTAGGTAGATACCTATAACCGTCGTTTAAGATTACGAGCCGATGATCCGAAGTTAACTTGATCTTTAACAACTTTTATGTTGTTGTTGTGTTAGTAGCATAGTGATTTTCCATTGAAAACAAGATTTAATGTCTCGATAAATCAGTAATTCTATAAAAACTACTGTACATAAAGTTAATTAAAGTATATATATATCGATAGCATACTCTACACATTATATTTTCACTTAATTTTAGTAAGGATATAATATTATATTATGGAAGTAGTGTAATTGTGCCTATATTCTGAGGTATTTTAATTTTTATCCCATCTATCTCCGTAGGGCTATTATATCGGGTGTCCGGTAATTAATGGATAACCTTAAAATGTCTTATAGTAGAACTTATGGTCATTCAAAAAAAAATACAAAAAAAAATCTATCATAATTAGTACCTAAGATAAGTTATTTTTAGAGAAAAGTCTATTTTTTTAGCTTATTTTTTAGTTTTTTGAACACTATGACCAGAAATGAATGAATTACATCGATTTTTTTATGTTTTCGTATTGTAGTATAACCATGCTGATAGATAGAAAATAAATTGTATCACTAGCTATTGTACTTTTTTTTAAAAAATGTGTGCAAGTTGATTTATTTTCGAAAAAATTGCATAATTTATTTTTTCATCGAATTTTAAACATTATGGGTATAAAAAAAATGTATGAAGGCATGAGTGACCAATAATTTTTAAATAATTCTGGTTTTAAGTAGATTTTATACTGGTACAATTCATCATTGTATCTACCATAAATAGTGAAATTATTGCTATTAATGTAGAAAAGGAGAAAAATGTACTAATGAAAGAAAGTAGGTAATTGGGGAAGAACTTTAAGAAAAATAATTGTACCTGACCATTGGGGGTTAATAAAAACAGCGTTTAATATTAAGAATAGGTACTTAATTTTACACGTATTTACAATAAATATTCAAATTGTTGGCCTCCCACTCTTATGCAGGCCCTACATCTACGGATACATGGTCTTCTGAGCAATCTAGTATATCGTCAACGTAACAACCTCCGTGGTCTAGTGGTTAGAGCATTGGCTCTCGACTCGGAGGTCGTGGGTTCGATTCCCGCATTGGAAAACAAAAAATGTTTTTTTCAAGTCTGGTTAGGACAATGCAGGCTGATCACCTGATTGTCTGACAAGAAAGATAATAATCTATGCGTCGGATGGGCATGTAAAAAGTCGGACCTGCGCCTTATCTCTCATCAGTCGTGTCGGTTATCCATCCCACTGGATTACGAGAGTAAAGGAAGAGAGAGTGCTCTTGTGTACTGCGCACACACTTGGGCACTATAAAATTACTCCTGCGTGAATCGCTCGTAATTACCGAATTCGGTGGGGAGTTATTATATCACTTTTTTGATGCGGCTGCTCTAACACGGCTACGTAGTTCTTCCAAAGACCGTATAGGCTTACGGTACACCTCTTCTTTGAGGCAGCCTCAATAAAAAAATCCAATGGATTTAGATCCGGTAAACGCGGAAGCCATAAAATTGGCCCTAGACGCCCGATCCATCTGTTTAGGTGCGTATTATTGAAATATGCACGAACGGGTACAGCATATATGCGCAGGATAGCCGTCATTTTGTAACCAATAAGAGTCCCTCAGCTCCTCAGGCACTTCTAATAATTTGGGGAGGGGTAAATCTTTTCTTTTCACGCTTAAAAGTAACAATTTTAAACATATTGCATTAGTATTACATTAAACATTTCTTTGGTAATTTTTTCTACTTTTCTACATTAATAGCAATAATTCACTATTTATGGTAGATACAATGATGAATTGTACCATTATAAAATCTACTTAAAACCAGCATTATTTAAAAATTATTGGTCACTCATGCCTTCATACATTTTTTTTATATCCATAATGTTTAAAATTCGATGAAAAAATTAATTATGCATTTTTTTCTAAAATAAATCAACTTGCATAATTTTTTTTTAAAGTGCAATAGCTAGTGATACAATTTATTTTCTATCTATCAGCATAGTTATACTACAATATGAAAACATTAAAACCCGATGTAATTCATTCATTTCTGGTCATAGTTTTCAAAAAACTAAAAAAATAATCTAAAACAATAGACTTTTCTCTAAAAATAACTTATCTTAGGTACTAATTATGATAGAATTTTTTTTGTATTTTTTTTGAACGGCCATAAGTTCTTCTATAAGACATTTCAAGGTTATCCATTAATTACCGGACACGCTGTATAAAAAAATTACAAATAAGCAGAAACTTTGTGTCGTCTTTATCGTGATGTTATATTTTTTTTGTATAAATTGTTATATAAATAAATAAAAATAATGTGTGTAAGTATATTAAATTCTGTCCAAATTCTTATTCCTACATGATATGTTTATTTATATCAAAGTCTAGTTTTACCCGCGGCTTCGTCCGCGTGAAATTGGGTTTTTAACGATATCTTTATAATAATTTAAAACTTACATCCCCTATTTTACTCTCTCAGGAGTTGAATATTAGAAAACGCTGAAATAACTACCTCGTTATTTTTCTATACATACATACATACATATAATCACGCCTCTTTCCCGTAGGGGTAGGCAGAGACCACTTCTTTCCACTTGCTACGATCCTTACATACTTGTTTTGCTTCATCCACTTTTATTATTCCCTTCATACACGCTCGTCGGTTTAGGGTACTCTTGACCTAGCCTTTTTTCAAGACGTCCCCGATTTGGTCTTGAAACGTCCGCCTAGGTCTACCCCTTCCAACACTTCCATTCACACTCGCATTATACACTTTTTTCGTCAATCGTTCTTCATTCATTCTCTCAACATGGCCAAACCATCTCAGCATACCTTCTCAATTTTTGTCACTACATTTTCTTTAAAATAATAAATGTCTTCTTCTTCTTCCTATTTTTCTATACCTACTCAATTCCTAAGATTTTCATGCAATTTTTATACCCTATATGGGTAACCCCTTGGAGGTTGAATCTTGAAAAAACCTTCCTTCGTGAATGCCTACGTCATATGAGAAATACGTATGCAAAATCTATTTGTAGCCTAAAGGGTTTCGCCTGTGCGTTGATCAGCTTTACATATATTATATACATGTTATACACAAACTTGTACCTACAACAATCATATCACATACTAGATGTTGCACGCGACTTCGTACGCGCAAAAGGAAATCCCGCGATAACCGTACATTTTGCCGCGAAAGTAGCCTTATCCTTCCCCGTGGTCTAATCTATATCTGTACAAAATTTCATCAAAATAGGTCCTGTAGTTTCGGAGCCTATTCAATGCAAACAAATAAACGTTTCCTCTTTATTATATTAGTATAGACGTGGACTGAAACATTTACCTATAACTATTACCTTTAGTGTTCAGATTTAATCGAAACATGCTGTCATCGAAGATAAGATTAGTAGCGACCTTTAAGATAAATTTTTTGTTTATAGTGTTTGTGTTTTGTATATCCGGAACATGCCAAAAAACTCCTCTCTTTAGACAAACAAATAAATATAAACAAGCTTTTAATTTGTACATGACACGTCTATGAAAATCATTATGTAAAGTAGTATTATGTAACACAGTAACGTAATAGGTATCTATAATAAATGGGTAATAAAGGTAATCATTTTACATTTTAGGGATGGCTCTCCATACATATGAAGTGGGGATGAAAAACATTTTTTCATTCTATCCAATCGTGTGAGGTATCGTTGAATAAGTCTTCAAAATTTAAAATAAAGGCAAGGTTTCATACATAACTTTGTTACAAAGTCAACCGTTTTCGAGTAATCGGCCTTCGAAGTGGTTTATAAGTTGGTTCTCCCCTGACATTTCTAAACTATAGGAGATAGATATTTTTGAGTTTTCATGCTGTTAGATCATGCTAAAACTCTTTAACAAAATTATTTTGAGCGAAATTAGACAGTAAATTTTGAAGTACATAAATCAAATAAAACCTATAGCGCATTGATAGTTACCGGAACCCTCCTTAGACATGCGACACGCTCTTGGTTAAGTTTTTATTCTAGTCTTATACTCAGAGTTTAATGTTAAGGTTTTTATGTTTAAACCGACCTTTTTTTAATGTTAAATGTTATATTAGTATAACATTTAAGGAGTCGGGGGAAATACTATATATTTTTTTTATTCACTATTTTGACTAAGTTCCGCTTCTGACCAGCCATACCTGCAGTCTTATATTGAGGTGCAATAGGAGCAGTACAGGACAAGGTTTCAACTTGCCTCAAACACCTGCTTTAAAATTTTGACGAATGTAGGCATAGTTCATCGCCTGCTTAACGCGAATTGACTATAATTATAAATTATTATGTGTTTGTGTGTGTGTGTGTGTTTTTTTTTACTTTGGATATATAATTTAAGGAAAAGACTAGTCATTGTATCGGTTTGAGGAATTAAATGTACCATGTGGTCGTGATGGGTAGCCCCTGGCTTAGTAATTTTGGCAAGTTTCCATTATTTACGAAAGTTTACACAAAAAATTTGTTTTCTTAGAATGACATTATACACTGTGATCTAAGAATAATTAAAAGTTTACCAAAAATGTCTCACGTTCGCAATTCTGCTCTACCTTCGTGAAGTTCACGCCCATGACTCAGGTCGTACAGAGACATTTGGTGTGTCGTCCGGCACATAACCAGTTAATTACACATATAATTACCTACATTTCTGTATCTCGCTTAAACTATAAGGTATGAGAGAAATTATAAGAAAACTAGCATTAATTGTAGAAAGATAGATAACTAATTAAAAATTGTTAAGCTTCGCGTATAAATCGTGATCTCGTCTGTAATATGACAAACTTGTTGGATCAATATATGTTTCAAATATATTATAAACAATCTAATTAAGGTCGGACCGGTAAGGCCGCGACTGTGTAATACAGAGCGGGGACCCTTATCACACGGAATCTGCCGTCAGAAAACTTTGGCAATTAATCTATCATTAATTCATTACCGAGGCCAGGCGTGATCTGCCGACTGCCGCTACAGCGGAAGTGTCAAAATCTTTGCATAGTATAAAATGATTTTATACTATGGCTGGTACATTATGTCATGGTATATTAAGTCCGCCCTTGTACATTTGTTGCATAAAGTGTAAAAAAATTAAGTACTTAATTAATCTAATAATATTTTAAAGTACTCAACGGGTTTAATGCAGTTTCCAGCAATAGATAAGAGTGATTGAAGAGGTCGATGCGGGGGTAGATCGCTGGTGTTTAACATATTACATACTAGCTGGTGCTCACCACTTCGTTTGCGTAGAACTAATGGAAGCGGAACCCTATTTTTTAAACGGAACCCTAAGATAATAGTAGCCTAAGTAATGCCTTATAACATCAGCTATCTGCCAGTGAAAGTCCCGTGAAAATAGCTTCAGACGTTTCTGAGATTAGCCGGAACAAACAAACAAACAAACAGGCAGACAGACAGACGGACAGGCAAAAATAAAATTATTTTTTATTGTAAGCACCGTAAATCCTTTCATATTATGCAACTGCATATTCATTAAATAATGAAAAGCTGTTATTTTAAAATTACAAACAGACACTTCAATTTTATTTATGTATTTGTATAGATTATATAATAAGCGTTGTTATACCTCTTAATAAGAATTTGTGAATTGCAAAATTCAATGTCGAATAATTAAACATATTGTTTCTCTGATAGCTCCGATTAATTACTCAATTAAAAACAAAATCGATATTTTTTATACCTTAACTATGACGTTACAGATGTGCTATAGAAAAGAAAGTTTGAGGATTATGATAGAAAGTTAATAACAATATTTAAACTAAAAATGTTCAACTTCGCCTGGTGATTTATTACGGCTACTTTCAATCAAATTAAATAAAATATAGCTGGGTCAAATACAAGTTTGGGAAATCCCATAAATGCAAAATGGACTGTCTCCTGATGATTTCTCTTTAATAAACTGATTTGTGTTTAGTCATTTTGTAATGTTTCGCAAATAATATTTATAATAAAAAGTAAATTATAAAAAATTGGTTCAGCACTTTGTTGCTCAAGCCGAGGGTCCCAGGTTCGAATTCCGCCGAAGGAACAAAAAGTTTTTCTGCGTTCTTGGGTCATGCATGTGTATTAAATATGTGTATAATATAATCAAAATCTTAGATATATGTATAGTATAAAAGTATTATATATACTTCCCGTTGTCTGGTACCTACCAGTAGGCCGTAACACAAGTTCTTCGGATACTTAGCACGGGGCCAAATTGAGGTGGTGTGGAGCGTCCATAGATATATTATTATTATTATAATATGGGTACGTCACGTCTTTGTTGAATTGCCGATTTGAGAAGCAGGATTGTATAAAGTAATTCCAAGGTTGCGCATTAGAGACTTATTATTCCACAAATCAAATTTTGGGTCGTGCAAGAAAACAAATTTATTCTTTTGGATAATATATTATTAATCGTGCGAATGGAATATAAGTAGGTAGTACATGACCATGATACTGAATTACTGGACTTAGCTGCGAATTATGTTGGCGACAAAATTACTAAGCTAACGAAAACAATCGGGCACAAAAAATACCAAAAAAAAATGACTAAAATTTTAATGTTTTTGCACTTGTTGCATGTCAAAAGTAAATATTTACTGCTTACGAAATAACTATCTCAATCTCATCAAGCTAAAATAAGTAAAGCAAAGTCCTCCCTGTCCCCCTAGAGTGCTTACGTGATACTTGAACGGTCCCTTTTTAGTAATAATTATGATACTTACAAAATCTCTAAGAAATAATTGTGTTTGAGTTTGTTTGTTGATACAAACACTAATATAGTATTTGTATCAACATGTTAACTCGACAATAGATAGATACGTACTACGTCGCACTAGTATGAAAAACAAAATTCTTAATTTAGTCAAACTGGATTCTACTTCCTAGATTGACCCAGTAGATATTATGTGCTATTGTATTTTATTCTAAGACCATTTTAAATAAAACAATATTTCCTAGATGATTATGATTTAAATATTGGTTCTGTTTAGTCTCTTTAAATAAATAACACATGCCAACAAAAAAGAGTTTGAAAAAGCTTTTTTTGACGAATTGATCTGAATCTCATGTACGTATTTTTGGTTGCTGTGGCAGTTTGTTTTTATCACTCCCCATTTTCTCACAAAAGTCGGAAAAGACATGTTTGATTTTGGGCCAGTTCTATGTACACTACATAGGTAAATAGGAAAAAATATGGGAATATCATAAAAATACGAAAAAATTAATTTGAAGAAGGGTACATGCGTACAAAAATGATTATTTGAAGAGTTTTTTTATTGCGAGAACACTATTTGTAGGGCGGCCATGACAGTTGTTTTGACTTGACTTTTGACGTAGTAGACAGTTTTACGAAGAGACGACGTCTTGAATGCCATACGTCTTTCTTTGTCAAAAGTGATGTCATTGACAAAATGACATTCTTTAGTTAATTCTGATCTGATCAGCCATGTTTTATTTTACTTTGTGTTGCTCTCCTTGACGAAGTTAATTTAAATGTACATGGAAACGAAGTGAAATTAAACAAAATAAAGAATAGGAAACGGTTACTATATTATGTAGCTATATTTACATATACTGTACGTAGGGCTGGCCCAGGCCTCATACATTTCTTGACCATCGCTTTTCGACCTTCGATTAAAGCTTTTAGGGTTGTACAGTAAAATTTCGTACATAGCGTTTTTTTTTTCTTGTTGCATATCAAAAACAGAGAAAATCTGGCTAGGTTAATAAAATAAGCATTACCAAAAAGCAAGGCAATAAATTATAAACCAAACATAGAATATTCGCTATATTGCTTAAAATAATTGGAATTTTAAATAAATTTAGAAGACAAATAAAAAGAAGAAACTGTGTGGAACAACTAATTTGCCTGTTATTTGTGACTTTTTCTAGAACAACATTTAGAATAATGTACCCAATTAAAAAATAATTAAAAACTTATGAAGGTATGCAGCGCAACGACCCATTTGTGTACAGTGTACATGTTACATAATTTATTTTATAGCAAGTAGGTAAATGGTTATCAAATTAAACTACCGACTATGCATTCTTAAATTATTTAGGAAAAGTAGACTGTACTAGACACTTTCTTTTAAAATTCAGTTTTCTAAAATAAATTATTATTAATTCTATTTTATGTAAGAATAAAACAAAAGTGAATAGAAACTAATAGGACAATTATTAGTTGTCATCGTCAGACAAGGGTCACACCTGACACCGCACGCTACACAAGGATCAACTACCGATCCATTTGTTGTTCTGAGCGAAAACAACATTTATTATAGATTATTATCCGCTAATTTTATACTATCCTAGTAATTATAAATGTGAAAGTTTGTGAGATTAGATAAATGAATGGATCGATTTTTATGACTCTAACTCAGTTTATAGGCTCTGGATTAACACAGGCTAATTTTTATTCCGAAAAAGTACATGCTACCTTCGGATACTGTATTGACGCGGTCGGAGCGGCGCGGGGGGCAAAAGAGAAAGGACTCCTATACTCAAACGATAGATACTGCAGTTTATGGTTTGTTTCTTCTTTGATTAAATTAATGAAAACGTTAACATATATTGTGTAGGTATAATACATAACCCAAGGAATGCCGGATGACCTCAATTATATGAGATTATTTTATACCTATCGAAGAAACAGTATGTTGATGCATAGCGTCGTACCTAAAAAGGATATAAAGGAGGAAACGTATTAGCGTGTCACGCATATATTACAATAAACATCTCAAGCGACATGGCACCTGGCAAAGCATGAGCCAGTTTCTCCCACAAGCAATACCTATATCATATTCCTAGGAAATTGATAATTTTCCTACACATGCCAATCTAATTATTTACTGTGAACTAACAAGTAAAGTTATATTTATAGGAAATTAATTATTATATATTTTATGTTGATATAAATATTTAGTTCATGTTTATGTGACAACCTGCAATCGCCGAGTTAAATATTTCGAATATGCACGAATTATACGAAAATATCTATAGTACGTAACTTTACTCTTTTTATAATGCCATTTTTGTTCAACTTTTATTTCAACTTTTAAAATAGGTTGAAGGAATATCATAGCAAACAGATGCTGTATGTTATAGATAGACGAGGTATATCGAGGCAGAAAGTGTTTGGAGCTGTGAAGGTTTGACATAATTGTGATTTTGCACTTTTACATTTGCTTTCCGCAGTGTAATCAGACCGCATTTGACAAAAACTTCTGAAAATTAAGATGGCATAACTTTTTTTGTATGGAAATTTGTTTTGGCTAAATTTATTGTACCTAATCGATAGCTACAAAACCTACCTAAAAAACTTTTAAATTGAATAACATATCGAATATACAGCAAGCTGTATTAAAAATATTATTAATTGCTAGAAATAATCGGTAATTAATTGCGGAGGTTTTGCGAGAGCCGTTACACGTGACCGGGTTAGGCGGAATAAGCTACAGCCAACATTTAAACGACTTCCAAAAGACGGCGGTTATACATTCGACCATAGATTAAACAGATATATAACATTCGACTGTGATAATTCTGGTAATGTAGTCAAACTTGAACCTCCAGCTTATCCGGCTCAAATCAAGCCATTACTAAATTTACTAATACCTATTCAAATTCAGAAAGCATAACTGCCTACCAATTACCGATTTGATTGGTAAATTTTATTATTGCTTTGATTATAATATGATTGGCATTTTCAATTTGTGGAGATAATAATAGTCGTTTTTCTATCGTGTATCTCGTGGGAGAGCCATGAACGCTTCGGCATGAATGGGCCGGCTCGACCGGGTAAATACCACGGCCTAACAGAAAACCAGCGTGAAGTAACGCTTGTGTTGTGTTTCGCTGAGTGAGTGAGGTTACCGGAGGCACAAGGGTGGTTGAATATTTTAAGGACTGGGAACGCAAGTCTCAACACTAGAGGAGTTACATGCGTAACTCCTCTCGTTTCCTCGTTTCCTGGTTCATTACATAAAAAACGTATCTTAGTTCTCAATATGCTGTACCTACTTTATTATTTACTAAACTATGTAGATATAGTAGTAGCCTTTTATAACGACAATCTGGATATCAGGACGAAGTGTTGTCCACATGGTAAAATATAAACATTTCACCATCACTATCAGTTTCAACAACTATATATTACGACGACAATTTTTCGGTCCCGGCATTATTATTGGTTTTCACTTAATACAGTGATTTTAGTTTTCATTTACAATAATTAATCAAACAGTAAAAGTTAAGTACCCAATACATAACAATATTTTGAAAATACGCTGCCGTTACGCTATAGGTGATTTTGAAAATGAATTTAAAAAAAACTATTGTATGAATATACTATGAATGTTTAACATTGTACATAGGTACCTTTCTATTGCATTAAAAACAACTATACAGATCGAACAAACGTTTAAAAGTCACTGCTCTTAAAATGTGAAACCCAACATTATAGAAGAAACAAAAATTAATGTACCTATCTAATTACGTTTATTGTGGTAGGTATTATTATAGTGGTAAGTGGTAGCAGGTCGGGTGCCGAATGCCGATACCAGTTACATTTTTTTTTTGAAGATCTATTGGCCATACCAGTTACCGAAATATCCGCAACGTTCGAAAACCTGAACTAAATCAAAAGCAAACAGGTATTCATTTAAAATGTTCCATGTCTGCCTGAAACCGGATTATGTAGGTAACGGTTGAAATTTGGTTTTATAAAACATATTTTTATAGGAAACAATTATGGCCGGACCAACACCTTCTGATAATCTGATATCGTGAGTAACGGCCGGACCATCATTTAGAGTGGCGATGAACCGCGTCGCCAGTCGCCACAAAAATTACATAAACATCGATATATGTGATGTGAAATGTATGGAGTGTAGAAGAAACGAGGACTATCTCTATAAGGCATAAAAGCTAAAAAGTGTTCCGACAAAAGTAGTCAAATAGCAGTTCCAAAACTGGTCATAGTGAGGCTAGTCTTTATAGAGGTTATGATATTATGAAGTAAGAAATAAGAGATGGAGTGAAGTTAGTTGAGTTAAATAATTAATTAATAACTAATAACTCTAACTAACTTCACTCCATCTCTTATTGCTAACTTCATTTACTTTGAAATGTACCCTGTTGCTACTGCGACGCCACCCTAATTTGACGCATTTCAGCGGACACTTTTTACAAACATAGTTCTCCTTTCAAGTGTAGACACACTTCATAGTGAAATGCATCTCTGTTTTCGAACTTCCTCGTAGTAATTAGCGATGTCAAATTGGCTAAGGGCTCTGACGTTACAATTCAAAATTCAAAAGTCAAATTCATTCGTTATAGATTGCTTACATCCTTTTAGCACGCGTCATAGCTTCCGCGGCGCTGCACTAAAATTGCTCCTGCGGCGGCGCAAAAATTAATTATGCATACAAGCTGACGGAGCTGCTAACCGTCAAACTATAGTTGTGAACGTTATAAGTAATTATTATGAGTAATCGAATAAATAAAATTTCATTTCAAGAACATGTGGCCTGAGGCTTTCGCGCCTTTCAAGTGAAAGATAAAAATGAATGATACAGGACGAAATTGGTTCCGGGCGCGGTTCCGCTATTAACTTTTTCTCGAAGTTGAATAGGAAGTTATTCAGTAATAGCTGTGTGCTATGATTTCGGGACATAAAGCTGCCCGGTAAATATTGGAAGTATTTCCGGCTGCGGTAAATGAATATGCAATGAAAGTTTTTTTTTTAAGGAAACCGCGCCACGGGAGACGCTGTCGAATAAAGTTGTAGACAGGGCATTGTACTGTTAATTACCCCTCGACATGCCAATTGCTCGAGGGCCGTGAGGTGTCTGATCGATGTTTTATAACTGTACATTTTGAAGGCCTAGGATCTAGGATAATGCTATTAGCGAATTAAACATCATGTAAGACAATTCTATGTGTTATATTATAACCTACATGGAAATAAAAAGTTTGAGTTTGAATGGTATATCAACACGCAGCTCATAGAACATGCGGGACGTAGAACTGAATGACTGGCACCGCACTGAGAAATGCTACGCGGACACTTAGGTATTAGTTTTTGGAAGTTATTACAAATTATGGAATTACATTCTGTTTACCACTAATCTTAAGAAAAGATTATTTAAGTTCTTAAATTCCTCCACTGTTGTGTTCACAGGGGAGAGTTTGGAATCGGCGGGATTCATTTTGCAAATCTAAGGTATCCAATTATATATTATTAGGGTCTGTTTCACAAATTCACAATAATTACTGATAAGAGAAGAGAAATCTACTTAGTACTTAGTAGGAATTTTTGTCTCTGTCACTCAGTATAAAGTAACCAGCGACAAAACTACCGGAAAAGCTATTCGACACTTACATTGTGAAACAGGCCCTTAATTTTTATAAATATTAATAGGTACTTCTAACAATTAGTGACGAAAACTAATATTGGACTTCTTTGGTCCTGTTAATTTTAGGCAGGTAAATTACGATCACGCTTCTTATAGAAAAACGAGAATTGTCAAAACCATTAGCAAATTGATTTTACTATACCTTTTCCATCTTTTATTTATTTTAAATTACATAAAATAACTATTTCTATCTAACTACAGCACCTACAATAGTGCCTACTGCCTACTATTATTATGTTACTATTCCATCTACTGTTATTATAAAATACTCCCACTCACTACATTTACATGATCACAGAGGTAAAACATAATTTAAAAAATGACTCAAGTACCTAAAAAGTAACATTTACTTATATGAAATTATAGAAAATGTTAATATATGAAAAAATATTATTAATATTTTATAGTTGTTTCTGAGAATCAAAAATTTACTACCGCTTATAAACTTGCCCCGATGTGCAAGTTTATAAGCGGTAGTAAAGTAAAGAAACCAGTAAAATAATATTATATCGCAATTCACAGTATTTCGTGTTTTTTTTTTACTTTAAATACAAAAAATAAAAAACCGACTGCAAAAACGACAGATCTACGCACTAAAAAGACCGAAACAAGGTTAAGAAAACAGAACTACACTAAATGAAATAATTGGCGATATGTTTGGTAGCATTATTTTTTAAATTATTTATTTTATTTTTGATTTTTTGATTTTTTTGTTTAACCAACACACGCTTCGTCGATTTAAAACAAAAATACGACTATTTGAATGCATTGATTACAAAATTATTCGAATGATTTAATTAATGGTTGTATCTAATTTTGTATTTTTTCTCTGAATTAGCTGTCTAATTTACAAACATACATACATACATATACAAGATATGCGCGAAAAACATAACCCTTCTTGACGGTCGGGTGATTACAGTATTTAGAATAGGAAGTGTTTTGGTAAAAAATGTTAAAATATTGATGGCAATTAAATTGTAAAAAAAATATTTTCTAGGGGTTTTTGCAGACGATAATTTAATAGTTTAAGAATTAACTATTAAAAGTTTTTGCGGACCGTAATTTAATAGTTTCGCACAGTTTGCGCTAGCAAAAAGTGCCAATTTTACCAACGCCTGTTAAAGTTGAAATTATTCGTTTGGTGATATTTAGATCATACCTTCTCTTTTATTAATGCGAAGAACGAGAGAGATAACATGATATTTAATTAACGATTAATTTTAACAGGTGTATGTGAATTTTGGACTAGTCTATTAAAATGTATTTAATAAAAACTCTTTAACAATCGAACTAAAATAACAAATTAACGGCTATTAATATTATATTTTTGTATCCAAAATAAAACTATCTACTTTGTGGTTACTGTTAATTTTTAACCCCGACACAATAAGAGGGGTGTTATTAGTTTGACGTCTGTCTGTCTGTGTGTCTGTCCGTGGCATCGTGTCTCCCAAATGGATAAAACTATTTTGATATATTTTTTATTATTTGAAAGCTGACATGATCGAGAGTGTTCTTAGCATCATCACCAGCTCGCTCACCTCTGGTCAATTCAGGAGTTAACAAAAATTTTTAATTTTCTTAATACATACTATTTAAATATCACTTTTGTATACTTCTTATAATTAATTTTTAACATATTTTTCAAAATTCTGTAAGCAAAGACTTACGTTTGGACTCCTTTGCCTGGTAGCTCCGTCTTCTTGTGAACAGCCTGTTTATGATGGCATCCTGCCTGTCGTTGAAATCAGCGTCGTCACTGAACGTGTGGTTGAGCTCCTCGCACTCGGACAGGTTGGCCTCGAACGTGGACGAGTCCAAGTCCAGCTTCTTGGAGCGGTGCTGGGGGCGCTGGTCCCGCCCGTCCGCCGGCCCATACTGCCGGCCCGTCACACGGCTCCAAATTTGCAGCAGCTCCTTCATATTGACCGATACGACATATATACACCGAAATCGATGAAACTGTGTTTATCGATTTGTAAGATTATGAATTCAGGCACGTCCGGCACCACTGTTTATTTTAGAACACGTACAGTAACAATATCGTATAATTCACCAAATTCTCTTTGCCACCGTGTCCGTCCGACAGGAAGTGAAACACTGCCTGCTGATATTTAAGAGAAGTGAGTCCCTTGAAATAAAATTTCGAACGTTCGCGCGCTCGCCGAGTCATACAACAGATGAAAAATCGCAATGTCCGCGACGTACGGTCGGTCAACAGAGCAGCTAATGAGTCGCCGCCCGATAAATGTCGAGTTTATATAAATTTTTTGCAACGCACACGCGTACGCACCAGAACCAGTTCGGGAAATAATGCACAAATCGATTAATGATCCGCTGACGTGAATGACCGGATTCCGTAAAAAATTACTTTGGAAATTTACATGATGCATGTCTGCATCACGCGGACGTAAGTCACCAGGATCTTGCCAGGATTAGTTGATAAAAGTCCCAGAAATAAATAATAATTAATCTAAAGTCTCAAAAAGCGTTATCATGAAATCCTTTTCAGTATGTATACTTATTTGTTATTTGTTTATTATTATTTTATATATATATATATATATATATATATATATATATATATATATATAAATATATAAATATATAAAATAATAATAGGTCTTAAAAAATATTATTTTTGCTGTCGTTTGTTTGTACATAGTTTTAGGAAACTATCATCAAGAAACAACATCTAGTTCATTGTAAACTAATACACTTCACTTTAATATATTATTCCGATTCTCGACGCAACGTTTCGGCTACTATTTACTATCTAGCAGCCGTGTCACGGGAAGACTGAAGTGACAGCTAGTGTCTTATTTGTTGAAATTGTTCAAACTACCCGAAGATTCTTCAATTTATTTTTATTATTTGTATTCCAGAATACAGATAAAATCCAAGTGTTTTAATTTACAATTTAATTTATTTGTCTGTATTTTTAATATTTTTGGCATATTAAAAAAAGTTTTAGAAGGTAATAATATTATTAATACCTATACGTTTACAAAATGTCAGTAGGCTATTAAGTATTTAATATCCACCTATATGCGGACAGCCCGCAGTCATTTGCCTTTAATAATAATAATAATAATTATTATTATTATTATTATTAATTGATCGCTAAGCTATCAAATATGTACGTCTATTGCAGTCTAAATAAGATGATTTTATTGTCGCCCATAATTAAATAAGCACTGGTTATGATTAATTGTAACAATAGAACATTCTACTCGTACTAGGCGTACCGTGTATTTTGTATACGATTTTTCCTTCATGTGGAAATTTTGTTCTTTATTATATTGGCACGAGATACGTCACTCAACTAAATCTCGAATTTCAAAAACATGGGTTTTTTTATTGTGCTTTTCTTACAATCATGGACTTCATGGAATTTTTGGTCATAAGAAATATGCATAAAAATAAAATAATATCATATCCCTTTTTCTCGCGAATGACGTCAATGAGGTAAATTTATCTTAGTGACGTCATTCGCAAGAAAAAGGGATATATAAATCGAATACTTTCCAGATAGATCGAAACGGTTGTAAATTGTTAAGAATCAATGCCACGCGAGTGATTGTCAATTTTCATATCATAAAAGTCTCAAAGTAATTAAAGAACTCGTTAGGAGCAATCATGACAGCGACTTAGTAGGTAGATGCTAGAACATAAACGCTTGTTCTACGCGTGATCGTATTAGTTTTTGTTGGTTGGTGATCGCAGCCCCGGATCTGTTGGGCTAGCCGGGGCTCAATATTTCGTGTGATAATTAAAAAATAAATCATAAAAATTTGAAATTTCTTATATTCTTCTACGCACAAAAGTATCGGTATACTGCTTTACAATAATCTATTACAAAGCACCTTTTCATAATATTTCTTTAAACCACAAGTTGTTTTAGAAATCTACATTGGGCACATCTGCCGATCCACGAGTAGTATTATAGTAGTAGTATAGGTGGTATTATAGTTTTATTCATAGCGCAAAATAAAATTGAAGATATATAAATTATATACTATATTTACGTATTTAGTTCCATGTACCTATGGCTGGGGCGTAGCTACCGCTGTATCAGCCGTATGAGAGGCGGCCCCAGAACGTGTATTAGAAAAAATTCGTAAACCATTATCAACATAATATTACACAGTCTCACTCTTAGCCCGATTTTTCATGTGTCTACTCCTAAGTCCTATGTAAATTTATTACCATTCAGTGTTTTAACGTGTTTTTTTTTTTTCAAATTTTCGAGGTTTCTAGACCTAAAAATAGGTCATTCAAAGTTTCGAGTCTTCCAGAAATAAAATATTAGAAAATTTTCATCTCGCTCGCTTCGCTCGCTCGCCATTGTTGCAAATTTGAGTTTGGAGCCCCCAAATTTTTTTTATAGTTACTGTATAAGTTTTTCGGCGGGGCGGCATTTTTCAGTTTTTGCCCCGCCTAAAAAATTGTGGCTGGCTTATTGGCTGGGTTATTATTTTGTAATGCAAAATTTTACTGCTCTTTGGTTACAAATATTAGTTACACCTCTATAACATTAGTCAAATGGATTCATTATATTATATTGAATAGAATTATTAGATCATAAAGTATGTAATGAATAAGAATTGACATAATAATATTGTAACATGGTGATAAAGTTTTGTGAAGTCTTCAAGGTTGATCGGAAAATTAAGCGGATGTAACGATTCTGCCGTTTGTTATACCTAATATCTATTTTATTATTTCTCTTTTGTATTCACTTGAGGACATTCTTGGACAAGTGCTAATTAGGTACATCAAAGTCACATCTTAATCTACTAATTTTACTATAGATTACAGATGGGTTAAATCCTCATACAATTGGGCATTGTAAACTAAAAATACCTATATGAATAATATTTTAATTCTTGTTTAACGTTCTGTATTATTCAATTCTGACTGTTAGTCCAAATAATAAATAACGTCTTATACTACTCGCACGTTCTTTATGATTTTACGAGAACTGAGAATAATATAATAATTTTAACTGCATGGTGGAGAGGGCTATGTATGAAATGTTTTAAGAGACTTTAGTATATAATTAAATACCTAAGGATAAATATTAATACTGTATCCGCTTCTGAAGATAGCACATTTACTACCTATATGATAGGGTTCCGTAGCCAAATGGCAGAAAACGGAACCTTTAGAGATGCGACATGTCTGTCTGTCTGTTACAGCCACCTTTTTCGAAACTATAAGAACTGTTGAAACTTTACCTTTCATTCAATCAACTCAAATATAAAAAAAAACATTTAATTTCATAAAATGAAAAAAATGGGACGGGCTCTTGTATGGGACGCTACTTGTGTCGATACTCTTGCTCCGTCCCATATCCAGGGCACCTCGAACTGTGCGGGCGCGGCTGCAAACCAAGCGGAGAACCTCAAGCGGCGCAAGTATGAGAACCTTAGCGGAGACCTCATATTTGAACCGTTTGGGGTAGAAACCCTAGGCGCATGGGGTCCGGGCGCACATAAGCTTTTTAAAGAAATCTCCAAAAAGCTTACAGAAGCCACCCGAGACCCCAGAGCCGGGAACTACCTGGCACAACGGATAGCCATTGCTATTCAACGAGGCAATGCTATCAGTTTGCTAGGTACTCTGCCAGATGGGGACGACCTGGGGAAGTTTTTCTATTTATAGTTTTTATTTGTAGGTAGGTCTTCTTTTTATTAGTACTAATTTTTTGTTTCTAGTTTTGTTGTTAATTTTATGTTTGTTGTATTATTTTAATTGTTATTTTACTTAAATAATAATATTTCATAAGCATAAACCTTATGCGTAAACCGCGAACCAATATTTTTTATTACAAGTTTGTACGGAACCCTCGGTGCGCGAGTCCGTTTCTCGCACTTGGCCGGTTTTTTAACTTACAATGGGTATAATAGGGTATTTTCCAAGTTTTTTAAAAGTATGTCAAATTGTTCCTAATACCAAAATACATTAGCAGTTTGAACCATTATTTGTGAATTTCTTTCTTTTCCTTGCAAATTAGCCTAAAAGTTTAAATTAATATTACAATAGTCGACAGCATTTTTGCGCACGGGTTATACATTATTTTTATTGCTTTTATACCTAGAAATACTAATAAGAACAAAAAATAGTTCTGTATTTGCTTTTAAGTGAAAAAAATGAAAAAAATCAAATCAATGAAAATACATGAAAATTTTACATAGAGGTGATTTATTAAAAGATACTGAGCATCAATTTTATGATATAATCTTACAAAATGAGTTTGAAAATAGTGTTTAAATGTTAAAAAATTAACAGTTTTGCTTTTTGTGTCATGTTCAGTAGAAGTTATCTTATTAACCACCAAATATAGTCCCTCAATCCTCAACATGCTTTCAGTATGTATACTGGCCTTGGGAACGTCTCTCAAATTCCAACTATATCTCGATGGAATCCTTCCCCTTGTTCTGCCAAATAAGCTCCCATATTATCTTTAAACTTATCAAAATAAGAATGGAATATTTGCCTCTTTAGAGACATCCTATAGCCGACGATGAAAAAAATCTCAATCATCTCGTTAGTTTATTCATATATTTATTTCATAAGCCCATTTTTGGTCTTGATTTGTAACAGGTTGTTGGAAGTAAGCTTGTTATGCCTCGCAAATCGTTAAATAACACTTTTTCTCTCTCACTTTAATAAATCCACCACAAATATAGCAAAACGAGTCACCATCTCCTTTTTAACTTCTCGAAGCTATTTTGTACAAGATAATGCTGCGAAAAAAAATATTAAACACGATATTTCTTTATAATATGCGAGGTCATACCGTCGTACATAAGGAGGGATGTAACAAAGACGACCCCCATACCATACCTCTCTATCGCCAGCAATAGAGCGCAAAGACCGACTTTAACTGGAAGCAAAAATCATAAATGATCAAATCGCTATAACTTCTTATAAAGCAAATATTTTCGATTTGTAATCGCACTTTATATAAATATTTGCTTATATATTCAGAATAAATCAAGTAAAACCCATGCGCAAAAAAAATATTTTTTTTGTTGACCGGTGATTATAGGCGCGAAAACGCTATAATGAGTTGTCATGACGTCACATTCTTGTAACATTGTAACTGTCAAGTGTCAAGTGTCAAATTACACTGAAAATGCCAAATCCCAAAATACCTACTATTTACGTTTTTAAATAATTATGTGTTAAGCCTATTAAAAATGCCTTATAAATGGTGCTTAGTGCCAAAATGCACTAATACGTCTATTAAAACACCGGGGAAAATCTTTGTGACCATACCAAAGAACACTAAAATGCGGAAAAAGTGGCTATTACTCGCTGACGCATGACGTTAATGATTCGATTCTGGCTATTCTTTTTCTTTATAGGGTTAGTTATAGAGAAATCGGGAAGACATTAATAAAAGAAGAAGAAGTACAAGAATATGACGTCACATTCCAATCTCGTGTGTTTTTAGTCACGTGGTCAAACATGAAAAATTCATAATTTTATTTTTGATATTTTATAAAAATCATACATATTTTTGTGTAAAAAGTAGGTTAAATTGGTTTAAATTAATGTTTAGCGATAATGTAAAACACACGACACACGACCTGACACGGAGGGAGAGTAGATCGCCGGCTCGTCGTAGGAGAGGAAGTAATATCCCCTCTCTTTCTACCCCGCGGCGAAAATGTATGCCTGCTCCTGCTGTTTTGAGTGCAACACGTTGTTTTCTTTTTAACGGGCTTTGGCCCTCCACAACTTTTCCACCACTGCAACTCCTGTGAGCCAGGATCGACAGCGGCAACCAACAACCAACCACAAAAACCCTTTGATATTATGATCTCATCCTACTACTACCTATTATAATTAATGAGACAGTTTATGAGGATGTATGGATATGAATAGATGTTTGTTACTCTTTCAAGTCAAAACTACTGAACGGACTTTTTTTTATAAAATTGGGTATGGTAGAAGTTTAAGCTCTGAACCCAAATCTCGTAATTTACTTATCTACACTTTTACTGTTGTTTTATCTACACTAATATTATTAAGGGGAAATGTTTGTTTGTTTGTTTGCATCGAATACGCTCCGAAACTACTGGACCGATTTTGATGAAATTTGGCACAGATATAGAGTAGAGTAGCCCGACTCGGGCCAATTCGAGACTTCATTTTTACGCGTTTATAACATATCTACCTCTTTTTAATATCTCTTTTGGGCCAATAAAACAGGTTTGACGTTGGTTTGACGTTTATGACGTAACCATTCTGTATTTTTCACATATATATCGGGAACACACTGTGACATTGGCGATTCACTAAGAAGTAATTTTGAAAGAAGAAGAAACACATATCGGGACGGGAACGTAACTAACTGTATTATTGCAGGATTTCATGAGCATAATCGACCTTCTGGATTGACACATACCTACCTATACAATTTTTATTCCGAAAAGTACAGAGTTCCTCTTGTACTGAGATTTCATAGTACATAAAACTTTATGATATCTTAGTACAAAGTTTTCAAATTACAAAAGCACTCATTGATTATTTAGATATATGCTTTATGGTCACCCTCCGGTAGCGTATAATTTTTTAGGACCGACTTTTTACACGCCCGTCCGACGCATGGATCATCTTTATTATCAGACAATCAGGTGATCACGATCAGCCTGCATCTGCCTTAACTCTGCAAGCGTAACTTCACAAACTCTACACCTTAGTCATTTTATGTGGCTTGGCCATTTCGTTATTATAAGAGAGTATAATAGAAAAACAGTCGATTATAAATTTTTCTCCTTACGGCCAAGTGAATGTAGTGAAATGGCCAAGCCACATAAAATGACTAAGGTGTAGAGTTTGTGAAGTTACGCTTGCAGAATTAAGGCGTGTAGGGTAAGAAGCTTGGTTTTACATGAGATTTCATAACTTTTTGACAGTGCTAGTCATATGTCTTGGCATAATTTTTTTACATGAAAATGTTTTTGGTGGGATTTCACTTCTTTTTATAACTTATATAGTTCATAATAACGCGATAGATGGCGCTTTCACAGATAATTAACATTAACTCCCTTGTTTAAGGGGTTGGAAGATGAAAGTTCCAGTTTTGAGAATTTTTATGTTGGTTGTGTAATACAATCTCACGTAACAAATTTCAGCTTTCGAGAACATCCGGAAGTACGATATAATTTTGTTGATCATCAGTGAGTCAGTGACGGAATCAGGAGTTTTCAGATATCAATAAAATCTAAAGTATAAGACGTAGGTAATCAAAACTTTACATGTTTAATGAGACCGCTGATGGGAACAAATCCTGAAAGTTTCATTTATCTGGTACAATCCAAACTCAAGTTATGAGGGTTCAAAAAATCGACGAAACGCTTCGAGAAAAGGTGGTTTGGTAGTGCCCTTGCGCTTCGCTTGACGTCTTGGCATGGGGGCACTACCGTGCCCCCAGATAATTAGTTATTTAGACCACTTTTAGAACTACAACTGCCATATACAATAAAACAACATGAGAATTTTCTTACTTGTTACTTGAGAAAAGGGATGTAATCTATTAAAGAAAATATTTTAAAAAAATGTATTTAATTGATAGTAGCCAGTAGGTATATGGCAGTACAATGGCTAAACATGGAAAAGGGGACTTGAGGGGGGTATTTTCTTACTTGTTACTTGAGAAAAGGGATGTAATCTATTAAAGAAAATATTTTAAAGAGATGTATTTAATTCATAGTAGCCAGTAGGTATATGGCAGTACAATGGCTAAACATGGAAAAGGGGAATTGAGGGGGGTCCCCCGTCAGGTTATGACAGCGTCTATTGCCATTGCCACTGTCCCTGGTCTTCCGTAGCGTATCTCTGTTTCCGTATCGTGTCACCTGTTCTATTTCTAAAGACATTTTCAGCAATAAGGTACAAAGCTCCACACCGGCCAATTATTATTAAAAGCCACTAAGTCGTTTGTTATTGATCATAAAAGATAAAAACGTTATTCACGTTATAACCGCATACTGTGACACGGAAATACGTCATCATAATAAATAATATGTTAGAACAGCCGCGTTGCAGCTTACGCACAGACCCTGACTGCCGGGTAACCACTTCTTAAACGTCATCCAGTAACTTAACAGTGACATACTCGTAATATTAGGTTATCGAGTAGGTGTAGCATCATGTCACTGTTTATACCTGTACGTCCTTTACTCTACACTACTTGTGATTTTAAACAATGAAACTTTTCTAAAACTAATGACAGGACACATAATCAAAAATTATGAATGAACGTATTTACCTCAAATGCAAGCACTAAACAAAAAAAGAACTATCAAATAGTTGCGGTTGGAAATCCCCGTATAACCTGTTATAGGCCATTAACTCCCCACACCGATCTCGGTGACGGTGGCTGGTTTCATTGGAACCAAGCTAGTTACGCAGGAGTAATTTTATAGTGCTCAAGTGTGTGCCCAGTACACAAGAGCACTCTCTCTTCCTTTACTCTTGTAATCCACTGGGACGGATAACCGACACGACTGACGAGAGATCAGGCTCAGGTCCGACTTTTTACATGCCCATCCGACGCATGGATCGTCTTTCTTATCAGACAATCAGGTGATCAGCCTGCATTGTCCTAAACAAACTTGGAATCAACATTTTTTGTTGTTCCAATGCGGGAATCAAACTCTCCGAGTCGAGAGCCAATGCTCTAACCACTAGACCACAGAGGTTGTTGAGGCCATTGTACTGCGAGAAAAGTGGACGTGTCCGGGAGTTCCCGGCTGGTTGGTCACCGCATGCGCCCGCGCAAGTTACAGCATTACCTTCTATGTCTAATGTCCTTTGTTCAGCGCGCCGCGCGCGTCGTCTCACTTGTAAATATTATAATATTATCGTCATAAGTCATACTATTATAAACCAGATTTTCCCCGCTTCTCAAAACTAAAGTAATTGTTACTTATTACTCATCACAATTGTACATTTATGTGCCGATTGTATTACGTCCGTAAAATGTACTATTCCTATTGTATTCTAATCGTAGGTTTAACCGCCAGCGCATGCCATTACTGACATATTATAAGTACAATATCCAGACACGCGGTAGCGTGACCAGCCAAATTCAAATAACAGAACTAGCGAGCAGCACCGTGTGTTATTACACGAACCATTTGGAGCCACTTTTGACCCCCTCATAACTCAAAAACTGTTTCACATAAACGTGTCAAATTTATGTGAAAAAATGCGAGAAATGTTTTAATCCAGAGACCAGAGCCTATAATACTACCATACAATATTTCATCCAAATCCGTTCAGAATTTTTTGCGTGAAATAGTAACAAACATCCATCTATCTATCCATCCACCCATCAATATATCCATCCATCCATCCTCACAAAATTTCACATTTATAATATTAGTAGGACTAGATTTTACGCGTAAAAACAGTATCCTGCGGGAGGACCGTACTTTTACGGGATAAAATGTAGCCTATATTTTAATCCAGATCCTAAATGACTTCTAAGTACTTATACCAAATTAGATTAAAATCCGTTCAGTTCTACCCAGGCGATTTAACTAGGCACCTGGCTCGAAACTCAACCTCTCCCCCGCTTCCCCGCGCGGGCCCCGCTCCCGCCATGAGAGAACAGTAGCGTTAGCACATCTGTTATCGCCTACCGGTGCACGTATCCTTCAGTTTTCATTTCGAATTCATTTATTAGCTATTATTTGTTAATGTTTTTGGATTTTTGTTATCTTTGTATATATGTATTTTTGATAGCTGAAAGTGCACAGTTACAATAATTGAGTTTTTCGTAAATTAATATTCTTCATTTATTGAAAAAAAAAATTTTTTGCACTCAGTACTTTATGTAAACGTGAGTCGAACCAGGTGTCAAGTTAAGTCACCCTAGTAATACCTAGTTGCGTGAAAGAGTCACAAACACCACCCATCCTCACAAACTTTCTCGTTTATAATAGTAGCAAGATGTATTTCTGAGCATTATTATTAAAAAGACAGCTTTCTGCACACTTTCCTCCACATAAACTTTAATTTATCGGCCAAATTTCATACTCCTTCTCTTGCACGATTCTCATAATACTGTACTGAAAGTTTATTCCTTCATGTATTAATTCCAATTCCAATACAATTCCATTATTGGTACCAGAGTTATTTTGATATTTTAACATTAGCAATTTCAAATATTGTAACATTTTGTAGTAATATATTGAGAGATAAATTATACCTCACATCACTGACATCACCTTTTAATCAATTACTTACTAGATGTTGCTCGCAACTTTGTACGCGTAAAAACCTTTCTTGCGGAATCCGTACATTCTTCTGCGATAAAAAGTAGCATATGTTAATTATCGTCACATATTATTATATAAGTTGAAATATTTTTATTTTCCAATCTTCGTCTCGTCGGGGGACCGCTAAGTGAGAAAAAAATGATTTCGTGATAATTAATTAGCTGTTGTTGGAAAAATACTTTATAAACTTTAGCGGCCCCCCAACGAGAAGACGATTCGAAATAAAAATATTTCAACTTACATAATATTATATGTGACGATCATAATTATTAATAGGTTTTAATTGTTTATTAGTTTTTAGAATTTATTTCTTGTGTTTTTAATTTTTTTTTATTTTACTTTTATTTTTCTAATAAGAAGAAAATTACCACCATTTTAACGGCATCGTCTCAGTGATATGGCAGTAATATTATAATTATTATATAACATTATACATCTTATATATAACTACCGCTGACCCGACTTATTTACTCACAGTAATAGGGAATATGCATGTATTTTTTTATTCTTTTAAACGTTTCTACTGGTTATAACATTTCAAAATATATATATATATAACACATCTTAAATATTATTTATTATCCTAGAAAAAATGTTTTAAAATCCCGATCATTTTTGGGCGACTTAAAAACGCCATTTTCGAGCGCTTGAGTTGTGGACTATGACGTCACAACGTCATCGCACTTGGATAGACAGTTGACAGATAAAATCATTGTTTGACTTTTTTTATTATTTATGGCTTCGGCTTATCACCATTTGCCAGTGTCAAGTATACTTAAATAAAAATAAAAAGTTTTGAAAGTTGACACACGTCCGTGCGGTCTATGACGTCACATTTTGTTCAGCCAATAATATCAAATCAAATCATTTATTTTGCATATGTGTGTAGGATATAGGTCTTACATTCAGTTTAGTTGCAGCACATAGGCCACTTGGGGCATGCAAAAGTTATTTTACTTAGTTACTATAATTACAATTGATTGTTGACAAAATTAAATGATTACATTAAAATTCACATTGTGATATAAATCTATTAATTACATTTTATAATTTTTTTTTAGATATTATATTATGTATGCATTAAAATAATAATCTAGAGCAATTTCGTATATAGAATTTACATAACAGCAGTCAATAGAATAGTACAAAATATTATGTTAGTAATTGTCCAGCAAATTAATTTAATTAATAATATCACCATATTTACATGTCATCGATAATAATTAAATAGTAGAGAATGTCAGCATACATAAAAAATAACAATTACTAATATTATATCTATATACATATGTTAATAATACATCATTCAATAATAAAAGCGTTATCATTTAAATATTCATCAATGTCATAGTAAGCTTTTTTCAGCAGAATTGTCTTAATCGTATTTTTAAATAATTGTAGCGAATTTATCTCTAGTATACATTTTGGTAGTTTATTGTACAGGCGAACTGCCATGCCTAGGTAACTCTTATTAAGTAAGGCAGTTTTGCTACTTGGATAACACACCTTATGACGATTTCTAATGCTTTTAAAAGTCTCATACTCGTGTAAATTGGATTTTATAAATGTTACGCTTTCTAAGATATATAGGCATGGAAATGTCAAAAGTTTAAGTTTTTGAAAATGTGGCTTACAGCTGTCCGTTAATCTTATTCTACTTATAGCTCTTATACATTTCTTTTGGGCTTTAAATACTGTATATTTTTCAGAAGAGTTGCCCCAAAATACTATTCCATATCGCAACAAAGCCTCTACTTGAGCTTGATATGCAGTTATAATTGTATTTAATCCTACAATTTTTTGGAGCATATATAAGGCATACGACAACCTATTCATTTTTCTACGAATATAGTAACAGTGCTCTTTCCAATTCAGTTCACTATCCACATATATTCCTAAGAACTTAGAGACATATACTTGCTTAATTTTAGTATTCATATATTCCACCTCTATATTTACACTAGGCTGCTTAAAATTTTTAAAGTACATAACATTGGTTTTGTCTAAATTAATTTTTAAGTAATTCATATTTAGCCATTTTATAATTTTGTCAAGGGAGTTCAATATATCAGTTTCCAGATGATTTTTATTTTTTCCAATATATAATATTGTGCCATCGTCAGCAAAGAGTACAATTTTTTCGTCTATTGCTTTCGGTAAGTCGTTTATGTATAGTAAGAACATAAGTGGCGCTAGAACACCACCTTGTGGCACGCCATCATCGACTTCTTCAATTGGTGATAGGTAACAAATTTCCATAAGACTCTTCGGACATAGTTTTTTTATTTGAGTAACTTGTTTTCTATCCTTTTTTGAAATTTGCGCGGCATTTTCAAAAACAATACTTTTTGATGATTAATTTCACTATTAATTCACGATAAATTAAAAAAACAATTGTACGGGTATGTTTCTTTAGCGATAAAGATTACAAATAAAAATGTTTTATCTATTTTGGTGTCACATGCATATTCCCTATTATACAAAACTATGTACATACAATAGCTATTAGCTAGGAACATAGTACTAAGGAAAAAGTCCATTTTCTTGGTCTTAAATCATGTCAAAAAATATTTATGTAGTCCATCGCCTAATCTACACTAATATTATAAAGAGGAAAACTTTGTTTTTATGTTTGTTTGTTTGTTTGGTTGTAATGAATAGGCACAAAAAGTACTGGACCGATTTCAAAAATTCTTTCACCATTCGAAAGCTACATTATCTACGAGTAACATAGGCTAAATTTTATTTTAGAAAAAAATAGGGTTCCGTAAGATATTTGGGGTTTTCGGACACAAGGTGTAAAAAATCAACCAGAAAAGTTACTTATTTTGCGTACGCTGCCTAAACTATAAAAGATAGAACCATAAAATGTTCTAATTAATTGTAGATCTTATAAATATTTACAAAAAAGTCCTCGACACACTTTACATATGTCGAGTGAGGCACAACAACAATTTTTTTATTTAGAAATCTTGATTTTTTTTGGACTACATTTAAACGCGTATATTTTACTCATGCTATTAATCCTTATCAAAATAAATTATTTTTCATCCCGCCTGCTCGACAATGTATCGGATATATATCACGCAATCTCAACGTAAAGCATGTCATTGACTCCCAAGGGAGATAATGTTGTATGAAACTCCCAAGGGATTAAAGTGATTTGAACTTGGAACGTTAAAATTCGTATGAAAACTTCTAATAGATACGCATCTATCATAGAGTTTTTCAATAATAATATGGTATTGCTGAGAGTTTATTCGAAAATCGAACTGGCCACTTATAACAAAAGAAAAATGCCATTCAAAAAATTCAGAGCAAAAGCCAGTGTTTGGTCATAACTAGATATATAATATTAAAAAGAGGTAGATATGTTATAGACGCGTAAAAATGAAGACTCGAATTGGCCCGAGTCGGGCCAATTTTGGTTAGTGTGCTTCGCGAGTAATAGCGTGTTTTGTTTTACTATGCGACGTTGACACATTGACACGCGTCACATGTCATTGTGTGTCGTGGCACAGAAATATTGTCAGTTTTGTAAGGATATAACGTATCTATGTAATAATTAATCAAAGTGTTTGGTGCTATTTTCAGAAATTAAAATAGGTACCTACTACGTTATTTTAACAGTTCCGTGTTTTAACATTCTCCCTAATAAAAATATTACTCTGTCCCTCCATAACTGGACAAATGTGTCCAATATCAATATTAACTTTTAACAAAATAAATGTTTTATTTATGTAGCCCTGGGTTTTTATTGCCTCGCAGTAGGTATGAAAAGTAGAGTATGCACCTCTGGTATAAAGCCCGTCTTCGTCTTGGGCAGCTTGAACCCCTCGCTTCACTCAGGACTCTACATAACTCCCTCGCTTCACTCGGGAGTTAAGTTTTAACTCCCTCGCTGCGCTCGGGAGTTAACTCTAGAGTCCCTTGTTACGCTCAGGATCCAATATGCTGCCCATGACATAAGACACTGCTTTATCCCCTTGGTGCATAATCTACTATTATCACTAAGTACAGTTTATGCAGATAATATTTGGTCTTTGAATGATTAAAATTGGACGTTTGGTTTTGAAGTTATGGCGAAATTAAAATATTACGATTTCTGCTCCGCGGCCCGTTGCGAAGTAGGCGTCACCAAGGCGGGGGTGTGCGTGCGGGAGGGGAGTTTAGATCTATGAGGTAGGATTAGTATCAGTATTGTACCCATAGATTATACAGATATATACATTGTACCCGTGCGAAGCCGGGGCGGGTCGCTAGTTCTAATATATACTCGTATTGTTAGTCGTAGCTGGAGGAAAAGATAAGGGAAGATTAAAGAATTGTTAGTAATCGATTGACGATGATCATAATGTCTCTTGACCGCCAACAAGAAGGAAAGAAATGCACGATTTATGGTCACGAACTAGTCGCCGCGCAGTCGCACAACAAGTCAAGAAGTAGACCATAATGAGACCATACTCATTTGTTGTGTTAGCATAAAATACGCATTAGGTACCAGCTAATATCAGCGAAATTTGCTATCGATAACGATTTCAAATCTTTATTTTTGGGGTTCCGCAGTTTACCCCTACTCCCCTACACGTAAAGTGGGGATGATAATTTTTTTCTTGCGTCTATCCCATCATGAGCTAGGTATTTTAAATATATTGAGAGGTTGCTAAAACAATTTTTATTTTTTGTCAAAATGCATATGCGAATTTGTTATATTTAACGTAATGAATTCGTGTTATTGAAAAATGACATGAGAACAGTGATCACCTATTTTATAATTGTGAGAATGGATGGTTTTATGTATGGATGGATGGGTGTTTGTTACTTTTTCGTGCAAAAACGACTAAACGGTTTTTGATGAAATTGGTGTGTTAGTTTAATATAATAATATAACATCTATGGGCGCTTCACACCACGTCAGTCTGACCCCATGGTAAGTATCGGAAGAACTTGTGGTACGGGTACCAGACAACGGAAATACATTTAATACTTTTTATACATATATATTATTATATTATACACATATTTAATACACGTCCATGACCCAGGAATACAGAAAACAATTATTGTTCCCTGGCGGGATTCGAACCAGTGACCTCCGTCTAAAGTGCCAATGCGCTCACCACTGAGCCACAGAGGTCGTCAGTCAGAGTCAGTTTATGAGCTTGAGCTCTGGATTAAAATTTAAAACATAGGCTACATTTTATCTCGAAAAAGTACAGCGTCCCCGTGGGATCGTGTATTTACGCGGGCGGAGCCGCGGGCAAAAGCTAGTATTTTATAATTTCCACCATTTTCTTTTTTTTTCATTTTTTAACATACAGCTGCAGAACATACCTAGACAGACCAGCTGATACGACCTTCACATTCTGCCAGTCAATACAATAAGTAACATTGAATATCAAAATAAAAAAAAAAAAAATCAAGAAATGTAAATAATAAATGTAATAATATAAGCAACCAGTAGACTGCATGTGCTGTAGTTAGTGGCTTGGCCGTTTCGTGGTACATGTCGCTCCTGGGGGTTTAGTCTAGTCTAGTGCCATAACATTTCGAATGTTAGAAAAGAGTCATATTATGAGACGAAGCATTTGGTTTTGTGACAAAATATGTCAAGCCCATACAATGTTATTAGCTAAAAGTATAAAAAATAATAATTGTTACTCAAATCGTGACAAAAATTTTATTAAACTCGAATCTAAATATGGCTAAAAGTTATGAAATTAGAAACTTCACGATTTATAACAATTTAAATGTTATTGCACTAAATTATCACTTCTCAAAACACTTCACAATTATCACTTTAAAATTAATACAATTCTGTTTAGGTCCTGTCACTTAGACCGTTCGAGATCGACTGTCTTCAGATCGACGAGACCTCCCTCCTCTATGAGTCGGGAGTGGGGAACTTTTCGTGCCCAGCTCCGATACCTGTAGTTGTTTATGTTGTGCTTATCGACAACGGCAATGCAAGTTTTGTTATTCAGGAGCACGTGTAATGATAATGACTGCACATGTTGTTTACATTCCAGTCTTACTTATAAATTAAATTTATACAATGAAAAATAAGTTCAAACTGCATGATTAAAAAGTGGATATAGTTAAAACTCGTAAATATTGAGATCAGTTTAAAATTAAACCTAATAATATACATTTTATTATTTTAGTTTTAGGGTTTCATATAGTAACTACACTAGGAACCGTTGTAGTTTAATACCTTGTCCAGAAAGGCGAATTACGCGCGTAAACTTACGTGCGTAATGCGTACCTATAGCTTCTAGACAAAATATCATGCAATCTAGTATGTGTATACGTGTTAATGACCCTCCATACGTCATCACACGCGATCACACGTCATCACACGCGATCACACGTCATCACACGCGATCACACGTCATCACACGCGATGACACGTCATCACTCGCGATCACACCCGCACACAATTGTTTTTCGGACGGTGTAAAAAAGGGCTACTTAGGTCACGGAAAAAAGTGCGTAAATTGCGGGTTTATTTTGGCCTTGCACTGTTCTTAGTTAAAAATGGATTTCCGTTATAACTTGCATATCTTCATTAATATTTAAATGACAAACAAAGAAGAGCTTCGAGCGCGTACAAGTCTAATACTTGCGAGCCCGCTACGAAAGTTCGACTTCGCCTGGGCGCTTGTTTGGCATAGAATTACGACCATATTTTGTAGTTTCATAATCTAATGTAAATGCACATTTCTACTGTAGTAACTACTAAAATATTTTAGAGGTTTCTTTTAAAGTAGGGAACTAGTGAGACTTTGTTGAACGCGCAAGAGATACAAATCTCTTCGGAAGCCTCATTCTCATAATATTTAACTTACACTGTCAATCTTCTTCTTCTTAATATATAAAAGGCAAACCTGACTGAGTCTACTGGAACTGAAACTAATGAACAGATTTTGCTGAAATTTGGCAAACGGATAGTTGTAATGATGTAGGCATCTGCTAAGAAAGAATTTTTGAAATTCGCCCCCAAAGGGGGTTAAAACGGGGTTAAAATTTTATATGGAAACCGAACTCCACGCGGACAAAGTCGCGGGCAACGGCTAGTTAATTATAAATGTACGGTATCAGTGGCGAAGGCTGCTTCTCCTTCAAAGGGAAGCCGGAGCCTGTATAATAGGTAGGGATTTCTATGAAGGTTTGCAAAAGGTAAGTGACAAGGGAAGCCGATAGGAATGGAGTTATAGGAACCCTTCGCCACTGTACGGTATATGTTATCATAAACTGACCCAAAGTCGATAATCTTCGATACGTTTGACATATTTTGTTCAGCGTTTGACGTTTGTTTGACGTTTACGATAATACCAAATTACTCAGTCTCGTGCCATATAGCAATAAAGGAAGTATTATTTATTTATTTACAAACTAGCTGGTGCCCGTTACTTTGTGTGCGTAGAACTAACGGAAACGGAACTCTATTTTTTAAATGGAACCCAAAGATTAAAGTAGCCTATGTTAGACATATTAGCTATCTGCCAGTTAAAGTCCCGTGAAAATAGATCCAGCTATTTCAGAGATTAGAAACAAACATACAGATAGGCGGACAGACAAAACCGTATAATTATACTTTCATATGCATAAGGTGAAAAACTGTTAATTTAAAATTACAAACAGACAATTCAATATTATTGATTTGTATAGATAAATGAAGCTTTAACAGGTGCTGCGCGCCATGCCGGCATGAAGCCCGAACACAGAGGGATGCGTCTGAAGAACTTGACACTTTTGTCTGCTCCAAATTTCGAGTTAATCGATGTCCCGGAAACAAGTCAAAGTCCATAGTGGTGCTACAAGTGACATGTCGCAAGACAACGTTTCTAAATTAACGGCCGACCAGCTGTAACAATATTAATCTATACTAATATTATAAAGCTGAAGAGTTTGTTTTTTGTTTGAACGCGCTAATCTCAGGAACTACTGGTTCGAACTGAAAAATTGTTTTTGTGTTGGATAGTCCGTTTATCGAGGGAAGCTTTAGGCTATATAACATCATGCTAAGCTCAATACGAGCAGAGCACCAATTAAGAATATTTCAAAATCTTTTCTTTTGAGACCTTTCGCTGCGTACGCTGCGGAAACTGTTAAAGTTTCGCTAAAATTAAGTATGACAGAATTGTTTCCCTTTAAAAGTTCTAAAAAAAAGTCCGGGACTGTATATGTCTATCTTTTAAGGTTGGTTCACAATAAGCTTTTTATGCTAACAATTTTTTTCTAAAACTAAGCATTATTTGTGAGGGTGTTTTCATAAAGATGATATTAATCCTTATACAAGTAAATACGTTATTAATTACAAGCATTTAATTTAGAAGAAATTTGCCGTTAACATCATTTGATTTCAATGAGTATTTTAGAAGATATCGCAGTAATAAAATAATCAAGCGCACAATAATAATGTATGGCGCGCGGCGGGCAGTTGTGAGGTGGAAGCGCTTCTCCTTCTACGTAAATGAAGTCGTGGGTAAATTTTAGCGATATCCCAAAGTAACTGTTTCACCCGGACGAAGTCGCGGGCAAAAGCTAGTGACAGATGTAATAGCTCCACCTTCAGCCAAATAGTGGCCGAAACAACAAAAAGGTTGTGCCTTGCGCATAACCCTTAGTGTGTGTTGTCAAGAGACCCTTTGGGCTCTAATTTGTGTGTAGTGTGCCAATCGCTTAACCTCTTTTTAATATAATATTATATTTTTCCCACACCGATTTCATTGACGGTTTCATTGAAACCAGGCCAGTTGTGCAAGAGTATTTTTAAAGTGTCCAAGTGTGTGCGTAGTACACGAGAGCACTCTCTCTTCCTTAATTACTCTCATAAAACGGTGGGACGGATGACCGACACGACTGACGCAGGTCCGACTTTTTACATGATCATCTTTCTTGTCAGACAATCAGGTGATCAGCCAGCATAACCAAACTTGGAAACAACATTTTTTTTTGTGTTGTTCCAATGCGGGAATGGAATCCACGACCTCCGAGTGAGAGGAATCTAACCACTAGACCACGGAGGCTTTTTAATATAATAATAAATTAATATACGTGTGTATCAAACCTTTGTATCGCCTGTCAGGTTACAGACGGTTATTGATGTTTTAAAAACTTTAAAAAAGTCTAATGTAATTTTTTAAATCAGCTTATTTTCAATTTTGGAATTCGTTTACCGAATGTTCCTTTATGGTTCGATTAGGATTAGGTTAGTAATTGCCAAGAACCCATATAATTTGACTCTGTCCGTCCGCCAATTTTAAGGTGATTATATCCGCTGTCTTCGGGTATCTTTTTAAACGAACAAAATAAACTACATAAGAGCTGAAAAACTATCCTAATCACAACAAAGACCTCTTTTTGTAATTTTTGGATTAACAGGTTCTGGAGAATCGTTTTTGCTATAATAATCACATTTTTATAATATTTTTAACTATTTTACATATTATAAAGAACTAAATCCTACAAAACTAATCTACCTGTTTATGACAATAATTGTCAGTTTCGTACAATTTGTAAAACAACATTTGATCACAAAAAAGTCGACCGAAAATAAATGTAAAATTTGGAAACGTAAATTATATTACATTTAAACATAAAAAATCCAAAAATAAATTTTTAAACACTTTTTTGTGCAGTTAATTAAACCTGTATGCGTAAAGCACAAACCTCTATTTTTGGGAATTTCTATTAACTTCATTATTGTCAAAATTTTGGCTCCATCTCATAATTGGTACCCACCATAAATTATTATAAATAGCTATTACGTAAATAATACGCACTTTCTGTACCTAATCGAACGGAGTGTGCTTGCAGTCACAAACTTAAGCCTTTTCATCCGATAATGGATGATTTATACAATATTCTCCGAACGAAGTAACCACTCTTGAAATACTGTAGTGCCTGGGACAGTTGGTTTTTAAATGTCGTATGGTTGCCCAAGCACATACGGCATTCTCACAACATAGTCAGCCTAGTCCAGAGGAATGACAGGTCAATACGTCTGGGGCCAACCATGTGCAGGTTTCCTCACGATGTTTTCCTTCACCGTTAGAGCGTCCGTATAATGTACTTGAGATCTGAAAAAGTCTCATTGGTACACGCCACAAGCTGGGATTCGAACCTGCACTCTCTCAAGTGCGAACCAAACGATCTACGGTCTACCCACTAGGCCACGGAGCTCGCCCAGCAATCACAAATATCTTAATTATTATTTCTTCTGTGCGTGTGTATGTTACCGAACTCCTCCTAAACGGATGGACCGATTTTAATTAAAAAAATTGTGTGTCTTCAGGTGGATTCGAGAATGGTTTTGATTTTCAATTGGACCTGGTAGGTGGTGCTGCTGTCAGTACGTCATAAATTGTATTCTAAGGCGGTTTGCCGGGACAGCTAATAATGTATATCCTAATTACTCCTCTCTCCCGCGTCCCGCGTCATCGTCTGACAAGTGACGACCGAAACATGTTCTAGAACGTCCCAGACTCGCGCGATGAGTGTGCAACTTTGCACATAATTAGCTTATCCGTAGCTCTCGTGACCTCTCGGACGCGGATACGATTCCATGTTTTGATTGCCGTTTTTATACTAACTTTTTTGCCGTATTGGTATAGGTAGGGTTGCCATATCTTACATATGACTCCCCGGACAAGACGCGTGAAAACCCCGGATTTTGGAGTACGAAACCCGGATATAGAACAATTTTTACCTGACTACGGCATTGTCAAAAAGAAAGGAAGATTTATTATTGCTGCAAATCAAAAAAAACTTAGGCCTTCCTAATTCTGCCTACAAAAACCCGGATAGCAAATAAAATCCGGCCCGGACGCTCCCCGGACGCCCTTTAAACTAGGACAAATCCGGGGAAACCCCGTCCGGGTTTCCCCGGATTTGTCAACCCTAGGGCAACCCTAGGTATAGGTATCTTTTTAACTGTACTGATGATAGACATGTATATTATAGGATCGTGCCATATCGACGCTTAATGTGTCTGCACTTTGAGTATCCGATTGGGGCCTTTGGGTTTCACATTTGGCAACATGTACCCTATAAAATGTTGCAAAATTATGACAAAGAAATAAAAAATATTACATTTAAAACTACCACTATTCATTGTTGTAATAGGTAGGTAGTAGGTACCTACATATTATGGTATTTTATATAAATTTAAAAATTAATGCCTGTAATTAATGGCGGCTACTAACGGGTATTTCGATCGGTTACATAAATTATCTATAAAGTTTTCTTTGCTAACTTTATACAATAGTAATGCTTTCCTTGTGTATAAATCTCTGGCACTCATTTGGTTACTTATAAAAACTAAGTTGAATAGATACTAGAATTTTCCATTCGGCATCGTATTAGGAGATAATGTATTAGGTAGGTATGGACGTTGAATTTCAATCAAAATTATAGTGGAGTAAGAAAAAGATATCTAAACTCTGCCTCACTTAACATTTTACTAGATACAGTGCTTGATATATAGGTTGATAATCTAGTTAATTGGCAATCATAATAATGATTGATACTTTAATAGTAATAAAGAGCCAAATATTACTAAGAAGTCAACAAACACACGCCCCTAACTAGCCATTACCTGTACTTAGAATTAGTATAAAACTTGTATAATTGAGTTACGCGTAAGTCGTAATATTTTGACCCTGAGACAAATGAACGTATAACTTAACTGACCCGCAAAATTCCACGCCCACTCTGAGGGAAATAATACAGTTGCGACACCGCGCATAATTAAGTTACCTTTTATTGATCACCAATCACAAGATAATATAATAGCTATCTATTGGCACACTTAGCTGAAACAGATTATACAGATATTAGAGGTCGCCCTGTGGTCGAAAGTCGACCATAATTCATGTTTTTTTTATTTTTATGTAACGAACCAGGACCAATCCCCCCATGGGCCTCCGGTAACCTCACTCACTCGGTTGCGAAACACAACGCAAGCGTTATTTCACGCTGGTTTTCTGTGAGGTCGTGGTATTTACCCGGTCGAGCCGGCCCATTCATGCCGAAGCGTGGCTCTCCCACAGTTTAATGATTGTAAACTTTCACCTTTTCTAGGTTTCTTTTGCCTCTTAGATACGCAATAAAATATGTAAACGTTGTTTAGGGAATGTGAAAGAAAGATTGACACACATTGACAATAGTGTCAAACCTACTGTAACTGTATAGACAAAAATACTAGTATGAGTGAGGTAGTGGGTGTTGTTATTTTTATAAATTTAATATATTTCTCAGCATTATTTTTAAAAATATAAGCTTTCGGCGTGCCTTCCTCCACTAAAATTTTAAATGTGCGTTTACAATTCTCGTAAAACCGTACTTGAAAATTTTACTTCACGTAGTTATATAAGTAATACATAATCAGTGATAACTATTTTAATATTATATATCTATGCACATAATATAATAATATACTAGTAAGCTGAAATGTCATTTTGTGCTGACAGGAATATTACAGGGAACTTAAAATATATTTTACTAAAGTAAAATATTTAATAGGTAATAGATATGTACCTTTAGTCCATTACGCCAGGAGTAGGAGTAGGAGATTTGCTAAAGCTACTCGTCACTACAGGCGATCCAACACATCAACTTCTGCTTCTGGGTTTAATAATGTATAATATTGTGGCCAGTTAGCCACACATTAGTAGCCCTAGGGTCTAATAGAAGAATTTGACAGCGTCGTAAACGTGACGTTAATCGTTATCGAATGCAATTTGTTTGGGCGCTGTTCATCATTTTGACACATTTTCATAACGTTAAAAATTCATTAGATAACGTTACGTGTAAACGCCGCTGTCTTTTTTTTTTTTATGAAATAAGGGGGCAAACGAGCAAACGGGTCACCTGATGGAAAGCAACTTCCGTCGCCCATGGACACTCGCAGCATCAGAAGAGCTGCAAGTGCGTTGCCGGCCTTTTAAGAGGGAATAGGGTAATAGGGGAGGGTAGGGAAGGGAATAGGGTAGGGGATTGGGCCTCCGGTAAACTCACTCACTCGGCGAAACACAGCGCAAACGCTGTTTCACGCCGGTTTTCTGTGAGCCCGTGGTATTTCTCCGGTCGAGCCGGCCCATTCGTGCCGAAGCATGGCTCTACCACGTAAAAATGCCTGCTAGGTCCTCTGATGTAATCCCTACTAAAATGTAGATAATATTATTGGCCTCTTTTTTTTTAATACGTTTATTTTTTTTTAAATATTTGAACTCGATTCCACTTTATCGAACCTTATAATACTCCAAAAGACCTCAAAATACATCAAGTGATTTTGCAACATTGATCGACCCTGTCCTTGGTCAGAAGTCAGAACGTGACATTGATATTACACAATTTCGCCGAAGCTCGTAATCGAAGGTCAATCGGCAGATCTCGCTTAGTCACCACTCACCAGATATTATGTGACTATATGTTATAACGTACGTCGTAAAAAACAATCAAATAATGTTAAAAAAAATTATGATTTCTACGGCTATGTGCTACGGTATGATTTCCTTTTGTCTTTAAATTTGAACTTATATGAATTAATTAATATTTAAACCGAACAGTTACTTCTTTACTTATATAAGGGACTAGCTTTTGTCCGCGGCTTCGCACCGGGCAAACCCACGGGAACACTGCACTTTTTCGGAATAAAATGTAGCCTATATGTTAACCTAGAGCCTAAACTACTACCATACCAAATAATAATAATTATTATAGCTATGGACACCTTCACACCACGTCAATATTAAAATCCGTTCAGTAGTTTTTGCGTGAAAGAATAACAAACATCCAACCATCCATCCTCAGAAAGTTTCACATTTATACCTAACTAGCTGTTGCCCGCGACTTCGTTCGCGTCAACTGATGGCGCAATAATGCATTAATTTCGACCATATTTGATTACCATAAAAAAGGTTATAGTGAGTCAATCTTAAAAGATAGACATATACTGTCGCGGACATTTATTTTAGATCATTTAAAGGGGAATAATTCTTTCGTACATACTTTTTTGGTAACTTGAACCGTTTACGCAGCGCTCTCGGGAGCGGGAGCCCTCAAGTATGAATTTATTTTTCCCGTTTTTCCAACATTATTCACTGATGCTTCGCTCCTATTAGTCGTAACATAATGTTATATAACTTAAAATCTTTGTTGATAAATGGACTATCCAACACAAAAATAATTTTTCAATTTGATCTAGCAATTCCTGAGATCAGCGCGTTCAAAAAAAAACAGCGGAAGCCCTCAAAGATGAATAATTTTCCCCGTTTTTTCCACATTTTCCACTGATTCTTCGCTCCTATTGGTCGCAGCGTGATGTTATATTATAGCCTAAAGCCTTCCTCGATAAATCCAACATAAAAGGATTTTTTCAATTCGAACCAGTAGTTCCTAAGATTAGCGCGTTCAAACAAACAAACAAACTCTTCAGCTTTATTAATATTAGTATAGATAATAGTAGTGTTTTTTTTTTTAATTATAACAATTGCAATTAGACTAGCATCGATCACGAGTCACGGCCAACAGATACACAGACGGCCGATATCTTTTAATAATCTCCATTTTGCGATAGTTTGAGAGACCTTCATTAACTCAATGTCAATTTTATAGAAACAACAAAATCATATTTTATTTGCATAAATCAAAATATGAACCGTTTCTAAACGTCTTTCATCATCCGGTGTTGAGGACAGTGATACCAAACATACGACGCCTAGTCGCGCAAATTAACAAGTATAATAATTTAATTATCATAATTAATAACATAAAAGCTAATATCAAGTATAAATTAATAAAACACCTGAGTCAATAATATTAATCGAGAGTCATAAATATGATTTATTCCATATTCTTCTGACAAGCCTTATAAAGTGTGGTCTGTGGGACACCCACGGGCTACGAATAAGCTTAAATTTGAAGTTCCTTAGTCATCAAATAACTATTTTTATGAGTTTGCTAATGGATTAAAATATAATTACTTTATAGTTTCAAGGAAATAAGAGCGAGATCTTGTCGATTATAAGTTGAAATAAAAACACACACAGACTCTTCATCGAAAGTAGCGCAAATAACGTAACAAGTTATCCACAAGAAGCCCTAATATTATACATACAATATTATATCTTCGTACAACGGAACCCTGCATATGTTTCGTAACTAGTAAGTCTATGTTTCAAATCTAATATACGAAATGTCCTTTTCTAGCGAGAGATGAGTTCATAGCTTATTTTTGGCACAATAATTGTTATCGGATCTAACATTGATTCTAATTTATGTTAAAAAGGATTTAAGAACAATAAAATGTTTCAAGGGAGTGATTAATTTGGCAGTATGCTTCTATAAGTGGTGAGGTCAGCGTTAGCACCGTGCCTTGTTCAGTTCGCTAAGGTTCGATACCTCACGCCGTATTCGATAGTCGATTTTGGTGTGGGCATATTTATAGCGCATAATATTTGTGTTGATTTTGGAATGTTGTGAATTTACATAATATTGCTGAAGGTAACAACTTACAAATGCTATGATCTTGCGGTGTGATCTGCTTCCGATTCTGTTCAGGTCAGGCCAGGTCACTAAACTAGTATTCAAGCAAAGGAAGTTAATTCCTACTTAATTCATTAAATTATTACTTTAGCTTATTATTATTGTATATTTAAGACTGCAAGTTCTTGTAAATTAATCAAAATTGTAATCAGTTTAAAAATACATCCGTCGACGCATTGAATAAAACTAAGGCGTAGAGTTTGTGAAGTTAGTCTTGTTTGTAGAGTGGTGTGTAGAGTCAGAAGCTTGGTTTTGCATGAGATCTGTTAACCTTTTGACAGTGCGATTTTGGCATTACTTTACATGAAAATATTTTTGGTGGGATTTAACTTTACTCCTTTATTTTGCACGTACCAAAACACATTAAGTACAATAAAATATTAAAACTCTTTGTGGTCCGGAGTCCGGACGTTGCGTTGTGATTTGTGAATCAGCCGATAATAGCTAATAATATAATATTATTATAATCTGTTCGCGCCAGAGCGCGACGTTTATAAACTGGTCACACAGATCGTTTAAATCGGCCAATCACGCACGAGTATTGGCTGTCAGCCCTCACAGCGCTGTCAAGAGAGTGACGAACACTTGCTCCTGAGATTTCGCCCGCGTCGGAAGCATCCCGAATTATAAGTACTCGTGACGCGTCAGCACATATTGTGCATTCGAATATACAGAACTAAGCTCGCTTTGGGCCCGGGGAAGCCCATAGCCTTCGGCACGATTTTTGATTTTGCACTCATAGGACCCATTGAACATTCATGCGACTCACCTGTAGCTCAAGTTAACTCTGCCCACATTACTCATTGTACTCAGTCGACTCATTCTACACATTCTGCTCATGATATTTGCAAAAGCCTGGAAAGATTCTGGGAGTCAGAAGAACCCCAGCCTCGTTCTGCTCATTCAAACCCGCTACACGAACAATGTGAAAACATATTCAGCTCAACCACCACTCGTGACGATTCAGGCCGTTACACGGTGACTCTTCCCTTCTTGTCAGATGCTCCCGTGCTAGGTAGTACTCATGCTATTGCTCTACGTAGATTTCTCAATTTAGAAAAACGGTTACAATCCGACCACACACTGCGACAAAAATATATAGAATTTATGAATGAATACATAAACTTAGGTCACATGACACCTTGTCATCCTTCTACATTTACTCACAAACCTCATTATTATATTCCTCATCATGGCGTATTCAAATCAGGTACTGACAAACTCCGCACAGTATTCGATGGCAGTTGCAAGTCATCTAATGGAGTCAGTTTAAGCGATTGCCTGCACACAGGTCCAGCACTTCAACGAGACATTGTAGATATCATTATGTCATTCCGCGCACATCGTATAGTATTCAGCACAGATATAAAAATGATGTTCAGAAATATCCTCCTAAGACCAGACCAAAGACACTATCAGCTCATACTCTGGCGATCGTCCCCAGATCGACCTCTGCTCACATATGCACTCAACACTGTTACATATGGGTTGCGCTCGAGTCCATACCATGCTATCCGCATATTATTACAACTAGCTGACGATGAAGGTCATCGCTACCCTCAAGCTGCCCACATTCTGCGCAAATTTGTTTTCGTAGATGACATATTGTGCGGTCATGACACAATAGAAGAAGCATCGGCACTCCAAACCCAGCTCATTGAATTGTTATCACTCGGTGGATTTAAACTTAGTAAATGGACATCAAACACACCTCAACTCTTGCAAAGATTCCCAGACGATCAGTGTGAAATGCCTAAGGACTTTGACATCAGCGCAGAGTCTCCATCGGTTAAGGTTTTAGGTATTAGGTGGATTCCTCAGTCTGACGAATTTACATATCACATCTCATTACCACCAGTTACCCATGTTACAAAACGTTCAATACTTAGCACAGTAGCTTCTCTCTACGACCCAAACGGTTGGGTTACACCAGTCATATTCCGCGCAAAAATACTTCTTCAAAGGTTATGGTTAAGTAAATTGGATTGGGACGATCCCACTCCAAATAATATTACAGATGACTGGCAGCGCATTTCTCATGATCTTCCGCACATTTCAAACATACATTTTCCCAGACATATCGCTCCGCACAAATTTAATTCAACATACTCACTTCACGGCTTCGCAGACGCTTCAGAAAGCGGTTTTGCGGCAGTAATATATTTACACGAATCAGCTCACAACGGATCTGTTAATGTTCATCTCATACTCGCTAAATCTAAAGTCGCACCCATTAAAAATAAACTCACAATCCCCAAATTAGAGTTGTCTGCTGCAACTCTACTATCTCAACTTATGTTACGTGTCTCTCAACAATTATCTGCTCATCTCACAATTACACATCACGTTTGTTGGTCAGATAGTACCATAGTGCTCGCATGGATAAAAACTCCGCCCCATCGCTTACAAACATTCGAATCAAATAGGGTAACAAAAATTAACGCATCCTCAATTACACTCACGTGGCGTCATGTACCTTCTCAATTAAATCCTGCTGACTGTGCAAGCAGAGGATTATCAGCTCAATCTCTCTCTGCTCATGATTTGTGGTGGTCTCCTCCATGGCTCAAACTGCCAGAGGACACCTGGCCCAAGATGCCTTCTGCTCATACTCGACAAGATCTGCCAGGGCTCAAGCCAAAATACGTACCATGTAATTTCTCGATACCCGGTGTAGATAGTGATCTGCTCACTCGCTTCAGCTCTTTAGACAAACTGATCGGCGTTACTGCATACATGAGGCGATTCATTCGTAACTGTAAACTAAATTCAAACTCACGTCAACTAGGCCCTCTAACTGTAAGTGAACGTAGAGAAGCATTGCTCTTCTGGATCAGCTCTGTACAGCAGAATGCATTCGCGGAAGACATTCACCGCTTGCAAACTGACAAACTCTGCACAGTTCGACTACAACGTTTGTCACCTTTCATGCAGGACGGACTCCTCAGAGTAGGAGGTAGACTCACTCGTTCCGAACTCACATATGATGCTCAACACCCATTCATTCTGCCTAGTTCTAGTCCGCTCGTAGACCTCATAATAGATCACTATCATCGCATACACTGCCACCCTGGCACAGACACGCTACATGCTATTTTACGTCAACAATTTTGGATATTATCTGCACGCCGCATCATAAGGCACAGAACGTTTAAATGCATAAGATGCTTCCGTTGCCGCGCACAGCCCGAAGTACCTGTCATGGCTGATCTACCAGCTGACAGAGTCATACCTCAGCCCGTATTTAGTCACGTATCAACTGATTTTGCCGGTCCGTTTCTGCTCAAATCAAGTCCATTGCGTAACGCTAAGTTAATTAAAGGATATTTTTGCATATTTGTTTGTCTCACTACAAAGGCGGTTCACTTGGAACCAGTCTCATCGCTCACTGCCGAAGCATTTATTGCTACACTACAAAGGTTCTGCTCACGACGCGGACTTCCGGTATTGATACGTTCAGATTGCGGCACAAATTATGTAGGAGCTAGGAATTATCTTCTAGAGGTACAACAATTTCTAAAAGACAATAATGACGCCATTACTCATAAACTCTCAACTCAAAATATAACTTGGTTACTCAATCCGCCCAAAGCTCCATGGATGGGAGGCATCCATGAAATTAATGTTAAATCTACAAAGCAACTTTTGTACCGTGTTATCGGTGAACAACATCTCACTTTCGAGGAGTTTTCAACTCTGCTCACTAGAATCGAAGCTGTATTAAATTCTCGGCCCATCAGCCCACTTTCGTCCGATCCCACGGACTATCAGCCCCTTACTGCCGGCCACTTTCTTATTGGCCGTCCGCTCACAGCTCTTCCTGAGCTGACTCTAGATGATAGACTAATATCCCCGCTCAAACGCTTTCAGCTCATTCAATCACTCTCTCAGCGCTTTTGGACCCTTTGGACCAAGTCCTACCTCCATACCCTTCAAATCCGCTCCAAATGGCTTTCCTCTTCCTCTCCACCCAAAATTGGAGAACTAGTTCTGCTCAAAGAAGACAATCTACCCCCGCTACAATGGAAGATGGGAAGAATCTCACGTCTGCTACCTGGGAAGGATGGAGTCATCAGAGTCGTGGACTTGGACACCACTCAAGGCCAGCTGCGCAGGCCTGTCGGCAAGATTGCCCGGCTTCCACTGGATTCTGCTCAAGATGGGGTCAGCTCAACGCCTTTGCGGGCCCCCCAGGATGTTCGCGCCAGAGCGCGACGTTTATAAACTGGTCACACAGATCGTTTAAATCGGCCAATCACGCACGAGTATTGGCTGTCAGCCCTCACAGCGCTGTCAAGAGAGTGACGAACACTTGCTCCTGAGATTTCGCCCGCGTCGGAAGCATCCCGAATTATAAGTACTCGTGACGCGTCAGCACATATTGTGCATTCGAATATACAAAACTCAGCTCGCTAGCGACACGCGATAAACTACCGGTAAACTCCGCTCAGTTGTGTAGTGCCTGCTGGAGAAGAATCCGCCCATATCTGGAACCACAGCTTCAGCCAGCTCACCATCAAAGGTTAGTGATCTAGTATTCTCCAAATAACCCTAAATCTCAACCCAAAAACCCAATTCTCCGCGTTTACCTATACCTACTCAGCTCATAGTCGTGTGCGCACACACTTGCGCATACATAATCGATCAAACCTGGTAATTGCCGGAATCTCTTAAGCACGTATTGCCGGATGTGCTCTACATGTTCAATTAAAATAATTATAACGCGAGATAAAGAATATTTTTTTTTTAATTTTTAGGGTTACGTACCTAAGTGTAAAAACAGGATCCTATTACTGAGACTTCGACCTATTACTGAGATATCTAGACAGTTTAAATTTTCACAATCGATGTATTTCTGTTGCCGTTGTAACAACAAATACTAAAAACAGAATAAAATAAATTAATGGGTGCTCCCATACAATAAACGTAATTTTTTGTCGTTTTGTACGGAACCCATCGTACGCGAGTCCGACTTGCACTTGGCGGTTTTTTTTCTTAGCTCTTCCTGTCATAAAAATGAAAACATTGGGTACGATCTATATTTATTAAACTAGAATATTACAATCAGTTGAAGCAAAGTACATAATATACAGATATGTGCTTTGCTTCAACGCGGCAGCTCTGGCGAGCACATGTATCAACTATCAAGGTCCTAAGGCAATTTCCATAACCGCAGAAGCGGGATTTCCAACTCTATTCCTTTCTAACTTATGCAAATGTATGATGAGAAACAGAGCATGATTCGCTGACGGCGCTGACGCATTCATTTTCCGATCGGTTCAAACTTCAAATAAACAACACTCAACGGTTAAAACTTAAAAGTATGTCGTAGTCCTATCTTCTTCCTTCCTCTATGTTTGTACCTACGTCATATTAATGTTTTGTAATAAAAAGTACATAGTTATCTATACAATAAAGAGGAAAAGATAATAAAGAGGAAAAGTTTGTTTGTTTGTATGTTTGTTTGTTTGCATTGAATAGGCTCCGAAACTACTTTACCGATTTTGATGAAATTTGGCACAGATGTAGAGTAGACCACGGGAAAGGACATAGGCTACTTTTTATCGCGGAAGAATGTAGTTTCTGCGAAATTAACTTTTGCGCGCACGAATTCGCCGGCAAAATGTAGTGAAACATAATTGAGGGTCAGTTTATAACGCTACGATACGTGGCGCTGCATTTTTATTTTAAACCTTTTTGAACTTCATTTCTACCGTTGTAGATTTTGGAAAAAGAGCACGTATGTAGGTACTTACAATGCGGCCGATGTATCTTGGCGAGTCTGAACTTCGCGCAGAAGGTTGCGCAATAACTGTTTCGAAGTGTTTTCGTATTTATTTTATTTGTACTAATTGGTCAACTGTATTAGGGAAATTTTATTAGTACATAGGTATATAAAAATAATACAATAACAGTTTTCTTCACGAGTTGTACATGCGCTAAAGTTCGCAGAGCCTATGTTCAGACCCGTCAAGATACAGCGGCCGTAGTGTACTAAGTTATATAATTATAGCTATTATCTGCCGTACCTATTGTAATTTATTTTATTATTTTTATGCCAAAATTTAAAGTAAAAATTATACATACATATAATATATAATCACGCCTTTTTCCCGTATAGGGGTAGGCAGAGACCACTTTTGCCACTTGCTACGATCCTCACATACTCGTTTCGCTTCGTTCACTTTCATTCTTACCATCCATTCCTCCTCTTACATTCAACGTAGCGAAGCGGCTCTCCATGGTCCGCTTTTCACCTCCGCGAGAAACGAGACGTGATGGGTGGTGAACCACATCGCCGCCATTTTGGATAATTAACCTATTTTTATGATTATCCATTGCGTTTCCACGAATTGGTGGAGAGGGTAGGAATAAGGAAAGGGAAGGATAGGTGGTGTGGAAAGGAAGATTGGTAAGTTAGAGTGAGAAATAGGAAATGTAGGATATTACCGCCCAGGAGGGCAAGGGATAGGACAGTAATAGCTAGGGAAGCCGGGGTCGCATACCCGTATACTATACCACAACTACCGGACAGGTAAGTTGGGATGAGTATCCCATGACATATTTTTAGACATATTATAATTATAAATATTTTATATTTATATAAGTACCATTATTTTTATCAATTTCGAAAATAAACTAAATTAATTTCACTTGTCAGACGAATTATTAAGTATCATAAACAGCTGCTTAACAGAAATTAACTTAAAACTTGTTCATTTGCGTCTTTTCTGAATATAAATGAGATTGTTTTGAATACTAAGTGCGCATTGACAAATCACAAAGCTCTACATGCGAATGTTTTGCGTCAGGGTTTTGTACCCAACGAATTACATTTCTTCCATTATGTCCGGTAAACGATATTGACGTCACAGATGCTATACTGGGAAGTGGGTAATAGTTTGGAAACTTAAAAAAAAAAAACAATTCCGTCTCGGAATTTTTTTTGATTGCATGAGTTTTAGTACCTACCAACCTAAAGTAAGAAAAATTAATTATTATAATTTAAATTATTAATAGTCTCAGTTTTTACTAAACTTACATTTTATTGTTGATTAATAGACCTGTAGATATTATAGAAAAGGCATGTTGAGGCAAAAAGTGTCCACATTTAAACCCTACTTTTGGGGTTACTTGGGGCAGTCGAGGGTTGACATTTTGACACTTGCTTTCCGCGATATTATCAGACCGCATATAATAAAAAAAAAAACTGAAATCAAATTCGTCATAGCCCATACTTAGTTTTGAAATCATTGCTTAAATCATTGTTTACCAATTTCGCAAAAAAAAAGTGCTGCCGCGTTGAAGCAAATAATTAGTTTACTTACATCATATACAAAAACATTCATTACGATAAGTATGAACTTAAACGCACAAATATCGGAGATATTTACAAATATATTCCTGCGGCCGTATACTTCATACACCATAACCTACAAGTGACGTCATTTGTAGGTAGACTTTAGTATGGAGCGTTTTTACGAGACTTGCGAATTTTTGTATACAAATCGCTGTACTTTTGAAAAATATTTTCAAAAAGACTTTTGATATACGGTTTCTTCTGAGAAGTTACTCATATTTGAGAGTACTATTAATTTATGCAATAAAAAAAATCAGTCCGATCGCCTATTAATGTTTACATTGTTCTTTGAAAGAGCCCGTTTTGCTTATATCAATTACATAGGTCAGCAGTAGCACATACTCAACTCAGATACGTTAGTAATATATATTCTTTGACTCAGATACATATCCGACACTTATTGATTATTCTAGAAAATATTAAGTGACTGTTTTATTATTAGTCGTTAAATAGGTAATTATTCATTAAAGGACGTTACAACATCATTTTTTTATCTATCTCAAAACAATCTAAGACAGCTCATTGTGTGAATTTTAGGTATAATAATAATATCTCTGGACGCCTCACACCACGTCAATCTGGCCCCGTGGTATGTTCTCGAAGAACTTGTGTACCAGACAACGGAAATATATTTAAATAAAATATATTTATTATATATATATTTAAGATTTTTATTATATTATAAAGTTTATCTTTATTCCTGGGTCATGGATATCCATGACCCAAACTTTTTGTTCCTTCGGCGGGATTTGAACCCGCGACCCCCGTCTTAAGCTCAACCATTGCGCTACAGAGGTCGTCGTATAGATTGCTATTATTAAAAACACCGGCCCACTGCGAGTCGGCCTCCCGCACGAAGGCTTCCGTACAAAACGGCTATAACTCACGTTTGTTGTATGGGGTCCCATTTACATTTACTTTTTTCTGTTTTTAATATTTGTTGTTAAAGTGGCTAGAGAAATACATTATGAGTGAAAATTTTAACTGTCTTTTTTGTAGCTATCACGGTGATTGAGCCAGACAGACAGGCGGACATACAGACTGACAGCGAAGTCTACTGAGACTTCGCTGTCAGTCTTCGCTCAAATTATAAAAATAGGACCCTGATTACTGAATCAGGGTCATATTTTTACAATTTGAGTACGGAACCCTTAGGGGTTCCGTACTCAAATTGTACGATACTTCCTTGTTAGAGAAATTTTCTCGGGCATTTACATAGTGATTAGATATTGTACAATAATTTACAATCTGTGTTATACCTTACAACACCAGCAGCAATCAATGAAAATCCCGTGAAAATCGGTCCAGTCGTTTCAAACATTAGACGGCACAAAAATACAGACGGACAAAAAATTTAAAACTTGTTTTTTTTATTACGAGTACAGTAGACATTTTCATAATATTATGTACGGGGAAAATTAATGTCCTTTTTAATATAGTGTATGTACCTAAGTATGAAAATAATATGTACAGATGACACTTTAAAGTTTATTTGGAAAACTGTTAAGAACGTCTTATTTTATGAACCGGTTTTGATATTATTTTTACCTTATTAAATCCTAATCCGTTATAGAATAATCCATTATAGAATAAATGAAATAATAAAGTATACAAAATATTTTATGAGATTCTGGATAGAGTGTTAAAGCCACAATGTTATTATAATATTTCTATGTCTGAACTAATAAGGCACAGAAGTAATAATTACTATAGTAGGTATTTAATTCGCTTCCTTATCGCTGGTGTTTTTTGCACTCTGCTATTATTTGCCAATTATTGTCTAATCAATGTAATTACTACGTGGCGTATTGAAGGTTTCATTTTAATCATAAATATCTAGTAAAATATGTCAGTCACTATTCAAAATAGCTTCTCCAATGCTGAATGGATAGTTACCAATTTTGTTATAACTAATGGAAAATCCACTGATCAATGTTGAAGGTTAAATAAAATCTGCTGTGTGATTTTATAACTTTGTAATAGTTAAATATCTTTCTATTACAAACATCATACTACCAATTTTTGAAAATTATAACCCGACTACGTAAATTAGATAGCCTATGTTACCCGAGCTATTATTACGAATCTATTGACACCAGTCAAGATGCATTCGATAATTTCGACGGCGAACTTCTAAATCAAAAATGTATGGAATTTGACATAAGTCATCGTTAAGTGACATGCCGCTTGCGATGCCTTACGTCAAATCCCATACATTTTGTTTTCGAACTTCGTCGTCGAGATTATCGAATGCATCTTGACTAGAGGCCCAGTAGTTTACGCGCTACGGTAGAACATTCATACATACAAACAAACATACATAAATAGACTGCCAAAGTAGTCGGATAAAAACAAAAGTTAATTGAAACTATATTTAGTGGAACTGAAGCAGGCAGTATGTTTGCGTTTTTGTCAAACCTGTTTCTTTTCCGGTTTAAAACATAACATTTATTATTATTAACAAAGACCTGAATAGAAACAACTAGTTCTCACATAGATCTAGTTTTGTTTAGGATTTGTTCACATCAGAAGAATTTTTAATCCTCTTTTTTCAATAACCGCATGCACCCAGCCCGACAAACAACAGAAGGATGTCGTAGTTATCCTTTAATATCACATGACTTAGCATAATATACTAACAGAGGAAAAGTTTGTTTGCATTGAACTACTGCGCCGATTTTGATGAAATTTGGTACAGATGTAGAGTAGACCACTGGAAAGGACATAGGGTAATTTTTATTGCGGAAAAATGTACGGCTTCTGTTGTAATAATGTTTACGCGCACGAAGTCGCGGGCAACGTCTAGTTTAAAATAATTTTATAGATAAGTCTTTATAGACTTGAGGCTGTAACTTTGGTCTTACAAAAGGACTTCCTCTTAACCGTCTCTTTACCTGGGCGGTCCGCGGTGTCTAACAGAGGAAAAGTTTGTTTGCATTGAATAGGCTCCGAAACTACTGCGCCGATTTTGATGAAATTTGGTACAGATGTAGAGTAGACCACTGGAAAGGACATAGGGTAATTTTTATTGCGGAAAAATGTACGGCTTCTGTTGTAATAATGTTTACGCGCACGAAGTCGCGGGCAACGTCTAGTTTAAAATAATTTTATAGATAAGTCTTTATAGACTTGAGGCTGTAATTTTGGTCTTACAAAAGGACTTCCTCTTAACCGTCTCTTTACCTGGGCGGTCCGCGGTGTCTTTTGCATCGATTTTTAACCCTCGACGAAAATAGGGGTGTTATGAGCTTGACAAGTCTGTATGTGTGTATGTCCGTGGCATCGTATGTCCCAAATGGATTAACCGATCTTGGTTAGATTTTTCGTTTCAAAACTGAAATGATCATCAGCTCTCACTACTTGTCAATTCGAAGGTTACTTACATTTTTTAATTTAATAGAATATAATAGATATTATATTTGATAAAAATTCCTTTTTGTCCGCAGAGGTGAAATTCCGTCAATCTTATTCGCAACCGCCTCCGTTGTCTTAGAACCCTAGTTTATATCTAGTTAGGAAACGATTATTGTGTCTACGTTGACTGAATAAACGATTGAATTTGGAACTCGTATGGTAAACGGGAATCACTCCGCTACTTAAAAGCGGACAGAAAGAAAACGTTGAAAATCTTACAAAGATACTAGAGTTCCAGCTCCAATTTTGATAAAATCTAGCCTGTTATTTATTTCAATGTTATTGTTTGTATGGACTAGTGTGAATCAGCCCACGGCCTTGGCGACGAGCTGTTGACCTTCGGCAGTTGCAAGTCTTCCGCATTACAATAGGTATGTCTTACACGAAAACCTAATCTTGAATCTGCTTCAAACGCAAACTTGTGTGAGATTCCGTGATGAGTCAAGAGTTCATGATACGGAATTCGCTGACGGCTCGAAGAAATTTATGGTTTTAAGGTTCACAAAAATCCTTGCTCACATTAATATTATTCCTGTACTCGAACGTACAATCGACGTTATATATTTTTTGTGTGTTCAACGATTACTGCGCCGCGCGCCGTCTGTGGACCGATTTTCAAAATTATTTTTTGCTGTATAGGGTATAATCCCAAATTGGTCCTTTTGTCCACAATATGGTGACCTGATGATGGGATCCGTGAGGAATCGAAGGGACTCACCGAAATTTATATGGACACATAGTGACTTTTTCTGAAGTAACCCAAGCATATGCTACCAAAAAGTGAGATTTTGCATTAAGGTATACCCTGGATCTAAAAGTACTGAACAGAACTCCTGACTTCTTATATAAATACATGTTGGGGATTTCGTTGTTTAAAGAACTATATGCCATCAAGCCGCTTACAATAATCATCAACATCATCATCACCACCATCTTCACACGATACACCAACAAAAGCAAAAATTATGTAAGTGTTCGTCCCAATAGGCTTGTGTCCTAAAATGTAATTAGTGATTAATTCGTTCATTTATTAGATGTTAAACCGAAATAACTGAATTTTCTTCAAAAATCGATCAGCAATATTACTAATTACGGCTTTTTAAAAACCCGTTTGAATTTGACGCGAAAACGCTGTAAACTATCATGGCGGTTGAGTGACGTCACGAAGTGCACAACAAAACAAACCGTGAATGACGTCAGGTCTGATGTATCTACTTTTTTTATTTATTTTGTTATATTAAATTTAAAAATGAATTTTACGTTTTACAAGTATTGTGTAGTACCCAAGTGTAAAAGCACAAGTGTAAATGACACCGATAATGATAATTTTGGTAGATTAGCTGAATTAGCTTTACTAAATCCGGCCTCCATCGCTAATTATTTTATACTTAATATTATAATATTTGGCAAAATTAGTCAATTTGAAGCTCTAAACTCAAAAATCAAAAAGATTTTACTCGGTTACAGGTACAAAGTTTGACGTTTTATGTTGTATTTACTACCAAAACGTCAACAACAACAATGGCGGACGCACTGTTTGACGTATTGCTTTCCGTTTTTTTTTAATTTTTTTTTTACGGACGCTTCACACCACGTCAATCTGGTCCCGTGGTAAGTTCTTGAAGAACTTGTGTTACGGGTACCAGACAACGGAATTATATTTAATACTTTTATATTATACACATATTTAAGATTTTTATTATATTATACACAGACTTAATACACATCAATGACCCAGGAACACAGAAAAACTTTTTGTTCCGTCGGCGGGATTCGAACCCGCGACCCCCGGCTTGAGCACCAACACGCTCAGCCACTGAGCCACAGAGGTCGTCAATTGGTGTTCATTGTCACTTTTTATCCCGGAATCCCGCGGGATACCCGATGCTATATTTACGCGGGCGGAGCCGCGGGAAACAGCTAGTAATAAGTATTACTAAATAGGGAAAAAATATTATTTTAAAAGCTTTTATTTAACTTGCAATGTATGTTACTTTGGGCGGAATGTTAACGCTACTCAACTACTACTTTTGAAGCAGATATCTTCAACCGATTGAGTTGAATTTTTTTAAACGATGAATTAAAATCGACTACCAAAGTAAAAATGCACAAAAAAGTATGAAATAATTCTTATTTTCTAAAAAATTCTCCTTTTAAATTTGGCTAAAATTCGCTACTTAATCTTCATAATTTTGGAGTCGGTACCAGCCAACTTGAACGTGAGATCTATAAAGTATTGTTTTTATCAGGAATCAGGATATTGTTTACTTTGGAAGTCAGTTTTCATTTTTTGTTTAAAAATAATATTTAAACTTGAAACTGGTGAATTAATTACTCAATCTATTTAGTAGTTTCAAGGTATGTAGGTTAAATCAGTATATTTACTGAGTTGGTACAGTGCCGGTAATAATGACAGCGATAAACCTAAAACACAACATCATCAAGTCGTTAGCATCTGACGTCAAGTGTAATGATGAAATATCTTCATTTCATTAATTAGAAAATAATATCGTTGCTCTTAATTTTGAAGGAAAACTTAATCGTTTGATTTATTGCTCCACAAAAATTATAATAATATTATAACATTTTTGTTATGTTTTTTATCTGGTGCACCGTGCAAGTGGAATTTTACGTAGGGTACTAACAGAACAGACACTCGGACTCGGTCCGCGAACCATATCCGCGTACCGAATCCAGTGTCGCAATACACGCACGGATTTGGTCCGGCGGACCGTATTGAAAACTCGACGCACGTGTATTCTATTTTCATCTCTATTGTACTAGCGCAGAGTTCTATTTAATGTGCTGTTTTTCAATGACGACGATGATTCCCGCAATCCATTGAAATCGTGTAGTGATACCAACTATAACAGATCGTTGTCCGGCCTAATCGCCCGACTGCTCTACACATACGGATTTGGTACGGAGCGAACCATATCCGTTGCGGATCGCGCCGAATTGAGAGAGAGAGCGAGAGACAAAAAGATAAATATTTTTGAGAGTTGGTATCACTGCACGATTTCAATGGTTTGGAATCATCGTCGTCATCGAAAAACAGCACTGTAAATAGAACTTTGCGCTAATACAATAGATCTGAACACACGAGTGACGAGTTTTCTATTCGGTCCGCCGGACTAAATATGTGCGTCTGTAGCAACACCGGATTCGGTACGCGTCCATATGGTCCGCAGACCATATCAGTGTCTGTTAGAACTTTTATAGTGACGACCTCTGTGGCTCAGTTGTTAGCGCGTCGGTGCATAAGCCGGAGGACATGGGTTTCAATCCCGCCGAAGAGACAATTTTTTTTTTTCTGTCTTCCTGAGTCTTGGATGTGTATTAAATATGTTTATAGTATAGTAAAAATCTTAAGTATGTGTATAGTATTAATATATTTCCGTTGTGTGTGATACAAATTCTTCGGATACTCAGTAAAGGACCAGATTGACGTGATTTTGAAAGCGCCCATAAATGTATAGAATAAATATAGATTATAATTAAACTACAAACTTACAATGTTTACCAATATTATAACCTAACGTACTCTCAAGTATACCTAACCGCAATAATTTTAAAAAATAAATACTTAGGTAATTATAATTAGGGAAGTGGAGGTCATAAAATATTTTTGTCATCATATTTTAAAACAAATTTTATTAGGTATTGTATGTAATATTTTTATTTATTTTCGATTATCCTCAAGTAACAGATAATAAATTAATGTAAAGTTGTACTATCTGATCAAATAGTATAAATTACTCACGGGCAGACGATGTAATGTAGGTACTGACAGGGAATGCCGAGCTTCAGAATCTGGTTCTACGAGCTCACGGGTAGACGATGTACGTACTGACAGGGAATGCCGAGCTTGAGAATCTGGTTCTACGAGCTCACGGGCAGACGATGTACGTACTGACAGGGAATGCCGAGCTTCAGAATCTAGTTCTACGAGCTCACGGGCAGACGATGTACGTACTGACAGGGAATGCCGAGCTTCAGAATCTAGTTCTACGAGCTCACGGGCAGACGATGTACGTACTGACAGGGAATGCCGAGCTTGAGAATCTGGTTCTACGAGCTCACGGGCAGACGATGTACGTACTGACAGGGAATGCCGAGCTTGAGAATCTGGTTCTACGAGCTCACGGGCAGACGATGTACGTACTGACAGGGAATGCCGAGCTTGAGAATCTGGTTCTACGAGCTCACGGGCAGACGATGTACGTACTGACAGGGAATGCCGAGCTTCAGAATCTAGTTCTACGAGCTCACGGGCAGACGATGTACGTACTGACAGGGAATGCCGAGCTTGAGAATCTGGTTCTACGAGCTCACGGGCAGACGATGTACGTACTGACAGGGAATGCCGAGCTTGAGAATCTGGTTCTACGAGCTCACGGGCAGACGATGTACGTACTGACAGGGAATGCCGAGCTTGAGAATCTGGTTCTACGAGCTCACGGGCAGACGATGTACGTACTGACAGGGAATGCCGAGCTTGAGAATCTGGTTCTACGAGCTCACGGGCAGACGATGTACGTACTGACAGGGAATGCCGAGCTTGAGAATCTGGTTCTACGAGCTCACGGGCAGACGATGTACGTACTGACAGGGAATGCCGAGCTTGAGAATCTGGTTCTACGAGCTCACGGGCAGACGATGTACGTACTGACAGGGAATGCCGAGCTTGAGAATCTGGTTCTACGAGCTCACGGGCAGACGATGTACGTACTGACAGGGAATGCCGAGCTTGAGAATCTGGTTCTACGAGCTCACGGGCAGACGATGTACGTACTGACAGGGAATGCCGAGCTTCAGAATCTAGTTCTACGAGCTCACGGGCAGACGATGTACGTACTGACAGGGAATGCCGAGCTTGAGAATCTGGTTCTACGAGCTCACGGGCAGACGATGTACGTACTGACAGGGAATGCCGAGCTTGAGAATCTGGTTCTACGAGCTCACGGGCAGACGATGTACGTACTGACAGGGAATGCCGAGCTTGAGAATCTGGTTCTACGAGCTCACGGGCAGACGATGTACGTACTGACAGGGAATGCGGAGCTTGAGAATCTGGTTCTACGAGCTCACGGGCAGACGATGTACGTACTGACAGGGAATGCGGAGCTTGAGAATCTGGTTCTACGAGCTCACGGGCAGACGATGTACGTACTGACAGGGAATGCCGAGCTTTAGAATCTGGTTCTACGAGCTCACGGGCAGACGATGTGGGTACTGACAGGGAATGCCGAGCTTTAGAATCTGGTTCTACGAGCTCACGGGCAGACGATGTGGGTACTGACAGGGAATGCTGAGGTTTAGAATCTGGTTCTACGAGCTCACGGGCAGACGATGTACGTACTGACAGGGAATGCCGAGCTTTAGAATCTGGTTCTACGAGCTCACGGGCAGACGATCTGGGTACTGACAGGGAATGCTGAGGTTTAGAATCTGGTTCTACGAGCTCACGGGCAGACGATGTGGGTACCGACAGGAAATGCCGAGCTTGAGAATCTGGTTCTACGAGCTCACGGGCAGACGATGTACGTACTGACAGGGAATGCCGTGCTTGAGAATCTGGTTCTACGAGCTCACGGGCAGACGATGTGGGTACTGACAGGGAATGCCGAGCTTTAGAATCTGGTTCTACGAGCTCACGGGCAGACGATGTTGGTACTTACAGGGAATGCTGAGGTTTAGAATCTGGTTCTACGAGCTCACGGGCAGACGATGTGGGTACCGACAGGAAATGCCGAGCTTTAGAATCTGGTTCTACGAGCTCACGGGCAGACGATGTGGGTACTGACAAGAAATGCTGAGGTTTAGAATCTGGTTCTACGAGCTCACGGGCAGACGATGTGGGTACCGACAGGGAATGCTGAGGTTTAGAATCTGGATCTACGAGCTCACGGACAGACGATGTAGGTACTGACAGGGAATACTGAGCTTTAGAATCTGGTTCTACGAGCTCACGTGCAGACGATGTGGGTACTGACAGGGAATGCTGAGGTTTAGAATCTGGTTCTACGAGCTCACGGGTAGACGATGTGCGTACTAACAGGGAATGCCGAGCTTGAGAATCTGGTTCTACGAGCTCTCGGACAGACGATGTACGTACTGACAGGGAATGCCGAGCATGAAATTTTATCGCAAAAGAGTGTTCCCGTGGGATACTGTATTTACACGGGAAATAGTTATTAATATGTGTAACTGCGTAAATCGGGCAGGGCTCCTATACCAACTTATCAATACAATGCTAATGAACCATTCTCGTCATTATTTTAAAATAAGGTAAATTTAAGTTTATGAAATTAATTAAAACTATTTTATTTTTATCCTTATGTCGAAAAACTTTGTATAACGTATGTACTCGTAAATATTAATTTTTGTATTCAGACTTAGAATTAAGATAGTTAAATGGCTAATTGCGTTTTTAGTCTCTTCATAATATCCAGCTATAGTTTTTATAGTATTATTGTCTCGTTAGGGTTCCGTAGTTCACGTCTCGGCACGTCCGTCCGTCCGTCTTCGGCTTACCGTCCAAACGGTTGTTTCTGGAAACATGAAACTTTGTACTACCAGGTCGAAAAGTGCTAAAAAATCAGTTTTTTTTTTTGCGATAATTATCTACCTAAAGTGGTGATGATTATTTTTTCTCGCGTCTACTCCATAGTGTAGACTGTAGGATATCATTTGATAGGTAGGAAAGTTGCTAAAACAATTTTTATTTAGATATCCGTTTGCGAGATATTCAACTTTAAAACGCAATTTTTATAATGCTTGAAAATTCTGTAAAAAATAATGATGGTAGTCTATGTGCTAAACTATAAAGGAAAACTATAACAGCATAGATAACTTTGTAAGTTCAGCAGTTATATAGGCCTGACTTGTAAAATGCGCTTACTTGAAATACTTCGTACAAAAATGACAAAATAATAAGTTGACTACGGAATGTTCTTATATGGATGGCCTGACACGCACTTGACCGGTTTTTTTTCTATGATCTCGCAGTTTTATCTATGCAATAAAGTGGGTTAAGTATAACATAATACCTATTTTTTATTCAGCTATAAATTAAACACTTATAGTTAGGTACTAGGAAAAACTAAATTGCGGAGCGTCGTAAAGTATTTTTCCGTAAAACTTGAGAATATAACCGTTCTATAAAAATATGAGTCGTTCGTGTCTGTTCGTCCTACAAAGTTTCGCTGTAATGGAACGAGAAGACGAATTAAATTTTTTGTGATTATTTTCATTCGTCAGTTCGTCACATTTTTTTTCTATTGTTTTCTAAAAAACATGAGGTAATGTCAGCAAAAAATTATTAATCAGTGGTAATTTGTAGTTCAATAACTAATTATATTTTTTATACTTGTATATTTTTGAAACTTTGAGCACACGTTTATCTTTTCTGTTTAAGGGCAGATTTTTCAATCGTCAGATGACTAATCTGACAATTTTTTAAATCACTATTTCCACTTGTGTAGTAAGACAAGCTTCTTTAAGAAACCATGGTGTTGTTTTATTAACAAAGAAGCCATTTTGCAAACCCCCACTGAAATTGTAATATTTATATTATTTTTATTGGACAGTGGCAACATTTCCTGGACTGTGTATTATAAACCAGCTTTTGCCGACGACGACGATGCTACGACTGCATTACAGGGTAGAAAATATATCTTTAATCGTAGAACGATCGAAATCGATCTAAATTTTAAAATTTTGACGTCCCCTTCAACGGCCTACAATTTTTCCACACACCGTATGTGTATTCTAGTAGTGCAATCAAATCGAAAGCTAACAACTATATAGCTGTTCCTCTCTTCCTCTTTCTTTAATCTATGGCATGTAAATTAATATATCTCCTGAGCACATTTTTCTGGTTTAAAAAGAATTATAAACTATTCACGGCTATAAATATAAGCGTTAAATTTTCACACTGTGGTAGGTCATTTCTGAAGTTTAGAAGTATGGTCAAACTAATAAACAAAGTACTAATAATGACTATTGCGAAGTCATGATAATAATATTATATCGGGTGTCCGGTAAGTAATGGATAACCTTAAAATATCTTATAGTAGAACTTATGGCCGTTCAAAAAAAATTACAAAAAAAATCTATCATAGTTAGTCCCTAAAATAAGTTATTTTTAGAGAAAAGTCTATCCCACCAAAAACATTCTGTAAAAAACTAGCCAAGTCTCGATGGAGCTGCTTGTTTATCTCTAAAAAGTAATGAAATCTAGACAAAGTCGTGCCAAGTCTAAGGATCCTTACTGCGATTTATTTATTATTATAGTTAATGTTGTTTGACTTGGCCGTTGAAAATACTTTATACGTTACAAGTCAATTTTGTTTACACGTAATGTTATATCAGATTCTGTTGTAACTACCTATGTTTATTAAGCGAGATAATAGCCCATACTGGTATTGGTAATTGGACGCTAGTGTCTTATTTTAGGCTGTTGTTGATTGTATAACACATGTATTGGAGCAATGGTGTCATGGAGCCCCTTTTGTACCCTTGTGTACTCTTCAACGGCCAAGTCACACAACATTAACTATAATAATAAATAAATCGCAGTAAGGATCCTTAGACTTGGCTACTTTGTCTAGATTTCATTACTTTTTAGAGATAAACAAGCAGCTCCATCGAGACTTGGCTAGTTTTTTACAGAATGTTTTTGGTGGGATTTCACTTCTTTTTGTAGAAACGTAGGAATATTGATTTATTTTACTAGATTTTAGTGTAATTTGTTTATTTAATTTGTGTAATGTTCGAGTAGAATAAAGTTAATTGTTCGACTATTTCTTGTTGTAAACTTGTAAGTATAAATATAAAAGCCAGTCTAGTCTTATCCAGAGTTTTCCTTTAATTTTATTTATATGCGTATTAAAAGCAGAAGGGGAGGCATTCGCCCAGCAGTGGGACGCTACGTGCTAGATTAAATTAGAAGATGTGTTTTTTTATGTACCAATAGTAGAAGGGGGCATACCATATCTCTAATCAGCTGAGACCAGCTGAGGGTTCTTCATCAGATACTTCAGACCTTCGATTTTTGACAACAAATGAAGTGGCCCACCAAGTTGAATATTTTTTGTAAAGGCAGTATGTCGATCTCTAATAGTTTGGTTGGGCTCTTGTGTTTTCTAATAAGGGTCACCAGGTACTCCAGATCTTCGATTATCCTAGTTTTTATAGTTTTCCCTTTTATGTGGCCATTAAACCCTACCTCTGTACCAAATTTCAGCTCTCTGAGTTTATGGGAAGTACTAGTTCTATTCTGATGATCATGAGTGAGTGACTGGGTGAGTGTCATAAATGCGAAACTTTGCTTTCGTTTAACTTCGGAACTAAAATAATGGTACGGCAGTGTTTGCTTCGCGCTCGACTTGGCGGGGGCACTGCCGTGCCCCCAGATCGACGTTCTGGTCTTATCCAGAGGTTCTCAAATAGAGGCCTGAAAATGCGACGAAATGGTTCCCGTAAATAATGGTACGGCAGTGTTTGCTTCGCGCTTGACTTGGCGGGGGCACTGCCGTACCCCCAGATCGATTATCCTAGTTTTTATAGTTTTCCCTTTATGTGGCCATTAAACCCTAACTCTGTACCAAATTTCAGCTCTCTGAGTTTATGGGAAGTACTAGTTCTATTTTGATGATCATGAGTGAGTGAGTGAGTGAGTGTCGTAAATGCGAAACTTTGCTTTCGCTTAACTTCGGAACTAAATGACCTACAGACTTGAAATTTTCGATTTTAAGTACGTGATTATAGCTTACTGGATGACAAAAATTTCTGCGTTCTGGTCTTATCCAGAGGTTCTCAAATAGGGGCCTGAAAATGCGGCGAAATGGTTCCAGTAAAGGATGGTACGGCAGTGTTTGCTTCGCGCTCGACTTGGCGGGTGCACTGCCCCAGATTTTTTTAGCTTATTTTTTAGTTTTTTGAACACTATGACCTGAAATGAATGAATTGCATCGGTTTTTTAATGTTTTCATATTGTAGTATAACTATGCTGATAGATAGAAAATAAATTGTATCACTAGCTATTGTACTTTTTAAAAAAAATGTATGCAAGTTGATTTATTTTAGAAAAAAATGCATAATTTATTTTTTCATCGAATTTTAAACTTTATGGGTATAAAAAAAATGTATGAAGGCATGAGTGACCAATAATTTTTAAATAATTCTGGTTTTAAGTAGATTTTATAATGGTACAATTTATCATTGTATCTACCATGAATAGTGAATTATTGCTATTAATCTAGAAAAGGAGAAAAATGTACTAAAGAAAGAAAGTAGGTAATTGGGGAACTTTAAGAAAAATAATTGTACCAGACCATTGGGGGTTAATAAAAACAGCGTTTAACATTAAGAATTGGTACTTAATTTTACACGTATTTACAATAAATGTTCAAATTATTAGCCTCCCACTCTCATGCAGGCCCTACATCTACGGATACATGGTCTTCTGAGCAATCTAGTATATCGTCAACGTAACAACCTCCGTGGTCTAGTGGTAAGAGCATTGGCTCTCGACTCGAAGGTCGTGGGTTCGATTCCCGCATTGGAAAACAAAAAATGTTTTTTTCAAGTCTGGTTAGGACAATGCAGGCTGATCACCTGATTGTCTGACAAGAAAGATAATCTATGCGTCGGAAAGTCGGACCTGCGCCTCATCTCTCATCAGTCGTGTCGGTTATCCATCCCACTGGATTACGAGAGTAAAGGGAGAGAGAGTGCTCTTGTGTACTGCGCACACACTTGGGTACTATAAAATTACTCCTGCGTGAATCGCGCGTAATTACCGAATTCGGTGGGAAGTTATTATTATATCACTTTTTTGATGCGGCTGCTCTAACACGGCTACGTAGTTCTTCCAAAGACCGTATAGACTTACGGTACACCTCTTCTTTGAGGCATTAAAAAAATCCAATGGATTTAGATCCGGTAAACGCGAAGGCCACAAAATTGGCCGTAATCGCCCGATCCATCTGTTTAGGTACGTATTATTGAAATATGCACGAACGGGTACAGCATAGTGCGCAGGATAGCCGTCATTTTGTAACCAATTAAGAGTCCCTCAGCTCCTCAGGCACTTCTTCTAATAATTTGGGGAGGGATAAATCTTTTCTTTTCACGCTTAAAAGTAACAATTTTAAACATTGCATTAGTATTACATTAAACATTTCTTTAGTAATTTTTTCTACATTTTCTACATTAATAGCAATAATTCACTATTTATGGTAGATACAATGATGAATTGTACCATTATAAAATCTACTTAAAACCAGCATTATTTAAAAATTATTGGTCACTCATGCCTTCATACATTTTTTTATACCCATAATGTATAAAATTCGATGAAAAAATAAATTATGCAATTTTTTCTAAAATAAATCAACTTGCATACATTTTAAAAAAAAAGTGCAATAGCTAGTGATACAATTTACTTTTTATCTATCAGCATAGTTATACTACAATATGAAAACATTAAAAAACCGATGTAATTCATTCATTTCTGGTCATAGTGTACAAAAAACAAAAAAATAAGCTAAAATAATAGACTTTTCTCTAAAAAAAACTTATCTTAGGTACTAATTATGATAGATTTTTTTTGTTTTTTTTTTGAACGGCCATAAGTTCTACTATAAGACATTTCAAGGTTATCCATTAATTACCGGACACGCTGTATAAAGATACCTATTACCTACTATTCGTTTTTCTCATATCTCTATCACAATATAAATAATGTACAGTAGACCATCTAAGACCATCTAAGAGTACAGTAGACCATAGTAAGACCGCACTAAGCGGCAGTGGAGCGACACAACGCGACACTTTCCTACTAATAATACCGCAGTGGAGTGCCACGTCGCGTAGTTCCGCTGCCATGTAGTGCGTTATATCTCATAAAATTTCATATAAATAATATTTGGCCGTGTAGTTCCGCTGCCACGTAGTTACCCCTAGTCCGATCCAACCTTTAGTGTAGGTGCATGCACATACAACCGTCATTTACACGGCCACTAAGGAAACCTCAAATAGCAAAACATGGAGTGTCACGCCTAGGGCATCGAGACCGGTTTTACCCGAAACCGAAAACCCAGGTTTTCCCGGGTTTTCGGGCCTACAATAAAACCCGGTTTTCAAAATATTAAAAACCGGTTTTCGGTTTTTTCGAGCATTTTTTTTCATTATGAAATTCTACAACAATTTATAACAGTAAAGTCACAAACCGAACGTTATAGTGGCTTGTGATTGTCAATGTAGAATTTTAGAACAATAGTTGTAATGTTTTCATGTTGTATGTAGTACATTTGGGGGCACGGTAGTGCCGCCCCGCCATCCAGGACGAGTGAGCGAAGCACAAGGGACCAGACTACCTTTTCTCGAAGCGATTCGTCGATTTTTTGGACCTTCATAACTTGGTATAATTTATTATTCGGTTCCATCAGCGCTCAGTGCGAATTGCTCTCCGTTCCCATGATACCCAAAAATCGAGTGGGCCTAACGGAATCCGTCCCATTGTGTTAAAAATGTGTGCTCCAGAGTTGGCACCGGTCTTAACGCATCTTTTTCGGCTCACCTGCTCTTATGGCACAGTCCTGGCATCTTGGTAGACAGCTTTGGTGTGCTATCGCCTGCCCTGTTCATACTGCATATCAATGATAATATTATGTGATGACGACAGTATGGGTGATGCCTTATATACAGGTCGCCCGAACATCTCTCGGCAAAACATCATTGAGAGTCGAAACGAACTTGTCTCTTAAATTAAGAATTCATTGGAGAAGATCTCTGAATGGGTTAGACTTAACTTAGTCCAATTCAACACCTCTAAGACACAAGTTTGCCCGTTCATCGCTAATAAGTAATAAGTTACCGATGGACGTATGTCCTCGTTTTGAAAGCATACCCATAACTGTCTCCTCCAACATCGGAATACTTGGTGTTAGCATATCGAGCGAGGTCTAGTTCCGATATCATCTGGAGGTCAAGGCCAAGTTAGCCTCCAAGAAGCTTGGAGAAGATCTCTGAATGGGGTAGACTTAACTTAGTCCAATTCAACACCTCTAAGACACAAGTTTGCCCGTTCATCGCTAATAAGTAATAAGTTACCGATGGACGTATGTCCTCGTTTTGAAAGCATACCCATAACTGTCTCCTCCAACATCGGAATACTTGGTGTTAGCATATCGAGCAAGGTCTAGTTCCGATATCATCTGGAGGTCAAGGCCAAGTTAGCCTCCAAGAAGCTTGGTGTTCTGAACAGGTCAAAGCAGTATTTCAGTCCGGTCCAACGCCTACAACTCTATAAGGCGCAAGTTCGGCCTCACATAGAATATTGGTCTCATCTCTGGGCAGGAGCGCCAAAGTACCAGCTTCTCCCTCTGGATCGTATCCAACGAAGGGCCACTCGAATTGTCGACTGCCATAGTATTTCAAACAGGCTTTACTCCTTAGAGCTACATAGAGATGAGCATCGCTCTGCATCATATATCGGTTATATTACGGGGAGTGCTCCGAGGAATTGTTCGGACTTATACCTGCTGCAACTTTTCGCTACCGTTCGAAGGGACAAAATATTTATCATCCTCATCACCAACTGTCGCCAACAGTATTTCCGGACCATTACGACCTGCACACCTTCAAAAAGGCAGCATATTCCCTCCTAAAAGGCCGGCAAGGCACTTCTGTTTCTACACGCCTTAACTCTACAAGCCTAACTTTACAAACTCTACACTTTAGTCAAATTATGTGGCAGGGCCATTTCGTCAGGCAACGTATTTTGAATAAGGTGTAAAGTTTGTGAAATTATTAATTACCTACTTTACATGAAAATGTTTATGGTGGGATCACATTTTACCAGTATTGCGTTGTTACAACAGAAAGCAGCTGATAAAAGTTAATTTTAGGACATTCCTAACAAAATTCTACAAAATCAACAAAAAACCCGAAAAACCCGAAAAAACCCGGGTACCCGGTTTTGAAGATGGCTGGGACCGAAAAACCCGGTTTTTGAAAATATGACCGGTCTTCGATCCCCTAGTCACGCCGCGCGCCGTGCGCCACGCCTTGGCGTTGCATTGATTATGTTAGTGCTATCAGAGTCTATAATAAACTGCCCAATCGATTTAAAGAATTACCTACCACTTCTTTTAAAAGAGAGATATCCAAATGGTTACTAAAACACTGTTTTTATTGTTTAAATGAATACATGTCTCATAAAGAACCGACGTAATTTCTTTTTTTTAAATGTTTGTTAAGAAATATGGATATAAAATAGTTTAAACGTTTTTTTTTTTTTTTAATGAATGTATATTTTGTAATGTCACCTTACTTTATATAACTTCTTAATAATATTTTCTTTTTCAATTGCACGCCATCTGTATGGCAGAATGTACAAGAACATATTTTTATCTTAGTAAGATCTCTGTAACACTACATACATTCTTGCAATAAACATATTATTATTATTGAACGACAGTTTAGTTGTGCCGCGACGCTAACGCACTGTCAACCATAGATTAAGTATACAGATATAATACTAGTAGTCAACGCTTTCTTTGTAGCTCTAGCGTTCCGCTCGGCCACGCTCAATCGAATAAAAAAATTTAAGGACATGGATGTGTTCCGCTACTTAACATAATTTATATTGTGTCTCTACTCTCCACCGTATACGGACAGAGATCTATTGTATATTTTTGAGGTATTTGTACGAGATTGATAATTTCAAATAAAAAAACTGTTTTGCTTGCAGCTACGAGGACATCCGACAAATAAATCAACTTTGTTAAATTTGTGTACTGTTTTTGTAAACAACAAAACAATAATGTCACCGAGTGATATAACAAACAAACAAATATCATAAATAATATATTTGCTTCCTATTTCCATAGTATTGATTTATTAAATTAAAAAAGGGGAAATTTAAGTACAAAATTATACTACCTCACATAATAATTATGTAACAAATAACATACCTAATGCGATGGAGAAACTATCTTATGACAATCTTTAATTTTTTTTTAATTTGTTAACTTACGAAACAGCGCATCAGTCAAGATTTTCCTATATTAGTGATATTGATTTTGATGAAGAGGATAATGAAAGACACATTCGATGATCTTTGCGTGACCAACTAAATCCCTTTGAGCTTATGATGATAATGAATTTAAAAGACGATTTCGATTTAACTAAGATTCTGCGCTGCATGCTAAAAAATTACCAAAAGTTCATGAAGGATTACCTCGAAAAATAATCGCGGTCTGTCCATTGTAACAGAAATACAACTGCTTGCCATATTTGAGGTTACTATGCAACAGCAAGTTTTCAGCAAATGAGATTTTTCATTAGATTTTAATACTCCTAAAATCTAACATTTTTGAGTTGACATCATGCAAAATATTGGTGACATAATGCAAATTAACAGATAGGAACGCCAGGGAAGAGACACCAGATAAGAACGAAGTTCCGAATTGTAAAATATTAATAATTTTAAGTTATATTTGAGGTATAATACAATAAAGAAAATAATTATTCCAGTATACATTTTTATTAAGATTTTTTATGGCGAAAAACTGTATTTTGTCTCGATAAGAACTATGTACGATTGCTTCCGATACGAACCCTAATTAAGGGGCTTAGAACACCTAAATGCGAGATTTCTAAACGGAACATCTATATGATAGAATGCGGTAATTGTATTGAGAAAGATATATAATATTATTCAGAATATATGCTATATCCATAGTGTTTTCAAAACACGATTCAACTTACTTTTCTCGATAGAAAAAAATCGCAAACATACCTCTAATAAAATCTTAAAATGATCGGTATATGTAGTAAATTGCACTCAATAATGATTTAATTTATGGACAATATTTGGCTACCAGTGTACTACTTTCATAGTGTTTTATTTTTTTAAATTAAATCCATAATTTGCAGTAATCAAGTATTTTCCATATTTTCACAACCCGACTAGACTTAGCGTAAGCGTGTGTGCGTGAGAGCCCTGTAGCGACAGTGCCGCCGGCTATCTCGTGAGGGGAGGACGTATTTGCGCTCCGTCGACCAATAAATCTAACCAGTTGAGTCAATCGAGTGTTTATTTGTAAATAATATTTTGTACAAATAATAATTTAAGTATGTTCCAATGATTACGAATTTTTATTGTGCTCGTTTATGTTTTTACGCATTTGTTCGTTTATTTAATTCCGTAACGAAAATAAATCTTACACCGCTGAGCTGGGGTGGGGGTCTGATTAATTTGGTTACTATCGAGCCGCTGGTACTGAATCGCTTACCGTCTAGTGTAACGTGAGCTAACGTGTATTCAGTGCTAAAGACAGTACAGAAATTTGGCAAATACTCCATATGACCGCGTAGCTCAAGCGGTACGCCTAGCACTCCCGGCCTCGGTATCGAATGGTCCTGGGATCGCGCCTCGCTAGTGGCTTTCAAATTTAGTAATTAACTTTTTAAATTTCTGTACCTATCATTTACCTACCTATTCACAAAAAATCTTACAGGAATAAGACGCTTCAAAATTCTAATGAGTCAGAAGTACCCCATGTGTACTTTCATAAAACAAAACCCGAAGCACGTCAGTCGTCACTTATTGTTTATAAACCTATTTATTTTGTAATAATATAATAATTATTATTCACTTAGATTTTTCAGAAAACGACCAAGACTTGGTGATAAAAATGAAATAAATTCATCAAAAGATGACTATCACGAGTAAGTTGGTTATAATTAGTGATTACCTACCCATACTGCCATATTATCCTAAAATAAACGAAAAATAATTATTATAATATTGGTAATAGATATAAATATTAGGTACTTAGTTGTTTTCTGCAACATTTGTTCATAGTACAGGTGAGTCGAAAGTTCGAAACATGCATTTCATCAATTCGAGGATCAATTACTATGAACCATAGACCTATTATAATTATTATAGACTTGTCCAAAATGTATATATCTTCTTAATTTTTTCCGCAAGTTGCAAATCTTATAAAGATGTTGAGAAAAGTAAGTAAGCAAATGTATAATTTTAATGTAGATATTAAAGCTTTAAAGTAGAATATAACGCATAACTAATTGTAAATATGTAAATATAACGTAATTGTAACTATTTAAAGCATATAAAAAAAACTATTGTCTAGTATAATGAAAAAGTCGGAAAGGAGTTGTGGATAACTAAATATGCAAATCTATATATATATATATATATATATATATATATATATATATATATATATATATATATATATATATATATATATATATATATATATATATATATATAAAAGAAAGTCGTGTTAGTTACACTTTTTATAACTCAAGAACGGGTAAACTAATTTGGCTGAAAATTGGTGAGGAAGTATCTTAAAACCAGGAGAAGGACATAGAATACTTTTTATCCCGTTCCCGCGGGACTAATAATTCGAGAACGGCTGGACCGGTTTGGCTAATTTTGGTCTTGAAATAATTGTGGAAGTCCAGGGAAGGTTAAAACAGTAAAAATATTGGAAAAGGTGTAGGTTGTAGGAGTAGGTGTAGTCATTTATTCATTCCAGTTCATATTTAAGACAGAACAACGTGTGTCGGGACAGCTAGTGTATAATAAATGTATATACAATAATTATTTGTAAAAGAAGATTTACAGTTCACATAGACTCACATATAGACGGACGAACAGACAGACAGACGGATGGACAGACAGACAGATGGACAGACAGACAGTAGAAATTTGGAACGAAGTACCTATATTATGTATATTATAAATAATAAATAATAATAAAAAAACAAGTGTATAATACTAATTTGTAAAAGTAGACTTACAGTCTCACACATTACTTCGAACCCATCAATGACAAAAATAACACAAGTAAAAATAATTCGTCAATAAACAAAAATTTTTTTTTATAACTAATGATAAGCATCTTAATATAACATTATTTCATCAAAATATAGCTGGAGTTCTAAATAAGATGGATATCTTTCAAGTAGTTCTAGATACTACACTTAAGCCAAACCTTGGTGATATTCAAATAATATGCCTAACCGAAACATTCATGAAAAAAGGATTGGAAGGCAATCTAAGGATACATGATTATAAACTTGCAACTTACTTCTCACGCCATGCGCAAAAAAGGGGGGGATCATGTATTCTCCTAAAAAAAGATTTAAATTACAAAGAACTCGATATAGCAAAAAAAATTTCTAAAGAACGCGAATTCGAATGTTGCGGTATTGAACTGCTTGATTACAACGTGATAATTATTTGTATTTATAGAACACCAGACTCTAATACGAAAGTTTTTCTTAACTCCCTCGACCTACTACTAACACATATAAATAACAAAACTAACAAGAAAATAATCGCATGCGGTGATTGGAACATAAATATACTAAAGGAATCAAATGACGTTAAAGATTTAAAAAATACTTTACTAAACCACAATATAAAGATAAATATTAACTTACCCACTCGAGTTTCTTCCTCTATAGACCAAATAGCAAGTAACATTAACACATACAAAACAGAGATACACCATTTGGCACTCTCCGACCATGAGACGGGCCAATCAATAACGTTTAAAGCCGATAATAATAATAGGAAGACAAAAGCTAATAGAAATGACTTCTACTCCATAAAAAAACGGGACTTTAGTAAGGATAATATTCGTAAATTTTTAAATTGTCTTCAAACACTTACCTTTACAGAAGTGTATAATAGCACAAACTGTGAAGAAGCATTTAAATCCTTCTACGATTTATACAAACTATTTTACTACTTATGTTTTCCAGAAATAAACGTAAAAATCAATAAAAATTCTACATACAAACGTTGGTTAACTAAAGGCATCAAAAAATCGTGCACAACAAAAAGAACACTATATTTTAAGTATACCCACGATGCCTTACATAAAAATTATTTAAGAAACAAATATCTTCACTATTCTAAAATCTTAAGGGTCCCACGGATGGTCGAGCTCCCATACAAACGTAGTTTCGTTTTCATTTTAAAACGGTACAACCAAACTTCACCAAACTTTGTACACATAATTCAATGCATCATATCTAGTCTTATAATTAGGTTTGGTTAGAAAATACTAACCAAGAACGAAATAAGAGCGAATTTAATTTCTGGAGGCAAAAATTAAATTCGCTCTTATTTCGTTATTGGTTAACATTTTCTAACCAAACCTAATTATAAGACTAGATAGTATGCCTTAAATTATGTGTACAAAGTTTGATGAAGTTTGGTTGTACCGTTTTAAAATGAAAACGAAACTACGTTTGTATGGGATGTCGACCGTCCGTGGGACCCTTAAAACAATGTATACACACAGCACAAAAGAAACAAAACAGTCACTATATTAGCACATCAAAAAATAAATGCAAGGCAACATGGACAATTATTAATAAAAATGCTAACAATAAAAATAATAAACATAACATTGAATCAATAATGAACAAAGACAAACTTTATACAAATCCCCTAGAAATAGTAGAATTATTCAATAATTATTACATTGACATTAAAAACCAAATAAAAAACAATAATACTAATAATAATAACAATAATAATTTACATAATAAAAATGACATTAACGTAACTAAGACTAATTATACTAATACAATCAACATTGACATTTCGAACACTATATATCTATCACCACTAATACCTAATGACATATACAAAATTATAATGTCTTTAAACAATATTAAATCAAGCGGATATGATAAAATCAACACAAAAAGCTTAAAACTCTCGGCAAAATACATAAGTGCACCTCTTTCCCATATAATAAACATGTCATTTGAACAGGGACACTTTCCAAGTCAAATGAAGAAGTCAATTGTAAAGCCCATTTATAAAAAAGGAGACTTTACAGTCAAACATGTCAAACTATCGGCCCATTACGATGATACCTGTTATTTCTAAAATTTTCGAGCGGGCTATGCAAATTAAATTAGTCTCGTATTTAAACCGCAATAGTATCTTAAGCAAACAACAATTTGGCTTTACGAAAGGTAGTTCCACAGCTTTGGCATGCTTTTCCCTTGTAAAAGAAATAACAGAAGCTCTTGACAAAAATGAACACATAGCAGCCGTCTTTTTAGATATGAGCAAAGCCTTTGGTCTTGTCAACCACGATCTGCTTTTAAAAAAAATACAAAAATACGGGATTAGAGGTAACGCGCTAAACTGGTTTAGGTCATATCTAAAAAATAGGTCGCAATGTATAGAGATAACAAATATTATTAATCATAAGGCTGTAAAACATCATTCTAAATACAAAATGAATAAAGGTGGCGTCCCCCAAGGGAGTATCTTAGGCCCAATACTATTTCTCTTATATATAAACGAATTGCCAGAGGCCACTGATCACAGCTGTTATATGTTTGCTGACGACACAACCTTACTAATTAAGTCTGCCAAAGATAAAATCAATATTGTAATAAAGCGTGAACTTGACAAAATTACTAAATGGCTCAATCAAAATTATTTACATATTAATATTGACAAAACTAATATAATTAAATTTAACAATTCACTTAATAATTATGACATAAACAATATAAATAATAATAATTATAATAACTCAATCAAATGCGTGCCCTCAGCATCATTCTTGGGTATCACACTTGATAAGAAGTTAAAATGGAAAGACCATATTAAAAAAGTGTGTGATAAATTAAATAGCTATGTCTTTGCTTTAAGAAGAATAAGGAATACTGTGTCACAAGATGCCGCTCTTACAGCATATCACGGATATGTAGCGTCTGTTCTTAGGTACGGACTTGTTTTATGGGGGAACTCACCGGATATAAATAATGCATTTCTGACACAAAAAAAAATGTATTCGGGCAATGGCAAAAGCGGAATACCTGGCTCCCTGTAGGCCGCTTTTTAAGAAATTTAAAATACTTCCTCTAGAATGTCAATACATACTTGATACATGTATGTTTGTTAAAAAGCACAGCCATCTGTTTGAGACAAATAATAATCAAAAAGTAAATAAATATGTAAGTAGGGATTGCAATAAATATTATATACCTCGCCACAAGAAACAATTATATAGTGATAACAGTTACTGCATGTCAATAAAAATTTTTAACCGTTTGCCTAAAGACTTAAGGGATGTCTCTGTAATAAATAAGTTCAAAAAATTATTATTTAATTGGCTGCTGGACAAATGCTTCTATAGCATTAAGGAATATTTTGAACATTTTAATAATGTAAGAAAATTTGACATTAAATAATTAGATAATTGTATTTTAAGCTTATAATAATTATGTAATAATTAAATAATAAATTATACTTCAATTATACTTATTGACATTATTGTATTAATTATTATTGTAAATTTATAATTGTTAATTTAAATGAAATTGACTTTTAATGACTATACTTACTTAACTTTAAGAAGCCGAGTGATAAGTTTTGTTAAAATTGTATTAATGGAATGATGGAAATGACATAATATACTATACATATTATAAACTGACATAAGTAACTAAGGAAGCTGTGTGATTGTGTGATTATTATAAATTAATTGTATTATTTGATTGATTGAAATTATTAAATCTATATTATAAATTCTAATAGTAAGTCCTAATTGAATATGTAATAAATCACTTTTTAAATCTTTAATATTTCCACACCTCATTGAGGTAGAAATTGTAAAACGCATAGACCTAAGAACATCATTGTATCAATTTCTTGGAAATAAAGGATATGAATATGAATATGAATATACACACAGACTAACATATAGATGGACGAACAGACAGACAGACGGATGGACAGACAGACAGTAGAAATTTGGAACGAAGTACCTATATCATGTATATAAATAATAAAAAAAAAAATTATAAAAATCAAGTGTATAATAATTAGAGTATGTTATTATTCGACAAATTTTACTATTCGAATAATTCGAATATTAGAAAATCATTATTCGAATAAATTCGAATAGTACGAATATTAGTAATAAAGTTTAAATAAAAGTAATCTATTGCATATATAAATGACCTGCATATCAAAAAATAATAAAATGTGAAGTGTTTCACAAATAAATCACACTAGCGACCCGCCCCAGCTTCGCACGGGTACAATACTGATACCAATACTACAGAATGTCTTTAAACCACTAACAAAACGGGCGAAATCTAGTCAAAACAAACAGAAACAAATTAATATAGGTACCTACTAAAACTCAATGAAATAAGTAGGTGGGTATACTTTTATCGTATGAAATACCATAGATCTAAACTCCCCCCGCACACGCACCCCTGCCTTGGCGACGCCCACTTCGTAACGGGCCGTGCAGCAGAAATCGTCAGATTTTTTACGTGGTAGAGCCATGCTTCGGCACGAATGGGCCGGCTCGACCGGAGAAATACCACGGACTCACAGAAAACCGGCGTGAAACAGCGTTTGCGCTGTGTTTCGCCGAGTGAGTGAGTTTACCGGAGGCCCAATCCCCTACCCTATTCCCTTCCCTACCCTCCCCTATTACCCTATTCCCTCTTAAAAGGCCGGCAACGCACTTGCAGCTCTTCTGATGCTGCGAGTGTCCATGGGCGACGGAAGTTGCTTTCCATCAGGTGACCCGTTTGCTCGTTTGCCCCCATATTTCATAAAAAAAAATAATAATAATTTCGCCATAACTTCAAAACCACACGTCCAATTTCAATCATTCAGAAAACAAAAATTATCTACATAAACTGTACTTAGTGATGAAATAATTTATTTTGATAAGGATTAATAGCATGAGTAAAATAAACGCGTTTAAATGTAGTCCAAAAAAAATTCAAGATTTCTAAATAAAAAAATGGTTGTTGTGCCTCACTCGACATAGATAGGTATAGTGTGTCGCGGACTTTTTTGTAGATATTTATAAGATCTACAATTAATTAGAACATTTTATGGTTCTATCTTTTATAGTTTAGGCAGCGTACGCAAAATAAGAAACTTTTCTGGTTGATTTTTTACACCTTGTGTCCGAAAAACCCAAATATTTTACGGAACCCTATTTTTTTCCAAAATAAAATATAGCCTATGTTACTCGTGGATAATGTAGCTTTCGAATGGTGAAAGAATTTTTGAAATCGGTCCAGTACTTTTTGAGCCTATTCATTACAAACAAACAAACAAACATACAAACAAAGTTTTCCTCTTTATAATATTAGTGTAGATAAAATCAACGTATTTTGAACCAAAAATCTTCTTTTAACATAACTTGAGATAGATATACTAGCCCGTAAAACTAAATTGCAATAACTTTTAACACACGTACGGATTAGGTCTGTAGCAGACCATGGAAATTAAACTTATGGAAGTATTATTTAATGTATTATAAAAGACTATAATATTACAGACCATAGTTTTTCATTTATGTATTTACTTATAGGTTTTAATGTTTGGGGAAAAATATTTTTGACAGTTGGAACACTGTACAGAAATCGGAATGCACTGTAAATATACTATGTTTTAATACAATACAGCTGAAAATCGTACCATAATCGTAAGAATATCTTACTGTCATAATGTTGTGTGTCCAGATTAAATCGGTATGTGTGTGAGCATATGTAAACAAGATAAACTGTCAAAATGAAAAGCACTCGAAAAGGATTTTAATGTTATGTAAAAAAACTTCATAGTTGGTTAAATTTTTTAAAAAATGGGTGGAATATCTTTGAAAACAAAAGTAATCTTTTTTTTTATTTTCAGCTTAACAGTGTTTATCTCTTTATGTTTCCATTTTTTTTCTTGATCGATGAGTCTTGTTACAAAAGCGAAGTTAGACAACAGCAGACTTAAAAAATGTATCATAGTCCTGTCACCTAAAGAATGTGCTGATGTGCTGATTTGTCTGGAACTAGGCTGATGCTTAGTTCCAGACAAATCAAATACTGATGTATGCGTCGTACTGCAAGAACGGATTGTCCACTGTTACGTTCAGAAGATGAAGCGAAGGTACGAAGAGACTGAAAAACATCTGACAATACCATTTATGGCAGACCTAGGTGAACTAGAACTAGAACCCTTCCATGGGACCTTGGAGCCCACGTTCTGAGCGAGGTATATTACCGCACGGCGGAATACAAGAGCACAGAGTATCACCAGAACTGACAGCTCGATGGTGTCGCCAAGCGCACATAATTACTTTGCGCACAAGCGCGCTTGGGAGGACAGATTGGCTTCCCCAACAGCCGGACACATGGTGGTGGCGGCAATTCGGCCGCACCTTCGGAGTGTGTGGCACACTGTAAAGGCACCCTCACGTACCGGGTGGTGCAAACGTTGATCGGGCATTGTTGTTTCGGCCATTACCTGCACCACTGCGCAGCACACACTCGAAGCTTGCCCTACATGGGTGGAGCAACGAGCGGTGCTTTGCGCAACTATCGAATTCGACTTAAGCCTCCCTGCCATAATAACAAGTACGGTCCGGTCGAGCGAAGGATGGGACGCAATGGCTACCTTCTGTGAGGCCGTAATCTCGCAGAAGGAGGCCACAGAATGGGAGAGTGAGGCGGACGAAGCCGCAGACCCCGTTCGCAGGAGGCGAAGAGGGCGCAGACGCTCCAATTACGAGCGCCAGCTCCCGCCCTAATACGGACTCGGGCGACGGATTGGGAAATCCGCCGCCCATTGCACGAGTCGCACCGGTAGAAGAGCGTCCGATACCTTGGGCTGCTCTCCCGGAGTAGGTGGCAGTGCAGCTAGCATGCCTCGCGGAGGTTCTACTGCGGAAGCAGTAACTGTGCCGCTAACTGTAACTGTGCCGCTGCTATCGCTCAGGCGGTTCTGGCGGCTCAGCAGCATAGCGGAGGAGGAGGCACCGATGGGTTTTAGTGTGTAACCCCGGGTGCGCTCCTCACCTCGCGCCCGGGCGAATCCCACATACCCTGGCGGCCACCCCCGTCATCCAGGGATCTAGAAAAGATGGGTGTACTAGCGCCCGAGAAGACCGGTAAATTTTTTTCACTTGTTAAATGCAGTTATTATGTTTAGCAACAGCTTCTTCAGACTCGCTACTGATAGAATAGTGAGAAGAAGACTTGCTTAAGCAAATCTAAAACCCTAAATACCAAGGAGAAAGGCGAGTGGTCTCAACTCTCAAACCGAGAGCCCTAGTATCGAGTAGCAACACTGTGATACGTCTGCGGACATAAGGATGAACGAATTCTCGCTCCAGAATTTTTGGTGATCCCAATGAGTCGAACTTTAACTTTAAAAGTTAAAGTGAACTTCTGAAAAGAGGCTAAGTTCAAGGGACATGTTGGTGATATCTTCAAAATTACTTTTCAGAAAGAGTCCAGTATACTGGGGCAGAGTATGGGGCACAATATACACTGGGCTGGCATATCTACAGGAAGCCGGACAGAGTATGTGGGTATGGCAATTGGCACTCTAACTTGAGAAAAATATGGTCAAGAGATTTTTAAAGAGAATGCAAGGCTGTATTTAACAAATATGGGTGATGGATCAGTACTAATGCATTTTAATATCCACACCCCATCACAATTAAGCATATACTCACATGAGCTTGGAAGGCTAGTCAGAAGCCGCAGACTATCACCTAGCAGTTACCACTCTCACAGCACTAAAACACGCCCTGATAGAAGAATGGCTCCAAAACTTCGTTTTTCGTATGACAAATCCGTTCCAATCTGTTGTTGAGACCGAGGAGTTATTAAAATGTTTAAACAATTCAGTATCTAAGATTAAAATAGTTCTTTTTTGTTTAAAGATAAAAATAATTGAGATACTGTTAGATATAATTTACTCGTTTCAAAGAAAGCTGATATAATTTACTATAATAATTTTAAAAAGTTTGAAATTTTAAAAGATTTGTACTTAGTTATGCAAGCTAGTGTACACCGTACTCTATTGTTTTAATCGCTGTTGTCTCTAGGATATATTTACACCTATTTTTATTTAAAAATACATCTTTATTCCTTCACAAACAATGTAACAAAGTCAGATCAGATGTTATTGACGACAATATTCATAAATAATAATAATAATGTGTTAAATAACGTAAATTTTACTCTATGTAATTTGGTTTATTATTATTAACATATTTCTAAAAATAAATAAAAATATTCTTATTATTCGTATTATTCGAATTATTCGAATAATGAACCCAGTCATATTCGAATAATAAAATCGTCGAATATTCGAATAAAACAAACGAATATTCGTTTCATTCGAATATTCGAATGCCTATTCAAATAATATTCCGTAATAATAATGTATAATAATAATTTGTAAAAGTAGATTTATTGAAAGCTGAGATTTCTTTGTACTATTTTAGCAAACCACATTACCCACGTACACATCTTATATAGTACGTAACATTTTATAGATTATAGACGGACGAACAGACAGACAGACGGATGGTCAGACAGACAGATGGACAGACAGACAGTAGAAATTTGGAACGAAGTACCTTTATTATGTTACATATAAATAATAAAAAAATATATCACGTTTCAAAAATCCTAATCAATGTCTTGTCTATTTCATATGTTGGTCTATGGAAATATGGGTTGCATATGTATAATATAATGCATTGCATATTGCATATTATTTGAATTTGTACTTCATGAGCGTACAAGATTTTGAATTGTTTGTATTGGATATTAATATGTTTATTTAATGTTAATTATAAATAATTATATTTGTACAAAATACATTGAATTTATTATTTATTAAAAACCGTATGCAATGTTTTACAAAACAGTCAGTACAAAACAATGATTTTGTATATAAAATGTAAATTATTGAATTATCATTTTTCAAGCTACGAAACAGAAATAAACGTATTTAGTTTATAATTTCTGTCTCGTAGCTTGAAAAATGTCGTCATCATTTATTATGGCCATAATAATTAATATCTCGTTATTAAAAAAGTTTAATAATAAAAGCGCCATCTCTCGGAAAAAAAGTGTCAAAATCTCATCAAGCATTTGCATTTGAGTATCCCGTGGTGTAATGCGCTTAATTGCTTTTACCGCTAGATGTCGTTGAGAAATTTTATGCATGTGTGCAAGCATCGCTCAAGGTCGATTAGCTGTTGTAAGCCCCTTAAGTACCGTTTCTAGATCACAGAAACTAACACAATATAATTGAATAAACACAGCCACTGTCATGAATATCATTTATGCCTAATTTCCAAAATCTGGCTCTGGCTAAAGTAAACGAAATCACACGAAAAATTATTCCTGGTTGGCTTATTAGATATAAAGTAAACGAAATGACCCGAAGATATACTGAGAAATACTCAAGAATTTTCTTCAATAAGAAACTCTCCAGCACCGATTACTTAAAAAAGTTCATCTTAAGACATGATTGTGAATAGGTGATGTCTTAAGTTCAACTCGTTCAAACAAGGCAGACTTATTCTAAAAATTCTTAAGTCCATTCTGAAGCAACGACTAAGAATACCGCCCATAGACTTCTAAATACGCTTATATTATTTATTATTAATAATAATAAGGTTTATTCCCCGTGGTCATTCCCCTACGTCATGGGACACTCATCCCTACTTACCTATCCGGTAGTTGTGGTATAGTATACGGTATGCGACTCCGGCTTCCCTAGCTATTGCTGTGGTATGCCTTGCCCTCCTGGCCGGTAATATTCCTATTTCCCACTCTAACTTACCAATCTTCCTTTCCATACCACCTATCCTTATCTTTCCCTATTTCTACCCTCTCCGCCAATCCGTGGGAACGCAATGGATAATCATAAAAATAATTTAATTATACAAAATGGCGGCGATGTGGTTCGCCACCCATCACGTCGCGTTTTCGCGGAGGCAAAAAGTAGCCCATGGAGAGCCGCTTCGCTACGTTGTATGTAAGAGGAGGAAAGGATGGTAAGAATGAAAGTGGACGAAGCGAAACAAGTATGTAAGGATCTTAGCAAGTGGAAAGAAGTGGTCTCTGCCTACCCCTACGGGAAAGAGGCGTGATTTTAATATGTATATATGTATTCCCCGTGGTCTACCTACGTGGTTGACCTGAGTGTACCACGAGATCCCTTTTGTTTCTGTGGTACACCCACGTGTTCCAGGTGGTCGACGGTCACAAACTTTTGTAACTATGAATAGACATTACCTATATGAATGGGCTTAGTTATAGATTTGGGTTTTGACATCATATAATAAATCTTTGCGTTTGCATCCTCTCAAACAAGAAAAACAATTGTTAGAAATATGATTAATAACTGACCATAAACAAAATTTTTTGTGGTTTGCATTATATTTTAATCATGCGTGTCAGAATTCATATTTTTTACCATGACAACAACATTAGGTATGTCATAAAAGCTGTTTTTCCACTCGGTCAGGCGTAGGCCCGGCGACAATGGCCCCGTGCCGGCACCGGAACCCGCCCGGCTTACGGCTTCCTTGCATAATATATAAATAATTTTGTCATGTTTTTTTACTTATCGGCCCGGCACCGAAAACGAGGGAGCAAAAATTAATGAATCTAATATATTATATTACTAGCTGACCCGGCAAACTTTGTTCTACCTTAGAGGCAATAAATGAGCAGATTTTGGATTTCATTATGTGCAATTTTTTATTAGGATAATAGATATAATTAAAAAGAAATCGATTATTTTCATGATTGTTAAAATGGGCTATGTATTTTGGTGCATGGGTTGCAATCTTCAGTTAAGCATCTTGTAATATACGACATTTTTCGTTTTATTATCAGGTGCAAGAATAAATAACGCAGATGGTATTCCGATCCGTGAATATGCCACATATAGTTATTGACCAGGTGAAAAACATGGATTTTGTAGATTCAGACCACAAACTTTCAATGATTGGCCTTGATTGATTGTGACTTATTAATGGTCATTGCGAATGCAAGACGGATCGGAAATTGAAGTCGTTTGAACTCAAACGGCATATCGGTATTCGGTAGGGATCATCGGGATCTTCGGAATGAAACTTCCTCACCTTCGAATTTTCCTTTGAGTATCGTCGCGTAAATCACGTTATTTGTAAATCCCTAAATCCCCTATTTACTAAATCCCTAAACATATTTTTCTGCGATAAATAGTAGCCTATGCTCTTCCTCGTAGTCTACTCTATGTCTGTGCTAATTTTCATGATGATCGGTTAAGTAGTTTTTAAGTAAAAGCGTAAATACAGTATGCCACGGGAACCGTACATTTTCTACAATAAAAAGTAGCCTATGTCCTTTCCCGTGCTCTACTTTATATATGTGCAAAATTTCATGATGATCGGTTAAGTAGTTTTTATGTAAAAGCGTAAATACAATATTCCACGGGAACCGTATATTTTCTTGCAATAAAAAGTAGTCTATGTCCTTCCTCGTGGTCTACTTTGTATCTATAGCAAATTTCATGATGATCGGGTTAGTAGTTACGTAAAAGCGTAAATACTGTATTCCACGGGAACCGTACATTTTTATGCAATAAAGAGTAACCTATGTTCTTCCTCGTAGTCTACTTTATCTGTGCCAAATTTCATGATGATCGGTTAAGTAGTTTTTACGTAAAAGCGTATTCCACGGGAACCGTACATTTTCCCGCGATAAATAGTATCCTATGTCCTTTTCCTGGTTCTAAGATACCTCCCTACCAATTTTCAGCCAAATCGGTTCAGCCGTTCTTGAGTTATAAATGGTGTAACTAACACGACTTTCTTTTATATATATAGATGTAATTTTTATATTATGCACTCGTATATATGGCCCGGTAACGGTCCTTCGATGACTCCTACGTGACACAATATATCACCAGCCGCCCCGGTGTCGGGCCGGTAAGTGGAAAAACAGCCAATTGGCGATAAAATACTAACACATTTGCGATACAAACGTTTTTTGGCTATGATTTTTTTGTTTTGATTTTAACTATTACACGATATACCTAATGTTAATTAATGATTTATAATATACTTACATCTCGTTATGCACGTCACTCAATAGAAAAAACTTTACAAAAAGTAACTTGTTATTAAAAGTTTTGTATCCTGTTAGGGCTTCGCATGTCATCACCGATAATATTTTAGTTCACAAAATATAAACGAAGAAATGTGCTCGGAGCTTGCAAGTTAAACCGCTCTTGCAACATGCCGGACAGGGGTCCGGCATGTTGCGTCGCGTCGCAACGTCTATTGAAAGTTACATAAAGCTCCAAAGGTAGAACAGAAGACAGAAGAAGAACAGAACAGAAGAAGAAGTGTTGAACGCGTCATTAAGATGGTAATACAACTACATATTAAATATTTAGTTAACGTTATATACTCAGATAAATTGAGGTATATTATTATAGGTTACAAAGAAGTACCTAATATCGAGTGATAAATTATAATATTTTATGTGTAGTTTAGTCATACAAAAATACAAAAATGTTCTAATTTTTTTAATTGTTTATTTGCCTCTTTTTTCACAAAATACTATTAAAACTGAATACCATTTACCTATACAGTAACTAAACTTTACTTTTTTCGGTTACAATTTGTACAATCATGTTCTCCAAGTTTTAGCTTTGCGTTTATATTTTTTAGCACAAGATTAATAGCATTGTGTTCCCTCGTCGTTTCCAGGTATTTAGTAACGCAAATCAAAGATACAAATCTAATTCAGAACGCTTATTGCGGTATACTGGTCATCATTATTGATGACCAGTATTTTTTTTACAAATGGTCTTATGTTCGTTAATCATCCATAGTCAAGCAAATTTTTTGTACCAGTCCATCTTCTCCTACCTATATATTTACTGATTTAGATAATTTTGGTCTTGACAAAATTATGGAAGTTCAAGAAAGGAGGAAAATACTAAATGATACTAAAATGCAGGAAAGTACTTAATAAGACCATCGAATTTTCCAATACAAATTGCTTTATGATTAGCCAAATAGGTCCAGCCGTTCTCAAGTTTGAATAACAATCTATTTGTATATGACAAAGAAGAAGAAAATAAAATAATATGGCAAGAAAATGAATATATAGGCAGGTACGTATTACTCATATTTATAATATATTTCTTATATATAAATATGAATAATACGAATTATTTCTTATAATATAATAATTCATTTTCAACTTTTTTTTTTCAAAATACATTAAAAGGGCAATAGTTTTGCACCAGTGCACCAATTACCTAGTAAATAATTATAATTATAATATATTTTTTAAAGAGATAGTAGAAATATTTACGAAACAGTTGTTTTTGTTTTCAGTAAATTATATATAACAAACAGACATTAACATTTTAAAAGAAAAGAATAGTAGCATCGACGAGAACACATGCCTATTTCATTAGCAATTTCATCTGATTTTTAAAATCGAGTTAAGTAATTTTTTTTTCGTATCTCTGGAATGGCCGCAGTTCTTGTATGCAGCGTGCCGATTCTTATCAATCAATTTATTATTTCTGACCTTGGTAAGATATAAATAAATAAAATATTTGCGAACTTAAACGTTCTGTTACAAGTTCTGGCCCTTTACAATAATAATTAATTTACCAGCGACCTATTTTGCTATCTCCTAGACTAGATAGTGAGGTCGAAAGTTCAGACATCAGAACTGTCCGATAGTGAAAACCTCAACAAATATTGCAATTTGCAACTGACTGACTATGCGTCGGTAATGAGCTGATACAACAATAATAATAATTGAAAACTTTTGACTACCGATCTAAAATTCCAAAGATCTAGTAGCTAGTTCTAGAACCTCATTCTTTGGATATTTTTAGATTAGTGCCACATTAGTGCTAAGTCGTTTTGATAAACTATAATTATAATATACCTACCTAAATAATAACATATGAATAAAAAATTATATCTCTTACTAGCTGTTGCCCGCGACTTCGTCCGCGTCAACTGATAGCGCATTATTGCATTAATTTCGACTATTTGTTTACAATAAAAAATCATTTAAAGATGAATAATTCTTTCATACATATTTTTTGGGTAACTTGAACCGTATACGCAGCGCACGCAACGGAAGCCTTCAAATATGAATAATTTTCCCCGTTTTTGCAACATTTTCACTGATGCATCGCTCCTATTGGTTGCAGCGTAATGTTATATAGCTTAAATCTTTCTCGATAAATGGACTATCCAACACAAAAAGAATTTTTCAATTCAAACCAGTAATTCTTAAGATTAGCGCGTTCAAACGATCAAACTCTTCAGCTTCATAATATTAGTAAGTATAGATTTTATTCGTATTTTCCTGAAAAGTCTATGTCTTTCTTTATACGTGCTTAAAATTTGTTTGTCTTTATCCTGAGGCAATAAGAATTCGAAACGTATCATTTTGATAATTTTAGTGTGTCTGTGTTATGATGCGGTGCAAAATAAACCAATCTCGTGCAATTAAGATATTTTGGCCGCTCGTGATTTTTAATATCATAATATATCTGACTAATATTTTATATCAATATTAATAAGAGGTATCAAGGTGTCACAAATACATATTTTCAAATGAATATATTATGTTTATTTAATTATTGTGTCATTTAAATACTTCATGATATCCTTTTTCCTGATTCACAATTTTAATTTAAAAAAATACACTTCTTCTGTTTAACCTCGTTTTATGTTTTAACTTTATTTGCTTCAATATTCACTGTTATTTAACTGTTGCAAATTGCAATATTGTTAAATACGAGTCACTTATTACATACAACAGTCAATTATATCTTGATTTCGAACTCTACAGTGCGTAAGATTATGTTGTGGCACACCTAGTTCAAAAGCTTGTTAAGAGACACTGCTACAGACATCTTAACTAATCGTTGACGAAATCGAAACTAACTTTATCAGTACCTGTGGGCTTAGCAGTAACATTTGACAACGGCGTAAACGTAAATATCGAGTGAGAATTGTATGAAAATCTGTCAAAATCATGACGCCCATACAAATTTTATTTGTCAATGTAACCTTTAGCCACTGTCAAAGTGAAATAAAAAATAATGTAGTGTATTTGAGAAATAAAAAGGTAAGTTTTCACCAAATATCGCGTATAAAAGATAAAAATAAAAAACTAAAAACTTGGATTAGGATTTGAACATAAATTTTGAGATTTTGTGAAAATATTAAACACAAAAATTGTATATCTTTTTTTACCTACAACTTTGCCATTTGACTTTTTTCCATACGACTTGTTGTTTTGCCGGAAATCGAGATAAACCGTTTTTTACCCTTAAAAACTCACCCTCTTCACCTCCCGACCTCAAATCGCTCTCGACACTCAAATGAATATCAACGTGCTCAACCACTGAGCCACTCAGATCGTCATGGAAGAGTGGCATTAATCAAAATTACAGATAGGCGTCTAGCGTAGTGTTAAAATTAATTAAAAAAATTCTAACAGACGCTCTGGTCCGCAACATGAGATGGTTTTATCAAAATATACCATTCAATTAAGTTATTAAAAGATTGTTGAAATAGTTTAGACCCAAAAACAATAATAATTCCTTATGTCTAAACTTTTCCTGAACCAAGTACAATCACAAATTGGATGAGGTGCGACGTCGCTACAGAACGCACCCGAACCATTCTACGAATGAACCACCGCGGAACTAATTCTCCGCAATTAATTATTAACAACATTCTTGGGACTAATGACACTCCCAAATAGGACATAGATCACCTTGTGAGTCGTGCGGTGTGCCGCATGACGAACATTTCGCGCTGATCGATCTATTTACATGGCGCGCGCCTTTGGTTGGATGCTCTAAGCACGCACCGTACTTGGCACCGGCAAGGTGGATCTCATTCTACTCAAATATACATTTAAGGGTCAGTTCATACCGCGGCGTAAACGACGCTACGCTACATTTTTAAATTGCTATTCAAATTTGAACTTTATATCCACCACACAAGAAGATAATTTTTATATGACATCAGTATAATACATTATACAGTGCACATGCGGTGCAACCTGAAAAGACCTATAGAGTAGACCACGGGAAGAGATTGGGATTCCCGTGGCTACTTTCTATCATAGGATTTCCTTTTGCGCGCACGAAGTCGTGGGCAACATCTAGAGTGAGATAATGATAAATAATTAAAAAACAATACTCACAGTTGAAGTGTATCAGCATGTTTCCGGCGAGATGTCACTAATCACAAATGCAACACTAAAAATCTAGGTTATACTAAAACTATATTTACTAATTACTACTAAATCTAATAATTCTCTCTCTTTTGGGAATTTAAGTAGCAGCACGCTCAGCGCAATATTATGTCACTTAGGTGTATGTCGTTTGTAATATTTATCTTATAATAATTGGCGATAACGGACGGGCATCTGTAACAAAACAAAATATGTATGAACAACATTTACATTATTGAATTAATATATGATAGGTAAGTACATAGATTTTACAGTAAATTAATCAGTAAAAAACTAGGACGCTTTAAAAATGGTTGGATTTGAAGCGAGATTAGTTTTAAATCTAACTTTAAAGTCCATAATGTGTCAATTTAGTATCATAAATTAAGCAACATGCAACTATAATATAGCAGTTTAGGTTTTCAGTTATAGTTTTATACTGCGTATAATTGTTTTATCGGACACACAAAACTTTACAACCAATGGAAACCTTTATGAGCGGGATAGTATAATTTTTCACGTCTCTACATACTAGATCTATTTGCAGGTATATATTATTTATTCAGTGGTAGTATAAAACTCGTCTAACGTTGTCGTATTTAGTTCAACATTAATTTATCATATTTCACTATTCTCTCGTGAACCGATATTATCTGTTTACAGTCGAAATACAACAAATGATAATATAATAATAATAATTACAAATGTGTTGACTGCGCGGTACGATCACAATAATTGTGATCGTACCGCGCAGTCAACACATTTGTAATTAAGCTACCTGTAACAAAAACCTAGCTTGAATTAATAACCGCTAGCCAGCTAGAATTAAAATATTTAGCATAAACATGTGAATGTGAAGTCCTAAACAGGTAATAATTACAATATACAGCATGTTAAAGAGTTGCACGAACGAGAAAGAGTTTTATTTTTTGTTTATTCTAACCCCGATTACCAATGTAAGTAAATGTTTTAAATGTCAATGTGCATTTACAATAGAATCCTAGAAAACGTTAGAAATCTTTCCATTAAAAAAATTAAAAAAGTTGTTAAAAAAACGTTTGTGTGCTGAAGCTTATTATAAGGTCAATGATTTCATGAACGATCGCACACCACACAAGTAAGGCTGCTTCTATGTACTTATGTCAAGATGACTTTTGTGTTACAGATTATGTAATTTTTTTACTATATTGTAATTTGTTTTAAAGAACAATTTTTTCGTCTATTTAATAAAAAGTGGCCTCGCGCGAGTTTATACGCCGATTGTTCTTGCCGGGCTAGTTACCGAACCAAAAAATGTTCTGGGGGCCTAGCAGGAATATTTGACTGCGGCGTAAACGTGACGTTTTCGAATGTCCAGATTTTGGCAGATTTTCAAAGAATTCTCATTTGATAACGTTACGTTTATGCCGCTGTCAAATTTTCCTGCTAGGCCCACGCCCCACAGTACGTAATACATATTGTCGCTTATCGCCTTTTGTCTTCTTACTTCATTACGATCTAGAATTCTATAGAAGAGATAAAATAGGTAAGATAGCAAAAGTATATTGTGAAGAGCGTGGTTGTGTATGGAGATGACTAGCGATATAAGAATAGATGTTTGCAACTACGTAAGAAAAACAATATTTTAAATTGCGACGAAAACAATCGCAAATTGACAACTTTTTGTGCAAAAAATGCGTGATCACTTAATTTTGATATTGACTCTGGACAATGATGGATAATGGACAATTAACATTTTTTGCACAATTATGTCGCCGTCATATTTAAAAGTATTAACAAAATAATTTGTAATTTTGTAAAAAAATCCTGTTATTGATGGACTTAACATAGGAAGATTACTAAGTATGACGTTCGAGCAAACATAATATTAGGTATATTTTTATTCGACATCATATGACTTAATGAGTATTTTAAAATATTCTTACAATAAATTATTCATTGAAAACGAAAAACCATGATGTAGTATAAATAAATATAGACACGCCCACACTGGAAGGGCGGGTAGGGATTGCTTGCCTTTATAATAAGCTGTACGTGCGGCGCGGCGTGGGGGCAATCTTTGACCAACCGTCACACAGAGTGGAAGTGTCTAGTGACAAGTTCTCTTGTGTTTTATTTACCTCCTACAAGTGTTTGGATTTTACAAGTGGCGACACTGCCACTTGTAAAATCCAAACACTTGTAGGAATTTTAAATATTTTTAATATTCATTAAAATAATATTATGTAGAATTTTAATGAATTAAATCTGTTCAACTTACTAAAATAGCTTTTATGATGAATAAATGTTATGCATAATACTTTTACTTAATACCTTGCCCTATTATGGTAACTAATACTTATTTTTTTAATTAAATGTCTCACTATAGTGGAAAAACTCAAAGTACGTATAAATTATTGTGTGGTAACAAAGTAAAAAGAAAAAAAAAAGAAAAGCTTTTACAAAGATATTAAGATAAAGCTTAGAGGTAGTTTGAATAAACAAACGGAACCTGCTAAATTATAAAGGGCAGTTTGGTTGAAAAACCAAACGGTGCCCAAAGAAAATATAATCACTACGACGGTGCCTACTAATTATTGAAAAGATAGTTTGGTTATAATTTTTCCGATTTAATATTGTAATGAGTATAAAAAAATTTAAGAAATTATATTACCCAATAGATTTTGTTCGGAGTATCAAGATTGGACCCTCGTTCAAAAAATATATAACAAAGGACTCCTATAAAAAAATGTATTAAAGTCGATTAATTTTAGAACAGCGGTCATGACGTGACCTTCAAAGATGGTAAGGCGTACTTCAGTCCGATTGTGTCCATACATTGTGTGTGTGTTGTTACAAAAGGATAATTATAACATTTTTCTGTAAATAAAAGAAACTTAGCTATGCATTCTGCCATAACTTACGTAATGTTTTAGGAAAATATTATTCGGATGAAAATATCCTCTACCCTCCGTATTATTTTGGAGTAGATAACTAACGATTGCTTTCGTTAGCTAATTACCTACTTAAGTAAAATATTGTTCTTCCGATGTTTTATAGTGATAAGTGTGTGAAAAAGGCGTTTGTTTGATTTAACTATATTTCTTATTATCACAAGATGGACAAGTCGTAGTTGTCTGTTATCAAAATAAATGAACTTCACACATAGTCTAAGTTAAAGCAAAAGCGATAGTTTGGGTAACCAAACAGTGCCTAGTTGATTTTTAAGTCGATTGTAACAGTATGAATTCGGTCTCAACACGTTGAAACAGCAAACTGATGTTTTAATAACGTCAAACATTGGTTTGACGTTATTAAACGCGGTTTGATTAGTCCAAAGTACAAAAATCTGTTTATGATATTATCAAGACGATTCATTTAGAATTCATTGGAAGATAATCGAAAGTCTAAGGGCTAATTTCATCAATAGGGTTGGACGCGGACAGTTTGCGAGAAACGCTTTTACACGTTTAAGCAAATATAAAAATCTAAATTGCATTTGATCAAAATCAAATAAACGTTTTTAATAATTCAGTTCAGTTATCGGCTTAACTTCGTTGAACGCGTTCGAGGGTATCGCATTTTCGTTGTCACTACTAGCTTAAATATAGTGAAACCAGTTTGATGTAAAACGATGTTGATATCGTTAAATTAATGCGGTTAGTGCGAACTGAGTTTTATTATTGTGAATGGTGAAATCGCACCTAAGTTAAATACGGGAATCGGGGTTCTGATAAAAGTTCAAATTATCATATTATCCAAAGAGTTAGTTGATTAAAATCAGATTGGTATCTGGTATTACCAAAAAGGTAGTTGGATGATATCCAACGGTACCTACAATTATAAAGTTTGGCGTACGTCCGAACGGTACTTAAAGAATAAGATTATGGATTACAATCTTACAAACAAGTGAAAAAAAAAACCATACCGTTGGTGTAGGTTTTATTTACAACGCGCACCAGAACGTGTACAATTACTTTTAATTAAGTTTATATTATGTTGAACAGCAAGTTCAAAGTATAGTTGACTTAAAATTATAATTATCATAAAGTTACCTAATTATGAAATTAATTTGAACATAAAATTCATTCACCCTAATTACAATTTTCTTACACAATTAAGACAAGTGATATACACAAAGTCTTACAAAATTACAATATTTAAATAGATCCTACATTCTGCCATCAATACATGCTAGGTGAGTTATCATACAGTTAATCTTGTTAAGTCACGCATTCAAAATTAAAATATATAGAAATACATACAGTCAATATGTACAGTTAAAAAGTGGGTAGTTGACGCTAATCGTCTGATAAATGTCTCAATAATAAAGGTAACTCGTAATAGATATCACGCTCTGGTCCTTGTTGTATAGTATGTCTTGGACTGAATATTCCAATAATAACGTATTTGCTAGCAGTAGGCAGCAAATAATTGAGTGCTTGGGTAGCAAATAACCTGAGCTGCATCGGGATACACAGGCTTCTCAGGTTGAGTAAGCTGTGGGGAAAAATAAATTATATACGTTTAGTCGAAATTCCTAAGAATGGCATATAAAAAAAAAAGTACAAATAAATTAACAAAGCACGTACTTCCAAATAAAATATTGCAAGGTTTAACTGACGCAAATTATGAATCTGTTCTGGCTGATTAATTATAGTGGATAACGTTGTGGTTATACCTACCATTTAACATTAAAGTTACTATAAATCAGCCAGGTTGCTGTACTAATGTCTGAAGTCGTAGGTTATGAACTACGAACTTTATTGATGTAACAAATGTGTAGTGTCATAATATTATGTAGTAGCAAATGGCTAATTTTTTAAGCATAATAGCTGTTGGTTCTCCAGGGTTAAGACGTCACAATACAGTATACACTTAGTGACTACTTAATAATCTGTAGCTATACCCAGTTCAATCTGGAACAGGTTAAAATTATTTCAGTATGAGACTCTAATTATAACTCTTAATAATCTAAATAACAGCAAAATGTTCAATGTTTTGTATGTCTTATTATACTGGATACAATTTCGAAAAAAAGAGTTATTCAAATTAGAATTTATGACCAATGTCTCAGCAATCTCATCAATTTATTAGTCTATCACCAATGGAAAGTACATGTATTTACTTATTATTAAGTGATGAGAGACTGACTTCTGTGCTAGGGTTGACCTGTGTTACGGTCACAGATAACCATTCACCTGTCCTCCCGGGCTATAAAATTGTAATTTATAGTAAATGGGTTACAAGTTAATGATACTACAAAAAGAGTAACATTGTTTTTTACATAATTTAATTATGTTTGACGTTACAAGTTAATTTTATATACTATGCTTGTTTTGAAGGAATTGTGTTGTTGATGTTACTTGATGGTAAATGGTAATATTGTTGATTAATAAATATAGGTACTTAATCGTGGTTGGAGACAAGAAAAGATATTAGAAAGCCCGAATACAAAATCACCTACAAGTGTCGTGTAATGTGTCGAGCTCGCGAACGGACGCGCTCCTCGTTATACACATGCAGCAAATATTAATTATTTAATTAATATTTTTGCGAATCGCGCGGCTGATTGCCGCTGCACGTGATCATGGCGCTCGTGGTCAATAAGTTGCTGGCGTTTATCCAGCATGCCATCGACACCATGGACGAAGTCAGCATAATGCAGATCTGCAAGTCTTCTTTCACCAGCGAGGAGATTTGTGAAGGCAAGCACTTGCTGTACGAGACGCTCGGCCAGAGCGCGAACATGCCATCGCGACGGAGAGATGGAACCGAAAGAAGCGTGCAGGACATCATCTCCCTGCTGAAGCAGACGGATCCGGATGAGGTGCCAGCTTTTGTAGCGAAAAATCTGCATAAGCTGCCGCCTGTGACACTGGACCACGTTGACGTCGTCAGCCTACTGAAGGACATCAAGTTCCTGAAGGAAGAACTGGCCGGAGTTCGAGGTAGATTGCAGGCATCAGAGTCTACCATAAGTGATCTACGTAGTGAATTATCACAGCTAAAAAGTGTTAATTCAATATGTAGGTCACCTGATGCAGCAAACGTCACTCGTCGTCGAGGCGCGCAGGCGGTCACGTTTAGCCCGTCAGCATTATCCGACGGGTCAACGAACATCGTTGCTGCCGCCCCCGTTGCCCGCTCCCCGCACGCAAGTGTCACCGCTAGCGAACCCCCGCCACCTCCCCCGCGTTCGAAAAACAAAGGGAAGAAGGAGGCCCCTTCAAAAGAGCGTCCTCTTTCTAAAAAGGACCGAACGTGCGATGATGACGGGTTCATCAAGGTTGAGAGAAAGAAGAAGAAACCCGTCGTCCGCAACCATCGCGGCACCGCACCCGGAGGACCCGAGCAGCTGTTGCGGTGTGAGACTCCCGCGACACCGCTTTACGTGTCCCGGCTGCATTGGTCTACGACGGTCGAGCAGGTCGTGGACTACATCAGGAGCAGAACCAACTTCGCCTTGAGGGTCGAGCGGTTGGAATCTCGTCATAGAGTGAATTTTAGTTCTTTTGTGGTGAGAGTTCCAACCCATCATTTACCAACCTTCGAGAAGGAGGAGTTCTGGCCGATTGGAGTCGCCTACAGAAGATTCAGAGGACGACTCCCGAACACTTCGCGCCCCACGTCGCAGACAATACGTGTTTAGTGTTAGTGTTAGTTATATAGTATAGTAATATGTATGTTAGTCTATAAGGTATTTATAATATGGGCCTATGCAGCCCGAAATAAATGGTATTTAATTTAATTACGAAATGACAAAATTGTCTCACTGCTTACTATTAGTACAGCCTTGTTTAAAAAAAATAGCTAATGATCTACTATGATTGAATTGTCTTACTATGATTGAATTGTCAATCTAGATTTTAGTTCTTACTCTGTAAGGTTCGATATTTGAACTTGAAAATACTGGTATAAGTCCGCCTATTCACATTTTAGGCACTCTTGGGTGAGACAATTTTCGAGCGTTTGTACTAAATACACAGGTTTCTAATATCTTTGTTGGAAACGCATTATAATACTACTAAGTTCTTGACTAGAACTTACAATTTACCGTCATTGTAAAGTTACATTCTGCTAAGGATGTGTTATGCTTATGACGTAGGTTTGGCAGAAAAGTCTTTGGTAAGATTTTTGCCAATGAAATGTGGACTTTTTTGTGTTGTGGATACTGCAGAAAGCGGGTGCCAAAGTGTTTAGATGACAAATGTCAAACCTAAAGTGGATCCCCTAACCACGTCAAACCTAAACAAAGATTTATATTATCTACAAAACCATTATAGTACTTATTATGTACAATTTACATATATTTTGTATTCTTAGACTAAGTCGATATATAAAGTCTGTATTAAAGCTGTAAATAAATAGATGACATACAGGTGACAATATTATAGTGTATTTTAAGATACTTAATTAAGGTTGTTGTTATCTAAATTAACCCTTTAACTGCTAGGCCAAGCAAGGCAAAATACTATGGTTTGTCAGGCACATGTGACTGACACGGCATTCAATGTGTTTTTTAGTGACGGGTTATTGTCTATAAAAAGCACATGAGAGGATAGTATTATGAATAAAAATTCAAATGATATATTTTGATATATTATAATTGTTTTGTAAAGTTAGTAAATTGCTAATATATTTTGTCAACGATTGAACAATATGCAACCTTGCAAGGTTGTTTCTTTGTACTTGTGAGTTGTTAATTACAATATGTTCACATTGTAATTTTTCCATCTTTTTGGGAAAAGGTGGCGCCCGACCGAGTTTGTTTCGCCGGTTCTTCTCGGCGGGTTAGGGTTGAACCGGTGGTAGATTGTTTTATGACAAATGATATAATTATATTGTTAAAAATATATTGTTCTTGATTTTTAATTTTGTAAAAGGTAGATGTAGTGTATTGGATAAATAAATATAGACACGCCCACACTGGAAGGGCGGGTGGGGATTGCTTGCCTTTATAATAAGCTGTACGTGCGGCGCGGCGTGGGGGCAATCTTTGACCAACCGTCACACAGAGTGGAAGTGTCTAGTGCCGCTATCCCCAACCCGCGGCCCGCGGGCCGCATGCGGCCCGCCGGGCTTTTATCTGCGGCCCGCGTGAAATCTGTAACTTAAAAATCTGCCAAGGAAAAGCCATTTTAGGAAAAAAAAATAGACAAAAATTGTATTTTTTTATGAAAACCCCTTTTATATTAATTTTTATTTTGAACTATATATTGGAGTAAAAATCAATTAAGTATATAGTATATTTATATATATTTACCCCCTTACTAATAAAAAATTTCACACTGTGTATACAGGCGTTTTAAGATTTCTACTACTAATGAGCATTTCTCAAATTTTTTGACCATCATTTTAATAATCTTCTTAAAATACAATAAGTATATTTTGGACATATTATGTTAAATACAGCTAGCTAAAACTAGACAGATTCTGAATTTATGGTTGTTTTTTTGTTTTAATATAGTTTTTATACAAAAAACCTGTAAATTATTAGTTAAGGGCGAAATAAAAGTTCTTATTTTGTTACTTGGAAATTAATGAAAACCATAAAGAAACATGCAGACTGTATTATAAATTTATGTTTTTCTATGTAAATCATAAATTAAACAACATCTGATAAAAGTAAAAATTGTGAAAAAAATTATTTAAATTGTTTTTAGCAGTACTGAGTATTTTTTGTTACCTTTTTTAAACTTTCTAATCAAAATGTTTAGTTTTCCTCTAAAATAGAAAAAGGCATGTTATATTTACTATTTATAATTATAATAATATTTATCATAAAATTGTTTTAAATTATTGATTATAGCATTTCAATTTAAAGAAAAAGAAATATCTACCATTATTATCAGAAAAAATTTGGGACAGTATCAAAACAAGAAACTTGGGTAACAAAATCGGAAATGTAAGGCTAAGCATACACACACTTGACACTCCATTATAAAATGAAAACAAAATAAGTGAAAATGAAAATTATTTAGTTTTATCCTGTGTTATAATCTTCAAATTTAGTAATATATACATAACAAAAGATATATATAACATTATGGGGATTAAACGAATATAGATACCTACCTACCAGTATGGCAATTTTACGAAATGTGTACTTAGCTTTAAAAACTCCTTTTTTGTTACCCCTCGTTCTGGTTATACGTTACCACGCGAAAGTAACAAAAACAGAAGTAACGAAATGACGGGTACAGATTTTGAATAAAATACATATTCTTTAAAACTCAATACTTAAAACAGTATTTTACATCAAATTGTAGCCCATTAAAAGAACTATTTATCAATTTCAACAAGAGAATTAAGTATCTTGAACTTACCTTCACACAGTATAACAAAATCCAGATCGAATTAGTCGCAGTGCAGAGCACTACGTTAAGCCGCGGCTGTTGTCGACACCGAAATGACATCACAACAAAATAGCAATGTGAAATGTCGTCAATAGTGTTGCCAAAGGAAAAAAAATCAATTAACTTTGTAGTTTAAAAAATCTTTCGACACAAAAATCGGTAACAAAATCTGAATTCCGTTTTGGAATTTTTTTATGAGACAATATTATTTTCCTGAAACTGATTAACTTACGACGTATTTCACTATTATACTACATAAAATATGTATTCAAATACTCTAAGTAGTGTTTTAAGACTATAACATATATTCCGTTTCTTAGAATTTAATGAAATAAATGAGTTCAAAATCACCGCGGTCGCAATGGGACAACCTATTTTCCATACTACGAAAATTTTGGTATTTTAGATTATTAATTATTTATTGTAGTGAGAGTGTTTTATTTATAGCTTTGATATTTTCTCTGATAATTAAATAATATCAACGAAGTTACGACAGTCATGTATGTTATTTATGTTATCGTAGTAAAAAAATAATCAAAGACCAAAACATGGGACATCGACGTTGCGGCTATGGTCAAAAAATTTGAGAAATGCTCTAATAATCATTTTTTTGACATTAGGCCAGGATAGCGATGTTGTAATTTCCATACTAATTTATTCCACGCCTATACTAGGCCATACCCTAGTTTAAGCGTGTTATAAGGACAAGATGGCGGATTTTCAATTCATCAGCTGATTTTATATTCTTTCGAAACTCGTTAGCGTTCTATTTCTAGTACCTAACTTAAGAGTTGGACTACAATCTACATAAATATTGATTCTTAGGCTAGGAAATTATTCTTGCGCCCGGAAAAATACAAATGTATAATGATCGTGATGATCCGTTATTGTTGTATTTTTGGTAAAAGACAATGACCTAATTTCATCAATTTCAATCCTAATATTATGTATAATTGACTGTTCTTACTAACGTAAGAGAAGACAGGGCTAAACTAAGTAGTTAGAAGGGTTCTCAGTAGTGCTATGGGATTCAGATGAGGGTCTTCAAAAGATAGGTAGGTAAGGAGTATGGATACTACCTTATACCTATAACACTACCTAACTTTTATACAGACTAGAGCTTCCCCCGAAGGAAATGGAGTTAGACCTATTGCGAGTTGCAACCTATCAATTATACAGGCTAGGGCTATCCCCTGAAGAAGAACCAGCCTTGTACATAAGGTTTGGTAAAGTCAATTAACTTATTTAAAATCAAGGATCTTCTGTGCATAATTATTGCTAATTATGATCTACTACTTACGTTAAGATGTTTAGGCAGAAATATCCTAATCTCAGGCGTAGGTGACCCTTCGCCTAACACAAAACTATTTAAAGAATTATTTTTTTGCCCAAATTTTTTTTCTGTATATAAGTGTATTTACAGCAGCAGTATACCATAAGCCCAGAAGATCCATAATTAATTTTACTAAAGCTTATTATTATAGTAGAACTACGGAATGCCAGTAAATGAAATTTACTGAATTTCAGTGTTTTGAGATTGCAACGACAATCTCTACAATCTTTAAAGTACAAAGTACAAAGATAAACGCTCAAAGTGTGCAATTATTATGTTTAAAATGCGAGTTGCGATTAATCGATTATAGTGCATACTGTAATCCTTGTAAGCACCATAATAATGTAGCGTTGCCATGACATCCTATGTACCGACCGGGACCATAACAGTGAATTACTAAAATAATACAAGTAAATGAAAAATGTGATATTTATTACCAGTTAACTTTATAAGGAACCTTTATTTTCTTAAAAAAATAGCTTACAAATATAAAAATTAAAAAACAAATATGAAATCAAATGTTCTAAATGAAATATTAATTTGTATTATATACCTTATTCAGCAGGTCCGGTTTACCCATAATATATTTATGAAACTATGAACATGTCATATTAAAATTAAATTTGCACTGTATTATACTTTCAACCATGTCTACTTGAAATGCGCCAGCCCAGCCACTACTTGCCGGGCTGTGCTGTTGCTGTATGCATATTGACGGGGACATTTTCTAGATTAACCGATACAAAACTTTCAAATTGGTGACATGTCCCGGTATACCGGGACGGATGGCAACCCTACCATAATAGCAACTTGCATTTTAAGTACAATTGAAAATATGAAACACTTTTAAGATTAATTACATATAATTATTATAGATAATTTTTGATACTATACTTTCATTTTTTATTGAAATCGAGCTCATCCAACTATTAACTAGCTTTTTGTTGCAATGCAACCTATAATATACTTACTTTTATGAATTAAGTGTCCATTGACATTAATACTTACGGCTTACCCAGCTATTTATCATACAGCTATTAGGGTGCAGCTTTCTAGCTCTGGTTTGGTCTGTGCATTGATATATCAGTCAATCAGCTTTGCCTTTTATATATAGATAGATAAAGAGACACAAAACAATAAACATCACATTATGTGATAGACAGTTAAAAACATAATACTTAGGATACAATACCTACAATCAGTCAGAAAAAAGGAAAAAGATGCATTACATAACCCATTGTGTATTCTTGGAAACATTTGGAGTAAATTAAAAACCAATGAAAGGCATTATATTTTCATAAATATGTTTATTAATAGTTGGACACTTCACAGATGTTCGCACATACCTTATACAAATAACCCTTTTGTTTGTTACTTCCTGTGTTTTGCTTGTGTTAATTACAACTCCAAACAATCAGAAGTTATCAGAGTTGATGTTCTAATTAGAAAACTCCAGTTTAGCTGAAAATTAAAAATCTCAAGAAGACAAGAACTACAGTCTCATTAGAAAATAAATTACGTCTAGGGATGCTCGCATCGAAAATCGATGATCATCGATGTTAGATGATAAAACATCGATGTTTTATATCGTATCGATATTGCATTATTTAAACATCGTAACATCGATGTTATTGACCCATACATAATCGAAAAACCCAAAGTTGAAAAAACTTGCGGTAGTATATTTAACCACTATTGCGACATAAACGCCATCGGAGCAATTATTTTCTAAGGCTGGTTCAACCCTATATTTACAGCGCAACAGGTTAAAAGGTTCTGCGCTTTCAAAATTATCATTTTTACAGTCAATTATTGACAAAAAATATTGGAACTTATAATGTGCTCCTCCTTATATCTCCAATATAAAATTTCTATGTTTCATTAAAAAAACATGTGATTTTTTTTTATAATTTACTAGCTGATGCCCGCGGCTCCGCCCGCGTACGTACAGTAACCCACCTGAACCTTATATGTCTCGCGATAAAAAATAGCCTATGTCCCTCCCCATGGTCTACTTTATATCTGTGCCAAATTTCATAATCGGTTTTGTAATTTTTACGTGAAACCGTAAATACATAATATATGTAATCTAGAACCTGAGAAAGGACATAGGCTTCTTTTTATCACAGGGAAATGTACGGTTCCCGTGGGATACTTTATTTACAGTTTCATGTTAAAACTATTAAGCCGATTATCATGAAATTTGGCATAGATATAAAGTTGACCACGGGACCTTTCCGTGAAACCGTAAATAAAGTATCCCACGGGAACCGTACATATAAGGACATAGGCTACTTTTTATCGCGGAGAAATGTACGGTTCCCGTGGGATACTTTATTTACGGTTTCACGGAAAGGTCCCGTGGTCAACTTTATATCTCTGCCAAATTTCATGATAATCGGCTTAATAGTTTTAACATGAAACTGTAAATAAAGTATCCCACGGGAACCGTACATTTCCCTGTGATAAAAAGAAGCCTATGTCCTTTCTCAGGTTCTAGATTATATTATGTGTACCAAATTTCATTTAAACCGGTTCAGTAGTTTTGGCGTGAAAGACGGACAACCACACACACACTTTCCCATTTATTTTTAATATTAGTATGGATGTATTACTAATATATATTATACGGCCGTGAAGACGTTTGTACAAAAACATCGATGTTGCCTGACATAGATGTTTAGAGCTCGATAAACATTGAACATCGGTTTTTAGCTATCGATCTCATTATTGATGCCAACATCGATGTTTTTGCAACATCGAGCATCCCTAATTACGTCTTGTGACATTGACAAGTGTCATTGACAAATGTCAATTTCAATGACAGTTTGACAGTTTGGCAGAGGTGCGTTCAAAAATGTTAGTACCTTTTTAAATTTTGTGGAACTATTAATATTTACAAAATTCACATACTTAACTAATTGAAACTGATTAAAAATGTGTAAACATCAATTTTGTATTTAATTAAAATGACGAAGTCCATAATAACGTACATTTTATGTCAATTTTTGTCATCAACACGCGAACATCGGATACGTGTTATTTGCGTGTTATTCAATTCCTGAACGTTTTTCTTTGAGTCTTCTGTCTATGGTGTGTAGCGTGAGTATAGTTATACAAGGTCTTGAATATCTTTATTAGTAGTCAGCTGTTTATGTGCTTTATATCGAACGTATAACTTATACAGCGAGTTTAACTATTCTAACGTTATACCTCATTTTAAGATTTATTTATTAGTAAGGCCTTTAAAGTATTGCCATTGACTAAAGAGAGGACAAAAAATCGCGTTTTGTTGTCATAAAAAGGGCTTCTCCTTATATTGTTTTTTAGATATGATAATGTTGTTATAGCGGCATCAGAATTAAGACTTATGAAAATATCAGCTTTCTAGCTAAAGTGGTTCTTGAAATACAGCCTACGATGTAATAACGATAGCATGCAGCGACAAGCCAGCTCTAAAGTTGTGAAAAAGCGTTCACAATTCCAAAAATCTCACTGAGTGAACATAATTATTATAATACATATTTGTTATTTTATTTTAGTTTGTGTCGTTATCTCATCTTAAATGTTGAGTTTCACTCTTTTAACTACCTTGTGTTTTTCTATTATTAAATCGTTAAATTTAAACACCATATTTTTTGTCCCTAAAAATTTTGGTTGCGGCCCGCGACACCAGGAGTACAACGGGTTTGTGGCCCGCGTAAAAAAAAGGTTGGGGACCACTGGTCTAGTGACAAGTTCTCTTGTGTTTTATTTACCTCCTACAAGTGTTTGGATTTTACACATGATAATAATATATAATGTCTCCGAAAATCAATTACGAATACGTCGGGCACATGATCCACAGCTTATGTAAAGACGTTTAGGTAGAAAAATAATTGTCATACTCAAAGTAAAAAATCATCTCATGTATGGGTGATTCTCTGCAAAACGCAAACTCGATCATATAAAGAAAAACTTGTTTTCTTGTATGACAATTATTTTTCTGCTTAAACATCTTTACATAAGCAATAGATCATATGCCCAAAATATCCGTAATTGATTTTACCGAACCTTATATAATATGCATGTCTGTGCACACACGACGTAAGGTCGCTACGCTGGCGTAGCACTTCTACGGCTGTGCCAAATGGACTTTCAAGCTTAAAAAATGTATACATTTTTTTGCATTGAAATTAAAAAAAAAACAGCACGTAAAAATAATAGTAACATGATTTTTGTGGTTTAACAAATGAAGGTAAAACCAACTTTTTATCTTTTAAAGTTGTGTAGTAATTGTATATGGAGACACTTGACACTCTTATCTGTAGACTGTAGTTTTAGTAGATTATATTCGCAGAATCTTGTAGCAGTTTTAATATAATCCATTTAAGTATTATGTAGGAAATGAGTGTTATGAAAATGTGTTGATTTGTTTGTTTTAATATCTTGAAACTTGCCATAATGTAAAGAATTGTTGTAAAATAATTTGTTATACCTACGTCGATTATTATAAAAGCAAATTATAAAAAAAAATCGCCGATGATTCATTTTAATTAAAATTGTTCGTATTTCTTTCGAACTAATAAATTAATAATTAATTGTATAAAATAATTTTCTTTTAATAATAAATTAAATTTGATTAAAAACGTTGATTTTATAATTATAATAATGAAACCTGTTGTTTTAATATGACGTTACAACTTGCCCCACACTAGTGACAACTTGCCCCGAAAACGGGTTAAGTTGTAACAAGCAATTTTTTTTTTTTTTTCACAAAAAGTGCTATAAATAGTTAATAGAATCAGGCGTTAATTTGCGGTAATCCATAGTATACAATTTAATTAATACTATATTATATTTAGCAATATCGTACTTCTTAACGAAATAACAACAATGGAACCATATTTTTTAATGGAGCCCTAAAAAGAGCGAGTCTTATAGTAGCCGCATAATATGATGTTGTAATATTTTATTTAAAAAAATATATATAAATATTTCAAAAAGTACAATACTTAGTACGATTTTCTAATACGAAAAAAAATACGGAAACTTTTCAACTAAGCAGTGACAGAAATGAATGTCAAAATTTAAAAAATTTAAATACTAAAATATTTTTATTGTAAGTACCGTTTAAACTTTCATATGTATTATGCATTTAGTTAAAATCTGTAAATTCACAATTGCAGACAAACCCTTTAAGTTTATTTATTTGTATAATATGTTTTCTTATCTAAACGCCTTTATTAACTAAAACTCTCAACAGTTTAGTCATCTAAACTGGAAATGGAACCCAAAATGGAAATAATGTAACAGCTACCTACGCTCTTTCCTACTCACCGAGATTAATCGCCCACACCGCACAAACCTGCCTCGACACAAGCTTAAAACCAACTTAAAACTCTTTGGCCTCTGTGAGGTTGATATTTTTTACAAAAATGATAAAAATTAAATTCACCAATCAACATTGAATACGTTCAAGTTGAAGTTATCTCTAGTGCTGACATTGGGAGAACGTACAAACTTATCACCCGTTGTTATTACTTCAGCCATCTTATTACAACAATAATAGTTACACTATCAGTCATTATGACTTAAAATGTACCTACTCATGGACATGAATATTGTTAGTTTTACCAGCGGATTTAGCCTGCCTTAAAATAGTTTTCTTTGGATTTAATTCCATTAACGTCGGTGTAACGTGAAACGTGAAAGTTCCAAAGCTCGGCGTGAAAGCATAACAAACAAACATACTCATATTTAAAGGATTTTATGTCAGCCTTCGACCGTCAAATCGGCTATGGGTTAGTACAATTACAAGTTACAACTTTAAGTTGTATTACATTTTTATAATTTAGAATAATTTAATATAATTTTAGTGAATCAACCGGGGTACATTCCATAAAAAACGTTGTAGTGTGCTATGTAATACGAAGAAATGAATAATATAATAAAACTTAGGGCTTTTTATGCGTTATTGGATGATTTTTACAGTATACTCCGAGCGGAGTAACCACTATTGAAATACTGTAGTTCCTGGGACAGTCGGTTTTTGTAAATGTCGTATGGTTGCCCAAGCACATACGGCATTCTCACAACATAGTCAGCCTAGTCCAGAGAAATAACTAGTCATTTAGTCAATACGTCTAGCAATGGCAAACCGTGTGCGGATTTCCTCACGATGTTTTCCTTTACCGTTATATAATGTACGTCCGTATAATGTACTTGGGATCTGAAAAAGTCTCATTGGTACACGCCACACCCTAGGAATCGAACTCTCTCGAGTGCGAATCAAACAGTCTACCAACTAGGCCACGAAGCTCTTTGAATAATAATATAATAATGATGGCTATTATGGATTCCTGAATGAACATCATTATCACAGCCCGAACTTGGTTATCGTACAATTTAGGCGACTTGGTGGCACTTTCTATTGCTACAAACTCTACATAGGTACTGGTCTGATATTATTAGTAAATACTAATAAAATCAGAATGAACGAAATGAAAGAGAAATAGTATGAACATTGTGCTATCGCTTAATGATAAATTGTGTTTTCGCGGCAGGGGTCTTCGTACTTTAGTAACGTGATGGAACGTTAATAAATAACCGATTACTTCTCGTACTTTAGTAACGTGATGGAACGTTAATAAATAACCGATTAGGAGTTCCCACTACTCCCCCTCCCCCGCGTCTCAAGGCCCTCTTCCAAATGAGATCCGCTTTGACTCGCTCCGCTATCTGTTCTAAGTTTTCCTTTTGGCGTCGGCTAAAGAAAAAACGACTTTATCGTTCGTACCGAGGGACAATTCTGCTAAATAAAACATGCATTAATACAATTACAATCAAGTCCCGATACGCTAAAACTCTTAAACGGTGTTTTTATACACGTTAAAACAACGTGAAACGCGTTCTGTTTGGTCGAAACGTCATAAAATCCGTACATGGTGTAATGTCGCTTCACTTTCAATCAAATCGAAGTAAAATTAGTCTACTTTAAATACGAGAATTGAGGTTCTGTCTTCACGAAAATACCACCGTATTTCACGGTAAACAAAATAATATTTAGCAGATAAATTACTCAGATCATACTCTACACTATTACCATTTTACTGGTGGACAACTGACTTAGTACAAAAGGGAATTCAGATATTATTCAGAAGCTAGAGCAATTTTATGTCCTAAGTAGAACCACAGATTAAAAATTAACAGATAAACAGCTGGGCAAGAACGCGAAAAGTTGTACATTGGACTTTTCTACATGTCCCCAGGTTATATCGTACTGCTGCTTGACTTTGATAGGTTTTACAAGAATTGTTACCATATTATTTGATTTTAAATGAAATAGGCATATCATATTTGTTAAAATATTACACATAAACCTTTATTATATTGTTAAAATTAAAGTTCAAAAAATCGCAATTTCGTTGTATAGTACTGTCCCCTAAAAAAAACCGGCATTTAACAGCGTTTTGTGAAAAAAAAAGTTACTTGACTGGCAAACCTCTGGTTGCATTTGAAATTTGGCGGGATTTTAATCATTTATTAAGTTTATTGTGTTGCCAAAGCCCGAATTTTTACTAAATAAGTAATTTTTAATCTTGTCCCCGACGTATGGACCTACCGGACATGTCCAGGTTCCGTTACCGCATTTTCCTTAAAATTTTTAGCATTTTTGCTCGATGTGGTATTCATATTGTATGTAAATAGCAACATCATAGTGAGACCGAAAAAAGAAAAAAACAGGTGTCTATGGTTCAATCAGCGATTTTATTCAAACAGCTTTTTAATTTTCTGTGTTTGGTGAGTAGTTGTGTTTCTACGGGCACTGTCCGGTGAGTGTATATATTTGTTTTTTGATGTTTTAACGTTTTTACAAGACAGATTTTATGTCTAAAAATTAAATAAACTATTTAAGATTACTATAATGTGAAAAAATGTGTGATAAATATCAGCAATTGTAGAAATTTTATAGTTTTGTATAAGAAGTACTCGATTCCGTTACCTCATGTCCGTTACCATCAGGGTGGTAACGTATAGGCCGGACTTGAAAGTCACGAACAGGATCACGTAAAGCAAGGTTTACATGGTGTAAGCTTGATTTTTTTGTATTATTTTATTTATTGAATATAATATTTTTTTACAGTGCGAGGCAAAATAAGGGTTTTGTTTTTAGTAGTCTTAATATGAGTGTGACCTTTATGTAGGGTAGGCGGGTACCTACCCTACATAAAGGTCACACTAAATACGACTGAATATATTTCATGTAGGTACATAAAATATAATTATTCAATTGTATTTTTATGTTTACCACTGAACACCGTCATTTATATGAATTGAAATGGAATGGAAATATTTTTTGAGATTTTAAGTATCTTCTAGATTAGTCATCCATCAAAATTGATCCACTATTTTTGTTTTTAAGTTAAAATAGCTAGAAAAAGTATGCTATTCCAGATACCAATTTTTGTTTTATTTTAGTTCTATAGAGAAAGTTACTAGGCTCATTTTTCTTGAAAAAATAAAATAAAACATGTATGTAAGAAATATCAATGAGGTGTGTCAATTCAATAAATAATTCTACTTTATGGAATTTCAGATTTCAAGATGAAGTGCTCACTGCAGCTGAAAAAATGCGCCGTTAAAAAGTGAATCCTTATATTAAGCGTCATGTGAACTCAACCTTACAGGGTCCTGTTCGTTGACAGCATGTCCTGTTACGAGACTGTACCCTAAACCAATGTAGCTAAAAATGTTAATTTTATTTGAGAAATTTTAAAATATGTATACACATTTTTAAAGAAATAACGTAGTTTATCAAAATACTAGAAATTAAAATAGTTAAATATCGGAACAGCAAATTTTGTGAATTTTATGAAAAACTTTTGGATACATTTTACACATTAAGTAACGTACAGGACAGGAATACTAAATTGATCTCGTGTATTTCTAAGTTATCGAACTGAAAATATATTTTATAAATTTAAAAGCATGTTTTCTTTCATACAATAAATTATATTTGCATACATTTTAAGTTTTTACAATATTAATCAACCAAGAACCAGCGGTAACGAACAGGATTCAAATTAACGCCTACTTTTAGAAATTTACTAATTTCTCAAAAAATAACGATTTTACGTAAAAACTTTTGTGATTAGCGGAAAAAGGAATTATTGGAGATAATATTATGTGAAATATCCTAGGAAATTTTACCAACAAAAATCAAAGCTCAATATTGAAGCAGTGTACTACTTTTCGCGTTCTTGCCCAGCTAAATAGTTATCTATCGATCTCTGTGGCTCAGTGGTGCATCGCGTTGGTGCTCAAGCCGGGGATCGCGGGTTCGAATCCACTTGTTCGAAGGAAAAAAAAATCTGTATTCCTGGGTCATGAATATGTATTAAATATATGTATGATATAACAAAAATCTTAAATATATGTATAGTATAAAAGTATTAAATATACTACCCGGGTACCTGTAACACAAGTTCTTCGGATACTTAACACGGGGCCAGATTGACGTGGTGTGAAGCGTCCATAGATATTATTATCGATTTAATTGCACTACTACAAGCATGCGGTGTGTGGAAAAATTGTGGGCCGTAGAAGATGACAAGACGTCAAAATTTTCAAATTTGGATCGTTTTGGATCGTTCTATAAAAACTGTTTCTCTGTATGTAAGTATACATATTTTGTACTCTGTGATAGAACCCCATACAGCCATAGGTGCCAGTGGCGAGGGGTTCCTATAACTCCATTCCTACCGGCTTCCCTTACCGCTTTACTTTTGGAGACCCTGATCCAAATCCCTACCCTACAGGCTACGGCTTCCCTATGAAGGAGAACCAGCCCTCGCCACTGATAGGTACTAATAAAAAATCTAAACATAGGCATCAACATCACATCGCAACACTACAACGTAATATTATATTTTTTATAATTACTTTTGGACAGCAATTATAATTAGCGTCCGTTATACACTCGAATAAATTGCATTAAGGAAACTAAAAAGAAGGTTACAGTACGGTATAAAAAGTTCTTTTTAGTTAACCTTTTTGGCGTCACATAAATATTCCGTTGCGGAAAATTCCACTCGGTTTTTTGAACTCGCGATGTTAGGATGGTGATTCTGATGAATCGACTTTAATTACATACACTAACGAATAAGAAACGGGTGCACAAAAAAGCTTCGTGAATAACACGCAGAGGTAAAGGTGCGCGTGCACTGAACGAAATTTTGCGTACCTATGACCGATTGTTATTGAAAACAATTTATTTTTAGCAACGTTTACCAATTAATACAAAAAACATATCATTAATCTTTATACATATTTATTTTTTTTATAATTGAACTAAATGGCTGGACCGATTTTGATGACATTTTTTGTGTAAGTTCAAGTGGATTCATTCTCGAAACTACTTGTTTAGATTTGCAATTGAACCCGGTAGGTAGAGCGCGCTATGCTTTCAATGCTTCAACAAATTTAATTCTAAGGCAGTACGAAGTTTACCGGGACAGCTAGTTTATGTTTAAATAATCATAGATGATGCCCACGACTATGTGGCAAAGGAAATCTCGCGGGAACCGTAAATTTTGCCGTAATAAATAGTAAATGTTCATTGTCAATCTGTGCCAAATTTCATCAAAAGGTTCAGTAGTTATCCTAATTATATGGATATATTTTATTTTTAATCAAACAAGCTTAAAACCGAAACATTGATGTCTATGGCTTAGTATTTCCAGACTATGTTTGAAACCACAATGTAGATCTTGCTTTGCCGTTCCTACTTCCGTATGTTAATTATTATTATTGGCATTATGAATTGGCCTTAACGATTTTAAATTTCCTTTGTTACCTTACACCATTTCGTTATTATTTTCGGCTATTCAATTACAGACTTCAAGGATGGAATATTTTAATTAATCTAGTTAGTTCAAGGAATTTATAAGTGTTGTTTACTTATAAATTCTTTGAGTTAGTTACATTACATGAGCTTAGCGCTGATAAAAAATTGGAATTTTAGCTCTTTCACAGCAAAAAGCAGTAAACGTATTATGAAAGAACTTTATTATCTGTTCTTACATGATTCACAGAACAATAGCCGTTATATTTACGATTTTATAGGTATTGAAAGTACCAATGAAATTGGCTGTCCGGATCTTCTCCGTAAAGTAAAGTTTTATACACCTACAAGACATCTCAGATTTAATGGCTATTCCACATTACAATAGGGTATTATCCTATGATGGAAATATACATCAGATTGTTGATATTTTATCGCTAAACATTAATTTAAACCAATTTAACCAACTTTTTACACAAAAATATGTATGATTTTTATAAAATATCAAAAATAAAATTATGAATTTTTCACGTTTAACCACGTGACTAAAAACGCACGAGATTGGGATCAGGGTGTCGCAACTTCCTATCGTAAGTATTGGCGTTCGAATTCCAAAACTATACCTGACTATCGTCTGTGCAAACCACATACCTTGCTCGCTCTTTTATCGTGTGTACTCTTTCACACATCGCCTGTGATTGGTTAAACAGAAATAGAGGATTAATTTTAAATTTCAAACTACGAAATTCTATTCTATTCATTTGAAAAATTATTTTCAACTTTTACAAATTTGTTAACTCATGTTTTGTTATTTGCAAAAAACTGTAATTTTTAGTGAAGTGACCTCAAAATCATATTTATAATGATGAAACAGTGATTTATATAAAATAGGTTCATGTATATGACCACTATATAAACATGCTTTAAGTCAAAGAATATCGGTGAGTATTTGTATAAATTTTTTTTTACCATATTTTAACTTCTCGTTTTATTGAAAAGAGACATTTATAGATTATATTTGTTTGACGACCTCTGTGGCTCAGCAGTTCAGCGCTTTGGTGCTCAAGCCGGGGGTCGCAGGTTCGAATCCTGCCGAAGGAACAAAAAGTTTTTCTGTGTTCCTGGGTCATGGATGTGTACCTATATATGTGTATAATATAACAAAAATCTTAAATATACTTAAGTATAGTATTAACATGGTATTAATTAATATACTTCCTGTTTTCTGGTACCTACCTGTAACACAAGTTCTTCGGATACTTAGCACGGCGCCAGATTGACGTGGTGTGAAGCGTCCATACATATTATTATTATTATTATTTGTTTCAATAAATGAATTTTATTGTGTAGTGATTTTAATATGCATGCTAAGATTTAAGATTGCAAGGTTTCTCTATTAATAATATAAGATTCGAATGTTTATTAAGGCACGCAATATTGTTTAAAACAAAGTCACCCTAATAATAATTATGTAGGTACTTTTTTTCTAATACTATTGTTCAGTTTTACCGCATACTTTTTACATTTAGTTTAACCTTTGTTAGTATTGCGAATAAGAAGAAATAAGTAAAATGTAATATATATTCATAATTTGCAGGTATTGGATTCCAATTTCAAGGGCATGCAATAATAAATAAGACAATATGAAAATATTTCAAGATTCTCATTCGTATAAAATGGACCTATCTATTTTGCACCAAAGGATAACCGCTGAAGTTAATCAGGCTATGTCGTATATTTATGTGGTAATCTGAAATATTTTGGTTACCAACTTTTAGCCCTCGTATCCACGAGAGTTTTTTTGTGGTCGTGAGTCGTGACGCGACAGGAAAAACTGCACTGTAAATAGAACTCTGCACTTAATCTACAATAGAGCTGAAAATTGAAGTGTCAAGTGTACACGATTTTCAGCTGTGTCGTATTAGTGCAAAGTTCTATTTATACTTAGTGTAGTTTATTAGTCGTGAATCTCGTGATCACATAAAACGCTCGTGGGAATGTAGGCTTACTTTTGTATATTTTTAATGCAATAAAAACGATCGAATTATAGTAATTGTTTTGTTGTTTATTGTTTTATTTACCTTTTTAACCTAATAATTGGGTCCTAAAAATAAAATTGAAAACAATAGCCTACGTATAGTTTTTTTAAATTTTTTTTTCAATTTGTAGGCTTGAATCTTTTGCACTTTAGAAGATATAAATACGTAAAAAAGCTACGGTATAATTTTGAATTTCGAAATTATTATTTTTTATTCGGAGTGCCACCTCTTAATACGTAGTATAGCTTTACATTCTCTTTGATTGGGATGTGACGTCAAATTCTTGTACACCTTCTTCTTTTTTTAATGGCCTCCCGATTTCCATAAAGAATAGCCAGCATCGGAATCATTATGTTACATAAAAAAAAAAGTTAGTTGTTAGATTGTTGTCAATGGTGGTTGTTGTTGCATAAAATGACCATAAAATAGTTGATAAATAATAATAATTGAACTGTCGAAGTTTAGTGAAAGTTTTGTGCGAGACCTAGTTAGGGTAAATACGCCAAACGCCGGCCCCCCTCCAATCCTCGGCCGTCTGCACATTTTCAGGTTGCATTCATTCAAAAGGTAATTAAGTGGTAATTTTGCCACTGAAATTGCAAGCTTAGCTCATACTCTTTAAGGGCAACCCGTTACTATCCAATTACGTCACTTGCTCTTCGCACACTGAGCGTCAGTAGCGATAGCGCCGTTGAAGCATTGAAGTTCGTAGTCAAAGCAGCTTACTTGCTGTGAATACCCACGATTCGGGGATTGATATTACAACGGTAAGACATTTCTTTTTTTGTTTTTTAGCTTTGCTATCACTAAAAAGGTATGTTTACTATATTTTGAGATAGTTTTTTCAATGTTTTGCGAATTGGTTTTAGGGAAAAATAAGGGGCCGCCATTAGAATACCAGTTTCGACTGAAAATCGGAATCTCGGCCGGGGCCGACTTAAGGTAAATGCAGTATGTTTTATAAAGTCCAATACTACGAATTCCATTGTCTTAATAGTAAAATTTGTAACGCTTTTATGTTAATAAATATATTTTACTTTCAAACGCTAAATACCGGCCGGGGTGGTATTAGCTGAATCTCGAGAAATAAGCTATACGAAACAGGGGCCGACTTTGGAAATATTAAAGATCGTAATGTCGGCCAGCCTAAGAATTTAATGCTACTGTACAGGCTGATGAATTTTGTATTTTTCATTGTTTGTGTAGGTACTGGATAGTCATTTTTCAATTTATTTATCAAACTTGCTGTCTCAAAATTGAATTATGTATTATTATAATTTAATAATATTAAAAGAGGTTACACGCTATGCCCGGCCGACATTTGGGAAAAACGCGACCGACCATTGGGCCGTGAACGGCCGACTTTAAGGTTTTTTCGCTTTCGACGCATTTAAACCTTAATACTTTTTCCGTTTAGTAGAAAAGTCAACCATATGCCTATAAATATAAAATAGATTTATCAACCTGTCTAAAACCGTATAACAAGCTATGCTTTCGTTTCAAACTGATGTATCCGGAGCGATATAAAGTTAGAAAATCCGTAAGTGGCCGACATTTAGCGTATTTACCCTACATCTTTTTTATTCTTTATACTACTCTAGGTTCTTTACTTCCTCCCAGTAATAAAGACTCAACATACGATAGGTATATCGCCGACTAACCCAGTGTATTGCTTAACGACCTTATTACCAAGTAATAATGCTGACATATGGAGCACCGGGTTTGTCGGCGACCGTACCTTAACTGGTCGTATGTACAGAAGAAAGAAATATCTTATTTAAGATAAGATGGACACCAACTTCGTCAAAGCAGATAGTGGAAGTGGTGGTCGGACTCTTTTTCAAAAACAATCTTAATTTTTACGCTGCCGAATTAAAGAACGTAAAAACAGCAATGTAAGTATTACAATGAACGTTACGAAATTAACTTTAAAGTGATTATATAGATTAGAATATGCCTATAATATAAAAAATTGTGGTGGTTTACAAACATACAGCATAAACATAAAGGTTATGTTGACAAATTTGTCATGCGATTCAGTAAGTACCTTCTTTATTTCATTTTTTAAACGACTTCCAAAAAGGAGGCGGTTATACGTTCGGCTGTATATATTTTTTTTTTTTTTTTTTTTTTTTGTATGTTCGCGGATAACTCCGCCGTCTGTTGGCCGATTTTCAAAATTCTTTTTTTGATGTAAAAGGTATAATCCGAAGTTGGTCCCATTTTCATAAAATTGGTGACCTGATGATGGGATCCATGAGGAAACGAGGGAACTCCTCAAAATTTATATGGACACATATGGTGGTTTCGACTTTTTCTGAAGTAGTCCAAGCATATGCTACCAAAAAGTAAGATTTTGCTCCAAGGTATACCCTGGATCAAAAAGTACAGAACAGAACTCCTGACTCCTTATAGATACATGTTTGGGGATTTTGGCGTTGTTTAAAGAACTGCAAGCATATGCCACTTTGTCAATTAGAGTAATCATCATCATCACCACCACTATCACAGCATACATCATCACATTATGATGATATAGAAGGTACTTCTCATAGTATTTTACACTAACACGGAGATCTTTGAACATTACTCTGCCGCTTATGTACCTATTTGCAAAATTATTTTGTTGTTGTAAAGGGTTTAATTCGAAATTGGTCCTTTAGTCACTAAAGTGGAAACGTGATGATGCGATCCATGAGGAATCGAGGGAACTCCTCGAAATTTATATCGACACATATAGTGATTTTGACTTTTACTGAAGTAACACAAGCATATGCTACCAAAGAATAAGACGTTGTACCAAGGTATACCCTGAATCCAAAAGCACTGAACAGAACTCCTCAGTCTTTAAAGATATGCGTTAGGAAATTTCGGAATTGTTTAAAGAACTGCAAGCATATGCCACTTTGTAACTTACAGTAATCATCATCATCATCTTAATAACAATACCTAATGGAAGCTTGGCACGTATTCAGTTATACATTCGATCGTTTATTTTAGACGTTTTTAAGACGTATTAATAATAACTTAACAAGATATATCACTAAAAAGGGTGAAATTATTATTTTTAAACAAAAAATTAAACCGACTTCCAAAGTAAAAATACACAAAAAAGTATGAAATAAAACTTATTTTATAAATAATTCCCCTTTTAAATTTGTCTATTTCTCTACTTAATCTTCTTAATTTTGAAGTCGTTACCAGTAAATATGAACGTGAGTTCTATAAAATATTGTAGGATATCATTTGGGCTGGTAGCGACTTCAAAATTAAGAAGATTAAGTAGAGAAATAGACAAATTTAAAAGGGGAATTATTTATAAAATAAGTTTTATTTCATACTTTTTTGTGTATTTTTACTTTGGAAGTCGGTTTAATTTTTTGTTTAAAAATAATATTAAGAAATAAAGAAGGTATTTGAATGTATATAAATTTTATTAACTAAATTAGCTTTTTGTGAACCAAACTATTTCATTACACTCACTTTAATTTTACCTAAGTATGTACATGTAACAAGCAAAACTACTATTATGATTTTTTTACAGATCCTCAAGGGAATCTTACGGAGATGATGCTGTTGAACACAAAGTAAGAGCTAAATGTTATTCTGCGACTGGTTGTAGATGAAAATAGTGGCCATATTGTAAGCTGCCAGTGTCATGATTATGCAGCTGCAGCTGGAGGCTGTAAGCATGCAGTTGGCATTTTTGTTGTGGGTTAATAGGCACAGTGAAGAACCTTCTTGCGCTTCAACTGAGTGCTACTGGAAGAAGCCTTTGCTATCTCAAGTCGGCACGAGTTTGAAGTACATTACTGTGGACCAACTAGTTAAAAAAAAGTGTATTATGATAGTGACAATAGACTTTTCTCAGTTTCATCAAGAAGCAAAAAAAGGAAAATTGTGAATTGTGAACTTCTAAAATATAAACATGATTATGTATGAAATGTGGACAGTACATTTAAAAACTCACATATTTAATATCATATTCTACTACTATTACAATAACAAGATACATTATTGTGTCTCATCTTGTCATAATATTGTCTCATTATAATAATACAAAAATTAGGGTAGGTATTTGAAATAAATATTCGTTGTTTAATTTGTTGTTTTATTTTGCATTTATATTTTCTTACTTTGTTGGGGACAGTAATTTTCCATAGATTTTCTTGCGCTGATTCAACTCGAAACTGGAAAAAATAACTCAATGTTACATTATACATGTAACATTGAGTTATTTTTTACTTTTGCACATAGGTACATAATTAGTACAATATATAACAAAGAAATTACTTACTTATCACTTATAACAATATAACATTCACATTCATGTTATGGTACATCGAAAGCTGAAAACTATGAAAAAAAAAATTTAGTCTATAATAAACTTGCAAGTTTATCATATAAAATAAATGCTCATAACTCATTTTATAAGGGAATTTTGTAAGTTTAATAAAGCAGCAGCTATAACAATACAATCATCAATTACTCCAACAATCTTAGTATTTATTACTGCATGTTGCTTTAACATGCTAAACTCTTTTATACGTCTCATAACTCTTTCTTTGGCACCTGCAGCTACACTAGGTGGTCTAAGTAATTTTATACCCTTTTCAGCTAGCATGTTTGAAACCTAAGCTAAAGTTTAAAACCTAGGCTAAGACAAATCTTCCAGGCTCTAAAGTTTCTAAAAAGTTGCATATTTCTATAATAGTTACATCACTTGTTCAACCACCAAAACCAGGTGAAATATAGTTAATTAAAGTATTATTGTAGTCCGACCAAGTTAGGGATTTATGAAGAGCTTGTCGGAATGGAATAGATAGAGTGTAAATATTTATTTAATTGTGCAAGGAATGGACATAATATACAGGCTATTTTAGGGTACATTTTTGACAAATAATTTACTGCACTATGAATTATGATAGTGATAAAACTATCTTCTAATTTAGAAAAGGAACTGTTTAATCTGATTTTTTAAAACAAAGTAAGATAATATGTTCTATAGGTATACTTGTATGTTTATGTATTAACTGTATTATAAAATAACATTTTTTAGGAATTTTTACATACATCATTGGTTTTTTGTTAATCAGATGCAAAATATTATTCAAACACTGTTCTTTTTATTAAAAAATCCTGTTTTAATCTGACCTGATAAGGAAGGAAATTTTTGATGGCATGTTTTAATTTTAAATGGAGATGTCATGGTCGATGTAGTGTGTAGTTTGTAAGGAGAAAAGGAAATATCTCGGGTAGTTGCTTTTGTCTGTACTCCTTTACTTCTAAAATTCACTTTTATTTTAGCTTGGACTTATTTTTCCACACAAACAACAGTATTAGCTTGGACTTCCTTTTCTGCGTTAATAGGTTCGGTTGACACTCCTTTCTCTGAATATGTTGGTAATGGTTCTGAAAAGACAAAACATTTATTAATTTTACACAATCAACTAACTCACTTAATAGTTATAATAGTCATATTACATACTTATGATCTCCACAGCAGTTTCAGGCATGTCATTGTAATCTTTTAGTGTGCTGGTTCCGGGCATATCTGCTACAGCTTGAGTTTCTTCAGCAGTTTTTACACATTTCTCATAGGCTGTTTGAGTTAAGGTAGTATCAGATAGCCTTTTCCTGCTATCTTCCTAGCAATAAAACTTAGATGGTATAGCTCCTTTGACCATGAGTATAGTCTGGCTGAATCCCATCTTATATTGTATACATATAGTTTGACATGTCTTGTTCAATCTGCAATCACATAGTTTAATACATTACAGATGTATTCTTTTAAATTCTCTAAATTGAAAAAAAAACCCCAAAGTATATAAAAATAATATTATTATTATTGTATTATAATTATATTATTATTGTATAGAAATATTATTCCATACAAAATGAACCACTATGTAAGTACCATATAAACAACAAACTAACCTCAATTAAGTATGATACAAGAATTTTATAATTACGTACATAGATGTATATTATATATTATATTAATATAATTAATCAAAGCTTACGTTAAAATGATCTTCACACATGAAAGCATGAGTACTTGCTGCTATATCTTGCGAATTTAAACCATTTGCTATTACTTACGAATAATAGCCACTTTTTGCGCATTTCAGTGTTCTTTGGTATGGTCATTGGCCACAAACATTTTCCGTGTTTTAATAGACGTAGTATTAGTGCATTTTGGCACTACGCACCATTTATTTAAAGGCATTTTTAACATTTATTTACAAAAGTAAACAGTAGGTATTCTGGGATTTGGCATTTTCAGTTTAATTTGACACTTGACACTTGTCAGTTACAATGTCACAAGAATATGACGTCATGACAACACACTAAAGCGTTTTCGCGCCTATAATAATAATTTAAACTTTTAGGTTAATTTGCAAGTAAATGAAAGAAATTCACAAAGAATGGTTCAAACTGTTAATGTATTTTGGTATTAGGAACAATTTGACATACTTTTCAAAAACTTGGAAAATATCCTATTATAAGGCATGTATTTAAACTTGCGACAAAACAATTAAATTTTGGATGTGAAAATACCCAATATTGAATACTAAATTACTAAGTTGGCGAAAGAATGTAAGGAACAAAAAAATTACAAATCTGGTGACTAAATAATACCATTGAATTTTCCAAACTGGCAGACAGATTATATTTTAGCGAACAAATAACCATCTTGGCGACAATTTGTGAGTACACATTTAATTTAAGAATAGGCACATATATTTTCCCTGATGTAGGTAACTCAAAAACCATATAAGCAGCAAAACGAGAGCACACAAAAAAACATAAAGGAGCGTACAAAATTTCCAATTTTTAATTTTTCTCGGTTTTAGGAGGGTGTAGATTATTGTGTAGATTAATTTTGAAATTTAAAAATGGCGGATATTTATTTTTCGTAAAATTGATATGGGTGTCGTTTACCAGGTTTTTGGGAGTGCTGGATACAAAAATGACATTCATTTTAAAATTCCAATATGGCGGACATACTTAATTTTATAAAAATAATATGGGTGTCCTTTTATTTTTTCAGCTAGTACTATAATACATTTGATAGAATATACTGAGAATTTGTCATGGGGTACTCATCCCAACTTACCTGTCCGGTAGTTGTGGTATAGTATACGGGTATGCGACCCCGGCTTCCCTAGCTATTACTGTCCTATCCCTTGCCCTCCTGGGCGGAAATATCCTACATTTCCTATTTCCCACTCTAAATTACCAATCTTCCTTTTCATACCACCTATCCTTCCCTTTCCCTATTCCTACCCTCTCCGCCAATCCAACGTCTGCCGCGCGGATGGATGCATGGCTAGGGGCAAGCTCTAGTCGTTAGCGTGCAACACTGCCCTGGGACCGGGCACACCCAGAATTAGGCTAGCCTTACCCTGGCATGCGGGGCTCTGCTGGGGTGGACAAACTCTTCCCTCGCTACTCGTAGGAACGCAATGGATAATCACAAAAACAATTTGATTGACCAAAATGGCGGCGATGTGGTTCGCCACCCATCACGTCTCGTTTCTCGCGGGGGCGAAAAGCGGCCCATGGAAAGCCGCTTCGCTACGTTGAATGTAAGAGGAGGAATGGATGGTAAGATAGATGAAGTATGTCAGATGATGGATGAACGATGTATAGATATTCTGTGCGTGAACGAAACCAAGAGGAAAGGATGTGACACCACGGTTCATGGTCCCTACACGGCATACTGGTCGGGAGTTCCCCAAACCAGCCGAGGCTGTCAGGGAGTTGGTGTGATTCTTTCGTCTCGGATAGTTGAATGTGTGATGGAGCATGAATGTGTAAGCCCAAGACTCCTCTGGGTTAGGTTAAAAGTCGGACTCACTCGCCTGTTCATCCTTGGGGTCTATGCACCGACGGATCTGCGCGGAGGTGGGTCAATAAAAGCCCAACAAGAGAGAGAGGAGTTTTGGGATAGCATGAGAGAGGTCTTGCATAAATGCGGAGAAAATGAACGAATCGTGATGTTAGGGGACTTTAATGGGTGGGTTGGAGTAAAGCATGATGGGTATGAAGGAGTTCTGGGTACGTTTGGGGACGAGAGAGTGAATGACAATGGGAGAAGTCTGCTTGAAGTATGCTTGGACTGGAATCTGTGCGTGGCCAACACAATGTTTGACCACAAAAAGATCCATTTGTATACAAGAGATGAGGGTGATTCTAGAAGTATGATTGATTTTATAATTGTGGATGAAAAACTGAGGAAGAAAGTGCTAAACACTCGGGCTTACCGCGGTGTAGGACTTGACACAGACCACTTTCTGGTCATAGCCCGAATGCGTGGCCTCTTTAAACGGTGGCGACACCGACGGGCCGAGCCTACGAGTGTTTTGGACAGAGTGAATGTGGAATGCCTACAGGAAAAAGAAAAGAGGGACGAGTATGTAGAGAAACTGAAAGAAAGTTTTAAAGGCATAGAAGAGATAGGTGTGATTGAAGAGTTGTGGGAGAAATTTAAAAAAAGGAATAGTGAATGTTGCTATTGAGGTATGCGGGGTGGCTAAAAGAAGGAAAGGAAGAAATAACTATAATGTGTGGATGGATAAGGATGTACAAAGGGCTGTGCAAGAAAAGAAGAAAGCGTGGTTGGATTGGTTAGCAACAAAGGCTAACCAAAAAGTCCAAAAGGCAACGGATGATGAGATAAAGGAAGCAAGATCGAAGTATAAAAGATTGAAATCAGCAGCGAAAGAAGTTGTGTCTAGAAAGAAAGAAGAACGAAAGGATGATTTTGATAGGAGACTCACTGAAGATTTCCAGTCAAACATCAAGTTTTTCTGGAAATCCATTAAAACAGTCAGAGGAAAATCTTCTACCTCGGAGCTGAGTACAATCAGGAGTCAAGATGGAAGCATTATAAAAGGAGAAGAATGTGTGTTAAAGAGATGGAAAGAGTATTTTGAAAGTTTGTTTGAAAGAGAGGAAGTGCAGGTACAACATCCGGCACCTTCCATGGAAAATAATATAAATGGTGATGAAAGTGAGATAAGCATGAATGAAATAGTGAAAGCAGTGAAAAGTATGAGATTAGGTAAGGCTGCAGGATATGACAGGATTACCGTCGAGATGCTGAAGGCTGGACAGGGCATAGCGGCTAGCCAGCTGCACCGCCTTTTTAATTTATGCTGGCGAAATGGGCAAGTACCAGGAGACTGGTGTAAAGCCGTAATCGTGCCATTATATAAGGGAAAAGGGTCGCGGCAGGACTGCATAAATTACCGCGGTATAAGCCTTCTCAGCGTCGTCGGAAAATTATATGCGAAAGTGTTGATTGAAAGAGTTGTGAATGAAACAGATGAAAAAGTATGGGATGCACAAGCGGGATTCAGAAAGGGAATGGGATGTACGGATCAGGTCTTTTCCTTGCGGTGCATAGCCGAAAAGTGTTTGGCTAAAAACAAGAAGGTCTACTGCGCGTTCGTGGATCTAGAAAAGACCTATGATAGAGTGGTGAGGAATGATTTGTGGTCAGCTTTGTCCGTGAACGGAGTGAGCAGTATCCTCATACGAGCATTACAATCTCTTTATACGGATTCTAGTGCTTGTGTAAGGATAAACGGGGCATACACTGAATGGTTCAATATCGAAAAAGGTGTTCGACAGGGATGTGTAGCGTCACCGTGGCTGTTCAATCTGTTCATGGACAATTGCTTGACAGATTTAAAAGAGAATGAAAGTGGGTTGAGAATGAATGAGTTACTCGTCAAATGTTTTCTCTATGCTGATGACCAAGTATTACTTGCGTCTTCGGCCGAGGAGTTGCAGGAGATGGTAACGATGATGAGTAGAGCTTTTACTAGAAAGGGAATGAAGATGAATGTAAAGAAGACGAAAGTGATGGTGTTTGAAAGAGATGAGGCAGTGACAGACTGCAATATCGTGATTGATGATGAACAAATTGAACAGGTGAATGATTTTGTGTATCTGGGTTCAAAGTTTACAAGAGATGGAAAGTGTGAGAGTGATATTGAAAGAAGAGTGAATGCAGGAAACATGGTGAATGGAGCTTTGCACTCCTTTATGAACAGTCGGAAGGTGTCTAACAAGGCTCGTTTGGCTGTGCATGCGGGGGTGTTGGTTCCGACACTCATGTACGGAAGTGAAAGTTGGGTATGGCAGAAGAAACATGAAAGCAGAATAAATGCAGTTGAGATGAGAGCATTAAGAAGCATGATAGGAGTTAAACTGGGTGACAGGATAAGAAATAGTGAGATAAGGAAACGTTGTGGTCTGAAAGAAGATGTAGTGACAAAAATTGAGAAAGGTATGCTGAGATGGTTTGGCCATGTTGAGAGAATGAATGAAGAACGATTGACGAAAAAAGTGTATAATGCGAGTGTGAATGGAAGTGTTGGAAGGGGTAGACCTAGGCGGACGTTCCAAGACCAAATCGGGGACGTCTTGAAAAAAGGCCAGGTCAAGAGTACCCTAAACCGAAGAGCATGTATGAAGGGAATAATGAAAGTGGATGAAGCAAAACAAGTATGTAAGGATCGTAGCAAGTGGAAAGAAGTGGTCTCTGCCTACCCCTACGGGAAACAGGCGTGATTATATGTATGTATGTATGTATGTCCTTTTATTGGTTTCTGGGGTTGATTACAAAAAAGTCATCCATTTCAAATTTCCTTAGTAACCCCGCAACCTCATATTTTCGTCATGATGGGAGAAAAAGAAATTTGAAAATCCTGAATTTTCCAACATTCCTATGGCTATAAACATCCGTCGTATCTCAATGTACAGCATTTACTTCTTTTTTTTATAAAATTGATTCTATCTCGGAAACGGTGCATCCTATTGAAAAAATAATGAAAATTTCGTCCCCCTTAGAAACCCCGCAACATCATATTTTCTTCATGATGGGAGAAAAAAAATTTCGAAAATCCTGAATTTTCCAACATTCCTATAGCTATAAACATCCGTCGTATCTTAATGTACAGCATTTACTTCTTTTTTTTTATAAAATTGATTCTATCTCGGAAACGGTGCATCCTATTGAAAAAATAATGAAAATTTCGTCCCCCTTAGAAACCCTGCAACATCATATTTTCTTCATGGTGGGAGAAAAAAAATTTCGAAAATCCTGAATTTTCCAACATTCCTATAGCTATAAACATCCGTCGTATCTCAATGTACAGCATTTACTTCTTTTTTTTATAAAATTGATTCTATCTCGGAAACGGTGCATCCTTTGGAAAAAATAATGAAAATTTCGTCGCCCTGAGGAACCCCGCAACATCATATTTTCTTCATGATGGGAGAAAAAAAAATCGAAAATCCTGAATTTTCCAACATTCCTATAGCTATAAACATCCGTCGTATCTCAATGTACAGCATTTACTTCTTTTTTTTATAAAATTGATTCTAACTCGGAAACGGTTGCATCCTTTTGAAAAAATAATGAAAATTTCATCCCCTTTAGGAAACCCGCAACATCATATTTTCTTCATGATGGGAGAAAAAAAATCGAAAATCTTGAATTTTCCAACATTTCTATAGATTACAACCCTCGTATTGAGAGTACAGCATTGCCATATTTTTTTTTCTATAGTCGCTTCTATCTCAGAAACGGTGCATCCTACTGCAAAAATAATGAAAATTTCCTCCATCTTATTAACCTAGAAATCGCATATTTTCTTCATGAATGGTATAAAAATTCATAAATCCTGAATTTCGAATAATTTCTATATATAGCTGGTACCTTGAACTACATAACATACTGTAATAATAATCATCAATCCTAATGAGCATCCCCAAGATCTTTTAATTTAGTATTCATAAATACGAAGATTGAATATTCTCCATTTTGGAAAATTAAATTGGAAGACAATTTTGTAATCAGAACCCCCAGAAACCTGGAAAAGGACAACTTTATTAATATTAATGACAAAAATTTACGCCATTGTGGAATTTCAAAACATATTTTATTTTCATACTAGCTAATGCCCGCAACTTCGTTTGCGCAGAACTAACGAAAGCAGAACCCTATTTTTTTAAACGGAACCCTAAAATAAAAGTAGCCTATGTTAGACCTTATAACATAAGCTGCTAGTGAAAGTCCCGTGAAAATCGTTCCAGCCGTTTCATAGATTAGCCGGAACAAACAGACAGACAGACCGACAGACAGACAGACAGACGACAGACAAAAATTTAAAAAATTGGTATTTTATTATAATTACCGAATATACTTTCAGATTCATTTTGTGAAAAGCTGTTAATTTGAAGTTACAAACAGACACTTCAATTTTATTTATCTGTATAGATATGTATAGAGTATATAGATGTATAGATTATTCTGCACCCCCAGAAACCTAGAAAATGACACCCATGCCAAAGAAAAACTTACTCCAACAGTATCCAAAAATAGGATTTTCCGTAGTCAGCAAATTGACTTTTTAGCAGCCAAATTTATCAACCAAATCTGGTTTTATAGCTGCTTATATGGTATAATGGTCACCAACTCGGAAATTAAGTCACCAACTTATAAATGTCGGTGCTAATTTGGATTAAATTTCGCCTCTTTTTATCTGCCGACTTTTGAATTTTTTGTCACCCGAGTGTTTTCGCCAGTTTAGTAATTTAGTCGCCAACATATTAATTCGCTGCCAAATTCAGTAATACAGTATGCTCACATGCAGCCGCCAACTTATTTTTTGTTCGCTCGATTAATTATATCCCCAATTATAACTACAGGCGTGACTCCTACCTGTTGCGAGCCAGCATTGAATTTAATAATATATGTAAAAAATTCTCCTTTGTTCTACACACATTGCATTGCAGAAATGCGAGAGAAGATTAACCTTAACTTCTTTAAATAAAACTGTGTCTGGTTTATATACCTACCTACTTTAAACAACTAATATTTTGAATATAATGTTTGTTACTATTTTAGTGTTATAACTAAATTTTGCTTGTTTGTACTTGTTTGTTTACTAATTGTGAAAACCTTTTATTGGCTTCCTTTTTAGAGTTTACTCCTTAAGAAACGATTAGAGTTATAAGGCAGAGTACGGAAATTTAATGAGTAGTAAAATCAAGTGTAAGTGTAACACGGAAATTCGAGGCGTTACGTAGAAAGAGGCAAACATATATATCTGTAGGATTGAACATGCAAAAGAATGAGATGGAATACAAGAATTACACAGCGTATTACGACCCATTTCTATTTTTAAATATAAATATGTTCGAATTTGTTCAGTCACAGTTCTGAAATCAGCTTGTTATTACCGTCAGCTTTATTACTATTATTATTTTGTAACATACTTTATGTAAAACGCTTTTTTTTTAATATAAAAAATCCGAATAATTTCAGATATATTATGTTTGTTTCTCTTATCATTTCAGAAGATGCGTTCATTTATCCTCTTTTTCTATTCGATATAATATTGTGTCATAATAATTGTCGTTCATAAGGAGGAAACTCCAGTCGAGCGTCGGAGCTGACTGACACACACACTTTTTTTCCTATACTTAAGTTATGTCTGTAACATTTATAACCTATTGGTTTTCTAATAATAATGAAATAAAAAGTAAAATTACCAGACTAGAACTAGGAAACTACATACCTACTCAACACGTATTTTGTAATATAGGTTAAGTTATATACTAAATATTAAAAAGATATTGTTTAAGGAACAATTTTCCTGTCTTTTTACTAAAAGGTGGTCCCGCGTGAGTTTCTTACGCCGGTTCTTCTCGCCGGTCTAGTTTCTGAATAGGCGGTAGACAGCACGCAGGACAATTCTTTGTGAACATTTTGAGTTTTGAGTTGAGTTTTGAGTCTATAAGATGATGATACTCCATGAAAATATAAAATGTATATACTTAAACAGAAGACAAAGCTTACATGGTAAATGTCCCGAGTTTCGCGAGCATCGTTTCGCACAGCACAGATAAATATTGAGGATGACGCGCTGCCCGCTCGTCCGACTTTACGCAAATGAGGCAAGTGATAAGGGAACTGGGTTCAGTATATTTACTAATGTCTAGAGGCGGGTCAGTCTAGGGCTGCCAGAGACTCGTACTTTGAGAAGGTGCAGACGGCAACTAACGGCAGTTTTCCATCAATCTTAGACTGGACTGTATGATCCGGAATTCGGCAAACCCGGGAAAACTCTGAGCACTGAAAAAAGAACCCTGCGCGAATACATTAAAGCTGAAAATCGAAGTGTCAAGCTGTCATATGTGACATTAGATATTTTGACTCGACTCTTGTATTTTCGATTTTCAGCTCTATTGTATTAGCGCAGAGTTCTATCAATGCTCTGTTTTTTCTCCGGCCTTACGGATTCCGGACAATATAGTCCTAGTCTTAGAGGAATGAACAGCACCGAAACTAAACGAACGTAAAGAACAGTGAAACAAAGAAGAAAGCCATGGTGGTCTTAATTATCGCTATTACTGTCAAATCATAATACGATAGACGCTTCACACCACATCAGTCTGGCCCCGTGCTAAGTATCCGAAGAACTTGTGTCATGTGTTACGGTAAAGTATCATGTTTTTTTTTTATTTAATACTATAAAATAAAGTACAAACCAAGTGAGTGCACTCACACATTTGCTTGCAGGTTGTGGGTATTTTTATGCGAGAAATTGCTGGATACAATATTAATTAAATTGTACAGCCCTACATGTTGGGCCAAGCTTTTCTGACCTGTTGATATCATAAATGCTTTTGATCTAATTTGAATGACATTCAGTAATAAAGCGATATACGTTATAACATATTCCGATAGTTAATTTCCCTAGCCGTATCTACAAAAAGGTACACAATCATTTCACAACACACTTCCTTTCGTCTTTTTAACAGTGGGAACTTTCCTCCGTGCTTCCTACTTAGAGAGTAATCTCTATTATTTTTATCTTATTTTTATTTATTTAGGAAAACTTACAGCTTGATTAAATTACCTATAGTTGTAACATATCACAAGAAGGCCAATTAATTTTTCTCACACATAGAAGTAAAGTATAGTAAAAGAAAAAAATGTAAGACAGCAAACAAATAATTAAATAATATTTGTAAAATTTTAACATAGCAGATAATAATACAAACTGTTAAGGCATAAGGCACTACAATTTTTTGTTATTTTACTTTATACTGCTGTATGTTATTGAGTAACCTTTGAATTAATGCAAACTAAAATCAAGCAACACGCCTTTAGGTCTATAAATACAAAAAGGCTCAAATGTAAGTCAAATGCAACTGTAGCACAGAATAGATAATACCTAGTACAAGGTAAGTAACTGTAGTCACAAACAATATTTCCGGATAATTCACAAGTAGAAGATAAATTATGCAAAAGTTGATTGATTTTTGATTGAACTTAATTCTCATTAGACTCAGAGAGTTTTATTCTCCCTAGGTTAAGTACTATCGAAGTAGCTATCTATCTTTTAAACCTAGGTACTTATTACCTAGCTTTTATATAACTAGCCAACCTAGGTTTTACGTAATGTACTTGTAATTTTATATTTAAAAATCGACTTCCAAAGGGGCCGTCCATTAATCACGTGATGTTTTTAACAACTTTATAGACCCCTCCCCTGCCCATGGTGATACGTGATGAGGCTTTCCCCACCTTTCCCCACCTAAGATCACGTGTATTTTTTTTGTACATAGCATAAGCAGGTCATATTTGAAGAAAAACTTTAACTTAAAAAACAATTTAATCGAATAATTTAAGCAATTTAAAACTATACGAGTCATTTGTCTTGTATGTATTTAAACAACACTACGAATCTACAACCGATAAGAGTTTCGGTATGCATAGACTAGATTCGAAAATTAATACACGTGATGTCTCCTTAAGCCCCCTCCTCCCCTTGTGATACTTGGTGATTTTTTTTCGGACCCCCTTCCCCCTTTAGGCATCACGTGATTAATGGACGACCCCAAAGTAAAAATACGCAAAATATTATGACATATTTTTTTCTTCTAAATAATTCTCCTTTTAAATTTGGCTAAAAATTTAACTATTTCTCTACTTGATCAATCTTATTAATTTTGCCATGCTTAAAATAATCTAATCAATTCGGTGATGGGTTAAACGTTGAGAAATATTGGAAGTTTATACTTAGGAAAAAACAACGTGTGGCGGGACAGCTAGTCTCTTTTTTTTTCTTATATCTCCTTTCTTCTTCTTTTATATAAAAATGAATTTCTGTTCGTTAGTCTCGCTAAAACTCTAGAACCGCTGGACCGATTTGGCTAATTATGGTCTTAAAATAATCATATCATACAGTGCAGATAAGGATTAAACGGTGAGAAATTTCAGATCATAGTTAAGGCAGAACAACGTTTGTCGGGACAGCTAGCTGTTATAATAAAAATACAAGTGATCGGAATGCGGAGAATTATAATTAATTATTATTGACAATACGTGGTCTCTTTGGGATACAATGTTTAATGTGAAACAAATATTGGTGAAGCAGCAAGTGAACTAGTTCGATGTGGTCGCGTGTCGCAACACGCTGTATTTGGGCCCACAATATGGGCCAAGGACGAGGGCCCAGCTTATCGCTGACCCCGCAAATGGGCCAAACACGTTGCCCGCACTGTGGCACGTAGCTTTGTTTATATTGTGATTATAAAATAATTATTCAATAAAATACATGGTAAATTACGGATGGTCAGAACTAGGTCACAATTTATATCTACCTACATAAAATTAGCAGAAGCGCCTAATCTAGGATAATATGATGATGATGTCCTCCCAGACGTATCCGTCGACGGCGACACCCTTAGCTTGTCTTCGCCTGGGCTCTTGCATGAGCGCGAGCATGACTCGCAAAACCAAATTTTGTTTTGAAGGTCCTATTGCAAGAAGCGCAGTAAAGAGACCCACTTGAATTGCGAGTATAGTTGTAGGAGAGCTTGGGTCGAGTTTTTCAGATCAGGCGTTTGGCGTCAAGGTCTTCAAGACGGGAACGCTCAAAGTTTTCTATACCCGTGTTGACAGCAGTTCGCCACTCCGACCTCTGCGTTGCAAGCTCCTCCCATGACTCACTAGACATGCCAATTGCAGTCAAGTGGCGTTTTAAGACATCCCTATAACGCATAAACTGTCCTCCAGGCTTTCGTTTACCTGGGCTAAGCTCAGAGTAAAATACCTTTTTTGGTAATCTGGAAGACTCCATGCGTACAAGGTGTCCACACCAGCGTAGTTGGGCTTTCATTAGCATACACTCCATTCCAGCGAGTTTAGCTCGACGTAGAACCTCCGAAATTGTAAATGAAAAATGTGAAGTGTTTAAAATATAATTAATATTTTTTTAATATTATATTAAATAAATGATTAAAACAAAATTAATATACCGTGTTTCCATTTCATGTCCTAATTAATGCAGAATAATGGATAAAATGCACCAAATTTCAGTATTTTAAGGAATTTTCTACTTGACCACGTGAGTTTCGGTTTCGGTTTCGGCCGAAAATGAAGCCACGGCCGAATATTCGGTTTCAGTTTCGGTTTCGACCGGAAAACCAGTTTCGGTCGGACTCTAATAAATAGCTAATATTATGACCATACCTCACTGGAAGCGAAGAACAGTCGCTCTAAACGAGATTGCAGAAAATTCATAAATATGCAGAATGCTGATAGCAAAATCAATAATATATCGTAGAAAATTATCATCGTACATAGGGTTGGCAGGCGTCCGGATATAGCCGGACATAGGTTTTTACTTTGCGTGTCCGGCCAAAATAAACTTTCGCAACAATAAAACAATTTCGCAAACGATGCCAAAAAATATGTAAATAAATCGAATGCATGTTATTCGATTTATTTACATTTTTTTTTTTTTGTGAAAATCAAAACCATTTTACTGTCATATTTATTATTAATGAGACAAAACACTTAAGGCCACGAAGACCAAGCGAAATAGGCATTTAACGCTTCCAAGAGTTGCCCGCAATTGCCGCAAAGCGAGCCGCGCGCCTACGTCGCCGGCGTGAACTTACATGAACCCAAAGTGTTACAGTGTAGACGTGTCGGCAGTAGGTCATCTTATTTTATTATTTGTATTGAAAAAGATAATAAAATCCATAGATAACTGTTTTAATGCAACACATAGCACACATAATTTGAATAGATATTATAGGTAGGTACCTACCTAAGTAAAAAATGATTAAATTATATTCAATTATTTTGACAGTTTCTATGCAGTGTGTTCTGTTACAAGTATAAAAACACGCTGTGTTCGATGTGTGCATGGAGACGAGTACCTATCGTTAGCTCGTGTGGTCACTAAAGTACGTGTCGTTTCGTGAGATAATAATACTGTATCAGGTAGGCGCTGACGATTTGATGGTAACTACTTAGGCAGGCACTTGCAAAAAATGTATTCCTACTGCCGAGTCCGCACGTTTGCCACTTGCCGCAAAATCCAAACCTCCACAAACGTTTGACTTTTTGAAAATCCAGATTTCCGAATTTTTTCTCCCAAAAATCCGGATTATCCGGATAATTCAGATTTTTTCATTTTTTTTAAATTTGTTGCATATTTTATAAAACTTTAATGTTTATTTTACTACTATGTTGTAACAAAACTTACACTCATTAGTAAAAAAAAGAGTTACTTTTTTATAATTTAATTTAAATAAATTCTGATTTTAAGTTGTAAGTATTAGAATTACAATCTGAATAAATAAAAACATAATGAGATTATATCAAAATTATATACTTAATTATATTATTTTTTTTTATTTTTAGAAATATTTTTGATTACGTTTCAAATCCTACAATGTTCAGTTTTATAGTTAGTATTTTATTTTAAATAAGGTATGTATATATTGTTATTTACTAAATGTTCCAGCAGAAAGAATTATAAAAAATTGGAATAGCCTGTGATCTTTTTAACGCTTTTTTTACATATTCACCACTACCGTTTTCGTAAAGTTCCATTTCTATGTGAAAGTACTAACGTAGGAAAATTAATACAGTTTAATAAAACGTAGGAAACTGAAAATCCTTTAAATCGAGATCCGGGGAGTGAAGACAAATCATTTGAAGCATGGGGCTGAACAAATAATTTTGTATGGACGAAATTGGACCACTTTTGAGTTATTGAAAGTAAAAATCACCCACCTGTTTGGGTAATAATTAAACACGTAAATGGTGCTTTTAATTCCCTCGGTAACTAACAGAAGTACAATAAGCAATTCTAAGCACAAATTAAAACCTATAACTGTTGTAAGATCTTTATTTTAACATTTTACTTACAAATAAACAGTAACATCTTACTCTTCATTGCACTTTGAAGTTTCCGCTATAAGATGAAAACTACATTACTTAAAAAAAATAACAGTGGTTTACACAAATCGTTGGTGCTATTTTTGACACCTATATCTTATCTTTAAAATATTATCTAAAAATAATTATTTCTACGCAAAAACAGGAGCGTTGATATTCATTTAGTTTTGCTACTGACTCGTTCGGCAAAACTCTCTCTAATCTTAAACCAACCAGTCAGGTATTATCGACTCCAAAACTTCTTCCTGATATCATAGAGATAATATTTAGGTATTTGGACTTAGATATTCATTATTTAGAAGATAATTAAATATAGTTAAACCACTACATTTCTTTTTAAGCTGTCATATTAATTTGGCATTCTATGATTGTAGAAATTAAAATTGCAATAATATGTTTCGACTTTCGTTAGTAAGAATTCAATAAATATAAAAATACAAAGCTTTAATTGGGTTTGGATTTGCTTATGCAATACTACTTGTGCAATTGAAACTGAAACCATATTCAGTGTTTTTATAAATTGGATCACCTATTAATGAACTGTACTACTACTGAAAAAATATAAAATTGTAAGTATCTTAGAAACAGTCCATACATCTATACTAATATTATAAAGAGGAAAACTTTGTATGTTTGTTTGTTTGTAATGAATAGGCTCAAAAAGTACTGGACCGATTTCAAAAATTCTTTCACCATTCGAAAGCTACTTTATCCACGAGTAACATAGGCTAAATTTTATTTTGGAAAAAAATAGGGTTCCGTAAGATATTTGGGTTTTTCGGACACAAGGTGTAAAAAATCAACCAGAAAAGTTACTTATTTTGCGTACGCTGCCTAAACTATAAAAGATAGAACCATAAAATGTTCTAATTAATTGTAGATCTTATAAGTATCTACAAAAAAGTCTGCGACACACTATACCTATCTATGTCGAGTGAGGCACAACAACCATTTTTTTATTTAGAAATCTTGAATTTTTTTTGGACTACATTTAAACGCGTTTATTTTACTCATGCTATTAATCCTTATCAAAATAAATTATTTCATCACTAAGTACAGTTTATGTAGATAATATTTGGTCTTTTAATGATTAAAATTGGATGTTTGGTTTTGAAGTTATGGCGAAATTAAAATATTACGATTTCTGCTGCACGGCCCGTTGCGAAGTGGGCGTCGCGTCGTCGCCAAGGCGTGCGAGTTTAGATCTATGAGTAAATTTTTTGTTTTGTGTTCGTTGTAACTATGATGGATATATACTTGAGTAACTATTTATTTAGTGATTGTTGTATTGTTAGTTCTGAAAAGTGTAGGTATTTCATACGATAAAAGTATACCCACTTACTTATTTCATTAAGTATTAGCATAGTAGGTACCTATATTAATTTGTTTCTGTTTGTTTTGACTAAATTTCACCCGTTTTGTTAGAGGTTTAAAGACATTCTGTTATCTGTAGTATTAGTATCAGTATTGTACCCGTGCGAAGCCGGGGCGTGTCGCTAGTATACATATATAGCGGCCATAATATTTTAACAGATCTTCATCCCTCGCATTTCCATTTAATGGATTGACTATGTTCTACCAAATAACTTGAATAAATGGAAAAATGTGTCAACAATTTCAACAGGACAACAAATAATATCAAATTATCCAAAGGCATGTATTTAAACTCACGACAAAACATATTTATTTCTTATGTTTACGCGAATATTGTTCATTGTTTTAAACACTTACGGATTTTGTCGCGTTACGTAAACGTAACTGTAAAACGTAAACCGTGACAAAATCCGTAAGTGTTTAAAACAATCACGACAAAACAATTAAATTTTGGATGTGAAAATACCGAATATTGAATACTAAATTACCATGTTGGCTAAAGAATGTAAGAAATAAAAAATTACAAATCTGGTGACTAAATAATACCACTGAATATTCCAAACTGGCAGACTGATATTATATTAGCGAACAAATAACCATCTTGGCGACAATTTATGAGTACACATTTAATTTAAGAATAGGTACATATATTTTCCGTAATGTAGGTAACTCAAAAAACATACAAGCAGCAAAACCAGCGCACATAAAAAAAAAACAAAGGAGCGTACAAAATTCCCAATTTTTAATTTTCCTCGACTTGGTGTAGATATTGGGTAGATTCATTTTGAAATTTAAAAATAACGGTTATTCATTTTTCGCAAAATTAACATAGGTGTCGTTACCAAGTTTTTGGGGGTGCTGGATACGAAAATGACATTCATTTTGAAATTCCAATATGGCGGACATACTTAATTTTATAAAAATAATATGGTTGTCCCTTTGTTGGTTTCTGGGGGTGCTGATTACAAAAAAGTCATCCATTTTAAATTTCCTTAGTAACCCCGCAACCTCAAATTTTCTTCATGATGGGAGAAAAAGAAATTCGAAAATCCTGAATATTCCAACATTTCTATAGCTTTCTTTATGCATCCCGGCCCCGGTTTTTCAATGTAGAGCATTTATATTTTTTTAATAAAATAGATTCTATCTCGGAAACGGTGCATCCTAATGAAAAATAATGAAAATTTCCTCCCCCTTAGAAACTCCGCAACATCATATTTTCTTCATGATGGAAGAAAAAAAATCTGAAAATCCTAAATTTTCCAAATTTTCTATAGCGTTTTACACCGTTCGTGTCTCAAAGTAGAGCATTATCGTATTTTTTTTTCTATAATGGCTTCTATCTCAGAAACGGTGCATCCTACTTGAAAAATAATGAAAATTACCTCTCCCTTAATAACTCCGTAACCATATATTTTCTTCAAGATGAGAGAAAAAGAAATTCGAAAATCCTGAATTTTCCAACATTTCTATAGCTTTATATATCCCTCGTATCTCAATGTAGAGCATTTAATTTTTTTTTATAAAATTGATTCTATCTCGGAAACGGTTCATCCTATTGAAAAAATAATGAAAATTTCCTCCCCTTAAGAACCCCGCAACACCATAGTTTCTTCACGATGGAAGAAAAAGAAATTTGAAAATCCTGAATTTTCCAAAATTTCTATAGCTTTATACACTGTTCGTGTCAAAGTAGAACATTGCCATATTTTTTTTTCTAAAATCGCTTCTATTTTAGAAACGGAAAAATAATACTATTACTGGAAAAATAATAAAAATTTCCTCCCCCTTAACTCGGAAATCGCATATTTTTTTCATGAATGCCAAAAAAAGAAATTTGAAAATCCTGAATTTCGAAAAGTTTCTATACCTTACATAGCTGGTACCTCTACAAACTACATGTTAATTTTACGAAGATTGGATAGTCTCCATTTTGGAAAATGAAATTGGAAGACAATTTTATAATCAGCATATGAAACATGGAAAAAGACATCCATTTTTAATAAAAAAAAAAAAATATACGCCATTTTGGAATTTTAAAACGGATTTTATTTTCATATCATTCTGCACCCCCAAAAACCTTGAAAACGATACCCATACCAAAGAAAAAAAAAACCTCCAATAGTATCCAAAACTGGGATTTTCCGTAGCTTGCAAATTGAATTTTTAGCAGCTATTAATTTATCAATCAAATCTTTATAAGCTACTTACATGGTATAATGGTCACCAACTTATCGGTGCTAATTGGATAAAATTTCGCTACTTTTTATCTGCCGATTTTTGTATTTTTTGTCACTTGAGTGATTTCACCAGTTTGGTAATTTAGTCGCCAACATATTAATTCGCTGCCAAATTTAGCAATACAGTATGCTCACGTGCAGTCACCAACTTATTTTTTGTTCACTCGATTAATTATATCCCTTATTCAAATATTGTACGTCTAGAGTACATACTAATTACAATTAAAATATGTAATTTTCATAGTAGTAACCAAGATTGATTGAAGTAATTTAGTCGCCAGCATATTAATTCGCTGCCAAATTCAGCAATACAGTATGCTCACGTGCAGTCACCAACTTATTTTTTGTTCACTCAATTAATTATATCCCTTATTCAAATATTGTACGTCTAGAGTACATACTAATTACAATTAAAATATGTAATTTTCATAGTAGTAACCAAGATTGAAAAAATCGAAAAATCCGGATTTTTCGAATTTTTCGAATTTCGAAGTATCCGGATTGCAACCCCTACTTGCGAGTGACTTGGTGTGTTCTGCAAAGGCAAGCATGACAGATGTTGAGCTCGTATCCTTATATTTTATTGTAAATAGAACAGCCTCCGTGGTCTAGTGGTTAGAGCTTGGCTCTCGACTCGGATGTCGCGTGGGGAGTTATTTATTATTATTATTGTAAAAACAGAAATCGAAATAAAAAGAAACGAAAAGTACGGCAAAGAAGATGGTAGATGTTACAAATTCATAAAAACCGTTTACTGGCTTATTCAATAATGTACTAAGGCTACTCCACGCATCAGCTACTTTTTTTTCATAATACACAACACAATAATATATGTATGGACGCTTCACACCAAGTCAATCTGGTCCCGTGGTAAGTTCTCGAAGAACTTGTGTTACGGGTACCAGACAACAGAAATATATTTAATAATTTTTATATTATACACATATTTAAGATTTTTAGTATATTTAATACACATTCATGACCCAGGAACACAGAAAAAACGTTTGTTCCTTCAGCATTCAAACCCGCGACCCCCGGCTTGAGCACCAACACACTCAACCACTGAGCCACAGAGGTCGTCTCATCTGGCAAAAGCAACGACGTGGCGACGATAATGTTATTGTGTATGGTTATAATATGTATAACTAGCCGATGCCCGCAACTTCGTTTGCGCCTAACTGACGGAAGCGGAACCCTATTTTTTAAACGGAACCCTAAAATAAAAGTAGCCTATGTTAGACCTTATGACATCAGCTATCTGCCAGTGAAAGTCCCGCGAAAATCGGTCCAGCCGTTTCAGAGATTAGCCGGAACAAACAGACAGACAGACCGACAGACAGACGGACAGACATTTTAAAAAATTGGTATTTTATTGTAAGTACCGAATATACTTTCAGATGCATTATGTGAAAAGCTGTTAATTTGAGGTTACAAACAGACACTTCATTTTTATTTATCTGTACCTATAGATTTAGTTCAAAAATAAAAAGAAGCATAAAAAAATACAAAACAAACTTTCCAATAGATTTTTATTGTATTATATGTCCAAGACCCGGGAACACAGGAAACTTTTTGTTCCTTCGGCGGGATTCAAACCCGCGACCCCCGGCTTGAGCACTAACATGCTCAATCACTGAGCCACAGAGGTCGTCTCATCTGGCAAAAGCAACGACGCGGCGACAATAAAATGTAACATGTTATTGTGTATGGTTATATGTATAACTAGCTGATGCCCGCAACTTCGTTTGCATAACTTCGTTACCCGCAACTAACGAAAACGGATCCCTATTTTTTATACGGAACCCTAAAATAAAAGTAGCCTATGTTAGACCTTATAACATCAGCTATCTGCCAGTGAAAGTCCCGTGAAAATCGGTCCAGCCGTTTCAGAGATTAGCCGGAACAAACAGACAGACAGACGGACAGACAAAAATTTTAAAAATTGATATTTTATTGTTAGTATCGAATATACTTTCATATGCATCAAGTGATAAGCTGTTAATTTGACATTACAAACAGACACTTCAATTATATTTATCTGTATAGATGTATAGATGTATAGATTTAGTTCAAAAATAAAAAGAAACATAAAAAAATACAAAGAAACTGACTTTCCTTTAGATTTTTATTGTATTATACATATCCATGACCCGGGAACACAGGAAACTTTTTTTCCTTCGGCGGGATTCAAACCCGCGACCCCCGGCTTGAGCACCAACACGCTCAATCACTGAGCCACAGAGGTCGTCTCATCTGGCAAAAGCAATGACGCGGCGACGATAAAATATAACATGTTATTGTGTATGATATGTTCAAAAATAAAAAGAAACAAAACAAACTGACTTTCGTACACTGCGTTAGAAACGAAAGAATTGTTCGATAAATACGCGGGTAAGGCGTGCGCTAGCAAAACTGACATAGGTCTGTCCTCGTCAACGCCTAGCGGGCGACTGTGGGGCGACTCTAGCGGCTTACGCACGCTGCATTTCAATATTAATTTATTGTTAAAATAATTAAACCAACATGCAAAATGTAACCAGAAATTATTCTTTTTTAAGTTATTAGCTTATCGTAGATATGATTTTTGAAAGTAAAACTATCATGGACTTCATGAACAAAAAGAAAAATATTCAAATTTAGCCTCCTCTTCGGAATTATTTTTGATCGAGTGAAGTTTTCAATATTATGTTTCGAACCACAAATTGTTAAAGAACATTAAGTAAACAACAATGTGTTTTTTTTTTGGCTTTTTAAAGTTACTATTTGTTTGTTTATTATCGATTCAAAGTCATGTAAAATTGGGTCCACGTGGCCTTAAGAATGGACCCGGCCGGTCCGGCCTTTTTACCCAAATGTCCGGACAAACTGGCCGGTCTGTCCAGCTATTAGGTTGGCGACCTGGCAACCCTAATCGTACATATCGCGTTCTGTTTTCTCCGGGTTTAGGTAAGTGTAACGATATGAGTGTCAGAGGCCAAGCACTGTTCCACGTGACTTGATAACGTCCGTCGCCAATAATACCTACAAGTTACAACTACAAATAAATCTAGCGTACCTAAAGTCTCAGTTCGAAAATGGGTAAAGGAGCTCCTCGTGTGACGTGTATTTTGCGATGACCATTTAAAGCGACAAAGTTGCGTGAACATCGGGCACAACACGACCTCTGTGGCTCAGTTGGTTGAGCGTGTTGGTGCTCAAGCCGGGGGTCGCGGGTTCAAATCCCGCCGAAGGAACAAAAGTTTTTCTGTGTTCCTGGGTCATGGATATGTATTAAATATATGTATGATATAATAAAAATCTTAAATATGTGTATAGTATAAAAGTATTAAATATATTTCCGTTGTCTGGTAACACAAGTTCTTCGAGAACTTACCACGGGATCAGATTGACGTGGTGTGAAGCGTCCATAGATATTATTATTATTATAACAGCTAAGTAACTATGGGCGCTATTTTGAACTTTCAGAAATAAATAATATTGATCCTTTTTATTTAAAAAGAAAGGCGAAATAATTTATTTATTTAATTTTATTAAGAATGTTTCTGTATCCTATTGATAAATATTTGTTTAGAGTTGTATAACCCTGCCGTAGTTAGCTTTATTATAGCTATGTATTGTATGTATGTATGTCATGGGATACTTATCCCAACTTACCTGTCCGGTAGTTGTGGTATAGTATACGAGTATGCGGCCCCGGCTTCCCTAGCTATTACTGTCCTATCCCTTGCCCTCCTGGGCGGTAATATCCTACATTTCCTATTTCCCACTCTAACTTACCAATCTTCCTTTCCACACCACCTATCCTTCTCTTTCCCTATTCCTACCCTCTCCACCAATCCGTGGAAACGCAATGGATAATCATAATATAATTTAATTATCCAAAATGGCGGCGATGTGGTTCACCACCCATCACGTCTCGTTTCTCGCGGAGGTGAAAAGCGGACCATGGAGAGCCGCTTCGCTACGTTGAATGTAAGAGGAGGAATGGATGGTAAGAATGAAAGTGAACGAAGTGAAAGGAGTATGTTAGGATCGTAGCAAGTGGCAAAAAGTGGTCTCTGCCTATCCCTTTACGGGAAAAAGGCGTGATTATATGTAGTGTTAAATTTCTAAAATACGTACATTCTATGGTTTATTTTTATGCATTGTTACATTTCTAAAATACGTAAATTCTAAAAAGTCGCAAGCATAATATGTTAAACTAATAAGCAAAAGAGATTGTCTTATTATCTATTGCAGCCATACTCAAAGTGTGTTCCGCGGAACCCTGGGGTTCCACGAAGCCCCTGTAGGGGTTCCGCGAGAATTTAGAAAAAAAATCAACAAAACACCTCTCTCTGGTCGAACGTTTTTACGCGTCGTATTATGAGGCGCAGCCAAACGTCGCCAATCACAACAGTAACAGCCGATCGGGCAACGACACTCAAGCAGTCCACGATTAGGGTTTGGAGCGATAAGTACCTACTTAAGTACAAACTACCTAGCGAATTGAGAACTTTAAACGAAGTATTTATTGTTCTACTGTTGATGCTGTATTCTGATTGTATCAGTTTTGTACATTCATTCTTCTTTCTTCAACTCTTTTATGCAGTAACGATCGTGCGTTATTTTGACTCAACCATCATCATAATAAAGAAGAATGGAACGTTGGCTTAAAAGCGTTAAACATGTTACAACAACGTCTTCTAACGAAGCCGAATGTTGCTGCTTTTGAAGCAGTATGCGCGGAGTATTCAGCAATTACCAACGGTCATGGGCGTAGCCAGGGAGGGGTTTTGGGGGTTCAGTTATATGACAAACCTAACATGATAAGTTATTATTTGTCATCTATTTTGCAATATCAGAAATTACACAAATTTTACATACATTAATTTAAATTACAAAATGATCCTATTTTTACAGTCTTTTAGGATTTAAAGTTTCAACATATTTAACCTATTAAATATGAAAAAAATTTTGCTCGCTTGCTACGCTCGCTCGCGTTGACCATAAAGCACATATATTATTTAGTAGCGATGTTCAATATAGCAGGTTGATTTTACGGTATTTTTCTGAAGTTCACCGTTATTCAGTGTTTTATTTTAACGTTTGAGCAGATTTTGACCTGTAAAATGGGGAAAATTTAGCTCGCTCGCTCCGCTCACTCGTGTTTGTCTTAAAAAACATATTAACAATTTTTATGTTTCCGAACTACAGTTTAAATTCAGGGTTTAAAGCAGAAAGAAACAGGTAAAAACTAAAAAAACGGGGCCCATAAAATGTCCAGGACTTCTAGTAGGTTAAAGACCAGTATTTAATGTACTTTTAGTCATTTTATTTTCTTTTACTTGTTATGTAGTAATTTACTATTAGTATGTACTAAGTTGTAACTGTTACATTGTACCTACATTTATTATGCTTATTTATAAAGAATACATTTATAAAATAATTGTTTTATTGTAGGGTTCCGTCAAGTATTTCGCCTTCCAAAAGGGTTCCGTCACCAAAAAAGTTTGATAACCGCTGATCTATTGAGATAATTGTATGAATGAAAAGTAGCAATGTCAGACCCACCCCGTTGTTTTAAAAGTTTATATTTAGTTACATTGTTTGTTAATGCGCGTTGTTTGTTACATCGTGGGAATGTAAAATAAGGGATGTGAAAGTATGAACGGGTGGGGTGAAACCCAAGTATAAAGTATGGTATTGCATTTGTATGGACAGAGCATAACCAGCTTGGACGAAAGCAACAACGCTAGTTCTAGTATCTTCGAATGTCAATAGACATTCTTCTGAAAAGTCATCTGTGAACTAATACTGTGAAATATATCAGTGAACTTAGACTGTGAACTAAAACTGAGAAACATAACCGTGAACTACTTTGGACTATCATGAACTGAGTGCAGCAAACCGACAAACGCGCGTCGACTGCTGCATTACATTACTCAACCGACACAATAATGAAGGGATTTTAAATCGAATCATTACCTGTGATAAAAAGTGGATTCTATATGATAATCGGAAACGCTTATTGCAACGGCTGAACCCTGGAGAACCAGCCAAAACAAAATTACTTGTGAGCATTTGGTGGAATAGTGCCGGTGTCGTTCACTACAGCTTTCTTAAATCTAGCCAGCCATTACGGCAGATTTCTATTGCCAGCAACTGCAAATCATAATGGAAAAGCTAGCTAATGCTCCAAAATATTAACATTTTTTTTTTTTCGAATTTTGGTTAACTTCTTGTAAGGAAAAAAAATCAACTCCAATGGGGCAGTCCAAAGGGCCTTCAAAGATTTTATTGATTCCTGTCCGAATTAATTTTTAGTAACGGAATCAATGAACTACCTATTAGATGGAAAAAGTGCATAGATAGCAATAGTATAGGTATACTTTGATTAAATAAACATAATGTTTAAAAAAATCGACTTTATGTTCCTCCTTTACAAAACGCCAAATTCATATGTAATGATCTAAAATTAAATATACTAAAGTCTAAAATATCATGATCAACTAAAATTCGTTAAATTGTCAACTGTCCGTAGGTTGTCCCTTAGGGTGGTATTCTTGGTCGATTCTTATTTCTAAGTTCGCCTTATAGACATGCTTAAAGTGATATTTCGATTCACAGTCGTAACTTAAGCATTGTCATAAGTATTATTTCATACAAATAAGGCGGACTTATTCGAAAATTCTTAAGTATATTCTTAAGCAACGACCAAGAATAGGGTATTATCCTATGATGAAAATATACATCAGAATGTTGATATTTTATCGCTAAACATTAATTTAAACCAATTTAACCAACTTTTTACACAAAAAATTGTATGATTTTTATAAAATATCAAAAATAAAATTATGAATTTTTCACGTTTGACCACGTGACTAAAAACGCACGAGATTGGAATGTGACGTCATATTCTTGTACTTCTTCCTCTTTTATTAATGGCCTCCCGATTCCATAAATAATAGCCAGCATCAGAATCATTAACGTCATTCGTCAGCGAGTAATAGCCACTTTTTCCGCATTTCAGTGTTCTTTGGTATGGTCATAAAGATTTTTCTCGGTGTTTTAATAGACGTATTAGTGCATTTTGGCACTACGCACCATTTATAAGGCATTTTTAATAGGCTTAAAACATTTATTTAAAAACGTAAACAGTAGGTATTCTGGGATTTGGCATTTTCGGTGTACTTTGACACTTGACAGTTACAATGTTACAAGAATGTGACGTCATGACAGCTCATTAAAGTGTTTTCGCGCCTATAATATTAATTTAAACTTTTAGGCTAATTTGCAAGGAAAAGAAAGAAAATTCACAAAGAATGGTTCAAACTGCAAATGTATTTTGGTATTAGGAACAATTTGACATACTTTTCAAAAACTTGGAAAATACCCTATTCCGGCCTTACAGAAGGTAGGCGGTTTTATGTCCATAGACAAGAATAGGAAACAGCAGGTCAACTTGAAACTATAAAGGTTTCTTCTAGTTACTACGAAATTCTAAAATGGGTTAGGTTAAGTTAAAACATTTTATTACATTGAAAATGTCTTTAAATATGAAAAAACAGAAGGCGATAAATCATTACTTTCACATATCAACTTGAAATGATGAGGAGTGCCTCATAAGTCATAGTTAATCCCTCCCCTCAAATCGTGGGATATTATACTAAATTTTAACGATGTTCGGTGACTAACGCTAACTCATTTAGCGTTCAAACTGCACTTTGGCTTATCACAGATTTAATATACTTCCACGACAATTTTATTTACCTAATTCTGAAACTGAGTTATTTTAAACACGAAATCAATTTAAATTCTCCAAAACACTGTTTAATAACAAATGAATAAACAAACACATTATGCCGTTTTATGGTTCAACTAATAACCGCGCGAGTGCGTTCCGTTTTACAATTTGACGAATTCCAAATTTGTTCGTTAAATTATTATATAACTATTATAATATAATAAAAATAAATTGTAAGGAGAATTTTTATTTGACAACCTGTATGTATATTATAATATCTCTAGTTATATTACAATCTAACGGTTTTTACAATTTTACGGTGACATATAATATACAGCCGAATGTATAACCACCTACTTATTTTTCAAGTCGGTTAAAAAACCAGGAAAATCATAAAACTATTTATGGCAATTATAATTTATGAGCTGCTTCTGCACGTGTTTGGACCGATCCTAGACGAACAAGAAACATTCATTAAACAATTGAATATTGTAATAATACTTGTTCGCAGTTAAAAATAATGGTGATGCTCATAAAATAATTAATATTTCGGTGTGCCTAATTACAGCTTATCTTATAATCTCCGGATCCTGGCGGGCGGCCGCGGTTGTTGTTCTCGCGGCGCACGTGCGTGGTGGCTGGTGCGGCGCGCCCGCGGGCACGTGTCGCTCGGCCTGTTCCATTTGGCCTTTGGAGGTCACTCGGCTGCTTCATTTTTAGGGTTCCGATTTTCTGGTGTTTACATACTCTTTAAAAAACTATTTTCAGTATGAAAATCCATGGGAGTAAATTGGAATTTACGATGTCACACGCGGTACGGTGTCACACGATGTTAGCCGAAGATGCGTCAGTCGCTTTGCATTGCACACCAAATTTCACGTGCATTGGAGCTAACATAAACACACTTTTTTTTTTTTTGTTAAATCGAAGGCACGTCATAGTCGAACCCGGACGACACTGGGTCTATTGTGACTCCTTCGCGTTATAGTACCGTCGCGTTCCTGATGCTGTATGTAGGTATCTGCTCATACACTGAACAAAATATATGGTTTTAGTGCTACGAATTTACTATGTGGTAGAATATTCGTATAGGATTCCGTACCGAAAGAGTAAAAACGTGGCTCTATTACTTAGACTTCGCTAACCATCCATCTGTCTGTCTGTCACCATGAGGTAGTCTCATGAACCGCGATAGCTGGAAAGTTTAAATTTTCACCAGGTTACGTAATTTTGTTGCCGCTATAACAACAAATACTAAAAACAGTATTAAATAAATATTTCCCATGCAACAAACGTAATTAATATCCGTTTTATACGAAACCCTTCGTGCGTGAGTCCGACTCGCACTTGGCCGATTTTTTATAATCTTCTACATTTTTTTTTATTTTTACGCAGAAGTATTATGATCCTATAAAGGAGAAATATAATCCTCCTATAAAAATATATGCACATACTTTTGTAAGTGCCAAGAATTGCTTTTTATTCTTCCGTGTCTTAATGCTTCTGTTTTTACATTCTGAAGTAGGTAATTTGTATGTTTTCTGAATGGGATGTAATAATGGTTTGGTAATTGGTATTCGTTATTACGAAAACTACCTACGTTAAATTGCTAGCAATAAGTTCGCCTTTTGTATATTATTTTATGTGAAATTTATTGTAAAATTTGTTTATTTTTGTAGTTTTGGTGTGCAATAAAGTTTTATTGTATTGTATTGTAATTTGTATGTTTTCTGAATGGGATATAATGGTTTGGTATTCGTTATTACGAAAACTACCTACGTTAATAATATTATGTTGTCTGTTGTTTCTGTAAATCAAGGCTGCTCAACCCCAGGCCCAAAGAATTTTAAGTGGCCCGCGCAAGTTTAGTTTAAAAATACGTTGGGGGATTTGTCGCCAAACATTAGTAAATTAAAAGACAAACAAGGGCAGAAATCACATTTATTGCATAATAATCTACCCTAGATTGAAGTTCAATTTTGTTTCTTTATTTAGATTTTAGAATAAGATTCTCTATGTTCCTAATAAACAATAATTCAAATTTACTTAATGATTGAGTTTTATTGCACTTGTCCTGAGAGTAACTGAAACATGAAATGTAAGTAGCCCGTAGTTAACGACTGAATCCACCGTTTGACCCGACTCTTCAAAAGATTGAGCAGCCTTGCTGTATATTATGTATTTTTATGTTTAAATTAATGAAGTTTTCTTAGTTTGTACACCTACACGATCATTTTCATTTTCTATGAACGATCTCATAAACAAAAGGTTGGCTGGCAGAGATTGCTTATTAGCAATAAATTTGCCTTTTGTACATCATTTTATGTGAAATATATTGTAAAATTTGTTTATTTTTGTAGTTTTGGTGTGTAGTAGAGTGTCATTGTATTGTAATTTGTATGTTTTCTGAATGGGATATATCTAATAATGGTTTGGTATTCGTTATTACTAAAACTACCTACCTTAATAATAATATGTTGTCTGTCGTTACTGTATATTATGTATTTTTATGTTTAAACTAGCTGGTGCCCCCAACTTCGTTTGCATGGAAATAGGAAATGGCAAAGAAGCCTTTTTACCCGACTACGGCGAAGACAAAAAGAAGGGTAATTATTTTAGCTATGTATGTTATTACCTGACTACAGAAGGTGTTTGGTATCAAAATAAAGAGCTTGAAGTGCATTCCAAAAATATTACAACGTAAACTGGTCAAGCATGAGTCTGACTCTGGAAGAAAGACATTCATACCCCCGTTCATCCGTTTACAAAAATAACAATAAATTTAATATTTTTCTCCATACAAAACTTTAGTACCCCTTTTTACCCCTTAAAAATCGAATTTAACAAAATGTTGAATTAGAGTTATAAATCAAGCCGAAGAGCAAAATGACGAAATTCCAATCTGACCATAAACAAAAAAGTTACAGTTAAAATTTTAAAGTTGTGTACCCCTTTAGGGGGTGAATTTCGCAAAATCCATTCTTAGTGCACCTATACTTCACAAAAGGAAACCACAGTCCAAATATTACGTTTCTAGCTTAAATAGTTTTGGCTCGGCGTTGATGAATCAGTCAGGCGTTGTTACTTGTTACTTTATTTAATAGATTAATTATGTAATTGAGTTTTTTTTTAGTTTGTAGTTTGTACACCTACACGATCTTTTTCATTTTCTATGAATGATCTCATAAACAAAAGGTTTGCTGGCAGAGATTGCTTATTAGCAATAAGTTCGCGTTTGTGTGAAAATTGTTGTAAAATTTGTTTATTTTTGTAGTTTTGGTGTGCAATAAAATGTTATTGTATTGTATTGTATTGTAATTTGTATGTTTTCCGAATGAGATATAATAATGGTTTGGTATTAGTTATTACGAAAACTACTTACCTACGTTAATAATATGTTGTGTCAAAATATAAAGAAATCTGGATATTTTAAAACTACTTAAAAAAGGGAGGTCCTTTATCCGACTTCAAAAAAAAAGGATGAGAAGCAAAAGTGAATTCAAATTAGTTTTGAATATTTTAAATTTATTTATTTTTTGCTTTAAGTAGGTTGGTTGCTGTCTTCCTTTTTTGTTAAATAGAAAGACATTAAATATCGTTTTTGTTTTGTTTTTTATATCTTAAAATCTAATATTAATAAAACCATGATGGGCAATAAATTATTATTTTATTCAAATTATACCACTTAAAACTAATTTACAATTTTAATTAAAGTATCAGTAATTAATCTTTGGCATTAAATTTATAGATTTTTTTCCTGGTAGAGTAAGCGGCAAAAAACAGCGTCCGCCATAACTTGCCGCGTCGCGAACCAGCAGTTAAATAATAAATTAACTCAAAATCTATTAAAACTAAATAACTTAGGTACAGCTATTAGGCTTAAATATTGTCGGTAAAAATGTCTACTTATTTATACATATTAAAACTTTATTCGATAATTTATTGTCCACAGGCAAGTCTGTTTTAAAATAGTAACTAGACGAAAAAATAAATGTTTTTCAATTTTTTTATCAAACAATTAAAATTCAATATTAGGCTCAGGCGTACTGTGCCGAAGCAATTAAGTAGTACGCACAATAAGTTTAGTTTGTGGGTATAGTGGTGGTAGCCCTAAAGGGAGGATCTCCGATCGAGTGGGTGGTATGCTCGGTCAGGCCGAAGTTCAGCCGTTGACTCTTGTATCCCAAGTAGCACAAAAGTGTTGCATAAGAGCTGTAGATGCGCTGTAACAGCTAATGTAACTCTGTTTTGAGCACAAATTAAACAGCTGTCAGCTGATTAACTGTGACATTTGCTGTATATCAGCATTACATCAGCAATATTAAAGGTAACAGTTATTCCAAGAGCTGCAGCTTTACAGTGTGGTATCTGTGACGCGTAATAGCGCCGATATACAGGCGAAAGAGTAATTATCAGCTATTGCAGTTATAGTATATTGTTATACCTCGCTATAAAAACTAATGTTACCGATGTTACCGTTTGTGTTATCTTATACAGCAGTTTTGTACTACATGGGATATAAGTATAGCGCCTAGATACAAAAACTTCGAAATCGGGATTCAGGATTGTGACGCTAATTGGTCGACCACAAGTTATTTGTCGCTTAACCATCTGGTTCAACATAGACTAATGGCAAACTGTTATGGAAGTGTAAGATACCTTATATTCTACATCATTTTCCTTTCCAACAAGGCAGTTACGAAAATGTCATATTAATTATTTACAGCAATAAATTATAACATAAAACTAATTTTATAAAATAAATTATCTTGCACCTTGGTAGGTAGCGTACGGTAACTTCAGGTCATAAATTCACAATACCCAAATGTAACTGTATAGTATTAGTTCATACATTTATAAAATAAGATATTTTAAATGAAATAAAATCTTTCTGTGTTTGCAATTTGTTTTGTAGGTAGGTACCTATAGTTTGTAGTAGGTAGATATAGTTCGAATTTTTAGCATACTCGATGATAATGATGTCCCCAATCCCGATTAGTCGGTTACCAGAGCCCCGCCATGGGGGTCTGCATCGTAACTTATAATGAGGAGTAAGCTCGTTATTACGAGGAATGTTCATAGCTGACTTTATTTTTCATTTAGAATACTGAATAAACCGGACCATCAAAGTACACACGTACTAACCGAGTGGATACTTATTAATTGTAATACATAATATTATGTGTAATTAAACTAAAATTTGAAATTGTCATTGCAACCACGCGTTCGCTATTAATAACCTCCTGGGAAAACTCCAGCCGATTGCGATAGCATAGAGTCAAATATAATCAATGATGTTCACCAGTAGATACTAAAGCCTGACATGGAATAAACAAACAAGCACTGAGGGTGCTTTATTCTTTATTGCATCAACACCACGAAACCTCTAAAACCAGAATGTGATTCGTTAAAACATCGAAGATTGGTCATTAACGACACTTCAATTTAGTTTCGTGAATTTTCGGCGAGCTTTTTTTTTATGAAATATGGGGACAAACGAGCAAACGGGTCACCTGATGGAAAGCAACATCCGTCGCCCATGGACACTCGCAGCATCAGAAGAGCTGCAAGTGCGTTGCCGGCCTTTTAAGAGGGAATAGGGTAATAGGGGAGAGTAGGGAAGGGAACAGGGTAGGGGATTGGGCCTCCGGTAAACTCACTCACTCGGCGAAACACAGCGCAAACGCTGTTTCACGCCGGTTTTCTGTGAGCCCGTGGTATTTCTCCGGTCGAGCCGGCCCATTCGTGCCGAAGCATGGCTCTACCACGCTTTTTAATATTACTGGTTAGGCTATAAATGACGTCAGGCTAGGCTAGAGTTTCTGTCCGAGCGTCAGCGCGGCGCGGCGCAGCCAGGGCAGGTAGGTGGCGACGCGTGTGTACACGCCGGGCCGGCCGGGCCGCGCGCACCCCGCGCCCCACGACACCACGCCGCGCAGCTGCCAGCCGCCGCCGCCGCCGCCGCCGCCAGTCGCGCACGCCAGCGGTCCGCCGCTGTCGCCGCGGCACGCGTCCACGCCGCCCGACAGCACGCCTGCACACAGGAGGCAGGTAAAACAGATACGTCGTTGAATGCTGTCGTGGAAGAATGCTAAGCGATTCCCATGACCCCGCCAACGGCGTTGAAGGTGGGCATCGGGGGGTTTTAGTCGGTAAACCCCGGTGCACTCCATCTCGCGCCGGGGGAGTCCGACATACCCCTGCTGCTCTACCCCGGGAGCGGCAGGCGATACGCAAAGTATTTCCCCCGTAAAAAAAAGTAAAGGTACACAACCTCCGCGGACCTCGACCATCATGAATCCGGATCCTTTGTAGATTACACGGTAAATAATATAGATATCTATGTTTTACACACGCAGATGTAAGAAAGAAAATAATCCGTCTTTAAAGTATTACGAGCGAGACTATATTACATAAATACACACTACTATACAAATACAATTCCGCAAGTCAACCGTTTAAAGTGCACATGTGGGTGACAAACCTTAATGATAATAAGTAATGTGGGTGACAAACCATCGATATCCTTAATGATAAAAGTAATAATTATATTTAAATACTACGTTTTACACAAACAACTAAGAACTTGATCATATCGTCATCGTTTAAAATAACTGATTATAAAATTAATAGCTCATAATAATTAATTACTCGATAGTGATGTTATTGTAGTAGGCATTAGGATTGGCGCCTGTATAACTAAAATAGCAATATTTTAACGTACATAATAAGTTAAATACATAGCAGGCGTAAACTCTATTTCCAATAGGTACAGTGCCAAAATTATTGCAATTTTACCAGAGGGTCAATTGTGCTAAATAGAACCTGCATGAATACAATTATAATCAAGTCCCGATACGCTAAAACTGTCAAATGGTATTCTCGTAAACATTAAACCAAAATGAAACGCGCTCTGATTGGTCGAAACTTCATAAAATCAGTTCATGATAATATGTCGCTTCACTTACAATACAATCAAAGTAAAATGAAAGTTTTCATTAAATACGAGAATTGAGGTTCTGGACTATCCGATGCAACGTTACAAACAAGTAACAACGATAAAACACTTTAAATTTTTTTATGATAGAAAAATACTTCAGATTTTAAAATCACCTATCCCAGACTACATTATTTATAGTAGGTATAATGCATCCAATAATTATTTAATCACGGATTCGGCAGTCATGGATGAAAGGCCTAAGTTTTTGACTAAGAGTGTGTTAAGAATGTTTCGAATGTGTACTGACCGGCGCAGAGCATGGAGTCGAGTATGGGCTGCTGGCGGCCGCCCAGCACCTGGCTCTTGCGGCACGTGCTCAGCTCCAGGATGGGCACCGCGGCCGCGCGTAAAATCGGCGCGAACGTCTCCGTACCCTCTGCAATCATTGTAATTTAGATTTAATTTCAGTAATACCTAGACATAGCTAAGCCATAGATTAACAGCCGCCGTGGTCTAGTGGTTAGAGCATTGGCTCTCGACTCGGAGGTCGTGGGTTCGATTCCCGCATTGGAAAAACAAAACATGTTGTTTCCAAGTTTGGTTAGGACAATGCAGGCTGATCACCTGATTGTCTGACAAGAAAGATGATCCATGCGTCGGATGGGCATGTAAAAAGTCGGACCTGCGCCTGATCTCTCGTCAGTCGTGTCGGTTATTCGTCCCACTGGATTATGAGAGTAAAGGAAGAGAACTCTCTCTTGTGTTGCGCGCACACTTGGGTACTATAAATAACTGACCTGGTTGCAAAGAAACCGGCCACCGTCACTGATATCGGTGTGGGGGAGTTATTATAGATTATTATTTTACCCTCGGATGCTCCTGAGACTATACCGGGCTTCAGTAGCTACAGTGTAGCATCGGGATTTTGTGGTAAGGCAATGCTTGACGTAATTCTCGTTTCTTTCTCAAATAATAGACTCAATTGTTTCAATTTTAATACTAGTTGACCCGGCAGATGTTGTTCTGCCCTAACTATGAACTAGAATAAATAAAGTACCTACCTACAACCTACACCTAGAACCTACAACTACAACCTCCACCTACTCTATAACCTACTGGGGCAGGCCGATTCAACATGCCGCAAGCGAAAACCCCTCACCTTCCGCCTTACACAGATGCTCACCGGGCACGGATGCTTCGGTGCGTACCTGTGTAAGGTCGCCAGGAGGGAGCCTACGCCAGCCTGCCACCAATGTGGCGCTGCGGAGGACACGGCCCAGCACACCTTAGAGGTGTGCGACCGATGGGCCGTGCAGCGCCACGATCTCGTGGCAGTGCTTGGGCGGGACCTCTCGCTCTCGAGTGTGGTTCGCTGCATGCTCGAGAGCGATGAGGCCTGGCAGGCGGCGGTCTCTTTCTGCGAAGCCGTCATTTCGCAGAAAGAGGCCGCGGAGCGGGACAGAGAGATAGACCCATCCTCTGCTCCGCTCCGCCGGCGTAGGACAGGAGTACGGAGGCGTCGCTTTGCGAACCTCCAATCTCCTGTCTAACGGGGCTCCGTGAGAGGATGGGAACCTCCCCGGCTTAGCTAGTCCCGACGCCGAGGGGGACACTCCAGTTTGCCGGAGTGGCCCCTAATTGTGTTGGAAGTCCGGTCCCTATAAGAGGTAGACCGGCCGGTCGCGGGGGGTGCCCTGTGTTAGACAGATCCGGGACACTCCCCTTATAGCGGCTGAGGGCAATCCGCAGGTTCAGTTTTAGTGGGTAAACCGGCGAGTCGCGTCGGGAGTCCCACATATCCCCGGGATACCCCTCCCGGGGAAGGCGTAACGTTCTTTCCCCTGCGATATCAAAAAAAAAAAGGCCGATTCAACATTATCCGCGTTTGAATGAAAAAAAATATATTTCTGAAATAAACGTGTTTCTGAACGCACCTTTAAATATTTGAATAATACCTACGAGTGACACAGGATACCCGAATTTACACTACCAATGGAACGAACATCAAATGTTTCAGTAGAAACAGTTATTATGGGAAAATTTGATAATAGGGGATCGGACTACATCTGAAATATTTGGTTTCATTAATATATTCAGAAATATTGGGGCATTACTACTTGGTAAATGTAAAAAAATATATTATTTTATGTGTAGTTTACTAATAAAATACATTTAAAAAGTATCAAAAAAATTTTTTTTTTTGCGAAATTGGTAAACAAAACCTACATCATTAGTTTACTCACATCATATACAATAACATTCATTGTGGTAAGTATGAACTTAAACGCACAAATATGGGAGATATTTACAAAAATATATTTATTCCGGCGGCCATATACTTCATATACTACTTCATATACTATAACCTACAAGTGACGTCATTTGTAGGTCGACTTTAGTATGGAGCGTTTTTAGGAGGCTCGCGAAATTTTTTATACAAATCGCTGTACCTTTGAAAATATTTTATATACGGTTTCTTCTGAGAAGTTACTCATATTTAAGAGTACTATTCATTTATGCAAAAAAAAAATAGTCCGATTGCCTATTGTCGTTTTTAGTATTTTCCAACATCTCTCACCGTTTAAACATTCCTTTAACTTCTACAATTATTTCAAGATCATAATTTGCCAAATCGGTCCAGCCATACATTATTATAATATAAGGTTTGGTAAAATCAATTACAGATACTTTTGGGTATATACCCAAAAATATCCATAATAATTTATTACGGATACTTTTGGGTATAATTTTCAATCAAAAGTTTATAATAAGCAGTAGATCATAAGACCTACTGCTTATTATAAAAAGGTTTAGGCAACAAATATTCTCACACTCGAAGCAAAAAAATCATCTTATTCTCTACTCAACGCTAACTCCCCCATATACCTAAATGAACATTTTTTTCGAGTATGACAATTCTTTTTCTGCCTATGATCATATTATGCCCAAAATATACATAATTGATTTTACCGAACCTTACATATAAGAAAGGTTAATTTGTAGAGTTAACATTGCAACTAAATACTTCCTTAATGTCCCTCGGCAATCATCGTTTTTCTATTGAAATGACAGACGACGTATGAAAAACGACGATATCTGATAGGAATTAAGAACGTAGTTGTACAATACGGTAGTTTTAACCGTTCGGGTTACCTGACTGATAACCCCAGCCGCTGACTGCGCACCAGTCGCCGGGCGCGTCGGGTGCGTCGCTGGCGGGCAGGCAGATGGGCCGCACGTGGCTGTCGAACCGCACGCCGCCGCCGGTCTTGGCCACCAGCACCAGCGCGATGTCGTGGCTGTGCGGGCCCTCTGTAATTCAGTTGGGCGGCTGTTACAACTATGTACTACGTGTGGAGGATTTGTCGTGGCTGTGCGGGCCCTCTGTAATTCCGTTGGGCGGCTGTTACAACTATGTACACGTGTGGAGGATTTGTCGTGGCTGTGCGGACCCTCTGTAATGCAGTTGGGCGGCTGTTACAACTATGTACTACGTGTGGAGGATTTGTCGTGGCTGTGCGGGCCCTCTGTAATTCCGTTGGGCGGCTGTTACAACTATGTACACGTGTGGAGGATTTGTCGTGGCTGTGCGGACCCTCTGTAATGCAGTTGGGCGGCTGTTACAACTATGTACTACGTGTGGAGGATTTGTCGTGGCTGTGCGGGCACTCTGTAATGCAGTTGGGCGGCTGTTACAAATATGTATTTGCTACTAGCTGTTCGCTCGCGGCTCCGCCCACGTAAATACAGTATCCACTGGAACACCGTACTTTTTCGGGATAAAATGTAGCTTTTTAGTTTAATCCAGAATCTAAACTGCTAATAGGTTCACCAAATTTCATCAAAAATTATCAGAATTCATTCAGTAGTTTTTGCGTGAAAGAGTCACAAACATTCATCAATCCATCCAACCATTCATACATTGTCAGAAAAAATCTGTACATTTATATTAATGGTAGAACACTACCTAGTGAGGTTTCGTCTTCGTGTAGTACGCAGCCTCTCTGCGACACACTTGGACGCCATTGCGTTTCAACTTCTACGTATAAAGTGTGAATACATATTTACTCATGCTGCCCTTACGCTCGATCGACAATTTTGCCCATTTCCTTAAATCTACTATTGGGTAAACCACGAATCCATTTTACAGCTTATTTCTCGAGCAAATTGTGGAGATACCAATGCAATTACAACAACTAGCAGCAGTTCTTTAATGACTACATTAAGTGAATCGTGTTACGAAACACCATTTATTGAAATTCAATAGATGATATTTTTATTACGATTGCAGGGCCAGAGGGTTAATTCAGCTAAATAAAATCTACACTTATACAATTATAATCAAGTCAATCAACCGATACTCTCAAACTGTAAAACCGTATAGGCCCTCCCCCGAGCAAAAGACCTTGAGGCGGTCAGCCGCATAACTCAGTTGAAAATTTTTCACATAACTTAGTTCAAAATTGACCAAAAAAAAATTTAAACGGCGAATATCTAGCTTATGAAATTGCCTATCTATTGGTGTGTGTCCCAAATAAAGTTTACTTGTAAATACTATGGAGACGCTGAAACTATAATTGAATGTTCATTGAATTATAGTTTCAGCGTCTCCATAGTATTTACAAGTAAACTTTATTTTGCTCGGGGGAGGGACTTAACTCAACGTGAAACGCGCTCTGATTGGTCGAAACTTCATAAAATCAGTTCATGATAACATGTCGCTTCACTTACAATACAATCAAAGTAAAATTAAAGCCTACTTAAAATACGAGAATTGAGAGGTTCTGGACTTCTGGAGTCGTGCAATCAAATTTTAGCAAAGTAAAAGAACACCGAGCTGACCTTTCCTGAAGTCGGGATGCGGCAACACCTTGTCGACGAGGAAGCGATGCTCGTGCTTGTCCTGCAGGTTGAGCCGGTGCTGCCCCACCAGCAGACGAATGTGCTCCAGCTCTAGAGGTTGCTGGAAACGTTTGCAATATATTAAATAGGTAAGTACTTCAGAAATATTATTCTTTTACGGATAGCAAACAATACACTAGCGGCCGCACTCAGAGACATCTAATGCTTACTTAAGGAGCTACTTAGTACAGACTTTGACGTAAAGTCCATACAGTTTATGTCAAAATCTCACTAAGTGACTCCTCAGCATTAAATGTCTCTGAGCGCGACCGTAAAACTTCTTTCTAAATATCCCTTTTCAAGCAATATTTTTATTCGCCAATAACTGTATACTATTATGTAGCAAAGTATATAGGCAGCTAAGGGGAACATACCCATACTACGTGATCTGTTTAGATAGTTTCAAAGTACTTTGCTTGATCACCGGGTGGGGGCAGGGTTTAGGTTTTTACTACGTAGTCAACATCTTCGGTGTTACCTGGTCGAAGTAGTTGATGAAACCAGTGGTGCTCATAATACAATGCTGTACAGGACACAGATATATGAAGTGGAGTGTTACCCGGTCGAAGCAGTGCGCGGCAGACAGCACGAGGCGCTCGGTGAGCACGGCGCCGCCGCAGTGGTGCTCGAAGTTCAGCTTGTCCATGTCCAGCATCTGGATGTCCACCTAGAAACGGCAACCATTTCAGGAGTTGGACATCTTTACTGGATAAAATAAAACTTAATATTCTTTTGTACTAGCTATTGCCCGCTGCTCCGCCCGCGTAATAACAGATTCCCATGGGAACACTGTACTTTTTCGGGATAAAGGATCGGCGCATGCTAATTCCCGCGGTCCAAACCGCGTGTAAGCTCTCACAAATAACTTTTTTTGAATCAATTTTCGCTTGGGGCAGGCTTTGGCTAGTTCGCCAGAGTTCAGCCATTGTAATGAGCGTTTCCGATTATCGTACAGGATCCACTTTTCATCACAGGTAAAGATTCGATTTAAAATCCCTTCATTATGGTGCCAGTTGAGTAATCATGTAACGCAGCAGTCGACGCGCGTTTGTCGGTTTGCTGCACTCAATTCATGAGGTTTTTTTTTCGTTCAAGATTTTTCACCTTTCATAATTTGGTTCAAGTGGATTAAAATAATTTTATCACTAACACCGCAGCCTGCAACTTACTCGGATGTGGTTCGCGATGGATCCGCTTCCACAATTCTTCTATTCTTTATCATCAACTTTGGTCTTCGGCCGTCCACGGGGCTTGTTATGCAGGTCGAAATTTCCAAAACGAAAACGTTGAAACCAAAAACGTACTGTGTTTTCTTTTGCGACACCATTACCATACACATCATTAATCCTTCGAGCCGTTTCTGCAGCACTGGTGTCACGGTGGAAGTGGTACTCAAAAATAATACGATATTTCAAGTTTTCCATTTTGTAAACAGAGTGACGCAAAGAAAAAAACCAAAAGAGGAAACAAAATTATTACGGGTTTCGAAACACAAATGCATGAATAAATAGCGCCTTAAACCAAAGAAGATAATAATATATTTGAGATCAAAGTGGTCATTACGACAAAACGCCAATTTTTATATATAAGGACCTAATATTTTGAGGCGTTCTAGTGCAAAAAATCTTTAGAAACTGGTCGAGCAGGAAATTTATCGACCCTGCACTAACCTACGTACCTGCATTGCCAAGGGAATATGTTAGCAGTAGGTAAGCAGAGTTCTAATAGAAAGTAGTAGTTTTGCTGTTGTAGGTATTCCTCGCTTATTGAATTCATTAGATGAGTGTTTATTAACCATTATATAAAAATAAAACACATGTAACTAAATTATTTGTAATATTTTTATACATTGTATATGAAAACAATAAAAAATAAATATATTTTATTAAAACAATTCCAACCTTAAAATAAGCGTACCTATAGCTGAAAATCGAACACACAAGTTACGAGTTGTCAATTTGGTCTGCCAGATCAAATCCGAGCGTCTGTAGCGACACCCGATTCGGTACGCGGATATGGTCTGCGGACTAAATCTGTACCTACATGTGCTAGCTGCTAATGCTACCCAGACCGATTGTCTTGGCAGCTCGACACGCCAATGCCGCGTCACGGCTTCTTTTTGGTATCCCACTGAAACCGTGCATTCGTATGTACGGTTTCCGTGGGATACTGTGGTATTTAAGCGGGCAAAGCCGCGGGCAAAAGCTAGTAATATTACAAAGAGGAAAGATTTGTTTGTCTGCATTGAGTAGGCTCCGAAACGAAAATTTGGCAGATATAGAGTACACAACGGGGAAAGACCTAGGCTACTTTTCGTCGCAGACATCTCGTAGATAACTAATAATACCAACTTTGAGTACGTCTTTTCTGACATACTTTGTTTAACAATTAAGTAAATATTACATAATTTCAATAACGAATACTAAATATAGCAGCTAAATATATGAGTAGACATTTGACATTGTCATTAATTTTGTAAAGTATGAAAAATTGTACTTTGCTTTCACTTTTTAGTGTGGACTTAATGTCAAGTTACATGCTGAGTTCGCAGTGTCAACCAATTAAATATTACGTTGCAATAATATCATAGCTCCCGATAAATTAAAATAGGTACCTACTTACATATTTATTTAAATTTGACCTCAAAAATTATTATAATTGATTTCTGCTGGCCCTGCTACACCCTTTTATCATAATTTATTATATTATGTACCTACCTAGCCTGCGGTTTCGCACATTTTATTACAAATGAACACCATCCAAAACCTACGAGTCTTTATGAATGCGCAGGAGACGACAAAAGCATACATACATATCAGGATTCAGTATTTTAGGATCATGAAATGCGACTGTAAGTTCTATCTAGTATGTACAATACGGCCGATGTATCTTGGCGAGTCTGAACTTCGCGCAGAAGGTTGCGCAATAACTGTTTTTAAGTGTTTTCGTATTTTTTTTATTTGTACTAATTGGTCAACTGTATTAGGGAAATTTTATTAGTACATAGGTATATAAAAATAATACAATAACAGTTTTTTTCACGAGTTGTACACTAAAGTTCGTTGTGCGCTAAAGTTCGCAGAGCCTATACTATGTTCAGACCCGTCATGATACAGCGGCCGTAGTGTACACCTATTAAATAAAACCGGCTAATTTACAACGTGTCTGCAAAATTACACATTTCCTATTGTTTTAATGTTAATCTTATACATATATAAAAAAAATTCAATTCCAATGTCTCGCTAAAACTCGAGAATGGCTGGACCGATTTGACAAATTTTGGTTTTGAAATAATTGTGGAAGTTAAGTTAAGGTTTACGGCGAGAAATATTAAAACAGAACAACGTATATCGGGGCAGCTAGTAATCAATAAATATTAAATAATTCATGTTTTCCTTCTACCACTACTCTTCCACGCCTCCGTAAGATTTTGTCGTATTAATTTAATATTAGATATTATATTTAGTAGCTGATTGGGAAACATCAATTTATTATAATCAGCACTCAGCCTACCTGCCACGGAAAGGCTCCGTAGGGCGCCTCGGTGCCGCCGACGATCTTCCCCCGCCTCAGCGTGAAATCCACAGTTCTAGTACCGCACTGCACCTTATCTTTCTCACTAGGCTTCGAGATAAAGTTCTGATTCAAGTAGTTCGTCGAAAAACTTAAAGCTTTCGACGACGTTCTATTTCTGTAAAAGTCGGCATGATCTATGCGATTTTGGAATACGCTAGATTCACAGATGTTTAGTATTATAAATAATACAAGTAAACAGAACATGTTGTGGTTCAATTTGTCCCAGTTAAATCATCAAGTTTAATTTGAAGTTAATAACCCGATTAACTTTTTTGATATTAATTGAACGATACACTTATGTTGATGACAAACACTCGCAACAGATTTATTTTAATTGTACTTTTAGGTTTAATTCATTTCTTTTAATTAATTCGGTGCGGACAAATATCGTGTTCCATTGACACGGCGCACGCGCACTCAGTAACTATGGGTTAGGCGTGCACGCTTTTTAACAACCGAAAACGAAATGAGGTGTCGGTGATGGCTTCGGTTCATTTTTCTAATTCATCGACAATGCCATGTGCGAGTGATGCGACACGCGAGAATGTAGGTCACCCGACCGATCTCGAGATGCATCCTTTGTCTGCAGTTCGATTGTACGCAAATCTTATTCGGGTCGACTTGACTGTTGGGTTTTCGCAATTTAGGACCTCGAAAGCCTATTGAATGTGCGTCATTGTTTGCAAAAAATTGTGTCAAAAATATTGATTTTTGAGTGATAACCTGTGCGTGAAAGTAAGAGTAATTTATTGTTATGTATAAGCTACTTTACTCTTTTCTTTTTGAATAATCTTGTTAATACATGAAAGACTAGTGTAGATACAATCTATAACTAAACATACTTATAAATGAACTTACTTACTAAAAAAAAGTAGCCTATGTTTTAATCCAGAGTCCAACTTACTACTATACCAATTTTCATCGAAATCCGTTTAGTAGTTTATGCGTGAAAGAGGAACAAACATCCATCCATACATCCTCACAAACTTTCACATTTATAAAGTTATAGTGTAGGATGACTTATGTGGAAGGTTTAGCCGGTACAGCCGACAGGCCTACAAGAGATGTCCTGTTCAAAACGTAACGCTGATGATGTTAGACGCCCTCATATTCATAAATATGTCCATTAGTGTCACGATAAGTAATCTAAAAATAATTTACTTTAGCACTATGCCAAAGTGGATAACTTTTGAGCGCTACTGCATTGTTAGTATCTCACCGAAAGCAACCGAAAGCGTAAAGTAGGCAATTAAAAAAGTTAAACATTTATTTTAAAAATAATAAATATTTAAAAAATACTACTAAATTTAAACGCCTCAATTTGATAATTAAACAAAACCGAAGCACAGAGTATCGTAGCCACGTTTAGACCTTGTTGAAAAGTCAATAAAATTAAATGAGTAAAATGTGAAAAATGTGTAAATCCTAAGATTTATTGTTTCAAAATAGTTGATGTGTACACACAAGATGTCAATGTCAACCACTATCTGTGATTAAGAGTAAAGTAATTATATGCAGTTTACACTTTGTCAATTTTGATGCGACACAATATACCTGGCTTATTAAGGCGAAGTAGGTATTAATGTGTTAAAAGCAAACAAAATATTCACTAAATAGTTAAAAAATTCAAAATTACAGCGAAACAGTTACAAACAATAGCGAGCTTTACTCCCGTTTATATCTTTTGTATGGAGTTCGCTGAACACGAGCGTCACGGGTCTTTCAGCTGTGACTTAAAAAAAATCCACCGTATTATAATTATGAACCGAATGTATACATATTTTTCCTATATGCCTTATAGTAGTATGCCTTTAGTCAAGATGCATTCGATAATTTGAACGGTGACCTTCGAAATCAAAAATGTATGGAATTTGACATAAGTCAAGTCATATGTATGTATGTATCTTGAGATTTTAAGTGACATGTCGCTTGAGATGCAATATGTCAAATCCCATACATTTTGGTCTCGAAGTTCGCCATCGAAATTATCGAATGCATCTTGACTAGAGGCCCTGTACGGTTTACAGTGTGTCGACTGTACCGTAGATCACGTTTCGCACTGTCAGCGTTTACGTCGCCACGCGTTATTACAAATCGAATAGTTTTACCAGTTTGCGTCAAGCCGCCAATCAGTTCATGTGCTCTTAACCATTTTACCACTATTTGGTATAAGTTAAGTGTTCAATTAACCCATTGAGCTTAACTTGTCTTTTACTAATGTACGGACACCAAACCACCACATTGTGATCCTTCGACTGTTGAACCAGTAACCAGTTAATTTACCATTTAACCAATCGAGGACCATTGCGGTCTTTCGAGTATTTAACCAGTGACCAGCCAATTTATCATTTAATCAATAATATTATACTCAAGGATAGTGATAAATAAAAATTAGGACAGTCTACAAAATTTTTAAATAGAATTTTTTTCCAAAATTTTACAAAACATTATCTGAAGTTTTCGATCCTTCCTCATAGACACCCCTTTAAATTCTCCTCCAAGTCCTCGTTAAATTGTGAAGTTCATTGAAAAGCCTGATGGCGCTAAAAACCGAATCACAGCATTCATCGCTATGTAAATACTGCGTAGTAAAAATCCGGTTTGCGCCAGTTCGAGCCGCCTTAACTGTCGCCCCACATAGCATCATTTACATGTTATCTATAACTTTGACCCATTAGTACGTTATATATGCAAAGGACAATGCATGGGGCCGACGACGGTGTACCGACACCAGCACAAATAAAATTAACAAACGATATTTTTAATAACGGAGCTCCTATAATCAGAGGAGCAATTCTGCTAAATAAAGCCTGCATTAATACAATTACAATCAAGTCCCGATACGCTTATACTCCCAATAGGTGTTTTTATTAACGTTAAACCAACGTGAAACGCACTCTGATTGGTCGAAACGTCATAAAATCCGTTCATCGTAACATGACGCTACACTTTCAATCCTAACAAAGTAAAATTGACTTTTTAAATTATCTACTTTAAATACGAGAATTGAGGTTCAGGTTCCATCCTTATCATCATATCCATGTAGAGACAATTGCTCGTGTACAATAATCTTACGAAGCCAAACTCGATGGAGTTTCGTCGTTTTATTGCGGAGTTCCTAAGACCTTTCGGCTCCATCATCAGACCCTGAATACTATATAGAGACAAGTACCTACTCGCTAAGACTTGTCATAGGAGTCCAAACTTAATGTGGTTGCATCATTTTATTAATACTAATATCTATGGACGCTTCACACCACGTCAATCTGGCCCCGTGCTAAGTATCCGAAGAACTTGTGTTGCAGGTACCAGACAACGGGAAGTATATTTAATACTTTTATACTATACATATATTTAAGGTTTTTATTATATTATACACGTATTTAATACACATCCATGACCCAGGAACACAGAAAAACTTTTTGTTCCTTCGGCAGGATTCGAACGTGCGACCTCCGGCTTGAGCACCAAAGCACTGAGCCACAGTTAAAGGTCGTCAATATTGCGGAGTTCATATGGTGACCTTTCAGCTCCTGCATCAGATCTGCCATGTCATCATAATGTTGCATTGTCACGCGATATAGGTACATAATACATATGCGTGCAAATATTCTACTCAATTAAAAAAACAAGGCAGTAGGTCTAATTTTACTTGCAAGATTTAGTTACACATAAAGGGACAGGTGGAAAAGATAAAAACTTGTAAAAATACTTTTTTTTTTCAGACACGGAAAAATGAGATGAACTTGATATTATTTTCCCCTCTTTCTTGATTAAAAAAAGAACAGTAGGTAATTGCTCACCAAATTACAATCTTAAAGATCCATTTATACTCCTATACACCCATATACATACCTATACCTACACATAGTCACTTATTTTTCATAACCGGAAGCAAGTTAAATCTTGAGTTACAACTAGGTACTAAACAAACAGTTGGTTGCAGTTTGCACCTACCCTGATTGATTAATTAAGAGTGCTCTAGTCAACGGCTCGATGCGGTGCGCGGGGAAAAATATGCTTGTTATTTCGCCTAACATCGGGGATAAAAGAATATAACCATAAATTAATTATCTTTAGAAGCTATAGAGCACACATTTACTCCGCTTTGTAAAGTATTTTAGAAAAGGCGTCCTCAAATTATGCAAATCGACACTCAGCTGTTGGTGCTTTATGAAAAAACTATATGTATAATATTTTTGTCTGAAGTAAAGTTATCTCAATTGCTGAATAATAACTGTGTCGGTGTGTGCTTGCTTTTTTTTTTATTTTCATTTTTCGTTTATTATTTATTTGCGGTCGAAGTTACGCTAAAAATCCGATGTTTGGAGGCTATTATCTTCTAAACTAATTAAAAATTTTGAAATATAAGTACATACCGACCTAGATGTGTGTCATAAAAATCGATATTAGTTCGTAAGTAGTAATCGATATAGTTTAGGTGAACAATGTTCGACTTTCGAGTAAATCACCAACAGCGTTTGTATGGAGAAAAAACCGACTAGCGCAGCCTTAAAGGCTAGATTTTTTGTTGATTTAATAGAAAAGGAATAAAATGTATCTTCTTTGCGGACTGTAGGCAAATGCAACTCATAATACCGCGTAGTATTGCCTGATGCAATTTGTTTGATAACACCAAGGTTTTTGAATCATTTACTCGGTGCTTTCTGCTAACTGCTAACCTCCTTACATCATTATTGAGGACTTACAAATCTTATTATGTTTTTAAGGTTTATTATATCTATCAAGAAACTATTCTTAATCCTAATATAAACGCTACTGGACAAACGTGGACAGCCTTGGACACCACGGTCTGTCCTGTCAGCGAAGCGCCGGCCGCATCTCCCGACATCACTGCCTGAACGACCTCATCCGTCGGGCTCTTGTCACCGCCGGAATACCAGCTGTGCTGGAACCCTCTGGCTTGGCGCGCGACGATGGCGAGAGACCAGATGGTATGACCCTGGTCCCTTGGAGAGTGGGACGGGCTCTTGTATGGGACGCGTCGATACACTTGCTCCGTCCCATGTCCAGGGCACCTCGAGCATTGCAGGTGCGGCCGCCATTCAGGCGGAGAACCTCAAGCGGCGCAAATATGAGAACCTTAGTGGGGGTCTCATATTTGAACCGTTTGGGGTTGAAACCCTAGGTTCATGGGGTCCGGGTGCGCACAAACTTTTTAGAGAGATTTCCAAAAAACTAATTGAGGCCACCCGAGACCCCAGAGCCGGCACCTATCTGGCCCAAAGAGTGAGTATCGCAATCCAGCGGGGAAACTCTTTGAGCCTTCTAGGTACTCTGCCTGGTGGAGACGACCTGGGAGATTTCTTTTTACTGTAGCTTTTTAAGTTTTTCTAGTTTTAATTTTCTTTTTAGTTAATTTTTTTAAGTAGTTAGCTATAATATATTATGTTTAAAGTACTTAAATAATAACGCTACTTAAATTATCTTAAAAATATGCATTCTTAAAATATTTATATTTGGAACTGATAATTCAGATTTTTTACTACATTTACCACTGTATTATAAACCTTTCTTTACCTACACTAAATTAATATTAATTTTGACCACCTTATTTATTATTAAGGTCCGAATGGACCTTCAGTCCCAAATATTAAGTATATTTAGTATATATACTATTTAATACTTATTATAATATACGTATAATATAAGGTTCGGTAAAATCAATTACGTATATTTTGGGCATAATTATAATGATCTACTGATTATGTAAAGATGTTTATTAAGAAAATCAGAGTCACCCATACATTAGATGATTTTTTTACTTTTGAGTATGACAAATATTTTTTTGCTTAAACGTCTTTACATAAGCAGTGGATCATATGCCCGAAGTAACCGTAAATGATTTTTGGAGACGTTACATATTAACGGCCGTTAATCACAAGCCATCACAGTATCTGCTCGGCAGAAAGACAGCGTTTCAGTATATTCGGCTAAGTTCCTATTCATTTAAATACTATAGACATTATATTAACAGCCTCCGTGGTCTAGTGGCTCTCGACTCGGAGGTCGGGGGTTCGATTCCCGGGTTGGAACAACAAAAATGTTATTTCCAAGTTTGGTTAGGATAATGCAGGCTGATCACCTGATTGTCTGACAAGAAAGATGATCCATGCGTCGGATGGGCATGTAAAAAGTCGGACCTGCGCCTGATCTCTCGCCAGTCGAGTCGGTCATCCACCCCACTAGGTACATTCGATTATTTCGACGGCGAAGTTCGAAAATAAAATGTATGGAATTTGACATAAATCATAATCCAGCGCCAAGTGTCATGTCGCTGGCGATGCCTTATGTCAAATCCCATACATTTTTGATTTCGAAGTTCGCCGTCGAATTATCAAATGCATATGTTGACTAGAGGCCCAGGACATTATTGTGTGCAAGAGATTCGACCACAGTACAGTTACATCTCAACAGAATGTCACTGAGTCACGGGCATTAGCATACGGAATTGGGCCGCTGCATTGTGTCCCGCGCCCATCCATCATTTGGCTCCGTCACCACGCCCTGCACATATTGTGTGCCCGCCCGTTACTCGCCACACTGACCCACGGGAACACGGGATATCGTGTTGTCGCCCCCCGCGTCTGACAACTTTATAAAATTGATTGAAACGGTAACACTGTGATAAAGATCGGGGCCGTAATCGATAGAGTTCCTACTTCCTAGTATCGGAGTTGTCGTAGGAAACTTTAGCTTCGTAGATTAACATTGATCGATGTTTTAATAATATAATAGTTTTTTTAATAATATTAATAGGTATAACAATACTTTCCGTTGTCTGGTCCCCGTAACACAAGTTCTTCGGATACTAAGTACAAGACCAGATCGACATGGTGTGAAGTGTCCATAGATATTATTATTATTAATTTAAGTAAGATTTTTATAATATTATACACATACATAATACACATCCATGAGAAGGAACTCAAAAGATTACAATAATCACTATTGTAATCTTTTGAGGAATAAAGAATATTTAAACTTAAATTTCTTAGGTAAAGAATCCTACTTATTGTAAATGGATTGCCACCACCGTATCCGCACCCTCTTCCTCCCTTTGGCATATTTGCCACGGCAAATTGATCCAACTCCTGAGATGTCAGCGTATGCAGGTGTGCCCTAGTACACATCGTATAAAATATCAGTAGGTCAATTACCACAGTACTATTGTGCGCCCACGCACGTAACGTACTATGGATCGCCATTCGGCGTATGTTGATTCATAGTGAAATGGCACACGAGACACAATGAAAGTACTTTCAGCTACACACTGACCTATAAACCTTCTTCTTAAACCTATCACAATATAAGAAAAAACCTAATAAAGAGCATGTCAGGACATGTATTAAGATGGTTCCGTAACTATCAACGCGCTATAGGTTTTCTTTGAATTATTTCAAAAGTAAGGTATTGTCCGATTTCGCCCAATCAGATCCATCTATCAGCATGGAAACTTACAAGTTTTTATCTCCTATAGTTAAGAAAAGGTAAGGGAGGGGGACCAACTTATAAATCAATTTGGAGACCGATTACACGAAAATGGTCGACTTTGTTAAAAAAGTTATGTATAAAACCTTGCCTTTATTTTAAAAGACCTATTCAACAACACCCCATACGATGGAGTATAGTGAAAAATTTTTTTCATCCCCACTTCATAATTCGCGTGTATCTCGGACCACCCTAAAATATAAATTTATTATTATAATATCATGATGCCAAAACCTACACAACTTATAGCTAGAAGCGAGAAAAGAAACAGACCGACAGACAGAGCGAAACTGTATGGGTTCCTTGAGTATTACGGAACCCTAAAAATGGAAGAAACATCTGAGAAAAATAATTCTAACTTCAGAGTTAAAGTGTTGATCGTAACTTATCGTGCTAAAGTGTATTGTTTTGAAGCACGTATTGTTCATACTCATATTTTTCAAACAATGATTTTTCTTATTTTTTCACGGCACAGAGTTTCAAGATATGAAGCAGCAGTAGAGTTATTTGTAGGGCTTAAGTAAGCATCGCTTTCAATTTTCCTGTAGTTAAAATTTAATAGCTTTTCTGTAGTTGAACTGTATAAAATATATTTTATGTCCACAACAAAAAATATATTATATGTAACTTTAAAGTTAAATCCAGCTGAATGTTGCGACGGGGCCACGCCATTGTCTTCATGAGAGTGATCTGCATATCCCTGATAGCGATCGCCTTGATATTTGCTCTCATTTTGACCAATGTATTCGTAGATGTCGATAGCTTTTTCATATCTAAAAGTAAGTACTTACTAATAAGTATCAGTAGTTGTCGTTGTAATTTGAAAGAAAACCCATCATATACATTTGTATTCAGTACAGAACGATGGTTTTTCTTTCAAATTGATGAAAATCAAATAATACATTTTGATTTTAGCGCATAAAAAAGAAGATGTCGAAAGATATAATATGACGTTTGATAACGAAGTTAAAGATGATATGTACAACGAGAAGAGCTCTAATGACAAAATCACTGTTTACAGATCTAAACGATCTTCAAATGATGTATCACAAGGTAGTTTCGAATCGACATATAATGACAAGAACACTATGGAATATAACATACAAATCTACCCTGGCAACGGTACAGTAGATCCTCTCCAACTTAATGACTTAGGAGTGATAATGCAATTTCTACATAATAAAACCGATTCGCAAACATATGATCAACTTGGCGTCATAAGCACTCTATTGGAAACATTGTTCAAGCTTCGTCCCAAGAGGCAATTAAATTATGCAGATGGTACAACCGACAAACCTAACAGTCAAGTTAATAAAAATGCAACTATGGAAGAGAATAGACACATTGATATAGAAATTAAAACACATTTTGATAGTAAAACCACAGATAGCGGGAGAAAACAGTTTATTAGTCATTTAATAGAAAAAATACGACGGGCTCTACGCTCTGATACTGAAGTTATAAGTAATCAAATAGAAAATGAGCCTTATTTTAAAACTCGCGAGCAAGAACCAATAGTTATTGCTAAAAAAATTATATTTGACTCGGGGAACTTTCCTAAATATACTATTAAAACAATTAAAGAACCTAAGTTTAAAAACGTTAAAACGGATAATAAATACATCGAAGACTTTCAAAACTCTTTAGAAAGAAGATTTCAAAAACCAATTGCTAATAATGCAAAAAATAGCAATGTTTATTCTGAATTGTATCCCGATTACAATAGTTTATCCCTCATATTTAACAATGTAGACGGTGCAGGAGTCTCTATGGACTACGATCGGAACACGCACGACCCATTTGGACTAAAATCATATTATAATGGCTTAGACAATTTTGTTAAAGTATATCATAATACTATACTGTAGTTGTAATTTGTTAAAGTACTGTAGAACATTTCGAAAGCAGTTTATACAATGTTCCATTACTATTAAATTAAGAACTCTTATAATATTAAAATTAACTTGAAAATCAAAAGTGTACCTAGGTTCTACTTATATTTTAACGTGATGAATTACTAGTAGATATTACACTTATAGTGGCTTTCGTTTTATGTACAAAACACATACGCAGTCTCTTTTTCAATAAAAAAAGGTAAATAGCTTTTATCGTTTTTCTTTGCATTGATAATCTCAAATACCTGACCTACCTGACCAAATCTTTAATATTTTTAATATGGCTACCAAAGGGGTCAAGTCTGTCCCAAGAAAGTGTACTTCGTCCTATTTGGATTGCAAAAGCCTTTAGATAATACAAATGAACCTTGTGGCCTATATTATACATCTATGCTTGTGGCCCTTAGTCCTTAGAGAATAGAACGGACTAGTCAGGGCAGCGTGTATCAGGTAACGGTATAGAAGATAACGTATATTTAAATATCAATTAAACAGTAATTAACAGAGATGAAACTGTTATAAATAGCCCATATGTAAGGAAAATCGATCGTATTGTAGTTCTGTTAGCTGCCAGAATGATTTGGAAGGTAAGACTTCATAATTTTATGTTCACCAGTCTTGTACCCATGACTACTCGGACTAGGGTTGCCAGATTTATTTTTAGCCGATAAGGCACAACTGTTTATATCAGCCAAAAATAGGATTTAAGTTAAAAATCCGTGAAAAAATTGATTAGTGTCAATTTTTTTTCCTGAGGATCAAGCTAGTTTTAGCATAATAATTTGATTAATTTTAGGGCGCCCGAGCTCTTAATTATTTGTATGGGCATTGGGTCATGGGATAGTGTGAGCATTGTGCGCGTGAATACTGAGTACTTTTACAACGGATCGCTCGATTTACGGGACAGCGCTTGTCCCGGGCGGGATATTTTAAATAATATCTAACATACGGGATGACTGGCATCCCTAAAGCCTCATTTACACAAGGAGAGTTTCTCGAACGGGTGCAGGCGACAATGTCAGGCGAGAATATTCTTGCATAGTGTAAACAACCTTTGAAGGCGAAAATCGTATGGCGAGTCTCGTATACGAGAATATGATACGATATTCTCGCCCAAATCGTACGATAAACTCTCCTTGTGTAAACCAGGACTTACTCGGACAGAAAGTTACTCAATGTCTACAGTCTACGAGTATATACGTAGTGATTACGTTGGTAGCTGTAATTAATGTTTTTGAGTAAAATTGTATTGGCATTTGGAGTCAAGTTGGGGCACCTCTAGGACATCAACTAAGTACAATAATTGTTATATTTTTCACGTAGAGTGTAAGGGTGTAAGGGTGGTAAGTTACCACCCACTGCACTCTACGTGAAAAAGTTACCACTGGTAACATCAATTTACAATGTATATTTTACCATTTAGAGATCCCAAATAATTAACTATAAATATAATTAATTATAATTCATTTTCAGATCAACTTTATTTTCATGCTAAGTAGCTTACATTCATTTGGATTCAGCCTGCCTCAAGTACAAAAAAGGGTAATCAACTTCATGAAAAAAACCTTTGTATACATATGTAGGTACAGTCGCCGTCAGATCCGGTGTACCACTTTTCGGCCTTATTACTGAGCAATAAAGTTCAAAAGTGTTACACTTTATTACTTAGCATTAATGGTAGGGTTAAAAATTTTATTTGCCAGTGATTGTACCTACATAAGGATTAAGGTACTGTAAATTGTAATTAATACGTAGATATGAGTGAACAAAAATCTAGCTACAATAAAAATGTCCTTGTATTTTCAGGGTATATCTTCAACTCCCAACATCACATATGATAAGGAAAGTAACAACAAGATTCTAGGTGTCCTCAAGAAAGTATATCCGGACCTGAAGAACTTAACCGACTTCGGCCAGAGGAGTAATGAGTTTCCCCGCACGTACGGCATGAGTCTGACCGGACAACAGGGATTTGTGTGGAATGTAAGTTGGAAAAAGAGAACTAATCATTATTTTTGCGACTTTGCTCCATTCAACCTTTTGTGAGGTCTTAATTTCGATTTAATAACATTTAGAAATTGTTTATTCCAGATGTTGAACGACGCGAGAAAAACGTTTGATGTTGGAGGTTCTCGTAGCAGAACCCCCAAGGTATGTAGTATTTATAGTGTCCCATGAATGTAGTGTTAATATCCTACTCCTATTATAAATGTGAAAGTTCGTGAGGACGGATTGATGGATGTCTGTTACTCGTTCACGCAAAAACTACTGAACGGAAATTTGGTATGGTAGTATTTTAAGCTCTGGATAAGCACATTGGCTACTTTTTACCCCTAATAAGTACGGTGTCTCCGTGAGATATTGTATTTAGGCGAGCGGAGCCGCAGGCAAAAGCCAGTTACTAATACTTTATTCAGTATTCCCACAAATTGGGTGTCACATTATTGTAGCAAAATGACGTAACGGAACGGAGTATACCGGAGGAAGAGCAAGCGGAACCACAGGAGAGCGAGGGAAGCGTCTACCTGCAGATATTCAGCGAACTTCTAGAGAACGTAAGTGTCCACTGACACCAAATATAACTTAGATAATTAATTTCTGAATAGACACTCTTTTCTTTCATTTGTTTGTCTAAAATGCTAGTATTTTTGTTTCTATTAGAGGCATTAATCATGATATTAAGTGAATGTACTTGTAAGTACATAATATAATGTATAACTGTATATACTATCTACTCGTGAGAACCTGTAATTGGCTTTCTGTCACCTAGCTTTATTTCGATTGTAAATTATTCATACTGTTGGTTTTCCATTATGATAAAATAAAAAATAAAAATAAAGTAACCTACCAGAAAGCATCAAGAGCATTTTAAACATTGATGAGCTATGTCTCGACACTAATGGACCGGCTCGACCGGATAAAATCACGGCCTCACAAAAAACCGGCGTGAAATAACGCTTGTGTTTCGCAGAGTGAGTGGGGTCCAAGTATCGCTTAATATCAGGCGAACCGTCTGTTCGTTTTCTGGTCCATTTCATGAAAAAAATAACACTTAAATTTACCACATTTCAGGACGAGTTTTGGGACTGGCTGACCGGTTGGATAGAAACATATAGGTACGGAACTTTTAGACGAAGTGAGTGTAATTTGTTGTCTCGCTATTTTATTTTCCGTTCGTGTAGATACTTTTACCATTTTTTTCCCGCCTGCGAATATATATTTTTTTTTTTCATTCCCGCGGTCCGAAAATTACGTGTGATGGGCACTTATGCGAATTATATAAGGTTCGGTAAAGTTAACTACGTATATTTTAGGCGTATGATCTACTGCTTATGTATAGACGTTAATAATTGTTGTACTCGAAAAAATCTTTCTTTCTATAGGCAAGTTTGCGTTGAGCGGAGATTCACCCATTATGAGATCATTTTTTTACTTCATGATAATATTTTTTTTGCCTAAATATATTTATATAGCAGTAGATCATATACTCGTATATACCCAAAATATCTGTACTTGATTTTACCTAACCTTATACATAGCACGGATAAGGGCGCCCGCCCACGTCATACTTTTTGTAGGCCGATTTTTCGCAGATTTTTCCACCATAAGAATATGACCGATTTTGTGACCGACTTTTTGTATGACGTGTGCGTTGCACTATTGCAATCAGTATGTTCTATTGTTCACCTACAAAAAACCGGTCACCGATTATCGGTCGTGGTCTGTGGAAAAAAATACGCTTGCGGTGCGAGGGTTGGAGCGGCGCGTGCTGTTTCCCGCATCCGAACTTAACGCTACTACTTTTTACAGCACATAAAGGCCGAAGTCGAGGAAACTGTGACCAAACAAATAAAGGAGTATTTCGACAGAATCGATTACCTTATCAACGAGGAGAATAGTAGCAAATACAACGCTAACGTACAACTGGATGAAGGTATCAACTCTATCAACTCGGGACAAGATGGAGGACCCAGAGGCTTCGTGAGCACCCAGAACATCAGCAATAGCACCGTCAACAACGAGTACGTCGCCAACATCTACTTCGCCGACCCTCGAGCTGAGAAAACCTTACTAGATAAGGTGGCTAGAGCATTCGTCTCTATTCGTGATACAGACAACGGCGGACAGACGGACACAGATGCATCTGCAGGAGAAAGTTCGGTTAAATAATATTGTTAAATATTTCCATATACTAAATAATAAAAGATAAAATTGAAATAAAATGTACTGATTAACTATATTTTTAATATTTTTTATTTGATTGGTGGATCAATTTCAAGAATTATAAAAAAATAGTTTCTTTGAGTGAAATCAATGAAGATAACGGTTAGGGCCGGTCGCTCACAGCCCCCGGCGGAATGGCTATCGACGGCAGTGAGCGGCGGCGGTCGTCTTAAGCGAAACTGTGTTTTATAGTAATGAATATAAAGTTTAAAATTATATTATGACATGGCTGATTCACACCGAAATGGCAGCGGCCGGCAGCGGCGCGACGAGGCCGGCAAGGTCGGCCGCGGGAGGTTCTGATCGCCGTGAAATATTTTTAAACTTTATCTACATACTTATAAGGCTTAGTATCGTTTAAAAGTTCCGACGGCCGCTATTGTACCGGCCGCTGCCATTTTGGTGTGAATCGGCCTTTAGATATTCTGATTGGTATTCGAACTAAAACAACAGAACATAAAATTGAACACATTTATTGTCTAAGTTTTAGACTCTAAAATTAACATTTTATGGCACAATACAAAACCCAATTCACAAAACCCAATTTATAAAATTCAACACTTTTTTTATAAAATTTCCTAAAATAATTATCATATTATAAAATAAGCACAACATTAATTAATTGTATGTGAATAAAATATATTATCATAGTAATAATAATAATGAGCATAATAATATATTATGTGCGAATATGTATAAAACCTAATACTATGCAGCATACTGTTCTTAAATATTATATTAATATAAAAAGCAATCAGTGCGTGAATGAGTTTCAAATAAGGTCACTTATGCACTGAAAGCTTAACAATATTCGCTTTGCGAGCACTGACTACTATATCTACTTGTAAACATATGATAATATATACATATTTATATTATTTTCGGATTGGCAGTGCATTTCAATTATATTAATCTTAAAAGTGTCGATTCGATGATTCATTAACAGATTGACTTTTATAAACTTTTAAAGTTTGGAAACAAAAAACTTAATGTCAACAATGAAATTAGTTTTACAAAATTGAATTACATTGAAAAACTTCCACAAAATAATACATCCATAATTATTATATAAAAATACATTTTACACTGATTTTTCTTGGCACAACATATCTTAAGGTATATTTTCTACAATATCAAAATAAAAATCTCCTCAATACGCTCATGTCACGTCATACATATTCATAACATATATCATAACATAACACATTCTGGTTGATAATATAGTTATAGGAAGACATTTGGACTAGGAAACAATATTATTATTATTACTTCAACGTGTTTGTATAAATATTATATAAATTCGGATTTTTTAACTAGAAAAATAAAAATATAATAAAAAAATATGGCAAGTACCGCATTTTGTAATCTACCTTTACCAAAACTAGAACATTTTATTTGAGGTAATAAGTGTTTAAAAATTTTTTAAAGTAACCAAAATATACGGTATCGTTTATTTTAACTTCATTCATCAAACATTAATAAAAGGATCATAGTAGTTTACTAGTTAATGATGGTAGATCTAGAATATATTCTACTTAGATTAAGAGGTAGTTGAATAGTTATAGGGACAGACATCTATTGACTAAACTACGCAAGTGTATGCAGTCTGTATGTACTTCGCGTGTACAAGAGGAATAAAAATTACTTCCTTCAGCGCCATTTCCTTTTGAATATTCTCGGTATCAAATGTCAAACGAAAACTAAAAAAAAACGCGGAGTGGCGCGACGGCCTTTGAGTCGTTTACTCGGGGACGGAGAGCTATCATCACTAAACCGCCCTTGTGACGTCACAGTAGGTAGAAAAATAATGAGACGCTTGTTTTTTTTTTCTATACAGACGATGAAACTTGCGTTATCTAGTCAATAGAATTCTGTGGTTATAGGCATTATAAATCAAAATAGTAATAGCGGCATTGATCTCTCTACTACTACAGGGTGGGCTACCGTGTAAAGGAATAAATTCATTTGGACTATAAGAATACTTTGATCGTAAACATATTGAACAAAAAAACTGCAATATAAAAAATATTTGATTTGTATAAAAATATAAATAATTTAATATATGTACTAGAACAATTATATCATTTTGTGTTGGAGGCCAAGATCCACTTTGTGCAGTTGAGCCACCATAGTAAGGAAAAGCCTTATTTTTACTTCAAATGATAGGCATCTTTCTGAGTGGCTAATTTTAAGAGGATTTGTTGCTTATTAATAAAATAGGTTTGTTTTAATTCAAAAACCCGAATACAGTTCCCGGACATAAAGGATGTACATCGACGCGTGAAAAGGGATATTCGACTAGATGTCTCTTTTCAAATGCCGATGTGAATTCTATATGGCCGAGTACTTTACCATAACTTGGTTGGAAGCGACCGTTTTCAATCTCAAGACTATAAAACAGTTTACAGCTTACTTCAAGTAACAAAATAGTTTTAGTACACGCTACTTGTCGGAGATCTTCAGCTCGGCCAGTTCCTTCTCCTCATCCACCTCGTCCTCGTCGTCGGAGCCGTGCACGGATGCCGCCGGGGTCGTGCCGCCTAAAACAACAAAAAAAGCTAAAACGAAATAATATACGAGTATTTACGATAGTACGATACGATACGTATACGATAAAGTTTCATGAGTAAATATAATATGTATTATATTTACTCATGTAGAAAATGAAGATAATAATATCTATAGAAATGCATTATAGTTTCTGTTTATATGACAAGAGCTCCGTAGCCTAGTGGGTAGACCGTTTGGTTCGCACTCGAGAGATCGCAGGTTCAAATCCCAGGTTGAGGCGTGTACCAATGAGACTTTCAGATCTCAAGTACATCATTATACGGACGCTCTAACGGTGAAGGAAAACATCGTGAGGAAACCCGCACATGGTTGGCCCCAGACATATTGACCAGTTCATTCCTCTGGACTAGGCTGACTTTGTTGTGAGAATGCCGTATGTACTTGGGCAACCATACGACATTTAAAAAACCAACTGTCCCAGGCACTACAGTATTTCAAGAGTGGTTACTTCGCTCGGAGAAACTGTATAAATCATCCATTAACGGATGTAAAGGCCTAAGTTATATGAAAATCATTACTACAACTTTTAGATATTTTAGGACTAAGTCTTCTGCGTCGATAGAGTCACGCCTTATCACGTCTTGTGTTGCAAACATGCGAAAGGAACTTTTATGCGTATATGTACATTCCAGTAACTATGTACATGAGGTCTGAGGATAATATTGTTAGTATACTGACGTGAGTGCGTGGGGCTGGGCGGCTCAGAGATGGGGCGGGGGTAGTTGAACTGCTTGCCCAGCTCCACGTCCTGCATGTCCACGTAGTCCGGGTACACCAGCTTCAGCGCTTGCGCACGCGCCTGCCGGTAGTACTGTAAGGAAATACCGGTTATAAAGTAAAATGCCCCTGAATTTCCGTTTGTTTATATTTGTTTATATTTTTTTATATTTTCTCGTGATCTCGACTATAGGCCTCGAATAAGCAAGGCCAAGTTCATAAATACAGTGTGCTAAGTGTGAGTTTTTCTGTTCGCATTCGATTGTTAACACATTTGCGGTCTTATTCATAAAAAAAGCTTATAAAACGTTTATAACGGATAATAGTTAAAATGCTCGATAGGCTTATATAACGTTCGATAAAATTGTCTATTCATAACAGTTCTATAAACCTTCTATAACTAACAATTGTCTTTAAGCAAAAATGTTGCCATTATTAGGAAGTTGGACGAACATATTGAATCGATCATAGATAATATGTATAAAACTACAATAATTTGTTGTCTACGCAATACGGAACGTCAAATAATTTCAAGTTGTCAACTGTTGTCAACGATCAATAATTTATCGTATCTATTTGAATTTATTTTTGTAGTACCTAACATTATTATACAAGTAGTTTTAATGGCATTGCAATTGATCTCGACTGTTAAAAGGCAGAGAAGTGAAAACTGGTTGGAGGAAGATAAGGTTAGTACTGATACACCTAAAATTGGACCATAGTAAGGACGGACGTCCAAAGAAAACGGATCAACCGGTTCAACCCTACTTCTGTACACTTTTCTTCGACGCGTATTTCTAGTTGTTCAATGACATCAAAGATGTGTAAAGCTTGCATTATTTTATAAAATCACAAATAATTATTTTGTTTACAAAATAACATTGACAAAATATTTGTGTCAAATGTCAGTTTTTTAGTAATCAGCTGTTAAGACTGCGCAGTGCGTAACTCTCGGGCGCTGTTTGGCTATTTCTCTAGACGTGTGCGTGAACGCACACAACAGTTAGTGTGCGTGTGTTTGTGATGGAACGATCGATCGAAAAAGGACACAACTCATAGTTTTTACATTTTTGAATATTCAATGATAACACAATATATTTTGTTAATTAAAAATAAGTAATCTATCTATATTCTATATCTATTACATATAATAAAACAATAAAGAAACGTATGTCTGTCTGCCTGTTTTTACATGCTAATTCAGAAATACTGGACGGATTCTAATGAAACTTTTTTTGTTATGCAGCTGGGCAACAATAGGGTATAATTGATCTTGGAAAATGGAACACCTGATGCAGAACTAATGGTCCAGCTAAACTATCCATACTAATATTATAAATGGGAATGAGTGTGTATGTTTGTCCGTATTTCACGCTAAAACTACTGAACCGATTAAAATGAAATTTAGTACACAGATAGTTTTGATCAATACAACACAGATAGTCTAGAGCCGCTATCCCCAACCCGCGGCCCGCGGGCCGCATGCGGCCCGCCGGGCCTTTATCTGCGGCCCGCGTGAAATCTGTAACTTAAAAATCTGTCAAGTACGAGTGGACTTGCACACGAATGGTTCCGTACCATTTGAGGAAAAAAATAGACAAAAATTGTGTTTTTTATAAAAACCCCTTTTATATTAATTTTTATTTTGAATTATATATTGGAGTAGAAACCAATGTAGTATCTTGTGAATATTTAAAGTATTGCCATTATTAACATCGACCAAAGAAGACAAAAAATCGCGTTTTGTTGTCATAAAAAGGGCACATAATTATTATAATACATATTTGTTATTTTATTTTAGTTTGTGTTGTTATCTCATCTTAAATATTTCGTTTCACTCTTTTAACTACCTTGTGTTTTTCTATTATTAAATCGTTAAATTTAAACAACGTATTTTTTTGCACCTAAAAAATTTTGGTTGCGGCCCGCGACACCAGGAGTACAATGGGTTTGTGGCCCGCGTAAAAAAAAGGTTGGGGACCACTGGTCTAGAGCCTAACAAAGGACATAGGCTACTTTTTATCGCGGGGAAATGTACGGTTCCCGTGGGATACTTTATTTACAGTTTCACGTAAAAACCACCAAACCGATTATCATGAAATTTGGCACAGATATAAAGTAGACCACGAGAAAGGACATAGGCTACTTTTTATCGCGGGACATATACGGCTCCCGTGGGTTACTGCACTTACGCGGGCGGAGCCGCGGGCATCAGCTAGTAAGAAATATAAAACTGACACCTTAGCAAAAGTTGTTCAGCCTGATGAGCATTTCTTACTGAGGTATAAAAATCAAAGATTTGGAACACCTGACGAAGACATAAAGTCCACGCGAACGAAGTAGCGGGCATCAGTTAAGTTTTCCATAATAGGGGATCGGACTACATCTAAAATAATTAGCTTCATTAATATACTCAGAAATATTGAGGCATTACTACTTAGTAAATATAAAAAAAAATATTATTTTATGTGTAGTTTATTAATTAAATACACCTAAAAAGTCCAAAAAAAGTTTTTTTTTGCTAATTATGGTAACTATGAACTTAAACGCACAAATATCGAAGATATATGTTCCTGCGGCCGCATACTTCATACACTTCAACCCATGAATGACGTCATTCATGGGCCGACTTTAGTATGGAGCGTTTTCACGAGACTTGCGAAGTTTTGTATATATGTCACCGTTAAATTTTAAAATAACTAACGAGATTGTAAAAATATGTCGAAAGATTCATAACTATATAGGTACCTATTTACAATTTAACGAAAAATAATGTGTTAAATTATAGGCAGCATATTCGCGTCGGAAGTCTATCAACATTTTACAATTTAACTAGTTATATTACAATCTAACGGATTTTACAATTTTACGGTGACATATACAAATCACTGTATCTTTGAAAATATTGAATTTTGATATAGGGTTTCTTCTGAGAAGTTACTAATATTTAAGAGTACTATTAATTTATACAATTAAAAAAAAAAGTCCGATCGCCTATTGAATTCAAACGACAGAAATGCGTATTGCGAAAGTAATTTTATTTCCTTCTAGTATAAAGTTAGTTTGTTATAATTGTATTGTGGCGGACCAATCAGCGCACAGTCCTGAATCGCGCTATCGAAGTTTCTAAGATCGGCGACATATATACGACATCTGAAAACCACTACAGTGGGCTTCGGCCTGACCGAGCATATCACCTCGCTCGGTCGGAGATCTCCCTTTGGGGCCTGCCACCGTTTATTCCCACATTGGTGACCCTCGACAGAACACGCCTACTTCTGGACATCATCATCATCACTCCTCACCCCTCCGCACCACGCCAGCCAGCTTCAGCCTCTTCGGGTACCTCGACCACCAGTCGCAACACAGCGCGGCCTGGTCGAACCCTCATCGGTTTCAACGGGCAGTCCACTACACGGATCGGTCAGCAAGCAGAGCATGAAGCACCTCTCCTGGTCAGCACACGTAGCTACACGATCAGCAACAGAGTACGCGGCACCTCTCCTGGTCGTCACACGTAGCTACAACGATCGGTTAGCAAGCAGAGCACACCTCTCCTGGTCAGCACGTAGCATCGGCCCCGCACAGCAGCACAGTTCCGACCCACTGGAACTCTCTGGCACTGGCGACTCAAGCAAGAAGTCAAGACTCAAAAAATTCGACCTCCGGTCTTAGGGGGGAGTGATGTGGCGGACCAATCAGCGCACAGTCCTGAATCGCGCTATCGAAGTTTCTAAGATCGGTGACATATATACGACATCTGAAAACCACTACAGTGGGCTTCGGCCTGACCGAGCATAGCACTTCGCTCGGTCGGAGATCTCCCTTTGGGGCTTGCCACTATATTCCCACAGTATCAACGTTATTTTTGTTTTCGTTTCGGTTTTGTTTCTCTAGTTCTGTCATCTAATTTACACTTGATTTCATTTGTATTTCTGTTATTGATTGCTTTTAGAATAAACTCCGGTTTCTTAATTCCCATCTGTCTATCTAATCTTGAATCAATTAGTTCTGGAAGAATACAATTAAAATAGAACTTCTTTAATTCTTCTTCCATATCATTCCAAAGTAGTATATTTTCATTCAATAGCATTTTTTGATGATTCGCCATCTTCATGATCATGATTTTTAATCCTGAAACAGAATTATATGTAATATAGTATATGGTATATTGTAGTATTTATTAATGTAGCAGTATTAGGGCTGTTAGTAGTAGCATAGTGGTATCATCTTTAACGTTTCCACGATGTTTCATACAAACTATAGTTATACTACAACTAGACAAGGATACATACTTAGAAGCTATGTTGAAATAATGAATGAACTCACATACATACTTACACACGGAAAAAAAATCTTACCCTTAACAATTTTTACAGTGATATTTGTGACAACCCTCACGGTTAGTAAGTACATAGTATTAAAAATTTATCAAATCGTTGAAGGAACAAATAAATCTGTGGTATTAATATCATTAGTGTAGACCGTACTAACATAACCGTGTCAAATGTTTTTTTTCGTGCATACCTACTTACATACGTACATGTAGTCTAAACACATTACACTCCTTATATGGGCAGTCGTGTAAAAACTAGGCTTTCTACGTGGAATCTATTACTGGCAATCCTATTTAGACATTTGGTAAATAGTAATTTATTTTATACATACACGTTATTTATCAATTTTTTCTTGAATCTAGAGCTGCTGAGAGCTTTATAATATATTTGTTTACGTTTTCTCATTTCACTGCAATAAGAAAATATTGAAAAAAACATCTCGTATAATAAAAGTAGTAGTTACTAATAAATATAAAATTCTCAAAAAAAGAATTACCTCATTTTACCGCGGCGCGGCGTTTACGAGACGGCGTGCTGATGGTTCGCTCTGCAAAGTGACGTGCACCCGCTCTGGACACACGGGGACGACTGAATTGCTGAGCCCGTGCGACGCGTATTTAAATCGACTCGCGGCCGCCATAGTAAAAATGTATGGGGAATTTAATGCACTTATTGATAAATATGTATCTTATATTGTCTGGCAATGTTTAAATATTTAAGACGGACAAACTGTAATATACCCTTTCATGTTTTGTTTCGTCAAAAAATTATGTTAGATTTTGACTGTTATGATATAAAATATCACTTAACGGCAGCTTATGTTTTTACAGTTTTCGACTAACTTTACGTAATTTTGTAGGCTTAAATATTTATTATTTTCAGTTTTTTCCACGGAGTAATTGTTAACATATTCTTAGTCATTGTAACTGTATTTTTATAAATATATTGAACGAATACTTTTGATTTTATCAACTTAACGGTGAGTGCCTTTTTCGGCATTTTCGCACGGCGCAGTCTTAAGAGTTTGGCCATCTTGTATCTTATAGTACTGTTAAAGTAGGGTCCTGGCCTCTATAACTTTATGATAGGTTTATAGAACTCTTTGTTGATATAATGCTGTTATGAATACAATTTTTTGCCAATCTTCTTATAGTGATCTTATAGAACACTTTAGGTGTTCTATAAGTTTTTATGAATAAGAGCGTTAGTGTTTACTGGGAATTTGTATGTGATTTGTACAGCGTCATCTAATTGTCACTTGTACAACTAGGTCAAATCACATACTAATAGGGGATCGGACAACATCTGAAATATTTAGTTTCATTAAATATATTCAGAAATATTGAGGCATTACTAGCTGGTAAATGTAAAAAAAATATTATTTTATGTGTAGTTTAATAATTAATACATTTAAAAAGTACTTTTTTTTTTTGCGTAATTGGTAAACAAAACCTACATCATTAGTTTACTTACATCATATACAAAAACATTCATTATTATAAGTATGAACTTAAACGCACAAATATCGGAGATATTTACAAATATGTTCCTGCGGCCGTATACTTTATACCAACTTAATACACTTTAATCCAATAGTGACGTCATTTGTATGGCGATTTTAGTATGGAGCGTTTTTACGAGACTTGCGAAATTTTATATACAAATCGCTGTACCTTTGAAAATATTGACTTTTGATATACGGTTTCTTCTGAGAAGTTACTCATATTTAAGAGTACTATTCATTCATGCAATAAAAAAAATCAGTCCGCTTGCCTATTCCTAGTAAACGCCAACCGCGCTCACGATCGAATGCGAAAAGAAAAACACACTCAGTTAATCGAGCCTGCTTTCTGGATTTAGTTAAATTATAGAATACGTTTAGTATTTAGTACGATACGTATACCTCATAAAAGATACTAAGGGCCTGTGTCACAATCTCCTAGTTATCCGGAAGTTTTGTCGCTGGTTACTTTATACTAAGCGACAGAGACAAAACTTGCAAATAAGTTATCTGACACTTATGAGTAGACTAAACACTATATAGTATTTGTTCAGCGTTTGCGTTCAATTAGCGATACGCGGCGGGTTTAGTTTAGCGTCGTCTGTTGACAAGCCTAATCCTGCCAGATGGTAAATTAACTACCTCCGAGGAGAAGGGGGGCAAGAAGAAAGAGGAGGGAAGAGCGCAACACTCACAATGCCCAGGTTCCGCCAGTCCAGCAGGTCGGACAGGCGCTCGGTGCGGTTGCGCTGGATGATCCGCTGGCGGCGCGTGAGCTTGGTGAACTCGTACATGTACTGCGCGAGCTGCTGGACGCTGCCCTCTAGCGAGATGTGCCGCCGGTCCACCACGTAGATGCCGTACGACATCGGGTCCGCCACGTGCTCCTGCATGAAGCACCCGAAACCTGTGCACCACACACACATATTTATTATAGACGAGCCATGTTGTGGCACAAAAAGTGTCTCCAGATAAATAGCCCCACTTTTGATATTTCTGGGACCATTTTGACATATTTTGAAGTATGGTAAAACCAAGATGGCGTAACTTTTTCTTGTTTAAAGATTTATTCTGTCAAATGTGTTAAATGGCCCCACTTTTGAGATTTTTGGGGCCATTTTGACATGAAGTATGGTGAAAACAAGATGGGTGACATTTGAAGTATGGTGAAAACCAAGATGGCGTAACTTTTTCTTGTATTAAGATTTATTGTCAAATGTACGTCGTAGGCTATCTTGAGTTTTGAAATCTTTGGTGCCACAGCATAATCACGCTGTTATTACAAATGCGAAACGTTGTGTGTATGTTTGTTTAACTATATACTATAAAACGGTTGAACGAGTTAAGATAAAATTTAGAAAGTTTATAGCCAGGATTACCACAAGCTAGTTTTAGCCCGAAAAAAGTATTCTACGAGATACATATTTCTACGCGAACAAAGTCGCGAGTAATATCTAGTATACTAAATATACTATACTAAAGTGCTGTCGCGGAGCAATATACGAGATTATTATTATAAATAACATAACATACACCAGTAGAGGATTTATGGTAGCTATTAATTTTAAGATGTCATGGGATACTCATCCCAACTTACCTGTCCGGTAGTTGTGGTATAGTATACGGGTATGCGACCCCGGCTTCCCTAGCTATTACTGTCCTATCCCTTGCCCTCCTGGGCGGTAATATCCTACATTTCCTATTTCCCACTCTAACTTACCAATCTTCCTTGCCACACCACCTATCCTTCCTTTTCCCTATTCCTACCCTCTCCACCAATCCGTGGAAACGCAATGGATAATCAGAAAATAATTTAATTATCCAAAATGGCGGCGATGTGGTTCACCACCCATCACGTCTCGTTTCTCGCGGAGGTGAAAAGCGGACCATGGAGAGCCGCTTCGCTACGTTGAATGTAAGAGGAGGAATGGATGGTAAGAATGAAAGTGAACGAAGCGAAACGAGTATGTAAGGATCGTAGCAAGTGGCAAAAAGTGGTCTCTGCCTACCCCTTTACGGGAAAAAGGCGTGATTATATGTATGTATGTATGTATGTATGTATGTAATTTTAAAGGTTTTCAAGTATGTGTAATAGACTGAAAAATATAAGCCTGAATAAAACCGTGAAATATTAAGCATCATAAAGATATCGTACCGGACAAGTTGGTGGTGATGCTGGGGATGCCCATGACGGTGCACTCGGCCGGCGTGTAGCCCCACGGCTCGTAGTAGCTAGGGAACACGCCCAGGTGGCAGCCGCGCACGAACTCCTCGTATTCCAGACCGAACAGCGGGTTGGTGGACGTCAGGAACTCCGGGTGGAAGATCACCTGACGAAACAGATTATTTATTTATTAAACAATGCATTGCTGATTGCACACAAATAAATGTATAACAATACAATAATTTTATAGAGATATCTCTTTCTCACTGATAAACCAAGTAAGGGGTTAAGACAAAGCGCAATATATAAGGTTAGGTAAAATCAATTATGGATATTTTGGGCATATGATTCATTGCTTATGTAAAGACGTTTAAGCAGATAAACAATTGTCATACTAGAAAAAGATTTTTTTCTTTATATGGGCGAGTTTGCGTTTTGCGGAGAGTCACCCATACATAAGATTTTCTACTTTGAGTATGACAATTATTTTTTTGCCTAAATGTCTTTACATAAGCAGTTGATCATGTGCCCGAAGTATCCGTAGTTGATTTTTGGAGACATTATATACAACGTAACAAATAACCAAGATATAATGAGTAATTATTACAGGATTCAGCGACGAAATATATCAATCTATTACATTTATAGTTTCTATGTTGTTACTTTGTCCCCGGAATCGAAAAGCAGGTAGTAAACATACCTTGACTTTGTCGTGGACTGTGTTGAACAGCTGACAGCGGCGTATCGAGCTGAGCACCGGATCGTTCCAGTCGTCCACCTGACATACAAACATATGGCATAAAATGAAATTGCAAAGTACACAGGATGAATATTTCATGCAGTAATCACCAATACTGTCTATCTAGTACGGTCAGGGCAAATGGAGGGAAAAAGGAGTAGAGGCAGAGTGCTTGGAGTGTGAGATGGACAGACGCAATCGTTGAGGCTGCTAACTGCGAGACATTTCACCAGGCTAAGAACAGAGAGGAATGGATAACCCTATCCCATAAAGCAAATTTTAGTGGTCATGTAGTGTGTACACAGCGTAGTTTTATAAACCTTTATATATTTTGTATTCTATACTTTGTTTTTTTTTCAAAGATTTTTTTTTTAATTTTTGAAGTTTGTCAATCTTCATAGTATTTTCTTGTATTGAACGGAGATCTTGGATAATTTACATCTCTATACTTAAATCTATTTTCTCTTGCCTCTGCACCTTCTAGAGTTTAGACATTAAAGTGGACATTAATCGTCCCCCGCTTTAGTCACGTCCCTCAGTCATGGGGATACAATACGACTAGAAAGAAAGAAGAATAGCTCACAGGAGCTGGTCTACTACGGTATACCGACCACGTTGTGCGTGGTGATGGGCGGCAGGCCGTCCCGCTGCAGCGCGTACATGCAGCGCTTGAGCCGCACCGTGTCGTCCTTGTGCATCAACTCCTGGGGCTCCGGCAGGTGACCCCTGCGGATCGAACAGTATTTTAACAGCCACCGCTCAAATGATTTCATTCGTCAGAAGAGTGCGGATAGCATATTCTACTTAATTTTACAGCAACCACGAAACGAAATAATTTTAATAAACAATGAACTTCTTAATGTATTATAAACTAAGACAGAACGTCTGTTAGGTACAGCTAGTTTATGTATATGTCACCGTAAAATTGTAAAAACCGTTAGATTATAAAAAAAACTAACGAGATTGTAAAAATATGTCGAAAGATTAAAAACTATATATTTATAACCTAACGAAAAATAATGTGTTAAATTATAGGCAGCATATTCACGTCGGAAGTCTATCAAAATTTTACAATTTCACTAGTTTTATTACAATCTAACGGTTTCTATAAGTCTATAAATGACTTATATAAAATTATCGTGGCACAATGTTTGAAGAAACCCCTCCGACGAGGCTTGAACTATTTTTATGAGTTTTTACGTGTATATTCGGTAGGTCTACTATTTTTATACCCATGTCTGATAATTCATACGGCAGAACACCGTTTGCTGGGTGTACCAAGTACTTACTTTATCAATTAACTAGACGTTGCCCGCGACTTCGTGCGCGCAAAAGGAAATCTCGCGGGAACCTACTTTTTGCCGCAATAAAAAGTAGCCTATGTCCTTACCCGTGGTCTACTCTGCGTGCCAAACATTAAAATCGGTCCAGTAGAGCCTATTCAATGCAAAGCATCAAACAAAAAACAAACTTTTCCTCTTTATTATATTATACAAATTGGTGGTAATTGTAATTCTTCTATTTTTTTTTTTTTTTTTTTTTGACGTTCGGAAAACAAAACCTTGTTTTTTTATTCTGAATAAAAAGATTTTTATTTATTATTATTTATTTAAATGTAGTATCTGATGGTGATGAATACTAGGATTTTAATGGAAACACAGGTCAGGTAAATTACCGATGTACGTTTATTGATATTCGAAGTTACAAGAGCTAGGATATGTTGCCTTCGTCTAAGCAACTTCAGGACTGCATCTCTATGCTAATAAGAACTTCTACTAGCACTCTATTACACTAGTATAGCAAAATATTAATTCTTACCTGAGGCAGACGTCGTACATGCGCTGTCCGATCTGCGACTGTATGTCGTTGATGGTGTCCCGCAGCGCCTTGGTGACGGCCTGGCCGCGCAGGCTCTCCACGTTGAAGTTGTTCGTCTTCGCCGGGAAGATCAGGAACGCCACCACGGTCATGTCGGAACCCGCCGCCTGCGACAGTGGAGCTTTAAATGTAGCATTCATTAACGTAAATGCTTCTTTAAAATTGAGTGGAGGCATAAAGAAACTAGTGATAAGAAAATAATGGGAACGCGATATGCTAAGTGAAGACTGTGAGGCTTCGCGCCCGGTATGATGGAAGTGTCGCCATTTTAAGGTTATTTTTCTGTGTATCGAGATTTCCATCTGGTGCAGCTTTTGACTATCGGCGAAACAGACAGCAGTGTATAAATTATGCTGACCCGACAGATGTTTTCTTACTAGAACTATGAACTAGAATAAATTAATAACAACAACTGCAACCTACTACTACCTACACCTATATTGTACTTCTACTACCTGCACCTACAAAAAATTGTATTTCTGAAATAGAATTATTTTATATTCCAACAAAAATTTCTGAACGCACCTACAAATATTTTACAGTCAAGTGTCACTGGAGATAGGAATTTACACTATCGACGGAACCAAATGTTTAATAGGTAGGAACAGTTAGAATGAGGTTATTTTTGTCATTTTTAGTATTTTCATCGCAATTTTTCGAATATCACTCACCGTTTTAACCTTCCTTGTACTTCCACAATTATTACAAGATCTCTTTTCCAGTTTAAGCGAGACAAAGGAAGTGCAATTCATTTTTATATAAAAGATGAAGATTTAAAAAAACTGTTCACACTCACCTTCAAGTAGTGGTTGAGCCGAGCGAGGGCCTCGATGAAGATGTCTGCGCCCTTGTTGCCGAACTCGTAGCGGCCCGCGATGAAGAAGTACAGCGTCTTGTCCAGGTCGAAGTTGAAGTGCCTGAGGAAGTGGACCGAAAAAATAATTACATAAATGCTTTTCAGAATAATTACAATCTCCTAAACTATGCACTTGATTTAAAATAATAGCTAGTGCCGCTAACGACTTTTCTGCGAAAAAAAATCAGACCGCTAACTTTATTACAAACGAAAATATGAAGACACGAAAAAGCCGCGAAATACTTCGAGAAAAGATAGTTACGGCCAACGTCGGCCGCTAAGTACTTGGCGATCCGCGCGGCCGCGCTATCAGATGGAAACTTTACCAAAATGTTAGTTGTAAATTTGTAATTATATTGTATCAAAGCATTGATAATAAGAGGACTGTAACGTATGAACATCGACTGATTTTTATGTTCTATGTTCTAATTTCCTACGAAATTTATAAACTTTCGTAGGATTCTAAACGAGAGATAAATTATATTTTTTTACGCCCACATTTTCGCAAATTCATAAACTTAACGAACTCACGCGTAAAATAATAAGTAAGCAATAACCAAACGCCATGTGCACCCTGATTGGTTGAATAAGCCTATGGACACAAGCATTGCCACTGTTAACATCGACCAATCAGAGAGCAGTGTGTTATTTGCCGTTTTTTAAAGAAACGTAAAATTAAAAGCACTTCTGTGATTGGTCGAACCGAAACCGGAACCGAAACCGAAAGATACCTAATACCTAATCTTACGAATGGATATCCGTTAGTTTATAAATTTACTACGAGACGTCGCAAATTGTTAAATTTGCGAAAATGTGGGCGTAAAATAAACTTGCGGTTCTTGTGATTTTCCGGTGACATATACATAGAATGTACCCATAAAAATGTCCTCTGGAGAACTCGTTAATCTTGTTCTTGGCGAGCGCGTGCAGGTTCTGGAACTCGTGGAGCGCGGAGAACTTCTTGACGTTGAGACCGTTGGGCGTGATGAAGTCCGGCTTCCGCTTGAGCAGGTGCTCCGCCTCGTAGCCCGTGATGTCCGACACCGTGGTGAACACGTGCGCCATGTGCGACGCCGCCCGCTCCATGCAGTAGCGGTGGTATATCTGTCTCTTGCCCGCCTCCTCGTCCACCGCGAACTAGATAGAGATAGATATATCGATGACTTTTAAGCTTTTTTTGCCACGTTTGGGAGTTTTTTTTTCTTTTACATTTTTTGACAACCATATATATAACGACATGATGAAGTTCGCTGAAAACTTTCACTCACGTTTTGTGAAAATCGCAACTAACTTCAAAATAGCATAACTCCTTACGTAGTATACTTCTTACATACACAAGAACTTTATATCTAATAATGATGTGCTCACATCTCTAGCAATTTAAAACCCACGAATTGAAATAATGATGTCATTAGGTTTATTAAAAGAAAAAGAGAACGAAATACTGAGCTATGACGTCACAATTACGTACTATAGGGCGTCGTTGTAAAGCTTTGCAAGAAGAGATGTAAACAAAAAATTTGTTTGATGGAGTGGATTTTAAATACATGTTTAAATACCTTGTCGAGGTTGTTGTAGAAGTCGGTGCTGCCGGCGCACAGGTAGCGGCCCAGCAGCGTGGCGTGCGTCGTGAACACCGTCGCCACGTCCACGTGACGCACCCTGCGCACCACACCGCACTCAGTATCTCCATCAAAATATTACCAACGGTGGAGAGTGTACGATAGTACATAATAGATAAATGAAATTAAATACTGTAGACCAAGGCTGCTCAACCCCAGGCCCGCGGGCCACAGTGAAACGTCCACGAGTGAAGTTGGAGGCGTGGTGACTGGTGGGTCGCGTCGGGTCCCGCCGCCAACGTTCTCGTGCGTGTGAGCGGAACGCAAGAGCGTCGTCGGGCGCGTTCGTATGGGAGCTCGTTTATATTCGGAGCTAACGCGCGCACATGACGTAGTACGTAGTAATACATATTTACTAAAAGAGATGGCCAAAAACTCATACACAAAAACTCAGAGTCGACAAAAACTTATTTGATGCGGTTTGAAGCGGTTTTTTATGGTCATAACAAAAATGTACTATCTGAGTCTTAAAACTATAGTGGTCTTGATAAAATGAATATCTAAATACATATATGATATTTTTTTCAAACTAGTCCACCTTTCTTAAAATACTGATCTTTTATTTCTGCTTTTTGAGTATTATATTATTATTTTGGTTAAGCAAGGGTCAAAGTAAAATAATCCATGAATTACTCAATTACGAAAAGCACTACTCACGACGAAAGCCAACGAAGCACTGACACTGCGTGTGCATCACAGGTTTACCGCGAGGCGAGCGCAAACACTATAGCGCCGTCGTCGCGCCGGACTCAGGTCACGGGTATAACAAAAAAAGGGCCGCTGCTTATCTACACTATAATATTATAAAGAGGAAAACTTTGTTTGTATGTTTGTTTGTTTGTTTATTTGGTTGTAATGAATAGGCTCAAAAAGTACTGGACCGATTTCAAAAATTCTTTCACCATTCGAAAGCTACATTATCCACGAGTAACATAGGCTAAATTTTATTTTGGAAAAAAATAGGGTTCCGTAAGATATTTGGGGTTTTCGGACACAAGGTGTAAAAAATCAACCAGAAAAGTTACTTATTTTGCGTACGCTGCCTAAACTATAAAAGATAGAACCATAAAATGTTCTAATTTATTGTAGATCTTATAAATATCTACAAAAAAGTCCGCGACACACTATACCTATCTATGTCGAGTGAGGCACAACAACATTTTTTTTATTTAGAAATCTTGATTTTTTTTGGACTACATTTAAACGCGTTTATTTTACTCATGCTATTAATCCTTATCAAAATAAATTATTTTATCTCTAAGTACAGTTTATGTAGATAATATTTGGTCTTTGAATGATTAAAATTGGACGTTTGGTTTTGAAGTTATGGCGAAATTAAAATATTACGATTTCTGCTCCACGGCCCGTTGCGAAGTAGGCGTCACCAAGGCGGGGGTGTGCATGCGGGAAAGGAGTTTAGATCTATGAGGTAGCCGCAGTATTAGTATCAGAATTGTACCCATAGATTATACAGATATATACATTGTATCCGTGCGAAGCCGGGGCGGGTCGCTAGTTATACATAAAATATCGTTGTGAGTGAGTAGTAAAGAATTAAGCTTGACATGATACTGCGTCTCTAGACTGATATGAGATAGTTATGGTATCCCAGTAGTTAAGGAGAAAATAAAGTATTTTTTTTAATCCTATATAACGCCTTTTAATATAAAGCCTATTCAACACGCACATAAGAAGTTTTTGTCGAAACTGGGTTCTTTTTTTGGCCATCGTCTTTAATTTAGTAGAAAATAAAATTATTTCATTTGTTTACTAACTACGAATCGAACATGAATCGTACCTCAAAATGATGAGTCCGATGCCAGCCTGCCACTCGTGGAAGTGCGCGACGACACGCGGCGGCGTGTCGCTGTAGCCCTCCGCCGCTTTCCGGAACTGCAACAACAGTAAAGCCATTTATATGGTGAATGATTTTATTGATGACTAGCTGATGCCCGCAACTTCGTTTGCTTAGAACTAACGAAAACGGAACCCTATTTTTTAAACGGAACCCTAAAATAAAAGTAGCCTATGTTAGACCTTATAACGTCAGCTATCTTCCAGTGAAACTCCCGTGAAAATCGGTCCAGCCGTTTCGGAGATTAGCCGGAACAAACAGACAGACAGACCGACAGACAGACAGACGGACAGACAAAAATTTTAAAAATTTGTATTTTATTGTAAGTACCGAATATACTTTCATATGCATTAAGTTTAAGTTTGTAATTTCAAATTAACAGCTTTTGTTAATTTGAAATTACAAACAGACACTTCAATTTTATTTATCTGTATAGATTGCACACGTTGGGAATAAGATGGCCACCTGCAAGGCTACTTCTATGTACCATAATATGTATTCTAGCTTCTGTCATATTATATAGATTAAGTCATTACATTGTAAAAAATATAGCTGTACATAAAAAAACCATTTTCCATCTTTTTGCTAAAAGATGGCCCCGGTTCTTTTCGCCGGGTTAGTTCCGGAACCAGTGGTGGGTATCCGCATAACGGAGGGACAATTTCGTAAGTGTTATTTAATAACCTATATGGAAAAAAAAGATTTCACTGACATAGAACTGTAGGTCGATTCTGCTAATTATTTCTTACAACAATATAGTTTCGATGTAGTCTCCACATGTTAAAACAGCACAATGGTATTTTCATATACGCCAAACCAACGTTTAACGCGCTTTTATTGATATGAAGACATTTATTATACATAATTGAAAGTAAATTGAAATTATTAGTTAAATACGAGAATTGGTGTTCTGAAATACTTCCACATACACATCTCCCGTAGGGGTAGGCATAGACTCGAATTCAACGATCAAAACTCTATACCTCGGTAACGAATTGCGCGACCATGAAGCCGAGTATGACGGCATCGTTGGCCTCGACGTCGAGGTGCGGTATACCGATGGCGCTGGTGTCCCACAGCTCCTGCTTGTAAGCGTCCATCTGCCAGGCCGCGCTGCCGATGTCGAACAGCACCACCTGCGGGTTGCCGTCCACCAGCCACGTGCCCGTGTGCACCTGCACCACAAACGGGAACGGTGATGAACACACCCGAACAGAAGTGTAAACATCCTACCATCAAGTCACCATACACAATAGATGAATAAAAATAAAGGTATTACTCGAACTTTCCCGTAGGTATACCAACAATACATTATGGTGTTTTCTTGACAGCCTCCGTGGTCTAGTGGTTAGAGCAGTGGCTCTCGACTCGGAGGTCGTGGGTTTCGATTCCCGTATTGGAACAACAAAAAAATGTTATTTCCAAGTTTAGTTAGGACAATGCAGGCAGATCACGTGATTGTCTGACAAGAAAGATGATCCATGCGTCGGATGGGCATGTAAAACGTCGGACCTGCGCCTCATCTCTCGTCAGTCGTGTCGGTTATCTGTCCCACTGGATTACGAGAGTACAGGAAGAGAGAGTGCTCTTGTGTACTGCGCACACACTTGGGCACTATAAATTACTCCGTAACTGGTCTGGTTTAATTAAATCCGGCCACACCGGTGGGGAGTTATTATGGTGTTTTCTTAACAAATCTAGTTTAGTTCTTGGTGAAGGATAATATTTTTTCAAAAACCAAATGATGCAGTTTTGTTTATTATCAAAATCGAGTTCGAGACTTAATTAAACACTTTTCGTTAACGCTCATAGTTTCGACTTCGCCTACGAAACTCATTTGAAACTTTCAACCTGTATATTAAAAAAAACCCATTGATGTTGCCATAACAAACAATCTGAGACTATCTTATTACCACAATCACCTCATAGAACTTACCTTGTAACCCTGACTCCTCATGGCGTTGACGGCGGTGGTGAGCGGCGAGTTGGGCGGGAAGTCCGCCTCCTCCACCTCTTGGCGCGCGCAGTGCTCCTTGTATGGCCCTACGACAACGATACAATTACATATTAGTAGGGGAGCCCATGACTCTAAATGTGTAAGTTACTCGAGCGTCGTGGAGATCTAGTAAGTTTTGTAGATTAGGTGATAGGAAGATTTTTTTTATTTTTTATTTTAGTGGTGCGATGTGCTGTTACAGCCGTTTAAATATAGAAAAAAGAAAATGTCATAAAAAATGGCGTTCGTATATATAGGTCATAGATAATTTGTTAATATGATAGTTAAAACAAGCAGGACTACAATTTAGCACAGTCCAATATAAAATATCTAAGAAGCTCAATTATTTATTCAAGTATGGTGCATATTTTTTTAATTTTTAATAAGTCGTAGCTACGGGCTTACTTTATTGTCAAATCATCAAATGTACAGACTTTGTCTCAAATGCGGCTGATTATATTTTGATCCTTTTTTTCCCAACCAAGTAAACGCATTTTAATACCTTGATTACCAGAAACGTGTGGGACACCTATAATGTTATCTTATTCTGACTCGCTCAAGTTACTTCAAGAATATCTACTTGTAAAATCTTAAGCAATTTCTTCACAATATTAAATATTTAAAAACATTAAAATTTAATGTTTCAATTCAGCTAGTACTTTAGAGAAAGTAGAATATCGAGAAGATAACGAAGTTACAAACGTATTTACGATGAAATGTGTCGGTCAATTACAATTTGTTCATTAAGGTGGGAACGCACTAGGCGGCAGCGGCGCGACGCGACCAGTAATACCATAATGGAGTGCCGCGTGACGCTTCGCGTAGTTTTGTTGCCGCGTGCGCCTAGTGCGATCCAACCTTTACCACGGTAAACAGAGAACAGCAGAACATCTAAGGCCGCCTGGCGAGTTATTTGCCTTCACGCACGTTGGTGCAAGGTCTGTCAAATAAATGCTAAAATAATACAGGCTAATGCGAGCCGTCATACTTCAATGGGCGTGACCACATTCAAACCGATCACGGCACGTTTGTATGAAGATGTTCTACTGTTCTTATACTGTGCCTTTACTAACCTCATTACATATAGTTTTTTTGCCGTCACTTTGTCGTTCACCGTAGTTCACAACTTAACTTAGTTAGGCTAAACTTGTTTAATGTTGGAAGTTACCCAGTAAACAGTAGTTATCGCCCATTTCCTCCGTTGACACGTACGCTTTAGATCTGATGACTGTGTAGATACCACCCACTGTAAAACAATTACACAGTAGAATAAGTAAAAGGTCAAGCTGTAGTAAATTAAGTTATTGTGATTTTTCTTTCGTCATGTAATATTAAGTCAATAGTTTCGACTCAACTAATGTGAAAAGGACAGTTTGGTATGCAAATGATTAATTTTTGCGTTGTTAGCGCAAATTGAGGTCTCAGGTCCGAACCATATACAGATGAATATTTCTATAATTGGGTACACGACTACATCTAAAATATTTAGTTTCATTAATGTACTCAGAAATTTTAAGGCATTACTACTTCGTAAATGTAAAAAAATATAATATTTTATTTATAGTTTAGTAATTAGATACATCTAAAAAGTACAAAAAATTTAATTCTTTTATCTAAATTAGTAAACAAAACCTACATCATTAGTTTACTTACATCTTATACAAAAACTTTTATTATGGTAAGTATGAACTTTAACGCACAAATATCGGAGATATTTACAAATATGTTCCTGCGGCCATATATTTCATACACTTTAAATAAAATAAACATGGACGTGACGTCATAGCTACGTACGACTTTAGTATGGAGCATTTTCACGGGACTTGCGAAATTTTGTAAACAAATCGCTATACCTTTAAAAATATTGACTTTTGATATACGGTTTCTTCTGAGAAGTTACTTATATTCAGTCGTCTAGCCTATTTTTTTTTTTTTCAAATATCATAAAAAGATTTAAAAGATCATTTTCTATCTTTAAGAACTAAATATCAGAAATAAGTTCTGCAAAAATAATAAAATAACCCATATATTATGGTAAAATGACCTATTGTTGGCATCTCTCCAATTATTGGCCCCTTATTAATTTTTAATTTTGTTTAAAATAAATCAAGATTTGAAGTACAAACTTTGGCCACTTTGCATTATACACAAATGTTATAACCAGTAGAAACGTTTTAAAAAAATACATGCATTTTCCCTATTGGCTATTTGGAACCAACAATTAGATTTTTTTTTTATTAAAAAATATCAGCATCAACTCATCAAGTATCAAACATTTTTTAATTTCAACATTCAAAAACACTATGAAAATTTACGATTGTCCCCACCTTTGTTGGCGACCTCCCAGGCGGTCTCGAAGGTCCACCGATTCTCCTCCAGCGCGGTCTGTCCCTTGTCCATGTAGGACAGCAGGTCGTGCGTGGACTCCGCCCGGTAGAACCGCCGAGAGCTCCGGTCCCGTGACATGTTCAATTATTACCTGGAAACACAGTAGTGAAATGAATAAAGCGCAGTCTGACAACAGTTTTTACTTCATGTATATAATAATATCGGTACTTTTGCCCGCCCGCGCAAATAAAGTATCCCACGGAAACACTTTTGGAGATAAAAAGTAGCCTATGTTTTAATCCAGAGCCTAAACTATTACCATACCCTATTTCATCAAAATCTGTTCAGTACTTTTAACGAGAAAGAGTAACAAACATCCATCCTCACAAACTTTCACATTTATAATATTAGTAGAATACTAAATAGTATAATATGTATATTGTATATCTATCAATTATCTATACTAATATTATAAAGCTGAAGAGTTTGTTTGTTTGTTTGTTTGTTTGTTTGAACGCGCTAATCTCAGGAACTACTGGTACGAATTGAAAAATTCTTTTTGTGTTGGATAGTCCACTTATCGAGGAAGGCTTTAGGCTATATAGCATCATGCTAAACTCAATACGAGCGGAGTACCAATCAAGAATGTTACAAAATCGGGGGTCTTTTTTTCCTTTTGAGAGCTTTCGCTACGTACGCTGCGGAAACGGTTAAAGTTTCGCTAAAATGATGTATGGCAGAATTGTTCCCCTTTAAAAGTTCTAAAAAAAAGTCCGCGACAGTATATGTCTATCTTTTAAGGTTGGCTCACTATAACCTTTTTATACTTACCAAATTTGTTCTAAAAGTAAGCATTATTTGTGAAGGTGTTTTCATAAAGATTATATTAATCCTTATCCAAGTAAATACGTTATTCATTACAAGCATTTAATCTAGAAGAAATTTGCCGTTTACATCATTTGATTTCAATGAGTATTTTAGAAGATATCGCAGTAATAAAATAATCATGCGCGCTATAGTAAGGCGCGCGGAGCGGGCGGGCAGTCGTGAGGTGGAAGCGCTTCTTCTACGTAAATGAAGTCGCGGGTAAATTTTAGCGATATCCCAAAGTAACTATCCCACGCGGACGAAGTCGCGGGGAAAAGCTAGTATTATATAAAAGGCAAAGCTGATTGACTAATGTATCAACGCACAGGCCAACCCATTAAGGCTACAAAATTTAAATAATTCAATCCCCAAGTTGGTAAAATAGGGGATAACATTTTAAAATCTAATTTTACGCAGACGAAGCCGCGGACACTTAATGCTAGTATGATATATTATGATTACATATCACTGGTAGTACTGGAGTCTAGGGTTGTCAACCGTCCTGTTTTCCCAGGACATGTCCTAGTTTTTCAGTGTCCTAGGGTGTCCTGGATAGTTTTAAAGCAGTGTACCGGGTTTTTAGAGCGCACTGATAAGGTCAATTATTTAAAAAATCACGTGCCACTATTACAATTTTTCTTTCTTATTTTATTTTATTGTAATACTTTTATTCAACAGAAAAATTAATATGTAGTGAAAATATGTTGAATGTATTCCATTCAACATATTTTCACTACATATTAAATTTTCTGTTGCAACTCTATGACTGCGTCCTGTTTTTCAACTGAATTTGTTTTTACTACTTCAAATCCTAGTTTTTTTTTTTTTTTGGGTTGCCAACCCTAGGGTGGACCATACACGATCATACATCATCTGCGCGTGAGTCACCCACGCGCACGGCCAAGTCGTTGGCCGAACTTGACAATGCACGTGGTTATTAATATAGAATACGCCTCACACTTGCATAGCCGATATTCTTATCGACATCATTAATCATTATTACAATGTTAGTAGGCTACGACTAATTTATAAGTTGGTAGGTATTGATTGCGGTCTAAAGTTTTTTCGATCCTCATATAGCCTGTTCCCCAATTTTCTAATAAGTGTCGGATAGCTTCGTGTTTTGTCGCTGCTTCTTTATATCGGGTGACGGAGACAAAACATGCAAATAAACTATATCTGACGCTTATTAGACTAGGGTTACACGGTCAGTCTGGCATCAGTTCAGTTCATCAGCCATCCCAGACTGACGAAAGAATGATCGTGTAACCGTGTGATTGACGGACTGATAATATTTTTATGTACTTTCCGGCCATCATTTTGGCGTCAGTCTGAGACTGATGGACTGAACTGACGCCAGAGTTAAGGCCCCCACAGACGAGAGGCCGATCGTTTCAGCTGGAACTGACGTCAGTTCGGCCTGAACGGATTCGAGCACACACACGGAAAAAATCGCATCCAATCCAATTTACGTCAGTTCGGCCTGATCTGATTCGTGCCCACACACGGAACAGTCGCATCAGTCCATTCTGGTTTGCCGCGCGCTACGGTCGTGTTTATCAATTTTGTATTTAAACACCGCGAAAACTCATACAACGCTTATACAAGATACACGCCCGCACAGCAGCGGGTCGGGCAAGAACTGAAGCGATTTGTCCACACACGGTCAGGACAGGCCGCGCGTTCAGGCCGATCGGTCAGGCCAGAATTAATGTTGCCAACTTAGTTATTTTACAAAATTTTACTAAATTGAGTATTTTATTCCCTCCTTGGTAGAAATTTAGTTATTAGTAGTGTTTAAGTAGGAAAGAGCCAGACAGTAATGATATGCAAAATAGCTACTAAATACGTAATATTTCCTAGTATATTTTAATTTAATGGTAAAATTTATAATCAAATTCAATTAATGAAAAAAAATTAATATAATAAAACCTAAAATGCAGTGGTTTTTGGGGGGCTTCAGGAATTCCTAAGTTAAGTAGCCTCTTTAGTAGTTTTTTAGTAGTTTTAGTAGAAATCGATACGAGTTTAGTAGTTTCACAAAAAAAGAGCTGGCCACACTGGAACGAATCGCTTCAGTCCGTACGGCCGCCTGATGCGATCTCGAAATTGCACACACACGATACGATTTTGCATCCGTTCAGGCCGAACTGAAGGTAGACCGGACCATGTATGGGGCCCCTTAGAGTGTAACCTTTCTCTTACATATGCAACTTTACATCAGTAAGTCTATGTCCGGAAGTATAATTTTATATTTTATGTAATTAATGTAATGAAATATGTATGTACACGCTGTGCTACGGCTTGTAATAGTTTTTGGAAATGTACCAAAATGTCCCAAAGCTGCAACTGAAAATAATTATTTGGTACTGAAAAACTGCAGTGATAGAAAAGTGCATGTTTGACCAGTACTACTCACTGGCACAAATTTTTATATTACCTATCAATACTCTTAACGAAGATTGAAAGGGTAGGCTGGCATTACTAATGCCCGGTTTCTGAGATTTTATATCGATACTTTATCTATTTTATAGCGCTTTTATTTGGATGACGCAAACGCGTTAATCCAAAGAAATAGGATATACTCTATGCGTTAACCAATCAAAACCGTTTGCGTCAAAAAACTACCCAGTGCCGGTTTCAGCATTACCAACGCCCGGGGCGATTACATTGAATGGCCCCACTTTTTTTTTGGGACCATTTTGACATTTGATTGACCTAAGATGTCCTGTATTTGACAGTACAAAATACAAATCTTCATTCAAGAAAAAGTCACGCAATTTTAGATTATGCATCGACAAACGACAAACGACGTAAGACAGTATCGCATTGTTACGTAAAAACAGCGCTGTCCGCGCTAAAGGCCATTGGGTCAACCTGTTTACATATTTTCGGCGACATTTCACGGATCTCGGGACGACACATATTTTGTTATAATCATCATCAATTCGCAGAGCCAAACAATACGCAAATTGGACTGCTGCACTGTGTCGTCGCAACACCTAGTTTAATAAAACATAGAAATATCTTGACACATTATCTTTGACACATTATCTTTGAAAACGGCCTTTCGATTATGTAAATCAAGCTCCATAGTGATTACAACTTCCTAATGTCAATAATTAAGTTCAGGTTGGGGAATACCGTCTACAAGGCAAGACCGTCTGCACGCAATAACTTATATATTTTATGAATAGCTATGCAGCTTGAATTGACAGTCGGTAAAACAGTATCATACTTTGGTTAAAATTTTTAATCATAGATGTCGCTGGCAACACTATGATGGGAGAAAATTTGCCGCCATTTTTATTTGGGTTTTGAAGATCCATTAAAAAATCACAGGTGTTGACGAAAAAAAAGAAAAAAGTGATTTATCAAAAGAGTTTTATAAAACAACAAAGTGGTTGGGTAAGTATTTCAATTGTAACTTTAACATGTTTTCGTATTAGATTATTCAAAATGTTCTTAGTTTTGTCACAATTTTCTGTAAAATATTTTCATCCTAAAAACTTTCTAGTTGGGAAGATCGTCTGGGTGGTATAAGGGAAGATCTTTATATGCCGGTCTTGCCTTCAGACAGAGATCATAAACTATTTTGCACCTAATGTAGGTAGGTACCTACTAGGTACGTATGTTTCATTGATCACTTGCTTTTTTTACAGTGAGGTTCGCCTATAAGAATGGTGAGTAACTTTATACGTAAAACATGTAATTCAAGCATAAGAAAATACATGTAATTCAAGCGCCGAACAATTCTAAAGAGTTTGTTTTGTCTGATAATGTTGACATGATTTATTTTTCATAATTCATTTATATTATATTCAACAAAAATCCTATTAATAAACACAATTTGAAATACAATACACACTTGTTTGCACTGTTATACACTGCCTACTTACACAATTATTTCAATTGATATTATTACTATTCTAACCTACCAGATAATATCAGATTAGATTTTTATTTTAGAAATTCTAGTAACTAGCCGAGAAATTATAATCTGAAAGGAAATCCCTTATCTCGTTTTAATATTTATAGGGTAAGACCGGCAAATATTCATGAAAAATGTTTACAACCCCTTATTGCGACGATATGCCGTCTTTATTGTCTCACAGTTAAAGTGCATATTTGAAGGTAAAATACACTTTTTAGATATAAGTTGGTATAAATACATATAACATACCAAGTGACGTGTTAAATGTCAATAGACGGTCTTGCCTCCAATAGCACGGGAAGACCGTCTGCACGCCGAATTTTAAAAAAGGGTTTGTATTTGAAAGATGTGCTATTATATTGTAATTTATGTAGCACAAAATTGTTACTGTTAATATGTTTCAGCACATGGAATACTTAAGATCGGTCTAGAACATACCAAATATTTGTTTTATTAAATTGAGTAAATTTTTCAATGAAGTATGCCGGTCTTTCCCAACCTGACCTTACTGATAAAAACTGATTATGACAAAACACTATTTTCATTGCGAATGGGCTACCTTATTACTTAACTAGCATTTTCCCGCGATTTCGCCCGCGTGACATTTGTTTTTAAACGCTACCTATATTTAGAATAAAAAGCTTTCATCCCCTATTTTACCCTCTAAGAACTTTTGAATTTTAGAAAAAGCTGAAATACATAACTCGTTATTTTTTCAGTACTCAATTCATACAAAAAGTCTACAGAAAAAGTATCATACAAATTTTTATCCCCTATTTCACTGGGACGGGGGTTGAATTTTGAAAAATCCTTCCTTAGTGGAGACGTCATAAGAAAAATACGTGTGCAAAATTTCAAATTTCTAGCCTTAAGAGTTTGGCCGGTGCGTTGATTGATATCAGTCAATCAGCCTTTTACATATTACAATACAATACACCATAGTGTTTCGTCTCGAGGGAGATTTTGACAGCAGATAGCAATAGGTTTAATTTTATCCACAAAATATCCACCTTTTGGGGATCTCAACCCTCAACCCCCCATGGAATAAGTATTTTATGTTATGGTTACTACCTTACGTCGAGTAAACTTAAATAATTTTATTGATGACATACACAGACACACATCAAAATGGTCTCATTTTATTCCTTAGAATATTTTTTACATTATAAAATAATTTATTTTATCAATTATTTACTATAAAAAAATCTAAAAAAATGCATTTGATTCTAAAAGAAAAAGAAAAATTTTGTGACATTTTTAAGGTTCCGTACTTCGAAAGGAAAAAACGGAACCCTTATAGGATCACTTTGTTGTCCGTCCGTCCATCCGTCCGTCTGTGAAGACCCTTTTTCTCAGTAACGCGTCTACTGTTCCTTGGAGCTGTGAAAAAAATCAAACATCTAAACCAACGCAATCAAAAGACATGCCGCTTATGCCGCAAATTTTCAACACTCGCAAGGGAATCAAAACCTACTTCCCGTGAACTCAGAATATTGAAATTTGTTACGAAGCAATGCAATTTACACAATTTATATACCTATAGGTTTGTACGAAACCAACAGTGCGCGAGTCCGACTAGCACCGGTTTTTTCTTATTTTATAAATATTATACAACTAGCCCTTTTACCCCAAAAAATTATTTTATACTTAATTGATTTCCAAAATAGTAATTGATCGTACCTATATAATATTATAAACTTCTGATTCATTTATTTAACCCTAGATTCACATCAAAGTTAATCATCCACAATTATTGTTTACTTTCATTAATACTTTATTATCTTTAAATTACATAATTGTAACGTAGTAACTGGTAACCTATATTATACGTACTATAGATAAAACATATCGCTGGTGACGTCATAATACTTATAATAGTTCAACATCACCACATAGGTAATTACAGTCTAAATTTTTTTCTCTAACACTTCCAAAATAATAATAATCATCGTATTAGAATAAATAATTTAGTTCTCGGCAAAATTTTATGTTCGTCAGTGTTGCCATACCATAAGATTCTTCATTCTCGGAACGAGAAGTTAACTACGGAATCCTAGAAAGGAGCCCTTCACTTTATGAAGAATTCAGTCGTAAGAATTGTAAAAAGGTTTAAAAAAAAAATGCCATACAATAATCTTCAAATAAATTGTAGTATTATAAACACCGCCTTGACATTGTGATAAGAGATCGACTTGATAAGCAAACTTTATGTATGCGCTATTAATAAAAAACAACAAGTTCTACTATGTTTACAACTAGCATTTGCGCGCGGATTCGTCCGCGTGAAAAACTTTAATTACATCTCCTATTTTGCCCTCTTAGGGGTTGACCGTTGAATACGTAAGTCATTATTTTTCCGTACTCGATTCAAACTAAATTTTATGCAAATATGTCCAAGAATTAAGGAATAAAAAGTTTCATATTATAAAATATTAACACATCAATACAGTGTTCCTGACTTTCATAGTCTGTATATAAAGAAAGACATTTCCAGAACATATCGAGGTCACCACCTCAGACTGGAACGAGACCCGGCAAACTCTCTAGCAGCTCATAACTTTCTTAGCAATAGAGTACCTAGTTCAGAAATGAAACATGCTGCCCGAAGATGTTGTTTCAGCACCAACTGTTAACTTTTTCAAAAACAAACTTGACCACTGGTTTCTGTCAAAGCTGACATAAACCAGTGGTCAAGTTTGTAATTCATAAAAGACATTGAAAACATCAAAAAACACAATTCCAACATTGTGAGATATCGTCATATCAGCCAACAGCTGCTCGGCCATAATCAATATAAGAATAAGGTTTTATCCCCTATTTTACCCCCTTAGGGGTTTAATGGAGGGAAGGGAGCTCCGTTTGGTTCGCACTCGAGAGAGTGCAGGTTCGAATCACAGGTTGTGGCGTGTACCAATCAGTCTTTTTCAGATCTCAAGTACATTATACGGACGCTCTTACGGTGAAGGAAAACATCGTGAGGAAACCCGCACATGGTTGGCCCCAGACGTATTGACCAGTCATTCCTCGGACTAGGCTGACTATGTTGTGAGAATGACGTATGTGCTTGGGCAACCATACGACATTTAAAAACCGATTGTCCCAGGCACAGTATTTCAAGAGTGGTTATTTGCTCGGAGAATACTGTACAAATCATCCATTAACGGATGAAAAGTATATAAGTATTTTTTTTTGGGGTTTAATGTTGAAATATCCTTCCTCGTGCGCAAAATTTAAATTTTCTAGCCTTAAGGGTTTGGCCCGAACGTTGATACATATACCCTAAGGACGGCAAAATTGACATCCACCCCGGGCGGCAGACACCCACGCTACGCCACTGTAAGAAATATAAAATTTTATGCGAGATATCACTTAAAGGCGACATGCTCGCCTCGTACACTCAGATTATAAGACAAACACAATATTGTTTTTTAATCTACATTCTACTACGTTGTGAATTCGATAACAGATGTGATCGTGTAATTCACGCGCGCACGCATCGCGAGTCGTGACATCGGTAGATTTAATTAAACGCTTGTGTAACTTCAACTGATAATAAAAATTCGGCTAGGGCGAGTGAGATTCGCGCGCGAATTGATCCATACTTAACGGCAAAATTTAAAAAAATATTTATAGTACAGTGATATGCTTCGAAAAATAGTGGTTACCTGGAAAGCTTTTTAGACCAAAATGAGTTATGAGTGTTTAAGTATACAAATATAACACGGTCACATTAACTAGACGCATGGGATTGATGACGTCATTTTGGCGTTCTGCATCTACAACAGAAACAAACAAACAAACTGTAACACAAAACTAACGAAAATATCGACGCGTGTATCAGTAACAGAGATGCTGACCATAGTGACCTCTATAGGAGTAATAGTGTTCTGTGATAGTGACGTTTGCCCGGCGAGCTAAGGGAACGCGGTGGGAAGCGGGCAGGGCTTTGCATTCCGTTAATGTGACCGCGTTGTACTTTGCGGCGCTCGTACGCCAAAACTATTGACTTTATGGAAAAAAAGGTTAATACATAAATTGTAGGCGTCTGTGGTTTCATTTTGTAATATAACTGTTTTTATCGTAAAATGAGTCGGAAAGGAGATATTGCCAAAAAACTGCTTTTAAGGCGCCATTTTTCCAATATGGTGGCGCGAGCGGCAATAATACGAGGTGGCAAAGTTGAAATTCGAAAAGAGCACATAAAAATCTATAAAATTGCCAATTTGCAAAACTCCCGGAAATCTTTCCAGGTAAAACTACCAAATGATTGTAGTATTAGGGCTCCTCTTTAATAAATTTTTAATTCTGTATTTAGTATATTCAGCGGCAACAGAAAATTTCATCTGTGAAAATTTAGGACGCGTGTCCACGCACCGGTTTCTACGCAGTCCGGCGCGGCGCGGCGCGGGCGCCAGTTATGTATGAAACCGGCTTCCTTTCAGCTTCATAATATATTAAGGCCTCCACAGACAAGAGACCGATCGTTTCAGTTAGAACTGACGTCAGTTCGACCTGAACGGACTCGAGCACACACACGGAAAAAAATCGCATCCGACCCAATTGACGTCAATTCGGCCTGAACGGATTCGAGCCCACATACGGAAAAATCGCATCAGTTCGTTCTCGTTTGCCGCACGCTACGGTCTTGCTTATTAATTTTGTATTTAAACACCGCGTAAACTCATACTACGCTTGTACTCGATACACGCCCGCACGGCCCAGCCAAGGCTCGGGCGAGAACGGAAGCGATTTGTCCACACATGGTCCAGTCCGCCCGTTCTGCCTAGAATTAATGTTGCCAACCTAGTTATTTTACAAAGTTTAACTACTAAATTAAGTATTTTATTCCCTCCTTGGTAGGAATTTAGTTGTTAGTAGGGTTTTAGTAGGAAAGAGCCAGACAGTAATCATATGCAAAATGGCCTAGGTTAGGTACAAAAAAAAAATAAAAAAAATGTTATCATAATTATACATTCGTCCATAATTTACTTAAAACTACCCGTTTAATTACTATATGCATACGTAATATTTCTTAGTATATTTTAATTTTAAACGGTAAAATTTATAATCAAATTCAATTAATGAAAAAAAAATTAATATACTTAACAAAACCTTAAATGCAGTGATTTTTGGCGACTTTAGGGATTCCTAAGTTAAGTAGCTTCTTTTAATAATTTTCAGTTGTTTTTTTAGTAGATTTTAGTAGAAATCGATAAGAGTTAAGTATTTTAACAAACACAGAGCTGGCAATACAGGAACGAATCACTTCAGCTCATACGGCCGACCGATGCGATTTCGAAATTGCACACAGACGATACGATTTTGCATCCGTTCAGGCCGAACTGAAGGCAGACCGGACAGGCCGTGTATGGGACCCCTTATGTACTGCCATCGGCGCCGGACCGCGTAGAAACCGGTGCGTCGACACCCGCCCTTAAAGTATCTAGCTATCATTGTTAAGGAGAAACTTCCAGTGAGTTGGGGACTGACAGACTGAGGGACAGACATAGGTACAACAAAGTCTCTGTAATATGCAAAGGGTAAAAACGGGGGCATATGGAATCCTAACAATGAAGATTGTAAAAAAGCATATATTTCAATAATTCCGACTACATCTAAAATATTTAGTTTCATTAATATACTCAGAAATATTGAGGCATGGCTACTTGGTAAATATTAAAAAAATATATTATTTTATGTGTAGTTTAGTAATTAAATACATAAAAGTACCATTTTTTTTTATTTTGCTAACTTAGCAAACAAAACCTACATCATTAGTTTACTTACTACTACATCATTATGATTTATAGTTAGTATGACCTTAAACCCATAAAATATATCCAGAGATATTTACAAATATGTTCCTGCGGCCGTATACTTCATACATTTTAACCCACGTGTGACGTCACATATGGATACGACTTTTAGTATGGAGCGTTTTTAGGAAACTAAAGAAATTTTGTTTACAAATCGCTGTACCTACATTAGAAAATTTTGACTTTTGATATACGGTTTCTTCTGAGAAGTTACTCATATTTAAGAGTACTATTCATTTATGTAATTTTAAAAAATCAGTCAGCTAGCCTATTCCCAAAAATGAGTGGTCCATGGATTTTTTATTTAAATTTACAGGCGTAAAACTTTCAATTAATGTTTTTCATTTTAGTCCAATTTTAATATGATTACAATGTAGATACATTTTTATTGGCAAATCAATAACAGTAGTGCATAGATTATCCAAGCTAATCGAGGGCATGGTTAACATGACCACACAGAGGACAGTCGCACTTTAAAGCTGTCTGTCCTACTTTCTGTCCCACTGTCCCCAGCAAGGGTAATAATGTCCCGCTTTTACAGACATCAATCTCAACAGTATGAACCTTTATTAATTATTGAAATTCAGTGGTTCTTATAACATTGATTTGAACGTATTTACAAAGTTTGTTTTTCGCTTCATTAAATCATTACATACCAACCTAATATTACCAGTTAAATACCTTAATAGCTGGTTGACAAATTTTAATAAAAGAAAGTTTTATTATATATAACAAGTATGTAAGGATCGTAGCAAGTGGAAAGAAGTGGTCTCTGCCTACCCCTACGGGAAACAGGCGTGATTATATGTATGTATGTATGTATGTAAGTTTTATTGGTCTGGTGGCTCTTTTCTATTGGTGTTGAAAATAGTTAAAAGTTTATCAAACTTGGATGAGAACTTTCGTGTTATGTTCGACCTGTGTTCGACATATCGGCCAATGTTTACACGGGAATTGTAACGTAGTAAAACTATTTTCGGCCTAACAAATTGCTGGCGTTGCCGTCGACGCTGATACGCGATAACACCGCGTTGTAATCTTGAAATAATAAAAATCTTACTTACCGATAAGTATTAAATAGAAAACTCGAGGAAAAACCGGTTTGGTAGGGATAAACCGATTAATTAGTACACAGCACACGTGGCACTACGTACAATTGTTTGTAGAAAAATTATTAGAACTATATTTTATGATATCGCATGTCTACGCGGGTAGAAAATTCAAATAAAAATAAATTTTGTGCAGATCAAACGTCAAACACGGAAACAAACGAAGGTCACCTTGAAAATAAAAACACCGGGCGCTTTACGTCAAATATTTTGTCAACGTGACATTTGACATATTTTCTACTCTTACCAAACTTTTTTTTTTCACAGCGCTGCGGTGCATAGTTGTAGCCATGAAGCATAGATACCAGGAGTCCGAACGGTATAGGCTTTTTAATATAGCTCTACCAGAATCTGATGGCATTTAAAAAAAAAAAAAAAATGTGATTTTCATATGGCAATGTCTAGTATGACCCGTCAAATCAAAGTACGTGATCTGTCAACCGCTGCTAAAATTTTGTGATTATGTTCTTGGAATTTGTTGTTTTTGTGAAAATATCCAAAAAGGCAATTCGATCTCAAGCGAGAAATATTGTTTTCTATGTCTATAGTAAAATACAGAAAGAAGAAGGTGTAAATCGAACTCAATCTTATAATTTAAAGTTCGTGGTAGAGTTGACCGGTAAGTTAGAGTGAGTTGTTTTGATACTTTTAGTTTTTTTATATTTTCTTAGGTAATTATTGTGACTTCTTTAAATGTATTTCCAGTACTACTATAAGGTGTATCGTAGCTGATGGCACATCGAATGATGGTTTGTTTTCCATGCCTGGTAAAAGGAGGAGAGGAGGAAAAAAGAAAATCAACATAAGACAGTTTCGATTTATAGTTGATTAGGAATAAAGTAAACGAGTTCTATACAGTTCGGAAGGAAATTCCAACATTAAATAAACTGTTGCCAATTTAATTGTATGTTATTCGTAATAAATAAGTATATAAAGTAATTCACGATTGATTTATTGAATTTCATGAAATATCATTATATTATTACATAGTATAAAACAAAGTCCCTTTTTTGTCTGTCCCTATGTATGCTTAAATCTTTAAAACTACGCAACGGATTTTGATGCGAGTTTTTAAAATAATAGTCTTTAAGTATTTAATAGTCTTTAAGATATTATAAGATTATGGTAAAATTTATATTCAAGTACTTATTATGTAAGTATATTATCAAGTGGTCGCGCATGTCGTATCGAGGTGATAGGGTCCCATTTTTAACAATTTGCATTGGGCAAACCTAAAAACATGTTCAATATTGTATCAGTAGTATATTGCTGTAAGTAGGTAGAGAATTATTCGCCGAAGTAGTTTTTTCTCCAAGAACACTATTCCACGCGGGCGAAGCCGCGGGCAAAAGCTAGTTTTCTATATTATACACCGAACATTCTTCATACAGTCTTATTATAATTCATGTTCAATAATACTAAAGACATAATTAAATATTAACCAGTATCAAGATCGTTTAATCCAATTTCCCCAGTATTGCACACTACAAATTTTTTTTTCCCTATTTGCCATGAGATTCTGGTACACCTATAATAATTATGTACACAATAATAGGACCAGATCTTAGTTCTCTTTTCTGTCGCTAGGCGTGCGAGACCGACGAGTACCAAGTGTTGCCAATACTATTATACCGAGTGTTGCCAATACTATTATTTATTACAATTATTTTTAAATTACCGTAAGGCAATTACCGTGTTCTACGGTATCTAGTTTTCGAGAACAGTTTCTAAGAATTTCCTAAAACTTTTATATAATAAGATTTCAATCTTTCCAGAGCTGTCAATAGCAACTTTAAACTTCCCGCGTAATTTCAATCGAGTGCATGTCGGACCGTCGCGCGCTCTACCGGCAAAAATCTGTCCCCGTAATTGAGACCATTATTTTAACATTACGTTCGGACTCCTTGTTATCTATACTTCGTGGTTGTAGCCATGAAGCATAGATACCAGGAGTCCGAACGGTATAGGCTTTTTAATAATAATTATGTACACAATAATAGGACCAGATCTTAGTTCTCTTTTCTGCCGCTAGGCGTGCGAGACCGACGAGTACCGAGTGTTGCCAATACTATTATACCGAGTGTTGCCAATACTATTATTTATTACAATTATTTTTAAATTACCGTTAGGCAATTACCGTGTTCTACGGTAAGAACAGTTTCTAAGAATTTCCTAAAACTTTTATTTAATAAGATTTCAATCTTTCCAGAGCTGTCAATAGCAACTTTAAACTTCCCGCGTAATTTCAAACGAGTGCATGTCGGACCGTCGCGCGCTCTACCGGCAAAAATCTGTCCCCGTAATTGAGACCATTATTTTAACATTACGTTCGGACTCCTTGTTATCTATACTTCGTGGTTGTAGCAAACATAATTAAAGGTCTGTACTATTTAAAACAGCAAACATAATAAATTATATTGTACACACTTGTCTTGTTGATTCTCATAAAAATGTACTTCCAAAGAAATAAGGTAATCGATTCATCGGGATATTTTTACCAAGTCAAGAAGCGTTACGACTTTGTGTATGGTATCGTTAGATTCGTCTCAAAAACCCAAGTGTCCTTAGATAGGTACTTCAAAGAAAATATACAAAACTAGATGTTTCCCGCGACTTCGTGCGCGCTAAAGAAAATCCCACGAGAACTGTGCATTTTACCGCGATAAAAAGTAGCTTATGTCCTTCCCCGTGGTCTACTCTATATCTGTGCCAAATTTCACCAAAATCGGTCCAGTAGTTTCGGAGCCTTTTCGATGCAAACAACCAACAAACGGATTAAAACACTTATTTGGTAAGTACGGCACATCCATACCTACTTATATGAATCGAAATCCTAAACAGCTTTTGAAAATACCATACTTACCTAATAATAAGTATGAACTGGGTAAGGGCAGCTAGTTTTATTATGTAAACCGCTATGTCCCTGCAATTAAATCTGTAATATCTTCGAAAATTATCATTTAAATTACATGCTGTAAACTTTACATAATATGTAATATAATATGGCCCTTTACAGTGTATAGGGTTTAGTATTAAGTGGTAAAGGGTCATATTGATATAATGAAGATATTAATTGGGTAAGGATTAATGCTGTATTGCTAAAAATCGCTTCATAAATAAGTCATTAGGTACTTCTCGTAAAAACTAAAGGATAAAAAATGGTAATCGTAGGTTATCCCTAAGAGATAAACATATACCATCGCAGACTTTTTGTAGACCTTTTTAAGATGTACAATACTGTAGTAGGTACATTATTTTGATCTATCTCATAGGGTTCAGCCAGCGTTTGCAATGTAAGCGCAAAAAATGTGTTTATTTAGGACATTTAATTAGAAACCTCTAAAATTATCAGTGTTTCTCTCCTATATTATGCATGATTTAAATGTCACCGTAAAATGGTAAAAATCGTTACATTGTAAAATAACTACCGAGATTGTAAAGGTATGTCGAAAGATTCATTACTATATATTTATAATCTAACGAAATATAAATAAAAATATGTTAAACAATTATAGGCAGGATATTCGCGTCGGAAGTCTATAAACATTTTACAATTTCGATAGTTAAATTACAATTTAACGGTTTTTATAATTTTACGGTGACATATACATAGGTATAAACTATAAACCTTCCTATTGAATTACTCTATTAAAAAAAACGCATCAAAATGCGTTGCGTAGTTTTAAAGATCTAAGCTGTCTAGGGACAGCAGCCTTTATTTTCTACACTAATATTATAAAGAGGAAAACTTTGTTTGTATGTTTGTTTGTTTGTTTGTTTGTTTGTAATGAATAGGCTCAAAAAGTACTGGACCGATTTCAAAAATTCTTTCACCATTCGAAAGCTACATTATCCACGAGTAACATAGGCTAAATTTTATTTTGGAAAAAAATAGGGTTCCGTAAGATATTTGGGTTTTTCGGACACAAGGTGTAAAAAATCAACCAGAAAAGTTACTTATTTTGCGTACGCTGCCTAAACTATAAAAGATAGAACCATAAAATGTTCTCATTAATTGTAGATCTTATAAATATCTACAAAAAAGTCCGCGACACACTATACCTATCTATGTCGAGTGAGGCACAACAACCATTTTTTTATTTAGAAATCTTGAATTTTTTTTGGACTACATTTAAACGCGTTTATTTTACACATGTTATTAATCCTTATCAAAATAAATTATTTCATCACTAAGTACAGTTTATGTAGATAATATTTGGTCTTTGAATGATTAAAATTGGACGTTTGGTTTTGAAGTTATGGCGAAATTAAAATATTACGATTTCTGCTGCACGGCCCGTTGCGAAGTGGGCGTCACCAAGGCGGGGTGCGCGTGCGGGTTAATGTTTAGTTTAGTTTAGTTTAGTTAAATAGTTTAGTTATTTTATAAACATCAAATTGATAATATCTTAAAATATAATACATTATAATATCTATACATCTATACAGTTAAATAAAATTTAAGTGTCTGTTTGTAACTTCAAATTAACAGCTTTTTACATAATTAATCTGAAAGTATATTCGGTACTTACAATAAAATACTTTTTTTTTTAATTTTTGTCTGTCCGTCTGTCTGTCTGTCAGTCGGTCTGTCTGTCTGTTTGTTCCGACTAATCTCAGAAACGGCTGGACCGATTTTCATGGGACTTTCACTAGCAGATAGCTGATGTTATAGGGTCTAACATAGGCTACTTTTATTTTAGGGTTCCGTTTAAAAAAATAGGATTCCGCTTGCGTTAGTCATAAATAAAGTCGCGGGTAAATTTCAGCGATATCCCAAAGTATTGTTCCACGCGGACGAAGTCGCGGGCAAAAGCTAGTATACTATATAGTGATGATGCGAGGGCACAGTCAAATCGTACTAGTAGTGACCGTTTTCAATAAAATAATATTTAACATACATTATAATATCATTTATTACATTTTAATAACAACAAAATTTAATGTAAACACTATCCCCCTTACTAATAAACGCTGTATAAGCTTTGAATAGTTATACAGTGTTTTGTTCACATCACACAAGTGACATGTATAATTCGATAAAAGGAGACAAAACACTATATAACTATTCAAAGCTTATACAGCGTTTATTAGTAAGGCGGTATATAGTAGGTTAGTAAGGTGGCACACTTTTATCACATGAGAAAGGCTACCTACATAGTAGTAGATAATCATTCTAGTCGTTCGTTTATCAGTGATTAAAACCACTAACAATGTTTATGTTCTCTAAAAAAAATTACTAAAGTTACTGTAATTACCAACTATTATACCTCAATTTTGAAGAGTTAGTACCATGTCAACTTCTCTTTTGTTGACATACCTATAGCTACTATAACATTATGAAAATAATACTGATTTCACTTTATAGTATTTTTATGACAATTTGGAACTGACACAATCCAAATTAGTGAATGTTATCCTTATACATACGAGTTCTAACATAGTATTATTATTAAAGTATTTATCTATGTACATCAACGACACGCCCTTCTTCGTCAATATCAATTAAAATACAAATATTCAACATTTTTACAGAGTAGCGAGCAACAGTGAATCGCGTCTTGGTGGAAGGCTTCGTAGAAGTGTATATGTCACCCTAAAATTGTAAAAACCATTAGATTGTAAAATAACTAACGAGATTGTAAAAATATGTTGTAAGATTAATTACTATATATTTATAATGTAACGAAAAATAATATGTTAAATTATAGACTGAATATTCGCGTCCGAAGTCTATCAATTTTAATATTACAATCTAACGTGTTTTACAATTTTACGGTAGCATATACAAAAGTACTGAACTGAGATCTCAGATCCGTCAGACTCACCTTGATAAAATATATACCATGTAGTAGTATTAGTATGTACAATGAACGGATGCATAGACGCTAGTTTGTGTCGTGGGCCAATTTTTAGGTACAAGATGCTAAAGTTGCTGAAAATTGTAATCACTTTTCTAATATTCTGATAAAGTATCAATTTTTTTTTTTGGTTTTAGAATAATGTAAGGAACAAAACTATTTGAAGTCATTTTTCTCTAAGCCTAGTATGAACAGGGATAAAAAGTTAAGTTTAATGATTTTTTTTTTTACGTGGATGATTTTCCATTTTTTTTTCATGAAAACTGCAACAAATAAATAAGTAAAAGGTGTAAATTTCATTTTATAATATTTAATTGACATTATTCTACTATAAGTTAGAATAATTTCAAAGGCTCTAAGAAAAGTTAGCACAATTTTTTTGTACCTATGGCATCCTGTACTTGAGCAGGTATGAATATGTTTATTGTACACACTAATTCTACAATATGATATATATTTTATCAGTAATGTCGAGCATTAATTGTTGTTTAGCCCTTGGAACCTCATTGTTATATTTGATATCAGTAAGCCAGAAGTGGTAAATGGACTGTATGGACTGAGATCCGGGCCCACCAGACTCTTTATATTCTTACGGATAAAATGTATATCATATTGTAGACTGTACTGTACCAATAATTCAAATATAATTTGCAATCTGAACGTTTTACGTTTTAAATTTTAATCTAAACTTAGTGGTGGACTAGTTTCAAAATCTTCACCAAACGGGTCGTCTTTCGACACATTTTGTTTAGAGAAATTTAATTTTACAGGATTTACAGTTCTTCTTTTGTATGGTAGCACTGGACTAGTGCACTTGTTGTTGTTACATTTTTCATCGTCAGAATTATCGAGAGCTGAACTGTCGTCAGTTTGTGGTTTCACAGAGGACAGTTCGTCATTTTTTGTTAGGCTGTGAAACTCGGTCCTTGAAATCAGCGGACTCCTGTAAGGCTTTACGGCGTTTTTACTCTTATTCACTATATTAATTGAACTCAAAGGTGGTGGTTCACCGTATTTTTGTAATTTTGCAATACGTTCGCTTATTTCTTTTTTTCTTGATAACGCTTTCGGAGGTAGCACTGTATCTGATTGTTGGAACGTCGAGTCGAAGTCCAGCCCGTTAATGTTTAAGTTAGGATCCCCGTTGGGCGAGTTTATAAAGATTTTATTCTTTGACAGATTATAATCGGAGTTATTGAAACGATAGGGCGATATATTTTCGATGTTACCATACCTCATATTGACAAGGTTATTTCTTAAAATTATACAGTCCTGTATGAATTTTCTCCTGTCTAAAGATAAAAATTGTTTCGATAAATCTTCGCATAATTTTCTACAAACATCTATTTTTGGTGTCTTCGTGAAATAAGTAAACTCTGTAGCCCGATATTGAGGAACGTTCTTCCTGGTGTTGCCAGACCGTTTCTGCAAATTTACACATGCAACAACTTGCTCTGTTTCCAAAATATTTTCAAACCCGAACTTTTTCAAACCACCCCAAAAATTAATGCAAATTATTTTCTTATTTGCATCCGCGAGAAATACATTTTGGAAAAGTTGTTTCTTGCAATCGAACTCCTCGACTGATGGCTGTATATCGAACACAAACCCGACCGAATCGACCTCGTTGTAGTCTGTAGCTATATACGGGTTTTGGTACAACTCCTGTATTGAATAACACTTTCTCTGAAAAGTCCTCGCGATATTTAACATTGTATCATTAACTTTAGAAGTTTTACGAAACAGGGATTGCTTTCCAGCTGATATTTGTATTTCCGAATATCTGAAATGAAATAAAGTTGTATAAATAACAATGACTGATTGTTATCAGTGATTAATCCTTACTTAATATAAATGTGAATGTGTTTGTTTGTTTGGTTGAAAGCGTAGTTTTCACGTAAAAATTACTTAACCAGTCATCTTCAAATTAGGCACAGATATAAAGTAGATCACGAGCAAGGACTTAGGCTACTTTTAATCGCGGGAAAATTATCGGTTCACGTGGGATACTGTATTTACGGGGGCGGAGCCGCGGGCAAAAGCTAGTAAAAAATAATAATAAACAACTTTTTAGAGAATTATACTAACCTCACGGCCGTAGGAACGACATTATGTATATCCAGCCACGTGCCCTCTTTGCCCAACAAATGTAGCAGCGACTCGTGAGGCCTCCAAACAGTTATCATAGCTGTAACCGTAATTAAAGTATATATCTTAGTAGCTGACCCAGCAAACGTTGTTCTGCCAGTACTATGAACTGAAATTTCTCAACATTTAAACCTTCCCTGAACTAAAACGATTATTTTAAGATCAAAATTAGCCAAATCGATCCAGCCGTTCTCGAGTTTTAGCGAGACTAACGGACAGCAATTCATTTTTATATAGGTATAAGATATAAGATAGATTACGACCGATTCTCAGACCTACCAAATATGAAAAAAATATTCATAAGAATTGGTTAAGCCGTTTCGGTGTGTGTCCCCAAACACTATGAGACGAGAATTTTATATATTATTAGATATAGAACGACAAAGAAACACTAAACAACATTTATATCTGAAAAAAAAATGGATAGAAGTTTGTAAATATTTATAAGTAAATTAGTTGGTCTGTTGAGCTGGTCAGTTGTTATCTCATAAAATTGCTTACACTCATAAATATTGAAATAGTTTGTATGTCAATAATCAATAATTATATATAAAACAAATCATAATTTTAATACATTGTTTAGCTAGAATCCTTCTGTTACATATATTCATTATCAGTAACATCTTTCGCAAATCAAATGATTTATTGATTATTACACTTAACAAGCAGTACCTTTTGTGACGTTCTGCTTATACACATCGGCGACTCTAATCTTCAGCATGGCCACCACGTTCCTCGTAACATTTAAGCCCCGTTTCTTCAAAGCACTTTGTAATTTAGACTGGAGATCTTGGAGGGAAATCTCGCGGCGCTTATCGACGTAGTCTTGTAATATTTTAGCTTGCGAATGTGTAAGACTATCCTGCAACGTTTAACGACCTTAGTATTTGTACTTCTGCAAATTAACACGTTTAACGACCTTAGTATTTGTACTTTTGCAAATTAACCAGGAGCGAAGTTGCGGCAGAAAGAGGCGGTTGCAATATTTGATGATAAATTCCTTACTTTGAACTCTGCCGGATCCCTGCTCTTCTTCAACAACTGATATATTTGTGACCCACTCTCCAGGCTTTTTCTGTCATCGTCCACACTGTCACATTGAGAGGCCTATAATCGTTTACAAATATTATTTATATTTATACATATGTTACAGCCAAAGTAATAAATCCGGATATTATATATACTATCCAGCCATTATTTATAATGTCTACTCAATTGAGACAAAGTGATAAATGAGACAGAATTAATCACATTAACTAGCAATTTTATATAATATCTTCGAAGAATTGGTTAAAGTAATAAAACAAGTAGGTAAAGGTAAAGATTATAAAATCGTATTTCAATCTGCCTTATTTAATAATAATAGGGTATTATCCTATGATGAAAATATACATCAGATTGTTGATATTTTATCGCTAAACATTAATTTAAACCACTTTAACCAACTTTTTACACAAAAATATGTATGATTTTTATAAAATATCAAAAATAAAATTATGAATTTTTCACGTTTGACCACGTGACTAAAAACGCACGAGATTGGAATGTGACGTCATATTCTTGTACTTCTTCTTTTTTTTTTAATGGCCTCCCGATTTCCATAAAGAATAGCCAGCATCAGAATCATTATCGTCATGCGTCAGCGAGTAAAAGCCACTTTTTCCGCATTTCAGTGTTCTTTTGTATGGTTACAGAGATTTTCCCCGGTGTTTTAATATACGTATTAGTACATTTTGGCACTGCGTACCATTTATAAGGCATTTTTAATAGGCTTAAAACATTTACTGACAAACGTAAACTGTAGGTAGGTAGGTAGGTAACAAGAATGTGACGTCATGACAACACATTATAGCGTTTTCGCGCCTATAATATTAATTTAAACTTTTACACTAATTTGCAAGGAAAATAAAGAAATTCACAAAAAATGGTTCAAACTACTAATGTATTTTGGTATTAGGAACAATTTGACATACTTTTCAAAAACTTGGAAAATACCCTATTATAACGTTTATTATAAGAATTATAATAACATTGTCATAGATACAATTTTATTGTGATCTATATAAAGTAATTTAACTTTATAAAGTACATTTAAAGCTCACTAGCCATAAAACAAAAAAAAGAGATCTTGATACACCATGATGAATTTATAGTCACCATCAGCTTGTGACTGCATGTCTGTCAGATCAGCTTGGTACCTTCAATTAAGCTCGTTACTGATAATCGGTTTTATAACAAGGCCTTTTTTTGGCAAACTTTTTTTTCTGACAAGATTCACACAGATTCAAATATACTGTGACGAGTTCAGCAGTTATATTTTTATATCTTAATTTTAACTCTTTCATCATTCTGACTCTAGCACTATGTCCTATACTAATATGACAGTCGTGGATTATTTGAACAGTTTCGTCTAAATTTCCTATTTCCTATTTTTATCTTCCTATTTTGAAGAATATTGCAAGTAAAACACGTAGTTTTTAATAATTTTTTTACTCTAAATTAATAAGTACTCATGTTATCGTTATTACTTATTACTTAATTTATTTACGTTAGCCATTTCTGTTGCCGGATTAAAAATAATATGAAGTACATAGGTACAACCGTCAGTCAAATCTTGTATTAACATGTAATAAATTATGATTTGTATTAAATTTGTTTCTGTATTTAGTTTTCCTATATTTGTATACTTTATAATTAATAATTTCTATATTTGGTAATTTTTGATTCTCAACATTATAACCAACTTTACTCCGAAATTGTTCACAATTTTATATGTCTTGGCACTAGTACCACACACTAAATTTTTAATTTAAGGGTATTCTTCTTCAATGTTGTTTTTGAGTATCATTTGTTACAAGTGGTGAATGTACCAAAAAAAATACCATTAAAGTTGCAATTGTACTAATATTATACCGATATTTAGTAATATACTAAAAATATACTGTCACCTTTCTTCGGAGCCTCAAAACCAATTTAGTACTGAAAATACCAATAACCTAACCTAACCAAGAGCATGTCAGGACATGTCTAAGGAGGGTTCCGTAACTATAAACGCGTAATATGCTTTTATTTTAATTACTCCAAAAGTTACTGTCCGATTTGGTTCAAAATAGTTTTCCTAAAGAGTTTTTAGCATGATCTATCAGCATGGAAATTTGCAAGTTTCTATCTCCTATAGTTTAAAAATGCTAGGGGGGGGACCAACTTACAAACTACTTTGGAGGCCGATTACTCGAAAATGGTCAACTTTATAAAAAAGTAACGTATGAAACCTTGCCCTTATTTTAAAAGATCTATTCTACGATACCCCACACGATGGGGTAGAGTGAAAAAATATTTTTCATCCCCACTTCACATGTATGGAGAGCCACCCCTAAAATATAAAATTATAATTTTTTTATGATCCCGAAACCGTGATCTATATACAATCTATAACTGCACCAAATTTCATCAATTTATATTCATAATTACAGGAGCTAGAGGCGCGGACAGACAGACAGACAGACAGACAGACAGACAGACAGACAGACAGACAGACAGACAGACGGACAGAGCGAAACTATAAGGGTTCCTTAAGTATTACGGAACCCTAAAAACGGTCACCCGTTCGATCGCGATGATCACGCCACTCTACATGCCGTCGCGACGGGATGTAGAGTGGGAGGGGTAACAACGCAGTTGAATCATGTTTATTACTTTAGCTAACTTTGGCCCGCTATTATGAATAATATCCGGACAAAGTGATTAATTTATCACATTATCTAGACAATATTGTTATTATATATAATGACCAGTTATTATGTATAATAGCTATTTAATCACATTGACTGTAACACATACATAAAAATATAAAGATAAAAGGTTTTTAAACTATATTTAAATTTTAAAGTCGAAGTTATAAAACAGCCAATGAGGGTTTTTAAATCGTGACATCTCACATCTATTTGACACGACAAGGACCGTCGTGCTACCAAGTGTCGCCTGGTGGCAGAAAAAGAATCGAAAATTCTTATTGACCGTTTTTGATACCACTTACGCCACCAGATGACGCTTTGTGTGCGTTGGGTCTGCCCTAACGAAACGAAGAAAAAATATCAAACACCATTGTTATCAATGTTATCATACATATTCGTTTTTTTTTTTATATATTTTATACTCCTAAATACTTCTTGTGAAAAATGTTTCTTATTTTGTCTATAAATGAAGGGCCATTACAGAGTATATACTTTCAATCTTTGAGGCCAATAATTGGGGGGATGCCAACAATAGGTATCTTCGCCTACCTGCATACAAAATTCTTTTTCAACTTCTTCATAAATTTTTTCCAACATTGTTTCTCTCTCCATTTCATACTTTATTTGATATAAGTTTTCTAAGCGCTCTGATCTTGTCACTGCAAAATCATTGTAAATAATTAACGTCAACCTCTTGGTAGGGTGTTGTCTGAATGAAAAAATTATTTTCCATATTGTTGAATTACCTGTACTTCCATCATCGAATTTCTCCACATACAACATGGGATACACTCTAGTGACGATTACCCTCAGCTGCGATATTTTTCCGCCTTCCGGCCTGACAGCTGTCAGATACGACAAGATGGCGCCGTTGCCGTGGAAACCAAGCTTTGCAGCCCAATGTGCCCGACGAGTAGAGTTGCCAAATATTTTTAATCGAACTGATGACGTATCCTACAAAGATGTTAATACTTTCCGATTACAGGCAATTTTTATTGACGACTAGCTGTCCCGACAAACGTTGTTCTGCCTTAACTATGAATTTGTCAATGTGTAAACCTTCCCAGAACTGATACGATTATTTTAAGATCAAGATTAGCCAAATCGGTCCAGCCGTTCTCTAGTTTTAGCGAGACTAACGAACAGCAATTCATTTTTATATATAAGATAATAAAGACACATGAGGTTAAAGCTGGGAGTATATAAACCGGAATCTGGCGGGCCCGGGAGAATTCAGAGCACTGAAAATAGAACTCTGCGCTAATACAATAGAGTTGAAAATCGAAGTGTCGGTGTCGTACTGTCATATATGACATTGTCACTTGACACTTGCGTGTTCGATATTCAGCTCTATTGTACTAGCATATGGTTCTATTTTCAATGCTCTGAATTTTCCACGGCCCGCCGAATTCCGGATAATATAGTCCCAGCCTGAGAAATAACAAGAGTCAATGACTATAGAATCTACATACCTCCCAAGGAGCAACGCCTTGTTCGCAGTTCAGTAGTTCCGCGCCATGTGTAACCAATTTTGTTCCAGTAGTGATTTTACCCTCACAGACCAATTTTATAAGCATTTTGTCTAGAGTCGCCTTTACACAATACCAACCATCCGACAGAAGCAGTTCGACATTCTCGGCTGAATCCAAAGTCCTAAAATATGGCATTTTACATAATTATAGACGTACAAAAAATATACTGTACCTATGTAAGTATTATTTATAATTGTTTAGTCAAAATCCTATTTGGTAAAATACAGAATACTTACTCAGTAACACTGACACCATCTTTATAAATATTAACCACTTGCAACACCATTCGTCTAGAAGGCACTTCGTCTTTTTCCAATATTTTTCGTATCGCCGGTCTCTCAACATTGTACAGTTCTCTTTCATATCTATATTTTAGTTGTTCCATAACATTACAAACAGAACAGACATTTTGCATAGTGTTTGGGAACCTTTTTTCATAGGAAAGAAGTTTCAAAGTAATAAGTTTTATGTGATTCTCTATCCAACCATCAGGTATTATATTTTTGTTAACTAATTCTAAGAAACATTTTTTAATATTGACTGTGGTCCATTTGGAATAAGATATTTCATTACGAGCACCAAAAAATTCTAAACTTGAAATATTATCAATATTATAATTTACTTCTTTACAAGACTGTATTGCATTTGTAACTATTTCCGTCTCATACACATCTAATAATTTGTATTTCTTATATTTCTTATAATTAGAACTAAAAATAAATCTATTTATTTTTTCAGTTGGTTCACAGTCTGCTTCGAATTTTGGTTGATCAGCAAATTTTGTTTTCATCTTTTTTGCCTTTGGGCACGATAAAATTGGACTACCTGATCTCTTATGACAAGGGCTTTTATTTAAAAAATCTTCTGTTAACATGGTGTCATTAAAATTTTGTATAACTTCAGTATTAATCATGTCATTAAGATCAAAAATTTTAATTGGTGTTTTGTCTTTATTGACAACAGTTTTTCTAGCCTCCAATATGTTTCTTTCGCATTGCAGCCCACTGGTTCTTGTTTTAACAGGTGCATTTTGCATGAACGCGATATCATAGTTTATTTTTTGTTTTATCATACTCTTTAAGTTACTATCTATATCTTCAAATATAATTTTGCTCTTTTTTAAAGCTTCTTCGGAGAAATTAACAAGTTTATTATTAGCAGTTTGGAAACCGATCTCATTAAATGCAGTATTTTTTACTACCTGATTTTCTGGTAAATGATTATCGCAATCTTTAGTGGTAATATCTTTAAATATTTTTTTACTCTTTTCAAGTGCCTTGTCTGATATTTTAACTGGATTATTACTGGCTGTCTTAAAACCTTGAAAGGCATTATTTGTACTAGTTAATGCAATGAATTCCTTTTTTTGATGTTTGAATTGATCTACATCGCAATTATTGCAATTATCAATATCTTGAAATATTTTTTTACTCTGTTCAAGTGCCTCGTCTGATATTTTAACTGTATCATTACTGGCTGTCTTAAAACCTTGAAAGGCATTATTTGTACTAGCCAATCCACTGAATTCCTTTTTTTGATGTTTGAATTGATCTACATCGCAATTATTGCAATCATCAATAACTTGAAATATTTTTTTACTCTGTTCAAGTGCCTCGTCTGATATTTTAACTGGATTATTACTGGATGTCTTAAAACCTTGAAAAGCATTATTTGCACTAGCCAATCCACTGACTACCTTTTTTTGATGTTTGAATTGATCTACATCGCAATTATTGCAATCATCAATATCTTGAAATATTTTTTTACTCTGTTCAAGTGCCTCGTCTGATATTTTAACTGGATTATTACTGGCTGTCTTAAAACCTTGAAAGGCATTATTTGCACTAGCCAATCCACTGACTTCCTTATTTTGATGTTTGAATTGATCTACATCGCAATTATTGTAATCATCAATATCTTGAAATATTTTTTTACTCTGTTCAAGTGCCTCGTCTGATATTTTAACTGGATTATTACTGGCTGTCTTAAAACCTTGAAAGGCATTATTTGCACTAGCCAATCCACTGACTTCCTTATTTTGATGTTTGAATTTATCTACATCGCAATTATTGTAATCATCAATATCTTGAAATATTTTTTTACTCTGTTCAAGTGCCTCGTCTGATATTTTAACTGGATTATTACTAGCTGTCTTAAAACCTTGAAAGGCATTTTTTGTACTAGCCAATCCACTGAATTCCCTTATTTGATGTTTAAATTGATCCAAAACCCCTATTTTGGTACTAGTCGATCCATTGAATTCTCTTTTTTGATATTTGAAGTGATCCAAATCGCAATTATTGTACACTCCCATATCTTGAAATATCTTTTTACTCTTTTCAAGTGTCTCGTCTGATATTTTAACTGGATTACTAGTGGCCGTCTTTAAGCCTTGAAACACGTACGTTGAATTTGCCAAACCACTAAATTTATTTATGGGTATTTTAAATGACTCTTTAAACTTGTCTTGATCACGAATTTTATTTTCGACTATATTTTTTGACTTAATTAAAGTTTCTTTCAAAATTTTAGCACGTTTATTACTTTCCGTATTAAATCCGGCATTAGAATATGATGATTCTTTATTACGATAATTGTTTTCAATTTCCTGTTCAACATCAAGATCCAACATCCTTTTTGTATTTGTATGATTCTTTAAAGGGTTATTTTCAGCAATTGATGAAAAATCTTTTAAAGATTCTATAGACCTTATCTTTTTATCATATTCATCTCCAACATTTTCTTTATAATTATCTGCATCATGTTTTATTAGGCAAAATTCTTCTAAATTTTTTCTCGACTGTTTAAAACCTTCCCCTGAAATATTTATAGCATTATTAGAGGCAGTTTGAAATCCTTGGCAGAATTCTTTTTTACAATCTAAGTCATGTAATGTTTTACTACATTTAGACATGCTTCCTTTCATAACATTTGATTCACATGTAGTACTTTCAAAACCATAAGATCTTTGTGTAACTAATTTTAGAGTCTCCATTTTCTGGCCTGTTTCGTTGTCATTATTAATTAAGATATCATTATCATAATTAAATTCTTGTAAAAAATTTCTTGATTTCATTAAAGCCTCTTTTGAAATATTAATAGGGATATTAGATGCAGTTTTAAACCCAAGTTTTATATCAACATCATTTTTTCCGACTTCAAAAAGTTGTTTTTCACTGTGTGTTTTGTCTATAGTTTTATTCTTATTCGGATTTTGATTTTTGTCTATGAGAACGAACGGCAATTCAATATCTTGATATATTTTTTCAGATTTTGCATAAGCTTCATCTGAAATATTTATTGGTTTGTTAGAAGCTGTTGTAAATCCCTGAAAATGATTATTTCTCACATTCTTACTGTCGTATATTTTAATATCGCGCTCATCCACTGTAAGACTACTTTGGAAATGAAATTCGTCTAATATTTTTCTAGATTTGACAAGAGCTTCCTTAGAAATATCTATACATTTGTTTGAAGAAGTTTTGAAACCTGTAAATAGCTGATTTATTCCGATGCCATTACTGTTTGTTTTATCTGTTTCGTATTCATTTGAGTACAATTTTTTATCATCCATATCTAAATTCTTAATTTGTTTTTCTTCTTTGCCCAATTCATTTTGTTCTTTATTTGAAGTAGAAGTTTGTACTCTACAAAGATCTGAATGTGCATTTGTATTCTCATTTGACTTGAGTTGTACTTCATTGTTAAATATTATCTGCTGATTAGACACACCTAAATTAGTATGAAGTTTATTGTCATGTATACATAAGTTCTCTTCAAATTCCTGCATCATGTAATCATCTATTTTAATCTGTTCTTGAGTATAAGCATCTATCGTATTTGTTTTAAAGATTACATTTTCGTCACGAGGTCTAATCCCGAATAGTTTGTTTTCTTTGTCAGGACTATAAATCATGTTATTAAAAGCATTATTGCCTATTTCGCAGTCCTCAGTACTTTCAGCTTTTTTTGGGTCTTGTTTAATTCTTCTCTCGTTTAATTCACTATCATATGCTTCGACTAGTTCGGATAAACTTAAGGAATTAATTGGTTTTTTGGTATCATAACTATCATTCAGTATACTCTTGGCTCTTGTAAACGAATCAGTTAAGACCTGTATTGATTTATTGCTAGCTGTTTGAAATCCTACATAAATAGTTTTATCTGGTAAATGTTCTTGTTCATAAAAAGATGTCTGCAAAGCACAAGTCAAAGGTAATTCTTCTACTTGATTGTGATCATTGTCAGTTTCATTACTACTGAATAGAATATCTTCTTCAATGAACTCATCATTATTGGGTAAATCAAAATTTGTGTGCCTTTTAATTTCTTCTTGATCAGTTTTTAATTTTAAAACTGGACTAAGACGGATGGATTCAGAATCATATCTTATGTCATCATATTGCCTTTGTTCTGATGTTACTTGTGGTTTGTTGTCATGTAACATTTTAAAGTTGATAATTTTTTTCATTGCTTCTACATCAGAGTAATTATCATGAACTATGGGTGCAGCTATGGCTTCAAACTTCTCAAAAGACTCTAACAAGAAGGAAGTGTTGTGTTCACATTTTGTCTTTTTTGAAAGTAATAAAGGACTTGAAGAGATAGCTTTGCAATCTGATACAAAGTTCTGCATATTACACACATCAATAGAATTGTCTTTTTTATTTTCTTCATTTACCAAATGTTCACGATTGTATGGAATAGTTTCTTGAATCAATTGTAATTGTGGTGGTACATCAATTTTTAATACATCAGGACTAATACTTTCACCATCAATATTTGATTCCACTTTGCTCTGACTCCTAAGTCTAAAAGAATTCTCAAATTCTTGAGTTACACCAATGCCGAAATCTGTTACTGCTTCAGCATCCTTAGTTGTTAATAAAAGTTGTGTGTCATATCCACAATTATTCTCAGATGTACTTGCAACCAAATGTTTCTTTTGCTAAAACAATATATTAAACATGCATTTAATTTAAATGAGAAGTAATGAAAAGAGCATAATTTATGTTTTACATAAATGTATAAACGACGACCTCTGTGGCTCAGTTGGTTGAGCGTGTTGGTGCTCAAGCCGGGGGTCGCGGGTTCAAATCCCGCCGAAGGAACAAAAAGTTTTTCTGTGTTCCTGGGTCATGGATGTGTATTAAATATGTGTATTATATAATAAAAAGCTTAAATATGTGTATAGTATAAAAGTATTAAATATATTTCCGTTGTCTGGTACCCGTAACACAAGTTCTTCGAGAACTTACCACGGGATCAGATTGACGTGGTGTGAAGCGTCCATAATAATAATAATAATAATAAAGCCATTTATTCCATATCAAGGTTTACATTTTGGTTTTTAATTAATTGTTAGTTGTGTTAGTTTAGTGCTTAAACTTAAGTGTTAGTAAGGTTATTTTTTCTCTTCCCCTGATATGGTCCCTTTTAGGGTAAAGGCCTCCTCCAATGTCTCCCACTGTTTTCTTTCTGTGGCTAAGGTTTGCCAGTTTGATCCCGCTATGGCTTTAATGTCGTCCTCCCATCTTTGTTTGGGGCGACCTACCTTCCTCTTTCCGAATGGGCCTTTCCAGTTTGTGCTTAGGATTGTCCACCGAGCATCTCTGAATCTAGCAACATGTCCTGCCCATCGCCATTTCGTTTTTAGACAGTGTTTGAGAGCATCTGTTAGATTAGTTTTTTCTCTAATTTCTGAATTTTTTATTTTTTGTATCCTTTTCAGCTTTAAGATACTTCGTTCCATGGCATGTTGTGTGACATTTATCTTGTTTTTAATTTTGTTTGTGTAGACCCAAGTTTGGCAACCATAGGTAAGGCTAGGTATAGGTCGCGCAACGGTTTATGAGCGCTCAGTGAAAGTGGTGGGGATCGTTCGCGCATGTGACCAATAGCAAAAAATATATATTACTAATGAACCAATAGCGTGTCGGCAGCCACGTTCGGCATGCTTCGGCGCATCCACACCTCCCCGCCCGAGCCCGCTACCGCCAAACACACCGAAAAACTGACTTCTGCGCATACCCCCTCTACTTTTGTCGAAAGATCTTAATTCGTTGCGCGACCTGTAATATGCATGTGTCCATGACTATTTTCTTTAGGATAGGGCTGTAATTTCCTTTAACAATTTCCTTTTGAGACCAGTATTTTTTCCAGGCAATACTTACTCTTCGGTTTACTTCCTCTTCGTTGCTGTTTTTGTTAAGTGATACTTGCTTTCCAAGGTATATATAGTTTTCTACGTATTCGATCTGTTTTCCATCCACTGTTATAATGCTTTGAGTTTTGTTTGTGATTATTTTTGTTTTAGTGGCGTTCATTTTAAGCCCTACTTTATTGCTCTCCGAGTTGAGTTCTCTTAACATTTGTTCTAGACTTCTCGCTGTTTCGGCAAATAGTGCGATGTCATCCGCGAATCGTAAGTGACTGAGGTGTTTATCTTTTATTCGTATACCCTTATGTTTCCAATTTAGATTTTGAAACACTCCTTCAAGTACCGCTATGAATAATTTAGGGGATAAAGGGTCTCCCTGTTTCACGCCTCTTCCGATTTTGATTTCCTTTCCTCTGTGTTCAAGTCGTACTTTACTTTTGCTGTTTGAGTATATGTCCTTGAGTATGTCTATGTATGTGTTGTGTACATAGCAAAGCCTTAGTGCTGACCAAATTGCGTTATGAGAAATACTATCAAAAGCTTTTGCGTAGTCCACAAATGCTATGTAAATAGGTCGGTTGAATTCTTTGTATTTCTCTATGATCTGTTCGAGAGTGTGGATGTGGTCACAGGTCGAAAAGCCTGACCGGAAGCCTGCTTGTTCTGGCGGTTGTTTCAGTTCTATAAGTGGGGATAATCTGTTTTGGAGTGTCGAAGTAAAGAGTTTATAGATGCTGGGTAACAAACTTATTGGCCTATAGTTACCGATATCTAGCGGGTCTCCTTTCTTATACAGAAGAATTATGTCTGAAGTGCACCATTGTCTGGGCACTGTTTTTTGATTTAAAATCATGTTGAAAAAGGTTGGTTAGGGGGGTCAGAAGGATATGTGCGCCTATTTTGAGTGCTTCGTTGTTGATATTGTCTGGGCCAGGACTTTTATCTTTTTTCAGTCTTTTGAGATGTTCCTGAATTTCATTTGTACTAAATGGTGTTACTTCTGGCAGTAATAGGTCTTCTGTTTTGTTTGTTTCTGGTAAGTCATCGTCTTGTCTTTGGTACAGTTCTCTATAGTATGCTGTTGCACATTCTAGAACTTCTTTTCTTGATTTTGTTTGGTTTTGATTATTATGAAGTTTCTGAATCCAATCTTTGTGTGTTAGTAGTTCTTTAGTAGCTCTTTTTGAACTCCTATACAAAGTTAAGTTTTTTTCTATAATTTGTTGCCTGTATGTATTGTAGTCGTTTCGTATGGCTTTGTTAGTTATTTTGTAGATATTAGTAATTTCTTTTCTTGTTTCTTTAGTTTTGTGCTCAAGTGATATCAGTTGTTTCCTTCTTTTAATTAGGTTTTTAGTATTTTCACTCAGGATTTCATTTGTTGTTCCATTTTTATTTTGGTCTTTTTTCTCTATATCAAGGCTTTTCTTAATTATTTCTTCCAGCATGTCATAGTAAACATCTACACTTTTTGTTTGCTGTTCTATGGAGTCTAATTGTTTGCAGTTCTTTCCAAGGTTTCTAAGGTAAGCTGTTACGTCTTTTTCTGACTTTAGTGACCCTGGAGTACATTTATAATTCTTTCTAGATTTAGGGGTGTTTAGCCGTATCGTCGCTCTGACTAGTCTGTGGTCTGAAGGATAACTTAGTTGGTTCAACACATCCACATTACCGATAGAGGCGGTGTTATTACAGAGTATGAAGTCTATTTCATTTTTAGTGTTTTTGTCAGGTGAGATCCAGGTCCATTTACGTTGTGGTTTTTTGTTGAAATAAGTATTCATAATTGACAATCTGTGTTCGCATGCAAATTGTATAAGTTTCTCTCCTCTTTCGTTGCGCTCTCCATATCCGTATTTTCCTAATATAAGGTTATCCTCTTGTTTAGGGTAGCCTATCTTTGCGTTGAAGTCGCCCATTACCAAGATTAGCTTGTCGCTCTGATTCATGGCTGTTCTTAAATCCTTGTAGAACTTGTCTATCTCCAGATCAGTTGAGTTTTCTGTGGGAGCGTACACTTGTATTATCGATAGTTTTTTGTAGTTGATTTCCATTTTCAAGAGAGCAACTCTTTCTGAAATTCCGATGAAGTCGGCTATGTTAGACCTCAAGTGTTTTTTGATGAGAAACCCTACTCCGTGGTGGCCTGCTGTCTCTCCTACGTAACAGAATATGTGATTCTGGTGTTCTTCTATTTTACATCCCAATCTTCTTACTTCTGCTAGACCTATTATGTCGTATTTGATATTTTGTAGGGTGTACAAGAGTTCTATTAATTTATATGGTTTCGACAATGATCTGACATTATAGGTGCCAATGCTCAGAGCATAATGGTTTTGTCGTGTCTTCATTAGATAGTGATTTTCTTGGTTTTTTGTAGTTAGTGGTTGCTGTGTTTTTTGAGTGTTAATTCTAGTTGTATTTAGTGGAGGGTTGCGGTCTAAATTCCCCACGGTGACCGCTTTCCGGCTTGGGGAATGTAGGTTGACTTTTTTTGATTTCTCTTTAGTTTTATCTATTGTTTCTTTCTTCCGGTTCTTAGGGGGCAAATTTAGTTTTTTGGAATAAGAATTTCAGATATTAAATTTGTTCTGGAACGGCTCGTAAACTCGAGTTTGTTTGTTCTATTTATTTTGTTTGGGGCCGTTTGGCTGTCAGTCCCTCTGTTTGTGTGAATATTTTCGGGTGTTTTTGTAGGTGAGCGTTTTCGTTTATCCTGACTTTTTCCCTTAATTATGAGTTTATCGTAGCGGATGATAGCTATGTTTCCCTTCTTAATTTCTTCTTGTTGGGCTTCTTGTGAAGCGTCCATAGATAGATATTATTATTATAAAATCTAAAGATATACAGTGTAAACTCTTTATGTAAACTCTTTATTACGAACTTTATTACCAGATATACTCTCTATAACATAGAAATTAGTTCAATTTAGTTGGTTTACCACAAAACCCATACACTAATTTACTCTTTATAATGCAACAGCCATTCTCTTTTACAAATAAATATTTACATATTTAGACTTCAACCACATATTTAACAGTGTTTTTATAATCAGCTTACAAAACTAATCCTTTGAGGTGTCGAAATTTCTAAGAAAAATACCTGAGGTCATAAACAGCCGTCTCACTTTTGTTATTATTAATTTCCTTAACATGTGTGCCATTATTCTTAGATTTGTCTGTAGGAAATTTTGGTTTCAGTTACTAAACGCACCATCGTCACCTATTGTGTATTATCAGTCGTTAACCAACTTTGAAACTGTCAAAATGGCCAGTAAAAGAAAATTGTTGTGTTAACAAAAAAGTTACCTATTGATAGTTAAAATTACTATTGATAGGTAAAAATTATAAATTATTGTAATTGGTTAAATTTGGTTTATTTTTTCTCATCCCACCGTATAACAAAAACTTTATAGCAAATAAAAATGCTTAGTCCCTTGAAATTCGTTATAAAGAGTTACCACTGTATTATACTTATTGCTAATGTTAAATTGATAACTAATAGATATGTATAACAAGTACTTTAAAATCTATGTTTTTTTTTTATATCTATGGACGCCTTCAAACCACGTCAATCTGATCGTGTTAAGTTCTCGAAGAACTTGTGTTACGAGTACCAGACAACGGAAATATATTTAATACTTTTATACTATACACCAATTTAAGATTTTTATTATATTATACACATATTTAATACACATCCATGACCCAGGAACACAGAAAAACTTTTTGTTCCTTCGGTGGGATTTGAACCCGCGACCTCCGGCTTAAGCACCAACACGCTCAACCAACTGAGCCACAGAGGTCATCAAATATCATATGTACTTCTACACTAATATTTTAAAGAGAAAAGATTTCTTGTTTATTTGCATTGAATAGGCTCCCAAACTGCTGGACCAATTTTGATGAAATTTGGCACAGATATAGATGAGGAAAAACATAGGCTACTTTTTATGAAAACAAAATAAACCAATAAATGATCAACTCTATGATGTTAATTCTTTTTTAACATTAAATCTACTTTTTCGTGATTTGTCTAACTTTTAGACAAATGCTGTGGTAAATTTTTTGTAGGCATTAAGTTCTACAACTTTTCTGAAGAACTCAAGCATATAATTATCTCTAATAGTTAAGGCAGAATTCGTAAAACCTTTTACGTTACGTTTTTTCACAGACTTATATTGCACATTCGACTACCACAAAGTCTTTTTATTTTTCAGGTTAATATAATATAGACTTTGATACTCACAAATAACTTGGCTTTCTTTTGGTAAAAGAATTTAAAAAACAGTTACTTTATATACAGAGATTATTCCCTACGACCTCACAAAATCACAAACTCACAATAAAAATAATTATCTCTTTTATTACTACTAGCAACCCGCCCCAGCTTCGCACGGGTACAATACTGATACTAATACTAAAGAATGTCTTTGAACCTCTAACAAAATGGGCGAAATCTAGTCAAAACAAAGAGAAACAAATTAATATAGGTAACTACTAAAACTCAATGAAATAAGTAGGTGGGTATCCTTTTATCGTATGAAATACCATAGATCTAAACTCCCCCCGCACGCGCACCCCCGCATTGGTGACGCCCACTTCGCAACGGACCGTGCAGCAAAAATCGTAATATTTTAATTTCGCCATAACTTCAAAACCACACGTCCAATTTCAATCATTCAAAGACCAAATATTATCTTCATAAACTGTACTTAGTGATGAAATAATTTATTTTGATAAGGATTAATAGCATGAGTAAAATAAACGCGTTTAAATGTAGTCCAAAAAAAAAACAAGATTTCTAAAAAAATAATGGTTGTTGTGCCTCACTGGACATAGATAGGTATAGTGTGTCGTGGACTTTTTTGTAGATATTTATAAGATCTACAATTAATTAGAACATTTTATGGTTCTATCTTTTATAGTTTAGGCAGCGTACGCAAAATAAGTAACTTTTCTGGTTGATTTTTTACACCTTGTGTCCGAAAAACCCAAATATTTTACTGAACCCTATTTTTTTCCAAAATAAAATATAGCCTATGTTACTCGTGGATAATGTAGCTTTTGAATGGTGAAAGAATTTTTGAAATCGGTCCAGTACTTTTTGAGCCTTTTCATTACAAACAAACAAACAAACAAACATACAAACAAAGTTTTCCTCTTTATAATATTAGTGTAGATAGATTATTGTTATTAAGTGGGGTAAAAAAAATATATACTTTTTTAGGGATAGTGATTACCAAGGAAACGAGTATTAACATTGAAAACTAAACTAACTGGTGTTTTATTATCCTCTCGGGCGTCGGACTGTTAAAATTTTAAAAGCGGGTGGTGTCAGCGGGTCCGGCGTCCGGCACTGAAGGCGTTCGCGCGGTTTCTCCGGTTCCGGTTTTTCAAGATTATATTAATCAATTGATTTTAAAACTATTGCATGTTATATATATTTAGAAAATAGAATAAATTCCTTATATGATGATGTAACTGGAATTTAAAAAAAACTTAACGAATAAAAGCAATCATGATGTGAACACAAAAGAATTGTTTTTTTTTTTCCCAATTCTTAGTTTTTAAACTCAACAAAAAACATTTTTAATTTGATTTTGCGTTAATTACATTCTGTGGATATATTGTTCATATTATTTAATAACAAAACAGGCCAATGTAAAAAAAAAATCCATGACCCCCCTTGAGCGTTACGCGGTATTATACGCCAGAAGGCACCCGCGCTTGTTTTTTCGATTTTTATTATTGAATTGTTAGTAAAACCTTGGCACATTATACATTTTTAGAAATTAGAAGAATCGTTCTACACAATGAAAAAATAAATTAAAAGAAATATAAACTACATAATGCAAAATATCAAACATGATTTCACTGGAAATGAATTTTTTAATGTTGGTTTTTGAAGCTAAATTATGGCGAAAATTTATATCACACGCATACGAAAGTTTTTATTTAATTAAATAAATACGTGTTCAAATAACGATATATATAAAAAAATTCGTGATTTGTGCACAAAATTAACCAAACATCAATGATTAGTGGAGTGGAGTGAAATTGGTGTCAAATTTCTTTACTCTGAGACAAACAATTATTTATTTTATTATTGAGTACAACAGCAAAGACAAAAAACTATAACAGCTTTGTTTTATCCCTGTACTAAGTAAATAAATTTCAATCACAGATAAAAATCCAGATATTTACAAATGAGAATAAACAGAAAATATAGCAATAAAAATGGGCAAATGTGCCGGCCGACGCCCATCCTGGTGGTTTTTATTTGTATTTATGTGCCGCGCGACGCCCGAGCGGCTAAGCATTATACAATTTAAATAAATGTGAGACATTCAGATAAAAGATCATTTATTTATTATTACAATTGTTTAATATGGTAATTGTACTTATTAAAACACTAAAATAGAAGCTTGTTCTTACTTACAGGTTCCAACGATAACATAATATTACTTATTGATGTTAACTTATATTCCTTGAAGGCTTTTATTTTATTGTTATCAATTTTGCTGTGCGTATCATTATTAGCTAAGGCTTTTATTTGCCTAGAAATGTTGTTGATTACATCTTCAGACTTCAGGCTCTGGGAAGTTTCTTTATTTATTTTGTCACCGTATAACAATGATTTTGAAACATTATAAGTTTTTAAAAGTGTTTCAAAACGTTCAATGTCTTCTTCCATTATCTTAAACCAAAGGCCTATGGCACAAACTACTGCTATGGAGTATGTATGCTACACCGTACACGGTATGCTACGTATAGCGTATAGGTACATAAAACAAGAAAAATTATTAAAACAACCGTGAAAACAACAATACCGCCATAAAATTTAATTACATAAATAAATTCGTTTATATTTATATGATGTCGCCTGTCATTGAAAATTTTTAAATCTTCTTCTCCCTCTTTTATTTAATGGCAATCACGGTTGCAAAGGTATTTCGGTAGGGTTTTTGCCGGGAAAGTCAATCAGCAATGTTGTGTTTCTGTATTATTTTTCTAAATTCGTGTTAATTCGGTTTTTAATGTGTTATAGTGGTGGAATATTAACCATTAATTATTCGTTGAGGTGCATTAGTGTGGAAAAGTGATACATTCTACAAAATGCGTGCTAAATTGGGTTTCCCGCCAAAACACCCTAGGAAGTTTCAGTAAAGCGTCTACCACTTTACTGAATCGACTGACTTGACTAATTGACTACCCTGACTACTTATTTGGACTTTGACTAGACTTTGGACTTGACGATTTAGAAATAAGACAAAGAAATACCTCAAACGACAGACGAGGCAGTATGGTCTAAGACCTTAGCCTGTTCCATTTCAGGACCAATTAAACAAAAAAAAAAAGGTATTTCGGTAGAAAAATAGATCCTTTGAGTATCCAAGGTAGACCCCAAATCAGTAGAAAATAGAAATACCGAAAAATCGGTAGGATCTGGACCACTGATTATGACTGATTCAAATTTATTGTGAGCTGCTGGGCTTGATGAGCGGTACTCGTCCAGACCTACAACGGTGTAGGTCTTGTATTTGATTTAAAGCATGGTTTTACTCAAGTTTTAGTCAAGGAATTTGTTTAGTAAGTTGTTTAACTTGTTTTACTTAGAAAAGAGATGTTTTAGAAATGTATGAGGCGTGGGCCAGCACTATGTACACTATATGTAATTGTAGCTACATAATATGGTAACCGTTTCCTATTCTTTACATATTTTATTTAATTTCACTACGTTTCAATGTACATTTAAATTAACTTCGCCAAGGAGAGCAACACAACGTATAATAAATCATGGCGGATCCAATGGCGGATAAATTAACGAAAGAATGTCATTTTGACAATGACATGATTTTTGTGCAAAGAAAGAACGTCGAAAGTCTTTTCATAGGTACGTCTTGGGTACGCCAAGACGTACCTATGAAAAGACTTTCGTATGACATTCAAGAAGATGTCTCTACAAAGACTTCTAAAGACGGAGCTATAGTTTTTGAAAGTTGGTACTATTGTTTTCTGTTGCTCTGTCTTACTAACGATGTGTCAATACGTGTGTATGAGAGAGCTTATATCGGTGTATAAACGCGTGTTTCGTGTCACGTTATGACCAGCTCAGTAGGCCATTGCAGAGCAGTAGCTCTGTGTATTTTTTGTATTTTATCAATAGAAATAAATGTGTAAAGGATTGTTTAACATTTAACAAGTAAATAAATGTTGCTCCGCTGCATATTGTGCCTCAAGAATGACGACAGAAGGTGTCAAATACTTGGAATTATCATTTTACACGTAAGGTTATAACAATGTTTTGTGAACTAAATAATGAGTATTTTTATAATATAAACAGATAATCATTAGGTTTAACGAACCCTTTTTCGTACTATATCACGCTTTAATGATGAATATCACGTAATGAGTAATAATTTGTGGAAAATAAAAGCTTTGTTTTTCTGCGTATTTTGAGTGATGTACCCTACTGACACAAGAGTTTATCGATAAAGATAATAAACTTTTACTAAACGGTTTTATTAGGTCTCGGAAATGTTCCGGAAGAAGAGGCGAATATATTGAAGCAGTTAGATGCGAGAATTAGAAGAGTGTGTCCCACCAGTGAGACAGCTTGGTGTGACGGTATTGATACGGGGAAGATATTTCTATTTTACCGGACAATTAAGAAGAGTTACAATAATATATACTTTCTCAAACATATTTTTTATTTAGTTTCTAATTATTTTACATTATTTATTTATTTATTTATTTATTTACACTTCTTGCACAACAATAGGTACATAGGCGGACTTAATGCCGTATGGCATTCTCTACCAGTCAACCTTTAGGCGGACAGGAGCAAAATTGTGCAGGTGCTAATAGTGATAAAAAATTAAAAGTAAGAGAGTACTAAAATGTAAAAAGAAAAAAAAAAAGGAAAGCAAGTCAATTATCTTATTCTAAATCTACTACCAAATATTATACGTACATAAAACTCATACATAAAGTAGTATAATATAAAATACACAAAATGGATGAATATAAGTAACATATATAAATAAAATACCAACTATATTATATTATAAATACAAATACCACACTATATAATAATATATAAATAATAATAATATAGTAAACTAAGATTCTGCCAATTGTGTCGCATAAAACTCACGGACACTGCGCTTAAACGTGTCTCTGGTTTTGGACATCCTGATTTACATCCGGATCGATATCGGTATCGAATGCCGATACAGTAGTCGATATTCAATAGCCATGCAAGAGCAAGTAAAATATATGAAACACATAGGTCTTTCACATTATTGGTTTGATGTCGAATCGAAAAGCACTTTTATTCCTGTAAATATGGGCCTAGCAGGAACAATTGACAGGTGCGTAAATGCAATGTTATCGAATGGCAATTGTATGAGCGCTGCCATAATTTTTATACAAATCTCTTTCGATAACGTAACGTTTACGCAATTGACAATTGTTCCTGCTAGGCCCCCAAGCAAGTGAGTAATCTGACTGACTCAGCTAATCTCTAAATGTATTTAGATGCTAATCAAAAATGCTAATACAATAGAAAAAGAGGAAATCGAACGCATTATTTTTGTGTTGTCAGATTTGACATGAGACTCGTGTGTTCGATTTTTAGCTCTATTGTATCAGTCCAGAGTTATATTTTCAATACTCTGAATTTTCCCCGGCTTTCCAGATTCCTGATAGGTAGTATGTCCGTAGGGATATATTATCGGGTCGGTATTACTAAGGCTTACTTACTAATAAAGAGGAGGTTCTGTGTTCGGCTGTATATATGTCACCATAAAATTGTAAAAACCGTTAGATTGTAATATTACTAGAGATGTTATAAAATGTCGACAGATTGTCAATTAAAAATTTCTTCTTACAATTTTACACGTTATTTTTCGTTACATTGTAATATTTACCATGCCGATTAGTTAAATGGCAAGTGCCCCGCGCCGCCATATTTGTTTTCTTTTTCATAATAAAAATTAAAACGAAAAATAATGCGTACAATTATTGTAAGGATAATTTTTTATTTGACAATCTGTCAATATAACATAATATCTCTAGTAATATTACAATCTAACGGTTTTTTTAAATTTTACGGTGACATATTATATATTTTATAATAATATAATAATATCTTTGGACGCTTCACACCACGTCAATCTTATCCCGTGGTAAGTTCTCTAAGAACTTGTGTTACGGATACCAGACAACGGAAATATATTTAATACTTTTATACTATACACATATTTAAGATTTTTATTATATTATACACATATTTAATACACATCCTTTGGCGGGATTTGAACCCGCGACCCCCGGCTTGAGCACCAACACACTAAACCAACTGAGCCACAGAGGTCGTCAAATTATTATATACAGCCGAACACAGAACCTCCTTTTTTTAAAGTCGGCTAAAAATATTTATGAACGGTCTATTTCTATTACAATAGTGCAGAATTGTTAGGAATTGTAAACTTTCAATTGGTAGATATAGGGAGTAATTTTATTTAATGTAAATAGTTATTAATAAATCGTTTTCTCATAATACTTATTTTATAGTTAAAATATGCAATTGACTGAATAGTGTGAAAGAAATATACTCCTAATTATTTCATACATTTTACTCGCCTTTGGCTATTGCGTCGATACACAATATTGATAAAGAATGCCGATGCTATCAGCATTACTAGATGTTGCCCGCGCCTTCGTGCGCGCTTAAAGAAATGCCGTGCCGCAAAAAAGTAGGACACTTTTGTCTTCTCTATATATAATTATATATGCAAATTTTCATCAAAATCGGTCAAGTACTTTCGAAACCCATTCGATGCAAACAAACAAACTTTTCCTTTCATTAGTATATTAGTATAGAAGTATATATTATTTTTTACACACTAATCTAAACATCTAATAAAATCTTGTTCATTTCAAATAACCTATATCTTAAATTAAAAAGGTACCCAATGAGTTTTACACATTATAAACAGATGACATAAAACTTAAAATGTGTTTATAAAATAAAAATTCAGAATTATAAAAATATCTACAAACGTCGATAGGTACCACAAAAAAGTCGAGTAGTTTATCGATATTATATCGATATACGTTACATCACTGCACGTACACTAATGCAATGCACACAAGCAGAAAAAGGACATGCGACTGCTGGCTAAAACTCTCTCTAGTGGTTATATAGGTACTCAAAGTGTCTCTACCTAAAATTGTCAACTACGTCAAAAGTCATGTCAAAGCAACTGCCAAGGCCGACCTAAAAATAGGGTCATCGCATAAAAAAACTTTTCAAATAATCATTTTTGTACGTATTTTCCCTTCTTCAAATTATTTTTAAATATTTTTATGAAATTCCCATATTTTTTCCTATTTACCTATGTAGTGTACATAGAGCTGGCCCAAAATTAAACTTTTAGTACTCACTATGATCTACGCTACTTATCTTTTATCTATGGCTTAGTGCATTTTTTTGAGTTTTGACTTTTGAATTTTGTCATTTTGGTTTGGTGAATTTTCTTGAAATAAGAAAATAAACAATAATATTACTTTATTGTTGCCTTGTTAATATCTCTTTAACTTTACCAAAATGGTAAGTATGGTAAAGGTTTAATAAATCAGATTCCATTGAATGTAACAAATGGCGGTAATTGAGGTTATGCTTCTTTCAGTCTCATACAATTTTATTGGTTCAACCCGGTCCCAGACCAGAAACAAGAACGTATTCTGACTACGAAAGTGTTAACGATTGTATGGAAGGTGTCTGCAAAATATACGAAGAACATTTAAAAAGACGAAATCCAAATACACCCACAATAACATACGACATATCACAACTGTTTGATTTTGTCGATCAGGTATGTCCCAACTAAGTATTTCTAACTTTAAAATCCAATGTATTTTTATACTCATAGCTAATGAGTATAAAAGTGTCATACACATTACACATACATACTGTCGCCTAGTCATCTGAGACTTGCTCTTTCGGCGACCAAAACATTAGCTAAGTTGCCCGTGCTACCGGCGACCAAAACATGACGAAATGCGTAAACACTTATAGAAATTTACAGTCGCCGTCGGAACAAAGTGACTCCAAAAAAGTAAAAGTAATTAATTAAAAAGTTTCTTGTTATGTGTTTGCATTAGTATCTACAACTATTATAAATATCATGGTGATATGTTTGGTATTTTATCCGATGCATTTAAATGAAAATGTTTCATTTCAGCTTGCCGATTTAAGTTGCTTAGTGTACCAAAAGTCTACCAATACCTATGCACCCTACAACAAAGATTGGATAAAAGAAAAAATCTACATACTTCTACGTCAAGCGGCAGGCCAGAGCGATTGAACATAATTTACTTATTGACTTTCATTAAAATTGTGAATAGGTATAATTTAAGTCTTCAAAATTACACTGACAATTAGAATTTTCTATTTGCCAGACATATTATTTTTTGTCACTTTATGCTCAGGAACTACTGATGCTAATTTTATTTTTAGGTATAAAAAGAAAGCAAATACAAATATTTTACTATACATACACTAATTGTATGTGATATAATAATAATTGTCATATACCAGCTAACCTATTCACATTTTTAATTCATAACAATTATTGGAAGTAGGTCCACATGATATGCCAGTAAGAGTGATCATTTTTATATTTTTGGTGTTGTGTAAACTTTGAAAAGGGACTTCAAAATTGTGTATAATTCTTGTGTAGAATTCACTTTTTTTTTAAATAAAACAATTATGTATGTCCTATATAAGATATTAAAAATAACAACATAGCAGCACAGTATATACATATTATGTGATTTATATAAGTAAAATATTGATTGAATTGACTCTAAAATGCTATTAGCGCACTTCCACACAGAAATTATAAAATATTGTTAGATTACATCTCCTGACTTTTTAAACACATTAAATAAACAAATGTCTTAGTGCTAAACAATATATAACTACAACACATGCGACTTAACTAGACAGTTCATGCTGTGACGTAATTGTGATGGTATGCTATCAGTCCAGTGGCAAGGGGTTCCTATAACTCCATTCCTATCGGCTTCCCTTACCGCTTACCTTTTGACGACCCTCATCCAAATTCCTACCTATTATACAGGCTATGGCTTCCCTATGAAGGAGAACCAGCCTTTGCCACTGTATCAGTCAGTAACGCACGAAGGCGAGTGGGGAGTGCAGGGCATGCGGGGCATTCCAGCAGTGTCTAGTTAAGTCACACATGTTATACTTCTGTTGGCTAACTTACATTTTGTGTTTAATTTTTGTAGGTGTATTCAATTTCTATTGCTTTGTGGGACTAGTAATGCTCGACCACTGCATTAAACACAGTTAAACTATTTATGTGGCAAAAACAAAATTGATAGTAAAAGCTACTACCAAATCCCTTGGTCTTGTTTCTCAGCCTTGCAAATATTAGTTATTGCTTACTACATAAGTGTAACAATTTTTTATTGCAATTTATCGGTAGATTTAGATGTAACTTGTGTTTTGATTTCAAGAATCCCATTATTGATAATTATTGTTAAAATAAGACAAATTCTATTTTTTACCTTTATTTTTGGCAATTAATAAACTGTATAAGTCTACAGTTACCAGCATTTCCATTCAGAAATTTCAAGCACAGAATTATCTCGTTTCTTAAAACTAAAGTGGCATATTGTGTTCTTTTATCTTTATTAACTAAGTACAAGCAGTTTTTCTTTTTTCTTATTTTTGATAACTCTTTGTTTTAATTGTAAGTTAGATTAAGAAATAAAATATGAATCTTTATGAAAGATATTTTTTTTGTATCCTTTTTTTGTACATTCCTGATAATTTATTTGCAGATATTTATATCAATAGCCTATTATGGTTATTTATTATTCACTTTTTTCGAGTCTTGGGCCATCGCTCATGAGCTTAATCTCCAAAGAATCATCCAACTCAGAAACTCATTGGTGACCCCAACTCAAGAGTAACATTCTATAACCTAAATTTCACCCAAACCTTTTTGGTGACATCAGTACTGCACAGCCAACGCAGTTAATGGACGATGAGATCCAACCCCCACTAATAGGCTCGGTAGACAAAAGTCGGTTGGAGTATGTTACAAAACCAGTTAAGCACTTGTTTGTGGGCGTCCGTAAAGTATGCTTAGTAATTATTATTTCTGGTTTATATATTACTAGCTGAAGCCCGCGGCTCCGCCCGCGTAAGTACAGTAACTCACGGGAAGCGTATATGTCCCGCGATAAAAAGCAGCCTATGTCCTTTCCCGTGGTCTACTTTATATCTGTGCCAAACATGATAATCGGATTAGTAGTTTTTACGTGATAAATGTCCTACGGGAACCGTACATTCCCCCGCGATAAAAAGTAGCATATTCTCAGGCTCTAGACTATCTATTTGCCAAATTTCATTTAAATCGATTTAGTAGTTTTGGCGTGAAAGACGGTCAAACATACACACTTTCCCATTTATAATATTAGTATGGATGATAGATAATAATATATTACACTAAGGCTTAAGTTTTGTTGATTCGCTATTCAGAAACGATTATTATTTATATATTATTTTGTTATGGACCAGCCACTACGACTAAGGGAGGTCACAGATTACTAAACAGTTGCTCGAGGTGCAGATGTCCTGATGCTGGCTAATCCTGAAGGTTAGAGGAAAATTGGTGGCAAAACATTAAAACCCCCTTTATATATTATTCATAACTTTAATATCTGTGACAAAAACAATTACAATTTTGGTAATTTTTTACACTAGGCTAATATCTTAACATTTACTACATACTCTATTAAAAAACAGAACTAGAAGAGTTTATCATGTACCCTCCACATTTATAAGCCCTCGTTCCCACAAGGAAGATGTTAAATTTGACAAGTGTTCGATTTTCAGCTATATTAAATTTAACGCAGAGTTCTATTTACACTAACTGTTGTTTTCACTAACGCCAAAACAAAAGCTCTCGTGGGAACATAGGATAATTAAAATTAATTTACCTTAAATAAAAATAATATAATATTAAACTAAAATATACTGTTGGTGAACTCTATTCGTATGATTTTTTAATAAAATAACTGTTCATCCATAGTTAAAAAAACCAGTTGGCAACACCATAAATAACAACTATCTAACATTAAAAAAACATTTTTCAATAAAAATATCTAAATAAGTAGTAACAATAAAGTAAGTAAACTTAAGTAAACAATAAGTAAGCAAAACATTTAAATGAGTTTTAAAAAAGTTTTAAGTTATCTAAAAGATTAACCTTAAATAAACATGAATGAGTGAATTTGCGCATGGAAGGAGCACTTAAATCAATGCTGAAAGCAGTTACCTGCCTTGCAAAGCGCAATGGCAAAACTCATAAGAGTGAAAGAGAAAGCAAATTCATGTTTTTTTTTAAGTTTGTCCGAACTTGGTCACCTTTTGGCGACTTTGTAGAAAGAGACGATGCTATAGGGGATCGGACTACATCTAAAATATTTAGTTTTATTAATATACTCAGAAATATTGAGTATCTTGGTAAATGTAAATTATCGTTACTACTTGGTAAATGTAAAAAAATATATTATTTTATGGGTAGTTTATTAATTAAATACATGTAAAAAGTACAAAAAAGTTATTTTTTTGCTAAATTAGTAAACAAAACCTACATCATTAGGTTTACTTAAATCATATACAAAAACATTAATGGCAAGTATGATCTTAAACGCAGAAATATAGGAAATATTTACATATATGTTCCTGCGGCCGTATACTTCATAGTTCATACACTTTAACCCACGAGTGACGTCACTCGTGGGTGCGACTTTAGTATGGAGCGTTTTTACGAGAGCGTTTTTGCGAAATTTTGTATACAATTCGCTGTACCTTTGAAAATATAAGGTTTGGTAAAATCAACTACGGATATTTTGGGCATATGATCTGCTGCTTATGTAAAGACAAACTAAGCAGAAAAATAATAGTGATACTGTAAAAGAATTCTTTCTTTATACGGGCGAGTTCGCGTTTTGCGGAGAGTCACCCATACAAGAGATAATTTTTTACTTTAAGTATGACAGTTATTTTTTTGCCTAAACGTCTTTACATAAGCAGTGGATCATGTGCCCGAAGTATCCGTAGTTGATTTTCGGAGACCTTATAGGTATACACTTTTGATATACTGTTTCTTCTGAGAAGTTACTCATATTTAAGAGTGAGCAATTCATTTATGCAATTAAAAAAAAACAATCCGATCCCCTTTTATACGATTAGTAGTTTTAAGATGGCTGGGACTGCATGCTCCGGGAATCCGGAAGGCGTAGAAAATTTAGCGCATTGAAAATAGAACTTTGCGCTAAAACATTAGAGCTGAAAATCGAACACATGTGTCGTGTCAAATGTCATGACATGTCGACGCTTCTGTTTAATTTTCAGCTCTATTGTATTAGCGCAGAGTTCTATTTTCAATGCTCTGAATTCTCCTCGGCCCGCCGGATTCGAGTTCATATTATAGTCCCAGCCTAGGTGTAGCCATACACCATACTACAGGTCGTGTCATGTAAAAAGAACGTCTAGCTGCGCATAGGCGACTTATCGGTCTATTGAGGTGCGGCGCGGGGCGGACGACCTGCCGCATGGGCGCATGCTTGCCAGCGCGCTATTGGTTCGTCAGTTGACCTTTGCTTTCCGCGCTGAGTCTACGTTACTTTCGTTCTCAAAATAACATCGCGCACAAAAGTTTTTAATTACGATTATTATTTAAAAAAAAACTTTTACTTTTTTCTTATATTTCTCAATTGTCTGCTTAAGCTGCTTTGTAATGTACCCCATGTGGAGAGCAACTGCCTCCTGACATACAGGCTTTTAGCCTAGATTTGGAGGCAGGACAAATTTTACCTGTAATCATGCTTTTGCGGATAATAAAGATTATTTATTTATTTAATAATTAATATACGAATAACGAAGCCGCGAGCGAAATACTAGTCTAAAAATATAACAATAGCCTAGTACTTTCGTGCGCGAATGTACCCATGCGTAGACACACCCCCTCCACTATCTTCCAGCGTTGTTTGTACATGACTCGACCTATACCTAATCGGCATGACGTCACCGATTGGATCATTTTGAAACGACCAAGTACAATATGCGTGGTTTGTCATGGCAGATTAAAATAACTATTATGTAATATTATGTCAAGTTCTTACTGATCACATCGAAGCGACATGCCGATTGGACTGTAGGACTACAGTATGGAGTATGGCTACTGTAGGACAATAAAAAAACGAGTGAGCCTATTACAGTATTCGCATAAAATATGATGTGTAACATATGACATCTCGCCTTAGTAAAACACGCTTTTCTTATATTATGATTTTAAAAAATATGGAAACTTTTCTATTAAGCAATGACAGAAATCAACCTCAACCACAGCGCGCTCATTCGTCAAATCAATTAGCGCGCGCTTCCGAGACTTCGTGTTACACACTACCGTTCCATTTCACGAAATCACTCCCACAAATTTCAAGAAAGTGAGAGGAAAGATGTTACACATCAAAAATATGAAAGGCGAATATATGGCGGATGTTGAGAAAGTTGAATGTCATTCTTTAGAAAATACAATAATATAAAATTAAGAACAGACCAAACTAATTTCAGAGTTTTTCTGTTGGCATTATTAGGTTAAAAATTATAGTAATACTGTATCCCTAAACTATTGTATTTACAATAATAATTTTAACTACATTAAAGACTAAAGTATTGTTAATTAAGATGGAAATTCTTGGTACTTACTCTATTATATTAATTCATTATTATTTATCTGTCATATATAAATAACAAAATATTTCAAACAAAAACTTACAATGTCTTCAAATAAATCAGAAAATCTTTCATGTTATGACATCAACTAGAATACAAAATACATAAAATGTTGCACTCAATTTTAAGTATTGGTGTTATGAAAATAAAATGTTTTGTCAATTTAGTTTCTATAAATCAAAACTGAAACAACTATTAAACATATTTTTTGGAACGTAATGGATATTTTGCTATAAAACTTTTAACTATGAATGGCACTTGCGCCAACATTAACTGATTAAATACTAGTTACTCAGTTAATCTGATTTATGATGACAGTGAGTAAATGACATTTCCAAACACTTCACCTCTCTTTCTCTCTTTGTCAGTTAATGGAGACAGATTAATGTTTTGGCTGTCATTGCAGGGTAGAGATTGTCAGTACAATACTGACTATCTCTACCCTCCATAGTACTGACTGAGATTACAAACCAAAATAGGTACACAGTTTAATATTTTATACAATATGTACAGTAGTATTATGCGACATATCAGGGCTTGTCAAACTTTTTGCTCCACTAACCCCCTGGTAGTTTCCTGATGACCATTATTAACCCCTAATTAAATACACCCCGCCCCCTTCCCCCACCCAAAGAAATGATAGATTTAACTGTTGAAGAAAATAAGGGTTTTATTTCAATAAAATAAAAATCTATTCCTTTCTGTATTAGTTTTTTTAACTTGGTATGTTGCTTATCGCAAAAATATTTCTCAAATTGAAATATAATAATTTTAAAATTTTAAAACACACTGTCACCTAAGAATTTTGTAGCAAAGGGAAAAAGGAAACTCAACACTTTGCATGAGAGTTCAGGATACTGCCTGGCTGCCTGCCAGTCATCAAGCTGCTATCACGTAAATTTTTTCGCGAGCCCCTTACCATCAAATGGCAAACCCGGATTTCGCATACCCCACATTGAAAAACCCTGCATAGTGCGTTACATTATTCAATCAAATGCGGCCTTAGTAGCAGAGAAATATATCCTTAACAATGTAAAAACTTTTTTTTTATTTGAAAACTAATTGTCTTTCATTGAATAAATACAATGAATTGTTTAAAATAAATATAACCCAAATATGAGCTAAAATATTAAAGAATATTATTTTTATTTTGTAAGTTTTTACATTTAAATATTTAAACTATAATACTAAGCAAGTTTATAAAGGTTAAACATTTTTTTAATAACACATATTTGAGAGATACAGGTAATTTAACTACAATTTAACTATATTTTAAATGATATCACCAAATATATTACGTTTATTTTTGTAAATGATCAAAACTATTTCAAAAACTGAATAATTCTGTTTTATCACAATAACGCATTTTTTCTTTGATTCTTACTCACTTTCAGACTGAGATTTCTTCTTTCTTTTCCCTTTTGGGTGCACTTTGTAAACATGTTTTCTGAGGTCTTTCTGCTTCAAATACCTACAGGGGCATTGCTTGCAGAGGAACTTAAAGTCTTCCGGGTTGCCATGGTTACGCATTTCATGCCTGTCCCTGATCGCTTCAGAAATAAATGACCGATGACATATTGTACACTCAAATGGTTTAGATGTACTGTGACTCTGAAATATTAAAAAAAAATACTTTTATATGTACCTATGGTAACTATGTCACTAATATTACATAATATTATGGCTCAGTCAGTAGTAATAGTATAAATTACACACAGACTGGTGTATAGTATGTCAGAAAATACTCCAGTGATACCTTTTATAATGACGAATTTTTTACGGTATTTTACTATCAGTTATGATTATGACAAATATCGGTTATTATGACTATAATACTAAATACGTCCCTTGAATGTCGTTATAATTGGTTTTTACTGTAATTATAATATTATTGTAACGCTACTATCATAATTAGCACGGATGTTCTGGCCAGTATATGTCTAAATATAAAAAAAAAACTTACAACTTTCAAATGTCTTTTGAGACCGGAGTTGGTTCCAAATGAAGTTTTGCAGATTTCACATACAAAAGGTCTCTCGTTACGGTGAGTCCTCTCGTGGGCCTGAAATAAATTTTTATAACTATTAAATATAATTTTCATAATGCTTATTATAACACCAAACTTTATAAAGTTACCAACAACATCATAGCATTATTTTTTAAAAGTTCCATTCAATCCAAGATCTGAACTGGGCCTTACCTGTAAATGGTAAGATTCAAAGAAACCCTTGCCACAATATGTACACCTAAATGTGGCTCCACGCAGCATCCTCTCGTGTGTCTTACTGTGTACATTTAAAAGAGCTGCAGAGCCAAACATTTTCGGGCATTGGGGACAGGCATGAGTTTTTTCCTGCAAAAATTAATAATAATGATTAGTCTTTGGTACGAAAAAATAGTATAATATGTCGTGCATGTTACATCCCTAACTTTAAAATCAACATAGTAGAAGAGAAAAAGAAAGTAGAGCAGAACCAATGAAACAAAATCTATTATCATATCCAATTTATTTAAAAAAAAAAAACCGGCCAAGTGCGAGTCGGATTCGTGCACATAGTGCTTACCATTATACCAATAGTTACTCATTATTTTGTGTGAAGTTCCCAAGTAAGCACATTTTACAAGTTATGCCTCTATAATTGGGAATTGGGAATTTGAAAAAAATATATACATAATACCTATTGATATTTTTGTGTATTTTAAAATTTTATTATTAATAATGTTACGAACAAAGAGACTAGCGCCATCTAGCGTCAACAAATGAAACCACTTGGTGCGAACAGGGACAACGTGAAACCCCCTACTCAATACTAGATGGCGCTACTGTGCTACGACTTTCCCGAAAAATCCAACGCGGTTACGCGAGTCGGAAACTCTCTGGAATATTCTGGGACTCGATTCGGCCCATATAAATACGCCGCGGAGATGCGAACGAGTCAGTTCAGTTTCGAGCTACCTTCGGGCAATATTCGAAGCGAAACAGGCGATAAGTGAAAACTAGTGATACCAGTGATTAATACAAGTGAAACCCACGACTTGGCTACGACATAGGACATCGTTAGTGCTTAGTGTTTGGACTTAGTACTCAGTGTTTGGACTTAGTGTTTAGTGTTAGACCTAGGGCTTTGTGTTGGACCTAGTGCTAGTGAATAAAGTCTTCAAAAGAGTCAGCAGGTCTTTCTCTCCAAATCCTTGAAACCCTAACACATAACAATAATATTGACATTTAATGCGAAAAACTTGAATTTTTTTTTTTTAATTTTAAAATAATTATAAAGATCCAAAAATTGATAATAGTGGATAAAAGTAGCCTATGTTTTAGTCCAGAGCCTAAACTACTACCATACCAAATTTCATCGAAATCTGTATAGTAGTTTTTGCGTGAAAGGCGAAAGCGTAACAAACATCCATCTATACATTCATCCATCCTGGCATCCTCACAAACTTTCACATTTATAATATTAGTAGGATATTACAAAATTTACCAGGTGAGTGTCCCGATGTTTAGCCACGGCCACACGGCCATTAGAAGGGTGTTATCTCAAAAACAGGGTGAAAGAGAAGTTGTTATTGCATATTTCAGCAAATCTTTATCCAAGCCAGAGAGAAACTACTGCGTGACAAGAAGAGAACTGTTGGCTGTTGTAAAGACACTACAACATTTCAACAAATATCTCATCGGCAGACAGTTTTTGCTGCGAACTGATCACGCAGCCTTGAAGTGGCTACTGCAATTCAAGAACCCAGAAGGTAAAGTAGCTCGATGGATTGAACAGCTTCAGGAGTATGACTTCAAGACGGAACACCGCAGTGGAAAGATGCATGGGAATGCCGACGCACTTCCACGAAGACCGTGTTCGGAAGACTGCAAACATTGTGTTAAGCAGGAATCTAATGAAGTTACATTGAAGCTAATGAGAACAAGTCCTTTGGGTCTCTGGGAGAATGATGCTATGAGAGAGGCTCAAGAAAGAGATGACGATCTTCCGCATATCGTCACGTGGAAGAAACGGGGTGACGTAAAACCAATCTGAAGTGAGGTTGCACCCACTTCTCACAATCCTTCGAACCCTAACACGTAACAATAATATTGACATTTAATGCGAAAAACTTGAATTTTTTTTTTTTTTTTTTTAAATAATTATAAAGATCCAAAAATTGATAATAGTGGATAAAAGTAGCTTATGTTTTAGTCCAGAGCCTAAACTACTACCATACCAAATTTCATCGAAATCCGTGCAGTAAGTTGCGTGAAAGGCGAAAGTGTAACAAACATCCATCCATACATTCATCCATGCTCACAAACTTTCACATTTATAATATTAGTAGGATATTACAATCTTACCAGGTGAGTGTCCCGATGTTTAGCCAACGAGTGTGAGTACTTAAATCTCTTTGGGCAGTCAGGACATTGGTAACCGGACTCCCCCACATGTGTGAGGTGGTGATCTCTGAGGGCAATCCATCCAACTAACACCTGGCCACAAATTTTACATTCCCGATGCTTATTTGGATGATATCTGAAATTATTTTTTTTTTTTAATATATTACACAATTTTCATGCTAAAATATTCAAAATCAACTTTTAAATACTATCTACTAATTTATAAAACAATTATTGTTTTAGTAAAAAGTGCTAACATTTATTTATAAATTGCGGCTGCACATTGTCTTCTTCTTTGTGCGCACAAATAATCTCACAGAAACCATACATTTTTTAACAATAAGTAGCCATTCCACAATAAGTAGTCTACTCTAAATATATGCCAAATTTCATCAGGTACAGTAGTTTCGGAACCAATTCAATGCAAACAAACTTTCCACTTTTTAATATTTGTAATAACTCCTCACACTGATTTTAGTGGCAGTGGCTAGGTTTATTGAATTCAGGCCAGTTACGCAGGAGCAATTCTATAGTTCCCAAGTGTCTGCAGAATACACAAGAGCACTCTCTGTTCCTTTACTCTTATAACATAGTGGGACGGATAACCGACATGACTGGCAAGAAATCATAAGCAGGTTTACATGCATAACCACTAAACCACGGAGGATGTTATTATATAGAAAAAAATATTTATATAATATAGATACCACTTAATAGATAAAGACAATACCTCTGTTGGTGATTTTTCAAACTGGACTTTTTACAAAAAACTTTATCACAGTCTTTGCAATTATATTTATTTCCCTCAGCACTCTCTGTGTCAGTTACTTCATCTTTTTTTATTCTTTCTAAAACTCGGGCCTCCCTCTGAAGCTGCTTTCTCATCTCTTTGGCTTTCTGCATCTCCTCTCTCTTTTCATTTGTCAATCCAAAGGAATGCCATTTAACATGGATTAGGTAACGTTTTGGATGATTAAAACATAAATTACAATAGATGCATTCAAAATACTCCAGATTAGAAAAGTTACCTGAAATAAATATCGTTAAAAATATCAAAACAGTCACAGTAAATGTATGACGTATGTAAAAAGTAAATGTAAATAAGGGTAAAATGAAAACAATACATTAACTTTAGAAACTGTAGGTATCTTATTATAAAACTAGCTTTTTGCCCGCCACTTCGTCCGCGTGGAGTTCAGTTTTCATACAAAATTTTAACGGCTTTTTCACACCCGAATTTTCAAAAATCCTTTCTTAGCAGATGCCTACGTCATTACAACTATCTATATGCCAAATTTCAGCGAAATCCCTTCAGTAGTTTCAGCTGTGCATTGATAGATGAGTCAGTCAGATTTGCCTTTTATATATTTAGATGAAATTAGAGTCTTGTTTTGAACTTGCACTTTATGTAAGTAATAATTACAATAATAATTAATAATAATTTTATTTAAATTCCTTACCATTTTTTATTGCTTCCTTAGCATTGTTTACACACTGTTCTAAATCGTGTACTTTACAATCTTGTATGTCATCTTTTTGAATACCGAAGATATCTCTATGGAATGGGTTGATGTAGTGTATGTCTAAATCGGGATATATCTCCATGTTTTCAATAACATCTTTATCCTTCAACTCATCATCAGAATCTTCCGAACCATCACTTTCCGTTGGAAGTTCCTGCTTTATGGTCAATGATTCATTCTCGTGACTTCTCTCACTGTTTGTTGTGTCTTTCTTCTGACTTGCCACACTCTCACATGTACTGTCATTACTTACATCTTCATCACTTCGAAATATTTGTTCAATTTTTGAATTGGAATCATCATAGCTCTTATCACTTGCCCTGGAATTATTATCAATTTTATCATCATCCTCTACACTCATGCTTGTGTTTAGAGCTATTTTCTCATTATCATCATTGTTCAAATTTGCTTCAGATTGTTGCCCTTCTATTTCCTTCTGCCGAGCTATGGTTGTCTGATTTAAAATATCTTCTATCATTTTAACAGTATTTGCAAGATGCCTACGTCTCACTTGATCCAATGGCAGTTTTTCAGTACCTTCAATAGAATTTTGTTCAGGTTTCTGATATTTTGTAGATAGGTCCAAATTTTGATCTGTGTAGGAGATATTTTTCTCTGTGTTTGTATTAGACACATTATTGAAGTGACAATTTTCTATAACATTATCTGATTTTTCTGATATGCTGTTACTGCAGTGCTGCTTGAAACTTAAATCCAAGTTACCGTGGTTAAAGGGCTGTGTTGTTATACAATTCCTTGATGCATAAGCTTTTCTAGGCAATTCTTCGCATGGCCTTTGCACTTTAGTACGCAAATCTACTTGCTGTAAGTCTTCTGTTGGCTTTTCAAACCTTTGAACCTCTTGTGAAACATTGGGATACTGCCTTGTTTGATGCTCTTTCGGTGGCTTTAGTCTCAAATCCAAATTATGATCAAAATATTGGTTAAAACTATTAATTCCATGGTTGTAATGTGGGTAACTCTCCATTCCGATTTGTTTATATTGTTTTGGATACACTTGAGGAATGTTTAGCATATTTCTACTGTAACTATGTGAAAAATCACTTTGAGATTCAATTTTTTTATCATAATACCCGTGAGTAGAAGGATCATTTTGAGTGTTAAGGTTCATAGGCAATTGATGCTGCTGCCAAGATTCCTGTAAGGTATTTTGCGACATCAAATTCTGTTGATAGCTGACCTGGTGGAAATTGTGAAATGGATTTAAGGTCGAGTTCACGTTTAGTCCGTAATTGACATAGTCTGGTAAGTGAAAGGGTACATTCGCCGGATGAGGCAATGGTTGAGATATTTTGTTTAGATTATTTATAATACTGTTTCCGATACTCATTTGTCCACTCATATCGTTCACATTCGCTTGGCTGTTTACTTCATTAGGGCCAAAGGGCCCATTATTTTGTAACATACTTGGAAGTCTTTGTGCTTGAGTCTCAAGTACAAGATCACTTTTCAATTTTGTAACTTAACCATAAAAGTAAAATTATTAAACATGATTATTAATTTGATAGCAATTTTTCATTTTTCTCAGTTTTCATTTAACATATTTATGATTAAGCCATTTTGAGTTTTGGTCTTTGGATATCATTGAAGGATGTTTTTTAAATTATAATATGGCGTCGGCTTATAACCATTTGCCATTGTCAAGTTATAAGGCGGGAAATAGAATATTCGTTCAAATTTTCATTACCGTAAGCATGAAGCATAGATACCAGGAGTCCGAACGGTATAGGCTTTTTAATAATAATTATGTACACAATAATAGGACCAGATCTTAGTTCTCTTTTCTGCCGCTAGGCGTGCGAGACCGACGAGTACCGCGTGTTGCCAATACTATTATACCGAGTGTTGCCAATACTATTATTTATTACAATTATTTTTAAATTACCGTTAGGCAATTACCGAGTTCTACGGTATCTATTTTTCGAGAACAGTTTCTAAGAATTTCCTAAAACTTTTATTTAATAAGATTTCAATCTTTCCAGAGCTGTCAATAGCAACTTTAAACTTCCCGCGTAATTTCAAACGAGTGCATGTCGGACCGTCGCGCGCTCTACCGGCAAAAATCTGTCCCCGTAATTGAGACCATTATTTTAACATTACGTTCGGACTCCTTGTTATCTATACTTCGTGACCGTAAGCATGAAGCATAGATACCAGGAGTCCGAACGGTATAGGCTTTTTAATAATAATTATGTACACAATAATAGGACCAGATCTTAGTTCTCTTTTCTGCCGCTAGGCGTGCGAGACCGACGTGTACCAAGTGTTGCCAATACTATTATACCGAGTGTTGCCAATACTATTATTTATTACAATTATTTTTAAATTACCGTTAGGCAATTACCGTGTTCTACGGTATCTATTTTTCGAGAACAGTTTCTAAGAATTTCCTAAAACTTTTATATAATAAGATTTCAATCTTTCCAGAGCTGTCAATAGCAACTTTAAACTTCCCGCGTAATTTCAAACGAGTGCATGTCGGACCGTCGCGCGCTCTACCGGCAAAAATCTGTCCCCGTAATTGAGACCATTATTTTAACATTACGTTCGGACTCCTTGTTATCTATACTTCGTGACCGTAAGTCTAAAGCTTGGCCTCTATGCTTAGACTAAAGTCTTGTCTAATAAATAGTCAGGGTAGTCAATCAGTCAGGTCAGTCGATTCAATAAAGTGGTATATAAGTGTAGACACTTTACTAAGGGTATGTTCCGATATGCACTGCAAGTCTGAAACTTTATAGCCAGTTATACTGGTTACTATTTATACTGCTGCCAAAGACTTCTATACTGGTGGTTCTATTCTTCTGTGGTTATATACTCAAAGACTGCTGCCCTACTATCTAATTTTATGGACTTCAACTGACAACTAGGAGTAGTCTTCATTTTATGCCTGGCTACAGACGTGGAGTCACGCCTTAACGCACTGACCTCTATAGTCTATCCTCCTCTATCATCTATGGACTATACTCGTTGGTTGCGGGTTGACAGAATGTTGACAGTTGACACTTGACAGGTTTAAAACTGGTGATTGGTCAAACTCGAAAAATCTCTTGAAAATATCAGGCATCAGCATTCAGCATTAAAAAATGCACACAAAAAGTAAATAAAAAAATGCGTAGCTGGTAGCTACGGAATTTTATTGATCAAATTGTTAGTGTCGGTAATGTAACTAGTGAGTACTTAGTTATTTTTATGAGACAGAGCAAAAAATTTACTCGAAATGGCGTTGAGCGCCACCGCTGAGGAATATTTTCGTACGATAAACCCCATTGCAGCAAAAATTTATGAAGATATAACTGATGCGAAGATTTCTTACGAAAACATTTGGGATAATCTTACAGAAAAAGAAAGGGTATGTATCGGCTTTGAATATAATAATAATATCCAGTGCAATGCGTCAAATTATGGAACTTTGGTTTTTAACATGAATCATAGTACGAAGGCGTTTCTACTTACCGTACGATGCTTACTTGCTTTCAAGTTTTAATGGTAAACGATTTTCACTCAGTAGGTTTTGTCGACTTTTCAGTTAAAATGTATGATAGGTAGGTAATAACTGTTTATTAGAAAATATGATTTAATGGTGGTAATAGCAGAGTAAATAATATACCTAGAAGCTGTTTCTTATTATTTACTTCTAGCTTTATTGAAGCTTCGAAATTAATCCAAATGTTGTCAATTTTGTCACAGAAGATTAGGATTATATTCACAGGTATAGAAAATATGTATAAAAATTGTTTTTATATTTCGTCATAATAACCAACACCAGTGAAAATGCTTATCACAATCTCACATAACTGATGAAAATTACAAAAAAGATGATTTAAAAGGGAAGGCCTTTTTGTATGGAAGATGTAGCCTTCTCATTTAAGAATAAACCCTTTCCTTAGTTTGCCGTTTGTAATTACTTCCCAGAATTTGTTTGTCAAGCTGTTTGTCTGTTCAGCAACACTGTCAAATGGTGTATTAAACTACAGGGTGTTATTTTTTCAAAATCAATCAGTTTTATTCCTGAATAGGTAAATTCATTTATCAAAATCTAATGATGCCGTTTTAGTTTTTTTCAAAATCAAGCTCATAACTCCTTTGAACAGTTTTGTCTTTCGCTGTGCCTTATAGTTTGAGTTTTTCCCTAACATGCCCACTTAACTTTTTGATCGCTTTTGGCTTACAGAAACTAACTTTATTTCTTTCCTACATAATAATACCTAAGAGGTTACACTTAAATTGTCAGATTAGCAAAATGGACACTTATTAGTTGGTAACTAACCAATTAATTGTTTTAACTGTTTTAGGCTGAAATTATTGATGAGTCAATAATAAAACCAGATATAGTACTGAAGTATGGTCTTTTGGATTCATTGGACTTTGATTTAAATGATCCTCCAGTTCGTAAAGATGACTTGATGTCATTTTTTGGCCGAGAACATGGAATGCGGTTGATACAAGACGAAAATCTCTCATATAGAGATGAATACTCAGCGCCATTCTTGTATCAAACTAAAAGTCAACTCAATTTGTGTGTCCTAAGTGAGCATAGAGCACCAAAAGAGACCATTTGTACCTCACCTCCTCCTATAATGACTGAATTGGCATTATCTCATTCCAAAGTTGTTAATGAGCTGAAAAATGCTTTAAAATCTCACGATGTCCTAAAACCAACCAATAAGGAACCTCATGAACGAGAAGTCACATCTCCAACCAGTTTTTTGAGTAAATTTATTGGAAATTTTCAAAAAAAGGATGAAGAAAGAGAATGTCTGGTGCCCACCTTACACCAAGGACATATTGTGGCATCTTCTGAAAATTTCTTCAAAACTAACTTCAAGAGCCCTCCAAGTGATAGTAAATTTGAAAAGAGTTACAGAAGTAGTATTGTGAAGTCAAGTAGTGGTAAGTTGTTTTAATTAAATCTTAGTTTGTTTTTTATTTTCAAAAACAATCATCGACCACCATTAATGAATTTAGCTTGCCATGTGGATAGTTCCATACCTAATTACCTAACCAACATGTCATGCTAGCTACTTTAGTTGACTAGAAATCATAAAATTTAGTATTCACTTATTGATGTCATAAATAATACATTGTATTACAAAAACAGGAAACAGTAATAATCGGATGCCAAGTAATTAGAATAACAAATATAACGCAATCGTGCATCCTATTAACATGTGTGGTATGCCCATAAGGTAGCATGTTCAGCCACTAAATATTATCGTAAGGGGCCATCTATAAATAACGTCACACAAATTTCACGATTTTTTACCCCTACCCCCCCCTTGTCACAGTTGGTCACATTTGTGAGACACCCCCCCCCCCCCCCCATACTGTGACGTTTTTGCAAATTTACATTTAGAAACTATTGAATAAAAATATTGGTTCCGAAACCAGTTTTATTTCCATCTAAATTATTTTATAAAATAACATTATAAAATATAAAATTAACATCAAATGAAACAATGAACAAAACAAAAAATAATATTAATACAATTATCTTGAAATTAAAGATACAAAGTTAAATAATCTTCAATCCATGGACTTTGAACCCACTCCTTTAAATTATTTATAACTGGCAAATATGTTTTTGAGGTTTTCGTAAAGTAAGTTTATAGTTTGTATTTTAACACTTATATAATATAATAGATTTTGAAATGTGACGTCACAATATTTAGGACCCCTCCCACCCCCTTGTCACACAATGTCACACTTCGTCGACCCCCTCCCTCCCCCTTAACGTGTGACGTTATTTATGAATGGCCCCTAAGGGCCTGTTTCACAGTCAATGGTTTGTCAGATAGATCATTTGCATGTTTTGTCTCTGTCACTCGATAAGGAGCCATTTTTTTTAAAGAAAAAAGAAGAAGGTAAAGTAGTAACCTGCAAAACTTTAAGCTATCCAATACAATATAATAGAAGATTGTAAAACAGGCCCAAGGCTTAAATTTTATGTACCTACCAGTAAGATAGGGGTAGATTTTCTAGTACCTACTGGCTACTTCAAATATGAAAATAATTAGATTCTTTACAATTTCAGACCTTTCAGAAGAGAACAGAGGACTCCTTTCATCAAGCCAAGCCTCATCAGGAACAGATTTCCAATCTACTGAGACACTGACTGAATCAAACTTGCCAAAGACTGGATATGATTTTCTAGATAATTGGTAATTATAAGGTACTTTATGGTACTATCAGGGTATCTAATTTATAAGCAGGTAGAATGTTCTCATCATTTATTTGTATTAAATTGACTGTATACATGTTTAATACAATAGGGTAGTATCTATACAAATATTATAAAGCTGAGAGTTTGTTTGTTTGTTTGAATGAGACAGTATATTGTCTATCTTTTAAGATTGACTCACTATAACCTTTTTTATGGTAATAAAATTTGGTCGAAATTAATGCATTATTGCGCCATCAGTTGACGCAGACGAAGTCGCGGGCAACAGCTAGTTATAATATAAAAATTTATGTGTAGTTTTGTAGTTACTTGCATTTCAAATTTACAAAAAAGTTGGATTTTTTTACATAATTAGTAAAAAACTATATAATTAGTTTACTTACGAATGTTTTGATGTTATATCATATTAATTATTATAAACTTATATGCAACTAGCTTTTGCCCGTGACTTCGTCCGTGTGGAGTTCGGTTTCCATACAAAGTTTTAACCCCTTCTTCATCCCCTTAGGGTACGAATTTTCAAAAATCCATTCTTAGTGGATGTCTACGTCATTACAACTATCTGTATGCCAAATTTCAGCAAAATCCGTTCAGTAGTTTCGGCTGTACGTTGATAGATGAGTCAGTCAGGTTTGTCTTTTATTTAGATAATTTCGGACATATAGCGTGTTCCACACGGCACTTATTTTGCCCAAAACGCTACGATAATTTTTACCACAAAATGGTGTTTCTTTAGCGAAATAACGTTATTATTGAAAATTTCGAAAATGTCGTTTTTAGAATTTTTTGTGACTAGTGGAACAACTGACACTTGCTGAGCACAGCTGATGTTGAAAACATCAAAAAGTGCTAATTTTAACCCAAGTAGGGAGCTGGGTAAAAATTAGCGAAACGTTGTGATCATTCTTAGCGTTTTTAACAGTTTTTGACAGATGACAGTTGCGTGTGGAACAGGGGTGAAAACAGTTACGAACGATCATAGTGACGCTAAAGAAACGGAATGTGAATGAAAATAACGAATTCGTTCTGACTGTGCTAGTGGAACGCTAGATTAGTAAAAATGTGCATGCTACCGATATGTCATTTCATACAACTGCAGTTTGCAGGAATGCGTGACGTCAGACTTTAGTATGGAGCGTTTTCACGAGACTAATTTTGACGTAATTTTGTATTACAAATCAATTCACTTTTGAAAACTTTGATATTTAATATACTGTCTCTTCTGAGAAGTTTCTCATCTTTATAAAAATTCTATTGACTACCTACTGTGGATGACATGTCAGATAATAATTTATTACTAAATTCATTGCTCATGTCTTATTCAATGCACTGTAACATTAAATTTACTGAACATCTTTATCTAAACTCTGATGTTGGCAACTCCAATTATGAGGGGCATAAAAAAAGAAGAACATAATAAAAACAAATTTTATAACAACAGTCAACCTGCTAATGAATTAAATTCCCTAATAGTAGGTATGTACTTTTTTGGGAGGCGAGAGTAAAAAAAATAGGTATACAACCGAATGTATAACCGCCTCCTTTTTTTGGAAGTCGGTTAAAAATGCTTTTTTTCATTTTGAAACAAATTTTTGATAAAATCAAAGAATCTCATAGGTTTCGTATTACTCATAATTTTATTGTAGATTAACTTTTTACCTCCCCATTGAACTGATTTTTATTACATGTAACAATTAGTTGCCAGTGAGGTTGCTAAGATCTCAGTATCTTCGTTTTAGTGTTAAGACTCATTATTGTGCATATCAAGTAAGTAATAAAATATTGTTCCAAAAAGTAATAAACTAAAATTTTGTCACTTTACGTGTACACAGTAGTTACCTACAGCTAATAATGTTCATACTGCATGCAAGTGTGTGCAGATGTTAACGAACTATTGCTGCAAGTCTGTGCCTATGGCAATTATTACAATATGAGAGGATTATAATATTTTTATTAACATATTTTGCTGCCCCATTAATCAGTGGAGGACTTTTTTACTTAACATCTAATTATACTTCAAACCTCTAAGTCAAATGCTGTCCTTAATATCTTAAAGATGATTTTTAAAGTTATTTTAGAAAAAAAATCAACAGCAAGTAAACAGAACTTTGAAACTTACTTGTACTATAATATAATGTATGTGTTTATGTTAAATGCGTTCAAACTGAGAAAGCGAGCAAATGTTTTTTTCTCTTTTTCCTGTTAAATATTTTTTACTTTAAACCCTGAAAGATTGTTGTACAGTACAAGGATATTGGTTTTTTTTTTCTAAAGTACAACTTGTATTTTAGAAAAAAATAATCTTACATTGAATATTCGCTCGATGTGAATGTTCGCATGAATATTTGTTCGTTGTGAGCAAATGTTCACAGCACCTGAATATTCGCGACGAATATTTGCTTGTCTGTGCTCCATCCCGTCCATCCAGAAGGCAGCGATTGACTTGTAATGTAACATTCAAAGGGATTTGCTAAAAAACCGACAGCCGAGTGGAGCGCGCTCGGGTGCTCGGCGCTCGTATCGAGCTGCTCGGCCGAATATTCGACTTGTAACGTGGTCACATCGAGCTAATATTCAGTGGTCGCTGCCTTAAAACAGGGATCGCGAACCTATGGCACGCGTGCCATCGAATCCTCGAACCTATAGCATGCGACACAATATTTTGGGCACGTCACTGATCACATAATGTGAAATAAGTAATATATTTTATGACAAACCTATCAATAAGTTATTTGTCATCTATCTAATTTTACTTTAATTTAAATAAAAAATGATTATATTATAACAGTATTTTAGGGTTTAAAGTTTGAACAGATTTAACCTATTGAATAGGAAAAAAAAATTTGCTCGCTCATTCGTGTTTGGCTTAAAGAACATATTATAAAATTTCGTACCGACGTTCAGTCTTAGGCTATTGATATTTGTATTTTTCCAAATTACAGTCTTTCAGGGTTTTAAACCCTTAAACAGGTACAACAGAAAAAAGGGCGTGACACCAAAATGAATAAAATATTTTTATTTGTAATCTTTATCGCTAAAGAAAGTGAATTAATAGTGAAAATTAATCATCAAAAAGTATTGTTTTTGAAAATGCCGCGCAAATTTCAAAAAAGGATATTACTGGCTGAACAAAACGTGACGTCATAGACCGCACGGACGTGTGTCAACTACCAAAACTTTTTTTTTTATTTAAGGGGAAAGGTATTAAACCATTACCAATGTAAAAAATTTCATTGTGTCAAGTGAAACAGAAATTTCATATAAGGCTGGGATTTTAATATGATCCGGAATCCGGAAGGCCGAAGAAAATTCTGAGCATAGAAAATTTCTGTTTTCAATTATAATTTTGTATTATTTTTTTAAATTTCGGTTTTAAATGTGTAATATTGGTGGAATATTAACCATTAATTATTCGTTGAGGTGCGCTAGTGTGGAAAAGTGATACAAATACAAAATGCGTGCTAAATTGGGTTTCCCGCCAAAACTCTCTAGGAAGTTTCAGTAAAGCGTCTATCACTTTACTGAATCGACTTACTTGACTGATTGACTACAGTGACTATTTATTTGGATTTTGATATGACGATTTAGAAATACGTTGATGAAAATATACTTGACACTGGCAAATGGTGATAAGCCGACACCATAAATAATAAAAAAAAAGTCAAACAATCATTTTATCCACGAAGTATAGATAACAAAGAGTCCGAACGTAATGTTAAAATAATGGTCTCAATTACGGGGACAGATTTTTGCCGGTAGAGCGCGCGACGGTCCGACATGCACTCGTTTGAAATTACGTGGGAAGTTTAAAGTTGCTATTGACAGCTCTGGAAAGATTGAAATCCTATTATATAAAAGTTTTAGGAAATTCTTAGAAACTGTTCTCGAAAAATAGATACCGTAGAACACGGTAATTGCCTAACGGTAATTTAAAAATAATTGTAATAAATAATAGTATTGGCAACACTCGGTATAATAGTATTGGCAACACTCGGTACTCGTCGGTCTCGCACGCCTAGTGGCAGAAAAGAGAACTAAGATCTGGTCCTATTATTGTGTACATAATTATTATTAAAAAGCCTATACCGTTCGGACTCCTGGTATCTATGCTTCATGATTTTATCTGTCAACTGTCTATCCAAGTGCGATGACGTTGTGACGTCATAGTCCACAACTCAAGCGCTCGAAAATGGCGTTTTTAAGTCGCCCAAAAATGATTGTGATTTTAAAACATTTTTCCATGATAATAAATAATATTTTAGATGTGTTATATATATACAGGAATACTTTTTCATCGGTACAATAAATTTTACCACGTCATTAATAATAATAATATAATAATATCTATGGACGCTTCACACCACGTCAATCTGGCCCCGTGCTAAGTATCCGAAGAACTTGTGTTACAGGTACCAGACAACGGGAAGTGAGCATTTCTCAAATTTTTTGACCATAGCCGCAACGTCGATGTCCCATGTTTTGGTCTTTGATTATTTTTTTACTACGATAACATAAATAACATACATGACTGTCGTAACTTCGTTGATATTATTTAATTATCAGAGAAAATATCAAAGCTATAAATAAAACACTCTCACTACAATAAATAATTAATAATCTAAAATACTAAAATTTTCGTAGTATGGAAAATAGGTTGTCCCATTGCGACCGCGGTGATTTTGAACTCATTTATTTCATTAAATTCTAAGAAACGGAATATATGTTATAGTCTTAAAACACTATTTAGAGTATTTGAATACATATTTTATGTAGTATAATAGTGAAATACGTCGTAAGTTAATCCGTTTCAGGAAAATAATATTGTCCCATAAAAAAGTTCCAAAACGGAATTCAGATTTTGTTACCGATTTTTGTGTTGAAAGATTTTTTAAACTACAAAGTTAATTGATTTTTTTTCCTTTGGCAACACTATTGACGACATTTCACATTGCTATTTTGTTGTGATGTCATTTCGGTGTCGACAACAGCCGCGGCTTAACGTAGTGCTCTGCACTGCGACTAATTCGATCTGGATTTTGTTATACTGTGTGAAGGTAAGTTCAAGATACTTAATACTCTTGTTGAAATTGATAAATAGTTCTTTTAATGGGCTACAATTTGATGTAAAATACTGTTTTAAGTATTGAGTTTTAAAGAATATGTATTTTATTCAAAATCTGTACCCGTCATTTCGTTACTTCTGTTTTTGTTACTTTCGCGTGGTAACGTATAACCAGAACGAGGGGTAACAAAAAAGGAGTTTTTAAAGCTAAGTACACATTTCGTAAAATTGCCATACTGGTAGGTAGGTATCTATATTCGTTTAATCCCCATAATGTTATATATATCTTTTGTTATGTATATATTACTAAATTTGAAGATTATAACACAGGATAAAACTAAATAATTTTCATTTTCACTTATTTTGTTTTCATTTTATAATGGAGTGTCAAGTGTGTGTATGCTTAGCCTTACATTTCCGATTTTGTTACCCAAGTTTCTTGTTTTGATACTGTCCCAAATTTTTTCTGATAATAATGGTAGATATTTCTTTTTCTTTAAATTGAAATGCTATAATCAATAATTTAAAACAATTTTATGATAAATATTATTATAATTATAAATAGTAAATATAACATGCCTTTTTCTATTTAGAGGAAAACTAAACATTTTGATTAGAAAGTTTAAAAAAGGTAACAAAAAATACTCAGTACTGCTAAAAACAATTTAAATAATTTTTTTCACAATTTTTACTTCAGATCAGATGTTGTTTAATTTATGATCTACATAGAAAAACATAAATTTATAATACAGTCTGCATGTTTCTTTATGGTTTTCATTAATTTCCAAGTAACAAAATAAGAACTTTTATTTCGCCCTTAACTAATAATTTACAGGTTTTTTGTATAAAAACTCTATTAAAACAAAAAAACAACCATAAATTCAGAATCTGTCTAGTTTTAGCTAGCTGTATTTAACATAATATGTCCAAAATATACTTATTGTATTTTAAGAAGATTATTAAAATGATGGTCAAAAAATTTGAGAAATGCTCAAGTATATTTAATACTTTTATACTATACATATTATATTTAAGATTTTTATTATATTATACACATATTTAATACACATCCATGACCCAGGAACACAGAAAAACTTTTTGTTCCGTCGGCAGGATTCGAACCTGCGACCTCCGGCTTCAGCACCAAAGCGCTGAGCCACAGAGGTCGTCAAAATTGGTATCGATAATAGAATAAATTTCTCAAATAAAAAATATTTTTTCAGTTTAATTATTTTATCCTATAACCAATCTAATACCGCATGTGCGCACTAACTACAAGGCGTCAACGGGTGCGGTATGAGGTAGGGGGCGGCGAGGTGGGGTAAGCGATCGGCCGGGCGGCGCACGAGTTGGCAACAAAGCATCGATAGATGCGTAACGTATCCACATTTTGTATTAGTTTAGCGGATAAGTTCGGGGATTGATAATTTTGTTTTTTTGTTCCAAAGGGGTAGTAACAAAAATCGCTAGTATTTTTTATTTTTGACAACTATCGTATGTTGATTTATTGTACTGGTGAAAAAATAACCCTGTATATTGAAATGTTATAACCAGTAGAAACGTTTAAAAGAATAAAAAAAATACATGCATATCCCCTATTAGTACATAAAAGTCTGTGTGACTCACCTAGGTACATAATTACATTACTTATGAAAAAAGTTGGTTTTGTAAGTTACAGTTTATGAAACGAATTTATCAACAATTCATGTCAATATTAGAATAATATTACGTTTTTAATTAAGGTATATTAAAACAAATTACTGAGATTATTAAAACCAATGTCTGCCTAATAAGTAAATAATAACATATAATGTTGAGTGGATTTCAGACGCGGCACAAAAGGGCACATAAGCTTTATTTATTCGATTTGATTTAATCGATTTATGTACAGAATACATGAATCATCCAGAAACCGTCAACGCGCTTGAAAGTGAATCCGTCACGACTACTCCAAATTGGAGTAGCACGACTATTCCAAATTGGAGTAGTCGTGTTGGACTCCAAACACATAATGTTGCCACGGAATAACCGGAATATTTTATTTTTATTGAATACCTAATAATTGTCGTAACATAATAAGATTTGTTTTGTAAGTGTAAAGAGTAAAGTAAAGAGCGGGCGGGGTGGTGTTTCGCCATGGTTTTGGTTACAGTGCGCTGCGTAAAAATGTGATCGAACACTCATTCTGGATGTTCTGTATTCTGTGGTAGAGTGCGACACACTACCAAATGAAAAATGTTTCGCGAGAATGCGTCGTGAACTCGTGACTCGTAGACTTCGTTTGCCCGTTTGCGCCGAGCCGAATTCGTAATATTATGCCAATATGAACTGAAAAGGTCACAATAAGTTATAGAGGCTCATTATACAATCTGTAATGAATTTAAAATATAGTTTTTAGTACTATATACCTAATTGTAACACGATATTAATGTACTCAAGTAGGTGTATATAAGGTTTGGTAAAATCAATTACGGATATTTTGGGCATATTATGATCTATTATGTAAAGTTAGATGTTTAAGCAGAAAAATTACTAGAAAATTTTTTTTTCTTTATATGGGCGAGTTTGCGTTTGCGGAGAGTCACCCATACATGAGATGATTGTTTACTTATGTAGTTAGTATGACAATTATTTTTTTGCCTAAATGTCTTTACATAAGCAGTGGATCATGTGCCTGAAGTATCCGTAATTGATTTTCGAAGACATTATATTATATTAAATTAAAATAACTAGGAAGGTGTATTTACTTTTATAGTATTCTGGATCTCAAAATACACCCGGTAGATTTCACTTATAATTATATATGTATTTAAATAAGAATCTTAAAGCCCAATATACCCCCGTTACTAATAAACTTTGTGTAAGCTTCCAATTGTTATAGTGTTTTGTTCACGTCACACTAGTGACATTTTTAATTTGATTGAAGACGACAAAACACTGTAATTATTCAAAGCTTATACAGCGTTTATTAGTAAGGGGCTGTTGTTTTATTGTTTGTATTGTCTACTCACAGTGGACATAGAATTTGCACCGTTTAATCGATATTATAAAATTTTCCGCGTGGGCAGGCTTTACCAATAGCATATTTGGATGTTAGATCTAAATTCCATTTTAATTTGCACTGTTATGATTAAGTTTCCCAATTTTTTATTTATACTTTTTAGTGTGTCTTAGAAATATGATGTTTTATATAATAACATTTTATTACATTTACTTAATTTTATATATAGCATGCATTTATTTACAACACTGTATTTTGTGTGCTTAAAATTTGTAATAATAAAAGAAATACATAATTATAACAGTAAAACTTTATTTTTGCTTATTGTGAAATTACATTTCACTCCTAAATTCCAAACTCCTCAGTATTTTATTTTTAATACAACCTAAATATTAATATTCAGAGATGAGCATGCCTTTCTCAACTTGATCAGCCTTGTCCTTACCAGTCAACATCTCGATCAACTTCAGTCCAAACCAATATGCTGTACCTGGACCCTGATTAGAGAAATGTCAGTTATATAATCAAAAGTTAAAAACTATAACTCGGTTATATAATCAAAAGTTAACACATTCAATGCCACCACATTTTCTAGTAAACTCCCAGCGATGCCGCCGTATAAAAAACGCAAACATGCTAGGTGTGCTCTCGGCACTGCAGGATGAAATTACGTAGCACGCTAGGCGTGTTCACTGGCACTGTAAAGAGGTAAAATCATAAAAAGCGTTATTTCGACTTCAACTGGGCTTATTCATTAGTCCTTCTTGAATTACTGAAGAGATATTTGTTTTTAGAAGTGTTTGTGGTTTTGAAGGCAGTAAATAGATTCCGAGGTAAGTATTTATCGTAATTTGATCAGTGAATGTCAACCTTTAGAGAATAGAAAATATGAGCTGGAAACAGGGGAATATGATAATGATGCGACGCAAGCGGATAGTCCCCCGTCAAATAAACGTCCAAAAGTAGAAGGTGAGCCGATAACTCATATTTTGGAGATACGCAAAAAAATTTTTGAATCAAAGTTTGTTCAAATCAAATTTTCGTATCTCCAAAAAATTTTGAGATGCTTTACAAAAAGAAAAAATTTGGTTTTTTACCTGAATATATCGGAAAAATATAAAAAATAGGGGGAAGTTTGGTATAAAAAAGATAGGAAATTTTGTCCTCTACAAAATAGACCTCTTCTGTTTTTAACGAAAAAAACAACCGTTACAACTGAAACATTCAACCAAACAAACTCTTCAGCTTTATAATACTACATATACATATATGTAGTATAGATACCGGGCAGTGTTTTGTCATCTACAGATGAATTAAAGGTGAATGTTTTATGTAATTTATTTTATCTTTTTTGTTCAAACTATAAAAAAAAAAACATTATAGTATTATAAATTTAGTAAATTGACCAAACAATATAAAAGGTTGAGAACGCGTGTAGATGAACACGCCTGGCATGTTCGCGGCATTACATAATAAATTATTTTCGATAACATGAAATAAATATTAGATCACGGAACCACTTAAGAATTCATTAGCTTACGGCACAAAGTTTATGCTCTGAGCGTTTCGGTGAAAAACACTGTCTTATCTTTGAGATATTGATGAAAAACGGAGAGCACGCCCGGCGTGCTCGCGGCATCGTAATAAAGATTAGTGTGGACACGCTAGGCGTGTTAGTGGCACTGAATGAGTTAAAAACTACATCCTGACTAAGTAAAGCCTATGCTACACAGGCTATTATTTCTAATCTATTGATACCTCATTTATTAAAATCGAACCAGTAGTTTAGGGCGCTATGCATGCTGGAACAAATATACAAACATAGACTGCCAAAATCATTACTATTTCCGGCTTCACCGTAGTTTGTAAAAATAAAACTTTGTAAAACCATGTCAAATGTTATTGTTGTTATAAATTGTGAAATAACTTACTCGGCTAGTTACAATATTGCCATCTACAACCACCCTTTCACCCTCCACATATTGGTATTCAGCAGAGATCTTGTCTTTTGTAGTTGGATATGACGTAATTTTTTTGCCCTTAGCTATACCATGGGCTACGAATGCTGTTGGGGCTGCAAAAGTAAAAAATAAATAATTATAAGGTATTTTATAGACTTAGTATTTCTGTAATTAATAGAGTCCGACCGAAACTGGTTTTCCGGCCGAAACTGAAACTGAAACCGAATATTCGGCCGTGGCTTCAGTTTCGGCCGAAACCGAAACTCACGTGGTCAAGTAGAAAATTCCTTAAAATACTGAAATTTGGTGCATTTTATCCATTATTCTGCATTAATTACGACATAAAATGGAAACACGGTATATTAATTTTGTTGTAATCATTTATTTAATATAATATTGAAAAAAATTTAATTATATTTTAAACACTTCACATTTTTCGTTTACAATCTCTTTTTTACATGTGACTTGATTTGTTAGTAACAACAAAACAAAGTTACTGACTCAATATTTAACTATATAAATCATTCAAGTACAGAAACGAAACAAAAACTTATATGTTATCAGTTCCATCAAAACAACCTCTAAAGCAGCCATACTCAAAGTGTGTTCCGCGGAACCCTGGGGTTCCGCGAAGCCCCTGTAGGGGTTCCGCGAGAATTTAGAAAAAATCAACAAAACACCTCTCTCTGGTCGAACGTTTTTACGCGTCGTATCATGAGGCGCAGCCAAACGTCGCCAATCACAAGTAACAGCCGATCATGAAGCGACGATCGGGCAACGACACTCAGTTAGACAACGATTAGCGTTTGGAGCGATAAGTACCTACTTAAGTACAAGCTACCTAGCGAATTGAGAACTTTAAACGAAGTATTTATTGTTCTACTGCTGTATTCTGATTGTATCAGTTTTGTACATTCATTCTTCTTTCTTCAACTCTTTTATGCAGACTGCAGTAAGATCGTGCGTTACTTTGACCCAACCATCCTGACATTTACCATTATTAATAAAGAAGAATGGAACGTTGGCTTAAAAGCGTTAAACGTGTTGCAATAACGTCTTCTAACGAAGCCGAATGTTGCTGCTTTTGAAGCAGTATTCGCGGAGTATTCAGCAATTACCAACGGCCATGGGCGTAGCCAGGGACGGGTTTTGGGGGTTCAGTTATATGACAAACCTAACATGATATGTTATTATTTGTCATCTATTTTGCAACATTAGAAATTACACAAATTGAACATTAATTTAAATTACAAAATGATCCTATTTTCACAGTCTTTTAGGATTTAAAGTTTCAACATATTTAACCTATTAAATAGGGAAAAAAACCATAAAGCACATATTTAGTACCGATGTAGTATAGCCGGTTGATTTTATGGTATTTAAGTTTACCGTTATTCATTGTTTTATTTTAACGTTTGAACAGATTTTGATCTGTAAAATGGGGAAAAGTTAGCTCGCTTGCTCTGTTCACTCATGTTTGCCTTAAAAAACATATTATCAATTTTTATGTTTCCGAATTACAGTTTAAATTCAGGGTTTAAAGCAGAAAGAAACAGGTAAAAAGGAAAAAAAAAATGGGGACCCATAATGTGTCTAGGGCTTCTAGTAGGTTAAAGACCAGTACCTATTTAATGTACTTTTAGTTATTTTATTTTCTTTTACTTGTTATGTAGTAACTTACTATTAGTATGTTTTTAGTTGTAACTGTTACATTGTACCACCTTTATTATGCTTATTTATAAAAAATACATTTATAAAATAATTGTTTTAATGTAGGGTTCCGTCAAGTATTTCGCCTTCCAAAAGGGTTCCGTCATCAAAAAAGTTTGAGAACCGCTGCTCTAAAGAATGTTTGCGTCGGGCGATAACGCACTGACTAAGTTGTGTTGCTACAGAGCTATCCGAACGGCGCACGACAATTCCCGAACAGGGCCGCCAGCGTCCGCCAAAGCGTTGCCGCAAGAAACGAAGTTAGGCGAGCGTGCACGACAACTTCCGAAATCAGTTTCGGTTTCGGCAAAAGTTTCGGCCACTTTTGGCCGAAACCGAAACTGCCGCCGAAACTTGATTTTTGGCCGAAACTCGGCCGAAACCGAACTTTCGGTCGGACACTAGTAATTAACATACAAACCTGCACAAATAGCTGCAACAATCTTTCCACCACTCTCATGGTCTTTCAGGACAGCTGCTACTACACTGGATTTGCAGAAGCGTTCAGATCCTTCTAAGCCTCCAGGTAAAATAACCTGTAAAACAGTATGACATAAAACATTTTTCTAACGACATTATTCAACTCACCTTACTAATTGGTATCTCCCTAGACAGCAGTAGTCTGGTTCTCCTTCATAGGGAAACCCTAGCTGGTGAGGTCGATAGGAATAGAGTTACAGGAACCCCAAGCCACTACTAGACAGCCTAATTTATTGCAAGAAAAAAAATATTTCAAGTGTGCAGGCTTTTTCTTTTTTCAACACAAAAGAATAAGCTGTCCACAAAAAGCTTATTATATATATATATATATATATATATATATATATATATATATATATATATATATATATATATATATATATATATATATATATATATATATATATATATATATATATATATATATAAGACTAAATTATTAATATCTTTGTGCTTCTTAACAATAGTATGATGAATAAATTAGTTACTTACTGCATCATATTCCGATTTTTGAGCCAATGCATCGTTCAGGGATTTGTCTGGCACCAGAGTAACCTGCCTGGAGCACAGGACAGGTGCGTTCCCATCCAAACCAGCCAGAGTTACATTGATCTGTGAACAATTATCAAGTCATATTAAAAATATTAAACAGAATTAATAAAAAAAGTTGTTCATAATAGTTCCGTTCTTAAACAAATGTTTTGAAGTAATATAGCAATAATGTTATTACAAAAATTATGCATTTGTGAAATCTATACTTCTATACTAATATTATAAATGCGAAAGTGTGTCTGTCTGTCTGTTACCACTTCATGCTTTAACCGCTGGACTGATTTTGATGAAATTTGGTATAAACATAGTACATACTTTGAGTCCCGGGAAAGGACATAGGAAATTTTTTTCTCCCGAAAAAGTACAGTGTTCCTGCGGGATAATTTATTTACACAGGCGGAGCTGCAGGCAAAAGCTATATTTAATATAACAAACTCACCCCTCCCCTTCTAAGCATGTCTACTGTTATGACTGTCTCCATTTCCTCACTCCCCTGGGCTAAAATAACTAGTGCTGACTTAGACATGACTGAAGCTGCTAAATTTCTGAAAAGAAAAAGGATTAACATGAACATCCAGCCCTCAGTTAATTATTGTATATTACCAGCTGTCGCCTACCGGCTGCCCTAGTTCAGAAAGTATAGGTACAACCCATCGGAAATATCTGCGAACCTGGCTTAGTGACGTCATGCAAATTGATATAAATATATTTCACCAAACAGAGAAACAATAATGCGATTACTAAAGCGAGAATAGATAGGTAATACACGTACGTCGGTAATTGCGTTAGCAACGTTACTGGATAGGCGCGAAAATGGGGCGAAGTCCGGTAAAGCTAGGGCTGCCATCCGTCCGGGTTTCCCCGGATTTGTCCTAGTTTAAAGGGCGTCCGGGGAGCGTCCGGGCCGGATTTTATTTGCTATCCGGGTTTTTGTAGGCAGAATTAGGAAGGCCTAAGTTTTTTTTTTTTTTTATTTGCAGCAATAATAAATCTTCCTTTCTTTTTGACATTGCCGTAGTCGGGTAAAAACTGTTCTATGTCATGGTTTCGTACTCCAAAGTCCCGGGGTTTTCACGCGTCTTGTCCGGGGAGTCATATGTAAGAGATGGCAACCCTAGGTAAAGCGCAATGGAAGCGCATTCCAGTGAGGTTTGCAGATATTTCCGACGGGTTGTAAGTACAACATTGCTGAGATTTGTGAGCACACACATCCTGTGGTGCTTAACAAGCCTCCAGGCGTATATGACTTGCATGGTTGGGACATAAATTCATTAGGAAAAGTAATAAGTATAGTACTCGGATGACCATTCTCCGGGTACCGGTCTTTTCTATTCCTAGTTCGACATAAGTACATGATGCCTTTGTTAGAACTTAGAAGAAACCATTAGTAAGCAACCCAATTAATTATTACAATTTATCGTACCTCCTTTTTAGCAATTAAGGTGTCCTGCGACCGGATTTCTAAGCCAAATCAACATTCAACATTTATTTTCTACAACAGAAGGTCATTTGGAAAACTTATTATGACTTTTTTTTCTTCTTCAAAGTTTGACATTTGTCGGCTCCAGGGATGTCAGACCGCCACTTGGAAATCCTTGTACCGAGCTGGCTGAAAACTGGTATTGGAGATGGAAAACTGGTACGCCTGCGCAGGGGGGTGAAACTCTCATACATGCACAAATTAACAGAGTACAGAGACATCTAAAAATGACTGTCCGGTACTAACAGTTTGAAAGTTTTCGGATTGTCACAACAGATGCCACTAAGCGACTTCTACATCGCGCTATCGCTAACACAAGGCGTATTTATAAGGGCTCGCGAACATTTTAGTATGCAGCAATCATATCATATCACTATTAAAGAGGAACTTGGTCGTCGTTGTGTCTACGACTTTCGATAAAACTTAATTTCTGTCCATAATTCAGTTCAATAAAAATTATCAGGCGGTACTACTTCCATCTAGCGGGTTTGATAGTAACTAAAACGGTACAACGCCATCTAAAAACGACATTCCGAAACTTTTGCAAGACTCAGTTTCAATTTTAGAGTTGCGCATCTATACTAATATATATCTGTATTATCTATGCGCCTGCGCTCCGCTCTGGCGCTGCAAACACTGATAGATAAACTGTGTCGGAAGTCGCATCCCAGTGAATAAAAATAATACTTTAATTTCGTATACTCTTAATAGAGGGCAGTAATTGTCGAACGCACGGAAGAAATATCATTTTAAACATATATTTCTGATATTATATTGCATTTCGGGTATAAAATGTAAAATATATTGAAAAAAATAGATAAATGATTCATAAAGAAGATTTTTATCGGAAACGAGGGTTTTTGATGGGGGATGTGGTATTTATCTGGCGAACTATATGAACCGTGTGAGCAATTTTACCTTTATTCTTTATCGAATGATATAGCAAATTATTAAAATATATATGGAAAAAACGCTGAATATTGATTTTTTTTTCGAACAATATTTGCACTTTCAATGCGGTATCAAAAAAATATTCGAGGGATTTGAACCCGGGACCTCTAGATTGAGAGCGGAGCACCTTACCATTACGCCATCAAGCATATTTCAAATTAACTCATGGAAAATGGTAAGTGTTTATCAAGACTGCTTGCTATAAAAAAAGTTTTATATTATGAGGGAAATCTGATTGGATTTTTTTTTTACATGCATCTTTGAAATTTGCCGGTTATTCTATCTGGTCAGTGTATTTTTGTCGGTCAAGGGCCAATCTTGGTATTTTTGCGTACAAGGACTGAGTAATCTTGGTACATGGTACGTGGAACCAAAACCTAGTATGTGTACCAAGAAGTTGGTACGTCTGACATCCCTGGTCGGCTCCACACGTTGGCTATCTAGATGGCCCAATGACTAAATAATTCAAAGGACAGGCCCTACCTATGACAAAAACGTGTCCAATTTATCAGCTGATTATGAGCAAAAATTGGCTGCCGAACTAAAGTTGCAATTATGGGTATCGACAGTATCGATATTTTAAATTTTCATAAGTTTTACATTAACTCACATGTATACGTAAATAAAAAACTTATTTTACTAATGACATTGTACATTTAACTACTTTTATTAATCGATAATATCTTTTAACGGACATCCAAAAAAGTATTCGATGCTGACGATATATTTAGGTATACATTCTATTTGTTCTAACTGGACCACTTTCAAAAAAGTTTTTGTAATATCTTTATTAATCATGTAAGACTTACCTTTATTTACCATGGGACAGAAGTGCCATTTCTTTATTGAAGTCAACACGCTTAAGTATAATTATTAGTTAAGGATCTTTTAACTCCTAGGTCCTTATAGGTTATAATATTATAACCTCTAAGGACCTAGGAGTTAAAAGATCCTTAAATATTTATTTGTATGTATACAAATAAATATTTAAGGATATATTATATACGAGCTGAGCCAAATGTATAAAAGTTTATGACATGAAATTATGCTTTTTTTTATTCTTAATTTATGCATACGTAAGTAAAAAAACTTATTTTACTATAGACATTGTATATTTAACTACTTTTATTAATCGATAATATCTTTTAACCGACATCCTGAGTATTCTATGCTGATTGCTGAGGATAGTTTTATTCTATTTGTTCTAACTGGACCATTTAAAAAAAAATGTAATACCTGTATTAATCAAGTAAGACTTAACTTTATTTACCATGGGAAAGAAGTGCCATTTCTTTATTAAAGTCAACACGTTTATCTTTTATTATTTAAGGATACTTTAACTCCTAGGTGCTTAGAGGTTATAATATGGTTAAATATTTATTTTCATACGAGCTGAGCCAACTGTATAAATTGGTATATGAAATGAAATGGTGCTTTTTTTATTCTTTATTTAGGGACTTTTGATGTACAGCGTAAGTCAGTCCCATCGTAACCTAATCTTATACATAATGACAAGATGCTTTATTTGGTGAAAATATGGTTACAATTAATAGGTGTTACATTTTTACAGCTTGGCAAATAATTAGTCCTTGTGGCATCGACAGATGGAACTAAAAACTTTTTGAACTATCTAAGGTGGAATAGAAATAAAAGACAAAGGAATATATCCACTTATATTAAAATGAATAAGTCTATCCATTTCTAAATAAAATTAAGTTTGTTCAAAAACTGGCTATGCTATTCTCTTGACTGGGTCCGGGGATTAATATTTTCTTCTCCAGCTTTCAACCATAATTTGCTTATTGTATCACTTTTCGGAAACCTATAAAAAACAAGTATTATTAGTTTTATCATTTGTCAAATAATTTCAGTCACAACAATATTATTAAAAGCTATTAAACTTATATTTTTAAAACCACATCGAATAGATTCAGATTGCTTTTTGAGACATAACACAAATGTAATTATTATGTTTTTATCGATGTAATTATTATTTGCACCTTTATCGATAACTATTACAAACGGTAGGTAGTTAGGTACAACACTTTATCTAAAGACTTAAAATGCAATTTAAAGGACTGTTCTAATGAATTACATGTGGATATGAATATAATAAATGAAAAAATCAAATTGCAACGCAATTATTTCATGAAATGTTTATAGTATTGCATAAAACCGGCTACTAACCTGCGTAAATACAATTGAGGTTGATTTATACTCTTTAATGCATTGCACCTTGCAATATAACGTTTAGGCATGATAATTATCACTTTTACAACATTCAAATAAAATTTTAAAGAATAAGTCCTTATAATTTCTTGGAAATTCATAAAATATACAAAACTTAAAAACAACCTTTTGACAGGAGACCTACCACAGTTAATTGACAGTTAATGAGCAAATAATGGCGGATCGTTCGACATTTCGTTAATTGTCAAAGTTTTGAAGTCTAATGTTTCTAAAATGAGCAAAAACAAAAATATTGCTGTTTCTTCTAACATGAAAATTATTGCATTAGATAGAAAGAGACCAAATGATATTTCACCGTCTGTCTCATATTTCCATCATATTTGTATAAGCGCTAGTATGTATAGAACTGTAAGGGCCCCTCCATGTATATAACTCAATGAGATGGCCACAGGGCAGGATAGCTCCTGACGTCACAGCTTGTTAGAGAGAGAACGTAAATTGGTCAATACTTGTGAAGAAACGAGACAAAAATGTTATGTTTTGTCCCTTTCGCTGTAACCGGGTTTTTGGCACAAAGCTGTCAAATTTGACATTCCTGTGCCAAACAAATGACTGTGAAGATTGAGGTTTCGTTTTAATTGAACTCTTTTGTGTTTTTTTGAGTGTTTTATGTTATATACTCTTTTGAGATAGAGACTCCGTGTAGTTTTAAGTATTTTAACAATGTGTGGATGCAGTATTTTGAGGTGCAAAAGCCGCAGCGAACGAAAATGTGCTGCCGTAACTATTCACTCGTAATTAGCTATAACTCGTGTTTTTTTTAGTTTGTGATTGCATATAACATAAGAATGATGATATATGGATGTAAATACAGTCATATTTTCCATAGAAAGTGAGATGAAATCAGTATTTTTTACATAATTCGAAACATATTCTAAAAATATATTTGTCTTAGTGTTGCTATTTAATTTAATACCAAAATATACTGACTAAAGTTCTTTCGGTAAGAATTTAGTATAATATCCCACGATTCCACGATTTGGGGAGGAGGGAGTTAAGAGGGAAGGGGAGGGGGAGGGTTGAACCCCCACTCCCCTCATCAGGAAACCCACAGTTACTGAGATATTAGTGGTTTAAGTTTTGGGGTTATAAACTAAACGACTAGTTTAGTTGTAATTTGGAGTGGTAAACATAGTTGAGTAATAGGGTGACAGCTAACCCTAACCGCAAACCTCACTAAACATAAATTTTTGATACATAGGTAATTAATCAAAGAACAAATTTTCCATCTTTTTGCTAAAAAGTGGCCCCGTGCGAGTTTCTTACGCCGGTTCTTCTCGACGGGCCAGTTTCTTATTGATATATGTATTTTAACTGTTTAACTTTTTAGGTGTGTTGAGGTGAATGAAGAATGTTTGAAACATCTACTTAAATAAAAAACTATTGACTTTTTTGACATTGTTAATTTTTATTTTAAGAGAAATACCTACCCTACCTAACAGTATTAATAGTAAGACTTTTTGTTAGCTTATGCTTGGTCTACTTCAGAAAAATTCAAAATCACCATATGTGTCCATAGAAATTGCCTCAATTCCTCATAGATCTCATCATCAGGTCACTACTTTTTTGAATGAAAACAGGACCAACTTGGGATTATACCCTTTACATAAAAATGAAAGAGTAAACCTGAACGTTTTCACGTTAAAACTACTGAACTGATTATCATGAAATTTGGCCCAGATATAAATTAGACCACGGGAAAGGACGTAGGCTACTTTTTATCGCGAAAAAATGTACGGTTCCTGTAGGATACTTTATTTACGCTTTCACGTAAATATTACTAAACCGATTATGATGAAATTTGGCACAGAGTGGAGTTGGAGTAGACAATGGGGAAGGACATAGGCTACTTTATATCATGGGATATATACCCGTGGATTATTGTACTTACGCGGGCGTAATGGGTGCGGGCTCGACCTTTTTTTTTTAAATATTGGAAAAGGTGTATGTTGTAGGAGTAGGTGTAGGAGCAGGTGTAGGCGTAGGTGTCTGAGTTAATGTACGAATAGGTGTTAGAGTAAGAGTAGGAGTAGGAACAGGTGTAGGAGCAGGTGTAGTCGTTTATTCATTCCAGTTCATATTTAAGACAGAACAACGTCTGTCGGGGTCAGCTAGTAATATATAATATAGCTAGCTGTCTCGACACACGTTGTTCTGTCATAAACATGAACTGGAATGAATAAATGACTTTACCTATAATGCATCCTACGTCCTAGTCCTACACCTACAACCTACACCTTTTTCATTATTTCTCAGTGCGTAAGCCTTCCCTGAACTTCCACAATTATTTTCAATATAAATCAAAATGAGCCAAATCGATCCAGCCGTTCTCGAGTTTTGAGTCCCTCGTGAACGGAATAAAAAATATCCTATGTCCTTCTCCTGGTTTCCCACGATAGTTTCCCAAGATAGCCCACCAATTTTCAGCCAAATCGGTTCAGCCGTTCTTGAGTTATAAATATTTTTACCACGTTCATAATATTTTGTTAATTTAACTATTACTCTCGGTCTTGGCCTAGAGTTAATTAACTTATTAATAGGTCTCGATCTAGACTGAGAATCCAGGTACGATCGTACTCTAATCGCATGTTTTATTATAACCTCTGACTCATAAAAAATAACTAGAACAATTTAATCGCCTGTATGAAAATATTGAAATTTACTTATTTTAATAATGAGTGATGCAGGGAAAAACTCGTTCTACGATTCTTATTTATTACTGACTACGACAAGAAAACTTACGTGTACATCCTAAGATCAAGACAAAAATACTACAATTGAAGGCTATGTTTGTACATGGCAACACATAGTGGGTGAGCGAGATGCACTCTAGTGGTTACAAGAGCTGCGGATCTATAGGTACTTTTAGGATGGCCATAACGGTGTGTGTCAGTGTGTGTCATTCTTTGAGTATCCAACTATACGGAGACGACATGACAGCTAATTTCTAATTTCTATGCGAAAAAGCACGAAGTATAGATAACAAGGAGTCCGAACGTAATGTTAAAATAATGGTCTCAATTACGGGGACAGATTTTTGCCGGTAGAGCGCGCGACGGTCCGACTTGCACTCGTTTGAAATTACGCGGGAAGTTTAAAGTTGCTATTGACAGCTCTGGAAAGATTGAAATCTTATTATATAAAAGTTTTAGGAAATTCTTAGAAACTGTTCTCGAAAAATAGATACCGTAGAACACGGTAATTGCCTAACGGTAATTTAAAAATAATTGTAATAAATAATAGTATTGGCAACACTCGGTATAATAGTATTGGCAACACTCGGTACTCCTCGGTCTCGCACGCCTAGCGGCAGAAAAGAGAACTAAGATCTGGTCCTATTATTGTGTACATAATTATTATTAAAAAGCCTATACCGTTCGGACCATTGAGGTATATACATGGAGGAGCCCTTACAGTTCTATACATACTAGCGCTTATACAAATATGATGGAAATATGAGACAGACGGTGAAATATCATTTGGTCTCTTTCTATCTAATGCAATAATTTTCATGTTAGAAGAAACAGCAGTATTTTTGTTTTTGCTCATTTTAGAAACATTAGACTTCAAAACTTTGACAATTAACGAAATGTGGAACGATCCGCCATTTTCTGCTCATTAACTGTCAATTAACTGTGGTAGGTCTTCTGTCAAAAGGTTGTTTATGTTTTGTTTATTTAAGAATTTCCAAGAGATTATAAAGACTTATTCTTTAAAATTTTATTTGAATGTTGTAAAAGTGATAATTAACATGCCTAAACGTTATATTGCAAGGTGCAATGCATTAAAGAGTATAAATCAACCTCAATTGTACTTACGCAGGTTAGTAGCCGGTTTTATGCAATACTATAAACATCATGAATAATTGCAATGATTTTTTCATTTATTATATTCATATCCACTTAAATTTCATTAGAACAGTCCTTTAAATTGCATTTTAAGTCATTAGATTTATTTACGTAATTGAAAAGTGTTGTACCTACCTACCGTTTGTAATAGTTATCGATAAAGGTACAAATAATAATTACATCGATAAAAACATAATAATTACATTTGTGTTATGTCTCAAAAAGCAATCTGAATGTATTCGATGTGGTTTTAAAAATATAAGTTTGATAGCTTTTAATAATATTGTTGTGACCAAAATTATTTGACAAATGATAAAACTAATAATACTTGTTTTTTATAGGTTTCCGAAAAGTGATATAATAAGCAAATTATGGTTGAAAGCTGGAGAAGAAAATATAATTCCCCGGACCCAGTCAAGAGAATAGCATAGCCAGTTTTTGAACAAACTTAATTTTATTTAGAAATGGATAGACTTATTCATTTTAATATAAGTGGATATATTCCTTTGTCTTTTATTTCTATTCCACCTTAGATAGTTCAAAAAGTTTTTAGTTCCATCTGTCGATGCCACAAGGACTAATTATTTGCCAAGCTGTAAAAATGTAACACTTATTAATTGTAACCATATTTTCACCAAATAAAGCATCTTGTCATTATGTATAAGATTAGGTTACGATGGGACTGACTTACGCTGTACATCAAAAGTACCTAAATAAAGAATAAAAAAAGCACCATTTCATTTCATACCTATACCAATTTATACAGTTGGCTCAGCTCGTATGAAAATAAATATTTAACCATATTATAACCTCTAAGGACCTAGGAGTTAAAGTATCCTTAAATAATAAAAGATAAACGTGTTGACTTCAATAAAGAAATGGCACTTCTTTCCCATGGTAAATAAAGTTAAGTCTTACTTGATTAATAAAGGTATTTTTAAAAAAAAAATGGTCCAGTTAGAACAAATAGAATAAAACTATCCTCAGCAATCAGCATAGAATACTCAGGATGTCGGTTAAAAGATATTATCGATTAATAAAAGTAGTTAAATGTACAATGTCATTAGTAAAATAAGTTTTTTTACTTACGTATGCATAAATTAAGAATAAAAAAAGCATAATTTCATGTCATAAACCAATTTATACAGTTGGCTCAGCTCTTATATAAATAAATATTTAAGGATCTTTTAACTCCTACCTAGGTCCTTAGAGGTTATAATATTATAACCTATAAGGACCTAGGAGTTAAAAGATCCTTAACTAATAATTATACTTAAGCGTGTTGACTTCAATAAAGAAATGGCACTTCTGTCCCATGGTAAATAAAGGTAAGTCTTACATGATTAATAAAGATATTACAAAAACTTTTTTGAAAGTGGTCCAGTTAGAACAAATAGAATGTATACCTAAATATATCGTCAGCATCGAATACTTTTTTGGATGTCCGTTAAAAGATATTATCGATTAATAAAAGTAGTTAAATGTACAACGTCATTAGTAAAATAAGTTTTTTATTTACGTATACATGTAAGTTATTGTAAAACTTATGAAAATTTAAAATATCGATACTGTCGATACCCATAATTGCAACTCTAGTTCAGCAGCCATTTTTTGCTCATAATCAGCTGATAAATTGGACACGTTTTTGTCATAGGTAGGGCCTGTCCTTTGAATTCTTTAGTCATTGGTTCGGACTCCTGGTATCTATGCTTCATGCGAAAAAGTCTCGCCACTTTCTGCGGGAGGGGGGACCGCACCGCTAGTGCTTGACACTATCGATGTTTTACTATCGATGAGTTTGGCTAGTAAAGGTCTACCAGAATCTGATGGCATTTTAAAAAAAATAAAAAATGTGATTTTCATATGGCAATGTCAAGTATGACCCGTCAAATCAAAGTACGTGATCTGTCAACAGCTGTTAAAATTTTGTGATTATGTTCTTGGAATTTGTTGTTTTTGTGAAAATATCCAAAAAGGCAATTCGATCTCAAGCGAGAAATATTGTTTTCTATGTCTATAGTAAAATACAGAAAGAAGAAGGTGTAAATCGAACTCAATCTTATAATTTAAAGCTTGTGGTAGAGTTGACCGGTAAGTTAGAGTGAGCTGTTTTGATACTTTTAGTTTTTTTATATTTTCTTAGGTAATTATTGTGACTTCTTTAAATGTGTTTCCAGTACTACTATAAGGTGAATCGTAGCTGATGGCACATCGAATGATGGTTTGTTTTCCATGCCTGGTAAAAGGAGGAGAGGAGGAAAAAAGAAAATCAATATAAGACAGTTTCGATTTATAGTTGATTAAGAATTAAGTAAACGAGTTCTATACAGTTCGGAAGGAAATTACAACATTAAATAAACTGTTGCTAATTTAATTGTATGTTATTCGTAATAAATAAGTATATAAAGTAATTCACGATTGATTTATTTTTCATGAAATATCATTATCATTACATAGTATAAAACAAAGTCCCTTTTTTGTCTGTCCCCTATGTATGCTTAAATCTTTAAAACTACGCAACGGATTTTGATGCCATTTTTTTAACAGATAGAGTGATTTAACGGGAAGTTTTTTAGGTATGTAACATGCATAACATAGTAGAGGTACACAAATAATTTTAGAGGTTTCTAAAGTCCTAAAAAATCACATATTTTGCGCTTACATTGAAAATGCTGGCTGAACACTACGAGATAGATCAAAATTATGTACTACAGTTGTATTCATCTTTAAAAAGCCTACAAAAAAGTCCGCGGTGGCATATGTCTATCTCTTAGGGATAACCCACAATAACCATTTTTTTATCCTTTACTTTGATTTTAATTAAATAGCTTATTTACAAAGCGATTTTAAGCAATACAGTATTAATCCTTATCCAATTAAGTACCTTAAATACATTGTGCATTTAAGATAGATCAATACTGCCCTTTACGGCATGTAATTTAAATGAATATTTTCGAAGATATTACAGATTTAAAATGCAGGGATATAGTGCTGCTGCGCGGCGCGGGCGCTCGCGTTTCTACATCGCGCTATCGAAAACGCGGGACGTATACAGTATAAAGAGGTTCACGAATATTTTGAACTGCAGCACAGAATATATAATAGTAACTGCAGTTCTTAATTCTTATGGAATATCCAGAGGTGGTTTGTCAGTTTTGTTGGAATGTCAAATAACTTTACTTACTACATAGTACATAGTATTTATACTATGTACTATGTAGTAAGTAAAGTTTGTTTTAACAAGTCGCTTTATCTGTCTGTCCCTATGTAGGTATAGTATATTGTATGCTTAATCTTGTATGCTTAGATCTTTAAATCTACGCAAATCTTTAAGTATTTAGTCGTTAAGATTATGGTAAAAATTATATTCAAGTGCCATAAATATAATATTATGTAAGTATATTATCAAGTGGTCGCGCATGTCGTGTCGAGGTTATAGGGTCCCATTTTTAACAATTTTCATTGGGCAAACCTAAAAGCATTTTCAATATTGTATCAGAAGTATATTGCTGTAAGAAGGTAGAGCGTTATTCGCCGAAGTAGTTTTTTCTCCAAGAACACTATTCCACGCGGGCGAAGCCGCGGGCAAAAGCTAGTTTTCTATATTATACACCGAACATTCTTCACACAGTCTTATTATAATTCATGTTCAATAATACTAAAGACATAATTAAAAATTAACCAGTATCAAGATCGTTTAATCCTGTTTCCCCAGTATTGCACACTACAAAATTTTATTTCCCTATTTGCCATGAGATTCTGGTACACCTATAATAATTATGTGTGGCAAAAGTAAATTTTAAACATTACATCTATTAAATCTTAACTACAATATTTAATTTACAATTTCGCTCAGTATCATAAAGTAAATAAGTATTAAAATGTTGAAACATGCAAAAATGGAAGCGTCATCCAGCGTGAAGAGGAATTTTAGCATTTTTAGCAGTGTTGCGAATATCATAGTTGCGGAGCGGCTGGTGCGTACAACCAATTTGTAGCATTCCGTAATACTCAAGAAACCCTAATAAATTTGCACTGACCATCCGTCTGTCTGTCCGTCTTTCTAGCATGTGTAATTATGAATATATATAAATGAAATTTTGTATAGTTTATAGGTATTTTAAAATTGAAATAAGAATTTATAAATTACCTTTTTACAAAGTCAACCATTTTCGAGTAATCGGTCTCCATAATGGTTTATAAGTTGGTCATCCTCCTGGCATTTCTGAACTATAGGAGATAGAAACTTGTAAGTTCCCATGTTGATTGACTATGCTAAAAACTCTTAGGGAAAATTATTCTGAGCGAAATCAATTCGAAATCGATTTTTTCAATATTTACCTATATTTTCTCTTATACGTTTCTGTATGTCTAACTAGTCTAACTAGCACATAGAATAACTAATGAGAGAAAGTATAGATAAATATTAATTTGCGGTCTAATCTGACTGTACGTCGTTTAAAAAAATATTTGTTTATATACCTAGGTAGTATATAATAATCTATACTAATATTATAAAGAGGAAATATTTGTATTTTTGTGTGTATGTTTGTAATGAATAAACTAAAAAACTACTGTGCCAATTTCAAAAATTATTTCACCATTAGAAAGCTACATTCACCCTGAGTAAAATAGGCTATATTTATTGCTAGAAAAGATTAGGGATTCTTACTAAAACTTTAGTAACGTAACCCAAGGTGTCAAAAATGCCATTAAACAACTTTCGTCGCATGCGCTGCGGAAACTATTGATGATAGAACAAAAGTATGTTTTACAATATTAAAGAACATCCATACATTCACCATCTATCCATCCTCACAAATTTTCACATCCTATCCTAGTAGGTAATAGTATAAAATGTGAAAATTTTTGAGGATGGATGGATGGATAGATGGTTGGATGGATAGATGGTTGGATGTATAGATGGATGCTTGTTACTCTTTCATGCAAAAACTACTGAACGGATTTTGATGAAATTTGGTACGGTAGTAGTTGAGGCTCTGGATTAAAACATAGGCTACTTTTTATATCGGAAAAGAAGAGTATTCCCGCGGGATAACCGATAGTATATTTACGCGGGTGGAGCAGCCGTAATAACTAAAGTAAAATAGATAATAGCTTCAAGAATTAGCCTCATACGTGTTGAAACCCATTATCTAGCACGCTTCACGCTTTTTATTTGTTGTTGTAAAAAAAGGAGTCCGTGGGTCTACCATTTAGTGACAATAGGATGAATTTAGAAGTAAAATCTTTACAATAATAATTAGACGACCTCTGTGGTTCAGTGGTTGAGCGTGTTTGTGCTCAAGCCGGGGATTGCGGGTTGGAATCCCGCCGAAGTAAATAAAGTTTTTCTGTGTTCCTGGGTCATGGGTGTGTAGGTAGGTATTAAATGTGTGTAGAGTATAATAAAAATATTAAATATGTGTATAGTATTAAATATATTTCCGTTGTCTGGTATAGGTGTACCAGAATCTCATGTGATTTTCATGTGACAAAAAAAAATGTGATTTTCATATGGCAATGTCAAGTATGACCCGTCAAATCAAAGTACGTGATCTGTCAACCGCTGCTAAAATTTTGTGAATATGTTCTTGGAATTTGTTGTTTTTGTGAAAGTGTTGAAAAAGGAAATTCGATCTCAAGCGAGAAATATTGTTTTCAATGTCTATCTTAAAATACAGGAAGAAGAAGGTGTAAATCAAACTCAATCTTATAATTTAAAGCTCGTGGTAGATTTGACCGGTAAGTTAGAGTGAGTTGTTTTGATACTTTTAGTTTTTTTATATTTTCTTAGATACTTATTGTGACTTCCTTAAAGGTGTTTCCAGTACTACTATACGGTGAATCGTCGATGGCACATCGAATGATGGTTTATTTTCCATGCCTGGAGGAGAGGAGGAAAAAGGAAATCAACTTAAGACAGGATCAGGAGAACAGATTTAACTAAAAATTAACCAGTATCAAGATCGTTTAATCCAATTTCTCCAGTATTGCACACTACAAAATTTTATTTCCCTATTTGCCATGAGATTCTGGTACACCTATACCCGTAAAACAAGTTCTTCGAGAACTTACCACGAGACCAGATTGACATGACGTGAAGCATCCATATATTATATTTAAAATATATTATATTATTAAATAAAAAAAAAATACTATAATCGTAAGTATGTGTTGACTTGAGAACCTCCTTCGGTTTTTTGTCGGTTAAAAAAGGTAGAGCTAAGTAAAAATGCGGAATCGTTTTGATAAATAGGGTCCACCCTAAATACGTTTTTTTTGCATTTATAATAGTTCTGTTCCACCTCAATGTTTACCAATGTTCACCATAAGTAGTTCAAAGATTGGTTCAAATTCACGGGCAAAAACTAGTTAATTATAAAATGCACCTTTAATAATTTCAAAGTTGGCAAGGCGCGCTGTTTTAATCTCCTACTGTTGTTCGTCTGAACAATAAAACATGAAACTTCAAAATGCACCGAGCAAATTGTACTCGTACGTTTGGGAAACCAAGAAAAATGATTAGCGCAAGCTTGGACCCAGGCATAGGAATGCCTGATTAGGAAATCATCCTATTTTTAGGAAATCTAAAAAAATAATGGTCAGAATAACATACTGATAAAGTAGATATCGATATTTCTTTTACGTTGTCACAACCCTCAGTTTTTATGAAGTGTGGCCTGTTTATAAATTAAAAATGCATAATTTCAGGATAAATTTATCCGCACATATTTTATTGTAATAAATAATAATTAATATAAACAAAAGTTTGTTAACACAATTGAATAATTATTTTATAATAATTTGCAAATTTTCAATGTGTTTCGTGAAATAATATCATGAAGAAAAACAAAATTGTAAATAGTGTACTAATTAATTAGTCATGTTTCTTCATTATGAAATAGTAAAAACAAGAACGAATATGAAATAGAAGTTTTTATAAATTACTACTTTTAAATATTACCCTAAATTTGGATGTTGTACGATTTAGTAGCAACATTTGTTCATCGAGTAAAATTTTTGGATTTTTGCTAATATATCGCAATTATTGTTAATATTTAGGCAATATAATACATACACATGGAAAGTAACACCATCCTTTTGTTTATTTGATGTTTCCGATCTGTTTTTGCAGGAAAAAATACAGCAAGTCGGCATTTTCTGCTTCGGTTCGTTCCGCCTTGCTGTAATTTTCCGAATACGTCAAAAACGCGCAGCAACTAGTTTTATACAACCCTCACGACCGGAGGGTCTAACCTTTGGCAGCGGGGAACGCCTGACAATGGCGTCTCCGTTATAGTTGGATACTCAAAGGTGTCATCACTGTGCCTATTTGGCACACTGTTTTAATGATGGGCCACAACTGTGACGCTACTTGGCCAAGATCCGAGCTCCCTTAAGTTAGCGGGCGCGTAGTAACTTTTTCGCTACAAAAAGTACTCTTACGGCCTGGCCACGAGGATCGGCGGTGCGAACGGCGAAGCGGTGGGCGAGACGGGCATTCGTGCGGCGCCGTTTGCAGGCCACGGGCAAGTCGCATTCGCCGCCGCGACCATTAAGGAAGTCCGGCAGCGCAATGTCTGTATCGAAATTATCTCGATATTCCTTAGAAAATAGAAAGTAATAGTATTTTGGTTCAAGACCTAATATTTGGAAGCTATTGTGGAGTACATAATTTGAACGACCTCTGTGGCTCAGTTGGTTGAGCGTGTTGGTGCTCAAGCCGGGGGTCGCGGGTTCAAATCCCGCCGAAGGAACAAAAAGTTTTTCTGTGTTCCTGGGTCATGGATGTGTATTAAAAAATATGTGTATATTATAATAAAAAATCTTAAATATGTGTATAGTATAAAAGTATTAAATATATTTCCGTTGTCTGGTACCCGTAACACAAGTTCTTCGAGAACTTACCACGGGATCAGATTGACGTGGTGTGAAGCGTCCATAGATATTAAAAAAAAAATATATTATTAATAAGAATCGCGGTATAGATGGAGAATTCCACAAGAAGTACGAGAAATACAAAATATATCCAGAATTTTTTTTGAGTATACCAGAATGAGTATTGAAACCTTTGATTATATTAATTGATAATCAGCTGACCTAGCTAGTATTTCAGCAATAAAAGTCTCCGTGTTCATTTTTCGCGGCGAAAACGACTAAACTCGTTTGATCACTGCAATTTTCGCCGCGACTGCCGCTCAACTCCGTGGCTCGCGCCGTAGTGATTCATGCTTTTGTTTCACTCGCCCGCCGCGCCGCAAACCGCCCGCGAAGCCCGCATCGGCGAATGTCCCGTGGCCAAGCTGTTAGTTACTCAACATCCATTTTCATAAATACGTCCGCACCTTGCCCCGAACTGAAGCATACTGAACGACCTTCCAATGTGTGGATGCTTACACAATCTGTTGGCCAACTTCCCCCTCCCCTGCTTAAAATCATGTGGCCATCTAGATAGCCAACGTGTGGAGCCGACAATTACTGACACAATAATGACGGCGGCTATAAGTACCGATGCTGGATTTGCTGGAAGCGCTGTGAGTATGGCTCTTTACTAGTCTAAGATCTAAGACCTCAAATCAAGAACTATTTTCCATCGAACTATAGGGCTACACTTACCATCCAGCCTGCAAGTTCAAGGCCGCGGATTTGTAGGCAAAAATTATAAATGACTCTGACACTAATGACGGCACATTAAGGGCCATACCAAGGCCATACTGACCATCCAGCCTGCAAGCTCAAGGCCGCGGATTTAGCAAAAATTTTCTATGATTGACACTATTGACACTAATGACGCCGAATGATAATGAATTATTATGCCGCGTCCGCACGTTTGCCATTTGCCGCAAACTCCAAACCTCCACAAACGCTTGACTTGAAAAAGGGAATCAAACGTCACCATCCGCACGCTTGCGAGTGAGTTAGTGTGTTCTGAACAGGCAAGCATGACGGACGTTGAGCTCGTAGGTATCGGCTATAGCATTTGCTTTGAGTTATTTTTATTGTAAAAACAACAGCCTCCGTGGTCTTGTGGTTAGAGCTTGGCTCTCGACTCGGAGGTAGAAGGTTCGATTCCCGCATTGGGATTATGAGAGTAAAAGAGAGTGTGCTTTTTTGTACTGCGCACACACTTGGGCAGTGGGCACTATAAAAATACTCCTGCGTAACTGGCCTGGTTTCAATAAAACCGTCACCGAAATCGGTGTGAGGAGTTATTATTATTATTGTTGTAAAAAAATACATAAATAAAAACAAACAAAAAAACGGCAAAGAAGATGGTGGATTAAGTTACAAATTAACCGTATAGTGGCTTATTCAATAATGTACTTAGCCACGCACCGGCTACTTTTTTCTCATAATAATAATAATATCTATGGACGTTTCACACCACGTCAATCTGGTCCCGTGGTAAGTTCTCGAAGAACTTGTGTTACGGGTACCAGACAACAGAAATATATTTAATACTTTTATATTATACATGTCAACGTAAAATTGTAAAGACCGTTAGATTGTAAAATAACTAACGACATTGTAAAAATAGGTCTAAATATTTATAACTATATATTTATAATCTTACGAAAAATAATGTGTTAAATTATAGGCAGAATATTCGCGTCCAAAGTCTATCGGCATTTTACAATTTCACTAGTTTTATTACAATCTAACGGTTTTTACAATTTTACGGTGACATATACATATTTAAGATTTTTATTTAAGTGTATTATACACTGATACAATAATTATGCTTGTTTTTCGGGTCCCAAATGCATGGTTCAGCCTGATAACATTCGAGAAAAAACAAGATGTCTTATTTGACCAATCACCACTCATTTTGTGCGAGCGTAGGTACGTCTGCCCGTCTCCAGTACACAAACCAGACTGAGCGCGCGCAAACGTGTGGATGCATCGCAAGCGCTTGCGACAAATTCCCTTTGATTTGTGTCAAAAAACCGACACTCGATCGGAACGGCCGCAAGCTCTTGCAAGCCTACACAAACCATGGCAAACGATCTATCCGCACGTTTGAATTTGTGAAGACTTGTCGAGGTTTGGCAAACGTGCGGACGCGGCATTAGAACCAGTGCTGGATTTGCTGGAAGCGCCGCCGTGAGTATAGCCCTATAGTACCGGTGCTGGATTTGCTGGATGCACCTTGCATTTGGCCTGGTTTCTTACTTGGAAAATAAAAAACAACATTTATACGGTTGTTCATGCATGTTCAGCATGTTCATGCATGCGTCTGTGTTCATGTTTCTATTCTTAGACTTTTCTATTCCTTCCATTTTATTAGTTTTCATATTATTATATCTGACAGTAGGTAGATCTAGTAAGTCTATGAAGTGGGTACAGTTACAGTAGGTACTACGAAAATATTCCTTCTGGTTTTGATGTGTCCAGATTACATTCCATTTCATTTGGATGATCAAATACACCAGAACATTTGTACAGCTAAGCATTAACACCTAACTTCTTCAAATTTTCTTTCTTTTACACCAACACACAATAGCATTCCACTTCTAAAATAATAATAACTAATAACTCCCCACACCGATTTCGGTGATGGTGGCCGATTTGAAACCAGGCCAGTTACGCAGGAGTAATTTTTTATAGTGCCCAAGTGTGTGCGCAGTACACAAGAGCACTCTCTCTTCCTTTACTCTCATAATTCAGTGGGACGGATATCCGACACGACTGACGAGAGATCAGGTGCAGGACCGACTTTTTACATGCCCATCCGACGCATGGATCATCTTTCTTGTCAGACAATCAGGTGATCAGCCTGCACTGTCCTAACCAAACTTGGAAACAACATTTTTTGTTGTTCCAATGCGGGAATCCGAGATTTTAAGTTGAGAACAGTCAAAGAAGAAATTGAGCTATACAGTAAAAAATACCAAGATAGACTACCTATATAGCCATATAAACAGATTAGCTGCTGACCTGCAGGGATCAGGCAGTCTCATTTTCTCTCGACTTAAGAGAAATAGTGTACCAAACCTCATAACAAGATTTGTAGACAAATGAAGAGAATTGCATCACAGGATGCACATCTCTGCTAAGGACATTACTGCAGATGAAAATCGATTAACAAATTAGACTATTGTTCAACAACAGATATCTAAGAAGCAGGATGCATAAAGAAAAAAAAATGCGGGAATAGAACCCACGACCTCCGAGTCGAGAGCCAATGCTCTAACTACTAGACCACGGAGGCTGTTAACTGTGTCACTTCTAAAATATTGTTCCTTTGGTTCACCCCAAGTTCACCCTAACGAAGTGGTCAAGTTTTTAGATGTCCAACATTGACGCACTTTTAAAGAATTATTTTAAAATAAAAATATCCTCACCATAGAGAAATATCTTCAGAAATATCAGTCATAGTATAATTCCGAAATCCGCCACTGTAAGGAAAATTTGCTCGCAATCAATAACTCATTGAGGTATATACATGGAGGGGCCCTTACAGTTCTATACATACTAGCGCTTATACAAATATGATGGAAATATGAGACAGACGGTGAAATATCATTTGGTCTCTTTCTATCTAATGCAATAATTTTCATGTTAGAAGAAACAGCAATATTTTTGTTTTTGCTCATTTTAGAAACATTAGACTTCAAAACTTTGACAATTAACGAAATGTGGAACGATCCGCCATTATTTGCTCATTATCTGTCAATTAACTGTGGTAGGTCTCCTGTCAAAAGGTTGTTTTTAAGTTTTGTATATTTTATGAATTTCCAAGAAATTATAAGGACTTATTCTTTAAAATTTTATTTGAATGTTGTAAAAGTGATAATTATCATGCCTAAACGTTATATTGCAAGGTGCAATGCATTAAAGAGTATAAATCAACCTCAATTGTATTTACGCAGGTTAGTAGCCGGTTTTATGCAATACTATAAACATTTCATGAAATAATTGCATTGCAATTTGATTTTTTCATTTATTATATTCATATCCACATGTAATTCATTAGAACAGTCCTTTAAATTGCATTTTAAGTCTTTAGATTTATTTACGTAATTGAAAAGTGTTGTACCTAACTACCTACCGTTTGTAATAGTTATCGATAAAGGTGCAAATAATAATTACATCGATAAAAACATAATAATTACATTTGTGTTATGTCTCAAAAAGCAATCTGAATCTATTCGATGTGGTTTTAAAAATATAAGTTTAATAGCTTTTAATAATATTGTTGTGACCAAAATTATTTGACAAATGATAAAACTAATAATACTTGTTTTTTATAGGTTTCCGAAAAGTGATACAATAAGCAAATTATGGTTGAAAGCTGGAGAAGAAAATATTAATCCCCGGACCCAGTCAAGAGAATAGCATAGCCAGTTTTTGAACAAACTTAATTTTATTTAGAAATGGATAGACTTATTCATTTTAATATAAGTGGATATATTCCTTTGTCTTTTATTTCTATTCCACCTTAGATAGTTCAAAAAGTTTTTAGTTCCATCTGTCGATGCCACAAGGACTAATTATTTGCCAAGCTGTAAAAATGTAACACCTATTAATTGTAACCATATTTTCACCAAATAAAGCATCTTGTCATTATGTATAAGATTAGGTTACGATGGGACTGACTTACGCTGTACATCAAAAGTCCCTAAATAAAGAATAAAAAAAGCACCATTTCATTTCATATACCAATTTATACAGTTGGCTCAGCTCGTATGAAAATAAATATTTAACCATATTATAACCTCTAAGCACCTAGGAGTTAAAGTATCCTTAAATAATAAAAGATAAACGTGTTGACTTTAATAAAGAAATGGCACTTCTTTCCCATGGTAAATAAAGTTAAGTCTTACTTGATTAATACAGGTATTACATTTTTTTTTAAATGGTCCAGTTAGAACAAATAGAATAAAACTATCCTCAGCAATCAGCATAGAATACTCAGGATGTCGGTTAAAAGATATTATCGATTAATAAAAGTAGTTAAATATACAATGTCTATAGTAAAATAAGTTTTTTTACTTACGTATGCATAAATTAAGAATAAAAAAAAGCATAATTTCATGTCATAAACTTTTATACATTTGGCTCAGCTCGTATATAATATATCCTTAAATATTTATTTGTATACATACAAATAAATATTTAAGGATCTTTTAACTCCTAGGTCCTTAGAGGTTATAATATTATAACCTATAAGGACCTAGGAGTTAAAAGATCCTTAACTAATAATTATACTTAAGCGTGTTGACTTCAATAAAGAAATGGCACTTCTGTCCCATGGTAAATAAAGGTAAGTCTTACATGATTAATAAAGATATTACAAAAACTTTTTTGAAAGTGGTCCAGTTAGAACAAATAGAATGTATACCTAAATATATCGTCAGCATCGAATACTTTTTTGGATGTCCGTTAAAAGATATTATCGATTAATAAAAGTAGTTAAATGTACAATGTCATTAGTAAAATAAGTTTTTTATTTACGTATACATGTGAGTTAATGTAAAACTTATGAAAATTTAAAATATCGATACTGTCGATACCCATAATTGCAACTCTAGTTCGGCAGCCATTTTTTGCTCATAATCAGCTGATAAATTGGACACGTTTTTGTCATAGGTAGGGCCTGTCCTTTGAATTATTTAGTCATTGCAATAACTTGACACTGACAATAGTTTTAAACTGTACAAGTACAGCCTTTTAAAAAAAAAAGCAAATGACATCTGACAGACTCCGGCAATTGACCATAAACAAAAACTCTTTCTCAGTTTGAGTTTGATCATGGCGGTCGGTAAAAATAAGGGACTGTCCAAAGGTGGCAAAAAGGGTGTTAAGAAGAAGATGTAAGTTAAAATATGCTTTCTAGTGTAATTTTTGCGCTTTTATCTTTAACGTATAACTACTCGAAAGTTTTTATAATAAGTGATTTCCGAAATATTTTTAGATAAAATTACATGGCTCGTGTCATAGGAACTTCTACCAAATACCGAATCTGATCTTAAACTTCTAATCTATCTATTGTATTGCTAAAATACAACACGCTCAATAAATTCAATACTTATTTGATATTATCAAGAAGAAACAAATATTTTACAGAAGGTGTGTGAAAATACGTGCGTCTTGGAGGTTATGTATAACCAACATTCTGTTTCAGTGTTGATCCCTTCACCCGCAAAGATTGGTACGATGTTAAAGCACCGTCTATGTTCACTAAGAGGCAAGTGGGCACCACCCTTGTCAACCGTACTCAGGTTAGTTCCAAATATAAATGCCTACCTAATACTTTATTGGAAAACTAATATGGTGTGAGTAGCTCAATGTTTGAGAAAAGTAGAACGGAGGACTGAGGAGACAGTTAACCACGTGTTAATTGTATGTACAGAACTATTTAGTGGCAGTGTTGGGAATGTCAATTCTATGCTTGTCTCAAAAGTCCATGAAAGTAAATACCATGATGATCCACCTAGCTCGCAATGACACATATCTGATGAAAAAGATTGTTCCCTTTTGATTTTCTGCTGATAAAACAATAGTTGAATTAAAAGTATGATTCAGTTTGTGTAAGTAGTTTAAAAAGTAGTAGTTTGTTTTAGGGAACCAGAATCGCGTCAGAGGGCCTGAAGGGACGCGTGTTTGAAGTGTCCCTGGCTGATCTGCAAGCTGACACTGATGCTGAAAGGTACTTACAATATTAATTATATTATTTCTAACTTCTTTCTTTATGGCAATCGCATTTGCAATGGTTTTGCACCATTTTGCCAGTGTCGAGTATTTAAATTTTTCGATTTTATTTTAAAATCTTACATTAAACGAATTATTTAAATACATTTATAATTGACAATTTAATTAACAGTAGACACTAGATTATCCAGACTTATTGTCGTCAATATTAAGTTATTTGATAGTGGTAGTCCAGATAATACTTGAATTCGGATAACCGGTCCAGACAGTATTTTGGCTCTATTATAACCTTATTTCAGAAACAACATGCTTTGCATTAAAATCATTTTTCCTTATTTTATCCTGGTTTATATACTTGTTTGCTATACTTTGATGCGCACATCTTATATTTTTAGGTCTTTCCGCAAATTCCGTCTCATTGCTGAGGATGTGCAAGGTCGCAATGTTCTCTGCAATTTCCACGGCATGGATCTCACCACTGACAAGCTCAGGTAAATTGATATTTTTTTTTATATTTTGTTCTTATATACATTAGTCTTATACTTTATAATTGCAGTCCAGCTATTCAAAGGCTGTATAATCGCCTTTGTATCGTTACAAACTGCAAATATTATATGCTTTCACTTGATACTTGCTTTTATGTTTTTGATTATGAGCATTTTCAGTCACTGCTACAATGTTATCAATGAGAAAATCTGAAATTTTAATAACAATATTTATGTTGTGGTGTTATTTAGTAAACAACCTAAGGGCTTCACACATGGCAGCTATAATGTAAAGATTACATCTTTCTATAAAAATCGTCAGTTTCTATATTATAAGCCTTATGAATCCTATTCAAATTATATTTGATATTTTTAAATGATAATTATTGTTTTACCTCTTGCTTTACAAATCTTGTTAAAAATTTTCAGATGGATGGTAAAGAAATGGCAAACCCTTGTTGAGGCCAATATTGATGTGAAAACCACAGATGGCTACCTCCTCCGTGTTTTCTGCATTGGCTTCACCAACAAAGACACACTCAGCCAGCGCAAGACCTGCTATGCTCAACATACCCAGGTATGAAATCCTCAATCAATGTAGTTATTTATTTATTAATTCATCCAAATGAAAACAAAATATAAAATAAAGTCCTACAAAACTGTTCTTCAGTTTGTCTGTAGGATCAATGTTATATTATTCTATTTTTTTTTTTTTTTCAAAATAAGTAATTTTATTGGTTCTAACATATAAATGTAACATGTAAGTTGAGAATGTATCTTCATTTTTAATAATATTGCAGCCCAGCTATATAATGGTCTTATATAACCTTTATATCGTTTCAAGCTGCAGATATCAATGCTTCCACATAACTTAGTGCTTTTTATTATGTGATGAAAGGCCCATTATGTCGTTGCTACATTTACGTAAACATGCCATAAGGAAATTAAACTTATTATAAAATTGTTTTATACAAATTTTGTTCACTATTATTACAGGTCCGTGCTATCAGAAAGAAGATGTGTGAAATAATCACCCGTGATGTAGCTAGTTCAGAGCTGAAGGAAGTTGTGAATAAACTGATACCTGACTCCATCGCCAAGGACATTGAGAAGGTCTGCCACAGCATCTACCCTCTCCGTGATGTCTGCATCCGCAAGGTATAATCCTTTTTAACAATAATAAATATTACACTAACTACTTTCTTGCTGTCCCTTAGTAATTATTGCTTTTCTCTAGCAATGCTGAATGTTGATCCCCAAAACAAAAAAATGTACTTGTTTCTCAAATCAAATAAGAAGCTAAAAGCTTTCCTATGATGACTATACATTCAAATGATGACACACCTAGCTCGCAATGATCAATCACATGATGAAACTTCATGTTCCCTTTTGATTTTATATCTGAAGAACTCCAAAACATAAATGCTAACGAGGTTCATACTATAAAAAGAAACTAATGTGTGTGGCATATTTAGGTCAAGGTGCTGAAGAGGCCACGTTTCGAGATTGCTAAACTGATGGAGCTGCACGGTGAGGGTGGTGGCGGCAAGCGCGGTGAGGCCGGAGACAAGTCTGAACGTCCCGAGGGCTATGAACCGCCGGTACAAGAAAGTGTATAAGTTTTAATATACATAAAAAAGTACATTTTGTTTCATTAAATCATGTGGTTTTGTTACAGTTAAACTATTTCCTAATGACCCTGGGCAATCATTGTATTTCTACAGTCTCGGATCTAAGGGGGAAACCAGGGCACTTGCCCCGGGCGGCAGTGATTGCTCACCGACAGAACGCGTGCGGGCGCATTGTGATGCGAAACGTCTGTGTAACGACGATTCCGCAGTTCCTTGCGAAACAATACTGACAAGGGCACAACCATTTAATCTATAGCGTGCTAGAGAGAGAGAACATATGCGAAACTGCCATACTACTGACACTTCGTTGTTTCGCTGTCCAAAATGAACGCGTAGGTGTACTAAAGGCGTAACGTACCGGAGACGTCACTGACTGACATGGTCATAAAAACCATCCCAAACCATAAATATCTTCTAAGCTGAGTCCCCTGAGGAGGGGAGTGGTAAAAAGGGTTCGAAACAACCCCCCCACCCTTCACCACACCCTTGACATAGTCTCGTGGACATAACCTCCAAATAACCAATAATAATTTATCCGCTGCCCATCACTATTAATAACGTCTTCTAAACCGGTGGTCTCCTAGAGGAGGGGAGGATGTGTACCCCCCCTCACCACCCCTCCCCCCTAAACAATGGGGCATGGTCCTCAATTTTTACCTGATGCGATGTATGAAGAACGCCAATTCTGAATAAGCTGTCCAATAAGGCTGGCCTCACCACAGAACACTATTACTCGCGGAGAAGAAGGTCGACTTCATGTGTGCGTGTGGTTTGAGGGACCAACCTGAATATCCCCAAAATAAGTATAGCAAGTTTTAGTAGAAGTCTAAAAAAAATTGTAGAACAAATCTGGGAATTTGTAAAAAGATAGTTTAAAAGATATAGCCCTCAGAGTGTGGTCCCTCAGTTCACACACCGCTATTTTCCAGATCTCGAAAAGTATGTGGAAAATTATGGTTTTTTCACTACAGAATTTTAGTAGAACTTTTGTAAAAGTTTTTACAAATTTATCAGATACATAGCATTAGAAATAAAAAAGCTACAACCACCGAAGTGTGGTCCCTCAGTTCACACAAAAATGACATACTCATTTCGCGATATATTACTGACTTTTTTAATTATTTTTCTACGTAGAGTTTTAGTAGAAGATTTGTAGAATTTGTAGACAAAATTTCAGCAAAATCTATCGGCGCATTCGGAAGATATATACCATTATGTTGGGTCCCTCAGTTCACACACTTGTGTATAAGAAAAACTCAAATAACTAATAAACGAGAAAACTAACAGAAAGTCTACTATACTTAAATTTTAGTAGAAGTTTTTTTCTCTTGGATTAGCACATAAAATATTTAATTTCTTGCTTCCTAGCTGAGATAATGTTAATTTTTTGATTGTATGAAAATGCAGAGTAGGTTACCACACAAGAGGCAAAATGAGGACAAGTCCTAATATTATTGTGTATGTTATACCTTATTAAATTTATGTTTTGCTCGCGGTTTCGCACCTTTTCACTATTTTAGGGGTTCATAGTACTACAAACAACCCATATGCTTACCAATTATTAACTATGTACCTATTTGTGGTTTTGCTCTGCCCGCCCTTTTCTCTGTCCGTTCTTTCTAACTCCTTATATATAATTACATATGTATTATGTGAATACAAAACTGGCCAAGTGCAAGTCAGGCTCGCGCACAAACGGTTCCGTACAAAACGGCAAAAAAAATAACGTTTGTTGTATCGGAGCCCTCGTCCTCGTCTCGTCGTCGTCTCGCCCCCAGCACCAAAGATTATACATACTCAATGTAATATTATGACTGCACCTAATATTTTTGTTAAATTAGCTTTTGCTCGCGGCTTCGCCCGCGTGGAATAGTGTTCTTAGAGAAAAAACTACTTCGGCGAATAACTCTAAGTCTCTACTTACAGCAATATACTTCTGATACAATACTGAAAATGTTTTTAGGTTTACCCAATGCAAATGGTTAAAAATTGGACCCTTTCGAGTTTCGCCTCGACACGATATGAGCGACCGCTTGATATATACATAATATTATATTTGTCGCGCTTGAATATACATTCGTTGCGTCATGCTTTCGTTGTTGGACATCTACGAAGTGGTAAAAAATACTAAGACCACTTGTGAACTGTATTTTAAAAGTGGAATGCTATCGTGTGTTGGTGTACCTACAAAAAAAATGCACACAAAAAAAGCACACACACTTAAGAATAACATTATGTACACCGTACATCCCACAAATTAACTTTTTCCTTTTCATAAAAGCTTGACATTAATTTGAAGACCTAAGATTTCTATATTTTTTTTATAGAAAACTAGCTTTTGCCCGCGACTTCGTCCGCGTGGAACAATACTTTGGGATATCGCTGAAATTTACCCGCGACTTTATTTATGACTAACGAAAGCGGAATCCTATTTTTTTAAACGGAACCCTAAAATAAAAGTAGCCTATGTTAGACCCTATAAAGTATAACATCAGCTATCTGCTAGTGAAAGTCCCGTGAAAATCGGTCCAGCCGTTTCAGAGATTAGTCGGAACAAACAGACAGACAGACCGACTGACAGACAGACAGACGGACAGACAAAAATTAAAAAAAAATGTATTTTATTGTAAGTACCGAATATACTTTCAGATTCATTATGTAAAAAGCTGTTAATTTGAAGTTACAAACAGACACTTAAATTGTATTTAACTGTATAGATGTATAGATATTATTATGTATTATATTTTAAGATATTATCAATTTGATGTTTATAAAATAACTAAACTATTTAACTAAACTAAACTAAACATTAACCCGCACGCGCACCCCGCCTTGGTGACGCCCACTTCGCCCCGTGCAGCAGAAATCGTAATATTTTAATTTCGCCATAACTTCAAAACCAAACGTCCAATTTTAACCATTCAAAGACCACATATTATCTACATAAACTGTACTTAGTGATGAAATAATTTATTTTGATAAGGATTAATAACATGAGTAAAATAAACGCGTTTAAATGTAGTCCAAAAAAATTCAAGATTTCTAAATAAAAAAATGGTTGTTGTGCCTCACTCGACATAGATAGGTATAGTGTGTCGCGGACTTTTTTGTAGATATTTATAAGATCTACAATTAATTAGAACATTTTATGGTTCTATCTTTTATAGTTTAGGCAGCGTACGCAAAATAAGTAACTTTTCTGGTTGATTTTTTACACCTTGTGTCCGAAAAACCCAAATATCTTACGGAACCCTATTTTTTTCCAAAACAAAATTTAGCCTATGTTACTCGTGGATAATGTAGCTTTCGAATGGTGAAAGAATTTTTGTAATCGGTCCAGTACTTTTTGAGCCTATTCATTACAAACAAACAAACAAACAAACATACAAACAAAGTTTTCCTCTTTATAATATTAGTGTAGATAGGTAGGTATAATAAAAATATGAAATTTCATCAATGAGGGTTCCGTACCCAAAGGGACCCAAAATATTACTAAGACTTCGCTGTCTGTCCGTCCGTCTGTCTATCACCAGGCTGTATCTCAGGAACCGCGATAGCTAGACAATTGAAATTTTCACAAATTATGTATTTCTGTTGCCGCTATAACAACAAATACTAAAAACAAAATAAAATAAATATTTAACGAGGGCTCCGATACAACAAACGTGATTTTTTTTGCCGTTTTGTACGGAACCGTTTGTGCGCGAGCCTGACTTGCACTTGGTCAGTTTTGTATTCATATAATACACGTATGTAACTATATATAAAGAGTTAGAAAGAACGGACAGAGAAAAGGGCGGGCAGAGCAAAACCACAAATAGGTACATAGTTAATAATTGGTAAGCATATGGGTTGTTTGTAGTACTATGAACCCCTAAAATAGTGAAAAGGTGCGAAACCGCAAGCAAAACGTAAATTTAATAAGGTATAACATACACAATAATATTAGGACTTGTCCTCATTTTGCCTCTTGTGTGGTAACCTACTCTGCATTTTCATACAATCAAAAAATTAACATTATCTCAGCTAGGAAGCATAATTTATATATTATATAATCTATAAGCATACTTTTCGAGATCTGGAAAATAGCGGTGTGTGAACTGAGGGACCACACTCTGAGGGCTATATCTTTTAAACTATCTTTTTACAAATTCCCAGATTTGTTCTACAATTTTTTTTAGACTTCTACTAAAACTTGCTATACTTATTTTGGGGATATTCAGGTTGGTCCCTCAAACCACACGCACACGTGCACGATGGAAGCCTTGTAGGTACATAATGGTGTGCGTGTGGTTTGAGGGACCAACCTGAATATCCCCAAAATAAGTATAGCAAGTTTTAGTAGAAGTCTAAAAAAAATTGTAGAACAAATCTGGGAATTTGTAAAAAGATAGTTTAAAAGATATAGCCCTCAGAGTGTGGTCCCTCAGTTCACACACCGCTATTTTCCAGATCTCGAAAAGTATGTGGAAAATTATGGTTTTTTCACTACAGAATTTTAGTAGAACTTTTGTAAAAGTTTTTACAAATTTATCAGATACATAGCATTAGAAATAAAAAAGCTACAACCACCGAAGTGTGGTCCCTCAGTTCACACAAAAATGACATACTCATTTCGCGATATATTACTGACTTTTTTAATTATTTTTCTACGTAGAGTTTTAGTAGAAAATTTGTAGAATTTGTAGACAAAATTTCAGCAAAATCTATCGGCGCATTCGGAAGATATATACCATTATGTTGGGTCCCTCAGTTCACACACTTGTGTATAAGAAAAACTCAAATAACTAATAAACGAGAAAACTAAAAGAAAGTCTACTATACTTAAATTTTAGTAGAAGTTTTTTTCTCTTGGATTAGCACATAAAATATTTAATTTCTTGCTTCCTAGCTGAGATAATGTTAATTTTTTGATTGTATGAAAATGCAGAGTAGGTTACCACACAAGAGGCAAAATGAGGACAAGTCCTAATATTATTGTGTATGTTATACCTTATTAAATTTACGTTTTGCTTGCGGTTTCGCACCTTTTCACTATTTTAGGGGTTCATAGTACTACAAACAACCCATATGCTTACCAATTATTAACTATGTACCTATTTGTGGTTTTGCTCTGCCCGCCCTTTTCTCTGTCCGTTCTTTCTAACTCTTTATATATAGTTACATACGTGTATTATATGAATACAAAACTGACCAAGTGCAAGTCAGGCTCGCGCACAAACGGTTCCGTACAAAACGGCAAAAAAAATCACGTTTGTTGTATCGGAGCCCTCGTTAAATATTTATTTTATTTTGTTTTTAGTATTTGTTGTTATAGCGGCAACAGAAATACATAATTTGTGAAAATTTCAATTGTCTAGCTATCGCGGTTCCTGAGATACAGCCTGGTGATAGACAGACGGACGGACAGACAGCGAAGTCTTAGTAATATTTTGGGTCCCTTTGGGTACGGAACCCTCATTGATGAAATTTCATATTTTTATTATACCTACCTATCTACACTAATATTATAAAGAGGAAAACTTTGTTTGTATGTTTGTTTGTTTGTTTGTTTGTAATGAATAGGCTCAAAAAGTACTGGACCGATTACAAAAATTCTTTCACCATTCGAAAGCTACATTATCCACGAGTAACATAGGCTAAATTTTGTTTTGGAAAAAAATAGGGTTCCGTAAGATATTTGGGTTTTTCGGACACAAGGTGTAAAAAATCAACCAGAAAAGTTACTTATTTTGCGTACGCTGCCTAAACTATAAAAGATAGAACCATAAAATGTTCTAATTAATTGTAGATCTTATAAATATCTACAAAAAAGTCCGCGACACACTATACCTATCTATGTCGAGTGAGGCACAACAACCATTTTTTTATTTAGAAATCTTGAATTTTTTTGGACTACATTTAAACGCGTTTATTTTACTCATGTTATTAATCCTTATCAAAATAAATTATTTCATCACTAAGTACAGTTTATGTAGATAATATGTGGTCTTTGAATGGTTAAAATTGGACGTTTGGTTTTGAAGTTATGGCGAAATTAAAATATTACGATTTCTGCTGCACGAGGCGAAGTGGGCGTCACCAAGGCGGGGTGCGCGTGCGGGTTAATGTTTAGTTTAGTTTAGTTAAATAGTTTAGTTATTTTATAAACATCAAATTGATAATATCTTAAAATATAATACATAATAATATCTATACATCTATACAGTTAAATACAATTTAAGTGTCTGTTTGTAACTTCAAATTAACAGCTTTTTACATAATGAATCTGAAAGTATATTCGGTACTTACAATAAAATACATTTTTTTTTAATTTTTGTCTGTCCGTCTGTCTGTCTGTCAGTCGGTCTGTCTGTCTGTTTGTTCCGACTAATCTCTGAAACGGCTGGACCGATTTTCACGGGACTTTCACTAGCAGATAGCTGATGTTATACTTTATAGGGTCTAACATAGGCTACTTTTATTTTAGGGTTCCGTTTAAAAAAATAGGATTCCGCTTTCGTTAGTCATAAATAAAGTCGCGGGTAAATTTCAGCGATATCCCAAAGTATTGTTCCACGCGGACGAAGTCGCGGGCAAAAGCTAGTTTTCTATAAAAAAAATATAGAAATCTTAGGTCTTCAAATTAATGTCAAGCTTTTATGAAAAGGAAAAAGTTAATTTGTGGGATGTACGGTGTACATAATGTTATTCTTAAGTGTGTGTGCTTTTTTTGTGTGCATTTTTTTTGTAGGTACACCAACACACGATAGCATTCCACTTTTAAAATACAGTTCACAAGTGGTCTTAGTATTTTTTACCACTTCGTAGATGTCCAACAACGAAAGCATGACGCAACGAATGTATATTCAAGCGCGACAAATATAATATTATGTATATATCAAGCGGTCGCTCATATCGTGTCGAGGCGAAACTCGAAAGGGTCCAATTTTTAACCATTTGCATTGGGTAAACCTAAAAACATTTTCAGTATTGTATCAGAAGTATATTGCTGTAAGTAGAGACTTAGAGTTATTCGCCGAAGTAGTTTTTTCTCTAAGAACACTATTCCACGCGGGCGAAGCCGCGAGCAAAAGCTAATTTAACAAAAATATTAGGTGCAGTCATAATATTACATTGAGTATGTATAATCTTTGGTGCTGGGGGCGAGACGACGACGAGACGAGGACGAGGGCTCCGATACAACAAACGTTATTTTTTTTGCCGTTTTGTACGGAACCGTTTGTGCGCGAGCCTGACTTGCACTTGGCCAGTTTTGTATTCACATAATACATATGTAATTATATATAAGGAGTTAGAAAGAACGGACAGAGAAAAGGGCGGGCAGAGCAAAACCACAAATAGGTACATAGTTAATAATTGGTAAGCATATGGGTTGTTTGTAGTACTATGAACCCCTAAAATAGTGAAAAGGTGCGAAACCGCGAGCAAAACATAAATTTAATAAGGTATAACATACACAATAATATTAGGACTTGTCCTCATTTTGCCTCTTGTGTGGTAACCTACTCTGCATTTTCATACAATCAAAAAATTAACATTATCTCAGCTAGGAAGCAAGAAATTAAATATTTTATGTGCTAATCCAAGAGAAAAAAACTTCTACTAAAATTTAAGTATAGTAGACTTTCTGTTAGTTTTCTCGTTTATTAGTTATTTGAGTTTTTCTTATACACAAGTGTGTGAACTGAGGGACCCAACATAATGGTATATATCTTCCGAATGCGCCGATAGATTTTGCTGAAATTTTGTCTACAAATTCTACAAATCTTCTACTAAAACTCTACGTAGAAAAATAATTAAAAAGGTCAGTAATATATCGCGAAATGAGTATGTCATTTTTGTGTGAACTGAGGGACCACACTTCGGTGGTTGTAGCTTTTTTATTTCTAATGCTATGTATCTGATAAATTTGTAAAAACTTTTACAAAAGTTCTACTAAAATTCTGTAGTGAAAAAACCATAATTTTCCACATACTTTTCGAGATCTGGAAAATAGCGGTGTGTGAACTGAGGGACCACACTCTGAGGGCTATATCTTTTAAACTATCTTTTTACAAATTCCCAGATTTGTTCTACAATTTTTTTTAGACTTCTACTAAAACTTGCTATACTTATTTTGGGGATATTCAGGTTGGTCTCTCAAACCACACGCACACGACTTCATACAAAAATATTGGGACCAAATAGCGCCTCTAGTGAGCTGCCCCCTCAAACTTTTAACCGCCTTCCAACAAAGGAGGACTATATATTTGATTAAATGAATATGGCGGGAAATTAAAGATACGTAGGATGGGTGTACCAGTCCCAAACCAGTTAAGAACAATTTTTTCTTTGAAATGCTCTGACCTGGCATTTAGTAGTTTAAACATGGAAAATAATATATAAAATTGTTTATAATTTACTAACGTTGTAATATTTACAAATTATTTGGTGCCAAATAATTTACTTTTTTGTATAATTTATAAACAATACCACAAATAGGAATTTGCCTAAGTTTGACCAGTACGCTCCAGTAAATGTCCACTTTTGCACTGATAGTTGACCACTTTAAAAAGAATAAAGAAAAGAAATTAGAATTGGAAATAAACCACACTTTTTATTAAAAAATGACTTTCATATATTTATTTACTTAAAGGTTGTTAACTTATATAAAGTATTTGTTAACTTATATGAAGTATTTTCAATAGTTCAGTCAAGGTACGTAGCTAGTTCCTAACTGATAAACAAATATAAAAATCAGAACCTTAATTATTTCAAAGAGAAACATAACTTTGCGCTTAAATTATCATTAACGACTATATCACAATTAAGTAGGTACTTGAATCAAAAAATCAGTCTCAACATTCTGAGGTAGGCTAATAAAGTTTTATCAAATAATCCTCAAAATCATAAAAAAATATGACCTGACCAGTTACCAATACAACCAGATCTATGTCCACTGTAAAAATTTGCCCATCTCTTCAACCTTGTAAGAACCTCTGCTATTTATAGCAACAGGTGCTTTTATTACCTCCACTATACTGTCACGGTTATACCATATGGTATCTTCTCTTTCAGGCCATTTGAAAGTGTTTGCTGATGATAACACCATTGTAGACACTTGAGCGTTACATCCATCAATGTCTTTGATTTGCCCAGGGAAGTATTCGCCCTCATACTTCACGATTACATAAGATCCCCTCTCTAAGTTACCTTCAAGGCGTGCAGGTGTTTGGGCAAACAAATTTAATGGTGTATCATCATCTGACTCAGATTCTGTGTTAATATTTTTCTTAATCCGTTTCCGTTTAGGCTGCTCTTTTTTTTCTTTATCCTTTAATATTTTCTTCTCTGCTCGAGCCATTTTTTTATTTTCCTTTTCTTCCTTCTCTTCTTTTTTTTCTTTCCAATACTTCACCCACTCAGCTGCACCAATAGCATCCGGTAATCGCTGCTTTGATGACTTTTTCCTACCAGCCTTTTTTATTGGAGATTCGGTAGGCCACAAAACTGCGTTGGAAAATGCAGGGCTTATTGGCATTTTTGACGAGTCGGGTCTAGAGTCCAGTTGTTTTGTGGTACCTTTGGCTTTTAATGGCGTGACTTCAAGATAATTCTGTGGGAATACTTCTCTTTCTTTTAGCTGTTGGTTTGATGGGCCTGGAACAAAATCAGCTAAATATGTTCCCTCTAATAAATTTGGAGAAATAGGAGTCGGTGTCCGATGTTCTCTTAAACCTGCACGACTGCACAGAGTGTCATTTTCAAGATTGTTCTCCTGTTCTTCAGCCCGGTCATTTTCAATAGGTAATGAAACAGTGTCTTCGGTTTCTTGAACATTTTTCCTGATCTTTCGCCACACATAGAAAAGTTCCTTGGCTGACTCTTCTCCAGTCCAAAGTTCATCAGGATTGACTAATCGGAACTCTCGAACAAGCCGTTGCGGCATAAGGGATTCGAAATAGAGTGCGTGTTCTACGCTTATTTCAGCTGGTTTATCTATGGCGCTGTGTCTGCTTTCATTACTCATGCATTTAGTGAAATCTATAGCATCAGCATTGAATGGATACAATCCGCATTTGCGAAATCCATTACGTATTATTTCAGGAGTTGCAGATTTCATTGCAATTCTTAGTAATGGTGCGAATTGAGCCCTGGTTACAACTCTGTTTCCAGTCTCGCTTTTCCACTTGTGAACTATCTTTTTCCATGAATTTTTCAATGGTCTAAAAACAGATACATCCGCTGGTTGAATAATGTGTGTCGCATTAGGATGAAGGGCATACAAAATAATTCGATTTTCGGTACAAATTTGGCTAACTTCGTAAGTAATATGCGACTTGTGACCGTCGATTAGAAACAGAACAGGAAATTTAACATTGGATTTTCGTAGTGCTGGTAGTAACGTATTGGCAATGTAACCATGAAAAACTCTGGATGTCATCCATCCTGTTGGTGATTTTCCGCTGGCCCAGCCATCTGGTATACTTCGCGCTATTTCAAGAGGAACTCTTTCATAAGGGTAAATTATAAGGACGGGTAACACTTTCCCGGATGCTGAAAAAGTCCCCAAGACAGTGATGCTTTCCTTTTCCTTATCTTGAATTTCGTATAAATTGGGCATTCCTTTAGGACCCAGCACCAAACCTGACGAAGGGCAAATATTGAATCCAGATTCATCAGCATTTATAATTCGATCAGGATCGTCTAGAATATCTTCAGCATTTTCACTTATTAAGAATTCTCTTAAATCAGAGTGCCATTTTCTCAGGCTTTCTTCTGTAACCCTGCTTCGCGCTGTGTTTATAGATTCAGCATGTCGCTGACTTATATCGGGATGTCTTTTCAGAAAACTTTGGAACCATTTTCGTCCAGGAGTCCCATTTTTAAAAGGATTTTTTCGACCGTCCTCTTTTATAATTTGGCTAACAGTTTCCAATAAACGTTCCTTTGTTAAAGGAATTCCTTTTTTAGCGTTAGCATTGATCCATCTGGTCAATAGTAATTCTTCTTGTGGAGTCAAAATAGTTGGTGGTCCCATTTTACGCTGTACAGGATGTCTCATTTTCAGTTTGTTTATAACAGTCGAGTGAGGAATTTGATATTTCCGACATGTTGGCCTTATTTTAGAGCCTTTACTAATGTCTTCGAGACATTTATGTAAATCTTCCTCACTATATTTAAAAAAGTGTTTTTTAGGCGGCATCTTTCATCTAAAACAATGAAAAACAAAGGTAAACTGAAATCTGCTCATCCTTAGGAACCACTATATTGTACCAATAGCAAACCAGTGGTCAATTACTGGCACACTACAAATGATTTTAATGATAGGCAGGTATAAATCTTTAAATTGTTAAACCAAAGCATCGCTACGAAAAAAAGAAGAAAAAAATTAATTAACCATAGACCACCAGTCGCAAACCAGCTGGGCAACAATCGGAACCGAGAACAAGTAGCGTTCCAGTAGTTAACCATTTAAAAAAATACTAAATAATGTCATTTTTAATCAAAATAAATAGATCTTATCACTTAAATGGTTACTTAATTTTATTAGTAATACATTTTCATAGCAATAATAACATAATAATGGGTGATTAATTAAGATATAACTTACCACGTCAACGTGCGCTTCTAACTGTAATGGCCGCCGGAAGGCAAGTGAACGATACACTGGTCAGAGAAACAGAGCAGGGTAGGGATATTTTTTGTTCACTCTCGCAAAAATGGCGTCTGAAAGGTCGGTAACAGTCTAGGCAACATAACAAAATAATAATATTTTTAAAAAATCCCCGCTATTTCTTATTTTTTTCAGTAGATCATGCGTGTGGTCAACCTCTGGTGCCTGGTTTGGGACTGGTACACCCACCCTAATTAAAGTTTAAGTAAAGGTTTAAGTTAACGTTAAATTTCTCTTTAGAGTTAAATACATTCCAACAAAACCGAGCAACCACCTCCACGCACAAATCATAACTACTACGTTACAAAAGGTTCGTGAGCCCTTATATACATACGTCTAGTGCAGTGGTCCCCAACCTTTTTTTTATGCGGGCCACAAACCCGTTGTACTCCTGGTGTCGCGGGCCGCAACCAAAATTTTTAGGGACAAAAAATACGGTGTTTAAATTTAACGATTTAATAATAGAAAAACACAAGGTAGTTAAAAGAGTGAAACTAAACATTTAAGATGGGATAACGACACAAACTAAAATAAAATAACAAATATGTATTATAATAATTATGTTCACTCAGTGAGATTTTTGGAATTGTGAACGCTTTTTCACAACTTTATCTAGAGCTGGCTTGTCGCTGCATGCTATCCTTATTACATCGTAGGCCATATTTCAAGAACCACTTTAGCTAGAAAGCTGATATTTTCATAAGTCTTAATTCTGATGCCGCTATAACAACATAATATCATATCTAAAAAACAAGATAAAACAAATAATATAAGGAAAAGCCCATTTTATGACAACAAAACGCGATTTTTTGTCCTTTCTTTAGTCGATGGCAATACTTTAAATATTCACAAGATACTAAATTGATTTCTACTCCAATATATCAAAATAAAAATTAATATAAAAGGGGTTTTCATAAAAAATACAATTTTTGTTTATTTTTTTTTCCAAAATGGCTTTTCCTTGGCTGATTTTTAAGTTACAGATTTCACGCGGGCCGCAGATAAAGGCCCAGCGGGCCGCATGCGGCCCGCGGGCCGCGGGTTGGGGATAGCGGGTCTAGTGTTTTCGATAGCGCGATCTAGAAGCGGGATAGTTTCATCTGTTGTGGTTTTTAAGTAACTTTTATGTAATATTAACCATGTAAGACAGAGAGCGATATATTGAAATATAACCATTCTTGTCGCACCGAACTGCCCCCTTTTTGGTCCAAGGTCATTCATACACAGTCGACCACCCCTGGACCTCACACAGCCGGAATGTCTCTCTGAAGTCATAATCGGAAATAGGTTGCAAAAACATCGATGTTGGCATCGATAATGACATCGATGGCTAAACATCGATGTTCAATGTTTATCGAGCTCTAAACATCGATGTTTTTTTGCGAACGTCTTCGTCTCACTCGAACATATCTTAAAAATTCTGATTGATCAGTGAATGACGACCTCTGTGGCTCAGTTGGTTGGGCGTGTTGGTGCTCAAGCCGGGGGTCGCGGGTTCAAATCAAGCCGAAGGAAAAAAAAGTTTTTCTGTGTTCCTGGGTCATGGATGTGTATTAAATGTGTATAATATAATAAAAATCTTAAATATGTGTATAATATAAAAGTAAGTATTAAATATACTTCCGTTGTCTGGTACCCGTAATTCAAGTTCTTCGAGAACTTACCACGGGATAAGATTGACGTGGTGTGAAGCGTCCATAGATATTACTATTATTATTATTATTATCAGAAGTCTCGTGATTCCCGGCACATATCGCAACACGTCCAGAGGTTAGCCGCTTGCATTGTCAACTGAAATAATTCATAAGGGGCCGTGCATTAATCACGTGATGTTTTTAACAACTTTTTAGACCCCTCCCCTCCCCCTGGTGATACTTGGTGAGGTTTTATAATACCCCCCCTCCCCCACCTAAGATCACGTGTATTTTTTTACATAGTAAGCAGGTGATGTTTGAAGAAAATTTTTAACTTAAAAAACAATTTAATCGAATAATTTAAGCAATTTAAAACTATACGAGTTATTTCTCTTGTAAGTATTTAAACAACACTACGAATCTACAACCGATAATAATTTCGGTATGCATAGACTAGATTCGAAAATTAATACACGTGATATCTCCTTATACCCCCTCCTCCCCTTGGTGATACTTGGTGATTTTTTTTCGGACCCCCCCTCCCCCTTTAGGCATCACGTGATTAATGGACGACCCCTAATTTGATTCTAGTATGTGTGTGCCGCTCTATTAAAATGTACGGGAATACGCGCGTTATAAAATCATAATCTTAAATATTCCGATCCGGAATTCAGAACGCTCGTCAGTATCATTCTTACAGATCGATCTGAGAAATTCATAATCTGAAAAATCTGAATGTGTGTGGAGCATACTGATATTGTATGGTATTCCTTTGGGTATTCCAGTCTTTCTGAATAATTAATAATATGAATTCAGAGTAACATTCCGGCTGTGTGAGGCCAGCCTAAATGTGTTCAACTATTTTTATAAGAAATCAGATTTTGTTCGCGACTTCGCGCCTCAGTGGGGTATATTTTGAGAGTGATAGAATTTGAGGTGAATGCGCATTGCGCACCTATCTTTGTATGAAATCGTATGCAACGCACTGCAATGTGGATGTACTGTTACATATGCTCTAAGTATTAAACTATTAGAGATCACTTTCTAATTATTTTTGTGAATAATTAGTACATTTAAAGCTTTAAAATTAAGTTAAAAATATTTAATTTAAAAATGGTCGAAGTTAGTCAAATATCGATTTGAAATTTTCACTTCCGGTTTACTATACGCAAAAAAATTTAAATTTAGAATTCGACAAAAAAAATTAATATTTAAACTTTTTAACTACATACAAGAAACATTAATTTTTAGTTTTTGTTACCAATAAATTGATACAATTAATAAGCATCCAAAAATAACGGACTTCACGAAGACACTTTTAAATATTTACTAAGAAATATTTAAAAGCTCATAACTCAGCAATAAAGCATTTTCTGGCAACGACACTACCAGCCGCACTACCAGTAGTATCGTTGCCAAATGAACGACACTACCGCACCTATTTGGGATCAAATTGTACAGTCAACAACGACATTATGACTATGTCCAGAAACTGCGTATTCTTACGCACGTAAGGTCTACGCACGTAGTCGAGGTACTAGGGCCCCATACATTGCGTCCAGGAGCTACGTGCGTATTATTTTAGCTATGCGCGTATCGTACAAAATTGACCTATTAAACCGCTTTGGTTGATTCAGGCACGGATCCAGCTCTCAAACGAAGATGTGGCCCGAAAATTTTGATTATATTATTTCCTTCATAACATGGTTATTAGAATATAAAAAAAGAATTTTATTATTTTCTTTATAATATTATGTTAATTAAAAGCTAACGCGCGGAGTGAGTGAGAAAGTTTTTCGCTTGTTTAGCAAAAAAATTATTTTATGTTTGGTAAAAAAATAAGCTTTCAATATAGGTACCTTAAACAAATTAACATCAACTAAGATTATAAATTAATTAAATAAAAAATATATGCATATATAGTAAAGAAACATACACAAATTATAGATTATATAACATCGGCAGGAGTAATTCCTATCGGTTCAAACAAAGTATTATTTTTTCTTAAATCTGTTGGTTAGTAAATAAAAAAGGGCCGAAAATTTATGGAGAGGTGACAAATTTTGCGTTTTCTTCAATCTACCTGACTAAAGGTCCGCTTAACACTAAATCCACTACTATAAATATGTATTTTAACAATAATATAAGTATGACCAGCAGGTAAAAAGCACCAGGTAAGACTCAAAAGGCTAACAATACCAATACTACTACCCACTGAACCTATTTTGATTATAAATTAATAGACCTTGAAAGTATGCACTCACAAGGCTGTTGGGGTTGTGGGTATGCCCATACCACACGTATAGGTGCTCCGCCCCTTACTCAATAGATGCAGCAATTACGCAGCTACCTCGAGTACGCGCGAGACACAAAGTGAAAGAAAAATGTTATTCTCGCTCCGATTGTATGATTCAAAGTGAGACAGAAGTATTCAGTTCATTCGTTACACAGCATTCAGATCGGTTGACACTGTTGGCATTTTACTTTACAGAGTGTTCCGAAATTTTGTGCTGTCAATGTTTTGTCAAAACCAATTATTTCTGAAGACACTTTATATTAAAACCTTCAACACACAATTGATATCGATTTGAAATAGTCAAAAGTGTCATCCCCTGTATTTTGGAGTGCAATGAAAGCGTAGTAAGATCGAGTTGCCAAGTTTCAAAAAATATTTCTCCCTAAAACAAATAGTACGGTTCCCGTGGATTTTACCTAGCATGCGAAGACTCTCAAATATAATTATTAAAGTACTTATGCCATATCGAAACTTCATAAAGTTACATAATACGATAAAATATATAGGTACTTACCGTTAAAAATCAAAAAAGTTACATACCAAATATGTAGTATTACTTATTTAGAAAAACATACCTATAAAGATCTTTATACAGTAAAACTACTTTGCTAATATCTTTCGGAAGTCCCACACATGCTTTCCAACATCCGTCATTTCCGTAGAAAAAAAAAAACGATGATTGCTCATTTTCGAGCAAAATGAGTAGGACAATAACAAAAACAATATAATTTTGGCAAGTTGCCTTGCACCAACAATGAAAAACAAAATGTTAATGTATGATTTTAAGAGCGAATTGTGAATATGTATTATTAAAATTAAATGTTTAGATAATTTAACGTTATTATTTAATTCGATTATATTCGATTATAATTATAAAATAACCAACAAAAATAATATTTACCCTAAAGCGCCATACTCACGGGCCAAGCAGCAAATCCAGCAACGGTACTTATAGTATAACAGTATCATTATTGTCAATAGTGTCATTCATCATCATCATCATCAATCATTTATAATTTTTGCCTGCAAATCCGCGGCCTTATGCTTGTAGGTGTGGTCAGTATGACCCATAAGTCTGGCCACAGACGTTCTAAATTTGACATTCTTTAAGAACGTCAAATTCAGGTCGAAGGCAAAGTTTCCATACAAAACACGCATAGCCCACACACGTGCATAATCTTTCAGATTCTTAAATGTCAGTTCGAACTTTAAGAATGTCAATGAAGAACGTCTGTGGCCAGGCTCAGCGTATGTGTGACATGGTGTCTGAATATATAAAATTCGAGGAATTCCCTCGATTCCTTATGGATCCCATCATCAGTTCACCACTTTGATCAATCATCACAGGGATTAATTTAGGATTATATCCTTTATTAAAATAAAATCATCAAAGTAAAAAATAAATGAATATCGGTCCACAGAAGGCGGGATTATGGTATAACATACAAACAAAAATAAAAAAATATATATATGTTGCCGAACGTATAGCCGCCTCTTTTTTTGGAAGTCGGTTAAAAAAATAGTGTGATGTATATTACTTATCGACAAGCAGTTTAATTGCATATTTAAATAACACAAGCATAAGATTCTTAGCCCCTTCAGATACTTTTCTCCCTAAATTTAGGGAAAAAGTCCCAAGTTGGCATCACAGATAGACCGGCAGAAATTTTGTTGTGATAAGATAAGAATCTCTACGTGCGTAGGTTTACGCAGGCTTACGCAGTTTCTGGACATAGTCATATGTCTTTCGTTAGTACTGAGACCAAAGAGATTAACTCAAAGTTCTAACTTATGATCAACCTCTTGGCAGATAAAGTAGTGCTATATTCCTAAATGACGCTATCGAAGCTTTCACAATTCACCACCCGCTCGGTCGGAGATCTCCCTTTGTGGCCCTTCCATGTTTCCACATTGGTGACCCTCGATAGAATACGCCTCCTGGTGGACATTTATCTCCCCTGTCCGACCCTCCGAGCAATGCCAGCCAGCTTCAGCCTCATCGGGTATCTCGACCACCAGCCTCAACGCACCGCGGCCTGGTCGAACCATCATTGGCTTCATCGAGCACTTTCACTACAACGACCTATCAGCAAGCGAGCATCTCTCCTAGTCAGCCGAGATACCCGATGAGGCTGAAGCTGGCTGGCATTGCACGGAGGGTCGGACGGGGGAGATAAATGTCCACCAGGAGGCGTATTCTATCGAGGGTCACCAATGTGGAAACATGGAAGGGCCACAAAGGGAGATCTCCGACCGAGCGGGTGGTGAATTGTGAAAGCTTCGATAGCGTGATTTAGGAATATAGCACTACTTTATCGGCCAAAAGGTTGATCATAAGTTAGAACTTTGAGTTAATCTCTTTGGTCTCAGTACTAACAAAATACATAATGTCGTTGTTGACTGTACAATTTGATCCCAAATAGATGCGGTAGCGTCGTTCATTTGGCAACGACACTACTGGTAGTGCGGCTGGTAGTGTCGTTGCCAGAAAATGCAATAAAGTATGATACGAAAAAATTATTGTCGTACACATCTACGTCACCTACAAGTATAACTGACTAGAATATAAATAAAATTCACGACCTCACCTTTTTTTGGTTGTCCCTTGACGTGAAATGCCCCTATTGTACAATAAGTTTGGACTCCGATTATCTTGAAGCCTGGCTTCAGTTCTTGCTGTCTGAATAACTTGAAGCTATGCTGTCCTAAAAGTGAGGCTCGGGATCAGTAGTAGTTAAAGGTAGTAGTAGTACTACTTATCATCTATGGCTCGGGAACACGTTTCCCTATTCCCTAAGATGGGTTGTGATTTGATTGCCTCGTGTTTCCTCTGCGTCCTGCTGCGGAGGGTCTTCTCTTTTAAGTTAAAACTGACACTGCATCCAGTACTTCACCGGCGCGTTTTTTGGGTGCGTCACCCAAAGTGTTACCCCATGCTAGAGGCGCATTAAAGATCAGTATATACCTTAGATTATATACTACAGGATCAGGCACGCGGGGAAATTTTCAAACAAAACTTTCTGCCAATTTTGGTGCGGGGAGGGTAACTCCCACAATGAAAACAAAATCACACATTCACAAAAATATTGTAATCGTTACAAACTCACACATTTATAAAACTGCAACACTAGCTTATTTATTTCACACAAATAAGACTCGCGCTAATATAACAGTGTAGCGTACGCACTAATACACTGGCATGCTAAGTGATGTTACCAATACAAATTATATACATATATTGTCGATATGAATTTGTATTGGTCACATCTTCGTTATTTGAAAATAATGTATTTTGTTGAAATAAAACCATTCCGAATAATTCCGATATACATATTATATTATATTACACGTAAAAGTTATGGCAGCAATAGAAAACTTCACATACATAAGTAGTAAATACAGTCTATTCACGTTAAGTTTGCAGTGAGTCGTCAGTACAATTTACAAATGTTAAACTGGCTTACCTTTATTGTCAAACGTGAACACGACCTAAGCGTCATTGCTTTCTAGACATTTGCACTGATGACTCACTGCAAACTTAACGCGTACCTATAGGCTGTATGTACCACTTATCTATGTGAAGCTTTTTAAAATAGCTTCTACGTATACTATAGACTGCACATACGCACATACATACGCTAATACTCACATACGTAGATATTATTATGAACACTAAACATACATCTCTCCTTTTTTGCAAACATCAAAGCAAAAAATAACCTAACCTAATCAAGAATATATCAAGACACGTCTAAGGAGGGTTCCGTAACTATAAACGCGTAATATTTTTTTAAATTACTTCAAAAGTTACTGTCTGATTTGGTTCAAAATATTTTTCCTAAAGAGTTATTAGCATAATCTATCAGCATAGAAAATTGTAAGTTTTTAAGTCTTAAAGTTTAGAAATGCTAGGGGGGACCAACTTATAAATCACTTTGGAGGCCGATTACTCGAAAATGGTTGACTTTATAAAAAAGTTATGTATGAAACCTTGCCTTTATTTTAAAATACCTATTAAACGATACCCCACACGATGGGATAGAAAGAAAAAAAAGTTCATCCCCACTTCACATGCATGGAGAGCCACACCTAGAATATCTTATACGTTTAAACGAGCAATTCTTGTATATTTATTTATATGTATATAACCGTGATCTTGGAAACGGCTCTAACGATTTCGCTGAAATTTGGTATATAGGGGTTTTCGGGGGTACACAATCGATCTAGATTAATCTTATGTTTGGGAAAATGCGTGTTCGTGTTTTAATGCGTTTTTCTTTCCACGCAGAATATGGTCGCTAATTTCGTCCTGCCGGCAGCTGTTCGCAGTTCGTTTGGTCCAGCGGGTTAAGACGCCAAAGGCAAGAAACGAGTGTTACGGGTTCGAAACCTGCTCGGTGCCTTACTTTTTTTTTTTTATATGTTCAAGTTTATATATTTATAAGTAATTTTTTATTGTTTTTAGACAAGTTAAAAAAAATGTAGTTAATGTTTGAGATCAAACAACTGATCTACACATAAATCGATTGTAAATAATAATAATTGTCAGTTCACATTTTACTTTTTAAGTTTATGTAGATTATCACCTCAACACCACCATATTACAATAAACAGTCACCCAGGTACTAAAATTATAAATCCGAGATCTATACACAATCTATGATCTAGCTACCTATTACTAATCTGTGATTTATGAATGTACCAAGTTTCATCCATTTATATTCATACTTAGGCTAACGGTAGAAGCGCGGACAGACAGACAGACGGACGGACAGAGCGAAACTATAAGCGTTCCTCAAGTATTACGGAACCCTAAAAATGAACTGCGCTTCAAACAAGGAATACTTGTGTCCCTCTGGCTGGGAACATCTTGATTTTATAACGATACCCTAGTCTATATTTCAAACATCCAAATAACCTGTTCAGCCTTTCAAGTTGCGGTGGGGTAAATAATAAACATCACGTACATACATGCACACTTTATACTCCTTGCTTGATCTGTCGTATAAAGTGTAAAAGCAATCCAATATTTTTACATCACAAAATATAAAATTAGTATACTAAGAAAAAAAATTATTTTTATCGACATTGTTATTCTAGTGATTGTCACGTCACTCAAAAAGTAATAAAAAAGTTCCGCCATGTTTTGAGAATTAAGTGCCATAGTAAAATTCGAATCTGTTACATAGGAAATAAAGACTAAAATTCTATATCTAACAACAACGAGTGCGTGCCTCGTGGGGTGTACGCCACAATCGAATATTCTACGATTATCTGTCTCGTGTACACCGCTATTCGATACATCGTCGATTTTTACGAAATTACATTTAAATAGAAATATACAATAATTAAATAAAAAAATACTCATAAATGAAAGGTTATTCCATCTTTTTTAAGATTCGACGTGTTGGACTTGTTTTTACAGGACATAAGAGCACAAATCGGCATTTTTAGCGGAGCATTTCGGACGTCCTTTCGATGCTATACCGATGCACATGATTAAAATCGATTACGCAAATAGTTTTTATGAACGCATTAGATTCAAAAATCTTATACCTCGACAGAGGGCAAAGCTCATGTAAGGCGTATCCCGTAGTATAAGATCTAAGGTATATACCATGGGTCTCCTGTCTCCATGTAGTACCGTCCCCAAAAACTTCTAACCATCCCAAAAAAAAAACAGTTTGACATTTGTGTTAATGTCAAGTGTCAAGAACTCAAGACTCAACTGTCGTCTGTCAGTGTCAACTGTCAAAGTTCAAACTTTATTTCTAGTCTTGCTTACCGCTCTGCTGGTTGTGTTTGTCATTTGTATTTCTGTTGCCTTAAAATATTGAAAAGAATTGTAGGCGTTTTTGTTTTATATAATATCTTGTGACTTTTTATTCTGTTAATACAGAAGTTATTGTCCGTTTTTCTAAATGTTTTAAAATTTAGCGTAGTATTAAATATATTATTAGTGTTATAAATATGGGTGCGAAAGTTTCTAGAGACGACTTCGAATGGGTTCACACAGAGGAGCCGCATGCTAGTCGCCGAAAGATCATCCTAGGTTTGTTACGTATTACGTCATTTATACTTATAATTATTTGTAATTTTGCTAGTGTGCATTACGTCTAGCCATAACGACGGTTTACTTGCCGGTTAATTTGATGCTGGCTAACAAAATTGAATTGACTTTATGTTTTTTACTTAGCTGAACCTAATCGTCTAATAACCACTATACAATTATTGCCATAACATGTCAGTCTGTATTCACATTATAGAAAAGACAATTCAGGGTTTCCTAAACTGCGACGTCCCTGGGTAAATAAAGGGCCTAATCCAGGGACGTCGTGAGGCGATTTGAAGAAATGACGACAATGGCAATTACGAAACTTGAACCCTATAATATGCTCTGAAACGCAATCTTGTTGGCCATCTCCAAAAAGGACCCAAAGGGGTGGCAGTTAAAATAAGTTTTGGAGGCCCTGCCTTAATGTAAATTGTCCTAATCATTTTAGTGCTATGTACAGTATTGTACATTGCCGTAAAACAAGTAACATTACACAAGAGACGAGACTTAACTATGACTTTTTCTACAACAAGTGGTCTCACATTATTAGAACATTTGTCCAAAGTTGAATGTCCTAATTTTATTATTATAGCATGCTTATTATATTACGATTATTGTCCTATTTCTATATCATACCACTAACATGCTACAGTACCATACCTATCCTACCTATCTGTGCAATTTTGGTTAGAAGCAATTTAGGTATTTGTCTTTTTCATTGGTAGAGTCTGGCTACTGAAAGATGAGACTGGAAAAAGCCGGCAAATTCAAAAAATCGACGTATGCAAACCTTGTCTATAGTCGGAATTATAGTTTTGATACTATATTATTTATGACAATAATATTATATTTTGTTGTCATAAATAATCAAGTATCAAAATTCAAAACTATAATTCCGACTATAGACAAGGTTTCCATATGTCGATTTTTTTTATTTGCCGGCTTTTTCTAGTCTCATCTTTCAGTAGCCAGACTCTATTAGCCAAAAAGTCAATTATAGTTAAAAATTTTACTTTCACTATATTAAGGAAAGAGTTACTGATGTATAAATGCATTTTGAACTTTTAGAATTGTGAAAAATCAGCATAATATTGACGGTTAAAAGGAAATAGGGTATAAACGACAAAAAGTTAAATGTTCAGGAGAGCTGTTCAAAGTTTTTATTTTACTTACTTTTACTAGACAGTTCAATAGGTGTTATAGGAAAAGAAGGATAAGGTACCTTTCACAGCGGTTGTATAAAAGATAATAGAGCACAACTAACAGTCGGCTTTCAAAACAATACCAGGATATAAGACATTAGTTACACACAATGTCACTTGAAAGAAAAGGTAAAGAAGGATAATCTACATTTGGTACTGCATGAGTCTATAGAAATATGGATGAAAAGACACCCAAAAAATAATGAATTAGCGCAGCCAACACAATCCTTCATAAGGATAAGAGCTAAAACGAGTATTACACTACACTGTTATTGTATATAACTCGTAAAATAGGGTAAAGTGCCTTATAAGTATTATGGAGTTAATTTTCATAGAAAAAGACTAGGGATCCTAAGTCTTAGGACCCTGTTTCAATATACCCTACCAGTTCAAGTTATTCAAATTTACACTAAATGGTTGATTTAAAAGATGACAGTAGTAGGATACTTTTAAATAAAAATATATTTTTGATAATATATTTTAATAAAAAAAAAATCAAAGCTGCTTAAAAATAGTGGGTCAGTATCAACCTGTTAATCATTTTTGGAAATAATAATACTGCAGCTAGTCGATAACTTAAAAATCAATACCTATACGAAAAATTGTTTTTAATTAAAAATTGTACGTATGAGTATGATTGAAGAATGTGGAAGTAGGTTGTAATCGACACCATGATATCTAATTTCATTTAAGTAAAAAGGTATTAGCGGCAAAACTGTATTCATATTGTAGACAGAAGTAACATATAACCAACAGTGTGATATTAAAATAAATTTAGGTAATAGGGCATAACCTACATAGCTGTCATAAAGTACTGATTGGTAATAGGGTATAACCGACAGACTAATATGAAAATGAATTTTGTATATAAGGGATAAGCGCCATAGCTATGTTAAATTACGAAATGGTAGTAGGCGATAAACAACGTTTGTACTTTTTGAGGGAATAGTTTAAAAGGCTTAACCAACCGAAAACCTGGCATCCTTGTGAAGTAAAAAAGCATTACCGACAAGAAATACAAAATTAAATCATTTTTGTAGGGGTACAAGCAACTTTATAGCAAAAATGACCTGATTTTTTTTCGGTTACGAAAAGTAATACTAAGAAATTATTATTTTTTGCTAGGGCATAAACGACAAAAAAGTTATCGTAGAGCCATGGGAGTAAGCGCATTCGAAAGAGCAGAAAATTTTACGTAGGATGGCATATATAACTCATTTTTGCCCAAAATGTCGCTTATGCCCTACTTCCTTTTCACCGTCGATATGGAATGAAAAATCTATTTTAATCTGAACACAACACCATTTGCCTCTTGTTGTAGAATCGCTCAAATAACAAAAAAGCTACATTGTAGGTTTCATAATATAAAATATTAATATTAACAATAGGTAGTTAGGTGTGGTATTTATATTTATGTACTTCGTAATATTATTATTATTTGCATTGTGGACTATCAAGAATAAACATACCTAGTTTAATTGCCAATGCCATTGCCATGTACATGATATTTGATTGAAGTAGGTTAGCTGTTTGTTCCTTTCAATTGTGTGTAATTTCTACATACCATCATTGTATTTAGTTCAGTTCAGTCACATCAAAAAAGTAATAAAGAATATTCCGAAAAGCTTTTTCTTTTACAATCAATTTAAAAAGTCTAAGACATATTACTTACATATTATTTAAAAATAATAATTATAGTTTCACTTTAGTAAACAAATAAGAATCTGAAGCTTTGGAATCTGGCCTGTCCCATTGCCGTTTTTAGTATATCTTGTAGATTATTATTAATCATACCTTATTGTATTAATTGTCATCATAAGGTATGTTTGCCACAAACTTAAATATAGCTCTAGCTTTTGTAATTATGAATATAAATGGATGAAATTAAGTATAGTTGTAGATTGTAATATATATCTCGGTTTTAGCATCATAAAATAATAAAAAATTTATATTTTAAGGGTGGCTCTCCATACATGTGAAGTGGGGATGAAAAATATTTTTTCGTTCTACCCCATCGTGTGGGGTATCGTTGAATAAATCTTTTTAAATAAAGGCAAGGTTTCATATATGACTTTTTTACAAAGTGAACCATTTTCGATTTACCGGTCTCCAAAGTGGTTTGTAAGTTGGTCACTAGGGCATCGAGACCGGTTTTACCCGAAACCGAAAACCCGGGTTTTCCCGGGTTTTCGGGCCTACAACAAAACCCGGTTTTCAAAATATTGAAAACCGGTTTTCGGTTTTTTCGAGCTTTTTTTCATTATGAAATTCTACAACAGTTTATAACAGTTACAGTCACAAACCGAACGTTATAGTGGCTTGTGATTGTCAATGTAGAATTTTAGAATAATAGTGATAATGTTTCCATGTTGTATGTAGTACATTTGGGGGCACGGAACCCCTTGCCACTGCAGACTACCTTTTCTCGAAGCGATTCGTCGATTTTTTGCACCTTAATAACTTGGTATAATATAATATTCGGTTCCATCAGCGCTCAGCGCGAATTGCTCTCCGTTCCCATGATACCCAAAAGTCGAGTGGGCCTAACGGAATCCGTCCCATTGTGTTGAAAATGTGTGCTCCAGAGTTGGCACCGGTCTTAACGCATCTTTTTCGGCTCACCAGCTTATGGCACAGTCCTGGCATCTTGGTAGACAGCTTTGGTGTGCTATCGCCTGCCCTGTTCATACTGCATATCAATGATAATATGTGATGACGACAGTACGGGTGATGCCATACACATGTCGCCCGAAAATCTCTCGGCAAAACGTCATTGAGAGTCGAAACGAACTTGTCTCTCAAATTAAGATTTCATTGGAGAAGATCTCTGAATGGGGTAGACTTAACTTAGTCCAATTCAACACCTCTAAGATATATGTTTGCGCGTTCATCGCTAATAAGTTACCGATGGTCGTATGTCCTCGTTTTGAAAGCATACCCATAACTGTCTCCTCTAACATTGGAAATTGGAATACTTGGTGTTAGCATATCGAGCGAGGTCTAGTTCCGATATCATCTGGAGGGCAAGGCCAAGTTAGCCTCCAAGAAGCTTGGTGTTCTGAACAGGTCAAAGAAGTATTTCAGTCCGGTCCCACGCCTACAACTCTATAAGGCGCAGGTTCGACCTCACATGGAATATTGTTCTCATCTCTGGGCAGGAGCGCCAAAGTACCAGCTTCTCCCTCTGGATCGTATCCAACGAAGGGCTGCTCGAATTGTCGACTGCCATAGTATTTTAAACAGGCTTTACTTCTAGAGATGAGCATTGCTCTGCATCCTATATCGGTTATATTACGGGGAGTGCTCCGAGGAATTGTTCGGACTTCTACCTGCTGCAATTTTTCGCCACCGTTCCAAGGGACAAAATGTTTATCATCCTCATCACCTTGATGAGTGGCAGTCCTCCACCATGCACTTTACCAAAAGCTTTCTGCCGCGCACTGTAAAACTCTGGAATGAACTGTCGCCAACAGTATTTCCGGACCATTAGGACCTGCACACCTTCAAGAAGACAGCGTATTCCCTCCTAAAAGGCCGGCAAGGCACTTCTGTTTCTAGACGCCTTAACTCTACAAGCCTAACTTTACAAACTCTACACTTTAGTCAAATTATGTGACTTGGCCATTTCGTCAGGCAACGTATTTTGACTAAGGTGTAGAGTTTGTGAAGTTATTAATTACTTTACATGAAAATGTTTATGGTGGGATCACATTTTACCAGTATTACGTTGTAACAACAGAAAGCAGCTGATAAAAGTAAATTTTAGGATATTCCTAACAAAATTCTACAAAATCAACAAAAAACCCGAAATACCCGAAAAAACCCGGGTACCCGGTTTTGAAGATGGCTGGGACCGAAAAACCCGGTTTTTTAAAATATGACCGGTCTTCGATCCCCTATTGGTCACCCTCCTGGCATTTCTAAACTTAAGAGATAGATTATGCTAAAAACTCTTTAGGAAAATTATTTTGAGCGAAATTGGACAGTAAACTTTGAAGCTATTGAAAGAAAACCTATTGCATGTTGATAGTTTCTGAAACTATATATTAAATCTATATACGAAACCCTCCTTAGACATGTCCTGACATGCTCTTGACTCTTCATGACTATGTATGAATAACCTATATTCATACATAGTCTGTCATTTCCTAAGAAAAATGATAATTTCCGAGGACATTAAGAATATGGTTGTACTGTAAAAGTAAAGCATATGATCTACCACCCAACTGAAAAGACTAGTTGCAAGGATAGATGATTTTATTTTACTAAGATTTAAGAGACAATGTTTTATCTTCCATCTCATCACATTATCACATTCTTATCAACTAAGCAAACACTGCTGCTTGGAAGTTAATGGTTATTACCAAGTTTATGTAAATTCTTTGTTTTAAAAGGACGTAAGGAATTTACTATGGTACAATTATTATTCCACGGAGACCAAAGATAAAATTAGGTTAGATGTAAGCGTTATTGTATCTGGATTCTGGATTACAACTGCAGGAGCTACCTCCTGCAAGTAAATACTGTCTCATCGGATAGGCTCCGAAAGTACTGGACCAATTTTGATTAAATTCGGCACAGATATAGCGTAGACCACGGGGAAGGACATAGGCTATATTTTATCGCGGCAAAAAGTGCGGTTCTGGCGAGATTTCTTTTTCCGCGCACGAAATCGCGGCCAACATCTAGTATAGTAATAGTATATGTATATACATAGATGATAGAGAGTAGAGACCTAGACGTTGTAAGTTAACTTATAAGACGTGATATCGTTACAATTTAGGTTTTCACTGTAAGTGTTTTCACTGTAAGTGTTTTCACTGTAAGTAAGTTCATTAGAGAAGTAATTACTATTGTTCTCACATTGTTATTGAATAAGGTTTTACTAATTGCAATTTACTAATTGCTGACTGGTAGCTGCAATTACAACCCATGTGTTAATTTCTAACAAGTCTTTGAACTTACCTAATAGTGATGTCTATCTTATTGCTCTTTAGTATTGAAACTGTAGTATCAAGATGAAATATTGAACTTAACATAATTGCATCTGGACAGTGGCGACACTAGACCACATGTGGACGTGGGCGACATGGATGGCGGTGGGCGCGGTGGCCCACGTCGCCGCCGCACGGTGGGTCGAAAATCGGCTTTCATAGACATAGAAATGAAATCTCGAAAGTGACAAATGTTTTGATGGATATTGCTTCAGTTTAGTATTACTATGTAGAAAATGAAGTTTGAGATAATTTGGCCCAAAAATGAGGGAGTAATAATTTTTTTACGAAAAACTTGTATGGAGCCAACATGAAAAATTCAATTATTTCAAAAACGGCAAGTTTAACCGTAATATCCTGACAGATGGTTATAGTACTAATTATTAATGATTTTTCGGCATACATCATATAACGGTTTTAGCTGCTCTTTTTTTTTAAAAAATCGTCGAAATTTTTGAAAAAAAGTGATCCTGTATTATTGCACAATTCGATAGTGTTACTATTAAGGAACAATTTCTGGAAAGTAATGGTATACGGCAAACTTGAGGAAAGTGTTGAATTTTAATAAACTCCTTCATATTTTGAACAAATGTATGAACAATTATATAAAATGCTAAAATTAAGCACTTTCCTTAACTTTCTCACATATAGTTACTTCCCAGCAATTGTTATTTACTAGCAAGACTATCGAATGCTGCAATAATACTGGGTGACTTTTTTTCAAAATTAACGGATTGGAATCCCAACCAAGGATGTTGACTTGGTGATAATCTGATAATGCAGTTATATTCATCGTACACTGTGAAGTGAAGAAAAATTATCTCAGAGTAGTTTCTTCCCAAAAATACTGGATTTATAACTTTTTTATAGAAAATTTCTATAGAGCCAATGAGATAAATCCAATTATCTTCAAAACGGCGAGATAAAAATACTCATATCCTTACACGTTATTATAGTACTATTTATTCGTGATTTTTTGACATAGTTCATGAAACATTTCTATTTGCCATTTTTTTTTAATCATCGAAATATTAATTTTGAAAAAAAAAGTCACCCTGTATTACTGCACCATTCGATAGTCTTGCTAGTAAAGAATAATTGCTGGGAAGTAATTACATATGAGAAAGTTGAGGAAAGAACTAAATTTTAGCATTTTATATTATTTTTCATACATTTGTTCAAATTATAAAGAAGTTTATTGAAATTTAACACTTTCCTCAAGTTTGCCGTATACCATTACTTTCCAGAAATTGTTCTTTACTAGCAAGACTATCAAATTGTGCAATAATACAGGTTGACTTTTTTTTCAAAATTAATATTTCGATGATTAAAAAAAATGGCAAATAGAAACGTTTCATGAACTATGTCAAAAAATCACGAATAAATAGTACTATAATAACATCTAAGGATATGAGGATTTATCTCGCCGTTTTGAAGATAATTGGATTTATCCCATTGGCTCTATAGAAATTTTCTATAAAAAAGTTATAAATCCAGTATTTTTGGGAAGAAACTACTCTGACATAATTTTTCTTCACTTCACAGTGTACGACGAATGTAACTGCATTATTAGATTATCACCAAGTCAACATCCTTGGTTGGGATTCGAATCCGTTAATTTTGAAAAAAAGTCACCCTGTATTATTGCAGCATTCGATAGTCTTGCTAGTAAATAACAAATGCTGGGAAGTAACTATATGTGAGAAAGTTATGGAAAGTGCTTAATTTTAGCATTTTATATAATTGTTCATACATTTGTTCAAAATATGAAGGAGTTTATTAAAATTCAACACTTTCCTCAAGTTTGCCGTATACCATTACTTTCCAGAAATTGTTCCTTAATAGTAACACTATCGAATCGTGCAATAATACAGGATCACTTTTTTTCAAAAATTTCGATGATTTTTAAAAAAAAAGAGCAGCTAAAACCGTTATATGATGTATGTCAAAAAATCATGAATAATTAGTACTATAACCATCTGCCAGGATATTACGGTTAAACTTGCCGTTTTTGAAATAATTGAATTTTTTATGTTGGCTCCATACAAGTTTTTCGTAAAAAAATTATTACTCCCTCATTTTTGGGCCAAATTATCTGAAACTTAATTTTCTACATAGTAATACTAAACTGAAGCAATATCCATCAAAAAATCTATCACTTTCGAGATTTCATTTCTATGTCTATGAAAGCCGATTTTCGACCCACTGTGCGCCGTCTAGCACCGCCCGCGCCACTGCAACTGGATTACAACGTCGCATATCGCGCATATATGTCCTTTTAAAACAAAGAATTTACATAAACATGGTAATAACCATTAACTTCCAAGCAGCAGTGTTTGCTTAGTTGATAAGAATGTGATATTGAGTTGAGATGGAAGATAAAACGTTATGTCTCTTAAATCTTAGTAAAATAAAATCATGTATCCTTGAAACTAGTCTTTTCAGTTGGGTGGTAGAGCATATGGGTAAAATTTTAAAATACGTCGCCATTTTAAGGGGTCGCGAGTGGTTGGGGGGGAGGGGGGGGGGGGATCGAAATCCCCCCTCACCATTTTCACCCGCCGGAAATACTTGATTTCCTTAGAAAAAATAAAAAACAGAATTTTTCAAAAATTGTTTATTCCACTTTATAAACAACATCGCCAATTTAAGGGGTTGCGAGTGGTTGGTGGGGGAGGGGGGGAGGGGTCGGATTCCCCCCTCACCATTTTCACCCGCCGGAAATACTTGATTTCCTTAGAAAAAATAAAAAACTGATTTTTTTCAAAAAATGTTTATTCCACTTTATAAACATGTTTTATAGCGTTTATTAATTCCACGAATGGATCTTTTCTATATTTCATGTTATTTCGCCGCCACAAATATTCAAAAATAACATTTGCAAAATTGTCTATGTTATTAAAATTGTCTTTTTAAAAAAATCTTTTAACGGTCCTCCACTGGGACTCAATTCGTTGAGTATGAGTCCCATCTTCAGCTATGAATGGGTTGTCACAATCCGAGTGGTTGACTTTTCTGTGTATGTAGCCATGTTCATATAAGCAATCATATGCTTTCCAAAAATCAGTGTGGATGGTGGTGTCAATTTCCACATTCTTTAATATAAGTGGCACCAAAACCTCAGCAGAGCGAATATTGTCTGGACACAGTTCCAACCTCAAATCTTCAGATCCATCCTCAATCATACCTAGAACCCAACGGCCCTCAATAACAACTGGCTTCAATTATGAGTCGACGGAGCCCCGCGTAGCGGGGCTCCTACTTCTGGGTGGTTTACAAAAAAATAACCACGATGGCTAAGGCGGTAGCTTCGCTGCGCTACGCTACCGCCTGCCATCTAACCTAACCCAATGAAGTCGTATTGGGCCAACTCGGAGTAATACATTGCTATTAATTACCTAAGAATTATATACTGTTCTCATACATTTCCTATATCACATTATATTATATAAAATATAATTACCTCGATTATATTTTCTTTTTCCAAATTTCAATTCCATACATTTTGATCGGCGATTCTTTAAAGAAGCGATAAAGAAAAGATCTTGGCTCACCCCCCCTGTACTAAAGCATAAAGATTACGTTCCGTTTTGCATACTTAATTGCAATAATAATTAAGAATTTTTGAAAATTGTTTAAAAATATTTAGACGCAACTCCGGCAGTCAAAATTTCTTTGGGGGGTTTAAGACTAACTCCCTTAAGCCCCCTACACCACCAATACTCTCAAATTCAGGCGACTCGTTATAAAATCCAACCCGAGCATATGCTTTACTTTAACAGTACGAAGACATTCCTAATGTCCTCGGCAATTATCGTTTTTCTTTGGAAATGACAGACTATGTATGAATAACCTAACCACGAGGAAATAATCCATTAATCTTATCTTTTCAACTACATAAGGGATTTTAATGTAGTTTTCAGCATATTGTTTCAAGAGGAAGATTAATATGATAATCTCGCTAGTGAATGTGAAAGAGGAAAATAGAAATGAGGTTTTGATATCATTCAAATTTTTCTGCGGCCATCAAAAAATGGTAATTTCTATTTAAAACAAAAAATCACGAAACGAAGGACCTAAAAATTAGCTTTCGCCTATTTAAGTACTGTATCATATATTCTTTACCGACTATTATAAATTATAAGGTTCGGTAAAATCAATTACGGATATTTTTGGCGTATGATCATCTACTGCTTATGTATAGACGTTAAAGCAGCTCGAAAAAATCTTCCTTTATATGGGGGGGGGGGGGGGGGGGGGGGGGAGTTTGCGTTGAGCGGATATTTGCAGAAATCTAGATTTTTTTTTTGGACTACATTTAAACGCGTTTATTTTACTCATGCTATTATTCCTTATCAAAATAAATTATTTCATCACTAAGTACAGTTTATGTAGATAATATTTGGTCTTTGAATGATTAAAATTGGACGTTTGGTTTTGAAGTTATGGCGAAATTAAAATATTACGATTTCTGCTGCACGGCCCGTTGCGAAGTGGGCGTCACCAAGGCGGGTGCGCGTGCGGAAAGATAGATCTATGAGTAAGGTATGAGGGAGTTTAGATCTATGAGTAAGGTACCCTCAGTATTAGTATCAGTATTGTAGCCGTGCGAAGCCGGGGCGGGTCGCTAGTAGTAAATAAACTAGCTAAGTGTTGGGGATTAGTCATCGCCCATCAGGCTCATCGCTCTACTCAGACATGACATGAATTTTAGTTAAAACGCGACGCCCCAATGCAGATAATATTGATTTTAATGGCTGCTTTATTCTGATTATATAAGCAAATATATATAAAAAACCTAACCAAGAGCATGTCAGGACATGTCTAAGGAGGGTTCCGTAACTATAAACGCGTAATATGCTTTTTTTTAAATTTCTCCAAAAGTTACTGTCCGATTTGGTTCAAAATAATTTTCCCACCATTGATTGAGCCACCCCTAAAATATAAAATAATTATTTTTTTATGATCCCGAAACTGTGATCTATACACAATCTATAACTGCACCAAATTTCATCAATTTATATTCATAATTACAGGAGCTAGAGGCGCGGACAGACAGACAGACAGACAGACGGACAGAGCGAAACTATAAGTATTACGGAACCCTAAAAAGTATGAAATAAAACTTATTCATAATTCACTTAAGAATTCCCCTTTTAAATTCGGCTAAAATGTTAACTATTTCTCTACTCAATCTTCTTAATTTTGAAATCGGTACCAGCCCAAACAATATCCTACAATATTTTGCAGAACTCACGTTCATATTTGCTGGTACCGACTTCAAAATTAAGAAGATTGAGTAGAGAAATAGTTTTATTTCATACTCTTTTGTTTATTTTTACTTTGGAAGTCCGTTTAATTTTTAAGTGATATTTGTTAATTTATTATTAATACATCTTAAGGCCCTCCCCCGAGCAAAAGACCTTGAGACGGTCAGCCGCATAACTCAGTTGAAAATTTTTCACATAACTTAGTTGAAAATTGACCAAAAAAAAAAATTTAAACGGCGAATATCTATTAACTTGTAAATACTATGGAGACGCTGAAACTATAATTGAATGTTCATTGAATTATAGTTTCAGCGTCTCCATAGTATTTACAAGTAAACTTTATCTGGGACACACACCAATAGATAGGCAATTTCATAAGCTGGATATTCGCCGTTTAAATTTTTTTTGGTCAATTTTGAACTAAGTTATGTGAAAAATTTTCAACTGAGTTATGCGGCTGACCGCCTCAAGGTCTTTTGCTCGGGGGAGGGCCTTAAGAACATTTAAAGTAAACGATCAAATGTATAATTGAAGACGCAACAAGCAATTCATTAAATAACAATGCAATTCTTGAATTAATGGCGAAATTTCCAAACGCGTATCTCTAAAGGCTGTGGAGTTCTGTTCAGTGCTTTTGGATCCAGGGTATACCTTGGTACAAAATCTTACTTTTTGGTAGCATATGCTTAGACTACTTCAGAATAAGTTGAAATCACCATATGTGTCTATAAAAATTTCAAGGAGTTCGCTCGATTTCTCATGGATCTCATCATCAGGTTTCCACTTTAGTTACTAAAGGATCAATTTCGAATTATACCCCTTACAACGACAAAAGAATTTTCAAAAATATCCGTGTCGGTGTGAAATACTATGAGAAGTACCTTTTATACCATCATAATGTGATGATGTATGGTGTGATGATGGTGGTGATGAGAACGATTACTCTAATTGACATAGTGGCATATTATGCTTGCAGTTCTTGAAACAACGCCAAAATTCCCATACATACATATCTATTAGGAGTCAGGAGTTCCGTTCTGTACTTGGATCCAGGGTATACCTTGGAGCAAAATCTTACTTTTTGGTAGCATAAGCTTGGACTACTTGAGAAAAAGTCAAAATCATTATATTATGTGCCCATATAAATTTCGAAAAGTTCCTTCGATTCCTCATGGATTCCATCATCAGTTCACCACTTTGATATCAAAAGGACCAATTTCGGAGTATACCGGGATACATCACAGAAAAAATTGGAGTAATCGTTGAACATACAATATATAATATATACAGCCGAACGTATAACCGCCTTTTTTTGGAAGTCGGTTAAAAATACACCCGAACCTAATATAACCGCCTCGATTTGTAATCACGTTTTGTTAAAGACGTTTTCTTTAATTGGTGAAAAACACAGACACACGTGCGTGGTGTAGTGTAGTGATTACATGATGGAGTATCTTATCTCTAAAATAACACCTGTTAGGTCCCGAGTAGGTAGGGTTGCCAACATTTCTCCGGCGAAATATAGTATTTTTCAAAATAAACTATAAAAAATATAGTACACTTCTAAAAAATATAGTATTTTATGGAAAATAAAAAAAAATTCAATGAAATATATTTTTATAAAAACTATATTTTTTTGAACTTCTTGCATTTTTTAACAATAATTTATCTGAAATAAAAGTGTCTATGCTTTATTACATTCAATTTTAAGATTAATATAAATTAAAAGCTCATTTTTTATTAATGAGATACTACTTCTGTTTCTCTCTTCCCGCCATTTCAAATTCATAACCGAAAATAACCTTTCTGTGAATGCCGAAGTGGCGGGAATAGAGAGCAGGAATGAGATAATTTTAAATAAATTAGGTAAGTTATTCTCAGTAGTTTTAAAAATATGCTGCCACTTTTGCCCTGTATTTTTGTCATTAAACTCACTACAATCTTTTACTTTTGCTAAAATTTCATTTAATATTGTTATTTCAGAGTAAAGGTCATCCATTTCGATACTCAATTTTTCTCGTAAATTTAGAATTTCTAATATTGTCTCACAGTCATTAAATGTAACCCCTTGTTTTAAATTAAAGTTTTGGATTTTACATAGCCAATTGCTTTCATTGAAATCAAACTAAATGGTTTCTTTTGAATTTAGAGATTTGAATTTGAATTTAAATAAGATAATAGCAAAATGTATAAAACTTTATAAAAATAATTAATAATAGTCACAACTCGTGACAACAATTTTATTAAACTCGAAACTAAATATGGCTAAAAGTTATGAAATTAGAAACTTTACGATTTATAACAAATTAGACGCTATTGCATCAAATTATCACTTTAAAATTAATACGATTCACTGGTTAGGTCCTCTCGCTTAGACCGTTCGATATTGACTGTGTAGAAATCGGCTGTGTTGAAATCGAAGAGACCTCCCTCCTCTATGAATCGAGAGTGGGGGAACTTGTCGTTCCCTGTTCAGATACCTGTAATTTTTTATACTGTGCTTATTGACAACTGCAAAACAGGTGTTTGTTATTCAGGAACACGTGCAATGATAATGACGCACTTGTTTACATTTTGCACACCTGCGGTCGTACGTATAGAATTACTTATGAGTTAAATTTATACAATGAAAAGTAAGTTCAATCTGCATGATTAAAAAGTAGATATAGTTAAAAACTCGTAAATATTGAGATCAATTTTAAATTAAACCTAATACGGCCTCTCCTGACGTGTGGCTGTCCTCAGCCACTCTCTTGTTTAAACGGTTGTCATGTTGTCTATCTTGGTAAATGGACTACAAGATTGCATTTACTTATCGATGTAATTGACTTCTAGACTCTTATTCGGTTGTGTATTTTTAATACATTTTAATCTGCTCAAAACACAAAAAGAATGTTCACTAAAATTTGATACCAAAAATTATCTTTTGTTAAGTTAGAACAAGAAAACTCATAACAAAACTATAAGCTACTACGACTCCCTTTCAATTTAAATGATCAGTAGGTCGATTCTGCCAATTAAATTTCACAGTAAAACAGTTTCAATGCAGTCTTGATATGCTAAAACATCAAAATGGTATTATTGTAAACTTCAACCCGACGTCAAACGCGCCTTGATTGGTCATATCAAGACGATTCGTTCATAATTCACTGAAAGTAAATTGGAAGTCTTCAAGTTACATACTAGAATTTGAAACGGTTTTTATTTATACTAGACTTTATAGTTTACAGATTATTTTGTTGTTGCTTGCCTACTTTCCTCTTTAGAGTAAAGCCTTTTGACTGCGCTTAACTAAATATAAGCGCAATATGAAAGTGATGTTCTTTCATTTGATCTATACTTCATGATCTGATGAGATTATCTGTAAGCAAATAATCACACCAGAGCTAACATTTAATGCTCGAATAACAGTCGTAAATATGTCACAGAAAATCAACGCTCAATACTAAATAGCAGAACCAGTACTCAATGCTAAAAAGCAGAGCCATGTTAAATGCAAATGAGCCGAGCCAACGCTCAATGCTTAAGAGCATAGCCAACGCTCAATGCTAAAAGCAGAGCCAACGTTTGACGATAAACAGCAGAGCCAAAGCTCAATGCTAAACAGCAGAGCCAAAGCTCGATGCTTAACAGTAGAGTTAACGCACAATGCTAAGGAGCAGAGCCAACAATGCTTTAGAGCAGAGCCAACAATGCTAAATAACAAATCCAACGCTCAATGCTAAACAGCAGAGCCAACGTACAATACTAAAGAACACGAGACAACAATGTTAAAGCGCAGTGCAAATACTTGATACTAAACAGCAGAGCCAACGCTCGATACTGAAAAGTAGAGCCGACACTCAATGCATGAAATTTAACTATTGTCAATGTCTCTAATTCATAAGAATGGTACGTTACCATTCTTCAGGTTCATCTCGTAGTGTAGTCTTGCTTAAATATGACAACACGCAGTTCATTATTATACACGGAAAAGTATACCGCCAAATCAATAAAGCTTGTGTCATATGCAATTCAGTTTACATCATTGTGGGCCAATTATTGCCAAATACACTATTTCGCTTTAAGCCACTCAATTAAACAATGTCATAACTTTTCCTGTTACTTCCCCTTGTAATTTAACCGTATTTCGTAATGGGATAGCAACAGATGCTATTTTTGATGCAGTCATAAATGTATAACGACGAAAATATCCGACCGAAACTCACAAATGTCAGACTCCTTTGATACATAGGTAGGTTACCTGAAAGTCATATTAAAATTTCTTATTTATTTATGCTGCTCGGCCTAACCTGACCCTTTAAAATAGTTCTCCCTCAATATTCAAGCTGTGGCTACAAACATACTTTTTTCATCATTTGATTGAAAAACCATCAGTTGCTGGAATTACCAAAACTTCATGTAAATTGATAACAGCTATGAAGCACAAATGACAGTGGACGCTAATATTAGTACTCGGTATGTTGTCAGTAGGTTTTTACCAAACCCAAAACTACAAGAGAACAATTTTTGTAAACCATTCTCATAATATGCTGTCAAAGTGTTGTAAAACGAAAGTAATTCTAAAAACTTTTATCCCAAAATAGCATAATATGTGTCATTCGAAAGTTTTATGCAATTACAATTGGATACATGAATTGTCAACAGTAGGTAGTTATCAAAATTACGAAACTTGTTTGTTTTCTTTGTATATAAAAATATTGCGACCCTCTTTATTGCTGCCTTTCGAATAAAGAGTCTCACAAACTCGACACTAAACTATAGTTGATGTTCGTACCGTTAGTTAAGAAATCTTTAAACTTATTTACAACAAACATTAATTAATCGCGATCAGAACCTACAAGTTCTGTCTTTACAGAAAACCGCTTACCAGTTTATGACACAATATTATTTTCGGTGTAAAGATCTTTATTTCCCATTAAGAGACAATAGCCACTTACATGAGAAAAATAAACTTAAAAGAAAGTTTACAGTGCATTATCAGTCGTCGATTGCGGGTACATTTAAAAACTTATAGAAGTGAGTATCTTCGCTGCGTAATGTTATTTTTACCCTTATTGGTTCTTACATAAGGCAATACGATATGATTGTCTCGTCGAGTTGTGTATGTGTTTGTTTGTTTCTTTGTTGGGAACGTGAGTTGTGTGTGTATTAGTTTGAGTTTTATTTTGTATACGAGAATAGGTACATGTATGATATGTGTAAAATTGTAACAAATCTGCTGCAATTAACTTTAGGTTAATAATTTAGGCGTAGGAATGCACCACGCCACACTATACGCGATTCAACACGTCTGATTCGACTTGAAATGAACTTAATATCCAGTTGCCCTAGACCAAATACAAAATTTAATATTATGTCGTCATAGACCAAATAACACAGATTCAGTTACTAAAGAGACGCACAACAGTGCATGGATTGATACATCTACATAATATATTCCTCCTATAACATTACTCGTGTCTTGAAACTCAAAACGTTAACATCTTTGTCTCGCACATCTCGCGAAAGAAACATGATCTGTCCCGTCCGACCAGCTTTGGGCGAGAACACTGCACAATATGATCATGACTAATAATAACTCCCCACACCGATCCCGGTGACGGTGGCCGGTATCATTGAAACCAGGCCAGTTACGCAGGAGCAATTTTATAGCACTCAAGTGAGTGCGCAGTACATGAGAGCACTCTTTCTTTACTCTCGTAACCCATTACGACGGACGACCGACACGACTGGCAAGAGATCAGGCGTAGGACCAACCTTTTACATGCCCATCCGACGCATGGATCGTCTTTCCTGTCAGAAAATCAGGTTATGAGCCTGCTTTGTCCTAACCAAACTTGGAAACAACATTTAATATTTTAAATCATGACTAATGCCACACCCAAAGTAGGTGTTGATACTACCACTTGATAGTCTCTCGCGTATGCTACGATCAAACGGCGTACTGTGCGTTACCCTTCTGTATCTAAACTGCAATGGATTATATACCCCTTTAGTTTTAAATAAAATAGGAAACAGCAAAGTTATTTTATGAGAGACGGGTAACTAACAGTTGCATCTCGTAATTACTAGTATCGGTTATTGTTCGCGCCTTTAGCGCGCGTTTCGCCACTCCGTGTACCTCCGCGGTACTCGAGGGGCGTGCGGGGGCCCAACTGCAACGGTGCCGACCGGCATGCGGTCGACGGCAGCCACTAGCCACTACACATACATACTCCTCGGCAGCTGAACGAGTACACTAATATTTATAACGCAAGAATAAACGTCTAATTACAGTCCGCTTTTCATTGATGAATCCCATAGGAGCAAAACTTTGCGTCCTCAACAATTATGCTCAATTTTATAATTGCAATAATCAAATATTGCAAATACGATATTTAAATTCAAAGAAACACGTAACATCATTTGCGTATGTAAATTTTAAGTAAGTAGTCATAACGTTACACTAAATTCCCGCAAAATGGAATCTCCGTAAACAAAACTTAAAGTTTTCGTTTTTAGATAGACATGTATCCCATTTATAAATATTCCTTGTTCCCGCACCCAGTTCACTCAAAAATAGACATGAGTGTAAACTAGGAACAAAACGTGAAATATAATAATCATGGTTCGATCTTACCTTACTTTACACCTTACTGTTCAAAGCACCGATGAGGTGACCCGTAAAGTCGTAAGAACTCGCCGATGAGGCACAGGGTAGCTCACACACTCGGTAGCACGCACACTCAGAGTAGCTACTTTTACCACTGACCTGGTGGTCTTTAGGAACTCATAAACTCACTTTTTTTTTTGTGACTTCTTTTATTCCTTTTGGCCATATTTATTTTTCAGAACGTGATAGGCTGGAGCCGATCGCACTTCTGATAATAGCAAAATGTATAAAACTTTATAAAAATAATTAATAATAGTCACAACTCGTGACAACAATTTTATTAAACTCGAAACTAAATATGGCTAAAAGTTATGAAATTAGAAACTTTACGATTTATAACAAATTAGACGCTATTGCATCAAATTATCACTTTAAAATTAATACGATTCACTGGTTAGGTCCTCTCGCTTAGACCGTTCGATATTGACTGTGTAGAAATCGGCTGTGTTGAAATCGAAGAGACCTCCCTCCTCTATGAATCGAGAGTGGGGGAACTTGTCGTTCCCTGTTCAGATACCTGTAATTTTTTATACTGTGCTTATCGACAACTGCAAAACAGGTGTTTGTTATTCAGGAACACGTGCAATGATAATGACGCACTTGTTTACATTTTGCACACCTGCGGTCGTACGTATAGAATTACTTATGAGTTAAATTTATACAATGAAAAGTAAGTTCAATCTGCATGATTAAAAAGTAGATATAGTTAAAAACTCGTAAATATTGAGATCAATTTTAAATTAAACCTAATAAAGAATTATTTGTTTCAAGTTAGATTTCAGTGTTGAAAATATAGTATTTTTGCGTACTATATAATAGTTCAACAGTATATAGTACGCAGGCTCGAAATATAGTACAATACTATATATTATAGTACGGTTGGCAACCCTACGAGTAGGTAATCACTAAAGTCAATGACTATTGTGTTCAAGAATTTCCGGTACCGAAAAAAATGTTTGTTTGTGGTTAAAGACAAAACCTTGTTGGGGTAAAGTAGTCCTAGGATTGGAATTCTAGTGGTTGGTGTCACTTCAAATTCAGTGCTCTACCACAGATGACTAAATAGTTACTACGTAAGCTCTACTTACAACTGCGAAGTATACTGTATATCTACTATTGTGAAGCCAATCCACTGGCATTTATGACTACTATCCGCTATAACTTTTCGCAATTATAACGTCTTGGCAGACAGAGTAGAGCTTTTCAAGTGCGTTTCCTATTATATTATTGCTAAGTATGAGGGCGGGCAAATCGGGACGCGTCTAATTAAACAAGTGGTCAATTTCACACTAATCGTTTATTGCATTAAAACCTTGCATATCGGGGTGCGCGGGCGCGCGGGGAAGCGGGCACGCTTCCTACAAGTATCGCAACGACAAAGCGTGAATATGAATTTACAAATATGAATTTACAAATAATTACGTATATCTTAATATCTAACAATTATTTATTGTCCTCAGAAAAGTACCCGCAAATAAAGCAGCTGTACGGCTACGACCCCATGTTCAAGTGGCAGGTGACGGGCATGGTGCTGACACAGCTCGCCATGCTGCCGGTAGTGCAGCACATGAGCTGGCCAGTGCTTATACTGGTGGCGTACTGCTTCGGCGGCGTCATCAACCATTCTCTTATGCTGGGTGAGTTTACTATAGCCGATTCTCTCGATAAAGCTTGGAGAGTATAAGCAACACATGCTGTTCTATTATCCTATATATGTGAAAGTTCGAGAGGATGGATAGATGTATGTTACTCTTTCTGTCAAAAACTTCCTAACTGATTTTGATGAAATTCGGTATGGTAGTAGTTTGAGCTCAGGATTAATACAGGCTTTTTTATGCCGAAAATTATAGTATTGTGTAATATATTTACGCGAGCGGAGCTGCGGGCAAAAGCTAGAACTTGAAATAAGGGAGAGAAACAGACGGATCGCTTGATGCAGTGGTGTACCGTAGTGGGGCCGTTGGGAGGCTGGTTTGAAATCTAACCCTGTATAATACAAAATAATGATGATTATTCTTGCCGAAAAGTTCTCTAGAATTAATTTATGTAGGTGATGTAAAAAATAATGTGTATAAAAAACATAAATAAGGGTGCGACAAAACCTAAGTAAGGGGGCGATAAAATTGACATCCGCCCCGGGCGGCAGACACCCACGCTACGCCACTGCTCACAATTAATATAATTAATTAATGAATACAATAAAACAAAATAGCTTTTTTGTCTATCCCTATGTATGCTTAGATCTTTAAAATTCGTTGCGTAGCTGTACTACGCAACGAATTTTAAAACAAAATTTTAATGCGGGTTTTTTTAATAGATAGAGTGATTCAAGATTTATATGTGTATGTCACCGTGAAATTGTAAAAACCGTTAGATATATATATAACTTGTAATATAACTAACGAGATTGTAAAAATATGCCAAAAGATTACTATATATTTGTAATCTAACGAAAAATGATGTGTTAAATTATAGGCAGAATATTCGCGTCCGAAGTAGGTTTATGAACATTTTATAATTTCACTAGTTATATTACAATTTAACGGTTTTTACAATTTTACGGTGACAAAAATATAACATGCATAATATAGTAGAGAAACTGATAATTTTAGAGTTTTCTAATGTCCTAAATAAAAACATTTTTTGCGCCTACATTGCAAACCCTACTGGCTGGCTGAACCCTACAAGATAGATCAAAACAATGTACCTACTACAGTATAGTATTGTACATCTTAAAAAGTTCTACAAAAAAGTCCGTGATGGTATATCCATCTCTTAGGGATAACCCACAATAACCATTTTTTATCCTTTACCTTTTACGAGAAATAATGGCTTATTTAAGAAGCGATTTTAAGCAATACAGCATTAGTCCTTAACCAAATAAGTGCCTTAAATACATTGTGCATTTAAGGCAAATCTCAGGCAGATAACATTCTGTCGTTGTCAAAAATAGTGAAATTATCAAATAAGTCGCAAAAGCACGGTGTCAAATTACTGTAATAGTCAGTAAATAATGACATAATACGTGTTATCTTATCTGGCTGTCCACTCGAGATTATCTTTAATCGTATTTGCTTGCCGATCGCTATCTGAAGAGTCGGCAATGTCTGTTGTCACTCGCCTACTATACTACGTTTATCACCATCACTCCTTTATTTGTATAGAGGCTTGACATTGGGTTGGGGAATACCGAATTATCCTGTCTGGAAGTCGTAGGGTCACCCTGAGAACTGTGATACTCTTTGTCGGCCTCAATTTTGACGCAATGAAGGCCATTGATGGCCACCACCTATGGCGTCCTAGGCTATGTCGTTGCCATTATAAACATAATTTACTTGACTTTGAAGTAGAGTCCGACCGAAACTGGTTTTCCGGCCGAAACCAAAACCGAAACCGAACATTCAGCCGTGGCTTCAGTTTCGGCCGAAACCGAAACTCACGTGGTCAAGTAGAAAATTCCTTAAAATACTGAAATTTGGTGCATTTTATCCATTACTCTGCATTAATTAGGACATGAAATGGAAACACGGTATATTAATTTTGTTGTAATCATTTATTTAATGTAATATTAAAAAATATTAATTATATCTGGGGGCACGGTAGTGCACCCGCCAAGTCGAGCGCGAAGCAAACACTGCCGTACCATCCTTTACTGGAACCATTTCGCCGCATTTTCAGGCCCCTATTTGAGAACCTCTGGATAAGACCAGAACGCAGAAATTTTCGTCATCCAGTAAGCTATAATCACATACTTAAAATCCAAAATTTCAAGTCTGTAGGTCATTTAGTTCCGAAGTTAAGCGAAAGCAAAGTTTCGCATTTATTACACTCACTCATTCACTCACTCACTCATGATCATCATAATAGAACTAGTACTTCCTATAAACTCAGAGAGCTGAAATTTGGTACAAAGTTAGGGTTTAATGGCCACATAAAGGGAAAACTATAAAAACTAGGATAATCGATCTGGGGGCACGGCAGTGCCCCCGCCAAGTCAAGTGCGAAGCAAACACTGCCGTACCATTATTTACGGGAACCATTTCGCTGCATTTTCAGGCCTCTATTTGAGAACCTCTGGATAAGACCAGAACGTTGATCTGGAGGCACGGCAGTGCCCCCGCCAAGTCGAGCGCGAAGCAAACACTGCCGTACCATTATTTACTGGAACCATTTTGCCGCATTTTCAGGCCCCTATTTGAGAACCTCTGGATAAGACCAGAACGCAGAAATTTTCGTCATCCAGTAAAGTATAATCACATACTTAAAATCCAAACTTTTTAGGTCTGTAGGTCATTTAGTTCCGAAGTTAAACGAAAGCAAAGTTTCGCATTTATGACACTCACCCAGTCACTCACTCATGATCATCAGAATGGAACTAGTACTTCCCATAAACTCAGAGAGCTGAAATTTGGTAAAGAGGTAGGGCTTAATGGCCACATAAAGGAAAAACTATAAAAACTAGGATAATCGAAGATCTGGAGTACCTGGTGACCCTTATTAGAAAACACAAGAGCCCAACCAAACTATTAGAGATCGACATACTGCCTTTACAAAAAATATTCAACTTGGTGGGCCACTTCATTTGATGTCAAAAATCGAAGGTCTGAATTATCTGATGAAGAACCCTCAGCTGGTCTCAGCTGATTAGAGATATGGCAATGTCCCCTTCTACTATTGGTACATAAAAAAATCGACTGTCATTGCAAAAATCCAGTGAAGTGGGACACATCTTCTAATTTAATCTAGCCGGTAGCGTCCCACTGCTGGGCGAATGCCTCCCCTTCTGCTTTTAATACGCATAAAAATAAAATTAAAAGAAAACTCTGGATAAGACTAGACTGGCTTTTATGCTTATACTTACAAGTTTACAACAAGAAATAGTCGAACAATTAACTTTATTCTACTCGAACATTACACAAATTAAATTAACAAATTACACTAAAATCTAGTAAAATAAATCAATATTCCTACGTTTCTATAAAAAGAAGTGAAATCCCACCAAAAACTTTCTGTAAAAAACTAGCCAAGTCTCGATGGAGCTGCTTGTTTATCTCTAAAAAGTAATGAAATCTAGACTAAGTCGTGCCAAGTCTAAGGATCCTTACTGCGATTTATTTATTATTATAGTTAATGTTGTGTGACTTGGCCGTTGAAGAGTACACAAGGGTACAAAAGGGGCTCCATAACACCATTGCTCCAATACATGTGTTATACAAACAACAACAGCCTAAAATAAGACACTAGCGTCCAATTACCAATACCAGTATGGGCTATTATCTCGCTTAACAAACATAGGTAGTTACAACAGAATCTGATATAACATTACGTGTAAACAAAATTGACTTCTAACGTATAAAGAATTTTCAAGGGCCAAGTCACACAACATTAACTATAATAATAAACTAGCGACCCGCCCCGGCTTCGCACGGGTACAATACTGATACTAATACTATAGAATGTCGCCCACTTCGCAACGGGCCGTGCACCAGAAATCGTAATATTTTAATTTTGCCATAACTTCAAAACCAAACGTCCAATTTTAATCATTCGAAGACCAAATATTATCTACATAAACTGTACTTAGTGATGAAATAATTTATTTTGATAAGGATTAATAGCATGAGTAAAAAAAACGCGTTTAAATGTAGTCCAAAAAAATCAAGATTTCTAAATAAAAAAATGGTTGTTGACTGTTGTGCCTCACTCGACATAGATAGGTATAGTGTGTCGCGGACTTTTTTGTAGATATTTATAACATCTACAATTAATTAGAACATTATATGGTTCTATCTTTTATAGTTTAGGCAGCGTACGCAAAGAAAGTAACTCTTCTGGTTGATTTTTTACACCTTGAGTCCGAAAAACCCAAATATCTTACGGAACCCTATTTTTTTCCAAAATAAAATTTAGTCTATGTTACTCGTAGATAATATAGCTTTCGAATGGTGAAAGAATTTTTGAAATCGGTCCAGTACTTTTTGAGCTTATTCATTACAAACAAACAAACAAACATACAAACAAAGTTTTCCTCTTTATAATATTAGTGTAGATAAATCGCAGTAAGGATCCTTAGACTTGGCACGACTTAGTCTAGATTTCATTATTTTTTAGAGATAAACAAGCAGCTCCATCGAGACTTGGCTAGTTTTTTACAGAATGTTTTTGGTGGGATTTTAATTATGTTTTCAAATTCAGTTGCGTTGTCAAAGCGTTGCCGCAAGAAACGAAGTTAGGCGAGCGTGCACGAAAACTTCCGAAATCAGTTTCGGTTTCGGCAAAAGTTTCGGCCACTTTTGGCCGAAACCGAAACTGCCGCCGAAACTTGATTTTTGGCCGAAACTCGACCGAAACCGAAACCGAACTTTCGGTCGGACACTACTTTGAAGTAAAAACCATCTATCAGTGACTTGGGGTTCGTATGACTCCATTCCTATTGGCTTCACATACATACCACATTCCTTTTGAAGGGGATCATCATATCCCTAAATATTATTCACGCTAAGGTTTCCCAATGAATAAGAGGTAGCCTTCGCCACTACCACTTATTTTAGTAACCTGTGTATGAAATACGAGTATATTTTTTTTTCAGCTATACACGAAATCGCACACAACTTAGCCTTTGGCCACAATCGGCCGCTGCACAACAGACTATTCGGTTTCTTCGCCAACTTGCCCATAGGCATCCCTATTTCGATCAGCTTCAGAAAATATCACTTGGAACACCATAGGGTAAGTAAGCTTGCAACGATTCTTGTAAAACATTGCATTATATATGTAAGACGGCTTTAGACTTAGGTATTTGTATTTAGGTACCTAATATCAAATAATATTTAATCCTTGTATCTGTTCTTATAAAAATAAAATTATAAATAAACTGTTAGTTAATAGTTCCATAGTTATTACTTATTAGTTACACAAGCTAGCTTTAATCTAGATTTTAGATTAAGGGGCAAATAGCCCCTAAATCGCTCAGTTTGAGTCCTAACTACTCCGAAAAATGGGAATAAAAAATTCAAAAAAATATACATTTCACACTTCAATCCTTCATCTTTAATATCATCGTTAATTTTTTTAATACGACGAAGATTAATATTAAATAAATTAAAATTAAGTAGCCCTGTTTTCAGATTTCTTTTTCTATCTACTTACTACCTACTACGGCTATAAAGATGGTTCTTTTACGAAAATGTGAAGAATATATTTATCTAACATTTCATCGTTGGGTTTTTCGAAATACCGTTTTGTTTTCAAAATATACGTAAATAACTATTATTTTGTGAAAATATTTGTAAGCGGTGCGTGCGCGGGCGCGCAGGACAGTGAGCCGCTGACTTTCGTACGAGGAGGTTGTGTCACTCTCCGCGGTGCCGCTATTTCGCAATCGTTTATTTTACTCTTGAAATAATAGGGAACAACATGCCGTAAAAAATAAATTATGAAAACCTTAGCGAGCACTCTGCCTGCGATAGAATGAAAATGTTCGATCGTTGAATGTACTTTTTTGTCCTTCAACTTCTTACTTGAAATTTTAATAATATATTAATATAATATTATATAGTGTATATTATAGTATAATATTTTTTTGTATATGTACTTGTAAATTTCACAGAAAGTGTATAGTTCTATTTCTATGACGACCTCTGTGGCTCAGTTGGTTGAGCGTGTCGTTGCTCAAGCCGGGGGTCGCGGGTTCAAATCCCGCCGACGGAACAAAAAGTTTTCTGTGTTCCTGGGTCATGGATGTGTATTAAATATGTGTATAATATAATAAAAATCTTAATTATGTGTACCAATAGTATAAAAGTATTAAATATACTTCCGTTATCTGGTACCCGTAACACAAGTTCTTCGAGAACTTACCACGGGATCAGATTGACGTGGTGTGACGCGTCCATAGATATATTATATTATTTCTTTTTTAATTGTCTATTTAGTATATCAACGCTTTGAGCTATATAGTATATGAGGTAAAAATGCCTAAGCGACATTTATTTATTTATTTAACACACATACAACTACTATTACAGACAAAATCCAATTCGATAGCGTAGGAAAGCAAATTCATATTTTATAATATAATACATATTATGATATTTCCAGTTTAAATAATAATAATAGATAAAAAATAATAATTAAAGAAATAATAATTAAAAAAGACACATATGACGCATAAATTTAGTAAACTTTATAGAAGAGTGATTTAAAGTTAAATTTTTTTTTAAAATTTTTTATTAAAAATCACAAAATAGTCGGATTTAGATGGTTTTAACATACATCTATATATCAATAAAATACAACGTGTATCTTATTTTTATAGCAATTTTTGATATTAAAACGAATCATATAGCTTTCGAATTACAGGCAGTTTATGTCGCTTAGGTAAAAAAGTCCTAATTCGAAAAATAGGTAAAATTATCTAAGCTATCAACGAATGTTATGTAATAGCAAGTAAAATTGCCTAAATTTTATTTTAAAGGTTTTCAGCAACTTGTAAAAATAGATAAGCTATAGATACATTTTCTGTAGTAACAGGTAGAAATAACTAATTCCAAACAAAAAAAAAATATAGGAGTATTCATCTAAATGGACTAAGAGTTTATAAAATAAAACAAGATAAGTTACATAAATGTTGCTTCCATTAAGAATTTTCTACGGCTAAAGTTATCTTAGTAAATTTATTATTCAATGACATTGTAAATTTTTGCTCCTAACTGACAATATTTTCCTTCTTCTTGTTTATAAAAATTAATTGCAGTTACTAAAACGAGCTAATTTTGATCTTGAAATAATAAAAAGTATAGAAATATAAAAACTCAAGGCCTAGGATTGCAGCCCATTGCTTTATACTTAAGCTGCGGTCCCATTCCTTGAGTTCTCTCTTGGTAGTGCTGGGAGATATTCCAAATACCGATTCTGGGCATGACACCGTGACACAATTGGCCCAAAGCCTACCCAGCTCATCCGCGGTTTTGTTGCCGGAGATGTTGCCGTTGCCTAGAACCCATACCAGACTGATGTTGTTGTCTCGTCCTAGCATGTTTAGCGTTTGAACACAAGCCATAACTTATTTAGATGAAGGAAGAAGGGGCAAAAAGTCCCCATCCCCATATAAGACATAATATATCAAATGAAAGGGCTTAAAAAAAGTGTCATTTTATTGTATGACGAAAATCCTCTATACCATGGGAGAAAAAAGTTAATGAGGGTTAAAGGTTAAAAATGTTAAAATAATCATTCTGTATTATTGCACCGTTTCATAGTGTTGCTACTATGGAACAATTTTTGGAAAGTAATGGTATACACTAAACTTTAGAAAAGTGTTTTATTTTGATAAACTGCCTCATACTTTGATGAAATGTATGGAATGATAATAAAATACTAAAAATAAGCTTTCCTCAATTTTTTCGCACATAATTGTTTCTTACTTGCAACGCTATCGAATGGCGCAATAATACAAAATGTATTTTTTTCCTAATTTGCGGGTTTGAATCCTGGCCTGGAAAAGTGGTTTATGTAAAATCAAATAATTCAGATTAAACATTAAAATACATATAATTAAATAGCAAAAATAATTTTCAAACGATTAGGTACAGAAAAATAAAGATATAGTACATGGTAAATTATACTTCTGGGCGTTGTAAAAGAAGTCAAAAAAAATTTTCAAAAGCAATTTAGCCCTACGGAATATCGAGTCCGACTTGATGAAAACGTAAACTCTTGAAACATGAAAATTTTTAATAACTCAATTTTCCTAGACAGGATTGGAACCCATAAATTATGAAAAAATACATCCTTTCAATAGTATCGCAAGTAAGAAACAATTTCCATAATTTTATTATGTGCGACAAAATTGAGGAAAGAGCTTATTTTTATCATTTCATTATCATTCCATACATTTATCAAAATTTATCAAAATATTATAAACAGAGGCAACTTATCAAAATATAACACTTTTCTGAAGCTTGCTGTATACCATTACTTCCCAAAAATTGTTCTTTATTAGCAACACTATGAAATGGTGTAATAATACAGAATGATTTTTTAACTTTTTTTTCACCTTTGGGTTAAAACTTTTTTCTCCCATGGTTTAGAGATTTTTCGTCATACAAAAAAATTACACGCTTTTTAAGTCCTTTCATTTGATATATGTCTTGTAGTGCTACAGTAGTGGGGACGGGATCCATACAAAAATGCCCCTTCTTCTTTCTGATGCTGTCAGTGCCTTCAGCGCAGTGTGATTGTTTTGATAGACTGCGCTGAAAGCATTGACAGTAGCAGAAATATCATCTAAATTATCCTAATCTTCTCTATAAGATTAGGATGTTTTATGGACAAGGACAATCTGTAGGCTCTGTATCAGATATCTTCATATAAACTGATTCAATTTAAGTCTCTATAACTCCTGAACTTATGAAGTTTTTTGGACCGTTATAGTTTTCGTTCAAAGTTTATTACATGGATTACCATCATGAATTTTCCACATTTTTAGAGCCAGCCGTTTGGCTTTTAGAGGGGGGACGCCGTATTTTAACAAGAAATGCGCTTAAAAGTGGAATATCGCGCAAACGGAATGTACGTACATCAAAATATAATCTCAGAAACCTCTTAATGTTCTTAAAATATCTATGTACCTAATTATATCTCCCCCTTTCGTGTAGGTGTACCCAAAAATTATCTTCATTTATTTTAGCATTGTGTTGACGTGATAAATAAACTTACCCATTCAAAGTTTTATATTTCAAGCACCACCGTTTGGATGGACAGACGGACGGGTGGACGGTCGGTCGAACGGAAGGACCTGACAAAACTATAAGGATTCCGAGACATGAACTACGGAACCTTAAAAAAGGAATAATAATGAAACCACGCCGATTTCAGTGACTGTTGCCAGTTTAATTGAAAATAGACCAGCTTTAGGAGCTATTTTATTATGTCCAAGTATGTGCGCAAAGTTTACTCCCATAACCTAGTATATTGATATTTACTACTACCGACAGGACCAACTAGCGAAACATTAGGGGCATAAATATAGAAATATATTTAGCAATGTTTGCGTTCATTTATGTTCCCACACACTATTAATTTAATACTTTAAGTTACATTTTGTCAGTTTTATAAACACTCAGATCATTTAGCTATTTATTCCTGTCTATAAATTCATACGTATTGGAATTTATTGATACTCATGCGACATTTTTGATTTCGTATTGTATCTTAGCGACGTAAGATAATATTTTGGGTACAGGAAAAAATTACATTTTTTTTCGTCATTCTTGAACATTTCAAAAAAAAAAGGTATCCCCTTTTTTCGCATAATTTTAATTGTCATAATTTCATTTGGCATACCTCTCTTGGCATAATTTTGTTACGTATACTATAACTTTGGCATACTTAATGGTTTCTTGGCATACTACATCATTAGGCATAAATATAATTTAGACTAATATTTTTTGTCCTAATTTAATGAGGCATAACTCGTAAGGCATAATTTTTCTTGTCATAATAATACTTTGATATAATTGCTTTTTGGCATAAACTCGTTAGGCATATTTTTTGTCATAATAAATTCAAGTAATTCTGTCACAAGGTACAAATATGCATAAAATGGAAGGACATAATAAAACACGGATAAGGTAATTAAACGCATATTTATATTTATGTTTTTTAATATTAATAATAATATAACACAACTTTTTATACACACTTTTCCACTTTATTTAGATTTTTACAATAATTAAATATAAACACGGCCGGTTTCGATTAACTCATCATCAGGTGAGTTAATCGAAACCGGTCGTGTTTCTATTTAATTATTGTAAAAATCTAAATAAAGTGGAAAAGTGTGTATAAAAAGTTGTGTTATATTATTATGAACATGAATTTCCACCAAGAACCAACAGTACATTCAATCAGTTATTTTTAATATTAAGCATAAAATATAATTATTCTTCTATACTAATATTATAAAGAGGAAAACTTTGTTTGTATGTTTGTTTGTTTGTAATGAATAGGCTCAAAAAGTACTGGACCGATTCCAAAAATTCTTTCACCATTCGAAAGCTACATTATCTACGAGTAACATAGGCTAAATTTTATTTTGGAAAAAAATAGGGTTCCGTAAGATATTTGGGGTTTTCGAACACAAGGTGTAAAAAATCAACCAGAAAAGTTACTCATTTTGCGTACGCTGCCTAAACTATAAAAGATAGAACCATATAATGTTCTAATTAATTGTAGATCTTATAAATATCTACAAAAAAGTCCGCGACACACTATACCTATCTATGTCGAGTGAGGCACAACAACCATTTTTTTATTTAGAAATCTTGAATTTTTTTTGGACTATATTTAAACGCGTTTATTTTACTCATGCTATTAATCCTTATCAAAATAAATTATTTAATCACTAAGTACAGTTTATGTAGATAATATTTGGTCTTTGAACGATTAAAATTGGACTTTTGGTTTTGAAGTTATGGCGAAATTAAAATATTACGATTTCTGCTGCACGGCCCGTTGCGAAGTGGGTGACATTCTGTAGTATTAGTATCAGTATTGTACCCGTGCCACAGAATAGATATTAGTTAGTAGTTACTACCCGTGCGAAGATGGGCGGGTCGCTAGTAATTAATATAATGCGTAAAAAATGTATGCCTTTTATTAAGTATGCCTAACAATTATTATGCTATTAGTAATTATGCGAAAAAAAAATTAAGCTAAGAAAATTATGCCAAATAAATACTATGCGAAACTACTATTAGGTCAAATGAAATGATGCCAAGTAAAATTATGACATATGATTTTATGCGAAAAAATAGGGAACCAAAAAAAATATCTAACCGACATACTAAATAACAAAAGTTTGAAATAAAAATATCTACATAGCACGAATAGTTATTGTGTCAAATATGTAAAACTATCTTTACGCCAATATTGTTTTATTTCACTGTGGGTAAAATTCTACAAGTTGCACTTTCGTAAAATAATGGTATCAAATTAAATGCACTGTAAGGACAATTCACAAATAATTTGTATGAAGAAAATGTACAAAGTGTCCACGAAAAGAATTTTTTAAACAAGTAAAAATATTTTTGTGCAAACAAAAAAAGTAAAAACATAAAAATAGAATAAGTTGATTTGTAAAATTCTTCAAAATATCCAAGTGATTTTTTTTATAAATCGCTTTTTGCTGTCGCTTAGTGAACATAACATTCATGATTTTGTATAAATTTCACTATATCTAAGCGACAAAAAAATCGTCGTAGGAAGACGACGATTAGACCAATCGACGCAAAAAAAAATACAAACTCATTGATATTTAAACTCATTTTCGGTATTTTTGTCGCTTAGGCATTTTTACCTTTCAAGCGTCGATATGAAACTTCTTTTTTAGGAAAGCGAAAAAACACCTAGCGGATATTTTAGTGATTCTGTCAATAGCACTAAGTATTGCATTTTGGTGGGCGTAGAGGTGGAAAATGAAATCAAATATGATGGGTTGGAAGCCGCATTGCCTACCAAATAATTTCCAGATTTCGGGAATAACCTCGACCGGCTTCTACAGAAGAAGGAGAAGCGGCTAATACATTCTACGTTTTTTCTTTGCTCCCAGACCAGAAATAAATTAATATTTTCAAGTTGCATTTAAATCAATCCTAAAGTCGTATAAAAGGGCCGTTCCTCTGTTTATAATTTGAGTCGCGGCGCGGCCGCGCGCGGAGATCGCGAGCGCTGCGGGGTGTATGCGGGTGGCGCGGCGGGAAGTGTTAGGCCACGCCCGAATCTGTGACGTCATCTACGTATATTTTCGCCTTAATTACCTTTGACTGAAAAGTGATGGTCTACCGACGTCTACCTTAAGACTACAATGCTGTAATAAAATATTTCATTGCTTCTTCATTATTTTCCGACTAATATCTGTGATTGGAATCCATTGTAGTGGTCAGCCAATAGGTTACATTTTCCGTGGTTAATATTTGCCCTCAAAGACTGCACATTGTACAGAGTGTGGCCATGACACCGACCGCGACATTGACTGAACCGTGATATAGAACTTGGTTTCTATTTACATTTTCCTTTATCATAACATTACATAGATTTAACTGCTAAGTGCTAAGTGCTGTGACAATACCTACTCCGGACGTAGTCGCCATTTCACAATATTCGAAATGATTAACATTTAACTCCAATAATAATATTTGTCGCTCATATTAGGGGATCGGACTACTTACATTTGAAATATTTAGTTTCATTAATATATTCAGAAATATTAGGGCATTACTACTTGTACTTGGTAAATGTAAAAAAAACATATTATTTTATGTGTAGTTTAAGTTCATACTTACCATAATGAATGTTTTTGTATATGATGTAAGTAAACTAATGATGTAGGTTTTGTTGACCAATTTCGCAAAAAAAATAAAAATTGTACTTTTAAAATGTATTTAATTAGCAAACTACACATAAAATAATATTTTTGTTTACATTTACCAAGTAGTAATGCCTCAATATTTCTGAATATATTAATGAAACTAAATATTTCAAATGTAGTCCGATCCCCTATTAAAGACCATCTTGAGAATCTAAACGTTACTTGAGACCGTCTCAGCCAAGAAAGGTCTTCAGATTTGAGAACGAGTTTGAGAACGGTTTATGAATACGGGCCTTAGTATGTAGTACACAACATTTTTGTTTACATATTATTATGCTAGCGGATTTATCGCTAATGGATTTTTTTAAAGATAAGGTAAAAATACAAGCCCTAATCACTTTTAAATGTACTGATAATAAATAATTACTCGAGACGGAACAGAGACGTTATAATATATAAGGTTTGGTAAAATCAATTACGAATACTTCGGGCACATGATCTTATTATTAGGCTTATTTAAAGACGTTTAAGCAGAAAAATAATTGTCATACTCGAAAAAAAAATTTTTTCTTTATATGGGCGAGTTTGCGTTTTGCGGAAAGTCACCCATACATGAGATGATTTTTTACTTTGAGTATGACAATAGGGAATATGCATGTGACACCAAAATGGATAAAATATTTTTATTTGTAATCTTTATCGCTAAAGAAACATACCCGTACAATTGTTTTTTTAATTTATCGTGAATTAATAGTGAAAATTAATCATCAAAAAGTATTGTTTTTGAAAATGCCGCGCAAATTTCAAAAAAGGATATTATTGGCTGAACAAAACATGACGTCATAGACCGCACGGACGTGTGTCAACTTTCAAAACTTTTTTTTTATTTAAGGGGGAAGGTACTAAACCATTACCAATGTAAAAAATTTCATTGTGTCAGGTGAAACAGAAATTTCGTATAAGGCTGGGACTTTAATATGATCCGGAATCCGGAAGGCTGAAGAAAATTCTGAGCATTGAAAATTTCTGTTTTCAATTATAATTTTGTATTATTTTTTTAAATTCATGTTATTTCGGTTTTTAATGTGTAATATTGGTGGAATATTAACCATTCATTATTATTATTCGTTGAGGTGCACTAGTTTGGAAAAGTAATACAATTATTACAAAATGCGTGCTAAATTGGGTTTCCCGCCAAAACTCCCTAGGAAGTTTTAGTAAAGCGTCTATCACTTTACTGAATCGACTGACTTGACTGATTGACTACCGTGACTATTTATTTTGACTTTGGACTTGGCGATTTAGAAATACGTTGATGAAAATATACTTGACACTGGCAAATGGTGATAAGCTGACGCCATAAATAAGAAAAAAAGTCAAACAATGATTTTATCTGTCAACTGTCTATCCAAGTGCGATGACGTTGTGACGTCATAGTCCACAACTCAAGCGCTCGAAAATGGCGTTTTAAAGTCGCCCAAAAATGATTGTGATTTTAAAACATGTTTTCCAGGATAATAAATAATATTTTAGATGTGTTATATATATATTTTGAAATGTTATAACCAGTAGAAACGTTTAAAAGAATAAAAAAATACATGCATATTCCCTATTATTTTTCTACCCAAACGTCTTTACATAAGCAGTTGTTCGCGCCAGAGCGCGACGTTTATAAACTGGTCACACAGATCGTTTAAATCGGCCAATCACGCACGAGTATTGGCTGTCAGCCCTCACAGCGCTGTCAAGAGAGTGACGAAGACTTGCTCCTGAGATTTCGCCCGCGTCGGAAGCATCCCGAATTATAAGTACTCGTGACGCGTCAGCACATATTGTGTATCCGAATATACTAAACTTAGCTCGCTAGCGACACGCGATAAAACTACCGAAAACCCCGCTCAGCTGTGTAGTGCCTGCAGGAGAGGAATCCGCCCATTTCTGGAACCACAACTTCAGCCAGCTCACCATCAAAGGTCAGTGCCAGTTCTAGTTTCTCTAAACAATCCTTAAATTCTCAGCCCAAAACCCCACTTCTCCGCGTTTACCTATACCTACTCAGCTCATAGTCGTGTGCGCACACACTTGCGCAAACAGCAGTGGATCATGTGCCCGAAGTATTCGTAATTGATTTTACCAAGCCTTATATATTATAACGTCTCCGTTCCGTCTGTATATGCGTTTGGGCAGGAGGGTGTTTTTCTTTTTTTAATGTTGCCATGTATTTCCGAAACAACTAAGTAGTACGATTTTGATGTGGTTTTCAGTGATGGGTTTGGGTTTTATTGGTAAATGTTCTTACGTTACGGTAACAGCTCGCCAAGGGGCGCTGCAGTGAACATTTGTTTGTGTAAAACCAAAACTATGCGGGATTTTGATGCGGGTTTTCACTTTTCAACAGTAATGGCTATGGGGTTTTATAGGATCTGGGGAGAGATCGTAAGATAACAGCTCACCATCTCATGTTAATAATAATTAATAACTCGCTTAGCGCCGTCTGTTGGCGCAGTACAAAACTAAAATAAAAATTAAAAATTTACGCGCGACAGATGTAAGAACACACGTAATTGTAAAATGATAAAATAATTAAAAAAGAAATGGGTATAAGTTTTTATAACACTTCTCTAATCTCTATCTCTACGTGGTTTTTTTAGTATGTTTTATTTCTCATGCAGATTGCTGGTTTTAGTATTATCTTAGTGCCCGTGTTTGCGGTTGAAAAGTAGCTGATTGCACTTTATAATTTAAGTGCACAATATACTATTGTGCAACTAGTACGATAAGTTCGATTGCCCAAGAGAGCGAAGTTGTCAACATTGCACGAGTTGCAGAAACTATTTTTTTATTACAACGCACTAAAATTGTAAAGTGGGCAATCAGCTACTTTTCAACCGCAAACAGATAAAACTGGGATCCTCTTCTTTCGCATAATTTTATTTGTCATAATTTCATTTGGCATACCTCACTTGGCATATTTTTACTACGCATAATAATACTTTGGCATAATGGTTTCTTGGCATACTACATCATTAGGCATAAATATCATTTAGACTAATATTGTTTGTCCTAATTTAATGAGGCATAACTCTTAAGGCATAATTTTTCTTGTCATAATAATACTTTGGTATAATTGTTTTTCGGCATAAACTCGTTAGGCATATTTTTTTGTCATAATAAATTCAAGGCATTATGTCACAAGGCACAAATATGCATAAAATGGAACGACATAATGAAAACACGATTAAGGTAATTAAAAGCAGGTATTACACTCATATACATAGTGTAACATGTGTAACAGTAGGTTAAGTTGCGGCGGGGTGGCCCTTGGGCCACCCGTAAGCCGTTAACATGTTTAAAATAATTAGCTCGGCATGTTCTTAGATAGCAGTTCGTGTTTTTTGTCCGAGTTTAATTTCGTAATCAGTCGAAAATTACAATTATAATTGTTATTTTGTCTTAACTCGCATACCCAGTAGAATTTATCATTCATTAGTATGTGAAAAAAAATGCTACAAAGATGTATGCGTAAATATAATAGTATGCTTAAATATCATTATGCGTAAATATATTTAAATGCTTTTTAATATTATGCATAAAAATATTATTCTTAATGAATATTATGCGTAAAAAAATATATGCCTTACAATAAGTATGCCTAACAATTATTATGCTTTTAGTAATTATGCGAAAAAAAAATATGCTAAGAAAGTTATGACAAATGAATATTATGCGAAACTACTATTAGGTCAAATGAAATTATGCCAAGTAAAATTATGACATATGATTTTGTGCGAAAAAATAGGGAACCGATAAAACTTTATGTTGAGATAAAACTTATCCCGCTCGTGTAATAAAAAACACTTTGAATTTTTTATTAATCTTGCTTTTCTCTTCTCTTTGTCATAACATTTTAATGACTTCTAGGTATTTTCTAATCATTGTTAATGTTTAATACAGTACGTTATTTACTTGCACCTATTTTCCATCAAAATAGCAGAGACGCGATACTGACATACTCTCTTTAATTTACCCATTTTTTTTTATAATTCCGATTACAAAAAAAATATCATGATTTTTTTTTCAAATAAACATGCCGTATAATTTGCATTATGAAATATCTACCGCAAAATATTTATATAGGTATAACTAACGCAAAAAAAGTGTTTAATACAATGAATCATATTTGCGTAAATATAAGAAATCGATAAATAAATTATTGTACCGTTGTTTGTGCAGTACCAAGGCGACGAAGTTATCGACGTTGATCTGCCAACGTTGTTGGAGGCAAAGTTGTTTTGCACGACGGGCGGCAAGTTGCTGTGGTTGTTCCTGCAGCCGTTCTTCTACTCGCTGCGGCCGCTCGTGGTCAGGCCCAAGCCGCCCTCGCCCATGGAGCTCACGAACTTGATCATTCAGCTGTTCTTCGACGCGGTCGTGATCAAACTATATGGTGAGTGCTTTGAGGAATAATAGGGCAAATGATTACATGTTAAAATATTTAAATTAATGTTGATAAGTGTACAGAAATAAAAAAACATAAAATGTTTTATTTTTTACACTATTCAAGTGGTAAATGTAAAAAATATACCCATCCTTTTATAAGTGCAGTTTTGAAATGAGACAAAAAAATTGTATAAGTATAATTTTTGAAACCTAAAACCCTACAAAAAATATTTTAAAATACCTACTCTTTTTAAAAACCGCGGAAAAGACGCCATGTTGGTTGATAGATAAATAAAGAAAAACTCCAAAAAGTTATAATAATGTTACGTGTTAGGGTTCGAAGGATTTGGAGATAAAACCTGCTGACTCTTTTGAGGACTTTATTCACTGGTATCACTAATCACGTTCACTACTAAAGCGCTAGGTCCACATATTAAGCACTAAGTCCAACACTAAACACTAACGGTGTCCTAAGTCGTACGCCAAGTCGTAGGTTTCACTCACGGTATCACTCTTGATCACCAGTTTTCACTTCGATATCGCCTGTTTCGCTGTTCAAATCGAACTCCCGATCACTAGTTTTCACTTATCGCCCGTTTCGCTTCGAAGGAAGCTCAAAGTGAACTCCTGATCACTAGTTTTCACTTATCGCCTGTTTCGCTTCGAAGAAAGCTCAAAGTGAACTCCTGATAACTATTTTTACTTATCGCCTGTTTCGCTTCGAATGAAGCTCAAGCTGAACTCGCCTCGTTCACATCCCTGAGGCGTATTTATACCTGCCGACACGCGTCCCAGACCACTCCAGAAGGTTCCCGACTCGCGTGACCGAGTTGGATTTATTCTGGAATGTTCGCACAGTAGCGCCATCTAGTATTGAGTAGTTGTAGCTGTCCCTGTTCACACCAAGTGGTTTCATTGGTTGACGCTAGATGGCGCTAGTCTCTTGTGTGTTCGTAACAATAATAATTAAAAAAATTGAGATCGCACAATATTTAACTTCACGCTAAGAAAATCTAAGATTTTCAAAAATCGGGAAGCTATTGGTTTTACCCCGTTTTGCAAAAATAGAATTCTCATCAGACCTCAGTGTGACCTCAGAGTGTCACTATGTATGTATGTGTGTGTGTGTGTGTAAGTGTGTAAACCTCATATCTTTTGAACGGTTTGACCGATTTTATTGCGGCTGGCGCCATTCGAAAGGGATTGGCCAAATTTTGTATACAATTTGGACCTATTCGGACATATAGATTTCAAGAAATCTAAGAAAAACTTATTTTTTTTAAATGTGTTTTTTTTAATGACTTTTAAACGGCTTTATCGGTCAACTCCAAAAACTAATCAGCTCTTAACCTTGAAAAACCACGTCGATCGCCGTTAATCCGATCAAAATCGGTTGATTCGTTCGAGAGATATTGTAAAGGAAAGAGAACCGAAAAAAGTGTTTTTTTTTTTTTGGAATGATTCCGAAATTTTTCATCTAAATAATGTTTGTTGTCGATTCTTTCAAAGGACATGAGAAACTGCATCGATTGCCGCCAATCGCGTGAAAATCGGTTGATTCATTCCAAAGTTATGACAATTTGAAATTTAAAAAACTTTATTAAACTTTACTTTAACTTTACATAATAGGTACTTATAATAAGATCAAAAATGATGCATTAGATAAAATTTAAGCGCTTAGCGGGAAGTTGCACGGATTGCCTTAATTAGGTCAACAGCTGTTTTCCTAATTTTTATTATAATTATGATGTAAGTAAAATTTACGGTTTTCGCAATTTTTCCTTTATCTGTGCTATAAGACGTTGCTTCGTACCAAATTTCAAAATTCTGAGTTCACGGGAATATACGGGAGTACCTTGTAGGTTTTGATTCCCTTGCATGTGTCGAAAAATTTGCGGAAACGGAAACGGCTGTATCTTTTGATTGCGTTGGCTTATAAGAATTGATTTTTTCACAGCTCCATGGACTATAGACCTGAGTATTTGATTGAAATTCCAGCTTGATACCTCCACGCGTTCCTGAGAAAAAGGGTCTTGACAGACAGACAGACGGACGGACGGAAAACAAAGTGGACCTATGAGTTCCGTTTTTTCCTTTCGAGGTACGGAACCCTAAAAAGTGATATTACACTACACAACTTCTCTTTTATCCATTCCACCAACTAAGTATTGAAATGTAAAAAATGTAACTGGTGTTATAATACTTTTTTTAATTCCAGGTGGGAAGGTTCTTGGATATTTGCTAATTGGATCCCTGTTGTCGATGGGCGTTCATCCTGTAGCAGGTAAACAACAGCTTTAGCGAATATATTATAAGTAATAAGTCTATTGTATAAGAATATTATTATAGGGGAAACAGTACCTATAGTTATTGGCCACTTAAGCGACTACTCGATATGAAAAATCAATTTAAAAAAAATATATAACTCAAAAATAAATAAAATTCATAGCATATTTTTCTTTATTAATGTATTTACTACACAAGGTACCTTACATAAACTTTTATTAAACATTTTAAGAATAATGTGAACGCAAAAATATTAAAGTTAAAATCACAGTAATTGGCCATAATATTGCAGTTATTGGCCATGAGATCACATAGTTATTGGCCACATTGAAAATAAAATATAAATTGAAATTATAGCACATTAATAGTATTATATTTATATTATTAATAACTAAAATATGTCTTCATCATCATCCTTATCTTCAAAAGATTCACAGTCATCATCAGAGTTATCATTCAACGAAAAACAGTTGTGGCATATAAAATCAGAAAACTCATCGTCATCTGGCATGTTTTCTAGGTGTTTTTGAGGAATGCAATGATGGTTCGGGTATCTTTAGTATTTTTTTTCTCTTGTGTACCTGATATAAACAAGTAAATATTTTTTTAACTAATTTATCCAAAAAAAAATTAAAAAATATCTATAGTAATTGGCCTACTTTTTCTATAGGCTAGCTTAGCGAATATACAGTTATTGGCCTAGGCTAATAACTGTACATAATGATTTAAAATTTGTAGAAATTCTAGAGAATAGGTACTACACAATGTAACAGAAGACGTTATCTTTAATAAAATCGCTACTTTAACTTTTTTTTTAATAAATACAGTTATTGGCATAGAAGGCCAATTACTATAACTTATTCAATAATTGTGACAGCTATTGGCCACTACAACATTTTGAGGTTATGAAGAAGATAGGTTACATTACACCTTCAATATGGTTAAAACGAATAAAAATGGTATATTTTTTAAAGTTTAAATAACGGACTAAATATATACTTTAAGGAATCAGAAGTGATAAAATATTAAAAAAGAACAATTTTAAACTACCTAAAAGTAATTTATTAACAAATCAACATTTATTAATTATTTTACAATAAGACAATCGTTAATATTCAAATCAAAGATAAATCACAATGACCACTTTTATATAAAATAAGCACCGTTAAAATAGACTTACAACGCGTAATACCGAAACTAACCACCTTACCGACTGACGATCGAGCAGCAAATAGGCCCGCGCCCACTGAAGCCTCTGCTTTTATAGGGAGATGGTGGGGAATCGGTATTACCTGTTGCGAGTTCTGCTTTTTAGCTTATACGGCCTATCCTGATCGTGCACCGTCCTCGGCTGCACCAACAACGTCTTCTTCTGGAGAGCTGGTACACACGGTGATATCTCGTTCACCATGCTCGCCCGTATGTGACTCGCCCACTCTCGAGGTTGCGGCAGGACCAGCGGGTGCACTTGTAGATGCACCGGCGTCCCCAGGGTGCTCGTCATCGCAATCTGTACAACAATTATAATTTTAATTAATCATAAAAACGTACGGTTATGCCTAGTCTTCCATTCATCACACATACATGGCCGTCGCACATAAAATAGACTGACACACCATTGGCTAAAACACTTCGCTCTCACAAATATGCATACATCATTTTGCATAGCATTCCAATCATACACATACTTTAACTTGTACAAGTTTCCCCAATAAAATAAACCAGCACTGCGGCTGCCAGGTCTGCGCCTGTTACACATTCAAAGAACATGTATACCGGGACTGCGCCCACCAGCACTGCGGCTGCCAGGACTTCGCCTGATACGCGTTCAAGGAACACGTTCACCGGGACTGCGCCCACCAGCGCTGCGGCTGCACGTATGTCGCGGCCTAGCACTGTAGGACGATGACCAGTCAGTCCGCCCGAACCATCAAGGCCATACACGTATCCAATGTACTAAAAAAAAACAATACATTAGACATATTATGCAGTTAAAACTCACTTTCAAAAAATGCAGCACAACTCTCGGGACACCATTCGCCTTTCCAGGGGATCATATATTGAGCTGCGGCCTGAGTCGTTTTGCCTCTAGCTCCGCTCAGTAACTTCAGCTCGTAACGGTCACTCGGTAATACCTTAATAATGCGGTACGGACCCCTCATACCGGGATCAAGTTTTCCTGTAGATTGCGTGTACTTTATCACGAAAACCTGGTCACCAACCTGGAACTTTCTTGGCGGGTGTCTCTGACGATTGACCCTCGAATCTTGAGTACCTTGATTTCTATCAAGTGACGCCTTAGCTGAGCTCCTGCTAAGCTCCCTCATGGCTTCGCGATTAGGGCTACAGTTCTCGACGGCGACGTCGCGGATCAGTGCACGAATCACAGGAGTGGTCGCGTTTGTACCGATCAATAAGTATAAAGCAGAATATTTTGTGGTCTTTTGCTTAGTAATATTTTAAAACTAATTGTATTTTACATAAAGTATCAGACCAATTTAAAGTTTTACTGTTAACCTCTATACGAAGCAAATTAAGAACGGTTCTTACATAACGCTCGGCCTGCCCATTGGAATGATGCATTTCGGGCGTTATGTAGTGAATATCACTCCCCATATTAGATATCCAGCTCGTAAAGGCTGACGACTCAAACATACGTCCACGATCACAGATTATTAATTTAGGCACCCCAAATAGGGAAATTGAGTTATTGAATACCCGTTTTAATTCGTTAGTGTCTTGTTTGTACATAGGATAAAGTAGGCAAAATTTGGTAAAGGAATCAACCAAAACTAGTACAAACTTATATCCATTGGACTCTGGTAATGGGCCTAGTACATCTATATGAATAGTCTCAAATGGAATATCTGATTTTTCCCATGACGTGATAGGTTGACGTGGGGCTCTGGGAACACGTTTCTTTGAAATGCAAACCAAGCAATGTGAAGTGTACTTTTGGACAAATTGCTTTAAGCCTGGGAACCAAAAATGTTTTAGGATTAGATCATAGGTCTTTTCTGCCCCGACGTGCTCATGCTCGTCATGGAAAACCCGTAATAAACTGAGTCTATGTCCTTTAGGGATAAAACACAATAAGCGGGATTCCTCCCCAACGGGCGAATAGCGATAATAGAGGATATCGTTTTTACATATGTATCGAGAGGAGTCTAAATCACCGTCTCTAAGTTTTTGCATCAGATCAAGAGTCTCTGAATCAGCTGACTGGGCTATTTGAGCCCAATTCAAGGGTCGGTCTATGTTATTGACTTGCAACGCTGGTGGATTCCTGCTTAGGTAATCAGCATGACTCATCATTACGCCCTTACGATACTGAATTTCGAAATTAAAATCCTGCATGTAAATCCACCAACGTGCAACTCTTGGAAGTAGATCTTTTTTGCGCTCGGTGGCCTTCAAGGCATTGCAGTCGGTTATTATCTTAAAATTTATACCAATCAGGTAGTGGCGAAAATGTTGCAAAGCCTTGACGACCGCCAGCGTTTCCAATTCATATGAATGGTATTTGGGTTCGGCGCCTTGAGTAACTCTGCTGTAATAAGCTACCACCCGTTTATTACCGTTCACATGGACTTGCATTAATACCGCACCGTAACCTGAACTACTAGCATCGGTGTGTAGTTCAGTGGGAAAGCTAGGGTCAAAATTTGACACGTAATAATTAGTGCTTTTAGGTTTCGATAACGTACCCAATGCTTCAACGAGGGCCTGAGCCATTGAAGCATTATTTTTATTTATAGGAGGCGTGCTACCACGAAGGGACGACGGTACATGCGAACTATTAACCGTGTTTTCCTCAATAGCAGTTAGACGAGACATAATCAATCCTAAAGTGTCTGTTACAGATTTTTCTTGAGGGTAGGATCGAGATTTACTGGGATTTCGACGCGAACGAACCGAACGGGACCTTGAACTTTCACGTGAGCTATAATTATCACCAGAATAAGAACGACCACGACGCGAAACAGAACGAGTCCTACGACGGCGCGAACGCGATCTATTATGAACCGAACGGGAACGCGATCGGTTTCGACGCGGCGGGGAACGGGTTCTGCTATCACGTGAATTCGAGCGCAGCCTACTTCGACGCGATCGTTTTTGAGAATTTCGAGAGGTTTCGTACCTACCCTCAACTTCAGAGTGAAGCAGCGATGTTTTATTTGTCCGTTCACGTGAATCGCGTGGCATTTTGAAAATCAACGATTGTCTACTTTGGCAAGGCTAATTTGTGAGCGAAATCCTATCCCACTTCTGATTTAAGGAATCAGAAGTGATAAAATATTAAAAAAAAAAACAATTTTAAACTACCTAAAAGTAATTTATTAACAAATCAACATTTATTAATTATTTTACAATAAGACAATCGTTAATATTCAAATCAAAGATAAATCACAATGACCACTTTTATATAAAATAAGCACCGATATAAAATAACGTTAAAATAGACTTACAACGCGTAATACCGAAACTAACCACCTTACCGACTGACGATCGAGCAGCAAATAGGCCCGCGCCCACTGAAGCCTCTGCTTTTATAGGGAGATGGTGGGGAATCGGTATTACCTGTTGCGAGTTCTGCTTTTTAGCTTATAATACACATTTCAAAATATCCCACAAAAAAATAAATGCAGTCTTAACGTTTTTTAATTAATTTACCAAAGTTTGTTCCTCCGGCAAAACATCACACATCGGAAAAGAACTAAATAACCTAGCGGAATTTCTTTTAAAGTTTTTGACAGAGAATAAAAGTGTTGCCATTTATAAGCTTTTAAATTCACTATTTGTATAGGATGTCGCTAGTTTTTTGGCAACAAAGTTGAAATGGCCAATAACTATAAAGGGGCCAATAACTATACTGTTTTCCCTACCTGTTACGGATTTGTAATTTTTGATTATCCGCTAGTTTCGGATAAAGATTTTCGTTTTTTTAAGAATTTCAATAGTAAATCTTTCTTAGACGTGCTTTAACTCTTAACTTTATCCGTAATTTATCTTTAAGTTTTACGACGCATTTGGTTATGGTTACAGAAATATTTTCATTTTCGGTTTTTAGAGAGTTTTGGTTACATCAATATGGGTAAGGAGTCCATAAAGTAATATGTAACATCTTCTAATACAGCCCGACAAGGATCTTTTGGCTCGTGGCCAAAATCAGACCTAATGCCGCCATCTTGCAAAATATTACTTTTTAGCTTTATGATTGGATACTGAAAGCTTTTTAGTAGCTTTTAGTATTACGTAGTGTTCTTAAATGCGACACTCACGCCCCCATGTCAATGTCATCCAAGTGCCAAAAGATCCTTGTATGACTGTAATTTAGTACGTTCACAATCGCAGCGGTCACGGTATTACAGGAAAATTGCACCGCGGACGTGGCCGTTGAATCATAATACCGACTACAAATTCGGTTTACTAGTCAAGTCACAAATCAGCACGCGATTTGCAATTTATATATTACAAATTATACAATTTTACGGTGACATACACATGTCACCGTAAAATTGTAAAAACCGTTAGATTGTAATATAAATAACGAGATTGTAAAAATATATCGAACGATTATTTACTATATATTATGCATATACTAGCTGTCCCGACAAACCATGGTGTCAACGCAACAACTGTCCAACTTTTGGGGTTGTTTAGGGCAGTTGAGGTCATCTTGACATTTGCTTTCCGCATTCTAATCAAGTCCTAATTTATTTGCCAAAATCTCCTGAAACCAAGATGGCGTAACTTTTTCTTGTATGAACATTTATTCTGTCAAATGAACGTGAATAGCCTATCCTTAGGCTGGGACTATACTGTCCGGAATCCTAAAGGCTGGGGAAAATTCATAACATTGAAAATAGAACTCCGGGCTAATACAATAGAGATGAAAATCGAAGTGTCGAGCTGTCAATTGTCATAATTATGATATTCGGACTTATATTCCAATCGACAAAATATTTATCATCCTCATCAACTTGATGAGTGGCAGTCCTCCACCGTGCGCTTTACCCGAAGCTTTCTGCCGCGCACTATAAAACTCTGGAAGGAACTGTCGCCAGCAGTATTTCCGGACCATTACGACCCGCGTATGCCCTCCTAAAAGGTCGGCAACGCACTTGCAACTTCTCTGATGTTGCGGGTGTCCATGGGCGACGGTAATCGCTTTCCATCAGGTGATCCGTTTGCCCCCTAGTTTTATTTCGACACTCGATTTTCAGCTCTATTGTAATTAGCGCAGATTTTTATTTTCAGTGGTCTGAATTTTCTCCGGCCTGTGGATTCCGTATCATATAATCCCAGGCTTAGTTTTGAAATGTTCGGTTGCAGGTCACTTCATATCGGAGCACTACATGTTCCGCAAGGGGTTCGAGACGTACTCGTACTACGGGCCGCTGAACTGGATCACGTTCAACGTGGGCTACCACAACGAGCACCACGACTTCCCCGCGGTGCCCGGCAGCCGTCTGCCCGAGGTAATTTATGTCCTGATTATTTAAGGTTCCGTACCCAAATACTAAATACGGGATTCGAACCCATAGTTTCCAATCCAAGTACATAAGCTATAAGTACATATATTATAAGCCTTACATGCGTAGCCCTGGTAGTTGTGTACATATTAAAAGTTCTAAACAGAATGACATACTTTATCTATATATATAAAAAAAATGTAATGTTGGTTTGTGTACGCTTCAAAAACTCAAAAAGTTCTGCACCGATCGAGCTGAAATTTTAGCTTGATATATAATCCGCATCAAGGATTGTTTTTATCTATTTTTTGCATCAGTCACATATCCGCGACCGCGAATAACTATATTTACGCGGGCGGAGCCGCGGGCAACAGCTAGTAGGAAATAAATCTTTAAAGCTGGAGATCATAGACATGTAATTTTTTCTTGAATTCTAGCTATAAAAGTTGCGCGTCTGATGCAGAGTAGATTGAAGATATGATATAGATAGAATCAAATCAATCCATTATACGATACTACTGATAGTACAAATTACGATAGGGATCCACGCGGACGAAGTCCCGGGCAAAAGCTATTTATTTATATTTCTAGTCAGGCTATAACTTTATTACTTTAGCACTGATATCACGTTCCTTATGTACATATTGTGTATAATTGTGGTATAGTAAATAATCTCATATGTACTCGTGTTTCCAGGTGAAGCGCATTGCCCCCGAGTTCTACGACAGCCTGCCGCAGCACCACAGCTGGTCGGCGGTGCTGTACGACTTCGTCATGGACCCCGAAATCGGCCCCTACGCTCGCATCAAGCGCAAGCACTTCGGCCTGGACAGCTAATGCCTCGAACGTCTGTGATACAATAAGCGGTACTCAAAGTTAGTGCAACTGTTTTGTTGGATATATAATGGAATTTAAACGACATGAATTTAAATATATTTAAAATGTAGTCATCTAGTTCATTTGATATTTATTTTTAAGTTATATTTGAGAACCACTACTATACACACACTATGTATTACTTTTGTTAGGTTCAAGTTTTCAAGCAAATCTTGCCTGATTTGCTTAGTTTTGTTTTTATTGTCGCCATATTGTAATCAATTGTAATCCAAATTACGAATTCAATGCTATACAGGGTGAATTCAAATATGTAGTTTACTTCACAAGTACCTATAAAAAGAAAATATTCCGTTTTTTTTGTAAATATGTAAAATATATTTGAAATATTAGAATTCTACCATTGTGGATTTGTATAAAAATCCAGTATATTTTTGATGGATAGCCCCTTTGTAATCGCTTGATTGCCTTTTCTACACCTGCCAGATACATCCAGTGCTATACAGAATGTGTAACGTTCATGGTCTCATAGTTTGTATGAATAATATTGCTGTCAACTTATTGTATGAAGATGTTTATTGTTGTTCGTGTTGTTAAATAAATGAAGACGTGGTGACTGGTGTTTTAAGTATAGCGTTATATCCTGCTTGTTATTAAATTTTCTTCAGTACTTTTCAGTATTTAAATACTTACATGTTTTTCAAACACTTTCCTCATAATCATGCTTTCCGTCACGTACGCAACATCAAGAGATTTACCTGCATGTTTCACACTACTGAGTTTGTATACAATTTATATAATTTATGAAATTAAAACTATAATATCCAAATATTTATATATTTGCATATTATCCGTCTGGTAAAATCAATTACGGATATTTTGGGTATATGATCTACTGCTTATTATAAAGATGTTTAGGCAAAAAAATATTGTCGTATATATTTTTCATGTCACCATAAATCGTAAAAACCGTAAGATTGTAAAATAACTAACGAGATTGTAAAAATATGTCGAAAGATTAAAAACTATATATTTAAAATGTAACGAAAAATAATGTGTTTGTACTGTAGGTTCTTGGTGGAAATTCATGTTTCACAGTAATAATACACAATACTTCTTGCACTATTTCCACTTTAATAAGTATTTTACATTAATTTTAATATATTACACGACCGGTTTCGACAACCGGTAAAGACGTTGTCGAAACCGGTCGTGTAATATATTAAAATTAATGTAAAATACTTATTAAAGTGGAAATAGTGCAAGAAGTATTGTGTATTATTACTGTGAAAAATAATGACGTGTTAAATTATAGGCAGCATATTCGCGTCGCAAGTCTATCAACAATTTCACTAGTTACAATCTAACTGTTTTTACAATTTTACGGTGACATATATATCCGTAATTGATTTAACAAACCTTATAATATTATAATCGTGCTTTCCTTTTACTGACTGGCATACAATAATGTTAAAAGAATAGCATCTAGTTTTTCATCTTCTTTACATAAGTCTAACTTTTGTCATAAGTTTATCATCATATTTATAATCTCATTTTTAATCTCCATTTTAAGAAATTCTTATTGAATACCTAAGAAAATAAACTTCTACGTTCCTGACTTATACGGGTAAATACTTTAAGATATGCCAAATGTAGCGAGGAACTGAAATAGAAATGAAATAAAAACAAACTAAAGTTAAAAGAAATGAAAAATTTACAGTGTTTTTAGTTATTGCTATTCACCCACTCTTATTAGGTAAATATATTTTCATATTTTTATAATTTTCGTTTTTTTAATGATGTTTATTAATGTATTAAATAAATAAGTAGGTACCTATGCATTTTGTAAGTTTTTTTATAATGTAATGGTAACCAGTGAATAAAATTCATAATTATATAATGTAAATCTTATGTTTTTCTTTTACTCAATGTAGTAGTCGCTAGATCTATTTTTTATGCTTTTAGTCATCATGATATTATATAAATATATTTGTTATTCTTTGATAGATTGTTTTATTGAACAAGCTTTCGTCAACACACAACAGGCAACATGCTCCCTGGATCCTGGATTAAGATTTTCGGGGCATAAGAAGGTCAAAGAAATATATGTGTTTTCATAAAATTTTAATACATATTTATATATAATATGGACGGTTTTAAAACATTACAATACATTAAAGTTAAAATAAAATATACATTTTGTGATTAAAGATTGTAGAAATTGTAATTGTAAATTTAGTATATTTAGAATATTGTGCTACAATATTATTTAAAAAATCAAACGATTTCACAAACATTGAGTTAAATACTGAAATGTTCTTTGCAAAAATCTCATAAAAGCTGAGAGGGTCGAGACTCGAAATGACAAACCTCAGATTAATAACTAAAACACAGATACCCTAATAGAAAGAGAAGAAATATAATATAGCGTCCCTTATCGTGGGATAACACATTATTATTAGTGCATTAAAGTCGTAATTAGAAAGTCGTTTCGTAGTTGTATTTTAAGGCGGCCAAAATATTCTTCTTCGAAGTGTGAAGAATATTTTTTCTCATAATAACCACAACTATTACTAAGAAGAATATACTTACATGGAAGGAATACTAAAGTCAAAACTCAATAGTTTTTTCCACTATGGTTGTTATTTTGGTTGTAATGTTAATACGACGTACGAATTAGGACTTTATTGCAATGTAAATAAGTGACATTACAGAATTTGATATTCAACATTGAGATTCAACAAAAACAATGAAGAAAAATTTAGCATGTGACACTATTAGACATATCTTTCTAGTTTCTTAGTCGTAAGGAAGATAAAGAACGATATATTATGTCTCCTCCAGCTAATAGCCAAGTATCTACTTATGCTATTTATAGTTATTAATCTGAGCCACAACTACCATAATGAGGTAACATTTCATACTGAATTTTATTGCCTATTGGTTAACAAATTTATCAAAAATTTAAACTAATTCACGAACGATATTTATTACAAATCCTAAAAAGCTCAACTTTTTGTTTGGTCAGTGAGTTGTTATAACAACCTTTTATTTTAAACGAGATTTAATTTGTTCAAATATTTATATTGCATCAAAATCTGACATGCGTACAATAAAATATTACAAAATTATTATTTTTTTTAATTTACACCCTAAAATGATATAGAAAATGCATTTATTTCGATTTTCGGTGGACATATTTTTGCTTATAAAGACACAATATACACACTCATTACTACTGCTTATGCATTTATTAATGCATAAATCATCTTTTACCCATACATACTAATATAATACGATGAATGAACCATATACCTAAGGTAGGATCTAAGTTCAGTCTAGGTTTCGTATAAGTAATGTTATAAAGAGGCAGTGCATAAAATGTTACATGTTAGCTAGTTAGATTCGAATGCAAGGCACAGTAAAATTGTGTATTCTGGCCAATACTCTTATTTAAGCAAGAATATCTTGCTTACTTCTAATATAAAACTATTCTCTACAGACTACACTAACTATGTTTATAAATCCCTTGGACGGAGTTTCGTTACGAATAAGGGCTTTTTATATGTAATAATTAGTCTGATATGGTCACCATCGATTGGACATTTTCATTGGTTTATTGACTATTGTATAATATAGATAAAATTGGCCATGTGACATGTCTAATCCTTCAAACTGGAATGCCTAATTTATAGTCTTAGATGTATAGTAGATGATTCAATCATGCTACATTTGTAGTATAACAAAGCCGCTGCCATTTTGGTGTGACTGTAAAAAATGGCAATTTAACCTTAAAACTACACAGGTGTCTCAAGGCTTCCAGTGAGTGGCACGATCTCCTCCGGGTCCAAAGCCCTGTCGGCGGCGCATCACATCTGCGACGCGGGCATCGTAGACACAGTCGAGTGTGGCGTCGTCGGCCGCGAGCCCGCCAGCGAAGCGTTGAGAGATGCCATCGTGCCCATCTAAAAGAGCAAATTAAATATGTATCAAAGGAATAAAAACAAAAGTAACAGTATAACCTATTATACAGGTTTAGTAAAATATTATTATCAGAAACAAAGTGTAAAATAAATGACCTAGGTATACATCTATATTTAAAACTGAGTGTTTAATTTTAAGCATGAAAGTTGTTTATCAAACGCAGCCTCTATTGTGTCTCCTTAACTTACTCGCAAATGAGCCAAATCTTCCAATTTAGTGAGATCGGACAGTTCCAAGTACAAACTGTAGACCAGGAGCCAGCCGTAAACACCAACTACTGTAAACACTATCCAGAACAGGCACATCAGGATGTTGTAAGCAAATATCATATCATTCACAATGGACGCAAATGTGAATGCCACAAAGCGGAAGAGCAGAAACACACCAAAAGTGTACAGCCAGGGCACTATTTTCTTTTCATATTCCTGAAATAAGGGGACAACAAAACTATAATATGTTTTTAACAATATTATACTGCATTTCTTTATAAACTGATAATTATATTTCATCATTTAATACATTTTATTTATTAGCAGCAATTAACAACATCCTGTTTTATTTAAATTGTTTAACAAAAATAATCTTCTTTTTAGTAAATAAACATAAGACAAGATTGTGATTAAACCATACCTTTCTTAGGGCAACAATCAATATAATGCTGGTTACAATGAGCGCCACAGATCCCACCCAAGAGAACAGGGAAAACACTATCAGAACATTTCTTACTGAAATAAAAAAATATATTTTATATAAATCAATATCATAAAGTTTAGTAAAATTGTATTAAAGTAAAAATCATTTTAAGCACTAGAGAAAAATTTATTTAAAAAATGTCAGAATGTTGCTTAACATAGGAATACTTGGTACATACTATAATTGCTAATTTAAAAACAAGAAAGTAAACCGTATTGAACTTACGCATTTAAGAAAAATATCTTACCAGGCGGACTTCCAACATATACAAATTGAAAGCTGATAACATAGTAGCCATAATGAACTGAGCCAGGTGTAGCCATTCCCAAGCAATACAAATCAAATATGCTTTGGCCAAATGTGAACAGCGCTATAAACTGGAGGAAAATTATTAGAAAAAAGTCTAATAGCTGCACTCGGAGACATTTAATGCTTACTTAAGGAGTCACTTAGTAGAGATTTTGACATAAACTGTAATTACTTTATGTTAAAGTCTGTATAAGCAGCTCATGTAAGCATTAGATGTCTCTGAGTGCGACTTTAAGTCATAATACATTTTATTTTTATTATGTTATTTATATGTATAAATAAAATTGAAACACATTATTTGTTAAATTTATTAAATATTTCCCATAATATACTCACTAAAGATATCGATGCAGTAAGCAGAGATCCTCTTTGCAAGTCCAAGAAGAATGCATCATGAAGTATGGGCTTTTGATACCATGGCACTCTTAATGAGCGCACTGACTTTGACGATCTTAAGTTTGTTGAAGACCTGGAAAATTGTTAGGGTAAACCATTGTTAGTTATTTTATTGTAGGTAGTAAATGTATATTGTAAAGCTGGGGCGTCGCTACTGCTGTATCAGCCGTATCAATTATATGGCCCCGGCAAATATTTGCTCTTCACTCTTGATACGGCGCCCCTAAGGCTCGCTACGCTACTGTTGTATAGCGAAGATAATAATAAGGTTATAGAAGCTAGATTATGGTAAATATCTCCTGCTTACTTTCCAGTGTAATGTGAATACACTGATGGCGTTGAACGATAGGTTGATGGGGTCTTTCTCCCATACATGATTAATTATAGTTTGGATTCTGCTTGTTTGTTTTGAATCGAATCGGTTGACGCTGGTTGACGCCCAAATGACTGACACCTCTTACTTGCGTCGCAATCAAATGTTATTTTCAATTATTATTTTCAACCTTCTTTGCTTTGTTTGCCTGCATGAGTAATTTATCGTTTAAACATGGGAAAACTTTTGTAAGGGTTGAATTGAGTAAACTAAAAATAAAACGAAATACGGAATCGGTGAGCAGCGCTTGTACTAGCTGCGTATATTTGACATTGACATTTGACCCACATTTGACCATAGATGTTTTTGTTTTTTGTTTAATTCGTCCCGAAATGGAACAGGCTAAGGTCTTAGACCATACTGCCTCGTCTGTCGTTTGAGGTATTTCTTTGTCTTATTTCTAAATCGTCAAGTCCAAAGTCTAGTCAAAGTCGAAATCAGTAGTCAGGGTAGTCAATTAGTCAAGTTAGTCGATTCAGTAAAGTGGTAGACGCTTTACTGAAACTTCCTAGGGAGTTTTGGCGGGAAACCCAATTTAGCACGCATATTGTAGAATGTATCACTTTTCCACACTAATGCACCTCAACGAATAATTAATGGTTAATATTCCACCACTATAACACATTAAAAACCGAATTAACACGAATTTAGAAAAATAATACAGAAACACAACATTGCTGATTGACTTTCCCGGCAAAACTCTCTTGACCATAGATGATAAATGACATTTGACATGCATTTGACCAAAGAAATAGGAGTATAATAGAACTAAAACAAAAATCGAAGCCGTAGACAGCTATTTGTCTCACAAAACATCAAAGGCAAAACCAATAAGAGTGAAAGAGAAAGCCATCTATATGTCTATACGTTTTTTTCGAAGGTTGCTCCAATTTGGAGTCCAAATTGGAGTCCAATTTTAGACGTTGGAATTACGACTTTATTGCTTTAACAATAAGTGACATTTTGAATTAGTAGCAGTAGATGTGGCCTGAAGTTAGCCACTGACAGCTAATGCCATTTGTTTACGTGTGCATTATGATACAAGAAGAAGAAGAAGCAAATCATGAATTTATAGTGTGTTATTTGGTAAAAATCTCAGTTTATATTAAAAAGTCTTAATAGAAAACAAAGCTGTGCTCAAGTTAATATGGCCCGTTTGGTGGAGGGCTGTAAATCACACTCTGCGAGGAAAGAAAATCGTGAAGAAGTGTTAACTTTTCACCAGTATGTTGAGAATTGTTTCAGGTTATATAAATACAAGCAATTACACTGAAGTTATTATATTCTTGTAGATAAATGTGTTTATTGTCCATTATATGCGGATTTCAACAATATAATATAATAGAAATTTTGTATAAATTTCAGAGGTTGTGTATTTACATAGTGATGTTTTGGATATCGATAAACCTTCGAAAGAGAAAATATGTTAATCTGAAAGAAAAATGTTTTGCCTACTTCATATTTACCAAACACCATACAATTATACAAATTAGTAAGATCTAAAATATAAACTAAGTGATAATATATAATATAAAATAGTGTGGTGTATTTTTTATTAAATTATAATTATTAATTTATAATTCCTGTATATTATAATGGAGTTACTGTTGTACATCATCACAAAAACATGTCACAAATTTTCAAATTTAACTTTGCTTTTTGGTTTTGCAGGGAATTAGGTGGCCTTTTGCAAAAATACTTCTTTGTACTTTTTTAATTGACCAGAAAACGGGCAGACTGATCGCCAGATGGAGAGCGATTATCGCCACCTATACATATTCGCAATAGGAGGTGTCACAAGTACGATCCCGGTCTTAAAATCCGCAACTACTCCTTGAGTACCCGGAGGCCGTGGTATTTATCTGGTCCAGGTGGACCGTTCGTGCCAAAGCATGGCTCTCCCACATAAACGGACTGCTGTGCACTGTTTTCTTCACATATTTAGCTACATGCTGACAATCTGAGAGCTTTTTGGTGTTGTCGTAACGTGTAAGCTAATAAATGATGTCCAATTGTTAATAAATAATAAATTTATCTATTAAAATTTCCTGTTTTCATTTATCTTTCCACGTAGGTACCCCAACTAAAGGGAGAAATGCATAAAAAGTCTATACGTCTACTGTTTATATATTTACCAGCTGTATCCAAGGGAAAAGTATCCTATGTTTTAATCCAGAGCTTAAACTACTGCCATACCAAATTTCATTGAAATCTGGTCAATAATTTTTGCGTGAAGGAGTAACAAACATCCATCCATACATCCTCACGAACTTTCATGTTTAAAATAGTAGTAGGATATAGAACTGACAAGTCGATTGGACGATAGCCTGCATAGTGTGTGGGTGTATAGTGTAGTAAGGACGAGAAATAAAAATACGTGTAGCTCGAATTAGAATATGTATTCCAATATATCAAGATAAAATTATTGACAATTATATGTCAAAGTATTAATTCACTTTTTAAACTGTTAACAATACAGAGGTTTTATTAATTGGAGTTTTGTAGATACCAATACACCCCCTCAAAAATTCAATTAAGTAAATAATGCTTTAACAGTATAGGCAAACATTAAAATAAGTAACTGATAATATTTCATCTTTTAACACGATGATATTAATTTATATTTTCCATGTTGTTCCTTGAAATTAAGGAACTACAATGTCTTTAGGTATATGTATAATTCCTCCATGGTATTTTCTGAAGATATCTAAAAGTAATTATTCTGTGGAAAATATTACATTAATTTTAGTATATTATCAGCTGTTTAGGATTTTTATCCAATCATTAAATTATCTTACATATTAAAAATTACATATAAAAATATTTGCTATAAGCAGATATGCACTAATAATACAATTTTGTTTCATGCCTATTTAAAAACCAGCATCGCAAATCTGTTTGCAACATAATGCTGAATGGGATTTGATAGAACTTCATGTAATTAGTTACTTTATATTATTGTAGGTACCTAAATATATCTTAATTATTAATTTCTTTGTTTCCTTCTATACCAATGTGCAACAACTGTTGTCATGGTTCATTCATATAAATAATATTAATTATGCTGCTAAAATATGAGCTTTTAGTTTCTAGCTATTATACATAATAATATAAACATTTATGCTCTTTTATAGCTTCACAAAACTGTGTACATGCCTGGCTTATGTTTCTTAGACAAAAATATACACTTTGTTTCCGTGTATTCAATGCCATTGTACACTTAGTAACAAATAATAAAAAATATATATAAATTAACATTTTAAAATTTAATATATTTATTATAAAATATAAGATCCATTTTCCAGAATCGATATTTACATTACTAGAATTATCAACTAAATACCTAGGTACTTATTTGTTTTATTACATATTATGGTCTACTTTGTAACGAACCAATTTGTTTTGAGTGTTTGACCATTTTTCTCTATCTAGCCAATTCATTAACGTAATTGAAATTATTATTATTATCAATGATAATAATTATAGTTATTCACAGCTTAGTATTATTTAATTAGACATTTGAATAATCTATATTGAATCAGTTGCTTAAAATCTTAGGAAGTATGTATACCTATTGTAATATTCTTCCCTTTCAACTTCGCCTGTTGACCATCTTTGGTTTGTTGATTTCGGCGGGAATATTTTCAATTACAAATCTTCTGCAGTAAAACTTCTGCAGGAATAATTATTATAATACATATTAAATATTTTTCGGGTTTATACCATGTCACATCGCTTATTAGCTTTTTCTTTTCTTTTATTACTTAAATAAAATAATAAATTAATTGATTTCCATATGCTGTTGCCTCGATTTTTATTTAATTTCATACTTGACGCCCGCGCCATAGTGAATTAGGTAAACGTTAAACGTATGAATTATGCGTTTGGCCACCGCATTTTATCGGGGAACTTCAGCGATTAAACTAATTATGTTATTCCCTTACAAACATCACTGCTCATTTTTTACAGAATTTCATTATTGTAATCGACCATTAAAAATAAAACATTCATGTAGTAGCTGACAAAAAAAATTAAAAATCAGCTTTAGAAACAACAATTATTAAGTAACAAATTATTATTATTTGTAAGTAGTAGTCGGGGCTACCAGACTACACCACAAAGACATCTGCTTGTATTTTGTAATACAACATATTTTGTACATCTCATTTGAAAGCGATATTCCCAACTAGCAAAAACTTACTTTATAATTGCTATGAAAACAATATTTCTTTGCTTTACAGTAGTTCTTTAATTAACAGTCATTAAACGTATTATGGGCACAAATTATGTGTTAAATCGTAGTAGACGTTTTGTTGTTACCAATTTATCATATTACGATAAGCAATCTTTCATCTTGCCATGTAAAAATAAAAACGGATAATCTTTCTATGGACAAGGAATGTATGGCTTTCAGCGTTTACCGACAATTAAAAAATTATGATCTCAGTAATTCATACTCTGACCGTTATTTTACTTGATATCTTTATATCAAGCATTTCAGTTCTTATTTCATTTTTAGGCGTCTGATAATTTATATTACAATAAGAATTATCTGGTACAATGCTTAAAATATAAAAGTAATTTTCTCTTATAGTTGAGACTATAAGATGCCTATTCAGCCATATTGAAGAAATTAGGGTTCAGTCTCCACAATCTATTGCTTAAAACCCCTTTTTTCTTGCATCATTAACAAGTAAACATAATGTTTATAGATGGATTTGTATCAAAATTGGTTTTCACCGTTTAATATCACATGTTTTTAAATCCATTTCTGGCTGAGGAAGTTACATAATGGCACAATTAAACAAATGTATAACAATACTGGTTTTTGTAGTGCACAACCACAGAACCAGCCAAAAAAAAATATTGATTATAAAAGCTATGACATATCTTGCTTTTTGCATTATGTGCATTTTATCAAACATTGCAAAGGTAAAGGTTTATAATAGTTTTTAATTGTCATACAAGGTAATATTTCTGATCTTATGAGACTTCAACTTAGTTTTGAAATGTTTGCTTCAACCATAATAGCCATAATATTATGCTTTTAAATACACTATTAATATAAATTTTAAGACCCATAATACTATTATTAGCAAAAGAATACTTATAGCATGCAATTATAAAGGGAAAATATAAGCTATTGCTTTTATAAAATATAAACAAGAATTTTAACCCTATAATAATTAATCATCCTTTATATAGCATTTTTGCTTGTTGGGTTATATTATTTAAAATTCATTATAAATATTGTATTTTCTATTGTGTATTAAAAACAATTAGTATATTCCTGCTTATTGCATTCTACTATACTATATTGTATATACTAAAAATATATACAATATAGTATAGTATATACCTATGTGATACCTCGGTGCACATAATATTATAAAATCCTTTTGTGGCCCTGCGCTCCTCAGTTGGCTGGATGCACTAATAGGGCTTTGTACTTTTCCATGTAGATAGTAGATACCGATGATCCAGATTAGGGTAAAAATTGTTTTAGTTATACTTGGGAGTAGGGAATGTTATTATTCGACAAATTTTACTATTCGAATAATTCGAATAATGGCTAAACACTATTCGAATAAATTCGAATAATTCGAATAATACGAATATTGGTAATAAACTTTAAATACAAGTAATATTATGCGTTTATATATATCTGCATATTTAATAATATTAAAATGTGAAGTGTTTCACAAATTACTCTAAAAAAATAAACGTCTTTTTAATAAAAAAATCTTCTAAGTTTCAAACTAAAAATACTAAATTGCAATAACTTTTTACGACTATTAAGTATTAACACATGAATGGTTTAGGTCTGGAGCAGACCATGGGTTTGGTTGCCAACTAAGTGGTTTCTCCCAGAAATTAAGGAAAAGATCCTCTAGGGGAGAGAATTTTTGGGATTTGTTTTAAAGGTTCGTATTTTCTGGTTTTTAATTGAGTTAAGCTATTGATCGATTCTACATAGACAATCGATTTAAAAAGTCAGACCTACAGTCTGACTGTTTTAAATTAAGCTTTTTAGTATAATTTAATGTATCTATACAGAACACTAATATTACAGAACATATTTTTATTATTATTTATGTATCAGTTTGATTAAGATTGGAGAGAAATATATTTGTAGAGTTGGAACACTGCACAGAAATCGGAATGCACTGTAAATAGTGCTCTGTCCTAATATAATGCAGCTGAAAATGGCTGAGTATCGTGCTGTCATAATGGTCTGCTCCAGACCTAATCGGTACATGTGTATATAAACCGTAGTAAGAATAAGTATACAAGATAAACCGTCAAAATAAAAGGCACTCAAAAAATATTTTAATATTATGTTATCATAACAAAAAACTTCATAGTTGGTAAAAAGTGGGTGGAAGATCTTTAAAACAAAAATAACCTTTTTCCATTTTCAAGTTAACCATGTTTTTGGTCTCTTTATGTTTTCAATTTTTTCTTGAACGATGAGTCTTATTACAAAAAGGAAGTTAGACAAGAGTAGATTTAAAAATTGTATCATAGCCTGAAGAATGTGTTAATGATTTTTCTGAAACTAGGCATCAGTGCAGAAGTAGGCATCAGGCGTTGTACTGCAAGAACGGAGTGTCATGTTACGAACCGTTCAGAGGATGAAGCGACGGTACGAAGAGACTGAAAAACATTTGATAAGTCCGTGTAAGACTTTAATGGCAGACTTAGCCGTTAAATTTCCACGTGTTGAAAATCAATTTAAATGCAGTTAAGTTCAGAAACAGCTTCTTCAGACCCGAAGGGACTATGTTACTGATAGCACAATGAAGAAGACTTGTTTAAGTAAATCTGAAACCCTAAAGACCGAGGCGAAGGGCGAGTGGTCTCACCTCGAGACCAAGCTCGAGAGCCCTAGTATCGAGTAGCAATACTGTGATACGTCCGTGAACACATACAAAAGGATGAACGAGAATAGTCCAGAATTTTGGTCCCAGATGAGTGGATTTACTCACTTTAACTTCACAAGTTAAAGTGAACTTCTGAAGGAAGGCTAAGTAAACGTGACCTGGTAGGGGATATCTTCAAGCCTACTTTTCAGATAGAGTCCAGTATGCTCAGGCTGAGTACATAAACAATGGGCTGGTATACCTTCAGGAATCCGCACTAAGTATGTGGCTATGACAATTGGACCTCTACCTGAAGAAATATATGGTCAAGAGATTCTTAAAGATTCTCTTTAATGTCCTCACCTTACACCGATTAAGTATACCCTGAGAATAGCTCAGAAGGCTAGTCAGAAGCCGCAAATTGTCACCTAAAGTTAGTACCCTCACAGCACTAAAATACGCCCTGATATAAGAATGGGGGAGAATGTTGCATAATTCGGCTCCAAAACCTCGTTTTCAGTATGACAAACCTCCTCCAAGCTGTTGTCAGGTCTCGAGGAGTTATACAAAATCGCAATTTAACAATATAACATGTAAATTTAGTCTTTAAGACTAACATTAAAATGGTTAATTTTTGTTTAAAAATAAAAATAATATACTGATATATAACACCGGTCAACAAAAAAAAAAAATTTTTTTGCGCATGGGTTTTACTTGATTTATTCTGAATATATAAGCAAATATTTATAAAAAAGTGCGATTACAAATTAAAAATATTTGCTTTTTAAGAAGTTATAGCGATTTGACCATTTATGATTTTTGCTTCCAGTTAAAGTCGGTCTTTGCGCTCTATTCCTGGCGAAAGAGAGTTATGGTATGAGGGTTGTCTTTCTTACATCCCTCCTTGTGTACGACGGTATGACCTCGCATATTATAAAGAAATAACGTGTTTAATATTTTTTTTCGCTGAATTATCTTGTACAAAATGGCTTCGAGAAGTTGAAAAGGAGACGGTGACTCGTCTTGCTATATTTGTGGTGGATTTATTAAAGTGAGAGAGAAAAAGTGTTATTTAACTACAGATTTAAAGATTTGCGAGGCATAACAAGCTTACTTCCATCTACCTGTTACAAATCAAGACCAAAAATGGGTTTATGAAATAAATGTATGAATAAAATAACGAGATGAATAAGATTTTTCTCATCTTCGGCTATAGGATGTCTCTAAAGAGGCAAATGTTCCATTCTCATTTTGATAAGTTTAAAGATAATATGGGAGCTTATTCGGAAGAACAAGGGGAAGAATTCCATCGAGATATAGTTGAATTTGAGAGACGTTCCCAAGAGAGTATATAATATAGTAGTATACATACTGAAAGCATGTTGAGGATTGATGGACTATATTTGGTGGTTAATAAGATAACTTCTACTGAACATGATAGGAAAAGCAAAACTGTTAATTTTTAGACATTTTAACACTATTTTAAAACTTATTTTGTAAGATTATATCATAATTGATGCTCAGTATCTTTTAATAAATCACCTCTATGTAAATTTTTCATGTATTTTCATTGATTTGAATTTTTTCATTTTTTACACCTAAAAGCAAATACAGAACTTTTTTTTGTTCTTACTATTATTTCTAGGTATAGAAGCAATAAAAATAATGTATGTATAACCCGTGCGCAAAAATGCTGTTGACTATTGTAATTTATTACTTTTAAAGAAAGCTGATAAATCTTGTTATAATATTTTGAAAAGTATGAAATTTTAAACGACTTGTACTTAGTTTTGCAAGCGTTCGTCCGCCTGTCTCTCAATGCTCTTCTGGCTATATTGGGTCTAGTTATGTGAAATGTGTGTTGAATATTGTGTCTTTTAAAATAAAGGAAAAGTTTTATACAGGAGTTTTACAAAGTCAACCATTTCCAAGTAATCGGCCTCCAAATTAGTTTCACCCTCCTGTCATTTCTGTATTATGAAGATTAGGAACTTACATTTTTCCATGCTGGTAGATCATGTAAATTCTCTTTAGGAAAGTTATTTTGAACGAAATCGAACAGTAAGATTAAGAAACTAAAAATCGTATTACGCTTTATGGTAACAGAACCCTTCTTAGACACGTCCTAACGTGCTCTTGGTTAGGTAATTTAGACAAGCGAAAGAAATCCATACTGAATTTCTTTCGCTTAGGCCTGTAGGAAGTATTCACCTTAAATATGTTTTTATTTAAATACAGTTATGTATTCTTTCACAAACAGTGAAGTAAAATCTGTTTCAGGATATTATTGACTACAATATTAATAAATAATAATAATAATGTATTAAATAACGAAACTTTTGCGGTTTATGTACAAGTTTATTACTATTATTAACATATTTTTGAAAAATAAATAAAATGTTTTCATTATTCGTTTTATTCGAAATATTCGAATATTGAACCCAGTCATATTCGAATAATAAAATCGTCGAATATTCGAATAAAACGAATATTCGAATAATATTCCCTACTTGGGAGCAAATCTATCAACAGAAGATTAACAGACGTCCTTCACATTGACAATATTATTGGTTGCTCCGGGATCTAAAACAGAATTTCTGAATATTAGTGTTAATTTGACTGCGCAACTAACATTGCTAGAACATCACACGGTACTCTCCTGATTGTTGTTGTTGACTCGAAACGAGTGATTCTGATGAGCAGTAGAGCTTTAAGCTTCTCGTTGCAAAAATTCAACTCTTGTGTTAATCCTTTCTAACGTGATTCCTTTCGATCCCAATGCTCACAAAGTATCCTTGTAATGGTAACTCCAAATTTTCGGTTGCTTTTCCACGTTATTCTCTCTGCTTGTTATTTTGGATATGGGTAGATACTGTTTTTTAAGCCACAAACTGAAAATGGTGCTGAAAGATCTTGGGCTGAAAAAAAAAATGGTTTCCCGATTTCGGGTCTGAAAATTTTCCTTTTACTGAATTTCGAGATACGTTTTACAGAAACGTAGGACACATAACCTGTAGTAAGGACGAGAAATAAAAATACGTGTAGCTCGAATTAGAACATGTATTCCAATATATCAAGATAAAATTATTGACAATTATATGTCAAAGTATTAATTCACTTTTTAAACTGTTAACAATACAGAGGTTTTATTAATTGGAGTTTTGTAGATACCAATATATAGTTCAAGAGACTAGCTTCCCCAACATATTTCGGTTTGTTGTAGACAATAACTACTGCATAAATTCGTTTTTGATCGACTGATAATAATTTATAAATCACAAAGGTGCATAGATCATTACGCATAAATCTTCCACTTTAATCATTCTATCTATTGGCTGCAAACTGCATTTTAAATTCATTTAATAGTTTAAAAGATCTAAGCAAACATAAAGCGGAATAAAAGACTTCATTTTATGCTATGAAAAGATTAACATTTTCATCCACATTTTGATTTTTATCGACACAAAATGCCGACTAGGTGTAGTGTACATTTAGACCTCTTTTCACAGAATTACAGAAAAAACTGTTTTTTCTGTAATTCTGTGCCTCTTTTATATCTTTAGATGTCTCATATATTGATCTCATGTTGTTGTCATAGCTTGACATGTATTACTAATTTAAGTAGCATTTTATTTGAAATAAAACCAAATATTCCTTGGTTTTGTCTTTTTATTACATAACAATTTATTCCAAATAACAATAAATACCATTACAAACCTCGATGTCTACTATTGCGCAATTACTAAAGCCAGAAAAATTCGACGTCGAACCTGGGTCACTGGCAGCCGAATTAAAGTACGAATACTGGAAAACAACGTTCTCAAATTATCTCAGTGAAGGGATAGGAAAAGAAACGATTTCAGAGGAAAATAAACTAAGGTTATTACAATGTGTATACGCATATCCGTGAAGCAAAAGATGTCTCGACCATTCAATTATTAGATAAAATTTATCTCAAAGAAAAGAATAAGGTTCACGCCAGATACATACTTCTAAAATCTACACTTAAATCGGATGAGACCATTGCAGATTTCTTACGTACACTACATTATGGACTTCACTGGCGGACGGGAATATATTTACATATGAAGTTGCTGATAAATACGAGTATGGCAACTTGTAACCAACTTCAGACAGCTGATCTGTCTGAAGTTGGTTACATATGTTCAAAACCTGTAACCGTCTACAAAAAACGAAACTAACGAACAACTAGATATCTCTTTCTTTCTCATTGGCATGTGTCATATAGGGGGATAAGGAACGATGTATAATTTTCCTCTTGCTAATAGCCTTTACTCTTTATACTCTATGCATTTGACAACAATGTCAAAAAAAATCATAGACAACTCTAAATTTTTTTCAAAATTTGTTCAAAATTTAGTCATGTTTTTATCGTAAGGTCCGGTCCGTTTTAAAAAAAACAAAATTAAAATATAAAAAGACTTAAAAAAATCATTTATTTCTATAGAAAAGATTTAGCAATTTTTATATTATTTGGAATAAAATTGTAGCAACTATTTAGCAACTCTCCAGGTAAAAATCCGTACAAAACAATCGTTATTTAAATGACATCATTCGTAGCCTTTGAGTATCCAACTCAAAGTTACTCAAAGGATACTCAAAGTTCGTAGCACTTCACAGTCATAGATGATAGAGTAAAAAAAAACAGTTGATAAATGCATATGTGTGTGGTATAACTGTTGTTGTGTTATCTATCATGTTTTTATCAAAAAGTAATGTTTGTGAAATTGTTTGGTGTTAAATTTATCTAATAATAGTGGTAAGATATCAACGTTATCTGGTTGCCATCATAAGTTATCTTAAAATCTTTGTTTTCTTAAAATTATTTAGGTTATCAATGGCAGTTGGTATGCTTCAATGATATCATGTTTTTATATTTTTATGATAAAAAACGTACTTTCCCAATAAATTAGACAGAAATGAAATTAGAGCTTTAGTTATATTTTACTTGAGAGTGAAATTTATTATGGATTTCTTTGATATTTTGTATATCTTTATGCCTTGATATCAGTCTTCGTATAACTACGACCTCGATTTTATTCTATTATATGGTTTGGCGGGAGTAAACCTTCAATAGTATTAGCTAATACCTAATACTATCGCAATTAATTGCTACTAGTTAATGGTCATTATTAAGATATTTTGTAAACATTGCAATAATTTGCAGTCGCTTTTATAGGTAACTGGTAAGGTATTGACTAACTACAAGTTATTACAGCATAACGTTAATTAAATTAAATACATTATATATATAAAAAAAAAAAAAAAAACTCAAATGAATGGTATAGCTAAGTATTTTTGTATAAGCAGGTCTATTTACATTTGTTACTATAAACTTACTTTTTACCTAGTAATAAAAAACGCAGACAAGAGAACGGGCCAAAGGTATATTAAAGCAACAAGTGAATTTCATTTCATCTGATCGCATCGCATTTGCCTGCGACTTCGTCTGCATGGAGTTCCGTTTCCATAAAAAATTTTAACCTCTTTTTCACCCACTAAGAGGGCGAATTTTCAATAATCCTTTCTTAGCAGATGCCTACATCATTACAACTATTTGTATGCCAAATTTCAGAAAAATCTGTTTAGTAGTTTCGGCTGTGTGTTGATAGATGAGCTAGTCAGGTTTGCCTTTATTATATTTAAGATTAAGGCATTAACAATTTCTTTCTCATTCACACTATGATTAGTTTCCGATCCCGATATTATCTACAACTAGCCAGTTAGACTTAGCCTTTGTAATACATGTAGGCAACAGCATATTATTTCTTCATCATTTTCTGGACCTATATTTTCCTTCCAACCTTTCAAGAACACTGCATAAAATGCTTTTTTAAATAATAATTATTATATTATCATTATATTATTTTTATTAAGTTATTTTATTTCTATTGAAAAATTGACAGCTAAACATAACTTAGTAGTAACAAAATTGAAACAGATAGCCATTTACAAGTTTTTACAGATATATAACAAAAAGATGAGTGCTAGCTTAACATAAAAGAAAAGGAAAGGAAAGGAAATAATAACTAACAAAAAGAATCTAGAAATATCAATCAAACCTTTGGATCACTGAACTGGTCACACATACTTTTTTTTTTTTCAAAAAGATCCCTAGGTAGGATATGTGGGATTTTTACCCACAAAAACCCCTGTGATTGACAGTCTTTAGCGCTTAGGAGAGCAGCGGGAACTCTGTCGAACAACTTCCGCTGAAACTGGTCAAATGCTGAAATGATAATAATTAATAGAGAAATGTAATTTAATTATTATAATATAATTAATATGATTATTATAATATTTACAATGTTTTATGGGTCCTTATCATATACTCCTATCTGGATTAAATATAGTGTTTATGGTTGACATAAATACAGCTAGATCAATTCGAAACTTATATTTTACACCATACAGAAAAGTGTAGAGAGTATAACATATTTATTTAATATTAATAAGAAGGACAGAGAAATATTAGGTCTATCTATATAAACTTTGGTTTCCAAAATCTTCTGTTACTGCAATATATGACGATTGCAAGGGATTAAAAAAAATAGTTGTTGTATGCATAAAAGTTATGCTTTTAAATCATATCTTAAAAATTAAACATTGTTTCAGAATGGTGCATCCGAATGTTCAGAAGAGAAAGATGTCCCGCCATGAGAAAGCAAAAAGTGGCTTTGTAAGTTTATATTATTTTTATTTATCTGTGTCTTTATGCTTTTATTAAATGGTAACCAAAACTTATAAATAAACTGATCTATTTACTTATCTAATAAAAAAAATGTTCATTACAAAAAACATCTGTCTTTCCCATGGCAATTTAATACCACAAGAATTTAAAAAATACCTAACACAGTGTACAATACTTGCAATTAGTCCCTATTAAATTTTTATTACGTTTTTAGTGAGTAAAAAAAATACTCACCAGCATAATAACCTTCATCATTTTGTGAATGGCATCATAAAAAAAAACAACATTGAGTGCAGCTTTACCTTGCATCATATTTTCCACAAGAGAATTTTCCAATGTGGATTTCACATCATCACTGTTACACTGATCTATAAAAATGATCCTTGACAATAACTATAACGTCCACACACAATTGAGTCGGTACTTACATAAGTGGGAGGTGCTACAACATGGGCGTCTGTGTTGGTCTACATTGTTATCACTTATCAGATAACAATACAGTATGCCTCTTATCGTCGCTCGTGGGACACGTATTTGTAGTCACTCAAACTATTTATAGACATTTAAAATGTGTTTGAAAAGAAAAAAAAGTGCAATATCATTATTAAAATCATTATAATGTAAAATTCATAGGTGCTTTACTTTAGATTTTCGTTCGTGAAAGCCTATATACATATCCAATAATATCAGGTGTAAAAGTCCTTGAAATATCTATTGGATTATTTTCATTGTTTGTTTTACACTATTGTTGCAAGGTTAATGTTTGATAGAGAATCCTTGCTCGATTTCGATTGTGCTAAAGAATTTCTAATTAAGTAGATATTTTCTCTGATTCTCCTTTTTTAAATGAATTTCAATATTTTAAAAATATTTTATAGATACGTACATACTTATATATAAAAAATTTAATTGAAGTCAAATTTTTTAAATTTAATTTTACGAATTCTATTCATAATACAACAGTACAGAAACTTTATAGAAGTGTATTAAAGGAAAGTGAAGTGTATTAGTTTTGATCCATGCAGTGTAGTTTAAAGTGAAGTGTTGCCAAGATGGCACATAGCCTGCCTCGCCGCGTGAGACGCCGGGACACTTGGAGAAAGTCGGCAGTAAGTTACTCGTCTCAGCTCGTTTTTCAACGTCAGAGTTACAAAACTTATGGGCTTGTCCTCCAAACTCAGAGGTTTGAAACACAATCAGATAAAAAGGGAATTACAGTATTTGTATATAATGTATCGTGAATGAATGATCAATCGACGCAAGTTTCTGTTTAAGTAAACTGATTTTGAGAATTGTATCCGCAAAACGTTTTATAGCTCGATGAATCGTGTAGATGTTGGCTAATTCCTAGAGTCCGACCGAAACTGGTTTTCCGGCCGAAACCGAAACTGAAACCGAATATTCGGCCGTGGCTTCAGTTTCGGCCGAAACCGAAACCGAAACCGAAACTCACGTGGTCAAGTATAAAATTCCTTAAAATACTGAAATTTGGTGCATTTTATCTATTATTCTGCATTAATTAGGACATGAAATGGAAACACGGTATATTAATTTTGTTGTAATCATTTATTTAAAGTAATATTAAAATTATTATTTTTAAACAAAAAATTAAACCGACTTCCAAAGTAAAAATACACAAAAAAGTATGAAATAAAACTTAATCTCTAAATAATTTCCCTTTCAAATTCGGCTAAAATTTTTACTATTTCTCTACTCAATCTTCTTAATTTTGAAATCGGTACCAGCCCAAACAATATTCTACAATATTTTACAGAATTTACGTTCATATTTGCTGGTACCGACTTCAAAATTAATAAGATTCGAGTAGAGAAATAGTAAAAATTTTAGCCGAATTTGAAAGGGGAATTATTTAGAGATTAAGTTTTATTTCATACTTTTTTGTGTATTTTTACTTTGGAAGTCGGCTTAATTTTTTGTTTAAAAATAATAATTTCACCTGTTTTAGTGATATATTTTGTTAAGTTATTATTAATACGTCTTAAGAATGTCTAAAGTAAACGATCGAATGTATAATTGAATACGCGCCAAGCTTCCATTAGGTATTGCTATTAGGATGATGATGATGATTACTGTAAGTTATAAAGTGGCATATGTTTGCAGTTCTTTAAACAATGCCGAAATTTCCAAACGCATATCTTTAAAGACTGAGGAGTTCTGTACAGTGTTTTTGGATCCAGGGATTACCTTGGTACAATATCTTATTTTTTGGTAGCATATGCTTGTGTTACTTCAGTAAAAGTCAAAATCACTATATGTGTGGATATAAATTTCGAGGAGTTCCCTCGATTCCTCATGGATTGCATCATCAGGTTCCCACTTTAGTGACTAAAGGACTAATTTCGAATTAAACCCTTTTAACAACAAAATAATTTTGCAAATTGGTCCATAAACGGCAGAATAATGTTCAAAGATCTCCGTGTTAGTGTAAAATACTATGAGACATACCTTTTATATCATCATAATCTGATGATGTATGGTATGATAGTGGTGATGATGATGATGATTACTCTAACTGACAGGGTGGCATATGCTTGCAGTTCTTTAAACAACGCCGAAATCCCCAAACATGTATCTATAAGGAGTCAGAAGTTCTGTTCTGTACTTTTGGATCCAGGGTATAGCTATATATATATAGATCCTTGGAGCAAAATCTTACTTTTGGGTAGCATATGCTTGAACTACTTCAGAAAAAGTCAAAATCACCATATGTGTCCATATAAATTTCGAGGAGTTCCCTCGATACCTCATGGATCCCATTATCAAGTCACCACTTTGATATCAAAAGGACCAATTTGGGATTACACCCTATACGTCACAGAAAAATTTTTGAAAATCGGTTGAACATACAAATAAAAAAAAAATTACAGCCGAATGTATAACCGCCTCCTTTTTTGGGAAGTCGGTTAAAAATATTAAGTAATTATATTTTAATTATGTTTTCAAATTCAGTTGCGTTGTCAAAGCGTTGCTGTAAGAAACGAAGTTAGGCGAGCGTGCACGAAATCTTCTGAAATCAGTTTCGGTTTCGGCAAAAGTTTCGGCCACTTTTGGCCGAAACCGAAACTGCCGCCGAAACTTGATTTTTGGCCGAAACTCGGCCGAAACCGAAACCGAAACCGAACTTTCGGTCGGACACTACGTAATTCCTTACTGGCCCTGACTCTACAAAGAATGTCTGCAAGGGATCATGAAGTTATATTATGTACAAGGTACAACCAATATGCACGTTATCATAAATCGTGTCGTAATAGAGAACAGGTGAACAACGACAAAGGAATTCAATGTTATCAATGTATAGTATGTCACGAATATAATAAACAAACAAATATGTGGAAGCCTTTAAAAAGATAATAAAAAAATATAATAAACAATGGCACAAATTTTACCTATTTCATTCAACAGAAAAATGAATAGTTTGCAAAACCCCATTTGCCTGAACATCTTAAGTAGTCACATTTCTGGCGGAACTGTTCGAATCAGGGGTGCTGGGACTGGTCAATAGAATTTGGCTGAAGTCTTTGCATGCATGCTCTGTGGCTCAGTGGTTCAGCACGTTGGTGCTGAAGCCGAGTACGCGGGTTCGAATCCTGCCGAATTAACAAAATTTTCTGTGTTCCTGGATCATGGTTGTGTATTAAATATGTGTATAATATAATAAAAATCTTAAATATATGTATAGTAGGTATCTATTATTATATACTTCCCGTTGTCTGGTACCCGTAACATAAGTTCTTCGGATTCTTAGCACATGGTGTGAAGCGTCCATAGTTCCATACGTATTATTATTAATCAGCCGATTATTATTGATATTAAAATTTCATACCATGTCGATTTTAGTCGATATGTATATTGGTGAGTGGTGACATATAGAGCTAATGTTGTGGAAGTAATGTAGGTAATATAAAATCAATACAACAAAATGACCTTTGATGATGATTATTTATTGACCGTGCGCCCGCGCGTGACTAAGTGTGATTGCGTCACTGTGTCGCACCTTTAAATTTAGATATCAATATATCACCGGGTATTAGGCTCAGTGTCCCTTTATTTTCCGTCAAGCCACTACTGGTCTTTTCCGAGTAGAGAGAGCTCGAGAGTTACAAAAGCTTTATAAAAAGCATGAAAAATATATAAATATGTACCTACCTATCGGTGTTCAAGTGAGCTTAGTAGACTGCCGTTGACAACGTTACAGATATGGTACAATTAAAAGCTAACTCGTCAGGGCTCTCGCCCAGTAGGAACTAGGAACCCACGGTTGCGCCACCAGATTTCAGAGGCTTTTTATACTGTCGGTTTCGAATTGGTGGCGGTACAATCGGATACCAAAATGAGCGACCCCATTCGAGTGGTACAATATATCAGTGGCGAAGGCTGGTTCTCCTTCATAGAGAAGCCCTATCCTAATATATAGGGATTTCGATGAGGATATTATGATAGGAATGGAAACCCACGCCACTGTTATAGCTAAATACGTTTTACTGATTTCCTAGTGGGCGAGGCCATACGATTTTCTATACCTAGGCATAACTCATATGCAATTCCTTTATTCCTCGCTTAGTCGTCATTATTTCGCAAACAATGGCCTTACGGCTAACCGGTGCGACATAAACAAACAATATTAGATCATTTGTTGGGTGATGTAACTGATTTGCATCTTCTATTCATATTTTCAGTGTTGATTATTACTTTTAAAAACGATACGAGTTTCTGACAACCATGACAGTTAAGAGAGTTAAGAGCTCCATGGTAGAGACAGAGACCTCCGTGAGAGAGGCAGGTAAGTTAAGAGCTCCGTGGCCTAGTGGGTAGACCGTTTAGTTCGCACTCAGTGCAGGTTCAAATCCTAGGTTGTGGCGTGTACCAATGAGACTTTTGCAGATCTCAAGTACATTATACGGACGCTCTAACGGTGAAGGAAAACATCGTGAGGAAACCCGCACATAGTTGGCCCCAGACGTATTGACCAGTTCATTCCTCTGGACTAGGCTGACTATGTAGTGAGAATGCCGTATGTGCTTGGGCAACCATAGGACATTTAAAAACCAACTGTCCCAGGCACTACAGTATTTCAAGAGTGGTTACTTCGTTTGGTGAATACTGTATAAATCATCCATTAACGGATGTAAAGGCCTAAGTTTTTTTGACAGTTAAAACTGAAATTCAAAAAACATTAGTGGTTTTCATGCGTAGACATTAGTTTTTTAGGGTTCGGTACCTTGAAAGGAAGAACCGGAACCCTTATAGGATCACTTTGTTGTCCGTCCGCCCGTCTGTCTGTCAAGACCCTTTTTTTCGGGAACGCGTGGAGGTATCAAGTTGGAATTTATATCAAATACTCAAGTCTACTGTCCCTTAGAGCTGGGAAAAAAAATCAAACTTCTAAGCCAACGCAATCAAAAGATACATCCGTTTATGCCGCAAATTTTCGACACTCGCAAGGGAATCAAAACCTACAGGGTACTTCCCGTGAACTCAGAATCTTGAAATTTGGTACGAAGCAACGTCTTATAGCACATATATAAAGGAAAAATTGCGAAAACCGTAAATTTTTAGTTACTCATAATATTTTTATTTTTAATAATAATTTTAAACTTATTAACCCTACTATGACTCGATTGTCATGATGGGTGAACATTTACTTATATTTACCTACGCTCTACAGGTTTCTACGGAACCCTAGTGCGCGGGTCCGACTCCCACTTGGCCGGGTTTTTTTATCTATGGACGTTTCACACCACGTAAATCTGGTGTTAAGTTTTCGAAGAACTGGTGTTACGGGTACCAGACAATTGAAATATATTTAATTATTAATACAAAGTTTATACACTGTATATTTAATACACATCCAGGAACACAGAAAAACTTTTTGTTTTTTTCGGCGGGTTTCGAACCCGCTACCGGGGGCTCGCCCATTATACCCATACTAACACGCTCAACCATTGAGCCACAAAGGTTGTCAATTATGTATAATGTCATATATTAGTTATAAGTTATAACTGAAATATACGAAAACTAAAGAATAATGTCCCGTTAATTTTCTTATATTCTATTTTTTAGGGTTCCGTAATACTTAAGGAACCCTTATAGTTTCGCTCTGTCCGTCTGTCTGTCTGTCTGTCTGTCTGTCTGTCTGTCTGTCTGTCTGTCTGTCTGTCTGTCTGTCTGTCTGTCCGCGCCTCTAGCTCCTGTAATTATGAATATAAATTGATGAAATTTGGTGCAGTTATAGACTGTGTATGGATCACGGTTTCGGGATCATAAAAAAATAATAATTTTATATTTTAGGGGTGGCTCTCCATACATAGGAAGTGGGGATGAAAAATATTTTTTCACTCTACCTCATCGTGTGGGGTATCGTAGAATAGGTCTTTTAAAATAAAGGCAAGGTTTCATACGTTACTTTTTTATAAAGTTGACCATTTTCGAGTAATCGGCCTCCAAAGTAGTTTGTAAGTTGGTCCCCCCCCCTAGCATTTTTAAACTATAGGAGATAGAAACTTGCAAATTTCCATGCTGATAGATCATGCTAAAAACTCTTAAGGAAAATTATTGTGAACCAAATCGGACAGTAACTTTTGGAGTAATTAAAAAAAAAAGCATATTACGCGTTTATAGTTACGGAACCCTCCTTAGACATGTCCTGACATGCTCTTGGTTAGGTTTTTTTGCTAGTAGGTACTAGGTAATAGATATGAAATCTTCCTTTTTCTTTCCTTTTAAAAATCCTTATTTCCAAACTTGTCTACATGACTATTGATGATGATTACAACAACAAATCCTACAATAAATGTAAATTCAAAATATATTTTCCTCACCTTAAGGGGCAAATAGCCCCTAAAGCTTAAAAATCGCTCAGTTTGAGTCGGAACTACTCCGAAAAATGGAAATAAAAAAATTCAAAAAAATATACATTTCACACTTCAATCCTTCATCTTTAATATCATCGTTAATTTTTTTAATAAGACGAAGATTAATATTAAATAAATTAAAATTAAAAAGCCCTGTTTTCAGATTTCTTTTTCTATCTACTTACTACCTACTACGGCTATAAAGATGGTTCTTTTACGAAAATGTGAAGAATATATTTATCTAACATTTCATCGTTGGGTTTTTCGAAATACCGTTTTGTTTTCAAAATATACGTAAATAACTATTATTTTGTGAAAATATTTGTAAGCGGTGCGTGCGCGGGCGCGCGGGACAGTGAGCCGCTGACTTTCGTACGAGGAGGTTGTGTCACTCTCCGCGGTACCGCTATTTCGCAATCATTTATTTTACTCTTGAAATAATACGGAACAACATGCCGTAAAAAATAAATTATGAAAACCTTAGCGAGCACTCTGCCTGCGATAGAATGAAAATGTTCGATCGTTGAATGTACTTTTTTGTTCCTTCAACTTCTTACTTGAAATTTAAATATAATATTATATAGTATATATTATAGTATAATATTTTATTATATAATATGTACTTGTAAATTTCACAGAAAGTGTATAGTTCTATTTCTGTGACGACCTCTGTGACTCAGTTGGTTGAGCGTGTCGTTGCTCAAGCCGGGGGTCGCGGGTTCAAATCCCGCCGACGGAACAAAAAGTTTTCTGTGTTCCTGGGTCATGGATGTGTATTAAATATATTGTGTATAATATAATAAAAATCTTAATTATGTGTATAGTATAAAAGTATTAAATATACTTCCGTTATCTGGTACCCGTAACACAAGTTCTTCGAGAACTTACCACGGCGTCCATAGATATATTATATTATTTCTGTTTTAATTGTCTATTTAGTATATCAACGTTTTGAGGTATATAGTATATGAGGTAAAAATGCCTAAGCGACATTTATTTATTTATTTAACACACATACAACTACCATTACAGACAAAATCCAATTCGATAGCGTAGGAGAGCATATTCATATTTTATATAATACATATTATGATATTTCCAGTTTAAATAATAATAATTGATAAAAAATAATAATTAAAGAAAATATAATAATTAAAGAAAGACACATATGACGCATAAATTTAGTAAACTTTATAGAAGAGTGATTTAAACGTTAAAATTTTTTGAAAAAAAAAAATCATTAAAAATCACAAAATAGTCGTATTTAGATGGTTTTAACATACATCTATATATGTATATATCAATAAGATACAACGTGTATCTTATTTTTATAGCAATTTTTGATATTAAAACGGGTCATATAGCTTTCGAATTACAGGCAGTTTATGTCGCTTAGGTAAAAAAGTCCTAATTCGAAAAATAGGTAAAATTATCTAAGCTATCAACGAAAGTAAAATTGCCTACATTTTATTTTAAAGGTTTTCAGCAACATGTAAAAATAGATAAGCTATAGATACATTTTCTGTAATAACAGGTAAAAATAACTAATTCCAAACACTTTAAAAAAATTATAGGAGTATTCATCTAAATGGCCTAAGAGTTTATAAAATAAAACAAGATAAGTTACATAAATGTTGCTTACATTAAGAATTTTCTACGGCTAAAGTTATCTTAGTAAATTTATTATTCAATGACATTGTAAATTTTTGCTCCTAACTGACAATATTCTCCTTCTTCTTGTTTATAAAAATTAATTGCAGTTCCCTTGTCTGACTAAAACGAGCTAAAACGTTAGCTAATTTTGATCTTGAAATAATAAAAAATATAGAAGTAAAAACTCAAGGCCTAGGATTTCAGCCCATTGCTTTATACTTAAGCTGCGGCCCCATTCCTTGAGTTCTCTCTTGGTAGTGCTGGGAGATATTCCACATACCGATTCTGGGCATGACACCGTGACACAATTGGCCCAAAGCCTACCCAGCTCATCCGCGGTTTTGTTGCCGGAGATATTGCCGTTGCCTAGAACCCATACCAGACTGATGCTGTTATCTCGTCCTAGCATGTTTAGCGTTTGAACACAAGCCATAACTAATTTAGATGAAAGAAGAAGGGGCAAAAAGTCCCCATCCTTGTAGCACTATAAGACATATATCAAATGAAAGGGCTTAAAAAAAGTGTCATTGTTTTGTATGACGAAAATTCTCTAAACCATGGGAGAAAAAAGTAAATGAGGGTTAAAAAAGTTAAAAAAAAAAACATTCTATATTATTGCACCGTTTCATAGTGTTGCTACTATGGAAAAATTTTTGGAAAGTAATGGTATACACTCAACTTTAGAAAAGTGTTATATTTTGATAAACTGCCTCATATTTTGATGAAATGTATGGAATGATAATAAAATACTAAAAATAAGCTCTTTCCTCAATTTTTTCGCACATACCTAATTACTTTCTGGAAATTGTTTCTTACTTGCAACGCTATCGAATGGTGCAATAATACAAAATGTATTTTTTTCCTAATTTGCGGATTCGAATCCTGGCCTGGAAAAGTGGTTTATGTAAAATCAAATAATTCAGATAAAACAATTACATTAAAATACATATAATTAAATAGCAAAAATAATTTTAAAACGATTAGGTACAGAAAAAAGTAAAAAAGATATAGTACATGGTGAATTATTCTTCTGGGCGTTGTAAGAGAAGTCAAAAAAAATTAGCAATAGCAATTTAGCCCTACGGAATATCGAGGCCGACTTGATGAAAACTTAAACTGCATCATTTTTGATAACTCATTTTTCCTAGACAGGATTCGAACCCATAAATTATGAAAAAAAAAATACATCCTGTGTACTGCACCTTTAAATAGTATCGCAAGTAAGAAACAATTTCCATAATGTAAGTATGTGACAAAATTGAGGAAAGAGCTTATTTTAGCATTTTATTATCATTCCATACATTTCTTCAAAATATGGGACAATTTATCAAAATATAACACTTTTCTGAAGCTTGCTGTATACCATTACTTCCCGAAAATTGTTCTTTATTAGCAACACTATGAAATGGTGCAATAATACAGAATGATTTTTTAAACTTTTTTTCACTTATAACTCTCATTAACTTTTTTCTCCCATGGTTTAGAGATTTTTCGTCATACAAAAAAATTACACGCTTTTTAAGTCCTTTGATATATGTCTTGTAGTGCTACAGTAGTGGGGACGGGATCCATACAAAAATGCCCCTTCTTCTTTCTGCTGCTGTCAGTGCCTTCAGCGCAGTGTGATTGTTCTGACAGACTGCGCTGAAAGCATTGACAGTAGCAGAAATATCATCTAAATTATCCTAATCTTCTCTATAAGATTAGGATGTTTTATGGACAAGGACAATCTGTAGGCTCTGTAGTAAACAACTCATCACAGCCTCAAACATGGTTGTAAATTGTCCAAAGCAAGTATATAGGCAAGCCTGTAGGTGGCATGCCCCCGTAGAAGGTCCGTCCACCCGGTTGTCTTTCCTTGTCCTGGATCCGTCCGTGTACCAGACTATGTCATTGGAGTGAACATTGATTCCTATCCTCTACTCTCCCTAGACGATAGGAAAACCTGGTGTTGCTTTGAGAAGCTATGCACCTTGATCATATCGTCTGATGGCATGGCCATGATAGGTGTCTTAAGAAGAGACTATTGCATCTGTCCATGAAGGGTGGAAGTCCATTTGGCTTCCTGGCCTTGAAAAACGCTACTACCGCCATACATTTGTCATTAAAAATGTACGGTGATAGCAGCTTTTTACGTAACAAAAGAGATGAACAATATTTGTTATATTCTGATAATTTTTTTATGAACATCAACTTGGCAAAATCGCTTAAAAATTTTATCATAGTAACATATTTTGTCGGCAGCGTTAATTCGTTAATCGTTGAAGTTAATTCTTAACCCCAGTTAACGTAATTTTTCCAAGGAATCCACGGAAAACTTTTTATTCTCTAATGGATTCGAACCCACGCCCTCTGGCTTGAGCACTAAAGCGCTAACCACTGAGCCACAGATATCTTCATCTAAACTGATTCAATTTAAGTCTCTATAACTCCTGAATTTATGAAGTTTTTTGGACCGTTATAGTTTCGTTCAAAGTTTATTACATGGACTACCATCATGAATTTTTCACATTTTTAGAGCCAGCCGTTTGGCTTTTAGAGGGGGGGACGCCGTATTTTAACAAGAAATGCGCTTAAAAGTGGAATATCGCGCAAACGGTACGTACATCAAAATATAATCTCAGAAACCTCTCAATGTTCTTATAATGTCTATGTACCTAATTATATCTCCCCTTTTCTTGTAGGTGTAACCAAAAATTATCTTCATTTATTTTAGCACTATGTCGACGTGATAAATAAACTTATCCATTCAAAGTTTCATATTTCAAGCACCACCGTTTGGATAGACAGACGGACAGGCGGACGGTCGGTCGAACGGAAGGACATGACGAAACTATAAGGATTCCGAGACATGAACTACGGAACCTTAAAAAAGGAATAATAATGAAACTACACCGATTTCAGTGACTGTTGCCAATTTAATTGAAAATAGACCAGCTATATGAGCTATTTTATTATGTCCAAGTATGTGCGCAAAGTTTACTCCCATAACCTATTATATTGATATTTTCTACTACCGACAGGACTAACTAGCGAAACATTAGGCGCATAAATATAGAAATATATTAAGCAATGTTTGCGTTCATTAAGGTTCCCACACACTGTAAATTTAATACTTTTAGTTACATTTTATCTAACCGACGACAAAAAAAATATCTAACCGACATACTTAAAAACAAAAGTTTTCAAGTAAAAATATCTACATAGCACGAATAGTTATTGTGTCAAATATGTAAAACTATCTTTACGCCAATATTGTTTTATTTCACTATGGGTAAAATTCGACAAGTTGCACTTTCGTAAAATAATGGTATCAAATTAAATACACTGTAAGGACAATTCACAAATAATTTGTATGGAGAAAATGTACAAAGTGTTCGCGAAAAGAATTTTTTAAACAAGTAAAAATATTTTTGTGCAAACAAAAGAAAAGTAAAAACATGAAAAATAGACTAAGTAGATTTTTAAAATTCTTCAAAATATCCAAATTATTTTTTTTATAAATAGCTTTTTGTTGTCACTTAGTGAACATAACATTCATGATTTTGTATAAATTTCACTATATCTAAGCGACAAAAAAATCGTCGTAGGAAGACGACGATTAGACCAATCGACGCAGAAAAAAAATACAAACTCATTGATATAACTCATTTTCGGTATTTTTGTCGCTTAGGAAAGCGAAAAAACACCTAGTGGATATTTTAGTGATTCTGTCAATAGCACTAAGTATTGCATTTTGGTGGGCGTAGAGGTGGAAAATGAAATCAAAAGTGATGGGTTGGAAGCCGCATTGCCTACCAAATAATTTCTAGATTTCGGGAATAACCTCGACCGGCTTCTACAGAAGAAGGAGAAGCGGCTTATACATTCTACGTTTTTTCTTTGCTCATAGACCAGAAATAAATTAATATTTTCAAGTTGCATTTAAATCAATCCTAAAGTCGTATAAAAGGGCCGTTCCTCAGTTTATAATTTGAGTCGCAGCGCGGCCGCGCGCGGAGATCGCGAGCGCTGCGGGGTGTATGCGGGTGGCGCGGCGGAAAGTGTTAGGCCACGCCCGAATCTGTGACGTCATCTACGTATATTTTCGCCTTAATATACTCATCGTGTGTACTTGATACAACTCCAAACAACTTCAAGGAAAATGACGCACTACTATCGCAAAGACAATATTAATGTTTGCCATACAATTTGCGCCCTTGTCACCGGAATTTTTTCGTACATAAAACGAGAAAAGTGACGATCGGTTAACGGGCAACCAACATGTAAAATGAAAGAACATCACAAGGGCGCGTTTACAAGTTTGACTGTTTTTTGGTCGATTTTAGCTTTTGCGACCAAATGAAACCAAGTCCTACACAACTAACAAATAACAATTATCACAAATAGAGTAACTTCTATATATCTAAAATTGGTTTATACTTCTGCATTTTTATTTTTAAATTGCATTTTTATTTACTTAATTCACTATATATATGAGAAAGTTTTCAACCGACTTCCAAAACACAGGAGGAGGTTTACAATTCGTGTGTATGTTTTTTCTTGTTTTTTTTTTGTGTGTATGTTACACGATTACTCCGCCGTTTGTGGACCGATTTTCAAAATTATTTTTTTGTTGTAAAGGATTGACTCCTGGATTGGTCCCATTGTCATCAAATGGTAGATCTGGTGATGGGATCCATGAGGAATTGAGAGAAATCCTCAAAATTTATAGGGACACCGATAGTGATTTTGACTTTTTTTTAAGTAACTCGAGCAAATGCTACCAAAAAGTGAAATGTTGTGCCAAGGTAATTATACCCTGGATCCAAAAGGGCTGAACAGCACTCCTCAGTCTTTAAATATACATGTTTGAAAATTTAAGTATTGTTTATAAAACTGCAAGCAAATGTCACTATTAAATAATCATCATCACAACAACCACCATCATCACACCATACACCTTGATATTTTGTTGATATCTAGGTGTTTCTTATAGTTTTTTACACCGATATCGATTTATTTGAACATTGACAGCTACCAAAAAGTAAAAGTTGTGCCAAGGTATACCCTGGATCCAAAAGGACTGAATAGAACTCCTCAGTCTTTAAATATACACGTTTGAAAATTTCAACATTGCTTTAAGAACTGCAAGCATATAATATGCACAGAATTACAGAAAAAACCAGAATGAGTGTTCGATCACATTTGTACGCAGCGGACTGTGTCCAAAACCATGACGAAACACCGCCCCGCCCGTACTTCACCTCCCCGCGTAGGGTTACCAGCGCAACACAACATTACCTCTTTATGGGGTAAATTAAAATTTTATGTATGACTGCAAATAGTGAAATAGAAATTTTAAGCCATAGATTTCGCGTGGAATGTAATAAAGCAATTGTTTATAAAACCAACAAATTTTCCAAATTTTCTAAAACTGCTTATTTAAGGTATGGGAGGAACGATTTAATTGAAAAATAAAAATAAATAAATTAATGTAGGTTGTTCTCCAATAAACCAATTATTAGAGTCGAATTTATTTTTAACCCCCGACGCAAAAATTTGACGTGTCTGTCAGTTATAAGTTTGACGTGTCTGTCGGTCTGTCTGTCTGTCTGTGGCATCATAGCTCCCGAACCGATGAAGCGATTTCAATTTAGTTTTTTTTTTTGTATTAAAGGTGACTTATCTGCGAGTGTTCTTAGATATGTTTGATGAAAATCGGTTAAGCCGTTTAAAAGTTGTGGGGGGTGAAAGTGGGGAAGAATAACTGAATGTCTGCAAATATAGTCGAGTGGGGTCTCAAATGAAAGCACACTGTAAGAGAATATTGATGACTTAATCGAGAGTGTTCTTAGCTTCGTTTGATGAGAAAATTGGTGGTGGGAAGATCAGCCGTTTGAAGATGATCAGCTCTTTTCTAGTTGATGAGGGGATCTGACTAATTTTCTATGAATGATCGATTCGAAATTTGGTACCGTGTTACTTCAACGATATTTAAAGAACATGGTAAGGTAACCATGACCTGATTAGCCGTTTGAAGATTATCAGTTCTTTAATAGCTGATGAGGGGATCTGACTATCTTTCATATGTTCTATCGATTCGAAATTTGGTACCGTGTTACTTCAATGATATTGAAAGTATATGGTTAAGGTAACCATATACTTATTACTGTAAGTTACATAGTTGCAGTTCTTTAAACATTGCCGAAATTTCCAAACGCGCATCTTTAAAGACAGAGGAGTACTGTTCAGTACTTTTGGATGCAAAACCTTAACCGCCTCTTTTTTGGAAGTCGGTTAATATATAATTCGCATATAGTCGTTATTTAACTGCCACAAAACGACTTTAAGTATGTGTGAGTATGTAATTATAAAGAAGAATTTCCCATCAAAATCATGAAGAAAGTATTTTCCGTGTTATTAAAATTTCGCTTATGCGCAATAAAGTATATTGTATTTTATTGTAAAATCTAATATTAACTAATTACGAAAATTTGGGTAAAATGTTCCATTATTTTGTGGCAACACTTACAAAACAATAGCGTTAATATGTTTCGACAATTATTTATTCAATAAAAATTAATTGAAAAAAAGTTGGGTAAAATATCCTGTTTTTCTGTGGCAACACTTACAAAAAGAAACCATGATTTTCTATGGCAATTACGACATGGATTTAAAATCAATAATTTATTCAACTGAATTGGAAATGTACTAAGTACTTACAGATGAAATGTGATCCCATGTGATTTCTTCACAGTCCCAGCAGCATTTTTACATGTGGGAACGACACAAGTCGGCATAATTAATTAAAAACTGTCAGTTTCAAACGAAGTTTACAAGGCGCGCGTCGGCCATTGACTGACAGACTAAATATCTAACCATTCCAATTTGGAATGGTCGTGACGGCTTCACTTTCAAGCGCGTTGACGGTTTCTGGTTTTTTCTGTAATTCTGTGATAATATGTCACTATTCAATAATAATTAACATCACCACCATCATCATCATCACACTATACATCATGATATTATGTTGATATATGTATTTCTCATAGTATTTTACACCGACATCGATTTCTTTGAACATTCAGAGCTACTCAAAAGTGATATGTTGTTCCAAGCGTATATACCCTAACAACGATGATAATGGGATCCATGAGGAATAGAGGAAACTCTTAATAGAAAAGTTAATGATCGTTTTCTTACAATTTTTTAATTTCCCCGCAACTTTTTCTGTCAACACAACACCACAAAAAATATTTATGTAAATTGGTGTAGCAGTTTATGCAATGAATAACCAAGGGAAAAGGGGATTTTTTTATACAGAAGACATTGAGGTATATACATGGAGGGGCCCTTACAGTTCTATACATACTAGCGCTTATACAAATATGATGGAAATATGAGACAGACGGTGAAATATCATTTGGTCTCTTTCTATCTAATGCAATAATTTTCATGTTAGAAGAAACAGCAATATTTTTGTTTTTGCTCATTTTAGAAACATTAGACTTCAAAACTTTGACAATTAACGAAATGTGGAACGATCCGCCATTATTTGCTCATTATCTGTCAATTAACTGTGGTAGGTCTGCTGACAAAAGGTTGTTTATGTTTTGTTTAATTATGAATTTCCAAGAGATTATAAGGACTTATTCTTTAAAATTTTATTTGAATGTTGTAAAAGTGATAATTAACATGCCTAAACGTTATATTGCAAGGTGCAATGCATTAAAGAGTATAAATCAACCTCAATTGTATTTACGCAGGTTAGTAGCCGGTTTTATGCAATACTATAAACATTTCATGAAATAATTGCGTTGCAATTTGATTTTTTCATTTATTATATTCATATCCACTCAAATTTCATTAGAACAGTCCTTTAAATTGCATTTTAAGTCATTAGATTTATTTACGTAATTGAAAAGTGTTGTACCCTTGTACCTACCGTTTGTAATAGTTATCGATAAAGGTACAAATAATAATTACATCGATAAAAACATAATAATTACATTTGTCTTATGTCTCAAAAAGCAATCTGAATATATTCGATGTGGTTTTAAAAATATAAGTTTAATAGCTTTTAATAATATTGTTGTGACCAAAATTATTTGACAAATGATAAAACTAATAATACTTGTTTTTTATAGGTTTCCGAAAAGTGATACAATAAGCAAATTATGGTTGAAAGCTGGAGAAGAAAATAATAATCCCCGGACCCAGTCAAGAGAATAGCATAGCCAGTTTTTGAACAAACTTAATTTTATTTAGAAATGGATAGACTTATTCATTTTAATATAAGTGGATATATTCCTTTGTCTTTTATTTCTATTCCACCTTAGATAGTTCAAAAAGTTTTTAGTTCCATCTGTCGATGCCACAAGGACTAATTATTTGCCAAGCTGTAAAAATGTAACACCTATTAATTGTAACCATATTTTCACCAAATAAAGCATCTTGTCATTATGTATAAGATTAGGTTACGATGGGACTGACTTACACTGTACATCAAAAGTCCCTAAATAAAGAATAAAAAAAAACACCATTTCATTTCATATACCAATTTATACAGTTGGCTCAGCTCGTATGAAAATAAATATTTAACCATATTATAACCTCTAAGGACCTAGGAGTTAAAGTATCCTGAAATAATAAAAGATAAACGTGTTGACTTCAATAACGAAATGGCACTTTTTTCCCATGGTAAATAAAGTTAAGTCTTACTTGATTAATAAAGGTATTACAATTTGTTTTTTTTTTAAAAAATGGTCCAGTTAGAACAAATAGAATAAAACTATCCTCAGCAATCAGCATAGAATACTCAGGATGTGGGTTAAAAGATATTATCGATTAATAAAAGTAGTTAAATGTACAATGTCATTAGTAAAATAAGTTTTTTTTACTTACGTATGCATAAATTAAGAATAAAAAAGCATAATTTCATGTCATAAACCAATTTATACAGTTGGCTCAGCTCGTATACAAATAAATATTTAAGGATCTTTTAACTCCTAGGTCCTTAGAGGTTATAAATATTATAACCTATAAGGACCTAGGAGAAAGATCCTTAACTAATAATTATACTTAAGCGTGTTGACTTCAATAAAGAAATGGCACTTCTGTCCCATGGTAAATAAAGCTAAGTCTTACATGATTAATAAAGATATTACAAAAACTTTTTTGAAAGTGGTCCAGTTAGAACAAATAGAATGTATACCTAAATATATCGTCAGCATCGAATACTTTTTTGGATGTCCGTTAAAAGATATTATCGATTAATAAAAGTAGTTAAATGTACAATGTCATTAGTAAAATAAGTTTTTTATTTACGTATACATGTAAGTTATTGTAAAACTTATGAAAATTTAAAATATCGATACTGTCGATACCCATAATTGCAACTCTAGTTCGGCAGCCATTTTTTGCTCATAATCAGCTGATAAATTGGACACGGTTTTTGTCATAGGTAGGGCCTGTCCTTTGAATTCTTTAGTCATTGACAGAAGATGATCACTTACTAAGAACTAATCTGAGACACGGCGCTGCGCCGCGGCCGGCTGATTCAATATTAGGCATTTTGAGTAGATTTCATTTTTGAAATCGTGAGTGTAAGACCTCTTGCTCCAACTAACTTCATGGAGGTGTTTTATGCATAAGTGCTTAAAATCTACATTGAAAACACATAATTAAACTATAGTAGACGTTAATCGCAACTTCGTGCGCGCAAAAGGATATCTCGCTGAAACCGTACACTTTGCCGCGATAAAATGTAGCTTCAGCTGGATAGTAGAATGGTAATTTGTACGTTGTTAACGAATTGGTCTCGGGTTCGAAACCCGGTCAGATAAATATTTTTGTTATTCTTTTTATTTCCTTTCTCTTATATTTTTATTTTTTTTTGAATATTTTATCGTCCTATAACAACTCCGAACAAAGCTCGGTCTCCCAGATACTAGTTAATAATATTATAATACCACTGAAAAGAAAAAAATAAAAAATATTTTGAAAAATATAGAAACCGACTTCCATAGTAAAAGCAATAACATTCTTAAAATCACAAAAAAGTATGAAATAATTCTTATTGTTGAAATAGTTCCCTTTCAAATTCTACTAAAATGTTACAATTTTTCTACTCAATCTTCTTATTTTTGAAGTCGGTACCAGCCCAAATAATTGTATAAATCCTTTCAATAAAAAATATTAATTTTAACACAACTACGTCCTTATATTATATACAAATAATATTTTAAAGAACTCACGTTCAAATTGGCTGGTACCGACCTCAAAAATAAGAAGATTGAGTAGAAAAATTGTAACATTTTAGTAGAATTTGAAAGGGAACTATTTCAACAATAAGAATTATTAATAAAAAGATGGTTCTCGAATCTAGAATAAACAACTTTCATGGTTCAAATTCCTAGAAGATATTATATACCTACAGTTACAGTGTAATACAAAATAAAATTTCTCCCTAAAACAAAATATTAAAACGTATTTAAATAAGAAACATTTAAAACAAATATTACTGCAATCGCGTTCCTTTTTTTTCAGACGAAATAAGTACTTAAAAATATCCCACACCTATCCTGAAAAACGAAAAGCGGTCAGTATTTATAAAACTTATCTCACAAGAAAGAACATTAACATTGGATTATTTTTAGACGTTCTCTAATTTAAGGGTTGTCCTATATTGCAAGCGAGTGCGGTGCTCCAAAATTTCTTGCTGTAAACCTGTAAAATGTTTTAATAATACTAGTCGTTTCAAACCTTGCATAGAGAATTAGTGAGCTATGTTAATGAGCTCTACTTTAGATTGCTGAATAGCAATTGCCTGCAGACAATAAAAATATGGTTACATATACATATGATATGCTCTACCATAGATCATGTTCAGGTAAATTCCACTAAGCAACAAATGGGGTAACGTGTAAAGTTAAAAGTTTTCAACAATGTGAACAAAGCTGGAGCATATTATATCTTTGAGTGGTGTGCAGGTGTAACGCGTGGGAAAACGGTCTTAATCAGTCGGCGAGTATGCTTCAGTACATCGCGCCTCGCGCCAAAGTAAACACACAGAGATCATTATTATTACACGCTGCCGTAATAAGCCCGGGAAGTGTATTGAAAAATCGTGAAAATAATGTAAAAAAATACACTTGGAATCTAAACTAGTTTGCACTTTGGTGCTAAACGAACAGTTAATATGGATACAATAAAAGTTGTTGGTGATTTTGTAAGGGAGAGATCCCCGTTTTCTGTAAGTAAATAAACACTTTCGAAGTGAACTTTCTGAATTTTTGTAGCGGATATTGAGTATTGACAGACAACGTTAGCGTGAAGTTATTTTAGTACGACAATAAGATTTGAGAAATTCATGGATGAAATCCTATCCCTAAAAATTATGCTGAAAACGTTATATCTCACCATTACCAAATCTCTTGATCGTACTGATAAATATCTCTTACAGTTATCTGTAGTTTAACTACTGTTTAACATAAAATACCCGGGACCCCATAGATTGATGACAGAAACATTGTAACAGATCGACAAACACATGTTGTATGTAAACAATGTGTGTGTTAGTAGTGCTTGCTGCTATTAACGCGGACGGTTGTAATTATCACACCCTACTCGCAAGTCGCAACTCTATAATAAGCAAATGTTTGATAATAAAATTTTTAATCCACATTTCAGGCCTCTTTTGTGAGTTCGTTGAAATATTTTTAAATGCTTTGTCTTCTATAAGTCTTTTCATTATCATCATTCATATCAGCACTCAATGCTATCCTATTCTTGGCCTTTTCTCCGTTTTTAACTGACTTCCAAAAAGAGGAGGTTTTCAATTGGACTGTATCACTTTATGTTTTCTACAAGCTTTTATTTAGTTTCACCTGTCCCGTTGTCTGTAATGGAATCTTGCAAGTTAAATAATTTGACCCACTTTCCGATATTTCCGGAATTGAGCTGAAATTTTGCACGAATATGTAAATTGCGTGACAATGCAATATTATGATGACGTGAGCTGATCTGATGATGGAGCTGGAAGGTGGCCACAGGAAATCCGAAATAAAACTACATAACCCCATCGAGTTTGCTCGTTTGATTCGTATTGATGAGTACTTTTTAGTTCTTTTTACTCCCCAGTAATAAATAAAAGCTTGGTTAAAAAAAAAAATCTTATGAAAACTTAATTTTTATTAAGAAAAATAAAGTCCAATGCCAAGATCACGTTATGTTATTGTTGATGATTAATTTTGTTTCTTTCCTCTGTTGCATTCATGAATCAGTCTTATAACCGGATAAGGAAACGAGGAAGGTATTCGTCAAGGATATACCTGTGTATAATATTTATTTATATGTATGTATCTACCATTTAAAGCTATTTTGGCGATTGTCACATAAATGATTACTATCTGATCCTCTTTCTAGTATTTTACTGGTTTCTTGGAGCCCAGTCACAAGCGTCAACATACTATAGGTACAATACATACCTACCTGCATTGCCAAAAACATTACCTAAGCCCTTGTGGTTTCTCTGGTAATCGATTGCCTTCTGAACACTCCAAGTTCGTGTCATTGTACCATAAAAAGATTACTAAATATATTTTCCTCTGCCCTCTATATCAAAAATCTTTTCCTGTATACGTAATGATATGCTCATTTGTTAGCTCGTAGGTCGTGGTTGCAATCGTCTCCCCGAGCGCTCGTCGCGTAACATTGTTATACGAACCGGCAGTACCGAGACAATGGGCCAACGTCACCCCGCCCTAAATAACTTTTTATATTGCGACGAGGATGCCTGTAGCATATTATGTATGTTCCTCGTGTTACTCGGATAATAAAGAACTACGGCGACACCAAAAGGAATGATAATGATTTTGGTTGTCTATGGTATGTATGGATGTTACTTCCACTGTTGCGCCTAAACTGCCGGTTCGATTTTAAACGAGGTGTCAATAGATTCGTAATAATAGCCCGGGTGAGGTAGTTTTTGCGTGAAAGAGTAACAAAAAGCCAAACACACAAATTTCGAGTTTATAATATTATAGTAAGGATAGTAAGGACTAAGGAAGTCATTCTTCGACATGTTCGGAACGTTTCTCCTAGATTGCAAGGAAAAGAAAAGTATTATCTTGTTAGGTTGTAATAAAAATACCCATTTTCCTAGACCTAGAACGGGAAACCTATAATGCAGTACATAGCATAGGCTTACTTACCAAAATACCAACAAGGCTTAATGCTAAGCCACGAAAATAATGAGAATGAAAATGTTCCTTACATAGGAATACACAATTACATATAATACCTAAATATCTAACCTATGTAGATAATACCTAAATATACCTGTTACTATTTTCATGTAATTTCATACTCTTAAATACATGTAATTAAAAACGTGTTTTAGAATTAATATTCACATTCAGGTGTAAAATAAGGGTTGAAATTTTGTATAAAAAATATTTAAATCTGTCCCCATATTATGTCATGAAATGTAATATCCGAGGTAATAAATACAAATTATAACTATTGTAAAGTACGTTTTTTACAGTTTTTGAAATTCGTCCCCTAAAGAGTGAAATGGGGGTTCAAAAGTTTGTATGGTAAAATATTGGTAAACTGGTCGAAATGTGATGAAATTTGGCAAGCAGATAGTTATTATGAGGTATTCATCTATTAAAAAAGGATTTCTCAAAATTCATCCCACACGGGGGTGCAAAGGGGATCGGCGCGGATGAAGTCGCGCGCAAAAGCTAGTTATTTATATTTTGATACATAGGTAATATTTTCAAATGGTTCGGAATTTTTAAAGTGTAAACGAATCCTCATGAATTCAGTAAAAGTAGGTTTATAGCAATGACTACAAGTGCAAATATTCTCGTCAACAATAATAATATTAGTGAAGTCTTGGTTTATTCTTTTAATTTTCGAGTACCTATTGCATACGATACACGTTTAGATACGTATGTTATTGTTCGTTATTTAAATTTATTAGGTATTTTTTTTAGCTAGACACATCGTTCGGATCTGAGTAGTGTTCCCAGTTCCTATTTCGAAATTCGGATCAGAATAGTGTTCCTAATTTTTTTTATTCCCAGCTGGACACATGGTTCGGGCGACCGAAGAAGGCGGGCGCGGCGGTGGAGCGCGGCTACGACACAGTGCCGCGCGCCGAGCTGAGGCCCGACGATGATGAGTCCGCCGGCGAGTACGCGCGCAAGATTGACGCGCTGGACGACCAGCAGTTGGAGAGCCGCTTTGAGGAGATGCTGGTAAGGGCACACTTTTGGAATCTGACCACGGGACTTTGGTAAAAAGGGGCCGGCTCGACCGGAGTAATACCACGTCCTTTCAGATAACTGGTGTGTAACAAGGATTTGCGTGTGACGTGTGTTGGGCGGCGGTAATCACCTACCATCAGGCATGCGCCTGCATTTCCCCGGTCCTATTTTATAAAGAAAATACGTCACAATATTTTTAATAATTCTGTATTGGGTCTAATGATACAGTACAGATCACAAACAGTGTTGAATGCTTCAGCAATCAGCAAATGCTATTAACAGGCGACTGCTAAACTCTAGCCGTTTTGCAACATTTAACATCAAGTATAGAAATGTTACTAACAAATATACAATCAATCACTTTTTATTTTCCGCAGACGGATATGAATATTGCCGAGAAGAAAAAGGAGCCGCTGAGGAAGTATTCCAGAGATCAGAAAAAGAAAATGCTTGTCGCTTACAAGTTTGTCAATGCTCAGGTTAGTTAAATATTTTTTATATTATTCTGTATTCTTTTTGGGTAGGTATGTTTGAGTGGTGTAATTATGCGCTGTTTAAGGTCATCTAAAATATTATACTATATTATACTATATCTTTAGTCATAAAGAATGTACATTATACAACAAGGGATATTGCATATCGTCAATATTAAATACTAGGTTTCGTCCGCATGGAGTTCGGTTTCCATACATAATGAAAATTCCCCTTTTCACCACTTTAGGGGCGAATTTTCATAAATCCTTTTTAAGCGGATGCCTATGTCATTACAACTATCTGTATGCCAAATTTCATATAAATCTGTTCAGTAGTTTTGGCTGCGTTCATAGATAAGTCAGTCAGGTTTACCTTTTATATATTTAGACTAGTGATGATGAATAACTTTTTTTTCCCGCTAGGAAATATTTAAAAATTCTATTGTGTATTTTAGGAAGGCCGGTCGAAATTCGAAAAGCCGTCCGACTACGTATCGTACCTGAACCAGCCGGAGCTGTCGGTGGGCAAGCTGCACGGCTGCCTCGAGAACCTGCGGATATCGCTCACCAACAATCCGCTCTCGTGGATAGAAGACTTCGGCTCTAAAGGCATAGAGAGTTTGCTGACTACCCTCAATATTTGTTATACAAAGTGAGTTTGTACGGTGTGATATTTATAGACATACTAGCTGTTGCCCGCGGCTCCGCCCGCGTAAATATAGTTTTTTCGCGGTCGCGGATATGTGACTGAAAAATAGATAAAAACAATCCTTGATGCGGATTATATATCATGCTAAAATTTCAGTTCGATCGGTGCAGAACTTTTTGAGTATTTGAAGCGTACACAAACCAACATAAAATTTTAAGATATATATCATAGATATATTATAGAGGAGGCTTGTTAAGGCAAAAATAGGGAATATGCACGTATTTTTTTTATTTATTTATATAGATCTATCTTGTTTGGTTAACCGTATGGTAAAATCAGTTTTTTGATATCATTAAAAATAACGAAGATATGAACGTTTAAAGTGGTCTATTAGACAGAGAGATCCGACGTGTATCGTGACGTCACATAACACGACTTTCATAGAAAGTTCATACTAAATTTCGTTTTGCTAGAAAGAGATAGATTACAAACTTTGACCGCTCATATCTTGCTCATTTATCAACAGAAATTGAAAATTTTCTCGCCATTTCCTTTATTTTTCCTTCTAGTATCATATTATTATATTTTAAGCTATTTTTATATTTTATGCATATTCCCTATTGTCTCCACTTAAATGGCCCCACTTTTGGGGCAATTTTGACTTTTAAAGTATGGTGAAATCAAGATGGCTGACATTTGAGGTATAATGAAAACCAAGATGACGTAACTTTTACGTATGTTTACAGCCTATCTTTAGTTTTGAAATCTTTAGTAATGTTAAATTAATTTAGTAATAATTGTGAGTATAGTTAATTTAGTATTTAGTAAAAGGAGTTACGTTATTTAAAAGTAAATAACTGCTATTTGGTTCTTTTATTAAATATTATGTTTCATTTGATTTTGAAACACATTTCATGCGTACAGTGGGAGTGGATTTTATCGGTAAGCCGTATTTCTCATATTTAGACACAAACTGTAAACATTGCAACATTTATACATTTTTAAGACACTCATTTAAAAGATCATAATTGATAATATTTTAGTACCTACGATTTTATACTACATACATAACAAATACAGCCTCTGTGGTCTAGTGGTTATAGCATTGTCTCTCGACTCGGAGGTTCGATTCCCGCATTGGAACAACAAAAAATATTGTTTCCAAGTTTGGTTAGGACAATGCAGGCTGATCCATGCGTCAGATGGGCATGTAAAAAGTCGGTCCTGCGCCTGATCTTTCGTCAGTCGTGTCGGTTATGCGTCCCACTAGATTACGAGAGTAAAGGAAGAGAAAGTGCTCTTGTGTACTGCGCACACACTTGGGCACTATAAAATAACTCCTGCGTAACTGGCCTGGTTTCAATGAAACCGGCCACCGTCACCGAGATCGGTGTGGGGAGTTATTATTATTGTTATTATTACATTAACGAATAAAACTTTTTATTCTAAAAATTCCTGTAGCGCATTGCTGTCCTTACGACAGGAGTGTCCTAGGATTAATTATAGCTGACGAGTGAGGGTACTCCAAGTAAACGAATGTAGAACAAATCATTCGTAAATTTAACAATTAAGTAAAGAATTAATATGAAGTAACAGACAGATATATTAATAATTCCAGTGATTCCCGCTACGACCGAGTCCAGTACGAGTGCATAAGATGTCTGTCCGCCATTTTGAACAACACAGTCGGCATTCGCGCGGTTTTCGAGTGCAGGGAAGCGCTGCCGGTGCTTGCCCGGAGTTTGGACGCTAGGAAACCTCACTGTGCTTTAGAAGCTTCTAAGGTAAAGATAACATCGATGCATGCACTGCAGCTGCATTCATTTTCAAAATATGTATTCCAAATCTTAAAAATGACTATAAGATTTTAATTGCAATAGCATAAAAATATTTTAATGGTACTTGATGGTGCTACGATTATTTAGTCAAAAGTGAAAATTAAGAGTCAAGGTGTGCAGTGTAGAACAGTTGTCAGGATGCAAATGTTTTCCTTTTCTTGAATTTATTGATTAAAATAAAAATACAGAAAAGGAGCATAACAGGCCAGGATTAATCTCTGAAATGGCTGGACCGATTTTCACAGGTACTTTCACTGGTATATCTGATGTTATAAGGAGTAACCTAGGCTACTTTTTTTCCTCAGGGTTCCGTTAAAAAGAAGGTTTCCGTTTCCGTTATTTCTACGCAAACAAAGTTGCAGGCACCAGCTAGTGTCTAATATAAAAGAAACATTATATTTGTTGAAATAATTACAGGTCCTAGCCGCCATTTGTTTGATACCCAATGGCCACGAGAAGGTTCTGGAAGCGATCACGATGGCTGGCGAGTCGAGCAGGCGGCCGCGGCTGCTGCCCATCATTGAGGGGCTGGAGGCGAAGGCACCGGAGAGTTTGAAGGTAACTGATTTTAACAAAGAGAATTTGTATACTCTGATACAATCACATGATCATATTGTTTTGGTAAAAGCATGATCTAATGGTTTAATATTGTTACGTGTTGGGGTTCGAAGATTTGGAGATAAAAACCTGGTGACTCTTTTGAAGACTTTATTCACTAGCACTTAGTCCAACATTAAGCACTAGGTCCAAACACTAAACACTAAGTCCAAACACTAAGCATTAACGGTGTCCCTTAATCGTAGCCAAGTCGCGGATTTCACTCACGGTATCATTACATCACTAGTATTCACATCGATATCGCCACATCGAACTCCCGATCGCTAGTTTTCGCTGGTATCGCCCGTATCGCTTCAGATGAAGCTCAAACTGAACTCGACTCGCTCGCATTCTTCCGACGTATTTATACCGGTCGATACGAGTCCCAGACGACTCCAGAAGGTTCTCGAGTCGCATGACCGTGTTAGATTTATTCTGGAACGTTTGCACAGTAGCGCCATCTAGTACTGAGTAGGGGGCCCCACGCTGTCCCTGTTCACACCAAGTGGTGTCATTGGTTGACGCTAGATGGCGCTTTTGTGTGTTCGTAACACTACTCCCCTCTTAGAGATGCTCGTCCCGAGCATCGTTGCCACTGCCATGGTACCGCGCTAGACGATCTATGTGCACCACTTTGAATGACCCTCTTGACACCCAGATGACCTTCTGATACGCCATCATGCATTTCACGGAGAACATCTGGCACTCTCGTTCTTGGGACGATTATCTGAAGATGGAACTCTCTGCCGTTATTTCTGGTAGGGTATTCCGTTTATCAGACTGTCCCATTGCGCCCAGTACGCCTTAGTGATAGCGCCAGTGGGTGCAACCTCACTCCAGATTAGTTTTACGTCACCCCGTATCTTGCACGTGACGATGTGTCGAAGGTCGTCATCTCTGTCTTGAGCCTGCCTCATAGCATCATTCCTCCCAGAGACCCAAAGGACTTGAGCAGGCGGGGCCCGGTGGGCGGGGCCAGTGGGCGGGGCTTGGCCCACAGTGGGCGGAGCCTGAGGGGCGTGGTCAGTGGGCGGGGCATAATAGGCGGGGCCAGTGGGCGGAGATTGGTCCCCAGGGGTCGCACCTCTCGGCCAGGGGTCGCAGTCTTCCGCCAGGGGTCGCTCTCCACCACCAGGGGTCGCAGTCTTCCGCCAGGGGTTGCTCTCCACCACCAGGGGTCGCACTCTTCCGCCAAGGGTCGCACCTCTCCGCCCGGGGGTCGCACCTCTCCGCCCGGGGGTCGCACCTCTCCGCCCGGGGGTCGCACCTCTCCGTCCGGGGGTCGCACCTCCGCCCGGGGGTCGCACCTCTCCGCCCGGGGGTCGCACCTCTACGCCCGGGGGTCGCACCTCTCCGCCCGGGGGTCGCACCTCTCCGCCCGGGGGTCGCACCTCTCCGCCCGGGGGTCGCACCTCTCCGCCCGGGGGTCGCACCTCTTCGCCCGGGGGTCGCTCCTCCGCCCGGGGGTCGCTCCTCCGCCCGGGGGTCGCTCCTCCGCCCGGGGGTCGCTCCTCCGCCCGGGCGTCGCTCCTTCGCCCGAGGGTCGCTCCTCCACCCGGGGGTCGCTCCTCCACCCGGGAGCTGCTCCTCCCGCCGCACTTCTTGAAATCTTCTCTCAGAGTCAATGGCATCTCCAAATCTCACTTCTGACACCAGTTGTTACGTGTTGGGGTTCGAAGGATTTGGAGACAAAACCTGGTGACTCTTTTGAAGACTTTATTCACTAGCACTTAGTCCAACATTAAGCACTAGGTCCAAACACTAAACACTAAGTCCAAACACTAAGCATTAACGGTGTCCCTTAATCGTAGCCAAGTCGCGGATTTCACTCACGGTATCATTACATCACTAGTATTCACATCGATATCGCCACATCGAACTCCCGATCGCTAGTTTTCGCTGGTATCGCCCGTATCGCTTCAGATGAAGCTCAAACTGAACTCGACTCGCTCGCATTCTTCCGACGTATTTATACCGGTCGATACGAGTCCCAAACGACTCCAGAAGGTTCTCGAGTCGCATGACCGTGTTAGATTTATTCTGGAACGTTTGCACAGTAGCGCCATCTAGTACTGAGTAGGGGGCCCCACGCTGTCCCTGTTCACACCAAGTGGTGTCATTGGTTGACGCTAGATGGCGCTTTTGTGTGTTCGTAACAATATAATAATTATATAAAACAGATAGTACATAATTAGGACTATCTGTTATATATCTCTCTTTCTACTATCTGATAAATTAAAGAGAGAGAAGTAAAAAATAATGTTATTTTACTGACTAACCTAGGTAATAAAAATATTTACACAATGGCTAAGGTAATCAATGTTGCTGTCTTTGTCTGATACGTAAAAAAAATCACTTGCCAGACAAATATAGCAACAATGACTAGTTTATCCGTTGTGTAAATATTTTTATTAGTATGGCGGTAATATTAGTAAAAGGATATTATATCAAAGTATACTCTGAGTTTGGATACCAATTTTATATCTATATAATGTTTGTTTCCAGAATGGCTGTATGCAGTTGATGAATGCTATTATCACAGAACCAGAGGAGTTGGAATTTAGAATGCATCTACGAAGCGAGTTTATGAGGACAGGATTATATGACTTAATCGGTAAGATCATTTGCTATACATACAGAAGCCTAATAAAAGAGAGAATGAAAGATATGACAATATGAGAATAGTAATTTATATAAGTTCTAGTGGACTTGGTTTGTAGGCACTACAAAAAAGCAGTCTGTGGACGACGTATTATTCTGTAAAAAAGTGTAAATAAAGTATATACCATGTAACGAATTGTTAACTTCTTCAATAACAAAAAACTTTACCATGTTACAGAGGAACTGCGCACGGGCGCGGCGGAGGGCGGGCGGCAGATCCAAATGAACGTGTTCGACTCGCACGCCGCCGCCGACCAGGACGAGTTCCTCGCCAAGTTCGACGACGTTAGGTTAGTAATAGTTATGTACTGTATCCTACCTACATCATCATCATCAGCCTATTGACGTCTATTGCTGAACGTAGGCTTCGCCCTATGAGCGCCCGAACTTGGGCAGGCATCATCCATCCGCTGCCGTCCACCTTCTTCAAATCTTCGGTCCATCGTGCCACCAGACGTCCTACACAACGTTTTCCTAAACGTGGTCTCCTCTAATACTTTTATGCTCCATCGACCGTCTGTCCGTCTGTCCGTCTATAGATATGGCCTGCCCACTTCAGCATGCTAATTCTATGGCGAACGAAATCGTTACGAATTTTATAATTATTTTTTTTTACCTATAGTGAGTTACTACAGGTAGGTTACTACTATTTTGCTACATGAAAATGTTAATAAGATCTTAATGTCAGATTGGCGAATGCGACATGATTGATATTTATCACGATTAGACCTTATTCTGTATTGTTAGTAATTTTTATTATAGTTGAATTAATATAATTTTCCAGAGTGGACTTCAACGACGTCAACGAATGTTTTGAGCTTGTGAAGAACTTGGTTATGGAGACGCCCGCGGAGCCGTACCTGCTGTCCATACTCCAGCATCTCCTGTTCATCAGGGACGACGAACTCATAAGGTATTGCCATTAAAGTAAATATAGAATTTTATTTTGACATGCCACTACAGTAGCCTACCGAAAATAATGCACATACGATCTTGTGAAATGAGAATATTCGGTTTACGAAACCGACACTAGCCAAATATTAGCCAAGTATTTTAGTGCTTTTTCTTACGCACAAAGTAATGACATTACATTCAGCGAATAACGATAATTTGAGAGACAGCCAAATGTTGTATGTTGTAAGTGAAACATATACCTGTCTTTGTCATTACACGGCATATTGGAGCGATATCGCTCTTATGCGCGCGGCAGTGTTTGATATAAAATTAAGCTCTAGAAAGCCGACACAAACAGAATATCTTTTTTCAAAGGTCGATATACATTTTATACGGCCGGGTACTGTACGTCTGTCGCCGGGTACTGTCCCGCACGTACCTTAGTATTGACCGCCCGTATTATGCATTTTCAGGCCGGCGTTTTACAAACTGGTGGAGGAGTGCGTGACGCAGATAGTGTTACACAAGAACGGCTACGACCCCGACTTCCGGCTCACACAGCGGTTCAATATTGACGTGCAGCCACTTATAGACGGACTCATAGGTAAGTTATACATTTTTCTCTATTTTAGACATAAGAACGGACATAAAAAGAATCTTAACATACTTCTTCCAAGCCTATGTAGGACCAAAATTATCATTGTTTAGGTTTATCGTTAAAACTTTCACAATACCTATACATAAGTATGTATATAATTTTCTAATATTTATACAAGTGCTATATAGACGGGTCTGGATAAGTTTTGAGGGTGCAAAAATTCTAAAGTCTTTTATTTTTTGCATATAGTTTCCGGACCTTCTTCTTAGTCTAAAATTTGATTTTGTGCCATTTTGGATGGCTGCGTTTGTAGCAATTTAGGTTTTTGTGTCTTTCATGGATATTGGCCCAAAAGTAAATTATAGCTAAAAATTTTACTTTCACGATATTAAGGAAAGAGTAACCGATGCACATATGCAGTTTGAGTCGTATCCAACCAGGGGTTTCCTGGTATTCGGCTACTATATAAAACATGGTCCCACCAGGCCCACAACTATTCTAATGTCTGACAAATCTTACAAAACTGTTCAGAGTGTTAATATCTGAGTCTGTAAGAAAGATGTGCCACATTCGGCAATTTCCTATAAAGATATTCCATTTTTTTTCCTCAAACTCGCTATAAAAAGTACTAATGAAACTTTTAGTTAGTAGAGTTCATATCTATATGATGATTATGGTGTTACAAAACACTTTCTATAAGTTTAACCATGTTTATCCGTGGGATTTTTTATTAGAATGTAAAAAACCAACTTTTATCATGTATCAATGGCGAATACGGGGTGCTGGCCTCTCGCCACGCGGGGAGGGGCCCAAGTTTCATATTATTAATACGACAAAATGAAATGACAATTTATGTGACAACTTGACAAGTAATAATGTTCTAAATGCGAAATTTATAATTTCAATTTTGAATTTATTTCATGTTTAATGATGCCAAGACGAGACCATAATATTATGACTCGCCAATAAAAAATGTCTTCAGATCTCGTCTAGAACCTTCTGACTCCACTCTACGTTCTCTAACTCTATAAAGCTTGAATTTACAAACTCGTAAAGTAGAAAATAGGCTTAAGATAAAAAATATTTTAGTCACTGTTCATAGCTTTTCTGTTAGAGAACACAATGTTCTGGCACAACGACGACGCTCGAATATTGCTAGTGTGGGGTGTGCCTCATACAAAAGCTCATGAAGTAATGAAACGCTCAAGCTATGCATTTTGACTCATTAGACGGATCGCGCTAGCTGTTTTTTAGTGGGAAGTGGAAAAATTCTAATGTTGCTGAATTTTTTCTGTACCTATATGTAGTTGATAGAGTAGTCCCTAGGGAGTTAATAATTAAGTTTTGTGCCATGTCTGCCTATTGCCTTTTCAGCAATTCGATTATTTGTGGTTAATTTTTCCGTGGCTGCGTAACGTGAGACTTTAAAAAAAAATAGTCAAGGAGTGTTCCCAAAAAGGCAAGCAAAGTTTAAAATTGATGTAATTCAAAGGTCAGTTATACAAAAAACAAAATAACTTAAAGATAAAAAAATCATAGCTTCTAATACTACTTACTGTACCTACGCGGGCGGAGCTGCGGGCATCATTTTAACATAAAACTAACAAGCAATAATAAATAAATAAAAATTCAAAAAAAAAAAAAACCTTTTATTTCCAGTTTCACAAATTAATGCTTTTTATAATACTAATTAAAAATTATAATAAAATTACAAATTAAATTAAGACTAACGTTAGGTATTATAAATCAATTATTTTATAAGACTAACATTATTATAAATTAATGCTAAATATAGTAAACATATATCGAAAAGCAGTACAAGGATCGGTCCACATTCGTACATAGTGCTCTGATGTTTCACTAGGCTCGACTTGGCGGGGCCCTGCCGTGCCCCTAGATATAAAATTGTCAACGGGATGAATAACAATATATACAAATATTATTTTGTTGGTTTGTAAAATGTATTTAATTATATAAATTATCACAATCAATTAATAACCTAATAAATAAGTCCTTAACCACGAGTATTAGAAACATGTATTCAGCAACCTACGTATAAAATTCAAGCGTTGCAATAATTTATTTATTTTTTATTAAATAATACTATATATACAATAAATATGATGTAGCTGAAGAGACTATTCGGTTAAACGACTAATTTCAAGAACTAAAATTAGGTATTTGAAATTGTAATTTTTTTGGTGTTAGATAACTGAAGTTTCATGTGGAAGCCTATCGGATATCAAATTTTATTGTGCATTTATGTATTGTACAAAATCAGGCGACAATTACATTCAGCTTCGTCATTCGTGCTACGCAAACAAAGTTGCGGGCAAAAGCAAGTTTAAATTTTGTTATCGCTGTAAAATGCGAAATATAAAAATTTTGAAATGTAGTCGAATGAATGACATTTTATCACACAGTACATTTACGTACATGTGTAATGTGTATGTTGTAGTGCGAATATTCCACAATACTTCGACCGCATATTATAATAATATTATTTTTGCATTTTATTATTTAAACCCTCCATGAAAAAGGCACAAACTTGGAATATAGATTCTTTATGACTTAATAATATTGAATACGTGAACTTTATTTAACGATTATGTGTTTTTGGAGCGCTTTTAGCTTAGGGAAACTAAAAAACTTAATTTCTCGAATCGCAGTCGCTTAATGTGGCACAAATTTTGGAATTAGGCCTACTTTAGTGGTCTTAAACAGAAAATAATCGTTTATCACACTTTAGAATTTTTGCCGGTACTGTTTTCAAAAAATGACCCTAAGTCTTTTTTTAACTGGACGAAAACGACGCAAATTAAGTCTCCATACTCTGGAAGCTGTCCCAGTTAAGATACCATTAATATTTTAAATTTTAAATCAATATTGCCACTTTTATAGCCATATAAAAAAATCAACCACAAAAAATGGAATTGCTGAAAACGCAGTGGGCAGAAATGGCACAAAACTTAATGATAAGCTCCCCAGGGACTACTTTATCAACACACAAAAATTCAGCGACTTTAGAATTTTTTCACTTACCACCTCGAATACGCCTAGCGCGTCCCGTCTATATTAACCAATGTGAATAGCTATGTCATGTCAAGCATGATTACACGTCGAAGCCCGTTATTTTTATTTCCATTTTTGTTATTTTAGCAAATGTTTTCGATTTACATATTATATGGTATTATTCTAGAAAAGTCTCGGGCGGAAGAGGAGAGGAAGGTCGAGGAGCTAAAGGGCAAGCTGGAGGCGGCAATTGCGGCGCGGCAGGAGGCCGAGGCGCGTGCGGCGCATCTCGAGGAGCGCCTGCGCGGCGCGGCGCAGCCCAGCGGGCCCGGCGGCGTCAGCCCTGGCAAGATCGCCGCCATCGCGCAGGTACAGATGAGGAAACAATGTACAGTGTGCTATTAGTGCGAATTTTTGGCAAATTCGCCGTGACGAAGTACTATTTGTATGGCATCGAAACAACGTCCCTAGTGGCGAACAATGGTAGCTTATTGGATGCTATACAAATTGTAGAACTCCTTCACGGCGAGAAGTAACAGGAACTCCACACTCAGCGCACAATTCATAAGAAAGAAATGGTCCAGAAATGGCGAATTCGCCGCGCACGTGCGTGCGCAAGTCATGATATGAGGCCGCCATACATTGTGTCCAGATGCTACCCGCATATTTGTCGCAAGATGAAACAGCTGATTGCTGTGTTTGTATTTATGAAGAAAAAACATAATATAAACAAAGTAATTAATTGGGTTTCTTTTCATAATAAAAGTAAGAGCATCACCGTGAAGTATAACACCCATATCATTAGTTGTTACCTCGAGATTTCCTCCACTCGACTCAACCTCAATCCACGAAAGTTGTATCATTAGTTCAACAAAATTCCCTCGACTTGAGGAATTTCCTTACGCGATTCGAGGAATCAACTGTCAAACTTAAGGTACCTCAGGACGTACCTTGAGGCTCCCTCGAGCGTCTATTTCCGACATTTATATCAATTCTTTTTACAAGCAGAGTGGAATTATTTGACGCAATTACGCAATTACAGAGTACATACTTATTTAAAGATAGCATGGAGGATTTTTTGGATGACCTTTACCAAAATCCGCCACTGCCTTTACGAAAATCTGTATAATTATGCAGCGCATACTGCATAGATATTCATCATTATGTAAAATTTGATTCGAGTTTTAATAGTTACTATTGTGTTTACATAAAAAAAAAAAAATCCATGATTATTTATGATGTCATACCTCCACTCAACCTTACTGGAGGAGCAAATAGTTGAGGTATAAATTATGTTTAAGAATACCAAACTCGAGGAACTTCTCAAGGATACCTCAGATGAGGTTGAGTCGAGGCGGATCTGAGGAAACAACTAATGATACGGGTGTAAGTTTATAGACTTTTCTTGAAATTTTTATTGTATGATTTTTTACAAATTGATGTTTAATTTTCAGGCGATCGGTAGTCCCGGCGGGCCGCCGCCACCGCCGCCGCCCCCGATGCCAGGAGGTAAGACACTCACAAAACGTCATGCATGATAATAATGTTCTGTGTTCTGGTGTGATACAAGTAAAGTGTCACGAACTAATTTGGCTGTTTTACTTGCTAAAACAACTACAGCTAATACAGATTTCTAAAAACAATTAAAAACGGCTGAGGGTTATTGACATATAACATTCAATAAAAATTTAATACTAATACAAAGTAATGTATTTTATAATATAACTGAGCCGTCTTATAATAAGATATTCGGCACATATATAAATAGTCAATATTGCTATCCCACTCGCACGTACGCATGCTGCACTACACTGTCTCTGTCTGGTGTTTGTTTCCAGGCGGCGGTCCGCCTCCCCCGCCGCCTCCGCCTATGCAAGGTGTGTAGATTCTGTAACCTCTTTAAATTTTTGATATTTTTGATGCCTAATTTTGATAATAATAATAAATTTTGATAGTAATATCGACAAAGTTGCCGCTCGATCAGGCACACGATGTAAATCGCTTAACAGCGCCGTTGAATCGTGCGCACGCACACATACCTACGTGTAAACACGTAGTTCAACCACGTCTGCAGTCGGTGCGGTCATTTCCTTTGTGTTTAATTATTTTGAGGCGTCCTAGTGCAAAGGCAAAATTATGAAACTGGTCGAGCAGAAACTTTGTCGATAGTACTAATAGAAAACCAATTGAAATAATTGCATGTGACAGTAATAAATACAATTTATGAAATATCAATATTGCTATCCCACTCGCACGTATGCATGCTGCGCTACACTGTCTCTGTCTTGTTTTTGTTTTCAGGCGGTGGTCCGCCTCCCCCGCCGCCTCCACCTATGCCAGGTTTGTATTATATTTTGAATGCAATATTATACCTCTTAAAACTCCTACTAACTTCTGCCTAACTTATTCTTAGATAATATTTTTGTATATAGAAAACTTATTGAGCTTGATAATGAAGCATGTGAAAGCTATAAATATAATTTAAATAAATGAGATAATTTATTATTCGTATAAACGCACCCGTACGTACGTACGTAGGAAAACGCTATTGTGGGCGTGGTATAAGCATTTAACACATTAGCCGTCTTAATAAAATCTATAATGTCTAGGTGGTGGTGGACCCCCTCCCCCACCGCCGCCGCCCATGCCAGGCGGAGCGCGTGCGCCGCCGCCGCCGCCCATGCCGGGTATGGGCCCGCCTCCGCCGCCGCCCATGATGGGCATGGGCCCGCGCCCGCCGCCGCCGCCCGGCGGCATGATGGCGCCCAGAATGGTGAGTATATTCCCATTTATATTGAGTTATGAACTTTCATCCCCTATTTGATGCCCTTGGGGGTTGAATTTTAAAAAATCCTTCCTTAGTTGATTCCTACGTCATATGAGAAATATGTGTGCAAAATTTTATAGCCGGCCGCGTTTCCACCTGCAAGAAGCTCGCGGATCGTACTATCGCAACTTATCGCGGAGTGTTTACACACGAGGGCTTACGAATGTCGCGATAGGAACTACTATGTAGGAACAACTATCGCAATTTATTCGATTATATACTGTGAAACCATGCCGTCAAGACGCGCTGTATTAACAATTTTGTTGTTGAAAAATAAAAAAAAGATCAATTTGGGTTCGAGAATGGATTTCTAGAGAATATGGTCAACAATATTTCAATTTTATTCGTATGACCGCAGTTGATTTAGAACTTCTAGTCGAATTAGAAGTGTTATTAGAAAAAGTTGGTCACATCATAAAAAAACAAAATACTAGTGTCCGACCGAAAGTTCGGTTTCGGTTTCGGCCGAGTTTCGGCCAAAAATCAAGTTTCGGCGGCAGTTTCGGTTTCGGCCAAAAGTGGCCGAAACTTTTGCCGAAACCGAAACTGATTTCGGAAGTTTTCGTGCACGCTCGCCTAACTTCGTTTCTTGCGGCAACGCTTTGACAACGCAACTGAATTTGAAAACATAATTAAAATATAGGGTGAACGTACCAATTATCAGCACTTTAAGAGATAGTTCAAATTTAAACCCGATTATTACAGAGGAAAATACTTTTTTACCCACATTGATGAGTTTTCTGGGTCCATTATTTAATAAATGACTGATTTTTACTTCATAATATAGTTTACCTTCATCGACATTTTATAAAAATAATCATAACTAAAAAATTACCCTGTCGCCAATTATTAGCACCCTCGTCACCAATTATCAGCACTGGGGTACCAAATTATCAGCCCTGTGATAGTGGTGATAAAATCCGGTAGTTAATTCTACTAATATTATAATGTGAGTGTTTGTGAGGATGGATGGATACATTTATGGATGGATGGATATTTGTTACTCTTTCACGCAAAAAATACTGCACGGATTTCGATGAAATTTTGTATGGTAGTAGTTTTAACTCTGGATTAAAACAAAGGATAAAAAGCACAGTTTGTTCCCATAGGATACTGTATTTACGCGAGGGGAGCCGCGGGCAACATTATGAAATAAAATAACGATGAGAGAATAATCTCTTTTTATACCTTGCCTGATAATCAGTTTCATAAAAATTTGTCTTTAAAAAATATCACATTAATTCTTATTAATTAGTAAAGTTTTTCTCATTAACCTTATTATATAGTTATTCCAAGTTTAAGTGTAGTATTTTTAATTAAATTTTTATTTCACTATATTCTTAAGACTTAATGAAGCATCAAAATAAATTAGTAAATGACTATGGTAAAATTACTATTGAGTTATAGTTTATAGTACAGGAAACTGGAGACTTGACCCCCCCTTTTGTTTTTTCCCCTTATTTTCTACATAATATGGATCCTATTTAAAATAATTCAAAGCGGCTAAGTGCGAGTCGGACTCGCCCATGAAGGATTCCGTAGCAGCAAGTAACATAACATAAAAGTTCTTGTAGAGAGTTGATTGAATGAAAGGTAAATTGCAGTTTACGATTTATGGCGTATTAAAAAAACTTCTTACTAGATCTCGTTCAAACCAATTTTCGGTGGAAATTTGCGTACTGATGTACATCATAATATATTCTTTTTAGTATTATCATTCTCTTATTTTAGAAGTTACAGGGGGACACACACATTTTACCACTTTGGAAGTGTCTCTCGCGCAAAGCGAGAGAGAATTCGCTTTAGAAAAAAATGATATTAGAAACCTAAATTTTTGAAGACTGGATAGGTCTTCAAAAATTTAGGTAAATTATAAAACCCCACACGTGAAAAAAAAATTGAGTTTCAGTTCTAAGTATGGGGATCCCCCAATTTTTTTTTCTATTTTTGTGTGAAAATCTTAATGCGGTTCATAGAATACATCTACTTACCAAACTTCAACAATACTATAGTTCTTATAGTTACGGAAAAAAGTGGCTGTGACATACGGACGGACAGACAGACATGAACCCTAAAAAGTGGTACTGAAAGACGTGGAGTTTATCTACAGAATATCAGTCAAAATAAGTATTAATTTACCTGCTAAAACTCAAGACACGTATTTGTTTTTTTACTTAGGGCTGCGCTAGTCGGTTCTTTCTCCATACAAACGCTGTTGGTGATTTACTCTAAAGTCAAATATTGTAGACCCAAATTTTTATTACACTTATCTAGGTTGGTATATGCTTATATTTCTAAAATTTTAATAGCCTCCAAACGTCGGATTTTTAGCGCAACTTTGACCGTAAATAAAAAACAAACGAAGAATGAAAATAAAAAAGCAAGCACATACCGATACAGTTTTACTATTCAGAAATTGAGATAACTTTACTTCAGACATAAATATTATATACCTAGGTAGTTTGTTCATAAAACACCAACAGCTGAGTGTTGATTTACGTAATCTGAGGACACCTTTTCTAAAATACTTTACAAAGCAATATAAATGTGTGCACTATAGCTTCTCATATAAGTACTTATAGATAACTATTTTATGCCTATATCTTTTTTTCCCCGATATTATGTGAAATAACAAGCATTTTCCCCACGCGCCGCACTGAGTTCAAACCGTTGACTAGCGCACTCTTAAGTCCCCATATAAAGGAAACTTGATCCTCTATAAAAATACTATGCAACTTAAAAGAGTATAAACATTGATATGACATTCATTTGTTCCATAGTAGACCACTAGTGCTGATAAATTGGAATTTACAAAATATTGGACCCTAATTAATATTTTTAATAGTAGGTATATTAAATAAATGATTACAACAAAATTAATATACCGTGTTTCCATTTCATGTCCTAATTAATGCAGAATAATTGATAAAATGCACCAAATTTCAGTATTTGAAAGAATTTTCTACTTGACCACGTGAGTTTCGGTTTCGGTTTCGGCCGAAACTGAAGCCACGGCCGAACATTCGGTTTCGGTTTCGGCCGGAAAACCAGTTTCGGTCGGACTCTACAAAATACTTGCTGCGAGATATACGAAACTAGACCGATAAGCAGCGAGATCTGTCATCGATGCAGACATGTTTGGACATGCTTTCGCAACTACTCGCAAGAAGCGCTTGACAAACTGTCGCGACAGCACTTGCTACAGTGTTTACACTTGCAAGCTGCTGTCAGATAGACTGTCGGACTTGCAGGTGGAAACGCGGCCTTAGCCGTTTCGCATTTGCGTTGATACGTGAGTCCACGAAGTATAGATACCAGGAGTCCGAACGTAATGTTAAAATAATGGTCTCAATTTAGGGAACAGATTTTTTGCCGGTAGAGCGCGTCCCAGTAAGAGAAACACTCGTTTGAAATTACGCGGGAAGTTATGTTGCTATTGACAGCTCTGTAAAAAATATTATGATAAACGTAGATTTAAATCTAATTAAATAAAAGTTTTAGGAAATTCTTAGAAACTGTTCACGAAGTATAGATACCGTAGAATACGGTAATTGCCTAACGGTAATTTAAAAATAATTGTAATAATGATTAATATTGGCAACACTCGGTATGTAACAAATTTTAGCACAGCCAGTGGCAGAAAAGAGAACTAAGATCACGTCCTATTATTGTGTACATAAATAGGAAAAGCCTATACCGTTCGGACTCCTGGTATCTATACTTCGTGCGTGAGTCAATCAGCTTTGCCTTTTATACAGGATGTCCCAGAAGTCGACGTCGTCCCTTCGAAGGCTGATAGACCACCTTATGACTCACCAGAATATCGTAATATGACCTTAGTAGAAAATCTTTAGTTTTCGAGATATTGGCACTTTTAATAATTTCTTAAAAATTACACCTCATGTCAGTGTTTAGGCTGCCGCAACTACAATTTCCCGTATTGTGGGATACAAATTGGTATTACGGAATCCTGACCAGTTCTGCTATTGATCACGGTTATAAACAAAGCTAATAGAGTTTGAACTTTGTAGAAAAAAAGAAAACTTTTCCCTAATCGTGATTTCAAAAACTTTTTCTCCTAACTTTCACTATCCATACTGAACAAAAAATATACCACACTAACCTGGGTTGTTACTTTAAAAAGTTGCTCATTTTATGTAGTTTTCGAAATAGTAAAATAGTTGCTATTAAGCTAAGTCAAAAATTTTTTTTGCTATTATAAGTGCACAGAGAACACATTTTGAATGTTTTTCTTTCGTTAGAATTTCGAACAAAAACACTCGTTACATTGAAGTCACCCAAATGTTTACTTAAAAATTGTACGTTGAAGTGTAAGATGCTTACTAAACATAGAAACTAAACAGAATACAAGGATTTTTTTAAACTGAAAGGAGAAATGCAAAGAAGGAGAACACATTAATAATATCATTTAACGAGTTAGACTCATTAGAGTGAGAGAATAGGTGACGCCTAGCACGTCTTTTGTTTGTTCTATCCATGAGTTTGTTTATTAGTTACAAGTACGTTACGCTATTGATGTGCATCGCGCGTCTTCTACAAGTACGTTACGCTATTGATGTGCATCGTTTTGTTGTTTCCTTACTTTTAACGGATTTTGCACTGTAATCTGGACTTGAGTACCTTAACCTTTCGCGATACAGATTAGCTGCAGCAGCACCGTTGCCTCTGTATTCTCCGTAAATGTAATGCATGTTAGCATACTGATGTATACGCCATAATGACTGGTAGAAGACGCGTATCACAGAAACATAAAAGTCTATAAGAGAGCCATGTCAGTTCTTTACTGTCTCCAAGCACACTTAAGTCCGAGTCACTATGCAAAAGAAGTCCAAATTACAATGCATAATCCGTTAAAAGTAAGAAAACAACAAAACGATGCACATCAATAGCGTAACGTACTTGTAACTAATAAACAAATTCATGGATAGAACAAACAAAAGACGTGCTAGCCGTCACCTATTCTCTCACTCTAATGAGTCTAACTCGTTAAATGATATTATTAATGTGTTCTCCTTCTGTCATGGGATACTCTTCCCAACTAGTGTCATGGGATACTCTTCCCAACTTACCTGTCCGGTAGTTGTGGTATAGTATACGGGTATGCGACCCTGGCTTCCCTAGCTATTACTGTCCTATCCCTTGCCCTCCTGGGCGGTAATATCCTACATTCCCTATTTCCTACTCTAACTTACCAATCTTCCTTTCCACACCACCTATCCTTCCCTTTCCCTATTCCTACCCTCTCTACCAATCCGTGGAAATGCAATGGATAATCCAAATAATTTAATTATCCAAAATGGCGGCGATGTGGTTCGCCACCCATCACGTCTCGTTTCTCGCGGAGGCGAAAACCGGACCATGGAGAGACGCTTGGCTACGTTGAATGTAAGAGGAGGAATGGATGGTAAGAATGAAAGTGGACGAAGCGAAAGAAGTATGTAAGGATCGTAGCAAGTGGAAAGAAGTGGTCTCTGCCTACCCCTACGGGAAAGAGGCGGTCCTGCCTACCCCTACGGGAAAAAGGCGTGATTATATGTATGTATGTCTCCTTCTTTGCATTTCTCCTTTCAGTTTAAAAAAAATCCTTGCATTCTGTTTAGTTTCTAAGTTTAGTTAGCATCTTACACTTCAACGTACAATTTTTAACTAAACATCTGGGTGATTTCAATGTAACGAGTGTTTTTGTTCGAAATTCTAACGAAAGAAAAACATTCAAAATGTGTTCTCTGTGCACTTATAATAGCAAAAAAATTTTTTGACGTAGCTTAATAGCAACTATTTTACTATTTCGAAAACTACATAAAATGAGCAACTTTTTAAAGTAACAACCCAGGTTAGTGTGGTATATTTTTTGTTCAGTATGGATAGTGAAAGTTAGGAGAAAAAGTTTTTGAAATCACGATTAGGGAAAAGTTTTCTTTTTTTCTACAAAGTTCAAACTCTATTAGCTTTGTTTATAACCGTGATCAATAGCAGAACTGGTCAGGATTCCGTAATACCAATTTGTATCCTACAATACGGGAAATTGTAGTTGCGGCAGCCTAAAAACTGACATGAGGTGTAATTTTTAAGAAATTATTAAAAGTGCCAATATCTCGAAAACTAAAGATTTTTTACTAAGGTCATATTACGATATTCTGGTGAGTCATGAGCTGGTCTATCAGCCTTCGAAGGGACGACGTCGACTTCTGGGACATCCTGTATATTATGTCACCGTAAAATTGTAAAAACCAGATTGTAATATTACTAGAGATATTATAATATGCTGACAGATTGTCAAATACAAATTTTTCCATACAATTGTACGCATTATTTTTCGTTATAATTATTGTTATTATGAAAAAGCAAACAAATATGGCGGCGCGGGGTACATACCGTATAACCAATCGGCACGGTAAATATTACAATATAACGAAAAGAAATTTGTATTTAGACATAATGACCTTCAGACTCAACTGCTAACAAAGGGATTTAAATTATATTTTATAAAATAGGTAAATTGATAAATCGAATCATACAACCGAACAGTTCTTTGTAGAAAAACATTGTAAAATATATTTTTTACTTCTAGCCCCAGCCAGACATCTTACCACACGGGCTCAAGCCTAAGAAGAAGTGGGAGGTTGAGGGACCACTGAAGAGGGCAAACTGGAAGACCATTGTGCCACAGAAAATGTCAGAGAAAGCTTTCTGGGTCAAGGTATGATCATATTGACGCCGCCGTGGTCCAGTGTTTTAGAGCTTCGGGCCGTCGACTCCGGAGATCATGGTTTCGATTATTTCATTGTTCGTTGGAACAACAAAAAAACGTTGTTTTCAAATCTGGTTAGGACAAGGGAGGCTAATCATCTGATTGTCTGACAAGAAAGATTATCCATGCGTCGGATGAACATGTAAAAGTCGCTCCTCTGATCCCTCGCCAGTCATGTCGTTCATCCGTCCTACTTGGTTATGAGAGTAAAGGAAGAGTGCTGTTGTGCACTATAAAATATATCCTGCCTAGCTGGACTGGTTTCAACGAAACCGGCCACCGTCACCGAAATTGGTGTGGGTGCTATTATATTAATATCATTATATTTTATCCCACAAATATAAATATTTTTGTTTTTTATAAGCTTAAAAATTTAAATATAATTTATATTTTAATTTTTAAACTAAAAAATATTTGTGTTTGTATTTATACATTGAACAAGCTATATATAATATACATATTGTCTTATACATTGGAAAAGTTGCTTTACAGACAAGAACACAAGATTGTTATAGCTTATCCACTGTATAAATGTTTTTATTAGTAAGGGGGTATATTATATATTAATAGGTTTCATTTTGGCATAGTTAAACTTTTAAAATCATTTAACCATATTAAACTGCTTATTTTTGATGGAAGTATTGTGTATTTTGTAGGTACGAGAAGATAAGCTGGCCTCCCCGGATATTCTTACTGGCTTGGCGCAAAGGTTCTCTAGCAAGCCAGTCGCTAAGAGAAATGAAGACGCGGTAGACAAGTACGTGAACATCAAACTACATCTTCTCGATAAAATAAGGAATGCGTAACCAATAAGAGTTTAAATATAAACTATTGATCTTTGTAGGGTTCATACAATGAAGAAAGTGAAGGATTTAAAGGTATTGGACAGCAAGGCGGCGCAGAATCTGTCCATTCTGCTAGGAGGTTCTCTGAAACACATGTCATACGAACACATCCGGACCTGCATACTGCGGTGCGACACTACCGTACTCACTGCTAACGTCCTTGATCTACTCATACAGGTATATATTATATTGTATACATAGTTTTGTAACGTATGATGAAGATTTATGTTCAAAGGGTTTTAAGGGAAAATTGGAACGTTCATTTACACTTATTGAAAAGAGTTTATAGGAGATCATTCACGCTCCATAACTTATATGAGCCCAAAAGTCAATGTGTCGGCCACCAAAAAAATAATAATTCGTATTATGTTATTAATACAGTTATTTTGCTGTCTGGCACTTTGTCATCTAGGCCCAAAGTAAATGGTCTTCCTTTCCAGTACCTCCCGCCGGCGGACAAGCTGAAGAAGTTATCAGAGCTGAAGTGCTCGAGCGGCGAGCTGACGGAGGCCGAGCAGTTCGCGGCCACGGTAGCGGACATCAAGCGCCTCGTGCCGCGCCTGCGCAGCCTCGCCTTCCGCGAGCACTACGCCGAGATCATATCCGAGGTCAAGCCGGTTAGTATGTCTGCCTTTTATCATATCTAGTACGTTTGATTATCTACTTCTATGATGGATGTAATTTTACTAATGTTTAAGAAAGCAGTCTATAAAAGTAAGTAAAAATAGGGATTTGTACTTATTTTTATATACAAACTACGAGTTATTATCAAAGACATATATGGAATAGACCACGCAAGTGTATGTACTTCGCGTGTAAATTCGCGAGTAAAGAGGAGTAAAAATTACTTCCTTCAGCCCCATTTCCTCTTGAATATTCTCGGTACCAAATGTCAAACGAAAATTAAAAAACTAAAAAAAAACGCGGCGGAGTGGAACGCGGCGACGGCCTTTGAATCGTTTACTCGGGGACGGGGAGTAATCATCACTATATCACTCTTTTGACGTTACAGCCGGTAGAAAAATAATGGCACGCTTGGTTTCTATACAAACGATGAGACGCGTTATCTAGTCAGTAGATGTCTGTGGTTATTATAATATCGCAAAGCTAAACCTAATCAAATTAATATTGTCTATATAGCATAATAATACAAAGTAGTACAGGTAAATTAATGATCTTTTTGTAGGTAATTCTCGACGAGGTATCAAATTACCTTACAACTAAGATGTGAATGATTATTCAGGACATAGTATCCGGAACGGCGGCGTGTGAGGAGGTGAAGGCGAGCGGGAAGTTCGCCAAGATACTGGAGCTGCTACTACTGTTAGGGAACTACATGAACACTGGCTCTAACAACGCCGGCGCATTCGGTTTCGAAATTAGCTTCTTGACAAAGGTATAATAGTAAATAATAAACTGTTTATTATGATTATGTACTTGATAAAATATAAATTAAAAATATATTTTTATTTCTTGGACGTTAACAAACAAATTTTACTATTGATACATCGTCGAGGCAATGGTTTAACGTTAGAGAGAGAGAGAGAGAGATAGCGATAGCGATCAAGAAAGAGTGACAGAGAGAGTTAGAGTGAGTGTACGTGTGCGCTTGTACGAACACACTTTGCGTGTGCACATACGGGTGTATGCGTGTGCACATGCCGGTATGTTTGTGCGTGCGTGCGTGTTTGTGTGTGTTGCTGATGTTGCTGTTACAATAAAAATCAATTTCCCGTGAACAGTTGACGGCGACGAAGGACTTGGAAAACAAGCAGACGCTGCTACACTACCTCGTCAACACCATCGAGACCAAGTTCCCCGACGTGCTCGCCTTCGCCGACGAGATGCCGCACCTCGACAGGTATGAGTTATGACAAGATTGATTATGTGAATACTCTACTGCTTATGAATTGATTCCCTGATTGTACTTTCTGAACAGGCAATAAAAAAAAAACTATGCATGTTTGCCATGCGAATAAAAATGTTTACGATAGGAACAAAGTAAAACATTTGATGCAGGACCATCGCTTTTGTCTCACCAGGAGGGCTAGACAAGATGCATTAAATAATATCGACGGCGAACTTCGTGAATAAAAAATGTATGGGATTGACATAAGCGTGCGTTAAATGACATATTCAGTCGTATCGTTAAAAAAATTGGTAGCCAAGCAGCCACTTTGAACGAATACGCTAACGATGCACCCATATAACGAATTGCTCTAACGCGTTTCTCCATACAATGCCTAGACAAGCGGCCGTAAGTGACATTTAGCAGATCGTGATCTTTATCTTTATCGACCTAACGATAAAGATACCCAGATAGCTACCTTTATCGCCTCAACGAACAATATGGCGGATTTTTATTGATCAGCTGTTATTTGTAAATAATAATGATTTGCCTAAAGGGTCTATATTGCATAAAAAGTCAAAAGAATTCAATCTAAAGTATTCAATTAATCACAATTATTGTCAATATGTAGGTACCTAATATTTAATTCATTGTATTCAAGTATAATTTAACACTTTGTTAAAATATAAATTTCTTAATTTGTAGCTTACTTGCAGTCTTAGATTAATAACGCCCTTGCAGTTTGTAACCTTTACACGCTACTATACCAGCTGATAGCAATCTTTAGGTGTACCTATAGTAGGTACCTACCTAAATTATAGTAGGTAACAAATGTAGTTCATAAATAAGCAAGTTGTATTTAGTAGATAAAATTTATAAGTTTTTCAATGTAATTATATTTTATTGTATTGTATATATCGATGCTCAACACCTTCGCCTTATAAATGGGATGTAAGCACACAAACACCTCATAATAGTTTTGAAATATTTGCTATTATAAACAGTCAAGTAGTGTTAACCATTAAATACATCATATTTAATCTCTATAGTATGTTTGTGACTAAATATGACTAAATAATTGAAATATTCTTTGCAATTTTACAGAACTATAACTTTAAAGGAAGTGTTATTAGCTGGAAGTAATAAAATTTATAAAAGTACCATGACTGTACAGGGTACTATTACAATAAATAAACCTAACAGTTACTACATATTGTATACAAAATATTACAAGCGGCCATAACACTTTGAATTTGTTATAGGCATTGTCTTGCTAGAATTATTCATTCATTCTAATTTAAAAGCTTTGCTCTTGTCGGTGGAGCTTTCTCCATTCCTCTCTGCACTTCATCCTTCTCTTAACCTCCTGATACGACACGACCATCGCCTTAACCTGGTCCATAAAAGTTCTTCTCGGCCTTCCACGTTTCCTTCCCCTCAATTATTCCTCTTATAAAGTTGTCGTGCCATATCAAGTGTCCGTATTAGGATAGTTGAAATAATAACAATAGGTACATGAGTATCAACATTTTATTTTACTTTTTAAGTTTTAGTAAGAAAATAAACATAAAATGTAAAAATTACTTTCATTTCTTGCAAAGGAATTACATAATGCAGATATTTCTTTGTTTAGCACTAGTTAGAGCCTGTCACAGAATGAATACAAATTAATTAGGTTGGTAGCGGTTCGATACATTAAATGCAAACAACATTATTAAATATGCATGAGAAATGCTTGAAATATGCACGAAAATTGGCAGAATATGCAAATTTAATGATAAATTTTAGGAACCCCTAAAAAAAGAGAAAAATAAGTTTTTTATTTCAAAATCAGCATAGGTACAATTAGTAAATTATTTTTTGATAGGCGATAATAGGTACAGTAACATTACATGACTATAAAATTATTTAAATTTTTTGTAAATGTAAACAATTAAGTAGGTATTTATCAAAATTTTCAGTGGTAAGATTGTGTCTTCGATTGTTTAGAATATTTTTGTTAGTGGAAAGGGTTCGCTCCATATCAACTGAGGTAACTGGGCAGAATTTGAACTTGGGTGCTATGTTAGTACTTATAGTTTCTGGCAAAAGTTCTGCCGTTCCATTAATGAAACTATCAATTTGACACAAGCTTTCAAAACCTGGGTTATTGTTCAATATGTTTTCAAACTTTTCTTGAAGTTTATGCGGCAATGCCATTGGCAACGTGGAGTTCATTGAGCGTATTTTATTTATTGTTTGGATAAATTCAAAAGCGTTCCGTGTCAAATTCGCGATATTATCACTTTTATCGCATTTCGGAACACAGGGTGGGTTCACTGCACTCGGAAAAATATTGTAAATGTACGTGTACCGATAATATTATGCATCATAACTAGATCTTAGGTAAAATGGCTTAAATAAGCAAATGCATATAATGCAATAATCCGGTCCCTAGTTCTTTATTACATAAGAATAAGTAAATTGTTAATTTGTTAACAAACAAAAATTATTGTACTTCATCTTCTTCTTTTTCTACCCAGTGTTACCAGGATCATTACCTACACTATTTATTTGTAAAAGGTCATCCATCCTGCAAGCTCAAGGCCGCGGATTTGTAGGCAAAAATTTTAAATGATTAAGGCCCACTTGCGCCAATCCGGGTTAAAGTTAACCCTGGGTTAAAAATCATGTTATCTCTCTTATTCTTCGTATTTGTGAAAGAGAAAGCATGATATTTTAACCCAAGGTTAACTTTAACCCGGATCGGCGCAAGTGGGCCTGACACTAAGAATGGATCTAGTTGTTATTCCTAAATCCTACTTAGGTGCATACTAATGCCGGCTTAATTAGTACCGGTGCTGGATTTGCTGGATGCATCATGCACCGTGATATGAGTATAGCCCTTTATTGTGTTACCAGGATCATTACCTACACTATTTATTTGTAAAAGGTCATCCATCCTGCAAGCTCAAGGCCGCGGATTTGTAGACAAAAATTTTAAATGATTGACACTAAGAATGGATCTAGTTGTTATTCCTAAATCCTACTTAGGTGCATACTAATGACGGCTTAATTAGTACCGGTGCTGGATTTGCTGGATGCATCATGCACCGTGATATGAGTATAGCCCTTTATTAGTACCGGTGCTGGATTTGCTGGACGCGCCGTGAGTATGGCCTTTTAGTGTAACCTGTTAAAATCTGTATAAAATGTGTTTCCTTTGACTATTTGGCAAGAAATCCGTATAAAATCTGTATTATCAATGAAAAATAGAAGATAATTAATTAAATAATGTATTATATAATATAATTCTAAATAGAACTCTGGAGTCATACAATAGAGTTGAAAATCGTACACACGAGTGGTCAGTCAATGTCAAATAATAAACAGTTGTCAAATTGTGTGTCTGATTTAGAATGCTCTGAATTTTCTCCGGTGTTTCGGATTTCGGTGCATATTGAAGTTCCTTACAACCGTAATAATCGCCTGTGTTAATTAAGTAGGTACCTACTTAATTCTTATTGTAAATTTCTACACTTGAAATTTGATTCCATTTTATACAAAACACTCTAGGAACTTTCAGTAAAACTACTAGGTACCATTTTACTGAATCGACTGACTTGCCCTGACTATTTGTATTTTGAACTTTGACTAGACATTAGACTTGAAAATAATACGGTGTTGAAATCATATACCTACAATAAATCTATTTGTCTGCCTTTTAAACTTGACACTGATAAATAGTTTTAAGCCGTAACGCCATCATTAATAAAAAAAAAGCAATTATGACATTTGACAACGTCACAACTGACGGCTAGATTCTTTCAAATCATAGCAACTAACGTTTGAGCACGTTTGAGCAATTCGTTGTTGCGATTCGAACAACATAATGCATATGGCTAGGAACATTTTGTCGTGATCTCAAAAGAGAAGTCGATACGACAGATTTTTTCGAATTTTAACGAAGGTAATTTGTCTAGGCGCCCAGGTGGCGCCACGGTAGAGTGAGGTTCTAAAGTATGGCTGTCGAAAGTTGTTTACATATTACGGGCGCCAGAACAAAAATTTACATTTATATAATATTTAATACAATACAAAAGTTGCGAAGTCCCGTTTTGCTCGAAAAAAAGGCGCAGTCAAAGTTTTTTTCATAGCTCCCCTTCAAAAGCACTCACATTTGCCATAATAAATTAAACATTTTATTCCCAACATTAATAAACCCGCGTAGCCAACCAAAACAGTGACATTTGACATTTCGGAGACCTCACACTACACAAGAGCCCCTGGCGGCGCACAGTGGTTCAAGCGCGGAATTAATTCAATTTTATGGTGGTTGTCTGAAGTCGAAATTTTTATTTTATATCTATAAAAAACACTAGGAATGACCCTAGTCTAACAGATTTTGAGTAAATTATTTTTTTTTATTTAAAAAAATTGACCACTAAAGTCATACAACTGAACGCGTTCAAAATAAGCGTTCAAACAACTCGTGCCTTGCAGACGGTATCCCTCAAAAAGTAGCCACTTTTTCAGAAATTTATTTTTACAGTTTTAAAGGAGCATAAATATTGTTATTGTAAATTAAATAATATTTGTGATTTCTATTAAATTGCCTAATAACTTTTGAACTTTACGCAATTGATAATTTTTTCGCCTAAATATAACTTTCAATTGACTATAGATTTTTTTCCTCGTGGATCCTCGGGTTCTAATATAGTAATAAAAATAGCTTAACTATCTGAAATTGTTAATTAATTAATTTTAGCTGCAAATATGTGCAAACTTTTAAATAATACTCAATTATGTAAAAAGCAAATTTTTCAGAACAAAATATCAATATACTCATTTGATGTTATTGAGGTGTTTATTGAGGCTATTAATTTTAAAATATTAGCTGAAACCTTAGATCTTATACTACGGGATACGCCTTACATGAGCTTTCCCCTCTGCCGAGGTATAAGATTTTTGAATCTAATGCGTTCATAAAAACTATTTGCGTAATCGATTTTAATCATTATGTGCATCGGTATAGCATCGAAAGGACGTCCGAAATGCTCCGCAAAAAATGCCGATTTGTGCTCTTATGTCCTGTAAAAACAAGTCCAACACGTCGAATCTTAAAAAAGATGGAATAACCTTTCATTTATGAGTTTTTTTTTATATAATTATTGTATATTTCTATTTAAATGTAATTTCGTAAAAATCGACGATGTATCGAATAGCAGTGTACACGAGACAGATAATCGTAAAATATTCGATTGTGGCGTACACCCCACGAGGCACGCACTCGTTGTTGTTAGATATAGAGTTTTAGTCTTTATTTCCTATGTAATAGATTCGAATTTTACTATGGCACTTAATTCTCGAAACATGGCGGAACTTTTTTATTACTTTTTGAGTGACGTGACAATCACTAGAATAACAATGTCGATAAAAATATTTTTTTTCTTGGTATACTAATTTTATATTTTGTGATGTGAAAATATTGGATTGCTTTTACACTTTATACGACAGATCAAGCAAGGAGTATAAAGTGTGCATGTATGTACGTGATGTTTATTATTTACCCCACCGCAACTTGAAAGGCTGAACAGGTTATTTGGATGTTTGAAATATGGACTAGGGTATCGTTATAAAATCAAGATGTTCCCAGCCAGAGTTTGAAGCGCAGTTCATTTTTAGGGTTCCGTAATACTTGAGGAACGCTTATAGTTTCGCTCTGTCCGTCCGTCTGTCTGTCTGTCCGCGCTTCTACCGTTAGCCTAAGTATGAATATAAATGGATGAAATTTGGTACATTCATAAATCACAGATTAGTAATAGGTAGCTAGATCATAGATTGTGTATAGATCTCGGATTTATAATTTTAGTACCTGGGTGACTGTTTATTGTAATATGGTGGTGTTGAGGTGATAATCTACATAAACTTAAAAAGTAAAATGTGAACTGACAATTATTATTATTTACAATCGATTTCTGTGTAGATCAGGTGTTTGATCTCAAACAATAACTACATTATTTTAAACTTGTCTAAAAACAATAAAAAATAAAAAATTACTTATAAATATATAAACTTGAACATATAAAAAAAAAACAAAAGTAAGGCACCGAGCAGGTTTCGAACCCGTAACACTCGTTTCTTGCCTTTGGCGTCTTTACCCGCTGGACCAAACGAACAGCGGCCGGCAGGACGAAATTAGCGACCATATTCTGCGTGGAAAGAAAAACGCATTAAAACACGAACACGCATTTTCCCAAACATAAGATTAATCTAGATCGATTGTGTACCCCCGAAAACCCCCATATACCAAATTTCAGCGAAATCGTTAGAGCCGTTTCCAAGATCACGGTTATATACATATAAATAAATATACAAGAATTGCTCGTTTAAACGTATAAGATATTCTAGGTGTGGCTCTCCATGCATGTGAAGTGGGGATGAACTTTTTTTTTCTTTCTATCCCATCGTGTGGGGTATCGTTTAATAGGTATTTTAAAATAAAGGCAAGGTTTCATACATAACTTTTATATAAAGTCAACCATTTTCGAGTAATCGGCCTCCAAAGTGATTTATAAGTTAGTCCCCCCTAGCATTTCTAAACTATAAGACTTAAAAACTTACAATTTTCTATGCTGATAGATTATGCTAATAACTCTTTAGGAAAAATATTTTGAACCAAATCAGACAGTAACTTTTGAAGTAATTTGAAAAAATATTACGCGTTTATAGTTACGGAACCCTCCTTAGACGTGTCCTGATATGTTCTTGATTAGGTTAGGTTATTTTTTGCTTTGATGTTTGCAAAAAAGGAGAGTTGTATGTTTAGTGTTCATAATAATATCTACGTATGTGAGTATTAGTGTATGTATGTGCGTATGTGCAGTCTATAGTATACGTAGAAGCTATGGCGGTTTTAAAAAGCTTCACATAGATAAGTGGTAAATACAGCCTATAGGTACGCGTTAAGTTTGCAGTGAGTCATCAGTGCAAATGTCTAGAAAGCAATGACGCTTAGCTCGTGTTCACGTTTGACAATAAAGGTAAGCCAGTTTAACATTTGTAAATTGTACTGACGACTCACTGCAAACTTAACGTGAATAGACTGTATTTACTACTTATGTATGTGAAGTTTTCTATTGCTGCCATAACTTTTACGTGTAATATAATATAATATGTATATCGGAATTATTCGGAATGGTTTTATTTCAACAAAATACATTATTTTCAAATAACGAAGATGTGACCAATACAAATTCATATCGACAATATATCGATATAATTTGTATTGGTAACATCACTTAACATGCCAGTGTATTAGTGTGTGCGCTACACTGTTATATTAGCGCGAGTCTTATTTGTGTGATATAAATAAGCTAGTGTTGCAGTTTTATAAATGTGTGAGTTTGTAACGATTACAATATTTTTGTGAATGTGTGATTTTGTTTTCATTGTGGGAGTTACCCTCCCCGCACCAAAATTGGCAGAAAGTTTTGTTTGAAAATTTCCCCGCGTGCCTGATCCTGTAGTATATAATCTAAGGCTGAAACCTACCCTTGTTCTGTTATTACTACAAAAATTAATAAATAATAACTATACCTACTACCTACACCTACTAAGTAGTAGTAGATATCATTAAAATTGTATGTATATGTGTATACACATACGATCTACATCTACAACCTAGACCTACACCTACGACCTACACCCACACCTACTTCCTACACCTACACTACCCATATAACCTTCCGGTGATAAGATAAACAGTTATCGTAAACTGATGGTTTAAGTACCTAGTTACTAATATCGCTCTTAGTACTTCAATTACTTCTGTGATTTCTTTTAAAATATGGAATTATACTGGTCTGCAAAATCCTGTAGAAAATTGGATTTTACTATTTCAATATACTGTGAAGTCAGTATTATATAATAGTAAATTCAGTAGATTTACTGAGTACATTCAGAGTAGGTACATGTTGAATCAATCCAGGAAGTGTTCGCGTAAATTTACATAGGTACCTATACCCACTAATTAACACATTTTTTTCTAAATACTTATAGGAGATTTCAGCACAATATGTTCTGTTTATGCCTAATTATTTTTTGTTGTCGAATTTTGCTTATTATATTTTTATTATAAAATTTTTTTTAATTTAGTTTTTTTTAATATTATTATTAAAACAATACGCATGTTTATTGTATATTATACAATAAACATTCATATACTTCCATTTAAACACCAAAAAATAATTAATTCCATCGGCCCATACAACTTGAACCACTGTGCGGCGTGTCCATGCGCGATAGCCCTAATCGTGTTATTTATATAGGGCAGCGCGCGTGTCTATGGAGAACCTGCAAAAGGCGCTGAAGAAGATGGACAACGACATCCGCGCGCTGGAGACCGACCTGAACAATTCGCGCGTGCAGCAGAGCCCCGACGACCTCTTCACTGACACTATGAGCGTATCCTTTACAATAACGTACAGTTTAACTTGTTTTTCGTATTTTTATTCGCCGATAGGCTACTTGACCGATTTTTTTTGTCCTAAACGATTAATAAGTAATTATTGTTCCGTTACCCAAAAAAAATAGAATATTATTTTAAAACCATAAAAACCCACAAAAGTTTAATTGACAGCTCTGGAAGAAAATATTATGAGAAACGTGGATTTAAATCTAATTATATAAAAGTTTTAGGAAATTCTTAGAAACTGTTCTCGAAGTATAGATACCGTAGAACACGGTAATTGCCTAACGGTAATTTAAAAATAATTGTAATAAATAATAGTATTGGCAACACTCGGTATAATAGTATTGGCAACACTCGGTACGTAACAAATTCTCGTACAGCTAGTGGCAGAAAAGAGAACTAAGATCTGGTCCTATTATTGTGTATACATATAATGCAATGTGCAGGCTTGGGGAGTCCAAGGAAAGATGTTGTTCTCACGAATAACGTTTATTAACTCTCTCTTAATACGCTAACAATTCAATATATAGGTAGGGAGGTGACACACACACACTACAATAACTACTATGGAAAAAGCTATACCGTTCGGACTCCTGGTATCCCTACTTCGTGACTATTACTATGACGTAACATCATGGCCGATAGCACGTGTTTTTGTCAGTTCAAATAAAAAATATATTTTTCAAATTAAGTTTATTTATTGATCTTTTATTTCATGTTTTGTTACTATATCACAGTTTTTTCTTATCTATATTACGTTTTTCTAAGCCAAGTACTAAAGGAAATACTCATTCAATGTAGAAATTAAGTATGAGTCAAGTAGCCAATTGCATTTATCGACTCTAGTCAAAACATTATACAGTTTTCTATACTCTGATTTATAATCTTAGTGAGTAGAATTAATTCATCTTTTGTTTTATCAATAGTAGACACTTTGGCTATCAATTTATAACTCTTGAAATTTATAAATTGGAACATATATATGTGTCAAGATGGGCATTAAAAAAACTGCCCGATTTGTAGCCAGCTATGACGTTTACCATTTTTTTCAAAATAAAGGTTTATTAGATTTTATAAATTCTATTTCATATTACGGGATCGTTTACTCCTTCTTTAAAAATTAAGTTTTCTGAGATTTTACAACTACTAACTAATAATGGTATATCGCACTCGGTATAATATACAAAGAGGCTGTTACAAGTTTAAATTCCTGAACACAGTTAATTAGAATTTCGCCAAAGAAGCGAGGGAACAGTGCGATCTGCTGCACTCGATGTTCAAGAAGATGGAGCTGTTGTACGGCGAGCTGGCGGAGTACTACGTGTTCGACCCGCACAAGTATACGCTGGAGGAGTTCTTCTCGGACATAAAGACTTTCAAGGACTCGTTTGCGGTAAACAGTAACACTTATAGTTAAATATAATTTATTTATATATTTATTTTTGGATTATTAAGATCCCTGCTCGCTAGATGCTTTAATCATTAACATAGTACTTTTTGTGATTACAATTTTAAAACCGAAATTATTGATCCGTTTTGATATGCTTTCATTCTTCCGTAACATGAAGAAAAGGGACAAAATCACTTGGCGTTGGCATTAAAAATAGTGTCAATGACGCCTTGTCGGATTGGGATCGCCTACGTCATTTACTGTCTGTTTATAAATGTAATATTTATACGTATGTAAATGTTTATTTAATATTAATTCATCACTATCAGAGTGCGTACCAAGAGAACGTGGTCGCCCGCGAGACGGAGGAGCGCGCGCGGCGGGCCCGGGACGCGCGCGCCGCCGCCGAGCGCGAGCGCCGCGACCGCCAGCACCGCTACAAGCAGTTCGTCGACATGGACCACGCGCAGGAGGGCGTCATGGACAGGTGCGTGTTTAGTATTGATACACTATCAGAGCGTGTACCGAGAGAACGTGGTCGCCCGCGAGACGGAGGAGCGCCGAGCGCGAGCGCCACGACATGGACCACGCACAGGAGGGGGTCATGGACATGTGCGTGTGCGTGTTTTCGTTGTCAATAACTTGAAAAAAAAAAAAAAAAACTTTGGTAATATTATGTTTCATTTACGACTGCTGATGTGGAATGATAGGGAAGCATTTTTAAAAAATTATTATATACCTTAAATTTATTATAAAACTTAACATTAAATGGGATTAAATAACATTTCATCCCATTTAAGGTTGATTTCGATGGCGGGCAAAATAATTTAGGCTAAAACTGGCGGTGCATAACCCTCCACCGTGGGGTTTTTTTTGAGATTTCAAAAATTTAAATATTACAATGAAAGTTATGCTTCGTTATGTAATGAATGCATAACGAGAATAGATCAAGAAGGGGAGATAACGGGTTTTAAAAAACATATTTATCTATTTACAGTTTGATGGAAGCCCTACAGAGTGGATCCGCGTTCAGTAGAGAGAGGCCGCGGAAGAAAGCGAACCCGAGAGTGGCCGGAGGTAAGATATTGTTGCCAAACATTAAGGTACTATGTCTGAAATAATGACGCTCTAAATAAGGTTCAGTTTGTTACACTAGAAAATTACTGGCATCTTTTGAGGATTAGCTTTTGAGCGTTGCTACGAATTAATATAATTTGTTATGCGACTAAAGACCGAACTTAGACACTATTGATTATTTATACAAGGAGTCACTTAGCACAAGATTTTGACAGAAACTGTATGGAAATGTCAAAGTCTACTTAGTAGCTTCATATGTTAGCGTAAAAGTCTCTGAGTGTGGTCGAGAGAGTCCAATAAAAGAGCCTTAAATTTTTTTCCGTCTTAAACAAGGCACAGTCATGCACAGTCATCACGTGAATATTTTGTTAAATAGAACTTCTAAATTAGTCTCACAAAATCAAGCAACTTACGACCTGTTGCTACACTTTCACAAGTTGTACGTAACTTTCACAAGTTGTACGTAATCGGAACATCACAATTTTTTTCACAAGTCCACAAACACTGCTCACTATGTTGCGAATTTTCCAAAATTTTACTTCACAACTTACCAGTCTCACCACCTATGTGAAACCACAAATAGTGAAACAGTTGAATTTTGCACGCACACCTTAGAGGACTTAAGTGATGAGGAGCAGGGCTTGGTGCAAGTCATTTTGCACCGTATTGCAGGTAACACACTCCTCATTTCACAATGCCTACTATTTTTGTTGCAATATCGATGAGGCGCATGATGTAAGTGCCATATAGTTGCTATAGAGTGTGGTGTTTACTATACGTTCAAAATAATAAAACTACCCACATTTTTATATACGTGATTTAAGTTTTTTTGTCGCCTCAAATACGTCACGTTTTGTAGGTCATTTACATTCAATTGACACTATATTATGTTGAAAACAGAAGCGGAGTTGTCAAAGCGTAGTTACCGCCCGCGCCGAGCGTCGCCGCCCAAACCCGAGCGCTACCGACAAGTTATTATTGTGATCCATAATACTTGCTATGTGACGCATAAGGGTTTTGTTATATATATAGATTATTGACACAGAATCCAACCCACCAAAAGAGATGGCCTAGAAATGTATGAGGCGTGGGCCAGCACTATGTACACTATATGTAATTATAGCTACATAATATAGTAACTGTTTCCTATTCTTTATTTTATTTCACTTCGTTTCAATGTACATTTAAAATAACTTCGTCAAGTAGAGCAACACAACGTAAAATAAAATATGGCGGATTAGATCAGAATTATCCAAAGAGTGTCATTTTGACAATGACAAAGAAAGACGTATGACGTTCAAGAAGACGTCTCTTCCTAAAACTGTCAACTACGTCAAAAGTCAAGTCAAAACATATGTCATGGCCGCCCTAAAAATAGTGTTCTCGCAATAAAAAACTCTTCAAATAATATTTTTGTACGCATGTACCCTTCTTAAAATTATTTTTTTGTATTTTTAAGAAATTTCCATTTTTTTTCTATTTACCTATGTAGTGTACATAGAGCGGGCCCAAAATAAAAAATCTCTGTTGATCGTGAAAATACAATTCAATGACGATTAAAAGAAGTGATGGTAATGTGTTGTTGATATAGTGTGACGTCACAACTTTGTAAAAAGTGCCTCACATAAAAGTATTATGAGCTTTTCGGTGTTCTACCTAATTTGCTTATTCTTTTGACTCGGCTTTATTCGGTCGTCTCTCCTACATCTTATATTAAAACTTTTCTATAATAATACAGGTGTAGTTGTGTACAAGTTTGTCGTAGTTTTGATGTAATTTTTTTACGAAACTTTTTTTTTTAACCAAAGGCAAAATTTTAAATCTGTAAAACTTTTTATAATCATTTCTTATAATATCCATGAAGCCTTCTACATCTTTCTATCATTATAACTGGAATATATATTAATTTAATTATATTTCGATACTCTAACTAATACTTTATTGCTTTAGATGTTGTTTGATAATAATTATTATGTAGGTTTGTTATGTTGAACAAAAATGGAAGTATTCTTATATTATGACCTTACTCGTTTATTATTTACTATAGTGCTATCTCACTCATGCATAGTCAGTGTGTGTGTATCGGAGAGGGATTCCCCCTGTCCGGATCAGTATGTAATCTCACACTCACACGTATTGAATGTGAGTGAGACAGCATGCGCCTATAATATAACTTGGTGTCGTGTTGCAGCTGAGAGACGCGCTCAGCTGAACCGGTCGCGCTCGCGGTCGGGGCTGACCGGCGCGCTCACCACACGGGAGCTGACCAAGTAAGTCTACTGCTTACTCTTTTCTTATAAAAAAAAATATGGTGCAGTGCGAGTGCGAATCGGACTCGCGCACGAAGTGTTCCGTACAAAACGGCTAAAAGTTCACGTTTGCTGTATGCGAGCTACACTTGAATAATTTTAAATCTTACGGTCAATTCTGCTAAATAAAATCTGCATTAATACAATTACAATCAAGTCTCGATACGCTAAAACTGCCAAACGGTATTCTCGTAAACGTCAAATCAACGTGTAACACGCTCTGATTGGTCGAAACTTCATAAGTTTACGATAGCATGTCGCTTTACTTATAATAAAATCAAAGTACAATGAAATTCTACTTTAAATACGAGAATTGAGGTTCTGTTTTTAGTATTGTTATAGCGGCAACAGAAATATAATATTTTCCGTGTAAATTTCATCTCTCTAGCTATCACATTTCATGAGATACAGCCTAGTAACTGGCGGACGGATGGACATACATACAGACAGACAGCGAAGTCTCAGTAATAAGGTCCCGTTTTTACCCTTTGGGTACGGAACCCTAAAAAGGATAAGTTTTTTGCATTTTAGAAAGCTCTGGAGATTATGTACTGTAGCAGCTTAAAACTTTCACGCAAGCACTTCGAACTTTTAAAAAAGATATTCGGATCATGGGCGTAGCCAAGTTTCAGTTTCGGGGGGATTCATTAAATAACCAGGGCCGTCTTAACCTATCAGAGGCGCTGGGCACATTAGAATATATATTTTTTTTGTTTTTATCTGTTTAAGTTTTAAACCCTGAAAGACTGTGTAATTCGGAAAAATACAAATATCTATTGTCTAAAACTAAAATTCAGTACTAAAATTTATAATACAGTTTTGAAGCCAAAAACGAGCGAGCGAAGCGAGCGAGTAATTTATTTTTCCAATTTTACAGGTTCAAACGTTCAAATCGGTTCAAACGTTAAACTAAAATATAAACACTGAATAACGGTGAACTTCGGAAAAATACCATAAAATCAACCATCTAAAACAGAACATCGGTAATATAATGGCCTTTATGTGAACCGCGAGCGAGCGAAGCGAGCAAACAAATTTTCTTCCTATTTAATAGGTTAAATCTGTTCTTTAAACCCTAAAATACTGTGGAAATAGGATCATTTTTTAATATACATTAGAATAATGGGCGCCCATTTTTTTTCGTTTTCACCTGTTTAAGCACAGTCTTTCACGGTTTAATCTGGTTTAAGGGAAAAATATCATAAAATGAACCGGCTGAAATAGAACATCGCTACTAAATAATGTAACATGTTCTTTATGTTAAACGCGAGCGAGCGAAGCAAGCGAGCAAATTTTTTTTTCGTATTTAATAGGTGAAATCTGTTCAAATTTTGAACCCTAAAAAACTGTGAAAATAGGATTATTTTGTAATTTAAATTAAAGTAAAATTAGTGTAATTTCTGATGTTGCAAAATAGATGACAAATAACTTATTATGTTAGGTTTGTCATAGGGTTTGAACCCCCTAAACCACCTGGGGGCCACGCCCATGATTCGGCTAGTGTCGGTTTTGTAGAGCGATTCCTCTTACGCAGCAAATCAGTTAGCTCAGCTCAACGCGCTACTCATTACTCTTTTGGTAGTCGTGTATGTATTCTTGTTCCACGTGCGTAGCGCTTAAGCTACTAATCCGATAAAAAAAAATAGGTGTCAATAGATTGGTAATAGTAGCCCGGGTAACATATAATGCTATATAATTGACGTAGTCGGGTTTTATATTGATTTAGATAATGCTGCTACAAAGCCTCACGACTTACACGATCCGAACTCTCTTTTCAAAAGCCGATGTGTATTTTGTCGCATATTTGTACATAGTATTTTGTATGAACTCTATGTATTTAAAATATTAGTGTATTTAAATTAAGCATACATTTTAAAATGATTCACAAACTATTATTTTTTTTCCAGTGAGTTGCTGAGTAACGCGTGATAGCTTTAACAGTGATATTAGCAGTTTATTTATAGTTATATTCGTTTGTAAGTAAATTAACATGCGACAGTGATAGATTTTGTATTCGAGGGCATTTTTGTATGAGATTAATCGGTGTTTTATACTGTTAGACTTGTAATATATTTAGGGCCTAAGCTAAGTGATATTTTTGTTATTTTATTAATGTGGGCCAATAAATAATAATAAACATCAATTTTAAGGTGAACGCGCACATATACGTGCCGGAGGAGCCGCACGCTCCGAAGTCATCGAATTTTATAAATCTTTGTATGAAATCGTATGCAACGCCGCGCTATCCGCGCCGCAGGAATCGATTCCTGCGCGTATAGGTGCGCGTTCACCTTTAGCCAGCTGGGTAGGGTGACTGTACTTTGACTGAACTTTTTCTTATAGATGTTTTGGCACTGGAAATTAGAAATATTGTTAAATTAAGTGACGCTCGAGCCACATGCTGTCCTTGTCGTTTCGGCTAGCAGAGACAGTGATAGCTGTGAATAGGAGGGCTCATCGTTTTGATTATTAGTGGTTCAGTGTTCGGGCGTAAGCTAATTTCGCAGTGGGTGCTTTATTTGGGAACATTTTTTTGGCGCATGAGCAGTATACATGCGCAATACTTCTGCGCATAATTTTGCGAATGTCAAAAATTTCGGCGCCTTTATTAAAAATGCGTATTGCGCGCGCACATCTTAGTGCGCATGCGACAAAAAAAAATCCCAAAGAACGCAGCCAGTGAGCAGTGACAGCAGCGACGAAGCGCACCGGCGGGAGCCATAGTCACCGCTTGTCAGAAATGCACTCCTGTCAAGCGGTGACAATGGCTGTGTCCTGCGAAAAATAGCGCTAACAAAAAACGTAAGCAAAATGGCGGATTATGTTAGCAGTATCAGCAGCAGCAGTGTACTGGCCGATAATGTTTTTTTTCTTTAGCGCTAGCAAGCGCTAACGCGCGTTTTTTCCGCGTAACACAGCCAATATTAATAATAATAAAAAATAATAATAAAAAAATATTTTATTTCTCCCACAACAAGTATAACAATACAACGTTAGTTTCGAAGTTGAGTTGCACTTGCAATGTGGGAGACAGGAGTCCAAACTAGGTTACCCTTTGTCTTGGAACTCCTGGATTCCCCTCTCAACTGCCAATGTCGCCCGCCTGCGCTCGTCGCCGCTGCCGTCACTGCCCGCCGCCACAAAATTCGAAGCACCGACTGTATAAGTACTTCATCGAAGATCACCCTAAAGCACCGGTTGTATATATCTGAAGACGTCTTCCTTTGTAATAGGAACTGCTATGAATGGTTTAAATATTTACATTGTAAAAATGGCTTAGTAAACATTTTATAGACATTGATCACAATTTTTACATTTATAAACTGTAAAACGATTGCCAACCATTAGTACTTAAATGCCCCAACGGGCGTGGAGTTGAGTGAGTAGAGTACCAGCGCCAGTATGCATTACCCCCCTTACTAATAAATGCTGTATAAGCTTTGAATAGTTATACAGTGTTTTGTTTCCTTCTATCGAATTAAACATGTCACTTGTGTGACGGGAACAAAACACTGTATAAATATTCAAAGCTTATACAGCGTTTATTAGTAAGGGGGTAAATGTCTTTAGGTTGGGTTATAACTTTTACAGACTTTTCTAACTTCTACATTTGTTGCAACTTCACTCATAATAATTATATAAGTTCGTCTTGTGCGTCTATTCACTCAAAACTTTGCCGAATGTTATTATATGTGTGTAATTTACACAAGTAGTTAGAGATAATATATTTATTGTGCCTTTTTTTATTACATCAAATGCAAAATATAGTTTCAAGTTTTCATTACATACTACACAAATATAATAACAAAAAAATGTAGTGTAAGTGTTAATTTTTACTGTAATAAACTATTTACGTTGTACATAATTTTTTAAACGATCTGCAAAATTAAAAGTCGCGAAAGAAAGCATTGTATACGCAAAACTACTTTTAGCGTATTTTGTTTTGTAAATGTTTTGTTATTATTTCTTAAGAAGATCTAATAATAATAAAAATGTTTCTAAATATGAGATTAAATAACTATTTAACGAATCCGAAAGTCGAAGAGAATGCTAATGTAAAGAACGTGGAGCTGAAAATTCTTTAACTTTAGTCCGCAAATGGGTCAATCTCCAAAAATCTGTATTTTGTAACGACCTAAATGACGTTAAGGTTTTTGTTCACTTTCCGGAATTTTATCCATGCCATATGTCAGCCACTTTATTACTTATAAACCCTATGTATATGTCACCGTAAAATTGTAAAAATCGTTAGATTGTAATATTACTAGAGATATAAAATGTCGACAGATTGTCAAATAAAAATTTCTTCTTAAATTTCAAATAAATACCCCTTTCCCCCTTCCCCCGGACATTCATCTCTCCTGTCCGGATTACAGCGTACACCGTAGAAGCGCGGGTCCGGGTTAGCGAGGCTCTACTGTCCTAATAAGGGCATTATAAGTAAGAAATGGACGATAAAATTCCGTGTAGTGCATATAATACCTAACGCTATGAGTAGTTTCAAAATACCTATTGATTCAAGGATTGGCCCAAATACCGAAATTTAGTAATAGTGTTGTATGTATATTTTAGTTATCTCTTATTGTACGCTTTTAAATGTTTTTATAAAAGTTCAAGTATTTATACTAATAGATAAATCAACGAATTTTTTTACACTTGTTTTGATGACGCTGTCCACATTGAAAGCTCAAATATGCGTAGGATTTTTTATTGTATACCTATTAAATATGTTTTTTTTTTTATAAAAACAAGGTAGTTAACAAGTACCTATGCGTCGTAATTTTGGCTGTAAGGTAAGGCAATTTTGGCAAATTTTAGTTTGTTACATATTATATAAGAGTGTATTAATTGAATAACTTCGCAATCTATATGTCTGGCTATTAACTATTAAAAAAAATAAAACTAATTCAAATACCATTTACAGTTTTATAAATACGTGTAGCGTAACCTATCGAGTTGTTTCAAATATTAACGGTTTCTCACTATGACTTCTTACGGAACTTAGGCTAGTAGTAGAATTTTTTTACGATACATACGAGCTATAGTAATCGTCCATTTTACCTCCGCTCACGCACAAACACATCGAATGACGGTGTAATAATTACAAATTACAATATTTCTTAATATACAAATTTTAGCATACAGTTTATATCTGACAGTAGGTTTATTAGATTCTAGATTCTTATAAAAGTCTATTTTGTAATTTTAAAATAATTTATCTACCAAGCTACACTTTCGTATTATACATTTTTAATATAAAATTTAAGAATAAATAAATAACAAAGAAAAGCTAGAAAGATACGAGTATTATAGCTTTCGCCCGTTCGCACCCTTGAAGAACGTTCCATTTTAACCTTTCATCCTAATTCAGTAACTATCAAAGTTATTATAATATTATCGTTAGGGAGTCAAGTGTCATTAAGTTATTTTGTTCCATTGTTTTAGCTTAATATACTCAATATTGTATTATTGTAGATTATGTAAAGTTTCTTTTTAACTAAAGCCTTATTATATATTGTAGCTTCGTCCGTATACATATTTAATATGTAAATATATTTTTGTAAAATGTTAAAATTTCCATTTAATTAAAATGTTTTTTTATTTATTTCATTTTTTTATTTAAACAACCTGTAAACTTTGCAGTATTCAGTTAATTTAAAGCTTAGATTTGTCACACAAAATAATAAAATGTTGAAACATTAATTTAAATAGTTCTTTCAAGTTATTTTTAATTAATAAACAAAATCAAAAATAAGACGCTTTTGTATGTACTACCGAACAAGTTCCCGCTCGACCAGGCATAAGATGAAAATCTCTCAAAAGCGACGTTGAATAGTGGGCTCGCAAACATACTCACGTGTAAATATGTAGTTCAACCTTATCTGCAGTCGTTGCGGTTACTTCCTTTGCGTTTAAATATTTTGAGGCCCCCTAGTGCAAAAGTGAATGTTTAGAGACTGGTCGAGCGGGAACTTTGTCGGTGGTACATGCAATCATTTCGAATAATTAAACAACTATTATAATACAATAATTATTAATTGGGATAATTTGATTAACCCCTGTTATAATTAAGGATAATATAAGAGTTTACAAAAGTTTTGAATATAAAAACGAATTTCTGTAACAAACTCACATTCACGTTTTTACTGTTACTATGTTTACAGACTCCAGAATATTTCAGAATATTAGCGTCAGTGTTTGCGGATATTACAACGCTCGGTGCTTAATTGTCCACACTCTATTTGACGTGTAGCGGAGAGTTGAGTAATGGTGGTCGCGCGGGCGGCGCGGGCGGTGCGGGAAGCGGGGGCGGGGGCGGGGCCAATGGCGGCGCACCGCGCTGGCAGCAGCACAAAACGGGAGGAGACAGTGATGGGACCGTTATGACTTATGTGTGAGTAGCGATGTGAGGTGGAGCTCCGTGGCCCAGTGGGTAGACCGTTTGATTCACAGTGCAGGTTAGATTCCCAGGTTGTGGCGTGTACCAATGAGATTTTTTAGATCTCAAGTAAGTTTATATTATACGGCCGCTCTAACGATGAAGGAAAACATCGTGAGGAAACCCATACACGGTTGACGTCAAGTGACGTGACGAAGACGTGACTGGTCAAGTCATTCCTCTGGACTAGGCTGACTATGTTGCGAGAATGCCGTATATTATGCTTAGGCAACCATACGACATTTAGAGCCGACTGTCCCAGACGCTACAGTATTTCAAGAGTGGTTACTTCGCTCGGAGAATACTCTTAAGAGTATAAATCATCCAATAACGGATGAAAAGGGCTAAGTGATGAAGAGAATATGGAAACAAATTGTTATGCTGTTTCTATGGCAACGAAAATTTAGCCCGGTTGCAAGTGCTCGTGCCCTTTGCTTTCTTCTCGTTCTACATTATGTACGGTCGTGTACACCGGCGGTGTACCTACACCACTTGAACCTTATAGTCACACAAATAAGGTCGGAATGTGGTACACCGTTTGTCGACGATTGTACCTACATTACTATGTTCAGTAACTCGCATGTCTAATTTAACTGAGTTTAGTTTGTAATTGTGCCAATATAACGGGGACATTGTTAACACAATATATTCAGAGCCGACTATAGTATAAACGAGCTTATGAATGAGAGTCGAGAAAGCTCCTCGTCTTTTTTCACCTTGGAAATAGATCTTTTGTGTACGCATTCCAATCGCATTTTCGTTTTGTAGCGTTTTGTTCGGATGCAAGACATTCAATACATTGCATTCATTGCATAGTTTTTCTTTCAATGCGTGCGTATTACGTGCTTCGATGGTTATAGGTAGCCTGGTTTAGGTGTCAGTTAAAGTTTGACGTACTCTAGGATTATTAACCTTTCATTTATTAATCACAATAATATCTTAAAGGACAATGCTCAACAAGTACGGGAAAAAAACCCAGAGTGAACAGATACAGGCTGTAGTTGAAAACGTTATTGATATTTAGTGGAACACTTTTGTAAATATTTTACTATTAAATTCGATGGCTAAGTATGTGATATTGCTATTTGATTTTAATAGGGGCGATTTTTTCGAGTATGGAAAATACTCATGTCATGGGATACTCATCCCAACTTACCTGTCCGGTAGTTGTGGTATAGTATACGGGTATGCGACCCCGGCTTCCCTAGCTATTACTGTCCTTCCCTTGCCCTCCTGGGCGGTAATATCCTACATTTCCTATTTCCCACTCTAACTTACCAATCTTCCTTTCCACACCACCCATCCTTCCCTTTCCCTATTCCTACCAATCCGTGGAAACGCAATGGATAATCATAAAAATAATTTAATTATCCAAAATGGCGGCGATGTGGTTCACCACCCGTCACGTCTCGTTTCTCGCGGAGGTGAAAAGCGGACCATGGAGAGCCGCTTCGCTACATTGAATGTAAGACGAGGAATGGATGGTAAGAATGAAAGTGAACGAAGCGAAACGAGTACGTTAGGATCGTAGCAAGTGGCAAAAAGTGGTCTCTGCCTACCCCTTTACGGGAAAAAGGCGTGATTATATGTATGTATGTATGTAAAATATCGTTGATTTCGGCTCATCAAGTCACGTAAATATATTATTTAATAATTCACTTATTTTCTGGTGCCAAAAGTAACAATAGGAATATTTAATATTATAATAATTCTTAATTCACATAAAGTTTTAAATAAACGAAACATAATTAATGTTTTTTAATATACATTTAATATTTACAAATACAATTTTTAATCATTTGGGAATATACCCAGTCCCGGTAGTGCTTATGCAGAATTATCGCGTAGCACTTGCTTTTGCACCGACAACTATTTTGGGTACCTACTTATAAAATAATAATGCCGTTTGAAGTTATTATTATTATATTAATTATCTATTATTATATTCATTATCTTACATAGATTCATACATTTTTTACATCTGGTGTGACATTGTCAAGTGTAAATGCGGGATGTAAAAAAGAAGGTTCGTATCGAGCCTATCCCATATAACATATAACACTTAAAACGTGGCTGCAACTTCCCAACGTCCTCGTCCCATGGATGGGTCCCGCTCTGGTTATAAAGGAATGTACGCTACAATGAATTTTAACACACGTACTCACTAGAAATAGCTTAAACGTGTTTGGCAGTGCTTATCACTATCATGCGATAGTGAAAAGAGTGCTTAAGTGAGAAAGAGAAAGATAGAATATGGCTTACTAAGAACCTGTTCGAACTCCTTGGAATTCGTGATAGTAATAATTGTGCACTTTTTTAAGTTACTTGTATTTTCATTTCATGCTAAAACGTGTATTTATCCTATTTTTTAACATAGATACTTATTGTTGCTTTTATATCTTGGAATAGTGAGTAGCGTTATTAAATAACATTTTTATTTACTTTACATACAATAGTAAACTCAAACAACGATATTTTCTCTACTCGAGAAAAATACCCCTAGTGAAAACAAATAGCAATATCACATACTTAGCCATCGAATTTAATAGTAAAATATTTACAAAAGTGTTTCACTAAATATCAATACCGTTTTCAACTACAGCCTGTATCTGTTCACTCTGGGTTTTTTTTGAGCATTGTCCTTTCTAGAATTATTAAAAATATAAAAGTGGAACAACCAGTGGCGTAGCGTGGGTATCTGCCGCCCGGGGCGGACGTCAATTTTGCCGCCCCCTTACTTAGGTTTTGCCTCCCCTTTACTTAGGTTTTGCCGCCCCCTTAAAAGTGCCGCCCGGGGCGGGCCGCCCCCCCCCCCGCTCCTACTACGCTACGCCACTGGGAACAACAACCAGCTAGCAGGTTAGAGTTCGTATTTACATTGGTAAGGGTACGCAACCGTTGGAAACTATTAGGTACCTAATTCACTATTTTATTTGCAAGTATGTATTACAAACGAAATGACGTAATTTCTCTATTTTCATTAGTTTTTGTTTATATTTTCGTACAGCATATTGCACTAGTGACTAGACAATGACACTGAATTTAGAAGCGTATCGTGACCAACTTCGCCGTGGACGGATTTGCGCATCTACTCAGATCAGGCTACCTGAGCGCCTGCACACACTTGGCAAGCGAACATAGTTACGGGATTATGGTCCGATAGTCGGAGTAAAACGCCAGTTTCCTCTGAGGGAGTTTATTTGCTACGAATTTCCACACCAACACAGGTCCAACTGGTCGAAATGTCCAAATCGCAAGCAGTCGTAGGTAATCGTAATTCGTAGCCGGAGTCGTAAAGAGTAAATCGCACAACTCATTGAAAATGAAAAATGAAAATGAAATTTTTTATTTCCAAATAAAACTTAACAAGCTATTTTCGGAAAGTCAACAAAAAAGCTACCACCACTTTAGGTACCTATCGAAGCGCCCGCGCCGTAACAATATTTTCTAATTTCTTATTCTCCGGCGTACCTCCGAGACTGTCCATCCCCGTAGATCCCGTTCTCGGAGTATCTAATCTATCAAACAATTAGGCAGAGAAGGCGGGCAGCACCACGAGCACGTCGCCAAGCCACGCCCTCGATTTGTATGAATTGTACGCTTGCATGCGCAATTTAAAATAATTAAATTTATTGTATAAAATCAGTAAAACGAAAATATATCTATTACATAATATGTTTCTTTAATTTAAATATTTAAAGCTTTCAAAGCTTTAAATACCAAAAACATTTGAATACCACAGTAACAGTAACAAGAACTTTTTGTTGATTCTAGAAAGTGTAAAATAATATATATGGACGCTTTACATCACGTCAGTCTGGCTCTGGAGTCTGGAAGAACTAGTGTTAAGGGGACTAGACAACGGGAAGTATATTTAATACTATACATATTATATTAAAGATTTTTATTAAATTATGCGCATATTAACATCACATCCATACATAATACCCGTAATATCCGGCTTCGGCGACACAGAGGCGTCAAAAGTATAAACTAAAAGAGCTGTGCGTATATTTTTTTATTTTTCATTTAACATGTGAAATGTTGTTTTAATTTTGTTGTGTAGCTGTAGCCGTGTTATCGGCGTCTGTACGTTGATTCATGTTCCGATCGCCTACGCTAACCTTTCCTCGCTCCAGATTGGCAAGCGATATAATATGATTAAATATTCACCTAAAATAAAACTGACATGAGCCAACACCTACTTCTGTTTGTTAATTTTAGACCGCCGTTCTCTTAGGTGCGCAAAACCAATCAATTGTAAAGTAGGAATTTACTAAAAGTTTCCTGTATCGGAAGAGATATAGAGAAAAATATTGGATATCTAGAGAGAAGAGAAAAAAATATTGGATCAGTCCCGACTTCCCGAGTCTTCTGTCAGCAATGAGAGTGACTTTGGAACTAATTATGTCTTAAAAAAGCTCCGTAATGTATCTCGGCAATTTTTTTCAGTATATAGAACCTTCAACCTTATTTAATTTACAAAAAGTAGCAAACAATCGGTCATTCTGATACGCAATTTTTTGTTAAATGAAAATCCTTGATCCTATTTTAAAGTAATTTACTCAAGAAATACAAACTAGTGAGCAAAATAATTTACTAAGTATACCTAAATAAGATACAAGTATTTATATTATACCTATTAATATTAAACTATATACTTACATTATCGACAAAGTTCCTGCTCGACCAGTTTCTAAATATTTCCCATACACTAGGATGCCTTAAAATATTTAAACACAAAGCAACTGACCGCATCGACTACATACGTGGTTGAACTACGTATTTACATGCGATTCAAAGACGCTTTTCATTTTATGCCTGTTCGAGCGGCAACTTCTTCGATAGTACGTATACTATTATTATTACAACAACAAAATTACTGAGCTTGCGCCTTTAATGATTGCACAAAGAATAAACTAGACAAAGAACAGAAGGAGATTTCTAAATAAAGTATAATGAAGTATTTAAACAATACTTCTTTTTTTTTTCACCACCCGAGTTTCTTTTTCGTAGTCTAAATAAAGTTTTACTCTAAACACGTACCCACAAGAAATACGGTGTACATTTAAGGCCTGCTTCACAATTTTCTAAGTGTCGGATAGCTTATTCGGAAGTTTAATTAATCTGGCTGACACTTATCTGTAGATTGTGAAAAAGTTAGAGTCATTTTATGTATTTTTTTACAGAGTTAACATTAATTTGAGCTACGTGAAACGTATGTTTAATTTTATACATTTTAGGCATTACAATCACAAATACGCTTGAGCACGGTCGATGTTGTGCCATCATATTAACAACAAAAGCCTATGCAGTAATCGAACCAACTCTCGGACGGTTTTCGAGAAGATTCTGCAGATCGGACGGACGTAACAGGCGCAGTAAGGAACATTCGTCACGCAGGGTCGGCGGTAGCAAGGGCCTGCACGATGCCCCGCAGCCGAGCCAAGCTGTTGAGTCCGTACCCGCTTGGCTCACCTAGGGAAAGGGTAATTATTAGGTATGCAAATACTTGGAAATTGTGAAAGAATTTTGTAACACTTATTAGAAGGTCAGGGGTCCCCAAACACACCCGCCTTTTGGAAAAAAAAATTAGCTAGGTACGTCTCGAAAAGCCAAAGTGGGCATCGAAATAAGAAAATTTAACAAACAATAAAATATTAAATTAGTAGATATGTTCATTTTTAAAGTCAAAAGTAACATACCGACACCACTCCTGAATCTCTGTTTTAAAATATTGTTAAAACAGGCACACAATAACAATAATGGAATGCGGCCTCATTTTTATAGAAAAATAAGTAATTATATAAATAAACGTATAAATAATATTATAGACGACTAGCTTTTGCCCGCGGCTTCGCCCGCGTAAATACATTATCCCGCGGGAACACTAGTTTTTCGGGATAAAATATATCCTATGTCCTTTCCCGGGATCCAAAGTATGTCTATACCAAATTTCATAAAAATCGGTCCAGCGGTTAAAGCGTGAAGAGGTAACAGACAGACAGACATACTTTCGCATTTATAATATTATAGTAAAGATTGCGTAAATGGTAGCCCATTTGCTATTTTAATTCTTTTGTGATAGAAGATCATAAAACTTACCATTGAAGAACGGTTTGTCCTTATCAACGTTGGTAGTTCGCGAGTCCTTTTCGCCGTGTGAGCGCGGCGCGGGCGGCTCGGCGTAGCTCTTGTAGCTTTCCGACTCCAGCTGTAACAAACGAACATTGGTGTATCCTCGAAATATTGGCAGATAATGGCTGTGTTTCGAGCAAAATGGCGATTGTTGCGCTTGCTAGCGCTAAAGAAAAAAAAAACAGATTATCGGCCAGGACACGTTTGCTAACTTCAATATTGCTAACATAATCCGCCATTTTGTTAGCGCTATTTTCTGCGGAACCCAGCCAATATCTTCATTTTTATATAAAAAACCTAACCAAGAACATGTCAGGATATGTCTAAGGAGGGTTACGTGACTATCAACGCGCAATAGGTTTTCTTTTAATTACTTAAAAGTTATTGTCCAATTTCGTTCAAAATATTCCTAAATTTTCCTAAAAAGTTTTTAGCATGATCTATCAGAATGGAAACTTACAAGTTTCTATCTGCTATAGTTTAGAAATTCTGGGGGGAGGACCAACTCTCCAAAGTGGTTTGCACTTTGGAGGCCGATTACTCGAAAATGGTCGACTTTGTTAAAAAAGTATGTAACCTTGCCATTATTTTAAAATACCTATTCCTCGATACCACACACGATGGGGTAGAATGAAAAAATATTTCATCCTCACTTTACATAAATATTGAGAGCCACTCCTAAAATATAAAGTTGTCTTAACCAAACTTGGAAACAACATTTTTTGTTGTTCTAATGCGGGAATCGCACCCACGACCTCTGAGTCGACAGCCAATAGACTAACCACTAGACTACGGAGGCCGTTAAAAAGGTCTACGCATACGTAGGTATCCCCTTATTAATAAAAATATTCACACCACGGATACGTTGATCCATGTTGCTGTCTTTATCTGATACGTTGGAAAACCAAAGAAAAGACATGTCAGAAAAAAGCAGTATATATTTTTATTAATAAGGTGGCTAATTTTATTAATGTAAAAGTATGTCATCTTCGTTCGAGTTACTTTGATACAATTTTTTACCCTCGTTTTCTCTCCTGTTAGGGGTTGATTTTTGCATAATATTTTCTTAGCAAACGCCCACATAATAAATTCAGCGCCATCCGTTCAGCTCAAACGATGTGTTGATAGATTACACAGTGAGGTGCTTTATATTTTTTATCGATGCAGTAGCGAGAAGTTACAATGATTAAAGCAATATTATATCTATCAGCGCGCGCTACCTCGCGTCGACACCTGATGACAAATTGGCGACAATGGACACCGGTTACGACGACATCTCACTAGCGGCAAGGAATATATTACCAACGTACAAGCGGCTATTTCGGATGATTTACCACCGCGTTTGATAACATATAGATTACGTGCGAATTGAAATATGCGGCCCGTCCGAAACGGCTTTTTATTGATGCACCATCGGACTCTACACGGAAAAGTGATTTGTCTAATTTTAAGTGGGAATGGTAATTTTAGTGACTAATAGTTGCATAGTAGCCGTAACACAAAATTGTTGGTTCTCATAATTCATATCTCTAATCTCGTATGCAGTACCAAAATTTTGTTTTTAGAAGTATATGTTTTAGAAGTGTAAAAACTAAGCCGGAGGTCGCGGGGTCGAATCCCGCCGAGGGAACATAGAGATTTATGTGTTCCTGGGTCATGAATGTGTATTAAATATGTATAATATAATAAAAATATATATGTCTAGTGTAAAAGTATTAAAATATACTTCCTGTTGTCTAATAGGTACTGTTAAACAATTAAAAACACTATTATCCAAATCACCAGTAATTTATTAGCTTTCAATTAACCAATACACATTACACAGTTCGAAAATTCAAACCGCTCTTTTCATCATTTTTGTATGATGCCATCCCGCCATGACATGACTCGAATCTAGGGAGGGGGCGCGTGAGTCGGTGTTTTAGGGTTGCGCCGCCTCCATTTGGTAATCGACGTATCAGTACTTACCTGTAACACAGCCACATTGACGTGGCGTGAAGTGCCCATAGACATAACTTGTAAAACTTTAGTTTTTGAAGTAGCGTGGTACCTAATGGAACTTTGGAAGCTCTTAAAGTTAAGAATATTTTCAATGAAACTTTCAGATGTAACATCTGAAAGTTTCGTAGTAGTTAGTTTAACTAGAAGTAGTAACTCGAAAAACTTTAAATGTGTTATTATAACAACATTTTCGTGGTAAAAAAGGACAAAATAATGTATATAAATTAATTATTATGAATGGGAGATATTATGTATAATAAAAATTTTATCTACATCCATCACCATTCACCACACAAGATTATCATCAGAATTTTAAATAAAAGATGCACATTAAAAACGCTTAAAATATATATCATCACATCACCCATTTTAGGTACCTATTCGAGAGCAAAGCTATATGTCGCAGCCATATGTGCTTTTACAGCATTTAAAATACGACTCTACAATTAATATCCCAAAGTCCCCAAAATAGTTCAAACAAAAGAGCTGCTGCCACTGCATCTGAGAGCAATCTGAAAAAAATATATCAGAGCCAATTAAAATAATTGAATCGGTCTGCGGTTGATTCCGTGTAAATCTATTCGCGGCGCGCGCACGTGCACAGATAAATAAAGCACGGACGCGTATTAATGGCGATTTAACATCGCGACATGACACTTTCCGCGGCTCCACACCTTAAATAAACAAAACAGACCCTGCCTATATTACGTTCTGAGTTATTTTACCTCTGACAGGACCTTTATGCCGACGACATTAGAATCACTATTCACTGCGTATCGCGCGCGGGTCTGTACAATACAGAATGTACTCGGCGAGTGGTGCCTAGCTACCTATGCTGTGCGCAGTGCTCGTGTCTCGTATGGTTTAGTAATTCTATGGACACACCGATAGCCCCTTAAGATGTGTAAACCCAACGTCGAACGTCCAACACCGCGATTATTAAGGTGTTTTCTATGAGTTTTTAGGACTCCGTAGTAAAAAGAACCCTTATATACTCTTGGTTAGGTTACTTCAATTAGATCCAGGCCCTAGTTGCATGAGGCTAATCAATATCTTTTTTAAATAACCATATCATAATCGTTCTACAGCCAATTGCTATATTATTATACATACTGCACGCTTAGCGTCACCACCACATATCATAATATACGTCCTGCACGCTTAGAATGACCACCATATCAAAATAGTTCTACAGTCAAATGCTATATTATACGTACTGCACGCTTAGCGTGACCACCATATCATAATAGCTCTATAGCCAATTGCTATATTATACGTACTGCACGCTTAGAATGACCACCATATCATAATAGTTCTACGGCCAATTGCTGTATTATACGTACTGCACACCTAGCGTGACCACGATATCATAATAGCTCTACGGCCAATTGCTGTATTATACGTATTGCACGCTTAGCGTGACCACCATATCATAATAGTTCTACGTTTGGAGTATGTCATATGCCTATTAATCTATCCACTAGATAGATCTAGATTAACTTAAACATATCAAATACAAAGCATAATAAAAGATCGCGATAGAGCTCAGGCTAAACGCGCTCAGGGGCATAAACAACACGCTGTCAGTTATTTGTCGCGCAGTTTGATACCGATCTCATACTACCGCAGAATAGGGGATCAGACTACATCTGAAATATTTAGTAGTTTATATTAAATAGTCCGCTTGCCTATTTATACATTCCACAAATAAACCGAGACGTTTTATTTGGATTGCAATTAATTGACGTCGCTCTCTCTTTGCGTTTTGTCTAACGGTCATTCTCCGATTCGGCGTTCTTTGCCTAATTACCGTAACATTTTTTATTTTTCACTGATTTGACTTAAACACATTAAAATATGAAGCAAATCAAAGATACGAATTCAATAATTAATGAGGCATGTAAAAATTAATGGTTGTTTTCTAGATAATGAAACTTAAAAATTTTATGACTATGGTAATTAGAAAAAAATATTATTTAATGTAACGGTAATTAGAAAATATCAAGTCTATGTAAAATATGATATAATGAAATGATAATAACACACATTAATATTTTGTACACATATAATTATAATTGAAGCGATAGAATTAACGATGCCTCTCATAACTATAACCTACCAATAGTAAAAACAGACACTTTATCATTGCTATAATTAAATAAAAATTTGACACATTTTTGACATTTCTTTTGGTTTTTGATACAAAACAGGGTTATTTTAAAAGCATATTTTATTTAACTTGCAATGTATGTTAGTTCGGGTGGAATCTTGCTACTCAATTTTGAAGCAGATATCTTCAACCGATTGAGCTGAAATTTTGTACACACTTAGTTTTTTTAGTTTGGATGACAATATTTAATTCGTTCTCGGCGTTGTCGAGCGGCAAGCCTTCTCTTTTCTTTAACTTCCTCTTTGGTCTTTTTGGGATTTCCCATCCTATAAATTAAATAATTTAATGATTAATTCAGCATATAATATAGACATATTTATGGACAATGATAATAATAATCTACGAAAACCGCGGGAAAACTTTCCATTGGTAAGAAATCGCGGCTTCAGTTAGTAAACAAGTATTAATTTTTCATACAACGGTAATTATAAACATATGGTAATTAGTATACGGTAATTAGAAAACGATAGATTTTCTTAAAAATTTTGAAAACCGACACAGTATGCAATTACTAGCTTATTACAACTTACGGAGGCCAAAGTACTGTCTCCATTTACATGATCAACTTGGGTCTATCTTAAATAACCTAACCAAGAGCATGTCAGGACATGTCTAAGGAGAGTTCCGTAACTATAAATGCGTAATATACTTTCTTTTTAATTACTCCAAAAGTTACTGTCCGATTTGGTTCACAATAATTTTTCTAAAGAGTTTTTAGCATGATCTATCAGCATGGAAATTTGCAAGTTTCTATCTCTTATAGTTTAAAAATGCTAGGGGGGGGGACCAACTTACAAACTACTTTGGAGGCCGATTACTCGAAAATGGACAATATTATAAAAAAGTGACGTATGAAACCTTACCTTTATTTTAAAAGACCTATTCTACGATACCCCACACGATGGGGTAGAGTGAAAAAATATTTTTCATCCCCACTTCACATGTATGGAGAGCCACCCCTTAAATATATTTTTTTTTATGATCCTGAAACCGTGATCTATACATAATCTATAACTGCACTAAATTTCATAAATTTATATTCATAATTACAGGAGCTAGAGGCGCGGACAGACAGACAGACAGACAGACAGACAGACGGACAGAGCGAAACTATAAGGGTTCCTTAAGTATTACGGAACCCTAAAAATCAAGTATTAAAATAAGAACAACCGTTATTAGAAAAGTTTTTAACCAAGGCTACGGTAATTATATACTCACGTGCTTCATTGGCGGTACACTAACGTTAGAGATGTGCAACTGCTGCTGGGCCTTGGTACACACGGAGGAGATGCGACTCCTATGGTAGTGATGTGCCAAATACCTTTATTTAGGGATGTGCACCCGAGAACAGCAAATGTTACGGCAATTATAACTTTCGATTGGACATGCGATTACTTAATGATAATTAATTATAGACTGGTTCTATTGAGTCGATATTTTGTTATGCGATACACGTTACTTAATATCGCTTAAAAAGTTAAATGGATCAAAGTAAATCTGTACGTTATAAAAATTACAAGCAAGTTTAAAGATTAAGTTGGTGTGCGGACACGCCACGGTAATTAGAGAATAGAGGTTTTTTGAACATAAGTTAAATTAATTTAGTCATAATAACTTAAAACAGAAGCCAATGTTTTTGTTTGCAGACAGATACAGATGCTATCTAACATATAAAAAATAATGCATGATTGAATATGATAATATTACGGAATAAACAAGCCCGGACACGTAAAATTTGCTAATTGGAGAATGGCCGCTAACGTCTCCACAATTTTAGCTAGAGATGTTAGGAAATCTTAAAAATGAATATTGTCTTATTATTACTTAATAGAGTGTGATCTCCGAGAAATTAAATAATTAATTAATTTAATCCATTAGCTTTTTATATTTTTCGCTAATCTTCGGTCGTTCCTCCATCCTCATTATGAAAAAAATTTGCAAAAGTTTTCTGCCTCGCACTTGGGGAACGAAACGTCGCCAACGGTATTTTTTAAAGCCCAGTAAATCACCTCTGACTTCTCAGGTGGTTTTTGGGTTTCATCTAGTGGTTCGAGCATTGGCTCTCGACACGGAGGTCGTGGGTTCGATCCCCGCATTGGAACAACAAAAATGTTGTTTCCAAGTTGGATTAGGACAATGCAGGCTGATCACCTGATTTGTCTGACAAGAAAGATGACCCAGGCGTCGGATAGGCATGTAAAAAGTCGAGTGCTTTGGTGTACTGCGCACACACTTGGGCACTATAAAATTACTCCTGCGTAACTGGCCTGGTGGGGTGGTGGGGAGCTATTATACCATATAGTACTTACAGCGGCAGCGGCCCGCAGCGCCGACTGTAGGCGCTCAATGTGCTGGATGGCGGCGCGAAGGATCTCCAGCTTGGGTAGACGTCCGCTGCCCGCCCTCGCGCGCACGCGCAGCTCCTCGAATGCCGCGTTCACCTACAACAATAGGAATTTGTAGTTCTGATAAATTTTCATATTCCAACAACGACATGGGGGCAAGCGAGCTGACGAATCGCTTGCAAGTATTTACCATACGGCATATCGTACAAAACGCGAGTGTTATTTTGCGTTGGCCGGCCAATATCTAAATAAGTAGTCAATTCGTGTTAAGAACCCCACTCTCTAACGTTCCGCCTGCAGTCTCTGGTCCTATCCGGCAGCCTGCCGTCCTTAGGTCAATAGCGCCAACACACTAAAGCGATTTTTGCCTGCCTGCAATGCCCTACTGCCACTTTTCAGGCTACACTACGTTAGTAATATATATTCTTTGGCTACGCACTAGCAGTCGGGAGTCGGTAGTTTTCGACGACTACCCGCTAGTGTGTGTTCATTCGCCTTCAAGGCCATAGACCGTCCGGTCGACATCTGTCGGCGCAGATCGGAATCGTCAAACGACCACACACTATCAGTTCTACTAAACGGAACTGTTAGTGGGTGGGCTATTGCGATTAACTGACAGATTTATATCGTCCGATACTGTTAGTGAGTGGGGTGCTTTACACTGCTACCCCCTTACTAATTAAAACGCTGTATAAGCTTTGAATAGTGTTTTGTTCCCGTCACACAAGTGACATTTTTAATTCGATAGAAGGAGACAAAACACTGTATAACTATATTCAAAGCTTATACAGCGATTATTAGTAAGGGGGCTAGTGTGTAGCCACGACCCACGACCCTCCCGTATGCACTGGAAGGAGATATAAGTGGCGGAAGATAGCTTTATATTTTGCGGCATACCTACTTTATAAGCAAGTTAGACTATACTACACTGACTATTTATTGCGAAATTTAACGAGTATTAATTTATTGATTTAGGGTTATTTCTAACATTTATGGTATTATTATTATTTTATTATTATTATTCTTTACTTGTTAAATGTATTTTGTGTTTACTTGATGTAGCCTTACCAGCGTTCTTGTCATCGGTTCACGCAAACCACGCAGTAATTTTGAAAATATTATATCGCTCATCCTGTCCGTTAGTTATCCCTTTTGCGGACGAGGCCAAGAATGCCTGGGAACTTGCTAGTGCGAGTGCTAGCAACGTGCTCGAGAAAACATTTTCCCAAAGGCTTTGGGACGAGCCCATCTGCAGATTGGTACGGAATAGACTTTTTAACACGTCTTCCAGTCCTGTAGAGCGGACTCGTCTTTTGGCTGTGGAGAAGTGGGAGTCGGGCGTTTGGCTGCAGGCATTACCATGAGCCAATATTGGAACATTGCTGGGCCGCAATACATTTCGGCTAGTCACTGCCCTGCGTCTTGGTGCCCCCATGTCATACCTAATCAGTGTATTTGCGGCACCACGGGCTGTGCTGCTCACGAAGCGCTGGACGCATTTCCCGGCATCACAGTCTGAATGACCTCATTCGTCGGGCTCTTGTCACCTCCGGTGTGCCCCTGGAGCCCTCTGGTCTGGCGCGCGAAGATGGCAAGAGATCTGATGGAATGACCCTGATTCCTTGGAGTGTGGGACGGGCTCTTGTATGGGACGCTACTTATGTCGAAACTCTTGCTCCGTCCCATGTCCAGGGTAGCTCGAACTTTGCGCGGAGAACCTCAAGCGGCGCACCTTAGCGGAGACATCATATTTGAACCGTTTGGGGTGGAAACCTTAGGTGCATGGGGTCTGGGCACACATAAGCTTTTTAAAGAAATCTCCAAAAAGCTTACTGAAGCCACCCGAGACACTAGAGCCGGGAACTACCTGGCACAACGGATAGCCATTGCTATTCAACGAGGCAATGCTATCAGTTTGCTAGGTACTCTGCCAGATGGGGACGACCTGGGGAAGTTTTTCTATTTATAGATTTTTAGAGATAGATTATTTGTAGTCTTCTTTTTATTAGTAAGTACTAATTTTTAGTTTTTTTTTGCCTCTAGTTTTGTGTTTAATTTTATGTTTGTTGTATTATTTTAATTGTTAATAAATTCATATAACCTTACTTCTTAGCTATTTTTTTATCACATTTGTGCGTTTACTTGATATTTAAATCTTATAACTCATTTCAAAAGATTCAAACCGTAGTGAGCAGGAATAAAAAGTTGTACCGCTTTACAAAATTAGATTTCGCTTATTAGAAGCGCCCCATTGATTGTAGCTGAGACGAAACATCAAACGAAAATATTTTTACGTCAAAAAATGACAATCGTGGGGGAAATTAATTGATTTCGATATTACGATCCGGTTATAAAAGTTATTTATCTCTCCTTTGATGATCAGTTTTTCTGACGATCATAAACAAAAAAAAAACGACAAACGCACAAAAAAGTGTGAAATAAATCCTTTTATTAACGCCCACAATAAATTTTAAAATCTTTTATAAAAACTTGTTACATATCGTCTTTTTAACTTAATACATAATATTACATCTATGTTACACCTCTTTTTAATATTAAAAATACATCTATGATGTTACATATTAATGTTTTTCAAAAAATATACATTCGGACAATAGGCAATCGGACTATTTTTTTTTATTGCATAAATGAATAGTACTCTTAAATATGAGTAACTTCTCAGAAGAAATCGTATATCAAAAGTCAATATTTTCAAAGGTACAGCGATTTGTATAAAAAATTTCGCGAGCCTCCTAAAAACGCTCCATACTAAAGTCAACCTACAAATGACGTCACTTGTAGGTTATCTATACTAATATTATAAAGAGGAAAACTTTGTTTGTATGTTTGTTTGTTTGTTTGTTTGTTTGTTTGTTTGTAATGAATAGGCTCAAAAAGTACTGGACCGATTTCAAAAATTCTTTCACCATTCGAAAGCTACATTATCCACGAGTAACATAGGCTAAATTTTATTTTGGAAAAAAATAGGGTTCCGTAAGATATTTGGGTTTTTCGGACACAAGGTGTAAAAAAACAACCAGAAAAGTTACTTATTTTGCGTACGCTGCCTAAACTATAAAAGATAGAACCATAAAATGTTCTAATTAATTGTAGATCTTATAAATATCTACAAAAAAGTCCGCGACACACTATACCTATCTATGTCGAGTGAGGCACAACAACCATTTCTTTATTTAGAAATCTTGAATTTTTTTTGGATTACATTTAAACGCGTTTATTTTACTCATGCTATTAATCCTTATCAAAATAAATTATTTCATCACTAAGTACAGTTTATGTAGATAATATTTGGTCTTTTAATGATTAAAATTGGATGTTTGGTTTTGAAGTTATGGCGAAATTAAAATATTACGATTTCTGTTGCACGGCCCGTTGCGAAGTGGGCGTCGGTCGCGTCGTCGCCAAGGCGTGCGAGTTTAGATCTATGAGTAAATTTTTTGTTTTGTGTTCGTTGTAACTATGATGGATAGATACTTGAGTAACTATTTATTTAGTGATTGTTGTATTGTTAGTTCTGAAAAGTGTAGGTATTTCATACGATAAAAGTATACCCACTTACTTATTTCATTAAGTATTAGTAGGTACCTATATTAATTTGTTTCTGTTTGTTTTGACTAAATTTCACCCGTTTTGTTAGAGGTTTAAAGATATTCTGTTATCTGTAGTATTAGTATCAGTATTGTACCCGTGCGAAGCCGGGGCGGGTCGCTAGTAGTATATGAAGTAGTATATGAAGTATATGGCCGCCGGAATATATTTGTAAATATCTCCCATATTTGTGCGTTTAAGTTCATACTTACCATAATGAATGTTTTTGTATATGATGTGAATGAACTAATGATGTAGGTTTTGTTTACCAATTTCGCAAAAAAAAAATTTTTTTTTGGTACTTTTTAAATGTATTTAATTAGTAAACTACATATAAAATAATATAATCTTTTACATTTACCAAGTAGTAATGCCTTAATATTCCTGAATATATTAACGAAACTACATATTTCAGATGTTGTCCGATCCCCCCTATTAAGTTGCGTAATCGTACTAAGAACATATTAATATATAATATTCGGTTTAACAAGTAATATAATCCTACTAATATTATAAATGTGAAAGTTTATGAGGATGTATGGATGGATGTTTGTTCCTCTTTCACGCAAAAACTACTCAACGGATTTTGATGAAATTTGGTATGGTAGTAGAGGAGAAGGTGTATATTCAATTTTTTCAATTTTTCTTTTTTCTTATCCTTCAATATTTTGGTTTTTAAACAGCGTCATCTAGTTAAAAGCAGTTTAACTAGTAGATAACATGCCAAAATGATCATTTATACCCAAAGTCACCGCTAGATGGTATTTCATTTTTAGTTATTCAGGCAAGTTTTATTGAGTCCGAGCGAAAACTTGCGTGTGCGTTTTTAAAATTCAATATTTGTATCTAAAAGTAATTCTGGATTCATCTGATGTATTAATTCAACGTGTTGGACGCCTGAGTCTTCGATTTTAAGGTAATTATCATTCAATAGTTGTTCAATAAAAAAAAATATTATGTTGTCGCAAAATGTCTCATTTCGGTATTATGACCCCCTAATATAGTATGTAATATGACCCCGGGGGTCATATTACATGTATGATGAATTATTTTTTTTGAAATGAAATGAAATGAAATGAAATATATTGCAAGAATGTAGTACATTACAGAGATCTTAAAATTAGAGATAAAGTTTCAATACATTCTGCCATTTTAGTGGCGTGCAAAAGTACAAGAATAAAATATTATCAATTATTTATTAAATCTATTAGTAATGTTTAATAGTAGTTGTAAAGTCATACTTGAATAAAATAAAACAAAGTCTATACCTACTATTTATACTATGGTTGACTATGGTTTATAAATTATACATCTATCAAATCATTGAGAGTCAAAATAATTAATGATAATAATGTCAAAGTGTAAATTCTAAGTTGTCAATAATAATAATAATACAAAATTTAAATAAATTTCATAATTAGGTGCATAATTACATAAATAAAATTAAATTATTTAAAATTCATGTATTCCTCTACACTATAATTTTTTTTTTATCTGCCAACCATTTTGTAATTTCTCTTTTGAAGGTCAGGTAATTTCTTTGAGTATCCAAGAGAAAATATAGGTAAATATTCTAGGTCTATATCTTACTTATAAGAGAAAATATAGGTAAATATTGAAAAAAATCGATTTCGAATTGATTTCGCTCAGAATAATTTTCCCTAAGAGTTTTTAGCATAGTCAATCAACATGGGAACTTACAAGTTTCTATCTCCTATAGTTTAGAAATGCCAGGAGGATGACCAACTTATAAACCATTATGGAGACCGATTACTCGAAAATGGTTGACTTTGTAAAAAGGTAATTTATAAATTCTTATTTCAATTTTAAAATACCTATAAACTATACAAAATTTCATTTATATATATTCATAATTACACATGCTAGAAAGACGGACAGACAGACGGATGGTCAGTGCAAATTTATTAGGGTTTCTTGAGTATTACGGAATGCTACAAATTGGTTGTACGCACCAGCCGCTCCGCAACTATGATATTCGCAACACTGCTAAAAATGCTAAAATTCTTCTTCACGCTGGATGACGCTTCCATTTTTGCATGTTTCAACATTTTAATACTTATTTACTTTATGATACTGAGCGAAATTGTAAATTAAATAGGTATTGTAGTTAAGATTTAATAGATATAATTTTTAAAATTTACTTTTGCCACACATAATGAGGAAGATGTAAATCAAAATTTATTCCCCTTTTTCAGCCCTAACAAAAAATTTAAGCAATAATAAGACTAACTGTGAAAAAATTGTGTTGATATCACGAAAATTGAGTTTTTTATAAGCAAATCAATATGGGAACGCGCGAAAACTGATTGCGCCCGTCGAGTAATGGCTGTGACGTCACATCGCCGTGCGTAGCTAGCTAACTATGCAATGTGCATACAGTATGTTTTTGACACGCGCTCTGTAAACTTACCTTCGTTCATTTCGATTCATTTTTATATATTATTATAATAAATATGACTTAATAGGGAAAATTGTTAAATTTAAACAAAAAATTAATACCAACTTTCAAAGTAAAAACGCACAAAAGAGTATGAAATAAATTTTATTTTCTAAAAATAATTCTCCTTCTAAATTCGGCTAAAATTTTAACTATTTCCCTACTCAATCTTCTTAATTTTGAAGTCTGTGCCAGCCCAAACAATATCCTGATAAAACAATATTTTATAGAACTCACATTTAAGTTGGCAACCAACTTCAAAATTATGAAAATCGAGTAGAGAAATCAAAAATTTCAAACTCAAAATGGGCTATGAAGTACATTATTTTGATAGAACAAATCTTTATCAAGTAAAAGTTACGCTATCTTGGTTTTCACAATACTTCAAATGTTAGCCATCTTGTTTTCACCGTACTTCAAATATCAAAATGGCCCCAAAAATCTCAAAAATGGGACCATTTAACTGGAGATAGTATACGTCTATGAGAGAAATAATTAAAATTTTTGCCGAATTTAAAAAGGGAATTATTTAGAAAATAAGATTTTTTTCATACTTTTTTGTGCATTTTTACTTTGGAAGTCTGTTTTCATTTTTTGTTTCAAAATTATAATATTTTCCATTTTTAGGGCTCCACTTAGGGCACACAAAGAACGCTTATAGTTTCGCTCGCTCCGGCCGTCCGTCTGTTATACTTCCGTAATTATGAATATTGATGGATGAAATTTGGTACAGTTATAGATTGTGTGTAGATCTTAGGTTTGGCATAATAAAATAATAATAATTTTATATTTTAGGGGTAGCTCTGAAGGGGGGATGAAATATTTTTTCATTCTACCCCATTTGTGGGGTATCGTTGAATAGGTCTTTTAGAATTTAGGTAAGGTTTCTTTTAACATTACTTTTTTACAAAGTCGACTATTTTCGAGTAATCAGCCTCCAGTGGTTTGTAAGTTGGTCCCCCCTCCCTTAGAATTTCTAAATTATAAGAGATAGAAACTTGTAAGCTTATATGCTAATAGATCATGCTAAAAACTCTTTAGGAAAATTATTTTAAGTGAAATCGGATAGTAACTTTTGAAGTAACTTGAAAAACCTATTACGCGATTTCCAAACGTGTGTCTTTAAAGACTGAGTTCTGTTCAATGCTTTTGGATCTAGGGTATACCCTTGGCACAAAATTTTACTTTTTGGTATGATATGCTTAATTTACTTCATATTGGCCAAATTCTTAAAGATGTACCTATACATTTTGAGGAGTTCCCTCGATTCCTCATGGATTCCATCATCAGGTTTCCACTTTAGTGACTAAAGTCTAAAAGGGCCAATTTCAAATTAGGGGCCATCCATAAATAACGTCACACGTTAGGGGGGAGGGAGGGGGTCGACGAAGTGTGACATTGTGTGACAAGGGGGTAGGAGGGGTCCTAATTTTCGTGACGTCACATTTCAAAAACTATTTTAATCTAAGTGTTAATATAGAAATCATAAGTAATAGCTATATGATATTAAGATAGCTATTGCCCCAGTGTCGAGACCCCCCAGCCCCAGTGATGTTTAAAAGATCATAATGTTGTTTTTTTATTACATAAGTTATTTTTTTTTTCGCCGAGAAAATGCGTTTCAGCATCCCACTAGGGGATAGCGGTCCTACCCGTGAGTATGTGAGACTCTGCTGCACCCGAAAAGATGGTGAATGGGCGCAGCCCCTACTCAATAAAAACTCGGCGGTACTCCACTCCATACCACCCTTGGCGGGCCACGGGATCGCGTGAGCCTGGGCATAAGAGTCTGGCAAGAAAGACGATCCATGCGTCAGATGGGCATATAAAAGTTGGACCTGTGCCTAATCTCTCGACAGTCGTGTCGGTCATCCGTCCCACCAATTCAAATTAAACAAATTTCGGAACTGCTGTTTTAATTGAATAATTATTTCTAGATGTAAAATTGTAAAATGTGACGTCACGCTAGGGAGGGAGGGGGTCTCACAAATGTGACAAGGACGGGGGAGGGGGTCAAAAATCATGAAATTCGTCTGACGTAATTTATGGATGGCCCCTAAAACTCGAGAACGGCTAGACCGATTTGGCTGATTTTGATCTTAAAATAATTGTATCAGTTCAGGGAAAGTTGAAAAGGTGAGAAATTAATATATATATATACCTTAGGGCTATATACATATATAGCCCTAAAGTATATCCGCCTCCTTTTTTTGGATGTCGGTTAAAAAATACTAAAATATAATAGTAATCTATGACATTTTGTTCATAAAGTTTTTTGTCGAGATCTCAAACAAGTGACTACACCATAAACATAGTTATAAGCGAGGGAAAAAGTAGGTAGTGAGTTTTTTGTATTTTCTTATTTCATCTTTTAAGTTTCATTCAATAGATTAAATATATTTTTTAAGTAGGTACCTAACATATCTGCGTGACTCGTGTTTTATTTCTCTATGTAAAACCCATTGTTTAAAATACATTGTCACTAAAATACTGAATTCATTCTGAGCATATTCTATAAACTAAACATTTAGTAATGCAAAAAAAAATGTAGGTACATGTTTCGTATTTATTTAGGTACCTACTCAGTACTCACATTAAAATATTCTTCGCAATAAATGTCTACTGATTTTTGTAGCTATAACACTTTTTTCAACACTTTACACAACTAATTTTCTCAGATTTTGTCGTGGGGCACATGAAAAAAGTATTTTTCTGGAGTGCTAACCGTTGTATTATACATAAAGGTGTTATACAATTATATCTATATATTATTTTATCACCATAATTCCAAAAATTTCAATAAAACTTCAAAATTACTGCACGAGTTCCTTACCGCGGCCGTCAGAGCCGGCGAAATGACGTCACGCGTTGAGCGGTCAAGCTCGCGCTGATTTTAAAAACATCCAACTTTAAAAATTAATAAAAAATTCAGTTTTTGAGATATCGAAAAAATTCTTTCACTAATATTTTTTAGATTTTATTTTTGATTTTTATACATTATAAAATAATTACACTCATCTAGCTCATTATTACTAGCCGAACTCATCGATAGTAAAACATCGATAGTATCAAGCACTAGCGGTGCGGTCCCCCCTCCCGCAGAAAGTGGCGAGACTTTTTCGCATAGAAATTATCTGTCATGTCGTCTCCGTATAGTTGGATACTCAAAGGGTAATTTAGATCCTTAAAATGGTTTGGCAACTTATTGTGTATTTTAATTGCATTGATGTATACATTACGTTTATAAATATCGAGTCTACACTGGGGCATGAATAGTTTAAATTTATTTCTTGGTAGGGCAGTTCTTCTGCTTGTATTTGCACTCAAAGTAAAGTATTCTGGATTTTGTTTCACAAAAACATTAATATCCCATAAGTACATACATGGCAATGGTAAAATGTGAAATTTTTTAAATAAGGGTTTGCAGCTATCTAATGACCACGCACCGCATATCGCTCTAACGCATTTTTTTTGTGCTCTAAAAGCTTTGCCAATTTCAACCGAATTGCCCCATAACAGAAGACCGTATGAGAGTACAGAGGATACGTAAGCATTGTAAGCATATAAGGCTGCTTCGACAGACACTAATAATCGTATTTTTTTTATCGCGTAGACGAATTTTTCCAGTTTGTTACATACGTGTTCTATGTGTAATTTCCAATCGCAACGTTTGTCAATTATTAATCCTAAAAATTTGGTGGAGTCTACCATTTCAATTTTTGTATTATTACAATTTATGTCCAGGTCTGTTGTTTGTGTTTTAGAGTGTTCAAATTGTATCATTTTTGTCTTGTTTAGGTTTACTTTTAAATTGAAGATGCCATGAAAGACCTTGACGTCAACTTCGATTAAAAAAAGGAACCTGAGATCCCGAAAATATGAAACAAGCAGTTCAGGCCATCCGAAACAAACCCATGGGTTACAAGAAAGCCAGTCAAAGCTTTTACTGTTCCGAGGTCCACATCAAGAAACATCTTGTAAAGGATGCTGAGGAATCATTAGACTTGGTAGTGAAAAAAACCACTCGGAATCAAGTCTATCCTGCCACATAATTTAGAGAAAAGTTTATTAGACTATGTTCATGGAAGCCAAGTACCTATTATGGATAGACTAGGCAAGATATTCGGCGGTCTGCATACAGGATAGCCGTGAAACTGCTTACTCTAATGATCGTCGAGGTGAAGAGTGGATACAGTGCCAAAGCTGCCTTCTGTGAGCTCATAGCGCTTGCGCGGGCCCTGAAGGAGAGCATTATATCTGCGATTTTTGTCTTTATTGTTTCTTACATTTAATATGGCCCCCAGGGTGCCATAATACCATCCTCATATCTCAATTCACATTTTCTCTACTTTTTCGAAAAAAACGTTTTTTATAAAAAAATAATCGCTTTTCATTCAATACAGACCCAGACACGAATAAATAGATAAATGCCTAACATTTTAAGGTATATTGTTTATTAATAGACCTATTAAATAATAACCTTCTCCCTGTAGTTAAATCTGGATTAAAACATAGGCTATTTTATCCCGGACAAGTAAGGTGTTCCCGCGGGATACTCAATAGTATATTTAGGCTGGCGTAGCCGCGGGAAACGGCTAGTTATGTATATATTTCTTTGGTTATTTCTTATTACTCACAAAGTCAAACCTACTTTTATTATAATGATAGGTGATTTTACTACTCGTATAACGTCTACGAGGGCGGCACTAAAAATTTCGGGAATCAAGGAAGTGACACAACATTACTATTTAAAAATGTATTTATTGCTTTTCGAAGTATTCTCCGCGAAATTTGACACATTTTTCCATACGATGGAACCAATCATTGAAGCAACCATTCCATTCGGAAGTTGGGGTCTCCAAAATGGCCGTTTTGTAGGCGTCCACAGCTTCTCCAGGTGATGAAAATCTCTGACCACACAATTTATTCTTTATTTTAGGGAAAATATAGAAATCATTAGGGCTTAGGTCGCGACTGTACGGCGCGGCGGATGGTCTAATAATTCTATGATTTCTTGCTCTAAAAACTCTTTTGTTCTGTGCGCGGTGTGAGAACTCGCATTGTCGTGATGGAGGATGATGCGGCGGTTGCAGTTCTCTTAACGGAGTTCAGAAACGACCTGTGGCAAACAAATGTTATGCTAACATATATGATAAAGCCATTCTGCATTAACCGTTCTTTGTCCCTCAAGAGGAATATTCGCAACATGGCCGGATTTGGAGACAAACATGGCCACCATTTTTTTTGCAACACTCCGTGAACGAACAATTTTTGTTGGCTTTAACTCATTTTCGAACACCCAAACTCGTGACTGGTTGTTCGTTTCGGGTTCGTACGTGTATATCCAGGATTCGTCACCTGATACGATGTTGCATACAGCATTTGAGGATCCTGCGTGGAATCTTTCGAGAGTTCTGTCGCACCAAGTAACGCGAGCCGCTTTTTGCTCTTCACAGAGCAAATGCGGTATCCATCGGGAAACAACTTTTTTACACCTAATTGTTCATGCAAGATTATTTGTATTTGACTCATGCCAATGTCTAAAGTTGCCTGAATTTCGCGGTATGTCACATGTCGATCTTCCTCAATAAGCTTACGCACAGCATCAACGTTTTCTTGGGTGACTGCAGTTTTTGGACGACCTTGACGGGGATCATCACTGAGCTTGACACTTCCACGTTGAAACTTAGCAAACCAGCGATAAATTGTGGTTTTGGATGGGGCTTCATCACCAAATGCAGAAATCATCCGGTCAACACACTGTTTTTGTGTTAAACCACTTCGAAACTCATAATAAATCATCGCTCTAGAATTTTCTCGAGTCAATTCCATTTTCTCAACGACTAGAAACAAGTTTGACAAGACCTTGTGACAAGACCGAGAATCTTTTTTTAAATAAATAAACGGTATTCGATTTTTAAAACCAAGGAGTTTTAAATTATAAAGATTTTAATATGACAGGAACAGTGGAAATATTTCATTCCCGATACTTTTAGTGCAGCCTATGTATAACACAAAGTAATGAGAAAATCATGAGGATTGAATACATTCATTTTTTTCTATGGCTTTCAACTCCAGGTCATGTATCTAACCTTTATATCATTTCACTGGATTATAGGTTTATGCAGAGGTAGTAGAGTTCATGTAGGTATGACTCAAGCATATTGCATAGATATTTCAGCGGCGTGGTCTTCTTAGTTTAAAACTAAAACCTCTGACATAACCCTAAAAATATTGAGTAGAGAAATACATTGCAGCGGACCAATCAGCGCACCAGCAAATGTTACTTTTAGTTTGCAGTGTTTTAACTTTATTCTACTCTCATATTGTATTATTGTGTAGCATTGCAGACCCATGCATAATTAACGCGTATGAAAATGTTCATATTAATCAAAAGCTAAAAACCCGACTGCGTACATTATATAGCCTTATTATTACGAATCTAATGACACCTGATTCATTAAAATCAGACTAGTAGTTTAGGCGATACGATGGAACAAACATACAAACATACATAGACAGGCTGTCAAAATCATTACCCTTGATACTGACTTCGTCGTACTCGGTTAAAAATCACAATTTGTCTTCGTCAATGGTTATCACATAATTCGTAATTAAAAGCATATTATTCTCTGCACATACCACTCATTAGTCAATATATAAATAGGTACAATAAACGAGTAAAGAAGCCATCTCTTTCTATACTTTACATAAAAATAAATTGTAACCGTCGAACAATTTTGTTTTTATTTGCGTCCGCCGTTTTGTTCGTGCTGTTAATATTATGACTGGCGATAAATCTGTCTGTGTGTCGTGAACTATTACATTAAGGGATCCGGATTATTAATAACTCACATTATAGGATGGCAAATTAATTATGTGACACTAAATTCATTCATGAAATTTAAAATAAAATAGCCATTGTTAAATGGGAGAAAATTTATTTAATAAATTGTTATGGATCACGTTGTCCTCTCTACCTGATTATGTAACGTTTTACAAAATCAATTGCAGAAACTTTGAGGAAATGATTCACTGTCTATGTATTTGAAGCAGAAAAAAAATATTTCGAAAAAAATCTAGAGATCTTCGGCGGCGCTGTTAAGGTATGGACCTCCTCAGGACCTCACACAGCTGATTTCAATTAGAGATGAGATAAACGGCTTAAAATTAAAAGTTAACTTATTCGTTATTGAATATTCAAAAGCAACTTATGTTAACTGCTTAGCTGCTTTTCTGCTTATCTACTTATAATATAATACTTATGTCACTTATAATGTTTTTTGCGCTTATGTTACGTTTTCCGATCGCCAAAACTGATTTCAATGAACTTTCCTTCATACTTTGCAGGCTTAGGACTGTCTGAAATCTGAATAATTCATTTTTATATTAAACAGTACCTACTTACGACAAAAACTTAATAATAAGTTTATTAATTTTTATTTTATTATTTAAGTACTAAAACACTGCACGAAATGTTTATATTACGTCCATATGGACCATTATTATATTTATTATTTACATTAAAAGTTCACGGTAATCCACCAAAACACCACTATTACAATTAAAATACGAATTATTGCGTAACGTAATATTAATATGTTCTCGTCAACCCGCAAAGCGCACTGCGCAACTAACAAAAAGCGACTAAACATGAAAAAACATTTAAGTTATAAGTACAAAAAATAAGCCGTTTATTAAAACTTTAAATAAGTGATGTGCTACATTAAAGAATTTTCACTCTTATTGCGCTGTCATAAGAACTATTTTTCTTTGCTCATACCACGATATAAACGATAAGTATAAGTGTTAAATGCTTACATTTATAAACGACTTTTCAACTTATTTATAAAAGCACGCTTTTTTAAGCGATTTTCGTTTAAACGGCCATCTCTAAATTTTCAATTGATTGAATTGATATTATTAAAATTATTTCAGTGAGTGTCGTAAGGAGTGCAATATAATTTTATTTACAATTTGTTCCTGGTTTATAATTATTTTTTTACCTAAACGAATAAGCATGTACCCAACATTTCTGGAATTGATTTTGCAAAACGTTATATTTTGCAACTTATAAGTAGTGTGTACAGTGTGTATATTGTTACTTCAATTTGCTGTGTTCCCAATGGTTATTTGTAAAAAAAAATCCTACCACTAGTTGATTTCTTTGACGTCACACCTGAGAACTCGAAAATAATAATAATAATAATCCCACCAAAAACATTCTGTAAAAAACTAGCCAAGTCTCGATGGAGCTGCTTGTTTATCTCTAAAGTTATGAAATCTAGACAAAGCCGTGCCAAGTCTAAGGTTCCTTACTGCGATTTCTTTATTATTATAGTTAATGTTGTGTGACTTGGCCATTGAACATTCTTTATACGTTAGTGGCTACAAGTCAATTTTGTTTACACGTAATGTTATACCTGTTATAACTACATATGTCTGTTAAGCGAGATAGCCTATACTGGTATCGGTAATTGGCGCTAGTGTCTCATTTTAGGCTGTTGTTGATTATACAACACATGTATTGGAGCAATGGTGTCATGGAGCCCCTTGTGTACCCTCGTGTACCCTTCAACGGCCAAGTCACAAAACATTAACTATAATAATAAAGAAATCGCAGTAAGGAACCTTAGACTTGGCACGGCTTTGTCTAGATTTCATTACTTTTTAGAGATAAACAAGCAGCTCCATCGAGACTTGGCTAGTTTTTTACAGAATGTTTTTGGTGGGATTTCACTTCTTTTTGTAGAAATGTGGGCATATTGATTTATTTTACTAGATTTTAGTGTAATTTGTTTATTTAATTTGTCTAATGTTCGAGTAGAATAAAGTTAATTGTTCGACTATTTCTTCTTGTAAACTTAAAGTATAAGTATCTGTATATACTAATTTAAGTATACTAATAGTTTGGTTGGGCTCTTGTGTTTTCTAATCAGGGTCACCAGGTACTACAGGTCTTCGAGTATCCTAGTTTTTATAGTTTTCCCTTTATGTGGCCATTAAACCCTAACTCTGTACCAAATTTCAGCTTCTGAGTTTATGGGAAGTACTAGTTCTATTCTGATGGTCATGAGTAAGTGACTAAGACCCACTTGCGCCAATCCGGGTTAAAGTTAACCCTGGGTTAAAAATCATGCTATCTCTCTCGTTCTTCGTATTTGTGAAAGAGAAAGCATGATATGTTAACCCAAGGTTAACTTTAACCCGGATTGGCGCAAGTTGGCCTGAGTGAGTGAGTGAGTGTCATAAATGCGAAACTTTGCTTTCGCTTAACTTCGGAACTAAATGACCTACAGACTTAAAATTTTGGATTTTAAGTATGTGATTATAGCTTACTGGATAACGAAAATTTCTGCGTTCTGGTCTTATCCAGAGGTTCTCAAATAGGGGCCTGAAAATGCGGCGAAATGGTTCCAGTAAAGAATAATACGGCAGTGTTTTCTTCGCGCTCGACTTGGCGGGGGCATTGCCGTGCCCCCAGATCGACGTTCTGGTCTTATCCAGAGGTTCTCAAATAGGGGCCTGAAAATGCGGCGAAATGGTTCCAGTAAAGTGGTACGGCAGTGTTTGCTTCGCGCTCGACTTGGCGGGGGCACTGCCGTGCCCCCAGATTTAAAACAACACCGCAGTTCTATTGTTACCGTTGGATACTAAAGTTCTAAAATAGTTGTAAATTAGACAATTTAGAATGTAGCTAAATACTACAGGAAACAGTGAATAGAAAATAATACCTTTAACTCTGTGTCTATGGTGTTTCGTAAATTAATTCCCTAGAGCAGACGTCGGCAATCTACCTACGGCTCGCGAGCCACATGCGGCTCTTTGAATGTAGAGCTGCGGCTATTTAGAACTATCGCAAATTGAGACGCAAATATTATTTATTTTATAAAAATAACAAAACAATTTAAAATCATTCTGATTTGATGAATCCTTTCGACACCATTTTTATCTCTCTGCAATCAATTCGCTTTTCCCCGCAGCCAGTGGCGGCGTTAGGCGTAGGCGACGTGGGCAACCGCCTACGGCCTCGCGCCTCAATTATACTGCCTCGGAATTAGAATGCAATAAGAAATAGAAATCGTTACAAAACGATACGTTTGCTCCGCTCGCTAGCGTTTAATATAAACAACATATAACATTATTTTATAAATAATTTTGTTAAGCTTCATAAAAATTAACAATTTTGTACATTGTAATTTTTTACTCTTCACACTCAAAAGGTTGCCGACCTATGCCCTAGAGCACTTTATAAATTATACCGGAAAGTAGCAAAATTTGGCCGAAACCGAGGAACGATTTATCAACTGGAAGCTAACAAAGCTATAATAAAATAACACATATCTATAACGTATTTTTTTTAATTTAATAAATAGCTGCGACTAGAATGATCATAAAGTTTATTAGCATTTAGCTCGGTGTTATTGTGAACCATAAATCATTTAATATTTATGTCTCTGGATTTAATAGTTTTATTATTTTTGCCAGGGTTTTGAACAGTTTTATTTCCTTTGTATTATATTATATGAGCGAGAAATGTGATACTGTTGGTAGCCGACCTAGTTCGCGCCGCGTATCCGCTCGCTCAGCGCGACTATTATTCCTAGCATTGCCTATTTGGTGCCGTTATGGATACAAATTGCACTATATACGCTTGAAAGCTTATAATACAATTTTACAGACCTAATTATGCTTAAAAATGATTAAAGCTAGAAAATTTATATTTGATTTTTTCAAAACTTGATTTTTTTAAGCGCGACTGCTTTAAAAAGGCTTTAACCCTTTCATGAGAGTGTATTAAACTTAATTATTAACATTGTATTACAGGAAGCCTCCAATAATGTTTTCATAAATTAAATTTAATAATAATTGTCGAATAGAGATAGAATCTAATCTAAAAGAAGAAGTTATTTAGGTTGACGCGATTAAAAATTATGAGCAAGTAATAAAAAACGATCAAGTGCGAATCGGACTCGCGCACGTAGGGTTCCATACCATATATCAATATTTTATACGTTTACTTCTTGTTTGTTTTCCAAGAAAGCGCATTTTGCAAGTTAAGTCACTAACTCGTAAATTAACAAAGATGTATGAGCTATTATAGTTGTCCTTCAAAGTTCATCACATGGACAACCGTCATGCATTTTTTAGTTTTTAGAGAGCGGAGGCGCAAACTTTTTAACAAAAAAAAAACGCGCTTTAAAGTTGGATATCTCGCAAACGGATACCTAAATAAAAAATTGTCTTAGCAATGTCTCAATGTTTTTAAAAGATCTATCTAATGATATCCCCCACTATGGGAAGAATCGGGCGAGGAAAAAAATCATCCCCACTTTACGTGTAGGAGAGGTACCTACTCCCAATTTTTTCTTTGTTATTTTATTTTAACACTTTGTCGACATAGTAAATATACATATCCAAGTAAAGTTTCATCTTAGCACTAACTGTTTAGACGCTAAGACTATGTCCAGAAACTGCGTAAGCCTGCGTAAACCTACGCACGTAGAGATTCTTATCTTATCACAACAAAATTTCTGCCGGTCTATCTGTGATGCCAACTTGGGACTTTTTCCCTAAATTTAGGGAGAAAAGTATCTGAAGAGGCTAAGAATCTTATGCTTGTGTTATTTAAATATGCAATTAAACTGCTTGTCGATAAGTAATATACAGCACACTATTTTTTTAACCGACTTCCAAAAAAAGAGGCGGCTATACGTTCGGCAACATATATATATATTTTTATTTTTGTTTGTATGTTATACCATAATCCCGCCGTCTCTGGACCGATTTTCAAAATTCTTTTTTTGATGTAAAGGGTATAATTTCAAGTTGGTCCCGTTTTGAAAAAAGCGGTGACATGATGATAGGATCAATGTGGAATTGAGGGACTCCTCGAAATTTATACATTCAGACACCATGTCACACATACGCTAAGCCTGGCCACAGACGTTCTTTATTGACATTCTTAAAGTTCGAACTGACATTTAAGAATCTGAAAGATTATGCACGTGTGTGGGCTATGCGTGTTTTGTATGGAAACTTTGCCATCGACCTGAATTTGACGTTCTTAAAGAATGTCAAATTTAGAACGTCTGTGGCCAGACTTATGGGTCATACTGACCACACCTACAAGCACAAGGCCGCGGATTTGCAGGCAAAAATTATAAATGATTGATGATGATGATGATGAATGACACTATTGACAATAATTATACTGTTATAATATAAGTACCGTTGCTGGATTTGCTGCTTGGCCCGTGAGTATGGCGCTTTATGGTAAATATTATTTTTGTTGGTTATTTTATAATTATAATCGAATTTAAATAATAACGTTAAATTATCTAAACATTTAATTTTAATAATACATATTCACAATTCGTTCTTAAAATCATACATTAACATTTTGTTTTTCATTGTTGGTGCAAGGCAACTTGCCAAAATTATATTGTTTTTGTTATTGTCCTACTCATTTTGCTCGAAAATGAGCAATCATCGTTTTTTTTTCTACGGAAATGACGGATGTTGGAAAGCATGTGTGGGACTTCCGAAAGATATTAGCAAAGTAGTTTTACTGTATAAAGATCTTTATAGGTATTTTTTTCTAAATAAGTAATACCTACATATTTGGTATGTAACTTTTTTGATTTTTAACGGTAAGTACCTATATATTTTATCGTATTATGTAACTTTATGAAGTTTCGATATGGCATAAGTACTTTAATAATTATATTTGAGAGTCTTCGCATGCTAGGTAAAATCCACGGGAACCGTACTATTTGTTTTAGGGAGAAATATTTTTTGAAACTTGGCAACTCGATCTTACTACGCTTTCATTGCACTCCAAAATACAGGGGATGACACTTTTGACTATTTCAAATCGATATCAATTGTGTGTTGAAGGTTTTAATATAAAGTGTCTTCAGAAATAATTGGTTTTGACAAAACATTGACAGCACAAAATTTCGGAACACTCTGTAAAGTAAAATGCCAACACTGTCAACCGATCTGAATGCTGTGTAACGAATGAACTGAATACTTCTGTCTCACTTTGAATCATACAATCGGAGCGAGAAAAACATTTTTCTTTCACTTTGTGTCTCGCGCGTACTCGAGGTAGCTGCGTAATTGCTGCATCTATTGAGTCAGGGGCGGAGCACCTATACGTGTGGTATGGGCATACCCCCAACCCCAACAGCCTTGTGAGTGTATCAAATAAGATCAAACTAAGAAAATAAAAACTAAAAAGGATGAGTTAGAATGACCAAAATAGCTACTACCAAAAGGATACTAAGTAAAAATAATAAAAATATTGCTAAATAGTTTTATTGTATAAAAGTTTTCCTTATTATAATAGTAAACACTGATAGTTTCAAATCACAACCTAATTTATCAACTAAAATTACCTTTTATCAAAAACTAACCAAATGTAGGTAATAGGCAAATAAAGATACAAATAAAGAAATACTGATTATCATAGTCTATAATAACTAATTGGTATTTTAATTACCGTACGTGTTATAACAAATTTAATCACAATAAAAATAGTTATTATAATATTCTTTGATAAGTTGGTATTTTATATCTGTACGAGATAAGTATAGCAAATCAAACCATTTACATTAAATACCAACACTTCGATAAACTTATTTATAATGTAATTCCAGAATAGAATTCTAATTATTCAAAACAAAGTAATTATTCAATTAAATTACTAAAAATAAGTATTAACTAACATCATTAACATTTTAACATTATAATAATAAAAATCATCAAAATCACATAAGACATAATATATACATAATAATTTAGCCACTACTTATAAAATAGGTTTACTTATCTTTAATATATTGAACGATCAATCTCACAGCTTCGCCAAGACTAACCTTTAAAAATGGCGGACCAACCTTATATAAGGATAAAATGGCGCCAACAGGAAGTAAGGTTGATTATGGAATTTACTAAAATTGTTATACAAAAGATGCTTCCAATGGCCATCAAATTACTTCATAATTTAGATCAATTATTTAACTATTATTAAATTTTAAACTGTAGATTGTAAAACAGGAAATAATAAAATGATATTGTGACATAACTGTCAAAGTATAAAAATGATAAATTTAGCTTTTGAATGAAATTTATTTTAAAGGTATATTACTATAAAAATACCAATATTATAACACGGCCATACTGACAGGTACTTCGTTCTCTGAAGTACCAAATTTTATTTTATTCCAATACACTTAAATCATAAGCCACACATGGAGCACTGACTTTAGAAGTCCCTAATTGTAACTTATTCTAACATTACTGTGGCTCATAGCAACGCTCAGTGATACATTAAATTACTGACTCCACATGTCCTGCTACACATGTGTCGAGCCTCAAGTACAGCACTTACTTCAGCAGTCCCTTAATTGTAACTTATTCTAACATTGTTCATTGCCCCTGTAACTCGTAAGCAACACTCAGTGATACATTAAATTACTGACTCCACATGTCCTGCTACACATGTGTCGAGCCTCAAGTACAGCACTAACTTCAGCAGTCCCTTAATTGTAACTTATTCTAACATTGTTCATTGCCCCTGTAACTCGTAAGCAACGCTCAGTGATACTCTAATTGTACTGGCTCCACATGTCCTGCTACACATGAGGCGAGCCTTGAGTAGAGCACTGACTCTAGCAGTCCTTAGATGTAAGTGAGAAAAAAAAACAAATTTTATACGATTTATTTATTACCAAAATCATACATTACTTAACACAAAATCAACCTTTTCTTAAAATAAAATCTTGACAAAATTACTTTATTTCCAAAATTATTAAGATTGACACAGCCTAGGTATATTGCATATAGGGTGTTTAATTGTTATGTTAATTTATGCATAAAATGAATAACCTTAATAATTTTAGACTTCCCCGCTAGTCATAGTCCTGATTTTTCTGTATTATGATTTTAATAATTCATAATACCCGTAGCATGATTTAAGGCAAGGACCAAGCTCAAAAAGATTTAAAATGACTTTCATTACTCGTATGCACATTGTAATAAGATTCTGTTTTGCGCAGCATTATTTTCTATATTCATGTAGACGGTTTTTGCAATGTATTTTTTTTTTAATATCTTTCGAAATATTGTACCAATCACAAAGGTGTTCGGTTTATGTTTTAATATAACATATATATATATAAATTATTTGACAAAAAAAAAATCTTGTATGGTATTGCACAAAACTTTACGTTTTAGGAGATTGTGTGGTTTTTAAGAAGTGATTTTATAATTTTTTCACTCAGGAAAAATATGTATTTATTTTTAAATGTGTACGGTACATGACGCGTCAAGGATTGTGTACTTTATCCCATTTTTTTTTCTTTGTAATTGAACTCAGACTAGGTGACAGGAAATGACAAAGTAGGCTATGACTTCGCTTTAAGAATGTACCTACATTGTGTCTTACACCAAAATTGTTCATTTCCAAGTTTTAACGAAACTGTTTCATAATTTGCTATATCTGAATAAGATATGATATTCGTTAGATTTTACTATTTACTAATGTAACAATAAACCAAGACTTATTTAGTTCGGTATATTATTCGGTTAGCTACTTGAAATATCATAAAATAGTGGCTCACTTGTTACTGTGATTTATTTGAAGTGTGAGAAGGTCAGTCATCGTACACTAGGGTTGTGTCAAAAGGAAACTAAATTGTAGTCATGATTTACACGACAGTACAGTAAAAAGAAAAAAAACAAATTAACAATATTCCTTGACAATATTGTTCTTTTTTTTTTTACGGAAATGGCAGACGATATTTAGAAACGACGATCCAAAAGACATGAAGATCATGGCCGTACCTGCTGGCCGATTCTGTATCGTACGTTTTGTGAGTTAACCACTGAGTTAGTAACTAAACGGAGGAGTGAGTAACGGAAAGTCTCACTTTTGTATTATAGTGAATACAAAAGTGAGACTTTACGTTACTCACTGCTACGTTTCGTTACTAACTCAGTGGTTAACTCACAAAATGTACGATACAGAATCGGCCAGCTGCTCAATAATTGTGATATTTATCACACTACTCATACTTCCGTTCGGCCAATCCGACATTATTAATTTTCCAAAAATTCTGTCGTAACAAAATCCATTTGAAACAAATTATATAATGTTGGTATTACAATAAAAAAATATATTTATAAATATAAAAATTGAACAAAACCTATTTGTTTCTGTAACAAGAGGCTTTTATATCCGTGGCTGGCGTGAATATGTTGACATGTCGAAAATGTCAATTTTACAGGGCCGCAATTTTAAAGTTTGACACGTTATGATAAATCGAGGTATTTGTTATACTTACGTACCTTAGTTGGTTTTAGGATAATTTTATGAGATCTATTGAGTTATGATAAGTAAAAAGCTGAAATCGTTTCAGTTTTTGTAATATTTGACATATCAATTCGTTCACCAGTAAGATATCAATATACTAACCAAATTAATAAGAAAAAGTTGTAGGTAGATTACACAAAAAATGTTTTTATTTTTCAATAATTAAGTATAAAATAACTTATGTTACATTAAAATAACTGTTGTTTTTAATATATTACTTTTATTTTATAATACAAACAAACAGTATCTTTACTAAAAGTTATGCAAAACATAAACACAGACTTACTTGCGTACTTACAAATGGGTAATTAAAATTTTTACGTTAATTTGGAGTTTGTTTAGATTTTTAAAATAAAAAAATGCACCAAAAGGAAAAGTTAGTGTTAATTTTATAAACTCTCTAACTAATATCTTGCTGCTCTAAATCAGGGTCGTCTTCATTTATATCTGGATCAGTAGGGATCTTGTATCGATTGAGTTGTTTTTAAGTTTAGATAAAAATCTCGGAAAGCTGGATCAATTAGGTAATTCCAAAAGATCCATTAAATCCTTCTTCTTTTCGTCACTGATCGGTAACAGCTCCTTAGAAATTTCTTTTAATCGAAAGACTTCGTTGTTATCCGATCTGAGAGAGAGAGGACTCTTTCTAAAATTTACGGAGTTAAAATCTGATTCTCGATCCAGATTATCTTTAAAATTAATTGTGCTGAAATATGATTTGTTATATTGCAACCATTTTATTGGTTGCCAAAGAAATCTTTCTCCAGAAACATCATTCTTCTTTAAAGAAAACGGTTTCTTTCTTTGATTTTAACTCCGATTTTAAATCGAAGAAGTCGTTTAAGGTCATAACAACAACTTTAAAGTGGTTTCGAACTTGACATGTTCTTACATCCAATTATATAAATGGTGAATTTTCATTTTTGTCCGTTTTTTGGCTTTTTCAATTATTAAAATAAAAAATCAAATTCCGGCACAATTAATTTTAAAGACAATCTGGATCGAGAATCAGATTTAAAATTCGGAAAATTTAGGAAAAGAGGAAGATCGCATGAAGTTTTTCGATTAAAAGAAATTTCTAAGGAGTCGTTACTGATCAGTGACGAAAAGAAGGATTTAATGGATCTTTTGAAATTAATTGATCTTTTGGATCTTTTGGAATTCATTGATCCAGCTTTCCGAGATGTTTATATAAACTTAAAAACAACTGTTTGTATTCCTACTGATCCAGATATAAATGAAGACGACCCTGATTTACAGCAGCAAGATATTAGTTAGAGAGTTTATAAAATTAACACTAACTTTTCCTTTTGATGCATTTTTTAAGTATATTAAAAATCTAAAAAACTCCAAATTAATTAAACATTTTAATTACCTATTTGTAAGTACGTAAGTAAGTCTGTGTTTATGCTTTGCATAATTTTTAGTAAGGATACTGTTTGTTTGTATTATAAATTAAAAATAATATACGAAAAACAACAGTTATTTCATTATAACATAAGTTATTTTAATGTGTGATTAAAACGAGATTTTTTATACTTAATTATTAAAAAATAAAAACGTTTTTTGTGTAATCTACCTACTACTTTTTCTTATTAATTTGATTAATATATAATTGATAATCTGGTGAACGTATTGATATGGCGAATATTATAGTATTTTGTTTTATAAAGCAAGCATAAGTTGATATTATGTCGATATATCAATGTGACAGTATATTTTTTGAGAATCATAATATATTGATAAATCGTTATATTATCAAATGGACAATAGTCGTTGTGGAGCGTTAGTTGATAAAATGTTATATGAATATGTTGACAATCTTATTCTTTATGTTTCGTTGCGAGCATAAGTTAATAAATCGTTATATCAATGTTATAATGGTTAATATTATAAACCGTTAATATAATATGTCCTTTTGTCACAGTATGTACCTTCAAAATTGAGATATCCAGATATTACCAGAGGCAATTATTACAAAAATTACCAATAAAAATTTGATTGAGTTTTTTTATCATATAAAAGCACACGCAAGGGAACCGTTTAAAGGAAAAAAAGAAAAACATACATGTCGAGATATCAACATATTCACGCCAGCCACGCATATATTATACGTTATAAGTATGTAGAAGTGACTTTACATAAATATCTAACGAAGTTATACGTAGTTCTTATTGTTTCTACAGTAATTATTATTATTAATGGTTAATGAAATGCTCAATTCTGTCACGTCATCATGGTACTCACAGCCTAGACAAGTGGTACCGTAGACTTAGACTTGTGTTAAGTGGCGTATTTGGGTACTATAATGCCAATGGGGCCATGGTGCCAAATTTCTAAATTTGTCTCTGTCTCAAGTTTCATTTCAATTTATGAACCTCATATCCAACCGTGATCTAAGTCATCTATTTTAAAACAAATTTAAGTAAGTATCCTGCGATCCAACAAAAATTATTTTAAGTATAATATATCGCTAAAACAACTATTCACCTACGGCAAATAACGAAAACTGTAACTAAAGAAGGCTCACACTTACTATTATAGCCAAAAAAACCAAAAAAATTGCCTATTCTCCAATTACATTTTAGGCGTTTACCAAAAATCAAGAATTTTGGATTAAGCCACTTCAATTCTAAAGGTGCGATAAATATTTTGCTTTTGCTCCCAATGTATTACGTCATCATAATTATTAGTCCTTTAATACCATGTAAACGGATTACTGTGATGAAACGAAAAGTAACTTGAGATAAAAGTGAAACGTACTTACTTTATAAGTTTATTTTTCTTTTGTTTCTTTTTAACAACAAAAAAAAATACATAATTATATTCAGTAGGAATAATTAGTATACAAAAAAAAATGTTCATGGCGAATAGTTACAGAGCATGGTTATAATAATTGAATATCTATTAATGTATTAACTCTTAATTAGTGTTTGCTTCAATTTCATTTTGCATGATCTAATTACTATAAACCTCATATGATTTAAGAAAGGTAACTTTTTCACCTGGCGTACAAAAAAAATCTTTTTCATTCAAGATTAATAACTTGGTATAGTTTATATATAATAATAATAATAAAAATGTTTTTTTTTTAAAGATAAGAACAATACTGTTAATTTTGTACTGATAAGTAGAACAACAGTTGTTTGAGTATTCTCTTGTCGATTTATGGGCACATAGCGTAGCGTCACTACATCTAAAATAGTATTGTAAATAAACCTAAATAATCAGTAGGTACTTATTATTTATGCTGAATCTATATAATATACTACTTTAAACTGTGTCGATTTAATTGCCTATCGCATTTCCCTTATTCCCAGGTCATTATTGTAATAAAAAGTTATTTATTAGATAGTACGACAGTTAATAATCATTTACTTAATCTGCAGATTAAACTCCCGTGAACAATTTCGTCAAATTATAGATGTAACAAAGTAAAAGATCGCAAAAGCGATTTGATACTAATAAACCACAAGCAAAACTCGCAGGATAATTCACTGGTGCTTACTTGCATTAACAGTATGTATCATAAAATTACAAATGTTTAAGACGGTATTAAAAAGTTATTTATTAGTAAGACAGTTAATATTATTTATTTAATCCGTAGATTAAACTCCCGTGAACAATTTCGTCAAATTATAGATGTAACAAAGTAAAAGATCGCAAAAGCAATTTGATACTCATAAACCACAAAACTTGCAAGGTAATTCACCGGTACTTACTTGGCTCTAATAGTCCATACGGTTAAGGTTTTATAACACTTATTTATCACAATGACTCACAATTCACTTTACATGAGAAAATATTTATAATTAGTTACACAATACAAAGACTTGAAACATACAGTGACATGTCGCAAATAAAATTTACTTCACAAATTAATAGTCAGTCTTAACATTCACTATCAAACACAATGAGGGTAGTTAGTAAAACATTGTACCTAAACAGAATAATGTTAGACATATTTAGCTATCGAATGTCGTAATTTAAATATAGGTAATTATAATAGCAGTTTGTATAGGTAGAATTTATAAATTCAATTTTCAATGTATTTATGATAACTTGTACCTTCCGTGGAATCCCGTCATTGGTACCACACTGATTAAGATCCTCGTTAGGCCTAGACAGCCTGGAGACCGCCAATACAATTGGCCGACCTGCCGTTCCCAATGCAGGTAGGCGCCACGCACGGCCGCCGGCGCTGGCAGGAGTTCCGAACTGCTTGAATGTCCACCTGAAAATGATTAAAATTCGATTAGAAAAATGAAGTGGAAATCGTGGGATGGAGAGCTATCCCACTTCTGATATCAAATAAGATCAAACTAAGAAAATAAAAACTAAAAAGGATGAGTTAGAATGACCAAAATAGCTACTACCAAAAGGATACTAAGTAAAAATAATAAAAATATTGCTAAATAGTTTTATTGTATAAAAGTTTTCCTTATTATAATAGTAAACACTGATAGTTTCAAATCACAACCTAATTTATCAACTAAAATTACCTTTTATCAAAAACTAACCAAATGTAGGTAATAGGCAAATAAAGATACAAATAAAGAAATACTGATTATCATAGTCTATAATAACTAATTGGTATTTTAATTACCGTACGTGTTATAACAAATTTAATCACAATAAAAATAGTTATTATAATATTCTTTGATAAGTTGGTATTTTATATCTGTACGAGATAAGTATAGCAAATCAAACCATTTACATTAAATACCAACACTTCGATAAACTTATTTATAATGTAATTCCAGAATAGAATTCTAATTATTCAAAACAAAGTAATTATTCAATTAAATTACTAAAAATAAGTATTAACTAACATCATTAACATTTTAACATTATAATAATAAAAATCATCAAAATCACATAAGACATAATATATACATAATAATTTAGCCACTACTTATAAAATAGGTTTACTTATCTTTAATATATTGAACGATCAATCTCACAGCTTCGCCAAGACTAACCTTTAAAAATGGCGGACCAACCTTATATAAGGATAAAATGGCGCCAACAGGAAGTAAGGTTGATTATGGAATTTACTAAAATTGTTATACAAAAGATGCTTCCAATGGCCATCAAATTACTTCATAATTTAGATCAATTATTTAACTATTATTAAATTTTAAACTGTAGATTGTAAAACAGGAAATAATAAAATGATATTGTGACATAACTGTCAAAGTATAAAAATGATAAATTTAGCTTTTGAATGAAATTTATTTTAAAGGTATATTACTATAAAAATACCAATATTATAACAAGTGCATACTTTCAAGGTCTATTAATTTATAATCAAAATAGGTTCAGTGGGTAGTAGTATTGGTATTGTTAGCCTTTTGAGTCTTACCTGGTGCTTTTTAGTTTTACCTGCTGGTCATACTTATATTATTGTTAAAATACATATTTATAGTAGTGGATTTAGTGTTAAGCGGACCTTTAGTCAGGTAGATTGAAGAAAACGCAAAATTTGTCACCTCTCCATAAATTTTCGGCCCTTTTTTATTTACTAACCAACAGATTTAAGAAAAAATAATACTTTGTTTGAACCGATAGGAATTACTCCTGCCGATGTTATATAATCTATAATTTGTGTATGTTTCTTTACTATATATGCATATATTTTTTATTTAATTAATTTATAATCTTAGTTGATGTTAATTTGTTTAAGGTACCTATATTGAAAGCTTATTTTTTTACCAAACATAAAATAATTTTTTTGCTAAATAAGCGAAAAACTTTCTCACTCACTCCGCGCGTTAGCTTTTAATTAACATACTTAATATTATAAAGAAAATAATAAAATTCTTTTTTTATATTGTAATAACCATGTTATGAAGGAAATAATATAATCAAAATTTTCGGGCCACATCTTCGTTTGAGAGCTGGATCCGTGCCTGAATCAACCAAAGCGGTTTAATAGGTCAATTTTGTACGATACGCGCATAGCTAAAATAATACGCACGTAGCTTCTGGACGCAATGTATGGGGCCCTAGTACCTCGACTACGTGCGTAGACCTTGCGTGCGTAAGAATACGCAGTTTCTGGACATAGTCTAAGCCGAAGATGAACGCACGGACGCACGGACTGACATCACGAAACCATAAGGGCCCCGAGACACCCTAAAAAAATTTGCCAATCTCTTTTTGGCAAAACGATTTGTGACGTTACAATCTGTGAGCACATTGTGAGCCGTGACGTCACAGGCTGATATATCGCTCTTTCTTATCTAATATATTATAAATTTCTCGTGTCACAATGTTCGTTCCCGTACTCCTCCGAAACGGCTTGACCGATTCTCATGAAATTTTGTGAGCATATTGAGTAGGTCTGAGAATCGGCCAACATCTATTTTTCATCCCCCTAAGTAATAAGGGTTGTTCACCCTTAAATTTTTTTTTAAAGTTTTGGACAAAATTTTAAGTTTTTATTTTTTTATAATAAGGCATTAAAAATACATACAACTCTAAATTTTTACATTTTTATCACCAACCACTATTTTTTTATGGTCATTTTAGTAATTTAATCATTTTTCATCCCGCTCGATAACTGATCAATTATAGTGTTTTAAACTTATTATAAGGCAAAACAACGTTTGCCGGGTCAGCTAGTTATAAATTAAAATTGTTTGTGTCTTCGTTATTTTTGAAGATTTATGAAATTTTCATGTTTTCTAACATTATATGGACGAAAAATGTTTTTTAGTCAACGCGCCTATTATTCTAGTAGGTAGGTACATAATAGCTTTAAAAGTGTAGAGCTATAGTAGGGGTATTGTCTATTCTTAGGCAATTAATGCGTATGTGAGGGTAGTTAACACCGCGACGCACGTCTTTATGCTATCTACAGACACACGAATTTGGTACGGAGCGTACAGCGAACCATATCCGGAGACCAAATTCGGTGTCGCTACACACGCACGGATTTGGTACGGTGCAGTGAAGCGAAACGCTCGACACTCGTGTGTTCGATTTTATGCTCTATTGCATTAGCACAGAGTTCTATTTACAGTGCTGTTTTTAAACGACGACGATGATTCCCGCAATTCAGTGATAACGGGTAGTGCTACCAACACTTTAAAAAATAGTTCTCCCCAAATTTTACCCCTGATTATTTATACAATTGACAGGTCTAAGAGATAATAAGCTAGAAAGAAAGGTTATGTGTTTAACATAAAGACTTACGCGTGAATAACATAAAACTAACTTGTCTTAATCTGATTTCACTCCCAATACATTTTCATATCCCTGGCTATATACACACATTAATATAATTTTAGTATTACATACAAATTGATTCATAAGGTGTAAACTCTAAACATCCTGTCCCCTAGTAAACCCCCGTAGATATTTTCCCTAATTTTGGGGGGTACATCCCTAAGTTGGCAACACTGATACCGTTGTACGGCCTAACCGGCCGGACTGCTCTACACACGCACGAATTTGGTACGGAGCGGACCAGATCCGATGCGGACAGCGGCGAACTCTTCGCCTTCTTCTGGCGTACTCTTCGCCTTCTTCTTATGTTCGCCGGACCAGATCCGAGCGTGTGCTCGTGTTATGTATTTTTCACATTAAATATCATTTTATATTTGTTTATTCAAATGGATCAGCCTCAATCTCATGCAATGGTAGGTTTATAAAGGTTATTTTTTAAAAAAAAACTGTGACCATAAACAATAGTTTTGATAATTTGACGTTCTATCAAATGTCAAAGTCAAATGTTGATTTAATTTTTTAGAAACAGAAAGTCAAGTGTTGTGACGTCAATAGTAGGTACTTTGTATATTCAAATTTCAAAGCAATGATTCAAAGACAGATTGAGACAAATGAAGTCTTCATATTATTATGAGACGTTAATATAGATCATATTATGTACCTACCTAGACTTCGTTTGTCTCGGTCCCTGTCTTAAGTGAAAATATATTGTAAAACATGATTATGTAAACGAATGCGTAAAGGTTTTAAGTAACTTTACATATTATAACGTTAACGGTAAGTTAGTTTCTTCATAAGAGGAGTTAAATCTGCGACTAATAAAACGAATAAATAATTTTTAAGGCGATAATTTCATCGAAATTCCTTACAATCCATGTCCATTGTTAATGTGTTGAAGCGGGTAATTATTCGTAAGTTTTACATTTCCTATTCTATTAGGTGCTTTAATAACATTAGATAATGCTTAAAGACGACCCATATTGTAATAAAAATCTCATAATTTAGTTCAAATACATTGAAACAAGCAAACTCGATACTATAAATGAGACCTCTTTAGCTATCGTGTAATCTGACGTTTGTTTACGATTCGGCCATTCGATTCTCAATAGATTGATTTCGTCGGGAGTACCAAAAGTTACGATCTAACGAATTTCTCGATCCAGGCTAATTACAAATTGAACCACCGCGCGATCGTGCGCTAGTGTAGGTGTCGGGAGTATCAAAAGCTATTGAGATCGAACTGATTCGATTCTCGATTGTGTCGGGAGTAAGGGGGCTGATCTGCTGTACGCTCCGTACCAAATTCGTGTGTCTGTAGACACCATAACGTTTGACGCGCGCACCAACAAAAGTTAAGCGGTGACACATCTCACCCCTGGGACTCACAAGCGTTTCAAATCACATTAACACATTCAGAGAGGAACTACTCTAATGCACTTAAACTAATTAGAATACTTTTTTTATCTTGAGTTTCCACTCAGCTATTTTTCAGTAAGCTCGACGTAGCTATAGATAAGACTTGACATTAATTGAGTATGATTTTTTACTTACCTACTTATTTTTCAGTAGGTCTAGTATATATAGAGTAGTAGAAAGATATAAGCTATAAGTATAAAAGTAGTAGATATAATATGATATTTGAAGTATAAATTTAAGATAATTCAGATAAATATGAGTATTTTGTACCTAATTAATAAATTAGGTACAAAATACTCATATTTATCTTAAAGCGGTGTTTCCAGCCACATGTTGAAAGAAGGTTCAGTACTTTTGTTTATCAACTTTGTCTGTTTTGCATCTACTACTAATCACGTTACGCACCGGCTCCGGCTGACATCGTCGCGCGTTGTTTTGCTACGTTGCAAAATATGTTGAGAGTCACGTGTTCCACGCATGTTGCACGTTAAAGGTACGTGCACATTATGCCGGGCCGCAGCGTGCCGGGGCGTGGCGCAAAAATCCGCTCAGATCGCTTTCATACAATTTGTATGAAGTATCGCACACTGTGTCGGGCCGCAGCGGCGCGCATTATTGCGAGGCGGATTTCCGTCCATGTGATGCGGCCCGCCCCGCCCCGCTGCGCCCCTTCAAAAAAGTGCTATAGCAAGCGGATTTGTTTTATGCAGATCCTTCTTTATTATTTCAAGTAATTGAAAATATCGATCAGGAGTCATCTGAAAATATCCCCAAAACAAAAAGGTATTCTCCGAATACTTTTCTCTTGGAACAAATTGAATGTACCTATCTATATTTTACTTTTTTTTACGAACTTCATGTCTATGCTTCATCTTCATCTTCTTCTTCTAACAGCAGTAAAAAAAAGAAAGTTCGTCGTCAGAGCTATCCATAACGTTAGTTGCACACAAATTCTGGCAGTACACTGTACTCAAAATCCGTCAATGTGCTGCGAGCCCGTCCCAGTGTGCTAGGTTAGCATTTTGCGTTGCACTGCGCCCCGCCCCGGCACGCTGCGGCCCGGCATAATGTGCGCGTACCATAAATGTCACCTAGTGGATACGAGGCCTTATAATGTAAAATATTATTATTCCAGTTAAAATCATATGCCTACGCGTAATTAATTTCCTTAAGTAGTTTCCCGTGTGAGACACGGGACCACTAGCGGGTATACGACATTAACTCGTTAATCAGGCGGATATAAATAAATGGTCGTGCAGTCACGTGCCCGGGATCACGGGATTACCCGGCCCCGGTTTCCGGGATCCCGAGATTGAGGGGATTAATTTGGTAGTCGCGCATCTCTTGTATTTGGACGGAAATAGCTAAAAGTCTTTATTGATTATGTTTTACAATTCAGTTGTTTTTTTTTTTTTTTTGATTTTTAGTTGGGAAACATTATAATGAATCAACCGTGTTGTTTTGAATTCCTCTCCACAAATGAGTCTATATATTAAAAATAAAATCCATAATGATTTTTATATGTTTCAATTTAATATATTCATTATTTTTGACAAGAACGTGCTAGGACTTTGGAGTCGTTGTAGGCTTTCACTAAAGAATAAATATATAGAAGAAATTTAAAAAATGTGAATGCGTAAAAAAATATGCAATACTGTTTTAATTTTTTTATTAATTTGTTATTGATAATAAGCAGTCCTCAAAACTTTATACACAAAAATGTCATGAAAGTGGAGTTCTTATTTCTTTACTATTTTATTAAATCTTGTTTTTGTGATATTAATAATAATTAATTATTAAAATATTATCCGCACGCACTACTCAAGTAGCAATTCTAGGCCCAGGGTTACCGGAGGACAAAAGCACATTTTTGCTTGCCAATCCATCGTGTAAGTCTAGCATAATAATAAAGGAATAATACGACCGTATACTCGTAACGCCAATAGTCAGGTAGGCGATGCACGATGAGACTGACATTCCGCGATTTATGGCAGTCTGAATTCCGGCGCTAATTCAGTACGCCGAGTACGGGCTTAGCAGTTAGCAGTTAACTGATACACTCTATCACAATAAGCCTTATAGACGCATTGTTTTACGCAAAGGGAAAACTTTGAGTATCTACTAAACTATAAATTATTATTGTTTAGTTTTTATTTTCGGCGCAAAACAGTAAAACGTGTAGAGCTGCAAAAATGTACGTCGACTTTCATATTAAACGTACTGCGGACCGCCCTACGAGATTTAGTAGATGATTTATCATCCAATTTCTGTAGATATTGAAGATGACGGCCTCTGTGGCTCAGTGGTTAGTGCGTCGGCACTCAAGCCGGAGGTCGCGAGTTCGAAACCCGCCGAAGGAACAAAAAATATTTCAATGTTCCTGAGTCATGGATGTTTATTAAATGTTATGTTTTTAATAAAGGTAATAAACATTTAAAATTTATTATTGTAATTTGTATATTATCATAGTAATAAATATACTTCCCGTTGTCTGGTCATCGTAACACAAGTTCTTTGAATACTTTCTACGGGGCTAGATTTACGTGGTGTGAATCGTCCATAATATTATATTATTATATATATGCTTCTTAATAGTTCTCAATACATTTTGGACAATGTGTTGTATGTCAGAAAGAATTTAACGAATTTTAAAAAGAAAAGTGACACACATTGTAGGAATACTAGAAATAGGAACAAGTTAGAAATACCAGTGATCAGACTTAGCAAAGTAAGTAAATCTTTTAAAGGTCAATGTTACATAAGCCTTTACAATAGAATCCCAGACAACGTTCAAAATCTTTACATTAATAAATTTAAAAAAGCTGTTAAAGAACGTTTGTGTGCTAAAGCTTATTATAAAGTCAGTGATTTCATTAACGATTGCATACCTTGGGAATAAGATGGCCCCATGCGAGGCTGCTTTTATGTACTTAAGTATGTTCTATGTACTTATGACTAATGTTATATAGATTAAGTTACAACATTGTAAAAATATTTTTTGAAAAGAACAATTTTCCCATCTTTTTGCTACATAAAAGGTGGCCCCGTGCGAGTTTCTTACGCCGGTTCTTCTTGCCGGGCTAGTTTCCAAACCGGTGGTAGGCATCATATAGGACAATTCTATAAGCGTTATATTATAACCTACACGGAAATAATTTTTTTGAGTTTAAGTTTAAGTTTATATCCTTTGCCCTCCTGGGCGGTATAATATCCTACATTCCCTATTTCCCACTCTAACTTACCAATCTTCCTTTCCACACACCTATCCTTCCCTTTCCCTATTCCTACCCTCTCCACCAATCCGTGGAAACGCTATGGATAGTCAAAATAATTTAATTGTCCAAAATAGCGGCGATGTGGTTCGCCACCCATCACGTCTCGTTTCTCGCGGAGGCGAAAAGCGGACCATGGAGAGACGCTTGGCTACGTTGAATGTAAGAGGAGGAATAGATGATAAGAATGAAAGTGGACGAAGCGAAAGAAGTATGTAAGGATCGAGCAAGTGGAAAGAAGTGGTCTCTGCCTACCCCTACGGGAAAGAGGCGGTCCTGCCTACCCCTACGGGAAAAAGGCGTGATTATATGTATGTATGTATGTAAGTTTATATTGAAGTAAGTAGGTACTTATTTCATACAATTTTATTCCCTAGATATGCGCTTCCGCGCGATTACACGTTGGCCGTTGTGTAAGAAACACTGATAACTACTTGAACTGTTGTGGAAAAGTCTAGGATCAATACTGTACCATTTTTTTATGAATATAAAAAATAAGGCGTCAAACTATAGCATTCTATCCTCTGTACTTTAACGGTCTTTGAAACGTTCCTATTTCATTCCGTTTAAAGTCTATTAGGCGTTGTAATTAAACTATTAGGCGGATCATAAATTCATGGAGATAGCGCTCTTTGTCGTCCCGAGTAGAGATAGGATAGAGCTCCCAGAGGCCTTATCATTTTATAGCCCGTTGAAACCGTTAACTAGTTAAGTCGTTGACGGCATAACTTGACATACTGTTCTGAGTCTTTGTCTAGAAATTCTCGACGAGAGGACTCGTAAGTTCTCTCGACCTCATCCTCACTTCTCGCTATCTCATCCTCGGCTTAACGAAACAAATTAACTGCAACGTCGGGTGTGTTGCAGATATACGAGTATACCTACTTGCCTATATTTTCTGATGCAGGTGGGCGGATAGCCGCTAGGGTTGTCCCATATCCGAAGCTTTAATGTGTGAATGAATATTAAAAGTGAAAAATTGTATAAGCCGTCGTGAGGCGCCTGGTAAAATGTAGATGAGACATATAAATAGGTGAACAAATTAATGAGGTGTTGGTTCTGTAATCATTTGTCAATTTGTCAAGGTCTGAATTCTGACCCTAATCTAACTTTTTGGACGTAGGTAAAGTGAACCTTATGACTTAATCATATTTAATCTAATATAACCTTACAATCGCTTGAAGGACTTCACGGTGAAGGCTTGCTAGATTTTCTACAAACTTCAAAAATAATAATAATATATAATAATAATAATATCTATGGACGCTTCACACCACGTCAGTCTGGCCCCGTGGTAAGTATCCGAAGAACTTGTGTTACGGGTACCAGACAACGGAAATATATTTAATACTTTTTTATACTATACTTATATTTAAGATTTTTATTATATTATACATATATTTAATACACATCCATGACCCAGGAACACAGAAAACTTTTTTGTTCCCTGGCGGGATTCGAACCCGCGACCTCCGGCTTAAGCGCCACTGCGCTCACCACTGAGCCACGGAGGTCGTCAAATACTTCTATGTATAGGTGTACCAGAATCTCATGGCAAATAGGGAAATAAAATTTTGCAGTGTGCAATACTGGGGAAATTGGATTAAACGATCTTGATACTAGTTAATATTTAATTATGTCTTTAGTATTATTGAACATGAATTATAATAAGACTGTATGAAGAATGTTCGGTGTATAATATAGGAAACTAGCTTTTGCCCGCGGCTTCGCCCGCGTGGAATAGTGTTCTTGGAGAAAAAACTACTTCGGCGAATAATTCTTTACCTACTTACAGCAATATACTACTGATACAATATTCAAAATGTTTTTAGGTTTGCCCAATGCAAATTGTTAAAAATGGGACTCTATCACCTCGACACGACATGCGCGACCACTTGATAATATACTTACATAATATTATATTTATCGCACTTGAATATAAATTTTACCATAATCTTATAATATCTTAAAGACTAAATTTATACTTAAAGACTATTATTTTAAAAACTCGCATCAAAATCCGTTGCGTAGATTTAAAGATTTAAGCATACAATATACTATACCTACATGCATAAGGACAGACAGATAAAGCGACTTGTTTTATACTATGTAATATGTAATAAGTAAAGTTATTTGACCAACAAAACTGACAAACCACTTCTGGATATTCCATAAGAATTAAGAACTGCAGTTACTATTATACGTATTCTGTGCTGCAGTTCAAATTATTCGTGAACCTCTTTATACTATATACGTCCCGCGTTTTCGATAGCGCGATGTAGAAACGCGAGCGCCTGCGCCGCGCAGCAACACTATATCCCTGCATTTTAAATCTGTAATATCTTCGAAAATATTCATTTAAATTACATGCCGTAAAGTGCAGTATTGATCTATCTTAAATGCACAATGTATTTAAGGTACTTAATTGGATAAGGATTAATACTGTATTGCTTAAAATCGCTTTGTAAATAAGCTATTAAATTAAAATCAAAGTAAAGGATAAAAAAATGGTTATTGTGGGTTATCCCTAAGAGATAGACATATGCCATCGCGGACTTTTTGTAGGCTTTTTTATGATGAATAATAAAACTGTAGTACATAATTTTGATCTATCTCGTAGTGTTCAGCCAGCATTTTCAATATAAGCGCAAAATATGTGATTTTTAGGACTTTAGAAACCTCTAAAATTATCTGTGTACCTCTACTATGTTATGCATGTTATATACCTAAAAACCTTCCCGTTAAATCACTTTATCTGTTAAAAAAATCGGCATCAAAATCCGTTGCGTAGTTTTAAAGATTTAAGCATACATAGGGACAGACAAAAAAGGGACTTTGTTTTATACTATGTAATATAATGATATTTCATGAAAAATAAATCAATCGTGAATTACTTTATATACTTATTTATTACGAATAACATACAATTAAATTGGCAACAGTTTATTTAATGTTGGAATTTCCTTCCGAACTGTATAGAACTCGTTTACTTTATTTCAAATCAACTATAAATCGAAACTGTCTTATGTTGATTTTCTTTTTTCCTCCTCTCCTCCTTTTACCAGGCATGGAAAACAAACCCATGTGCCATCAGCTACTATTCACCGTATAGTAATACTGGAAATACCTTTAAAGAAGTCACATTAATTACCTAAGAAAATATAAAAAAACTAAAAGTATCAAAACAACTCACTCTAACTTACCGGTCAACTCTACCACGAGCTTTAAATTATAAGATTCAGTTCGATTTACACCTTTTTCTTTCTGTATTTTACTATAGACATAGAAAACAATATTTCTCGCTTGAGATCGAATTGCCTTTTTGGATATTTTCACAAAAACAACAAATTCCAAGAACATAATCACAAAATTTTAGCAGCGGTTGACAGATCACGTACTTTGATTTGACGGGTCATACTTGACATTGCCATATGAAAATCACATTTTTTATTTTTTTTTAAATGCCATCAGATTCTGGTAGACCTTTAACTGGTGCAATTTAGGTACTCGTTTTATCAAAAAATGCATACAACAATATTTTTAGTTATCCAATTTTATTACTATGATCTGTTAACATTAACAGATCATAGTAATAAAATTGGATTGGATATGTTCATTTTATGCTCTCAGAACATTCTGAGAGCATAAAATGAACATATCGTATATTCGAACTTTAAAAAAAGTGTTAATTTCGACCGATACATATTTCTGCCGCAAACTAGGATTGAGAAAGAAAATAGTCCAATGTTTCGGTACGAATTCAGATAAAAAATATGGTTCTTAGGATCACGGTACTGACTAATGAACAACACTACCAGTGACCAAGACGTGTCAAGTTAAACTAAATCGTCGAAGGGTATTGGATAGCAGATAAAGCATCGAAGCGGAAGCGGTTGAATGTAAGAGGAGGAATGGATGGTAAGAATGAAAGTCGACGAAGCGAAAGAAGTATGTAAGGATCGTAGCAAGTGAAAAGAAGTGGTCTCTGCCTACCCCTACGGGAAAGAGGCGGTCCTGCCTACCCCTACGGGAAAAAGGCGTGATTATATGTATGTATGTATGTATAAAGCATCGAGAAAATATAGTTACCTACCTAATGCCAATGCATCAATATGCGCATTTACTTTATTGTTGAGTTTGTGAAGTTATCTCTTGTTGCGAGGAATCTTCATAGTTCATGCTAGAAGCATTGCTCTACATAAAATCTGTTTAAACCGAATACCTAATTGAAATAGTATTTGATAAAGATACGCCGGCTAAAGCGAATTACCGTGGCCGTAATAGACCGTATTAGGATCCATCCCCATATTACGTCACAGCGCATGGGGGAGGAGGGGAGGCTCATACTAAATGTGACAGTACATGTTAAATACAGGTACAGGGATACTAAAAAGCGTGACATACGGGGGGGTGGGGGTTCAAAAAGTCGAAATTTTACGTGACGTAATATGTGGATGGTCCCTTATTTCTTACATTGCTTAGTACTCACTTTTCTTAATCTCCGTCGCTCACGCAAAGTTGCTGCCTTTCTTCTATCAACTGCTGCAGTTTTGCGCTTGCAAGCCTTACACGCCCAAGCTAAACATCTTTTGCTCGGGCCTAAAACATGCTGTATGTGTTCCTCCTCGTTTTCCTCCACTTTGTCGAATCTTGTTTCTTTTTTTACTTCCTCACAGCACCCATCTTCGTCTTTGTCCGTTTGATTCGATTTTTCATATTCGAAATTACAATTATTATCGTACACCTTGTAACTCATTCTGACACTATTTTTATAAAAAACTTTTAAATATTAATTACAATTTAAAAATTTGTATTGACTAAAACATTGTTTGGACAAACGTGAGCGCAAAATTCACAAAAACGTATTTTTCAAGCAGATATTATTTACCAATCACATTTTCTTAACGCCTTTATTTTTCAACACTTCTCAATATTTGAATAAAATTTTATAGGGTTGATTGCATTTTAAAAGGTTTACACCATTTTTTCCGCATTGACAGTTCAAATTGGCGCCGATTTTCACTGACAGCTCGCTTCCCGCAATTTTTTTGTCGCACGCGCGGCGCGACACACGCAACACTGAATTCAGCCGAGGGGTGATTCTGAGTGGAGATTTACAAAATATGTTAGCTATTAATAAACTGTCTAGCTGTGTGCGGCTATGTCGTTGAGAGATGCCAATTTATTAGTGTTTGGATTGAAATTGATGCGGGATATATTTTTCCTTTGAATTTGCTCCGTTGAAAGCTTTGTGACGTTTTATATGCGTCTCGGTTAGAGATACGATTCAATTCTTAACGAGACTGAAAATATTTTCGAAGACATCATTTATGGAATAATTTATTTTAGACATGGATGATCATTTATAATCGACCTTCTTTTTATCACAAATCTTTTCTTTTTCGGGTTCCAGTCGGTTTTAAAAATGCATTTTTTTGAAAGTAGGTAAGTTCATCCACCCACTCAGTTCCTTTTCCACCTAGGATTATATCAATAACTACTTTTTAGACTTAAATAGTAAAGGGACTTTTTTGGACCAGACTCTACACTACTTTTGTATATAATCGCTAAAACTGTGCGAAACGTACTAGATTTTGTGAAACAGGCCCTCAGTGTGTTTCAAAATTGCGGTGTAATACTCGTATCTCACAACACAATGCGGTCAGGCCCTAAGCGCGATACGAAAGGAGATATTTAATAGAATCAGGCAGAGGCGGATTAAACGTTGAGAGCGCCGTAGGCAAGCATCAGCGCATCGGCTCCCCTATATTAAAAATAACTCGTACATTAGTTGGATCGATATACCGATTTAATTTTATGCTATAATATTATATATTTCTTTTTATTTTACAATTCCGCCCGTGCGCCCCTTTGTACCCTTACGCTCCTAGGCACTAGTTTGCATTAAAGATAATCCGCCTCTGAAATCAGGCATTACTTTGTGGTAAGGGGCCGTGCATTAATCACGTGATGTTTTTTTTTCAAATTTTTTTAGACCCCTCCCCTCCCCCTGGTGATACGTGGTGAGGTTTTATACTACGCCCCCCTCCCCCACCTAAGATCACGTGTATTTTTTTACATAGTAAGCAGGTCATGTTTAAAGAAAAACTTTAACTTAAAAATCAATTTAATCGAATAATTTAAGCAATTAAAACTATACGAGTCATTTGTCTTGTAAGTATTTAAACAACACTACGAATTTACACCCGATAATAATTTCGGTATGCATAGACTAGATTCGAAAATTAATACACGTGATGTCTCCTTAGTCCTTATACCCCCTCCTCCCCTTGGTGATACTTGGTGATTTTTTTTGAGACCCCCCCTCCCCCTTTAAGCATCACGTGATTAATGGACGACCCCTAATCCATAGCATACAATTTAATTATTATTATATCTAGCAATATTCCGGGCAAAAAATCCCCACAATCTGCAAACAAATGAGTTAGAGCAAATTATTTTTGAGTGTATTTATCGCATAAGGAGAGTGGGATGAGGGAAGTGATTTACGCATGCTTATGCGTGCACTCACACATTTGTTTGCAGTTTATGGGTGTTTATTTGCGGGATATTGCAAAATATAATACTTTTTAATGAAATATTGTATTGTTTAAAATAAGTCATTACATACAATATAGATTTACGCTACAACAACGCAAAAACATAATATGTAATTTACATAAGCTACAATTTACAATAGCGTAATATTAATATCTATAGCAAACTACTTAAAATATTTACAAACTATAAAAGTACTAAAAATAAAAAGCTACAATAAAAAGAAATCTCCCAGGACGTCCCCACCAGGCAGAGTACCAAGAAGGCTCAAAGAGTTTCCCCGCTGGATTGCGATATTCACTCTTTGGGCCAGATAGGTGCCGGCTCTGGGGTCTCGGGTGGCCTCAATTAAGTTATACGAAAGCTGGAGACCCCAAACAAAAGAAACGTAGGACATGATTTGAAAGTTGCCAGCTTTGATTGAGCATTCAAATGCAAATTAAAATGAATAATCTATTCATCTGAATGTGAAATAAGTATTTGATTCATAGCAAGTATAAAATGACAAACACTGTTCTAAATCACCCTTTAAATAAATAGGAATAAATGTAAGAAAAAGTAATAATTACGTTTACGAGTGTCATTCGCACATAAAGTACCGTGAGCAGGTAATAAAAACGGATTGCTCATTAACTTCCCATTAGGAGTTGCGATGAAAATATTTTAAGAGCATACTTTAATGCCTTCGTCATAGTGCGCTCGGGTTCCTTTAATGTTGGGCTGGATGACTATGTTTATTATAACGCGTTTCAAATGAGAATAGGAACGTCAATGACCTTTTTCAAGTGATATTTGACAAATATCACTTGAAAAGTGCGATTTGCAGAAAAACATATGTGCATATAAATATTAATAGTATTGCATCGAATTTAAATAAAAACGTTAAATAGTAATAAATTATCTAAACATAAATTTAACTATCCATAACAGTCTAAATTCGAAACAATATGGCGTCGACTCGATCCTATTCTCATTTGAATCGCGCTATATTAGAAGACTGAAAATATTAAAAAATAATTACCGTTAGCGTATATTAGTTCATTTGTCTACTCTAATATTATTCAGAAGAATGATTTGTTTGTATGTTTGTTTCTTTGCATTGAAGAGGCTCTGAAACTACTCGTATAGTGGATCGATATTGATAAAATTCGGCAGATATAGAGTAGACCATGGGGAAGAACATATTATGCTACTTTTGGTCGTGGAAAAATGAACGGTTCCCACGGGATTCTCTTTTACACATATGAAGTCGCGGGAAACATGTAGTTAACTGACTATAATTGCCTCCACATAACATATAGAGTTAGCGTAGCGTAGCCTAAAAGTTTCAAGTACTTGAACTGTTTGATTAATTTATACCTCATGTATCATTAGTCAGTAGATGTTTGTAGGCGATAGTAAATAATATGAAAGGCCTACCTTTCATATTTTCATATCAGACCTTTTAATAAAGGTCGACTAAAGCATACCTAATTCAAAACTTATGAAGTTTGGTGAAGGTTCTAAAATACAGTCGATACAAGGTCGACATTACCTATAGCCTGAGAATAAGATAAGAGGCTCTATTTTTAATTTCGAATCAAATAAGTCTCTCGTTTTTTTCCATGTATGTCGCATCTAAGCCCGCTTTTGTTCACCTCTCGCCTAGTTCTAGGGTCAGTGAGATAGAGCTAATAAGCTATTAATACGGCTCAATAGCATTGATCATACTCAGCAGACAGTGTAAAAATGTTTCTCGCTGGAAAACGGTGTCGTGTCGATGAGAGAACCGCGCGTGCGCGCTGCAGTCGGGGTGAGGGAGGGATGCTGGGATTGAACAGGACCGATGGAGTCGTAACGCTTGTAAATTTTTGGGTTAAGACTTAGAGATCATCTTGGTACCATCTCGGTAAAGAAGTGGGATAATTAATGAGTGTTAACTTTTCCTAGGGGTTTAAAGTAGACACGATATTCAACAATAGTTCTTTCATTGTTTAAATTTTTATCATGCATTTTAAAAGACCATCACTTTAACTTCTTAGTGTTGTGGTTGTCCACGGGTAGCAATATAATCGCTGCCCATCAGGCGATCCGTCACTTACAACTTACAGTCGATAATACATAAAAATACATAGTCTTTAGTTTTGAGTGCGGTAATATTGAGAAGCAAAAGCGACTCTACCATTGTCGCTGTTCCTTCAAAAAACACCAGTCAGGGTGTAGTCAAGTACAGACATTTGTGCTACCGAATTAACAACAAAATTGTTAAAGAAAGCATTAAACATATTTCTTAAATAATACTTAGTACAAAAGTTTGTTAAATGCAAGCGTGAAATAATATGTGAGGACTTAAATTATTTAAATAAGGTAAGTGTTGATTTTATACCAGTCTATTTCAATAAGCGAGGTCTTTTATTTTAAACATTGATTTAAAAACTTAGCAGACAATAGTTATAGTATTAAACTTCTATCAAATGATTTAGAATCTGTTTTAGTTCTGTAACAAAACAATTTTTATACAAATCTCTATTTTTAAATTAAACTTTGTTTGTATGTACCTAACATACAAACAAAGTTTAATTAAAATTTAAGCAACTTAATATAATTTCATAGTTAAAGTTATGTTAAAAAAATATATTTAATCAATTTATATTTTGCAACTTGTTGACTTGAAATTACTTAAAATAATAAAAAAAATGTATCAAAATTGCGCAATTATTTTACAATGATAAGATAATTGGATTATTACATAATGATAGTGTTCATATTCTCCACAAAAATACCTCAGCCTGGAATGACCTATTTATATGACATTTACCTAGCAGAACATCGAGTGACCTAGGTCATGCATAAAATCTACTCTGGATAGCTTATTTCGTTTAACAGGAAAAGTGCATATCTAGTATAGCACATAATAAGTTTACGTAAACATATCCCTAACTAAGAAATTACTCATTAGAGATTGAGTCTTTGGAAATCTGTTTAATATTTTTTAATAAGTTCAACAATAACTTTTTTCATAGTAATTAAAAGCTATTTAAGTATATAAATATAGGTAAGTACGTAGCTAGTAGCTACCTCGTACCGCTTCACAAAAGTCTGCGTTAAATCCTTAACTAAGATATTACATATTAGTGTTTAAGCTTTTGGAAATCTGTTTAGTTTTTTTAATAAGTTCAACAAGAACTTTTTTCATAGTAATTATATGCTATTTAAGTATATAAATATACGTAGCTACCTCGTACCGCTTCACAAAAGTCTGCGTAAAATCCTTAACTAAGAAATTACATATTAGTGTTTGAGCTTTCGAAAATCTGTTTAGTTTTTTTTAATACGTTCAACAAGAACTTTTTTCATAGTAATTTAAAAGCTATTTATATAAATATACGTAGCTACATAATTGAAAGATTCAAATGTTAGCTACTTATATTAGAGCCTTATAATAATCAAATGTTTACTCTGCTCCTAATTTGTTTAAAAGATTTATGTGGTAAAGAAGCTTACGGTTTTAATTAAGGTACATTATTAATATTAAATTATTATTATATTTTATAGTAGAGAAGATGAACAAAGGATTAAAGAATAACAATGCAAAAGTAGTTGATTTTAAAGGCTAGGTCGACCTGTAAAGCTCTATTTGATAGCGCCGTCATATAGACTATAGTGGCCATAATAAAGCAATGAATGAAGTCTTCTATGTTTTCTATGTAAAATACTGACCAAGTGCGAGTTGGACTCGCGCACGGAAGTTCCTATACAATACGGCGAAAAAAGCACGTCGGTAGTTCCACTTAAATCCTACTAATATTATAAATATGAAAGTTTATGAGGATGTATGGATGGATGGATGTTTGTTCCTCTTTCACGAAAAAACTACTGAACGGATTTTGTTAAAATTCGGTATGGTAGTAGTTTGGGCCCTGGATTAAAACAGGCTTCTTATTATCCCGAAAAAGTACAGTGTTCCCGAGGGATACGATATTTACGCGGGCGGAGCCGCGGGAGACAGCTAGTATTTTTATATTCTGTTTTTATTATTTGTTGATATATCAGCAGCAACAGAAATACACCATCTGTGAAAATTTCAATAGTTGCTCTATCACGATTCACGGCTTATGAGACCATCACATCCTGGTGACAGACAGACGAATGGACGGACGAACGGACAATGGAGGCTTAGTAATAGGGTACAGTTTTTACCCTTCGGATACGGAACCTAAAAAACGGTGATAATTACCGCTTTCGAGAAAACCGTGCTATTTTGTTTACGGCCGCTAGACGACGGCGACGTTGTACTAGGAAAACAGAGCTTAAACGCTAATGGCCAGTTTGGCCACTGATCAAAGCATGAAAATAGGTCAATAGGTAAAGTCTAGCTAGCTGATCCGTTTGGAAGTCCTCGAGGAATAACTAATAAACAAGCTCGATTTTAGGCTTTATATTAACTGCCTATAGTTTTATTCGCAGCCTCCTACTTCTTTGTTTGCAATTAATAATCCGGCACCTAGTGCACTGGTATTTTTAGAACAATAGCTTATTATTACTAGTGAATACAATGCTTTTGAAAAGCTGTAGTCAAATCACTATTGACGTTTTCATGAAGTACGAGATTTATCGTGAAACTCAACTTGATTAGCATTAGCTGTAGCCAGTACATCACTTTCTATGAACATAAAACTACGCTAGCCCGGACCTCTAGTCAAGATGCATTCGATAATTTCGACGGCGAAGTTCGAAAGCTAAATGTATGGGATTTGACATAAGGCATCGCAAGCGATATGTCACATAACAATCTTCTTGACTAGAGGCCCGTTTAGAGTTTCGTAGTAACTACAATGAACCCTAACCTTGAGCCTTAACCCTAATAATAAATAACGGCAAATTTTCATACATGACTTTTTTGTAACGTAAACCATTTTCAAGTAATCGACCTCCAAAGTGGTTTAAAAGTTGGTCCACCCCTGGCATTACTACTCGTATATGAGTTAGAAACTTGTCACTTTACATGCTGATATAGGTAGGTCCTGTTAAATACTCTTTAGAAAAAATATTTTGAGAGAAATCAGACTATAACTTTTGAAGTAATTTGAATAAACCCTATAGTGCGTTGTTAGATACAGAGCCCTCCTTAGACAGAATGTCCTGACATGCTCTTGGTTATGTTATTTGAAAACGAGTCGAAATAGCTGATCAAGTAATAAACGTTTTTGCAGACGTAATAGAGTCAAATTTTATCCCATCAAAAACATTCTGTAAAAAACTAGCCAAGTCTCGATGGAGCTGCTTTTTTATCTCTAAAAAGTAATGAAATCTAGACAAAGTCGTGCCAAGTCTAAGGATCCTTACTGCGATTTATTTATTATTATAGTTAATGTTGTGTGACTTGGCCGTTGAAAATTCTTTATACGTTACAAGTCAATTTTGTTTACACGTAATATTATATCAGATTCTGTTGTAACTACCTATGTTTGTTTAGCGAGATAATAGCCCATACTGGTATTGGTAATTGGACGCTAGTGTCTTATTTTAGGCTGTTGTTGATTGTATAACACATGTATTGGAGCAATGGTGTCATGGAGACCCTTTTGTACCCTTGTGTACTCTTCAACGGCCAAGTCACACAACATTAACTATAATAATAAATAAATCGCAGTAAGGATCCTTAGACTTGGCACGACTTTGTCTAGATTTCATTACTTTTTAGAGATAAAAAAGCAGCTCCATCGAGACTTGGCTAGTTTTTTACAGAATGTTTTTGATGGGATTTCACTTCTTTTTGTAGAAACGTAGGAATATTGATTTATTTTACTAGATTTTAGTGTAATTTGTTTATTTAATTTGTGTAATGTTCGAGTAGAATAAAGTTAATTGTTCGACTATTTCTTCTTGTAATTTCTTCTTGTAAACTTGTAAGTATAAGTATAAAAGCCAGTCTAGTCTTATCCAGAGTTTTCCTTTAATTTTATTTATATGCGTATTAAAAGCAGAAGGGGAGGCATTCGCCCAGCAGTGGGACGCTACGGGCTAGATTAAATTAGAAGATGTGTCCCACTTCACTGGATTTTTACAATGACAGTCGATTTTTTATGTACCAATAGTAGAAGGGGGTATTACCATATCTCTAATCAGCTGAGACCAGCTGAGGGTTCTTCATCAGATACTTCGATTTTTGACATCAAATGAAGTGGCCCACCAAGTTGAATATTTTTTGTAAAGGCAGTATGTCGATCTCTAATGGTTTGGTTGGGCTCTTGTGTTTTCTAATAAGGGTCACCAGGTACTCCAGATCTTCGATTATCCTAGTTTTTATGTGGCCATTAAACCCTACCTCTGTACCAAATTTCAGCTCTCTGAGTTTATGGGAAGTACTAGTTCTATTCTGATGATCATGAGTGAGTGACTGGGTGAGTGTCATAAATGCGAAACTTTGCTTTCGTTTAACTTCGGAACTAAATGACCTACAGATTTAAAATTTTGGATTTTAAGTATGTGATTATACTTTACTGGATGACGAAAATTTCGGCGTTCTGGTCTTATCCAGAGGTTCTCAAATAAGGGCCTGAAAATGCGGCGAAATGGTTCCAATAAATAATGGTACGGCAGTGTTTGCTTCGCGCTCGACTTGGCGGGGGCACTGCCGTGCCCCCAGATCGACGTTCTGGTCTTATCTAGAGGTTCTCAAATAGAGGCATGAAAATGCGGCGAAATGGTTCCCGTAAATAATGGTACGGCAGTGTTTGCTTCGCGCTTGACTTGGCGGGGGCACTGCCGTGCCCCCAGATCGATTATCCTAGTTTTTATAGTTTTCCCTTTATGTGGCCATTAAACCCTAACTCTATACCAAATTTCAGCTCTCTGAGTTTATGGGAAGTACTAGTTCTATTTTGATGATCATGAGTGAGTGAGTGAGTGAGTGAGTGAGTGTCGTAAATGCGAAACTTTGGTTTCGCTTAACTTCGGAACTAAATGACCTACAGACTTGAAATTTTGGATTTTAAGTATGTGATTATAGCTTACTGGATGACGAAAATTTCTGCGTTCTGGTCTTATCCAGAGGTTCTCAAATAGGGGCCTGAAAATGCGGCGAAATGGTTCCAGTAAAGGATAGTACGGCAGTGTTTGCTTCGCGCTCGACTTGGCGGGTGCACTGCCGTGCCCCCAGATTGAAGCTTCTTAACGTATGCTTATTTTATTTCAGTTCATGTCATCGTAAAAATGGGAGCGCAGAATATGTACGTCGCATACATATGTCATTACGCTGATTAAATTTCGTAAGTAAACTTGATAGAACATACTCCTACTCGTATTGTACGACCCATATGTATGGAAATGTATGAGTAGTCCGAACTTGTGCCAAGATTTAAGAACTTTATACTAATATGTAGGAGCAATCAACTACAGTCTAAACTTTCTACAACGAATAAGTTACCTATAACCTACTTAGTTTAAACGAACAGCTAACTCCTCCGTTACTAATAATGAAATGGTCGTAAGAATAACTCAAAACAGTCAGTCCTCATCAAATTTTCACCTAAGTACGTCGTACATACAGTAGGTACACAAGAATGTATACTTAGATACATGTGCTCATAAAACACGCTTACCTAAAACTTTGTGATACAAAGTGCAATTTAATAAGAAACGCCGCATCGTAGGGACTAGGGTCGTAAAAGCACGTCCCCTAAAAGAATTAGCCAGTTTATGGACCCATATATCGTAATGTGCCTCTCAGCCAGGAAATAAAATAGGATTCTCACGCTTTGTAACAATATGAATTTGTATATTGTGTATAATCTTTGATATAAATATATTGTTAAATAAATCTTTCGCAATGCAGACTTCGCTTCATATAAATTAGTTACAATTAGACATACATACATATATACATATAATCACGCCTTTTTCCCGTAGGGGTAGGCAGAGACCACTTCTTTCCACTTGCTACGATCCTTACATACTTGTTTCACTTCGTCCACTTTCATTCTTACCATCCATTCCTTCTCTTACGTTCAACGTAGCGAAGCGGCTCTCCTTGGTCCGCTTAGACTTAATATTAAATAGCAATACATAAACTTTTCTACAGTATAGGAAAGGACTTAGTTCTTCTTAGTCTAGGTCTAGGTGTAAAGCTAGTTGTTATGTCGGCAGCGGGCAGTCTCCGGGGCGCGCGCGCGGGCGGGATGCACCCCGCGGCCAGGTGACGTTGCCGCCTACACCCGCGGAACATGTCATGGGACTCTCTGGAGTCGCGCGACTTCCTCAGGTGAGTTGCTTACGTCGTGCTTCTAGAAGATTCAATGGGTGACAGATCTTCATTCAATTATAGTTTCAGCGTCTCCATAGTATTTACAAGTTAATTTTATTTGGGACACACACCAATAGATAGGCAATTTCATAAGCTAGATATTCGCCGTTTAAATTTTTTTTTTGTCGATTTTGAACTAAGTTATGTGAAAAATTTTGAACTGAGTTATGCGGCTGACCGCCTCAAGGTCTTTTGCTCGGGGGACGGCCTTAAGTACGCGTTTTATAAGATCGCGAACATACTCCGTGCGACGTTGATGACACTCGTGAAACTTGCTCACAATGCGTGGCTTGCGTGGCTTGAAGGCGCATTTACAAAATGTATTGTTTGACAGTGGCCTAGAACGGATTGACATTTCTTTAGGAATGTTTTGTGCAATAAATCCAGACAATTACCAAATAAAATGAGCCTTATTGCCACGCATTAAAATTCATGCGTAATAGCAAAACACGTAAAAATTTTACGCGTACTTACTCGCACGTCTGTCACCCGTTTTAGAGTTTAGTCAGCAGTTATTTATTGGGTAGTCTACGTATAGCGAAAACTGGAAGATATTTTTCACAAAACTATTTATTACTTTAAATATATATACATGGGTTTCGACAAAGTCATCTTCGACTTTGTCGAAATCGGTCTTATAATAATTTATAAAATTTACTTTACTGCAGATAGCTACTTAATAAAATAGAAAAATGCTAGAAGTATGATAACAATGAAATTTGAAACATGAATTTCCACCAGGAACTTATATTATAGTCTATCATATATTATATATCAAACGCAGATTGTTTTTCCCGACAGCGGGGTGCCGGCACACCAGCTCTCGGCGACGCGGCTGCTCAGCTCCCCTGACCCGTCGCGACACCACCTGGAAGATGGGCCAGGTATGTCACCTAACCCTTACATATTATGCCGGACGTAAAGATGACCTTAATGGCAAGCGGACTCCCGATTCCCTTACTAGGAATTTGCTACTTCCATATACAGATAAGTGATGGATCCGTATGCAAGAAACTCATTCTTGTACTGATCTAAAATTAACCAACCCTATTTCTAGTTATTTGTTTCCCAAAATTCGCCATCTTACCATCCAACCTTCCCAAGCCCAACCTTCACGCTGCGGCTTGGACAAATGACAAAATGTTGCTCTATTCTAGAAGTGTATTCGTTCTCGGAAGAGTTCGTGGCGGGGCGCAACGGCACGGCGCGGTGGTCGGCGCGCTTCGGCCCTGCGCACCGCCCCGCCGCCGGCCTCCTCGACTGCTTCCGCGGTTGTCGCGCGCGCCTCGACGACTACCTGGCCAAACGAAAGGTACCCAACAATTTCAACAAAAAGTAGTAAAGGTAAGCTACCTTTATTAGTAGTAAGGGAAGTTTGTCTTCTTACTAATCTACCTCAAGACGAGACGAACTGTACACAATTTTAGGCTTACTATAAATATCTACTACCACTATCAAGCCATTTATACAAATCTTCAGTCATCTTCTAAGCGCTTAAATCAAGATGCTCGCGCTAAAGAGAACGCTACCGCAGTTTGATGAGAATATCAAATAAGTTTACAAATTATGTGTGTATTTAGTATATCGGAGAGACATGATATTTTACGAAGTTGTTTTACCTAAGTAGGGACAAGCAACAATATTCGAAATATTTAGCAATTTTATATATATATATATATATATATATATATATATATATATATATATATATATATATATATATATATATATATATATATATATTTAAATCGACGAAGACTTCTTGCGTCCTTACAAAATGCCACCCTGTAGCGTCCACTGTATGTGGCAAGATTTTACTTGTTATTAATGCGTATATGTGTAGTTTTTATCAGTATGATCTCAAGAGTCGACTTGGTATCGCGTTATATAATGAAATATAAATATTCAGTTTTGGAAATTTCCAGGTCATTTAGTACTTCCGTTCACCGCCAAAGCTATCCAGCACACAGTATATATCCGTATACTTCTATACACTGCATGGATGCTAGTACTTCCGTTCACCACCAAAGCTATCCAGCACACAGTATATATCCGTATACTTCTATACACTGCATGGATGCTCTTACCTCCCATCAATTTGTTCAAATCAATTCCGTATAATGCCCTACATATATTACCAACATTATGCAGATAAAGCTACACCCTTCAATCTTATAAGACATTATGATTCCGAATTACTTACCAACATTATGCAGATAAAACTACACCCTGATCTTATAAGAGATTGTGATTCCGAACTTCTGTTTTTGTATTTTTGTAAGAAGGATTATGTTTTTCGCGCGCATCTTGTATGTCTGTATGTATGTATGTAAACTCCTTTATTCCCACGTATCTTCCAAACGGCTGGATGGATTTCGAAAATTAAAGTATCGTTTGATTTGTCTAAATAACCCAAGTGTCTTTAGGTATTATGTAGTTCAAAAAAAAAAATAGAAAATGGCGAATTTTCGCGCCAAATTGTAAGTAGTTCAAAAAAGGAAATTAAAAGAATTCAAAAATATACATATGTCATGTATTTAAATTTAATCAGGAATAATTACAACCATTTTAATAAAATCATTTGAATATATTTGTAATCAAAGCATTTAAATAGTCGTCTTTTTGATTTAAATCGACTAAGTGTGTGTTGGTTAAACTAAAAAATCTAAAATAAAATAATAATTAAAAAAAAAAACGCGACTGACGACCGACATTTAATTTTTGTTTAAAAACAATAATTTTACAATTTTCAGTGATGTTTGTTAAATTATTATTAAAATATTGTAAGAAGGTTTAAAATAAACGATCGAATGTATAATTATCGAATACGCGCCAAGCTTCCATTAGGTATTGTAAAATAGGGTCCGACCGAGTGTTCGGTTTCGGTTTCGGTCGAGTTTCGGCAAAAAACGTGTTTCGGTTTAGTTTTGGTTTCGGTGAAGAACCTGCCGAAACTACGACCGAAACCGAAACTGCATTCTGCATGTGCATGGAGTTCTCGGGCTGTGATCGGTAATGTTCGACGCATTTTTAAATTCCAACTAAGCGACGCGCGATGCGACGATGATATTCTATAAAGTTTTGTTACAGGACATGATTTATTTAACTCAGTTGCATTTACTTGAGATGGGGTAAAAATAGTAATAGTAGGTATTAGATTTTACACATTTACGGTTGGTACATAATTAAAAAAACCACTAACTCGCGCATTGTCTAAACGTCATTTTGAAATAGCTATTGTAGACCAATGCCGATAATTTTTTAAACAAAAAAAGTATAGTAGGATGAAACCGAATGGAAAAGGAAAAGAATATAACAAAACATGAGGGAAAAATAAATTACGGGCGATTAAATTATATTCATTGATGCCTATTTATTACTATTTTAAGATAGGTTATATACATGAGTGACCTACGGATAATTTTAGCCCATCAAAAGGTATTTCAAAGAGAAGTAGGGAACGGGCTAAGCGGGTCTGGGCCTCACTACCTGTTTTTTTTTTATCCTTCCGAAGGCAGGTCAAGATCGAGCCTGATGTCACTGCGACCCAAGTGGATCTATTGTGACTCCTTCGCGTTATAGTACCTGCCCCAGGCCTATGCTGCTCATAAACTGAACGATATGGTTGGGGTTGGTGCCACGAATTTCGTCTGTGGTGGAGTATTCGTGCTGCCCAAGGTACCTGTTTCTGTTCTGGTGGAGTGCCGGACAGTCAAGGAGAAGGTGAATGGGAGTTTCATCCTTCTCCTTGCAGAATCTGCAAGTCGTTGTGTCACCAACTCCTATTTTGTTGAGGTGTTTGTGGAGCTTGCAGTGCCCAGTTAGGGTTCTGGTAAGGATTCTTAGTTGATTCCTACTCATTGACAGCGCTAGTTCCGCATGCTTTCTGTTAAAGGCCAGGATTAGCGCCTTGGAGTGCACAAGGCCCGGGATTGCAGCCCATTGCTTTATGCTTAAGCTGCAGCCCCATTCCTTGAGTGCTCCTTTAGTAGTGCTGGAAGATATTCCGCAGACTGGTTCTGGTCCGTAAATGAGACTTTCGGCTCCCTAGCCTGGCCAGCTCATCCGCAGTTTCGTTGCCGGGGATATTGCTGTGGCCAGGAACCCATACCAGACGGATATTGTTGTCACGGCCTAGCATGTTCAGCGTCTCAACACAGTTCAGAACTAATTTGGATGAAATTTCAGCTGCAGTCAATGCTTTCAGCGCAGCCTGACTGTCAGAGAAAATTAGAATGTTTCTATGGACTAAGGCCATCTCTAGGCTCTCTAGTGAACAACCAATAATGGCAAAGATCTCAGCCTGGAACACGGTTGCAAATTCTCCCAAACAAGCATATTTGCCGGTTGGTGGCATGCCCCCGTAGAATCCAGCGCCCGCCCGGTTGTCCTTTCTAGATCCATCTGTGAACCAAACAATGTCATTGGGGTGAACATTAATTGGGACGTTTCCCTCCCAGTCCTCCCTAGAAGGTATGTAAACCTGATATAGCTTCGAGAAGCTGTACACCTTGGTCATGGCATCCGATGGCATGGCCATGACCGGTGTCTCAATAAAAGACTGCTGCAACTGTCCTAGTAGGGTGGAAGTCCATTTCGTCTTGCCCGCTGTCCTGGCCCTAAGAGCTGCCCTCTTAGCCTCCATCTGTACAAGCAGCGGAAGAGGAATCAGGTCAATCAGGGCTTCTAGTGAGGCGGTGGGTGCCGACGAAAGCGCACCCGTAATTATCAGACACGCCAGTCTCTGTACAATATTTAACGTTGCGATGCAGTTCACCTGTAGAGCCTTTTTGTGCCATACTACGCAGCCGTATGTGGCCATCGGCCTCACTACTGCTGTATATAGCCACAGCATTGCTTTCGGCCGAAGGCCCCATTTAGAGCTGACAAGTCTCCAACAGGATCCCAGAGCACATCTAGCCTTTTTCGTAATGTGCTCGATATGCTTATTCCAAGTGAATCCCTTATCTAGGATGACTCCTAGATATTTGACCTCGCTTGCAAACGTGATAGTTTTCCCAAAGAGTGTTGGGGGTTTTAGTCCATCCAACTTCCTCTTTTTGGTGAAGGGTATCAAGACTGTCTTATCAGCGTTGACTGTTAGCTTGACCCTCATGCACCAATTTTCGACGACTCCCAGTGCCGATTGCATTAGCCCAGCGACCACTGGTGCGCACTTGCCTACCACTAGTATCGCTAGGTCATCAGCGTATCCTTGAGCGTAGAACCTTTTATCACTCAGTTCTTTTAGGAGCTCATCCACTACCAGGGACCACTCCAGCGGTGACAGCACCCCTCCTTGGGGGCATCCCTGGGTCAGCCTGCTCCTGAGCGTCGAGCCCATGATAGTAGATGATGCTACTCTGTTGTTGAGCGTGGCTTTGATCCATTCTATAGTGGTTGGTTCTATATTCCTTGAAGCCAGGCTATCCGTAATAGAGCATGTTGAGGTGTTGTCAAACGCGCCTTCAATATCTAGGAAGTCGCATAGTGCAAACTCCTTATCCTCAATAGCTCTTTCAATGCGATCCACTAATTCCATCAACGCCGTTTCAGTAGATCTGCCTTTCTGGTAGGCATGTTGTCTTTCTTGCAAAGGCCTTTCAATGAGATAGGTGTCTCTTATATTATGAAGGTTGACCACCTTCTCCATCGTTTTGAGCATGAAAGAAGTGAGGCTTATGGGTTTATATGACTTGGGTAAAGCTTTGTCCCTATCTCCACCTTTGGGTATATATGAGACCTTTACCTTTGTCCAAGCCAGAGGAATGTAGCCCCACGCAAAACTCGCTCTAAATACCTTTAGTAGCGCCGGGAGGATAATGTCCTTGCCCTGTTGGATAAGGGCCGGCAATATGTTATCCTCGCCACCAGTCTTATATGGCTTAAAGCTGTCAATTACCCATTTGACTCGGTCAGGTTTAAAAATCATAGAAGCTCTTCTCCAGTCGTCCAAAGTTGGTTTGGTTTTAAGGGATCTGTAGGAGAAGGCTTCACTCACGTCCAGATGAACACTGTTGGGGAAGTGCACCTCGGCAAGTAGCCTTAGTGTGTCCTCCACCGTCTTTGTGTAGGTGCCATCTGGTCTCCTCAGAGTGCTAGGATGGGAGCAAGGGGCTTTGGATACTATTTTATATAGTTTAGAGGTTTGCGAGGTGTTGTTCACTTCTTCGCAGAACCTGCTCCAAGAGCGTCTTTTGGTTTTCCTTAACTCCTTATTGAACGTCGTAAGGGCGGTTCTGTACGCGTCCCAATTCCCGTCTCGTTTAGCTCTATTGAATAGAGTTCGGGTTTCCTTTCTGAGACGCGCCAGAGTACCACTCCACCAAGGTACGTTGCGCTTACTTGTTGATTTTTTAAGAGGACAGTTTTTGAGACAAGCCTCGTTTAGACTTAACTCTAGCTCTCCTACCGTTTGCTCTAAGTGTTCCACGGTCCTTTGTTGTGTTATTTTTTTTTGTTGTGAGGTTTGACTACAGATCCTCCCTAAATGCTTTCCAGTTGGTGGCTTTGGGATTCCTATATGAAATGTTTGCCCAGGTATACTGTTGTGTACGTCAAACCTGATGTAACAATGATCGGACATGAAGTTGTTGTCCGATACGTGCCAGTTATTGGTTCGGTGCCGTATGGGCCCCGTACATACTGTAATGTCGAGAAACTCCTGTCTCAGTGGTGTAATAAATGTTGGTTTAGCTGTACTGCTCACTACCTATTCTTTTCTTTGCATTTTGTGAGAACTTTTACTGTGGTAATATATTTTTTTTACATTATCAGAAAGGAGAGATTTCAATGAATAAAAAGCCCACCGACTTTATAAAACTGATATTTTGACGTGAGAGTTTTCGATTGAAAATTAGGGTTAATTTTTCGATATTAAGTCAAATTAAGGTGAAAAAATAAATATTTTAAATAAAAAATAAATACAATATATTTGAAACGCAAAGATACGTTTTCACCAAATGTCGTGAATTTTTTTGTATAAGACTTTGCCATTTGACTTTTTTCCATAGGACTCGTAGTTTTGCAAAAAATCGAGATAAACCGTTTTTTACCTCTTGTAACTCACCCCCTTACACTTCCCGACCTCAGATTGCCCGTAAAATATTTTTTCTTTTATTTTTGTTTAATTCTCTTCCTTTTCCAATGGGTTTCATCCTACTATAAGATTTTTTTTTTCACTTTTGACCATTTTCAAAGGTAAAAGCACTAGTCTATTGGGCTTACGAGGTGTTTGACTAGCTTGCATTGTGCCTGATTCGCTTAAGAACTACTTCACTGTATGCCTGAAATTTTGTTCATAGATTAGAATGATGGAACGTTTGACCATATTAATTAACTGTCACACGGTTGACCGTACACGACAATTATTATATATTCTATTTTCTCATAATTGTGGGAAAGCCATGCTTAGTTAATAAGGCTAACTCTCGTTACCTACTTCGCGATTTGATTTAGGTATAACGAGAGAGTCGTTTCGTTTCGTTTCGTAAAGCTTAAAGGTATTGCTGTTTTACAATAAACAATTGTAAATATTATAGTGCTTTTTTTTGTTTTGCTCGCAACACAGATTTGTATATAAACTACTAAGCGGTAGTAAATCAAAAGCCTGTTAGGTCATGTCTAAGGAGGGTTCTGTAACTATCAACACGCAATAGGCCTTCTCTGAATTACTTAAAAAGTTGTAGTCCGATTGCGCTCAAAATACATTCCCTCAAGACTTTTTAGCATGATCTATCAGCATAAAAACTTTCCAGTTTCTATCTCCTATAGTTTAGAAATGCCAGCGGGGGACCAAATTTTAAACTACTTTGGAAGCCGATTACTCGAAAATGGTTTTTTGTAAAAAAAAAGTCATGTATGAAACCACGCCTTTATTTTAAAAGATCTTTTCGACGATATTTCACACGATGGAGTAGAATGAAACAATATTTTTCATGCTCACTTCACATGTATGGAGGAGCCACCCCTCTAAAATATGAAATTATTATTATTTTATGATGCTAGAACCGAGATCTATACACAATATATAACTATACCAAATCTCACCCATTTATGTTCATAATTACAGTAGCTAGAGTGGCGGACAGACAGACAGACTGACTGACGAAGCAAAACTGTAAGGGTTCCTTGAATACTATGGAACCCTAAAAAGACTGACTGATTAAACTAACGTTTCCTTTATTTTTCTCTCAAAACATGATCCTTGTACGGAAGTTTCTGTTGCGGCCGAAACTGAGACCGTTGCCGAAATTCGTTTTCGGTTTCGGTTGTAAAAACCAGTTTCGTTCAGACACTATTTTAAAATAAGATGATGATAATGATTACTGTAACTTACATAGTGGCATATGCTTGCAGTTCTTAAAACAATAATGCCGAAATTTCCAAACGAGTATCTTTAAAGACTGAGGAGTTCTGTTCATTGCTTTTAGATCCAGGGAATACCTTCTTATTATACAGGGTATAATCTTATTTTTTTGGTAGCATAATATGCTTAAGTTACTTCAGGAAAAGTCTAAATCACTATATTATATGTCTATATAAATTTCGAGGAGTTCCCTCGATTAGTCACGGATCCCATCATCAAGTTTCCACGTTAATGACTAAAAGACCCTTTACAACAACAAAATAATTTTACAAATAAGTCCATAGACGGTAGAGTAACGTTTAAAGATCTCCGTGTTGGTGAAAAATACTAGGAGAAGTGCCTTTTACATCATCATAATGTGATGATGTATGGTGTAATGGTGGTGGTGATAATGATGATCACTTGACATGGAGGCATATGATTGCAGTTCTTTAAACAACGCTGAAATCCCCAAACATGTATCTATAAGGAGTCAGGAGTTCTGTTCTGTACTTTTGGATCCAGGGTATAACCTTGGCGCAACATCTTAATTTTTGGTAGCATAATATGCTTAGACTACTTCAGAAAAATCCGAAATCACCATAAGTATCCATATAAATTTTGATTCCTCATGTGTCCCATCATCAGGTCACCACTTTATTTAAAATGGGACCTTGGGATTATACCCTTTAGATCAAAAAAAGAATTTTGGAAATCGGTCCATAGACGGCGGAATTATCGTCTAACACACAAAATAATAATAAAATATTATGCAGCCGAATACATAACCGCCTCCTTTTTTGAAAGTCGGTTAACAAAACATGCGATGCGACTGCGCTGCTCGCGCTGGCGCCTGGCTCGCTTCCCGCCCCCCGCGCGCCCCACACCCGTGCACCCTAAAAGGCCCCAGTAGGATCTAGGCGGTGTCCTGATATAAGAAAATTTCTGGACGCAGGATGATGCTCGTGGAGAACTGAAAAAAACTTTTTGTGTATATTCAGGGAGACGCAATATAATCGGTAAACTAAACGCTCAATATACGGTACAAAATATACGCTTCTCAGTAGCGCCCTCGAAATTCCGCGCGGCTGATGGCTGAACTACGAAATACGCTGAAAATCATTCTAGTGATGAAATTGAGTCCATGCCAATTTTTTGCCTATGCATTCTAATGATGAAAAGACACCCTTGGACGAAAAATGAGGGTCGGTTAATCTTGCGTCCGTATACCGGACGCAACAAGTCGGTCGGACGCGGCATCATTCGTAAAAATCGCCATGTAGGACGCAACATGATTCGCAAGATGTATATATATATATATATATATATATATATATATATATATATATATATATATATATATATATATATATATATATATATATATATATATAATCTAATATATCTCTGACGTCACTCAGATCGAGCGCGGGGTGAGGCTGTACGGTCACAATGAGCAGCACGCGGCGGTGAAGGTGTGGCTATCGGCGTTGCGGGGCGTGCGCCTGCGCAGGGATAAGTTCGCGCTGCTGGGCCATCTGTACCAGGCGTACATGGACTTCGGCAAGTACCGGGAGTCGCTGCAGTTCGCCGGACAACAGCTCAGCATATCAGAGGAGCTGGACTCGGCGCCGATGCGCGCCGAGGCTTACCTCAACCTGGCGAGAGCGCAGCAAACGCTTGGTGGATTAGATCGGTAATTTCTTACTACTTAATTAATATTTAGGTAGTGTCCATTAAGCCCTGTCAATGTATTACTATACAATAATTACATTTATAACCCTACATCTTCCATAACGTCTGTCACAAATTCACTCCGTAAAGACTAAACACACTGAAGGTACTACTACTAATCGTTGCGTTACTCAGGATCAACTAAATTAATGTTTGGAGACTTTTCTTGCGAAGAGTTTCATATAGGTAAAAAATTCAAAAGAAAAACAGGCACATAATTCTATCCTAGATTTTATATCCTAGAGCTCTATTCTACGCCCGTCACGCGCTGTACAACGACTGCGGCGGCGGTACGACGGCTGGCTGCGTTCACCTCACAGTCGCTACTGTCAACCTAGAGCTTGGCTCCTTTTCCAAAGCCATGGACGGCTTCCAGAAGGCCCTGAATGTGGCACAGGCTGCTAAGGACAACACGCTGCTGCTACAAGTGAGTGGATGTTATTCAAAGTCCGTGTTTGACTCGTATTCTTTATTACTGTCGGTCTTTTGTTTTAATTGTTTGTAATTTGTGTGTCATCTGTATGTCATGAATATGAGTGATGTATGAAAGAGAGGTCTATAAGGTCTACTTTACCTTGATCTTGACCCATTATTCAAGTACTTTAGACAGCTGTACTTTGACTATATAGTATTAAAGGGTCCTATCTCAATACGTCGACTGTAACTTTTGGACTAGTAATAACTAACATGTGTTTCCGCCAGTGGCGAAGACTTGTTCTCCTTCATAGGGAAGCCCTAGCCTGTATAATAGGTAGGAATTTAGATGAGGGTATTCAAAAGGTTATTGGTAAGTAAAGTCGATAGGAATAGAGTTAAAGGAACCCCACACCACTGGTTCCCGCCAATGAAGGTGAAACGTCTCCTCCCTCCTGAAATTGCACAACCAACCACGAAATTGCTCGGAACATTTGTGAACGGTTATATTATTATGCAGGTGTACGTGGGTCTGTCGGAGCTGTGGCGGCGGTTGCGTGACACGGAGCGCGCGGTGGCGTGCGCGGCGCGCGCGTGCGACCTGGGCCGCGGGCCGCGCGCCGCCGACCTCAACACGCGCCACCACCGCGCCGCGCTGTTGCAGATGGCGGCCGCGTTGCGCGCGCGCGGCGAGCTTGGCGACGCGCATGATTACTGCCACGTGAGATTAATATTTTAGAGTAGAAAATTCTGGAAAAACCTTGTGTCTTAACCGAAATTAATTGCACGAACTAGCTGAGGTGTGTCGGTGTGTGAGGTCAGATGAGTACAGATCAAATGGCCTTTATACCCAATTTTTAGTAAATGTTTGTAAATGGAACATTCAGGCATTCCGAATCTGAAAAGGAAACCCTACACTATGACACGAGAATTTTATATCTTCGATGTAGAGTCTGAAATTACCGCAAAGATAATAAAATAATATAAATAAAAATAAAAAATTGTCATCAGATCTAAATCTATATATATGACATTGCAGGAGGCTCTGCGTCTGTCGACGGTGGCGGGCGACCAGGGCTGCTACGCGCGCGCCACGCGCATCAACGGCGACGTGTATAGAAGGAAGTGCGAGTACGCTAAGGCCTTGAGGTAAGTATTAAAGAAAATGTGTCATTTTCTGGTATGCGAACCATTATATAATAACCATTTGTAGTTTCTATATATTCACTACGAGTCATGTTAAATGTTCGCGTACTACAAGTCGTATTAAATGCTAACATACTCATGTCGTGTCGTATATGCAGGTACTACGAGGCGGCGATGGGCGCGGGGCAGGCGCTGGAGGACCGCCTGGCGCAGATGGAGGCGATGGACGGCGCCGCGCGCTGCCTGGAGGCGCTGCGCGTGCAGGGCCGCATCTGCAACTGCCGCCCGCTCGAGTTCAACCGCCGCCTGCTGGAGGTCGCCACGTCGGTGGGCTCGCAGGTGCATTGGCGACAGTAGCATTAGTGAAGTGATTCCCTTGTAACTCTCACCCTCGCTTTGAGGCTTCGGTTCCCCTTTTACTAAGTAAACGCGAATGCCATTTCACGCTAAGTCTAGCTGGTATATTCGAGCCGAAGTATATCTCTCTCGATGGATGAAAATCAACAATACATTGTTTACTACATCGCAAAAGAGAGAGGAATGGAACTTTAGAGAGGTCTTTGCCCAGCAATGGGACAGTATGAAGTATTAAAATATATTACGGTATTTTATATTTTAGATGCTTGTGCGGCGCGTGCGGCTGCGACTGGCGGACATCTACACGGCGCTGGGCGACAACACGGAGGCGGCGCGGCAGCGGCGGCAGCTGGGCGCGTGGGCGGCGCCGGCGTGCGCGCGCTGCCGCGAGCCGCTCGCCGAGCGCGCCGAGCCGCTCGCCAGCCTGCCCTGCGCGCACATCGTGCACCACGCGTCAGTATACCATTTGAGTTATATTTGTTTACAATTCTTCCAAAACTATGGAAATTTTAGAGGGTTGTCCGAGCTACGAAGAACTACACGCTACGGTCTAGGCGTTGCCGCTACGAAACCCTACTCATGGCGTTTAGGAAAATCTACGTAAGCCTACGCATTATTGCTACGAAAGCCGACGCGTAGCGTTAACCATCTTGTGTCTACGAAAGCGTAAACTTTACTGCAACCAGAGCCTACGCCTAGCGGTAGCCACATGTCTACGGAAGCCTACACGTAACGCGTAGCGATAGCTATGTGTCTACGCAGACTAACATTTACTGCTACGAAAGCCTACGCGTAGAGTAAGCCATGTGTCTACGGAAGCCTACACGTTGGTGCTACGAAAGCCAACGCGTAGCGATAGCTATGTGCCTACGCAGACTACACATACTGTTATGAAAGCCTACGCGTAGCGTTAGTCATGTGTCTACGTAGCCTACATGTTGCTGCTACGAAAGCCTACGCGTAGCGTTAGCCAAGTGTTTACGGAAGCCTACGTTACTGCTACGAAAGCCTACGCCATGCTACGCACGTGTCTACAACAGTCTACGAAAGCCTACGTATTACGTATTCGTCAGTCAACGCGGCGCATAGTACCAACGAAATCTTAAGTTAAATCTTTTTGTACTTGATGTAAGTAAACCAATCATGTAGATATTTTGCACTTATGTTTTAAAAAATATTTCTAACTTTTTTGTCACTCTGATATCCACCTAATTACAAAACTACACATAAAATCTTGATTATTTTTCCTTTTATCAAGATGTAATTATTTATAAATATTTATAAAATATAAAAATTTTACACATAAAAAATGAAATATACTCTATTGTGTAAAGAAATATATTGTTATTAAAGTATAAAAACATATTTAGGTACTATGAAATAATATTATTTAACTATCAACAAGTGTAATCTGCAGCTGCATGCCAGAGTCGTGGTCGCGGCGCTCCACGCGCAGCTCGGGCGGCGTAGAGTGCGCTGAGTGTGCCTCCCCCCGCGCGCCGCCCCGCCTGCCGCCGCCCGCACCGCCTGCGCCCCGCAACCTGCCCGCACAGGTATAGAAGCAGGGACTGAAACAACTGACCATTGTACACGATATGCGCCCCGCAACCCCGCACATGTATAGACACACGGACTGAGACAAATGACCATTGTACTCGATATGCGCCCCGCAACCCCGCACATGTATAGACACACGGACTGAGACAAATGACCATTGTACTCGATATGCGCCCCGCAACCCCGCACAGGTATAGACACACGGACTGAGACAAATGACCACTGTACACGATATGCGCCCCGCAACCCCGCACAGGTATAGACACACGGACTGAGACAAATGACCATTGTACTCGATATGCGCCCCGCAACCCCGCACAGGTATAGACACACGGACTGAGACAAATGACCACTGTACACGATATGCGCCCCGCAACCCCGCACAGGTATAGACACACGAACTGAGACAAACGACCACTGTTCACGATATGCGCCCGCAACCCGCACAGGTATAGACACACGGACTGAGACAAATGACCACTGTACACGATATGCGCCCGCAACCCGCACAGGTATAGACACACGGACTGAGACAAATGATCATTGTACTCGATATGCGCCCCGCAACCCCGCACAGGTATAGACACACGGACTGAGACAAATGATCATTGTACTCGATATGCGCCCCGCAACCCCGCACAGGTATAGACACACGAACTGAGACAAATGACCACTGTACACGATATGCGCCCCGCAACCCCGCACAGGTATAGACACACGGACTGAGACAAATGATCATTGTACTCGATATGCGCCCCGCAACCCCGCACAGGTATAGACACACGAACTGAGACAAATGACCACTGTACACGATATGCGCCCCGCAACCCCGCACAGGTATAGACACACGGACTGAGACAAATGACCATTGTACTCGATATGCGCCCCGCAACCCCGCACAGGTATAGACACACGGACTGAGACAAATGACCATTGTACTCGATATGCGCCCCGCAACCCCGCACAGGTATAGACACACGAACTGAGACAAATGACCACTGTACACGATATGCGCCCCGCAACCCCGCACATGTATAGACACACGGACTGAGACAAATGACCATTGTACTCGATATGCGCCCCGCAACCCCGCACAGGTATAGACACACGAACTGAGACAAATGACCACTGTACACGATATACGCCCCGCAACCCCGCACAGGTATAGACACACGGACTGAGACAAGGCATCCATTAGGGAAGGATTTGTCAAAATTAAACTGCCAAGGGGGTGAAATGGGGGATGAAAGTTTAAAACCTAAATTTACGCGGGCGAAGCCGCGGGCAATTAATTGTAGTATGCAAATAAAATGAGAGTGTTGGTGTTTCAGGATTTCCCGTTCGGCACGCCGCCGATGCTGCGCGAGCCCGACCTCAACTCGGTCCTCTCTGACCAGAGCAGCCAACAGGCAACGTCCAGTGTTTAGATATTAGTTGCAATATTTATATTTTTTATCTCAAAAAATCTTAGTATAGCCGTACACTATACCGCGTATCGTCCAATCGGCGTGACGCTACCGATGGGTTAATTTAACACATTTGTTTGTGATTGTTTTAGATTATTCAACAACATAGCATCAGATATGTAGGTCACTGTACCCTTGTTTCCTCACTAGACCTACAATAGAGCAGAGTTTAAACATTATAAACACTCCTGAGGCCGCCATACATAAAAGAAGTTTATACCGTTTATGTCAAGTACTAAGTGATCCATTTATTAGCGACGGTAGTGACCAAAGACTAGTGACGCTACCGTCGCCGATTGAACGATAATAATAATACTATCTATGGACGCTTCACACCACGTCAATCGGGCCCCGTAGTAAGTTCTCGAAGGACTTCTGTTACGGGTGGTGGACGAAAATATATTACATACTTTTTATACCATACTTATATATGAGATTTTTATTATACATATAAGGTTTGGTAAAATCAACTACGGATAGTTTGAGTATAAGATCTACTGCTTATATAAAAACGTTTAGGCTATAAAAATGTGTCATACTCAAAGTTAAATCATCGCATAATGAGTTTTCACTAGTAATAGCTTCCTAGTACGTAGTGTTCAAACTTACAATAAAGAATTTGAAGATTTAGATTTATTTAACAACAGCTTGGCCGTTTATAAAATAAAGTTACGCAATCTGTTAAAAAATAAATGACCGTATTTATTTATTATATTTACTAGGTAATAGTTCAAATTTAGTATTATGCCGTATTTTTTATAGTTTTCAAAAATCTATGGAACTATTAGTCTTTAAGTATTTTGATATTAATAGTTTAAGAAAGATGAAAACGACTGTTTGTTTCCTGAATAAAATAAAATAAATAAATAAATCTCCGCTCAACGCAAACTCGCCCATATAAATGAAGAATTTTTTTTCCAGTATAACAATTATTTTCTGCCTAAACGTCTATAGTTATAAATAAGCAATAGATCATAATATATACCCAAAATATCCGTAAATAATTTTATTGAACTTTATATTATTAATTTATAATACACATATTTTATACACATCCACGACCCAGGAAACTTTTTCTCCCTTGGCGGGATCCGAACCCGTGACCTCCGGCTTGAGCTTCAACGCGCTAACCACTGAGCCACAGAGGTCGTCAAAAACGTATAACGGTACCTATTATGGTGTATGGCTATCGTTACCTTACGTACTAAACGTCCGTATGAGTCGTAGATATAATGATTTACTATTTAGGCCGGTGCAAAACGCTCTTTATGGTTATAGCTTATTATTATGATTATGAAATCGCCGACGTCTGTGAATGTTAAACTGAAAAATTTACCGATGGCGCTTAGTGGTAGCAGGCGAGAACTCTTAAAAACATAAAGTTACTCCTTTGCTATAAAATATTATTTTTCCGTTCAGTAGCTGCCTTTCATTGATTTAAATATATATAAGGACTGGGTTTTACAGTAAATATTGCTATAAAACGGCACCCAGCAGCTATCGCTTCCACACCAAATTTCATACTCAGTTTTCCGCCTGCCAAATCATAATTCATAGAACTGATTAAGATAATAATAATGATCATAATAATGTATTCTGTACCTATATGTTATGCTAATATTGTTGTGTTACTCGCTTTTTGGCGTAGATATAAAACTTTGATATAGGATTTTAACATACAATTTACATTTTTTTGTTGTGTAAATAGTAATATATTATGTAACTAAAGTATGTCTACTTCAAATTTTATGAAATGTTAGCAACTGCACCTCGTTGTCGTAAAAAAATGTTTTCCCGAAAGTAATATTTTATATTTATACATCCACTGTAAAAACTTGTCCATTTAAATTCTCCTCATTATTGTGAGTCATTATAATCTAATGTATAAATATAATTATAATGTATATTTAATAGTATAACATCTTAATTAATATTAAGTTTCTTACGCCGGTTCTCCTCGCTGGGTTAGTTCCCGAACCAGTGGTAGGCATCACGTAAGGACAATTCCGTGAGTGTTATTTAATAACCTATAAGGAAATAAAACTTTATGATTTTGATTATTACATAACATAACATTGTTATAATACGCGTTTATCGTTTTTCATTGCTCTTCAGCAATGAAATCGAAGCGCGCGGTCTTTAAAGTAAAGACCGCGCGCTTCAATTTTGTTAGGGTTAATGCAAACCTCACTGCAGCGTCGCTACGTTTTTAAATAAATACCTACTATGTGTAATAGCGACACGCAATATAACTTTAAGTACTCAGAGCTAATGACATTTTTTTAATTTAGTTTAATTAAGTTTGAAGTCATACCGAAGCAAATTTAAATTTTTTCATTACACTGTATGAATTCGTCTTTCACTTTGGTCATTCGGTCTTGTGTCTATCAACAATTTTATTTGTCGTATCCCTGTTCAAATAACAGCCCTGTCAATTAGAATAAGGAATGGAAATAGACTAACCAATATGAACATCCTTATAGTTAACAGTCAGCAAAATATAAATTAGAAAGGGTAATACAATAGCTTAGCACCTAATGTTATGAATATAAAAAAAAAGTTATTCTAAACAAATCTCTATACTAAATTAAAATTCTTAAAAAGTATAAGCCAAATTTTTATCTAAAAATTATTGATGTTAACAAATAAAAATTCTAATGTATATAAAACTAGATATAAACTATACTTTAATGCTTAATCTTCTGCAAGTTTACGCGAACCTATTTCAGTCATTTATTCTGAATATTTTGTTTTTTTATAACACGCAAAGAGAATAAATACTTTATTTAAAAATATATTTAAGTTGCTTTAGTGGATGCCTTAACTCAATGACATTTTATAAAATAGTATGATGTTTGCAATTTGCGAGTGATATATAGGTACATAAAGTGTGACTGAATATTTATTTTAATAATCATCAACTGTCATTTAGTAACTAAGCCTTAATCAGCACTTGTTCAAATAAAAAATGCGAATCGTTATGGAATTGTACCTACTTATAAAGATGATATTATATTAATGGAAATAGATAAATAGATTGGTAAATAATTAAATTTAATCCTCTCTCGAATCTGACACTTGGATTTGCAACATTAGTAGGTAATATTGCAAAAACAAGAAATAGAGCACTTAAAACACTTAAGCTATCAGGAGCTGCAGGTGTTAAGCCATCAACTTTTTTAAATAAATCAATCTTTGACCTATCATCATTATGTTAATAAAGTAGTCTGATTAAGCTCTAATAGATACGGATGTTGTAAGATTATTAAATAATTTAAATACCTACATCGAAAAATTCCAATAGTTAAAAATAATACTAGCTAATATTATCATTAATGCTTCTAATTTATTAGAGTCACAAGGCATATCAGCAGCCATACAAAAGAAAATGAAAATTAAAGTTTAGTTTGCACTCAAATTTTATGGCAGTAATCGATAATACTATATATTTCCAATTTATATTGATCACGTGATTACATAGACCAAAGTACTTACTATAAGTTGGCCTTAGTATATATTTTTTATTTAGTTTGTGATAATGTGTGCGAACACTGAATAGTTTAAAATACCTTCTCTAAGTACCTGCACTGATGTTAAATGTATAATATTATGAAAAAATAAATAAATAAAATATATTATAAATTATAAATTATTCAAAGAGAAATAATATTATTCATGTCAACTATCAACGTATGTTAAACTGTACATGTTAGAGGCAGAATAAGGAAAAACTTAAAGTAGGTATAATATTCAAAATATATAATTAAAATTATTATACATTAAAATATCACCACTTCCATTAATTTTCCCACTTTTATGTACTTAATATATTATATACCTACTATCATTAAATACATAGTGCAGATTAAACGTTACAGATTAAAGTCAACATTTTTCAATTTCTTTGTGCCGACCAATTTCAAAAGTTTATTGTTATTGAGAGTCATAGATTATTTTGTGCAAAGCAATAAAAAATAGAAAAACTGTAAACATCGCAAATTAAAAATTATGATCGTAGAGTGTACTTACTTGAAAAAATATCAATCAAAAATCTTAGTAAGTCGTTAAATGTTCCTAGATTTTGTAGCTGGTTCAGTGCATTATTTTTTAAATAAAAATGTGTTTGAAAATCTAATGTTGAAACTATAATATTAATATAATTAACATAAATAATAATATTATTATTATGTATTTTTCTACACAGAACAAGGTTGTTATCACCACATTTTATTTAAAACTTTATTAAAATTTACATTTAAAGAACAAGTTGGCATTAAAAGTAGGTAAATATGCATTTAGATGTGTAGATAGAGTTACTACATTACATAATACCTACATGTTGATTTTTTTATAGTTTTTGTAAACCTTATTTTTTTTTCATATTTTTCTTATTATTATCATGTTTTAATAATGCATTATATCGATATATGCATTGTTTACACTTCTCTGTAGCACAAAGTTTGTAAACGTTATCGGTTTTGCCTATGTAGCCAAGCGCTAGCCGTCCGCAACCGCGCGTTTCATAAACGCGGTATGCGCGGTATGTATACACCTTTATATACTATTTTATAATATAATTAAGGATTTCGTTTCGTCAGATTGAGAGAAAAAAATGTTATCTTAATTTTGCCATAATTACCTATTCTTATTATGTGATGAGTTTTAAAGCGAAGAATAGAATATTGTCATAGATTAATCATTATAGAGCGTCACATTCTGGATTCATAATTAGCTTTCTAATATGTGCCTCACTCGTATAAATAAAGACAAGGCCTGAGACAAACGACGACTACATAATATACTAGCATTTAGTGCCCGCAGCATCGCCCGCGTGAAATTATATTTCAAACTTTCATCCTCCCTGTTTTACCCCTTGGGCTTAAATTCTGAAAAAATCTTGCTTAGTAGATAGAGAACGTCATATGTGAAATACGTGTGCAAAATTTAAAATTTATAGCCTTGAGGGTTGGGCCTGTGTTGATACATCAGTCAATAGAAGTTTATAGATACAGGACACCTAACCCATTTGTCGTCATTTGTCCCTGTCCCTGTCTTTATTTAAACGAGCTATACATACGGAAGGAGATGGATCCTTAAGGAGATACACTCTGTGTGAATAAGTATGTCGGTAGTAGGTAGGTATACGATACCAGCTAACATTTTCAAGTGAGTAGATCTGGCATTTTTTTTAATGGTGGATGAAGGATTTTTGTTGCAATCATCTTTTTATGCGACTTCCAAAAAAGGAGGCGGTTATACGTTTGGCTATATACTTATATAGGTATACAGTGTGTTTGGTGTCGAGGTTAAGATATTTTAACAGCAGATAATAATAGGTTTAATTTTATCGACAAAACACCCGCCTTTTGGGGGTCGCAACCCTCAACCCCGAGCTACAAGTAATTGAATAATAATTTATGTTTTGGTTACTTTCTTAGGTTGAATAAACCTAAATGAATAATTTTATTTTCATACCACCTGCTCGACAATGTCCGATTTTATATCACGCAATCTCAACGTAAAGCAAGTCATTGACTCCCAAAGGAGATAATGTTGTATGAAAGTCCCAAGGGATTAACCCCTTGGTGCATAATCGACTATTATGACCTACACACATCAAAACTCTAAATAGTTTTTATACGTTAAAATATTTTTTACTTCATAATTTAGATGTCGGTACCAGCCAACTTGAACGTGAGTTCTATTTTAAATATTGTTTTATTAGGATGTTATTCGGGCTGTTACCGACTAGACTTCAAAATTATGAAGATTAAGTACAGAAATAAATAAGTTTTTTTTTTGCTGACATTTTATTTGCTGTTGTAGATTCTTGTATTTTGATAAATTCCCCATATTTCAGTGCTAAACTTCAACTTTAACTTATATTAGAGTTAAAACCCAATATGACTGGGTTATTAAGGAAATTAGAGTAAAAAACAAAAGGTGGTTCAAGTGTCCCCCATTTTCCTCTACATACAATACAATATAACTAAATTATTACCATAACTCCACACTACCACCATGAAGCTCCGCAAACAGGCGTGAACTTAAGCGAAGAGTTCGTGTTCGTTCGTGAGGTTTTCTTGCAATTCGTAGAAGAATAATTTTGCCGTGAACTCACAGTTAGGTTAGGTTATATTTAAATAAATTATTTATTATTATAATATTTATGCCTGTGTCCATAGACGTATATTATAGACGAGGCATGTTGAGGCAAAAATTGTCTCCAGTAAAATGGCCCCAATCTTTAAATTTTGGGGCCATTTTGAAATTCGAAGTATGGTGAAAACAAGATGGCTGACATTTGAGTTATGGTGAAAACCAAGATGGCGTAACTTTTTCTTGTATTAATTTTTTTTCTGCTAAATGTACGTGATAGCCTATCTTGAGTTGAAATCTTTGCCTGTTTCACAATCTTCAAATACGTGTCGAATAGCTTATTCGAAAGTTTTGTCGCTGCTTAGCTACTTTATATCAAGCAACAGACGAAACATGCAAATAAGCTATCTGACACTTAACAGTGTGCTAAGTGCGAGTTTTTGTCACTACTCGTCATGAAGAATTTTTAAACTACAATATTATTTGTATGGTATCGAAACAACGCCCCTAGTGGCAAATAATGATAAATAATTCGATGCCATACAAATATTGTAGTAACTTCTTCACGGCGAGTAATGACAGGAACTCGCACTCAGTACACAGTAGAGTAGATTTAGACGGGTCTGGATAAGTTTTGAGGGTGCAAAAATTCTAAAGTCTTTTATTTTTTGCATATAGTTTCCGAACCTTCTTCTTAGTCTAAAATTTGATTTTGTGCCATTTTGGATGGCTGCGTTTGTAGCAATTTAGGTTTTTGTGTCTTTCATGGATATTGGCCCAAAAGTAAATTATAGCTAAAAATTTTACTTTCACGATATTAAGGAAAGAGTAACCGATGCACATATGCAGTTCGAGTCGTATCCAACCAGGCGTTTCCTGGTATTCGGCTACTATATAAAACATGGTCCCACCAGGCCCACAACTATTCTAATGTCTGACAAATCTTACAAAACTGTTCAGAGTGTTAATATCTGAGTCTGTAAGAAAGATGTGCCACATTCGGCAATTTCCTATATAAAGATATTCCATTTTTTTTCCTCAAACTCGCTATAAAAACTACTAATGAAACTTTTAGTTAGTAGAGTTCATATCTATATGATGATTATGGTGTTACAAAACACTTTCTATAAGTTTAACCATGTTTATCCGCGGGATTTTTTATTAGAATGTAAAAAACCAACTTTTATCATGTATCAATGGCGAATACGGGGTGCGGGCCTCTCGCCACGCGGGGAGGGGCCCAAGTTTCATATTATTAATACGACAAAATGAAATGACAATTTATGTGACAACTTGACAAGTAATAATGTTCTAAATGCGAAATTTATAATTTCAATTTTGAATTTATTTCATGTTTAATGATGCCAAGACGAGACCATAATATTATGACTCGCCAATAAAAAATGTCTTCAGATCTCGTCTAGAACCTTCTGACTCCACTCTACGTTCTCTAACTCTATAAAGCTTGAATTTACATACTCGTAAAGTAGAAAATAGGCTTAAGATAAAAAATATTTTAGTCACTGTTCATAGCTTTTCTGTTAGAGAACACAATGTTCTGGCACAACGACGACGCTCGAATATTGCTAGTGTTAGGTATTATAAATCAATTATTTTATAAGACTAACATTATTATAAATTAATGCTAAACATAGTAAACATATATCGAAAAGCAGTACAAGGATCGGTCCACATTCGTACGTAGTGCTCTGATGTTTCACTAGGCTCGACTTGGCGGGGCCCTGCCGTGCCCCTAGATATAAAATTGACAACGGGATGAATAACAATATATACAAATATTATTTTGTTGGTTTGTAAAATGTATTTAATTATATAAATTATCACAATCAATTAATAACCTAATAAATAAGTCCTTAACCACGAGTATTAGAAACATGTATTCAGCAACCTACGTATAAAATTCAAGCGTTGAAATAATTTATTTATTTTTTATTAAATAATACTATATATACAATAAATATGATGTAGCTGAAGAGACTATTCGGTTAAACGACTAATTTCAAGAACTAAAATTAGGTATTTGAAATTGTAATTTTTTTGGTGTTAGATAACCGAAGTTTCATGTGGAAGCCTATCGGATATCAAATTTTATTGTGCATTTATGTATTGTACAAAATCAGGCGACAATTACATTCAGCTTCGTCAGTCGTGCTACGCAAACAAAGTTGCGGGCAAAAGCAAGTTTAAATTTTGTTATCGCTGTAAAATGCGAAATATAAAAATTTTGAAATGTAGTCGAATGAATGACATTTTATCACACACATTTACGTACATGTGTAATGTGTATGTTGTAGTGCGAATATTCCACAATACTTCGACCGCATATTATAATAATATTATTTTTGCATTTTATTATTTAAACCCTCCATGAAAAAGGCACAAACTTGGAATATAGATTCTTTATGACTTAATAATATTGAATACGTGAACTTTATTTAACGATTATGTGTTTTTGGAGCGCTTTTAGCTTAGGGAAACTAAAAAACTTAATTTCTCGAATCGCAGTCGCTTAATGTGGCACAAAATTTGGAATTAGGCCTATTTTAGTGGTCTTAAACAGAAAATAGTTGTTTATCACACTTTAGAATTTTTGCCGGTACTGTTTTCAAAAAATGACCCTAAGTCTTTTTTTAACTGGACGAAAACGACGCAAATTAAGTCTCCATACTCTGGAAGCTGTCCCAGTTAAGATACCATTAATATTTTAAATTTTAAATCAATATTGCCACTTTTATAGCCATATAAAAAAATCAACCACAAAAAATGGAATTGCTGAAAACGCAGTGGGCAGAAATGGCACAAAACTTAATGATAAGCTCCCCAGGGACTACTTTATCAACACACAAAAATTCAGCGACTTTAGAATTTTTTCCGCTTACCACCTCGAATACGCCTAGCGCGACCCGTCTAATTGTGAGAAACAGAACAGTGTACCTATGTCTCCGAGAAATGATGGTCAGTGAACATAAAGTTGTGACTGGCGTTGTGTTTATTTAAATAATTTAACATAGTCTTTACAGTAAATAAGATCATGGTAAGGATATATTATTATATAAATATTGTTCGTTAAATTTTAAAATTTTAATTAAAAGGAATAAAATATATTAAATCGAAAAAAGATGGTGTTTTATTTTATAAAGACTGGTGGCTGGTGCTAATGCTCGTAGTATCGTCTCATAAAACCGTCGATCAACATGGATGAATGGGATAAGGTTTTGGCGGGGATGTAAAAGTGCGACGTTGTTATTTCTGTATTTCTTCCATAAATGTATGTTATTTCGGCTCTGTGTAATATTAGTAGAATATTAACCGATAAATATTCGTTGTCGTGCACAAGTGTAGGCAAGTAACTAGTAAGTAGGTAGGTACAACTGCAAAAAAGTAGTGTATTCTTTCCCATTATGGAATAATAATATTGGAATTGCAATCCATTTTTAGCCGACTTCCAAAAAAGGCCTCCTTTTTTTTGGAAGTCGGTTAAAAAGTAAAAAACATACAGCCGAACGTATAACCGCCTGGTTATACGTTCGGCTGAATGTTTTTTACTCCGCCGTCTGTGGACCGATTTTCAAAATTATTTTTTTGATGTAAAGGGTATAATCCGAGGTTGGTCCCGTTTTCACCAAAGTAGTGACCTGATGATGGGATCCATGAGTAATCGAGGGAACTCTTTGAAATTTATATGGTACTTACATAATATGATGATTTCAACTAGTCTAAGTGTAGTTTACCAAAAAGTTTGATTTTGCTCTTTTTCTTTTTTATATCCTGGATCCAAAAGTACTAAACAGAACTCCTGACTTATATACATGTTTGGGGATTTCGGCGTTGTTTAAAGAACTGCAAGCATATGCCATTATGTCAATTACAGTTATCATCATCATTACCACCATCATCACACCATACATTATCATATAATGATGGTATAAAAGGTACTTCTCATAGTATTTTACACTGACACGGATATCTTTAAACATTACTCTGCCATTTATGGACCTAGGTATTTGCAAATTCTTTTGTTGCTGTAAAGGAGGTAATTCGAAATTGGTCCTTCAGACGCCAAAGTGGAAACCTGATAATGCCATCCATGAGGAATCGAGGGAACTCCTCTTCGAAATTTATATTGACACATATTATGGTGATTTGGCTTTTACTGAAGTAGTCCAAGCATATGCTACTGATTTAAAAATCAACTGTCCCAGGCACTACAGTATTTCAAAGAATGGTTATTTCGCTCGGAGAATACTGTATACCTAAATCATCTATTAACGGATGTAAAGGCCGAAGTTAAGTGTAAAGGGTCTAATTCGAAATTGGTCCTTGAGCCGCCAAAGTGGAAACCTGATGATGCAATCCATGAGGAATCGAGGGAACTTCTCGAAATTTATTTTGACACATAATATGGTGATTTGGCTTTTACTGAAGTAGTCCAATCATATGCTACCAAAAAATAATATTTCGCACCAAGGTATATCCTGGATCCAAAAGCACTGAACAGAACTCCTCAGTCTTTAAAGATACCCGTTTGGAAATTCCGACATTGTTTAAAGAACTGCAAGCATGTGCCACTTTGTGACTTACAGTAGGTAATCATCATCATCATCTTATTTACAATACCTAATGGAAGCTTGGCGCGTATTCAATTAATATAACATTCGATCGTTTATTTTAAGTGTTCTTAAAATGTACCTATCTATTAATAATAATTTAACAAATAACACTAAAAAGGGTAAAATTATTATTTTTAAACAAAAAATTAAACCGACTTAAAATACACAAAAAAGTATGAAATAAAACTTATTTTCTTAAAATAATTCCCCTTTTAAATTCACCTAAAATTTTAATAATTTCCCTACTCAATCTTCTTAATTTTGAAGTCGGTAGTCGGTAATAAGAGTTGATAGTAGTTATAACGCATCCCGATCCCCGATTAAATTAATAGAATATAATAATTATAGAGCTAGGTCATGTCAGGTCATCGCCCTTAAAACCGCGCCCTTACGATGCCGCTACACCCTGCGCATATTAACTGCGCTTTGACCCTTTACTGTTCGGGAGACCCGGGAATCAGCTGACACCGGGTAGGTACTTTTCTTTTTTATACCTCTTCTAGGCTGGATAGCAAGTGAGTATCTACTAATAGCTTAGGGAAAAATTCTTATGAACGGTTCGATATTTAATCAAATCTAAAATTAACATTAGCAGAATGTTAACAAGCAATATGCAAGAAATACTGACATTTATGTTGAATTTATTGTAAAGTTTTTGTCTAAAATGTAACCAAAACACACTGAATTTGTAGTGGCTATTAGCAAAATAAATTATATAATTACATAATTAATCATCTATTATTCCTGATTTAATAAACGTAACAAAAACTATCTCTAAAAATATGAGCAAAATTTAAATCAACGGCTGTGTAGCGTTATTCTTTGCCAACAAAAAGAAGAAGGAGGGTGAATGTTTTAAAAAGTTAGCATTGTATTGATTTTCGTCGCTTTTCATACCTGCGTAAAGTTTTTTTGCGGAAAAATCAATTTATTTTAAAGTAAATTCTTGCTTCAAGTGCATATCGAAGTTGCTGGTAATATTTCGATATTTATAACTATTAATTAAGAATTGTTTAATTGCGTTATATTTGGGTACCGACGCGTAACGAAAACTATTCCATTTATAATTAATTCAAAAATAATTTTCTACGAATATTATTTTAGGACAAGATGAATGGAAAACAAGAAAAAGAAATGCTGGTGAAGGACAGTTTATTTCAATTCATTAAGGAAAACATACCAAATGCGAATGTTAGTGTTATAGATGAAATTGTGTTATCCTACGTAATTTCCATATTAGACGAGGCTTCGACGGATCCTTACTATGAACTGGAAGGTATTTTGATGAATATATTTAAGTTACGTTATAAATATACTTATTAACTTATTATTGCAAAGTACCTATACATTTTAAGAACAAAAGTATAAAATAGCCAGCAAGCTAAGCAGGTACCAAACCAAAAAAAGAACCAATAACAATGTATGTGTAAAATTTAAAAATTGCTATAGGTGTCTGAATGAGGCTTATTATAATATTTGCAAAAGGAACTTTAATTAGATGTTTTTCTCGCACAAATCACAGCTTGTTATAACAATAGCTCCCCACAACGATTTTGGTGACAGTGGCCAGTTTCATTAAAAGTAGACCAGTTACACACGAGTTTTTATAGTGCCTAAGTATTTGCTCAACACATAAGAGCAATGGGACGAATGATTGACACAACTGGTGAGAGATCAGAGGATCAATTCTGCTAAATAAAACCTGTGTTAATACAATTACAATCAAGTCCTGATGTGCTAAAACTGCCAAATGATATTCTCGTAAATGTTAAACCAATGTGAAACACCCTCTGATTGGTCAAACTTCATAAAATCAGTTCATGATAACATTTCGCTCAACTCATAATACAATCAAAGTAAAATGAAAGTCTAATGTAAATACGAGACAATTCTCATATTTACATTTAATATACAACATCAATGGGTTCAGGTGCAGGTCCGACTTTTTACATCCCATGCATGATCAATCTTCCTTGCCAGACAATCAGGAAATCAGACTGCATTGTGTTTTCAATCCTACCAGACTTGTAAACACTATATTTTTTTGTTAATGCAAGAATCAAATGCATTGACATGTAAAAGGTGAATCAATTTATTTTCATGCTGTTCAGCACTGCTAATATTTATATCTTTTGATTAACATTTTTTGTTTCATTGAAATAAGTACATTTTGACTAATAATATAACATTAATGCCAATGAATAACAGTACATTCATACAATTATTTTGTAAATCCTTTTATTGGTCAACAAAAGATGAGACAGTAAAGCATTCAAAGAAATAATATTAAAGTTATTAAATACAAACTTTTAATAATGTTTTAGTATAAAAATTATTGTTTAATTATTAAAAATTATTGTATTAAAATTATCACTAACTTTCATACTCAATTTTAGGTTTCATTGAGGTGATGAGTGACTATGTACCTGAGTTTGAGACTATTGACCCAGCTGTGGTCTGCGCCTGGTTTGTGGACCTCGAGGCAAAACTGAAGGAGCTGAGAAATAATGCATATGTCAAAACAAAAGACAATGGTACTGCTATATCGAGTAATATCGGTTTAATGAATACAATCTTTAAAGAAATATGGTTTGAATCACATATCTTAAATAATATGAAAGTAATGTTTCCTTTTGATTGTTTACAGGTGAAAAAGACATTAAGCTGGAGCTGCAAAATATTTGTGAGATTGTGGCGCGCCCTCCACCAAAACAGACTCGGTAAGGTATTTCTTATAATCTCTGTCTAAAAATCAAATAGTTTATGGTGAGAAGTAAGGATTGAGCTTTAAGAATAATCCTTTAGGGGAGATTTAGTTGGGTATATTTTTGCTGAATGATTTTCGCCGCACAGCAAAAATTGGTTGATGCAAATGCAGCATTATTATTCTGTAAGGAAAAGGACCATGCAAAAAACTGTATGGGCAGTGTCCCCACCCATAACATAATATTTCAAACCTAACTCAGTTAATAGCTCCTCATCCTCAAGGTAACGATTCCACCAAAATAGTGTGCAGCACATTTGCTTACAAACATTTTGGGCAAAACTCCAGCAGTGCAGGCACTAAGCTGGTATCGCATTTGGCCTCCGTCTCCACTGGTAAGGCTGTGCGTAACTTTTGTAAGTGTACAGTTCAGCACACTTGTTCGCGAGCATGTTCACTGAGCAGAGTTTGTGGTGAAGACAGTTCAGTAGTTAATATGTAATAATAAGACGGGCAGGGCGGAGTGCTTTGTGCTGTAGCATGTGTATGCGCACAAATAAATGTTTTTACTCCAGTAGCGGAAGCAAGACTGAGTTCGCGAATAACAGGTTTGTATGCGTCGATGCGAGTCCACAGCCTGCATGTATGCACGCACAAAAGTATACAGATGTTTGCAAACATTCTTGAATGTACTAGAATAAACTTTTGTCTCGCACAATGTGCACTGCCGCACAGTGCAGCACACTGGTGGAATCCCATCTTTAGGATTGGGGTTTTGACAGAATTCAATTTTAATTGTTTTATATAAACGACCCGTTTAGATTATTCAACAGCTTTATAATTTATTAATTAAACCCTTGTTGTTTCACCTGACCTGCAATAGTTAGAGCAGAGTCTACTCAAAGCCACTCTGACTTTGGCAACTCACTGAGGCCGCCATAACCCAAAGACAAAGAAGAAAATAAGCGACCCACTCCAGCTTCGCACGGGTGCGATACATTTAAAGTTTATTTAGATAATTATTTAGAATGGCACGACATTCTCCGCAGGAGTGGGGTTTTGACAGAAACATACAATGTTTTGTCCTGTGAAACGTTGGAAAAGTCGCTTGACAGACAAGGACAAAACGTTGTACAGCTTATTCATTGCGTAAATATTTTTATATCAGGGGGTATATAATCTGAACATTTCAGCTCGCACTCAAACTCGGAGAGCTCCAACGACGGCAACGAGCGGCGCATCGTGGAGAACGACGAGTACGCCGAGCAGTGCCGCATCCTGCACGAGATGTTCCCCAATACCTGCGCTATGGAGGTCACTTGTTTTTCTCCTGTTTTTGAAGTGAAAACTTCTACTGGCGCACCGCACACACATTTTTCCGTAGGCTGTAAGTGAGACTGATCCGTCACGCTATGAGATGAAAGGCTCGATCGGGTGAACTCGGGACCGCCGAGTGTACCCGAGCGAGAAAGCACCGCAATCACATTTCTTTGTAGGCTGTGAGTGAGGCTGATCCGCCACGCAGGTATTATTATATACTTAAAATACGCGTGAATTGATTACGATCGCCAATGAAGTTTTCACTTCTGGCGTGCGGTCTTAAGCATACACCCTACATTTTTAAAGTTATTTCCGTAGGTCCTTATTTAATAATAACTTTCTTTTAGTTTTTAACCGACTTCCCAAAAAAGGAGGCGGTTATACGTTCGGCTGTATATATATTTTTTTTTTTTTATTTTTTTTGTATGTTCAACGATTACTCCGCCGCCTGTGGACCGATTTTCAAAATTTTTTCTGTGATGTATAGGGTGTAATCCCAAATTGGTCCTTTTGATATCAAAGTGGTGACCTGATGATGGGATCCATGAGGAATCGAGGGAACTCCTCGAAATTTATATGGACACATATGGTGATTTTGACTTTTTCTAAAGTAGTTCAAGCATATGCTACCAAAAAGTAAGATTTTGCTCCAAGGTATACCCTGGATCCAAAAGTACAGAATAGAACTCCTGACTCCTTATAGATACATGTTTGGGGATTTCGGCGTTGTTTAAAGAACTGCAAGCATATGCCACCTTGTCAGTTAGAGTAATCATCATCATCATCACCACTATCACACCATACATCATCAGATTATGATGATATAAAAGGTATTTCTCATAGTATTTTACACTAACACGGAGATCATTGAACATTACTCTGCCGTTTATGAACCTATTTGGAAAATTCTTTTGTTGTTGTAAAGGGTTTAATTCGAAATTAGTCCTTTAGTCACTAAAGTGGAAACCTGATGATGCGAGCCATGAGGAATCGAGGGAACTCCTCAAAATTTATATCCACACATATAGTGATTTTGACTTTTACTGAAGTAACACAAGCATATACTACAAAAAAAATAAGATATTGTACCTAGGTATACCCTGGATCCAAAAGCACTGTACAGAACTCCTCAGTCTTTAAAGATGTGCGTTTGGAAATTTCGGCATTGTTTAAAGAACTGCAAGCATATGCCATTTTATAACTTACAGTAATCATCATCATCATCTTAATAGCAATACCTAATGGAAGCTTGGCGAGTATTTAATTATACATTCGATCGTTTAGTTTAGACGTTCTTAAGACGTATTAATAACTTAACAAAATATATCACTAAAAAGGGTGAAATTATTATTTTTAAACAAAAAATTAAACCGACTTCCAAAGTAAAAATACACAAAAAAGTATGAAATAAAACTTAATCTCTAAATAATTCCCCTTTCATATTCGGCTAAAATTTTTACTATTTCTCTACTCAATCTTATTAATTTTGAAGTCGGTACCAGCAAATATGAACGTAAGTTGTATAAAATATTGTAGAATATTGTTTGGGCTGGTGCCGATTTCAAAATTAAGAAGATTGAGTAGAGAAATAGTAAAAATTTTAGCCGAATATGAAAGGGGAATTATTTAGAGATTAAGTTTTATTTCATACTTTTTTGTGTATTTTTACTTTGGAAGTCGGTTTATTCTAATCACCTTTAAGGTAGCCTTTCGAAGCGAGCGTCAGTGACGCCTCGTCAGTGTGACAGATCGCGCGACGCTGCAAAGGCTACCTTTATGCTAGTCCTGCAATCTTAAAGCTAGTCTTCTATACAAATAAATAAAATTAAAGTTTGTAATTTTAAATTACCAGCTTTTCACTAAATGCATATGTCTGTGTGTCTGTCTGTCTGTTTGTTCCGGCTAATCTCTGAAACGGCTGGAATATTTCTTACGAGACTTTCACTAGCAGATATCTGAGGATATAAGGTGTAACTTAGGCTACTTTTAGCTTCGGGTTTCTTTAAATAAATAAAAAAACGGTTTGCACATATTTGGAACCCTATTCTCTGGCCATGGATTTTTGTGCGTAATATTTTTAATGTTTCGTTTCTACTAGGCGTCGTCTATAGCTCATTATTTATTTCTTTCGTAATCGTTTTGTTCACGTATCTTTATAATAATACTTATCACACAACTTGTTTATACACTTTTCCACTTTATTTAGGTTTTTACAATTATTTCTATATCAACACGTGACCGGTTTCGATTAACTCATCATCAAATTATTTAAAAAAAAAAGACTTTTTATACACTTTATTAATTACCTTAATAAAGTGTATAAAAAGTTGTGGGATATTATGATGAACATGAATTTCCACCAAGAACCAGCAGCACACTCAACGAGTTACGTATCTACAGATAAAGCACTGTGTGACGATCGCGGGCGGCGACGCGGAGCGCGCGGCCGCCACGCTGCTGCACCGGCGCGAGCACGGCCAGGCGCTGTCGCCCGCCGCGCTGCACTCCGCCGCGCGCCCGCTGCCCTGCGACGACTACGAGCTCAAGAACCGCATCATCGCCAGGTAACAGCCCCGTGGCCTCCGGGCGGCGACGCCGAGCGCGCGGCCGCCACGCTGCTGCACCGGCGCGAGCACGGCCAGGCGCTGTCGCCCGCCGCGCTGCACTCCGCCGCGCGCCCGCTGCCCTGCGACGACTACGAGCTCAAGAACCGCATCATCGCCAGGTAACAGCCCCGTGGCCTATCGGAAAACCGGCATGACACACAAGGGCATCGGCACTTGTAAACCGAGTGATCATGGGCGACGATAAATACATTCATTCAGCTGCCCTATTATGAACTTCAACTAATAAGTGGGAATGGGCTTTATTTTGACGTTTGAACTTTTTAAAACATAACCTGTTGTTAAACGTTATATTTCTTCATATTTTTTTAATAAAACGTGTATTATGTTCCAGTTTCCAAAAATATATAAAATGCAAAGTTTTTACTAATGATTCATTAATAAAAATCGAAAAACAAACGCGGATGACGTTTGCCGTATACAGCCGCGCGACACTCAAGGGTTTTTGTGTAAACATTGCGTTCACATCAAGATTACTTGTATTCATTCAGTATTTTTAAAATTCCAGTTTCGTAGTCATATAGAGATTTTATTCTAGTTTTTAAATATATGTCATATGCACAGGTCTTAGCAGCAATTTATCAATATAATCTTAAAAATATAAAAAGCGGGAAACCCGCCGCACCCCTCGCCGCGACACGTAATCTGTTATAAAAATGTTAAAGCGCGACACCTGAGAGGATAATTTAAAAAGTTCTTATGTCAAAATTTTGACATTTAACTTTTTAAATTGTGTTTGAAAAAGTTATTTACGTACATTGGCTGATTTTCGCCGCACGAATTCCAGCAAATTGCCTTATGAACGGCGGTTCATAAGGCAATTTGTTAACAATGATGACAAGGCGATTTGTCAAGAGAAATCAATCCATGTTAATCCCGCATTAATCAGGTGCTTGTTCGGCGAGCTATGAAACCATGAAGCATAGATACCAGGAGTCCGAACGTAATGTTAAAATAATGGTCTCAGTTACGGGGACAGATTTTTGCCGGCAGAGCGCGCGACAGTCCGACAAGCACTCGTTTGAAATTACGCGGGAAGTTTAAATGTTGCTATTGACAGCTCTGGAAGAAAATATTAAGAGAAACGTGGATTTAAATCTAATTATAGGAAATTCTTAGAAACTGTTCTCGAAAAATAGATACCGTAGAACACGGTAATTGCCTAACGGTAATTTCAAAATAATTGTAATAAATAATAGTATTGGCAACACTCGGTACTCGTCGGTCTCGCACAGCTAGCGGCAGAAAAGAGAACTAAGATCTGGTCCTATTATTGTATACATAATTACTATGGAAAAGCCTATACCGTTCGGACTCCTGGTTTCTATACTTCGTGTATGAAACAATGACTTTTTTCTATAATTGATTTTAGTAATGTTGACTTAACGTTAAATGTAACGTTATAGCCTCTAAACCCTAAAGTATTTGCTGTGGATAATATAAAATTTTCGGCATAATATATACTTATATAAATGTAGTGAGACAGGTAAAATTATAATGATAGAATATGATGTTTCAGATATTCGTATGTGGACAAGAACTCCGAGACGAAGGAGCACAAGCCCCTGGCGCCCAAGTTTGAGCCCAAGAAGATGGTCCGCTATCGCGACAACAAGATTGTCTCGCTGAAGGGCGAGCGGTACACTGAGGTATGTATAAAGGCTGATTATACTCCGCCTTATGTCATGGGATACTCATCCCAACTTACCTGTCCGGTAGTTGTGGTATAGTATACGGGTATGCGACCCCGACTTCCCTAGCTATTACTGTCCTATCCCTTGCCCTCCTGGGCGGTAATATCCTATATTTCCTATTTCCCACTCTAACTTACCAATCTTCCTTTCCACACCACCTATCCTTCCCTTTCCCTATTCCTACCCTCTCCACCAATCCGTGGGAACGCAATGGATAATCATAAAAATAATAATTATCCAAAATGGCGGTGATGTGGTTCGCCACCCATCACGTCTCGTTTCTCGCGGAGGCGAAAAGTGGCCCATGGAGAGCCGCTTCGCTAACGTTGAATGTAAGAGGAGGAATGGATGGTAAGAATGAAAGTGGACGAAGCGAAACAAGTATGTAAGGATCGTAGCAAGTAGAAAGAAGTGGTCTCTGCCTACTCCTACGGGAAAGAGGCGGTCTCTGCGACTCTGCCTACCCCTACGGGAAAAAGGCGTGATTATATGTATGTATGTATGTACATTCCGCCTTATTAATAAACGAAAACTAAGGCAAGATTTACTTTGTTCGGAGTACTTAGGCAGAAGGAACAAATTTCGTTATTAATAAACGAAGTGTAAGGAATATGTAACCTTATCCGAGGCGTAAAAGTTAGACCTAGGGGCTACTTAGTATAACGGGTGAGTAAGGTCTGCGGGGCAGGGCGGCGGTGACATGACTTAACAAGCGGACATTACTGTTTTACGGTTTGTGGTTGCAATTAAAGAAAAAGGCTGTTAAAATACGTAACATGGATTTGGATTTTCTAAATCGTCATCTATATCTTCATATTGAAAAGCGCCCTCTATCTATCTCTTCATTAAGGAATATTTCAGTCCATATTATAACTAAAATAGTTCATATGATAAAGACTATATCTTTGGCGCTTTTTAGAAAACTTTAATATTTGAATTGACATCCAAACTAATACCTACACGAAATTAAATTGAAAAACATACATAGATGTTATAATATTATGTCAGAAAACAATTATTCATAGGAAAGTAAAATAAAAAGTGCTAATTAGGTAAGAAGCTAATTATTTATCGATAATGTTTTCCAGTAGTTAAGTACGGCGCTTCTCTAGGTGCAAGGAATGCTTTGTAAATCAGAGCTTTCTCTGTGTTCATACTTTAATAATAACAATGGCTATCCGATGCTACTTCTTGGTTAATGTTGTATTAGCTACTCCAGTGCATGTGTAGAGTAAGGCCCGGAGTAGTGAGTAAATGGAATGGAAAAATGAAAAGTTGTATGACTGAATGGTATCTTCAACTAACATTATCGTTTAATTGATCTCACAATATAAAAATGTTAGGATGTTTATATTAATATTATTATATTATGTTACTCTTATGCGGTGTGGCTGCGACGTCTTAAATAACTTGTGGCTTCTTCTTATGTTATAGTGGAGATAGGAATAACACAACTAATAGGGTATTCTTCGTTATTGGTACATGTTATATTTACACAACAACGTACTACATAAAATATATTATTGGAGAAGCTAATACAGATACATCTACACTATACATAGCCTTTCGGTTAACCGAAATAACGATAGGCTGTATTGCTAACATCTGTCAATATATGACATTGACATGTGATGCTCTTTTTGAATAAACTAATAAGCAACAGTTACTTAGTAATAAACCCCATTTGCAGGTGCCGAAGTCTGGAGTCGATGAGGAGCACTTAAAGAAGCCCAAAAAGCAGCATTGCCCTTAACCTTTAAATCCACGTCAGTACGGTGAAAAAGCGGTAGTCACGCATTCTCCCGCACCTTTGATGTCCCCAATACATTTAATCGTTCCTTACTCCCGCCCTAGGCGCCTGAAATTGTCTTGCGCGCGCGTAATTGTCGTGTGTGTGTGCGTAAATCTTATCTATAAGCTAAGAGGACCGTGGGTTGTGTCGCACGCGCACGGTACGCGCGCGGCGGACGACGCGCGTGCGCGGGCGTCGTGTGTTAGTGTTAGTGTAGCTTACGCGCGTGATTCGCAATTTATTTACGCGGCATTTTTGTTACCCGCTTTTTCGAGTACTGATTTATGTAAATTCGAGTGTCGTTTTTACCGATCTATTTTTAGTCGTGTTACTTTTCACTTATTTATTGTTAAGTTTAGACTGCATCGGCTATTCAGTATTATTGGAAGCGCTGAGAATATAGGGACGAATTGTGTTCAACTTAGGAGTCGTACTAGGAAACGAACCCGGAGGTGTATAACGTCGGGCTGGCCGCCGGTCCCTGTGTTCCAGTGCCGAGAGATCTGTGTGTCACCTGTGATTATTGACTATTATTTAATTATTAATATAATTCGTACGTTAGTTTTCTCGTTTTTATACACATCTGTGATTTTAATGCCATTGAATTATATTATAGTATATCCTGTAAGATTTTATATTGATTTAAGTTTTTTATCACAATTATTATTATATCATAATTTATTTAGACGTGTCGATGTGAGGAGACACAAAATCTGTGATTCAAAGTTTATGTATGTAGTAAATTATTAGGTTCGGATGTTGGAATGGACGAAGCACACTACGTGGATTTTTAATTAATGACAAGACACACTGAAATCTACCACATAAAGGCGGCTATTCGGTGGAGTTATTTGAAATTTTATAACTAGACAACTGCACAAAATGATTTAGGAATTAAAATACGATTATTGTATTAAATTTTATAAATTTAGAACAATAAGTTTTGTCTCTTCGTGCATTCCAATATGTTCCCTTTGTTCTATATTCGACTTAAGTTATAAGGTGAAATAATTTCAATAAGATTCAAAATCTTATAAAGATTGCAGTAAAATACTGTTTACTATATTTTTTCTATTGTATTTATTTTTACGCTCGTCGTAATTATTACGAATATACATGGTGGTCTATATATTTTTGGAAGCTAACTTAAATTTCGTTTTGAATCCAGATCCACTTAGAAATTGTTAAGACAGCCAAATATTCAAAGCTGCCTTTAATCGAACTAAAACTAATTAAACTAAAGCCTCATAGAACACCATGTATATAGTTTTGAAACAGACTGATTGTTTTCTCTTTGATCTCTTAAGGTGAGCGGAAGATGTTATTTTTTAAATTCTTCATTAGACTTCTCCCAAATATGATAGAGTAGAGTGCGTTTCATCAAATAGTTCCTTTGCCGTCATGTTGGCACTAATGCAAATTAGTGTTGCCTCATTACCCTTACTGTACTATCTTAAATTAGGGGAGATAATATGATATCACAAAATACTTTTAATAATTCCCTAAAGAAAATTTTATATAAGTAATTCTAACTTTCGCCCGCGGCTCTGCCTGCGTTAACGTCTCCCTCGGGGACCGTTCTTTTTCCCGGGATGAAAGGTACCCTATTTCCTTCTCCATACCCCAGACAACGTGTACCTATGAAAGTTTCATGATGATCTGTTTAGTACTTTATGCGTGAAGGCGTAACAAACAAACAAAGTCACTTTCGCATTTATAATTATAGTAGCGACTTCGACAAACTATATTTGGCAAAAATTATATATGCCAAAAGTAAATTAAAAGGAACCCTCATACCTACCAAATTTGAAGTCAATCGAACCACGTAGTTTTTGTGTGATGCGTGTACAAAGGGACAGACAGGATGACAAGCAGACCGCCAAAAAAATTCGGAAATAGGTGATTTGTCGTCGATAGATAAGTACAATTCAGTGAAAATTTGCATTAAATATTAAATGTACAAATTCGGCCCGGCTACGATTTTTATATGCATAGATAGTAAGAAATTTTACATTTCGTGTTTTAAGAGTTCGTTTTCATCTAACATTTTTTACTAGTACTTGAAAAATAAGAAGGATAGGATGATTTACTAAAAAAAAAAATACAAAACTTCTTAACATATTTTTATTGTGACCTTGCACAATAATTGTGTTCATTAAATTTTTCATCTGACATTTCCTCATACTCATAGCCACTGCCATCTGAACTGTCACTGTCGTCTCCTACTTCAATTATGAATTTATCCATTTCATTGTCAATCGCTGGGCCAGCAGCGTCGTACTTTTCTTCAATTTTTATTACATGCTCACATTCTTTATTCCATTCCTCCTGAGTAATAGTAGAAAAAGCTTCTTCCGTAATTTGTACTATATTATTAGCTTGTTGACCCACGTTTTTTTCAGCTATCCTTCTTTTTAATACGCTCCATATGAGTTCGATGGGGTTTAGGTCACAATGGTAAGGTGGAAGTCTTATCACTTTATGACCATTCTCTTCCAACATCACATCTGCTTCATATACAGGTGGTTGTTTGTGTTCTTTGATAATTTCAAACAACTGTGCCCTTAACATCGTCGGCAAATAAGAAAGTCCTTTTTTTGATATCCAAGATTGCATTTCTGACTTTGTACTTGACATTGTAGGTTTCTTATCAATCTGCACAGAATGGTAGGATGCATTATCCATAACCACAATGGACTGTGGAGGTAGATTTGGTATTAATTTTTCTTTAAGCCATTTATTAAAATTAACTTTATTCATTTCATCGTGATTATCCGCTGATTTCGATTGCGATCTAAAAATCAGCTGAGCATTAGGTATGAAGCCCATGGTGCCACCTGCATGAACAATGATCCATCGAGGTCCTTTGGAATCTGAAGATAAAACACCTTCTTCAGTTTCGCTTTGCCAACATTTTCCAGCGCAATATGTGGAGTGTATATATGTTTCGTCTAAATATACGACTGGCCGCTGAGTTCCAAAGCGATTATTACTTAATTCTTCCAGGTATCGATGGCGCCAAGCGACAATGTCGTATCTCTCCATCAAAATCTTTCTTTTTGATTTACATTTTTTAAAATAAAATCCCATTCCTTTTATAACTCTCCACAAAGTGGTGCGACTACCTTTATAGTTTATATCTCCTTTCGCATTTCATGTAACAACTTCGCCAATGATGGTAATTCCTTTCTTACAGAATAAAATTCGTGTATTTCATGCCTTATAGCACATCGTTCGAAATCATCTAGTTCATGAGTTTTTCGTCGAGGACCAATTTTGCGAGGTGTTGTTACTTTTTTCGATGTTGAAGCCGCCTCTTTACCTTCCTTGATAATTTTCGACACTGTTTTTTCAGATATACCTAAAACAAAATTAAATGACTTATTAATAACAATTATGTGGTATCGCAGGTATGGTAGTCTTTAATATTTGTATTGTAGCGTTTGAAATAATTATTGTGAATGTACAATATAATTTTGTAGAAAAAATAACCAATTTCAATTTCATTATCATAGGTATGGGACTACCTCTGAAATATCTTCGTTCTAACAAAAAAAAATCATCAAAAGCGCTTCATAAACGACCAAAATATCCGCGAACAAACGGTTGAATTGAGAAACCTCCTCTTTTTGAAGTCGGCTAAAAATAATATTTATTCACCAGGAAATGATAAATGTGTTTTGTTAATGGGCATTGTCCATAATTTTAAAGTAGTTCTGAGCGAACAAAATAAAAATTTATTTAAGGTAGATAAATCAAAAATATTCAAATTAGTATCTTAAAATGTGGAAAGCTTTAAGCGATGCAATAAAATTAAAAAAAAAGGTGATAAATTCTTGAAAACAAGGTAGGTAACTATGACATAAACGGGGGTGATTAAACTGACGCTGGTAACCCTATTTCACTAACCTGTAATGGCGGCGACCCGAGCTTGTACACATCTTAATGGAATTACGTTACGTTTTTCACGATCACAAAACTCTCACTTTTAACACCATCATTCTTTCACCACTCTTTAATGTCTTCGGCATGATTTTCTCACGAAATCACAGTAAAACTTATGAATACTCGCAGAGCGTATCTACCGTGTACCTATACGTTATTGACAGACAGGAATGCCAACATGACGGCAAAGGAACTATTTGATGAAACGGACTATTTTTTTATTGTTTTTGCGAATAAAAGATTTTTTTTTTTCAGAAAAGTGATGATATAAAAAGCTGTAAAACATTCATTACCACCAGCTGTGCGAATAAAGCTTTTCACAGATTCCAGAAAATTAATTGTGATACTTAACTGATAATACTGTATTCACAATTATATTATTATTATTAACAAGGAAAATAATGTGTTCTTCTAGTTTTCACTTAAATAAATATGGCCACCTGGCAGCTACTTGATCGTTTGCTCACAGCTCACAGGTAAGGGTCCATCCACATATTACGTCACACCTGATGGGGGAGGGGGGAGGGTCATACTAAGTGTGACAGTACATGTTAAATACAGGTACAGGGATACTAAAAAGCGTGATATAGGGGGGTGGGGGGGGGGGGGGGGGTTCTTAAAGTCGAAATTTTGCGTGACGTAATATGTGGATGGCCCCTAAGAGAAGAGATCAGTGTTAGACAGTTCTTTAAATCACAAACTTTCAACACAATTGATAAATTTTATTCGCAAAAACGCCGTGTTTAGTTTATAAACTGACAAGCACATAATTATATCGAAGTTAAGTAAAATATGATATTAAAAAAATATTTCCAAGTTTCTCTAGAATTGTAAAACAATTTAGCCAAAATTGGTGCTCGTTTCGAGGTTTGCCAAAAGTGATGTACCTTATTCGGTATGAAATGTTAGTTGCCTTTCGGTTTTGGGTTGTGCATGAGGGTAGGTGTAGCTTTAACGCGCGGCGGCGCCGGTAGGTAGTGGAGGGGAGGGTTTGAGATGACAGTAGAAATCTACATATAATATGTCGTACATATACAACTCAAAACTTATGTTTAAGTTTTATTCTCTCTACTTTAATCTCTACGATTGTTCTCAAATTATATTCATGACTTGTTTGTTTTTAAAATATAGTGACAGATATTTATGAAATTAGTAAAAATGCAATCGATGCCACACGTAGACAAATATTTTAGCGTAGCCAATTTCCTATTAGACTACTTGATTTACAATTAGACAAAATGATTTTGTTACAATATTTTTTTTTCAATACTTGACAATTTTTTGGTCTATATTAAAAATAAACAAGCGTTTTCTTACGAATCGGGCGTCAAAATCACAGATGATAAAAACAGTAAACGTTCTGCCGCATTTATTTCTTATTTTAATTTAGTTAGACTAAGGAAAGCGAAGATCGCGCATTTGATGTCATATCCAATCTTTGATGTGAACAATACAATGTAATAATATATCGTAAATACCCCTCAATGGTGTTTCATTTAACCACATTCGCCTTTTTAAAAGAGGACTGGTAAAGTATATAAAACCGTATTAAAACGTTCCCTCGCAGAGCCATCTAGTGGCCAGTAGCGATACACATAAACTCGTGTATCTTTGTAATGTCACCGTAAAATTGTAAAAACCGTTAGATTGTAATAAAACCAGTGAAATTGTAAAATGTTTATAGACTTCCGACGCGAATATGCTGCCCACAATTTCACACATTATTCTTCGTTAGATTATAAATATGTAGTTTTTAATCTTTCGATATATTTTTACAATCTCGTTAGTTATTTTACAATCTAACGGTTTTTACAATTTTACGGTGACATATACATACACTAGCTGTACACAACAGACGTTGTTGCCTTAACTATGAACTGGAATAAATTAATAACTACATACTAACAACTAAACCTACACCTACAACCTACTGGTGATGTGTGAACGAGTTATCGGACAACTGAGGGTTGAATATTGTTACAGTACTAATATCGCTTACAAAAAATCAAATAGTCGGTGTTAGAAGCATGGAGGTAGAAGGATGCATTTTTGATGCCATAACATAAAATAAAAAATGGGGTTGGTTTATAAGATCTGTAACTGTGATAATCTTATACATTACATATAACATGACTAATTCTATCTTTTGCATAATATCTTAATATTATAACAAATGAAAGGATTTATTAAAAATACAATTTTGTTATGTACTCATATTTATTTGTCTCGAACAAACCTAAACGAGTATAGCGTTGGTTTCCATAGCCTTTATTGTTATGTTGTCTGTAAATAATAATTAATGCATGTAAAAGAAAGGGAAAATCATAATCTTTTTTCGATAAAATATGATTTGTTGTTCAAATCGTTTTCAACAGCAGATTACGATTAGCAAAAATCTATAGGTACTTTGGTAAAGCTAGTCCATAATCATCTACAAAGTCATCGACGAACATACATTTCTACATTTTTCAAGCTTTATTTTCTAACAGTAGTACGTTTTAAAACTGTATAATAATAGTGTGATCATAATTCATAAGTCACTAAACCAGCTACGGTTATCACCATTTATCAATCAACTATTTAAAGTCAAAAACACTAACGTGGATACGCACCAAATATTCAAAGCTAACTAATAACCAAAATATATGACATGAACATTATGAAGACATTTATTTTAAAATCCTAAAATGTCTAACCTAGACCGATGTTTAAGCCTCATTTACACAAGAAGAGTTTCTCGAACGCGTGTAGGTGACAATATCAGGCAAGAATATTCTTCTTTCTTTTCGAGTTTCGCCGCTCGAAAGGCAATCGTCGCCTCCTAAACTCTTCTCGAATACACCGTGTGTCAATAGGGAACTTTGGTCTACTCTCTGTAACAATCGCGTACGATTAAAAAAATATTTTGGTCACGACTGGTAATTCTCGCATCGAAAAAAAAAAATGGTACAAACCGATTTGTACGAGTCTCTTATCAACACGTGCGATACTCTCTTTTTAATGTTTAGACAAGTCAAAACTTGTATGCGAGTGTCGACACTAAAAATCTCGCGTAAGGTGTAAACAAATTGAAAGGCTGATTATCGCCTTCGAGACACGTATTCTATAATCGCTGGATTGATGCGAGTTTTTATCATCATGTAAACAATTAAAGGCGTGAATCGTATGGCGAGATCTCGGATAAGAGAATATGATACGATATTCTTGCCCAAATCGTACCATAAATTCTTGTGTAAATGAGACTTTAGTCATAAAGCCTACAATACAAAAATATTTCTACTTTCTTGTATAAGCACATTAGAAAAGCTACAGAGTCTATGCTAGCAAATAAAAAAACTAAATACGCAAAAATCCGGTTAAGTGGCATACAAATAAAACAAAATCTAAATTTAGCGTATTTTTTATTAAAATCTAAAATAAATAACATTGGTAACATGAGATGCTGATCCTGCATCAGTATTTACAATTCCTGCAGGAAACTTTGAAAAAACATAAATTGCTATAGAATTCAATGTCTGTACAAAATTTTACAATCATTACAACTGTTACTATTTGCACTGACTGGAAAATACAGAAATGCTACTGAGGATAGTAAGTAAAAAAATGATATTTAAATTTTAAGTATTTTTGTGCGCATTACACAATCATCATTTTTTAACTTCACAGTCAAGAAGGGATTTATTTAGATATCACTAAAAATGTTGTAGGAGGGTAACATTGGCACTTGGCAAATGGCAATACAATACTGGCATTAATACGTTACAGTAACACAAAAAAAAAACTATTGAATTAGCAATTTATTGCTCAACTGATAATAACAAAAATGTAACTTGTAAAAAGTCAAGGAGGTTGTTAACGTCCCTGCCCCTGGACTTACGCAACGCGACATATCTTGATTGCACTAATAGATTCGGTATTGACGCTAAATTGCGTAATTACATATTTCGTTATTATATATTATATATGTCGCCGTAAAACTGTAAAAACCGTTAGGTTGTAATATAACTAGCGAGATTTGCCAAGAAATAAGGTCGAAGTGGTACACCGGATCTGTCTCGAGCGTACAAGACTTTAAACGCAAGACATGAGGCGTCGCGCGCGCTGCGCATTATTTCAGGGGCAGATAATGTCAAATTTTAAATACTCAATTTTTGTTACTACTAGTTGATAGGGTTTAGCAGCGTCCGATATTACCTATGATGTTATTGACGACCTCAGTGGAGGAGGCGCTGCCGCCAACATCCGGGGTCAGCACTCGGTCGACGTTGATGGTCTTATTGACCGCCCGCTTGAGAAGGTCCGCGTGGTAGAAATGTCCGAGGTGGTCCAACATGTCTATTGACGCGTTGATCATCGCTATTGGGTTGGCGATGTTCTTGCCTGCTATGGCCGTGCCTGGAATAAAAATTTCAGAGTTTAGTATGTTGTATATTCCTAAAATTCAAGTCTTGTGTGACAAGTTGAAAGTGCAAAATGCAAGCAATACAAAAACTCGCAACAGCAGCATATTATAACCTTGTGTATCTAAAAATAATTCTGATTGCATTTTTATTAAGTCTCCAGTAAGCTGCATTCGCTATTTATGAAATGGTATATGGCTAGGAATTAGATCGTGATTTGTTTAGCAAAACATTTGCATTAGTATTTGAGAAATTGTTCCTTACCAGTATTCCTAGTGCCAGGCTCGAAAACTGAGTAATGATCTCCATAATTTCTGCCAGAGAGTAGACCCGCCCCACCGAGCAGACCGCATACGACGTTTGACACAATGGAGCCGTACAGGTTTGTCATTAACATCACGTCGAACTGATGAGGTCTATAATAGGAATATTTATTTTTTTAAAATTGACACCGACAAAGGTGTAGGGTTACATTTTAATATCGTCAAATAAACGCTTCGGAAAAGCGTTTGTTTGACGATATTAAAATGTAACCCTAGGGCTCGTACATATAAACGTCGCGAAGTAAAAATCTACCACACAGCGCCCTAATAGTGCTTAGGTGTGCGAGACCTTATTTGTTTAGTATGTGTAAGTTGTACAGATATTCTACCATTGCAAGTTATTTAAAAAATATTATTTTATGTGAAAAATTGTTTATGAATTTGTTAACTTACTTTGCAACAAGTTGCATGCAGCAGTTATCAATGATCATGTCGTTATGTTCAATGTCTGGGTACTCCTTGGCGAGACGACGCGAAGTTTCTAAGAAAAGGCCATCGGACAACTTCATGATGTTAGCCTTGTGGACGGTCGTCACCTGGAATTTTATACAAGAGGTGTAAGTTTCTATTCTAGCAATAGCATTAGCATAGTTAATTAAAATAGTGAAGAATGTAGGTAAACAATTTATTTCTATGTAATTTACTACATAGAAATAAATTGTTTACTACTGTATTATTAAATACCATAAATACTTTTGTACTTTACTAAGCCAAAATGCACAATTTGTTTACGTAAGCAGAAACATTTAAATTAATTTGAATGCTTCAAAATTCAAATATTACCAGGACATTTTTTTTAGAACAATTAATTTTGATATGAATATAATTTTTTGATATGACTGATTTATCCAATTAAGCATGGTAAAAATGTGAAAAATTTCGCAACTTGCCTTCTTTCTGCCATTTCGTCTGGCGAATTCGAAAGCAAACCTCGCCACCCTCTCGGAGTTACTGGCCGTTACCACCTTCATTGACTCAATCACTCCTCTGACTGATTCATGCTCCAACATGGCATATTCACCTTCTGTGTTTTGTCTGTAAAATTATATTACACTTAAAATAATAAATATACAAAAACATTTTACAAAAAACTATAGTTTCGCAAAATCAATTACAGACATTTTGAGCAAATCATAATATGACTGATTATGTGAAGACATTTGGGCAGAAAAATAATTATAAAACTCAAAAATAACCTTTACAAAAAATAAAAATACATTGCACTGAGCACTCTCTACAACATTGTTTCTTAACCTGTGGTCTGCAGACCCCTGGTGGTATATGTATGGGGGTCGGCAGTTTCAGCTATGGAAAAATGCAAATAATCAAATTGCACCAAGTCTCGTAATCGACACGCTTAATTAGCACAGTGATAGTCCGCCAGCGGGTTGTGTCCAAGACTGACTGAAGTGAAGAGTGAGTGAAGTAAATGGTTAGAATATTTTTAATGATCAAGAGTGCAAAGTACTTTTTTGTTGTTTAAATTTTTATTTATTTCACAATACATATTTTTCTGCCTAAACATCTTTACATAAGCAGTAAATCATACATCCAACATTTCTATAATTGATTTTGGAAAACTTTAAATAATGACTATTAAAACAATACTAAAGTTCTTATATTATAAACAAGGATAACATGTTAGTTTCATAACTGTTATTTAAATGTAGGATGGTACATAATCATATCTTAAATGCCCATTCTGTTACATAGTGAATTACATTTCAAACAATAGATGGGAATATAATATTCTCACATAGATAAATTTTACCTGATAATTGAAATATCTATGTCTTTATGCCTCGTTTCTACTCCCGGGAAAGATTTGCAGTTGAGAACATAAGCATACATGTCCAACTCATTACGTAAGGCGACATTTCTTGAGGTCACATAGGCTGCTTCACTCTTCGTTTCAATGTTTCCCTGTATACAACTGCACAGTTTAATTTAATCTTAATCAAAATAAGTACAGTACAAGTATACATTAGCCCCCTTACTAATAAAAATATTTATCCAGTGGATAAGCAATACAATGTTTTGTCCTTTTGTCTTATAAAATGGAAAAGTCACTTGACAGACAAGGACAAAACATTGTATTGCCTCATGTATTGCTTATTTACTGTATATTTTTATTAGTAAGGGGGTCTAAATATATTTTGGGAAATGTTGCCCCTAACAAATAGTTTGTCACTACGCACTGCCATAAAAAACAATAGTTACTGAAATAACAATTATTAAGGTGTTTCACTGCATATATTAGTTTTATAAGTTTTTTTTTTTATGTAATTATAATTACTATGTTTAAATCATTTTTCATTTGAATAAAGATATTTATAGAAGACATAAGTGAGTACAATGAGTTTCAATTGCTTAACATGTAACCTGAAACTATAATATCATTTAATGTATCCTGTAGAGACCAACAACTTAAATAAATAAGATTTAGTATAGATATTGATGTCATAAACAATGTTTCAGAAAAGTTAATTATTTATAGTTTAATACTTTTTTTTCCTGGTAGCCACAATCTAAATACTTATGTACAGTCACTCACAAGCCAGTGTACTAATTGTGAACCTAATCTGCATAGTAATAAGGTTGAGAAATAGCAGACTGGCTTGTTGGCAACCGTACATTGAAAAATATTATGAAGTAATATTTAATTTGGTGAATAATATTCGTCCATGAAAGAAGGCATTAAAAACAAATAGATTTGTAATTAGTGTTATTATTATAATTAATATAGCCTGTTGTTCCAGACTGGGTTTAGTTTTTATATGTTATTTTTATTAAATTTTATAAAATGTTTACCTTTATTCCAACGCCATTTCTTTTGATTGTAGTAATAGCATATTGGACATCATCATCATTGTCTATAGTTGGATCAATATCGACCACCTCAAAGTCAATGGGTGCACCAATATATCTAAAATAGATTAACAAAATTAATCCTAACCAAGAGCATATCAGGTCATATCTAAGGAGGCTTCTGTAACACTTCTGTAACAATCAATGCGCAAAAGGTTTTAATTACATCAAAGTTATTGCCTAATTTTGTTCAAAATAATTTTCCTATAGTTTTTAGCATGACCTATCAGCATAGAAACTTACAAGTTTCTATATCATTAAGTTCAGAAATGTCAGAAGGGGAGAAACCAACTCGTAAAACATTTTGGAGGCATGTTTGAATCACACATGAAACCTTGCAATTCCTAATTAATCAAGAAGATACCCCACTCACTGCGGTAGAATGAAAAAATATTTTTCATCCCCACTTCACATTTATGTAGATCCACCAATAACATATAAAATTATTGAAGATGTCAAAAACGAAATCTATCCACAAAATAATTTTTTAATAAATTTTATCCAATGAATATAATCATTACTACAGAAGTTAGAAGGGTGGACAGACAGACAGAGAGAAAGTGAAACCTAAAAAATATTCAAAATAGCTTTACAAAAAGGTTACAAACTATAGATTACAATATTGAACTTACAAAACGTATCTGAATGAATGGTCAACTTTGAACTTTCCACCGTAAATTATAGTACCTACCTACATAACCTACATAGTACCTAAAAAAGTTTACAAAAACAACACATGATAACAGAAAAACATAATAATATGTTATTTACTTTGTTTATAATAGATAAAGTTAACTTTCTGGTATTGACACATTTTGAAAGGTTGCTATTGCTACAAAGTCCTGCTATGTCTAATTTTAAACCAACCAATACTTACTTGAAAATGTCTCTGACGTAACCCATACATTCAGGTCCGATACCTCCTCCAGGTAACATAGTAACAGCATGCCTTCCACCGTATTGGGCTTTAGGAATAAGCTTCTGCTTCCTTATCACTGGAGTCTTGTGTTGCACGTCATAGTCGGACAGCTGAGCCGGGGCAGGTGCTGAACTAAGATATGCCACTCCTCTTAACTCCGGTAAGACCTTGACCTTCGAAAGAAGCCTTACAGCCATCCTGACTTAGATTTCTGGTTACCTATTTATTTTACAGAAGGCACACAAACTTGTTGGATAACCACAGGAAATGAAAGATGAAAAAAAAATTACGAAAGCTAGATGGCGCTGCAAATATAACTGTCAATGTCAAAATATATGTTGCCATACAAAACATTGGCGCATAGACAATCGTTAATAAAACTGCCTGTGGGGCAGCCGAATAGCTCGATACACTACATTTCCATTTTCGTAATCCAGTCTTACGCATAACTGAATGGCTTCTGCACCACTTGACAACACACGGTGGCATTTTGGCGATATAAAATGGCGTCAAATATGTCCGTTGCAATGTTCCCGCGACGCAACCGCACGGCCCGAGTGTGGCAACCGAGTAAAGGCTCGCGCGGTTGATAAATCGTGGGACCTTTTTTGGCTTAATTACGTTTCTATAGTATTTGTTATTCTTAAGTTGCCTCTGTTACCACTCACCGCGTCATACTCTTTTTGTACGTCTTATATTTTTATATATTTTTCGATATATTTTGTTTTATTGCAACACCTAATTTTTTTTTGACATTAGCGATGAGCATGTCTCTGGACTGTGGTCTCTGGTTCTTTTCACTTGTTCTTCGAGCTAGGAACGGGCGTCCATTTTGCTTCGCCATATTGAATTTGGTCGGACATCTTTGGACGCCATGTTTAGTCGGACATATTTTATAAACATTTTCGCGTAAATTTCAAATATTTTTCGGTACTAAATAACAAAGTATTTTTCACTCGAGTGTGTAGCATAAATTGTATAAAAAATTGCCTGAAAATATTACGTGTCTGCACATCGCACCATATTTGCCTCCAGGGGGCCGAGCAGCTTTTGTTATAATCTAAATAAAGGTAAACTATTTCCATAGAAAACATTTGTACTTTTTTGACATTTTGTAACAAATGTTACTATTTCTATGTATTTACGTTGCAAGAAGTTGTATAAAAATGTTATAACGAAGGACTAAGCCAGCAGTTATGTGGAGAAAAAGTTTGGCGTGGTCGTTTTGTATAATTACCAAAAAATATAACAATTGACCCGGCCGGTGACGGTTCGTCACACCTGCCAGTTTGTTTTTACAGATATTATTATACGGTTCATTATTTTATCGTCCACTATACTTTTTCGACAGTGGGAATGTATAATGATAGCCTTTGTTAATTAATTACGCATGTAGTTTGGCTTGTAACGCGATATTGCCGCTGGCTGGGTACGAAACTAGTTAGTATGTTTAACGTTCTTCCTTATCATCAACGAATAGGTACATAATGTTCGCGTTGTTTTTTGTTTTGTTTACAATTCCTATATCAAGAACAATACATTATTTATTAAAATGTAAGGAATTGACTTATGAATTAAATTTCTATGGAGGGTGTTCCAAGTTATAGCAAATTTCATTAAAATCTGTTTAGTAGTTATTGTGTGAAAGAGTAACAAATATCCTCATTCTCATAAATCAGTTGTTATTGTATTGGCGCTCAAGCCAGAGGAGAGTTTGAATTATTTATATTAGTATATGCCTTCCAAGGGAACAAAATGTTTCTGCATTCCTGGGTTGTGGATTTGTATAATATAAAAATCTTAAATATAAAATTATTAAATATACTTTCCATTATCTGGTGCCTGTAACATAAGTTCTTCAGATATTTAGCATGGGACCAGATTGACGTGGTGTGAAGCGTCCATAGATATTATTATATTATTAAAGGAAATATGAATTGAAAGAAAGGAAAAATGTTTTTTATTTTAAATAAATCCTTACATACACTATTTAGTTGAACATAATCACCCCACTTGTCAACACCAATGGTAAAGTATTGTTTGATAAATATCACTTAGTAAAGAACCCATAAAAACATTTAAATAAAATACATTAAAAAGTGTATTTAAAGTTTAAACACTGATTAATAGCTGGTTTAAATAAAACCATTGTGATTTAAATAAAATGATAGAATGATATGATGATTATTATTTATAGTAGGTAGGTATATTAACTAATTCATATTGTTTTTCAGATTGGTTTTAAAAATGATGAACCAAGAGATTATGTGTGAGGTGGAGATTGGCACTCACGGGATGGTGGAGATAGATGGCGATGACCAAGTGGGAGTGAAAGTAAGTCTGGTCAACTACATTTTTTTTTACACTAAAAATATGTTACTAATGTCTTTCAGGTATTGTAATTTTTCATACATTGTGTCACTTCCATAGGAAAACAAAGAATGCCGAGAGACATTAACAATGTAGTCATACTGTACTTATAAAATACTAGATGTTGCTGGCGAATTCGTGCGCGCAAAAGTTAATGTCACGGAAACCATAAAATTTTTCGCGATATAAAGTAGCCTATGTCCTTCCCCATATTCTACATGACATCTGCCAAATTTCATCAAAATCGGTCCTGTAGTTTCGGAGCCTATTCAATGCAAACAAACGAACATACTTTAACTTTTCAATGTTGTGTTTATCACAACTTTCACTACATATAGCTAACATTCTTGTGCTTTATTTTATTATTCAGTTGTTTATAGCATGTGAACAGTTCTTTTGCTATTTGTAAATGTTGATGTACCTTATGTATGTTTCAGTATGAGGAAATAGAAACTGGCCAGTATGAGGAGTACATCACCGATGATCAGTATGAGGAGGTTGAGGAACATGTCATAGGAATGCAACATTTAGAGGAAGGTTTGTTGTTTATTCAAAATTCTTAATGTTTCATTTGTCTTATTTCATATTTAAAGTGCATTTTGTTTATGCCTTCTTTGATGTTATAATTTATATTCATTCTGTATTTTACTTGGATTGAGAAATATAAACTCTAAATACGTTAATCATTTTCATCTTGGTATTCGTCGGCCTGGCTGACAGATTACAAAATTTCAGTTGGCAGTGAAGAAGTTATTCTTCCTGGGATTTCTGGAGAGGAGGTCCTACATCCAAGTGACAGTCCATATGTAGACGCAGTGTACCCTCAGCCACCCTCTACAAGCAGGTACACCTTTTTATTACAATATTGGTATTTTATTTAGGTCAGGCTTACATGATATTATGTACAGGGGTGGGCAATTAGGACACGTCTAATGAAACAAGTGGTCAATGTCACACTTACTGTTTATCCCTAAATTAATAGAAACATTGCATTTAGGGGTGTCGCGGGCACGCTTCCCGCTATTATTACAAGTATAGGTACACAGCATGTCAAATATGAATTTGCATATTATGAACATAGACACATGATGAATTACTGTTTGGGCAATTAGTACCATGCTTATTTGGATATGTACTCTAATGAAATTTGTTCCAGAAGAGGTCGAGGCAGGCCACGAGTAGGATCTAACAATTCAAACAACATACATCATCTGCTTCCTATAGGTGAGGGATAAAATATATTAAGTCAGTTAAATATATTATTGTTACGAACACACAAAAGCGCCATCTAGCGTCAACCAAGGAAACCACTTGGTGTGAACAGGGACAGCGTGAGGTCTCCTACTCAGTACTAGATGGCGCTACTGTGCGAATATTCTGGTACGTTCCAACCAGTTCAGGCGAGTCACGAACTTCTCTGGAATGATCTGGGACTCGTATCGACCGGTATAAATACGTCGGAAGAATGCGAGCAAGGCGAGTTCAGTTTGAGCTTCATCCGAAGCGATACGGGCGATACAAGCGAAAACTAGTGCTCAGGAGTTCACTTTGAGCTTCCTGCGAAGTGAAGTGGCGATGTCGATGTGAATATTAGTGATGTAATGATACCGTGAGCAAAACCCGCGACTTGGCTATGACTTAAGGACACTGTTAGTGCTTAGTGTTTGGACTTAGTGTTTAGTATTTGGACCTAGTGCTTAATGTTGGACTAAGTGCTAGTGAATAAAGTCTTCAAAGGAGTCAGCAGGCTTTTATCTCCAAATCCTTCGTACCCAACACGTAACAACTGGTGTCAGAAGTGGGATTTGGAGATGCCATTGACTCCGAGAGAAGATTTCAAGAAGTGCGGCGGGAGGAGCAGCCCTGGTGGAGGAGCGACCCCGGGCGGAGAGGAGCGACCCCGGGTGGAGGAGCGACCCCCGGGCGGAGGAGCGACCCTCGTGCGGAGGAGCGACCCCCGGGCGGAGGAGCGACCCCCGGGCGGAGGAGCGACCCCCGGGCGGAGAGGTGCGACCCCCGGGCGGAGAGGTGCGACCCCCGGGCGGAGAGGTGCGACCCCCGGGCGGAGAGGTGCGACCCCCGGGCGGAAACGAGCGGCCCCTGGCGGAGGTGCGACCCCTGGCGGAGGTGCGACACCTGACGGAGAGGTGTGACCCCTGGCGGATATGTGCGACTCCTGGCGGAGAGGTGCGACCCCTGGCGGAGAGGTGCGACCCCTGGCGGAGAGGTGCGACCCCTGGCGGAGACCTGCGACCCCTGGCGGAGAGGTGCGACCCCTGGCGGAGAGGTGCGACCCCTGGCGGAGAGGTGCGACCCCTGGCGGAGACGTGCGACCCCTGGCGGAGACGTGCGACCCCTGGCGGAGAGGTGCGATCCCTGGCGGAGGTGCGACACCTGACGGAGAGGTGCGACCCCTGGCGGATATGTGCGACCCCTGGCGGAGACGTGCGACCCCTGGCGGAGACGTGCGACCCCTGGCGGATATGTGCGACTCCTGGCGGATATGTGCGACTCCTGGCGGAGAGGTGCGACTCCTGGCGGAGAGGTGCGGCCCCTGGCGGAGACCTGCGACCCCTGGCGGAGAGGTGCGACCCCTGGCGGAGAGGTGCGACCCCTGGCGGAGAGGTGCGACCCCTGGCGGAGAGGTGCGACCCCTGGCGGAGAGGTGCGACCCCTGGCGGAGAGGTGCGACCCCTGGCGGAGAGGTGCGACCCCTGGCGGAGGCCACACCCACTGGGACCAAGCTCCGCCCGCTGTGGACCAAGCCCCGCCCACTGGCCCCGCCCACCGGGCCCCGCCTGCTCAAGTCCTTTGGGTCTCAGGGAGGATGATGCTATGAGAGAGGCTCGAGAAAAAGATGACGACCTTCGACACATCGTCACGTGCAAGAAACGGGGCGACGTAAAACTAATCTGGAGTGAGGTTGCACCCACTGGCGCTATCACTAAGGCGTACTGGGCGCAATGTGACAATCTGATAAACGGAATACCCTACCGGAAATAACGGCAGAGAGTTCCATCTTCAGATAATTGTCCCAAGAACGAGAGTGCCAGATGTTCTCCGTGAAATGCATGATGGCGTATCAGAAGGTCATCTGGGTGTCAAGAGGGTCATTCAAAGTGGTCACATAGATCGTCTGGCACGGTACCATGGCAGTGGCAGCGATGCTCGGGACGAGCATCTCTAAGAGGGGAGTAGTGTTACGAACACACAAAAGCGCCATCTAGCGTCAACCAAGGAAACCACTTGGTGTGAACAGGGACAGCGTGAGGTCTCCTACTCAGTACTAGATGGCGCTACTGTGCGAATATTCTGGTACGTTCCAACCAGTTCAGGCGAGTCACGAACTTCTCTGGAATGATCTGGGACTCGTATCGACCGGTATAAATACGTCGGAAGAATGCGAGCAAGGCGAGTTCAGTTTGAGCTTCATCCGAAGCGATACGGGCGATACAAGCGAAAACTAGTGATCAGGAGTTCACTTTGAGCTTCCTGCGAAGTGAAGTGGCGATGTCGATGTGAATATTAGTGATGTAATGATACCGTGAGCAAAACCCGCGACTTGGCTATGACTTAAGGACACTGTTAGTGCTTAGTGTTTGGACTTAGTGTTTAGTATCCAAATACTAAACACTAAGTCCAAACAACCTAGTGCTTAATGTTGGACTAAGTGCTAGTGAATAAAGTCTTCAAAGGAGTCAGCAGGCTTTTATCTCCAAATCCTTCGTACCCAACACGTAACATTATGTAAATAGCCTTTTTTCTATTAATATCATTTATATACATAGACATAGATAGTCATACAGAAGTTCCTCTAATAAGACTATAATGTACTACATATTATGATTTTACTATAGGTGAAGTGCCAATGGGTGTAGTAGAGAATAACACACCACGAGGGCCTGCGCGACGGTGGGAGCAGAAGCAAGTTCAAATTAAGACCATGGAAGGTGAATTCTCTGTCACTATGTGGGCCACAGGTGAAGATGACGGTAAGTTAATAAATGTCTGTGAAAAAATATTTGTAGAGAATTTCTGTAGTTGTTTTGTGATTACTTAAAAATATACTTACACTTACCACTTACGGGATGTAAGTGGTACTGCTGTGATGCCAGTTTCCCTCCAATATGAAAAGAATTAAGTTACTAATGCTACTAATATGTCACAAAACACGACTACAGAAAGTTGAAAGGTTGCTTAGAATTTTGTTTATTTACTTATTGCTACTTGTCTCTTTCACTCATTGCTATCACATACCTGTGTAAACGCGATAGCAATATATTCGTGCGCGAGTGATAGAGACAAGTAGTGATGAGTCAATGTACAAAATTCTATGTAGTCCATGACCGCACTTGGCGAGTTAATTCTTTAATAAATAATCTATGCTGCCGATACGCCTCCGTGGTCCAGAGCTTGGCTCTCGACTCTGGAGGTCGTGGGTTTGATCCCCACATTGGAAACAACTAAAATGTAGTTTTCAAGTCCCAATGCAGGCTGATCACCTGATTGACAAGAAAGATGATCCATACATTTTTATTGTCAAACAATCATGTGTCGGTCATTCCTTCCCACTGGGTTCCGAGAGTGATGGAAAAGAGAGCGCTCTTGTGTACTGCTCACACACTTGGCCACTATAAAATCACTCCTGAGTAGCTGGACTGGTTTCAACAAAACCACCGCCACCGAAATCTGTGTGGGAGCTTTTATTGTATTGTATGTTGCAGATGATGTGTCAAACCCTGAACCAGATCCTGACTACACGGAGTATATGAATGGCAAGAAAAATGTACTGGGAAATGAAACTATGCCAGGTAAATTACTGTCAACCTTGTAAAAGTGTTAGCAGATGGAATAAATACAATATAAACTTTAAAAAACTAGCTAACAACATTAATCTAAAGAATTTACTAATATATGTAATGTAAAGTGGTGAATGTCATGCTTATTTAGTAGACTTGAGTAGAGTCACTATTGTATTAAAATTATATTTATTGTTTTTAGGATTAGATTTGTCAGACCCAAAACAGTTGGCTGAATTTGCAAGACCAGGGCACAAAATAAGACTAAAGAAACCGTCTCCAGAGTCATCTGACAGAACCATAGGTAAATTTTCATATTGATGATTATTTCCACAACAAAATTGCTAAGTACTCATTAAATTACAAATTTTAATAGTATTGTAAGTGTACATTTAAATTGGTATGTTTTTACTATATCCATATATTAATGAAGGAAATTGTGTTAAATTACAGCCTGTCCACACAAAGGATGTTCCAAAATGTTCCGAGACAACTCGGCCATGAGGAAACACCTTCACACCCATGGCCCCAGAGTGCATGTCTGCGCTGAGTGTGGTGAGTTTTTATGGTTAATAAAATTTTGTGTCTGATATTAAACTTGCAGAAAACTTATACTTTTGCCCCCTTACTAATAAACGATGTATAAGCTTTGAATAGTTATACAGTGTTTTGTCTTATTCAATCCAATTAAAAATGACACTTGTGTGACGTGAACAAAACACTGTATAACTATTCAAAGCTTATACAGCGTTTATTAGTAAGGGGGTTGGTGTCTCTTCAGACGACTCTTCTCTCAAAAGACTTCTCTTTTGTAAAGATTAGACGATGAAATTAAAAAATTGGAAATATTTAATTTAATAGTGGTATTCAAAAATTATGAGCAATTACATACTATTTTTAAAATATTGTATGTTAAATAGTGGTCGAAAAACTTATAAGTTCTGTTTTCTGTTCACAGGAAAAGCATTTGTGGAAAGCTCAAAGTTAAAACGACATCAACTAGTTCACACAGGAGAGAAACCTTTCCAATGTACTTTTGAAGGCTGTGGAAAACGATTTTCTCTAGATTTTAATTTAAGGTTTGTTTATACCTTATCTTTTATACACAATATCATTATTTTCCTGTAAAATAAAAATGTTTTTTACTTACTTTGGACAATAGTATGTAAACTGCTAGTATAAATGTAAATTAATCTTATAATTATTATATTATATTTAAAAATGTTTTTTTAGAACTCATGTACGGATTCACACGGGGGACAGGCCCTATGTGTGTCCATTTGATGGCTGTAATAAGAAGTTTGCACAAAGCACCAACCTCAAGTCCCACATACTTACTCATGCCAAGGCAAAGTGAGTATTATCTACAAATTATTTCTCCACATGCATTAATGCAGGACTAACCAACAATTTCAAACACCCAGTGTTTTATGACTTTTATTTCTTAGTGTTAATAGGCAATTAACTCATATTAATGTAATACTAGCTTTACCCTGCACTTTTTCGCACGCGAAAATAAAGTGTCCCACGGGAATTCCGTAATTTTTCGAAACAAAAGTAGTAGTATGTTAATCCAGAACCAAAACCACTACCATGTCAAATTTCATCAAAATCCTTTCAATAAATTTTGCGTGAAAGAGTAACAAAATAATAGGTTGGGGAAAAAGTCTTTTCGCATTATAGTATGTATGAACTTGTCATAAAATATCTTGGGCTATACCAATTGTATCTGGCTGATTTTGGTATCATTAAAAAGTTTTAATTTTACAGAAGACAATTCCAAATTCAAATTAGGTAAATTTGAGATTTTCATTTGTTTTTCTTATTGTTGAAATGAGTGATTCTTATGAAGAATTTCGATACATTTTAAAATTTTATTACAAAAAAGGTAAAAATGCAAAACAAGCCGCGAAAAAAATTTGTGATGTTTATGGACCTAATGCAGTATCTGTGAGAGTAGCGCAAATTTGGTTTAAGCGTTTTCAATCCGGAAATTTTGATATCAAAGATGCACGTCGCTCTGGTCGCCCTGTTACGGACAAAACTGTTGCCATTTTTGAAAAAGTGGAGCAAGATCGGCATATTAGTAGTTACGATGTAGCTGAAGAACTGGGGATTGACCACAAAACGGTTTTGGCGCATTTGAAAAAAGCTGGGTACACAAAAAAGCTCGATATTTGGGTGCCTCATGAGCTCACTGAAAGAAACCTAATGAACCGTGTACTCATTTGTGATTCTTTATTACGACGTAATGAAACCGAACCATTTTTGAAGAAGCTGATAACTGGTGATGAAAAGTGGATTACGTACGACAAGAACGTGCGAAAAAGATCGTGGTCAAAGGCCGGTCAGGCTTCACAGACTGTGGCGAAACCCAGGTTAACTCGCAACAAGGTGATGCTGTGTGTGGTGGGATTGGAAGGGCATTATTCATTATGAGCTGTTACCGCCAGGCAGGACCATCAATTCTGAACTGTACTGCGAACAACTGATGAGATTAAAGCAAAAAGTTGAGAGAAAGCGGCCGGAATTGATCAACAGAAGGGGTGTGGTTTTTCACCATGATAACGCTAGACCTCACACATCTTTAGCCACTCAGAAAAAAATACGGGAGTTTGGCTGGGAGGTGTTAATACATCCGCCGTATAGTCCTGACCTTGCACCTTCAGATTTCCACCTGTTTCGGTCGCTGCAGAATTCCTTAGGCAGTGTCAGGTTGACATCACAAGAGGACTGCCAAAACCACTTGTCGCAGTTTTTTCATCAGAAGCCCCAAAAATTTTATAGCAATGGGATCATGTACCTACCAACAAGATGGCAAAAAGTTATCGAACAAAATGGCACCTATATACTTTAGTCACTTGTAAATAAACTTTATAAAAAAACCTTTTGAATTTTTATATAAAATGCGAAGAAACTTTTTCCCCAACCTAATATATCCATTCATCCTCACAAACTTTCACATTTATTATAGTAGTAAGATTTATCAATGTATGAAACCTATTCCAGATCCAGGAATTCACTATCCAGAAACGGCGGTAATGCGTATGAGTCTGCGAGAACTACACCCCAATACGTCCAACTGGAGGTGTCACCCGATGACTCCAACCCGCAACTCATATTCTACACTCACGAATGATGAGATTAATGTGAGAACTATGAACTCCTCTCAAATGAAGCAAATGGGTAGTGTAAATGAAGAGAAATATTTTACTGGAGACGAAGTAGGTACCGTTGAACTGAGTGTATTATGTTAATGTGCACGTAAAAATGTCAAACATTAAGCCGATTGCTGTGAGAACTGATGAAGTCAGTTTTGTAAAAGTTATTGTACAGAAAGTTTTATACGATGTATAGTTTGTAGATAGCTAGTCTTTGAATAGGTTGGGCTTAGTGTTGAGGGTGAAAAAATGCTTTGTATGATTTTAAGATAAAACAAGTTTTAAGTTTACACTTTGTTAAGGAAGTTTTTAACTTTAAATATGCTAGGCTGCCTTAATTTAAAATAATTTAAACAAAATTTTATGGAAAAAATTAGGTACAGTGTAAACTCTATAACGAATTTCATAGGACCGATCATTCTTTTTCGTTATAAAGAGTTTTTGTTATACGGAGGAAAGCAAAAAAAAAAATCAAATTGAACCAATTACAATAATTTCTAATTTTATTACTATCAATAGGTAACTTTTCCGTTAACACAACACTTTTCTTTTACTGGCCATCTTGACAAGATGTTTCAAAGTCAGTTTACAACGAATAATACACGATAGAGACCAAAATTTCCTACAGACAATGTAATTTAAGAATAATGGCACATGTGTTAAGGCAATTAACAATAACAAAAGCCTGTTTATGACCTCAGGTATTTTTCTTAGAAATTTCGGTACCTCAAAAGATTAGTTTTGTAAGCTGATTATAAAAACAATTATTACACTGTTAAATATGTTGTTGATGTCTAAATATGAAAAAAATCTTTATATACCCCCTTACTAATAAATGCTGTATAAGCTTTGAATAGTTATACAGTGTTTTGTTCACGTCACACAAGTGACATGTTTAATTCGATAGAAGGAGACAAAACGCTGTATAACTATTAAAAGCTTATACAGCGTTTATTAGTAAGGGGGATAGAGAATGGCCGTTGCGTTATAAAGAGTGAAATAGTGTATGGGTTTTGTGGTAAACCAACCAAAGTGAACTAATTTATATGTTTTTTGTTAGAGTTTTCTGTTATAAGGAACGACGTTATAAAGAGTTTTCACTGTATCTGCATTTGGTCCATTAATTAGATAAGAGTAAAGTAAAACAAAAAGATCGTAACAAAACCAATCGATAGTATAAAAAATTTGCTTTAAAAAACATTGCACAAATTCATTAAAAAGCATATCAGGTGAAAATATGAGTAAAAACATGATTATATTTTTTAAGTAAATTGAACATTTATTATTATTCACAGTTTAACCCATAACTGCTATTACGTAAAATATGTTATATAGTCTGTGTGTGGTGTTTTAAATTAAACACCCAAAATATATTGCCAAAAATAAAATTTGTTGTATAGTGTTATAATTTTAGTATCAAAACTTAACAATCTATTTCTTAAATAAAATAATCACTGAATCCAAAAAAATCTAGGTTTATCTACAAATCATTGATCTTATTTGTTGTACATAAAAGATATTGTTGTGCTTACCACATATGGTTTTTGTGAATACATATACAAAAATATTGAATATGCACTAAAGTACTTCATGATATTGTTTTAAAAATAGATATCTATTTTTTTTTATTAATTTGAGCTTGTTTTTTATGCTGAAAACTTTTTTTTTAGTATTTATAGATGTCTTCATGGAGTGTGTAGCCAGAAGGCGACAGTCCCATGTGCTCTATGAATGATATGTCATATCTCAAGAAGTGATCCTAAATGTAATTAAAGTAATTGGGAACATGTTGCTACCAATACAAAAAGGACGATATAGGCTGCAGGAGTTTCATTGCAAATGTAATTTGAGGTCTTAGGAATGTTTTTTTGTTTATTTTAATAAAGTATACTTTAAGGCATGATGTACTGGTTGTTGCTTAACATTTGCAATAAAACAATGTCTTATTTTAAGTATAGTTTAAGCAGTATAACTTTAATATGGACTGATGTAAATAATTATTTTTTGTGATCATATTGCATTATTTGAGGGTGTTATTGTAATTAAAAGTGGTGGACCTAGTTGCAAACTTATTATAAAATTTCAATGCATATATTTTGTATACTTTTAAAAATTGCCCAAAATGTTCTGAGCAACCTACTACTACTACAAATATTTCGATATAATTATTACACGAAGCAACAAAATATATGCTCATATTTGGTATATTAGACCTGTGAAAAGACTGTTGGATTAATTAATTGTTTAGTTCTTTATCAAATATTGCAATATGTCTTGATTGTGAAAACAATGTAACGAAAATAAATTGTAAATATTTATATAAGTTTAATATTTTATTGTCAAATACCCCCGAATAATAATAACCTAAAGCTTTGTAGTTTTGAACTTTAATAATAAAATGTGGGAGAGCCACACTTCGGCATGAATGGGCTGGCTATCCGGGTAAATACTAGGGCCTCACAGAAAACCGGCGTGAAATAACGCTTGCGTTGTGTTTCGCTGAGTGAGTGACGTTACCACAGGGCCAAGGAGGGTTGGGTATTTTACGGACTGGGAACGCAAGTCTCAACACCAGAGGAGTGTAGTTGTAACTCCCCATGTAGCGAGTGTCCATGGGCGACAGTAATTGCTTACCACCAGACGATCCGTCTACTCGTTTCTTGGTTCATTTCATTTAAAAAAAAATACGCACGTAGCTTTTTATTAACACATTCAGTGCCACTAACACGCCTAGCGTGTCCACACTAATCTTTATATCCATGCCGCGAGCACGCCGGGCGTGCTCTCCGTTTTTCATCAATATCTCAAAGATAAGACACTGTTTTTCACCGAAACGCTCAGAGCATAAACTTTGTGCCGTAAGCTAATGAATTCTTAAGTGGTTCCGTGATCTAATATTTTTTTAATGTTATCGAAAATAATTTATTATGTAATGCCGCGAACATGCCAGGCGTGTTCATCTACACGCGTTCTCAACCTTTTATATTGTTTGGACAATTTACTAAATTATTATAATAAAATATAATGTTATTTTATAATTTGAACAAAAAAGATAAAATAAATTACATAAAACATTCACCTTTAATTCATCTGTAGAAGACAAAACACTGCCCGGTATCTATACTACATATATGTATATGTAGTATTATAACGCTGAAGAGTTTGGTTGAACGTTTCAGTCGTGACGGTAAGTTTTTCGTTAAAAACAGAAGATATCTATTTTGTAGAGGACAAAATTTCCCATCTTTTTTATACCAAACTTTTCCCCCTATTTTTTTTTTCTTTTTGTAAAGCATCTCAAAATTTTTTGGAGATACAAAAATTTAATTTGATTTGAACCAACTTTGATTCAAAAATTTTTTTGCGTATCCAAGAATTATTGAGATACTTTATAAAAACAAAAACCTTTTACTTTTGGACGTTTATTTGATGGGGGACTATCTGCTTGCGTCGCATCATTATCATATTCCCCTGTTTCCAGCTCATATTTTCTATTCTCTAAAAAAATCATAAATAAGTAACCAAAGGTTGACATTCACTGATCAAATTACGATAAATACTTACCTCGGAATCTATTTACTGCCATAATTAAACCTTCGAAACCACAAACAATGCTAAAAACAAAATATATCTTCAGTAACGCAAGAAGGACTAATGAATAAGCACGGTTGAAGTAGAAATAACGCTTTTTATGATTTTACCTCTTTACAGTGCCAGTGAACACGCCTAGCGTGCTACGTAATTTCATCCTGCAGTGCCGAGAGCACACCTAGCATGTTTGCGTTTTTTATACGGCGCGGCGGCATCGCTGGGAACTACTAGAAAAATGTGGTGGCATTGAATGTGTTAACTATACTATAAATAAGGGTCTAGCTATAAGCTAGCCAAGAATAGAAATTATACATTTTAAAAGTTGGCTATTAAAAGTGGTGGCTGGTGGGTAAGCCACTCGGAAGAAGAACATACACTTGATCTGAGGGTAGGCCAACGATCTACACGTTCAAGGAATATATGTTATTGTTCCTTATATTTATGTCACCGTTAAATTGCAAAAACCGTTAGATTGTAATAAAACTAGTGAAATTGTAAAATGTTGGTAGACTTTTGACGCGAAACATTATTTTTCGTTAGATTATAAATATATGTTTTTAATCTTTCGACATATTTTTACAATATCGTTATTCGTTAGTTATTTTACAAATTTACGGTCATAGATAGGTATATACTCAAAGTATATAATATTAAAAATCACGGTGACACAAATTATACAAGCGGAAAATAGAATTTTTGTTGCAGTTGTCAAAAAGTCCAAAGTCCTAGTAAATTATAATACTTTTTGACGACTTGACGACTGACTTGACTCGCTGATAGTCAAGTCCAAAGTCAGTCGATTCGAATCTCGGGCTGGTGCTATTTGGGATTTATTTGGGTGCTATGATCTCCTACTTCTTTGGGTGCTGCCATATTATCTATGCTCTTCATAATAAAAAAAGTCAGTCTAGTGTCAAATGTCAATGTCATATGTAGCAACATAACACGAAATGACGTGTAACGTGTAAGTAAATTTTAACGATTGATCTAAACATAAAAATCGAAACTGTATTCGTCGGCACCTCATAATCTTCTCTTATTACCGAGAAATAAACTAAAGATGAGCTCGTTCAAGCGAGATAAAAAGGAAGAGGAGGATAGTAGTGGTAATCCTTACCAAAACATGGATAAAACTATTATTTTACAAGAAACAAGGTATTTCAACGCAACCCCTGTTAACCCTCGGAAATGTTCGCATATTTTATCAAAAATCTTGTACTTGTTAAATCAAGGCGAGAAATTAAATACCCAAGAAGCGACGGATGCTTTTTTTGCCACAACTAAATTGTTTCAATCTAAAGATGTTATGCTTCGCCGAATGGTTTACCTTTGCATTAAGGAGTTGAGTAAACTTGCTCAAGATGTCATTATCGTTACATCCTCATTGACTAAGGACATGACTGGAAAAGAGGATTTATACAGAGCTGCAGCCATAAGGGCACTTTGCAGTATTACAGACAGCACCATGTTGCAAGCTATTGAAAGGTACATGAAGCAAGCTATCGTCGACAAAAACCCTGCTGTTAGTTCAGCAGCATTAGTTTCTGCATTACATTTGTCATCTACTGCTCCTGATCTTGTTAAACGATGGGCAAATGAAGCCCAGGTAAGTACTCACTCATTCAGTATTTATTATGTAAATTATTTGTATATATTTATTAAGAGTTATTTTATCCAACACAGAGAGGTAAAGGTGATATATCTGTAATAATGGTTTTAGTACTTGTTCATAGTACATGTCAACCTGTAGGCGCTGTAGCAGGCTGCTAGTGTAGTACTAATAGGGAATATGCATAAAATATAAAAATAGCTTAAAATATAATAATATGATACTAGACTGAAAAATAAAGGAAATGGCGAAAAAAAATTCAATATCTGATCTGATGATAAATGAGCAAGATATGAGCGGTCAAAGTTTGTAATCTATCTCTTTCTAGCAAAACGAAATTTAGTATGAACTTTCTATGAAAGTCGTGTTATGTGACGTCACGATACACGTCGGATCTCTCTGTCTAATAGACCACTTTAAACGTTCATATCTTCGTTATTTTTAATGATATCAAAAAACTGATTTTACCATATGGTTTACCAAACAAGATAGATTTATTAAAAAAAATAAAAAAAATATGTGCATATTCCCTATTACTAGTAAATGAGGTTATTTATATTGAACATATTTACAATACTATATTATATAATATTACTAGCTGACCCAACAAACATTGTTATACCATCTAATTTATCATTTGTTGGTATTAAAAAAGTTTATAACCTATACTCAGACCTACCAAGAGCCATTTTGGAGCAGTTTGGTTATAAACACTGTAACAACTTAACAAGAGAATGTTATACATAAGACTAGCCTTTGTCTGTGGTTACCTTGTACTATTTAAAATGGTACAATATGTTATTATTTAAAATACTTGATTTTATGTGATTAGTGATAACATCAAGACATGATATCTGTAGGCCGATTCTGCTAATTAATTCTTATGGTAATACAGTTTCGATGCAGTCCTGATACGTTAAAACAGCAAAATGGTAATTCTCATAAACATTAAGTTTACATTTATCGGGTTTATGATCCAAATGTTCCAAACTCTAAAAATCAGTTTATAATATCAAGACAATTAATTTATAATTACTTAATTGAAAGTAGATTGAAAGTCTTAAGTAAATACGAGAATTGGGTCTAACCACATAGAAAATATTTAGTTTCATTAATATACTCAGAAAAGTTAAGTAATTAGAGTATGAAAAAATTTATTTAAGCAATAACATAATTAAGTAATTTATAGATATTAGCTAATTACATAATATGAAATTGGTGTTTTGTAAAGGAGGAACATAAAGTCGATTTTTTTTTAACAATATATTTATTTAATCAAAGTATATATCATTGCTATCTATGCACTTTTGCCATCTCATAGGTAGTTCATTGATTCCTTTACTAAAAAAAAACCATTCGGACAGGAATCAATAAAATCTTTGATGGCACTTTGGACTGCATGTCACAATGGCACATCGAAGTTTAATTTTTTCCCTTGCAAGAAGTTATCCAAATTTTGAAACAAAATGGTAATATGTTGGAGCAAGGTCCATTCCAATCGAAGCTCCTCTAATTTGGTTTGCCAGGGTTCAGCCATTGCGATGAGTATTTCCGATTACCGTACAAAATCCACTATTTGATTTAAAATCCCTTCATTATTGTGCCAATTGAGTAATGTAACGCAGCAGTCGACGCGCGTTTGTTGGTTTGCTGCACTCAATTCATGAGGTTTTCACCTTTCAACCATTTTCACTTTGCTTCAAATGGATTAAAACAGTTTTATCACTAACACCGCAGCCTGCAGCTAACTCGGACGTGGTTTGCGATGGATCCGCTTCCACAACAGCCTTCAATTCTTCATTATCAATTTTGGTCTCCGGCCGTCCATGGGGGGCTTGTTCTGCAGCTCGAAATTTCCAGTACAAAAACATTGGAACCAAAAACGCACTGTTTTCTTTTGCGACACCATCGCCATAAACATCATTAATCCTTCGAGCTCTTTCTGCAGCACTAGTGCCACGGTGGAACTCGTACTCGAAAATTATAACGATATTACAATTTTTCCATTTCGTAAATAGAGTGACACAAAGAAAAAAACCAAAAGAGGAAAAAACAAATGAAATACGATTTTCGAAACACAAATACATGAGTAAATAGCGGTATAAATTTGAAATTGGAATTCCTAACCAAAGAAGATATATTTGAGATGAAAGTGGCCAGTACGACAAAACGCCAATTTCATATGTAAGGACCTAATATGTACATCTAAAAAGTACAAAAAGTTATTTTTTTTTTGCTTACTTAGTTTACTTACATCATAATATACAAAAACATTATGGCTTACCAAAATTTCTCCAATATTTGTGTGTTCATACTTATATGAACACACAAATATTGGAGAAATTTACAAATTTGTTCCTGTGGCCATATACTTCATACACTTTATCCTAGGCTTGACGTCACTACTAGGTACGACTTTAGTATGGAGCGTTTTCACTAGACCCCAATATCAATTACTAATCTGTTTCATTTTTTGCAGGAAGCCATCAATTCGGACAATGCTATGGTATCCTACCATGCTTTAGGTATTGTTGCTGCTACTCGCAAGAATGACAAACTATCTACAGTTAAAATGGTAACTAGGTTGGCCAAATCTCCTCTTAAGTCGCCATATGCACTATGCCTTTTAATCCGATTAGCGGCACAGCTTGCAGAAGATGATGACTCTGATGCTGCTCAACCTTATATTGAGTTTATTGAATGCTGTCTCCGTCACAAATCTGAAATGGTGATTTATGAGGCCGCTCATGCTATTGTTAATCTCCGAAAAACTGCTAGAGATCTAGCTCCCGCTATTTCAGTATTGCAATTGTTTTGTGGATCTTCTAAGGCCACCTTAAGACTTGCCGGTGCCCGAACACTTGCAAGACTTACTGCTAAACACAATACTTCAGTTGCTGCTTGTGCAGTAGATTTAGAAAATCTTATTTCTGATCCCAATAGATCAGTAGCAACACTCGCCGTAACTACGCTATTAGCGACCGGTGCTGAGAGCTCAGTGGACAGACTCATGAAGCAAATATCTAGTTTTGTCTCAGAAATATCTGATGAATTTAAAATTATTGTCGTCAAGGCAATTAGAAGACTATGCACGAAATTTCCCAGAAAACATCAAGCTTTAGCGGCATTTCTTGCTGGTATGCTGAGAGATGAAGGAGGCTTAGAATATAAAGCTGCAATAGCAGACGCCATTATTGCTTTAGTTGAAGAAAATCCAGATGCAAAAGAAACTGGTCTAGCTCATCTTTGTGAATTTATTGAAGACTGTGAGCATACAACTCTAGCTGTTCGTATTTTGCATTTGTTGGGACGCGAAGGTCCGAAGTCACGTCAACCGTCTAGATACATAAGATTCATCTATAACAGAGTTATACTAGAGTCTGGACCTGTCCGAGCAGCTGCGGTATCAGCTGTTGCACAATTTGGCGCTCAACGACCAGAATTGCTGCCAAACATTCGCGTTCTCCTCGCACGTTGTGAGTTAGACGATGAAGATGAAGTAAGGGATCGTGCTATTCTGTACAATGCTATACTCGATTCTGGAGATCCGCAACTGATTAACGACTATATAATAAACGTTCCGAAACCGAATGTGGCACTACTTGAGAAAGCTTTGCGCGATCATATCGCTGTTAACCCTGAAGAACCGTTCGATCTTAACACCGTTCCCACGGAGGAAGTGAAAGATACGAAGGAAGACATTGCTGAGATTGAAGTACGTAAGCCTAAACAACTTTCGATTGAAGAGATATACTCTGAACAGTTGGCTAAGATACCAGGAATTGAGCGCCTCGGGCCCATATTTAAAACTAACGCGCCAATAGAATTGACGGAAGCTGAAACAGAATACAGAGTTCGATTGCTGAAACACGTTTATGCCCGCTATGTAGTGTTGCAGTTTGAATGCATAAATACTTTAAGCGACCAAATTTTGGAACAGGTGCATGTAAAACTGGATATTCCTACAGAATACGAGATCAAAACAATCTTACCATGCCAGAAACTGGCCTACGATAAACCGGACAGCGTCTTTATAATCGTAGAATATCCTTCCGCTTTTCTAGACTCATTAGGTTCCTTCGGGGCGACGTTAGAGTTTGTGGTTCACGATTGTGATCCGACCACCGGTGAGCCGGACCCGGGAGAGGGTTATGCAGACTCCTATCCGTTGGAAGAATTTTTCATGGCCTGTTCTGACCAAATTAGAGCTAGAGCTGGGGGAGACGATTGGCAACAGACCTGGGAAAGATCGGCCAATGCGCCGGAGGCTAGTGATACCTTCGTGCTGCCGCAGAACGATATCAACGAAGCTGCGAAAGCCGTATGCGAGCACTTAGGGTTGCCAAAAGCGGCTATAACAGGAGATTCTGTCAAGGAAATTAGAGGAGGAGGTATATTTAGAGGTGGTGCCCCTGTTCTAGTTCGCGCCAGGCTAGCGCCGAGTAACGTCGGGGTTACCATGAATTTAATGGCACGTTCACCGAGAGAGGACGTAGCTCAACTGTTGCTAGCGGCAATTGGTTAAAATGTTATATAACTGCTGCTATAATAAATGTGTTATAACTAAATTTTATCTCTAAATGTATTTCGTACCCAGTAGGTATTTTTCTTATTCTCGACAATAGTAGAAATGTATTACCACAGTCCAGCATTTTCTTTAGAAACCATATTCGTTCGACGAAGCCTTTTGAACAGCACAGTAGTGCAGGGCATTGTCTTTGCATAGATGTCAAACATCGAACTGATCAAAGACGTCGGAACACTATATGTAGAGTGTGGTATTAATATTTAGGATACAACTATTTCTTTAGCATCTGGGAAAATATAAAAACTATTTACCCAGATTAGCTATAATTTATACGCATTTCATATTTATCAGGTATTTCTTATAAAATATGTATCTTTATTCTTTAACAATATCAAAACTATAATCTAATCTATATTATTTATTAATAATAATAAACTCAAAGTGTCAAGATCAACTGTAGTTTTATTTTAACACTATTTAAGTTTTTTAACAAATTACACTGTATGTAAAACTAAGCAGCTGGTCTCGTCCTGACCTGACCTGAACATGAAAAATATTTCTTAAAGCATAAATTGTTAAACCTTATATTGTAATCGTACACAGTGTTACTGTGTTTTGGTAATTAATATTTAGCTAAACCGAGCACACAGCAATCATCACATAACAATTTGCATAGCTTTCCCAGTTCTTACCTAATGTTTCATTAATTAAACATTTTTTTAAGAAAATGTCGAAATTCAGGCAAATAAAACGTACGTAAGTAAATAAACGTTTATTGGATTTTAATAATAATAAAAAAAAAAAACAATGATAACTTCAAAATGAATTGCTTTTAACAATTTTATACATTATCTAAAATCTAAATGAAACATGAAATGTACAATATCAATTGAAGGTGCGAAAATATGAAAAATGCAATTTTTTTTTCGAAATATAAGTATCTACTAACGTTTTAGTTGAAGGCAAATTTTATTTTATTGCATAAATGAACAGTACTCTTAAATATGAGTAACTTCTCAAAAGAAACCGTATATCAAAAGTCAATATTTTCAAAGGTACAGCGATTTTTATAAAAAAAATCGCGAGCCTCCAAAAACGCTCCATACTAAAATCGCCACACAAATGACGTCACTATTGGATTAAAGTGTATTAAGTAGGTATAAAGTATACGGCCGCAGGAATATATTTGTAAATATCTCCGATATTTGTGCGTTTAAGTTCATACTTACCATAATGAATGTTTTTGTATAATATGATGTGAGTAAACTAATGATGTAGGTTTTGTTTACCAATTTTGCAAAAAAAAAAAAATTTTTTTTTTGGTATAAAGACTCGCGAAATTTTGTATAAAAATCGCTGTACCTTTGAAAATATTGACTTTTGATATACGGTTTCTTCTGAGAAGTTACTCATATTTAAGAGTACTATTCATTTATGCAATAAAAAAAATCAGTCCGCTTGCCTATTGCTTCTGCTCAAGGGAAGCAAATAAAGACCAGAAACTACATTTTTAGAATACTATAATTTAGTAGAAGGTACATATTAATTTTATTACTCTGTGCCTTCTATTAAATTACGTAACATTATAAACAACAACAACAATTATATAGGGGCAGCGCAGACGACACACTTTTTGTGCGAGTCTGCGGCGCACAGAAAGTCTACATGGCGCACACAAAGTCGTTCGCGGATTTTTCACAGACTCAAAACACACGACGCACATCTTCGATCATTCTGTCCGCAGAACAGTAGGGACGTTCACGCTATGGAAATCGCGCAGAGATCGGGATGTATTATTTTATACTTGAATTAAAGAAAAAGAAGAAGAAATAGAGAATTTTGGGTACATCCTATACTTTCGGAGAGATTACTGAAAGGACAGTTCCATATTATTAAACATTCAATTCTGAAACAACATCCGGATAAATTTTTCAAATTTTATAAAATGTCTGTTTCTACATTTTTTCAGCTACTATTGCTGGTCTGTTTTGTATCTCTTGTGTTAACATCGTTAAATCGATCTCTGGCGCCATGGTATTAGTAGCATACGTTACGTCCATCCCTAACAAATGCATATTGCAGACTCAAGTGTGCGCCGTGTGCGTTAGTGCACGTTGAAGCAAACGTTTATTTTTTTTCGCACACTGTGCGGCGCGGCGCGACGCGGACTGCCCGAATTGCACGGATTTTTTATGCGCCGCACTTTTCGCGCGTCGTATGCGTTACTGCATATTATAATTTCATAGGTTCTATCAGGGGGGTGAAACTCTCATACATGCACAAATTAACAGAGTACAGAGACATCTAAAAATGACTGTCCGGTACTAACAGTTTGAAAGTTTTCGGATTGTCACAACAGATGCCACTAAGCGACTTCTACATCGCGCTATCGCTAACACAAGGCGTATTTATAAGAGCTCGCGAACATTTTACTATGCAGCAATCATATCCCACTATTAAAGAGGAACTTGGTCGTTGTTGTGTCTACGACTTTCGATAAAACTTAATTTCTGTCCATAATTCAGTTCAATAAAAATTATCAGGCGGTACTACTTCCATCTAGCGGGTTTGATAGTAACTAAAACGGTACAACGCCATCTAAAAACGACATTCCGAAACTTTTGCAAGACTCAGTTTCAATTTTAGAGTTGCGCATCTATACTAATATATATCTGTATTATCTATGGGTTCTATTTTCACAGACTAAAAAGTGCGTCACGGACAGTCTGTCGTCTGCGCTGCCCCTTAGGAACATATTTTATATTAAAATTTAAAATCTACATAAAATAAACGAAATATAAATCCTTTTTGTAATTTTTAAATAGATAAGATAAAAACTTTTAATATCACCTCAAAAATAGGATCCATGTCACAGTAAGTACGAGAAACATAAAAAAGAAGAGAACGGATAAGATATTAAAGTTTTAGCTGCATATATACCTAGCTGTTGCCCGCGGCTCCGCCCGGTAAATACAGTATCCCACGGGAACACCGTAATTTTTCGGGATAAAAAGTATCCTATGTTTTAATCCAGAGCTTAAACTACTACCATACCAAATATCTTCGAAATCCGTTCAGTAGTTTTTGCGTGAAAGAGTAACAAACATCCATCCACATCATATAACAGACTTGAACACACGCTGTTCTTGGTTTTAAAGTTAGATATACTTACAAGATGTACTTTAATTACGAAATAGACAACAGTTTAACAATGTCAATACTAACCTAGCCTTATATTAAAATTATTATTATATAAAAAGTAAATAATATAGTATCCAAGTCGTTAACATTCAATAGAAATATATTATGGTCAACAGTCAACACTGAGGTGGTTAGATATAATTATACTGATCTAATATCACATATAATGATTAATAAATCCTAAATCTAGTATTATCAGTAGTTAATATTTCTATGGTATTTTGTACTTCATCACTTCTTGGATATATTATGTAGGTACTTTGACACACCACTTTTGATATAAATATGCTGTCCAGCAGCAGTAGTATCAAAAAAAATCAGTCATCAATGTCATATCTACTTTGGCCTTAGCTGTATATAAGTACAACGAGCATGTACAGTATTATAGACATAGACGTATTATTATATATTAAAGAAGAGGCATGTCAAATGGACCACTTTTGAAATTTTTGGGGCCATTTTGACATTTGATGTATGGTGAAAACAAGATGGCTGACATTTGAAGTATGGTGATAACCAAGATGGCGTAAATTTTTCCTGTATGAATTTTTTTTTCTGCCAAATGTACGTCATAGCCTATCTTGTATTTTGAAATCTTAGATTTTAGAGATACTTACCATTCTAATATGCTATGCTGAGTCAGCAGTCAGTCTACTCGAATATATTGATGTAGGTGGTGTCGCCGGCGTCGGAGCTGCCAGACAGCGTGCAGTCGCGGTCGGTCGCGCGCAGCAGCAGCCGCATGCAGCCCGCTAGGTGTCGCGCCTGCTCCAGACACTTCGACACTACTTGCCTACAGCAGAAACAAATACTATTAGGTATTGCGTGCTAAAGTGCAGTCGCGGAGCGTCACGTAGAATTTCGTACATCGATTTATCGGTACTTGACTCTTTCACTTGCTAATTCTACGTGATCCGCGACCGCGCTTTAGTCGGTACTTTCACGTGAAAAGATAAGTTCTTTGCGCTGAAATAAAATTTGGCATACTTAATTACCTACTGATAGTTTACTTACATTTTAATACAGTGTGAAAAAAGGCAATGAAAAACAAAATATATATTCTGTAATATTACATACAGACTAACATTGTAGCAGGCTTCGCCCGCGTGAAATTAGGTTTTAAATTTTCATCCCCTATTTTACTCCCTTGGGGGTTGAATTAAAAAATACTTCCTTAGTGAATGCCTAAGTAGGTACGTCATATGAAAAATACGTGTGCAAAATTTCAAATTTCTAGCCTTAAGGGTTTGGCCTGTGCGTTGATATATCAGTCAATCAGCTTTGCCTTAATATAATATAGATTATAAAGTGAATTATAAAGCGAATTTTCAAGCGGGATGGAAGTCCAATATTTGAGGGAACTATCTCATAGTTTACTATTAATATTACAATTTTGTATAAAAATTATACTGCATCATTTAGATGTCACCTTACCTATAATTAGTAATTCGTTTGTCTTGCAAGGCCCCGTCGGCACCGATTAGCAAAATTCGAAGCGCATTTTCATCACGAGTTTCTCTGTCGATGATACTGAAAGAAAATAAAGATACCTTTGAGCCATAGATGACGATGATCAGGGGTTTATAAAGTAGGGGACAATGTGATATATAAAAAATTACAGTGTAAGCACTAGAGAGTAAATGACAATGGGAGAAGCCTGCTTGAAGTATGCTTGGAATGGAATCTGTGCGTGGCCAACACAATGTTTGACCACAAAAAGATCCATTTGTATACAAGAGATGAGGGTGATTCTAGAAGTATGATTGATTTTATAATTGTGGATGAAAGACTAAGGAAGAAAGTGCTAAACACTCGGGCTTACCGCGGTGTAGGACTCGACACAGACCACTTTCTGGTCATAGCCCGAATGCGTGGTCTCTAAACGGTGGCGACACCGACGGGTCGAGCCTACGAGTGTTTTGGACAGAGTGAATGTGGAATGCCTACAGGAAAAAGAAAAGAGGGACGTGTATGTAGAGAAACTGAAAGAAAGTTTTAAAGGCATAGAAGAGATAGGTGTGATTGAAGAGTTGTGGGAGAAATTTAAAAAAGGAATAGTGAATGTTGCTATTGAGGTATGCGGGGTGGCTAAAAGAAGGAAAGGAAGAAATAACTATAATGTGTGGATGGATAAGGATGTACAAAGGGCTGTGCAAGAAAAGAAGAAAGCGTGGTTGGATTGGTTAGCAACAAAGGCTAACCAAAAAGTTCAAAAGGCAACGGATGATGAGATAAAGGAAGCAAGATCGAAGTATAAAAGATTGAAATCAGCAGCGAAAGAAGTTGTGTCTAGAAAGAAAGAAGAACGAAAGGATGATTTTGATAGGAGACTCACTGAAGATTTCCAGTCAAACATGAAGTTTTTCTGGAAATCCATTAAAACAGTCAGAGGAAAATCTTCTACCTCGGAGCTGAGTACAATTAGGAGTCAAGATGGAAGCATTATAAAAGGAGAAGAATGTGTGTTAAAGAGATGGAAAGAGTATTTTGAAAGTTTGTTTGAAAGAGAGGAAGTGCAGGTACAACATCCGGCACCTTCCATAGAAAATAATGTAAATGGTGATGAAAGTGAGATAAGCATGGATGAAATAGTGAAAGCAGTGAAAAGTATGAGATTAGGTAAGGCTGCAGGATATGACAGGATTACCGTCGAGATGCTGAAGGCTGGACAGGGCATAGCGGCTAGCCAGCTGTACCGCCTTTTTAATTTATGCTGGCGAAATGGGCAAGTACCAGGAGACTGGTGTAAAGCCGTAATCGTGCCATTGTATAAGGGAAAAGGGTCGCGGCAGGACTGCATAAATTACCGCGGTATAAGCCTTCTCAGCGTCGTCGGTAAATTATATACGAAAGTGTTGATTGAAAGAGTTGTGAATGAAACAGATGAAAAAGTATGGGATGCACAAGCGGGATTCAGAAAGGGAATGGGATGTACGGATCAGGTCTTTTCCTTGCGGTGCATAGCCGAAAAGTGTTTGGCTAAAAACAAGAAGGTCTACTGCGCGATCGTGGATCTAGAAAAGGCCTATGATAGAGTGGTGAGGAATGAATTGTGGTCAGCTTTGTCCGCGAACGGCGTGAGCAGTATCCTCATACGAGCATTACAATCTCTTTATAGGGATTCTAGTGCTTGTGTAAGGATAAACGGGGCATACACTGAATGGTTCAATATCGAAAAAGGTGTTAGACAGGGATGTGTAGCGTCACCGTGGCTGTTCAATCTGTTCATGGACAATTGCTTGACAGATTTAAAAGAGAGTGAAAGTGGGCTGAGAATGAATGAGTTACTCGTCAAATGTTTTCTCTATGCTGATGACCAAGTATTACTTGCGTCTTCGGCCGAGGAGTTGCAGGAGATGGTAACTGCGATAAGTGGAGCTCTAACTAGAAAGGGAATGAAGATGAATGTAAAGAAGACGAAAGTGATGGTGTTTGAAAGAGATGAGGCAGTGACAGACTGCAATATCGTGATTGGAGATGAACAAATTGAACAGGTGAATGATTTTGTGTATCTGGGTTCAAAGTTTACAAGAGATGGAAAGTGTGATGATATTGAAAGAAGAGTGAATGCAGGAAACATGGTGAATGGAGCTTTGCACTCCTTTATGAACAGTCGGAAGGTGTCTAACAAGGCTCGTTTGGCTGTGCATGCGGGGGTGTTGGTTCCGACACTCATGTACGGAAGTGAAAGTTGGGTATGGCAGAAGAAACATGAAAGCAGAATAAATGCAGTTGAGATGAGAGCATTAAGAAGCATGATAGGAGTTAAACTGGGTGACAGGATAAGAAATAGTGAGATAACGAAACGTTGTGGTCTAAAAGAAGATGTAGTGACAAAAATTGAGAAAGGTATGCTGAGATGGTTTGGCCATGTTGAGAGTATGGATGAAGAACGATTGACGAAAAAAGTGTATAATGCGAGTGTGAATGGAAGTGTTGGAAGGGGTAGACCTAGGCGGACGTTCCAAGACCAAATCGGGGACGTCTTGAAAAAAGGCCAGGTCAAGAGTACCCTAAACCGAAGAGCATGTATGAAGGGAATAATGAAAGTGGATGAAGCAAAACAAGTATGTAAGGATCGTAGCAAGTGGAAAGAAGTGGTCTCTGCCTACCCCTACGGGAAACAGGCGTGATTATATGTATGTATGTAAGCACTAGTTCCGATCGCTTACGGCAGAATTTATGAAATGTGATGATTTACAGACAGCGTTTTAACAACTTTTTGTCAGTTAATATGTAAAACAAAAAACTTTCTCGCGCGCTGTTGATTTAAAAGTATTGTTACGAACACACAAAGCACAAAGAAACTAGCGCCATCTAGCGTCAACCAATGAAACCACTTTGTATGAACAAAGACTGTGAAACCCCCTACTCAATACTAGATGGCGCTACTGTGCGAATCTTCCGGAATAATCCAACCAGGTCACGCGAGTCGGGAACTTTTCTGGAATGGTCTGGGACTCGTGTCGACCGATATAAATACGCCGGAAGATGTGAGCGAGTTGAGTTCAGTTTGAGTTTCCTTTGAAGCGAAACAGGCGATAAGTGAAAACTAGTGATCAAGAGTGATATCAGTGAGTGAAACCTACGACTTGGCTACGACTTAGGACACCGTTAGTGTTTAGTGTTGGACTTAGTGCTTAGTGTTTGGACCTAGTGCTTTGTGTTGGACATAGTGCTAGTGAATAAAGTCTTTCAGATGCAGCAGGTCTTTCTCTCCAAATCTTTCGAACCCTAATACGTAACAGTATGAAGACTTTCGAATACATATATTTGTACAGTGTACACATTCCAAGAACCAAAATATGGAAAAAAAATTGTTTGCTCACTTCGCTCACCCGCTTTTTAACGTTCATACATTTAAGTTTCCCATCTACATATATTGCTTGTTGACTATTCTGTTAGTAATAACTAAAAGCTGTGACAAAAAACCCCTGTCCAATGTGTTACCGTGGTTGAAAGAATTATTATTACCCTTGTTCTTCTTAACAGAGATGAAAGTTTTTGACATACCTTTTCAAGTCAAGGATGATATTTTTCAAATTGATGTATGTTTGGATTGCCTCCTCGTGCAACTCTTTTCTGTCGTCGTCTGTCATTTCTGTGTTGTGGAAACGGTCATTATTGTCCTTGCTGAAAACCGAATTTCACATTAGCAATGCATAAAATATATGAAGATAACACTTTGATGACTACTTACAATGTCTAACGAGGCGAAAGGAACTTTAAATACTTACATAAAAGTGTGTATTAAAAGCAATGTATTACTAAGCTCCGTCAAAAAAGTCTTCACAAATAAATAATATTCGTTTGCATCGTCTGCATAGTAATGAGTAACAGGGTCATTGTATAATACAGGAAAATCATCAGTTATTGTACTCGATTCATTGATTCTTGTTGAGTTATCCACATGCGGTGAAGTCACAGGTTTCGTTTCATTTATCTCATTTTGAGTTTCTATTAAAACAACAGAGTTATCAGAATTTTCATTTTCTTCATAAAAGTTATCCATTTGAGTCAGTCCATTATTATACTTTTCTTCGCAAATCTCTGTATCAATTTTCTCCTCATTATTTGAGTGATTCGACTCGGAATCCTGCTTCGATCCTTGAAAGCTATTACTTGAAATATGTTCAGTATTTAATTCACTGATTCTATTTTCAAACTTATCGATTACGTGGAACTTTCTTATTACTTTGTTATCGTCACATTTATTAGTATCACCTCTTGAGTCATTTGTTTCTTTTTGACCTTCTTCTGGCTCGCAGTACATTTGATTTTTGTTATTAATTTTAAAAAGATGTAAATCTTTACCAGTTGTTACGACAACATTATGACCATTATTTGTCTGAAATTTAAATAAAAGCTATTGGATTATAGAGACGCCAAATTTGTCTAATTTTTAACAGCCTTTTAAAACCCCACACCTCTGCCTGGGACTTCAGTATCCTCACTCGCTCGAAGATAGCCGCAAAACACACACGCATTTCTTTTTTATATATAAGGTTTGGTAATTACGGAAACTTTGGGGACGTGATTTACTGCTTGTGTAAATACGTTTAGGCAAAAAAATTTGAAACTCGTGGAAAAAATATTATACAAAATTAAATTAATATTACTAGAAATTAAATATTAGATGGTTCATGTATAGATACAAAATTACAAATATTCCTTATTTAAAAAAATAAACAACACTTACGATAGGCACTTGGTCCTGTTCGTCATGGTAATTTTTCCATTCGGGAAAGTGGTTTTGTAAGTACGTCAAAATATCCGAACGTCCCTTGATAACTGCAATATTGGAATAATTTTACCATCCAAAACATGACGATACCATTAAATATTTGCACCCCCTAGCACAATTGCCGAATTGCTCGATTACGATACAAGACTCGATATGATGTCTACAGCGAGCTGTCGAAAGACCTTCTTGTGTGAAACAAAATATTATTTTGTGTTCATAAATATTTATTAATGTCACCGTAAAATTGTAAAAACCGTTAGATCGTAATAAAACTAGTGAAATTGTAAAATGTTGATAGACTTCCGACGCGAATATGCTGCCTATAATTTAACACATTATTTTTCGTTAGATTATAAATATATAGTTTTTAACCCTTCAACATATTTTTACAATCTCGTTAGTTATATCTAACGGTTTTTACAATTTTACGATGACATTTATATAATATCCATAGGCGCTAGTGAGCTTTGGGGCGCTTTATACTCTTGGGACCAGACAAAAGATGTACCTATGTGCCGTCACTTCGCGTCTTCGGCAATAGGCTAGTTCAATGATTTTTTTTAATTGCATAAATGAATAGTAGGTACTCTTAAATATGAGTAACTTTCTCACAAGAAGCAGTGTATTAAAAACTAATATTTCAAAGGTATAGTGATTTGTATATGTCACCGTAAAATTGTATAAACCGTTAGATTGTAATATTACTAGATATATTATAATATCCTTACAGATTGTCAAATACAAATTTCTCCATACAATTGTACGCATTATTTTTCGTTATAATTATTATTATGAAAAGCAAACAAATATGGCGGCGCGGGGTACATACCGTTTAACCAATCGGCAGGGTAAATATATATATACTCAAGAACGGCTCAACCGATTTGGCTGAAAATTTGTGGTGAGGTATCTTAAAAGCAGGAGAAGGACATAGGATACTTTTTATCCCGTTCCCGAGGGACTCAAAAATCGAGAAGTGCTGAACCGATTTGGCTAATTTTGCTCTTGAAATAATTGTGGAAGTTCAGGGAAGGTTAAAACGGTGAGAAATATTGGAAAAGGTGTAGATTAAGGAGTAAGTATAGTTACATTCCAGTTCCAGTTCACATTTAAGACAGAACAACGTGTGTCGGGACAGCTAGTATTACAATATATGTAACAAAAAATAAGGCGTACAATTGTATGGAGAAATTTATATTTGACAATCTGTCAGCATATCTCTAGTAATATTACAATCTAACGGTTTTACAATTTTACGGTGACATATACATCATTTTGCGAGTCTCGTGAAAACGCTTCATACAAAAGTCTGACGTCACGTATTCCTGCAGTAGTATGAAAGATGTAGGTCACAAGAACTTATCTGCTAATATCTCCGAAATTATTGCGTTTAAGTTTATAATTAACAATTACTGAAAAGATACTGAATGTTAGTATATAATATAACCCTGATGACTATCTTTTTTGCCTTAACAATCTTGTCTAGTATTTTCCGGTTGTAAAAAAACCTTTGGCTTTGTAATTCAAGCGCAAAATTCGATTTAGACTTGAAGACGGTATCAGCTATCTTTTTCACCTTTAAAGTTAAACATTTGGGTGGCGCTGAGCTTTCTTTTCTAATTATGAATCAGAGAACAGATTAGGTTTCTAATGAGCTCAATTACTCCCCTCTAGCCCCCTCATTACGGCAAAATAAAAATGCCCCCTCGTATGATGTATAAGGTTGGGGAAAAAGTTTCTTCGCATTTTATATAAAAATTCAAAAGGTTTTTTTATAAAGTTTATTTACAAGTGACTAAAGTATATAGGTGCCATTTTGTTCGATAACTTTTTGCCATCTTGTTGGTAGGTACATGATCCCATTGCTATAAAATTTTTGGGGCTTCTGATGAAAAAACTGCGACAAGTGGTTTTGGCAGTCCTCTTGTGATGTCAACCTGACACTGCCTAAGGAATTCTGCAGCGACCGAAACAGGTGGAAATCTGAAGGTGCAAGGTCAGGACTATACGGAAGATGTGTGAGGTCTAGCGTTATCATGGTGAAAAACCACACCCCTTCTGTTGATTAATTCCGGCCGCTTTCTCTCAACTTCTTGCTTTAATCTCATCAGTTGTTCGCAGTACAGTTCAGAATTGATGGTCCTGCCTGGCGGTAACAGCTCATAATGAATAATGCCCTTCCAATCCCACCACACACACAGCATCACCTTGTTGCGAGTTAACCCGGGTTTCGCAACAGTCTGTGAAGCCTGACCGGCCTTTGACCACGATCTTTTTCGCACGTTCTTGTCGTACGTGATCCACTTTTCATCACCAGTTATCAGCTTCTTCAAAAATGGTTCGGTTTCATTACGTCGTAATAAAGAATCACAAATGAGTACACGGTTCATTAGGTTTCTTTCAGTGAGCTCATGAGGCACCCAAATATCGAGCTTTTTGTGTACCCAGCTTTTTTCAAATGCGCCAAAACCGTTTTGTGGTAAATCCCCAGTTCTTCAGCTACATCGTAACTACTAATATGCCGATCTTGCTCCACTTTTTCAAAAATGGCAACAGTTTTGTCCGTAACAGGGCGACCAGAGCGACGTGCATCTTTGATATCAAAATTTCCGGATTGAAAACGCTTAAACCAAATTTGCGCTACTCTCACAGATACTGCATTAGGTCCATAAACATCACAAATTTTTTTCGCGGCTTGTGTTGCATTTTTACCTTTTTTGTAATAAAATTTTAAAATGTATCGAAATTCTTCATAAGAATCACTCATTTTAACAATAAGAAAAACAAATGAAAATCTCAAATTTACCTAATTTGAATTTGGAATTGTCTTCTGTAAAATTAAACCTTTTTAATGATACCAAAATCAGCCAGATACAATTGGTAATAGCCCAAGATATTTTATGACAAGTTCATACATACTATAATGCGAAAATACTTTTTCCCCAACCTATTATAATACACAGATTTGGCTATCCATGCAGACACATTATAAGGGTAAGCGACATTTTTTACTCGACGAGCCTGTTTCTTGTTGTAGTATAGACGTAAAACTATCGCACTGCACAGATTAAATAAAGAGATACAGATAAACAGCTACACAGTAAGCATTCGATCTGATCGCACTACTACAAGCATACGGTGTGTCCACGAATTTGTGGAAAGATTGTGGGCCGTTGAAGAGGACATAAAATGTTTAAAATTTGGATCGTTCTTTGAAGGCTGTTTCACTGTAGGTACGAAAGTTTATATATTTTCTACTCTGTGACGTACTATAGTATCGTATGAAATACCTATACTCTTCAGGACTAACAATACAACAAACAAAGGATTAATAGCACGAGAAAAATAAACGCGTTTAAATGTAGTCCAAAAAAATTCAAGATTTCTAATTAAAAAAATGGTTGTTGTGCCTCACTTCGACATAGATAGGTATAGTGTGTCGCGGACTTTTTTGTAGATATTTATAAGATCCACAATTAATTACAACATTTTATGGTTCTATCTTTTATAGTTTCGGCAGCGTACGCAAAATAAGTAACTTTTCTGGTTGATTTTTACACCTTGTGTAAGAAAAACCCAATTACGGAACCCTATTTTTTTCCAAAATAACATTTAGCCTATGTTACTCGTGTATAATGTAGTTTCCGAACGGTGAAAGAATTTTAGAAATCGGTCTAGTACTTTTTGAGCCTATTAATTACAAACAAAGTTTTCCTCTTTATAATATTAGTGTAGATGTCTTACAATTCACCCTGTCCGGTTGCTCGGGGCTGTCCTCTCTACTGACTGTGGTAGTGAGTTGGGGCAACTCCACATCCTGCGGCTCCTCAATATCTCGTACCAGATGCAACAGCGCGTTTTCTGCATCCTTCACTTCAAATTCCTGTAATTCCTGTAAAATATTATATTATGTTATTTTTTTCTAAGATTGTAAAAAACTTAACAGATATCTTAAAAGTTACTTAAAATGATCTTACATTAAGTGCTTCAATAAAAACTAAACCACACCCTAAGGCTTTTATTAGTTCGTACGGGTGTACATTATCTTTAAAATAACCTGGAAATCATATAGATTTTGTTAATGAAGTATGTTAAAGTTACACGTCCTCCCACAAGAGTAAAAAGAAATAAGAAAGAAAAGAGTGAAATGAAATAAGAAAGACATTTTATTTTACTTATTTTAGTATTTTTTCATAAGAAGGTAAGGATAATATTATGATTTAAAGAAAGCAAATAATGTTGTTTCTTACCAGTTTTAGAACAGAATATATCTAAGTCAGTTATTTTGTCTACCACTTGTAGTATATGTGTGTGATCACTAAACCTCCTTTGTAAACAAAGTATAGCGTCGTACAGCGAGTATGGAGGTGGGCATGTGCTTGTCTGTAATTTTTAAGTTAATAATTACACATAAAGGTTGTCTATAAGGTTTTTTTAATTTTGTATGGACCCCCTTTTTTAATATGCGCGCGCGCCAAGGGTTCTGTACAAAACCGCAAAAAACTATATGTTTGATGATGTATATATATTTTATTCTTATAGGCATATTTATTTTATTCTGTTTTTAGTCTTTGTTGTTATAGTGGCAACAGAAATAAATACATCTGTGAATATTTCAACTAGGGTTGTAACGGAACTCCGCCTCCGCATCCGTTACTGCGGAACTTCCGCAATAAAATTAATCTCCGCCACCGCAAAATTGATGCGGAGTTTTAACGGAGGTTTATTTACGAATACATACAACCGACAACGGCTCGGCTGCGTGTTTGCGCATGAAATGGTCAAAATTTTGCTTGTGAGTTGTGTCCCCACCACCGCTGACCCGTGTTCCCGCACACGGGCGAGCGGTGGTGGGGGCGTGAATGAATGACAGGAATCAACTTGTCGAATGGTTCGGTATCGGTACCGCGTACTTGTAATTGAGCCGTGATTGTTTTAAGTGCATAATTAATAGTCATTTTTATTTTTTTATATATTTGTAATATTATATTTGTAAATTATATATTTGTATTCTTTTAAGTCCCCCATAGGACAGGCGCCGCGCCGCCTAGTTTGGGGGAACGTTACTTTTGTAATATTTTGTTAATGTTTTTATTTTTATTATTATTATTTACATCGCGTGAAATATTTCTGACTTTAATAAATCTTAAATTTATTTATATTTTTTCCACGTTCATCTCCGCCTCCGTTAACCTCCGCATCCGCGGAGGTGAACCTCTTCTCCGCTAAGAAGGCCTGACAACCCTGATTTCAACTATCTAGCTATTCACAGTTCATGCGATACGGTCTGATGACAGACAGTGGAGTCTTAGATCCCATTTTAAGGGTTCCGTATTACCCTTTAGGTACGGAACGCTCAGATACGGAATTAAAAAAAAATACGTTTGTCAAAAGATATTGGGTATGCTGTAGTAGGTATGTGACTGTAATTACTACCTCTGCCTATAGATATGCATTAGCAATAAGGTCCGATCGAGAATGCTTTTTTGTTTCGGCCGAGACCAATAAATAATTTATAAAATAGTTTAAGTAGGTAAGAAAAATACAAACATGCAATTACTGGCACCGCGCATATCCGTTTCTATAGTAAAAAAGTCCCAGTTCATACCAACCGGGCGATGCAACTAATTCGTGGCGAGCAAATTTCCCTAGTGGTGGATTTCAGAACTATCCTATGACTGACATTTCTCTCTGGTTGTATAGTAAAATAGTAAAAAGAGCCGATTTTATTTTTATTTTGAAATAATTCTTTAAAAGTTCACACACTTTCTGCTTTCATTGTTGGACATCTACGAAGTGGTACTACCACCGCATGTCTGTATGTATGTGTATGTGTGTGTGTGCGAGTGTGTGTCTGCGCGTGCGTGCGCGCGTGTGTGTGTGTGTGTGTGTGTGTGTGTATAAGTGTGTGTAAAGTATGTAAACCTCTTATAACTTTTGAACGGTTTGACCGATTTTAAAGCGGCTGGCGCCATTCGAAAGGGCTTGGCCAAACTTAGATTTTGCATACAATTTGGCCTGATTCGGACAGACAGATTTCAAGAAAACTAAAAAAAGCTGTGATTGTTTAACGTGTTTTTTTTTACAATAACTTTTAAACGGCTTTATCGATCAACTTCAAAAACTAATCAGCTCTTAACCTTGAAAAACCACGTCGATCGCCGCTAGATCCAGTCAAAATCGGTTGATTCGTTTGAGAGATATCGTGAAGGAAAGAAAACAGAAAAAAATTTCGATGAAAGGTTTCGGAAATACTCCGAAAATTGTCATCGAAAAATTTTTTGTTATCGATTCTTTCAAAGGACATGAAAAACTGCATCGATTGCCGCCAATCGTGGGAAAATCGGTTGATTCATTTCAAAGTTATGACAGTTTGAAATTTCAAAGAATAGTGGTTTGTTAAACTTTTAAAGCACTTTTATTTTTGAGCTCGATAAGCTCAAAAATGACGCATTAGATAAAATTTAAGCGCTTAGCGGGAAGTTGCACGGATGGCCTTTAGGTCAACTGTTTTCCTAATTTTTTTGTAATATCGTTTATGGCCATTTTAAAATTAAATTTAGAGCACAGTTTATTTTATATTCCTGAAGTATTACAAATTATTTTCAAAATCATTTAAAATCGTACTTCTAACCGTCGCGTACTTTTATCAGTCATACGTTTGTTCTGCGAATTTCCGATAGGGAATCTGCTCACCACCAATAAGGCGAAAGGGCGCGGCGCCCGTACGCGGTAAATTCGAATTTACTGGTCGTAATTCGGGTATTTTATTTACAAGTGGGGCTCCACCTTGAAACAACTGCAATTTTTTTTATTGCATATTTTCATTATAAAACAGTCTGTTATGCAATATTAAGGTGGCGGAATACCAAAAAAAAGTGAACAAAAAAAAAATTACCGCCCCGAAGACGTTTTTAACGTGATAAAAAAGTTCTAACCTAACCTAATCCAAAACTACACACAGGTTATTTCACGCCAGGTTTTTGTGAGGCCGTGTTACCGCCCCGAAGACGTTTTTAACGTGATAAAAAAGATAAAAAAGTTCTAACCTAACTAACCTAACCCAAAACTACATAAACGTTATTTCACGCCAAGTTTTTGTGAGGCCGTGTTACCACTCCGAAGACGTTTTGAACAAGATAAAAAAGTTCTAACCTAACTAACCTAACCCAAAACTACAACATTATTTTACGCTGGGTATTTTTGAGGTTGACATGTTTTTTAAATTTTTTTTTTGTCTTCCGCCACCTTAATATTGCATAACAGACTGTTTTATAATGAAAATATGCAATAAAAAAATTTTTGCAGTCGTTTCAAGGTGGAGCCCCACTTGTGAACAATTACCGTAATTCATAAGTCATTGCTTAGTCTCGGATACGGCCTAGAATCTCGTCCCATTTTGACCAAGACCAAGATTTCAGCTCGTTTTTTGGCCGAGAATGTCGAGACCGAGATCTCGGTCGGACCTTAATTGGCACGATTGGGTAGGAATATGTTTTGTTTACACGAGAATTAAGAGATACTGTCATATTGTATGGAAACAAATGACAGATTTCGTTTATCAATCTGTCATTTCATCTAATTCTTCCATAAAATGCAGCGGAGAGCTTGCAAATGGAGAGCTTGAGCATTGCCAGTATTTTAAGGCATTTCTATTATGATTTATAAAAACTAATTTACCTCTAGAATGTTGTAGATGAGGTCTTCCATAATTTGTGTGTAGCAGCATATAATTTCGTCCATTCTTATTATAACTGTTTTCTCAATGTAACTATTTCTACTATAGAACTTTTTTAACTTTTCATCCAGCCAACTATTCCTGTTTCCAATCTTATCGGTTTCACTAAATGTCATACATTCCTCCATTACTTTGGAATTTGTATTAGAGTACTGGAAATTTGTTTGATCGTCGGTATAATTTGATGGGCTCATAGAGTTGTTGTTATAATTGTAATGGCGAAATTTTGAACCAAAATAATTCACATCTCTACTGGACGATACTTCCTTGTGTTCAAGTGATTTTATATTTGGCACTTTGAAGTTATTTCCAATTAATTTATTAGGTGCAAACAAATACGGACCACCTACATTAATTATCCTAGATGGACTTTTATATTTAAGATATGGATTAATTTTGGTTTTATATTTCTTAAATGGATTCTCTTGTGGAGAGGATTTTAGGAATTTAATTTTGGAATTACTGCCAAATTGTTTTTCACTTGGAACCCTAACGTGAAGCTTTTCCTTAATGCTTTTAGTCACATTTAATATATCTTGATTCAATATTTCATAATTATTATTATCAGGAATTAAGGTCGAGTTTTGATTTTGATTTGATAAATTAAATGAATCAACATTTTGGTGTCTTAACATTTTTCTCAAATTAGTAATTTTTTCAGTTTTAAATTGGAATGGATTAATTTCCGTTTCACTTTGTAGAAACAAATTTTTCGGGTTGGAGTTTTTTACTACAAATTTAATATTTTTTAAATCATCTTCTTCAAGGTGTTGATTTTCCAAGTTGGCACTTTTTTCTGTGTTGTTTATGAGTTTTATCTTTGCAGTCATTGACTGAAAAATATCAATGAAAATCTTAAGGTAACTACAATCATATTATCAATATGTTAAAAAATATTGCAACCAAAATGATTACTGCATCTTAGAAATTCATAGTCCAATTGCTTACTTACATTAGATGTGTCTCTAATTGCCATTTCATTTTTTAAGTCAGATTCATCATGAATAATAGTGACACCAGGAGTTAAATCAAATCTCACTTTCTTTATTGTATTCTTTTGTGGCTCATCTGAAAATTAAATGTTTAAAATTAAAAAAAAAAAAAGACAAATCAGTATAATATTCTAAAGTGAAATCTAAAAAGGAATTTTAACAAATTAAGAGTGAAAATTGTAGTCATTAAGGCTGTTTGCTGTCAGTCGTCATCATTGTTAAAAAATTTAATTTAGTTGAAGAATTATTCTTATTGGTATACCTGTTTTTTTCTCAGATCTCTTGGCTTGTAGAATATATCTGAGATCATTATCTGCAAGTTGTACTGTATTGGAACAAGTGTTTAGAGAATTTGTTTTAGTTTGAACTGAATTTTGATTCATTAAGAACAGGTTTTCGCAGCTCTGTTCTGTACTTTGTTCCATCTTTAATTCATTTGTATACAACAAATTTTTATTTGTTTTCAAATAGTTTTCATTTGCATTATCTAAGTAACTCTCTCTATTTGCAATTATTTCCGGTAACCAAGTTATTTTTGTTGAAGGTGGTTTATTGTCACCATCATAATTTTGATATTTCCAAAACCTTTTAGATAAGGGTTCTTTACAAGATTGTACCATTATTTCTGTTTCAGGTAAATCTGTTTGTATGTCAATATTTTTCCTTGGAACCTTTGTTTTCTTTATATTTGGGATGTCAAATATTGGTTTCTTTAAAACATTGGGATTAGGCTGTTTTATAGCACCAGAACTGAAGTATTTTTGAAATGTTGCTTGTCCAAACTTTTGTGAGAATAGAGAGTTACTTCTTGTGAAACAATTGAGACCTTTACCAGGTGGGCTCATTGGTTCAGGATAGCAATGCCATTTCTGTGTTATGAGTTTGGTTTTATCATCTATTCTCAAAAACTTTTTCTGAAAGTATTTAATTAATATTTAAAAGTTTATCAAGTGTGATATCATTTGTACACTATTATAACATAAATTATTGAGTTGGTTTACCTTTAATAAATTTACAAATGTTATTTCTTTTGCTGTTCCTATATTACAAACCCTATCATTTGGTTTTAACGGGATATAATGTAGGTCTACTTTAATAAGAACTATTTCAAGATAAAAAACTTACCTCGGTCTCATTGAAAGACCACGCAGATTCACCATTTAACACGTTATAGTAGTAAAATTTTCCGGGAAAACGCTTTGATGGACACAAAATCCAGCCACTGTTATTCATTTTGTTGCTAAACATTTTTATGTTGTTAACATAAATATGTTTAAAATTAAAACTTTTCTGTTACACACATCGTAAAGGAATCAAGGAATAAAGTTATCTGTTAGATTATAACACATCGTGAGCGTCAATTTACAATTACCTGCAAAAGTTGTAATTTGAAACTTCAACGGATAAGCGATAAATCGTTTTTGAAGAGGCGGTGTTTTTCATTAAACTTTATATTCCTTTGGAAAATATTATATTATTTTCTAGTGTGCAACTTACAATTTCTATTTTATATTAAAAAAGTGCCGAACAGCGAACAAAATTAATAAAATTTGAGGACCGAAGATTAAAATTTCAAACAAATAACAATAACACCTCAGACCTCTTCTTCTTCCTTTTAATGTTTTAAAAAATTAAATATGGCGTCGGCTTATAACCATTTGCCAGTGTCAAGTTAAAAAGGTGGGAAATAGAACATTCGTTCAAATTTTCATCACCTTATTTCTAACCCTGTAACATCCATTGTAACAATAGGCAAGCGGACTGGTTTTTTTTAATTACATAAATGAATAGTACTCTTAATTATTATGAGTAACTTCTCAGAAGAAACCGTACTATATCAAGTGTCAATATTTTCAAAGGTACAGCGATTTGTATACAAAATTTCGCAAGTCTCGTAAAAACACTCCATACTAACCTAACCTACAAGTAACATCACTTGTCTAAGAAGTATACGGCCGCAGGAACATATTTGTAAATATCTCCGATATTTGTGTGTTTAAGTTCATACTTACTTACTATAATGAATGTTTTTGTTCAAGATGTAAGTAAACTAATGATGTAGGTTTTGTTTAGCAATTTCGCTAAAAAAAAAAAAATTGGCACTTTTTAAATGTATTTAATTAGTAAAGTAGGTACCTACACATAAAATAATATATTTTTTTACATTTACCAAGTAGTAATGCCTACATATTTCTGAATATATTAATGAAACTAAATATTTCAAATGTTGTCCGATTTTTGAAATTTATGTTGGATAATTGCATATATTTTTGTTGTTTATTTATGTTGTTGGGGATTAACCAACATAAATTTCAAAAAAACATTTTTTTAATTTTTTCCACGATGGCTCGTTTGTCTTTGAGTATCCAACTATACGGAGACGACATGACAGCTAATTTCTATGCGAAAAAGTCTCGCCACTTTCTGCGGGAGGGGGGACCGCACCGCTAGTGCTTGACACTATCGATGTTTTACTATCGATGAGTTCGGCTAGTAATAATTATGTGTGGCAAAAGTAAATTTTAAAAATTATATCTATTAAATCTTAACTACAATATTTAATTTACAATTTCGCTCAGTATCATAAAGTAAATAAGTATTAAAATGTTGGAACATGCAAAAATGGAAGCGTCATCCAGCGTGAAGAAGAATTTTAGCATTTTTAGCAGTGTTGCGAATATCATAGTTGCGGAGCGGCTGGTGCGTACAACCAATTTGTAGCATTCCGTAATACTCAAGAAACCCTAATAAATTTGCACTGACCATCCGTCTGTCTGTCCGTCTTTCTAGCATGTGTAATTATGAATATATATAAATGAAATTTTGTATAGTTTATAGGTATTTTAAAATTGAAATAAGAATTTATAAATTACCTTTTTACAAAGTCAACCATTTTCGAGTAATCGGTCTCCATAATGGTTTATAAGTTGGTCATCCTCCTGGCATTTCTAAACTATAGGAGATAGAAACTTGTAAGTTCCCATGTTGATTGACTATGCTAAAAACTCTCAGGGAAAATTATTCTGAGCGAAATCAATTCGAAATCGTTTTTTTCAATATTTACCTATAATATTTTCTCTTATAAGTTTCTGTATGTCTAACTAGTCTAACTAGCGCATAGAATAACTAATGAGAGAAAGTATAGATAAATATTAATTTGCGGTCTAATCTGACTGTACGTCGTTTAAAAAAATATTTGTTTATATACCTAGGTAGTATATAATAATCTATACTAATATTATAAAGAGGAAAGATTTGTATTTTTGTGTGTATGTTTGTAATGAATAAACTAAAAAACTACTGTGCCAATTTCAAAAATGATTTCACCATTAGAAAGCTACATTCACCCTGAGTAAAATAGGCTATATTTATTGCTAGAAAAGATTAGGGATTCTTACTAAAACTTTAGTAACGTAACCCAAGGTGTCAAAAATGCCATTAAACAACTTTCGTCGCATGCGCTGCGGAAACTATTGATGATAGAACAAAAGTATGTTTTACAATATTAAAGAACATCCATACATTCACCATCTATCCATCCTCACAAATTTTCACATCCTATCCTAGTAGGTAATAGTATAAAATGTGAAAATTTGTGAGGATGGATGGATGGATAGATGGTTGGATGGATAGATGGTTGGATGTATAGATGGATGCTTGTTACTCTTTCATGCAAAAACTACTGAACGGATTTTGATGAAATTTGGTACGGTAGTAGTTTAGGCTCTGGATTAAAACATAGGCTACTTTTTATATCGGAAAAGTGGAGTATTCCCGCGGGATAACCGATAGTATATTTACGCGGGTGGAGCAGCCGTAATAACTAAAGTAAAATAGATAATAGCTTCAAGAATTAGCCTCATACGTGTTGAAACCCATTATCTAGCACGCTTCACGCTTTTTATTTGTTGTTGTAAAAAAAGGAGTCCGTGGGTCTACCATTTAGTGACAATAGGATGAATTTAGAAGTAAAATCTTTACAATAATAATTAGACGACCTCTGTGGTTCAGTGGTTGAGCGTGTTTGTGCTCAAGCCGGGGATTGCGGGTTCGAATCCCGCCGAAGTAAATAAAGTTTTTCTGTGTTCCTGGGTCATGGGTGTGTAGGTATTAAATGTGTGTAGAATATAAAAAAAAATATTAAATATGTGTAATGTGTATAGTATTAAATATATTTCCGTTGTCTGGTATAGGTGTACCAGAATCTCATGGCATTAAATAAAAAATAATGTGATTCAATGAAACAATGTCAAGACATTGCCATATGAAAATCATACTTGTATGACCCGTCAAATCAAAGTACGTGATCTGTCAACCGCTGCAAAAATTTTGTGAATATGTTATTGGAATTTGTTGTTTTTGTGAAAGTGTTGAAAAAGGAAATTCGATCTCAAGCGAGAAATATTGTTTTCAATGTCTATCTTAAAATACAGGAAGAAGAAGGTGTAAATCAAACTCAATCTTATAATTTAAAGCTCGTGGTAGAGTTGACCGGTAAGTTAGAGTGAGTTGTTTTGATACTTTTAGTTTTTTTTATATTTTCTTAGATACTTATTGTGACTTCCTTAAGGACCGTATTCGGAGACGCGCCGCGCGAAGTTTAGGTTTTTAGCGCTACTCTCACAATGATCGAGCCTCGCGCCACAGTATAAAGAACAGTAAACCATCTGCATACAATCGTGCCGCGTTTCGGTTTAAATCCGCAATTCCGCACGCGTGCACACACCTCGTATAATAATTTTCAAGAACACCAGCCAGCGGGCTTAGCATGGCGATCCGAAGAAATAAATTTAAGGAAGAAATATTTTATCCAAATAGTGAGTTGCAAAATAGTTCTTAATCCTTGGCGACAATCAACATCAAATCAACATTTCTAAACAGACATATTATCTAGTTTTGAAATGGCTGTCGGGAAATCTTCTGTGAGAAAAGAAAGAGAAAATTCGGGAAGAAAAGAAAGATTGTTTCCAAACGACAATGCATCGACCTTGCTGCCTTACAATAAGACCTATTTTGCTACAAATGGTATTAATGTTTCTTCAATCTCTCATTTTGTCGACTCTCCGATGTTTCTGCGATGTGCATGCTAAGCCTGCTGCTCCTTAGCAGAACCGGTAAACCCAACCCAACACCATACATTTTTTGACCAGACCAATAGTCGTCACCAATACCCCAAAGACTTCGAGAGTCAAATTTCAAAATGGCCCCAAAAATCTCAAAAGTGGGGCCATTTAACCGGAGACACTTTTTTCTTCATAGTGTTTTCACCATACGTCAAATTTCAAAATGGCCCTAAAATTCAAAAGTGGGGCCATTTAACTGGAGACACCTCCATAGTATTTTCAATTTCAAAATGGCCCCATTCACCATACGTCAAATTTCAAAATGGCCCCAAAAATCTCAAAAGTGGGGCCATTTAACTGGAGACACGTTTTTCTACATAGTATTTTCAATTTCAAAATGGCCCCAAAAATCTCAAAAGTAGGGCCATTTAACTGGAGACACTTTTTTGAAGGGGGAAGGTTTCGTGAGAAGGCTATTGGAGGGGTCAAAATTTTTTGAGAGGGGGAGGGAGGTTCTTGAGGTTTTTGAGGTATATCCCGGGTCCCGTTGGGAATTTAGGGGATCTGAATAAGCCAAATTATAGGGCTCGTTCTAGCGATTCCAATGATACCTGACTCGAGGGGTCTAGGGGTCCAGTTGACTGAGATATGCCTCGAGGGGAATTTTTGGGGGGTGGGGGGATGGGGGGAGGTTTCGTGGGAAGGCTATTGGTAAGGTCAAAAAATTTTAGGGGGAGGGGGGTTACATTGTATAGGGGGTGGGGTTTTTGGTGTGGAGGGTTGTTGGGTTTGGTTGATTGATGATGAGAGAGAGAGAGAGAGAGCGACAGAGAAACACACCGCACGGCTTACAACTATGGCAAAAAGTTTCGTTACAACTTTTGGTATTAATTTTTTCCGTCTCCCTTTTGAAACGCGCCATAAGGAACTGCGTTCCAAAAGAAATATTTACTTGCTCAACAGAACAAATGTACCTACTATTATTAATTATACTGTGGTTCGATCGCGATCTGTGGATGTGGCGTAAAGCGACGTGCTCTCTCCTCGGAGTTGCGTGGCGTACTGACCGCAGCGGGCGCTCGCACATGTATTTGTGGAAACTCGCCAGTTCATAGTAATTTGTATGAAGAATTTGAGCGAAAAAATTGGGCAAGTTTATGATTTCTTAACACAAAATAAGAATATATTTACTAAGAAATAAAGATTTCATCTACTTCTTTATAGTTTTAACTTTATTATTTGATAAAATTAGTTTAATAATTCTTGATAATTACGATTCAGTTATTATAATACGGGAGTGCGATTTACACGTTTTCAGTGATATTCAGATTTTTTTTACACTTATCCATAAATATTATCTTAAATTCGAATGTTTCAGCGGCTAGTAACATTCATTAACTAGCCGTGTGATTTTTTTCAAGGTTGTGGAGTATCTTTTTCTGTATAATTCTCTTATATTCCCGACCCTCGATTGCCGTATAGGGCCCTTAAAGGTGTTTCCAGTACAACTATACGGTGAATCGTCGATGGCACATCGAATGATGGTTTATTTTCCATGCCTGGAGGAGAGGAGGAAAAAGGAAATCAACTTAAGACAGTTTCGATTTAACTAAAAATTAACCAGTATCAAGATCGTTTAATCCAATTTCTCCAGTATTGCACACTAAAAAATTTTTTTTCCCTATTTGCCATGAGATTCTGGTACACCTATACCCGTAAAACAAGTTCTTCGAGAACTTACCACGAGACCAGATTGACATGACGTGAAGCATCCATATATTATATTTAAAATATATTCAGGAGTACAAATAAGTTTCCGCCGTTTTTTAACACAAATTAAATATTTATTATAGAAGAACGGTAATATAAATTTATTTAAAATATTGCCCATTACTTGAAACCACGTTTTCCCATCTCTCAGGCAGCATTCGAATCCCACGTCTGAAGAACTCCTTGTCTTTTGAGGCTATCCACGAATCAACCCAATTTTTGGTATCCTCATAAGATGTGAACCGCTGCGCCGTCAGAGCATGTGCCATGGACCGGAACAGGTGATAATCGGACGGTGCAATGTCTGGTGAATACGGCGGGTGGGGTAACACTTCCCAATCAAGTGTTTCCAAGTACTTTTTCACGGGAGCCGCAACATGTGGACAAGCATTGTCATGCAGAAGAATAATTTTTTCGTGTCTAGAATAGTATTGAGGGCGTTTTTCCTTCAGAGCTCGGCTCTTCTAACGTTAGAGCAAGTTTTTTTTGTGTTTGAGATGAATCTTCCTCCAATAATTCCTCCAATTCTGCATCCTCGTAAATTTTTGGCCCTCCACTGCGATCTTTGTCTTCTACGTCTAAATCACCGTTTTTAAACTTGAAACCACTCTCGACACGTTCTCTCACTCAAAGCACCCTCACCATATGCTTCTACGAGCAATCGATGCGCCTCAGCAGCAGATTTCTTTAAATTAAAGAAGTAAACTAATATTTCCCGCAAATGACGCTTACTTGGCTCAAATTTTGACATTTTCAACTTATAAAAATTATATTTTACCAATATAAAATCAATAATATTAATAGGTTATGTTGTTCTTGAATGTCCAAACTATTTTTTAAGCCGGTTATCATCTGCGAAAGCTAACCGAAACTCCGTGCCGCGCCATCTACAATAAAACGGCGGAAACTTATTTGTACTCCTAATATTATATTATTAAATAAATAAAAAATACCAAAATCGTACTATAATCGTAAGTATGTGTTGACTTGAGAACCTCCTTCGGTTTTTTGTCGGTTAAAAAAGGTAGAGCTAAGTAAAGATGCGGAATCGTTTTGATAAATAGGGTCCACCCTAAATACGTTTTTTTTGCATTTATAATAGTTCTGTTCCACCTCAATGTTTACCAATGTTCACCATAAGTAGTTCAAAGATTGGTTCAAATTCACGGGCAAAAACTAGTTAATTATAAAATGCACTTTTAATAATTTCAAAGTTGGCAAGGCGCGCTGTTTTAATCTCCTACTGTTGTTCGTCTGAACAATAAAACATGAAACTTCAAAATGCACCGAGCAAATTGTATTCGTACATTTGGGAAACCAAGAAAAATGATTAGCGCAAGCTTGGACCCAGGCATTCCTAATCATCCTATTTTTAGGAAATCTAAAAAAATAATGGTCAGAATAACATACTGATAAAGTCGATATCGATATTTCTTTTACGTTGTCACAACCCTCAGTTTTTATGAAGTGTGGCCTGTTTATAAATTAAAAATGCATAATTTCAGGATAAATTTATCCGCACATATTTTATTTTAATAAATAATAATTAATATAAACAAAAGTTTGTTAACACAATTGAATAATTATTTTATAATAATTTGCAAATTTTCAATGTGTTTCGTGAAGTAATATTATGAAGAAAAACAAAATTGTAAATAGTGTACTAATTAATTAGTCATGTTTCTTCATTATGAAATAGTAAAAACAAGAACGAATATGAAATAGAAGTTTTTATAAATTACTACTTTTAAATATTACCCTAAATTTGGATGTTGTACGATTTAGTAGCAACATTTGTTCATCGAGTAAAATTTTTGGATTTTTGCTAATATATCGCAATTATTGTTAATATTTAGGCAAAATAATACATACACATGGAAAGTAACACCATCCTTTTGTTTATTTGATGTTTCCGATCTGTTTTTGCAGGAAAAAATACAGCAAGTCGGCATTTTCTGCTCCGGTTCGTTCCGCCTCGCTGTAATTTTCCGAATACGTCAAAAACGCGCAGCAACTAGTTTTATACAACCCTCACGACCGGAAGGTCTAACCTTTGGCAGCGGGGAACGCCTGACAATGGCGTCTCCGTTATAGTTGGATACTCAAAGTAAAACGTAGTGATTATATTCTCTTTGACTCAAAGTCGTTTGTGCATCGTTTGTGAACGTTGTGACACAAATGATTTTTTTTTGTTAGGTACTAATTACCTAGTTTATTAGTAGGTAATTATTATTAATTTGTTATTTCTAAGCTTACGATTAGCTAATTTTTTTAATTAATCGGAAAATAGACTTACTTACGGGTACTTAATTGATCGGAAATCGTTTGTCAATTCTGAATATGCCAACAAAAATATTTAGATAAAATTAATAATAATTAAATAAATTAATTTTATAATTTAATGAAAATAGGAAAAAATATATTTTTTTCATTAAATCGCGCTGTCTTTTCTCGCCACTCCTTGTATCACCTAGTGTAATGATTACACAAGGTTAGCTATTTTCTTCTTCCCTTTCCTTGTTCTAATAAAGCATATCAATACCTGTCTAGTGAAAGAGTAAAGTCCAGTGAAAGTTCAAATAAATAGTCAGGATAATGAGTCACGTCAGTTGATTCAGTAAAGTGGTAGACCCTTTACTGAAACTTCCTAACTTGCTACTTTACTGAAACGACCTAGGAAGTTTTAGCGGGAAACCGCAAAACAGCACGAATTTTGTTGTTGTATACTTGCCCACACCTTGTTCACATCAACGAATATAATAATTTTAATGGTTAATATTCTACCGTCTACGATAAAAAAAAATATGTTCTGTTATATTATTCTGTCCTTAGGTACATTAAAATATACTTCCAAACCTCTTTTTAATATTATATATCTATGCTTCCAAAAGTTTATTTTCTACAGGATAACTTTTCAAATCGCTTGTCGATGCTATATCGATCAATAGCCTAATTTAATTAAAAATTCAAACCTTGATTTGAGGATTTTTTCCCCTAATTTTAGGGAGAAACCCTTGGCAACCAAATCCGTACGTGTGTTATTACTTTAACTATCTTTAACATCAAACAAATGGCACCTTAAATGGCACTCACATTCTAAGCAAGGACCTTAGCATGTAGGATATATCTCGGTAACGCGGACAGGGAGACTCAGGGAAAAAGAAGTGTAATTAGGCAGATAAATAAAAATAATAAAAAATACTGACAAAAGTTATTGTTCTTAAAAATTTATTATGTTTAAAGCCATTTAATGAGCAAATGTTATTGTAACAATCACTATTACACGTAGGAATACACTAATATGCACTGGCTCACTAATACACCCAGATCTAGGCGCAAGCGCACGTCCGACCCGTACCGCGTCTAGCACTCGACTGCCCGGTTGGTCAACGGCAACGCCCTCTCTGATGTATATGAGACAATGTATAGATATCTATTAAATAGATACAAACACTACATCCCTTCCTTATTAATATTTTTTATTCTTAATAAAATCAGTTTAACTTCAACCCATTTATTTATACAATCAATCATCTAATCAGTATTATATGAACATTTTTAATTAATTTTATTCTTATACCATTTAATAAATCATCGTTTGTTGTATAGAATTATTTCATAAATTTTCTTCATCCTTATTTCCATTGGTCTTATCTTCTACTGATTTCCACTGTCCTTCTACACGCTTCAAGTGAATAACGTTCCTTCGCAGTCTTTGTCCTGTTTCCTCATTCCTTATTATAATGTCTCCCCCTACAGAATTTTCTACTACATGTGGTGTAGGGTCGAAAGTAGTTGAAAGCTTATTAGTCTTCTCTGTTTCCTTTACGTACACCTTTTCACCTTCCGTTAGATCTGGGTCTTCCGCTCTTCTCTTTCGGTCTCCATATTCCTTTCCTTTTTCCTTTTGTACTTTGTCTCGGTCTCTTACTTCTGTGTCATCGTCCGTTTGGTTTATATTCTTTAACATGGGTATTTTGTCTCTATTCATTCTTTTGAAGAAAAGTTCTGATGGCGTTTTCCCTGTGACTGAATGGGGAGTGGAGTTATACATCATTAAGTATTCATATAGTGTCTCTTTCATGTCTCGCTTTTCACTAGCACCTATTTTTAGTCGTTTCACTATGTCTCTGTTTTGCCTCTCTACTTCTCCGTTCATTTGTGGCCAATATGGCACAGTGTTAAAAAGTTTAATATTGCAATCATTGCAAAATGTCTTGAATTCTTCGCTGACAAATTGCCGACCATTGTCTGCGGTAATTGATAGTGGATAGCCTAGTCGGCTAAAAAGTTCTCTCAGAATTTTAATAATTTGCGAGCTAGTTATTATTCTGGTAATTTTGATCTCCTTATAGCGACTGTAGTAGTCAACGATTACGAATAGATAATCATTATTGGGCAGTGGGCCCAATAAATCTATTGCAATATCGATCCAGGGTTCTGATGGTAGTTCTCTACGTTTCATTGGTGCTGGAGGATCTGGTAAGCTTACTAGGGTACATCCTTTACAAGTCTTGACCATCAACTCAACATCTTTATCGATTCTTGGCCACCATACCTTAGAACGAAGGCGGCCTTTCATAGCAACTACTCCTGGATGACCCTCATGAGCTGCTAGTAACACTTGTTCCCTAAGAGTCTTTGGAATAACGATTCTGTTGCCTCTTAACAGGATGTTCTCATGGAAACACAATTCATCACAGAATAATTTGTATGCTTTTATTGATTCATCCCATTGGTGATTATATATTCCTTCCTTGACACTGGTGATTTCCTTGTCACTTTCAGATGCCTTTACTATTTGTTGCATTGAAATTGCGCAAGGTCTTGCGAATTCAACTATGTGATGGACATAATTCTCTTCCGATGGAGAGCAAGTTGGATCTTGTGAATCTTTACAAAGTCTAGATAATGAATCCGCAATATTGCTCTTACCCGGTTTATATTTTATATTATAGCGGTATGCCTGAAGTCGCAAGACCCACCTTTCTACACGTGCGCACGGTTTTGATCTTGGACTAAACAGAAATTCCAATGGTTTGTGATCTGTTATCAAATCGAATTCCTTTCCAAACAAGAAAATGTTGAAATGCTCAATTGCCCATACTAAAGCAAGAGCCTCCTTTTCTGTCTGGCTATATTTTCTTTCACATTGACTGAGTGTTCGATTTCCATATGCTATAATCCTTGGTCCTTTATTATCAATTTGCACTAAAACTGCTCCAAGTCCTACTGGGCTTGCGTCTGCTATTACTTGTGTCTTATCTTTAATATCATAGTACCCTAATGTTTTAATTTTAGACAATATCTTTTTCAAATTTTCAAATGCTTCCTCGTGATCTTCTTTCCAGTATTCTTCAATATTAGATTTCTTTCCAAGTTTCTGTCTTAGTATTTGTTTCAGAGGTTCTGTCATCGTAGCTAAATTTGGGATCCATTTGTTTATGTAATTTACTAGGCCTAAGAAGCTTTGTAATTCTTCTATTGTTTTCGGTACTCTAAATTCAGTTATACTTTCTATATATTTAGGCAACGGTTTTACTCCTTCCGGTTTAAGTTCATGTCCTAAAAAATGTATTGTCTGTACTTTGTAAATACATTTTCCTTGATTTAATAACACATTGTTCTGTTTTAACACCGTCATCACATTTTCGAGTCGCAGATCGTGTTCTTTTTCATTGCTCCCCCATACTAATATATCATCGATAAAATTGGTGACTCCCTCGCACTTTATTAGCATTTTCTCAATAATTTTTTGAAAGAGTTCTGGAGCACATGTCACACCAAACATAAGTCTTTTATATCTATAAAGACCGTTAGACGTAATAAAAGTAGTTAAGTATCTTGAATCTGGATGTAATTCTGCTTGGTGAAACGCGTTTTTTATATCTAATTTGGAGAAATATCGCGCCTTCTTAATTTTTGGCAATAAATTTTCCATACAGGGTAATGGATGGTTTTCTCGTAATATGGCTGTATTGGCACGTCGCATATCAACGCATACCCGAACATCACCATTATCTTTCAAGATTGGAACTATAGGAGAGACCCATGGTGAAGGTTCGTGAACCTCTTCTATTATATCTAGGTCTAGTAATTCTTGAATTTTCTTATTTATCTTTTCTTCTAGTGGTATTGGTATTCTCCGGTAGGGTTGCATAACAGGTCTCACTGATGGGTCAATCGGAATTTCAATTAGAATGTCTTTAAATTTTGGAAATGGTTTGTGTAATTCTTGGTCTTCAACTTGATTAATATTCATACCCAGCTTAAGAACGCCCAAACTTAGTGCAGTATCTTTACCAAGTAGGTTCCGGGAACCTTCTTCTATAACATAAATAGTGGCGCGTTTTGTTCTCCCATTTACTTTTATTACAGCTTCAAACGAGCCAATGATCGTCAAAGGTATTTTACTTCCATATGCTAGTAATTTTTTATTCGGTTCTTTTATTTGATTTTTACAATTGATTTTATTTTTCTTTAAGTATTCCCAACTTTTATCAGAAATTAAATTTAAGTTGCTACCAGAGTCTATCAACATTTCCAAATTTACTCCTCCTATTTCACATTTTATTTTTGCATCGTCGTTCAAATTAAATATATAGTGTATCTCTTCATTCTCTAGTGAATTTACAGTTTCTTCCTTACGCTGACGCTTGATAAAGTTTCTATTACTTCCAGGGTTCTGTTCTAGCTTACGTTTCTGTAGGTAGTATTTCGTCCTACAACATCTCTGAAAATGGCCTAATTTTCCACAACCATTACATTTCTTATCTTTTGCTGGACATGGTAAACTTTGATTAATGTGAGTAGAATTTCCACATCTTGTACACTTTTGCATCTTGTTCTCTGCATTCGACTCATTTTCTTGTTTCTTCCATCTTGAATTATCCTTGTTTCTGCTCCTAATTGTATTAATCTGGCTTATCTTTTCCTTATCCTTTTTTTCGTAATTGTCTAATTGGTAATTCACTATTTCCAAAGTATTAGCTTCAGTAATAACTTTGTCTAAAGTAATGTTGTCCCCCATATTTAACATTTTTTTCCTTAAATCTGATGACAAAGATTTCTCTAAGATCTGTTCAATTATGTGCTCATCAGGTTTATCAAATTTACACTTTGCTGCCTGACTCCTAAGTCTAATTAGAAATTTTTCAAAACTTTCTTCTTCATCTTGTTGAATCAGTCGGAAAACATGTCGTTCGAACGTCGTGTTTTGTTTGGGAAGAAAATATTCATCTAATTTACTAACGGCTACTTCGAAAACATCCACACCCTCAGCAGCTTGAACGTTAGCACCAGGCAAATTATAAAATATCTCTTGCAATGTACTTCCACCTAAGACTAGCAGTGTAGCTCTCTTTTTGGATGGTGTTGTGATCTCGGCGGCTTCAAAATAAATGAGAAGGGACCGCTTCCATTTTTCCCACTTCGAGCCGACTGATGTACTATCACCCTCTAAGTCTAATTTTTCAGGTGGTGGTAGCTGACTTGCCATGATTGATTTTAAAGGGCGACCTGTAAATATATCCAATTTAATGGACATCTAAATACCTCTAATTCATTAGAAGTACACTACATGTGGTACAAGCAAGCACCTAGGTACAGTACCTCTTATTTAAAAGAAGTCTAACTGTTAAGTCCAATTAAATGAACTACAATTTCCAATTGAATGGAAAACATATTTTAATTGCAGTTTCAATTAAATGAAACACCCCTTTTGTATTTATATAGTATAAATAACATATTTCCAATTTAATGGAAAACAAGTTTAAAAATAATTCTAATTAAACATAAATATTGTTTACAATCACATTTTCTTGAGGGTATTTTAATATTTCCAATTTAATGGAAATCAAGTTTTTTGATATATTATTTCATATTAATAAAATATATAATTGTTTGTGGGTATCTGAATATTTTCTATTTAATTATAGACAAGTTTTAACTTAGTGGTTATTCAATTCATTTCTGGATTATTATTGTTATAAATATTATAGTAATAATTTTTATTTTTATTTTGGTATAAATAGTAAGTACCTAATATTATCTAATCAAATGAATAACCTATTACTATTAATTATATCAATATTAAATTACATTAGGTATACTCATAAGAGTGGAGCGCACTGCCGTTAAAATGATGTAACTTCATATTATTATTTTATAGATAATAATCGATGTACTATGACATTATCTTTTCTACTAATAGACAATTTCGAGACAAAATAATCTTGAGCAACTCTTACCCTTCATTAAACACTTTGAGTTTATATGTACTATAAGTAAATAAGATTTTGGTCACTATTGTTTTAAGTACCTACTAAAAATCTACAAAGAAGTTAGATACTCGAACTTCTTTTTGTTTTTTGTTGGGAGTTATTAGCATACCCAGACCAGATGTCCATAAAAATTCAACGTATAGAACACCTAGAAACTTAAATATTTATAAAATATATACTAAAACATTAAAATTAAAGTTGATTACCACTGGTGATTCATTCGATTAGATATTTCTGTTTTATTCAGCTACCCATCATTTTCGATGTGCGTTCAAAAGGTAAGGAAGTGATGCGATTACTTAGGTAAGATAATGGCTTTGTTTACCTTATCTATTTCTCAGAAATCTATAGGTACCCGACACATTTAAGAGTAGAGATGGTGATTGGCGAGTCACCAATGATGACTTATCAGTATAATTTGCGTAAACAACATTTTATATATATATATACCACTCAAACAGTATTTATTATTATTATTATTACTATTTGTACCTGTTGATAACTATTGAGTTTATTGTTATAAATCTAACTATAATGGTATAATATAACGTCTAGTATGGTTTGTTAGCATATTTATTCCTACCTTCCTTTCCTTTTGAAATAAAATTTTATTATTATTATATTACTAACCTTTATTCTCGTCGCCACTTGTAACAATCACTATTACACGTAGGAATACACTAATATGCACTGGCTCACTAATACACCCAGATCTAGGCGCAAGCGCACGTCCGACCCGTACCGCGTCTAGCACTCGACTCATAGATAATACAGATATATATTAGTATAGATGCGCAACTCTAAAATTGAAACTGAGTCTTGCAAAAGTTTCGGAATGTCGTTTTTAGATGGCGTTGTACCGTTTTAGTTACTATCAAACCCGCTAGATGGAAGTAGTACCGCCTGATAATTTTTATTGAACTGAATTATGGACAGAAATTAAGTTTTATCGAAAGTCGTAGACACAACAACGACCAAGTTCCTCTTTAATAGTGGGATATGATTGCTGCATAGTAAAATGTTCGCGAGCTCTTATAAATACGCCTTGTGTTAGCGATAGCGCGATGTAGAAGTCGCTTAGTGGCATCTGTTGTGACAATCCGAAAACTTTCAAACTGTTAGTACCGGACAGTCATTTTTAGATGTCTCTGTACTCTGTTAATTTGTGCATGTATGAGAGTTTCACCCCCCTGACTCGACTGCCCGGTTGGTCAACGGCAACGCCCTCTCTGATGTATATGAGACAATGTATAGATATCTATTAAATAGATACAAACACTACAGTTATATTTTAGGAATACTTTTTATAGTGTCTAGGTAGGTACATAAGTAGGTAAATACGTCATCTTTTTGGCCTCACTTATAAAATAAACCTTACGCCTACGTGGCGGTAGGTACGTATATTTTTGTAGAAACTTACCTATACTATTTTTACATATTTAGGCATAAGATGTTTAACAAATTACACTTTTTATATAAAGCTAAAAATAAAAACGAAGTAAGACTGTAATGAAGAAAAAAAATTAACCCACTTCCAAAAATTACATAATGTAAGTTAAAATATTATCAGTGGCGGATCTACGACTTTTTCGAACCGGGGCAAAAACTTGACCCCCCCCCCCCCCCCACACACACACTACCTACTACCTTAAAAAGAAATTTACTTGATCTGTTATGAAGCGTTCATAAATCACTATGTGCTCAAAGACTAACTGGGCGTATAGAAATAGAATAGTTCGTTTTTCAAACAGAATATTATGATTCGATTATTGGATATATAAGATTGTAGGGAAAGAGGCTTCATATTTGATATTTGTTCAATATTTCGAATTCTTGTCTCAAGGATTTGGCCGATTTGGCACCCCCATGAAACGGCCGCCCGGGGCAAGTGCCCCCAATGGCCCCCCTTATAGCTTTATTATAGCTTATAATATATATAGAAGATAGAAGACAATATACAATTTCATACAAAGAATTAGCCGTGGCCCGTGTCGCGTCGCGTTACGCCGAGTGTGTCCCACCTTAATAGGTTTATAGTGTAGGGTATCAGTCATGGCGAAGGCTTCTTGTCTTTTTTATCTTTCATAGGGAAGCCCTAGCCTGTATTCACAATAGGTAGGGATTTGGATGAGGGACTTCAAAAGGAAGATAGGAAATGAGATAAAGGTACAACACGCCACTGGTAGGTATCTTGTAGGTATCTCTGGTCGAACTGCAGATTGAACGATAGGCAGTAGGTATATGGCTACTCTAACATATTCGACAACCTCTCCAATTTCGATGCTCTGTGACCGTCACTTTTATAGAAGCAATATACTAAATATGAAGGCTATAATGTGAACAAATCACAACTTTTACGCTTGTTAGTCGTTGCACAACTTTATACCTTGATGTTTTCGTAATAACGCATTAATATCTTAAAGTCGAAAATTTTACCAAAACGCCAATCATTTGGCTTAAGCCAATCTTCTCTTTCATTTATATGAAGAACGAGAGAGATATAAATAATATAATCAACGATTAACTTTAACAAGCGTTGGTTAAACTGGCACCAAACATTTGGTATATATAAGTAAGTAAATTACCTGTTTAATTACTTAATTAACAATAAGTATAATTTCGCAAGTAAGTACGAACTGTACAGGATACCTATGTCTTAACAGACGAGCCATCAAGTGTTACTCGTATGTAAAATGCTTATTCACAGCCGAGTACTTACCTAACCCATAAAAAAAAAACAAGGATACAACATACAATATTAGAACTAGCTTAAAATATTATCTTATAATGAAGACCTTTAAATCTTTTCACTCATCCGTCTTGCATAATATTGTTTTAAGGTAAGTAGGTTCTTTCGAAACATAATACATTATAGGTATATCTGGGATTGCTGGATAACTATAAATTTTGCAGTGGTACCCCTAGAGCAGGGTTTCTCAAACTTTTGGCTTTATGAACCTCTGTTAAAGTTTCCTGATAACACCGAATCTCTAGTGGCTAACTACTTAATCCTTCCATTTCTTCCATAATAAAATTGACATTTAAAGAAAAAAATTAATAAAGTAAAAACGTAGGGTACAGAAAGTGACTCTTATAGAAACACAGAAAAAATATATGTATAACCAGGAAGACTACAAATTTACACGGTGTGTTTTTCAAAAATATTACACATAATATTACGATTTGATATTACTTGATAAAAACCTATGAGATTGTAGAAAAAGTGGTTTCACTTGTTCGATATTTCTAATTCTTGTCTCAAGGATTTGGCGCTCCCATGAAACTGCCCCCCCAGTTTCCCTCCCTCAGATCCGGGGCTGATGAGAATTGTTGTAATCTAGGTGTAATTAGGCTTGCATCTTGCCTAATTTTGTCTTTGGTCGCCATAGCAAATTGTTCCATAGAAAATTCCCAGTGTCCTATGTCCCGAACCCCCAAAGTCGAATGGCGAACTCAAGGGGTTTGAACTTTAAGTATTTCACTTTGAGAAACCCTGGCCTAGAGTGATGGACGATTAATCCGACTATTAGATACCTTTCACAATATACTTCATAAGAACTAAACCTAATCTTTTGGCTTATAAAACTAATGTTAATTAAAACAGCATATTTGGTAACTCGTACTAGCTATACATTAACATAATTCAGTTAATTCTAAAGGGGGCTCTACACTACCGCCATGCCACAGCTATTACCCTCTGCAAAATATTCAACACGCGAAATAGTTATCTATAAGCGAGGTGTTTTTCGGTAATAGGGTAGAGCCGAGGTAACAATGTTTACTTAAGAGTATCTAATCAAGAGTCCAAAACCATCCTTAGAATATCACTATTATTAGGTATACCTAGTAGGTATATAGTGTACCTGTCTATGAAAAACTAAACTTGTTTTTTTATTATTTCAATTATGATTATTATTTTGAGTCTTTTATAAATATTTCTTTCTCGTAAACTCCTACAGAATTATTTTCTAAGTCTTCGACTTTTCTTCGTTGAAATAAGGAACATACAATAATTGTTTTCTTGAATATTTTCTTGATGATCACAAAAAACGTCACTAGTAGTATAACGCTAAACACAACTTTTGCTAATGGAGGCAATATCACTATCATGAAATATATCGAGTGTATAAAATGATTAGGCAGTCCCTCTTGTTTCTGAAACAGAAAATAATGTTACTGAATTTTTATACACACAGCTTTACAAAGCGCTGTTACTAAAAACTACAACAGAACCCGACTGAAAAGAATTACACATCGATCTTTGAAAATAGATTAATATATTCGGTATAATAATATATGCTGGTGGTGACCTTGTAGCACAGATAAACAGCTTTTGTACAACGATCCAAATCGATCTAAATTTCAAAGTCTTGACGTCCTCTTCAACGGCTCACAATTTTTCCACACAATCGTGGACACAGCGTATTGTAGTAGTGCAATGAAATCGAAAGCTTGTAAATGTAGCTGTTTATCTTTCTTTAGTCTGTGCTTGTAGAGCGTTTTCTTTTAACCCACTCACTAACAGTCCGCCTGCAGTCTCTGGTCCTATCCGGTGGCCTGCCGTCCGAGGTCAATAGCGCAAACACACTATAACGATTTTTGACTGCCGGTAATGCCCTGTTACACACTAGCAGTTGGGAGTCGGCAGTTTTCCACCGTAGGATTGCCCGCCGGCAATGGTCTGACATCGGTTTGAGCGTCCATACACCGGTCGGACGACTACCCGCTTGTGTGTGTTTATTCGCATTCAAGGCCATATATATCTGTTGGCGCAGATCGGAATCGTCAAGCGTCCACACATTATCAGTTCCTATTAGTCGTCAGTCCAAAACCTTAAACGGAACTGTTAGTGTGTGGACTATTGCGATATATTCTCTACCCTCCAGTGGGGCTTTACACAAAATGTCACATTGGCAGTGTTTGACAGATATGTTGCAGATAAGTGTTAGCATATGGGATAAAGAACGATAGATGTTTCTTCTCAGTAATAGCTGGGTATCTAGCCGAATATCTCTTTTCAAAGGTCGACGTGCATTCACTTTGACCAGGAACTGTAGTTGCTTCTCAGGTGTCTTCTCCCTTCTACCTACTTACATATTCTATCCAGCTGAGCGGCAACACGAGTTTGGAGAACTTGTCGAGCTCGTGATCCCCGTAGCTGGACAGGTCGTTTATGTACAGGTTGCACTGCATCCGCGCCACCGACTCGAAAGGAACTCCGGTTTTCTAGAAAAAGTATTATCATGGTTTGTTGACATGATCAGTGATAGGATTTTTGGAAGTTATAAGCGCCGAAGCATGCTGGCTAGAAGTTTAAGCAGGCGAATTTTTAAGCCTATTACCATATAATTTATCTGAGATTTTTAAGCTAACTAACCTATTTTATATTATCCTGAGATTAAAGATACAGACTGGCAATAAAGAGTATACGGTGATAGCAGGAACTAAACGTAGGTACTTAGTATATTCGATTGTATCACCTTTTAGCCAATTAGATTAGAATAAAATTTGTTAAATTTATTTGTTTCATTAAAGAAGTTTTCACTCCAAAAATACTTTCTGTTTTAGAAAATCTGTAAATAGAATTAACCTATAAAGCCATCAACCTTATGAATACTTACATTCGACGCGAACAAAGTCGCGAGTAATAGCTAGTAACATGATATTTACCGGTTCTACATATACATATGAGCTGTGTTTGCTTCTGTCAGGCTTTAGGCCCGTTACGTACGTATCCTTCGGCGGCGAACCAGTGTAGAAGTGAGGATATGAAGCCACCAACGGAAAATCTGAAAAAAGAAAAAAAGATAAGATCGTTGCTAGTTCTTTCTTATCCGACAACGGCGAACCCGAAATGAACGGTAATGATTTTGGCAGTCTATATGTATAGGTATATGTGTGTTTGTTACCGTAGCGCCAAAACTACTGATTCAATTTTAATAAGTGAGGTATTCGTAGATTCGTAATAATAGTCTGGGGCTATAGGCTATATGTATAATTGATTATTGACATAGTTGGGTTATTGTTTTGTGTGAAAATAATGAATGCTTTAAAAAAAACGTTAGATACTTGCGAGTCGTCTTTTATTCAAAGCATTCATTATTCGTTAACCAGAACACCAGTGGTGGGCTCTACTAGTGAGGCTACTATGTCAATCACAAAACAATCACAACCAATGTCGTCACCGTCATGTCCCTAAGATGAGGTCCTTGAGATTCCGAAATAGTTTGTAATTTAGATTGATTTTATTCAAACATCGCTTATGATATAGGTACTTTAAAACCAGCAATCGGATCGCGTGGTGGAGAGTGTTTCTGGCCTTTAACTTTACTTGTCAAACTTGCTCTCTAATATATAAAGAACTAGCTATTGCCCACGGCTCCGCCCGCGTAAATATAGTTTTTTCGCGGTCGCGGATATGTGACTAATTCAAAAAATAGATAAAAACAATCCTTGATGCGGATTATATATATATTGCTAAAATTTCAGCTCGACCGGTGCAGAACTTTTTAAGTTTTTGAAGCGTACACAAACCAAAATAACATAGTTATAAAGAAAAGTGTTTACTGTGGAAGCACTTGGAGGCGTCACTGATGCCGTCGGGGAAGGGCGCGCTGCCGGCGTAGCAGTCCGTGCCGTTGGTGATGCGGTCGAACACGTTCTCCGTCAGGTTGTACCGGTACACCGGCACGCCTTCTATTACCGCTTCCTCTGAAATAATATAGCCCGTCATAGTCTATACTAATATAATAAACAGGATTTTTTTTGTTTGTTTGCATTGAATAGGCTCCGCAACTACTGGACCGATTTTGATAAAATTTGGCACAAATGTAGAGTAGACAACGGTGAAGGACATAGGCTTTTTATCGTGGAAAAATTTACGGTTTCTGCGAAATTAACTTTTGCGCACACGAAGTGGGCAATATCTATTTAAAAATAAATAGGAAATAATTCCTCTCATCTGTCAACGGCCGGAAACAGCTGATAGAGATAAACCATTCTAAAATGCTTAATGCACGACCCTCAATCACTGTTACACTATATTCATGTGAACAGCATTTGCGGTCCAGTTATTTAGAGCAGGGTTCAATTCCCGCGTTGGAATTACAATAAAACCGTTGTTTCAAAGTTCGATTAGGACAATGCAGGCTGATCACCTGATTGTCTGACAAGAAAGATGATCCATGTGTACGATCGGTGCGATCCATGTTAAAAGAGGGTCCTGCGCCTGACCTCTCAAGAGTCGTGTCGGCTATCCGTCCCACTAGGTTTCGAGAGTAAAGGAAGAGGGAGTGCTCTTGTGTACTGCGCACATACTTGGACGCTATAAAATAACTCCTGCGAAGCTGGTCTGATTTCAATGAAACTGCGAGTCTGCATAGATATCCACACCGAAATCGGTGTGGGGATCTATTACTATATTTATGGAACGGTTATTGTGTCTTTACGTCGTGGGCTAAGTACGTAAGAAGACGTCCCTCGCCTTGAGGATCGAGTGTCTGGATTCTCGCCACAAGGTCAACTTCAGTTCCTTTGTGGTGAGAGTATCGAAAATCGTCTGTCCACCTTCGAGGTAGAGTTCTGGCCGACGGGTGTAGTCTAACGGAGGTAGAGCCAGGGAGACTCCGAAACGAAGCTCGCATCACTTCGCCGACAATACGTGATAGAGTATGTAGTTTTTAAGTAAGTATATAATAATAATATGTATGTAAGTCTATTAGGTATTTATTATATAGACCTATGCCGCTCGAAATAAACGTTAATGTTGTTGTTCTGTAAACGCGATGGAGAAGTGTGCAATTTTAGAATGGTCTACAATCTACATTATTAATTCTTTTACTAACCTTCAAAATTAAAGAAAAGGTCAAAGTTATAAACTTCATAATTAGGTATGTGATGTAATAAAAATATAAGTATTTTACCTACGAAGTATAGCGGCATAATTTTGCAAACGCTTTTCCTCAGGTACAGGAGCACGTCTTGTTTGGTCAGATACTGCGGGTACATGACTCCCTCCGTGGACCCCGTCAGTCGGTCTGGACATATCTGTTAATAATAATAATAATATAATAATATCTGTGGACGCTTTACACCACGTCCATCTGGCCCGTGCTATGTATCCGAAGAACTTGTGTTACAGGTACCAGACAACGGAAAATATATTTAATACTTTAATACTAAACATATGTATTAAGATTTTTATTATATTATACATATATTTAATACACATCCATGTCCTAGGTACACATAAAACTTTTTGTTCTTTAGCGGGATTCGAACCCTTGACTTTCAGCTTGAGCGTCAACACTCAACGCACTAACCACTGAGCTACAGAGATCTACGATATGTCGTCACTCGTCGTCTATAATATGATAATAGAAAATGAAGAATTCGTCTTATTTCTTCCATCATTCAATGACATCCCACTAGAGATTCTCTACCACTTCTGTAACCACTTGGTTACAGCGAAGCTTACGTAGGTATAGTACGACCACGTTCTCCATGTCTTTCGGCAATCGTTGTTTTTCACGACAATGCAACGTACAGTACGACCACGTTCTCCATGTCTTTCGGCAATCGTCGTTACAGCGAAGGTTACGTACGTACAGTACGACCACGTTCTCCATGCCTTTCGGCAATCGTCGTTTTTCATAATACCAAACTCAGACTATAATTGTGTTTAAAACATTGAAACAGAGCAAACAAAAAGTACGAAATTGTACCTAACAAGTTCAAACAGTAATTTGATTTGAAAATTACTAAGAACTACATAGCATCGTTATAATAATGATAACAATTATCATAAATATAATATATTTTGTTGTTCACAATATACGGAAGTTTCAATCAAGAAGATTGCTTAAAATAGAGAACATGCATAGTTTTTTTTATTGGCTTTTCAAAAAGTACATAATAAGTCAGGAAATATTGTCTTTACAATGGTATATATTATCTACGATCAACCGTTAACAAAATAGAGTCGTCACAAAAGTGAGATCTTTGGAGAGTATCAAAAACGCTCTATACAAAAAATGAGCACGAGCGACGTCACAGCTGTCGAAAATGTACGAAGATAAATACAAAATTGATTAAATTGATGTAAGGATGTGAACAGTAATTTTCGTTTTACGAACAAAGCAAAAAAACGTCTTTTTTTAATCCTGTAACTTTTTAATTAAGCACGAATAACTGTATTTTATATGCATTTTTCAGTCCATATTGATGTTGCCTTTCGGAAGATAATAATAATTTTGCTGATTTAAAACAAATGGCATGCATTTGTTTTAAATCAGCAAAATTATTAATCTCAATTGCACAAGGTTAAGCTTTGATGCATAGATCACGATCAAATGATGCTGGCTAGTGGCTGTAAAGAAATTCCTTAATGTAATGATAGACAATATTATATTTGGGTAAATCTATTTTGATTCCCACTGGCTACCAATTAATAAAGTATTTTTATACCTCAAATAGTTTATTTTAAATTAATCTGGATCATGTCATACAAAGTAGATATAACATAGTTTTGGTACTAGGTATATCATTTTTTTATACTTTTGCCTTTTATTTTTTCATTTAATGAAAAATGAAACCGGACCACGAGATACCGTGCGCCGTTCCAACTCGCGCTCCGAACGTGTAAATGCGCTTCTGACAGTCCGATCTGGCATGTCGATGACGGTACATTTTCCTCAGTTTTATCAGCGCGCTATGACGTTTTCTGACATTTATTGTATGACGCAGGCATTCCAAACCGTGGACGAGTTTGACGTCGTAATTAGCACGACAGTTCGATCCGCAGGCCAAACCGCACAGATCCCGCCGTGGTTAGGAATGCAGTCCGATGCGCGGCCCGAAAAGTACGTGTGGTGAGGGCGAGCTGTTATGTTAAGTTATACTATAGCTTATTACTTACATCGGGGTCGTATTGGGCCATTTGTGGCACGCCTCTAACTTTGTCTATTCTGAAGAAGTTCTTGTGGCCCCACCGCGGCCCAATTTTGACTGTCACTTCGTCGGCAAAATCAAAGTAAATCTGTAAGTCACAATAAACTTTTATATCATTTAATGTTTATATACAATGGAAAATTACCCAACGAAGAGTTATCAGTGACTAAGGGCTGGTCAATACAAAGAAAGTTATTTTTAAAGCCGCGCAATTTCTTGGATCTCTTTTGCAAATTGAACTCTATTTACTGTGGCAACGACTCAAATTTACTTGCACATTTTAACCGACAGTCTATGACCTACACCTCGGGAGTCGGGACTATAGGGTTATCACTACCTCGTATCAATGCGGCGCGGCGGTTGTTCAACTTGGGGTGAGTGGGTAAATATAGTTTCTGTGGACTGTGTATTCCTAGACTTAGGCTGAGTCATCATTAGTGTGCATTTGCGTTGCGTCGCGTCGTCTAACCGATTAACGCATTGTGTGTTGACGCACATCACAATGCAAGATTGATAGCGTAGCGCATCATCCACCCTGACTTTTATCCTTCCGTCAGTAATATATATTACGTTATAGTTCATGGGATACTCTTCCCAACTTACCTGTCCGGTAGTTGTGGTATAGTATACAGGTATGCGACCCCGGCTTCCCTAGCTATTACTGTCCTATCCCTTGCCCTCCTGGGCGGTAATATCCTACATTCCCTATTTCCCACTCTAACTTACCAATCTTCCTTTTCACACCACCTATCCTTCCCTTTCCTTATTCCTACCTTCTCCACCAATCCGTGGAAACGCAATGGATAATCAAAAATAATTTAATTATCCAAAATGGCGGCGATGTGGTTCGCCACCCATCACGTCTCGTTTCTCACGGAGGCGAAAAGCGGACCATGGAGAGACGCTTGGCTACGTTGAATGTAAGAGGAGGAATGGATGGTAAGAATGAAAGTGGACGAAGCGAAAGAAGTATGTAAGGATCGTAGCAAGTGGAAAGAAGTGGTCTCTGCCTACCCCTACGGGAAAGAGGCGGTCCTGCCTACCCTACGGGAAAAAGGCGTGATTATATGTATGTATGTATGTAATATATATTAATAATTAATATATATATATATATATATATATATATATATATATATATATATATATATATATATATATATATATATATATATATATATTAATAATTAATAAATATATTAATATATATATTAATAGTAATATATATTCTTTGCTTCCGTTGAATCGTCGCGTTCGAGGACGCAACACATTAATAGGTCATGTCATAAAAAATCAACGAATAACGACGCAGCGTCGGCGCTGCGACAACACAACGCAACGCACTAATGGAACATCGTTCTTATGTTGGTATATTTGACTGTAGGAGAGTATATTTTGACAAGATACCACAGCCTTACAGAAAACCAGTTTAAATATACGCTTGCGAATTATTTCACCAAGAATGAAAACTATTTTTAATGGTTTGTAACTATCCAAGAGAGTATGTAAGGGCTTTAAGAACACACAGTATTAGCAAGTATTAGGCTAGAGTGCTAGTCAATTTTTTATTATATTAATGAATAGTACTCTTAAATATAAGTAAGTTCTCAGAAGAAACAGTATATTAAAAATCAATATTTTCAAAGGTTTTGATTTACATTTGATTACAGCGATTTGCTTACAAAATTTTGCAAGTCTCGAAAAAACGCTCCATACACGTTAGGTCACGGTTAGGTAAAAGTGTATGAAATATATGGCCGCAGGGACATATTATGTGTAAATATCTCCGACATTTGTGCATTTCAGTCCATTCTTACTTTAATTAATGTTTTTGTATAATATTATGATGTAAGTAAGTTATGTTGTAGGTATTTTTACTAATTGAGCAAAAAAAATAAATTGATTGTATTTTTACATCTAATTACTTACTTTACTACACATTATAATATTATACTTTTTTTACATTTATCATCCTATTGTGATTTGTCTGTGCTCGTGGTTTCCATTTTCCACACACGTAACATCTAACCAACATATCTTCTGCTCTTATACCATACTAGCTGATGCCCGCAACTTCGTTTGCATAACTTCGTTGCCCGCAACTAACGGAAAGGGAACCCTAAAATAAAATTAGCCTATATTAGATCTCATAACATCAGCTATCTCCCAGTGAAAGTCCCGTGAAAATCGGTCCAGCCGTTTCAGAGATTAGCCGGAACAAACAGACAGACAGACAGACGGACAGACAAAAATTTTAAAAATTGATATTTTATCGTTAGTATCGAATATACTTCCATATGCATTAAGTGAAAAGCTGTTGATTTGAAATTACAAACAGACACTTCAATTATATTTATCTGTATAGATGTATAGATGTATAGATATAGATGTATAGATACCATAAAAATACTTACCACATTCAAAATGCCCAGATTAGTGATCGGAAGCAGTCCTGGGGCGATGCGGCTGGACATTTCCACCACGGGTTCGCGGAAGTCCCAGAGGAACTGGTGGATGGTCTTGCGCACGAACAGCGCACTGCCCTGCTGCCGGATGAGGAGCTTGATAGCTGTCCGCACGAAGTAGTTCTCGTCGTAGAGGTAGGACAGGAGACCCTGGGGATTGAAATGCGAAATTACAATCGGTAAGAGTTAGGGGTCTGGTCCGATGATACGTTTTGTTAGCATTCGATTTGAAGACAATTAAAAAATAGAGAAAGACTAATTATGAAACAGGAGGAGACGACGGCAGGAGACCCGATGGCATGACCCTAATTCTATGGAGCCTTTTTTCTTTTCTTTTCGAATACCACGTTAATGATATTTAAATCGCTTTAACTTAGTCGGACTGGTGATTGCCATTTGGCTAGTCTTTATGGTAGGAGTGCGAAGAGGTGGCTTGACCCCTCCTACACCGCCCCCCTGAGGGTGGTGCACAAACCGGGTATTGGGGATAGTTTCGGTTAAACGCCATGGAGCCGTGGGAGGCCGCTGGTGTGGGACGCTACCTGCGTGGATACGCTGGCAGTGTCACACGTAACGGCCACTGCAAGGGTGGCGGGGGCGGCTGCTGCACTCGCCGAGACCAATAAAAGGCGGAAATATGAATCCATCGGCGATAGATACATTTTTTTCTGTATTTTGTAGTCGAAACTATATGGGTCCTTGGGGCCCCAGTGCCAAGCATATTTTTAGTGATTTGGCCAAAAGACTGGTCAACAAAACTAATGACCCTAAGGTTGGTGCTTGCCTCGGCCAACGTATCAGTTTGGCCATACAGCGAGGTAATGCTGCCAGAATCTTAGGTACCTACTCTATCCGCATCCTCCGACCTAGATTCAGTTTTTTACCTATAGCGCCGTTTTTTATTTGTCATTATAAAATAATTTTTTTATAAGGGTCTGTTTTTCTGTCGCTTAATAAGTGGTAAATTGCTTATTCGAAAGTTTTGTCTCCGTCGCTCAGTATAAAGTAACCAGCGACAAAACTTCCGAATAAGCTATTCAATATTTACTAGGAGGTTGTGAAACAGGCCCTTAGTCTTTATTTAGAAGCTCAAGTGAAACTTGACTTATTAAGATACATTCGTTTTAGTACCTAAATGAGTTGGCAAATAAAACGTTAGCCGACTGCCAAAATATCTGTGTGTCGTAATAATACATTGCTAAACATTGTAGCCTCAATCACGGAAATCATTATTTTATTACATTAAAAAATTAAATTACCTTCAATGCCATTTAATATTTTGAGCACCTATCGATTATTACTGGTTACAAAAATAAACAATCTTATAATTATTTACAACATTGCAATTGAGGAATAAACAAACATGACATCATTGTAAACTAAGAAACGTTTACCTACAATAACGTTGTAAGCTCTGCAACAAACTCACACTTAACTGTAAGTACCTCTTTAAGTCTCTATCCCATCCAGTACCTATTTAGAAAATTAAGATACGAGATATGGGTAAAAAACAGGTTATATTGTGCTTATAAAAATGTTGAGGTTTTTACAGTATCTACGTGGAATCTTCATACTTCGTGTGGTGGTAAAAGAACACAATTCCTTTCTGAAATTTCCTAATTATGACATTTTACGTACAAAAATAAGGGTCAATTCACACCGAAACCAAACGATATGCGACGCAGCGCCTCTTTTTAAAGATAGCTATTCAAAATCGAACTTTATTCATTACACAAGAATGTACACATTTCATTGTAAAAGTTCAAATGTCAAGTAGTACCGCGCTGCACAGCGCATGTGCAGCTGTTATGAAACGTGTATCTTTTTCTGTATTGAATAAAGTTCAATTTTGTATAGCTGTCTTAAAAAGTGTGAAGTGAAAGTGTCAGTGTGAAGAAATTATAAGTATACGGACCTATTAAGTATTATAATATTTTGATCATTAAAGTTGCACTCTCTTAGTAGACAGTAAACACTGGGAAAAGAAAGGTCAGGAAAAAAATCTCATACTGATTCCGCTACCGGTACCAAATTGGTACCAATAAAAGAATAGTGTGTTTCAGTCCTCCCGTGACCGCGGCTGCTGGAAAGTAGCCGAAACGTCGGGACAAAGAAAAGTGCACCGCGATAAAATCCGTAAGTGTTTAAAACAAAGTTCAATTTTGCAATGCAGCGCCATGTCGTTTCGGTGTGAACTGACCCTAAGGGCGGCTCACACTGGAAGCGGCTGGCAGCGGCGCGACCGACGGGCACTTTCAGTGTGAATTAATTTTAAACTTTATCTCCAGACTTAGTAGGTATCGTTTAAAAGTTCAAAGCCGTGCGGCTGCCAGTGACTACTCCGGAGGCCGCGCGTCTGCCACTGGCACGGCCGCTTCGAACTAGTAAACGATACTAAGTCATAAGTATGAACATATAATTTAAAACTATTTCACGGCGAAGCGAATCTACCGCGGCCCTGCCGGTCTCGTCGCGCCGCTGCCGGCTGCTGCCATTTCGGTGTGAATCGGTCCTTATAGTAGAGGATATGTACCTACTAAGGTCGACCTTCACTGTTGTGTTAACCAGATGAAAGTGATATTTTATCAAATCAAATAAGTTTCTCAACATAACTTAATTAGGCAACCCCTAAAAAATGGTCAAGATTATAATTAATTAAAATTTTAAAAATAAAAAAAATATAATTTCAACGGTGGTTTAACCAAACAAAACTCACGAAACTAACCAACTTTCCCTAAGGAACATAGGTAGAAATATGAAAATAAAAATTGGACCTCCCATACAAACCGCACGGTCAGCAAATGAAATTAATATGGGAAATCAATTTTTTTTTTCATATTTCGACCTATGTTCCTTGGAGAAAGTTGTTCAGTTTCATGGGTATTATCACTGGATTTCTGATGGTGAAACCTTATATTACCTGTTTGAACGCGGCTGCCAGGTAATAGGGACCAGAAAAAGGTAGTCAATCTAGATATTGTATGTTGTATCTATACTAATATTATAAAGCTGAAGAGTTTGTTTGTTTGAACGCGCTAATCTCAGGAACTACTGGTTCGAATTGAAAAATTATTTTTGTGTTGTATAGTCCATTTATCGAGGAAGGCTTAAAGTTATATAGCATCACGCTGCGACCAATAGGAGCGAAGAATCAGTGGAAAATGTTGAGAAAACGGGGAAAATTATTCATCTTTGAGGGCTTCCGTTGTTTGTTTGAACGCGCTGATCTCAGGAACTACTAAATCGAATAGAAAAAATATTTTGGTGTTAGATAGTCGATTTGTCGAGGAAAGCTTTAAGCTATATAACACGCTGTGACCAATAGGAGCGAAGCATCAGTGAAAAATGTTGCAAAAACGGGGAAAATTATTCATATTTGAGGGATTCCGTTGCGTTCGCTCCGTAAACGGATCAAGTTACCCAAAAAATAACTATGTATGAAAGAATTATTTCTCTTTAAATGATCTAAAAAAATGTCCACAACAGTATATGTCTATCTTTTAAGATTGACTCACTATAACCTTTTTTATGGTAATCAAATTTGGTCGAAATTAATGCATTATTGCGCCATCAGTTGACGCGGACGAAGTCGCGGCCCACGGGCAACAGCTAGAAGATTATAACTGGAGTTTGTTTTGTTTGTTTAACCTGCCGGTGAAATTATATTAGTTTTTTTTCATTTTTTAAATTTTATTTAATTATAGTCTTGACCATTTTTAAGGGGTTGCCTAATTAAATTATCTATGTTGAGAAACTTATTTCATTTGATAAAATATCACTTTCATCTGGTTAACACAACAGTGAAGGACGACCGTAGTTCGGATCTTAGACCATTACTTCCCACAACACACTTCTCATGAATCTTTGTATGCACATGGCGGAACCATTGTCCAACGAACTTTATCTCAATAGTCAATACCCCTCTCAATGTATTTGTGCTGTCACATATATTTATCTTGGAAATCCAAAACAAAGTGACTTTGCAATATTTTATCCATCTTACTAATAAAAATATTTACGCAATGGATAAGCTATACAATGTTTTGTCCTTGTCTGATGCGTTGGAAAAGTCCCATGACAGACAAGGACAATACATTTTATAGCAAAACCATTGTGTTAATATTTTTATTAGAGGTGTATATTTGTCCTTGACAGGGGGACAACCTAACCAAGAGCATGTCAGGACATGTCTAAGGAGGGTTCCGTAACTATAAACGCGTAATATGCTTTTTTTTAATTACTCCAAAAGTTACTGTCCGATTTGGTTCACAATAATTTTCCTAAAGAGTTTTTAGCATGATCTATTAGCATGAAAATTTGCAAGTTTCTATCTCCTATAGTTTAAAAATGCTAGGGGGGGGACCAACTTACAAACTACTTTGGAGGCCGATTACTCGAAAATGGTCAACTTTATAAAAAAGTAACGTAAGAAACCTTGCCTTTATTTTAAAAGACCTAATCTACGATATCCCACACGATGGGGTTAGAGATGAAAATTCCCCGGAAAGTTTCCTTTTCTAAGGAATACTTCCTGAAAACTTCCTGAAAATTTCCAAATTTGGAAGTTTTCAAAATATATGACTTTTAGAATATTTATGAATAATATTATATAATATAACTTACCAGGGATGATTGTACCTAAAATCTAAACAATTTACCTAAGGAAAAATTAAATAAAAATGTGTCTCTCCATACAAGAGTTACCCCCGACTCGTCACTCCTTCGATTCGTCACCAAAAATTTTGTCTTTACATCGACCCCCGACTCGTCACGACTAATAATGATAATAAATTACTATTCAGATTAGATCAGATCACTTGATTGACTTTAGTATGAAAAGTTGTAACTAGGTATATTTTGTTTTACGTCCTTTTTACGTCTGACAGTTTCATTGTCTGAACACACCCTCTAAGTTTATCGAATGATTTCAATTTCACCCTTAGAATATAGCTTTATATTATAATTTCAGTAAATAATTATTTATGTATATCATTTTAGTAAATAACATAATTTCATTATGAAGACAAATTTAACCAGATATACGAGTGAGTTCATGTAGTCAATAATTTTATTATAAACTGTTTTATTAACTACTAGCTGGTGCCCGCAACTTCGTTTGCATAGAATTAGTAAATGGAAACGAAACCCTTTTTACCCGTAACCCGACTACGGCGAAGGCAAAAGGAAGGATAATGATTTTGGCTGTCTATGTATATTATTTCCTGACTGCAGAAGGTGTTTGGTATCAAAATAAAGACCTTAAAGAGACCATTCCAAAAATCTAGAACACATAGGTATACTAAAATGGTCAAGTATGAGTCTGACTCAAAAAAAAAACATTCATACCCCCGTTCATCCCATTAGGGGTTGAATATCGAAATATTATGAAACGTGTGCTAATTATTTTCTTTAAGGACTACATTGACAAAGTTCCAAGCCTCATTCCAAAAACTTACCCATACAGAGTTTAGTACCCCTTTTTACCCCTAAAAACATTGAATTTTAGAAAATTTTGAATTAGTCTTAGTAAATCATGCCAAAGAGCAATATCACCAAATCCCAAACAGATCAGACCACAAACAAAAAAGTTACATACAAATGTTGAGAAGGGGTCTCAGGGGTCTTTTACCACTTTTGGGGGTGAATTTCGCAAAAATCCCTGCCAAAGGAAGCCATGGTCCAAATATTACGTTTCTATCTTCAGTAGTTTTGCCTCGACGTTGATGAAAAAAATTTCATTCATACCCTTTGGGGATTGAATATCGAAAAATCATGAAACACATGTTTATTTATTTTCTTTAAGACTACGCTTACAAAGTTTCAAGCTGAAACGCTTATTTAATATGTTTTCCCCATACAGAGTATAGTACCCCTTTTTAGCCCTTAAAAAATCGAACTTTAGAAAATATTGAATTATAGTTTTAGGTAATCATGTCAAAGAACAATCTTACGAAATTTCAAAGAGATCTGACCACAAACAAAAAAGTTACATATAAACGTTTATATACCTTTAGGGGATGAATTTCGCAAAATCCCTTCTTAGGGGATCTATACGTCACAAAAGGAAGCCACGGTCAAAATTTTACGTTTCTAGCTTCAATAGTTTTACCTCGGCGTTGATGAATCAGTCAGGCGTTGTTACTTTATATAATACTAGCTGGTACCCGCAACTTTGTTTGCGTGGAAATAGTAAATGGAAACGAAAACCTTTATACCCGACTACGGCGAAGTCAAAAGAAAGGATAATGATTTTGGCTGTCTGTGCATATTATTACCTGACTGCAGAAGGTGTTTGTTATCAAAATAAAGAGCTTGAAAGGACCATTCCAAAAACATACAACAGATGTATATAGAAAATGGTCAAGCATTGTTTGACTCTGAAAAAAAGACATTCATATCCCCGTTCATCTTTTTAGGGGTTGAATATCGAAAAATCATGAAACATGCGCTTTTTTTATGTTAGTTAGTTACTTCCAACCCGAAATGCTCATTTAATAAAAAAAATCCATACAAAGTTTAGTACCCCTTTTTACCCCTTAAGAGATCAAATTTTAGAAAATATTGAATTAGAGTTTTAGCAAATTATGCCAAAGGGCAACATCACGAAATTTCAAACAGATCTGACCATAAAAAAAGTTACATACAATTGTTTATCAACAATTGTATGTAACTTTTTTTATGGTATCCCAGTTTTTACCCCTTTAGGGGGTGAATTTCGCAAAATCCCTTCTTAACGGACCTATGCGTCTCAAAAGGAAGCTACGGTCCGATTACTACGTTTCTAGCTTCAGTAGTTTTGCCTCGGCGTTGATGAAAATAAAAGATATTCATACCCCCTTTCATCCTTTTAGGGGTTGAATATCGAAAAATAATTAAACACATGTTTATTAATTTCTTTCAGGACTCCATTTACAAAGTTCCAAGCCTAAACGCTCATTTAATATTTTTTCCCCATACAAAGTTTAGTACCCCTTTTTACCCCTTAAAAGATCGAATTTTCGAAAATATTTAATTAGAGTTTTAGTAAATCATGCCAAAGAACAACATCACGAAATTCCAAACAGATCTGATTACAAACAAAAAAGTTACATACAAACGTTGATACCCCTTTTTACCCCTTTAAGGGATGAATTCGCAAAATTCCTTCTGAGTGGACCTACACGTCACAAAAGGAAGCCACGGTCAAAAATTTACGTTTCTAGCTTCAGTAGTTTTGCTTCGGCGTTGATGAATCAGTCAGGCGTTGTTACTTTATACTCGTATAATAGAAGATAATAAGAAGATAAAGCGATAGTGTAGGTATTTAAAAATTGAAATCGCGTACTGAATCGCTGCGAGACATAGGCACGGTAGGTACACTGAACTATACGATCAATAAGTTAAATTTTAAATAAAAAGAAAACATAGACTTAATACGACCTTATAAAACATAACCAAATACCTACATGTTGGTGTCAATAGATGGCGTTAAGTCAAGGTTCGTGCTTATTGTGTTCAATTGAATCTAAACTATAAAAACTATCTAATATTAGTGTAATTTACATTTAAAACAACTATTTTTAATAGATAAATGATCAGTTTTGAAAACTTCCTCATGGGGAAATATTCAGGAAGTTTTCAAGTAAACTTCCTGAAACTTTCCCGAAAATTTCCAAAATTTCGGAAACTTTCCGGAATTTTCACCTCTAGACTCATGGGGTAGAGTGAAAAAATATTTTTCAACCCCACTTCACATGTATGGAGAGCCACCCCTAAAATATAAAATTATTATTTTTTTATGATCCCGAAACCGTGATCTATATACAATCTATAATTGCACCAAATTTCATCAATTTATATTCATAATTACAGGAGCTAGAGGCGCGGACAGACAGACAGACAGACAGACAGACAGACAGACAGACAGACAGACAGACAGACGGACAGAGCGAAACTATAAGGGTTCCTTAAGTATTACGGAACCCTAAAACCTTATGATGAATTGATTTTTCGTGTTCCTCGTTATATTACTGAAGTTTTGGCTATTATCTGAAAAATATTGTAAAGTATACCCAAACACAATTACAAAATTTTATCAACAAGGCCTATGTTTAAAAAGATCAAAGTTACGTATATATGAAAAAAAATCATAATGTTAAATAAGTCAAGTATGTTTTATGGTCAATTTAACACTGCGCGTTAAATAATAATTAATGTCAAGGCGCCGTATTATACATTATTCGTTTTTTCTCGTGATTATATTCGCGTTACATTAAAAGGCTAGCGGCCTCCGGGCACGACGTCCGTATTGTCGCGTATATAACGTAAACACTTTCATTGTCGCATTTGTAACGTAAATTACGTCACAACTTTGAGCCCTTGACTTCCAAATTGTACAAAGTTCCCGTAGTTTTGACCTTCGTCTGTGAGATTAAGAGTTGACCTTTTGATCCGATTACGGCGAAGCCAATAGAAAGGGTAATTTTTTTGGAAGTCTACGTTTGTATGTTTATTTCACCGTAGCCCGTAAACTACTGATCCGATTTTAATTACTGGGCGCCTAGACAAATTACCTTCGTTAAAATTCGGAAAGATCTGTCGTATCGACTTCTCTTTTGAGATCACGACATTTTGTGCCTAGCCAAACGCACACTGTTGTTCGAATCGCAACAACGAATTGCTCAAACGTTAGTTGTTTACGTAGACAGAGAAAGCCATAGACAAATTGATAGCTTCTGTCGCATTCACACAAGAAAAGAAGCGACTTATGCCGATGTTGTGTAAAGAAACGAGACAGACTGATTCGATCTTTTGTTTCGCCACGCGTGCCGGTTTTTTCAAGGTCTGCTAACTAGTTCGCTAAACAAACTTGACAGATGCTCAGTTGTTTTTATACCGTCTTTTTAAAAGTGGTGCTAAATTATATTACACGTGAACAAATTGTAGCAATTTTGTTTTAAAACAGTCAGTGCATAATATCCTAAAGATTATTGAAGAAAAAATGGGCCGTTGTAGTGTTTTAGGTTGTAAAAATGATAGTGAAAAGAAACTGCCAGACATATCTTTTCATTCGTAAGTAACACGTCTTTTTTAATATTTTAGCATTTAAATCATATGCCCGATTGCATTTAAATTAATGACAATTTATGTGAAGTAAATTGGTTATATATTTCGATTGTTAATTAACCAAAAACATCAAATAATATTATTCATAACCTATAAACAAAAATTGTCCAGTGTTGCCAGATTTTCAATGTTTATACTCCCACAATGACGGGTATCATTTTAACATATTATGTTTATCTTTGTGCTATAGTTTTCCGGAAAATGCTGATTTACGTCAGAAGTGGATTGAAGCCACAGGACGAACAAATTGGTCACCAAAAAAATCCTCAAAAATTTGTAGCAGCCATTTTGAGCTTCATGAGTTAATTAAGAAGAAAAAAATAACTCTTCTGTTTCCAAATGCTGTGCCATTACAGGTATAATAATTTTTTTTTATTATTAGTACTAAAATAATTTTAACCGACTTCCAAAAAAGGAGGCGGTTATACGTTCGGCTGTATATACTACGAACGTATAAGCAGAAGTTATTTTTATTTACTGATTTTCAAAATTCTTTTTTTGATGTAAAGGGTATAATCCCAAGCTAGTCCCATTTTCAAAAAAGTGGTGACCTGATGATGGGATCCATGAGGAATCGGGGGAGCTCCTCGAAATTTATATGGACACATATAGTGATTTCGACTTTTTCTGAAGTATTCCAAGCATATGCTACCAAAAAGTAAGATTTTGCTCCAAGGTATACCCTGGATCTAAAAGTACAGATCAGAACTCCTTACTCCTTATAGATACATGTTTGGGGATTATGGCGTTGTTTAAAGTACTGCAAGCATGTGCCACCGTGTCAATTAGAGAAATCATCATCATCATTACCACCATGACACCATACATCATAACATTTTGATGATATAAAAGGTACTTCTCATAGTATTTTACACCAACACGGAGATCTTTGAGCATTACTCTGCCGTATGGCCGCATTTGCAAAATTATTTTATTGTTGTATAGGGTATAATTCGAAATTGATCTTTGAGTCACTAATGTGGAAACTGATAAATGACATGACGTGAGTTCTATAAAATATTGTAGGATATTGTTTGGACTGGTACCGACTTCAAAATTAAGAAGATTGAGCAAAGAAATAGTTAAAATTTTAGCCAAATTTAAAAGGAAAATTATTTAGAAAATAAGTTTTATTTCATTTTTTTTGTGTATTTCACTTTGGAAGTCGGTTTAATTTTTTGTTTAAAAATTATTTGATTATTGATTGTTGTTCTTTTTTGACTCTTTGTCATAGTAGAATTTGTAACAATAAATTTCAGATTAAAAATCCAGACATTAGAGATGACATTGTTGGTGTGATTCCGTCAAAAGCTGATCAAGAGCATACTATCGAGATTGATTCAGATCCATCAATGAATATTAAAGAAAATGAAGATATCGAGCCTGATGCGAAACTACCCTCATCATCGGTTCGGCTATCAGCCAATGTCAATCAACCAACCGTGGTAATATTACATTAAATTAAATATATGCTACTACTCTCTTTATACGTGCGCGCGTGTTCGTTACTTGTTTATGCTTGTGATGTAAGCGTCAAGATTGCATACATATATTATGTCCATCAGTGGATACCTTTATTAGTTAAATAGTATGAATGATACATACTCATTACCTGTAATTAACTGTTAGTGTTCTGAATAAAAAATATTAACAATTATCACATATAACTTATAAAACTTATTTTACTTTTAGGACTACACACCTCGAACATTGAAAAGGAAATGGAAAAAGTCTGAAGAACAAGCAACAGAAAGACTAAAAAAATTAAAAGCTCTACGTGAAAAAAGTCGTCGTTTAAGTAAAAAAGTGGCTAATTTAGAAAAGATGATTTCAGAGCTAAAAGCGAAGTCTCTGATTAGTGAAGAAGACGGCGATTTATTAGAGTCAATTGATCAAACAAACAGAGACTTTCTGAAGAAGTTTTTAAATCCGTCTGGTAGTAGTAGAAAATATTCCCCAGCACTACGGAAATTTGCAATTTCCCCAGCACTACGGAAATTTCTCTGTCTACGATTAAACGAGTTTGGACTTGTCTCAAAATGTACTTAAGTACCCCTGCAAATTCTGTAATCTTTATATCTCTATCCCTCTGCAACATGATTAGTTCGAATTAACGCGTCGTTTTGTTACGTAACGATGATTTTTTTTCCTTCGAATTACCAAGTGCAGTGCATGGTTTTAGTTTGTAATGATTTTATCTTAAAAATTAAATTATTAAGAAATTTCACTATTGTTTTTATTTTATCTTGTGTTTTTTTTTTTTTTATGAAATATGGGGGCAAACGAGCAAACGGGTCACCTGATGGAAAGCAACTTCCGTCGCCCATGGACACTCGCAGCATCAGAAGAGCTGCAAGTGCGTTGCCGGCCTTTTAAGAGGGAATAGGGTAATAGGGGAGGGTAGGGAAGGGAATAGGGTAGGGGATTGGGCCTCCGGTAAACTCACTCACTCGGCGAAACACAGCGCAAACGCTGTTTCACGCCGGTTTTCTGTGAGCCCGTGGTATTTCTCCGGTCGAGCCGGCCCATTCGTGCCGAAGCATGGCTCTACCACGTAAAAAACCTAAATCTGTTAATGTTATGATGTCCTGTGTCACCTGTGTCACCTAAATCTGTTAATGTTATGATGTATGTAATGCTGGTGCCCTTTTTTGCTAAAATATATTCAGTAATCTTTTCGAAAGACATTGACTAGGCACTGTATTATGAATTAATGTATAAAATAATTTTAAAACAATATTTAATTACTTAAAAATATTTAGAAATGCCTATAAACCTAGGAAATGTATACATTGCCTAAATTTCAAACATTGTAAACTGTAAAACATACATATTACACAAATGTACACAAAAGATTTCTTTGGGGAGTTTTTTGCTTGTCTGGTAACCCGAAATCTTGATATGTACTCTATACCTGTCCCTTTTACCGGCACGCTTACCAGAGGTCTATAGCTTTCTCTGTCTACGGTTGTTTATGATTTCAAGAATTTAGCCACGAAGTATAGATAACAAGGAGTCCGAACGTAATGTTAAAATAATGGTCTCAATTACGGGGACAGATTTTTGCCGGTAGAGCGCGTGACGGTCCGACATGCACTCGTTTGAAATTACGCGGGAAGTTTAAAGTAGCTATTGACAGCTCTGGAAAGATTGAAATCTTATTATATAAAAGTTTTAGGAAATTCTTAGAAACTGTTCTCGAAAAATAGATACCGTAGAACACGGTAATTGCCTAACGGTAATTTAAAAATAATTGTAATAAATAATAGTATTGGCAACACTCGGTATAATACTATTGGCAACACTCGGTACTCGTCGGTCTCGCACGCCTAGCGGCAGAAAAGAGAACTAAGATCTGGTCCTATTATTGTGTACATAATTATTATTAAAAAGCCTATACCGTTCGGACTCCTGGTATCTATGCTTCATGAATTTAGCCGTCAGTTGTGAAGTTGTCAAATGTCATATATTTTTTTTTTAAATTATTGATGGCGTTACGGCATAAAACTATTTGTCAGTGTCAAGTTAAAAAGGCAGACAACTAGATTTAATGTAGGTACCTATATGATTTCAACACCGTATTATTTTCAAGTCTAATGTCTAGTCAAAGTTCAAAATACAAATAGTCAGTGCAAGTCAGTCGATTCAGTAAAACGGTACCTAGAAGTTTTATTGAAAATTCCTGGAGTGTTTTGTATAAAATGGAATCAAATTTCAAGTGTAGAAATTTACAAAAAGAATAAAGTAGGTACTTATTTAACAAGGCCGATTATTACGGTTGTGAGGCTGGAACATGAAGCATAGATACCAGGAGTCCGAACGGTATAGGCTTTTTAATAATAATTATGTACACAATAAGGCTGGGACTATATGCAACGGAATCCGGTAGGCCGTAGAGAATTATGAGCACTGAAAATAGAACTCTGCACTAATACAATAGAGTTGAAAATCGAACATCCGAGTGTCGAGTCAAATGTCAATGTCATATATGACAGCTCGACACTCCAAACTTCCATTATCAACTCTATTGTGTTAGTGCAGAGTTCTATTTTCAGTGCTCATAATTCTCTACGGCCTACCGGATTCCGTTGCATATAGTCCCAGCCTAATAGGACCAGATCTTAGTTCTCTTTTCTGCCGCTAGGCGTGCGAGACCGACGAGTACCAAGTGTTGCCAATACTATTATACCGAGTGTTGCCAATACTATTATTTATTACAATTATTTTTAAATTACCGTTAGGCAATTACCGTGTTCTACGGTATCTATTTTTCGAGAACAGTTTCTAAGAATTTCCTAAAACTTTTATATAATAAGATTTCAATCTTTCCAGAGCTGTCAATAGCAACTTTAAACTTCCCGCGTAATTTCAAACGAGTGCATGTCGAACCGTCGCGCGCTCTACCGGCAAAAATCTGTCCCCGTAATTGAGACCATTATTTTAACATTACGTTCGGACTCCTTGTTATCTATACTTCGTGGGCTGGAACTTCAATATGCACCGAAATCCGAAACACCGGGAAAAATTCAGAGGATTATAAATTAGACACACAATTGGATAACTGTTTATCTATTGTATGACTCCAGAGTTCTATTTTGAATAATTATATTATATAATACATTATTTAATTAATTATCTTCTAGTTTTCATTGATAATACAGATTATATACAGATTTCTTTCCAAATGGTCATAGGACACACATTATAAACAGATTTTAAGAGATTACACTAAAGGCCATACTCACGGTGCGTCTAGCAAATCCAGCACCGGTACTATTATGAATTTTAATATTAACCGGTGTTCAGCATAAAATATGTGTACAGTCTGACAAGGATCTTTTGGCACGTGGACAAAATCAGAACTAACATCGTCGTCTTGTAAAATGTCACTTTTAGTATTATATTGTATTGTTTTGTAGTTGCGACACTTACCTTTTGGCACGTGGATAAAATCAGTAATAACATCGCCGTCTTGTAAAATTTCACTTTTAGTAATAAGTATTGTTCTTATTTGCGACACTCACGCCCCCATCCAAGTGCCAAAAGATCCTTGTCCGACTGTAATGGCGTACTATTCCATTGTCTTGCGAATGATACCATCTAATAAAAAAGAAAGAAAAGGTTTTAATGTAAACTGCATTTTTATTTAGTATTAAATGACTATTACTAACTGTTTTAATTAGAATATGATATAGTTATAAACATTTGTTAAAATAATAATAAAGTACACTCGTTTTATCTAAGATTTTTCAAGTTACTTTTTAAAAATACCAACATTTTTCTGGTTGGCAACATGCAAGAACGAGACACACGGCCTCCCTTATGGCTATCTCGCTCGGCTCGGATTTGCCTCTATGATACGTGCATTGTGAAATACACTCTATTACCAAAGCAATACAGTTCTTTTTAGCAATTACAAAATACGGAGTCTTCTATCCTTAGGACTATATCCATGTCCTGGTAACACTTTAAACTGGCCAGAAGAAGAAGAAGAAGAAGATGATGTACAATAATTTTTGTTTGTTAACAAAATAACAATTTACCTAACTTAGGCCTTTACATCCGATGATGGATGATTTATACAGTATTCTCCGAGCGAAGTAACCACTCTTGAAATACTGTAGTGCCTGGGACAGTTGGTTTTTAAATATCGTATGATTGCCCAAGCGCATACGGCATTCTCACAACATAGCCACCCTAGTCCAGAGGAATGACTAGTCAATACGTCTGGGGCCAACTATGTGCGGGTTTCCTCACGATGTTTTATGATGTGATGTGTAAATATTATCATTACCTTATATATAAGTAAAATGCGTTTTAAATCTTTATAATTTGTAGGAATTGTAGGTATACAATAATGTTGTTTATTAATGCAGTTTATTCATAGTGAGCAGTGGCATAGGGTTCCTATAACTCCATTCCTATCGGCTTCCCTTGTCACATACCTTTTGCAAACCTTCATAGAAATCCCTACCTATGATACAGGTTCCGGCTTCCCTTTGAAGGAGAAGCAGCCTTCGCCACTGATAGTGAGAAGTGATATAAATCATAATGTAATTATTAATGTATCAAAACCGCTACCAACCTAAGTTAATTTGTATTCATTCTGTGACAGGCTCTAACTAGTTTGTGTAAATAATAATTATTATTAGCTGTGTTGATTTTTAAATTGTATAATGTTATTATTGGTTATGTGACTTCAAGATTATTTAAAGAAATCTGCATTATGTAATTCCTTTGCAAGAAATAAAAATATTTTTACATTTTAAGTTTATTTTCTTACTAAAACCATGTAAAACTTACTTAAAAAAGTAAAATAAAATGTAGATACTCTTGTATTGTTATTATTTAATCAATCCTAATACGGACACTTGATACGGCACAACAACTTTATTAGAGGAATAATTGAAGGGATGGTAGTAGAAAACATGGAAGGCCGAGAAGAACTTTTATGGACAGGTGTAGGCGAATGTGATGGTCGTGTCGTATCAGGAGGTCAAGAGAAGGGCGGAGTGTAGAGAGGAATGGAGAAAGCATCACTGACAAGAGCAAAGCTCTTAAATTAGAATGAATGAATAATTCTAGCAAGACAATGCTTATAACAAATTCAAAGTGCTATGGCCGCATTGTAATATTTTGTCTACAATATGTGGTAAGTGTTAGGTTTACTTATTTATTGCAATAGTACCCTGTACAGTCAAGGTACTTTAATAACACTTCCTTTAACGTTATAGTTCTGTAAAATTGTAAAGACTTTCAATTATTTAGTCACAAATATACTATAGAGATTAAATATTAAGTATTTAATTGGTTAACACTACTTGACTGTTTATAATAGGTGTAGGTATAATAGCATAGATATATAATATTAAATTTGTAATAATTAATCAAAGTATAATAGCAAATATTTCAAAACTTTTATGAGGTGTTTGTGTCCTTCTAACCCATTTATAAGACGAAGGTGTTGAGCATCGATGACAATAAAATATCATTACATTGAAAAACTTATAAATTTTAACAACTAAATACAAATCTTTATTTCTAAGGAAGTTTCAGAGAAACTTGCTTAATTATGAACTCCATTTGTTACCTACTATAATTTAGGTACCTACTATACACCTAAAGATTGCTTTCAGCTGATATAGTAGCGTGTAAAGATTAAAAACTGCAAGTAAGCTACAAATTAAGAAATTTATATTTTAACAAAGTGTTGAATTATACTTGAATACAATGAATTACATATTAGGTATTGACAATAATTGTGATTTATTGAATACTTTAGATTGAATTCTTTTGACTTTATGCAATATAGACTACTAGCAGAAGGTGTTGTATAGACCCTTTAGGCAACTTTAGGCAAATCATTATTATTTACAAATAACAGCTGATCAATAAAAATCCGCCATATTGTTCGTTGAGGCGATAAAGGTAGCCCCCTGGGTATCTTTATCGTTAGGTCGATAAAGATAAAGATCACGATCTACTAAATGTCACTTACGGCCGCTTGTCTAGGCATTGTATGGAGAAACACGTTAGAGCAATTCGTTAAAATGAGTGCATCGTTAGCGTATTCGTTCAAAGTGGCTGCTTGGCTACCAATTTTTTTAACGATACGACTGAATATGTCATTTAACGCACGCTTATGTCAATCCCATACATTTTTTATTCACGAAGTTCGCCGTCGATATTATTTAATGCATCTTGTCTAGCCCTCCTGAGGTGTCAATAAATTCGCATTAATAGCTCGGGTGACATAATAATTATGTTTTATCATTTACGTTATAGTTTTCTTTAATCTACACTAACTAATATAATATTATAAAGAGGAACGATTTGTATTTTTGTGTGTGTATGTTTGTAATGAATAAACTCAAAAACTACCGTGCCGCTTTTAAAAATTCTTTCCTCATTAAAAAGTACATTTACCCTGAGTAACATAGGCTATATTTATTGATAGAAAAGATTAGGGATCCTTACTAAAACTTTAGTAACGTAACCCAAGGTGTAAAAAATGTCATAAAACATTTTTCGTCGCATGCGCTGCGGAAACTATTGACGATAGAACAAAATTATATTGTACAATATTAAAGAACTCTATACATCCATCCATTCTCACAAACTTTCACGGTTATAATATAAGTAGGATGGATGGATGGATATTTGTTATTCTTTCACGCAAAAATTATTGAACTGATTCTGATGAAAAGATGTACAGTATATGTAAATATAGCTACATAATATAGTAACCGTTTCCTATTCTTTATTTTGTTTAATTTCACTTCGTTTTCATGTACATTTTAATTAACTTCGTCGAGGAGAGCAACACAAAGTAAAATAAAACATGGCGGATCAGATCAGAATTAACATAAGAATTGCATTTTGTCAATGACATGACTTTTGACAAAGAAAGACGTATGACATTCAAGACGACGTCTCTTCGTAAAACTGTCTACTACGTCAAAAGTGAAGTCAAAACAACTATCATGGCCGCCCTAAAAATAGTGTTCTCGCAATAAAAAACTCTTCAAATAATCATTTTTGTACGCATGTACCCTTCTTCAAATTAATTTTTTCGTATTTTTATGGAATTTCCATATTTTTTTCCTATTTACCTATGTAGTGTACATAGAACTGGCCCAAAGTCAAACATCTCTTTTGGTATGGTGAGAGAATGAGCTCTGGATTAAAACAGGCTACTTTTTATTCCGAAATAGTACAATGTTCCTGTAGAATACTGTATTTACGCGGGCGGAGCCGTGGGCAACAGCAAGTAAATTATTCGGAAAAGAATTTGATAATGATTTTCGTGATTGTAGCAATATAAATATATTTTTAACACGCTTATATTAACTTCGCTTGTTTGTTTGCTTGTATGTAATTCTCTCTTGCGCGCTTCGGCTCTGGTAGCTTTAAAACACGCTTTTAAAGAATATCGAACTAAAAAGTTGAAAATAATTTTAATTTTTTTAAAAATAAACCTAAAACAGTAGTATATTTTTTAAAACTATATTTATTATATTATGTCATTCAGATACTTTTGTATTTCGTTACGTTTAACGTAATTAAATACAAAACTTAAGACTTTGCGATAGAAAAGTATTTGATTTTTACATTGCCAAAGGTAACGGTTTCACGAATTGTACGCACCAGTACAAAAGACATCAACGCGTTGCACCTTTATTGTTTACCTGTTTTTTACCTTAATTTATAATTCTAACACGAATAGTATGTTACTTTTACTAAAATGTCAAATAAAACATGCAATGTTAATGAAATTATGAAAAGTAATAATTTTATTAACTTTAATTATATTAACGTCGAATAAATTATTAGCAACTACTTTTTTATATGTAGGTATTTAGATACTTATTCAATATGAGTATCGTTGTTTATTATAATATTACCTGGGTAACCAAGCTTTGATTGAAGTTCTGATAAATTGAAAAAAATAATAATGAAGAATCACATAAATATTTATAAAAATATTCCGAACTTTCGAACAAAGCAAAGATTGTATTTACAAACGCATACCAAAATGCCAATCGGACTGAAAAAATACAGGTGAGTTGCACGAAAAAAAAACGAACAAAGAAAAACACATATAGCTTAAAATGCGCAGACTCCCAGGGATAAGACCTAACTAAATCGATTTTTTTCTTCCCTAAAACTACCCACATAATAAACATGGTAATGTACAAGATTGTCTCGTTCAAATATTGTGTAGCGGAATGCTTGCTGTATAGTGTGCAATGTGTAGGACGTCTCACCAGCACGCCCATGTTGGGCACGACGATGGTGGCGTTGAGATCGACGGTGTTGTCGGCGGGCAGGAACACGAGCCGCCGGTCCGCGTAGTATGTCAACGTGTCGTTGTCGTTGAAGTGGATGTTGGAGTGCGTCAACTTTTCTCTGAAACAAGCACGACTGGGTTAGGCTACCTAAACTTATTTTTTTTATCTCGTTGGTAAGCCGGAGAGGTTCCCGTCCTCTCCCGGAGCTCCGTTAGACAGAAGGCAGGAGGTTAGCAATTCGCAAAGCGACGCCTCCGCACTCCTATCCGAACGACGCCGTGCTGGCGTAGGATGGATCGTTCTCTCTGTCCCGCTCCACGGCCTCTTTCTGCGGAATGATGAACTACGGCTACCTCAACTTATTTTTTTTATCTCGCAATCTCGCAGGGGAAAGGCTTTATGCCCGTCCCAGAATGTGTAGTCCTGGGGGTCATGTTGGACTCTGGACAGCCAGTTTATAAATTAAAACCAACTGTGGATTGCCCTCAGCCGCTATGAAGGGGATGTGTTAGACAGATCCGGGACACTCCACTTCATAGCGGTCTCAGCGCCGAGGCTTCAGGTTGTTGGAGCGCCCCCTATTTTAGTTGGAAGTCCGCGGTCCCTCGTGAGGTAAACCCGTCGGTCGTGGGGGATTATCCTGTATTAGACAGATCCTTGACACACCCCTACAGAGCGGCTGATGATAACCGCAGGTTGATGGCAACCCGTAGGTGGTTTTTGTGGGAAACGTACCGGTGACAGTGCCGGGACCAATAAAACCATGTTGCATACTCACAGGTACACGATGGGACCTATCTCGTGCACGTCGAGCTTGGGGTCCAGGCCGGCCAGGAACCGCTCGTGGTTGGTCACGTTGAACACGTGTACGCGCATCTTCACCTTGTCCGGCGGATCCGCCCACCAGTCGAACGGCGGGAGACCTAAACCAAAAATGTCATCAGCCAGGTATCTAATAAAATATGCGTTAGCATTTCAGATTTTATGGCTATTTTATTGCTTGTCAATAAGCTCTTAAAGTAAAGAGTTTTGTGGCATTCCGTGGCCGGCATCCCAATTCTTTGATCTGTTCGTGGCCAACCGCAATTGCTATCCACCAGGCATTAGGCTGATATATCTGAGCCTTTATCCAAGTTGCCCTCGCTAATGACGATGATGATGTTCGAAAACAAAAATGTATGGGATATTTAACATAAACTAAAAAAAATGCTTAGTGACAAACTTTGATCTGTTACATGCGTATGTCAAACCCCTTTTCTTTTCTTTTTTTTCCGGGGGGGAAAATGCATTACGCATACCACCCAGGCGCAGGGGGCACCCGAGTTCGTGATGTGGGACTCCCGTATAGGCTAATGGGACCCACGGTATACCCACTAAAAACCACCCCGAGTCTCCCCCCGAGTCTGCTACTAGGAGGCCACGGATACCAGCCTCCACAACCGGTACCCGGATCAGATCAGACAGATTTGGCCTATGGTTCTGCCACCGACCACATCTCGGCCGCAGAGGATAGGGCAAGCGGCGCACCGTAATACCAACTTGCCTCTTCCTCTGCGGCCCCACCAATGCCGTTAACATACGGAACGGCCCCGCCAGCTCGCAGGGGGTAGGGAGAATGGTACAGCACCACCACGCCTGGCCCCTGCGTTCCCTTCACGGCCGCAGAAGATAGGGAGTACAGCGCACCGTAATACCGGCACTCCTCTTCTTCTGCGGTCCCACCTCCAAGCGCGTCCGCAGCGGACTCCTCCAGCCCGCTGGGAGCGCCCTCCTCGGGCCAGCCGGTGGCAAACAAGCCGGCCCTGGTTGCCTCTTCGCTTCACCGTGGGTGTCCAGTCCACGGTTACTAAGCCTCACCGCCACGACAAGGCGTGCAACCATCGGGGGGTATGTCAAACCCCTAAAGTAGCCAGTACCCAATTGCCTATGTTGGCCCACTGCACGCCGTCACCATTGTGCACAGGGAGTAATGGTGCATATTGGCGGACAATTGCCCATCGTGGCGCGCAATCGGAAAGTTGTCGGTTTTTTGGCACACATCAAAGGTATCGTGGCGTAGCTTGGCCAGTGGTGAGTGATGACTAGTGTTCACACAGTGGCTCATTGTTTAGTTCGATTAGTGATATTTTTGCAAAATATATTCGAAATCACTAGATGACATACGAATCCACCATCGCCTTTTGAGCCATTTTTTTATAACTTTGTGGCGTGTCTTGCCAATGCATGCATTCCAATGCACTAATGTATGTCTCATTGCTGTCCGGCGAAACAATCACGATGGACGTGGAAGCAGTTACGGCCTAACATAAGCCATCGTGTTACGTGTATGCCAATACACGATGGCTTATGTTGGGCCGTATGTTGTACTTTATATTTTTGTATTCGAACTTCGTCGTCGTAATTAGTGATATAACTTGACTTAAGCCTCATTCAATCGCCACTACTAGTGAAACTTCACTCCACTTAAACGAAGTATCCGTCTTTAAATAAATACCGAAGTAGCTTACTGTTGAGACTCTTTATCCACGAAAACTAATAACCAACATTACAAAAATTCCCAAAACTATTACCTGGTCTCATGTTCAGTTTTTCCCACAGCAAAAAGTCCAGCGGTGGGAATATCAAAGCGAGCACCGACGTTATAATAAGGAGTGTCACTGACACTGTCTTTGTTATAGATCCTGTAACAAAACATAATATATACGTTAAATATTATACATCAATCTCAGTAATACATTTTAAGTAACAGTAAAAATGTTGTTATCAAGTCTGGTAAGGGCAATGCCGGCTAATGACCTGATTGTTTGACAAGAAATATGATCCAATATGCGTCTGATGGGCATGTATCATGGACGTGCACCTGATTTGTCACATGTCGTGTCGGTCATCCACGTCGGCTTACGAGAGCAATGGAAGAGAGAGTGTGCATATAATGTGCATACACTTGAGCACTATAACATTAATCCTGCGTAGCTGGACTCTATCAAACCAACCACCATCACCGAAATTGGTGTGGGGAGCTATTACTTTTAAAATTTTTAAACAAAAAATTAATTCGACTTTCAAAGTAAAAACACACTTAAAAGTATTTTATTAAAATATTAAAAAATTATTAAAAGTAAAATTTTATCTATTTCTCTCAAACTTCTTAATTTTCGAGTCGGTACCAGCCCAAACAGTATCCTACAATATTTTATAGAACTCCCGGTCTAATTTGCTGGTACCGACTTTAAAATTAAGAAGATTGAGTAGATAAATAGTTAAAATTTTAGCCGAATTTAAAAGGGGAATTATTTAGAAAATAAGTTTTATTTTATACTTTAATTTGTGTATTTTTACTTTGGAAGTCGGTTTAATTTTTGGTTTAAAAATAATAATTTCACCCTTTTTAGTGATGTATTTTGTTAAATTATTATTAATACATCTTAAGAACGTCTAAAAAACGACCGAATGTATAATTATTATTGAATATGCATCAAGCTTCCATTAAGTATTGTAAATAAGATGATGATGATTACTGTAAGTCACAAAGTGGCATATGCTTGTAGGCTGTAGCTCTTCAAACAATGCCGAGTTCCGTTCAGTGCTTTTGGATCCAGGGTATACGTACCTTGGAGCAAAATCTTACTTTTTGGTAGCATATGCTTGTATTACTTCAGACAAAAAGTTTAAATCACCATACGTGTCCATATAAATTTCGAGGAGTTCCCTCGATTCCTCATGGATCCCATAATCAGGTCACTTTGATATCAAAAGGATCAAGTTAGAGTTACACCGTATCGTATACATCAAATAAAGAATTTTGAAAATCAGAAGGAGGCGTGTTCTGTCACCAATGTGGTAATATGTGGCAAGCCCCAGAGGGAGATCTCCGACCGAGCGAGATGGTATGCCCGGTCAGGCCGAAGCCCACTTGTAGTCATTTCAGCTGTCGTATATATACTTTCCGAGCTCAGAAACTTCGATAGCGCGATTCAGGACTGTGCGCTGATTGGTCCGCCACAAGTCTAGTCACTGGTACATCAAGCTTATGCTTATTTCGAGTATTTCTATTGTGGTTGTCACTTTTCTTTTTGAATTGGCTTAATTTTTTTTAACATATAATATATTTGAAAGAACATATTGAGAAGCTACAGTTAAGATTCCAGTTTCTTTAAACTTCTCTCTTAATTAAGTATTGGGGGCCAGCTTGTAGATTGTCCGAACAGCTCGCTTCTGCAGCACAAATATAGTATTTATATCTGCAGCATTTCCCCACAGTATAATTCCATAGGACATTATACTCTGGAAGTAACTAAAATATACAAGCCTTGCTGTGTTTTCGTCTGTAAATTGTCTTATCTTATTTACTGCATATGCTGCTGAACTGAGTCTGTCGGCCAACCCAGCAATATGAAGGCCTCACTGAAGTTTTGCGTCTAATGTTATACCTAAAAAGATAGCTGTATCTACTAGTTCCATACCTTTCCCATTCAATAGTATATTAGTGGTGGGTCGTAGACGCTTTTTCGATCAACGAAACGAGACCGTTTATCGTTCATCGTAAACTAGTTGAAAAAACAGTTTTTTTTTTCGACTAGTTTACGTGTTCGACGAATACTGAACTGAGCAATAAACTATGACAAACAAAGTAGTTTTGTTGAATGAACGACTTTCAGCATTAACTGTTTTGACAAACTTGTTGTCGTTTGCTGATCGACGCGACTAGTGATGACGACGAACGACGAGACGGTTTAATCTGTGAGCGGTGGAAATGTACTTCCCTTCATACTTTTTCCAGGCTTAGGACTGGCAGGCAGGCAGGTTCATTAGTGAAATTTTACATTTACTTAATTAATTTAAAATTATATAGACTAGAGCACGTCGTCGGTTGTAAAGAACAGAGATAGACGTATTGCTCGTGCAGAGTCGTCGTGCCCCGCGCCCGTCCGTCGATCGTGTCGTCTCGTCGCGACGAACGGTCTCTGTCGCACGCACTGTTCCGGCATATGGCAACCGTTCACGCATAGACTAGTTTATCAATAGGCGATAAACTAGTTTACCCGTTCATGACAAATAAACAGTTTAATAAAACAGTTCGTTCATTCAACGCCCATCCCAACGTATATTGGTTTCAGTTTGCCTTACATTCGGAAACGTGAACTTTACACATTTACTTTTCTTGCTATTTAACAAAAGATTATTAACACTAAACCAGTGTACTATTTTTGAGAGAGCATTATTTACTTCGTCATAGCCTGAGTTTTGGCAATTAATATTAAAAGTAAGTGATGTCATCAGCAAATAAGATTATCCCGTTTTTTTCCATTAATAAGGTATGGTAGGTCATATAATATATATACCAGAAAAAGAAAGGGTCCTAAAATGGATCCTTGTGGAACCCCCATCTCAATTTTGGTACCTGTGGATCTTTTTCTATTTATCTCAACCCTTTGAGTCCTATTTGATAAATAAGATTTTAATAGGACGAGTGCTGGTCCCCTTACTCCATAGTGGATACGAAATACATATATTATACCTACAGCCGAACGTATAACCGCCTCCTTTTTTTTGGTAGTCGGTTAAAAAGGGTGATCGATAGCAAAGCTTAAGGTTATTTTTTTGGCTCTAACATGGGTCAAATACATGCGTCACACATTTCAAATAGAATATAATACTATTTGAAATGTGTGACGCATGTATTTGACCCAATGACACAATGGTGGTGCGTTCGTTCCATTCATCTTATTGATTTGGAACTGAATTTTGCATAGAAACAATAGATTATTAGAAGTTAGAATAAAATCTATTACAAGAGAGTCATATGTCGATGCACATAACATATTACAAGTGTTACCATATTAAGCTATGTGATAAAATCACTGAACAGATTGCGCTCAAATTTTGCACGAGCGTATCCGCTAAGAAATGACTTTCCTGCAACCAAAGGATATACTACTGACGTCCTTAATTATATCGTACATGTCTTACGAGTTACGTACGGTACACCGAATTTAACGCGATAAAAGCTGCGGAAAAGGCTTGTGTAATATTTTCTGCTTCCCGTTTAAAAATCCTTGGCTTATGCATTGTTATAAAAAACTTAGTGTTGCATAAGCACTTAGGTTTATTTTGAATTCTTTGCTTGTTCTTGACCAGGCAAAGGTAGACGGTAATTAAATATGTGGTTATTTTGATGTTCATCAAATCATTACCTCTTACTTATTAATTATGATTTTATCGTTATGACCCTTAATTGCATTTTATATAATGGTCGAGTACAAACTACTAACGTAAACTGGGAGTGTCTATTTTTGATTGTATTTGACATTTGGTCTGAAGCAGTAGCGGTGGCCGGTGAGTTTCACAGACGAAAGCTTTGTTTTCTCGGTCTGGAATCATACTTTATTATGTAGTTGGTTAAGACTCAAGGGTCAGGATGATGATATGCATGTAGGTATAGTTTGATCTCTATAAAGGTTCTTTAACCTCTTAGATGAAAAAAATGTAAACGTTGAAAAAATCTCAGATTATGGACTATAGCGAAAAAAATACAGATTGACAAACGTTAACGTGTAACAAAATTGTACATCTACGATCTATCAAACGCACGGTAATGCCAAATATTATAATTCTAGTAAAAATGAACTAAATGTTTTGCTTCCCATATTAAATGGGTATGATGATGATTATAAAGCGAAAATATTTGTTTGTTTATTTATTTGTTCACATTGAATAGGCTCCGAAACAAGTACACCGATTTTGACAAAGTTCACAGAGAGACCACATAGGAAAATTTTTATCGCAAAAAAATTTCGGGTCTTCCTTGGTAACCAGCTGATGCCCTCAACTTCGTTTGCGTAGAACTAACAGAAACTGAACCCTAAGATAAAGTAGTCTATGTTACACCTCATAACCCGAAAGGCCCGTGAAAATCGGTCCAGCTGTTTCATTAGCCGGAACAAACGGACAGACAGAGAGATAATAAAAAAAGAAAAAAAAATTTTATAGTTAAGTGCTGTACGAGTATATAGTTATTATGCATTCTGTGAAAAGCTGTTAATTTAAAATAAACTAGTAAGTTACAACGGTATTCTAAGATTGGTGTTTATAATGCGTGTCGCGATTTCTGTGCCGAGCGCGACTCGTCAGCAGTCAGCTGATGCCCGTCACGTCACATTATATGGCGGCGTTAATCAAGCCGTTGCGTAATGTATAATAACGCACTGAATAATTTATTATTATATTCGGTTATCCTCGTCTTTGTTGTGATTGATTTGTTTAATTGTTTATGATGTTATCAGGGTGCAGCGGGTTACTATCATTTGAAAAGTCGCAAGCTAAGCCAGTATGCGCCGAGTCCTATTTGACGTTATTTATTTTGCATTGGTCATTATAAGTCTACTAAATTTTCCCCGTGACTTCAAGCGCTAATGAAGGAATCCTGCCGGAACCGTACATTTTGCCGCGATAAAAAGTAGTCTATGTGACATGTCCTTGCCCGTGATCTACTCTATATCTATGCCAAATTTCATCAAAATCGGTCCAACAATTTCGGAGCCTATTCAATGCAAACAAACAAACAAACTTTTTCTTTTGTATAATAGTAGTAAGCATAGCCGTTGTATACTCCGTTGTCCAGTGGTTTAAGCTTGGCTCTCGACTCGGAGGTCGTGGGTTCGATTCCCGTATTAGAACAAAAAAAAAAAATGTTGTATTCAAGTTTGGTTAGGACAATACAGACTGATCACCTGATTGACAAGAAAGATAATCCATGCGTCGGATGGGCAAGTAAAAAGTGGCACCTGCGCCTGAAATCTTGCCAGTCGTGTTGGTTATCCGACCCACTGGATTGCACACCCACTGAATCTCGTAGAGTAAAAGAAGAGAGAGCGCTCTTGTGTGCCCACACTTATAGTGCCCAACTGTGTGCGCGTACTGCTGGGCACTATAAAATAACTCCTGCATAGCTGGCCTGGTTTCAATGAAATCGGCCACCGTCACCGAAATGGGGGTGTGGGGAGCTATAATTAGACTAGCGTGCAGTGGCGAAGGTTTAAGCTTGGCTCTCGACTCGGAGGTCGTGGGTTCGATTCCCGTATTAGAACAAAAAAAAATGTTGTATTCAAGTTTGGTTAGGACAATACAGACTGATCACCTGATTGACAAGAAAGATAATCCATGCGTCGGATGGGCAAGTAAAAAGTGGGACCTGCGCCTGAAATCTCGCCAGTCGTGTTGGTTATCCGACCCACTGGATTGCACACCCACTGAATCTCGTAGAGTAAAAGAAGAGAGAGCGCTCTTGTGTGCGCACACTTATAGTGCCCAACTGTGTGCGCGTACTGCTGGGCACTATAAAATAACTCCTGCATAGCTGGCCTGGTTTCAATGAAATCGGCCACCGTCACCGAAATGGGGGTGTGGGGAGCTATAATTAGACTAGCGTGCAGTGGCGAAGGTTTAAGCTTGGCTCTCGACTCGGAGGTCGTGGGTTCGATTCCCGTATTAGAACAAAAAAAAATGTTGTATTCAAGTTTGGTTAGGACAATACAGACTGATCACCTGATTGACAAGAAAGATAATCCATGCGTCGGATGGGCAAGTAAAAAGTGGGACCTGCGCCTGAAATCTCGCCAGTCGTGTTGGTTATCCGACCCACTGGATTGCACACCCACTGAATCTCGTAGAGTAAAAGAAGAGAGAGCGCTCTTGTGTGCGCACACTAATAGTGCCCAACTGTGTGCGCGTACTGCTGGGCACTATAAAATAACTCCTGCATAGCTGGCCTGGTTTCAATGAAATCGGCCACCGTCACCGAAATGGGGATGTGGGGAGCTATAATTAGACTAGCGTGCAGTGGCGAAGGCTGGTTCTCCTTCATAGGGAAGCCGTAGCCTGTATAATAACTAGGGATTTGGATGAGGGTCTTCAAAAGGTAAGCGGCAAGGGAAGCCGATAGGAATGGAGTTATAGGAACCCCTCGCCACTGCTAGCGTGGTGGACCGTGGACTACCTACAACCTAATTCTTATATCTACTGAAGGAAGTGGGTCTTCCCTCAGTATAAGGATTAGGTTGTAGTCAGTGGTTGCTCCAGCAATCACGGGAGCGTAGGTATAAGCAGTCGGTGTTTAGAGTATTCGTTCCGTCAACGAATGAAAATTCTATCATAATCAGCGTGTAGGGACTCCTGCTTCAGCTTCCAGTACATTAATAATATAAAAGGTGTATGATAAATATTTGATAAGTCAGAACGATCGGGGATGATAAATAAAACCGTTCCGGTTGAATGCTGAATGATAACTACTTTATTAATAAAATGAATATAAAAACAAAGAAAATGCTTACTGTGCTAAAAAATCATGTGCGGCTGGCCACAACCCGTACACACTTGCATAGCGTTTCAATTTGCATTCGATAACGATACGAATTATGAATACCTACCTTTTCGCAAATTGTTCGTATTTTGATTGAGTAATAATAATAGTACCTATGGACGCTTCACACCACGTCCATCTGGCCCTGTGCTAAGTATCCGAATTCCGAAGACCTTGTGTTACATATAGGTACCCCAGTACCAGTTACAGATAACGTATAGGTATATTTATTACTTTTATATTAATAACTCCCCACACCGATCTCGGTGACGGTAGCCGGTTTCATTGAAACCAGGCCAGTTACGCAGGAGTAATTTTATAGTACCCAAGTGTGAGCGCAGTACACAAGAGCACTCTCTCTTCCTTTACTCTCGTAATCCAGTGGGACGGATAACCGACACGACTGACGAGAGATGAGGCGCAGGTCCGACTTTTTTCATGCCCATCCGACGCATGGATCATCTTTCTTATCAGACAATCAGGTGATCAGCCTACATTGTCCTAACCAAACTTGGAATAACATTTTTTGTTGTTCCGATGCGGGAATCGAACCCACGACCTCCGAGTCGAGAGCCAATGCTCTAACTACTAGACCACGGAGGCTGTTGACTTTTATATTACACAAATATTAATATTATACTCATAGATATTAAAATCAAAGATGATCCACATGTTTAATACACATCCATGACCTAGGAACACAGAATAACTTTGTTCATTCGGCGGGGTTCGAACCCGCGACCCACGGCTTGAGCACCAACGCGCTCAACCACTGAGACGTCGTCAAGTGCCAGTAAAGTTAGGTTTAAGTTTTGTCAAAGAACTAAAACTGCACTTACTGCAAGACGTCGACTTCCGCTGCACCAGGTTTGCCATATGACTCCGTTGGGGGGTGGAGTAGTTCTGCGAGTGGTCCGAGTGTATGAGGCGGTACGGCGAGTCCTTGCCGCCGTCTGTCGTGTCGCAGTTGATGCAGCCTGTGGCGCTGTCGGGCTCTTTCACGTACATTTTTTGTGTAATTTCTCTTTTGAACCTGAAAAAAGAATAATTATAGGCTAATTGCTACTAAGGATTGCTACTATATGATCCGGAATCCGGAAGGCCCGGAAAATAGAGCACGGAAAATGAACTAATACAATCATTGAATTGAAAATCGAAGTGTCAAGTGTCGAGCTGCCGTATATTTATGACATTGATATTTGACACTACAGTCGACACCTGTGTTTTCCATTTTCAGCTCTATAATACTAAATTAGAGTTCTATTTTCAATGATTTGAATTTTCACCGGCGTTCCGGTTTCCGGAGCATATAGTCTCAGCCTAAACTGACTGAAAATTCAGTTAGTACTATTCATTGAAGGTTTTAAAAGTTCGCTAGAATAAAGCTCTGAAATGAATTAAAGTTGGAAAGGAGATGTTCTAGAAATGTATGAGGCGTGGGCCAGCACAATGTACACTATATGTAAATATGTATAGCTACAAAATATAGTAACTGTTTCCTATTCTTTATTTTATTTAATTTCACATCGTTTCAGTGTACATTTAAATTAACTTCGTCAAGAAAGCAACACAACGTAAAATAAAACATGGCAGATCAGATAATAAATAATCAAAGAATGTCATTTTGACAATGACATGAATTTTGGCGTATGACGTTCAGGAAGACGTCTCTTCCTAAAACTGTAACTACTTCAAAAGTCATGTGGAAACAACTGTCATGGCCGCCCTAAAATAGGGTAATCGCATTAAAAAACGTTTTGTACGCATGTATTTTTTTTAAATTATATAAATATTATAATTCTTAAAATAATTATTTTTTGTATTTTTAATAAATTCCCATATTTTTTCCTATTTACCTACGTGATGTATATAGAGCTGGCCCAAAATCAAACATCTCTTTTTAGAGGTATATTTTAAATAACTGTCTAGGGTCAGTTTACACCCCAACGACACGCGACACGACACAGCGCCGTATTGTTAAGATAGCTATTTAAAATTGAACTTTATTCAATAGACAAAAATATACACGTTTCATATGACATCAGTCAAAAATTATTGTAATTAATAATTATATATTTGTGTAACTTTTCTTAATGAAATTAAATATAAATACACTGCATATGCGCTGTGCAGCACTAAATAAAGAAAAATATATTTCATTTTTATCTTTATATTCAAATTTCAATCCAGGGGGATTGCCCTGGATTGAATATAAAGATAAAAATTAAATTATACAATTGAAAAATGTTTTTAATTGCCTGGTAGTGGATGTTTTTATGGAAACTAAAATCTAACATTGTTGATGAGACTTTAGAACATAGATAAGTATATTTCAATGAACTAATAAGTAACAAGGACACCACGACAGTTGATAATATGATTAGTGTAAGGGCATGTTTAAACGATTACGGGGATGACGCACAGTCAATTTAGAATCTTGATTACAGTCAAAAATATTTTTAAGCCAAAGTTCAGGCAGCTGAAGTCGATGAGGCTTCAGGCGGCTGGAGTATTAGGGTTATATGATCCGGAATCCGGTAGGCCGGGGAAAATTCAGAGCAATGATAATAGAACTCTGCGCTCAAACAATAGAGCTAAAAATCCGACACACAGTATCGAGTCAAATGTGTATGGCATAATAATGCAGCCAGGCGAGAATAGAATGTTAGTGAAGTATAGGAGAAGGGGGAAGGATGATGGCACCGAGCACGTGGTGCTGACGGTGTCACCGGGGCTGTGGCGGAGCTTCACCAAGGCGGGCCACTTATATGTGGACATGCAGCGCATCCGTGTCGCTGACCAGTCCCCCCTAATACAGTGCTCGCACTGTTTAGGATACGGGCATGGAAAGCGACACTGCAGCGTAAGCACCGAAGTGAAGTGTAGCCACTGCTCCGGTGACCACCACCGGTCCCAGTGCTCGAGTAGGAAAGAAGGAAATAAAGCTTGCTGTATCAATTGTATAAAAGAGGAACTAGACTGTACTGATCACAATGCGTTTAGCGCGGAGTGTCCGGTCCGGCGCAGGTGGGAAGCGATGGCTCGGGCTACCGTCGCATACGATGAAGAGAGAGACATCTGTAATAGCACCAGTATGAGTCATTACTATATATACTAATTATATGTTATAGTGTTTTAAAAATGGAAGTTGGAAAGTTATTAAATTAATAATTCCACACAACAAAAAAAAAAAAAAAAAAAAAAAAAAAAAAAAAAAAAAAAAAAAAAAAAAACGTCAAGCAACTTAGCTCATATGATATATGATGACACATATAGACAGCATATGAACCCTAAGCAGACAATACCAAAAAATGTAACAAAAATACATAATCATATAGTATATACCTACATATGTAAACAAATTGCTTATATATAACTAGAGATACATATATATATAAATAGAATTAGAAATAATAATATAATTAGAATGACTCGATGTAACAAATGTAAACTGGTGCTATTACAGAAGTGTAAAAGTAGAATAGATGACGGAAAAGCTTAGCTAACTACCGAATGCGATAAAAATTATGATAACTATAATTTTATGCAAAAAACGTCAACCGGACACGCCGCGCTGAACGCGCATGTGCAACTCACAGTAATCTAGAACTAGACAGAATGTAAGTAGACAGGTAGTAATAAGAAACAATTTAAGGGGTATGTAAACATTAACAAGCAAATAACATAAAGTAAAATTACGGATAAGAAATGTAACAATTTTAATTAGAATTAAAAATTAAATAAGAATATAATATTATGTAAAAAATGTAAAGTAAACAATAAGGTATATAAATATTGATAAATTGACCAGGACAAGAGTACAAATATAAAATATAAGGTAATAATAGATTAGATAAAAGATTGTAATAAAATTGTAATAAAAACGTAAGAACAATAAATGAAAAAGCATAACATGAGATAGAAATAAGACTAGAAATTTAGAAAATACAAAAGTGTAATCGAGAGTAAGAAAACCACAAATTGTAAAAAAGTGGAAAGAAAATGTAGCAGCTGGAAATATGTAGATAATATGACCTACAAACAGTAGGCAGAAACAAAAAGAAATGTCACAATAAACAAATGTCAACAATTGTCCTGGCTAATGGCCGGGGGAAATTTAAAAAAAAAAAAAAAAAAAAAAAAAAAAGTGTGTATGGCATATGACAACTCGATACTAGACACTTCGATTTTCAACACTATTGCATTAGCGCAGAGTTCTATTTTCAGCGCTCTGGATTTTCGCGGGCCACACTGACACGAGAATTTTATATTGATGCGTCAGTGGTCTCATTATTTTGTTGTAAGACTAGCTAATATTGACAAAATTTTATTTATTTGTAACCTATACTAATTATAATTTATAACATAGATACAAGTTATAACTTTCCTAAGTTGCGTTCTCGTGCGGTGCGAACGCGCCCTGTTTTGTTCGTGACCCGTGTATCATTATCTGTAATGCTCTTGAATTTGCCCTACTACAAGTTACAATGACTTTTTAAAGTAAATAATTGTAAAAAAACAAATGTTTATATACAAGTGGTTATTGGAACGAAGTTCCTTGTCGCGCGTTGTGAAAGGGGGCTAGACGGAAAAAATTCTTACGAAAAGTTGTCACGACACTTTTTTAATTACAAAAGATAATTTTATTTTTTATAAAAATTAAATATTTACGCGTATACATTTATTATATTGATGTATGTATGTATGTATGTATGTATGCGTGTATGTATGTATGTATGTATGTATGTATGTATGTATGTAATGTATGTATGGACAATATCGGTTCGGATATTGTATTATTTATTTTATATATAATACATGTACAATTGTCTGTCTGTATGTCTTTTTTTTTGCTATAGTAAGCTATTGTAAGCTGTGCGGCGTCGCATGTTTCTCTGTCTGTCTCTCTCTCTCTTATAGAAAGCAAGCCAGATATTTTCATCCGGAACTTTGTTCCATCCGGGTGTCCCTTGACACCTCTCAAGTATTTTTTTTTATAAGTACCATAACCTAGATCACGTACTAATTGCGGACAACAATCGAATAAACAAGATTACGCATTTGTAAGTTGTAGTTAACATATTTTTGTGCTAGATAACTCGACATCCGGGTAGGTTAACGAAGAAAATAGATAGTTTCTAGCTGGGTCGTGTCACTCGTGTCTCGTGACTTGTGAACTGTGAACTTACTGACTGTTTATACTCGTAGTAATTATGTTTATCGCCCATAAAATAGGCCTACGAACGGGTGAATGACCATGTTGCTATTTATTAGTAAACAAAATGTTGCCGCGCGCTAAAGTTAATTTCGCAGAAATAATACTAATTCGGAGCCTATTCAATGCAAACAAACAAACAAACTTTTCCTCTTTATTATATTATAGTATAGATAATAATTTTAGTATCACATATTTTACTATGTACTAGCTGGTGCCCGCAACTTCGTTTGCGTAGAACTAACGGAAACGAAACCCTACGATAAATTAGCCCAATATGTTAGATAATACGTAACGTTATAGTTTGAAATTTGTATAGGAAAGCGCTGTCATCATTTTCATACAATAGGGGATCGGACAACATCTGAAATAATTACTTTCAATAATATATTCAGTAACATTGATGCATTACTACTTGGTAAATGTAAAAAAAAAATATTATTTTATGTGTAGTTTACTAATTAAATACATTTAAAACGTACCAAAAAAAATTTGTTTTTTTTTGCGAAATTGGTAAACAAAACCTTTTTTTTTTCTTTTTTTTTCCGGGGGGAAAATGCTTTACGCATACCACCCAGGCGCAGGGGGCACCCAAGTGGTGATGTGGGACTCGTGGTATACCCACTAAAAACCCCCCCCATCTTCCTCCTCACCGCCCTCTGACGGGGCCACGGGAACGATACACACATCCGCGACCCCGCCGGCGGCAGCCGCCTGCAAGCGGCTCCATCTTGAAAGCCCGAAGGCCCTCCACGATGGGCGCACCAGATGGTATTAGGTGCGCTTCCTCCTCGGCCTCCACTAGCACTGTAGCAGACTCCCCCTGAGTCTGTTACTAGGAGGCCATGGGTACCAGATAAACTGGTACCCGGTGGCAGATCAGGTCCGTGGCTCTGCCACCGACCACACCTCGGTCGCAGAGGATAGGGCAAGCGGCGCACCGCAATACCGACATGCCTCTTCCTCTGCGGCCCCACCAACGCCGTTTCGGCGGAACGGCCCCGCCAGCTCGCAGGGGGTAGGGAGAGTGGCGTACCGTAATACCATCACGCCTCTCCCCCTGCGATCCCTCCACGGCCGCAGAAGATAGGGAGAACGGCGCACCGTAATACCGGCACTCCTCTTCTTCTGCGGTCCCACCTCCACGCGCGTCCTCTGCGGGCATGTTCAGCCCGCTGGGAGCACCCTCCTCGGGCCAGCCGGCGGCAAACAGGCCGGCCCCGGTTGCCTCTTCGCTTCACCGTGGGTGACCAGTTCACGGTTACTAAGCCCCACCGCCACGACAAGGCGTGCAACCATCGGGGGGTGGTAAACAAAACCTACATCATTAGTTTACTTACATCATATTATATACAAAAACATTCATTATGGTAAGTATGAACTTAAACGCACAAATATTGGAGATATTTATAAATATTTTATTAGTCCATGCAAAAATGTTCCTGCGGCCGTATATTTCATACATCATAACCTACAAGTGACGTCATTTGCAGGTCGACTTTAGTATGGAGCGTTTTTACGAGACTCGCGAAATTTTGTATACAAATCACTGTACCTTTGAAAATACTTTCTTTTGATACACGGTTTCTTCTGAGAAGTTACTCATATTTAAGAGTACTATTCATTTATGCAGTAACAAAAAATTAGTCCGTTTGCTTATTGTCATTCGATAATGTCACGAATACTTTGTTGTCAAATGTTCATGCTTAGCCCACCGAAATTCATTTGTAACTTTAGGTATAAAAAATAAAAACGTTTAAGTATTTGACAAATGGGAGAACACTACAAGATTAGAATCTATAACGAGTTGGCCCACATTTTCAATGAATTGCCAATTATTATTAACGTACCTATTCGCTTCAATCTATGGATATGGGTCAAACATATGAATATAACAAGTTCCTTATTCCTAACTAAAATTATTATAACTTCAATACCTATATTTAGCTAAAGTTATTTTTTAAGAATATTCCTTTTTCAAACCGTAACTCCAGAAACAATCACGAAGAAATTGTACACTTAAATTTCAGAGGTCTAGAGGAGAACGGTTCCCTTTTATGTTCAGATTAAACTATTATGGTATTTTGTATGTATCTTGAGATAGAAAAGCGTTTCCAATTATTCGGTAAACAGCTGCGTCTGTATTTGAATGAATGATATTGAAAAAACCGACTTCCAAAGTAAAAATGCACGAAAAGGATGAAAAATTCTTATTTACTAAATAATTCCCCTTTTAAATTCAGCTAAAATTTTAACTATTTCTCTACTCAATCTTCATAATTTTCAAGTCGATACCAGCCCAAACAATATCCTGATAAATACAATATTTTATAGAACTCACGTTCAAGTTTTCTAGTAAGTACCGACTTCAAAAATATCGTGTGACGTGAGTAGAGAAGATCGAGTAAAGAAATAATTAAATTTTTTTACGAATTTAAAACGGGAATTATTTAAAAAATAAGATTTTTTTCATACTTTTTTGTGCATTTTTATTACTTCGTAACTCGTAAGTCGGTTTTCATTTTTTGTTTAAAAATAAGTAATATTTTTCGCTTTTTAGTTAAATTTATTATATTATTATTAACACATAATAATATAATAACACACACAAAGAAATTTATTAATCCAAAAAAGCCTCCGGTATTCTCACTCTCTCAGCAAACAAAAAGCGTCATTTTATGCCGGTTTTTTGAGAGGTCGTTGTATTTCCTCAAATAAGCATTACCGATCTGTGGACCTAATAAACAATCACCAGTGATGATAATAATACTATATTAATAAATAATTATCATTATCTATTGTAGTAGTCGGCGGTAAAAATGTATCAGTAAGCCTTAGAGCATCCAACCAAATGCATCCAATTACGTTGGATGCTCTAAGCCCTAAGGGTATTACCGAACACAGACAGTACTCGTATTTATTGAAGCACTGAAATTGATAGTGTAATTTGATCATTTAAAAATACTAATTCGGAAGGAATACTAAGTAATTAAAATGTTTTAAAGGACACTTGACCTAGGAAATTTCAAGTCTCTCCGAATAAACTGTATACCTACCATGCACCCGGGAGTAGTTTTATGCTATAAATAAACTAATCTTTAAAGTCAATTTAGATTAACAACTTAATTTAAATAAAACGAAAGACACATAGATAACGACAAGTTTTATATTCATACACATCATAAATTTAGTTTCGAAATTACGGTTTTAAATCAGAATTAAGACTTACAAAATAAAAGTTATTTGACGACGCTCGCGACGACGACGAAGTTACGCGACGTCGTCGTTAAAACTCTGAATGGTCAAGCAGTGAGCGAGCTGAAGATTACGTATTACAGCTTAGACCACTCTCGATCATATCAGCTTTCAAAAAAAAACCATCCAAATCGGTTCATGCGTTTAGGACACATCAAACTAGTAACACCCTCTTATAACACTGCTAGCGTTAATTTCCCACGGCTTCGCCCGCGTGAAATTAGGTTTTAAACTTTCATTCCTTCCCCCTTATGGGGGCGAAATTTTAAAAAATCCTTTCTTAGCGGATGCCTACGTTATAACAACTATCTGTATGCTAAATTTCAGCGAAATCCGTTCAGTGGTTTCGGCTTTGCGTTGATAGATAAGTCAGTCAGGTTTGCCTTTATATAGGTATTTAGATAAACAAGATTTTAATAAAATTATGATTTTTGAACTTTTAGAGTCAAAAATATATTTAATTTTTTTACTTCAGATCATACCAGTGAAGCTGAGGAGTGTGGACTGTTACATCAAAACTTCTTGACCGCGTAATTGGCCTCGGTCGGGCCTTGAAGTCATCTGTTCGTGATCGTGACTGTATATTTGCATGCTAAAGCTATTAAACTTTGTAAAATTGTGCAAGTTACTCAATGAGTATAATATTATCTAGATCAAAGATAATAAATGGAGAAGTTCAGGGAAGGTTTAAACGGTGAGAAATATTGGAAAATTGCGAGCCAAAAACTGAAGAAAAAAAACCTATAATAATTAGTTAAATTACTTATTTTGACTATCCCAAGGTAAATATTTAATTTTCTAGTACATGTTATGCTTTATTATAAGGGAGTCCATGGTCTAGCGCATCGTTTCTCAACCATTTTTATGTCACGACCCACGTAAAAGCAAAAAGTTGAGTAAAAAGTCTTGTGACCCCTTCACTATAAAATTATAATAATATGTACCTACTTATATAGCGCGCTATTTTTATCAGCTATAGGTACCTACGTTGTTTGGAACAGTTTTTTCAACGTTAACCTATATATAGTTTCAATTTATTATTTTCAGACTGCGATCCCCTTTAAAAACAAACTCGACCCTCCCAAGGGTCGCGACCCACCGATTGAGAAACCATGGTCTAGGGCAGTGTTTTTCAACCTTTTTCATGATGCGACCCCCTTGTATGAAAAAATATTTCGCGACCCCCCGACCCTTCGCTTTTTTATCATGTATGTATGTGTATGTTACAGTGTTACAAATATTCATTCCATACGACGTTTTTATGCGTCTCCATAATTATTATTCGGATATAAGTACTTAATATAGTACGTCAAACACATTATTTTACAATTATTACATACATCGATGATATCGATGATCGATTTATGAGTATATCCTTTTGTTAAAATTCTCTTACTTAATAAATCAATAGATAATAATAAATAAATAAATATTTATTGTTTTTTTACTAAAGTTCTCTCGACCTTCGGCGACCCCCCTACAGAAACTTCGCGACCCCCCAGGGGGTCGCGACCCACAGGTTGAAAAACACTGGTCTAGGGAATAGACCTCTTGAGTCACACACGTGATGATGCCTGTTCTGCCAGGTTTTGGTGTCTACCAATTACACTTTCTCAATATCCTTATTGCATCAGTATAATACGACATAAGTAGTTTATTTGACACTTCGATCTTCAGCTCTATTAGCGCAGTTCTGTGCAGTTTTTTCTGTCGCGACCACAAAAAAACTCTCGTTATTGTTATACCTTGACTAGCGTCGCGTAGTTCAAAATGTAAGATTCAACAGTCTCTCAAAGAGGGAGACCATGCTTAGCATGACCGCCTTAGCAACACGTTTTGTCTACACAAGATTAGACGAAATGACAGCTTTCCTTTGTCAGTCTGACATTTTGTCTATTCTTCTGTGGAAAGAAATCATTTTTATGATGGTTAAGCTACGCTCAGACAGGCTCGTCGCCATTTCCGCCTTACACAGGTGCTCACCGGGCACGGATGCTTCGGTGCATACCTGTGTAAGGTCGCCAGGAGGGAGCCTACGCCAGCCTGCCACCAATGTGGCGCTGCGGAGGACACGGCCCAGCACACCTTAGATGTGTGCGACCGATGGGCCGTGCAGCGCCACGATCTCGTGGCAGTGCTTGGGCGGGACCTCTCGCTCTCGAGTGTGGTTCGCTGCATGCTCGAGAGCGATGAGGCCTGGCAGGCGGCGGTCTCTTTCTGCGAAGTCGTCATTTCGCAGAAAGAGGCCGCGGAGCGGGACAGAGAGATAGATCCATCCTCTGTTCCGCTCCGCCGGCGTAGGACAGGAGTACGGAGGCGTCGCTTTGCGAACCTCCAATCTCCTGTCTAACGGGGCTCCGGGAGAGGATGGGAATCTCCCCGGCTTAGCTAGTCCCGGCGTCGAGGGGGACGCTCCAGTTTGCCGGAGTGGCCCCTAACTGTGTTGGAAGTCCGGTCCCTATAAGAGGTAGACCGGCCGGTCGCGGGGGGTGTCCTGTGTTAGACAGATCCGGGACACTCCCCCTTATAGCGGCTGAGGGCAATCCGCAGGTTCAGTTTTAGTGGGTAAACCGGCGAGTCGCGTCGGGAGTCCCACATACCCCCGGGTCCCCCAAGGGCGTAACGACCTTTCCCCTGCGAGATCAAAAAAAATGGCTCGTCGCCATTGCAAAACACACAGCGGGTTCTGTTGTAGTATTGCTTATTTAATGTGTTATTTAGTCATTAATTGTGATTAATATTTATTCATAAATGATGTATGACATTTGGACATATTATATCGAATTTTAATTATTCACTTTGTTTACTATGCATTTAATGAATTACTACATTAAAATAGATAGTAAAGTACTGAATAACAAAAAATACCTTAAAAAAACAAGAAAATTAGTGTTCTGTAATGCGATGAAGGCTCTATTAGCCTTTAGCCAAGCTGACATCGCTAATTACGATGACGAAGACAAAAACAATAATGTATAGGATTTGACATAAGCATCGCTAAGTTACATAGCGTCATTTAGCGATGCTTATGTCAAATCCCATACATTTTTGTTGACATATCGTCACATAGCGATGCTTATGTTAAATCCCATAGGTACATTTTTGTTTTCGAATTTCGTTATCGTAATTAGCGATGGCAATTTAGCTAAAGGCTCGGGACAGGTCTAATGTATGCAGCATCAAATGTAACCGAGTGGTCTAGGACCTAGACTAGGTCTAGACCACTTGCTAGTATAACCAGACTCTAGATATAGGTACCTATTGGGGTCAAATGTGTTGTGAGTTGTGACGTGAAAAAATGGACTAGTAGAGTTTAAATAAGTGAATGAACTAATGACGACTTCATTGCTTTGGTTATTATTGTATTTTTATCATCTCTCGTAAACGAGATTCGAGAAGAAATTAATGTAAATAAAAGTATTTTCTCATTAAGTAAATGTGCTTAAGGCCTTCTTAATATAGTTTTAATTTAACTTTACAACATTTATTATCATATTGTGACAATTGCCATACATACCATGCCATTAAAAACATTCGTTTTTAATTTACACGTATTAAAGAGCCAATGGTCTTAAGCGAAAACTCATAATAGCGTGGTTGTAAATTTTACTACTACCTACGAGTATATTATTTGTTTTTTAATTTTGTTAACAGCAACGTGCTAAAAACTGACGTAGTACCTATTAACGTAGCTATACCAATTACATCAAAGTTTTGCTCGTCCACACACATCTTAACCATAGTTTCAATTATCCTAACCAAGAGCGTGTTAGCACATGGCGTAAAGAAGGGTTCCTTACACGTAGGTGTCAATGCGTAATGCAATATATTATGTAGTAGTATTTAGTTTTATTTAGTTTAGTTGCTTCCAAAGTTATTGTTCGATTTCGTTAAAAATAATTTTCGTAAGAATATTAGATGTTGCCCGCAACAACCGCTATATTTATTACTAGCTGTTGCCCGCGACTTCGTCTGCGTCAATTACTGATGGCCCAATAATGCATTAATTTCCACCAAATTTGATTATAAATTACAATAAAAAGGTTATTGTGAGTCAATATTAAAAGATAGAAATAATATAATACCGTGTCGAACATTTTTTTAAGATCATTTAAAGAGGAATAATTCTTTCATACATATTTTGTAGGTAACTTGAACCGTTTACGCAGCGCATGCAACGGAAGCCCTCAAATATGAATAGTTTTCCCCGTTTTTGCAACATTTTTCACTGATGCTTCGCTCCTATTGGTCGCAGCGTAATATTATATAACTTAAAGCCTTCCTCGACAAATGAACTATACAACACAAAAATATTTTTTCAATTCGATCTAGTGGTTCCTGAGATCAGCGCGTTCAAATATACAACGGAAGCCCTCAAAGATGAATAATTTTCCCCGTTTTTTCTACATTTCCCACCGATTATTCGCTCCTATTGGTCGCAGCGTGATGTTATATAGCCTTTTAGCCTTGCTCGATAAATGGACTATCCAACACAAAAATATTTTTTCAATCCGAACCAGTTCCTGAGATTAGCGCGTTCAAACAAACAAACAAACTCTTTAGCGTTATAATATTAGTATAGATATGTCTTAAGAACGTCTAAAATAATCGATCGAATGTTTATTTGAATACGCGCCAAGCTTCCATTAGGTATTGTTATTAAGATGATGATGATGATTACTGTAAGTTACATAGCATATGCTTGCAGTTCTTTAAACAATGCCGAAATTTCCAAACGCATATCTTTAAAGGCTGATGAGTTCTGTTCAGTGCTTTTGGATCCAGGGTAAACCTTGGTACAACATCTTATTTTTTGGTAGCATATGCTTGTGTTACTTCAGTAAAAGTTAAAATCACTATATGTATCGATATAAATTTCGAGGGAACCCCCCTCGAAGATACTATGAGAAGTACTTTTTATATCATCATAATGTGATGATGTATGGTGTGATAGTGGTGATGATGATGATGATTACTCTAATTGACATGGTGGCATATGCTTGCAGTTCTTTAAACAACGCCGAAATCCCCAAACATGTATCTATAAGGAGTCAGGAGTTTTGTTCTGTACTTTTGGATCCAGGGTATACCTTGGAGCAAAATCTTACTTTTTGGTAGCATATGCTTGGACTACTTCAGAAAAAGTCGAAATCATCATATGTGTCCATATTAATTTCGAGGAGTTCCCTCGATTCCTCATGGATCCCATCATCAGATCACCAGTTTTTTGAAAATGGAAACAACTTGGGATTATACCCATTACATCAAAAAAAATTTTGAAAATCGGCCCATAGACGGCAGAATTATCGTTGAACATACAAAAAAAAGAATAAATATATATATACAGCCGAACGTATAACCGCCTCCTTTTTTGGAAGTCGGTTAAAATACTGTTAGTTATTTCATGTTCTAATCTACCTTTGTGCCAAATTTTATTTAAATACGTCGAGTAGATTGCCTGAAATAACGTCAAATAGGTAGGTACTGTTTTTTGAAGATCCCATGGGAACCCTTTCGTTTTGCGGGATAAAATGTATCCTATTTTACCCTTCAGATCCTATGCTGCCTACTTGCCAAATTTTATTTTATTCCATTCAGTGGTTTCGGCGTGATGTGATAACAAACACACAGACAGACAGACAGACAGACAGAAAGACAGACAGACATTTTTTTCAAAAACGTTATTTTTAGGTTCTGTGGCCTTTATAGACCCCCCATTTTGATTTTCACTTAAATATCTTTAATGTACAGACATGACCCCTCTACAGATTTATTATATGTATAGATATTAGTTTAAAGAAGTATAGATTATATTAGTATTTTTTAATCCCAAAACTTCACTAAATTTCATTTAATATACACTAGAGGTCTTAGGTTGAGTGTGTAACTTTATTTTTATTAATTTTATGTATTTATAAGCATCATTTAAATAAAAAAGGCTCTCTTCACACCTTCCTTCACATAAAATGCAATAATTTTCTTAAAAAAGGGATGAAGATTTTTCGCTTGACGTACCTAATACCTATATTAATATGATCATAATTATTAGAGAACTAAGTAGGGACGGACAGAGCGAAACTTTAAAATGGTTACTTGTAGTTAGTACTACGGAACCCTGAAAACTATGGTGGAAAACAACCTATTTGAAATACGTATTACCAGTGTTGCCAGAGCCTACTCAGCCCAGGTTGCCATTTTTAGGCCAAATGTTGCCATCTCAAACCAAAGGTTGCCATTAGAAAAAATCTGTCAAAAAATTCTATAAGATAAAACACTATTTTTTTAAATTTCAAACTCACGCCATAACCTTGGAATGAATCAACCGATTTTCACGCGATTGGCGGCAATCGATGCAGATTTTCGTGTCCTTTTGAAAAAAAATCGACAACAAAAATTTTTTAGATGAAAAATTTCTGTGTAATTCCGAAAAAACACTTTTTTCGGTTTTATTTCCTTCACGATATCTCTCGAACGAGTCAACCGATTTTGACCGGATTAGCGGCGATCGACGTGTTTTTTCAAGGTTAAGAGCTGATTAGTTTTTTGGAGTTGATCGATAAAGCTGTTTAAAAGTTATTCGAAAAAAAAAACACAGTTTTTTTTCGAGATTTCTTGAAATCTATCTGTCCGAATCGGTCCAAATAGTATTCAAAATCTATGTTTGGCCAAGCCCTTTCGAATGGCGTCAAATTTTCAAAAGTTATAAGACGTTTACATACACACACACACATACATACATACAGACATAGTGACACCCTCGCGAGGGTAGGTTGACGAGGACGCGAGGAGGAAGCATCCTGTGACCTCAGAACGTCGAGATCTGATGAGAATTCGATTTTTACAAAACGGGGTAAAACCAATTAGGTACTTCCCGATTATTGAAAATCTTAGATTTTCTTAGCGGGAAGTTAAAAAATGTGTAAGTGCCCATGCATTTAAAATCCAATATTAAAAACATGAAAAAATTAAGATTTTTAAATAGATTTTAAAACAAAAGTATTAGAAAACCACGAGGTAATATCCCTTGCCTTGTACTACACACTGCTCACAGACACACACTTTCTTCCATTTTTTTTTAAGTTTTCATAAAATTACTTTTATCACTAGCAGCTAGATACCTTTTGTTGTAGAAATACGGGTACAATTTGTTTATCTACTAATTATGATATTGTTTTCATTTGGGAATAAAGATGTGTTCAAGATTTTGATTTTGTTCATTTTGATGTGTTCAGTTCTGCGAAAGTTATTCGATATTTTTTTACTGATGATCGCGCGACAAGTCGAAAAGTTGCCAAAAAGTTGCCATTTGAGCCTGGTTGCCATTTGGTTGCCACGAAGGGTCAAATGTTGCCAAAATGGCAACCAAAGTTGCCAAATGGCAACGCTGCGTATTACAATTAACACGTATTTAATAAAAGCTTCATAAAATTATCGATTGGCCCCGGGCGGTGAAAACCCACGCTACGCTACTGCGCACTCGTTTCAACCACAAATAATAATAATATCTTAGATATTATTATTGTTATTATAGTCACGTGTTAGTGTGACTTGTGACCTCCCTGTTACAATCAATAGACGCTATATATAATATATTAGGTCTTTACCTATGAAATTCCCGTTTTGTATGAAAAAATTTAAACGATTTTTTTTCATGTATTATTTATTTATATTAATCGAACTAATTACCCATGCAATCAATGCATATTTGCCAACGCAGTGGCAGTTTATTGATGCCCTTCTTAAAGAAATCAGCTGGACGGGAGGCAACAAATTCTTCAATGGCATTTTGTACTGCCTTTCGGGTATTTAATTTTTTTTCCCGCCAAGAAGTTATCCAAATTCTGGAAAAAGTAGTAGTCTGTAGGCGCAAGGTCTGGTGAGTAGGGCGGATGACAGAGAGCTTCCCACCACAGTTATTGCAACTTGGAGACTGTCTGATGTGCAGTATGAGGTCGCGCGATGTCTTGCAGGAGCAGCGTAGACGAGCGATTGACCAATGCTGGTTGGAGATGTGCCAGCTTCTCCATCATTGTGTTGAGTTCTTCACAGTACACATCTGCAGTAATGCTCACCCCGTTTGGTAAGAAGCTGTGATGAATCACACCGGCGCGGTCACTGTTTGGTGGTCTAGCTAGCGCCGCGGCGCTAGCTAGACCACCAAACAGTGACCATCACTTTTCTAGGGGTAAGTTTTCGTTTAGGGCATTGTTTAGGTGCTGAACCAGGATCCAACCAACTTGCTGACCGCTTGCGGTTATCAAACAGAATCCATTTTTCATCGCAGGTAACAATGCGGTTCAAAATTTCTTCATTTGTGTGTCTGTTGAGCAGTGCAAGGCACGTCTCGACGCGTACTTCGCGCTGGCGATCATTATGTTCGTGGGGCACCCATTCGTCAAGCTTTTTTACCTTGCCAATTTGACGCAAATGGACCAATATTGTTTTGACGCTAACGTCGAAACGAAAGCTGCTGCTAATTCGCCGTAGATTGTGTATCATCAGCTTCCACAATCGCCTTTAATTCGTCATTGTCGACCAAAGTCTTCGGACGACCGCGAGGTTCATTTTTCAGGTCATTGTTAGGTCCGTAAAGTGTAAACGTCGTTGATATTGCGTGCCGCTTGTGCCGCGTTGCTGCCACGACGGTACTCATATTCCATAATTACTCGAATTTTTAACGTATCCATGATGACGAAAAAGATTGAAATGCGATGAAAATGTAACACTAATCAATAAACAAATGACTACTTTTGGAAAAAGAATTCCATGTTTTTAAAATAAAATTAAAATTCTTAGCCAAACAAAAATTATTTTGATTTGAAATGGCCAGTACTGCAGAACGGAAATTTCAAAAGTAAAGACCTATTATATAATAGAAATCTAAATATTTATAAGGCAAAGCTGACTGACTCATTTATCAACGCACAGCCGAAACTACTGAACGGACTGAACAGAACTGCTGAAATTGGGCATACAGATAGTTGTAATGGCCTAGGCATCCGTTAAGAAAGGATTTTTGAAAATTCGTCCCCTAAGGGGGTGAAAAAGGAGTGAAAATTTTGTATGGTAACCGAATTCCACGCAGATGAAGTCGCGAGAAAAAGCTAGTCTTTATTAAAATAATATGGTGCAGTGTATCAGTATCAACTATCAGCTGATGCAGTGGTGCCAGCATGTGAGTAGACTCAGTGGAGTAGATATTAGAATTTAAATATTATGTGAATTTTGTCAGAGGTTCGCAGGTTTGAACGCACCAAGCAAAAACTGTATAAAGTTAGATATGAGCGCCGATGGGAGGTAGGTCGGCGGCGGCGCGCCGGCTTTTTTGGGTCGGCGGCGGCGGCGTCGGCGGCGTGACCTTGAAAGGGTTTTTTTTTAAGTTTGTACTTGGTAGTAAAAAAGTGTAGTAAATAGATTGGTTTACATACAATTACAAATCAATACAATTTATGGCACTTTTTGTAGTGATGAAAAAGACAATAATAGAATTGCAAAGTAGTTCCAGCAGTTAACTGTACTTTGATTCCAGAGAGTATAATCACTGTAATCTTTTTCTATTTTCGTTTTATAAACGTCCATATTTTAGGCACTGACATTGAAGCCATTTGTATAACTATCTAGGCTCTCTCTAGTGAACAACAAATAATAGCGAAGATCCCAGCCTGAAACACGGTGCAAAACCCAAAACAAACATATCTGCCTGTTGGTGGTTCCTCCCCCATAGTCTAGCACCCGCCCGGTTGTCTTTCCTGGATCTATCCGTGAACCAAATTATGTTATTAGGATGAAAATTAATTGGGACCTATCCTTCCCCGTCCTCCCCAGAAGTTTTGAAAAGCAGGTATAGCTTTTAGAAGCTATGCACCTTGATCATGGCGTCAGATGGCATGGCCATGACAGGTTTCTCAGAAAGAGACTGTTGCAGTTGTCCAAGTAGGGTATAGGCCCATTACATTCTGTCCTCATGGCCTGAGAACAACCATCTTAGCCTCCATATGAACAAGCAGTGGAGTCAGGTTAATCAGGGCTTCAAGTGAAACGCTGGGTGCCGAAGAGAGCGCACCCGTGATTTGAGACAGGCCAGCCAGCCAGCTACTATTTAATCTTTTGATGCAGTTGACCTGTACATCTTTTTTGGTTGCGTAGTGTGGCATACTACACTTCGCAATATGTGACAATCGGCCTTACTAAAATAGCTGTGTATAACCATGCATAACATTGCCTTCGACCGAAGGCCTCATTTAAAGCTGACAAGTCTCGAGCAGAACCCCAAAGCACATCGTGCTTTTTTCATATTGTCCTCGATATACTTATTCCAAGTAAGCCTTATCAAGATATTTGACCTCGCTCGCAAACGTGGTAGTTCTCCCGAAGAGTGTTGGGGGTTTTAGTCACTCCAAGTTCCTCTTTTTGGTGTAAGATATCAACACTGTCTTATTAGCGCAGACTGTTAGTTTGACACTTTTGCACCAATTTTCGACGACTTTCTGTAGTGCTGATTACATTAGCCCAGCGACTACTGATGCGCATTTGCTCACCACTAGTATCGCTAGGATGTCAGCCACTGGCCCACTGGTTGTCAGCCTCCACGGTCCACTCGACCACAACCTAACGATATTTATAGCGTGGCTCTCGACTCGAAGGTCATATGATCGATTTCCGCATTGGAACAATGAAAAAATGTTTTCAAGTTTGGTTAGGACAATGCAGGCTGACCACCTGATTATCTGACAAGATAGATGATCCACGCGACGGCTGGACATGTGAAAAGTCGGCCCTGCACCTGATCTCCCGCCAGTCGTTTAGGTTACCCACTAGTTTTCGGGAGTAAATGAAGAGAAATTGCGCTTGTGAACACATATTCGGGCACTATAAGATTACTCCTGCGTAGCTGGTCTGGTTCAGTGGATTTGGCGCCCAAGTTGAAGAGAACGGCTGCGGTTCTCGGGCGCCTCCTGCCCAACGTTGGAAGACCGGGGTCCAGCCGTCAGAGACTCTACACGGGGGTCCTACAGTCAATAGTCCTGTATGGAGCGCCCGTGAGGGCGGATGACCTGAGTGCTGCTAACAGAGCGCTTCTGCGGCGACCACAATGAGTCATGGCGCTGAGAATGATACGCGGGTACCGTACAGTATTAAGCGAATCGGTGCTCTCGCTGGAACTCTTCCATGGGATCTGGAGGCCCGCATGCTGGCGGAGATCTACCGCTGCACGGCGGAGTTTAAACGGCGCGGAGAAAAAGTACTAACCAGGCTATCAGGGTTGAGGTTGAGGTGTTGTCGAACGCGCCTTCAATATCTAGAAAGGCGCTCAGCGCAAACTCAATGGCTATATCAATGCGATCTACTAGCTCCATTAACGCCGTATCAGTAGATCTGCTTTATATTGTTGTCTTTGATGTTGATTTCCCTTTCGATGAGTTAACCTTACTTCTTTCATGCTTTAAACGAGAAGAAGGTGTCTTCTCGTTTAAAGCATGAAAGAAGTAAGGTCTATACAGGTATATTATATGACTTAGGTAATATGAATGCTCATAGTCACCAAGTGAAATCTCTCACTCGGCGCGCCGATAGATTTTCGCGGCGGCGGCGGCGCGGCAAAATCGTCGGCGGCGGCGGCGCGCCGGCGCGGCGCTCATATCTATATAAAGTATCTACCCTACATTCTTAGATGAGGTGTACGGTTGTAAGCTACAACCGTTACGACTTGTAACTACTACGTAAGTAGGTATCCATACATAAATAAGGTTTAAAAAAAATTCAAACTATATTATCAAACTTTTATAACCAAAATTACTTACTATTTTCTTGGGAATGTAGGGCATAAAAGCGAATTGTCTAATGAGTCAAGTCAAATTAAAAATAACTTTAGTAGTCAACCTTTATACACATTAGTCTATCTACATTCTACACTAGTGTTAAGGTACTACATAGTTCTCCATAATAATATGTTGCTGGCGTTGTTATTGATCAAGTCAGAAGTTACAAACATTTTCGTGTAACGAATGTCAAATCAACTTTATAGTATAAAATGTAAAAAAGTTGATGACAGTCTCTTCGGTAGGTATATTAGGTTGGGGAAAAAGTTTCTTCGCATTTTATATAAAAATTCAAAAGGTTTTTTTATAAAGTTTATTTACAAGTGACTAAAGTATATAGGTGACATTTTGTTCGATAACGTTTTGCCATCTTGTTGGTAGGTACATGATCCCATTGCTATAAAATTTTTGGGGCTTCTGATGAAAAAACTGCGACAAGTGGTTTTGGCAGTCCTCTTGTGATGTCAACCTGACACTGCCTAAGGAATTCTGCAGTGACCGAAACAGGTGGAAATCTGAAGGTGCAAGGTCAGGACTATACGGCGGATGCATTAACACCTCCCAGCCAAACTCCCGTATTTTTTTCTGAGTGGCTAAAGATGTGTGAGGTCTAGCGTTATCATGGTGAAAAACCACACCCCTTCTGTTGATTAATTCCGGCCGCTTTCTCTCAACTTCTTGCTTTAATCTCATCAGTTGTTCGCAGTACAGTTCAGAATTGATGGTCCTTCCTGGCGGTAACAGCTCATAATGAATAATGCCCTTCCAATCCCACCACACACACAGCGTCACCTTGTTGCGAGTTAACCCGGGTTTCGCCACAGTCTGTGAAGCCTGACCGGCCTTTGACCACGATCTTTTTCGCACGTTCTTGTCGTACGTGATCCACTTTTCATCACCAGTTATCAGCTTCTTCAAAAATGGTTCGGTTTCATTACGTCGTAATAAAGAATCACAAATGAGTACACGGTTCATTAGGTTTCTTTCAGTGACCTCATGAGGCACCCAAATATCGAGCTTTTTTGTGTACCCAGCTTTCTTCAAATGCGCCAAAACCGTTTTGTGGTCAATCCCCAGTTCTTCAGCTATATCGTAACTACTAATATGCCGATCTTGCTCCACTTTTTCAAAAATGGCAACAGTTTTGTCCGTAACAGGGCGACCAGAGCGACGTGCATCTTTGATATCAAAATTTCCCGATTGAAAACGCTTAAACCAAATTTGCGCTACTCTCACAGATACTGCATTAGGTCCATAAACATCACAAATTTTTTTCGCGGCTTGTGTTGCATTTTTACCTTTTTTGTAATAAAATTTTAAAATGTATCGAAATTCTTCATAAGAATCACTCATTTTAACAATAAGAAAAACAAATGAAAATCTCAAATTTACCTAATTTGAATTTGGAATTGTCTTCTGTAAAATTAAAACTTTTTAATGATACCAAAATCAGCCAGATACAATTGGTATAGCCCAAGATATTTTATGACAAGTTCATACATACTATAATGCGAAAAGACTTTTTCCCCAACCTATTATTTTCTATACTAAAACTGTTTAATGTATCCAGCAATTTTGTCATTGTCAGACAGAGAAAAAACATGCGGTTAAGCTATCTTACTTAACATTAAGGACGCTTAATATTAGAAGATTGTGAAACAGGCCCTAACTAGGGTAAGAGCACCAATTATCAGCACTCTAAGAAATGGTCCAATTTTAACCTCGATTATTACAGAGGAAAATACTTGATAGTTTAAAGTATTGTGTCGCCGGCACGGCAGTAGATTCCAGAAACATTACATTTTTATTTTTATTAAGTGGAAACAAAAATTAATTAGTGAGAAGCTTATAATTCTACTATTTGTTCGTGTCGCTGATAATTTGATACAGTGCTAGTAATTGAGCGTGTCACCCTATTTCCCTTTTTAATAAACAAAACAAAATGTATGCGATTTAACTTATGTCGTTAGTAATATATAATATATTCTTTGCTTATGTCAAATTGCCTTGTGGCGTCGCAAGCGATATGTCACATATCGATGACTTATGTCGAAACCCATACATTTTTGATCTCGAAGTTCGCCGTCGAAATTATCGAATTCATCTTGAATTCTTGACTAAAGGCCTGACTCCTGAGTCCTGAGGATATAGGGTAACACACCCAATTGCTAGCACTGTGCCTAATTATCAGCACCCCGAACAAATAGTAGAATTATAAGCTTCTCACTAATTAATTTTTGTTTCCACTTAATAAAAACAAAACTTTAATGTTTCTGGAATCTAGTGCCAGCGACACCATTCTTTAAACTATAAAGTATTTTTTCCTCTGTAATAATCGAGGTTATAATTGGACCACTTTTTTAAAGTGCTGATAATTGGTACTCTCACCCTATTTCTATATAGGGTGAACGTACCAATTATCAGCACTTTAAGAGATAGTTCAAATTTAACCCTGATTATTACAGAGGAAAATACTTTTTTACCCACAATGATGAGTTTTCTGGGTCCATTATTTATTAAATGACTGATTTTTATTTCATAATATAGTTTACCTTCATCCACATTTTATAAAAATAATCATAACTAAAAAATTACCCTGTCGCCAATTATTAGCACCCTCGTCACCAATTACCAGCACTGGGGTACCAAATTATCAGCCCTGTTATAGTGGTGATGAAATCCGGTAGTTATTTCTACTAATATTATAAATGTGAATGTTTTGAGGATGGATGGATACATGTATGGATGGATGGATATTTGTTACTCTTTCACGCACGAAATACTGAACGGATTTCAATGAAATTTTGTATAGTACCTAGTAGTTCTGGATTAAAACAAAAGATACTTTTTATTTCGAAAAAGCACAGTTTGTTCCAATGGGATACTGTATTTACGCGAGGGAAGCCGCGGGCAACATTATGAAATAAAACAATGATGAGAGAATAATCTCTTTTTATACCTTACATGATAATCAGTTTCATAAAAAATTGTCTTTAAAAAATATCACATTAATTCTTATTAATTAGTCGTCTTTCTCATTAACCTTAGTATATAGTTATTCGAAGTTTAAGTGTAGTATTTTCAATTAATTTTATATTCCACTAATATTCTTAAGTCTTAATGAAGCATCAAAACAAATTAGTATATGACTATGGTAAAATTACTATTGAGTTATAGTTTATATATAGTACAGGAAACTGGAGAGACTTGATCCCCCCTTTTGTTATTTCCTCATATTTTATACATAATATAGATTATATTTAAAATAATTCAAAGCGGCCAAGTGCGAGTCGGACTCGCCCATGAAGGATTCCGTAGCAGCAAGAAACATCATATTATAAAAGTTCATGTAGAGATTTGATTGAATGAAAGGTAAATTGCAGTTTACGATTTATGACGTATTAAAAAAAAACTTTTTACTAGATCTCGTTCAAACCAATTTTCAGTGGAAGCTTGCATGGTAATGTACTTATAATTCTCTTATTTTAGAAGTTACGGGGGGGGGGACACATTTAACCACTTTGGAAGTGTCTCTCGCACAAGCTTAGAAAGAAAATGATATTAGAAACCTACATTTTTGAATTACCTATCTATTGGCTTTCATGAAAAAAAAATATCAGTCAAAATAAGTATTAATTTACCTGCTAAAACTCTAGACACGTATTTGTTTTTTACTTAAGGCTGCGCTAGTTGGTTTTTTCTCCATACAAACGCTGTTGGTGATTTACTCTAAAGTCAAATATTGTAGACCCAAATTTTTGTGTAATATCGATTTTTATTACACTTATCTAGGTCGGTATGTGGTTATGTTTCTAAAATTTTAATAGCCTCCAAACATCGGACAAGCACAACAAGCACAACTTTGACCGTAAATAAAAAACAAACGAAGAATGAAAATAAAAAAGCAAGCACATACCGACAAATTTTTACTATTCAGAAATTGAGATAACTTTAGACAAAAATATTATTTAGTTTGTTCATAAAACACCAACAGCTGAGTGTTGATTTGCGTAACCTGCGGACGCCTTTTCTTAAATACTTTACAAAGCAGTATAAATGTGTGAACTATAGCTTCTCATATAAGTAAAGATACCAATTTTATGGCTATATCTTTTTTTCCCCGATATTATGTGAAATAACAAGCGTTTTCCCCGCGCGCCGCATTGAGCTCGAACCGTTGACTAGCGCACTCTTAAGTCCCCATAAAAAGGAAACTTGATCCTCTATAAAAAATACTATGCAACTTAAAAGAGTATAAACGTTGATATAACATTCATTTGTTCCATAGCAGACCACTAGTGCTGATAAATTGGAATTTGCAAAATATTGGACCCAGATGTCAGCACCATATGTTTTATCATTAATTTTGCTATAACTTAAACTCTCTTTTACTAGATAAGCCTCATAAAACATCTCAGTTATGAGACAGACCAAAAGTTTGAGTAAAAAATATGCAAAAGGTCAAAAATAGCATAATATGAAAATACGTGAGCTTACAGTCGATCACAAGGAATCTGTCAAAAAAATTCAAACTGTAGGACACCAACACTCATTTACTTATATGTCCCTGTTTTTAAGTCGAAAAGTGTGGTGTCGCCGGCAGTAGATTCCAGAAACATTATATTTTTGTTTTTATTAAATGGAAACAAATATTAAATAGTGAGAAGCTTATAATTCTACTATTTGTTCGGGGTACTGATAATTTGGTACAGTGCTAGCAATTGGGTGTGTCACCCTACTATTCAATTCAAACCTTATTTAATATTAATTTTGAAATTGAGCAAAAAAAGTCGATGTAAAGTTTATTTAATAGGTATTCATTAACCGACTTCTTTACTTCATCTAGACTAGAAATTAGTCACTACTCACTACTCACTGTGCCCCAAAAAGCTCTCCGATAACATAAAATTTTACCACACGAATCACGATATTCATAGTAATTTCCAACACTTGCAACATCGCGTGTTAGAATTTTGTATTTCAAATAGGCACATAATTCTATGTTAATAAATTCAAATAATTTAAAATTTAAAATAATTTCTAGTGGCAGTTGGCACCAAAGATTGCTAACAACTACTAATGCTTGGTCTTTGAACTAAAAACCTTGACAACATTCACTTTATCGTATTTAGGACCTTAAAATAGTAGAACTTGGTTTTATAAGCGTTAATTGCAGCCAGGCATAAAAATGCATCCTACGTTATGTAATCTAAAGGTGCAGACTCGATAGATTTGACTTTGAGCATTAGATTACAAATTACAATACAATGAATGACGAATATTCGCGTGTAATGTAACGTTTTTGAGCGCTGAGCGGACGGCATCATTACAAGGTGCGCATTACAATGCTCGATAATCCTCCTACACTTATGTAATGTTCGGATATGTAACGTTACATTACACGCGAATGTTTCAGGTGAGGGAGCACCTTAAATGTTACGAGTTACGAGACCGAAGCGATGGTTCAGTAGCAGATGCCACTAGAGCACTAGTTAGTAGGTAGCTAGGTAGAGGGTTTGAAATTAATATGCCAATTATCTCGTATATGCTAATACTAAAAGGCCCTTTGTATGTTTTTAAGTGTACATGGAATAGAAAAACCGGCCAAGTGCGATTCGGCCTCGCGCATTATGGGTTCCGTACAAAACGGCAAAGAAACATGTTTGTTTTATGGGTATATCCCACTTAAATATTTCTTTTATTCTGTTTTAGTACCTACTTGTTATAGCGGCAACAGAAATACATCATTTGTGATTTTTTTTTACTGTCTAGCTCTTACGGCTAAGGAGATACAGCCTGGTGATAGACGGACAGACAGACGGACGGATAGTAGTCTTAGTAATAGGGTCCCGTTTTTACCCTTTAGGGTAAAAACGGGACCCTATTAACCCGACCCGAACCGAACCGACCCGAACTTAGGTAAAGTTCGTTGTTATTTTTAACCTCCGACGCATGAAGAGAGGTGTTATAAGTTTGACATGTTCGTTTATAAGTGTTCTTAGCTATAATTCAAAATCATCAGCATCTTCATTGGTTGACAATTCGGGGGATGTTCGGGGTTTTTTTTTTTTTTTTTTTTTATTTTATTTATGGCGTCGGCTTATCACCATTTGCCAATGTCAAGTATATTATTTTCATCAACGTACTGTATATTTCTAAATCGTCAAGTCCAAAGTCTAGTCAAAGTCCAAATAAGTAGTCAGGGTAGTCAATTAGTCAAGTCAGTCGATTCAGTAAAGTGGTAGACGCTTTACTGAAACTTCCTAGGGAGTTTTGGCGGGAAACCCAATTTAGCACGCATTTTGTAGAATGTTTCACTTTTCCACACTAATGCACCTCAACGAATAATTAATGGTTAATATTCCACCACTATAACACATTAAAAACCGAATTAACACGAATTTAGAAAAATAATACAGAAACACAACATTGCTGATCGACTTTCCCGGCAAAACTCCCTGTTCGGGGGTTACTTAATATTTTTAACTTTGTTTCTTAATTTTATGTTGGTACTTGGTAGCGTCGGACAAGATTTGGCCAGCTTGAGTTGAGTTTCCTATATTTCCTACAATTAATTGTATGGTATGATTGTACCGAACCTTATGGCGATGTAAGTAGATTTTGTTTAAGGTACTTTTTCAATAAATTAAAATTAAAACTAGGGTAAATACGCTAAATGTCGGCCACTTACGGATTTTCTAACTTTATATCGCTCCGGATGCATCAGTTTGAAACGAAAGCATAGCTTGTTATACGGTTTTAGACAGGTTGATAAATCTATTTTATATTTATAGGCATATCGTTGACTTTTCTACTAAACGGAAAAAGTATTAAGGTTTAAATGCGTCGAAAGCGAAAAAACCCTAAAGTCGGCCGTTCACGGCCCAATGGTCGGTCTCGTTTTTCCCAAATGTCGGCCGGGTATAGCGTGTAACCTCTTTTAATATTATTAATTAATTTTTTATAATTAATTAATTATAATAATACATAATTCAATTTTGAGACAGCAAGTTTGATAAATAAATTGAAAAATGACTATCCAGTACCTACACAAACAATGAAAAATACAAAAATGATCAGCCTGAACAGTAGCATTCGATTCTTAGGCTGGCCGACATTACGATCTTTAATATTTCCAAAGTCGGCCCCTGTTTCGTATAGCTTATTTCTCGAGATTCAGCTAATACCACCCCGGCCGGTATTTAGCGATTGAAAGTAAAATATATTTATTAACATAAAAGCGTTACAAATTTTACTATTAAGACAATGGAATTCGTAGTATTGGACTTTATAAAACATACTACATTTACCTTAAGTCGGCCCCGGCCGAGATTCCGATTTTCAGTCGAAACTGGTATTCTAATGGCGGCCCCCTATTTTTCCCTAAAACCAATTCGCAAAACATTGAAAAAACTATCTCAAAATATAGTAAAAATACCTTTTTAGTGATAGCAAAGCTAAAAAAACAAGAAAAGAAATGTCTTACCGTTATAATATCAATCCCCGAATCGTTAGTATTCACAGCAAGTAAGCTGCTTTGACTACGAACTTCAATGTTTCAACGGCGCTATCGCTACTGACGCTCAGTGTGCGAAGAGCAGGTGACGTAATCGGATAGTAACGGTTTGCACTTAAAGAGTATGAACTAAGCTTGCAATTTCAGTGGCAAAATTACCACTTAATTACCTTTTGAATGAATGCAAGCTGAAAATGTGCAGACGGCCGAGGATTGGAGGGGGGCCGGCGTTTGGCGTATTTACCCTATACTAAAATAATAAATAATCGACGCCTTCAATGGCTTCAATAGCTGTGCACTTTTTTGGGTCGCGCTTTGGACAAAGAATATATGTTACTAACGTACTTTGGACCTTTTTTTCTCAAAATTCCTAATTGTAAAAGACATTGGGAGTTTAAGATGGGCCGCGGCTGTTTAAAAAGTGTCGACAACAAACCACTAATATTGAATTTTACGATTTTCATTCACATTAATTCATAACCTGTAGGTAATTATTTTAAAATTAAGAAGATTGAGTAGAGATATAGAAAATTGAGAGAGAATAGTTAAAATTATAGCCGAATTTATTTAAAAGGGGACTTATTTAGAAAATAATTTTTATAATTCATTCTTTTTTGTGTATTTTTACTTTGGAAGTCGGTTTAATTTTTTGCTTAAAAATATAAATTTTTTTATAGGTAATTAGGTAATAGCTAATAGGTAAATGGTTTATACATAGGTTGACCTACACAACAGCAAACATCGGTAAACTTAAACAATATTAAAGCTATGCATGTATGTATTTTTTTAAAATTAGACAATTATTATCTATTAAGTACGAAATTATTAAAGTTCTTCGTTTTTTAGCGACATAAATTATTTTGGTGTCACTTATTTACATTAGCATTAGTGTAATTTTCGATAAACAAACGTTTTGAGTTCTCTGTGAATTTACGTAAATTATTTCTAGTAAAATAATAATTACTCACCAGTGGAATTAACAGAAAATTTAATTGTAGTTGTATTCGTAGTAATAATTCATAAACGTTCACTGCACAAATTTTCGAAGTCGTAGTGTTTGGCGCTAGTTCACGGGCTCCGCGATGCGTACGCCGGCCGTCACTTACGAAATAATTATAACCTTCTTCGATCGGGCGAGCCATTCATCTGTCATCCGTGGCCTCTTACTCCTATCTCGCACCGTATACGTTCCTAAACACTGATTAGAATCACCAATTAGCGACATGGTGATTGCGCGTTTGTTTTTGACATTGGTCGGTCTTTTCGATCGCTTCAGTATAGGGGCTGAATTCACGAAAAAGTGCGATTCCCTTATATCTCGGAGAATTGTTAAGATATGATAATAAAAAATATTCATAAAATATGCGTATTCACGAGATCTATAAGTTGCGAAAAGAATTTTTCGAGAAAGTCTAAAACTAAAAAAGAAAAAAAAATCAATTTTTTCCGAATTTTTGATTTTGGCGCTCGATATTTTGGTAACGAAGAATGATATCAAAAATTTGAGAAAAACTCCTCTGGACAGTTAAGTTGGCTACAATTTGAGCCTAAAACAAATACGATCGGGTTAAGGGTTTGCTCTGTAGCCTAACCTTTTGAAACAAAAAAAATAATATTTTATGCTTTAAACGAGACTATCTTGTATGTTTATATTCAGAATCTCAACAACGGCTACAAGTATTTACATGAAATTTAGTATATAGTGAGTTTTGGGTGTGAAAAATCGATCTAACTAGGTCTTATCCCTTAGAAACTGCGTATTTTTAAGCAATATATGTTTTTTTATTTTGACGTGCAACAATATAATACTTACCTATCAATAATTTCGACTATCTTACGTCTGATTGGCAACTTGGTTTGCATGCCTACGTATAGTTTTTGCATTGTTTTGAAATTCAGAATGTGATGGGTTCGAATCCCGGTAAGATAAATATTTTTGTGATTCTCGTTGTTTCTTTTTCTTTATATTTCTTTTTTTTTTATTCATTTTTATTTTTTATTGTTCTACAAAATCACCGGGCAAAGTTCGGGATCCCAGGTACTACATACTTATGCGTCACGGCTACAATTATTCAAACTTCGATACGCGTGTGGAAATTTTGCAATTTGCTTATTCATACGTGTTATGTCGAGTATACTTATGTAATCTATTAATTTTATGATCTTCTACTAGCTGACCCGGCAAACATTGTTTTGCCATAATATATAAAAAGAGATTATTACTGATTTTTAGACCTACCGAATGTGCAAAAAAATCATAAGAATCGGTCAAGCCGTTTCGGACAAGTGCAGTGTCCCCGAACACTATGACACGAGATTTTTTAACCGACTTCCAAAAAGGGAGTCAATTATACGTGTGTTTTCAAAGATTGAGCACCGTCTGTGGACCGATTATAAATTTATATTTTTGATGTAGAGTGTACAATCCCAAATCGGTCCTTTTAACCTCAAAGTGGTGACATGATGATAGGATCCATGAGGAATCGAGGGAACTCCTCGAAATTTATATGGACACATACGGCGATTTCAATTTTTTCTGACGTAGTCCAAGCATATGCTACCAAAAGTAAGATTTTGCACCAAGGTATACCCTGGATCCAAGAGTAATGAACATAACTCCTGACTCATTATCGTTATTTAAAGAACTGCAAGCATATATTATACCACTTTGTCAATTACACATCAATTACAGTAATCATCATCATCACCACCATTATCATACGAAACACCAACATTAATTAGGATGATATGGGCACTCACTACTTATCCGTTTTGTGCACCAATATTTACCAATATAACCTTTGAAATTTTGCTATTGGCAAAATTATATTCGTGATCATCATCATCACTATAATATTATATTAATTAATGCATATTGCTACCTACTTTTTTCCACCGACTACTACAATAGATAATTAAATTAAATATTATAGTATCTAATAATTATCATCACTGGTGATTGTATATTAGGGGTCGTCCATTAATCACGTGATGCCTAAAGGGGAGGGGGGGTCCGAAAAAAATCACCAAGTATCACCAAGGGGGGGAGGGGGTATAAGGAGACATCACGTGTATTAATTTTCGAATCTAGTCTATGCATACCGAAATTATTTTTGGTTGTAGATTCGTAGTGTTGTTTAAATACTTACAAAACAAATGACTCGTATAGTTTTAATTGCTTAAATTATTCGATTAAATTGTTTTTAAGTTAAAGTTTTTCTTCACTTTGTTTTGCTTGTGTCATAGATATTTAATTTAATATTAAAATAGTTATCACTGGCTTGTGTATATGTGAAAATATTGTAATGACTATAGTGATTTTATTATTTTACTTAATATATTTATAATGAATTTAATGTAAAAATTGAGAACATTTCCACGCCCAATGGGTAGAAATTGTGACCAATAATTATTGTACCTAATGTAACATCTTTGTACCAATTTCAAGGAAATAAATGATTCTGATTCTAATTCAAACATGACCTGTTTACTATGTAAAAAAAATACACGTGATCTTAGGTGGGGGAGGGGGGGGGGTAGTATAAAACCTCACCACGTATCACCAGGGGGAGGGGAGGGGTCTAAAAAGTTGTTAAAAACATCACGTGATTAATGGACGGTCCCTTAGGTCCACAGTTATGAAATGCTTATTTGGGGAAATACCACTCAGAAAAGTGGCATAATAGTAGATTATGCACCAAGGGGATAAAGCAGTGTCTTACGTCACGGGCAGCATGTTGGACCCTGAGCGTAACGAGGGACTCTAGAGTTAACTCCCGAGCGAAGCGAGGGAGTTATTTAATAGAGTCCTGAGTGAAGCGAGGGGTTCGAACTGCCCAAGACGAAGACAGGCTTTATCCCAGAGGTGCATACTCTACTTTTCATACCTACTGCGAGGCAATAAAAACCCAGGGCTACATAAATAAAACATTTATTTTGTGAAAAGTTAATATTGATATTGGACACATAACACATTTGACCAGTTATGGAGGGACAGAATAATATTTTTATTAGGAAAATATATTATGGAAGTTGTGGTGGAGTTTATTTGAGCAGTACTTAAAATATAGTCTGTTAATCTATACTAATATTATAAAGAGGAAAACTTTGTTTGTATGTTTGTTTGTTTGTTTGTTTGTTTGTTTGTTTGTTTGTTTGTTTGTTTGTTTGTTTGTTTGTTTGTTTGTAATGAATAGGCTCAAAAAGTACTGGACCGATTTCAAAAATTCTTTCACCATTCGAATGCTACATTATCCACGAGTAACATAGGCTAAATTTTATTTTGGAAAAAAATAGGGTTCCGTAAGATATTTGGGTTTTTCGGACACAAGGTGTAAAAAATCAATCAGAAAAGTTACTTATTTTGCGTACGCTGCCTAAACTATAAAAGATAGAACCATAAAATGTTCTAATTAATTGTAGATCTTATAAATATCTACAAAAAAGTCCGCGACACACTATACCTATCTATGTCGAGTGAGGCACAACAACCATTTTTTTATTTAGATATCTTGAATTTTTTTTGGACTACATTTAAACGCGTTTATTTTACTCATGCTATTAATCCTTATCAAAATAAATTATTTCATCACTAAGTACAGTTTATGTAGATAATATTTGGTCTTTTAATGATTAAAATTGGATGTTTGGTTTTGAAGTTATGGCGAAATTAAAATATTACGATTTCTGCTGCACGGCCCGTTGCGAAGTGGGCGTCGCGTCGTCGCCAAGGCGTGCGAGTTTAGATCTATGAGTAATTTTTTTGTTTTGTGTTCGTTGTAACTATGATGGATAGATACTTGAGTAACTATTTATTTAGTGATTGTTGTATTGTTAGTTCTGAAAAGTGTAGGTATTTCATACGATAAAAGTATACCCACTTACTTATTTCATTAAGTATTAGTAGGTACCTTAGATATTAATTTGTTTCTGTTTGTTTTGACTAAATTTCACCCGTTTTGTTAGAGGTTTAAAGACATTCTGTTATCTGTAGTATTAGTATCAGTATTGTACCCGTGCGAAGCCGGGGCGGGTCGCTAGTGTTGTATATAAAGAGGTCCTTCAATAGCATAATAATAATAATAAAACGATCCTAATCCATTTACCATTTAATTTAATTTATTTTTAGCATAATTATTAAGGTATCTTTCTAAAAATAATAGGAAATTAGTCACCTCAATATCTACGCGTACGAAGTCGCGGCCAAAAGCTAGTCTAAGTATAAAATAATATGATTTAACGTTGTCGTATAATTTTGTCACCTTTTCCTAACATTCTGAGTGTCTCGTCGCTCAATAACAATATTTTTTCGCATTCCGTCGATTCATTTCCGATGTGCTCGATAGTCGTGTGAGGCACGAGATCTGTGAATTTTTTTTCTAATTCGCGTGAACCTTGGATCTTGGTATGACATCTGCAGTCGCCAAGGGTTGCAACTTCAAAATCTATTATCTTGCTTGATTTTTTAAAGCTCTGCGACTTTAATTATAATAAATGTTACAAAACTCACTTCCGGATAGATAATAATAATACTATTAATGTTGGTGACTATTAATGCGTAGCTTCCGGTCTATCTTAATTTGATTATATTAATTATTCAATCATTTATTAATAATAGAACATGGTCTAAAATAATATTTAAATGCCAGTATGTATTAATATTTAAAACATATTTACTTTAATATAAACATTTAACTGTTAATACTCATAAATGTATAAAAAGGGCGATAATTGTAAAATGGCGACCATTCTACTACTAGTTGCTGACCAATAAAGGTGATTCTATCCTTCAAGTGTACCTCTTTACTGGTGCTACTGTCGCCGAAGACCTGATCCCTATTTCATCTCAGAAGTGGGATTAGGAGGATTTTTTTTTCTTCCTCGGAGTTCATTCTCTGTCTCTAAACACCATGATGGGTCCATATCGCTGTGGTTTGGGAAGGAGACGCCAAGTGCCATCGACTCATCATCGGATGAAGGTACAAGTGAGAGCTGTGAGACTTATGCCTCTCCACGTCCACATATTAGGAGCTTGTTTATGAAGAGGAGAATTAATCATCTGGAAGCTGAATTCATAACAGAACTTGATCCAGAAAAGAAATCGACCAATGTAAGGGGGTGGCTAAATAACATCGACCAGCTCGGAGATATGTAGGTATTCCTGGGACAAAAAAAAAAAAGATCGTATCTTCGTTTGCAAATTCGCCTACGCGGTGCTGCGAGAGAATGGTACGATAACGACGATAACTTGGAAGACTATACGACCATGGACGCAGTGGAAACAAAATCTAGCGTGCTCCTTCCCGAGCTCCTTTCCCGAGATTCGTGGGTTGTCCGTTGAACGGTGTCCAAATGCGAAGGCCTATAATCGCGAGTCACCAGAACAGCCATATTTTACGTTCCTGTCGTCTCTTGAAGATTACAAGGCGATAAGTACGAAGGCTTCGGAACAAACATCAAACTGGCGTCGGAGCGCCGTTTGCCGAAAACATTCTACTACTGTCGCAAGACCGGTCATGAAGCAAGAGACTGTCGCATCACACGCTGCCAGATTTGTCAACGCTTGGGCCACAGTCCCAGTAGCTACTGGCATGCTGCAGGCGCCCGAGCTGCTGGAAGCACTGCGGGTACGACGGACAACGCGCACCGCCGGTACGTGTCTCATGATCAACGCGGCAGTATGCAGGTACGCAAAATTAATTTTACAAAATTCTATCCGGTATACACAAAAAACAAATCATAGTCAACGGAGTAACATAACTACTTGGTTATATTAACACGGGAAGTAAAGTTAATATTATAACACCAGAAACAGTTAAGCAAATAAGGTAAAAAGTTTTTCAATCAAAAGGTTTTGGAGATTTGCATTATGCATTTCATTTCGTTAGGTAATATATAATTTAATATATACATAAGTATAGATAATATTTGTGTGAACAGTGGGGCTGAAGTGACCAATACGGGATCTTAAGGATTTAAAAACATTCAGACATAACACTCATTGCCAATTTTAAAGGCGTGTTATTACAAACAATGAAGAATATTTTCATACTACCCACTACTTGTCCGATATTAATTTGTTCTCGAATGATTTTGTAGAAAGAATTACTTTGTATTTAAATAACGATCTTGAATTGCAGCCCGGTGCAACCCGGGGATACTCGGTCAATTTGCATGTATGTAACAAATAAGTTAGTTAACGGCAGTACACTTGTAAGGCGGACTATTTTTGATTTTGGGAATTTGTCATATATACCGCAATCTATTTTAAAATTCGGTGACTACACATTACAAGTAACTAATTTAGGTCTATTCATTGGAAAAAAGGGAAATCACTTACTCAAGCTGACATTTTTTAACGTAACTGAAGTAATGTTGACATCAGGTAGCCAACATTTTGAATAACGTACCAGTGACAAAAAAATATAGATATCTGATATAAGGGTTGGTGATATTGGTGAATATGTGAATGTGAATAACGTACCAGTGACAAAAAAATATAGATATCTGATATAAGGGTTGGTGATATTGGTGAATATTATTGTGGTAGGTTATTGAATTTGTTAAACCAATATTAATATCGGCATTCGCTGAATGTAGTAAGCAGCTAGGGAGTACGTCTTATTTATAACAGATGCGCATTCATACCAAAACTAATGTAGGTATCGGTTCACAGCAAGCCATATAAAATGTCGTACAAAGAGGCGGAAATAGGGAATATGCATAAAACATAAAAATAACTTAAAACATAATAATTTATTTCTTTATTTATTTATATTTAGTACACAGACAGGTTACAGTCATTGCATGAATAAGTTAACGTAAAGCATAATGGCTAAACTAGACAGCAACCCAAAAAAGTATACCTATCTTAATTATTATTCGGTTGTTGATAAAAATAACAAAAATACTATTACTACTTTAAACGTTCATATCTTTGTTAATTTTAATGATATCTAAAAACTAATTTATCATACAGTTTACCAAACAAGATAGATCTATTTGAAAAAAATACAAAAAAATACGTGCATATTCCCTATTGTCGAGCAAAAGATTAGTGAACTGATTTCGGTTGGTATAGTAGGTACGTGAGTCGTGGTCCTGGAATATTGGTGAAAAAGAAGGGAGGTGATTAACGTTTATGATCGATATCCACTTCCACATATTGATGACCAGATTAATCGGCTTCCGAGAAAATGTAGGTACTTCATGGTCTTAGATTTAGCAAAAAAAAGTTATTATCAAGTAAATATGCCAGAAGACTCGATACCTAAAACTGCGTTCGTTACACCTACAAGTTAGTATGAATTTCTGCGGATGCCGTTTGGTCTGGCCCATGCTCCCGCTGTATTTTCAGGTCATATGCAAAAAGGCTTACAACCATTGAACAATAAGTTAGTCATTTATCCTAGATTAGGTATTTGACCGTTCTTTCAGCCAGTCTCCAACTTGGCTCAGGGTGTCCGGGACTAGCTAAAATCGAAAGTATCACAATTTAGGCGTCCTTCGTAATGTACACGAAGTAAGGCAATTTATTGGTCTCGCTTCCTATTTTCGGAAATTCGTTCGTAGTTTCGCCGAGTTAGCACGTCCGCTAACATTTCTTACACTTGGGAGTGGGGCCCTGAGGGGAGCGTTCGAAAATCTTAAACCAGCTGTAACTAAAAGGCCAGTACTAAGTATTTATATTCATCATGCTAAAACTGAGTTTCATACGGATGCCAGTAAGTCTAGGAGAAATTATGTTACAGTACCAAAATGAGCCAATTGCTTCAGGTTCTATAGTGTTCTGTGTAATGCTTACTTTAGCCGCGTAAATACCAGGGAAGAACAGTGTTACCATAGCTATGAACTAGGAACCCTGGCAGTTGTAGAATACTCAAAATGTTTCCGTATATATCTAACTGGAATTCCCGTCAGTTAAGTATTACCGATTGCTCAGCTTTACGTAACACACTTGTGCCGCGTATAGCCGTTGGTGGTTCACTGTGATCCAAGATCTTACTTCTCTTACTTTAGAACTAGCTGATGCCCGCAACTTCGTTTGCATGGAACTAACGGAAAAGGAACCCTATTTTTAAAATGGAACCCTAAAATAAAAGTAGCCTTTATTAGAACTTATATCCTCAGCTATCTTCTACTAAAAGTTCCGTGAAAATCGGTCCAGCCATTTCAGAGATTAGCCGAAACAAACAGACAAATTTAAAAAATTGATATATTATTGTAAGTGCCGAATATACTTTCATAAGCATTCAGTGAAAAGCTGTTAATTTGAAATTACTATCAGACACTTCAATTTTATTTATTTTATGTGTAGATTGGTGATGTGCTAGATATCCGTATCCGCGGATATACATTTTTAACGATCCGGCACATCACTAGCTGTAGATATGTATTATACTGTTCCGGTGAGCGCATTCAAACACGTCGACGCCCTTAGTCACAATCTTTTAGAAACGGTTTGTGTACTCAACATCGATAACGAAGAGTGGCTTATAATTCTGCATCTACAGGATGGCAATGTCATAATTAGACAAACAACACATAATTAGACAACTTGATGGGGCTTCAGGCTACTCAAAATATTACCTACGTAGTTTTAGACGACCGATTATTTCGTAAAACCTTGAACGGAAATATATTTGTGATACCTAAGCTATCGAAATAATGTTATAATAATGTTACAAAATATTATGACCAAGCTGGCCACTTACGGTTGAGAAAAAAAAAACTAACCAAGTCGCAATTCTGGTTTTTAGAGATGACTCGGTTTATTAAAAAATATATTGAGGCTTGTCGCTGTGTGCATACGCTAAAGGGAATTATGATAAGCCTTAGGGCGAGTTACACGCCATAGATAAGCCCAACATCTAGGCACACATTACATGTCGAATATTTGGGGCCTTTTCTTAAAACTCGTAATGGAAATATTTATATATTAGACGAGAATTTTATATATAAGATGTATATCGATTTCTATACCAAATTCGTATTTGCTAGTCCCGTACGAAGTGTTATCTTTAATGAAACAAAAAAAAGGAATCATATCAGTATTCGGAAATCCCTTCAGAATAATAACTGACCGTAGGGTAGCATTTACAAGTAAGTATTTTAAATATTTCGTAGTTAAAAAAACAATTAATATCTAGTAAATAAACTAGATCTGTGTGATGCTAAAATATGTCTAGTAAATTAGTTATTGTGACAATAAACCAATCTAAGTCTGAGTGACTTGTAATTAAATATCTAGTAAATTAGTTATATCTGTGTGACAATAAAGTAATCTAAGTCGGTGTGACCTGCAATAAACATGAAATATCTAGTAAATTAGTTAGGTCTATGTGACACTAAACTAAGTCTGTGTGACCTGCAATAAATATGTAGTAAATTAGATCTATGTGAAAATAAACTAATCTAGGTCTGTGTGACCTGAACCAAATATCTTGTAAATTAGTAGATCTGTGTGACACTAAGCTAAGTCTGTGTGACCTGCAATAAATATCTAGTAAATTAGATCTGTGTGAAAATAAACTAATCTCAGTCTGTGTGTCCTGAACCAAATATCTAGTAAATTAGTTAGGTCTATGTGACACAAAACTAAGTCTGTGTGACCTGCAATAAATATCTAGTAAATTATATCTGTGTGAAAATAAATTTATCTCAGTCTGTGTCATCATCATCATCATCATCAGCCTATCGCCGTCCACTGCTGAACGTAGGCCTCCCCCAATGAGCGCCAACCATCCCGATCTTGGGGTCAGTCTGTGTGTCCTGAACCAAATATCTAGTAAATTAGTAGTCCGTGTGACACTAATCTAAGTATGTGGGGCCTGCAATTAATATCTAGGAAGTCTGTGTGACAATAAAAAGAAGTCTGTGTGACAATAGAAAGAAGACTGTGTGACAATAGAAAGAAGTCTGTGTGACAATAGAAAGAAGTCTGTGTGACAATAGAAAGAAGTCTGTGTGACAATAGAAAGAAGTCTGTGTGACAATAGAAAGAAGTCTGTGTGACAATAGAAAGAAGTCTGTGTGACAATAGAAAGAAGTCTGTGTGACAATAGAAAGAAGTCTGTGTGACAATAGAAAGAAGTCTGTGTGACAATAGAAAGAAGTCTTTGTGACAATAAAAAGAAGTCTTTGTGACACTAAAAAGAAGTATGTGTGACACTAAAAAGAAGTCTGTGTGACACTAAAAAGAAGTCTGTGTGACACTAAAAAGAAGTCTGTGTGACAATAACCGTCTGTGTGACCTGAAACAAATCACTGGTAAATAAACTAGATATAGGTGATGCTAAAAATAAAATAAATAATAATAATAATAGATAATGTAATAAAATTAATTCTCTGACTGTTTGTTAACTTAAATCTTAATAGGTGATAACTATAATAATCAATTAACAAATAATTCATATAATATGTTAATGTATTAAAGAAAAGCAAGTATTTTGTGTTATTTAAAATTAAGTATCCATGAGTTTAGATATATAATTCAATACTATTTAAAATTTAGATATTATGAGCGTGATACATGCCAATTGCCTGCCATAAAATATTATCTAAGCGCAATTACTGTTCTCTTTTATCTCTTTCCAGGTACAGATAACATGACATGATGAAAACCAGCTAACTTGCCGTGGGACACGGCAAAATGCAGGATGGCCGAGAGTTACAAAACTCACTTCCGGATAGATAATAATAATACTATTAATGTTGGTGACTATTAATGCGTAGCTTCCGGTCTATCTTAATTTGATTATATTAATTATTCAATCATTTATTAATAATAGAACATGGTCTAAAATAATATTTAAATGCTAGTATGTATTAATATTTAAAACAAATTTACTTTAATATCAACATTTAACTGTTAATACTCATAAATGTATAAAAAGGGCGATAATTGTAAAATGGCGACCATTCTACTACTAGTTGCTGACCAATAAAGGTGATTCTATCCTTCAAGTGTACCTCTTTACTGGTGCTACTGTCGCCGAAGACCTGATCCCTATTTCATAAATTTATTATTAAAATAAACTATCTACTTAATTTTGTCGTTATCTGATCTCAACTATGTACTTAAATACCTACGTTACGGATTGTATCACGGTATAATTAATTTCAGTTTTCCTGACGTTTACGATCATTTACTGAAGCCGCTGCATCTGCGGAATTCGCGGTCAATGGAGGACTGAGGTTATTCGAACTACCCGCATATTCTTTTTGTTTATGACTCGTATCTACTCGGCAACATTTGGCGCGTTGATTTGAAAGTTAGCGCGGATCTTTTGTGTAACAACATTGTCTGTCTATGTATGTACTATAGTCTATAACTAACCATAGATCATACAGATATATGTATAGTGCGATTCAAATGAGAATAAGATCGACTCAGCGCCATATTGTTTCGAATTAAGACTATTACGGTAATTAAATTTGTTTTGATAATTTACTACTATTTAATTTTTTTATTTAAATTCTATGCAATAAGTACTATTAATATTTATATATGCAAAAATGTTTTTCTACAAACCGCAATTTTCAAGTGATATTTGACAGAAAAAGGTCATTGACGTTCCTATTCTTATTTGAAACGCATTGTAACTAACCATGCTGCGCGCCATTTGACGTTGTTTTGCAACGTTGCCAAACATATTGAGCATCACGTGTTAATAATAATAATATCTATGGACGCTATCACACCACGTCAATCTGGTCCCGTGCTAAGTTCTCGAAGAACTTGTGTTACGGGTACCAGACATCGGAAATATATTTAATACTTTTATACTATATTCTATACACATGTTTAATACATATCTATGACCCAGGAACTTTAATTGTGTTCCCTGGCGGGATTCGAACCCTCGACCTCCGGCTTAAGCGCCAACGCGCTAACCACTGAGTCAGAACTCAGAGGTCGTCCATCGACGACGACGATCGTAGATGTTGCGGGCGCGGCGGGGCAAATGATGTCTAAATATGGCCATATTAATGGATACGCGACTTAAACTATAATAGGGAATATGCATAAAAATTTAATTTGCCTGAAATATTTTTTTCCCTGTTCTTTATTGTCGTCACATTATAACTAAAAGGATTTTTTTTTAATTTAGTTCCTATTTAAGCCGAAAAAAAATATATAAAAATGGAAAATCAGCCCGGGATATTTAAAATTACGAAACGCGTCACCATTGGTCGCGAGTCGCGACCAATGGTGACGCGCGTGTGACGTCACGCTACACGACGCTGTCTGTCGTGACAATGACATGACTGACGTTAAATTGAATTTTATGCTCTGACTTGTCTATGATTTTATCTGTCAACTGTCTTTTTCGTGTACGATGACGTCACAACCCAAGCCCGCGAAAATGGCGTGTTTAAACCGCGCAAAAATTATAGTGATTTTTAAACATTTTTTCCAGCATAATGGATAATGTTTTTGATGTGTTATATATATTTTTGGTAATGTTATAACCAGTAGAAACGTTTAAAAAAATAAAAAAAATACATGCATATTCCCTATTCTATGTTGCGCGCAACTTCGTACGCGAATAAACAAAATCTGTGATCTATCTCTAAAAGTCTATCCTTCAAGAACCACACATTTTTCAGGATAAAATGAATCCTAGGTATACTCTATCATTATTACGTACATAGCAGACACAGATGACAGAATACAGAACATCCAGAATGAGAGTTCGATCACATTTGTACGCAGCACACTGTGTCCAAAACCATAGCGAAACACCGCCCCGCCCGCTCTTTACTTTACTCTTTACACTTACAAAACAAATCGCGTTATTACTCGTATGTTACAACAATTAAAAATAAAAAATAAAATAAAATACGTTTATTGCAGAACAATAGTCCATAGAGTTAGTACTTACATTTAAACCTTACACCTATGTTAGTAACACTATATTCTAGCATTAAGTATATTATTATTATTTGGCGTATCTGCGCCACGGTACCGGCGCACTAGGTATATTTACGTGGACGTGCTCCCAGTGCCTCGCTATCACACCGTCAGCTTGCCCACATATCGCTTTCAGTATGCTGTTGTCGCTCCCGCGAACCCTGCACATCAATGACGCGATACGCTTACGTACAATTGACGAGAAATCGTCAATTCTAGCGTCAGCGAATATGCCAGATGCACTACAGTACCGCGGGAGCGCCAGCAGCATCCTGAATGCGTTATTGTATTGTACTCGAAGAGCATCAAACGCCCGCCGCGAATATGCCACCCACAGAGCACAAGTATACAGTGGTTGACAAAAAGCTTTAAAGAGTGCAATTTTGACCTCCACTGTACACCGCGCAAAGCGTCGGGCCAGCATATTGCAGCGCACGGCTAAAGCCCTTCTTTCCCTCTCTAAATCGTCATCATCAATAAGGTTCTCGTTTACGACATGGCCCAGGTATTTAAATTGCGAGACTTTCGCGAGATTCGGTATTCAATAAAAATTTATTGAAAAAAAGGATGGGTCAAATATCCCGTTATTCTGTAGCAACATATTATGTGTGGATAGCCACTCCAATTTGGGGTAGTCGTGACGGCTTCACTTTCGTTGACGGTTTCTGGATGATTTCTGTATCTATTCTGTGATAGTAGCCTGCGCAAGAGTTGCAAACACGTATTAGGTATCCGGCTATCCGCTAGATTAGCATTGGCAAGGTTTTCCTTGGCATTCGTTTATTACTCACTCAAGGTGTAACGAACGATTTTTGGGTTAAGGTCAAAAAAGTGAGACGTTTAATGTTAAATAATTTATTTTCTTAACGACTTAAAAACCTGCTTTGTGCTTATTCTAATTTTCTTCCTGTCTATATGTTTCAGAAATATGTAGCAGCCACCGATGAGAAGAATGGTTGAGATGAGTTTGGATATTATTGGTAGACCGATAATTGTGAAATATAGGAAGTTCGTGATGTACGACGGTAGTTCTTCCTGGCACTGGAAAAAGAAATAGGAAACGTTATAAACTGATTGCAAAGAAATATACATTTATTTTTATTTACGAGAAAAGTTTTCGCTGCATCGACTGATTTTCGCTTTACGCGTAAGTACGAAACGTGGCAAAGATCTAGTCGAGAAATAAAGTTCTGAACCTGACTCCTTATAATGCGCGCCTGGTCTATTTCAGCTATTTTCATAGTAGAATGTCTTATGTCATGTCATGGGATACTCATCCCAACTTACCTGTCCGGTAGTTGTGGTATAGTATACGGGTATGCGACCCCGGCTTCCTTAGCTATTACTGTCCTATCCCTTGCCCTCCTGGGCGGTAATATCCTACATTTCCTATTTCCCACTCTAACTTACCAATCTTCCTTTCCACACCACCTATCCTTCCCTTTCCCTATTCCTACCCTCTCCGCCAATCCGTGGGAACGCAATGGATAATCGTAAAAAATAATTTAATTATCCAAAATGGCGGCGATGTGGTTCGCCACCCATCACTTCTCGTTCCTCGCGGAGGCGAAAAGTGGCCCATGGTGAGCTGCTTCGCTACGTTGAATGTAAGAGGAGGAATGGATGGTAAGAATGAAAGTAGATGAAGCGAAACAAGTATGTAAGGATCGTAGCAAGCGGAAAGAAGTGGTCTCTGCCTACCCCTACGGAAAAGAGGCGGCCTCTGCCTACCTCTACAGGAAAAAGGCGAGATTATATGTATGTATGTTTGTAATGTCTTATGGTATACTTTTATGGGAAATGCTGCCAACATAAATTCAATATTTGTGCTGCAGAAGCAAGCTATTTGTGCTATTTATAAAATGTTCCGTATTTAATCTCTGAGATAAAAGTTTAAAGAAATAGGTATACTGACAGTCGCCTCTCAGTATGTTTTTATATTTTCAAAAAAATTCATTTTCATATAAGTATGCATATTTGGGGATTTTAGCGTTGTTTCTTTAAACTGCAAGCATATGCCACTATGTCAATTACGGTAATCATCATCACCGCCATCATTACACTATACATCATCACACCATACATACCGACTTCAAAATTATGAAGATTGAGTAGATAAATAGTTGAAATTTTAGCCGAATTTAAAAGGGGAATAATTAAAAAAGTAAGTTTTATTTCATACTTTTTTGTGCATTTTTACTTTGGTAGTCGGTTTTAATTTTTTGTTTATTTTAAGCTAATTTACGAAGGCGAGTGATTCAATTTAAATTTAAGATGGTGAACTAGTATAAGATTTTCGAAAGAGTAAAAAATAAAACTTACAAATTCGAACCAAACCAGTGGCAGTACCAAATTGGCGAATTTGTTGAACTTCCACGAGTACAAGTCCGTGATGTCGTGTACCCACAGGTTGCATTGGACTCTGACTTTTAAATGTAGAGGTGTACCGGTTAGCTGCAAATTTTAAATACATTGTGATTTTTTTATATTATTCATTACATAGAAAATAATTAAAACTTTTCAACACTTGAACATAAGGTCGCATCATATCCGACACGTCTTGATGAATTTTATAATATCGTTAAATTCTAGCAACAGACTATTGAATTCAATAGCTCGTTCTTCTCTGTAGCAGGTAGCTGAGCTATATATAAAGGGCAGATATCTATATTTTTTGCTTTTACTGTCTCAATCCACATTCGTAACTGAAGTTTTGTAACCAGCTATGAACATGGAATTTTCTTTTCGTTTGATAACTAGCTACGAAAACATAATTAAATTTCTGTTTTTGTAACTGGTTTTCATAATCAGCTACCAAAAAATCATTATTTTTCTCTGTTCATAACTAGTTACAAAAACAGAATTGCATTCATTTTTCGTAACTCATAAAACATATATAAAACACACACTGACGAAAGATTTTTTGATTTTTAATATATTTTTACGATTAAACGAAAATAAAACTAACTAATTATTTCAAAATTAAATATTTTTGTTAATTATGTTTAGAGGAAAACTAATAACTAACTTTGCATTATATATTTGTAGCTCGACAAAATCATCTTTAATGGTAATCGAGCTAAGCCAGCACATCTAGCAACATGTCGTCTTTGAACTCGAGATTTTAGTCTCAACGCCTTTAAGAAGGCCTTAAATAGACTGTTACAATAATGATAAAAACAACATTTAATAGCAGATTTTGGAAGAACTTTCTAAATTGCCTTCATGGCTGCTTTTTCGAAGTCAATCATAATTTTTTTGGGGTTCTATGTAGGTAAATCATTTCAAATAATGTCTCGTACGTTTTTTCTGCTTTATTCGGAAGGATTGCAAAGATCAAAGGAACAACGTTCCTTCGACCATCGAAATTTGGCCATCGAACATTTAGAAAATAATATAACTGTTGGACACTGTCTGGAAATTATTTCTCCATATAAGATTTAGTACTCGTATAGGTATGATTATATGTATCTATAGGTTTTCGCCTTATTAGTTTTCCTCTAAACATAAGTAACAAATATATTTAATTTTGTAATAATTAGTTTTATTTTCGTTTAATAGTAAAAATATAATACGTATTATAAATTACGAAAAAAATAAAAAATCTTTCGTAAGTGTGTGTTTTATTAAAGTATTATGAGTTACGAAAAATTAATGCAATTCTGTTTTGGTAACTAGTTATGAACAGAGAAAAATAATAATTTTTTGTAGCTGGTTATGAAAACCAGTTACCAAAACAGAAATTTAATTATGTTTTCGTAGCTAGTTATCAAACGGAAAGAAAATTCCATGTTCATAGCTGGTTACAAAACTTCAGTTACGAATGTGGATGAAAGGCAAAGGCTTCGTACGTAACGTAATGGTCGTTTAGCACATCGCCATCGCACACCGCACGCCGCCTGCCTAACGTTTTTCATGCAACCTGGCTTCCTTGACCAGCAGCAGGGCCGGATCTACCATATGGCTTTTTGGGCTTCAGCCTAGGGGCCCGTGGATGCAAGGGGTGCGGGCCCAGCTAAGTCAAGTTAAAGTCAAATATACTAGATAATACGGAAAATCGCAAGTTTTTCATTGTCTTATTTCCTTCCTATACTTTGAGTAATTAGGTGGGCTCCTATTAGCACAGGGCCCCCTAAACTTACGGTCCGGCCCTGACCAGCAGGTATAGAATACTCTGTAAGTAATATATTCACCGGTTCGATGTCATAGTATCCCAGCGAGTGCTGCTCAGAGTCCGGCGCTAGCCCCGTCACATACTGGTCCGGGAGTATGTCCGCGCCATTGAAGTGCGGCAGCGAGAGAACCATCGGGAACCCTGGAAGAAAAAAAATAAAAAAAAGGTGTAAAACACAAATTGTATAGTAAAGTAAAACTAGAAATGTGATAATAATTAACAAACGAAAGCAATTGTCCTAGCCAACGGTTGGGGGAACAATAAAAGAACAGCGGGATTTTTCTCATGGGACAAACAGAATTGAGAATTAATTTTCATTATTATCGGTCGACTGACTGCAGATTAAACTACAACTGGGGCGGGGGTATTAAATTGCCCCCGCAATTCTCGTAATATTATTATCGGATAACAGCCTCCGTGGTCCAATGGCTTAGAGCTTGGCTCTCGACTCGGCGGTCGTGACTCGTGGGTTCGATTCCCGCATTGGAACAACAACAAATGTTGTTTCCAAGTTTGGTTAGGACAATGCAGGCTGATCACCTGATTGTCTGATAAGAAAGATGATCCATGCGTTGGACGGGCATGTTAAAAGTAGGACCTGCGCCTCATCTCTCGTCAGTCGTGTCGGTTATCCGTCCCACTGGATTACGAGAGTAAAGGAACAAAGAGTGCTAATATAAAATTACTCCTGCGTAACTGGCCTGGTTTCAATGAAACCGGCCACCGTCACCGATATCGGTGGGGAGTTATTATTATTATTATCGGATAAATCTCGTTTGGATTTTCAGGCTGTCCCGCTCGCGCGCGAACTATTTGACGCTGAGGCGAATGAATCAGCGCGTTGACCGAACCGAGAATCTATTTAAGAGAATATAGTTAAGAGAATTGAGCTTCTAATATCACGCAACGAACTTAACAGTACGTTTTATTTCACTATCTAAACCGTGGACATTCAATGTTTCTATTGATCAGCTTTCCACTAATATGTGCTGCTAGCTAAGTCTAGTTTATTAAGTAAGCGTGGTCTTCGACCATAAGTCATAACTATTGTAGAAGACAGTGACGTGGGGCTTCTATAACTCCATTCCTATCGGCTTCACTTACCTTTTGAACATCCTAATCCAAAGCCCTACCTAGTATATACGCTAGGGATTCGCTATCAAGAGAACCAGCCTTCGCCACTGATAGAAGATAAAAAAAGCTTTGTACCTGAATAACACTTGGACCCATCCTTGATTCCGGAAGGCAGGAGCAGTTCGTCGTTGTGACAGTCCTCCGGTACATCCACTTTATTATCGAATACAGTCTTCGAAAAGTTGAATCTATATAAAGTAAGGCTGCCTTCACTTCGCTCCTCTGAAAAGATCAATTTTAATTATAATAAGTATAGTTATTTATTTAAAATTATTTTAGCACAATACATTTTACATACCATCGAAAATAAGTGGCATTACTCTACATATCGACTTGCTGAAGAACAATGGTACGTCGGTTTTTTTCAAATATTGAGGAAATAAAATTCCTTCTGTAGAATTTATAGCGGTATCCAGACAAGTCTGAAAAAATAATGAGATATTTAAATTTTACTTATGCAAGACATTCCACTCGCGCACTATTGCTATCGCGCTCCTATCGCGTACCTGTGTAAACGGCCGCCGTATTACGTAAAAATAGCGATTAGCAAAAATCTTGCAGTCATCGCGCGATAGACGCGCAGTCGATTGCTGAACGTCAAATAAAATCTTATTACCTATGCGATCGATTGCTAATCGCTCGCTGTTGTGTTTGAATGCACTTTGTTTTTCAAAGTCAAAGTCAAAAAATTTTATTCAATGTTGGTATTTTTATACACTTATTGAACGTCGGTATACATGATGCCTACCACCGGTTCGGGAACTAGCCCGGCGAGAAGAACCGGCGTAAGAAACTCGCGCGGGGCCATCTTTTACCAAAAAGATGGAAAATTGTTCTTTTAAAATAAAAAAATGTATAACAATGTTATGACTAAAACTATATAACTAGAATACAATAGTATATGGAAGTAGCCTTGCAGGGGGCCACCTCATTCCCAAGGTGTGCTATCATTCATGAAATCATTAAGTTTATAATAAGCTTTACTACACAAACGTTCTTTGATTACTTTTTTAAATTTATTGGTTGAAAAATGTTGAACGTTTTCTGGGATCCTATTGTATATGCGTATACATTGGCCTTTAAACGAATTCTTTACTTTACTATGTCTAGTCACTGGTACATCAAGCTTATTCTTATTTCGAGTATTTCTATTGTGGTTGTCACTTTTTTTTTTGAATAGGCTTACATTTTTTTTTAAACATATAGTACATTTGATAGAATATACTGAGAAGCTACAGTTAAGATCCCAGTTTCCTTAAACTTATCTCTTAATGAAGTGTTGGGGGCCAGCTTGTAGATTGCCCGAACAGCTCGCTTCTGCAGCACAAAGATAGTATTTATATCTGCAGCATTGCCCCATAGCAGAATGCCATAGGACATTATACTGTGGAAGTAACTAAAATACACAAGCCTTGCTGTGTTTTCGTCTGCAAAATGTCTTATTTTACTTACTGCAAATACTACTGAATTAAGTCTGTCGGCCAATCCAGCAATATGAGGGCCCCACTGAAGTTTCGCGTCTAATGTAATACCTAAAAAGACGGCTGTATCTACTAGTTCCATACCTTCCCCATTTGATAGCACATTGGTTTTAGTTTGCCTTACATTCGGCAACGTGAACTTTATACATTTAGTTTTTTTGCTATTTAACAAAAGATTATTGACACTAAACCAGTGTACTATTTTTAGAAGAGCATTATTTACTTCGCTATAACACGAGTTTTGGCGATTAATATTAAAAGTAAGTGACGTATCATCGGCAAATAATACTATTCCGTTTTTTTCATTAATAAGGTATGGTAGGTCATTTATATAAATCAGAAAAAGAAAGGGTCCTAAAATTGACCCTTGTGGGACCCCCATCTCAATTTTAGTACCTGTGGATCTTTTTCCATTTATCTCAACTCTCTGAATCCTATTTTATAAATAAGATTTTAGGAGAACGAGTGCTGGACCCCTTACTCCATAGTGGCACAATTTCCTGATCAATGTTGAGTGTTGCACACAATCAAATGCCTTAGAGAGATCGCAAAAGACTCCCAGAGCATAATGCGATCTCTCCCAAGCATCAAAAATATAACTAATTAGATCGACGCCTGCATCTGTTGTAGAGCGTCCCTTTGTAAATCCAAATTGTTTGTTATGTAAAATTTTATTTATATTGAAGTGTGCTAGCAACTGATTAAGTATTATTTTTTCATAAATTTTACTTAGTGTTGGTAAAATAGATATAGGTCGGAAGTTAGATGGATCCGACTTACTACCAGACTTAAAGAGAGGTAAAACTTTACTGTGTTTCATTAGATCAGGAAAGACGCCACATTTTATACAATCATTAAAGATAGTTGCTAAGTAAGGTGCAATAATATCGATTATAGATTTAATAACTTTCATAGATAGGCCCCATAAATCTGAAGTATTCTTGATATTTAACAAATTAAAATGTTTAATAATGTCTTGAGGTCCTATTTCTTTAAATCTAAATTCGATTTCACACTCTTTTACGTTTTCTTTAAGTAGCAATTCAGCAGCAGCAGAAGAGGCGTTTAAATTTTTTGTGGTTGAAACTGGAATGTCAGCAAAGAATTTCTCAAAAGCAGTTGCAACTTCAATGTCGGATTTGATTATTTTACCATCTATATTTAATTTAAAAGATGAGTTGCGTCTGGTGACTCTTCCAGTTTCATTTGCAATTATTTGCCATGTTGTCTTAACCTTAATGTTGTTTTTAGAATTCTTAATTTTATTTCTAATGTGAAGAGATTTTGCTGCTGAGCAAACTTGCTTAAATATTTTTGAATATAACCTTACATAACTTTTAAAATCTTCACTTTGATTCATTGTTCTTTCATTATAGAGTTCATACAATTTAAATCTACTTTTCAAAATACCTGCTGTTGCCCATTCACTGAATTTACTTTTGTTGTTTGTTCTCACTGTTTTAGAGGTGAAAATGGTATCAAAATTATGTTTAATTAATTTAAACAGTTTACCAAATGACATATCCGGGCTATTATGATACTCTAAATGTAAAATATTAGCTATTATTTCACCTCTAAACTTCTCAATACGTTTAACATTTATTGGTATACATGTGTTTCTGTCCCTGTGTAATTGTTTGCAATTATTATTATCTATAGGGAAAATAGCTTGCTGTCCACAGTGATCAGAGCTTAGTTTCTTAATTATTTCTTTATTTAATGGATCTACGTTGGTAAAAATTTCGTTTTCGCTTATTATTGCTAACTGACAGTTCAAATCGCTCGCTGATTGCTTTCGCTTTGCTGTAAAAGTCTTACGTAATACAAAAAATTAGACAGCAGTGAAGAGATCGAACGATTGATTGCAATTTACAGTTCCTCGATTGTTCGGTAAAGGCCGTACTGTCGCTATGTTGCTTCTGTTAGGTTTTTGTAGATACGTAATAACAATTTGCGTAATTATAATAGCCAAGCAATAGCAAAAATTGCGCAATTTTTGCTATTGCTTGGCTTTTGCAAGATACGTAATAAGCCCGCGGGATAGCAATATATTTGTGCGCGAGTGACGGCGACAAGTATTCTACGTCTCCGCGACCGCACTTTATACTACTGTAGTTTGTGTGTGTGTGTGTGTTTGAGAGTGCATTTTAATATTGATTTATCTGTTCTTGCAGTTTTATTCCGATGTGTCGATCAATGTGGGCAACAGTTATCGCTTATCATCAGGCGATGCATCTGCTCGCTGTCCCTTTATAACATAAGATATTGCCCAGTGCCAACAAATTCGTGAGTGTAAAAGGTAATCCCACGGGAACCGTACACTTGCCGCGATAATAAGTAGTCTATGTCATTTCATAATATGGTCTACTCTTTATCTGTGCCAAATTTCATCAAAATCGGTCCAGTAGTTCGGAGCCTATTCAATGCAATCTTTCCTCTTTATAATCTTATAAAGGTAAACCTGACTTACTCATCTATCAACGCACAGCCGAAACTATTCAACGGATTTTGCTGAAATTTGGCATACAGATAGTTGTAATGACGTAGGCATCCGCAAAGAATTTTTGAAAATTCGCCCCTTATAGACGGGTCTGGATAAGTTTTGAGGGTGCAAAAATTCTAAAGTCTTTTATTTTTTGCATATAGTTTCCGGACCTTCTTCTTAGTCTAAAATTTGATTTTGTGCCATTTTGGATGGCTGCGTTTGTAGCAATTTAGGTTTTTGTGTCTTTCATGGATATTGGCCCAAAAGAAAATTATAGCTAAAAATTTTACTTTCACGATATTAAGGAAAGAGTAACCGATGCACATATGCAGTTTGAGTCGTATCCAACCAGGGGTTTCCTGGTATTCGGCTACTATATAAAACATGGTCCCACCAGGCCCACAACTATTCTAATGTCTGACAAATCTTACAAAACTGTTCAGAGTGTTAATATCTGAGTCTGTAAGAAAGATGTGCCACATTCGGCAATTTCCTATAAAGATATTCCATTTTTTTCCTCAAACTCGCTATAAAAACTACTAATGAAACTTTTAGTTAGTAGAGTTCATATCTATATGATGATTATGGTGTTACAAAACACTTTCTATAAGTTTAACCATGTTTATCCGCGGGATTTTTTATTAGAATGTAAAAAACCAACTTTTATCATCTATCAATGGCGAATACGGGGTGCGGGCCTCTCGCCACGCGGGGAGGGGCCCAAGTTTCATATTATTAATACGACAAAATGAAATGACAATTTATGTGACAACTTGACAAGTAATAATGTTCTAAATGCGAAATTTATAATTTCAATTTTGAATTTATTTCATGTTTAATGATGCCAAGACGAGACCATAATATTATGACTCGCCAATAAAAAATGTCTTCAGATCTCGTCTAGAACCTTCTGACTCCACTCTACGTTCTCTAACTCTATAAAGCTTGAATTTACAAACTCGTAAAGTAGAAAATAGGCTTAAGATAAAAAATATTTTAGTCACTGTTCATAGCTTTTCTGTTAGAGAACACAATGTTCTGGCACAACGACGACGCTCGAATATTGCTAGTGTGGGGTGTGCCTTATACAAAAGCTCATGAAGTAATGAAACGCTCAAGCTATGCATTTTGACTCATTAGACGGATCGCGCTAGCTGTTATTTAGTGGGAAGTGGAAAAATTCTAATGTTGCTGAATTTTTTCTGTACCTATATGTAGTTGATAGAGTAGTCCCTAGGGAGTTAATAATTAAGTTTTGTGCCATGTCTGCCTATTGCCTTTTCAGCAATTCGATTATTTGTGGTTAATTTTTCCGTGGCTGCGTAACGTGAGACTTAAAAAAAAAATAGTCAAGGAGTGTTCCCAAAAAGGCAAGCAAAGTTTAAAATTGATGTAATTCAAAGGTCAGTTATACAAAAAACAAAATAACTTAAAGATAAAAAAATCATAGCTTCTAATACTACTTACTGTACCTACGCGGGCGGAGCTGCGGGCATCATTTTAACATAAAACTAACAAGCAATAATAAATAAATAAAAATTCAAAAATAAAAAAACCTTTTATTTCCAGTTTCACAAATTAATGCTTTTTATAATACTAATTAAAAATTATAATAGAATTACAAATTAAATTAAGACTAACGTTAGGTATTATAAATCAATTATTTTATAAGACTAACATTATTATAAATTAATGCTAAACATAGTAAACATAATATATCGAAAAGCAGTACAAGGATCGGTCCACATTCGTACGTAGTGCTCTGATGTTTCACTAGGCTCGACTTGGCGGGGCCCTGCCGTGCCCCTAGATATAAAATTGTCAACGGGATGAATAACAATATATACAAATATTATTTTGTTGGTTTGTAAAATGTATTTAATTATATAAATTATCACAATCAATTAATAACCTAATAAATAAGTCCTTAACCACGAGTATTAGAAACATGTATTCAGCAACCTACGTATAAAATTCAAGCGTTGAATTAATTAATTTATTTTTTATTAAATAATACTATATATACAATAAATATGATGTAGCTGAAGAGACTATTCGGTTAAACGACTAATTTCAAGAACTAAAATTAGGTATTTGAAATTGTAATTTTTTTGGTGTTAGATAACCGAAGTTTCATGTGGAAGCCTATCGGATATCAAATTTTATTGTGCATTTATGTATTGTACAAAATCAGGCGACAATTACATTCAGCTTCGTCATTCGTGCTACGCAAACAAAGTTGCGGGCAAAAGCAAGTTTAAATTTTGTTATCGCTGTAAAATGCGAAATATAAAAATTTTGAAATGTAGTCGAATGAATGACATTTTATCACACACATTTACGTACTTGTGTAATGTGTATGTTGTAGTGCGAATATTCCACAATACTTCGACCGCATATTATAATAATATTATTTTTGCATTTTATTATTTAAACCCTCCATGAAAAAGGCACAAACTTGGAATATAGATTCTTTATGACTTAATAATATTGAATACGTGAACTTTATTTACCGATTATGTGTTTTTGGAGCGCTTTTAGCTTAGGGAATCTAAAAAACTTAATTTCTCGAATCGCAGTCGCTTAATGTGGCACAAAATTTGGAATTAGGCCTATTTTAGTGGTCTTAAACAGAAAATAGTCGTTTATCACACTTTAGAATTTTTGCCGGTACTGTTTTCAAAAAATGACCCTAAGTCTTTTTTTAACTGGACGAAAACGACGCAAATTAAGTCTCCATACTCTGGAAGCTGTCCCAGTTAAGATACCATTAATATTTTAAATTTTAAATCAATATTGCCACTTTTATAGCCATATAAAAAAATCAACCACAAAAAATGGAATTGCTGAAAACGCAGTGGACAGAAATGGCACAAAACTTAATGATAAGCTCCCCAGGGACTACTTTATCAACACACAAAAATTCAGCGACTTTAGAATTTTTTCCACTTACCACCTCGAATACGCCTAGCGCGACCCGTCTATTAAGGGGCTTAAACCATATATAGGTCGATAGTAGATACTTGGCGCCTACAACATGTACACATGTTACGTTGTGTGCTGCCTATGCATAGTCATGACGTAACACGTCACATAATGCTTATATTCACAGACGACACACAACGTTACATGTGTACATGTTGTAGGCGCCAAGTATTTACTATCGACCTATAATATGATACTAACGCCCATGTCGTAGCCGGTGATCTGCGGCAGGTCCTCGTACTCGTATATCTTGAAGTAGTTCTCGTGGCCCCAGCGCGGTCCTATCTTCACCGACACTTGGTTCTTCATCATGTCATATGTCTGAAAATATCAGATTTGTTAAGCCATAAACAAAAAACATGTTAATTTCATGTAAATAAGAATTGAATATATATTAAAGACAAAATTAAAATCGTAACAGCATGGGCGTAGCAAGGGGGGGGGGTATGGGGGGGTTAACCCCCCCCCCCCCCCCCCCCAAATGAGCCGACGGGTCCATGTGGATGACCCATATACTTACAGGGGCGTATTTAGAAATTTTGCGCCTCAGGCCAATTAACATGAACATATTTTGCCGCCCCATTAACCCTATCTGAAAGATGATTTTTGAAGTTATGAAAAAAAATCAACAGCCTAAAACAGAACTTTAATTGTCATGTGTTTATGTTAAATGCGTTCAAACTAAGAAAGCGAGCAAATGTTTTTTACTCCTTTGCCTGTGAAAATCTTTTTGAACTTTAAACCCAAAACTGAAAGACTTTTGTACTTTAGAAAAAAATCAGTAGCCTAAAACAGGAATCGCGAATCTATGGCACGACATTTTACTTTAATTTAAATTACAAAACCAAAACCTGGCTACGCCCGTGCGTAACAATTTGTAACTAATAACGAAAATATTTTAGGTAATTGTTCACAAGTGGGGCTCCACCTTGAAACGACTGCAAAAATTTTTTTATTGCATATTTTCATTATAAAATAGTCTGTTATGCAATATTAAGGTGGCGGAAGGTAAAAAAAAATTATAAAAAACATGTCAACCTCAAAAATACACAGCGTAAAATAATGTTTGTGTAGTTTTGGGTTAGGTTAGTTAGGTTAGAACTTTTTTATCTTGTTCAAAACGTCTTCGGAGTGGTAACACGACCTTACAAAAACCTGGCGTGAAATAAACGTTTATGTAGTTTTGGGTTAGGTTAGTTAGGTTATTGCATTTCAGACTGTTTTATAATGAAAATATGCAATAAAAAAAATTGCAGTCGTTTCAAGGTGGAGCCCCACTTGTGAATATTTACCATATTTTATAACAAAGTATCTGAAACCATAGGAGTAGCTTTACAATTAGGTACAATTTTATATACCAACTTGTATGAACCATTTTGTTTTTCAGGGATCCCACGACCTACTTTTTGTGGGCCTGATAATATTGGTCCGATATTGCAATAAGATATTACACAGTACACTTCAGACATACAATCGGTCATTGACTAGCTAATAGCTATTGTCAGTGGTGTGAGAAGACCCTAAAATCCTACTATAATATTATAAATGGGAAAGTTTATGAGGATGTATGGATGGATGGATGTTTGTTACTCCTTCACGCAAAAACTACTGTACGGATTCTGATGAAATTTGGTATGGTAGTAGTTTAGGCTCTGGATTAAAACATAGGATACTTTTTATCTCTGAAAAGTAGGTACAGTGTTCCCGATAGATACTGTATTTACGCGGCCGGAGCCGCGGGCAACTGCTAGTACATATAAAAATTATTTACTTTATTCAAAAAGCCCATGTTGGTTGAGTTGACGCTGCCGGGAGCGAAACTTTTGGTTCCTTCCATCAGCGTCTCCCGGTAGTCCCACAGGACCTCGTAGATGGTTCTCTTCACGAAGAAGTTGTTCGGGTACAACTTCAACAGCAACTTGAAACCCATTCTGCGGAAATAATTCTCATTGCCAGACAACATCGATGTGAGGCCCTGAAAACATTAACCACATTGACCACATCATTATCAATTATCATAATCATCATAACGGGTTAATGTCCTATAAAATAATATTATTATGGTTATTATATAAATATGCAATGCAAGATATATTTTTCAATGGTAAGTGAAATCCGAAACTACAACTTAAGTTTTCGGCGTGCCATTACTTTCCAGAATTTGTTCGATCGGTATAGGTAATAAGTAATAACCTAACCAAGAGCATGTCAGGACATGTCTAAGGAGGGTTCCGTAACTATGCGCACGCGTAATATGCTTTTTTTTAAATTACTCCAAAAGTTACTGTGCGATTTGGTTCACAATAATTTTCCTGAAGAGTTTTTAGCATGATCTATCAGCATGGAAATTTACAAGTTTTCATCTCCTATAGTTTCAAAATGCTAAGGGGGGGACCAACTTACAAGCTACTTTGGAGGCCGATTACTCGAAAATGGTCAACTTTATAAAAAAGTAACGTATGAAACCTTAAAAGACCTATTCTATACCCCACATGATGGGGTAGAGACAGAGAGAAAAATATTTTTCTGACCGGGACTCGAACCCGCTCCATTCCAAATTTCCGAACAACGCAAAAAACAGCAGGTACCTACGCCTACCAAGCTGCCAATCAAACTGACTGACAGATGCAGGCGTCAATCTAATTAGTTATATTTTTGATGCTTGGGAGAGATCGCATGATGCTCTGGGAGTCTTTTGCGATCTCTCTAAGGCATTTGATTGTGTGCAACACTCAACATTGATCAGGAAATTGTGCCACTATGGAGTAAGGGGTCCAGCACTCGTTCTCCTAAAATCTTATTTATCAAATAGGATTCAGAGAGTTGAGATAAATGGAATAAGATCCACAGGTACTAAAATTGAGATGGGGTCCCACAAGGGTAAATTTTAGGACCCTTTCTTTTTCTGATTTATATATTATAAATGACCTACCATACCTTATTAATGAAAAAAAACGGAATAGTATTATTTGCCGATGATACGTCACTTACTTTTAATATTAATCGCCAAAACTCGTGTTATGACGAAGTAAATAATGCTCTTCTAAAAATAGTACACTGGTTTAGTGTCAATAATCTTTTGTTAAATAGCAAAAAAACTAAATGTATAAAGTTCACGTTGCCGAATTTAAGGCAAACTAAAACCAATGTGCTATCAAATGGGGAAGGTATGGAACTAGTAGATACAGCCGTCTTTTTAGGTATTACATTAGACGCGAAACTTCAGTGGGGCCCTCATATTGCTGGATTGGCCGACAGACTTAGTTCAGCAGTATTTGCAGTAAGTAAAATAAGACATTTTGTAAAAAAATTTGGGGCCCCTTAGGAAGGGTAATGAATAATGATTGCTCACAAAAAAAAATGCATAAAATTAAAATAAATATTTATTTGTCATAATTATTAGCTATCTGTCACTTTTTCCAAAATTTTTACAATTTAAATATACACTCTCCTTGCCTTTTTTCAGCAAACTGATTTATTAAATCATTTATAGTTAATGATGAAATGAAGATGAAGATGAAATTTGGGAAGGTTTTATTAATTTTTGCACGTTGGGGGCTGCTGTATCAATTATACGGGCCCTCGTGACCCGGGGGCCCCGTATAATAGGGTATTGTCCTATGATGAAAATACACATCAGATTGTTGATATTTTATCGCTAAACATTAATTTAAACCAATCTAACCAACTTTTTACATAAAAATATGTATGATTTTTATAAAATATCAAAAATAAAATTATGAATTTTTCACGTTTGACCACGTGACTAAAAACGCACGAGATTGGAATGTGACGTCATATTCTTGTACTTCTTCTTCTTTTATTAATGTCTTCCCGATTTCCATAAAGAATAGCCAGCATCAATCATTAACGTCATGCGTCAGCGAGTAATAACCACTTTTACCGCATTTCAGTGTTCTTTGGTATGGTCACAAAGATTTTCCCCGGTATTTTAATAAACGTATAAGTTGGTATAAGTGCATTTTGGCACTACGCACCATTTATAAGGCATTTTTAATAGGCTTAATACATTTATTTAAAAACGTAAATAGTAGTTATTCTGGGATTTGGAATTTTCAGTGTAATTTGACACTTGACAGTTACAATGTTACAAGAATGTGACGTCATGACAACTCATTATAGCGTTTTCGCGCCTATTATATTAATTTAAACTTATAAGCTAATTTGCAAGGAAAAGAAAGAAATTCACAAAGAATGGTTCAAACTGCTAATGTATTTTGGTATTAGGAACAATTTGACATACTTTTCAAAAACTTGGAAAATACCTTATTGATACAGCAGATACGGCGGTAGCTACGCCCCTGCATTCAGGACAACCTGATGAATCATAAATCATAATCCTTGACTGATCGTCATTATTGAGTCATCTGCTAATGATTATTGCCGATGACCCCGTACCTAGACCTACAGCTTACAGAGCCTTTAGCCAAGTTGCCATCGCTAACTACGACGACGAAGTTCGAAAATAAAAATGTATGGGATTTGACATAAGCATCGTCATAAGGGCTTCTCATAAAACAATTAACGTAGAAAATCTAATTTTCTGATAATTTAATCGAAATACATTACACATAATTATATATCAATAAGACTTAAGGCTTTTGGCTTGTGAGTAACCGCCAGAAAAAAAAACAAAAAAAGTTTGCCTATGCTTAATGCATGTCTAGGATGTATACAAACTTAATAATTTATCTGCCTAACATAATTATTTACAATCTGTTTAGCTGTTTTATTTAGTACCTACGTAAGAAAAACAAACACCCACACATCATCACAAATTACAACAGTACCTAGACTCAGCTTGGTTTTGAGTTCTGAGTAGCTCATTTATTGAGAAAGATTAATTTAAAATTAAAATTTAACCCCTTTTTATCAGGCGAATTATCAAAAATTCTTTCTTAGTGGATTTCTAAGCCTACGTCATTACAACTATCTGTATGGCAAATTTCAGCGAAATCCGTTCAGTAGTTTCGGCTGTGCGTTGATAGATGAGTCAGTCAGGTTTGCCTTTTATATATTTAGATGTATAAATCTCTGTTTTGGTATCATAAAACAATAGTCTTATATACCTATATAATTATCTTATATTATATAAAAAAGAATTGCTGTTCGTAAGTCTCGCTAAAACTCGAGAACGGCTGGACCGATTTGGCTAATTTTAATCTTTAAATAATCGTATCAGTTCCGGGAAGGTTTAAACAGTGAGAAATTTCAGTTCATAGTTAAGGCAAAACAATATTTGTCGGGACAGCTAGTATATCTATATAAATTGATTACAATTCCAATATCTCGCTAAAACTCGAGAAATGCTGGACCAATTTGGCTAATTATAGTTTTAAAATAATTGTGGAAGATCAGAGAAGGTTTAAACGGTGAGAGAATTTGGAATATTTAAAAAAAATCGGCTAGCCCTAGTAGGTAGATTAGTGTAGAGTAGACAGAACATATGTCGGGACTACTAGTTTTAAGCATTTTGATTAAGATATTTTGGGCATATGATAAATAAAATAAATATATAAATAAATAAATATCTTTACATAAGCAATATCTTATGTAAAGACGTTTAAGCAGAAAAATAATTGTCACACTAGAAAAATAAATCTATATATTGCGGAGAGTCACACATTTTTTTACTTTAAGTTTGAGTAATTTTTTTTTGCCTAAACATATTTACATAAGCAGTGGATCATGTGTAATTGATTTTCGAAGACATTATACATATTTGTATAATCTATGCTCGGGACAACTATCTAGTATTTTATATTTAAGGGGTGATTCTCCATACAAATGAAGTGAGGATGAAAAAAAAAATTTTTCTACCCCATCGTGGGATATCGACGAATATTCTTTTAATAAAGTTGTTTGATGAGAGATGAAAGTTTCTGGATTTTCGATGTAAACTTAATGATGATCATTAAATAACAAAACCAAAAAAAGTTTTATTAAGATACATAAGATTTTAGAAACACTTACCAGTAAAGCGGAGTTAGGTAATATAACAGTATCGTTCAGACTAAGCTTGCTAAGTTCCGGATGAAATATAAGGTCCCTCTGCGGCCGGTACGTCAACGTGTCATTCGCTGTGAACGTTATGTTAGTGAATACCACGTGCTCCCTGAAAAGTACGAAATTGTAGTTAATTTAAGTGCTGATGCCATTGTTTCTTTACATACACCTAGAGGTGTACTTTCTATAGGTCTAGACTGGGTAGAAACTGGTGATACTGATAGAGATGTAGAGACTGGTGACTACCCCCTGAACCTGATAGGACCATCCCATAATACGAGTATAACAGCCCCCCACACTAGTTTCGGTGACGGTACCCAGTTTCATTGAAACCAGGACAGCTACGCAGAAGTTATTTTATAGTGCCCAAGTGTGTGCTCAGTACACTCTTCCTTTTACTATCGAAACCTAATGGGACGGAAAACCGACACGGCTGGAGAGACATCAGGCGCAGGTCCGACTTTTTACATGCCCATCCGACGCATGGATCATCTTTCTTGTGAGACAATCAGGTGATCAGCCTGCATTGTCATAACCAAACTTGGAAACAACATTTTTGTTGTTACAAACATCCACAACCTCCGAGTTGAGACTCGAGAGCCAAGCAAACCACCCCATTTATATATATTCAAGACAGCACTGACAAGTAACTTGAGCTGTCTTGTGATGAATATATTATATGACTGACAAGTCATCAGAACACCGATCTTCTAGTTTCTACAAGGAAAATTCTCTACAAACTATAAAAGGAATAAATGCGTATAAAATGGGTCAAAAATTAGTGCACACCTTTCCTATTATGTGATTCGATAGAATATTATATCGGAAGTACATGTAAATACAATTATGAAGTTAATATACTTTTACTTTTTCCTTGTTTATAAGTTCGGCTGGAGGCAGCGGTTAACGACCTTAGTTATATTGAACTTGGCCTGAGCAGGCTGTCTACTCGTTTATTTTTTTAACAAGGCTTTTTAAATATTAAGGACCAACCAGGAAAATAAAAATCTACACTGAGTGCGCTTAATTTTTAGGGTTCCGCACATCAAAAGGAAAAAAGGGACTCTTATAAGATCACTTTGTTGCCAGTCCGTCCGTCTGTGACTCAAGACCGGTATTTCGCGAACGCGTGGAGGTATGGAGTTGAAATTAAAACCGAAGCTCAAATCTACGGTAAGGAACCGTAGAAGCTGTAAAAAATCTGACTATTAAGTTGGCGTAAAAAAGATGCGGTCGTTTTTGCCACAGAGACGCATATTTCGACACTCTGAAAGGGAATAAAAGTTCATAGAGTACTTCCCGTACAACTATGAAATTAACACAGTTATATTATACTTAGTATAAGTGTAAGAAAAAATGTATGGATGGATTGAAACTCTTTCACGCAAAAACTACTAAGCTGATTTTGATAAAATTTTATATGGTAGTAATTTGAGCTGATTAACACATAGGCTACTTTTAATCCCGAAAAAGTATAGTGTTCCTGTGGGATACTGTATTTACGACGCAGGAGCCGCAGGTAAAAGCTATTCTTGACATAAGCAGTAAATTATATGCCCAAAATATCCGCAATTTATTGAATAACTACCTTATATATTCGCCCAAAATATCCGTAATTTATTGAATAACAACCTTATATATTCGCCCATAATATCCGTAATTTATTGAATAACAACCTTATGCGAGTATATTCGGTAAGGTTATACGTACATGTAGACGATAGGGCCTATTTCCTGCACGTTGATCTTGTCGTCCAGGCCCAGCAGGAACCGCTCGTGGTTGGTGACGTTGAAGAGATAGGTCTTGACTTTGGTACTGATAGGTGGCTGAGACCACCAGTCGAAAGGCGGGAAACCTGTAATGGACATACAATATTTATATGGTCAATAAAACGTGATTAGCTCCTTATGCTTAAAACATAAATATGGTTTTACAATCTGAAAAGTTTCAAAGTAGCTTTTAGGGTTAGGGGTTTGGGGTAAACCATTTATTTTTTGTTTTTATTGATTAATATTAGGTATACAATGTAATTTTCAACATTCTATATCTGAGGATAAAATCATACTCTTGTCCTTAAACCGTTTTAAAAAGTGTAGTAATTTTTTGATTACAAAGGTAACTAATGACACACCGATTTCGGTGACGGTGGCCGGTTTCGTTGAAACTAGGCCAGTTACGCAGGAGTTATTTTATAGTGCTCAAATGTGTGCGCAGTACCTACACAAGAGCACTCTCTCTTCCTTTACCCTCATAACCCAGTGGGACGGATAACCGACACGACTAGCGAGAGATCAGCAATGGATCATTTTTCTTGTCAGACAATCAAGTTTGGTTCAGCCTGCATTGTCCTAACCAAACTTGAAAACAACATTTTTTTGTTGTTCCGATGCGGGAATCGAACCCACGACCTCCGAGTTAAGAGCCAAGCTCCAACCACTAGACCACGGAGGCTGTGTCTAGCCTACTTTATTGCCAATTGAGTTATCTAAAATACTATTAACAGGTAGGTATATGCACGAGAATGTTGTTATTGTGGAGGTTGGACATAAAAATGTTGCGGTTTTTACGTAGTGAATGTTTAAACACCCAGAAAATAACTTGGGTAATACCACACGGCCGCGGCGAAGGGCCACAAAGTTCAATACAGAAGGTTTTGTTTTTTTCAACCTTAATAAGGGAAATTAGAGTTTTGTGTAAGAAAGGTAAATGTGAGTTGTGTATGTTACCTACCATTAACCTGTTAGGGTTGTTAACTCAGAGAACCCGAGGGTAAGTACATAGATCATTATTTTCATACAGAACAAAGAAGGGAATAGCAGTAATATATTGCTCACCTGGCCTCATGTTTAGTTTGTCCCAGATGAGGAGATCTCTGATAGGGTAAATAAATACTAGTATTGCTAAAACTATAAGTATCACTCCCCATACAATTTTACAGATGTAACCTGAAAATAGTAAATAAAATGGTATTACAACGAATTACTTTTCGATCGTTGATGTCTTTTTCTCTATGGTCAGTGATGTGGCTTTCAAGAGTGACTTTTAAGGCGGCTTAGAGAGTTTTTTATTTTTACTGTCTCTGGGGCTACCCGAGGCTCTGCGGTACGAGCACTTGTAGATATTTACTCTTTGGCACGAGTAAATACAAGAATATCTATTTATTTATTGATCATAATTTACCTTTTTCGTATAAAATTAAAATAAGGTGCCCATTTTTTTGCTGCCGACTAACATGTACATAATGTAACTTATAATGTAGGTAGTAGGTACTACATGTACATATTTGATATTCCCACTTCCTACTTTCCTCTCATCACAAATCTATGGTATGGTGGGTGTAAAATATTAACAGTAATGTTAATATTTACTAACTGGTTCAACAAATTACTGACTGGTTACTTCGTAAAAATATATTTTAAAAATATATGGAAGCTTCACACCACGTTAATCTGACCCCGTGCTAAGAAACCGAAGAAATTTTGTCACAGTTACAGTCACAGGGACCAGACATCAGGATGTATATAATATTATATTATAATATTTTATAATATAATATATACATCCCCCCCGCGGACAGCTAAAGCGATCAGACGTGTTTTATGTTAGCTCTGCTTTAAAATTCTTTTTGGGTGAATATAACCCATATTTAGTTAAAAAAGTGTGTTCCAAATAAACATAAGTTTAAATAGTATACAGTGTTGTAGCAATCCAAGTGAAAACTAACTCTAAAACCAATTTTGTGTGCAATTTCAAGTGTTAATGAACATCGTATACGACGGTTGTGAGCAAACTTTACAATTGAACTACCCACTTCGTTCTAAATACAAACAAAATACTTATTAGTACATATACCACAAATAAGAAAGCTACGTCATACGCCTGATAGCAGTTAGTGTACAGCGCTCTACTACCACTAGCCGATTGCCGATAAACGCAGGTTCGCGCCTCGGGACGCAAGTGTCTTTTTTTAATTGATACTATCTAATACTTACTAAAGATTAGCTATATTAACGCTAAGAGCATAGCTCCTGCAACTACTACTAAGATTTAACACGAATATGTCCATCCAACGTTCCCCACCGGGAAACAATAAATACGGCTCAGATCCCTCTCTTAATATGTCGAACAGACAAATAAAGCGTAAATGCACCGATGACATGGCGTTGATGCAGCAAATGTTCGATGAATTTAAGGCGCAACAAGAGACCAGATTTGACTCTTTAGAAATAACCATGAACTCAATTAAAACACAGAATTCGGAAATCCAGCAGTCCATCGAATTCATGTCCACCCAATACGATAAGTTTATCAATGAAATTGCTGAATTGCGTAAAGAAAACGAGACGTTCAAGAGTCGCATAGCAAACCTCGAATCGAAGTTAGAATATATGGAAAAGTCGACGCGAAATGCTACGATAGAAATAAGGGGTGTTCCTAAAGAACAAGGAGAAAATATTAACAAACTTATAAACTCGGTCAAGACATTAAGTGAAGTCATCAAACGCCCAATTGATGAGAATAATATTCGTGATATTTATAGACAGAAGTCAAATAAACGTAGTACAGGGCCAATTGTAGTTGATTTTACTAGCGCAATTATTAAGAATGAAATAATTAAAGCATCCCGAGCCTACAACAAAAAGAACAGAATTGAACAACTTAGTACAAAACATCTTAACGTAGAGGGACAACCCAATCCGGTATACATAGCAGAGTGCCTAACGACTAAGTCAAGACACCTATTCTATCTGGCGAGAGAATTCAAAAAGAAAAACCATAATGCTAGCGCCTGGACATCATTTGGAAGAGTTTATATAAAGAAAGATACAAACTCCATACCAATACGTATTGAAAGCGAGTCAGATCTATTAAAATTAAGTACCAATATGTGACTAACCCAGGTTTTAGTCTTTACTTTTGCATGTTCTTTAAAATATAGAATAATATATTATTTTTACGGAATTAGGCACAGGAAGTGTGTTAAGACCCTACAAAACATATTTACACTTACTTTACAATTAGAAACATACACTATCAATTTACCCACACCTTACGCCGTATTTTTTATATGTGTGAGCTCAGTTTTATATGAACTTATTGCAACTCAAAATAATTTCCCCTTTAAATTAAACCACAAATATAAGTCCGTTCGATTATCTTCAATCAAAATTCAACGAATTAATTAACATACAAACTGAAATTGACTCCTTTAATGTAGCACAATCCGTTATTTGTAACGCAGAGGAATGTTCTTCTTTTTTATTAGACGCTAACAAATGTTTAAAAATCTTTCAACAAAACATTCGGAGCATAAAATGCAACCTACCAGGACTATTACCAATTTTATCCACGACGGGGGTTGATTGGGATTGTATAGTTTTAACTGAGTGCTGGCTTCCCTCAACAGTGAACTTGCCAACCCTTCATGGATATAATAACTATGCTTCTACAAATAACTGCACGCAGAATGAAGGAGTGGTGGTTTTCTACAAAAGCAACTTGCTAATTACAGTAGAAGAACCTGAAATAAAGGACGCAAACTGTCTCTTGATAACCATAAATAAAGATACAGTTGCTTTAGCTATTTATAGACCCCCTGGATATAAAAATACCGATAATTTCCTACAGTCTCTAGACAAAGTTTTGTCAAAATATACCTGTAAGCAAAATCTTTTACTGCTGGGGGATATAAATATAAACATCGCTGAACAAAGCAACGATACAAACCTCTCAGCATACCTAGATTTGCTGGCCTTCCTACACATGATGCCTGCGTACACATCGCCTACTCACAATAAAACATGCTTAGATCACACTTTCCTAAAAACTAATCAAACAGCTTGTAGCCTTATCCTCCAAACAACTCTCACAGATCACAATAGTGTTGCTCTATACATAGCGTGTGCTCCAAAAATCAAACCTGCAAAATTTAAAAAATGCATTGACTACGAACTACTAAATAAAGCACTAATAAATGCTGACTTTAGTCCATTATATTCGATAGGTGATGCAAACGAGGCAGCAAATTTTCTACATCATATTCTCTACTCGGAAATTCAAAATAACTGTAGAGAAATTAGAATATCAAATAGAAAGACAATATTAAAACCGTGGATAACCCCTGGCGTTTTAAAGTGCTTAAAGAACCGCGATAATTTGTACAAAAAACTTAAGAAAAATCCAGATAATGACGTATTAAAAATCACGTATAAAAGATATCGAAATTTTTGTACTAATTTAGTAAAAAAACTAAAAAGGGAATTTGAGAAATTGCAATTTCATAACGCAGGTAAGAATAGCAAAAAGATTTGGAAAGTTGTGAAAGAGATCACCTACTCTAATAAATCTAAAGAATGCCCTATAGAATTAATAGATACTGAAGATCCTCAAAAATCTGTAAATGATACTAACCATTACTTTGCTAGTGTGGGAAAAAGGCTAGCTGAAAAAATCATCAATAGTAACCCACAAACAGAACATCTTACTCCCAATCAATGCAGCCACTCCTTTTTTCTTCTTCCTACCGATGATGCTGAGGTGGGATCGTTAATCTCCGGGCTAAAAAGTGAGTGCTCCGTAGGCCTCGACATGATACCTAGCGACCTTCTGAAGATCCATAAGGATATTCTAACGTCACCTATAACGCATGTTTGTAATTTGTCCTTTGCTACTGGAGTCTTTCCAAAAATCTATAAAAGGTCGAGAGTCCATCCAATTCACAAGAGTGGTCACAGAGACTGTGTTAGCAATTACAGACCTATTTCTATTCTTCCCATACTTTCGAAAATTTTAGAACGTTTAATCAACAAAAGACTGGTAAATTATTTGGAGAATAAAAATCTTCTATCACAATCTCAATTTGGTTTCAGAACTAATAGATCCACTTCAGATGCCGTACTAGAACTAACCAATTATATTGTCACTAACCTAGATACGAAAAAGAAAGTGATAGGAGTGTTTTTAGATCTAGCTAAGGCATTTGATACAGTTTCTGTTCCCATTATGTTGAATAAATTGGAAAGCCTTGGTATCAGAAATATTCAACTAAAGCTATTTCGAGATTATCTAACAGATAGAACACAGTGCGTAAAAATTGGAAGCGTAATTAGCGATGAAGTTTCTGTCTCTTATGGAGTCCCACAAGGCAGCATCCTAGGACCAACCCTATTTCTTGTTTACATAAATGATCTCTGTCATACTAAACTTCCTAGTGCTAAAATAGTCGCCTTTGCAGATGATACGGCCTCACTGTTTAGTGGATCCTCCTGGCATGAAGTATTTATGAGTGCGCAAAACGGGATGAACACGGTGACTAGATGGTTAAATAGAAACATACTTACCCTAAATGTCGAAAAGACCAATTACATAACGTTCTCCATCAGAAACAATGACAAACCAGATCCTAAACTATGCATTATCTCACATGCGTGCCCTAATTTGAACTCTGCTGGCTGCTTATGTCCTAAACTAAAAAATACAACATCAACCAAGTATCTGGGTGTGATTATTGATGATAAATTAAAATTTAACGATCACATCAACCTTCTTGTGTCTAGAGTGCGCAGATTAATAGCCATTTTTAATTCCTTAAGACACACAGCACCAAAACCTATCCTTAAATCAGTTTATTACGCACTGTGCCAATCTCAGCTCGAATATTGTATTACTTCTTGGGGCGGTACATGTAAAACAAACCTTTTAAAAGTAGAGAGAGCACAGAGAGCACTTCTTAAAGTAGGCTTGTTTCTACCTTTCTACCATCCGACTGCTGACCTCTACCTAAATTGGAAAGTACTGACAGTGCGACAAATTTTTATTTTAAAAACGGTCATGAAACAACATTCCCTCACAGTTTTTGAACCAACCGGAAATATGAATAAACGCCTGAAACATAAAGCATGCTCTGTGCCATTATGCAGAACTACTTTCGCACACCGATTTTTTAGTTTTTTGGGACCAAACTTATATAATAAATTGAATAAGACCTTAAAAATATATTCTTTAAATAAAACCAAATGTGAATCGTTGGTTTCGGACTGGCTGCAAAAATTAAACTACAATTCAACTGAGAGCCTCATTAATAGCAATTAAACTTATACTATCCCACATTCTAAGTTATCTTAAATATAATATAATATAAACATACACACATAAGTACATATAAACATACTTAAACCTACATACATAAATACATATACATATTTTTTACCTCACACACTACTTCCACATCACACTGTACACATTTCTTTTTATTTTTTATTTTTGTCACTTGCTCTAAATTCACACTATTTGCGTCTTATTCTAAAAAAATGTACTATGTAATAAAATGTCGCTGATTGTCCGTGGTGTTTGGGGACCTGGTGATCTGTAACACAGGCTGCTGCCTAATTCAGACACCAGCTCCTCACATAAATATAAGACTCTAATATTATTGTACATTAGCTCGTAAGTAAACATTATGAGGAGAAATAAATGAATATTATTATTATTATTATTTTATAAATATATATTATATATTTTTATTATGTCATAATGTATATAATTAATACCGATCCATGAACCGGGAAAACAGACAACTTTTTGTTCCGTTCGGCGGGGTCCGAACCCGATACATCCGACTCGAGCGCCAACGCGTTAGCCACTGAGCCACAGAGGTTGTCACTCGTCAGTTCGTCACTAATACGACGGAACTAGGAATATCCTTTTATTAAACTACTAAACTCTAAAGTAATGAGTCGTTTTCACGTGATAAAAATGGTCAGGAACTAGATATATAAAAAAAATATAATAAAATAAATAAATAGTAGGTAATTAAATAATAAACAAAGAAGTTTAGGCAATAAAATCTAATTATCTAGTACTATTTATTTCTATACAAGCTTTTGTCGCGGCTCCGGTTGCGTAAATAAAGTGTCCCACAGGATCACTGCACTTTTTCTGGATAAAAAGTAGCCTGCTTTAATCCATCATAATGTATCAGAATATAAACAATAACTTATTCAAATCGTAAGTAGACAGAAATCTTCCTGTTTCACATAATATTATGTTTCGAATTTATTTTAATTTTTAAAACTATCACCTACCTACTTACCCATAATTTATGTAGAAAATTGCTTTTAATTTATAGTTTCGGAATACCTAACTATAATTAGATGATTTAGGATCACAGGATTCAGATTAACAAAATAATTATATAATTTACAAAGGCATCGACTCGAGTATTATTTATTTTATTTGTATTATTTATCTATTGATAAAATCATGTTATAGATTATTGAATATGTTGGCAATATTGTCATTTATTCATTTGGCACATCGAGCACATAATCCTAAGGACCTTGGCAGGAACACCGCAGTATTAAATGGACACACTTGCCAAATCATTACAACCTAAAGTAAAATAGTAATTTTAGGTACTTACGATTTACTTTTTTCTTCTTTTTATTTTTCTCTATATCCTTTTTGTCTTTGAATATTGAATTATTTCTTGTTGACCAGTGTTTGTAGTCTGAGCAATCATCGTTACGCGTTAATAAGTTAGCACAATCGAGGCTGTGATCGTTTTTACCGCCGGTTTTCAAACTCTCCTCCCCAGCGCCGATTTTTACAGTCGGGATCATTTCTTCCGACTCCATTTTAGGCATCTAACTGACCAGTGACCTGTAATACATTCCAATATTTTAATCTAATATATTAAAAAAACATTAATCTATTGCTTTTATCTATTATTATCTATTGGTAGATAACTAGTCATGGTGCAAGGGATTAGTTTACAGGACCTAAATACGTGTAGGGGCCATCCATGAACTACGTCACACGAATTTAATGATTTTTGACCCCCTCCCCCGTCCTTGTCACAGCTGGTCACATTTGTGAGACCCCCCCCCTCCCTAATGTGACGTCACATATTTTACAATCATATTTTACAGCAGCTCTAAAATTTGTTTTATTTCATATTTAAATATTTTTTAATAAAATAAACTTCAAAACAAACATTGTAAGAAATTAACAAAACAGAAAACGATTAATTCTATTAAATAAAGACCAAACTTAATCATTTTGAGTCCATGGAATTTGAACCCACTCTTTTAAATTATTTATAATTGGCATAGCAGCCACTTCGTTCTCGTTTGGGGTGTTAATGTCAGGAAAATTCGTTGTGTCAATTGGTAAACGTTTCATGATAGATTTTGAAATGTGACGTCACAAAATTTAGGTCCTACCCCCTTGTCACACAATGTCACACTTGGTCGACCCCCTCCCTCCCCCTAAATGTGTGAGGTAATTTATGGATGGCCCCTAAACAGTAAACACTATAATATACCTAATACAAATTTGATACTTAGGTATACCACATGACAGTAGACATAATCCTACTACTATGTAAGTACATATTATAAATGTGAAAGTTTGTGAGGATGAATGGATGGATGGATGGATGTTACTCTTTCACGCAAAAACTACGAACGGATTTTGACGAAATTTGGTATGGTACTAGTTAGAGGTTTGGATTAACACACATAGGCTACTATTTATCCCAAAAAGTACAGTGTTCCAGTGGGACATTGTATTCACCTACGCGGGCGGAGCCGCGGGCAAAAGCTAGTTATTATAATATGTATACCTGTGGTAATGCCACCTTTATTGAGAACAGCAGTCGTTGAATTTGGGATTCCTTTTTTAAACTTTAGCGGCCGAATACTGAAAATACGTGATCCACACGTTAATCAAAACGAAAGCCTACTTATTCACAGGCTGTCGCTGTCTCTGCTAGTCGAAATGACAAGGACAGCATGTGACTGAGCGTCGCTTATTTTAACTACCGTTCCAGTATTCGGCCTGGGCCTCTAGTCAAGATCGCATAGCAAGCGACATGTCACATTAGCGATGCTTTATATCAAATCCCATACATTTTGTTTTCGAACTTCGCCGTCGAAATTATCTAAAGCATCTTCAGACTAGAGGCTCAGGCATCGTATCGATATACATATTAGGATGAATATCGATAACAGTAAGCAATGCTCAGCGGGTTAGGGGACCTTCACTGAATCTAATTTCTAAGCGAACTAAACTGTAAACATGCTAATTAAAATATATATCTATTAATAATTTGGTCTATTTAGGTAGGTATTTGTTGTCAATATGCTGATAAGATTTCTAATTGTGCTGATATAATTTTGATTGGAACTTTTGTCAGAGTTTAGTGTGTCATGGCTAGCCGAATTATGTAATTAAAATAATCAAACGCTTGCTTAATTTTAATGATGAATTATGCTTCAAAGATATCGCTTTAACTATTCAAACGCCTATTTTTTCTTAAAAGCAACTTTAACATTAAAATATTCATATTTTGTTCAAATATAAGCAGGGCCGGATTTAATATTAGTGCCGCCCTGGGCACTAAAGGAAATGCCGCCCTATCAGTGTAATTTTACTTAAAATTCTAGTTTTTGTCTTATTTCTTACGAATTCATTAATACATCTGCAATCAACTATAGTTATTCTAACTATTTCACATATTTTTGAACACCTCCCCCCCGTCCCGCTTTTTAGTATCCCTGTACCTGTATTTAACATGTACTGTCACATTTATTCCCCCCCCCTCCCCATCCGCTGTGACGTTATATGTGGACGGACCCCTATGATTGATTTTATTATTATACCTAGTACTTCAATAATATAAAAAATATTTGTTTTCGCACGCGTTCCTCAGCATAAACTTTAATTGTGCGAAATTTCACTAAAATTCGTTCACACGATTCTCTCACCATTTTGCAGTTTTGACATTATATCAGAAATGGATTGTGACGTATTATTACAGAAACGAATTAGCAGAATCGACCTAAAGATCTTCTTTTAAAACTAACTGTTTTCGTTCTAAGAATTTAAAAGGACCATGCAAAAATTGTATGCGCAGTGTCCCCCATCCATTAACAGATTTCAAACCTATCTCAGTTAATAGCTCTTACCACGCTGATAATAATTATTTAGTATGTTGACTATCATCAGGAGTGGGATTTAACGTTACCGTTATATGAATTAATTATTAATATATTGTGCAATGTTGATAATTGTAAAAAAATAATGTAGTGTTATAGAAATTATTTCTTTCACTTTCCAAATTTTGCCGCCCTACAAAATTTGCCTCCCTGGGCACTAGCCCCGACTGCCCCTAGTGTAAATCCACCACTGAATATAAGGCATGATCATATTATTATTATTATGTAAAATAACTAGCTTAACTCAACAGACATTGTTCTGTCTTTACTATGAACTGGAATAAATAAAACCGTAGATCTACATTTTCTACACCAACAGATTATACAAATACAACCTACACCTATTTCCTATTCCTACACCAACTATATACTCCAGCACCTACAAACTACATATTTTATTATATATTTACAACTACCTACACCAACCTACACCTACTACATACACCTACACCTACTGCCAACACCTATAACTTACATATACTACCTACACCTACAGCTTACACCTACACCTACTACTTAGATCTACTACCTAGTAGTACCCCCATATAAAAGAGTTATCGATGTTGACGGTTATTACAGTACTAATATAATTATTATAACTACTAAACAATGGGGGGTTGGTGTTAGAAGGGAGAAAATTGAGGAGTAATTCGTATTTTTTATTCCAAATCATACAAAATTTGGAGTAGGCCATCCTTACCCCAAACTACGTATATATCGTACAATATTATATAGAACTTACGTTTAACTTGTTGTAAACTTGTATTGTCTGGATTTTTACATTGATTAATAATTGATCTTGAGCAAACGCCGAACGTATGTAAAGTTTCTAGCTGGTGTTTCGGAACCTTAAGATAAAAGTGTAATTGAATCCTTATAACACTAGGAGTTTTCGAAGAACACGATTTCCACGATTCTCACTTAACCCCTTGTCACCAAGCTCACTAGTTCGGATCACAGAACAATATTACTACAATAGAGGTTCGGAATTTCGGATGCAATACGCTCCCGCAAAATAAACGACACCAGTGTTTTTTTTTTTTTTTTGTCAGATTATTTTCCAGTTTTTCGCAAAAAATAATTAACTTGGTTAACCTCCGGTTAACCTCTGTAGTTTGAACCGTAAGTTAACGCGTTTCCGTGAAAAATGACGCTCTCACTTTTTTAACCGACTTGAAAAAAGGAGGCGGTTAAACGTTTGGCGGAATATATATTTTTTGTAGGTGTGTTCAACGCTTACTCCGCCGTGTGTGAACCGGTTTTCAAAAAAAAATGTTTGTCGTATGACTTTAAACTATGTAGATTGAGTAGAGAAATAGTTAAAATTTTAGCCAAATTTAAAAGGGGAATTATTTAGAAAATAAGTTTTATTTCATACTTTTTGTGTATAAATAAGTTTTATTTTACTTTCGACGTCGAGTTTTTCTCTCACAAAGGTCGGCCTCTTATGTTATATTAAGTAACATTTAAATATAATTTTTACGCCTATTTTACTTTACCAATTTGTACGGACAAGATATTAAAATTATTTATATCTAACTTGTTTAAATAAGAAAGTACTTATTTAAATTTTAGATCTGACTCACATAAATTTGTTTGTAATTAACTACCTATTACGGTAAGGTGATATAAATCAAATCGAGTTATTAACGATGTCATTTGTAAACTTTGCATCTGCGTAACGTAGTAGCCAATAGCTTGCTGAATATTTTAATATTCTAATGGTTGCCTGCACAATCGCAACCTAGACCTCAAATTATAGCTACATATTTTTAGACTTGCTAGCCTCAAGTCTCGGATCTTACCTACGTAGGTGGTTAGTCCGGTTGATGTCTATTCCCTTTTTTGAACTAACGCAGACAGTTACTTAACAGAGTTGCAAGTGTAATTAGTTAATAACAATTAACACCTCAGTCAGATACATTAATAATTAATATCAATAAATAGAAATTTATCTAAGTTATTTGTAAGTAACTTATTTAAAGCCAAATTTTGGTTAAAACGGAATAAATAATTTTAAATTGTTTGGCAATGATTGATGCCATCATCAGATCATCATTATTCACAAAGTGTTAAGTGATGATTTGCACACCCATATTTCAACTTAAATCGCACACTTATGATACTTGAGACGCGTTTTTGTTAATTAAAAAAAATGGTCAAGAGCGAGTCTGACTCGCCCTCCGAAGATTCCGTACAAAGTAGTAGGTATATAGTAAACGTCATAAATAGTAAGGAATCGAGTCTCGCAGTTTTTATCGAGCCTGCAAGTGGTTGTTTTTATGGAGAATATTTTTTTGTAATTTTTCATTTTAAAATAAAAAATGAGTCGTAATAAATAAATGAAATATGGTATGGAATATACACATCAAGCCCTTTCATATGATTCCCCATTTGAACAAGTAGCTTCATCTTGAACTTTCTAACTTTCACATCGCAAAAAATAGGTCTAAAGTTTATATTTATCGCGAAATATGCGGCAAAAACGATCGTATCTTTTTTTACGTTTACTTAGAAGTCTGATTTTTCACAGCTTCAAGATTTAATAAAACTAATTTCATCTCGATACCTCGACAGATAGACAGACTGACGGACATCAAAGTGATCTACACTAATATTATAAAGAGGAAAACTTTGTTTGTATGTTTGTTTGTTTGTTTGTTTGTTTGTTTGTTTGTTTGTAATGAATAGGCTCAAAAAGTACTGGACCGATTTCAAAAATTCTTTCACCATTCGAAAGCTACATTATCCACGAGTAACATAGGCTAAATTTTATTTTGGAAAAAATAGGGTTCCGTAAGATATTTGGGTTTTTCGGACACAAGGTGTAAAAAATCAACCAGAAAAGTTACTTATTTTGCGTACGCTGCCTAAACTATAAAAGATAGAACCATAAAATGTTCTAATTAATTGTAGATCTTATAAATATCTACAAAAAAGTCCGCGACACACTATACCTATCTATGTCGAGTGAGGCACAACAACCATTTTTTTATTTAGAAATCTTGAATTTTTTTGGACTACATTTAAACGCGTTTATTTTACTCATGTTATTAATCCTTATCAAAATAAATTATTTCATCACTAAGTACAGTTTATGTAGATAATATTTGGTCTTTGAATGATTAAAATTAGACGTTTGGTTTTGAAGTTATGGCGAAATTAAAATATTACGATTTCTGCTGCACGGCCCGTTGCGAAGTGGGCGTCACCAAGGCGGGGTGCGCGTGCGGGTTAATGTTTAGTTTAGTTTAGTTAAATAGTTTAGTTATTTTATAAACATCAAATTGTTAATATCTTAAAATATAATACCTACATTATAATATCTATACATCTATACAGTTAAATACAATTTAAGTGTCTGTTTGTAACTTCAAATTAACAGCTTTTTACATAATGAATCTGAAAGTATATTCGGTACTTACAATAAAATACATTTTTTTTAATTTTTGTCTGTCCGTCTGTCTGTCTGTCAGTCGGTCTGTCTGTCTGTTTGTTCCGACTAATCTCTGAAACGGCTGGACGGATTTTCACGGGACTTTCACTAGCAGATAGCTGATGTTATAGGGTCTAACATAAGCTACTTTTATTTTAGGGTTCCGTTTAAAAAAATAGGATTCCGCTTTCGTTAGTCATAAATAAAGTCGCGGGTAAATTTCAGCGATATCCCAAAGTATTGTTCCACGCGGACGAAGTCGCGTTCAAAAGCTAGTCTTATAATAAAAGTCAATTTTTTCCTTTTGAGGTACCTAGGGAAAAGTAAAGATAATTTCAAATGACACACACACATACCATATGCTCGTATCCGTTTTCTAATAGGAGTCGACAGCTACCATCGAGTCCAATAGAGGTGGGTACTACCAACCCCCGTGTATTTAGGTAACTAACTTTTCGATCACCCCAGTCAATACAGGACAAACCTTAGATTAATTACGGGCAAACAATATCTTTTGAAAAGCACACAACATACCAGTGGCGAAGGCTGCTTCTCCTTCATAGGGAAGCCGGAGCCTGTATAATAGGTAGGGATTTCTATGAAGGTTTGCAAAAGGTAAGTGATAAGGGAAGCCGATAGGAATGGAGTTATAGGAACCCTTCGCCACTGCAACATACTCATATTGTTTATCTTTGCAAAGTGCCCACGCATAGCTTGGAGTGCAAGCGACTGCTGACATGTTTTATGTTCATGTTCTGTGGAAAAGGTTAAAATACATAGTTTAGGATCAATTTTACATTGTCATTGTTACATTACAATTTATTTCTCATTCATCCGGAAATTATCGACTCCTTATCTGCTGACACCGCCCGGGTTATCGATCTGCATGAAGCTGTTCTGTCGTGAAATGTATGGAAATCGCCTCTTACGCAATGCAATACTTTTAAAAAACAATATACTTAGCAACCGACGTGTATAGTAACAAAGTTTGGCCTAAAATGAGGATTAAAATTTAAAAACTATATTTTTAGTGCTACAATTAAGCTACGGGTCATGTGAGATTCCGATTTTATCTTAATGCAATCCGATATAACGAGTATGGGTGTCGGTTTCAAACTATTTTGACAAGACTATAACGTTTGATAAAGTAAATCTATCGTTTTGTCAAAACAAACTGTCAGTATGTCTAATCTTGTGCAGACAAACCCCATTTGTATGGTGGTCACCGATCATGCTACGCATGCTAGAGCCCTGGTGGCTTTAAAGCTATCTTAAGTTGTACTTGTTAGGGAACGTAAGAAAACAGCGTCCCTGTCACACGTGTAAGCAAACTTTGGTACCTATATAAGCCAAAACATCGAGATGCTCCATGGTCCATGGTCCATGGTCCATGCACTGCAGTCTGCAACGTTGACGTTAATCTAATCAAAAGTAACGTTTGCGGAAAAATGTTGCTCAATATAAAGAATATAATATATTATTCCTCCATAAAGCTAATACGAAACCTCAAGAAGACACATAACAAATGTAGAAAAAATAAAAGTGGAGAAAACATTGTGCCATGGGTGGAACTTGTTTTTACTAATATTATAAGCATTAGGAAGAACCTTGTAAAACTATGCATAATTAAGTAAAATTTTCACTTACTCTCAGCTGCCGATATCTACTAAGTACTACCTATTATATATATATATATCTACCTATTATTATTATTTTCAATTGATGGACCTTCCAGATGTAGCCGTAACTAAAACTTTGTTTATAGTGATAACAGATGACGAAAAGTGCGTGGATATTTTTCAAAAAAGTTGGCCGTCACGGCACCTGAATGCTATTTTTTTCTATAATGCCTACTTACGATAAATGTCACGTGAAAATTTTGCGGAAACTTTTTATGCTTTTTCCATTTACTTTTTAAATTGTTGGATTATTCCTGAAGAATTTTAAGGTGATTATGCTATCCGCTTTTTGTGTATTTTTAAACAAACAAAATAAGCTACATAAAAACAGAAAATGATCATTTTTTTTTAATTATATTTTTTTAAACAAATTTTAGATAAAGAAATACTTTAATTGTAATAGTCATTAGTTAAGTAGAATTTGATTTCATATATGTTGCATAATCGTCCGAAAAACAGAAAATTTATGTGAAATTTGTAAACACGCCCCTAAAGTTGATAACAACTTTAAAACACACAGTGAGTCTAGGCACATTTTCGGCATATTGTTATTCATTTTGTTATTAGTTTTGGTGGTACATAAATAAACCTAATTGAGCACATTCTTATTCTATAATAAATCTAAAAGCGATGTTCAAGAAATGTATGAGGCCTGGGCCAGCCCTACGTACAGTAGGTATATGTAAATATAGCTACATAATATAGTAAACGTTTCCTATTCTTTATTTTGTTTAACTTCACTTCGTTTCCATGTAGGTACATTTAAATTAACTTCGTCAAGGAGAGCAACACAAAGTAAAATAAAACATGGCGGATCAGATCGAAATTAACTAAATAATGTCATTTTGACAATGACATGACTTTTGACAAAGAAAGACGTATGGCATTCAAGACGTGGCGTCTTCGTAAAACTGTCTACTACGTCAAAAGTCAAGTTAAAACAACTGTCATGGCCGCCCTAAAAAAAGTGTTCTCGCAATAAAAAACTCTTCAAATAATCATTTTTGTACGCATGTACCCTTCTTCAAATTAATTTTTTAGTATTTTTATGATATTCCCATATTTTTTTCCTATTTACCTATGTAGTGTACATAGAACTGGCCCAAAATCAAACATGTCTTTTGATAAATAAATAATTAATCAATACAAGTTATCTCATAACAAAAATAAATAATAATCTGCGAACAAGCTATTTTTAAACATTTATCACTGGATTTTGCACAAAACTGGTAGGTTTTCGTAATCCGGGACAATAAGGTCTAATTACTGGACACGGAACAAGACGCAAAATTCCGGAATAATCCCGGATTTCCCGGCCATCTGGCAAGCCTTGACCGTACACGTGATTTTATATATAATACCTACCTACCATTACATAATTAGCATTGTTTATCATACGCCATACCTGATTCTTGTTTTTCATGTTCCTACATTTAAGTTTCCTCTTATGCTATTTTGTCACAAATAACAGTACTTATGTATAACTAAAGTAATTTTAATCCCGCAAACTAAAATAAAATAACGGCATAATAGAATAAGTAGTCTAGGCGACAAACTGATTTTCGTGTCAAATAGAGATCTTACAACTACTCGTATGTGCGATACCTCGTTCGGTAAATTGTGAATCATGACTAGAAAATTGATTTAGAATCAGTGATAACTATAACCTCTTTTTAATATTATATATCTATGTTTAGAATGGTATATTAGCATATAAATAATTGCAAAAGTTATAAACAATTAAAGATGCCAAAAAGTGTTTTTGGTTTTTTGTTAATAGTTATTACTTATACTTAATAGTAGGTAATTTACATTTACGAAATTCAAAAAAATTACAGATTAAGAGCAGGATATTTCCAATAAAATAACTCATTACGACCGGAACTCCATATCCATTATTTTTAACTTTAATTTATCCCTGAAAACAGAGGGGCAATTCTGCTAAATAAAACCTGCATTAATACAATCATGTCTCGATACGCTAAAACTGTCAAACGATGTTCTCATAAACGTTAAACCAATGTGAAACGAGCTCTGATTGGTCGAAACTTTATAAAATCCGTTCATGGTAACATGTCGATTCACTTTCAATCCAATCAAAGTAAAATGAAAGTCTACTTTAAATAGGTACGAGAATTGAGGTTCGTCTTCGCGCATCATTTTCGGGTTACGCGCGCGTAATAATGGGTACGTCGCATATTTTTTTTAAGCAGTAAATAATGATTTTAAAAAATTATGTAAATATGGTGTATTCTAAACACTAAAGAATTGATTCCCAGTGGAAAATAATCATAAAAATTGTTATTCAAAAAATTGTTGAACTTTCACCTGTATATAAACTGAAAAAAATGTTGAAATAATAATTGCAGTTAAGAATTTTCCCTTCATAGTCTTTCTGCAGTACATACTAAACAAGATCAAACAGAAAAAAAAATACTTATACTTTTTTTGTATTAATTTGTTTTATCTTGTAAAAGATAAAATATGTAATCGAAGTAATATTATGACTTTTTTTAAATAATAAATACTTAATAAATACTTATCAACTTTTTAGGAGGGAAAATATCGTCTTTGTCATTATGAAACACAATATTACAATCTTAAGTAGAACTAATTTAAAGCGCTACATTTAATTATTCACAATTTACCAAAACTTAAAAATTTTATTTATAATATTATAAACCAATTATAAACTTACAATAAAATCATTGTGCGTCGAGTAAGTAGTACCTAAATAAAAACTAAATCGCGAGATTCATAAATTAACTCACTGGATTTTTTTTACCTACTTATATTATATAATACATAACTAGGTAAAAAAATCAAACCTCTAACAAGACAATATTGTATACATATTTTCTCTACATAGTTTAAAGTATAAAGTACCTGGGTAACCAAGCCTTGCTCGGAGTTCTGATAAATTAAAAAAAAATAAAAAGAATCACAAAAATATTTATCTTATCGGGATTCGAACCCACCACATTCCGAATTTTCGAACAAAGCAAAAATTACACATGTAACGCTTAACGCATACCAAATTGCCAATCGGATATTTTAGATATTTTATATATTGTTGCACGCCGAAAGAAAAAAATATATATACCGATAATATAGAAAAATTGTGAAGTTTCCTAGCGATCAGACCTAGCTAGATCGATTTTTCTCCCTCCATGCACACTAAAAACTCCATGCACACTAAAATTCATAGTAATACTTGCAGTCGTTTTCGAGAAACCGAATATATATACACGATTCGTTTAAAGTAAAAGATATTATAATAGGAAGCATAGAATAAAGAAACCAACTCACCACCAAAAAGATTGTTGACATAAATTAAACACACATTGTAAATTATTTTATTATTATTTTATAGTAGTGAAGAAATTTTGAAGAGTGACAATACGAGCCCGGCGCACGCGTGAAAACTTAACGCCGTGTTATCAATATCTTTATATAGTTTATAACGGCTGCTGCGAACCGAGCGACACACTTCAACCTTGATCAGATCATATTTTCCTTATTTCTGATCATTAGGTTCTTTACTTATTTTTGGGTTTACGTACACAGATTAATGATTGCTGTCGATAATTAATCTATTCATAATTTTCTTATTTTTCATTGAAAGTTTACCATTTACACATTTTTTAATTTTTATATATTTCTTTAATTTCTTCTAACTGTTCATATTAAGAGATGGCACCTTATCATCACTAGTTAAATCAATTATAGTAATGTCATTGTTAGGCTCTGATAAGTTTCCATTTGGAATCAGTTTTTTGCAGAGGTCTTGCATTTGACATTAATTTGGATAGTTTAGCTGGTCTTCTAATTTCGTGATGTGCTCCTCAGCATTATTCAGTTTGATTTGGAGGGCAGCCGAGTTCTTGAATGTGCCCTCATACTCCTCCCTACACTGGTCAAAACTATCAACAATATTTTGTAATTCCAAATTTTGTTTATAAGTGTCCTCGTCGTCCCGACTTAATTTATTCAATTCTAAGTTCTGTATGTATTTTTTGGAGTATATTTAACATTTCTTTTTCATTGTAATCTCTCTCCTGTAGCACTGGTCTTTGTAAGCCTTTAGTTCTTTGAGAGCCACCTGAAGTTGTTCTTCGGTACGGCGAGCCAAGGCTGAAAGGGTCATCATATTGCTTTCAGTCACAGCTGAAAATGATATAGAAATTAAACTATAATATCAGATTTAATACTTAATAAGCACGCACTTACGCACTTACGCACTTTCTGGACAGAGTCTTAGTGTCACTTATCTGCTTTTGCAGTTGAGTCAGCCTTAAATTAGTTTTGCACGGTTAACAGTAACATTTGAGAAGAAAATATATAGGAAAGAGAGAAGCAGAGGAACTACTAGGTTTACTAGGGTTAGCCCCGCCTTGGTTGCCCGCCTTGTCGTGGCGGTGAGGCTTAGTAACCGTGGACTGGACCCCTCCGGAAACAAAAAAAAAGGAATTACTCTAAAACCTACATATAACTGCACAATTTATATTCACAAATGGAATTTTATAAAAATCAGAAGTAATAGCAATAAATATTGTGAAATTTGAATTTGAAAAGAAAGAGAATATAACAAAAATAAAAGAAAACAAAAAACGGTTTATCTTGATTTTCGGCAAAACTACAAGTCCGATGAAAAAAATTTGCTCAAAAATAAAAGTGATTCTAAAAATTTTCATTAGCTCGGAGAGCTCAAAAGTCTGACGAAAGTAAATAGTACATTACGATACGCGTGACCTAAGTTGTCTATTACTGCACGGCGTGAAGTTAGCGCCCGAGCGGAGCGAGGATGCTAAACGCCGTGCAGTAATAGACAACTTAGGCCACAAGTATCTTATATTATTTTATAGCAAGTGTGACAAAAACCCGCACTTTACGCACCGCACGAACCGTGCGTAAAGTGCGGGTTTAGGTCACGCCGTGCTATAAACACTATTTTCAACCGACTTCCAAAACACAGGAGGAGGTTTACAATTCGTGTGTTGTTTTTTAAATTTCAAAGTGTCAACTTTGAAATTAATCAACCGATTTTCACGTCCTAGGCGGGTTTTGGCCTTGCTACCTGTGTGCAAAGAAAATATCTTTGTATTTTCTGAGAAAATTGACTGTGGTAATGTATATTTTTTTATATTATCAGAAAGGAGAGATTTCATCGAACCAACCAACTTTCTTATAAAAGCTGATATTTTGACGCGAGACTTTTCGATTGAAAATTAGGGTTAATTTTTCGATATTAAGTCAAAATAAAGTGAAAAAATAAATATTTAAAATAAAAAAAATTATATTAATTATTTAAAACATAAAAAGGCCAGTTTTTACCACTTCGGTTTTTTTTTGTATAACATAAAAATAAAAAATTAAAAACTTGGTTATTTGAATTTTTTACATAAATTTTAAGGTTGTGTGAAAAAAGTGTAAATACAAAAGTTGTAGATCTTTTTATTAAGTACCTACAACTTTGTCATTTGACTTTTTTCCATAGGACTCGTAGTTTTGCCGGAAATCGAGATAAACCGTTTTTTACCCTTAAATCTCGCCCCCTTACACTTCCCGAACTGAAGTCGCCCATAATTAATTTTTCCCTTAATTTTTGTTATACCTACCTATTCTCTTTCTTTTCCAACGGGCTTCATCCTACTAGATTTTTTTTTTTCAAAAATTAGAGATATTTTAAACATAATATAGACAGACCAATGTCTATATGTTTAAAATATCTCTACATGTTTCGCCTGATATCAGTAGGTTAGTTTCAATGAAAATTTTAGAAAGTATACCTTGTCCAAAGATTTAAGATTGATTTCCTATGCCTATGAATGAAAAAAAGGTCGGGTCAAGAGTACCCAAAACAAAAGAGCATACGTATGAAGGGAATAATGGAAGTGGACGAAGCGAAACAAGTATCTCAGCAAGTGAAAATAAGTGATCTTATCCTACCCCTACGGGAAAGAGGCATGATTATAGTATGTATGTATGTATTGTATATAAAATTTATAATTATATCTTAATATAGTGGCTCGACCGCCCAGCGAGACCAATGATTTGTCTATAACCTTGTCAAACTTAAAATGCACAGTTTTAAACCCCACGTTCTTAATCCGAAAAATCCTTTAGCTAGTAATAAAATTCACATCTTTTAGTCAATGTAAAAGGTACCATCGAAAAAGTAGCCCCTTGATCAGGCGCCGTTGAATCGTGCACAAGTTCATATTCACGTGTGAATACGTAACTCAACCACGTCTGCAGTCCTTTGTAATTAAAAAATTTAAGGCGTCCTTGTGCAAAAGAAAATGTTTAGAAACTCGTCGAGTAGGAACTTTGTCGCTATTGTATTAAAATTGATTCGTAAGTAAAAACAACAAAGTTATTTCGATAAATAAACGCAAAATTTAGGGCCCGTTTCACAATCGCCTAATAAGTGACAAATAGCTTAAATGCGGTAAAGTTTTTGTCTCTGTCACTCAGTATAAAGTGAGCAGCGACAAAAGTTCCGGATTAGCTATTCGTCAATCGTCACTTATCAAACGGTTTAGAAACAGCGCCTCTAGTCAAGAATCAAGATGCATTCGATAATTTCGACGGCGAACTTCGAGATCATAAATGTATGGGATTTGACATAAGTCATCGATGAATGACATGTCGCTTGCGATGCAATGTGTCAAATCCCATACATTTTGTTTTCGAACTTCGCTGCCGAAAATATCGAATGCATCTTGACTAGAGGCACTGGTCCTTAATCTTATAATTAATATGATATACGTAGGTGCTACGCAGAATGCTACGCGAAATAAATATTCGTAGACCTATCCGCTAATACAACTCATGTCTCATACCAGCTAGTCTAGAGACCCCAGAGTCCAGACGGAAATAGCTAACTATAACTCGTTCATTAATGGATGCTTGTTTTGAACTTAAGTCATAACTGATAGCAGCGACGTCTTGTTTATTACGAAACTATCATAATATTCGATTATATTATAATATACCTACGAGTATATTCGACGGGCTCTGTGGCTCAGTGCGTCCGCGCTCAAGCCGGATATCGCGGGATCGAATCCATCTGAGGAAACAAACAGTTTTCAATGTTCCTGGATCATGGTCCATGGATGTCTATTAAATATGTTTATAATATTATATAATAATGTAACTTATAGTTGAAGGTTATACATATTTCTCTCTATATAGGGATTCTAGTGCTTGTGTAAGGATAAACGGGGCATACACTGAATGATTCAATATCGAAAAACGTGTTAGACAGGGATGTGTAGCTTCACCGTAGCTGTTTAATATGTTCATGAACAATTACTTGACAGATTTAAAAGATAATGAAAGTGGGTTGAGAATAAATGAGTTACTCGTCAAATGTTTTCTTTATGCTGATGACCAAGTATTACTTGCGTCTTCGGCCGAGGAGTTGCAGAAGATGGTAACAATAAATAAATAAATAAATAAATAAAGACGAAAGTGATGGTATTTGAAAGAGATGAGGCAGTGACAGACTGCAATATCGTGATTGGAGATGAACAAATTGAACAGGTGCATAATTGTGGGTATCTGGGTTCAAAGTTTACAAGAGATGGAAAGTGTAAGAGTGATATTGAAAGAAGAGTGAATGCAGGAAACATGGTGAATGGAGCTTTGCACTCCTTTATGAACAGTCGAAAATTATCTAACGAGGCTCGTTTGACTGTGCATGAGAGGGTGTTGGTTCCGACACTCATGTACGGAAATGAAAGTTGGGTATGGCAAAAGAAACATGAAAGCAAAATAAATGCAGTTGAGATGAGAGCGTTAAGAATTATGATAGAAGTTAAACTGGGTGACAGGATAAGAAATAGTGAGATAAAGAAACGTGGTCTGAAAGAAGATGTAGTGACAAAAATTGAGAAAGGTATGCTGAGATGGTTTGGCAATGTCGAGAGAATGAATGAAGAACGATTGACAAAAAAAGCGTTTAAGGCGAGTGTGAATGAAAATGTTGGAAGGGGTAGACCTAGGCGGACGTTTCAAGACCAAATCAGGGACGTCTTGAAAAAAGGCCGGGTCAAGAGTACCCAAAACCAAAGAGCATACGTATGAAGGGAATAATGGAAGTGGACGAAGCGAAACAAGTATCTCAGCAAGTGAAAAGAAGTGATCTTATCCTACCCCTACGGGTAAGAGGCATGATTATAGTATGTATGTATGTATTCTATATAAAATTTATAATTATATCTTAATATAGTGGAAAAAGTGCACGAAAAATTGTGTTTTATTAGTGTTCAACATGAATTTCCACCAAGAACCGACAGTACAATCAATTACATATGTATGTATTCTACCCAGTATTATACATCTATGATTCTAGTTTGCCGTCGAAATTATCGATTGCATGATGCATCTTGACTAGAGAACCTTGTGACGTCTCGCGACCAATCAGTATACGATCATCCGAACTTTGACCTCGGTTGGAACAGTTTTAACTTTGAGTCTTTGGAAAAACGCGTTTTGACTAGTAAGAACTAGTTTTAACTGATATTAAATTTTGAGCATTAGTTAATTCTAGTTTTAACAAAGGTGTTTAGTAAAAACCAGTTCTAACTAGGGAAAACGCGTTCTATCTAAAAACTAGTTTTAACTGTAACATATATATTGCGTTTTTGGATTGGATTGGATTCCAGTACTTATATGACTTATGAGGATTAACAATTTTTTATGTTTCAAGTTTCCAGATACACAACGGCTCGCGGTGCGGCGAAAGACAAAAAGGCAAAGGCAAGTTTGTGTGAGAATTTATTTAAGTAGGTACATGTTATTTCGCATTGACGTCGTGTAACTGGTTTACAAAAATTACCTACACAGGATTAACCCTCTACAGTATACAACATAACATTTTTCATTCCATAAGGTTCAACCTTTAGGTCCAAGTGATCCAACAACAACATGAGATGGAATAAACCCAATGGGTTGTTGTACTCATAACTCGTAAGATGGAAATATTATGCACTTGAACCGTGGTACTGGGGTAAATGTCTCATCTACGAGTAACACTAGCTGTCTTCGTCTTTCGTCTTCGTCCGCGTCAATTTCGGTTATTATAATCGCCATTAAAATGGTCTGAGTCAACTTAAAAGATAGACATATACTGTCGCGGACATTTTTTTTATATAATTTAAAGAGGAATACTACATATTATTTTTGGGTAACTTGAACCAGTTACGCAGCGCGGCACACGCAACGGAAGCCCTCAAAGATGAATAATTTTCTCCGTTTTTTCTACATTTTCCACTGATTCTTCGCTCCTATTGGTCGCAGCCTGATGCTATATAGCCTAAAGCCTTCTTCGATAAATGAACTATCCAACACAAAAATAATTATTAAATTCGAACCAGTAGTTCCTGAAATAAGCGCGTTCAAACCATGGTTCAAACAAACTTCAGCTAAAGCTGAAGTTTGTTTGTCTCTCAATCTCATTTTAGCTATCTGAGATCAAGATTTCAATACATTTCAACTATCCTAAGATTAACTTCACGTATATTTACGTCAAATTTTGTTTGAAATAAGTACCTGTTCTGTGGTTGTTAATTAAAAGACAACTAAATGCATTAGATTTTGTTTAATCTTAATTGCACTGAAAATTACAGTATCACCACAATATGTACGAACTACGAGTACCTATTAGAGCTAGCGCCCACCGTCGAAAATGGGAGCTCATCGAGAACAAGCATTGGACCACTGCAGATCGCTAGGGGCCTTAAAGCTTGATATAAAACCGCCGGTCTGGCGGTCCTAAACCTGGCAGATTTTTTTTATTGACCAAAATGTGTGAAGATTTTTTGAGTAAAAAAAGCTCATAAGGAACAAGAAAACTGTTGTTATACACGGCTGCGCGCCAACTAGAAACTGATAAAAATGCAAGTCTGGCAGTCCTACTCTTGACCAGTTTCCAGCCAGACCGCCCTGAACGTGTAAGAATTTTGAGTAAAAATAGCTCATAGAGAACAAGGTCAAGTTATATGTCAATCTGTTCGTCTCCTAATCCTCTTTCGAAAATCGTCGGTCTGGCATGTTCAAACCTGGCCAAAACTCAGCCAGACCGGGATGAAGTTTCCTCCTGTGATACTTACAAATAGGTAAATCATGAGTTATTTGCACTTAATGAAGCGTGATTTTGATAGATTTGTATGTATTCTTTCCGAATTTTAAATTTGCTACCCGATATTGCTACCACTCGATCCGCCATCTTACAAAAATGGCGATACCTTTCAATATTTTGGATATATCTCTTTACAGACAAACTTTACGATAAAAATATGTTCCAGTAATATGAACTACATATAATTTTCTATAATTTATTTTATGAGCATTTTTGTATCAAATTGATAGTTTTAGCGCTGCAGAGTCTTAGAAGGCAATTTTATTTGTGTTGTTAACATTTTTTGTAATCAAATATATTCTACTATTTATGTCCTTTCAATATGACGACTAGTGACTACTGGACGCCATATTGTGAAAATAAAAAAAATTTAAAGTCAACAAACTATGTCAAGTGGGGTATCGTTGAATAGGTATTTAAAAATCATTTTTAGTTTTCTCTCAACATTTTTCGATTCGACTGACTGTTTAGGATCTATATCGATTTAAAGTTGCGTAACAACCATTCTCACATATGGGTTTTACTTTTTAGACAGTGTACTGTTTACAAAACCTATATGTTGATGTTCGTATCATCGTATTTTTGCTTTAAATCGACCAAAAAATCTAAAATAATAAAAAATAAAAAACCCGACTGCAAAAAAAAAAGACATAATATATACCTAAGCAACGCACTAAAAAGACCGAAACAAGGTTGAGAAAACAGACTACACTATGAGCTGAAAGTCTAAGTAAAATAATTGACGTTATGTTTGTTAGCAGGCGGGGCCCATATATTTTGGTACGATTTATAATTTGCGAATGGGTCCCGCCTTCTCCCAAACATAACGTTAATTATTTTACTTAGACATTCAGCTCATAGTGTAGTCTGTTTTCTCAACCTTGTTTCGGTCTTTTTAATGCGTTGCTTAGGTATGTCTTTTTTTGCAGTCGGGTTTTTTTTATTTTTTTTATTGTTTATTTTATTTGGTAAGTTTTTTCGTACCTAATCATTATCGTCACAGGTGATTGTTTATTAGGTCTACAGATATTATGTAATGCTCAATTGAGAACTACCACCGTCTCACAGAAAACTGGCATAAAATATAGCTTGAGTTTGTTTTACCGAGAGAGTGATCTGTTGTATGATCTAGAACCTAGAACCAAGTATTCTCTTTGGATTTAGTTATTTGAATTGTAGGTGAAGTATAATTTAACAGTGGCGTAGGGTTCCTATATCTCCATGGAGCTGATAAAAAATCTTTAATACCTCCATCAGCAGTGGCGAAGGCTGGTTCTCCTTCATAGGGAAGCCGTAACCTGTATAATAGGTAGGGATTTGGATCAGGGTCGTCAAAAGGTAAGTGGTAAGGGAAGCCGATAGGATTGGAGTTATAGGAACCCCTCGCAACTGCCTCCATGTATAATTCCATTCCTATCGGCTTCACTTACCAGTTAAGTACTTACTTTTTGAATATCCTCATCCAAATCCCTATCTATCTATAGGTACAGGCTAAGGCAGGGTTTCTTAAAGTGGGGTCCACGGACCACCAAGGGGTCCGTAATATGTGTGCCAGGGGTCCGCAGCGTTCTGAAGATTAATGAAAAAAATTGCAGTAAACTAACACAACTGATATAGATAAAGAGAACTTAATTGACATGAGATCAAAAGAAGTGTTGAGAGCTGAATTTCATGCAAAAGGTCTTGGTGAATTTTGGTGTTCTTTGAGTCAAGTTTACCCTCTTCTGGTCAAACGAGCTATGTACGTTCTGATACCTTTTGCTACTACGTATCTTTGTGAGGCAAGGTTTTCGGCTGTAGTGTCAATAAAAACAAAAAATCGCAATCGATTGAATGTCAAAGAGACAATCCTACAATAATTTAAAGTGCTCATTGAGGCCAAACAACAGCATCCATCTCATTAGCAATTTCTATTTAACAATTTAAATTTAATTAAGTTAAGCATTAGTAAGTGTGAGTAAATTACCAATAACCCCCCCCCCCCCCACACACACACACACACAAGGGACAAGGGGGGGTCCGTGGCATTTCAGAAATTCTGAAAGTGGTCCGTGACTGCACATAGTTTAAGAATCACTGGGCTAAGGCTTCCCTATAAAGGAGAAACAGTCTTCGCCACTGGTATTAAAGCAACTATTGTCGTGCATACATGCTACACTAGACGTGCACTAGACACTACAATCTATACTAATATTATAAAGAGGAAAACTTTGTTTGTATGTTTGTTTGTTTGTTTGTTTGTTTGGTTGTAATGAATAGGCTCAAAAAGTACTCAAGATATTTGGGTTTTTCGGACACAAGGTGTAAAAAATCAACCAAGCAAGTTACTTATTTTGCGTACGCTGCCTAAACTATTAAAGATGGAACCATAAAATGTTCTAATTAATTATAGATCTTATAAATATTTACAAAAAAGTCCGCGATACACTATACCTATCTATGTCGAGTGAGGCACAACAACCATTCTTTTATTTAGAAATCTTGAATTTTTTTGGACTACATTTAAACGCGTTTATTTTACTCATGCTATTAATCCTTATCAAAATAAATTGTTTCATCACTAAGTACAGTTTATGTAGATAATATTTGGTCTTTAAATGATTAAAATTGGACGTTTGGTTTTGAAGTTATGGCGAAATTAAAATATTACGATTTCTGCTACACGGTACGTTGCGAAGTGGGCGTCACCAAGGCGGCTGCGCGTGCGGGATTAGTTTAGATCTATGAATATGTTGGGAGCTATCAACGAAAACGCTGCCTAATGAGATATAAGTTGATATAACAAAACAATGTATGGCGGAAATATTCTTCTCTTTTAAATCAACAAAAAAGTCCGCGATAGCATATGTCTATCTTTCAAGGTTAACTTGCTATATCCATTATATATCTTTAAGAAAAATGATCATTTCTAATGCGGTAATTGTAAAGCTAATCAGACGGATTCAGTATTTATCCTTATCATTTTAAATGAGTAATTCTTAAGCATTTCATGCAGATTATTTTACCCCTACACTATATACTTTAAACCCCTTACGTCACGTCACACAAGTGAAATTCAAAGCTTATACAGCGATTATTAATAAGGGGGTAAATGAATAACTTAGAAGTTATCGCAAAATAACAGCGCGTTTTCGCAGCGCAGCCAGTGAGTTAGGCCGAATGCGATAATGCGCGCTCGATCCTTAAGAATTATTGGGTATTTTTTTTGTTTTGTGTTCGTTGTATCTATGATGGATAGATACTTGAATACCTATTTATTTAATGTTTGTTGTATTGTTAGTCCTGAAGAGTAGGTATAGGTATTTATTTCATAGGATAAAAGTATACCCACCTACTTATTTCATTGAGTTTTAGTAGGTACCTATATTAATTTGTTTCTGTTTGTTTTGACTAAATTTCGCCCGTTTTGTTAAAGGTTTAAAGACATTCTGTAGTATTAGTATTGTACCCGTGCGAAGCCGGGGCGAGTCGCTAGTGTAATATAATACTCTTTCGACACCCAACCCAAGAAGCAGCTCTACGTCTTTATTTCTGAAAAGCTTTTGAAACAGCAACTCGCGCATTACCTTTCCAGCTCTAAGCTGCAGAGTATCCCACATTTTATAATTTAAACATTATAAAATTTGTAATATTATGTTATACCTTACGATTGTAGTTTATGAATATGAAAATAAAATGGAGGGTATTTACCTACCCTCCATTATTTTGGTACCAATTTTACGGCAAGGAAATGAGTACCTATTTTACTTTTTGTCATCGACATTATACTTATATTGATCGAAGCTTTTTATAGCCATTTTTGTGATAAAATTTTAATATTTTTCTACGTTTTTACAAAAGTTATTTACGTATTTTTTTTTTTATTACTAAAGTGTGTATAATAATGCTGGTTTCTTAATATAATTATATACCTCTATTGTTTTATGTGTAAATATTATATAAAATAAATTTATTGTAAAAAACACGTCAACTTCAAAATACCCGGCATTAAATAATGTTTGAGGAGTTTTGGGTTAGCTTAGAACTTTTTTATCACTTTCAAAACGTCATCGGATTGGTAACACGGCCTCACAACAACCCGGCGTGAAATAACGTTTATGTAGTTTTGGGTACCTAACCTAACCTAACCTAAGGTTAAAACTTTTTTATCTTACCTTATCTAACTTTTTTTGCTGACGTGACTACTATCTACTTTTGTTAATAAAAATTAAGAAAACGAACTTTTAGCCATTTCTTTGCATTATATTAGGTTGGGGAAAAAGTTTCTTCGCATTTTATATAAAAATTCAAAAGGTTTTTTATAAAGTTTATTTACAAGTGACTAAAGTATATAGGTGCCATTTTGTTCGATAACTTTTTGCCATCTTGTTGGTAGGTACATGATCCCATTGCTATAAAATTTTTGGGGCTTCTGATGAAAAAACTGCGACAAGTGGTTTTGGCAGTCCTCTTGTGATGTCAACCTGATACTGCCTAAGGAATTCTGCAGCGACCGAAACAGGTGGAAATCTGAAGGTGCAAGGTCAGGACTATACGGCGGATGCATTAACACCTCCCAGCCAAACTCCCGTATTTTTTTCTGAGTGGCTAAAGATGTGTGAGGTCTAGCGTTATCATGGTGAAAAACCACACCCCTTCTGTTGATTAATTCCGGCCGCTTTCTCTCAACTTCTTGCTTTAATCTCATCGGTTGTTCGCAGTACAGTTCAGAATTGATGGTCCTGCCTGGCGGTAACAGCTCATAATGAATAATGCCCTTCCAATCCCACCACACACACAGCATCACCTTGTTGCGAGTTAACCCGGGTTTCGCCACAGTCTGTGAAGCCTGACCGGCCTTTGACCACGATCTTTTTCGCACGTTCTTGTCGTACGTGATCCACTTTTCATCACCAGTTATCAGCTTCTTCAAAAATGGTTCGGTTTCATTACGTCGTAATAAAGAATCACAAATGAGTACACGGTTCATTAGGTTTCTTTCAGTGAGCTCATGAGGCACCCAAATATCGAGCTTTTTTGTGTACCCAGCTTTTTTCAAATGCGCCAAAACCGTTTTGTGGTCAATCCCCAGTTCTTCAGCTACATCGTAACTACTAATATGCCGATCTTGCTCCACTTTTTCAAAAATGGCAACAGTTTTGTCCGTAACAGGGCGACCAGAGCGACGTGCATCTTTGATATCAAAATTTCCGGATTGAAAACGCTTAAACCAAATTTGCGCTACTCTCACAGATACTGCATTAGGTTCATAAACATCACAAATTTTTTTTGCGGCTTGTGTTGCATTTTTACCTTTTTTGTAATAAAATTTTAAAATGTATCGAAATTCTTCATAAGAATCACTCATTTTAACAATAAGAAAAACAAATGAAAATCTCAAATTTACCTAATTTGAATTTGGAATTGTCTTCTGTAAAATTAAAACTTTTTAATGATAACAAAATCAGCCAGATACAATTGGTAGGTATAGCCCAAGATATTTTATGACAAGTTCATACATACTATAATGCGAAAAGACTTTTTCCCCAACCTATTACTTAGTAGGTATTTTTGCGATTCTTTCACGGAAGATGTCATTAATCGTTTTGCTGAAGACCCTCGAAAGCTACTTTTAAAATAGCCATTGTATATGTCACCGTCAAATTGTAAAAACCGTTAGATTGTAATATAATTAGTGAAATTGTAAAATGTTCATAGACTTCCGACGTGAATATTCTCCCTATAATTTAACACATTAGTTTTCGATAGATTTTAAATATATAGTTAAGAATCTTTCGACATATTTTTACTATCTCGTTAGTTATTTTACAATCCAACGGCTTTTACAATTTTACGGTGACATATACATACTTAAATAATTTATATCGGGTGTCCGGTAATTAATGGATAACCTTAAAATGTCTTATAGTAGAACTTATAGCGGTTCAAAAAAAATACAAAAAAAAATCTATCATAATTAGTACCTAAGATAAGTTATTTTTACAGAAAAGTCTATTTTTTTAGCTTAACCTTAACCCTGAAAGACTGTGTAATTCGGAAAAATACAAATATGTATAGTAAAACTAAACGTTAGTACTACATTTTATAATACGTTCTTTAAGCCAAAAACGAGCGAGCGAAGCGAGAGAGCAATTTTTTTTTCCTATTTTACAGGTTCCCACGTTCAAATCTGTTCAAAAGTTAAACTAAAATATTAACACGGAATAACCGTGCACTTCGGAAAAATACCATAAAATCAACCGGCTAAAATCGAATATCGGTAATAAATAGTATAATGGCCTTAATGTTAACTGCGAGCGAGCGAAGCGAGCGAGCAAATTTTTTTCCTATTTAAATTGGTTAAATCTGTTCAAACTTTAATCCCTAAAATACTGTGGAAATAGGATCATTTTATAATATATATAAGAATAATGGGCACCCATTTTTTTTCGTTTTTATCTGTTTAAGCCTTTGAGTATCCAACTATAACGGAGACGCCATTGTCAGGCGTTCCCCGCTGCCAAAGGTTAGACCCTCCGGTCGTGAGGGTTGTATAAAACTAGTTGCTGCGCGATTTTGACGTATTCGGAAAATTACAGCGAGGCGGAACGAACCGGAGCAGAAAATGCCGACTTGCTGTATTTTTTCCTGCAAAAACAGATCGGAAACATCAAATAAACAAAAGGATGGTGTTACTTTCCATGTGTATGTATTATTTTACCTAAATATTAACAATAATTGCGATATATTAGCAAAAATCCAAAAATTTTACTCGATGAACAAATGTTGCTACTAAATCGTACAACATCCAAATTTAGGGTAATATTTAAAAGTAGTAATTTATAAAAACTTCTATTTCATATTCGTTCTTGTTTTTACTATTTCATAATGAAGAAACATGACTAATTAATTAGTACACTATTTACAATTTTGTTTTTCTTCATGATATTATTTCACGAAACACATTGAAAATTTGCAAATTATTATAAAATAATTATTCAATTGTGTTAACAAACTTTTGTTTATATTAATTATTATTTATTACAATAAAATATGTGCGGATAAATTTATCCTGAAATAGGCAATCGGACAAATTTTTTTTTATTGCATAAATGAATAGTACTCTTAAATATGAGTAACTTCTCAGAAGAAACCGTATATCAAAAGTCAATATTTTCAAAGGTACAGCGATTTGTATAAAAAATTTCGCGAGCCTCCTAAAAACGCTCCATACTAAAATCGATATACACATGACGTCACTTGAATATGAAGTAGTATGAAGTAGTATATGAAGTATATGGCCGCAGGAATATATTTGTAAATATCTCCGATATTTGTGCGTTTAAGTTCATACTTACCATAATGAATGTTTTTGTATATGATGTGAGTAAACTAATGATGTAGGTTTTGTTTACCAATTTCGCAAAAAAAAAAAATTTTTTTTTGGTATAAAGACTCGAAGAAATTTTGTATACAAATCGCTGTACCTTTGAAAATATTGACTTTTGATATACGGTTTCTTCTGAGAAGTTACTCATATTTAAGAGTACTATTCATCTATGTAATAAAAAAAAATCAGTCCGCTTGCCTATTATGCTTTTTTAATTTATAAACAGGCCACACTTCATAAAAACTGAGGGTTGTGACAACGTAAAAGAAATATCGATATCGACTTTATCAGTATGTTATTCTGACCATTATTTTTTTAGATTTCCTAAAAATAGGATGATTAGGAATGCCTGGGTCCAAGCTTGCGCTAATCATTTTTCTTGGTTTCCCAAACGTACGAGTACAATTTGCTCGGTGCATTTTGAAGTTTCATGTTTTATTGTTCAGACGAACAACAGTAGGAGATTAAAACAGCGCGCCTTGCCAACTTTGAAATTATTAAAGGTGCATTTTATAATTAACTAGTTTTTGCCCGTGAATTTGAACCAATCTTTGAACTACTTATGGTGAACATTGGTAAACATTGAGGTGGAACAGAACTATTATAAATGCAAAAAAAACGTATTTAGGGTGGACCCTATTTATCAAAACGATTCCGCATTTTTACTTACCTCTACCTTTTTTAACCGACAAAAAACCGAAGGAGGTTCTCAAGTCAACACATACTTACGATTATAGTACGATTTTGGTATTTTTTTTTATTTAATAATATAATATATTTTAAATATAATATATGGATGCTTCACATCATGTCAATCTGGTCTCGTGGTAAGTTCTCGAAGAACTTGTTTTACGGGTATAGGTGTACCAGAATCTCATGGCAAATAGGGAAATAAAATTTTTAGTGTGCAATACTGGAGAAATTGGATTAAACGATCTTGATACTGGTTAATTTTTAGTTAAATCGAAACTGTCTTAAGTTGATTTCCTTTTTCCTCCTCTCCTCCAGGCATGGAAAATAAACCATCATTCGATGTGCCATCGACGATTCACCGTATAGTAGTACTGGAAACACCTTTAAGGAAGTCACAATAAGTATCCAAGAAAATATAAAAAAACTAAAAGTATCAAAACAACTCACTCTAACTTACCGGTCAAATCTACCACGAGCTTTAAATTATAAGATTGAGTTTAATTTACACCTTCTTCTTCCTGTATTTTAAGATAGACATTGAAAACAATATTTCTCGCTTGAGATCGAATTTCCTTTTTCAACACTTTCACAAAAACAACAAATTCCAAGAACATATTCACAAAATTTTAGCAGCGGTTGACAGATCACGTACTTTGATTTGACGGGTCATACTTGACATTGCCATATGAAAATCACATTTTTTTTAAATGCCATGAGATTCTGGTACACCTATACCAGACAACGGAAATATATTTAATACTATACACATATTTAATATTTTTATTATATTCTACACACATTTAATACCTACACACCCATGACCCAGGAACACAGAAAAACTTTATTTACTTCGGCGGGATTCGAACCCGCAATCCCCGGCTTGAGCACAAACACGCTCAACCACTGAACCACAGAGGTCGTCTAATTATTATTGTAAAGATTTTACTTCTAAATTCATCCTATTGTCACTAAATGGTAGACCCACGGACTCCTTTTTTCACAACAACAAATAAAAAGCGTGAAGCGTGCTAGATAATGGGTTTCAACACGTATGAGGCTAATTCTTGAAGCTATTATCTATTTTACTTTAGTTATTACGGCTGCTCCACCCGCGTTAATATACTATCGGTTATCCCGCGGGAATACTATATTTTTCCGATATAAAAAGTAGCCTATGTTTTAATCCAGAGCCTAAACTACTACCATACCAAATTTCATCAAAATCCGTTCAGTAGTTTTTGCATGAAAGAGTAACAAGCATCCATCTATACATCCAACCATCTATCCATCCATCCATCCTCACAAATTTTCACATTTTATACTATTACCTACTAGGATAGGATGTGAAAATTTGTGAGGATGGATAGATGGTGAATGTATGGATGTTCTTTAATATTGTAAAACATACTTTTGTTCTATCATCAATAGTTTCCGCAGCGCATGCGACGAAAGTTGTTTAATGGCATTTTTGACACCTTGGGTTACGTTACTAAAGTTTTAGTAAGAATCCCTAATCTTTTCTAGCAGTAAATATAGCCTATTTTACTCAGGGTGAATGTAGCTTTCTAATGGTGAAATAATTTTTGAAATTGGCACAGTAGTTTTTTAGTTTATTCATTACAAACATACACACAAAAATACAAATCTTTCCTCTTTATAATATTAGTATAGATTATTATATACTACCTAGGTATATAAACAAATATTTTTTTAAACGACGTACAGTCAGATTAGACCGCAAATTAATATTTATCTATACTTTCTCTCATTAGTTATTCTATGTGCTAGTTAGACTAGTTAGACATACAGAAACTTATAAGAGAAAATATAGGTAAATATTGAAAAAATCGATTTCGAATTGATTTCGCTCAGAATAATTTTCCCTAAGAGTTTTTAGCATAGTCAATCAACATGGGAACTTACAAGTTTCTATCTCCTATAGTTTAGAAATGCCAGGAGGATGACCAACTTATAAACCATTATGGAGACCGATTACTCGAAAATGGTTGACTTTGTAAAAAGGTAATTTATAAATTCTTATTTCAATTTTAAAATACCTATAAACTATACAAAATTTTATTTATATATATTCATAATTACACATGCTAGAAAGACGGACAGACAGACGGATGGTCAGTGCAAATTTATTAGGGTTTCTTGAGTATTACGGAATGCTACAAATTGGTTGTACGCACCAGCCGCTCCGCAACTATGATATTCGCAACACTGCTAAAAATGCTAAAATTCGTCTTCACGCTGGATGACGCTTCCATTTTTGCATGTTTCAACATTTTAATACTTATTTACTTTATGATACTGAGCGAAATTGTAAATTAAATATTGTAGTTAAGATTTAATAGATATAATTTTTAAAATTTACTTTTGCCACACATAATTATTACTAGCCGAACTCATCGATAGTAAAACATCGATAGTGTCAAGCACTAGCGGTGCGGTCCCCCCTCCCGCAGAAAGTGGCGAGACTTTTTCGCATAGAAATTAGCTGTCATGTCGTCTCCGTATAGTTGGATACTCAAAGGTTTAAGCTTTAAAGCACAGTCTTTCAGGGTTTACCCTGAAAGACTGTGTAATTCGAAAAATACAAATATTAAAATCCTAAAACTGAACGTCGGTACTAAATTTTATAGTAATATGTTCTATAAGCCAAACACGAGTGAGCGAAGCGAACGAGCAAATTTTTTTAAATATATAGGGCAAAATTTTTCTATAGGTTAAAATCTATTCAATCGTTAAACTTAAACACTGAATAACGGTGAACTTCGGAAAAATATCATAAAATGAACCGGCTTAAACATAACATCGTTACTAAATAATATAATATGTTCTTTATGTTATACGCGAGCGAGCAAAGCGAGCGAGCAAAATTTTTTTCCTATGTAATAGGTTAAATCTGTTCAAATTTTAAACCCTAAAATACTGTGAAAATGGGATCAAAATAGTAACAAAAAACTTATTATGTTAGGTTTGTGATATAATACCTACCTATTTCACACTTTTTTCATAGAAGGTATATAATCACAAAATTTTATGATCGGTGACGTGAAAAATATTGTGTCGCATGCTATACGTTCGAGGATTCGATGACACGCGTGCCATTCGTTCAAAGGTTCGCGAACCCTGTTTTAGGCTATTAATTTTATTGTTTTTTAAAGTACAACATTCTTTCAGGGCTTAAAGTATAAAAAGATTTTAACAGGTTAAAGCGTAAAAACATTCGCTCGCTTTCTCAGTTTGAACGCATTTAACATAAACACATACATATAGAACAAATATGTTAATTGGCCTGGGGCGCAAAATTTCTAAATACGCCTCGGTATATGGGTCATCTACATAGACCAGCCGGCCCATTGGGGTTGAACCCCCTAACCCCCCCCTGGCTACGCCCATGATGGGTATAAAAAAAAATTATAAAGGCATAAGTGACCAATAATTTTTAAATAATGCTGGTTTTAAGTAGATTTTATAATGGTACAATAATTCATCATTGTATCTACCATAAATAGTGAATTATTGCTATTATTGTAGAAAAGGAGAAAAATGTACTAAAGAAAGAAAGTAGGTAATTGGGGAACTTTAAGAAAAATGATTGTACCTGACCATTGGGGGTTAATAAAAACATCGTTTAACATTAACAATTGGTACTTAATTTTACACGTATTTACAATAAATATTCAAATAGTTGGCCTCCCACTTTTATGCAGGCCCTACATCTACGGATACATGGTCTTCTGAGCAATCTAGTATATCGTCAACGTAACAACCTCTGTGGTCTAGTGGTTAGAGCGTTGGCTCTCGACTCGGAGTTCGTGGGTTCGATTCCCGCATTGAAAAACAAAAAAGTTTTTGTCAAGTCTGGTTAGGACAATGCAGGCTGATCACCTGATTGTCTGACAAGAAAGATAATCTATGCGTCGGATGGGCATGTAAAAAGTCGGACCTGCGCCTCATCTCTCATCAGTCGTGTCGGTTATCCATCCCACTGGATTACGAGAGTAAAGGAAGAGAGAGTGCTCTTGTGTACTGCGCACACACTTGGGCACTATAAAATTACTCCTGCGTGAATCGCGCGTAATTACCGAAATCGGTGGGGAGTTATTATTATATCACTTTTTTGATGCGGCTGCTCTAACACGGCTACGTAGTTCTTCCAAAGACCGTATAGGCTTACGGTACACCTCTTCTTTGAGGCAGCCCCAATAAAAAAATCCAATGGATTTAGATCCGGTGAACGCGGAGGCTACAAAATTGGCCCTAGACACCCGATCCATCTGTTAAACGTATTATTGAAATATGCACGAACGGGTACAGCATAGTGCGCAGGATAGCCGTCATTTTGTAACCAATAAGAGTCCCTCAGCTCCTCAGGCACTTCTTCTTATAAATTGGGGAGGGATAAATCTTTTCTTTTTACGCTTAAAAGTAACAATTTTAAACATATTGCATAGTATTACATTAAACATTTCTTTAGTAATTTTTTCTACTTTTCTACAATAATAGCAATAATTCACTATTTATGGTAGATACAATGATGAATTGTACCATTATAAAATCTACTTAAAACCAGCATTATTTAAAAATTATTGGTCACTCATGCCTTCATACATTTTTTTATACCCATAATGTGTAAAATTCGATGAAAAAATAAATTATGCAATTTTTCTAAAATAAATCAAGTTGCATACATTTAAAAAAAAAAGTGCAATAGCTAGTGATACAATTTATTTTCTATCTATCAGCATAGTTATACTACAATATGAAAATTTAAAAAAACTGATGTAATTCATTCATTTCTGGTCATAGTGTTCAAAAAACTAAAAAATAAACTAAAAAAAATAGACTTTTCTTTAAAAATAGCTTATCTTAGGTACTAATTATGATAGATTTTTTTTTGTATTTTTTTTTGAACGGCCATAAGTTCTACTATAAGACATTTCAAGGTTATCCATTAATTACCGGACACGCTGTATAAAAAAATTAAAAGGTGGCACAACGAATTTGATGCCTTTGAAGGCATACGACCAGGTACTATTATTTATTCTGTGATACGACTGGCCGACCATAGTTCGCGCGATTTATGGAGGAAAAGAGGGGAGGCCTTTACCCAGCAGTGGGACACAACAGGTTAGCATAATAATAATAATATTAAAAAATACCTATTTTAATTTAAGTTTTTTTTATCTACTAACATAATAAAGAGGAAAAGTTTGTTTCTTTGTTTGCATTGAACAGGCTCCGAAACTACTGGACCGATTTTGATGAAATTTGACACAGATCTAGAATAGACCACGGGGAAGGACATATAGGCTACTTTTTACGAAAATGTACGGTTTCTGTGAAATTAACTTTCGCGTGAACGAAGTCGCGGGCAACATCTAGTTTTTAATAAGCACGTAGCTTATAAAAAATATGCTTTGCCCCCCTCTGGTCCAGAAACTGAGTACGCCCATGTACCTATGTGCAACCGTTATACTGTATAAACCTATGACGTACATACAATCTACATATTATCTGGAATCGATCAATCTTTATTTTAAGTACTAAATTAACACACGTAGTTACGTCTGAGTTTTATTAATTATTGGTTAAAATAAACAAGAAACAGTTTAATTCCTTATAAGCCTCGGAAGTCTAGTCCAAAGGAATTACCGAAATTTACCTGTGAAAGCAAGGTGAAGGCAAAGTGAATGAACTGATTGTATATTTACTACCTGTAGACTACATAACATTGCATACTCAAGTCGGTGAGTAAGTATCTACTAAAAATATTTAATACTAGCTTTTGCCCGCGTAGTTCCCGTGGGACACTGTATTTACGCGGACAAAAGTTCGACATATTTTTACAATATCGTTAGTTAATTTACAATCTAACGGTTTTTACAATTTTACGGTGACATCTTATATATAAAAATTAGAGTCCGACCGAAACTAGTTTTCCGGCCGAAACCGAAACTGAAACCGAATATTCGGCCGTGGCTTCAGTTTCGGCCGAAACCGAAACCGAAACCGAAACTCACGTGGTCAAGTAGAAAATTCCTTAAAATACTGAAATTTGGTGCATTTTATCCATTATTCTGCATTAATTAGGACATGAAATGGAAACACGGTATATTAAATTTGTTGTAATCATTTATTTAATATAATATTAAAAAAATATTAATTATATTTTAATTATGTTTTTAACATAGAATTATAACGCCAAGAAACCGTGTGCGCGCGACATAGGTGAAGCACTTGAAACTCTTCCAGACTGGTGTAGTTTGCTAGTACGTGCAGTCAATTGTCAAGGTCATATGTCAGTGCAAATATCTCCGACAATTAAATTTAAATGAAGGTTTGTACTGTTAATGAGTGTCACAATGTACCCGATAATAATAAAAAGCTTTTAAAAATATCATTTCATACGTAAGTACTATGATTTACATTGTATTTTGCTAATTAAGAACTAGTTTTGCAAAATAAATTATAAGGGCCCGATAATAGGTGAGTGTTACCAGTAATACGAAATTTATTTCCCAGTTTCCGATAATATTTTAGTAGTATAAATTGATTTCGAAAATATTTTTTAAAACCAAAACTTTAAGTATTGCCAGTAGTAAAATAATACTTCCCAATTGTTTTAGCGTAAAGGTAGGTAAAAAATGAGGTGCATTTACAGTGACATACACACTCACAAAAGAAATATATAAAGACTAGCTGTCCCGGCAAACTTCGTACCGCCTTAGAATTACGTCATTTGTCAGTACGTCAACTGACAGCAGTGCCACCTACCGGGTCCAATTGCAAATCTAAAATATTCTCGAAATCACTTGAACACACACAAAAAATTTCATCGGTCCAGCCGTTTAGGAGAAGTTCAGTGACACACACGCACAAAAGAAATCCTACTAATCCTACTAATATTATAAATGTGAAAGTTTGTGAGGATGTATGGATGGATAAATGTATGGATGGATGTTTGTTACTCCTTCACGCAAAAACTACTGAACAGATTTTGATAAAATTTGGTATGGTTGTAGTTGAGGCTCTGGGTTAAAACATAGGCTACTTTTTATTCCGAAAAAGTACAGTGTTTCCGAGAGATACTATATTTACGCGGGCGGAGCCTCAGGCAACAGCTAGTATTTATATATAGATAAATACTAGATGTTGCCCGCGATAAATTTTGCTTCTAATAAGGTCTTTCGAACTGTCAGAATATCACAATACATAAAAATCTTACGGTTTTATTTAACGTTACGGACGTTTTTTTCCGACTTGGTTTACTTCTCTGCCACGCGCCTTATGGAAATTTCATTCCAAAAAACATCTCGTGCTTTACCTAATATTAAAAATGTTAATAAGAATAGCAATATTTTATTACGAAATGTTTTTCCTTAATATTGATAATTTCGTAATTTAAAAATATACTTGTAATGTTATAAATTGCCGTCAAAATCAAAAGCTTAAGTATCTTTTAACGCTTAAGCACAGTTATGATAACTTATGAAAATTATTGTAAACATGAACTCCAGGTCAGTGGAAAATTTTCCCATTTTTGGGAAATCGCTCCTTCGATGTACATACTCTATGACATAAATGATTTGTTGTGTGCGTGTTGTCGAAACGTAAGCGTGTAAAGCTCACGCCCACGTTAATCTCTTTTTCTATCTATCTATCTAAGGTTTTTAAATTCAGTTGCGTTGTCAAAGCGTTGCCGCAAGAAACGAACTTAGGCGAGCGTGCACGAAAACTTCCGAAATCAGTTTCGGTTTCGGCAAAAGTTTCGGCCACTTTTAGCCGAAACCGAAACTGTCACCGAAACTTGATTTTTGGCCGAAACTCGGCCGAAACCGAAACCGAAACCGAACTTTCGGTCGGACACTAATAAAAATGAATTGCTGTTCGTTAGTCTCGCTAAAACTCGAGAACGGCTGGACCGATTTGGCTAATTTTGATCTTAAAATAATCGTATCAGTTCAGGGAAGGTTTAAACGGTGAGTTTCATTTCATAGTCAAGGCAGAACAATGTTTTTCGGGGCAGTTAATTATAAAAAAAAAATGTTTATCGCTTTAGCAAATTTTTCAAAGAATAACTGTGCATCGGGACGATTTATGTCTATTAATATCAATGTCACCAGGACTCAAAGTTCAATGTAACAATGTGGCAGCCTCACTTGAGCTCTACCTTCTAGGCTCTAGCATAACATGGTCACCAACTATTTCTTATCGATATTGTACAATTATTGTAATTGTATGCGTAATAATTACGTAACAGTTAATTATATAGTGTACTGTATAATAGAATAAAATCTTCATGAAAAGGATAAATCACTTTAAGTATACATACATATTACCCAGGTATACGGCGAGGCTAACGCCTGCCAATTATAAAATAATATCATTGGGTTCGATAAGGACAGGGTCAACTACCCTAGTAGGTACTATTGTGGTTAAATTGAGGTAAAATGAGTAAGCGCCGGCGATCACTAATCAGCATTCAGTAAGCTAGTTAGTCAATTAATGGGAAAATAGCTAGATACGTTTATAAATGCAGGTGAACCGCAAAAGGAGATTACGATTTACGACGTTAAACAATAATCATCGTTATCAATGACATCAGATGGTCAATTCTGCTAAATAAAACGTGCAATGAATAATAATACAATTACAATAAAGCCCCGATACGCTTCAACTGCCAAACGGTATTCTCATAAACGTTAAACTAACGTGAAGCTCGTTCTGATTGGTCCAAATATCGCAAAATCAGTTTATGATAACAAGTCGCTTCACTTATAATGCAGTCAAAGTAAAATTAAAGTCTACTTTAAAATTACGAGAAATGAGCTTCTGAACACTAGGGTGCTATGACGTGTTACTAGTTGTTACTTGTAACTAGTAGTATTTAGTAATATCTATGGACGCTTCACACCACGTCAATCTGGCCCCGTGCTAAGTATCCCAAGAACTTGTGTTACAACTTACATTACAATTTACAGGTACCAAACAACAAGAAGTATATTTAATACACAATGCTTGCAACATTTTTCTCTAGCACACATGCGCAAATCTACGATATCTTACACCGAGTTACGCACACAAAGCCGAGACTTTGCCTCACTTATTTCATCCCGATTGTTTACGACGGCTACGTCTATACTTTTATTCGGTCTGAGGTTTATTCGTTCCCGAGATATCGTAAGCTATTTAGCAGCTAAATGCACATTTTTAAGGGTGACTCTAAGAAGAAAAGTAGTTACAGGCTAATTTTAGGTTAAATATTATAATTTAAAGTATCATAACGTCTATTACTACTTACATTGTCGTCTAAATGTTGAAGCACAATCCTACGTTATACAGCGGCAAAATACTTCAAACTAGATACTTATGCGGTTATGGGCTTAACACTGCGTATTTCTGTATTAATCGCTAATCATTATAAAGAATATTTGATAAGTAAAAAGGCGGCCAACAGATATTCATAAGTTAAAAGTCCGTTAAAGATATTTAACTTCCATTATTCATAGTATGATAACTTTTTAAAATATTTCAATGCTAAAAAAAACGTAGTGAATGCTTTTTAACGTAATTATGATGAATGTGGAATTATAAGCTATTTATATAATGCTTATCACGGCAAAGTGCTTTTACTACGTATGTAAGCGGCTAAGTGTTCACCATACAAACTAAGGTTCTGGCAAAACATCGCGGCTGTTTAAGTTAATGTTCTTACTTGACTTCCTTTTTGTCACGTATAGGTTCACTAAGAAGGGATTTCAAGCCCTAAAGGGGTAAAAAGGGGTATCAACGTTTGTATGTAACTTTTTTGTTTGTGGAAGGAATTCGGTGGCGTCTTTTTGGAATTTTGTGATGTTGCTCTTTGGCACGATTTACTAAAACTCTAATTCAATATTTTCAAAAATTCGATCTTTTAAGGGGTAAAAAGGAGTATTAAACTTTGTATGGGGAAAAATATTAAATTAGTATTATATATTATATTTCCGTTGTCTAGTACCCGTAACACAAGTTCTTCGGATACTTACCACGGGGCCAGACTGACGTGGTGTGAAGCGTCCATAGATATAACTATTATTATTATTTCTTTTAGCTTCTCCATAGTCGGCTGAAAAGGGTTTCCATTTACAATTTCCACGCAAACGAAGTTGCGGGCACCAGCTAATATAGATACCTATAAGGCAAAGCTGATTGACTGATATATCAACCCACAGGCCAAACTTTGAAAATTTGCACACGTATTTCTCATAATTATGACGTAGGTAAAGTAGGTCTAAAATTCAGCCCCTAGGTGGGTAAAATAGAGGATAAAAATTAAAACCCAAATTTTTGCGTGCGAAGCCGTGAGCAATTAATGCTAGTCTTAGATATGCGTTAGTAATAATAATAATAGAACTGAATTAATAAGTTTCAGGATATTTTTTTTAATTTTAAAGAATATAAGTTTCTGGTATTATACCAACTTTCCAACGTTCCGACTTTATTGCCATAACTGATTAGGTACCTAGTCTAATTAAGACCAGGTAGACCAAGCGAAATAGGCATTTAACGCTTCCAAGAGTTGCCCGCAATTGCCGCAAAGCGAGCCGCGCGCCTACGTCGCCGGCGTGAACTTACATGAACCCAAAGTGTTACAGTGTAGTCGTGTCGGCAGTAGGTCATCTTATTTTATTATTTGTATTGAAAAAGATAATAAAATCCATATGTAACTGTTTTAATGCAACACATAGCACACATAATTTGAATAGATATTATAGGTAGGTACCTAAGTAAAAAATGCTTAAATTTTATTCAATTACTAGCTGATGCCCGCGGCTCCGCCCGCGTATGTACAGTAACCCATGGGAATCGTATATGTCCCGCGATAAAAAGTAGCCTATGCCCTTCCCTATGGTCTACTTTATGTCTGTGCCAAATTTCATGATGATCGGTTTAGTAGTTTTTTCGTGAAACAGTAAATAAAGTATCCCACGGGAACCGCACATTTCCCCGCGATAAAAGTAGCCTTTGTCTTTCCCCGTAGTCTACTTTTCAACTGTGCCAAATTTCATAATAATCGGTTTAGTGGTTTTTACGTGAAACTGTAAATAAAGTATCCCATGGGAACCGTACATTTCCCCGCGATAATAAAATAGCTTATGTCTTTTCTCAGGCTCTAGAATATCTGTGTACCAAATTTCATTTAGATCGGTTCAGTAGTTTTGGCGTGAGAGACGGACAAACACACACTTTCCCATTTATAATATTACTATGGACTAGCTGTTGCCCGCGTCAACTGATGGCGCAATAATGCATTAATTTCGACCAAATTTGATTACCATAAAAAAGGTTATAGTGAGTCAATCTTAAAAGATTTTTTTACATCATTTAAAGAGGAATAATTATTTTATACATATTTTTTGGGTAACTTGAGCCGTTTACATAGCGCACGCAACACGCTGTGTTCGATGTGTGCATGGAGACGAGTACCTATCGTTAGCTCATGTGGTCACTAAAGTACGTGTCGTTTCGTGAGATAAAAATACTGTATCAGGTACATAGGTGCTAACGATTTGATGGTAACTACTTAGGCAGACACTTGCAAAAAATGTATTCCTACTGCCGAGTCCGCACGTTTGCCACTTGCCGCAAAATCCAAACCTCCACAAACGTTTGACTTTTTGAAAATCCGGATTTCCGAATTTTTCTCCCAAAAATCCGGATTATCCGGATAATTCAGATTTTTTCATTTTTTTTTAATTTGTTGCATATTTTATAAAACTTTAATGTTAATTTTACTACTATGTTGTAGCAAAACTTACTCATTAGTAAAAAAAAGAGTTACTTTTTTATAATTTAATTTAAATAAATTCTTATTTTAAGTTGTAAGTATTAGAATTACAATCTGAATAAATAAAAACATATTGAGATTTTATCAAAATTATATACTTAATTATATTTATTTTTTCATTTTTAGAAATATTTTTGATTACGTTTCAAATCCTACAATGTTCAGTTTTATAGTTAGTATATTATTTTAAATAAGGTATGTATATATTGTTATTTACTAAATGTTCCAGCAGAAAGAATTATAAAAAAGTGGAATAGCCTGTGATCTTTTTAACGCTTTTTTTACATATCTACGCCACAGTTCACCACTACCGTTTTCGTAAAGTTCCATTTCTATGTGAAAGTACTAACGTACGAAAATTAATACAGTTTAATAAAACGTAGGAAACTGAAAATCCTTTAAATCGAGATCCGGGGAGTGAAGACAAATCATTTGAAAAATGGGGCTGGATAAATAATTTTGTATGGACGAAATTGGACCACTTTCGAGTTATTGAAATTAAAAACCACCCACCTGTTTGGGTAATAATTAAACATGTAAATGGTGCTTTTAATTCCCTCGGAAACTAACAGAAGTATAATAAGCAATTCTAAGCACAATTTAAAATCTATAACTGTTGTAAGATCTTTATTTTAACATTTTACTTACAAATAAACAGTAACATCTTACTCTTCATTGCACTTTGAAGTTTCCGCTATAAGATGAAAACTACATTACTTAAAAAAAAATAACAGTGGTTTACACAAATCGTTGGTGCTATTTTTGACACCTATATTTATCTTTAAAATATTATCTAAAAATAATTATTTCTACGCAAAAACAGGAGCGTTGATTTTCATTTAGTTTTGCTACTGACTCGTTAGTTTAGGTTAGTTTAGTTCAATCAAATTAATTTTAATAATAAAAAAAATATTACCTTCATTCATTCGGCAAAACTCTCTCTAATCTTAAACCAACCAGTCAGGTATTATCGACTCCAAAACTTCTTCCTGATATCATAGAGATAAGATTTAGGTATTTGGACTTAGATATTCATTATTTAGAAGATAATTAAATATAGTTAAACCACTACATTTCTTTTTAAGCTGTCATATTAATTTGGCATTCTATGATTGCAGAAATTGAAATTGCAATAATATGTTTCGACTTTCGTTAGTAAGAATTCAATAAATATAAAAATACAAAGCTTTAATTGGGTTTGGATTTGCTTATTATACTTCTTACTACTTGTGCAAGTGAAACTAAAACCATATTCAGTGTTTTTATAAATTGGATCACCTATTACTGAACTGTACAACTACTGAAAAAATATAAAATGGTAAGTATCTTAGAAACAGTCCATACATATACATATATAGCGGCCATAATATTTTAGCAGATCTTCATCCCTCGCATCACCATTTAATGGATTGACTATGTTCTACCAAATAACTTGAATAAATGGAAAAATGTGTCAACAATTTCAACAGGACAACAAATAATATCAAATTATCCAAAGGCATGTATTTAAACTCACGACAAAACATATTGATTTCTTATGTTTACGCGAATATTGTTCATTGTTTTAAACACTTACGGATTTTGTCGCACAACACGAAACACTTACGGAAAACAATCACGACAAAACAATTAAATTTTGGATGTGAAAATACCGAATATTGAATACTAAATTACCATGTTGGCTAAAGAATGTAAGGAATAAAAAATTACAAATCTGGTGACTAAATAATACCACTGAATATTCCAAACTGGCAGACAGATATTATATTAGTGAACAAATAACCATCTTGGCGACAATTTGTGAGTACACATTTAATTTAAGAATAGGTACATATATTTTCCGTAATGTAGGTAACTCAAAAAACATACAAGCAGCAAAACCAGCGCACATAAAAAAACAAAGGAGCGTACAAAATTCCCAATTTTTAATTTTCCTCGACTTTAGGGGGGGGTGTAGATATTGTGTAGATTCATTTTGAAATTTAAAAATAACGGTAATTCATTTTTTTGCAAAATTAACATAGGTGTCGTTACCAGGTTTTTGGGGATGCTGGATACGAAAATGACATTCATTTTGAAATTCCAATATGGCGGACATACTTAATTTTATAAAAATAATATGGTTGTCCCTTTGTTGGTTTCTAGGGGTGCTGATTACAAAAAAGTCATCCATTTTAAATTTCCTTAGTAACCCCGCAACCTCAAATTTTCTTCATGATGAAAGAAAAAGAAATTTGAAAATCCTGAATTTTCCAAAATTTCCATAGCTTTATACATCGCTCATAATATCTCAAAGTAGAGAATTGCCATTTTTTTTTTCTATAATCACTTCTATCTCAGAAACAGTGCATCTTGAAAAATAATGAAAATTACCTCACCCTTAAAAACCCCGCAACCATATATTTTCTTCATGATGGGGAAAAAGAAATTCGAAAATCCTGAATATTCCAACATTTCTATAGCTTTATGCATCCCCGGTATCTCAATGTAGAGCATTTATATTTTTTTTATAAAATTGATTCTATCTCGGAAACGGTGCATCCTAATGAAAAATAATGAAAATTTCCTCCCCCTTAGAAACCCCGCAACATCATATTTACTTCATGATGGAAGAAAAAAATCTGAAAATCCTAAATTTTCCAAATTTTCTATAGCGTTTTACACCGTTCGTGTCTCAAAGTAGAGCATTATCGTATTTTTTTTCTATAATGGCTTCTATCTCAGAAACGGTGCATCCTACTTGAAAAATAATGAAAATTACCACCCCCTTAATAACTCCGTAACCATATATTTTCTTCAAGATGAGAGAAAAAGAAATTCGAAAATCCTGAATTTTCCAACATTTCTATAGCTTTATACATCCCTCGTATCTCAATGTAGAGCATTTAATTTTTTTTTATAAAATTGATTCTATCTCGGAAACGGTGCATCCTATTGAAAAAATAATGAAAATTTCCTCCCCTTAAGAACCCCGCAACACCATATTTTCTTCACGATGGAAGAAAAATAAATTTGAAAATCATGAATTTTCCAAAATTTCTATAGCTGTATACACTGTTCGTGTCAAAGTAGAACATTGCCATATTTTTTTTCTATAATCGCTTCTATTTTAGAAGCGGAAAAATAATACTATTACTGGAAAAATAATAAAAATTTCCTCCCCCTTAACCCGGAAATCGCATATTTTTTTTCATGAATGCCAAAAAAAGAAATTTGAAAATCCTGAATTTCGAAAAGTTTCTATACCTTACATAGCTGGCACCTCTACAAACTACATGTTAATTTTACGAAGATTGGATAGTCTCCATTTTGGAAAATCCAATTTCATTGGAAGACAATTTTATAATCAGCATATGAAACATGAAAAAAGACATCCATTTTTAATAAAAAAAAATATACGCCATTTTGGAATTTTAAAACGGATTTTATTTTCATATTATTCTGCACCCCCAAAAACCTTGAAAACGATACCCATACCAAAGAAAAAAAACCTCCAATAGTATCCAAAACTGGGATTTTCCGTAGCTTGCAAATTGATTTTTTAGCAGCTATTAATTTATCAATCAAATCTTCATTAGCTACTTACATGGTATAATGGTCACCAACTCATCGTTGCTAATTGGATTAAATTTCGCTACTTTTTATCTGCCGATTTTTGTATTTTTTGTCACTTGAGTGATTTCACCAGTTTGGTAATTTAGTCGCCAACATATTAATTCGCTGCCAAATTCAGCAATACAGTATGCTCACGTGCAGTCACCAACTTATTTTTTGTTCACTCGATTAATTATATCCCTTATTCAAATATTGTACGTCTAGAGTACATACTAATTACAATAATTAAAATATGTAATATTCATAGTAGTAACCAAGATTCGAAAAAATCGAAAATCCGGATTTTTAAATGAAAATCCGGATTTTTAGAATTTTTAGAATTTCGGAGTATCCGGATTGCAACCCCTACTTGCGAGTGACTTGGTGTGTTCTGCAAAGGCAAGCATGACGGATGTTGAGCACGTATCCTTATATTTTATTGTAAATAGAACAGCCTCCGTGGTCTAGTGGTTAGAGCTTGGCTCTCGACTCGGAGGTCGTAGGTTCTAGTTTCGATTCCCGCACTGGAACAACAAAAAATGTTGTTTCCAAGTTTGGTTAGGACAATGCAGGCTGATCACCTGATTGTCTGACAAGAAAGATGATCCATGCGTCGGATGGGCAGGTAAAAAGTCGGACCTGCGCCTCATCTCTCGTCAGTCGTGTCGGTTATCCGTCCCACTGGATTACGAGAGTAAAAAAAAGAGTGCCTTTGTGTACTGCGCACACACTTGGGCACTATAAAAATACTACTGTGTAACTGGCTAGGCTACAATAAAACCAGCCACCGTCACCGAAATCGGCGTGGGGAGTTATTTATTATTATTATTGTAAAAACAGAAATCGAAAAGAAACGAAAAGTACGGCAAAGAAGATGGTAGATGTTACAAATTCATAAAAACTGTTTACTGGCTTATTCAATAATGTACTAAGGCTACTCCACGCATCAGCTACTTTTTTCTCATAATACACAATAATATATCTATGGACGCTTCACACCAAGTCTATCTGGTCCCGTGGTAAGTTCTCGAAGAACTTGTGTTACGGGTACCAGACAACAGAAATATATTCAATAATTTTTATATTATACACATATTTAAGATTTTTATTGTATTATACACATATTTAATACACATTCATGACCCAGGAACACAGATTTTTTTTTGTTCCCTCAGCGGGATTCGAACCCGCGACCCCCGGCTTTAGCACCAACACGCTCAACCACTGAGCCACAGAGGTCGTCTCATCTAGCAAAAGCAACGACGTGGCGACGATAATTTTTAAACGGAACGGATTTTTAAACGGAACCCTAAAATAAAAGTAGCCTATATTAGACCTTATGACATCAGCTATCTGCCAGTGAAAGCCCCGCGAAAATCGGTCCAGCCGTTTCAGAGATTAGCCGGAACAAACAGACAGACAGACCGACAGACAGACAGACAGACAGACGGACAGACATTTTTAAAAAATTGTATTTTATTGTAAGTACTGAATATACTTTCAGATGCATTATGTGAAAAGCTGTTAATTTGATGTTACAAACAGACACTTCATTTTTATTTATCTGTATATAGATTTAGTTCAAAAATAAAAAGAAGCATAAAAAATACAAAACAAACTTTCCTATAGATTTTTATTGTATATTATATTATGTCCATGACCCGGGAACACAGGAAACTTTTTGTTCCTTCGGCGGGATTCAAACCGGCGACCCCCGGCTTGAGCACTAACACGCTCAATCACTGAGCCACAGAGGTCGTCTCGTCTGGCAAAAGAAACGACGCGGCGACGATAAAATGTAACATGTTATTGTGTATGGTTATATGTATAACTAGCTGATGCCCGCAACTTCGTTTGCGCAGATCTAACGAAAGCGGAACCCTATTTTTTTAAACGGAACCCTAAAATAAAAGTAGCCTATGTTAGACCTTATAATATCAGCTATCTGCTAGTGAAAGTCCCGTGAAAAGCGGTCCAGCCGTTTCAGAGATTAGCCGGAACAAACAGACAGACAGACAGACAGACGGACAGACAAAAATTTTAAAAATTGGTATTTTATTATAAGTACCGAGTATACTTTTAGATTCCTTATATGAAAAGCTGTTAATTTGAAGTTACAAACAGACACTTCAATTTTATTTATCTGTATAGAATTAGTTCAAAAATAAAAAGAAACATAAAAAAATACAAAACAAACTGACTTTCCTTTAGATTTTTATTGTATTATACATATCCATGACCCGGGAACCCAGGAAACTTTTTGTTCCTTCGGCGGGATTCAAACCCGCGACCCCCGGCTTGAGCACCAACACGCTCAATCACTGAGCCACAGAGGTCGTATCATCTGGCAAAAGCAATGACGCGGCGACGATAAAATATAACATGTTATTGTGTATTGTATAATTTAGTTCAAAAATAAAAAAAAAACAAAACTGACTTTCCTACACTGCGTTAGAAACGAAAGAATTGTTCGATAAATACGCGGGTAAGGCGTGCGCTAGCAAAACTGACATAGGTCTGTCCTCGTCAACGCCTAGCGGGCGACTGTGGGGCGACTCTAGCGGCTTACGCACGCTGCATTTCAATATTAATTTATTGTTAAAATAATTAAACCAACATGCAAAATGTAACCAGAAATTATTCTTTTTTAAGTTATTAGCTTTTCGTAGATATGATTTTTGAAAGTAAAACTATCATGAACTTCATGAAAAAAAGAAAAATATTCAAATTTAGCCTCCTCTTCGGAATTATTTTTGATCGAGTGAAGTTTTCAATATTATGTTTCGAACCACAAATTGTAAAAGAACATTAAGTAAACAACAATGTGTATTTTTTTTGGCTTTTTAAAGTTACTATTTGTTTGTTTATTATCGATTCAAAGTCATGTAAAATTGGGTCTACGCGGCCTTAATCTCAACATATCAAATATATCCGTAAGTAAATCAGATATGTTATAGGAATAGTTTTTTTATTTTATTTTTTAAAGCTTTTAAGATTAATAAATAATTAAGAGAACTTTTGAATAACTGCTGAAATATGAACCTGTGAGTTAATCACAAATAAATAGCAAAGTAGATAATAATAAGCAATTCTCATTTTTTTCTTTTCACTATTTTGATTTGATATGATAATTTTGAATACTTAATACTTTTTATTTCTCATCGATTCTATATATTTAATGCTCTCAAAAGTTAGTTTTAACCGTCTTTATAGTAAAAAATTTAGATTGTTCATACTATGATTACTACATATAAAGGCGGTCCCATTAAAACTTACGAAACTAACCGCATTCTTACTTAGTTTTGTCCATATTAAATAGTTTAAAATCTATCTGATACTACTAAAAAAGGTGATTAATAGGATTTAACGACTTTATTTAGATTTTATCGTTCTTTATTTGATATGATTTCGGAAGTTTGAAAGCAGCTAAACAACATAACTGCTATTTGTCGTATCATTTATATGTGAAAATAAAATTCATAAAGAAATTCATACCCAAGAAGGAGGTTAAGGTACTTGTAGCGGCCTTTATACCTATTAATATTATAAACAAGAAAAAAAAATACTAAGATAAACGTGAAAAATACATTTTAAATTGTCATGAAACATGTTATTTAACGTAAGCTAATGAAAATAAATATAAGATTTTATCCTCTACTAAACGCAAAAGACCGATTCGCGCAATCTGTCACACAGGTCAAGAAATCACGTTTGCCACCTTTTTGCGTTTTTCTCGAAATCAACTTCCTGCACGTAGGTAGCCTTTTATTTATGTGGCCTTTTGCCATAAATCAGGGCAGCAGGGCCCTCGACCTCAGGGGGCCCCTCGGACTCTGGTCTCTGACTAACTAGCTATAAATTGAAGTAGTGAAAATTTCTCGTTAGGAATATAGTTCAATCATTAGGAATTAAACATAAATAATATAATGGCATCATAGTGCATGTGCATTTATCTCAATTATAGGAATTTAATTTAGTTAATAAAAGTAAATATAGTTGAAATTGAAATTATGGGCCCGCCGGCCTTGTAGCTTAAATATGCTATTAATAAGGTTCAAATTATGAAAATTATCTAACTTGATATCGTAGCGTCCTAAATCTATATAAAATATTTATTTTATTGTTTAATAGACTAGGGTCTAGTTCGAACTTCGAAGTGAATCGGATAGGAAACGAAATAGGTTCCGTTTCTGATAAGATAAAAATAAGTTTCAATTTAATTTCTAAAACCAGTACAACCAGTAGTTTGAATATTTTAATCGGATACGATTGATGTAAGTACGTTTTAGAAATTAAATTTAAACCAAAAATTTAAACTGACTTCCACCATTGAGGTATATACATGGAGGGGCCCTTACAGTTCTATACATACTAGCGCTTATACAAATATGATGGAAATATGAGACAGACGGTGAAATATCATTTGGTCTCTTTCTATCTAATGCAATAATTTTCATGTTAGAAGAAACAGCAATATTTTTGTTTTTGCTCATTTTAGAAACATTAGACTTCAAAACTTTGACAATTAACGAAATGTGGAACGATCCGCCATTATTTGCTCATTAACTGTCAATTAACTGTGGTAGGTCTCCTGTCAAAAGGTTGTTTATGTTTTGTTTAATTATGAATTTCCAAGAGATTAAAAGGATTTATTCTTTAAAATTTTACTTGAATGTTGTAAAAGTGATAATTAACATGCCTAAACGTTATATTGCAAGGTGCAATGCAATAAAGAGTATAAATCAACCTCAATTGTATTTACGCAGGTTAGTAGCCGGTTTTATGCAATACTATAAACATTTCATGAAATAATTGCGTTGCAATTTGATTTTTTCACTTATTATATTCATATCCACTTAAATTTCATTAGAACAGTCCTTTAAATTAGATTTTAAGTCATTAGATTTATTTACGTAATTGAAAAGTGTTGTACCTACCTACCGTTTGTAATAGTTATCGATAAAGGTACAAATAATAATTACATCGATAAAAACATAATAATTACATTTGTGTTATGTCTCAAAAAGCAATCTGAATGTATTCGATGTGGTTTTAAAAATATAAGTTTGATAGCTTTTAATAATATTGTTGTGACCAAAATTATTTGACAAATGATAAAACTAATAATACTTGTTTTTTATAGGTTTCCGAAAAGTGATACAATAAGCAAATTATGGTTGAAAGCTGGAGAAGAAAATATTAATCCCCGGACCCAGTCAAGAGAATAGCATAGCCAGTTTTTGAACAAACTTAATTTTATTTAGAAATGGATAGACTTATTCATTTTAATATAAGTGGATATATTCCTTTGTCTTTTATTTCTATTCCACCTTAGATAGTTCAAAAAGTTTTTAGTTCCATCTGTCGATGCCACAAGGACTAATTATTTGCCAAGCTGTAAAAATGTAACACCTATTAATTGTAACCATATTTTCACCAAATAAAGCATCTTGTCATTATGTATAAGATTACGTTACGATGGGACTGACTTACGCTGTACATCAAAAGTCCCTAAATAAAGAATAAAAAAAGCACCATTTCATTTCATATACCAATTTATACAGTTGGCTCAGCTCGTATGAAAATAAATATTTAACCATATTATAACCTCTAAGGACCTAGGAGTTAAAGTATCCTTAAATAATAAAAGATAAACGTGTTGACTTCAATAAAGAAATGGCACTTCTTTCCCATGGTAAATAAAGTTAAGTCTTACTTGATTAATAAAGGTATTACAATTTTTTTTGAAAAAATGGTCCAGTTAGGTTAGAACAAATAGAATAAAACTATCCTCAGCAATCAGCATAGAATACTCAGGATGTCGGTTAAAAGATATTATCGATTAATAAAAGTAGTTAAATGTACAATGTCATTAGTAAAATAAGTTTTTTTACTTACGTATGCATAAATTAAGAATAAAAAAAGCATAATTTCATGTCATAAACCAATTTATACAGTTGGCTCAGCTCGTATACAAATAAATATTTAAGGATCTTTTAACTCCTAGGTCCTTAGAGGTTATAATATTATAACCTATAAGGACCTAGGAGTTAACTCTTTTCGTCATAGTGGTCAGTAGAGTTAACCACCTATTTATTCGAGTGTTTTATGATATAGCGACTTCTATTGGTTACAGTTTGTTTAATTATGTACGACGTTAACATAGTAACATTTGAATAGTGCTAATTGTCATACTCTGACGGCCAGTAGGAGAACTAAACTATCAAACGAAAATAGCTGAAATTTGAATTAGTAGTTCTGCAAGTGTTTTATTTCATTGGTAAGTTAATATTTACAACTATGAATTATTTTTATGCTCAAATTGTTGAAATATGATGAATCATGTGTAATAAGTATAAATATCACAAATTAACATAAGAGGTTCTTGAAAATGACACCTTATTTAAAGTGGTTAGCAGCAGTTACCACCGTGATGTAAAGGTATAATTTTTTTTAACAAGTAGTTTTTTTTTTGTAGCTAATGGAAAGAACAGGTTTATCAACTCGGGATATAGAGAATGCTTTATTGGAATATGTCAATATACCTACTGATGATGACTCTGACATGATGGTGAAGATGAGCTCATCGTCAAAGGTCCAACCAAGCACCATGACTGGAGAAATGTTCCTGGGAACTAATCTACCAAACTCTGAATTTGAATCAGAAGATGACACATCTCTAGCCAGATTACCTTCTTCTCGGCCGTTGCCTTCATCATCAGCACCAGCTCCACAACCAGGACCATCTACTGCGCGGGTTGATATACAGGTTCCAAAATGGAAAAAATCGTACTAAATTTTGCCTCCTGACGATTATGACCCCTCCAAACATCACACGCGATATACCTACTGACTTGTCATCTCTGGCTGCTAACAGAGAACTATCTCCACTTAGCATTTATTCAGTTATTCTGGCCAAAAGAACTTATCACATTTCAGACTAACTTATATGTTCAACAAAAAGGGGGAAGGATCAAAAGGATAAACCTGTCCCAGAAGAAGAAATATAAGTATTTATTGGTCTCAATGTAGTCATGGGAATAAAAAAGAGCCCAAGTTACAGAGATTACTGTGTTACTGGTCTTTCAACCAACCAAACTAAAGTTCATCAACCAACCTCCAAAGTTCCCTTATGCTATCGAGAGGGCAAATCTTGTTTTGAGGACCACCACAAATAACAATTTATCTTTAGAAGACTTTGTAATACTTATGTTTTAGTATGTAAGCATTTTTGTTACCAGATTTGTATTTAATAATAATAAAAAATCTTACTATATTTAGATATTTTCTTCACAGTGGTCACCCACGATAACCACCCCATATCTGACCCCCTCATCAACCCACATATGAAAATCCGCAAAATCTGCTTATAAGTAACCCTAAGTAATAAAGAATACACAAAATTATTACTTATGCTCTGAAAATAAAAATCTGTGACGCAAAGAGTTAAAAGATCCTTAACTAATAATTATACTTAAGCGTGTTGACTTCAATAAAGAAATGGCACTTCTGTCCCATGGTAAATAAAGGTAAGTCTTACATGATTAATAAAGATATTACAAAAACTTTTTTGAAAGTGGTCCAGTTAGAACAAATAGAATGTATACTTAAATATATCGTCAGCATCGAATACTTTTTTGGATGTCCGTTAAAAGATATTATCGATTAATAAAAGTAGTTAAATGTACAATGTCATTAGTAAAATAAGTTTTTTATTTACGTATACATGTAAGTTATTGTAAAACTTATGATTTAAAATATCGATACTGTCGATACCCATAATTGCAACTCTAGTTCGGCAGCCATTTTTTGCTCATAATCAGCTGATAAATTGGACACGTTTTTGTCATAGGTAGGGCCTGTCCTTTGAATTCTTTAGTCATTGACTTCCACAGTAAAAATGCACAAAAGATTATGAAATAAATGTTATTTTTAATTAATTCCCCTTTTTAATATGGCTGAAATTATACGAAGGTCGAAGTGCCTAGTCGACCGATAATTGGATGACTAAATATTATTTAATCATTGTGTAATCGGAAAATTCGGCCATGTTGACGTTTTTATGTTTTCCATTTCTGTAGTTTTGGGTTAGATTAGAACTTGTTTATCACGTTCAAACCTCTTCGGCGTGGTAAGACGGCCTCACAAAAATCCGGCGTAAAATAATGTTTGTGTAGTTTTGGGTTAGGCTAGGTGAGAACTTTTTTATCACGTTCAAAACGTCTTCGGAGTTGTCACGGCCTCTCACAAAAACCCGGCGTGAAATAACGTTTGTGTAGTTTTTGGGTTAGGTTAGAACTTTTTTATTTATATTTTAACCGGACGATTACCGTAAAACGGGGTGAATAGCAATCATTTTCAACTTTGTCCTAAGAATGTGTTGCCTATGACTTTTTTTTTTAGTCTAAAATGACTTCAATATCGTGTCCGGTACTATATAGAACGAGCTGTTACAATATTTTTTTAACTATAAGCAAAGGTTTTCTAGTTTTTACAAAAATTGTGTACAATTTCTATTTACCCAACAACTGGGGTCAATAGAAACGCGTAATGGGGTGAATGGAAAATCTGTTAGGGCTACCAAAAATACTTAACCAACATGCAAAATGTAAGGTTGTGTGTTTAAACATTGGTTTGGTTTGTTAAAAATTTAATTTTGTCATTTAAACAATTGTATAAATAACTGATTTCATTTGTACAGAATGTCATGATCTCAATTCAATAAATCAAACAACATATTTATTCGTATTTTTATTAGAATGGAGTAAAACAAAATAAAATATTTTTTCTTAATTAAAGGTCGCATGCGAGTCATGCGACGAAAAATGAACAATTATAAAATCTTGTGAACTTAACAATTAACATACCTAGGTACTTTATCAAAATTATCACAGGTAGGTAATCAACTTCAGTCTACGTTATAGAATCTTATTAAAGAGATAGAGAAGTTGCATACTCTTCTATTTCTAATTATTTCCGTCATATTTTTATACCTTTTCCTTGTAGGATCGGGTCTATATACAAGCAGCATATTTAATTTAAATATATATAAATATATACCTACGATATGTACCTGTGACAAAAAATTATCACTTTAAAAAATATTATTTATTTACCTATCAATCACTAATCTACAGCTCTCAGATACTACTTAGAATGTACTTACCTATATAATATGGATATACTATTCATTATATCCTAATGGTACAGAAACTATGAAAGTATTTATTTAGTTCTGTTAATAGTTTTTGACAACCCTATTAATTTATCTTTATTCACCCCTCATTCGTTGCTATTCACACATGAAGCGTTTCTATTATCCCCTAATACGTTCCCATTATACCCATACTACAGTTCTATTCACCCCTCAATAGATTCTATTGGCCCCTTTTTTGCAGTAAATTTACATGTTCTGTATTTTATCAATTTTTTAAAAATTTAAAAACAGATACTCACTTACCTTCACTGTATTTATATAATTTATCACACATGTAATGAGATAAACACATTAAATATCAATATTACCAAATTATTTACACCTAAAATCAAGAGTTTCGGTAGTACAATTTAACGAGGTTCACAGAGGGTTCACTTTGGATTAAGTTCTAACGGAAAATCAAGGAATTTGTAAGTATTATATACAACAGGAAAGAGCACTTCAAACTTTATTTTCTTTTAATTCAATCAAAAATGATCTTTACTACTCAGACTTAAAGCTTATCACGTGCGCAATAAAAAAACCGGTCCCGGTGAGATAGCTATAAGTTATCCCTGTGTCTCGTTCTAACAAGTAACCTAGTGTAGCCAGTTTATATCTTTCCTTAAATTTCAGGTTTGGTAGATTTTATGTGCGATATGGTGTATAAGCAAGAAATAATAATAAAATCGATTAAATATTATGTTATTCATAATCTGAGAGAGAAATGTAAAATAAAAATCACTAGTTACCTAGAACCTACCTACTAACCGATAATTAAAAATTTGTTATTTATTTTTTGATTATTTGCATTTTGGTAGAGTAAAATGGAAGAAATGAAAATAGAATAGTTGCAACACAAAACGCCGTGTATTTCCCTTGGAACATTCTAGATGTTCGGGTGACAATATGATTTAATAGGGAATATAGGACATTTATATTATTTTATCTACCTTCATGATATTGTGAAGAGGAAACCTTTGTATGTTTGTATGTTATGGATAATTTCTGAAACCTAACAGATTTGAAAAATTCTTTCACTGGTAGAAAAATACTTAATCCCTGAGTGCTATTATGTGCGCATAGTTACGTGAGGTCCTCGCGGGCGGGCGGGCGACATCAGACAGACAGAGTTATAGTATTAGTAAGTAGGTTTATCTGTATAGGATGACCTATAATATAATAATAATATATATGGACACTTCACACCACGTCAATCTTGTCTCGTGGTAAGTTCTCGAAGAACTTGTGTTTAATTTTTTATGCTTTTATTTAGTTTCACCTTTGTCGGTCTGTAATGGAATATTGCAAGTTAAATTTGATCCACTTCCCGGTTTCCGATTGAGTTTAAATTTTGCACGAATATGTAAATCGCATGGCAATGCAATATTATGATGACGTGGAGCTGATCTGATGATGGAGCTGGAAGGTGGCCACAGGAATTCCGAAATAAAACCACATAGTCCCATCGAATTTGGGCTCGTTTAGTTCGTCTTGACAAGTACTTTGATACTATATGGTAACCAGGGTCTGATGATGGAGCTGGAAGGTGGCCATAGGAACTCTGTAATTAAACGACGCAACCCCATGACGCAACGCCGAGTTTGGGCTCGTATGATTCGTCTTGACGAGTATCTTGGTTGGCGTGAATATGCAAGCAAATGAAAGGGCTTTCTGAGAATAACTCGAAAATCCAACATGACGGAACATCCAAGATGGCTGACAAGTAATTTTTAATGCACTCCTACAATATGGGTATCAAATGAAAGGGCTTGCTGAGAATAACTCGAAAATCCAACATGACGGAACATCCAAGATGGCCGCCAAGTCATTTTTAATGCACTCCTACAATATGGGTATCAAATGAAAGGGCTTGCTGAGAATAACTCGAAAATCCAACATGACGGAACATCCAAGATGGCCGGCAAGTCATTTTTAATGCACTCCAACAATATGGGTATCAAATGAAAGGGCTTGCTGAGAATAACTCGAAAATCCAGCATGACGGAACATCCAAGATGGCCGCCAAGTCATTTTTAATGCACTCCTACAATATGGGTATCAAATGAAAGAGCTTGCTGAGAATAACTCGAAAATCCAACATGACGGAACATCCAAGATGGCCGCCAAGTCATTTTTAATGCACTCCTACAATATGGGTATCAAATGAAAGGGCTTGCTGAGAATAGTTCGAAAATCCAGCATGACGGAACATCCAAGATGGCCGCCAAGTCATTTTTAATGCATTCCTACAATATGGGTATCAAATGAAAGGGCTTTCTGAGAATAACTCGAAACTCCAGCATGACGGAACATCCAAGATGGCCGCCAAGTCATTTTTAATGCACTCCTACAATATGGGTATCAAATGAAAGGGCTTGCTGAGAATAACTCGATAATCCAACATGACGGAACATCCAAGATGGCCGCCAAGTCATTTTTAATGCACTCCTACAATATGGGTATCAAATAAAAGGGCTTGCTGAGAATAACTCGAAAATCCAGCATGAGGGAACATCCAAGATGGCCGACAAGTTATTTTTAATGCATTCCTACAATATGGGTATCAAATGAAAGGGCTTGCTGAGAATAACTCGAAAATCCAACATGGCGGAACATCCAAGATGGCCGACAAGTTATTTTTAATGCACTCGTACAATATCGGTATCAAATGAAGGTATGGTGTGTTGGGGTTTTTTGAGGTCCTTACTGAGTAGAGTAAAATCTGTAGAAGGTCTCCTTATTGAAGAGCTTGACTGTACTAAATTAACCGGCAAACAACCTTGCAACAATGATGCGTTAAATAAGATGAACGAAATGAGAAATCTATCTAGCGATAACTAAAAAGTAAAAAACGATTTAAAAGTAAAAAAAAAACTTTAAAAAAACAAGCTTTTATTTGAATGCGCTAAAACGAATAAAATATTTTTTCCTTTAAAACTTTTACTATCAACTTATAACGTAATTACACAATTTATATGATATAAAAGCTTGTCGAGAATCAAACAAAATAAAGAAGTAAATTAAGTAACTTGATCTGATAGATTTATGAGACAATTTGTTTGATTCTCGACAAGCTTTTATATCATATAAATTGTATTATTACGTTATAAGTTGATAGTAAAAGTTTTAAAAAGAAAAAATATTTTATTCTTTTTAGCGCATTCAAATAAAGGCTTGTTTTTTTTTTAAGTTTTTTACTTTTAATTTATTTATTATAATAAAATATGTGAATAATTCACATATTTAAAACTTATACACATCCATAACACGGAACATGGTAAAACTTTTTGTTCCTTCGGCGGGATTCGAACCAGCGACCGGTTTGATCACCAATATGCTCATCCACTAAGCCAAAGAGGTCGTCAAACTTTTAATTAGTGTAAAATATACTTGACCACGTGGTAGTGCTCATGATTACAAACTTTCCCAAAGTAACTACTACTACAGGCACTCCAGGAGTGCCTGTAGAAGTGAAAAATCTCAAAGTCATTTAACTAGACACTTTTTTCACCATAGTGTTTTCACTATACGTCAAATTTCAAAATGGCCCCAAAATTCTAAAAAATGGGGGCCTTTTAACTGGAGACACTTCTTTTCTCTATTGTGATTTCACTGTACGTCAAATTTCAAAATGGCCTCAAAAATCTCAAAAGTCGAGCAATGGCTCGAATGGCGGCTTATACTTATATTGTACGCGATATTGGTGTCACTCATACAATTAGATTTTAAAAACCAAGTTTCAATATACTAACATAGCTTCTAAGTAAAAATGTTTACTAACACTGTTGACCGAAATAAAAACATTTTATTTTATTTATTTGTATTGTATCTCCCTCTCGGCACAGATTTGATGTCGAGAGCTCATTCCAGTTGTTTACTTACAAATTCCATGGATATATTTTGTTCAGTTATTTACGTCTTAAGATCGAATGTATAATTATTATTAATAAATGTTATTAAGATGATGATGATGATTACTGTAAGTTACAAAGTGGCATATGCTTGCAGTTCTTTAAACAATGCCGAAATTTACAAAAGCATATCTTTAAAGACTGAGGAGTTCTGTTCAGTGCTTTTGGATCCAGGGTACACATTGGTACAAAATCTTATTTTTTGGTAGCATATGCTTGTATTACTTCAGTAAAAGTCAAAATCACTAAATGTGTCGATATAAATTTCGAGGAGTTCCCTCAATTCGTCATGAATCGCATCAAAAGGTTTCCACTTTAGTGACTAAAGGACCAATTTCGAATTTAAACCCTTTACAATAACAAAAGAATTTTGCAAATAGGTCCATAAACGGCAAAGTAATGTTCAAAGATCTCCGTGTTAGTGTAAAATACTATGAGAAGTACCTTTTATATCATAATAATGTGATGATGTATGGTGTGATGGTGGTGGTGATGATGATGATTACTCTAATTGACATGGTAGCATATGCTTGCAGTTCTTTAAACAACGCCAAAATCCCCAAACATGTATCTATAATGAGTCAGGAGTTCTGTTCTATACTTTTGGATCCAGGGTATACCTTGGAGCAAAATATTACTTTTTGGTAGCATATGCTTGAACTTCTTTAGAAAAAGTTGAAATCACCATATCGCTGCTTTGGAAGGAGACTGTCGTAACTCAAATTGAGTGAATTTTTCAGTAGAGCACTTTAAAGTTTTTTCAAATTTTCAAATGATGTATTTATTTTATTTACTGCGCTAATGTTGATAAAACTTGAATAAAAATAGGGTAAATATATTGCAGTTTATGTTTATTAAATGTTTTAAGAAAATAATCCTTATTTAGTACTAAAATATTGAAAATGACTACTAGGTCTCAGACTTATAACAAAATGGCACAGACAAATTTATGAAGATTACAGGCTCATTACAAAAAATACGAGAAAAAAACAAGGTTATTTTTAATAACAGTGGTGTATTTAGAAATAATACAAAATATTCATTATATCTTTCTTAGTGCTACTGACACATTTTGAGTTGTGACATCTTAGCACTATTCATTTTAAATCAGTAGTGTAACAGTACCAATTCGGTCGTACTTTTACAAAAATGCTTACTGTATGTAACCTGTTTTATGGAATAATAAAGTATTAACTGGTTTTACAGCACAGTTGAACAGTTTTACAGTACACTTGAATATACTAAAATTAGACCAATATAGAGCAAAAATAGACCAAAAATGTATTTTTTGTATGGGAAATATTCATTTTATTTTAATTTTATTATTAATTGATAATTGTAATTACTATTATCGAATAAAAAAGGCCAAGAAAATCACGTTTGCTGTATGGGACCCCCATAAATATTAATTTTATTTTATCTTTAGTATTTTTTATTATAGCGTAAATAGGAATACACAATTTGTAAAAATTTCAGATGTTTAGCTTTATCTGGTCTTGAGATACAGTCTGGAGACAGACAGATAAACAGACAGACAGACAGACGGACTGACAACGAAGTCTTAGTAATAGGGTCCCGTTTATACCCTTTGGGTACGAAGCTCTAAAAATGAGAAAGATTGACATCTTTAAAATTAGCTAACGCTTATTATGTATTTTTTTAGCATAGCGTCTTAAAAAGTTCCAAAAATATAACCAAAAAGAATCAAAAAAGCGTATAATTGAACAATACAGCTTTTACCACCTTAAAAATTAAAAGTATTTTATAAATTCTAAACAGAGTATCAGTCTATATTTTCAACAGTCTCTTTCAAAAAATAAAATATAAACATTCAAAAAACTTATATTTTAACAATACAGCTTTTATCAACTTAAAGATTAGAAGAAGTTTATAAATTCTAAACACAAAACAGAGTATATTATCAGTCTCTACTGTCAACAGTCTTAAAATGTTATCTTAATATTATCTAACTATAATACTTTGAGATCATAACATTCAGTTCACAAGTTTTAAGGGCTTCACACACAGCAGCTATAATGTATATTAATGTACATTACATCCCGGGATGTATAGCTTTAAATTATCTTACTGTATCACACACACAACAGGTAATGTAATGTATCTTTCCCTTCATTTCATTGGCATACGTCCCGATTGACACCCTCTCCAGCTGCTAAAGTGTTATAAAGAGTGTTCTTATTTTTAATGTTATAATACTATGGACCCGTCGAATGTGCTGTGTCTATCACAGAAACTTTTTGAACATCCTTTTCGAAGAGAGATATACGGAAATGTATTGAGATGTATTGAGATGTATTGAGATGTATTAAGATGTATCGAAATATAAATGTATATTTTCGTATCGCTCTGTATTTTAAGATTCGAAGATGTAAAAATATACATTATAGCTGTCATGTGTGGTCACCTGACGATTTATATTGAAAGATGTAATAAGATGTATCATGCTATAATGTACATCTTTACATTATAGCTGCTGTGTGTGAAGCCCTTTACATTACTAATGCACAAAAAAAACATAATAATATAATATCTTTACTTTATATTAATATCAATTAAATCTTTCGACCAGTTAACGATAACTTCTAAACACAAACAGAGTATAATATTATTATCAGTCTCTACTGTCAACAGTCTTAAAAAGTTATCTAAATATCGAACTATAATACTTTGAGATCATAACAATCTGTTCACAAGTTTTGCAGTACTAATACACAAAAAAACTAATGTATTTACTTATATATTAATATTAATTAAATATTTCGACCAGTTAACGATAACTTAAAGATTCTCATAGAATAATGAGTAACATTTTGGAAAATATGTATTCTTTTTTAGTAAGCCTAATAGTCCTCGTTTCTTCTTTTCACACACTTCCATCTTATTTTCATATGCTTGTGTCAAAACTATATTCTGATAAGTCACTATGATCAGAATCGGAATAATAGTCATTAGAAGCTACGTAATTCGGATCCTTAACGCTGTCATCAGAACAAAAGTCATATACTTGCTGGTTTTCAGGTGGTAAGGGAGATAGTGTCACGCGTTCCATTTGAAACATTCTATCTTCTGCTTGATTTTCCTGTAACATAATATCCAATAAGGGCGGTATTCTTGGTCGTTGCTTAAGAAAATACTTAAGAATTTTCGAATAAGTCCGCCTTATTTGTATGAAATAATACTTAAGACAATGCTTAAGTTACGACTGTGAATCGAAATGTCACCTTAAGCATGTCTATAAGGCGAACTTAGAAATAAGAATCGACCAAGAATACCGCCCTAAGACATCAATCTAAAAGCTTAAAATAATATTCTTCTCGATAGTTATTGATAATATTAATCACTAGATGACGCCCGCAACTCCGTTGCGCCAAAATTCGTTTATCGCGGCGGAACGTACATTTTTCCGGGATAAAAAGTATCCTATGTCTTTTTTCGGGTCTCAAAGTATCCCTATACCAAATTTCATCAAAATCGGTTCAGCGGTTTGGGCGTGAAGAGGTAACAGACAGACATACAGACAGATGGACAGACAGACAGACACACTTTCGCATTTATAATATTAAGTATGGATTATTTTAAAATCAAGAATCCAACTACCTATATTAATTCATGGAAAAGTGCGTACTTACCACTTCTTTTATTTCCTTGATACTCAATGGAGCATTGATGTTCCGGAACATCTGTAGTGTCTTTCGATTTGCCACTAAAATAAAAGAGTCAAGTAAAATTTAGGCAGTTACCTACGATATAGCTAACTAGTAAAATATGTTGGAAGTATTCATTTTACCTATCTACCCTAATTTATAACTTGGATTATAAGGAGTCGATAGGTAAAAAGAATACTAGGTACCCACGAAAATATTAGGTTCTGTAAGCTCATTACGATTAGTAAGATAGGTATTTAATAATAATAAAATAATATTATGCGTTTAATAAAAAATAATGCGTTATAATAAAAAATGCGTTTTCGAGTTGCTTTTTATCTGGAATATTGTATCAAGTACTATACTAGCACAGATTGTTTAGCGGATAAAGTCATATTATGAAAAATACAATTGCAATCACGAAATAATTTATATGGAAAAAAGTTTTAATTTTAATTGTACAAATACTATCGACCCTATTATTTATAATAAACAGTAATAACTAATTTTAATACATTTAAGTGATACTTACTTTTTGCATAATAACGTAGTGATCCCGAATGATACTTTGTTTATGAGAAGTGTCTTAGAGTTGTGGTAGATTTTTTTAAACAATAGTGTCACACCTCGAAATAACGCAGTGTACTAGATAAATGCACACTCAAAATCAGTATTATTTTGTAATATCACCATATATCAGAAAAATAACCGGGTGTTCACTTCTAAAGACAAGTTGCAACTGGCGATGCAACGCTGTCTATGAAAAATGGCGGCAAAAATTGACCAATTGTATACAGTCTTTTGGTGGCGCCACGGCCGTAAATGTTGTTATTGAAATACGATCTTTGCTGAGTATACAAAACAGATCATTTTACGTTGAATGGTGTTGAAAACACAATTTTGTAGTATTTGGTAATAATACGCTATTCTTCCAAAGCAGCGATATGTTTCCAAACTTCAACTAATTTGTCCCCAAATTAAAAATATTGTTGTCACTCTTGTTAAAAAGAGACGGAGCGGTTTGTATTGTATCTCCCTCTCGGCACAGATTTGATGCCGAGAGCTCTTTCCAGTTGTATATAATACTTACAAATTCCTTGCGGAAAATATTAATAGGCAAGCGGACTGATTTTTTTTTATTACATAGATGAATAGTACTCTTAAATATGAGTAACTTCTCAGAAGAAACCGTATATCAAAAGTCAATATTTTCAAAGGTACAGCGATTTGTATACAAAATTTCTTCGAGTCTTTATACCAAAAAAAAATTTTTTTTTTTTGCGAAATTGGTAAACAAAACCTACATCATTAGTTTACTCACATCATATACAAAAACATTCATTATGGTAAGTATGAACTTAAACGCACAAATATCGGAGATATTTACAAATATATTCCTGCGGCCATATACTTCATATACTACTTCATACTACTTCATATTCAAGTGACGTCATGTGTATATCGATTTTAGTATGGAGCGTTTTTAGGAGGCTCGCGAAATTTTTTATACAAATCGCTGTACCTTTGAAAATATTGACTTTTGATATACGGTTTCTTCTGAGAAGTTACTCATATTTAAGAGTACTATTCATTTATGCAATAAAAAAAAATTTGTCCGATTGCCTATTCTGACGTTTGGAAATTGTTGCCAACGCAAAGAAAAAATGTTGATGTGTAATAATTTAAAATTCTACCAAAATTCTTCAATAAAAAGTAATCAAACACTAACTTTGAAAACTTTTTTGATATTTTTTCTATTCACCCCGCAATTCCTATACACCCCGTTTTACGGTAATATATTTTATTAATCCAATAACCGGACGAATATTTAATATTATTATCGGACGACTAGACATGTCCAAAATGTTAACTACTTATCTCTCTACACTATTATTTTGAAGTCGGGACCAGCCATTTTATGTTTAGTGGGTAGCGTGGGTGGGAGAAAAGTTTGTTAGTTTCGGAGTTAAAAATAACTAACTTGTACAATGCGCTGACTTGGAAAACTTTGTACGAAAATAACGAAATAATAATAAGTATTAAAAGTAGGTAAACATGCAAAATAATGGTATAGTGGCAGTGTTGCCAACTTAGGGGTTTTCCCCCTAAATTTAGGGAGAAAAAGTCTCTACAGGGGGTTTTCTAGGGGGGAGAATTTTTTAGGGTTATTTTTAGGGATTTTTATTTTCTTGTTTTTGATTAAATTAAGCGATTTTAAAACATCGAAAAGTGATTTGAAAAGTCAACCTGTAGAAAATAAAGGTTTGGAAGTGTATTATAATATATAAAGTTGGACGGAATTATATTAATTATCTTACAAAACATTAATTTTTATTATTTGTTTGTAATTGCATGATTTTTGTAGTATTAATAGTAGACATTCTTAACGATACAAAAAATTAGGGGGATTTTCAAGTAATTATTGCGATTTTGGGGGTTTTCGACAAAATCTTGGGGTGAAATTATTTCGAGAGTTGGCAACACTGTATAGTGGTACGGAACTCTACGTGCGCGAGTCAGACTCGCAATTGGCTGGTTGTTTTATGATCTTGTTGGTAAACTTGAGCACTAAAATCAATAGATAGGCTGGCAAACAATATATCAAAATCAAACAATATATCTGCCTGTTCAGAATGCGCTAACTCACTCGCAAGCTTGCGGATGGGGATATTTGATTACCTTTTAAGTCAAGCGTTTGTGGAGGTTTGGAGCAAGTTTGGAGTTTGCGGCAAGTGGCAAACATGCGTACCCGGCATTACCGGCTTAAAAAACATTGCCAAAAATGAAAAATGACAGCACGAAGTATAGATAACAAGGAGTCCGAACGTAATGTTAAAATAATGGTCTCAATTACGGGGACAGATTTTTGCCGGTAGAGCGCGCGACGGTCCGACATGCACTCGTTTGAAATTACGCGGGAAGTTTAAAGTTGCTATTGACAGCTCTGGAAAGATTGAAATCTTATTATATAAAAGTTTTAGGAAATTCTTAGAAACTGTTCTCGAAAAATAGATACCGTAGAACACGTTAATTGCCTAACGGTAATTTAAAAATAATTGTAATAAATAATAGTATTGGCAACACTCGGTATAATAGTATTGGCAACACTCGGTACTCGTCGGTCTCGCACGCCTAGTAGACATGCTCAAAACAGTACCCTGTAGTGTAATGCTATATAGCATGACATTCCGCATCGCGTCATATGTAGAGGTGAAAATTCCGGAAAGTTTCCGAAATTTTGGAAATTTTCGGGAAAGTTTCAGGAAGTTTACTTGAAAACTTCCTGAATATTTCCCCATGAGGAAGTTTTCAAAATTGATCATTTATCTATTAAAAATAGTTGTTTTAAATGTAAATTACACTAATATTAGATAGTTTTTATAGTTTAGATTCAATTGAACACATTAAGCACGAACCTTGACTCAACGCCATCTATTGACACCAACATCACCAACACTAATCAATTTAATATTTTTTTTTTCAATCAATTTATTTTTCAAATCAATTTAATATATTTTATTTTTAGTTTAATTGTAAATTTAACTTTTCTATATTTTAAAATTGGCTAACATAAAATGATGTAAATACCTGTAATTGGCATGCAAATGTAAAATAAGAGTAGAGTAAGACTATAATATGTAATAGTATGTTTTTGTAGTGCTGTTGGTGTTTCTAAATAAATAAATAAATAAATAAATAAAATAAATAAACATGTAGGTATTTGGTTATGTTTTATAAGGTCGTATTAAGTCTATGTTTTCTTTTTATTTAAAATTTAACTTATTGATCGTATAGTTCAGTGTACCTACCGTGCCTATGTCTCGCAGCGATTCAGTACGCGATTTCAATTTTTAAATACCTACACTATCGCTTTATCTTCTTATTATCTTCTATTATACGAGTATAAAGTAACAACGCCTGACTGATTCATCAACGCCGAAGCAAAACTACTGAAGCTAGAAACGTAAATTTTTGACCGTGGCTTCCTTTTGTGACGTGTAGGTCCACTCAGAAGGAATTTTGCGAATTCATCCCTTAAAGGGGTAAAAAGGGGTATCAACGTTTGTATGTAACTTTTTTGTTTGTAATCAGATCTGTTTGGAATTTCGTGATGTTGTTCTTTGGCATGATTTACTAAAACTCTAATTAAATATTTTCGAAAATTCGATCTTTTAAGGGGTAAAAAGGGGCACTAAACTTTGTATGGGGAAAAAATATTAAATGAGCGTTTAGGCTTGGAACTTTGTAAATGGAGTCCTGAAAGAAATTAATAAACATGTGTTTAATTATTTTTCGATATTCAACCCCTAAAAGGATGAACGGGGGTATGAATATCTTTTATTTTCATCAACGCCGAGGCAAAACTACTGAAGCTAGAAACGTAATAATCGGACCGTAGCTTCCTTTTGAGACGCATAGGTCCATTAAGAAGGGATTTTGCGAAATTCACCCCCTAAAGGGGTAAAAACTGGTATCAACAATTGTATGTAACTTTTTTTTATGGTCAGATCTGTTTGAAATTTCGTGATGTTGCCCTTTGGCATTATTTGCTAAAACTCTAATTCAATATTTTCTAAAATTTGATCTCTTAAGGGGTAAAAAGGGGTACTAAACTTTGTATGGGAAAATTTTATTAAATGAGCATTTCGGGTTGGAAGTTTGTAAATGTAGTCCTAACATAAGAAATAAGCGCATGTTTCATGATTTTTCGATATTCAACCCCTAAAAAGATGAACGGGGATATGAATGTCTTTTTTTTCAGAGTCAAACTTATGCTTGACCATTTTCCATATGTTTTTGGAATGGTCCTTTCAAGCTCTTTATTTTGATTACAAACAACTTTCTGCAGTCAGGTAATAATATGCACAGGCAGCCAAAATCATTATCCTTTCTTTTAACTTCGCCGTAGTCGGGTATAAAGGTTTTCGTTTCCATTTACTATTTCCACGCAAACAAAGTTGCGGGTACCAGCTAGTATTAGGTATATAAAGTAACAACGCCTGACTGATTCATCAACGCCGAGGTAAAACTATTGAAGCTAGAAACGTAAAATTTGGACCGTGGCTTCCTTTTGTGACGTATAGATCCCCTAAGAAGGGATTTTGCGAAATTCATCCCCTAAAGGGATATAAACGTTTGTATGTAACTTTTTTGTTTGTGGTCAGATCTCTTTGAAATTTCGTAAGATTGTTCTTTGACATGATTACCTAAAACTCTAATTCAATATTTTCTAAAGTTCGATTTTTTAAGGGCTAAAAAGGGGTACTATACTCTATATGGGGAAAACATATTAAATAAGCGTTTCAGCTTGAAACTTTGTAATCGTAGTCTTAAAGAAAATAAATAAACATGTGTTTTTTTGATCATTTTTCGATATTCAATCCCCAAAGGGTATGAATGAAATTTTTTCATCAACGTCGAGGCAAAAGTACTGAAGATAGAAACGTAATATTTGGACCATGGCTTCCTTTGGCAGGGATTTTTGCGAAATTCACCCCCAAAAGGGGTAAAAAGGGGTCTCAACATTTGTATGTAACTTTTTTGTTTGTGGTCTGATCTGTTTGGGATTTGGTGATATTGCTCTTTGGCATGATTTACTAAGACTAATTCAATTTTTTTTTAAATTAAATGTTTTTAGGGGTAAAAAGGGGTACTAAACTCTGTATGGGTAAGTTTTTGGAATGAGGCTTGGAACTTTGTCAATGTAGTCCTTAAAGAAAATAATTAGCACACGTTTCATAATTTTTCGATATTCAACCCCTAATGGGATGAACGGGGGTATGAATGTTTTTTTTTAGAGTCAGACTCATACTTGACCATTTTACTATACCTATGTGTTCTAGATTTTTGGAATGGTCTCTTTAAGCTCTTTATTTTGATACCAAACACCTTCAGCAGTCATGAAATAATATACATAGACAGCCAAAATCATTATCCTTCCTTTTGCCTTCGCCGTAGTCGGGTAAAAAGGGTTTCGTTTCCATTTACTAATTCTATGCAAACGAAGTTGCGGGCACCAGCTAGTAGTTAGTAAAACAGTTTATAATAAAATTATTGACTACATGAACTCAATCGTATATCTGGTTAAATTTGTCTTCATAATGAAATTATGTTATTTACTAAAATGATATACATAAATAATTATTTACTGAAATTATAATATAAAGCTATATTCTAAGGGTGAAATTGAAATCATTCGACAAACTTAGAGGGTGTGTTCAGACAATGAAACTGTCAGACGTAAAAAGGACGTAAAACAAAATATACCTAGTCACAACTTTTCATACTAAAGTCAATCAAGTGATTTGATCTAATCTGAATAGTAATTTAGTATCATTATTAGTCGTGACGAGTTCGGGGTCGACGTAAAGACAAAATTTTTGGTGACGAATCGAAGGAGTGACGAGTCGGGGGTAACTCTTGTATGGAGAGACACATTTTTATTTAATTTTTCCTTAGGTAAATTGTTTAGATTTTAGGTACAATCATCCCTGGTAAGTTATATTATATAATGTTATTCATAAATAGTCTAAAAGTCACATATTTTGAAAACTTCCAAATTTGGAAATTTTCAGGAAGTTTTCAGGAAGTATTCCTTAGAAAAGGAAACTTTCCGGGGAATTTTCATCTCTAGTCATATGGCATGCTATCAGTACGCAGAACACTAAACATGACCTGACATAACGCGCTATACGAACGGCCTGCTATTACATATGTCGTATACCTGTGATTGTACTGAATATTCTGTGTAATAGGTAGGCCTTTTATTATTATTATATAGTCTTTATTTTTGACAAAGTTGATTTCCCTTCATACTTAACCCTGATTATGAGATACTAGAAAATTACAAAAAGAGTTTCCAGGCTTAGGACTGGCAATATTCAGGGACGGAGGACCACCGCAACTTCATAAAATCACGCAACAGGTAGCTAATTAGGTATATTTTATGTATATAGGAAACAAATCCGTGTGACGGAGACAGTATCCCGTCTGGCGGACTAGACTCCTCGTCACTTGTACTCGAACCTTACCAATATTATCTGACGGACACCCGAGTACTATCAGAACACGGCAGGCCGCGCCGATCGTAGAGCATGCCGGCCGCCGGGGCATGCCATGTTTAATGTCATACGTCATGCTAAATTTTGTCGGGTAATGCGTACTGCTTCAGTACGCGGTCGTGCTATATTACGCGTAAAGGCGTGACTCCTGTTCGAAACATTACACAGAAAACATGAAACATTGGGGCGTGGCTATACACATTTGTCTAGGAATAGACAATGTTTTTGTTTTCGGAGACGGACGAAAAACATTCCCGCGCGGGTAGAGACGGGAAGAAATGTTTCATTTCTTATCTAGTGTTCACATCGTTCACATGACACCTAGGTACAGGTTTTTTAGGGTTATAGTTTTGCTTGTTGTGTTTTTTGTGTTTGTTTTTGTGATCGCTCATAATATATGGCCTGACTTAATTAAAAAACACAAATTTTGTCAGTTTTCAATAGAAATGCGTAAAATGGCGCACATATTTATGAGTTGAAAAAAATACTTTTATGAAACACCTAAAGAGGCCTTTTCAGAACCCCTCTTTTCTCCTAGATGTAGAATCTACAATCACTAAAACTGTGAGCGCTAATACGTCTTCCTCGTCGGAACTTAGGTCGTGTCTGAACAAAATGTTTTGTTTCGACCAAAAACATTTTCTGTAGCTGGAGACAGCTTGTGTATGAAAACAAATGTTTTTGTTTCATGTTTTCTGTGTAATGTTTCGAACAGGAGTCACGCCTTTATACATTACTCACAGTACCTACACATCTCTAACGCCTAGCGGCAGAAAAGAGAACTAAGATCTGGTCCTATTATTGTGTACATAATTATTATTAAAAAGCCTATACCGTTCGGACTCCTGGTATCTATGCTTCATGAATGACAGACTGACAAATGACAGTAGACAAACTGACAGAAATAATTCTACAATTTCCCAGTCCAATCGGAAAAGTCATCAAATCTGATTTTGAGTGATCGTGGACCTTCCATGGACTCTTGGTTGGGAAAATGATATCATAATTCTTAAAATGCAAATGTGTTTATACCAATAACAGAACTAATTAATGCATGAATAATGGGTGAGCGACTTCGGCAGATTTTCCAACGAGTTAAAGACAAAATTCAGTACCCCGCACTTAAAACAAACAGCCGGGAAAAAGTCGACCAGCTGATCACCAAGTATGTACCAGCTAATAGAGTCAATGAAATTGCGGAGAAGTTCAGGCATGAAAGTATCACAAATAAAGTGAAGGAGTTGGTATCCAGATATGAAAAATTTACTGGTATCGAAGAAATCATGGCTATTCAAAACACAGTGGTTGAAGCTCAGGTATTTGAAAATAGCAGTGGAAACTGGGGACACTTGATCCGAGTTTTGTTTTTAACCCTTACTCCTACAAATAGGTTGTATTTGAAAAAAATTGTCACTGGAATTTATCTGGCTACAAGAATCTGCGACAACAAACAATATCAGTGGAAAAAAACTAATTTACTAACTAAAACTGGGGATTGTTCCAAGTGTCCCCAATCCCCATTGATAACACTTCACCTTTCACTTAAGATCAACTTAAAAAAGCTTTAAAAGAATCATCAATTTAATCTTAATTTATTGCTTAATGGACCATATTGTATTTTTATATAAAAATTACTATTATTGTATTCAATTGTGGCGTATAAGCATTAATTTCACCATTACTTTTTTATGGTTTGGTATCTACTTTTTGTGTACCTTATCTCATTTTTTATACATAATAGGACTACGGAAATATTCAATAAATAATTTAAAACTAAAAAATAGTAAGAGGCAAGAGGTGATGTGTACCCAGAAGTTATATGCTATAAAACAAATTAATTGTTGAAGTCATATAAGATTAACACTTTTACTAGATATTGCCCATACCTAAGAAATAATAATGTCTCAAGTATGCCTAGTCTACCATAAGGATCAAATGTCCCTCTCCTCCAGTAAATATATACTTCTAAATACCAACTTATCAGTTGAAGCAAAATAATTTAACATTTTCTATAAATTCATTACAGGAGCGATTTATTACCGCCCAAGACAAAAGACGTGAACTTGGTCGGGAACTAGCATTGATTGAAGCCAGGCTTAAAGAATTGCATGCAGAGATGCAAAACACTATGAAAGGAGACGAAAAATATCTACAACTATGCACAGAAGAGCACAAGGTAAACTTTAGATCCTTATATTAAAGTGATCTGTGAATGTTATATTTTACATTTATACAATAAGAATAATATATTGATACACAATATTTTCAGTTGATTATCCAAGAGCGTGCACTACGCACATTATTTTCGGAAGCCGAGCGTGAGGAGAGGGAACTGTTTGCCACTATGTCTGCTGCAGTCAAACTTGGCCATGAACGAGAAAGGGCTCACGCAGAGAGGAACAAGTATTGGTATATTGTTGCTTCTATATTAGGTAACTTATTTTTACTATTACTTATCTTGTTAAGTAAAGCTCAATAAATGTTGGTAGTTGAAGTACACTTGTAACATGTAAAAATTGTGGTAGAGCCTTTGTTTTGGTTTACAAGTATTATATTTGTAGTATGTAGTAGATTAATATGAAAAGACGAAATTCACTGCAGTATATTTAATCAAATATATTATTAATTTCACAAGAAGATAAAACAGAAGTATGTAAAAATATTTATATAGTGAGCATTTTCTTAGGCACAGTTCTGGGCATTGCGGGTTCCACGATCAACAATCGTCTCAAAATGGCGGAATTTCGGGACATGATGGAGCAGCAGATGGCCCGCAGTGCCAGTGTGCTGTACACTATAGCAGGGGGAGGAACGGCTAGTCGAGCTGATATTACAGAAGCTATGAAGACGGAATTTGCTTATCAGGTTATTTTATGTTCTTGGTTTTTATCTACTTCTCGTTCAAATGATGAAAAATTTATCTTATTTTGTGCTATACATATTTTTTTTTTTTTAGGAACAACTAGCACAAAACTTAAGTGATATGAAAGAGAATGTTGAGACACTAGTCAGCAAAACAGCTTCATTAATTGGTAAGAAAAATTAAAAGTATCTATTTATGGTACCGGTACCGGTTCCGGTTCCGGTTGTCAAAACGAAAACACGTACTTACGATAGCTCCACGAATTATTTTTACAAACAGAGGGAAAAAGTGAACTAGTAGTGCATTTTTTAGTAAAAAACTGTAGACGAACTATCAAAAAGTGAAGTGCGAATATAAACAGTGCTTACAAATTGCAATTATAGTGCAAAAGTGCTATTTTAAAACTACAAATCCTCACAAATAATTTTCACTACCCACATTCAAAAAATATAAAAATAGCTGTCAACTGTAATCCAGAAGCTGTCAACTGTCAAATACATAGGAAGTTGCCAATACAAAAAAGCTACCAAAGACAAAATTAGTGTTACCAACTACTGCCAGTGTTGCACGATATTAAAAATTCCTACCAATTAGTAGAATTTCTAACAACTATGGATAAACAGATAGCACAACTACTAGAAAAAATGGAGACCATGAACATAAATATAAATAAAATGAAGGAAGAATTCAAAGACCAAATGAAGGCACAAACAGAAAAACTTACCACCGATTTGGCTTCCACAATCGATAACAAGCTGAAACCACTCCTAGAAGAAAATAAGATATTGAAAGACAAAGTAGCAACTCTAAACAACAAAGTACGAAGCCTGGAAAAGGAAACAAGAAGGAACAACATTATTCTTCATGGAATCAATGAAACAGAGGAAGATAATAACGAGCTCCAAAAACTGGTCATTGAGGCATTCAGCACGGTATGCACAGCTGCGGGATCAGAACCGTTCGATAAGTGGGAACTAAGTGATGTCTACAGACTGGGCAGAAAGCAAGAAAAGAAACGTAGACCCATACTAGTAAAACTTACCCTCGCATGGAGAAGAACAGAACTGCTAAAAAACAACAAAAAGTTCCCCCTGGACACCTATGTTACAGAAGACTTCCCAAAAGACGTCCTAAATACAAGAAAAGAACTCAAAGTAAAGCTGCAAGAAGAGATCAAAAAAGGCAACAATGCCGTGATTCGCTATGACCGACTCATAATAAGAGAAAAAACGAATGCAACAGAAAAGAGAAAAAGGTCACCATCGATAACACCAACAAAAAAAGACTCCCCAGAAGAAGTGCCCCAGAAGGCACCAAATAAAATAAATAAAACGAATGCTTTCGATCTCTTGAACCGCCCAAAGACAAATTTGTACCAGGACACGAGCAAACAATAGCAACTAACGACGGACCCCCGGAAACACACCACAGTAGATCAAACAACCAACATAAACTATCATTCCCCAAGACGAATAGCGGTCATCGTGGGGAATTATGACCGCAACCCTCCAACGAAAGAACCACGAACACTAACAAATCAAATAAATCATGCGCAACAAAATTCATTAACCAGTAAACCCAGTGAAACAAAACAACAAAACACTACACAACAGAACCTTAAACAAAGAAACAATTCCAAAACGAATGAAGAGCCTGTACGCAGAAAAACACCACTAAATGAAATTGAAACAAAGAAAACACTGAGAATTTGCACCTATAATGTACGATCTCTAGCAACAATAGAAAGATATATAGAGCTAAACAACGCACTCGGTAAAATAAACCATGACATAGTAGGATTAAGTGAAGTCAGAAGAATGGGCAGCAGTATAGAAGAGTACGAAAATTATATCCTCTGCTACTATGGAGAAACCAAAGGATTGAACGGAGTGGGGTTTCTAATAAAAAAGAATCTGAAAAACCAAATCACCAATTTCATAGGACTCTCAGAAAGAGTAGCACTGCTACAACTCAATATAGAAGGGGTAGAACTTTCGATAATTCAGGTATACGCGCCCACAGATAAAGCAAGCGACGATGAAATCCAAAAATTCTATAATGACATAGACAAAGCTCACTCTCTAGCCGGTGACAAAATAATCGTCATGGGAGATTTTAACGCAAAAATAGGCTACCCCAGGAAGGAAGAACATCTTATTATGGGCAAGTATGGCTACGGGGACCGAAACAAACGAGGAAGAAGACTCATAGACTATGCATTAGGAAACAAACTCTCCATAATGAATACCTTTTATAACAAAAGACCGAGCAGAAGATGGACCTGGATATCGCCTGACCAAAACACCAGGAATGAAATAGATTTCATAATGACAAACCGACCAGCACATATCACTAATTTCGAAGTCCTAAATAATGTACTATTTCCATCAGACCACCGACTTCTGAGAGCAACATTTAACTTGAAACTTCCAAAAAAGAGTCGAAAAAACTTCCATCCCTCGTTTAAAAGCCTTAAGACAGACGAGGAAATACATACTTATATCAGTTACTTAGAGACAAAACTAGGAAACAAAACAGAAGATACAAGTGTTCAAGATTACTACAACAAGATAGAAAAGTCAATAATAGATAGCGTAACACAGAAAATTAAGACTGACCATACAAAAATAAACAATATCTTTAGCGACAATACAAAACAACTAATAAAACAACGCACAGAACTAATGGCTAAGAAAGACAAAGATCAAAACATGAAAAAAGAACTAACCCGGCTGTTCAAGGAAACAAAGAAATCTATAAGAATTGACTACAGGAATCACAGGAAGGAAGTAATAACAAGGAACCTAAAGAAACACAGAAGTACAAAGAAAGCTTTAAAAGAACTTAATTTAAACAAACCTTGGATACAAAAACTTGGACAAGACAAAGAAGAAACAAAATCAAGGAAAGACGTAATAAATCATGCTACAAACTTTTATGAAGAACTCTACAAAATGAAAGACTACAACCACATACAAGAGGAAACACCCATTGCGAAAAACGTAAACTTGACAGTAAAGCAGATCGAAGAAAAAGAAGTGTATGAGCACATAAAACAGCTGAAAACCGAAAAAAGCCCAGGTCCAGATGGCATAACAAACGAAGCTCTAAAACATGGTGCACCAATTCTGCTTCAACATCTAACACATTTATTCAATATGGTACTTAATTCCGAAACCGTACCAGAGCAATGGTGTACATCTGACATAATATTGCTCTACAAGAAAGGAAATCCCTTAGACATCGGTAACTATAGGCCAATCAGCTTACTGGCGAGCATCTACAAACTGTTCTCCTCAATAATGTTAAAGCGAATATCCAAAACAATTGACGACTCACAACCAAGAGAGCAAGCTGGCTTCAGGGCAGGTTTCAGCACCACCGACCACATACAAGCTCTAGAACAGATGATTGAGAAATATAAAGAGTTCAATAGAGACCTATATGTCGCCTTTATAGATTATAGCAAGGCATTTGATAGCATCAATCACAACGCAATCTGGAATGCATTGAAAAAGCTTAATGTGGACCAAAAGTACATTAACATTATAAAGAATATATACGCGAGAAGCACTAGCCGAGTCAAGCTGGAGACAAGAGGAAAACAAATAAGGATAGAGAGGGGGGTTCGACAAGGAGATCCATTATCACCCAAGATCTTCATTGCTGTCCTGGAAATCATATTTCAGAATCTCAAATGGGAATCAAAAGGTATTAACCTGGAGGGACAATTTATAAACCATTTGAGGTTTGCAGACGACATAGTCATAGTAGCGGAAACTGCAACAGAATTAAGAGAACTTATAAATCAACTTGACAAAGAAAGCACCAAAGTAGGCTTACAAATGAACACAGATAAAACCAAAATAATGACAAACAGCAAACAAATACAAATAAATATCAACGGCAACAACATAGACTATGTAGACCAATATATATATCTAGGAAAGCAACTATCCTTCACAAAAACAAACAACGAAGAAGAGGTAGAAAGGAGAGCTAACATAACCTGGAGGAAATTCTGGTCACTGCAAGAAATCCTAAAAGGCAAATACAGCTTAAACCTAAAAAAGATAGTGGCAGACACATGCCTTCTACCGAGCCTGCTCTATGGGTGCCAAACATGGACTTTTACAGATAAAATAAAGAGAAAAATAAGAACCACCCAAAGAGCCATGGAAAGGAGCATGCTGAACATAAAAAAGATACAAAAAATAAAAAGTATGTGTATAAGAGAAAAAACAAAGTTACAAGACGCACTAACTCAAGCCCTCAAATTTAAATGGCAGTGGGCAGGACATATAGCACGGTATAAAGACAATAGATGGACAATAGTGGCAACGAAATGGAGAGGCCCTATTGGCAAAAGGAAAATAGGAAAGCCACAGAAACGATGGCTAGATGATATCAAAGAAACTGCAGGGAAAGACTGGCTAAAGATAGCGGAAGACAAGCAAAAATGGAGAGAGTTGGAGGAGGCCTACACTCGAAGAGGGGTCCAAATTAAATAAATATATAGTAAAACACACAAAGGAATTACCAATAGTAAAGGAATTACCAATAGTATGTAGTAGACATAACCATAAGAAACTTACTAATAAACGAAAAACTCTTATGCATAAAATGGAAATTTGGAAATAAAGGCTTTTTTATTTTTTTTTTTTATTTTTTTTTTATTTTTATTTATTTATGGTACCTCTTATAACATTATCAATGTAACATTTCCTATGGCAACTGTATATTTTATTTTACAGAGCACATTAATCATCAGCAGCATGTCACTGAAACTCAAATCCGAGAGCTGAAGAGATTGATTGTTGCTGCATCACAGACTAGTGCCAAGTCCGATGCGGAAATAACCAAAGCTCTATCAGTGGTTCATCATGATTTAGACGACGATAAGAAAGTTGAGCCTCCATCAGTGCAGACGAACCAAATTTTGACAACTCTGGGAATATTTATGTGTGCTGTGGTCATATTCACCAATATTCTGGGGCGCATGAGTTGATTTAATATATTAATTGCTAAAGGTATAGACTAATAAATTAACTTCAAATTGGCATCATTTACTTTTCCAAAGATATTATTTTAAATGAGTATATCTCTAAAAGAGTATTTTAAAAGATTTTAGTCACTTGTCATAAAATGTTTTGTTATATTCTTGGTTGTACATAATTTCCTAATCTTGCCTAGCCCACAGTATCCCTATTGTAAAAAGTACAATTAATACTTTGTTTATTTTCTATTGTAACTAAACCGCCATTGCGAATTTTACAATTTTACACAGTTTACATTTTTACACTCAAACTTGCTGTCTCTCAAAAACGTTTGTTATGTTCTTAAAGAGTAGGGAAGTGCAGACATAAAAACAATAGTAATAAAAAAACAATGTATTATATTCTACAACTAAACAATTGGCTTAAATCCAAAATTGTACTTATACCATTTATACCGAATAAGCTATATTTAATTGTGATACTATCAATACTTTGTTATAATTTTTGTTGTTAGGGAATTTAACCTTTTTGCTCTTAATGATGTTAACTAAAACATTAGTTGAGACACAGGTAGTCGGGTCTACCTTTTGCTTTGCTTATGAATTTTACGAATTATTTTGTACTAAAATGTCTATCTTAAATATAAGGTTAAATGGTGTAACAGGCTTATGTTTACTGCTGGTCAGAAATAATTCTTAAAAACTGTTTCTTTAATGTTTTTTAATTTTCAATATATTTTATTAAATTGTGAAGATTAAAATGAGTTTTAATTGCACATTTATGTGCTTTCTTAGTGCATAGCACCAACCGCAAAGCCGATCCTAATTAAAAAAACGGTAGGTAGTCTATATTATAGCACTTGACAGTCAACACTCATGGACATGGATTATTCTTCTGCGTTCTAAACATTCAGATTATCCTTTGTGTTATAATAATTATTATCCTCTGTACTGAGACTGCCATTACACAGTTGTGTGTTGTTCATATAAGATTTCGCTTTTGTGATGTAAAGTAACCATCTTGTTGTAAAGTGACTGTCTTATTGTAAAGTGACCGTCTTGTTGTAAAGTGACCGTCTTGTTGTAAAGTGACCGTCTTGTAAAGTGACCGTCTTGTTGTAAAGTGACCGTCTTGTAAAGTGACCGTCTTGTTGTAAAGTAACCGTCTTGTGGTAATGTGACCGTCTTGTTGTAAAGTGACCGTCTTGTTGTAAAGTGACCGTCTTGTTGTAAAGTAACCGTCTTGTGGTAATGTGACCGTCTTGTTGTAAAGTGACCGTCTTGTTGTAAAGTGACCGTCTTGTTGTAAAGTGACCGTCTTGTAAAGTGACCGTCTTGTTGTAAAGTAACCGTCTTGTGGTAATGTGACCGTCTTGTTGTAAAGTGACCGTCTTGTAAAGTGACCGTCTTGTTGTAAAGTGACCGTCTTGGGGGCCATCCATAAATAACGTCACACGAGGGTCTCACAAATGTGACCAACTGTGACAAGGACAAGGGGGTAGGGGTAAAAAATCGTGAAATTCGTGTGACGTTATTTATGGATGGCCCCTTGTTGTAAAGTGACGTCTTGTTTAGGATTGAACATCTATGGTCATCATGACCATGCAAAAAAAAACTAACGTCAACTGGATGACAAATGTCAACTGTCAACCGTCAAATTGGCGTCGATTTGTTTTGTAAATTATTTTTCGTAATTTCGCAATTTTTGGCTAAATAACTACCATTAAATTTAAAATCAATTATAAGTCTAACTTAGATGATAAAATGCAAGAAGGTATTTGTTCAAATCTTAATTTTCCGTAACCTGCAACGCTGAACAGTTATAAAACATCATCGTGTGTATTTTTCTAGATTTAGAAGTTACTGGCGTCTCTCGAAGTGGAAGGGTAAGAAAAAAGAGTTCGAAATTGATGGATTTCGAATCGCCGGATGACATTGAGCCTAGATTCCGCAAGAGTTCAATGAAAACATATTCCGGGGTTCGTCATGAGGAGCAGCCTGTAATGGAGTACCAGGAGCCGCCTCAGCCACAGAGACCACCAGACGATGCGGGCACGGCGTCGGGGAGCGAATCCGACTACTATGAAAATAATGCAGACAATGGTGAAAGGTATCTTTGATTTTTAAATAAGCTCTTTGTGTTTGCCACTGCCCAGTCCTCTGAATAATGTCAAGAGCTTATTTGCATGTATTTATTGGAGCTCTATCGTCCAAATGTAAAAGTAAGTGACAAAACATGCAATTGCAAAAATAGATTGTGAAACAGGCTTCTTTAACCCTTGTGAATTGCTTAATAAATTCATCTGCAAGATAATTATTATTGTAAAATTGTTTTAGTATGGAATCAGACAGTTCGCTGTCCGATGAGAACTCGGCTCGTACACCGGCCAACTCTCTGTACATGATGGAGAAAAGTAAGAAGAAGCTTATTATTAAAGATGGCAGAGTTGTGGGACGGGCTAAAGCACAAAGAAAAGATAAAGGTAATACTTAAATAGAAATTACTTTCATCAATTCATTAATTCATAATTTCACTTGCTCTGATTTATGCTCCCTGAATTAAAACAACACTATTTACATCATAGCAGCCTCTGTGGTCCGGTGGTTTAGAGCTTGGCTCTCGACTCTGGAGGTTGTGGGTTCGATTTCCACATTGGAACAACAAAAAATGTTGTTTCCAAATTTGGTTAGGATAATGCAGGCTGATCACCTGATTGTCTGACAAGAAAGATGATCCACGCGTCGGACGGACAGTCATCACCGAAATTAGTGTGGGGAGCTATTATTATTTACATCAAAATAATTTTACTTTGTCATAGGTAAAACTCGTATCACAGCGTACATGATGTGGGCCAAGGAAGCCCGCAATGAGTTGCTGAGGAAATATCCTGATATGGACTTTTCAGCTATATCCAAGAGACTCGGTGAAATGTGGGCCAATGTAAGTTAAACAAAAAACATGACTTCAATTGTAACAAATATTCCTAATGCCTAAAACTAGTACATCCATTTGAAAGCACGTACTAGTCAATTAATTATTAATTTTTCAGGTAAATTACAATGAAAGATATCTTTGGAAACGTAAAGCAAAACGATTTGCCATGCAGAAGGAGCAAAGCAATCAATCTACAGCTAACAAAATCATATCTAACCAAAGTGAGTTAACAAATTATTATTTGGAAACATTATTAAACAATGCAATTTGAATGAATTTATATTACTTTTTATATGAGCTAGTCTCTTTACTCAATAATATTTTCAAAATTCTAATTAAAATTTTAGCTCCTGTGAGACAATCGGTACATGCGGGCCCGGGCAGACCACCGAAGAACAAACCTGTCACGCCTGTGACTCCACCACAACAGCCTGCTATTGTTAGTAAACCATATTACATGTTATTTGAGTAGTATTAATCTCCTATAGTATGTATTCTAATTTAATAAAATGCAACTATACAATTCTGATGACACCCCACCAAGGCTTTCAGTTTGGTTTGTTAAAAGAACTGGCAAGTGGCAACACACTTGTAAACCTTTTTTTTTTTATCGCAGGGGAAAGGTCGTTACGCCTTCCCCGGGAGGGGTATCCCGGGGATATGTGGGTCTAACACAGGACACCCCCCGCGACTGGCCGGTCTACCTCTATAGCCGCTATCCCCAACCCGCGGCCCGCCGGGCCTTTATCTGCGGCCCGCGTGAAATCTGTAACCGTTAGATAAAGTTGTGAAAAAGCGTTCACAATTCCAAAAATCTCACTAAGTGAACATAATTATTATTATAATACATATTTGTTATTTTATTTTAGTTTGTGTCGTTAGGTCATCTTAAATGTTTAGTTTCACTCTTTTAACTACCTTGTGTTATTCTATTATTAAATCGTTAAAAGAGATGTTCTAAAAATGTATGAGGCGTGGGCCAGCCCTATGTACACTATATGTAAATATAGCTACATAATATAGTAACTGTTTCCTATCCTTTATTTTATTTTATTTCACTTCGTTTCAATGCACATTTAAAATAAATTCGTCGTTTCAATACACAACGTAAAATAAAACATGGCAGATTAGATCAGAATTAAGTATTAACCAAAGAATACAGTCGTACAAGGATCTTTTGGCACTTGGATGGGGGCGTGAGTGTCGCAAATAAGAACAATACTTATTACTAAAAGTGAAATTTTACAAGACGGCGATGTTATATAGTACTGATTTTATCCACGTGCCAAAAGGTAAGTGTCGCAACTACAAAACAATACATAATATTAAAAGTGACATTTTACAAGACGGCGATGTTAGTTCTGATTTTGTCCACGTGCCAAAAGATCCTTGTCAGACTGTATCATTTTGACAATGACATGACTTTTCACAAAGAAAGACGTATGGCACTCAAGAAGATGTCTCTTCCTAAAACTATCAACTACGTCAAAAATCAAGTCAAAACAACTGTCAATGCCGCCCTAAAATAGGGTTCTCGCATTAAAAAACTCTTCAAATAATCATTTTTGTACGCACGTACCCTTCTTCAAATTACTTTTTTGTATTTTTATGAAATTCCCTTATATTTTTCCTATTTACCTATGTGGTGTGCATAGAGCTGGCCCAAAATCAAACATCTCTTTTAAACAACATATTTTTTTGCCCTTAAAAAATTTTGGTTGCGGCCCGTGACACCAGGAGTACAACGGGTTTGTGGCCCGCGTAAAAAAAAGGTTGGGGACCACTGCTCTATAGGAACCGGACTTCCACCACAATTAGGGGCCACTCCAACAACCTGGAGTGTCCCCCTCGGCGCCAGGACTAGCCAAGCCGGGGAGGTTCCCATCCTCTCCCGGAGCCCCGGACACTTGTAAACCCTAGTGCAATGGTTCCTAACCTTCCAACCTAAACTTTAAAGATAATGGTACACTAACCGAATTATACCTTTTATTTTATAGAATTTCACAACAAATCATTACAAATTTTATTTATAATAATTTGATATAGGGGTTCCATATCTAGTAAAAAAGTGCCATTTAATATTTTTAACTGTATCATTTAACAGCCAATAATGAATAATTTTGGAGAAACCCTGATGACTCTTCTATGAAACACCTGGGTTCCATCACAAATCCCTGCCCTAGTGTATAGAATGTATGTTTGGCCGTTGGCGGTTATTGCTTACATTGTGTCTTAGGACTGTAGACACACCCCAATACAGAACAATAGTTTATTATATTTTTTATTACATCTTTATTTTACAATATGTATTTTAATCATGCTGGCTGGCTGCATATGCCTGAAATCAAAAAACTTAATTTATGTTTATTATTAATTTTGTATAATAATTGGATTATACAGCCGGCGAACGCGGCGGCAGCGGCTGCGAGTGCGTCGGGCGGGTACCGCGCGGGCGGCTGCGGTGCGGCCGAGCTTGCGGCGCACCTGCGTCTGCTCGGGGAAAGTCTCGCCATCATCGGGGAGAGGCTCAAGGAGCACGAGGTACTAGTTTATGTATCTACTAATTTTGCTGAAACCGTACATTTTTCCGCGATAAAAAGTAGCCTATGTCCTTTCCCGTGATCTACTATACATATGTGTCAAATTTCATCAAAATCGGTCCAGTAGTTTCGCAATGCAAACAAACAAACAAACTTTTCCTCTTTCTTATATAATTATGTATAAGCTATAAATTCAAAGGAATTTTCGTGTCGTCCTAAAGGCTTAATTGCAGAAAATTCACAAGTCTACATTGGAATCTCATTCTTCTTTTAATCACATCCTAGTTTTACAGGTATTTACGTAGTGTCACTTTAATAAAAAATATGTGCTCTCAGTGCAGGTTTTTTTTTCATATTTGTGGTCAGGCTCTTGTAATAACGCCTACATTTGTATGAATATTTTCATATCTATCAATCTCATGATTTCTTTATGCACAACTATTTTTACTATTGCTGTCCCTTATTGATGAATCTTCAAAAGTTTTTTGAGCACTACATGAAATCTTATCGTTATCAATTTTTTTTAGAAGGCACAGATCACTAAATCATTTGAAAAGGACAACGTAGGAAAAACTGGTTTCCAGATGATAAAATTCCGTGTAGAGCTAAAAAACTTTCCGTCACTATCCTCAACGGAAGTAGAAATTTTGGGAGATTCACCCTCATAGATAGTCATACAGTGGCTATGACTCTTGGCTATACAATCTACAATCTTGTAACATTACGAAAATGTTGTGCAGGGTCAAATCGCTGTGTCGGGGTCGGTGTCTGTGTTGCTGGACACTCTGCTCTGCTCGCTGGCCCCTCTGCTGGGCGTGGCCCGAGCCATTCCCAACATTGGGCCCCCGACCCGTCTGCTGCAGGAGACTCTACACAACATCGCCTACATCATGCCTGGGCTGTAAATGGTTTATCAGTAATTTCAAGCATCTCAAAGTCTTGACAGTTGTGTAAAAATAGTAACTTTTTATGTTAAGGTTGATTGTGGAGCCATTTGACTACCACCGATTCCTTTGGTGACATTTAATCCTGATGTAAGCTGATTCAGTTTTTGGTGTCAATAAAATATGTATAACAGCAATTTTTTTTTTTACATAATTGAAGCTAATTTTGTAATATAGATGAATACAGGGCAGAAAATGAATATAGCAGTTAATTTGTAATAAAATTTATTAGATAATGAATTCATAAATATTTCATGGTAATTTAATATAAAATAGGAAAAGGAGGATACTTTAGTCCTAATACATAGGAGAACAATCTCAATACATCAATGTTGCCAGCTCAAACTATTTCGACATTAGAAATAGCTACACTTGCGACACATTTACAAGTTCTCATGAGATCTCTCTCATCTCTTCACCCTTGTTATAAAACGTATAGAAATTTTATTTAAAATATTTTATAAACTATAAATCATGTTTTAAAACATAACAATATCTAGCAGTGGCAACATTTCTAATACAAGGCGTAGAGTAGACAAGCTTGACATAAGCAGCATTGAAACGGAAAAATCGAAATATAGAAGAATACAATAACATTTGGAAATAAAATGGGATTTATACAGGAACTAGAAATTATGAAGTAGTTTCAGTGACAAAAATAGAAGTAAATAAATGATAAGGTTATGTGTGTACTCTACGCCTTACCGACACGGCCCAATATGTTCGTTGATTTATAATACTGCTCTTAAAGTCTCTCAAAAGTAAATTATACTAAAGTGGCAGCAAACGACGCAAGACATGCTTTTTGCTTTTTACATTTTTAATACAATTTATCTTTTTATTACACACCTACATACATATTGTGGAGATTTGCAAATATCACTTTTTTTGGACGGCGACGCTGCCACTTCTGGATAACTAAAACCTACCTCAACTCTGCAGTAACCTATATCACTGAACGCTTATAACTTTACATAAATAAAAATGTCCGGCCATAAAATGGAGCTGAAACTTGGCTCGACAGTGTAAATAATTTATACTATGCTTTCTACTTGTTAGAGTATTTTAATTTGCATGTACTGCGTGGTGCTCGCACGAAATGTTCGTAAAAATAAATTTTCTTATCAATGTATATTATAAATAAACTATTACGCCCTTACTAATAAAAATATTTACAACGGATAGCTATACAATGGCTGTGTTCTGCGGAAAAAAGCGCTTGTTAGTGCTTGCAAGCGCTGAAAGAAGAAATACAGATTATCGGCCAGGACACGTTTACTAACTTCAATATCACCAACATATTCACCATTTTGCTTATATAAAGCTTAGCGGTCGCCATTTTGCTTACGTTTTTTTCCGCGGAACAATGTCAGTTGCTGGTACGTTGGAAAAGTTATTCAAACTCAAATACAATTTTTTTATTTCCATAGGTTATAATATAACACTTATAACCTATGGAAAAGAGATGTTCAAGAAATGTATGAGGCCTGGGCCAGCCCTATGTACAGTTTAAGTAAATATAGCTACATAATATAGTAACCGTTTCCTATTCTTTATTTTGTTTAATTTCACTTCGTTTCCATGTACATTTAAATTAACTTCGTCAAGGAGAGCAACACAAAGTAAAATAAAACATGGCGGATCAGATCAGAAATAACTAAAGAATGTAATTTTGTCAATGACATGACTTTTGACACAGAAATACGTATGACATTCAAGACGACGTCTCTTCGTAAAACTCAACTACGTCAAAAGTCAAGTCAAAACAACTGTCATGGCCGCCCTAAAAATAGTGTTCTCGCAATAAAAAACTCTTCAAATAATCATTTTGTACGCATGTACCCTTCTTCTAATTATTTTTTTCGTATTTTTATGATATTCCCATATTTTTTTCCTATTTACCTATGTAGTGTACATAGAACTGGCCCAAAATCAAACATCTCTTTTGTATTTTTTTTATTATTGTAAATATATTATTAAATGGATTAATATGTTAGTGGCGTGTACAACAGGTACTAGATAAAATTAACAGTCAAAATGATTGACCAGCGTAACAAAATATTATTCGAGCATGTAATAATGTTATAAAATATTAAAATCGCATCTACACTTATATTACTAACATCGATATATTAACGATTAGACCACGTGTAGGCCCTAGGAAACATTTAGCTAAAATATGTTAAAACATCTAGACCCTAGACACTTAAAATATCTGTACCAAAACTTCTTATAATAATATTGTGCGACTATGCAATATCTGGCTTTTTAATTTCACTCGTTTACAAAGATTTACTAAACATATTTTGTTGCGTTTCATATGAATATCTTTCTATTGACTTATCGTCAGCAAGTTTTCAAGAAGCACGCTCGATACTATAATGTTGAATCTTAACCGTTAAATTTTTAAATATAATGACGATATACGTAAGTATATTAAATAATAATATAATATATTCAAAATAAATGGGGACGATTTTGTGGAAATGTATATTCCGTATACGTATATAATTTTCATGTTTACAATATATTATATATTTGGCTTCCTTCCGTTCACTTATATTTTACACGTTCCATTTTATATAAAGCATCATCGCCTATCAGCAACGCCCAAACGCCTCCGAATGAGCGGGATTAGGTACATCAATAAAAACAATAAGAAATCGTGATACAGGTTTACGGCCGAATACTGAAACGATAGTCTAATTAAGTGACGCTCGAGTCACACGCTGTCCTTGTCGTTTCGGTAAGCGGAGACAGCGACAACCTGTGAATAGGACCTCATAATTTTAACTTGGGTTTCACTATTCGGCCGTGAAAAAATATAAGGGAGTCCAAAGTAATTATCTTAAATTATTATTTGTACTAAACCAGAAGGCCTACAGGGTACAAACATATTTTTAGTACGATTATGTGGGACACAATAGACCATACAGTTGTCAATAAATATTGCACTATACGGTACACAATACTTTTCGTCGTTTCGGTTTGTATACGCAGCTCTAAAGGTGAGACCGCACTGCGCGGCTACGGAACTACGCGATACGGCACGGTCAAATATTATTTGGATGTAATTGAGACATGGGCGTAGCCAGGATTTAGTTTCAGGGGGGGTTCAAGAAAATAAAACGCACATTGCTTTCGGGGGGGGGGGGTGGTAGTACATTAAATACTAGTCATTAACCTATTAAAAGCCATGTGCTCATTAGCTAATGGGCCCTTATTTTCTTTCGTTTTTACCCCTTTCAGCTTTAAAGCCTGAAAGACTGTAATGCGAAAATATACAAATATCAATAGCCTAAAGCTGAACGTCGGTACTGAATTTTATAATATGTTGTTTAAGCCAAACACGAGCGAGCGAAGCGAGCGAGCAATTTTTTTTCCCATTTTACAGGTTAAAATTTGTTAAGCTAAAACACTAAATAACGGTGAAATTTACTAAAATACCATATAATCAACCAGTTAAAACAGAACATCGGTTCTCAATAATTTAATATATTTTTCATATGAAATGCGAGCGAGCGAAGCGAGCGTGCAAATTTTTTTTCCTACTTAATAGATTAAATCTGTTCAAACTTTAAACCTTAAGACTGTAAAAATAGGGTGATTTTGTAATTTCAATTTAAGTAAAATTTATGTAATTTATAGATGACAAAATTAAGTTAGGTTTGTCGTATAATACTTATTTCATACTTTTTTCGTCGTACATAATTACAAAATTTTGTGATCAGTGACGTGCCCAAATTATGTCAAAATATTGTGTATAGGTTCGAGGATTCGATGGCACGCGTGCCATAGGTTCACGATTCCTGTTTAGGCTATTGATTTTATTGTTTTTTTTTTTTAGTACAACTGTCTTTCAGGGCTTAAAGTTTAAAAAGATTTTACAGGCAAAGGAGTAAAAAACATTTGCTCGCATTCTCAGTTTGAACGCATTTAACATAAATACATACATATATTACAAATTAGTATCAAATTTCAGTTTTAGGTTGTTGATTTTTTTTTTAATTACCTTAAAAAATCATCTTTCAGATAGGGCGGCAAAATATGTTAATTGTCCTGGGGCGCAAAATTTGTAAATACGCCTCTGTATTATGGGTCAGATCTCTATATACCAGCCGGCCCATTTCGGGGGGGGGGGGGGGGGGGGGTTTGAACCCCCTAAACCCCCCCCCCTGGCTACGCCCATGGTATGAGACATAACACACTACGTGGCAACGGAACTACGCAACACGGCACTGCGCGGCAACGGTTGACCAACTCACAAACTTTGACGCGCCGTGGCGTGTGCGGTATAGCGAGCGGAGCGACACTTCACATTTCAACAATATTGACAAATGGAGTGTATTCCGTAATGTAACCTTGCCTACTGGAATTTTACTGTATTCGCAATAATGACATCTCAACAATATCAATAATTATTTTTAAGTTAATTTATCTAGTTTTTAAGTAGACGTCAATATATACAGTATGGCGTCGATTAATGACGTCATTAGCACTGGACAGTATGCTGGGTGATATTACGGAATACACCCACGACAAGTCATAACAAGATCGGTAGGAAGGCTTCCATCATGCTCAGACGTTGCCGGAATACTCAGCAAATTTTGCCGCGTAGCGTCGCTCTAGTGCAGTATAGCTAAAAGTGTCGTACCGTAGTGCGGTCTCACCTTAACACTAAGGTAAAATATGACATACCCAAGCAACGCCTTCTTTAACATGATTTGTGTACTGTCACATAAACATTGTTTCTAAAACCTAAATGTAGAAACGGAGAGAGCTTTGGTGAGATCATTTCGAGATCATAATCTTATTTACGTATTGTGATAAATATTACTGAGTAGTTTTTACGAAAACCTTTCTAATTTCTACCACTGAGGAGCGAACGTTCTACTGAGTCGCTCGAGTTTTTTCATTCTAAATTATATAAAAACAGGCAAGCTTTGCTAGTTTTCGTATTCCTTTATATAGAATAGCTTTTGTTACTAGCCTAGTACAAGGTATTAAGCAATGATTTCATTTTACTCGAGGTAAGATATAATTTTTGATGCAAAAAATAGTATTAAACATTTTAATGCTTCAAACTTACAAGTAATCATTTGGTCGCGTGTGCAAGGGAACCTAAAAATAGGTCATTAATAAATATATTTATCTATAGTCTACTACACATCTGCTCCTCATCGTATCGTTATAAAGTTTACGATAAGTGACTAACATCGTAACCATGACACGAGCAATCGTACGATGTTGACGATACCTCCCGTCTATGTCTCCGGGTCCGAACCGAATAGGGTCCCCTGCCGGGGCATTACTGAAACTAAACACAGGTTTGTATAAGAAAACAATTGGGTTACATTTGTTTATCCATTCCACATACAGTTTTAAAAAAAATTATAAAAATGGTAAGACAAAATATTTACGTACTTCAACAATATTTATGTACTTCAACAATCTTGTCATTATAAACAATACTAGGTTTTGCCCACAGCTCCGCTTGAGTAAGTAGTGTCCTACACTGTTCCCACACTGTACTTTTTCGGGAAAAAATAGCCTATGTGTTAATCCAGAACCTAAACTACTACAATACCAAATCTCATCAAAATCCTTTCAGTAGTTTTAGCGTAAATGTGTCACAAACATCCAACCGTCCAACCATTCATTCTCATAAACTTTGACACTTATAATAGTAATAGAATTCGTGTTCACCCTACCGGACAGATTATTTTGATATTCTTCAATGAGATCAAAACAGAGTTTCGGTGCTGCATGTATACAGTAAGGGTGTTTATCCACTGCCACCGTCAACGAGAACGAGATTATTTCTGGTCGAGATTAGATTGACGTGACGGGCGTGCGGTGGACAGACGGCTATAGTAAATGTATGTAACAGTCTCCGTGGTCTAGTGGTTTAGAGCTTGGCTCTCGACTCGAAGGTCGTGGGTTCGATTCCCGCATGGGAACAACAAAAAAAGTTGTTTCCAAGTTTGGTTAGGACAATGCAGGCTGATCACCTGATTGTCTGACAAGAAGGATGACCCATGCGTCGGATGGGCATGTAAAAAGTCGGTCGTGATCAGTCGTGTCGGTCATCCGTCCCACTGGGTTACGAGAGTAAAAGGAAAAGAGAGTGATCTTGTGTACTGCGCACATACTTGGGCACTATAAAATCACTTCTGCGTAGCTGGCCTGGTTTTCAATGAAACCGGCCACCAGTCACCGAAATCCGTGTGGAGAGCTATTTTAAATGTATGTATCGCTACTTCGGCGCCGTCGTGTCTTTCTCGTTGACGTCCCGTTGACAGTCGAGATGGAGAAACAGCGTAAGGAGATAAATATTATAGTATACATACCCGGGAATGTCTCCGCGCGGTCGAGTCGGTCGGGTCGCTCGGGGCGGTCCAGCAGCGTATCGGGTCTATCGGGCCTGTCGGGTCGGTCAGACCTATCAGGTCGGTCGGCGTCGGCGGCGGGCGCGTGCGTGACGTCGCCCGACAGACACGTCTCCACCATCGCCTCTAAACAGTTGACGAACAGCTCGCAGCTCTCCGGCGTGCACGGGTTCTGAAATAGCCAATTATAGCGCGCAATAAAATGGCTGGCAACACCATTAGCCGAAGCGGTAGAGTCCGGAGGCCGCCCGCTCGCTTTCGTTTGTTTTCGTTTGACGGCGGCCATTAGTTCGCCGCGAGCGCGCAGCCTGGAAAGTAATTATGAAATCGCTTTGAACGCGCGCGCCGGTATATGCGTTGCGCCATTTTGTACCACGATTGTTATTACTGCACTACTTGTAAAAATTTAAATATAGATAGTTATGTGACAAAACTGTTGTTTGAATTACCGAATCCTATAGCTAATACCAACAGCTATACAATTATATTATATCGTTACCACTATTTCTTTAATTCGTTTAAATAAAAAAAAAATATCAGACGACACACTTTTTAAATTGTGTTTATACTGAGTAAGTTTTTAATTATTATTGAATACTACTAATATGGTAGATTGGGCCATCTGTAATTAATTATTTCGCATCTGTAGGAACGCAACAGGTCGTTTTTCGTTGAGATCACATTCTATGAAAAAAACCGGCCAAGTGAGAGTCGGACTCGCGCACGTAGGGTTCCGTACAAAGGTGAAGGCACACTTATCCGAGCAGAAAAAATCGAACGAATCGAATTCCACGAGGTCTCGCATACCTATCCGCGCCGAAAGAATCGAACGCATCGAAAGAATCGACCGCACTGAAAGAATCGTTTTTATTAGCCCTTACTAGAACATAACACGAATGCGCTTACTAGAATGCAAGCGCATCGGCCGATTCGACCGCATCGCTCGCATCGAATCCGGTGACGTCGTCCGAATTCGTCTAGGAGTTGGGTGCTTCCAGATTCGACCGATTCGATGCGGGCAAATGAGCGAGGTCATAGGATTTCATATAAAGAATTCTAAAATTCGTTTCCTTCGGCGCGTTCGATTCTTTCGGCTCGGATAAGTGTGCCTTCACCTCAAAACGGCAAAAATTCACGTTTCTTGTATGGCATAAACGATGTATTTCTGTTGCCCCTTTATAGCGGCAACAGAAATACATCGTCTGTGAAAATTTCAACTGTCTAGCTATCACGGTTAGTGAGATGGTGCTACAGCCTGGTGAGTGGTGACATACACTTATGACTCAGTAATAGAATCCCGTTTTTACCCTTTAGGTATACGGAACCCTATAAACTAACCTTGGTGAAGGGTCCGGCGAACCGCCACAGTCCGCCGAAGCCGCAGCTCTGCATGTAGTGCAGCTGCTGCTGGCTCGCGTCCTCCGACGCTATCATGTTCTGAAAATGTTTTATATTGTTCAAGTAAAGCTCTCATTTAAAACATGAACACAGACATGATTAATTTTAATTTATAATAATATTTTATATAAAATAGGCTTTTTTAGTTATTTTGCTTGGATCCCACAATCCAGGATAAACTATGTTATTATTAATAGAGTTTTTGCAAATAAAACTGACTTGATCCAGTTTACAGCGGTCAACGGAGAGTTTATTCAAAAGCAACATCCGGTACAGTAAAAAGTGGCATAGACAATAATATATTCTATGCAAAAGACAATAATCATGAAACAGATTATGAAAATTGTCATCTTTTAGTATTTTGAGAACAAAATAACAGCTGTCCCAACAGCTACGCGTATGTTTTAAGTATAGTGCGATGCAAATGAGAATAGGAACGAGTCGGCGCCATATTGTTTTGAATTTAGACTAATAAATTTATGTTTAGCTAATTGATTACTATTTAACGTTTTTATTTAAATTCGATGCAATATTATTATTATTTATATGCACTTAAGTTTTTGAAAATCGCACTTTTCAAGTGATATTTGACAAAAAAAGGTCATTGACGTTCCTATTCTCATTTGAAACGCGTTACAGTTACCTTGATGATGCTCTGCACGGCGCTGAGGATGACCTGGTCGTGGCAGTGCATCAGCACGTGGTTGATCTTCATATCCAGCAGGCTGTGGCTGTAACACGAAGGCGTAGCGAGTTACAATCAGTCGTCCGATGTGCAGTCAAAAGATGTTGTTAATGTTTTTTGTTATATACCGGGTGCTTTTTCAGTCATTATCCAAACTTTCAGGAATGAATATACTCTTGAATATAACCAACTTTTACTATGGGATCAACTTTTTTGATCATCATTTTTTTCATTTTGGTCCATTTACAGTGTTCATATCAATAAAAACATTGTTTTATAATACACAATGGTTTCTATGGAAATGACAGACGATGCATGAAAAACGACAATTACCGAAAGACATTGAGGTCGTGGTTGTTCTGTACATTATGTAAATTTCGTTCAAATAAAGACAGGGACTGTAGACGGGTCTGGATAAGTTTTGAGGGTGCAAAAATTCTAAAGTCTTTTATTTTTTGCATATAGTTTCCGGACCTTCTTCTTAGTCTAAAATTTGATTTTGTGCCATTTTGGATGGCTGCGTTTGTAGCAATTTAGGTTTTTGTGTCTTTCATGGATATTGGCCCAAAAGTAAATTATAGCTAAAAATTTTACTTTCACGATATTAAGGAAAGAGTAACCGATGCACATATGCAATTTGAGTCGTATCCAACCAGGGTTTTCCTGGTATTCGGCTACTATATAAAACATGGTCCCACCAGGCCCACAACTATTCTAATGTCTGACAAATCTTAAAAAACTGTTCAGAGTGTTAATATCTGAGTCTGTAAGAAAGATGTGCCACATTCGGCAATTTCGTATAAAGATATTCCATTTTTTTTCCTCAAACTCGCTATAAAAACTACTAATGAAACTTTTAGTTAGTAGAGTTCATATCTATATGATGATTATGGTGTTACAAAACACTTTCTATAAGTTTAACCATGTTTATCCGCGGGATTTTTTATTAGAATGTAAAAAACCAACTTTTGTCATGTATCAATGGCGAATACGGGGTGCGGGCCTCTCGCCACGCGGGGAGGGGCCCAAGTTTCATATTAATACGACAAAATTAAATGACAATTTATGTGACAACTTGACAAGTAATAATGTTCTAATTATAATATGCGAAATTTATAATTTCAATTTTAAATTTATTTCATGTTTAATGATGCCAAGACGAGACCATAATATTATGACTCGCCAATAAAAAATGTCTTCAGATCTCGTCTAGAACCTTCTGACTCCACTCTACGTTCTCTAACTCTATAAAGCTTGAATTTACAAACTCGTAAAGTAGAAAATAGGCTTAAATTAAAAAATATTTTAGTCGCTGTTCATAGCTTTTCTGTTAGAGAACACAATGTTCTGGCACACCGACGACGCTCGAATATTGCTAGTGTGGAGTGTGCCTTATACAAAAGCTCATGAAGTAATGAAACGCTCAAGCTATGCATTTTGACTCATTAGACGGATCGCGCTAGCTGTTTTTTAGTGGGAAGTGGAAAAATTCTAATGTTGCTGAATTTTTTCTGTACCTATATTATGTAGTTGATAGAGTAGTCCCTAGGGAGTTAATAATTAAGTTTTGTGCCATGTCTGCCTATTGCCTTTTCAGCAATTCGATTATTTGTGGTTAATTTTTCCGTGGCTGCGTAACGTGAGACTTTAAAAAAATAAAAAGTCAAGGAGTGTTCAAAGGTCAGTTATACAAAAAACAAAATAACTTAAAGATAAAAAAAATCATAGCTTCTAATACTACTTACTGTACCTACGCGGGCGGAGCTGCGGGCATCAGCTAGTTTTAACATAAAACTAACAAGCAATAATAAATAAATAAAAATTCAAAAATAAAAAACCTTTTATTTCCAGTTTCACAAATTAATGATTTTTATAATACTAATTAAAAATTATAATAAAATTACAAATTAAATTAAGATTAACGTTAGGTATTATAAATCAATTATTTTATAAGACTAACATTATTATAAATTAATGCTAAACATAGTAAACATATATCGATTAAAAAAATATAAAAACCGACTTCCAAAGTATAAGTAATAACATTCTTAAAATCACTAAAAAGTATGAAATAATTCTTAATGTCGAAATAGTTCCATTTTAAATTCTCCTAAAATGTTACTATTTTTCTACTCAATCTTCTAATTTTTGAAGTCGGTACCAGCCAATTTGAACGTGAGTTCTTTAAAATATTATTTGTACTTATATATGTATAAGGACGTAGTTGTGTTAAAATTAATGATCTTTTTTATTGAAGGATTTATACAATTATTTGGGCTGGTACCGACTTCAAAAATAAGAAGATTGAGTAGAAAAATAGTAACATTTTAGGAGAATTTAAAATGGAACTATTTCGACATTAAGAATTATTTCATACTTTTTAGTGATTTTAAGAATGTTATTGCTTATACTTTGGAAGTCGGTTTTTATATTTTTTTAAATATTTTTTATTTTTTTCTTTTCAGTGATATTATAACTAGTACCTGGGAGACCGAGCTTTGTTCGGAGTTTTGGTAGGACGATGAAACATTTAAAAATAAATAAAATTGAGAAAAGAAATAAAAAGAATCACAAAAATATTTATCTGACCGGGTTTCGAACCCGAGGCCAATTCGTAAACAACGTATAAATTACCATTCTACCATCCAGCTGAAGCTATATTTTATGGCGGCAATATGTACGGTTCCCGCAAGATTTCCTTTTGCGCGCACGAAGTAGCGAGTAACGTCTACTATAGTTTAATCATGTGTTTTCAATGTCAATTTTAAGCACTTATGCATATAACACCTCCATGAAGTTGTAGTGACACCCTTGCGGGGGTAGTCAGGGAAGCTTCCTGTGACCTCAGAACGTCGAGATCTGATGAGAATTAGATTTTTGCATAACGGGGTAAAACCAATATCTTCCCGATTTTTGAAAATCTTAGATTTTCTTAGCGGGAAGTTAAAAATAATCCCCTTTTGTCTTGGTCATTCATTGCATGAGTTCCCCTAGACAAATTTTCATAAATCTACACAAGATTGTGTAGATTTATGAAAATTTGTGTTGACAGAAAAAGTTGCGGGATAATTAAAAAAATGTTTAGAAAACTTAATGATCATAAACATTGCTTTTAAGAGTTTCCTCGATTTCTCGTGGATCCCATAGTTATCATTATCCTTATTATCATTATCCAAATGTAACACTTTTAGTAGGAAGGCATACAAGCTTGGCACAACATTTTACTTTTGAGTAGCTCTGAATGTTCAAAGAAATCGATATCACTTTAAAATACTATGAGAAATACCTATATCAACATAATATCTTGATGTATGGTGTGATGATGATTGTGGTGATGATGATTATTCAATAGTCACCTATGCTTGCATTTCTTTTAACAATACGGAAATTTTCAAACGTGTACCTTTAAGGACTGAGGAGTGCTGTTGAGCCTTTTTGGATCCAGGATATACCTTGAAACAATATTTTACTTTTTGGTAGCTATGAATATTCAAAGGAATCGATATCGGTGTAAAATACTACATCGTCATAATGTTTTCATTTTGTATGCTATGATGATGATGGTGGTGGTGGTGATGGTGATTATTATTTAAAAGTGGCATATGCTTGCAGTTCTTTAAACAACGTTAAAATTTCCAAACGTGTATCTTTAAAGACTGAGAAATGGCGTTCAGTGCTTTTGGATCCAGGGTATACCTTGGCACAATATTTCACTTTTGGTAGCTGTGAATGTTCAAAGAAATCGATATCGGTGTAAAAAAACTATGAGAAACACCTAGATATCAACAAAATATCAAGGTGTATGGTGTGATGGTGGTGGTGGTGATGATGATTATTTAATAGTGACATTTGCTTGCAGTTTTATAAACAATACTTAAATTTTCAAACGTGTATATTTAAAGACTGAGGAGTGCTGTTCAGCCCTTTTGGATCCCTGGATACCCCGGTATACCTAGGCACAACATTTTACTTTTTGGTAGCTGTGAATGTTCAAAGAAATCGATGTCGGTGTAAAATACTATGAAAAATACCTATATCATCATAATTTATCATGATGTATGGTGTGATTATGATGGTTGTGGTGATGATAATTATAATTTAATACTGACATTTGCTTGCAGTTCTATAAACATTGCTGAAATTTTCAAACGTATATCTTCAAAGACTGATAAATGCCGTTCAGTGATTTTGGATCCAGGGTATACCTTGGCACAACATTTCTCTTTTTGGTAGCATTTGCTCGAATTACTTCAAAAAAAGTCAAAATCACTATCAGTGTCCCTATAAATTTTGAGGATTTCTCTCAATTCCTCATGGATCCCATCACCAGATCTACCATCTGATGACAATGGGACCAATCCAGGAGTCAATCCTTTACAACAAAAAAATAATTTTGAAAATCGATCCACAAACGGCGGAGTAATCGTGTAACATACACACAAAAAAAAAACATACACACGAATTGTAAACCTCCTCCTGTGTTTTGGAAGTCGGTTGAAAAGCAGTACAAGGATCGGTCCACATTCGTACGTAGTGCTCTGATGTTTCACTAGGGCCGACTTGGCGGGGCCCTGCCGTGCCCCTAGATATAAAATTGTCAACGGGGTGAATAACAATATATACAAATATTATTTTGTTGGTTTGTAAAATGTATTTAATTATATAAATTATTACAATCAATTAATAACCTAATAAAGAAGTCCTTAACCACGAGTATTAGAAACATGTATCCAGCAACCTACGTATAAAATTCAAGCGTTGAAATAATTTATTTATTTTTTATTAAATAATACTATATATACAATAAATATGATGTAGCTGAAGAGACTATTCGGTTAAACGACTAATTTCAAGAACTAAAATTAGGTATTTGAAATTGTAATTTTTTGGTGTTAGATAACCGAAGTTACATGTGGAAGCCTATCGGATATCAAATTTTATTGTGCATTTATGTATTGTATAAAATCAGGCGACAATTACATTCAGCTTCGTCATTCGTGCTACGCAAACAAAGTTGCGGGCAAAAGCAAGTTTAAATTTTGTAATCGCTGTAAATTTATGCGAAATATATAAAAATTTTGAAATACATGTAGTCGAATGAATGACATTTTATCACACACATTTACGTATATTGTGTAATGTGTATGTTGTAGTGCGAATATTCCACAATACTTCGACCGCATAATATTATAATAATATTATTTTTGCATTTTATTATTTAAACCCTCCATGAAAAAGGCACAAACTTGGAATATAGATTCTTTATGACTTAATAATATTGAATACGTGAACTTTATTTAACGATTATGTGTTTTTGGAGCGCTTTTAGCTTAGGGAAACTAAAAAACTTAATTTCTCGAATCGCAGTCGCTTAATGTGGCACAAAATTTGGAATTAGGCCTATTTTAGTGGTCTTAAACTGAAAATAGTCGTTTATCACACTTTAGAATTTTTGCCGGTACTGTTTTCAAAAAATGACCCTAAGTCATTTTTTACTGGACGAAAACGACGCAAATTAAGTCTCCATACTCTGGAAGCTGTCCCAGTTAAGATACCATTAATATTTTAAACTTTAAATCAATATTGCCACTTTTATAGCCATATAAAAAAATCAACCACAAATAATGGAATTGCTGAAAACGCAGTGGGCAGAAATGGCACAAAACTTAATGATAAGCTCCTCAGGGACTACTTTATCAACACACAAAAATTCAGCGACTTTAGAATTTTTTCCACTTACCACCTCGAATACGCCTAGCGCGACCCGTCTACTGAGACGGTAGTTTATGTAATACTTACATAACAGGGAACACTTTTGGGAACACGACCGATCCTTCCGCTAGGTACTGATACAAAATCCGAATTTCATTTTCATCTGAAAAAAAATATTGTATTAAATACTAGCTTTTCCCCGCGACTTCGTCCGCGTGGAATAGTTACTTTGGGATATCGCTAAAATTTACCCGCGACTTCATTTACGTAGAAGAAGCGCTTCCACCTCACGACTGCCCGCCCGCTCCGCGCGCCTTACTTAGCGCGCATGATTATTTTATTACTGCGATATCTTCTAAAATACTCATTGAAATCAAATGATGTAAACGGCAAATTTCTTCTAGATTAAATGCTTGTAATGAATAACGTATTTACTTGGATAAGGATTAATATAATCTTTATGAAAACACCTTCACAAATAATGCTTACTTTTAGAACAAATTTGGTAAGTATAAAAAGGTTATAGTGAGCCAACCTTAAAAGATAGACATATACTGTCGCGGACTTTTTTTTAGAACTTTTAAAGGGGAACAATTCTGCCATACATCATTTTAGCGAAACTTTAACCGTTTCCGCAGCGTACGTAGCGAAAGCTCTCAAAAGGAAAAAAAGACCCCCGATTTTGTAACATTCTTGATTGGTACTCCGCTCGTATTGAGTTTAGCATGATGCTATATAGCCTAAAGCCTTCCTCGATAAGTGGACTATCCAACACAAAAAGAATTTTTCAATTCGTACCAGTAGTTCCTGAGATTAGCGCGTTCAAACAAACAAACAAACAAACTCTTCAGCTTTATAATATTAGTATAGATTATTTTCAATATGAACCAATATTAAAGTTTATTCGCTCTACAACGCCGCCAAAGAAAAATAATCATAAGCTGTTCGACGTATCGGTGGGGCGATGTGTGTCGTTTTTTTTTAAATATCTATGGACGCTTTCACACCACGTCAATTTGGTCCCGTGGTAAGTTCTCGAAGGACTTGTGTTACGGGCACCAGAGAACGGAAATATATTCAATACATTTTATACTATACGCCAGTGTTTCGCAAAGTGTGTACCGCGGCACACTGGTGTACCGTGGACATTAGTCCACGGTACACCAGTGTGCCTCGGGAAAATACGGTTATCTTAAAAACTTATTGTTAGTAAGTAAGTAAGGGTAAGAAAAATACTTAAATATAAACAAATTTTTAATTTGTGGTGTACTTCCAAAAATTGTTGCTTTCTTAGATGTACCTACGTGCAAACACCTACGTGCAAATACGTAGTTTAACCACGTCTGCAGTCGTTGCGGTCACTTCCTTTGTGTTTAAATATTTTGAGGCGTCCTAGTGCAAAGACAAAGTTATGAAACTGATCGAGCAGGAACTTTGTCGATGAACCTTGAACCCAAAAATTTGCAGAACACTATCCTACTAATATTATAAATGTGAAAGTTTGTGAGGATGTACGGATGGATGTTTGTTACCCCTTCACGCAAAAACTACAGAACGGATTTTGTTGAAATTTGGCATGGTAGAGGTTTAAGGCTGTGGATTAAAACATAGGCTACTTTTCATCCCGAAAAAAAACAGTGTTCCCGAGGGACAGTATATTTACGCGGGCGGAGCCGCGGGCAACAGCTAGTATGTTATACGGTCGTCGAATGTCGTCACCTGTGGTGTACTTGACGAGCGTGGCGAGCACGGTGAGCACGAGCGCCTGCGTGGTGGGGTCAGTCAGCACGGCCGGATCCAGCAGCGAGTTGCCCTCCGCCGCCGCGCCCGCCTCCGCCGCGCCCGACTCCGCCCCCGTCGACGCTTGCTGCACGCACATCAGGGAGTGAGAAATATGGTTTATACGAACGCGACCCACGAAAAGCCAAAAAGTTAAGTAAAAAGTCTTGCGACCCTGTCACTATAAAATTATAATAATACGTACCTACATAGCTCGCTATTTTTAGCAGTTATAAGTATGTACGTTGTATTAGCTTTCACTAGTTCGAACGATCGAACGATTTTTTCAACGTTCGATACAAAAGATTCATTCGAAAAACGAATCTTTGTATGTAGTTTATATATGTATATAATATGTAGTTTGTATTTATTATTTTTCAACAGACTGCGATGGTCGCGACCCACTGGTTGAGAAACGATGGTTTATATAATATGGTAAGCTTAGTGGACTATATTTGCTTCCTAATGAATTACGTAACATGTTCTTATAATGGAGCATAGCTTTAGGCTGGGACTGTATGATCCGGAATCCGGACAGCCGGAGAAGATTCACAGCACTGAAATAGAATTCTGAGCTACTATAGAGTTGAAAATCGAATACACGAGTGTCTGGCGAATCTGACAACTCAACACTCAGTGTTTAATGTTTATTTTCCAGTCCAGTTTTATTTTCAGTGTTTTGAATCTTCCCCGACCTTAGGGATTCCGACAATATAATCCCAGCATCAGAAGTGGAGAGAAGTTAAGATTTGTGTCCATTAAAAGTACGTAGCGTCCGTCATCTAGTGCCGCTAGAGGGCAGCCCCTGTACCTTGGTGGATGAGTCGGGGTAGTCGCTGTCGTTGGACTTGGTGGAGGACGGCCGGTCCGTCTCGTCCAGGCTGCCCGGCGACGCGCGCCCATCTGTGTCCTGTACCTGCATAATGTGATGACATTCTAGGTAATGTGAACATCATGATGTTGAGTGTGGAACAAATTATTGCATGTCATAAAACAAAAACAATATATCGACTATTTGTTTGTAATTTGAAAGAGAGCAAAATACAGTATTATCACAATAATTATAGTACAAATTAACTTTTCAAGTACGCTTTATAAGCAAATCCGTCATGAGGAACGGCGAAAACTACTTTTACTTATTATCCCTACTTTTTATCCCGAAAAAGTTCCCGTGGGTTTATAGCTAGTAAATACATAAATAAATAACAGCGCATACCTCGTAACCGCTGTCGCCGTCGGTCATCTCCCGTGCGGCGTCGCCGGTGCCGCCGTGCTGCACGCTGTGCGCGCGCCCCTCCCCGTCCTGAACACAGAACATTACAGACACATTCCGTGTATCACGCGGATGGATTACACTAAAGGATGGGTAACTTCACAGACATCTATTAGACTAGAAACCAAGCGTGCCATTATTTTCCTACCTGCTCTGACGTCACAAGGCGATTTAGTCACGATAACTCCTCGTCCCCGAGTAAACGATTTAAAGGCCGTCGCCGCGCGCCACCCAGTCGCGTTTTTTAGTATTTTAGTTTTCGTTTGACGTTTGACACCAAAAATATTCGAGAGGAATTTGCGTTGAAGGAAGTAAAATTTACTCCTCTTTTACACGCAAAGTTACACGTTAAGTTGCGTTATCTAGTCAATAGATGTATGTGGGTATCATCATGACTGCTCACCATAAATTCAATACTATTACACTAATATGGTGCATACACTTGTGTTACGTTGTTGAACATTGTGCGACGCGATGAAATTTGGTAACTATTTTCATGTTACTTAAATAACATGTAGCTACTTGAATGTAATATTATAGATGCATCATTAGATTTATATCAATATATTATGAAATATATTTAAGGCAAGTGTTTATGGCAAACAGTCACAAAATTGCGATATAATATGCTATGTACAGTATGAGGTATCGTATTGGTGTCATTTATATATCACTAGATTTAGTTCAGTTAAATTGTATTTTTGCTAGGAAAGTTTTGGGGTAGTTCTGATTTTTTCATTCCATATGTGTTTTGGGGTGCTAAATCCGAATCTGAGGTTTGCGGACAAAATTTCGTGACGCAACATTAAAAAAAACAGAAAAAAACCGTTTTTTTTTGCTTATTTCCGGTTTTTTTGCTTAAAACTCGAAAACTATTAACTTTTGATAAATGATTTGTTTACAGAAATTAAAGTACTTGAAATTCTCTACAAATAGCAGTATTCAGTTTTTTTTTCAGACGAATCGTTCGGTTTCTAGTGCGAGTTGAAAATTGTAAATTTTTAGCAGTTTATGCAAAACCCACTTTTTACATTTCAATATTTAATTTTTATGGATGCTGTCATTTGATAAATGTCACCTGGTTTTCCACACAAGTAATTAAAAAGAAAAAAGGCAAAAATTATGCAAATTCAGTAGGTATCAAAAAAAGGTAGAACTCGTAACAAAATAAAACTTAAAATCTCGTTACTTACGATCATAATATATTATTATGATTATAAATTATAATTTGCAAAATGTATATATACAGGGTTATTTTTTCACCAGTACAATAAATCAACATACGTAATAGTTGTCAAAAATAAAAAATACTAGCGATTTTTGTTACTACCCCTTTGGAACAAAAAAACAAAATTATCAATCCCCGAACTTATCCGCTAAACTAATACAAAATGTGGATACGTTACGCATCTATCGATGCTTTGTTGCCAACTCGTGCGCCGCCCGGCCGATCGCTTACCCCACCTCGCCGCCCCCTACCTCATACCGCACCCGTTGACGCCTTGTAGTTAGTGCGCACATGCGGTATTAGATTGGTTATAGGATAAAATAATTGAAATGAAAAAAAAAATATTTTTTTTTATTTGAGAAATGTACTCTATTATCGATACCAATGACGTGGTAAAATTTATTGTACCGATGAAAAAGTATTCCTGTATATAAGAAAATAAATCTCGTTACTTACGATCATATATTATTATGATTAAGTATAAATTATAATATGCAAAATTTATATGAGCCGTTGTCTTTTTACTTTTTACATTTACATTTCATGTAAATGTAAAAAGGGCTGTCAACGCAATTGTGGATGCAGGAAGGCGGGACTCCATTGTTCCCCAATATGCACATCATGCGAAGGACTGTGTAACAATGTTGAGCCCCCAGAAGACAGCTCTGACATAGACGTAGAAGAAACTGAAGAAAGAGAGAGAGGTATGTTGGATCTCACAAGTTATTTTGTAGTCATTCATCTCTCCTTGATATATGATATGTGTCTCACCTCTTTTTATTTTCCAGGAGAACGACTCCCGACGCTGACGATGGAGCAATCAGACCCTGAGCCAGGACCCGATGCCATCGAAGAACCTCAGTACGATGCGGAAGGTATGTTTAATCTCACAATCTATTTTGCAATCTTCATCTCTTCTTGATAAATGACTTAACGTTAAACTTTTATTTTCCAGAACAAGCAGAACCAGGACTCATCGTTATCGAAGAACCTCAGCCAGGGCCTTCCAAAAGACAACGGCTCATATAAATTTTGCATATTATAATTTATAATCATAATAATATATGATCGTAGGTAACGAGATTTTAAGTTTTATTTTGTTACGAGTTCTACCTTTTTTTGATACCTACTGAATTTGCATAATTTTTGCCTTTTTTCTTTTTAATTACTTGTGTGGAAAACCAGGTGACATTTATCAAATGACAGAATCCATAAAAAATAAATATTGAAATGTAAAAAGTGGGTTTTGCATAAACTGCTAAAAATTTACAATTTTCAACTCGCACTAGAAACCGAACGATTCGTCTGAAAAAAAAAAACTAAATACTGCTATTTGTAGAGAATTTCAAGTACTTTAATTTCTGTAAACAGACCATTTACCAAAAGTTAATAGTTTTCGAGTTTTAAGCAAAAAACCGGGAAAAAGCAAAAAAAACCGGTTTTTTTCTAGTTTTTTTAATGTTGCGTCACGAAATTTTGTCCGCAAACCTCAGATTCGGATTTAGCACCCCAAAACACATATGGAATGAAAAAATCAGAACTACCCCAAAACTTTCCTACTAGGGTCACTTTACAATACAAATTTACTGAATTAATTCTACAACTTCGACTAAAGCACTATTTAGGTATAGTACTTTGTGACACAACTCACAACCTATAGTTTATGCTTATGTCGAAGTTCTTAGTAAAGGAATCTCAGTCTGGGGAATAAGATAAGACAATAGTAAGAACTTATTTGTTAATATTCTTATTCACATTATCATAAGTTTGTTAACGTGAAATTTGTATCCAATATATTTTTTTTTATATGCCAAGAATTTAGAAACCAAATATTTCAAATTTGTATTTTAATTGATTAATTTTAAATACATGTTATGGTAATTTTGTTACATTTTAAATTATATAAACACTACGATAGGCGTGCGTCTTATGTAACTTATGTGCAAACAAGTGTAATAGTAATAAATACAAAATATGGGAGAGTGACTAGAATGTAATTTACACAAATCTTTAAAAAATTTTTAATGTTTCTTATACTATAATTACCTATTGAAGTGAAAACTTGTTTAGGCGTCGTTGGGCATTTTTTGAGACGGGAAAAACCATAGAGTAGATAAAAAGAGATGGCATAAGCAACTGCGCACTGTGAGTTCAACTCGGTCCCAAGTACATCACAATGGGCGTGACCTAAGTCAATATACCTATTTAGCGTTCGCACTATACACATCTTTGTGATTTCGATAAATTTTGTACTTTACGAGTTTACGATTGACCAGTAGATGAGTGGGCGGAGTCAGACACCCCCTCACCTAGCAAAATATCACGCTCTGTTTCATATTGAAATCTACTTACAACACCTCATTATATTTTTTTCTCCATGGAAAAATCCATTGAACTCGTGACACTGGTACTGACACCAATGCGGTATTAGAAGATCGAGTCGCGCGACTGTGTGCTATTGTTTCACTTCTGTCGGCACTCTCGGAGTGCCTTTTACTATATATATTTTTAATGATAGTAAGAAATTAATCCAAGGTTAAAGATATAATAAGCTGATTGTCTAATATATCAACGCACAGGCCAAACCCTTAGAAATTTGAAATTTTGCATTATTTCTCATATGACGAAGGCATCCACTAAGGAAGGGTTTTTCAAAATTCAACCCCAAGGGGGAAAATAGGGAACAAAAGTTTGTCTGAAACTTTTTATTCTTATATTGAACCCCCAAAAGAGTAAAATAGACGATGAAAGTTTCAAATTATTATGAAGATATCGTTTAAAACCCAATTTCACGCGGGCGAAGCCGCGGGATACTGCTGGTATGCATATAAAGGTCTATTCAATTAGAATAACAATTTTTATGACAGCTTTGTTATTATTGTCCTTTTAGAGTTGCGGGGATTTTTATTTCTTAAGAAAAAAATATTATAGTTTCGCTCTCTATCTGTCGTCTGTCTGCCTTCTAATTTCTGTAATTATGAATTTTAATAGATTAAATTTGGTACAGTTATAGACTGTGTATAGATTTCATTTTGTCGTGAAAAATAATAATACTTTTATATTTCAGGGTTGGCTCCCAATATATGTGAAGTGGAGATGAATTATTTATATATAAAGACAAAAAAGTACATTTGACTAAAACAAAAGACAATGACAGTGTTTCATATTAAAACATATCGCTGTCTCGCTCATACCTTAGCAATAGGGGATCGGACTACATCTGAAATATTTGGTTTCATTAATATATTCAGAAATATTGAGGCATTACTACTTGGTAAATGTAAAAAAAATATTATTTTATGTGTAGTTTACTAATTAAATACATTTAAAAAGTACCAAAAATTTTTTTTTATTTTGCGAAATTGGTAAACACAACCTACATCATTAGTTTACTCACATCATATACAAAAACATTAATTATGGTAAGTATGAACTGAAACGCACAAATATGGGAGATATTACAAATATATTCCGGCGGTCATATACTTCATATACTACTTCATATACTGTGCCCTACAAGTGACGTCATTTGTCGACTTTAGTATGGAGCGTTTTTAGGAGGTTCGCGAAATTTTTTATACAAATCGCTGTACCTTTGAAAATATTGACTTTTGATATACGGTTTCTTCTGAGAAATTACTCATATTTAAGAGTACTAGAGTACTATTCATTTAAAAAAAAATAGTCCGATTGCCTATTGATCGGTGCGACATGCGATATCACACCATGTAATGTGAAAAAGCTCTAAAGGTAAATAATACACGATAGGGGGCTAAAAGACAACAGCAGGCTTAGCATGCGCATAGAAGAAACACCGAAGAAAAGAAAATATGACAGATTGAAGAAACATTAATAACATTCGGAGCAAAATAGGTTTTATTATAAGGTAGCAAGGTCGATGTATCGTCGTTATGAGAAATAACATTTCTTTTCTTCCCGAGCATGAGCTCACAAAATGGCCTCTTTTGACAGCTAAAGTAGAAACGTATGCTCAATTTAATGTTCAATTTCCCGGCAACCATTTTAAAAATATGGCGGCTTAGAAATGTTGACTTCTATTGACGACCTTGTTATAATGGATTAGGAACTATTTTGCAATGAACTGTTTTGGATAGAATATTTCTTCATTAAATGTATTTCTATGGATCGCCATGCTAAGCCTGCAGATATAATATAAACTATATATTTACCCTGGGAGGTGCGATCGTGTCCTTAGATATGGGCACCGAGAAAGACCTTTGTGTTTTGAAACGCATTCTAGCAGTCTAAGAACATAAAGCAGCATGCAAAATTACGAATCGACATTCAGGAAAGTCAAGCACATAGGATGATACGGGCATAATAAGTCAAACGAATACAGACGATCCAACAAGTCCATACAAGTTGCATGAAAGAACATGTGATAGAATGATTAGTACCGATACTGAAAGAAAAGAAGAACTGTTATACGTGAAAGTCCTCTAATAAAAGATTTTTATAGCTCGTGGCCACTTTGGAATACCGTAAGTACTATTTCATTTCATTACTCATAAAATCTTATTTATAATGGGATTAATAAAAATCTTTAATCAGAATTAATATCATAATAGAAAAGTAAACGGACTTACATTTATTGGTATAGTGTAAACTGCTTGTGTGAGAGAGAAATATTGTATTTAAGATTTTGAGTAGAAAGTTGATGATATAATGAAACAAGTATGTCTGTATGAAAATATACATTAAACTGATTAAAGTTTAAGACTATTTAAATGAGGAAAATTATGTTAGATTTGTACCAAGTCCGTCTACTATTCTGAGTTTGTTTATGATAATGTTCAGTTGTGAATGAGTAGATAAATATTAGTCATGTATGCTTCAATTTTCAACACAAGCCAAACTGTACTGTACTGTTGTATGTTACAGAAGGAATATATTAAAAACCAATGGTTGATTCTAACTGCAATTTGCATTGATAAACTTTCCAAAAATTTGTCAAGTTTATAAAAAATTCTGCGTCTAATAATTTGCTAGTTTTTTTGTATAATACAAGAACATAAATTCCTGAACGGTGCTGTTACTGATCTATCCAAATACCGTTTTTTGGAAGCGGATATTTATTATGATTAAGGCGTTTTATTTAAATTTATTAAATTTTGATGAAAAATTTTCCCAAAATACCCCCTTCCTCCCCCTTCATAAACACATTTCCTGTACTTAGCTGTGGGTCAAAGCTAGTTCTAAAATATATTCCTTCTTAGCCAAACACTAACTAAACACCGATCAAACCAACGTGTGTGTGTGTGCCGTACGAGCGTGTACCTGGTGCGGCGCGTGCGCGAGGTGCGGACTGTGCCCGCCGCTACTCGACTGCTGCGGCGTCGGGGATTTACCTGCATACGCGGTTATTGTATCATTAGGTTGATATGGTAGAGAATTACCTGATAACAGACGTATTTGTGGGAATATGGGTGACAAGCCTCAAAGAGAGATCTCCGACCGAGCGAAGTGCTATGCTCGGTCAGGCCGAAGCCCATTGTATGGTTTTCAGATGTCGTATATATGTTGCCGATCTTAGAAAACTTCGATAGCGCGATTCAGGACTCTGCGCTGATTGGTCCGCCACATATTTAACAACATTTTGTCGTTTTGCTGAAGGAAAACATCCTGAGGAAACCCGCACACGGTTGGTCCCAGACGTATTGACTAGTCATTCCTCTGGACTAGGCTGACGGCATACGACATTAAACCCGCCTGTCATGCACTACAGTATTTCAAGAGTGGTTACTTTGCTCGGAGAATAATGTATAAATCATCCAATAACGGATGAAAAGGCCTTAGTTTTTTAGTTAACATGAACATTTTATGTTATAAGGTAGGCAAGTTACCGACACATCAATGAAAATAAATGGTCAATAATCTAGTGTATTAAGTACGTATTTACTCACTAATCATATGCAAAATAAGTAATACCTCCATGCATAGATGATACAGACGAATGTTCCAGAATGTCCCACTTCTGCCGACGCGTCTGTGAACAAAACTATAAGCTTAAAATCTTATCTTTTTAGAACTTAAACTAAAAAAACTGTATGTACAGCAATTATTATAAGAATAATATTTTATTATATTGTATTACCTGGTTATTATCAACTGAGGTACAAAAGTATTCATAGTTTTCCGGCAGCCACTTAGGTAGAGAATGTTTAACATGGCATCTCGATCGGACTTCTTCGCTTACACAAACGAGAGCTGAAAACAGAAAATATAATAGTGCTAACAGACTCTCGGACTTAGTCCGCGGACCATATCCGTGCACCGAATCCGGTGTCTCTACACTCGCACGGATTTGGTACGGCAGACGGAGTTGAAAACTCGACACTCGTGTGTTCGATATTCATATCTACTGTATTAGCGCAGTTTTATTTACAGTGCTGTGTTTCGACGATGGTGATTATTCCCGCAATCCATTGTAATCGTGCAATGATACCAAGTCCTATTAGTTCGACCCTGATATTAGATTATCATTGGTATAACCCTTTGGAATAAGAGATATAAAGACTTACGCGTAAATGACATAAAACTAGCGTGTGCACTTAATCATTTCACTCCCAATAAATGTTCATACCCCGAGCAATATACACATAAAAAATTATTTTTAAGGTGTAAACTCTAAAATCCTGCCCCGTAGTAAAACACCGTAGATTTTTTTCCCTAATTTTGAGGGGAAAATCCCTAAGTTTGCAACACTGAGATCGTTGTCCGGCGACTACTCTATACACGTACGGATTTGGTACGGAGCGAACCATATCCAATGCGAACCCGCAGCGAACTCAATTAGTAATAAAATTATGTTCGCTGGACAACTCTACACACGGTCGGATTTGGTACGGAGCTAACCAAATGCGTGGTCCGCTCCGTACCGAATCCGTACATGTGTTAGCACTTTAAGGAATCACATTATTAAGATAATAATGCTCACTTGCGTAGATCTGGGTTACATCTAAACCTGGGTTAAAATATCACGCCTTTTCTTTCATAAATACGAAGAAAGAGAGAGATCGCATGATCAGCGCAATTGGGCCTTAGAGAGAATTATTCAAATTCAAATTCAAATTGAAGAGAATAGTGTAGCTGTGACTAAATTGCTCAAGAGGCATCATTGACCACAATTGGCATGATCTGTTTTCACATAATATTATGTGGTTTAAAGTAATGGTATTACTTTTAGAACGTATAATTAACACTGACTGTTAAGCTCGAACCACTGAATGAAATACGCTCAAGCATAAAGTTAATATTTTCTTAAAATGAATCCCCTAATAGGGTATTTTCCAAGTTTTTGAAAAGTATGTCAAATTGTTCCTAATACCAAAATACATTAACAGTTTAAACCATTATTTGTGAATTTCTTTCATTTCCTTGCAAATTAACCTAAAAGTTTAAATTATTATTATAGGCGCGAAAACGCTGTAGTGTGTTGTCATGACGTCATATTCTTGTGACATTGTAACTGACAAGTGTCAAGTGTCAAATTAAACTGAAAATGCCAAATCCCAGAATACCTACTGTTTACTTTTGTAAATAAATGTTAAAAATGCCTTTAAATAAATGGTGCGTAGTGCCAAAATGCACTAATACTACGTCTATTAAAACACGGAAAATGTTTGTGGCCAATGACCATACCAAAGAACACTGAAATGCGCAAAAAGTGGCTATTACTCGCTAGTAATAGCAAATGGTTTAAATTCGCAAGATATAGCAGCAAGTACTCATGCTTTCATGTGTGAAGATCATTTTAACGTAAGCTTTGATTAATTATATTAATATAATATTATATAATATACATCTATGTACGTAATTATAAAATTCTTGTATCATACTTAATTGAGGTTAGTTTGTTGTTTATATATGGTACTTACATAGTGGTTCATTTTGTATGGAATAATATTTCTATACATAATTACTATACAATAATAATTTAATTATAATACAATAATAATAATATTATTATTATATACTTTGGGGTTTTTTTTCAATTTAGAGAATTTAAAAGAATACATCTGTAATGTATTAAACTATGTGATTGCAGATTGAACAAGACATGTCAAACTATATGTATACAATATAAGATGGGATTCAGCCAGACTATACTCATGGTCAAAGGAGCTATATCATCTAAGTTTTATTGCTAGGAAGATGGCAGGAAAAGGCTATCTGATACTACCTTAACTCAAACAGCCTATGAGAAATGTGTAAAAACTGCTGAAGAAACTCAAGCTGTAGCAGATATGCCCGGAACCAGCACACTAAAAGATTACAATGACATGCCTGAAACTGCTGTGGAGATCATAAGTATGTAATATAACTATTATAACTATTAAGTGAGTTAGTTGATTGTGTAAAATTAATAAATGTTTTGTCTTTTCAGAACCATTACCAACATATTCAGAGAAAGGAGTGTCAACCGAACCTATTAACGCAGAAAAGGAAGTCCAAGCTAATACTGTTGTTTGTGTGGAAAAATAAGTCCAAGCTAAAATAAAAGTGAATTTTAGAAGTAAAGGAGTACAGACAAAAGCAACTACCCGAGATATTTCCTTATCTCCTTACAAACTACACACTACATCGACCATGACATCTCCATTTTAAATTAAAACATGCCATCAAAAATTTCCTTCCTTATCAGGTCAGATTAAAACAGGATTTTTTAATAAAAAGAACAGTGTTTGAATAATATTTTGCATCTGATTAACAAAAAACCAATGATGTATGTAAAAATTCCTAAAAAATGTTATTTTATAATACAGTTAATACATAAACATACAAGTATACCTATAGAACATATTATCTTACTTTGTTTTAAAAAATCAGATTAAACAGTTCCTTTTCTAAATTAGAAGATAGTTTTATCACTATCATAATTCATAGTGCAGTAAATTATTTGTCAAAAATGTACCCTAAAATAGCCTGTATATTATGTCCATTCCTTGCACAATTAAATAAATATTTACACTCTACCTATTCCATTCCGACAAGCTCTTCATAAATCCCTAACTTGGTCGGACTACAATAATACTTTAATTAACTATATTTCACCTGGTTTTGGTGGTTGAACAAGTTATGTAACTATTATAGAAATATATAAAATAGAAATATGCAACTTTTTAGAAACTTTAGAGCCTGGAAGATTTGTCTTAGCCTAGGTTTTAAACTTTAGCTTAGGTTTCAAACATGCTAGCTGAAAAGGGTATAAAATTACTTAGACCACCTAGTGTAGCTGCAGGTGCCAAAGAAAGAGTTATGAGACGTATAAGAGAGTTTAGCATGTTAAAGCAACATGCAGTAATAAATACTAAGATTGTTGGAGTAATTGATGATTGTATTGTTATAGCTGCTGCTTTATTAAACTTACAAAAATCCCTTATAAAATGAGTTATGAGCATTTATTTTATATGATAAACTTGCAAGTTTATTATAGACTAAATTTTTTTTTTCATAGTTTTCAGCTTTCGATGTACCATAACATGAATGTGAATGTTATATTGTTATAAGTGATAAGTAAGTAATTTCTTTGTTATATATTGTACTAATTATGTATGTGCAAAAGTAAAAAATAACTCAATGTTACATGTATAATGTAACATTGAGTTATTTTTTCCAGTTTCGAGTTGAATCAGCGCAAGAAAATCTATGGAAAATTACTGTCCCCAACAAAGTAAGAAAATATAAATGCAAAATAAAACAACAAATTAAACAACGAATATTTATTTCAAATACCTACCCTAATTTTTGTATTAAAATAATGAGACAATATGACAAGATGAGACACAATAATGTATCTTGTTATTGTAATAGTAGTAGAATATGATATTAAATATGTGAGTTTTTAAATGTACTGTCCACATTTCATACATAATCATGTTTATATTTTAGAAGTTCACAATTCACAATTTTCCTTTTTTTGCTTCTTGATGAAACTGAGAAAAGTCTATTGTCACTATCTTAATACACTTTTTTTTAACTAGTTGGTCCACAGTAATGTACTTCAAACTCGTGCCGACTTGAGATAGCAAAGGCTTCTTCCAGTAGCACTCAGTTGAAGCGCAAGAAGGTTCTTCACTGTGCCTATTAACCCACAACAAAAATGCCACTGCATGCTTACAGCCTCCAGCTGCAGCTGCATAATCATGACACTGGCAGCTTACAATATGGCCACTATTTTCATCTACAACCAGTCGCAGAATAACATTTAGCTCTTACTTTGTGTTCAACAGCATCATCTCCGTAAGATTCCCTTGAGGATCTGTAAAAAAATCATAATAGTAGTTTTGCTTGTTACATGTACATACTTAGGTAAAATTAAAGTGAGTGTAATGAAATAGTTTGGTTCACAAAAAGCTAATTTAGTTAATAAAATTTATATACATTCAAATACATACCATCTTTATTTCTTAATAAAAATGAAATAAAGAAGGTACTTACTGAATCGCATGACAAATTTGTCAACATAACCTTTATGTTTATGCTGTATGTTTGTAAACCACCACAATTTTTTATATTATAGGCATATTCTAATCTATATAATCACTTTAAAGTTAATTTCGTAACGTTCATTGTAATACTTACATTGCTGTTTTTACGTTCTTTAATTCGGTAGCGTAAAAATTAAGATTGTTTTTGAAAAAGAGTCCGACCACCACTTCCACTATCTGCTTTGACGAAGTTGGTGTCCATCTTATCTTAAATAAGATATTTCTTTCTTCTGTACATACGACCAGTTGAGGTACGGTCGCCGACAAACCCGGTGCTCCATATGTCAGCATTATTACTGGTAATAAGGTCGTTAAGCAATACACTGGGTTAGTCGGCGATATACCTATCGTATGTTGAGTCTCTATTACTGGGAGGAAGTAAAGAACCTAGAGTAGTATAAAGAATAAAAAAGATGTAACTAGGTCTCGCACAAAACTTTCACTAAACTTCGACAGTTCAATTATTATTATCAACTATTTTATGGTGATTTTATGCAACAACAACCACCATTGACAACAATCTAACAACTAACTTTTTTTTTTATGTAACATAATGATTCCGATGCTGGCTATTCTTTATGGAAATCGGGAGGCCATTAAAAAAAGAAGAAGGTGTACAAGAATTTGACGTCACATCCCAATCTCGTGCGTTTTTAGTCACGTGGTTAAACGTGAAAAATTCATAATTTTATTTTTGATATTTTATAAAAATCATACATATTTTTGTGTAAAAAGTTGGTTAAATTGGTTTAAATTAATGTTTAGCGATAAAATATCAACAATCTGATGTATATTTCCATCATAGGATAATACCCTATTACATTAACAGGACCCAAAAATATATTTACTCAACTAAATCACGGACAACAGCTGGTTTAATAAATCTTTGGCACAGTACCGGTGAGGTAGGCGATGGTGTGCGGCGTGGCGCGGAACTTGTCGTCTCGGTCGCGCGCGGCGAGCGCTAGTAGCGCAGCCAGCACGCGGCACGTGCGCGCCACCGTGCCCGCCGCCAGGTGCCGGAACCCCTTCAGAAGGTGGCCCACCAGCGCGAAATGGAAGTTCGACCGGAAACTACACAATATAAAAGTATCATACTGACTCATTTGTTCTATAGAAAATCAAGGTTTAAGATTTTTGTGTAAGATGATTAAGGCTGTGTGTTCGCCAGCCATCCATGGACAAGTTCGTATTTGAATTATAACCATCTATAAAAATAAAAAAAATAATTAAAGAAGCTTACCTCAATCCAACGACGTGATCCAACTGCTTGAAATGCCACTCGAGCGGCTCTCTGGTCTCCATCATCACTTGTTCCAGGCTCTGAAACATGGCATCAATAAACAACCATTAAGTAAGCAGTACCTGTAAGATTTCCTAAGCGCTTTAGTACTGTAAAGTGACGTCATAGAGTAGTAGAGTTAATACTGTATAGTAACGTCATAGAATAGTAGAGTTAATACTGTATAGTGACGTCAAAGAGTAGTGGATTAAATACTATATAGTGACGTCATAGAGTACTGAGTAGTAGAGTTAATACCGTATAGTGACGTCACACACCTTGTGCTCGAAAGCGCCCTGCGAGTCGAGCGTGTGCAGGTTCTGCTCCATGAGCGCGAGGCCGGCGGCGTACAGCGTGGGCTCGTCCAGCTGCAGCACCGACAGCGCTACCCAGAACAGCGCCGCGTGGATCGGCGACTCCTGTTGATGTACAGTGTAAGTTTAGTATCAGCTATTTTAAGAATATCTATATTTTTTATTTTTTCACGTACCACTCGCTGTACCGTAATTATCTATCTATCCATCCATATAATAAAGGCAAAGCTGGTTGACTGATGTGTCAACGCACATACCAAACCCTTAAGGTGGTTCGTTTCCTATACAAAAATACAATGGACATTAATTAGGTAATTTCATACTATTACTACATAAATTTATATGCACATCTATTTATTTTGCAATACAATTGTCGCAAAATATATTTAAAATACTTTATTTCACACAGAAGTCACATTTTTATTGAATTTTCGACAAAAAGTGACATAAGATACAAATGTCACTTTTTGTCGAAAATCCATTAAAAATGTGACTTCTGTGTGAAATAAAGTATTTTAAATATATTTTGCGACAATTGTATTGCAAAATAAATAGATGTGCATATAAATTTATGTAGTAATAGTATGAAATTACCTAATTAATGTCCATTGTATTTTTGTTTAGGAAACGAACCACATTAAGGCTAGAAATAAATTTTGCACACGCATTTCTCATATGACGTAGGCATCCACTAGGAAAGGATTTAAAAATTCGACCCCCAAGGGGGTACAATAGGGGATTAAAGTTTAGAACCTAATTTTACGCGGGCAGAGCCACGGGCAAATAATGCTAGTGTACGATAAAAAGAAGAAAAGTGGTTGCCAACGTTAGGTATGTAATATTTATACGAAACCTTTACACTATAACAATGATTGATGATATTTTAATTTACATGGCGTGGCATAATTCTTCTCGTATCTTATAGTTTCTAGAATTGCCAGTTGTAAACTTACCGGATATAGAAGCGGTTGCAGCCTCGTGAGGCACATAATGATCGCCTCCAGCAGTGCCAGGTCGTTGAAGGATTCGAGAGCCTTTACCAATATCCTCAATAGTTGTTTCATGTCGTCGTCTGTTACATTTTTACCTGAAGCGCCACAAAATTATTAAATAAGGCATTTTTTTAAATTAATATTTCAGATTAAATATTTCAGATACTCACTAATACAGCCAAAGACGATTAAAGCTCGAGGTTGGAGCGCCGGATTGAAGCAAAATGCAAAACTTTTCACGAGTGTTGTCCTAAAAAAAATGCGATTAAAGTTAAAGAATTTGTTTTAATGATTCAGTAATCAATTATAAGCATTTGTTTAAACAACAAAAGAACAGCTATCATTTAGAAATTCCGTTGGAGAAGGTGCAGCAGAGTGGTTGGAATTGTGTCAAGTGTGTCGTTTGTAGTGTGTTGATACCGGATTCTCGACTCTCTGTCGCTTATTGGCCCGCTTGGATTTGGGAGAGTTGTTCTCTTACCACGTGGACAGCCAGTCGCAGCCGGGTATGTTGCGCATGCAGGCCTCCATGATCTCCAGCAACACGTCCGTGATGGTCTCCAGGGACTGCAGCGGCAGGCGCTCGCGGTCCGCGCTCGCGCCGCCCTCCGCCCCGTACGATGGCTCGCAGTACCTAACGCACACCTCACATTGTGGAAGTTGTGTATTATGACGTCACAATTTTACGTACAATAATTTTAAATTTATAAATAAACATTCCTTAAGCCTCATTTACACAAGGAGAGTTTCTCGAACGGGTGCAGGCGACAATGTCAGGCGAGAATATTCTTGCATAGTGTAAACAACCTTGAAGGCAAAAATCGTATAGCGAGTCTCGTATACGAGAATGTGATACGATATTCTCGCCCAAATCGTACGATAAACTCTCCTTGTGTAAATCAAGACTTATTCTCGCTTACGAGGAAATTCAGATGTATCATTAAAATCAATTACACTATCTTTTATTTGGAAACACAAGCAATACAAGCCTTTTATTTAAAATTTCGAAAGTAGCAACATACAATAATTTAATTAATAATAGGGAAGATCCTGACCAGTCTCCGGCGTGCCTGTTATACGGGCTTCTAAACGCCGTGACAGCGGCTGACTTTACTTTAGATATGCCGAACATCTGGTAGAATTTCGGCAGCGCGAACTCATCCAATGACAGCATCAACACCCGCTGCGTTTCCTCTGAAAATAAAAATATTTATTCAGTTATATGCATCAGTTACGTAACTAACAAATTATTGATATAAACGCCTAAATTGTTCAAGAAACAATATCTGAAGCAATAAAAGTCTGTGATGTGCGTTGATCGTAATGCCAAATGTGTGGCGATTGAAAATTTACCAAGCTACAAACAACGTAGTGGGAAAGGGCCTTTACGTCATAGCACATACCAGAAAATGTGGGAGAGTTGCACGTGGCCAGCGAGTGTATGATGTTGATGACCAGGCCGTGCGTGGCGGCGCGCATGCTCAGCGTGCCGGAGCACACGAGGAACGTCACCACGTGGAACAGGTACGGCAGGTGCCGCGCCACGTCCAGGCAGTTGTTGAACGATAGCATTAGCTGGGGAATGCAGAACAAATTAAGACTTACTGTAGCGTTTTATCGTGTCTTAATTTGATGCATCGCGACGAGACGTACGCGAACACTGACTAAGCGGCAACGCAACACTAAAACTTAATGACTGTCATGTAATAAGTCAACGTTAAGTAGCTTTGCGTTGAACGTAACTCGGCTCCAAAAAAGAAGAACCCAGTAGCTTTTTTTTGGATATGATAACATTTTTATTATATTTTTTCTCTCGGTCAGAAGTAGTTATACTAAAAACAATTAATTTTTCGAACAAATCATAGCAAAATAAATGCGTTACTACCAAGTATCTCGCGAGGATGGCGATGTCGTCCCACATCATGTGCTGTTCCAACATGGCCGTCGGCGAGTGACAAGTCTTGTCCACCACCTACCCACATGGTAATGGTATAGTAATTTAATAATATGGCATCAAGGACTGATTATATCAAGAAATCGTAAAACAAAGATAAATTATCACTAAAATATAACCACAGAAAAAAAAAAGGAACGTAATAATAAAACTAAAAATAAAATAAAACTCACAGTGGCCGGAGTAACGGGACCCAAGACATTGTTTGGAAGTTTAGTAAGGGCCTAGAGATAAAATACAAAATAAAAAATAACAAGAAAATAGTAAGGTTACACAATAAAGACAAAAATTAAAATAAGTACATTAAAAACAAAATAATCTATTTTTTTAAGTCGAAAAACCTACGTACGCGACAAATGCGACCTATAATCTTCTTGGAGACAAGTTGTACGTTGGCTGAAGCGAGGGCCACTGCCGTGTCCGCCATTATTTCAATCATAGGCGAGCCCAGACCTGAAAATATACAAATATTTAAATGCGCCTTTGGTACGTATTAATACGTATGTATACTTTTTGGGTATAACGCAGAGTAACAATGACAAAACTCTCTTTTCTAAGCATGAAGGGACTTTAAAATTAAAGGCAATTGGTATCGAGAATCGAGATAGGAGCTTAACAAGAAGTCAAGTATTTCTTCGTTCCATTCTTATTGGCTTACAACCAATGAGTAAAATATAATTAATCAATCTAATATATAAATTACCGCATCACAGTGTTTGTAACCAAACTTCTCCGAAACGGCTTGACCTATTTTCATCAATTTTTGGAAAGGTCCTGAGAATAGCTCGTAAACTATTTTATTATACCAACGAGTAATAATTTAGACGCAGAACAACGTTTGCTGGATCAGGGGGTAATTAATCGTACCGGAGCTGACGCTCCTCTGTATGAAGCTGTCGAGCACCATGTCGATGAGCTCTGGCACCTGGCCTATCGAGCCCCAGATCTTGGCCTGTACCGACGGGTACATCTCTGTCTCCTCGATAGTCAGGGTGATAAGCTTCTCCAATATCTGGGCCACTTGCTTCTGACGTCGCGACTCTTCGGATGGCTTGCAAAACCTGTAAGTTTAAACTGACGTCATCACTAAAGGCACAGTAAAATTTTCTTAAGCTTAATTAGTTTAGCAGACATGAAGAGACATAGTTTTATTTTTAAAAGAAAACATTTTTTGCCTACGGACTTACGTACCTGACCAAATTAGCCAACCACGGTGTCATGTACTCCAGACACAAATGCTTTAACTCGATGGTAGATCCTCTAAAACCCTGAAAAACAAAGTCCACTGACGTTCTTGTTCTATTGCCGATAAACAAATGTATGAAATTTCTAGGGCAAATATAAGTTTATAAAATCTATATAATATACGTTATTGCACAGTTACCTGAATACATTCCTCTAAAAACTCCAGTGTTAAGTGCGGTTCGTTGTGTGCCAGCTTTTCGCTCACAGACTTTATGAATATTGTGTTGTTAGATGGTATACATAGACCTAGAAAAGGTAAACATTTATCAAACAAGCCACTAATACTTGAAGTTCACATTTTTTCTCCAAATAAACTGAATGAAATTCGCATACTACTTTAGATTGTAGAATACAAGATGTTTTCTATATCGGCAAAATATACGTTTCCTTACCTGATGTCTCTAGAAGCTGTCCCTCTATCTTTAGATGGAAGGTAGCGGTCAGCGCACACAGCTGGTTGTAGGCAGCCGTCCTCAGCTGCGGGTCGCACGAGCCGAGGTTCAGTAGCGCCATGTTGAGAAGTGTGCCCGGCACATCTTTGGGTCTTATCTTTTGGTGTACCGTCACTGAATCCTGAACGGTTAAATGAAAAATAATTCTCTCGAATTATTTACAGGGAGATATGTTTATATCATACGTTAGTCAAGCTGCACTGTCATTTTGCTGATTGCAGAATTTTTTTTATCTTTCGGACATAATGCGGGTAGTAGAGCATAAATTATTTGAGTAGTTATAATTTAAAGTACAAAGTGGGCGTGGCATGGCGGGAGTTGGCCATATATTGGAAGCAACTATATTATATACAAAGACTTTGGTATTAACACAGTAAACGAATAAGACTCTCTAATTAATTTCTTTATTGTAAACGTGCACATGGCAGTAGTTAGGATTCTGACTTTTAATATAACAAAATCATATAAAACTTAAACAATATAGGGGTATACAAAAGTGCAAAGTGCAACAAAGGGATTTTTTTCTTCCAGCAGCCAATTTTAACTTACAATGTCCTTATTACTATAATATACATAGAGCATTACGAGTATAAGTAAAAAATTGTCTGCCGGGTGATAAAATATCGCGCTAATGTTATATATTTAGTCGTTACAAAATACAGATTATCTGAGATTGAACCAAACACGTACGGGTTGGCTGAGCTCCCAGCGGTTGCGAATGTGTATGATGGACTGCACGATGTTGTCGCAGTCGTTGTGTATGAAGCTGAGCGGGGTCGCCTCGTTGATGATCAGCAGCGAGAACTGGTTGTCGTCCACCAGGCACACCTGAGGGTAGTTATAACGTCAGATAGCCGTAGACAATTTGCCTTTTTAGGCACGGTTATGTGGAAAAATGTATAGATAAAGGGAGAGTTTACTACATTAGTGACTAACGCCCGAAATAAATAATCAATCTTAATCTGATTTTAGCTATCTAAGATTAAAATTTCAATACATTTAAACCCTAGGATTAACTTCACGTCAATTTATGACAATTTTTAAAGACAATATAAGATTTTAGAAACGTTATTACTTTCGGGCGTTAGATGTGAATGGCTGACTGAAACCAATAAGGAAGTATGGGATGGTCATATTCTCATTCATTGAATTAATTTTACTCGGTCCGTACGCTTAAAAAAACAGTGTTACTAAAATATACAAAAGAACTACGAATATGAGTAGCTTTTGTCACATATATTAGGCTCACCTCGTCGATTTCTGACGCGTAGTACACGTCATTCAAAAGAACGGGCAGTCCCAAAACCTTCGTCTTCTCAATTGATGTTATTTGTAAGGCAGTTGGTCCAACCTGTGTAAAACAATACAAATGCTTTAGCACACTCAAAAATAACTAACTCTCTTGCATTAATAGTAATTTTTCAAGTAATTAGTAAATGCGTCAGGAAGAATTGTATTTATCAAGCAGTATTCAAGCAAAAGATTGAAGTCTCCTTTAACTTTAGCCTTTACGTTTTAGCCAAGCTTTCCAAAACATACTTTATTTATTTGAATATTTTTTTTCTTTAAATGAAAATTTTCAAAAATAATATAGAATTTTACCTTCCAATAAAATTGATATTATGTTCTAAGACGTCCAAAGTCCTTTATGAGAGTACATCGTCTTCTTTCCGCATGTGAGCCGCTAGATGTCGTTTACCGTCACAGATCAGCTCCCTGCGCAGCTCCCTCTTACGGTAAGTCTGTGAACTAGATAAGCCACAAGCCGCCATATTTGATATAACTGATCATTGTTAGTCTCATAATTATGAGGCTGAACACCAGGAAGCCCTTACCAGGACTTTGGACGTCTTAGAACATAATATCAATTTTATTGGAAGGTAAAATTCTATATTATGGTTCCGTTTGACGTCCAAAGTCCTTTATGAGAGACGTGTTTGTTATCTCCTGGTGGCTTGTAAATAATGCAACAATGTGATAATGCTTTTAGTAACAAGAATCACAAAAACGACTCAAGTAATACTTATGAGTACAATAGTTTATCTATGAAATGTGTATCTGTAAACTGTTTGAGCTTTCAATTTTTAAGATGAAATTTTGTTGATGTAAACCATCTCAGCCGTTGACTAATTTGAATAAGTTCACAAAAATGAATGCTAATCTTAAGCTTTCAAGGCGTACTGTTAATATAAATATAGCTTTACATACGACACAATTATTGTAATCGTGTATGCTTCCCCATATCGGCCTAGTTGGTGCAGTAATTCTGTTCTGAGAGCACCACAATTGAATCGCCTTTTTTAATTTATTCTATAGAATTATAATAACTTCCCATTACAACTGATACTAGTTTCGTGTAAGAGAATTGCACTCCAAAGTGTGCGTTCTCGCTTGTCAACAAAGTGACAACAATTAACTCAACACTTATTATTTGCAGTTTGGTATAATGTAATACGAGCAAAAATTTAGATGCTTGAAAAACAATTTATTACGACTCGTTATGCGTTTTTTGAGATACAAATTCATACATGCCCTAGGAATTCACTAAGAAACAAATATTCTACATGTACCGTATTGCGGTTCATTTTAATTCCCTGCCACTGGGGTAAAAATGGGAGAAAGTTGACCACCGTTGATATTGTAGACGCCCGGCTGGTGATAAGGACTGACTACAATGTTCAAAACGTCTCGCAGAGCTAAATAAAAAATGCCACATTCGATTCTATGAACAAATAACAGCTCGATAGTATGGGTACTATGTACTAGGGTACCTAGACCAACCTCAGCAACTCTGGACCAACTCCTGAGAATAAATGAGAAAAAGGAAAGTTCATGTTTATATTACCGATCGTGTCGCATTGGTACCTTTCCAGGAGTGTGAGACCTGGTTATGTGACCAACCAGCAACTGGAGATTAGATGTCCATAGGCTGCTTTCCGTCTTCAGTATGTTACTTTTTGACAGGAACTTCGTTTTGCGATAAGTGTTCACTTTTTCTGAAGCTGTAGCGTGCGAGCGTTCGGCAAGCAACCTTCCCCGCAGGGTGGGTGATGAAGGTCGCGAAGTTGATAAACCCTAAGAGGCGAGACCTGCTTGAGGGACCAACCGCCAGCTGCACCGGAGACTATATGCTTTAGCACGTATACAGTGCATATGTGTACGTAAAATACATATTACCCTAAGAGGCAAGGCCTGCTTGAGGGACCAACCACCGCCTGCACAGAAGACTCCAGGCTGCACAGAAGACTCCATAAGCTGTAGCACGTATACAGTGCATAGTACACGTGTATACGTGTATCTTACTTTTCAATAGGAAATTTGTGATTTGATAATCCTAATAATAATTCCTTATAATAATCCGATATAAGCTGCGAAATGCATTACGTCCTCAGTATCTTAGTAGCTTTTGGGACCAACTGCTGACTGCAGAGGGATTACATCTGTATGGCATAGAACGTATTCGATATCTTCGTTTTCAATAGGAAATTCGTAATAGGACGTGTGTTGTGCACCATAAACTTGACTATGTATGTAATCGTCGTTAAGTTATCATTCCCATCGTTCTATCTTACTTTTCAAGAGGAACTTCGTGTTGTGATAATCCTAATAAAAATCTCATAAGCTGCAAAATACATTACGTTCTCGGTATCTTAGTTTTTGGCAAGAACTTCGTATTGCGAAGTAAGTTCGTAAGTTTAATTTCTCTGAAGCTTTAGTGTGCGAACGTCCGAGTAACCTTAACAGTCTGGACCTGCTTTTGGGGCCAACTGCCGACTGCGGAGAGAACATATGTATAGCATAGCACGTATTCGATATCATGGTTTTCAATAGGAACTTCGTAATAAAAAGTGTGCCATAAACCTCTTGACTTTGTATGTAAGCGTCGTTAAGTTATCATTCCCAAAGTAAGATGACGGTTGAAGTATAACATTATGAGGCTGGACCAGTTTGAACGATTAACTGCTGACTGCACTGACTTCCATAGGCCCTAGTAAATCTACAGTGTCTTACGGATGGTAATGTAATGTCAATATAATGTAGCGCGCAGTATGTCCGCGTCTTCGATACTCGCGATGTGAGAAATGCCGAATAGCGTACTTCTACGGTATCTTTTTTGGTTTTAATTCTGTCTTATGTAAATTGAGAGAAAACCAAATAGCATGAAAACTCACGGGTTAAAAGCCTGGCGTTGCAGACTACGGCAATGCTACTATACCAGGAGTTGTCGCGAATGCTGCTGATATTATACTCCAAGAGGCGTAAGACCTGCTTGAAGAACCAGCTACTGACTGCAGAGTCCGCAAATTGTAATTAATTTTCCGTACTTATTGACTTTCAACAGGGACTTTGTATAGTAAACTGTATCCCATAAAATTGCTCTCGGGCCGTGTGAGTGTACGGCGAAACAACCTTCCTCGGCGGGTGATGAAGGTTGCGAAGCTAATTGTATGGCCTTGAACTATTGTAGTGAGTACTGTGTGGACAATAGCCAATAAATGCTAACAAAATACACCCAGACACCCAGCATAAGATCTCAAAATCTTTAGAATTATTTAAGCCTGATTGTATTGGTCAGATGTACTGTTCCAAAAGGAATTGTATTTTATCGTCTAGATCAATGTTTAAGTAATAAGGTGTATGTACTGTCCATTTTATATTCATAATACAGTTTAAGCCTTCCAGTTCAAAAGTAACAAGATTGGAAACTCGTGAGGGCACCGACTGTACATAATCTAACTTTCTTTAAAAAAGAACGATATTGTTAGAAAGCTGGCATTGACTGTACATAGTATTCTAACCCTCTTTAAAAAGAAAGATAATGGTAATTATCGTGAGGGCGTCGACTGTACAATAGTAAAAAGAGGTAGAATTTTCAAAAAGAATAAGATTTGTCAATATAGGCTAATTTCTGTGAGGGTACCGACTGTACACATTATTTAATCATTTGTCTAAATATGAATAATATAGGTACTGTCTCTAAAGATATAATGTATCGTAAGTTTTATTATAAACCATTGAGTAATCAGTCTAATAAAAACATCAAAAAAAAATCTGTAGTCTCGATCTCCTGGATATGTTATATTTATTTTATTCCCTCCCCCTCTTCCTCGTCTTTGAGAAGTATGGATGGTTCGGGAAATCCCTTGGATCGCTACTTTTATTTTTATTCGAGTACCCACTTTATATTTGCCTACTTTTTATCTACCTAACAATAGCTTGTTAAGTATTCGATATCTATGACCAACATGTATTTTAGAGCTTTCTCTTTGCATTAGGTATGTGTCGCAAAAGTATTTCAGGCGTACTTAACTTAACTATTGTTGGAATCGAACAGTCAAGACGCTAATGTATTGAAGGTGCTGGAAAATTTGAACCTCGAATGCAAACATCGATCTAATTTTCGATCCAATATGTAATAAGCATATTGTATTCTGAATTAAATATCTACAGAACTGTACGTACAGGTTCATTTTGCAGTAGAAAAGCGACAACTCTGCTTTGTTATGCTTTAATTTTTAACTACCTTGTCTGCAGGCTCTGCACACAACATTCTATATAACGGACGGAAATCCAATTTAAGAATGAAATCGTTGTATAAATACATTGCATGACTATTCAAAATATATAAAGATAGCGGTTTCTTGAATAGATACGTCTAAATTTAAATAATACGTCTACGTTCGAAAAAATGGCGGTAGTCGTAAAAAGTTTAAAAATAGTTTTTAATGACTTCTAAACTATTCGGGTTTCTCACAATGTAATAGGAGGTCACCGAATCAGGGTTTTTAGTCACGATCACATGCAATTGATCATTATTACCGCATAATCTTGAAATGACATGACTCACCAAATGTTGCGGCAAACCTTTGCTTCGGTCCAAATCTTCTTACAAACGCTTCTTACCGCGAACGCGCTTCTGAAGTAACCGCCGACAATGAGTTCAAACGACGAACTTTTTACCCGATCGCGTGATTTTCGTCTACCCGATACTACGACCGCGATAAAGAATACTATAAATGAACTCCAATGACGAAATGTGACGGTTTCACGACTATAATAGATTCATAAAGAAATTTTAAAAGTAGTTTTAAAATAAAAGTTAAGTTATAATTGAACTTAAATAAGTCTGTTTTTAGCGACTGCATGGTAGCAAAAACGACGCAACAATGATCAGTTATATCAAATATGGCGGCTTGTGGCTTATCTAGTTCACAGACTTACCGTAAGAGGGAGCTGCGCAGGGAGCTGATCTGTGACGGTAAACGACATCTAGCGGCTCACATGCGGAAAGAAGACGATGTACTCTCATAAAGGACTTTGGACGTCAAACGGAACCATAATAGCTCTTCCATACAAACTTTCAATGCCCATTTTCAGGCTCGTTATAAACTATTTAACTCGATTCCTGTGTGCGGAGTGAGTTTTTGTCACTACTCGCCACCGTGAAGTAGTTGGCTACAATATTATTGGGTACAATTTGTATGACATCGAATTACCTAGTTACCACTAGGGGCGTTGTTTCGATGCCAATCAAATTGTAGTCAACTTCTTCACGGCGAGTAGTAACAAAAACTCGCACACAGCACACTGAACAATTTATGACGTCCCTATTTTTACGGAACCTTCGGAGAGCGAGTCCGACAATCTAGTTATACTATCACCTTTATAGCAACTTTAGTGTCCTTGTGCGAGAGTTTGAGCGCGTTGTTGAACACTTTCAGGTCCTCCTCGAGGCCGAGCGTGGCGCCGGGCAGCTTCTGCTGCTCCGGCTCCACGTAGTCGCTGAGCTTACTGTGGTTGTCGATGAACACTAACTTGCGGTTGCCCTGCCAATGGAAAATGTTTCATAGCTTATACTTGCGAGTGTTTAACGGCCCGTTTCAATAACCTATCCACCAATAACTATTTGTTGAAAACGTAACATTTTGTATCACTGTCACAGACGAAGATTCCTCTATGTAAGTTAGTTTATTGAAACGCAAAAAACCGGCAAATGCTACCAAAGGTGACGTTTTTAACAAATAGTTATTGGTAGATAAGGTTATTGAAACCGACCGTATAAGAATACAAAATATTACTAGTAAGTAGTACCCCTTTCGATTCTTTATCACAGCTCTAGACTACCGGCATAGCTCTCCGCGAACACACATGAATAGGTATTAGGTAGGTGTAAAAAGACATTGCGCGTTTTAACCCGCTGTTTAATATGCGGCGACCACAAAACAAAATACTATTACATTGTACAATTTTCATTCACATTTCATTTCCTGTATTTTTTTTTTCATTGAAATGAGTTAAAATATTACAATATTTACCCCACTCCTGTAGATATGCAACCTACGTCGTTGTAATCTAGATTCAATTACGCTTACATCTAATCAAATTTTTATCTTTGGTCGCCGTAGCTAATTGTTCCATAGTAAAATACCCCTATACATCCTTTGTTAGGGCTTTATGTAAATTGTAGGATCAAAACTTTAGCGTGAATTTACAACGATGAAGGCTGACGCATAAAAACGAAGTTACTTTTTCTTACAAGTCTGGCAATGTTTTTGCAGCTATCTATCCGCAGCGATAATAATCGCTTACCGTTAGACAATTCGTCTACTCCTTATCCCTATACTAGTTATAACTGAAATTTTATTTTGTTTTCTTTATTCTAATACAAACAGCGTATTACATAACAAAAATTAACACTAAGTAATTAACAATTAATATAGCCAATAACAGGAATAGGGATGTTGCCTTCTGTGGACTATCACAGTTTTACAAATTAAATTTTATAATTGTTGATTAAAGATACATAAATCTGAAAGAAATAGGTATTTAGAGTGACGCGATTAAAAAATATAAGCAAATAAAAAATATTGTCCATCCCTTTCTCGCAAAACGATTCGTGACGTCACAGCCTGCTACCGCCATACATTTTGTGATAACAAATGTATGGCGGTAGCAGGTTGTGACGTCACAGGCCGATATATCGCTCTCTTTCATATTGTAAATTTCAATGGTTTGTATCTACGTTATTTTTTCAGATATACAAAAATGGGTTCTGGATTGTTTATTAACATGTTGACTAACATCGAATAGACGAAAAAAAATTTTTTCGGCAACATGCCTATTACAGATCTTGACAGAGTGTACAGACGTGTAGCTAAATAGAAACATAATATTAATTGAAAAATATATTTTTCTAGAATATAATATACAATTTTCTAGAATATATTACCCTCAGCGGCGCCAGTATGGTCTCGTGGAACTTGGTGTACTCGCGCACCCAGCTGTTGCAGTTGTATATGTAGCACGCGAGCACGTTGCTGTACGCGCACTCGGGTAGGACGCTAAACCACTTCTGCAGAAAATCAGTCCTACAAATAAAAGGTTATATAGTGCAAATGTCAATCAGCTCCATATTGTTTTTTGAAGTGAAAACTTCTTTAGCATTATTGTCATTTGAAAGTCGATGAAACGAAAAAGCCACAGTAAAAAGAGACAGACACATAAATTCATAAGATTTAACGTGGGAGAAAATGAGATAGGAAGCATTATACAGTGTAACCCAAAAGTGACAATAAAAAATAAAACTACAAAAATTATCTAAGGAAGGAAATATTTATGAGATAAGAGTCCGCGCCACTACTGAAGTCCGATAGATGCGGCGCTGCGATCGCGCGACAAGATATTGTCAGCATTATTTATAGGCAGAGGAATACCTTGATTCTGCTGTTCTGCTTCACAAAACTCCTTTACCTTAGTTATAATTTTTCGGACAACACTTTTCACAACCTCAGGATTGTAATAACAATTTAACAAATTTAGTTCTACTAATTTTATTGTCGTCGGACTTCTTTGGTGGCGCGGACTCTAGACATATTTTTTGAAGGTTTTTCACTTCTGTCACGCGTGAACTGCACACGAGTTTTTTTTTCTTAATTTAAACATTAATTATGCAGGGACATAGTATTAAAATCAACAATTCACCTGAATCTATTGTCGGAGTTAGTATGCGTAAAGTCAACGATCAGTTCGAATGGCTGCTGACAGAACGGCTTTAACGTCACTATCACGTGGTAGATCAAAAGGTCCGCATTCACTTCGCCTATTCTGAAATACAAGTACAAGTTTTAAAATAAATGGGGTGCGGCTGTATCATGTACCAGTACATGCAGGGTATATTTTTATTACTAATCCTTATACATATATTTCTTTTGTGCGTGTGTATGCCACTGAACTCCCCCTAAACGGCTGGACCGATTATGATTTGTTGTCTTCAGGTGAATTCAAGAATGGTTTAGATTTGCAATTGGACCCGGTAGGTGGCGCTGCTATCAGTACGTCAACAAATTTAATTCTACGGCGGTAAGAAGTTTACCGCGACAGTTAGTATTATGTATTTTTATAAACCTTGATTCAGGCGCAAGTGTACAGAAAAAAATAAAAAACAATAATTAAAAAATTATCGTTCTTTTTATTTCAAATTATTTAAATCTTACTTATATCTCCTCGATATGAAGTAAAAGACCGGGTTCCCGATCTTACTGGTGCCAGCCTGGTAGAATATGTTGAGACTCTTGATGACTCTGAACTCCTCCTTCTGATGCATATTGTGTTTCAATATAAACTCCTCGAAGTTCGTCGACGACATGTCGATCGACGACCAGCGCGCGTACGACGAAAATAGTATACTTGACGACCTGTGTGAAAATAGTACAGTTATTATTCATGATGCAATGCTTATTCGAATTCGAATTTTCACAATATTCTCCTTTTCATGTTACAATTTTTTAAATTGTAACCTCTTTCCGTTAAGGTGGGATTCCACCACCAGTGTGCTGCACTGTGCGCCACTGCAATGCACATTGTGCGACACAAAAGTTTATTCTGGTCGACTCACTAAAGCAAACAATAACAAATTGTGCGCGAACATTCAAGAATGTTCGCAAACATCTGTATACTTTTGTGCGTGCACACATACAGGCAGTGGACTCGCGTCGACGCGTACAAACCTGTTGTTCGCGAACTCAGTCTTGCTTCCGCTACTGGAGTAAAAACAATTATTTGTGCGCGTACACATGCTACAGCACAAATCACTACGTCCTGCCCGTCCATATTAACTACTGAACTGTCTTCGCCAGAAACTCTGCTCAGTGAACATGCTCGCGCACAAGTGTGCTGAACTGTACGCTTACAAAAGTTACGCACAGCCTTACCAGTGGAGTCGGAGGCCAAATGCGATACCAGCTTAGTGCCTGCACTGCTGGAGTTTTGCACAAAATGTTTGTAAGCAAATGTGCTGCACACTATTTTGGTGGAATCCTACCTTTACACTCTGTGTTACAAATTTAAAAAAAAATGGTTTAAAAGTACTTACGATTCTACTGGTTTGTGCTCTGGCGGTCCCAGATATGCCAGTAACGTCGCCATCTGTAAAACATAAATACTTATATATATTTGGACTTTTTGAATGTAAATCAAATTACGAGGGAAGTCGCTGGTATTAGTAGTTCAATTTTATCATATAAAATACTTATAAAGTATAATAGGGAATATGCACGTATGAATGTGAATGGAGAGCTTTATTTTTATTTTGACATAATATATTGTCATCATGTTGAAAAATAAATGTCAACAAGAATTCGAAAGTTTAATTTGATGAAAATCTTACTCTGAAAAACTAGGCACTTAGATATATTTTGCGATTGCTGCATTTAATATATTCATAATAAGTACGGTCATTCAGGGTAACTTTGAATCACGAGGGTAACTTTGACAGTTTGTTTACAAAATTCTTTTCTATTGTTTTATGTGGGAAACAATTGGCGCTTAAAATTTAATAACAATTCGTGTACGTAACATACTTCGTAAACGAAATCTAAAAAAAAAGCAGCTGTCAAGAGAAGATAATACCAAAAACTTTTGTTTTTAACCGCGCGCAACATAATGGGTAAAAATCAGTGCAAAACTTTGTTTAAAAATCTCGTTAACTTTGCTGCTATCAAGGTATATAAAAACATATTTAAATGTAATAACTTTATGGTTTTTTTGACTTGTCTATGACTCCCACCACCATCCCACTGCATCAATATTTAATAAAAACATAAATTATTGTCACTCTGAAGCTGTAAATTAATTAAAAGTTAGTTTGTTTCAAAGTTACCCAAGTTAGGTGGTAACTTTGACACACGACAAAATTGCCAGTTTTTAATATAATTAGTCATTTTTAAAGACGTTTTATAACTTTATAGCATGAAAACCAACCTGAGAGCACAGATTAACTAAACTCTTTTGACTAATTCTTAACATAGTAAAAGTTTGATTAAAAAATATGTCGATGATGATTCAAAGTTACCCTGATTGACTGTACATATTATATATAATATTATATAATACGAGTATACTATTTCAGTGGAATATTTTGAGTGTATAATTAATTTTCTTTCTCTTTTGTTGTTATATGTAATATTTAATTTATTTGTGCTTGATTTATCAGTGTTTAATATATATATATAGGTTTTAGATGGTTTTAGTTTTTACCCCAAAACAATGACTTTTAAGATTTTTTTTGTTTATCTGTACGTTTGTGCGCGCTAATCTCAGAAAGTACAGAACGAATTTGTATGGAATTTGTTACCGTAGTAGTTTAGGCTTTGGATAAACACATAGGACTCACTTTTTATCGCTTTTTATAATTATTTATTGTACCAATCTAAAGAATAACATAGAATAAAATTCTTTAGAATAACCAGATATTTGAATTGGTTAAAACTTTACCTAGGTATTACCTAATCATTAGTGTGTATGATTCTATGAGGCATAAGTGAGAAACTCGATGGCTGAATCTTTGTTATTTTTAATGATATCCAAAAACTGATTTTACCATACGGTTTACCAAACAAAATAGATCCATATAAAATACGTGCATATTCCCTATATATAATACGTTTAAAGTAGTCTATTAGACAGAGAGATCCGATGTGTACCGTGACGTCACATAACACGACTTTCATAGAAAGTTCATAAGTAATTTGAGATAGATAGATTCAAAACTTAGACCACTCATATCTTGCTCATTTATCAACAGATATTGTCAATTTTCTCGCTATTTTCTTTAATTTTCAGTCTAGTATCATATTATTTTTGTTTTATGCATATTCCCTATTATCTTACATAGTGTGCACACCTTTTGATCCCTTTAGTTTTATGTGTTCCCCGGTACCTTGTCGAAGGGGCGGCGGCCGACGGCCTTGTGGTCGCGGCTGCAGGAGAGATAGTCGCCGATGCGCTCCTGGTGGCTCCACAGCAGGCGGTGCAGCGCGATGACGTTCGCGTCGCTGATGAACGACAGGTTGTGCGACGCCTGCTCCGCGCTCTCGCAGTCCGACGCTATCTCTATGAAGAACCTACGCACAAAACGTACCATTAACATAGACGTATTTATTATAAACGAGGCATGTTGAGACAAAATCTGTCCCCACTTAAAAATTTTTATGGTGCCATTTTGACATTTGAGGTATGGTAAAAAGATGGCGTAACTTGTATAAAGATTTGATCAATCAAATGTACGTCATAGCCTTGTGCCTTTAGTTTTAAAAATCACAGTGCACAGTTGCTTATGCCCTCTCCTCTAATACCTCCATGGTCTGAGCAACAGTAACAATATGATTAAGTTCTATATTTCCAATATTATATCTGTCACTTGTCTGGGCTATTAAAGTTAGTACTGACTTGTGTCCAGCCTCGAAGTGTGCCTTCAGGAAACTGTTGAAGGGCAACATGTGCTGCTCCTTGGAGAACTCGACGTGGTTGGCGATGTTCTGCAGGATCTTGGACATGAGCATCAGCCCGCGCTTCACGGCCGGAGGCACGAAACGGTTCACGATACCCATCTCTTGCGGCGACACTGTATCGACAGAAGCCATACTATTGCAGATACACTATATTCAGATTTATATTTCAAACTGTATAAAAAATGATATTTGAAACACAACGCTAGTTCTAACTAATTTATAAAATACTAGATGTTGCACGCGACTTCGTGCGTGCAAAAGGAAATCCCGCGGTAACCGTACATTTTATACTATATCCTTCCCCGTGGTCTAATCTATATTTGTACCAAATTTCATCAAAATCGGTCCAGTAGTTTCGGAGCCTATTCAATGCAAACAAACAAACAAACAAACTTTTCTTCTTTATTATATTATAGTATAGAAGAAAGATGTGATGAAAATGTAATTTTGAGGTTATAAATCAGAGTACAAGTATAGACGTTTACGCTGCGTTATAAAGTCAATTAAAGGAAGTAGTAGTTTCGTTGTTATTAAGAACATTTTATCAATATATATTTGCAATTGAACTAATATTATTACCTATAGCTGGATTGATAAACCTCAGGAACAGCACTGTGCCGACTGCGCCAACGCTAGTTTGAGGGAACTGGGAGAACCTCTTACTGAGAACCTGTCCGAAATATCCATATTACAATACCACAGTCGAACAGAAAACAGGCGTCAAATAACGATTTCATAGAATAAATTAATCAGCATTAGTCCTTCAACTCAACATAGCATCAGGCGATCCCATCTCGTTTACCAGGATTACAATGTCTAAAATATACATAATTTAATTAAATCGCATACCTGATAAAGACAATGACACATGCTCCGTAGTTGCGGTGGAAACTTTTTCGCAGAGCCAATGATCCTATCAAACACCTCCTTAGTCAGGTCGATGAGGTTTGAACGATTCACTTCTATATCTTGACTTGGATCCAGCCTGTCGATAAGTCAATTATAATTATTTTTAATACATTATACAGTTAAGAGTTACTCATAGTTAAGCGCCCCACTCACTAACAGTTTGCCGGACGATATAAATCTGTCAGTTAATCGCAATAGCCCACACACTAACAGTTCCGTTTAAGGTTTTGGACTGACGACTAATACGAACAGATAGTGTGTGGCCGCTTGACGATTTCTATTTGCGCCGACAGATGTCGGCCGGACAGTATATGGCCTTGAGGGCGAATGAACACTAGCGGGTAGTCGTCGGAAACTGTCGACAGCAGGGCCATTGCCGGCAGGCAAAAATCGCTTTAGTGTGTTGGCGCTATTGACCTAGGACGGCAGGCCGCCGGATACGACCAGAGACTGCAGGCGAACTGTTAGTGAGTGGGGGCCCTTTACACCTATCGATTCAAGCTATAATAAAGCTACGTAATTTGTAAAAAAATGTGTTTGTTTGTGAAAAGAAGTGTACATACTGATCAAAGAAATATGCAATAAATATTGTTATACAGATCAGAGCCGCTACCCAAGTTGCCATCGCTAATTACAACGACGTAGTACGAAAACAAAAAAAGTATGGGATTTAACTTATGCATCGCTAAGTGACAGTGATAACTTAGTCGCTTAGCGATGCTCATGTCAAGTCGCATACATGTTTGTTTTCGATCTTCGTCGTCGTAATTAGCTATCGCAACTTAGCTAGCGGCTCTGATCTACAGAAAGGCAACTGCTCACAAAATAATGAATAGGCAGTGGTGAAATATTTTAACTACCTTTGAAAATTATTGTAACTATTGTGAGGAAAAAGAAATATAGTTGTTAAAATTTATTTTACCTAGCAGGGTCGACCTCGAAGCTCAACTCCGGTTGTTCCTGCGCTTGATCCAGTAGCGACGATATGAGCGGCTCCAGTAACGACTGCAGGTAGTTGAAGCCGTATATCTTGAAACAGTACGCCATGATCTTGCTGCCCAACGAATTGCCGCGGAACAGAGTTTGCATGCAGTCCGACACCTGTGTGACGTGAGTTTTGTGTTTAATTATAATAATAATTCAAAAATACATTCCCCTCGCAGATGAGATTAAACAAACGTGGCACCAAAACACTGTTAAAATTATTCCCATCATTATTTCTTTCACTGGAGTAATTCCTAAAAACCCTTAACGCTGCTCTGAAATCTCTAGATATCCACAAAAACACTTACATACAATTACAAAAATCTATAGTCATTGATACCTGTTCCATCGTACGTCGTTTTCTCAACCCTTCATCATCTTTCTCTACCACCTTAACTCATCCCTCATACTATATAAATCAGGATACTTGGTTTACGTCCGTACCTGAGTCATTGTACCGGCAAACAGCCGAATCCCAAATTTTTTAAATAATAATTTATTTCTCCCAAAAATTACAAAACAATTTGTGGGAGACGTGGAGCCCAAACTAAGCCTAGGCCTATATATTGGTGCCCCAGGCCCTCACAAACTTTTATCTTACTTACTCGTATAAAAACTTTATTATTTATTATTAGTTTAATGTATTACAACTTTAAAAAACAGTAGGTATCGTCATTGACACGGCAGTCTGTACGATGTCTCGATACGCTCCAAAAGAACCCCAAAATGGCGGTGCTTCATCTTCATCACGTCAGAGTTCTCGCTTGGCGTAATGAATTCTTGTTTTTAGCTGAATTTAGTAGTGTAATCAATTTTTAAATGGATAATTTAAAAATTGATTACACCATTACAAACCTTAATGTATCCCCCAATATTTTTACTGTTTATTTTCTTATTAAGTGTTTCGTCTTGCCTTTACTATGAAAACATTCACCTCTACGAGCATTTACCTCGACCTCGCGGAAGAAGATATTCCAGAGCAGCGGCGCGAGCAGGTGCTTGGCGTCGAACAGCGTGACGAACACGCGCGCCAGCTCGTCCATCTGTCCCGTGCTCACCACGTTCGCCAGCGCCATCGCAATAGGAAGCTCGCCCTGAGAAAAAAAAAATCAGCGGTAGTAAAGACAAAAACAAAATAGTGTGTTGTGAATAGAAAATAGAAATATAACATACATAGAAGGTAAACTAAAACCGAATCGTTGGCTATACTTTAGTAAGGCTGGAGTCCAGGGGGGCAATTCTGCTAAATAAAACCTGCATTAATACAATTACAATCAAGTCCCGACACGCTTACACTCTCAAAAGGTGTTTTTATGAACGTTAAACCAACGTGAAACGCGCTCTGATTGGTTAAAACGGCATTAAATCTGTTCATGGTAACATGTCACTACATTTACAAAACTAATGAAGTAAAATGAAAGTCTACCTAAATACGAGAATTGAGGTTCAGTTTTGCGACGCCGGAATTTCGACTTTAAAGCAATAAAGCAATAAAGTCGAAATTCCGACGTCTCCAACCGGACTGGAGTCCAGCCAACCTTAGAAAAAAAACGAAAAGACATGAAGATGGCTTTCTCTTTCACTCTTATTGGTTTTTGCCATTGATGTTTTTTGAGACAAATAGCTGCCTACGGCTCCGATTTTATCTTACCTTCTATTTATGTTATATTTCTATGGTGTTGTGTGCGAGTTTTTGTCACTACTCGCCGTGAATGATACCATACAAACTGAAGTAACTACACAGTTTGTATGGTATCGAATTAGTTACCGTTGTTCGCCACTATTGTTGTAGCGTTGTTTCGATGCCATACAAATTGTAGTTAACTTCTTCACGGCGAGTAGTAACAAAACTCGCACACAGCACACTGAACATAAAAATCAAAACTCGTGTGCAGTTACATGCGATAAAAGGGAAACCTTCGAAAGTATGTCGTATCTCATTCGCTCGCTGGTTAAATCTAATAGATATACTAATTCTATCTCATTCTCTCGCACATTATTTCCTATAAATACTGTTTATTCCTTCATTTGTTCGTTCGTTGCCAGTTGTCGCATAGTACTGTCGCTTTTTCGTTTCGTCGATTTTCAAGCAATATTTAACTTTACGACATTTTTGAAAAATTGTTTAAAATCCTTTTCTTCTATGAAATGGACTAGGAAACGAGCATACAGATCACCCGATGATAAGCGACAACCGCCGCCCATAGACACTCGCAACACCAGAGGACCTACACTTGTAATTAACTTTCTGGTCCTTAAAATCCCCAACCCACCTTGGGATTCTTCTTTCTACTTTCGCGTGTTAAAAAATATTGTACTCACTTTATCAGAGATCATAGTGACCAGCTGTACTAGCTGCTCGAACCGATCAGCTAGCACGGTCTCCGCGAGCGTGTCGAACTCCGTGCCCTGTTGTAGGATCTTCGTGAGCACCTCCATAAAAGCCGCGCGGGTTTGTAGGTCTCTGTGATATCCCAAGTCTGCAACGAGTCATATATTTCTTCATTTGCTTCGGAAGCAACAGCATACACTTGCATTCGCATTAAATATGCAGTTGTGTATGATCCGTTTTAAAAACTTTTTTCATTTTACATTTTTGATTTAAGTCAAACATTTCCTACTTCGACTCCTTATTACATAAACTCGTTACGACTTATAATAACGACTCGTTTTCGTCGTATGCTCGCAATAGGCATAGTGACTAGTTTTATAGAGCATATAATTATTAATTATAAAAAAATTGAATCCTCTTTGAAACACGTAAACAACTAACATTCACGATTTTCTTATCTTGTTATATAAAAAAATTTAAACATGTTAGTTATGGTCTGATATTACTTATTTAAAAGTCATTACCGTAGAAATATGCTTTATTTACACAAGAACGACAGATAATTTAAATTACATTTGGTTTATGTAAGTATTGCAGTCTACAATTAATATTGACTTGCTTCGAGATACATTTTTGTAAGAATTAAAAAGTAATGAAGCATCATCTTACCGATACTATGCATGAGCCCAGAATCAATGTTAGCAGATAGGAGGTTCGACATCGCCTGTATGGTGGCGTTCCGCAGAGTTTCCAAGCGGCCCGGCCCCTCTGAGAGTTCCACTTCGTTACAATCGTTCAGCAGATTCATGAACAACGTAAAGTACCTGAAAGTGTTCACATACTTGGAATTTATGTACTAATGTAAAGTATAAACACAAAGACTACTTTGACCGATTTTAAAGATTATTTTACCGAGTATAATTTTGTTAGATAAATCTAGATTCTAACCTTGGACGGTTTCATATAAAATGTAAGCTTGACTCTTACTTTAGGAACAACTGGCTCTTGGCTTCCATTAGGTCTCCGCGATCGGATTCCTCTGGTTGTAGCGGCAACCCCTTCAATAGCGCCGCAACCGCCTCCATACATGCCTGGTCCAGCTCCCTAAAACAAACAACATTGAACTTACTCGGCAGAACATTTACGCCAGTTTTCTGTTAGACCGTTCCGTGCCGAAGCATTCTCAAATTATAATTTATATATTTTATAGCAAAGGTTTTTTATTTATTTATTTTACGTATACATTTGCTGATATCATCACGCTAAATGAGGACAGTGACACAACGCGCCCGTAAAACAGCCAGACCTCATTTTTTATCCGTTCTAATATATATAACTAATTGACCTGGTAATAGTGGAGGCGTCAGCGCGCAGCGGCGGCGCGATCTGGTGGCTGGTGCCCAGCACCCAGTCCGTCACGTACTCCACCATCTTGTTGCGGAACTTCATCTCCTGCGTACACACATTTCATTAGGAATTGTAATAAAAAGGACCTATCTGACTAGGGCGATAGAGGCAATAGCGCTACCGAAACGATCAAACGGTTTAACTCAAAGTTGAGTCGGTTTGGTTTGAGTTAAACCAATTTGATCGTTAACAAAGCAAAAACGGTTTGTTAAACATTTACGGGTTTGAAGCTCGTTAGATACTTTTGTTTTGTTTGTTTTGTTTGGCACACCGTTTGATCGCGTTCCAACGTGTTGTTCTGGATTTTGTAGATTGAGATTGTGTCTAATGAAAATGTCGGACGAAAAGATAGAAATTGAAAGCACGGCGTCGCCGGAATATCGTAGTGACTGTAAACTATACTTAGAAAAAAATCTTTTTCTTTTACGTTACGCAGAACATTAACGCAATAAACATGAGGAAAATTGCGATCCTCGTTCGAGGGCATCTTTGTCTAAGCTACGTCATAAGTCTGAATAGAGCGGCGTACCGAATCAAACTGTACAGTGCCGTTTGATAAACCTATCAAATCGACGTCAGACGGCTGCAGCAAATACGAAGTTAAATTTGAGTCAAACAGTTCGATCGTCTTGGGAGCGCTTTTCATTTGATAGACTGTAGCAATTTTACACACCATTCACACACATGTATACTTGTATAAGCAACATAAGCCTTAACAAATAATATGACTAATCTAATTAAAAAGGGTAAAGGTAGCATTTCGAAGCGAGCGTCAGTGACGCCGCGGCACTGAATTGTATGGGACGGCGACAGTGGCGATACACATCACTGTCGCCGTCCCATACAATTCAGCGCCGCTGCGTCACTGACGCTCGGTTCGAAAGGCTACCTTTAGGATAAATTATGTAATGACTAGCTTTAAGAAAATCTTCCTTTCTTTCTTTATTTACCTGTCGGAAGGCGAGGTCGTCTCGGCGCCGCATCATGGCGTCGACCACCTGACACAGCTTCGTCTTGATGTGCACCGACAGCACCGTCATGTCTAGGTGACGCACGTACCTTTAAACAAAATACATCATATTTTGTACAACCCTGGCTTGAACGAGCTGATTTTTTTAATGATTTTCTGATAACAGGTGATCAATTTTGTAGTGCAACGCATTTCGTATCTATGAGCGATAGTATCGCCTACCATCAGCCATTATACTGCTAATTAAACCTGCTATAAAGGTACCAACCTAACAATAGCCAGCATAAGACCCTCTATCGAGGTAGTGCTGAGCGGTTCGCAGGGCTGGCCATTCTTCTTGTTCTCCAATATGCTCTTCATGATGAATATTGTGTGCTCCACAAACTGAGTGTTCATGTCAGTCAGCATTACCTGCGACAATATATATTTTTAATTACCTGACTATGATGGCGAAGCCAAAAGGTAGAGTAATGATGTTGGCAGTCTATGTATGTTTGTTCCGTCGGAGTGCCTTAATAGGTAATGTACTCATATATTCGTAATAATGGCCTGGGTAACATAGGTTACACACTTAATTTGCGCATTCGGGTTATAGCTTTTAACTATTAAATTCAAATTGTTTATTTATTTTGTGCGTGAATAATGAACATACAGCAAAATTACCTCAAAATGACATCACTTTCCCTTCTCCGTGTATAATGCGTCAACGAGCACAGAACATCTTACGGAGTATCGCGGTCTCACCTGCTGTTGTTGGTCGAAGAACTTGTCAACGATCGCCTTGATCTGGTCGAAGAGTATGGGGTAGAGCGCGGGCGACATCTCGTTCCCGACCAGCTGCTTCACGTGGGTCTGTATCTGCACGCCGAAGCGCTCGTTAGCGCATAGCAACAGCCGCAGTAGTTGACCTATGAACCTGTTTATAATTTTTTGCTTGAGTTGACTCTAAATTCTAATAGGCTACTTGACTCATCTTTAAATTTCATACATTGAAGGAGTATGTCCTTTAGGCTTAGGGAAACGTATTCTAGCGATATCATAACTTAAAAAAATAAGATTGATAAATAAAGTTAATAAAAATATGTATTTTTGTTTTTTAATTTCTACTGATCAAAACACTTCGAAGCAACTTCCGGAAAGGATGTGACGACACAAACACACGAAACACACACGTAGTAGTGAAATGGAACGTGTTTCTGTGAATTAATAGTAAATGATATCTTATAAAGTAATTAAGTATTTTGTTTCCTCTAATTCCATGCTATATTGAATTAGCTCAAAATGGATATCCTGTATTCTTTTTCATGTTTGTTATAAAATTCTTAACTTTTTATTTGTTTATGTCATAACGTCAAACGGAACGTCACTCCGCCATTTTACTACTACGGACTATAACATAGATTACAAATTACCTACGTGTTTGTTACAAATAGTATGTATTATTATGACTTCGCAGCACAGATAATCATCAACCAACATAGCGAATCGTGTTTTCTGCGGTTTTTAAAAAGTTTATTTCAAAGTATTTTTTTGTAAGTTTTTAGATTTCAAAATAATGTAATATTACTTTTTTTGTGTAATGGAACAATTATGAAGCGTTTAAGACATAAATAAAAACTAGGTCAAGTAGCCCATACCATAACTAGAAATGACACCCTCATATTGAATCGTTAAATAACGAACCTTAAATATAAAATTATTGTTGATTCCAAAATCAAATTTCATACATTTATATGCATAATTACAGATGTTAGAAGAGCGGACAGACAGACAGACGGACGGACGGACAGAGCGAAACTAAGGATCTTTGAGTATTAGGGAACCCTAAAAATTAGCAAGTAAAGTAACCTTCCTAAAATGAATGTCACTCCACCACGTTTAGACCGAATTATTGTAATAATAGGTTGGGGAAAAAGTCTTTTCGCATTATAGTATGTATGAACTTGTCATAAAATATCTTGAGCTATACCAATTGTATCTGGCTGATTTTGGTATCATTAAAAAGTTTTAATTTTACAGAAGACAATTCCAAATTCAAATTAGGTAAATTTGAGATTTTCATTTGTTTTTCTTATTGTTAAAATGAGTGATTCTTATGAAAAATTTCGATACATTTTAAAATTTTATTACAAAAAAGGTAAAAATGCAACACAAGCCGCGAAAATTTGTGATGTTTATGGACCTAATGCAGTATCTGTGAGAGTAGCGCAAATTTGGTTTAAGCGTTTTCAATCCGGAAATTTTGATATCAAAGATGCACGTCGCTCTGGTCGCCCTGTTACGGACAAAACTGTTGCCATTTTTGAAAAAGTGGAGCAAGATCGGCATATTAGTAGTTACGATGTAGCTGAAGAACTGGGGATTGACCACAAAACCGTTTTGGCGCATTTGAAAAAAGCTGGGTACACAAAAAAGCTCGATATTTGGGTGCATCATGAGCTCACTGAAAGAAACCTAATGAACCGTGTACTCATTTGTGATTCTTTATTACGACGTAATGAAACCGAACCATTTTTGAAGAAGCTGATAACTGGTGATGAAAAGTGGATCACGTACGACAAGAACGTGCGAAAAAGATCGTGGTCAAAGGCCGATCAGGCTTCACAGACTGTGGCGAAACCCGGGTTAACTCGCAACAAGGTGATGCTGTGTGTGTGGTGGGATTGGAAGGGCATTATTCATTATGAGCTGTTACCGCCAGGCAGGACCATCAATTCTGAACTGTACTGCGAACAACTGATGAGATTAAAGCAAGAAGTTGAGAGAAAGCGGCCGGAATTAATCAACAGAAGGGGTGTGGTTTTTCACCATGATAACGCTAGACCTCACACATTTTTAGCCACTCAGAAAAAATTACGGGAGTTTGGCTGGGAGGTGTTAATGCATCCGCCGTATAGTCCTGACCTTGCACCTTCAGATTTCCACCTGTTTCGGTCGCTGCAGAATTCCTTAGGCAGTGTCAGGTTGACATCACAAGAGGACTGCCAAAACCACTTGTCGCAGTTTTTTCATCAGAAGCCCCAAAAATTTTATAGCAATGGGATCATGTACCTACCAACAAGATGGCAAAAAGTTATCGAACAAAATGGCACCTATATACTTTAGTCACTTGTAAATAAACTTTATAAAAAAACCTTTTGAATTTTTATATAAAATGCGAAGAAACTTTTTCCCCAACCTAATATTATGATCGAGTGGAGAGGAGGCGTGAATTTTTAGAATAATTTATCAATATTTAAATGAAAGTGGCTTCGTGGTGTGAAAACATAGTGCACAGAATGCAGATGGTCAGATGGTGATTTACAGTGGTCATTTTGCATACAAATATAATTTTCATAGATACTAATTGCTTTTTAATTCAAGACTAGACGTTGCCCGCGACTTCGTGCGCGCAAAATGAAAACTCGAGGGAACCGTACATTTTGCCGCAATAAAAAATAGCCTATGTCCTTCCCTGTGGTCTATTCTATATATGTGCCAAATTTTATCAGTCCAGTAGTTTCGGAGCCTATTCAATGCAAACAAACAAACCATTCCTCTTTATCTGTATTATATTAGTATAGATAACTTCACTTACTGAGTAACAGGACAGTATTGCACGTCCTGCGAGCTGTTCGCCAGAACATTGTATTTCCTTGCATCTGTAACGAACGCATTCATTCCAGTTAAAAGTACAGTAGCAATGTCACACTTGTAAACATAACATCAATACCTTAGTGGTCGTCCATTAATCACGTGATGCCTAAAAGGGGAGGGGGGGGGGGGGGGGGTCCGAAAAAAAAATCACCCAGTATCACCAAGGGAGGAGGGGGTATAAGGAGACATCACGTGTATTAATTTACGAATCTAGTATATGCATACCGAAATTATTATCGGTTGTAGATTCGTAGTGTTGTTTAAATACTTACAAGATAAATGACTCGTATAGTTTTTAATTGCTTTAATTATTCGATTAAATTTAAATTTTTTTAAGTTAAAGTTTTTCTTCAAACATGACCTGCTTACTATATTAAAAAAATACACGTGATCTTAGGTGGGGGAGGGGGGGGGGGTAGTATAAAACCTCACCACGTATCACCAGGGGGTGATACGTTAGGGGTCTAAAAAGTTGTTAAAAACATCAAGTGATTAATGGACGGCCCCTTACCTTGCCAAGCAGGAGCCGGTTTCTTCTGTAAGCAGACACCACCCAAAGCACATAAGAATGAAGTTATGTTCGCCCATTCTTGAATCTGCATCTGTAGGAATTAATAGACTATATTATATAGTACCTGTCTCAAAAAAAAAACGTCGTTACTACGTCGTTGCCTTTGTTATCAAGACTACTTGGATAATCAGACAATTTACTTCTGGGCGGCGAAATAATTACTTAGAAATTATTTATTAATTATTAAAACTTAGAAATTAATTATTAGTTAAAAATTAATTAGTTATTAATTTAAAAACATTTTTTACACGTGAAAGGAACAAAATCGCGCTCACCTCCACATCGTGTTCTGTGCTGGTATGATGTGGCACTCTCCGCTTGTGAGTTCTGGATATAGGTTCTTCATCGACGGCGGAACTTTTAGGCCACTTCTGCAGAACTTTACAAGATGAGTCCCTGTAAATGAAAATGTGTAGAATATTTTAATATTATTATTACTGAATTATTATGGTCGAGCAGTTTTTGGCTGATATGACCATATCAGTCTCACAGTGTGTCTTTTTTATGTTCTCGATTTCTTTTATACTGCCTTTTTTTATAGAAGCCAGTATTTTAGAAGCAAAACATTAAAAAATGTGTGAGAAAGCACCGGACATAATGTAAAATTCTATGGGATAGTTTATATTTAAGTTTCTTACTAAAGATAGACTATCTCTTTAAAGATAACTTTAAGGCGGCGAGTGGTGTACATTTTATTGTATTACATTTATACTAATATAATAAAGAGGAAAAGTTTGTTTGTTTGTTTGTTTGCATCGAATAGGCTCCGATACTGGACCGATTTTGATGAAATTTGGCACAGATGTAGAGTAAATCATGGGGATGGACATATTAGATTACTTTTTATCGCAGAAAAATGTACGGTTTCTGCGAAATTACCTTTTGTGCGCACAAAGTCGCGGGCAACAACTAGTATTGAATAAAATATTTTATTCATTGTATAATAATACGTAGATATCTAAATAACATACAGTGAGGGAAACTTACCAACATCTAAACGTTTCTTCCCAGACCGGTTGGACGCCGTTCACACAATATTCTATTTTCCTCAACAGTGCCATTATGCGTTTCTGTAACGCCGCTGAGCCTACACATTTTAAATAATTATTAACGTACTTTCAATTTTTAAATTTGAAAAAGTAGCAATTTTTGAGAATAGCATCATGCCATCACGAAAGCATTCAAATTATACTGTCTTAAGAAATATACTCACTGTGTATATTTTTGTAATAGCAACCTCTTCCGATATCCTGGCTGGCTGCTAAAAATTAAATTCTAATAAATATTTACCTATAAAATAAATAAAAACAAATTCACATTCTTACACGCGCATACGTGAGCCCCATAGTCACCGCTTGACACTAGTGCCGTCTGTCAAACGATGACTATGGCGCCCGCGCGCGCCGCTGCGGCCGCTCACCGGTGCCGCGCTGGTCACCGCTTAGTTCGAGGCAGCGGCTTTATCGCTTATGTAAAGACGTTTAAGCAGAAAAAAATAATATGGAAAAAATCACAATCTAACCTATTTTTACTAAAAACTTACGTTTTAAAATCAGTTGTAAGGTGAATTTATGGTATTGCCTCAGCAGCGATGATTCGTTTCATTACTAGATTTTCTTTTCCACTTACATTTTTTTTCTGTCTAAACGTCTTTACCTAAGCAGTAAATCATGTGCCTAAAATTTCTGAGATTGATTTTACAAAACATTTTAGTGTCGCTTGTTTAGAACCCCTTAACTGCTGATGTCCTCCATTGTGAGCACGACGGAGGTATGGCCAATTTGCTGGAACACGGCGTAATTGGGAAGAGCGAGGTGGCGCACTCGTCCGTGCCGCTGTGACGTCACGACGCGGTACGTACCGGTGGTGAGGACGACGGAGGTGTGTGCGATCTCCTGGAACACGGCGTAGTTGGGCAGCAGCGAGGTGGCGCACTCGTCCGTGCCGCTGTGACGTCACGACGCGATACGTACCGGTGGTGAGCACGACAGAGGTGTGTGCGATCTCCTGGAACACGGCGTAGTTGGGCAGCAGCGAGGTGGCGCACTCGTCCGTGCCGCTGTGACGTCACGACGCGATACGTACCGGTGGTGAGCACGACAGAGGTGTGCGCGATCTCCTGGAACACGGCGTAGTTGGGCAGCAGCGAGGTGGCGCACTCGTCCGTGCCGCTGTGACGTCATAGCGCGGTACGTACCGGTGGTAAGGACGACGGAGGTGTGCGCGATCTCCTGGAACACGGCGTAGTTGGGCAGCAGCGAGGTGGCGCACTCGTCCGTGCCGCTGTGACGTCATAGCGCGGTACGTACCGGTGGTGAGGACGACGGAGGTGTGTGCGATCTCCTGGAACACGGCGTAGTTGGGCAGCAGCGAGGTGGCGCACTCGTCCGTGCCGCTGTGACGTCATAGCGCGGTACGTACCGGTGGTGAGGACGACGGAGGTGTGTGCGATCTCCTGGAACACGGCGTAGTTGGGCAGCAGCGAGGTGGCGCACTCGTCCGTGCCGCTGCGGATGTCGGCCTCCTGGCACAGCAGCGCGAAGCACGACATCGCCACCAGCACGGCCTCCGTGTCGATCGACCACAGGCACATAAAAAACACCACCTACCGGCAAAGGATTATTACTTTACACCTAAACTACGTTCAGATGCAATTTAATGTAAACATAACCTCTGTTAAGGCTTAAATTAAACCTTTGCTCATGTTTAAATTAAATTAGATGTGAACCTAAATTTAAACGTAAATGTCATATGATTAAATTCGACCAAATTAATGTGTCATTCGGGTAGCATTATATTCTTTTGTTCTCTTTGTTTACGTTTGTCTTAATAGGCTACTTGACCTTGTTTTTATTTGTATACGCTTCATAATAAGATTGTTCTATTACACAAAAAAAAATTACATCATTTTAAAACCTAAAATCCTACAAAAAATATTTTAAAAATACAATTTTAAAAAACCGTCGAAAACACTATTCGCCATGTTGGTTGATAGATTATCTGTGCTGTGACGTCATAGTTATACTATTTGTAGTCTGTGCTATGGATTTTAACATATGTATTATAATAACTTTAAAAGATGTCATGAACTTTTTTTTTTTTATGAAACTAGGGGGCAAACGAGCAAACGGATCACCTGATGGAAAGCGATTACCGTCGCCCATGGACACAACATCAGAGAAGTTGCAAGTGCGTTGCCGGCCTTTTAGGAGGGAATATAAATTTAGAAAATAGAAAAAATTTAGATAAACACGTTCCGTTTCACTACTACATATGTAATGTATGTGCTTAGTGTGCTTGTGACGTCACAGCCTTGCCGGAAGTTACTTCGAGGAGTTTTCAGCAGTAGAAATTAAAAATCAAAAATACATTTTTTTAATCAACTTTATTTATCAATCTTAAGCTTTTAATTTACGAGATCGCTAGAATACGTTTTCCTAAGCCAAGTACTAACGGAAATACTCCTTCCATGTATGAAATTAAATATAAGTCAAGTAAAAAAATAAACAAAAAAAAAGTCAAGTAGCCTATTGGATTTGAACAGTGATTGACAGTTTTTTTTTTTGAATTGCCTGTACTTTGAACAAACTCAGAACAATGTTTCGTTGGGGGATAAACTCGGAAACGGCTTTATCGATATGAATGAAAGTAAGTAGAAATACCGACTATTACTTAAGACCAAATTGTACATTCGCTCTGGCAAATAAACGATTTATTTATTTATTTATTATTAGACATACGTTTTTTTAACGGACAAAAGGAATTTTGTCCGTTAAAAGTGTATGGTTCCTAATGTATACAGATTTTGTGGTAAATTGTCAGAAAAGTGGGATATCAATTATGTAATAATAACTATCGTACCTCTAGCTTGATATGCGCCTGCTTGCATATCGGTATGTGCGCGCCGACGTTGGCGTACTCCTTCTGTGCGGCGAGGAACTGGTTGCGGCAGGTGAGCACGTCGCGCAGCCAGCGCAGCACCTCGCGGTAGTTCGCCACCTGACGCTGTATCAGTTTCTGGCTGATGTTGTATAGCACCTGCGAACTGATTATTTCTTTATTAGTATTAGGTTTAGAGCGCATATTCGTTCGATAATAAAACTATATATCTTTAGACGTAACGCAGGGGAGTAGCTATCGCTGTATCAGCCGTATCAATTATATGGGACCCCGACAAATTTTTACCCAATACTCGGCCTTAGGGGCCCGTATAAAAAACTATTTTTATACGGGCCCCTAAGGCTCGCTACGCTACTGACTTTATGGATATTTTATAAGCACTTCAAACCAGAATAGACAAACACACATAGTGAGCGATAGGAACAATGACACGCACGTCCGCACGCCCGTTCGCCCTCACGCACGCACGCAGCAATGTACGCAGAAGCGTACGCACTTACATTTACGTATACGCTCTACAAAAAGCGAACGGGAGTAAAGGGTAGATGATTCTCTTGTTTTTTATTTAACTCAATGTTACCTTATATCCCAGAACGTGTTAAGTGGCGCCTCAGGGTTCCACATGTGGACCCTGTCAGGCCGATGTAAGGCCAGCAGCGCCGCCATCGCCTCCTGCGAGATCTCGCCCATGCCGGTGTGGTGGACGAGCGACACGAGCCCGTTGATCAGCTCCGTCGTGGACGACTGGATCTCAATCGCCGAGCGGCCAGGGTTCTGTTCGTTTTTTTTTTTTAAATTTCAATTTCAAGGGAATATAAAAATAATTAGTAATTCAATAATGATGTTTGTTAATTGCCAGTGTTAAAGTATTTAAAATCATAAATATTAATTAATTCGTCTTCAATTATTACAACTGTTAAAATTTCAGATTTATATTTTAGTTCATATTTAGGTTACAGTGTGTCTTTCAGGCAGAAATTTATTTAGAACATTAAATATAAAATTAAAAATATTTAACAAAGTAATAAGCACTGCGCGCTATGAATCCTGTATAAAAGTAAAATAATTTATTTTACGAATTTACTTTTATTTTATCAAAACTCAATAACTATATTTAATACTAGATGTTGCCTGCGACTTCGTGCGCGCAAAAATGAATTTCACAAAAACCATAAATTTTTCCGCGATAAAAAGTAGCCTATGTCCTTGGCCATTGTCTACTCTACATCTGTGCCAAATTTCATCCAGCAATTTCGGAGCCTATTCAATGCAAAGAAACGAACCTTTCCTCTTTATTATATTACAGTATAGAGTATAGATATTGGGTTTACCCCATATTAATACCTACACTCAACATCAGCATGGGGTCGGCGTGTATCAGCTTCACGAGCAGCAGCAACAGGTTGCGATAGGCGGGCTGCTCCTCCGACTTGTTCAGCTTCGACTGCACCTCCTTGGACTTGAGGCTCAACGAGATCATACGCAGTGGCGTGTGCACGATGTACCCCTGTAATGAAATTACAGAGATAAGCAAGTTTTAAAGGACAATGCCAATTTTGTATGAAAGATTGAGCCTTTTCATAATACACGCAGCCAAAAATCAAATTTTGACTTTTGGTTTTCAATTAGTGTAAAGAATCAAACTTGTTAAGAACATTTTGTAAACATTTTGTTTAGGATTAAAAGTCACAAAATATCAGCCTGTGTTATAACACCATTTGATAGTGTTGCTAGAAAGGAACGATTAATGTTGGCCGTTTCAAAACGAAACAACTTCAAAGTCAGACATTGGCCTTTCTTTAATTTATTTTTCATTCTGTGGTTGTTGTTTTGTAAGTAAAGCAATAAAATAAAAAATTGATGATTATAACTATTTTCATTGTTTTATTATCAAGTAACAGACCAAGTCACCCATACAAAATGCCAATAATTTTGAAAAAAATATACAAATAACGAAACATCTCAGAATAATCCGATATTAGTCATATTTTTATTATAAATATTTAGAGTTCAAACGATTTGCCTTCTCCATTTCACGCATTGACTATGTTTTACCAAACAACCTGTATATAAATGTACCCTATATTATTAAACCTAGTTTATAGCCCTAAATATTAAGTATATGTCACCGTAGAATTATAAAAACCGTTAGATTGTAATATATTGTACGCATTATTTTTCGTTATAATTATTATTATGAAAAGGCAAACAAATATAGCGGCGCCGGGCACATACCGTTTAATCAATCGGCATGGTGTAGATTACACTAATATTATAAAGAGGAAAACTTTGTTTGTATGTTTGTTTGTTTGTAATGAATAGGCTCAAAAAGTACTGGACCGATTTCAAAAATTCTTTCACCATTCGAAAGCTGCATTACCCACGAGTAACATAGGCTAAATTTTATTTTGGAAAAAAATAGGATTCCGTAAGATATTTGGGTTTTTCGGACACCAGGTGTAAAAAATCAACCAGAAAAGTTACTTATTTTGCGTACACTGCCTAAACTATGAAAGATAGAACCATAAAATGTTCTAATTAATTGTAGATCTTATAAATATCTACAAAAAAGTCCGCGACACACTATACCTATCTATGTCGAGTGAGGCACAACAACTATTTTTTTATTTACAAATCTTGAATTTTTTTGGACTATATTTAAACGCGTTTATTTTACTCATGCTATTAATCCTTATCAAAGTAAATTATTTCATCACTAAGTACAGTTTATGTAGATAATATTTGGTCTTTGAATGATTAAAATTGGACGTTTGGTTTTGAAGTTATGGCGAAATTAAAATATTACGATTTCTGCTGCGCGGCCCGTTGCGAAGTGGGTGTCACCAAGGCGGGGGTGCGTGTGCGGAGTTTAGATTATTGGGTAATTTTTTTGTTTTGTGTTCGTTGTAACTATGATGGATAGTTACTTGAATACCTATTTATTTAGTGTTTGTTGTATTGTTAGTCCTGAATAGTATAGGTATTTCATACAATAAAAGTATACCCACCTACTTATTTCATTGAGTTTTAGTAGGTACCTATATTAATTTGTTTCTGTTTGTTTTGAACTTTTGACTAAATTTCGCCCGTTTGGTAGAGGTTTAAAGACATTCTGTAGTATTAGTATCAGTATTGTACCCGTGCGAAGCCGGGGCGGGTCGCTAGTATTACAATATAATGAAAAATAATGCGTACAATTGAATGATGAGAGAAATTTGTATTTGACAATCTGTCAGCATATTATAATATCTCTAGTAATATTACAATCTGACGCTTTTTACAATTTTACGGTGACATATATATTAATTATTACTTATTTTTCATTCTAGACAGATCACAGATCTCATTTTTATGGAAGTCACATTTTCTAGAGATAAAATTTAATTCAAGTAGCTTTGGTACCTGCGTGGCCTTGTTCAGTGTGTCCGTAAACATGACTCTCAGCTCCGCGGCCTTAGGGTACAGCAGCTCAATCTGTGGCCACCACGCCAGTCGCGGCTGCTTTATTATCCTGTCGATTAACCGTATACTTTAACACCTTTGTTGTGTATCGAGTAGTATATAAGTTTTTCGATCTTTGAGCAATGTAATTGATATTTGTTTGATAAACATGATATAATATGTATCTGCACACCGACCAGAACTCCTAGTTAGTGGTAGTTATAAATTCGTTCTTTAATTACAATATCTACGGAAGAAATTTCACTCACCTAAGAAGCGCGTGCACAATGATGTAATGGTACGATATGTGCGCGGCGAGGTTCAGGCAGACTTTGAGCGCGTCGTTGGAGTGCGGCATGATACGGAACAGAGACACCAGGCACTCGGTGACCAGCTCCAGCTCCGTGCAGCCCGGCGCCGCGCCGTACCGCGCCCATGGTTTTACGGGGTTGAATAGCAGCAACTGACATAAGGAGAGACAGAGAGAGAGAAAGATAAACTCAGATACTGAGTTACGTACACGCGTACACGCGTACGCTCGCACGCACGCACTTACGTACGCGATCACAAATACACGCGAATCTAGACGCATACACTCATAAAACTCGCTTGTAGAAATTATTCCGTCTTTGAAACCATTAGGAAAATAAACACTATACAAGTGACGCAAATTTTACAAACATAATTTTGCTTAACACTAACCTTGAGATCATTTATTACAGATTTGACTAGCACAAATGTGACATTCCCAGAGTCTGCTATATTGAGGTAAGTCGACGCTTTGCACAGTTTCACACAAGTCACCACTGCCGCCTCTGTCACTTGCTTGGAGTTGTTCTGAGGACCTAAAATTATTACATTTGTTATAGATGTTCAACTAAACATTTTAATATTTAAGACATAAAGCAAAACAAAATAGCTTACTAAGTCCTCTCTTGACAGCATCAATAAACTGTTTCTTCTTAGAATGCCGCGGGCTACATGGGGCGCCACTATCAGCATTGACAATTTCTTCTAAAACTTTCTGTAATAAAAAACACATTATCACAACAACAGCTGTTTGATAACTATTTGGAGGACTCGATTGAAGCTACGTTACCATTAATATGAAAGTAGTTAAAAATTTGTCACTAGGTATAGGTCGCGTCATCTAAAAAGAACGCTGGCGGTCTAGCTGTGCATACGCGATTTATCGGTCTATTTGGTGGTATGAGGTGCGGCGCGGGGCGGGCGAGTGACGTGCCGAATGCTTGCCAGCGCGCTATTGGTTCGTCAGTAGACCTTTGCTTTCCAAGCTGTGTCTACGTTACTTTCGTTCTCAAAATAACATCGCGCACAAAAGTTTCTAATTACAATTATTATTAAAAATTCTTTTTTAAATTTTTTCTTATATTTCTCAATTGTCTGCTTAAGCTGCTTTGTAATGTACCCCATGTGGAGAGCAACTGCCTCCTGACATACAGGCTTCTAGCCTAGTTTTGGAGGCAGGACAAATTTTACCTGTAATCATGCTTTTGTGGACAATACAGATTATTTATTTATTTAATAATAATTAATATACAAAGCCGCGAGCGAAATACTAGTCCAAAAATATAACAATAGGCCTAGTACTTTCGTGCGCGAGTGTACCCATGCGTAGACATACCCCCTCCACTTTCTTCCAGCGTTCTTTTTACATGACGCGACCTATACTCGCCGTGAAATAAGTTAACTTCAATTTGTATGGCATCGAATTAGTTACCATTGTTTGCCACTAGGGGCTTTGTTTTGATGCCATACAAATTGTAGTTTCACAAATTGTTAACTAAGAAGTCAACAATTTGTGAAACTACAATTTGTAAACAGCGAATAGTGACAAAATCTCACACTTAGGAGTTAGGACACTAATAGTTTTTGTTAAACCACTTTTTAACCGACTTCCAAAAAAAGGAGGCGGTTATACGTTCGGCTGTACATATGTTTTTTTTTTTGTATGTTCGCGGATAACTCCGCCGTCTGTTGGCCGATTTTCAAATCATCATCACCACCACTATCACAGCATACATCATCATATTATGATGATAAATAAGGTAGGTACTTCTCATAGTATTTTACACTAACACGGAGATCTTTGAACATTACTCTGCCTATTTGCAAAATTCTTTTGTTGTTGTAAAGGGTTTAATTCGAAATTGGTCCTTTAGTCACTAAAGTGAAAACGTGATGATGCGATCCATGAGGAATCGAGGGAACTCCTCGAAATTTATATCGACACATATAGTGATTTTGACTTTTACTGAAGTAACACAAGCATACTACCAAAGAATAAGACGTTGTACCAAGGTATACCCTGAATCCAAAAGCACTGAACAGAACTCCTCAGTCTTTAAAGATATGCGTTAGGAAATTTCGGAATTGCTTACAGAACTGCAAGCATATACCACTTTGTAACTTATACTAATCATCATCATCATCATCTTAATAACAATACCTAATGGAAGCTTGGCGCGTATTCAGTTATACATTCGATCGTTTATTTTAGACGTTTTTAAGACGTATTAACTTAACAAGATATAATTATCACTAAAAAGGGTGAAATTATTATTTTTAAACAAAAAATTAAACCGACTTCCAAAGTAAAAATACACAAAAAAGTATGAAATAAAACTTATTTTATAAATAATTCCCCTTTTAAATTTGTCTATTTCTCTACTTAATCTTCTTAATATTGAAGTCGGTACCAGCAAATATGAACGTAAGTTCTATAAAAAACTGTAAGATATCGTTTGGGCTGGTAGCGACTTCAAAAATTAAGAAGATTAAGTAGAGAAATAGACAAATTTAAAAGGGGAATTATATATAAAATAAGTTTTATTTCATACTTTTTTGTGTATTTTTACTTTGGAAGTCGGTTTAATTTTTTGTTTAAAAATAATCGTGGAAGCGCTTCAGAGCAATTTAATAAGTAGGTTGGATTTTTTTTAACACTTACAGGGTTCAGTATTAGCAGCATGATCTGCAGCGGCCACATGGCGACGCGCGACTTCTTGTTGTCGGCGAAGCTGTCGTGCAGCATGTCGAACAGCGTGTCGCAGCACTTGCTCAGCTCCTCGTTAGGCCGGCACTGCACTTCCGCGAACTCCTGAAATATACAGTTTTATATAAAGGTGCTCCGCTCGTATTGAGCTAAGCATGCTAAGCAAATATCATGATGTTATATAGCCTAAAGCCTTGCTCGATAAATGGACTATACAACACAAAAAGATTTGTTCAATTCAAACCAGTAGTTCCTGAGATTATCGCCTTCAAACAAACAAACTCTTCAGCTTTATAATATTAGTATAGATTTATACCAAAACGTCAAACGGGACGGCAAACGGAGCGGAAATAGTACTAATATAACGTCACAGCACAGAAATCTATCAACCAACATGGCCAATAGTGTTTTCGTCGATTTTAAAAAAAGGTATTTTCAAAATATTTTTTGTATATTATACACATATTTAATACACATCCATGACCCAGGAACACGGAAAACTTTTTGTTCCCTGGCGGGATTCGAACCCGCGACCTCCGGCTAAAGCGCTACTGCGCTCACCACTCAGCCACGGAGGTCGTCATTACATTTTTTCCGCTTACATTGAAAACGCTGGCAACCCTACGAGATAGATCAAAATAACGTACTACAGTTTTGTTCATCTCAAAAAAGCCTACAAAAAAGTCCACGATGGCATATCTATCTCTTAGGGATAACCCACAATAACCATTTTTTAATCCTTTACTTTGATTTAAATTTAATAGCTTATTGACGAAGCTATTTTAAGCAATACAGCATTAATCCTTATCTAATTTAGCACCTTAAATACATTGTGCATTTAATATAGATCAATATGTCCCTTTACAGCATGTAATTTAAATGAATATTTTAGAAGATATTACAGATTTAAAATGCAGAGACATAGTGTTGTGGCGTAGCGCGGGCGCTCGCATTTCTACATCGCGCTATCGAAAACGCGGGACGTTTTAAGTATATGAATGCTCACGAATATTTTGTGCAGCAGTAATTAAGATTTTTCTATGGAGGTAGTTGATTAGTATTGTTGAAATTGCAAATAACATTTTAATGGTTTTCATGGTCGATTAGACTTTATTTACGTATCTTAAATTTCCCGCCATATTACGTGGTACTATTATGTATTCTGTGGCTATATTCGATATTCTTCTTTCGATGTTTCCCACCGCTTCGTGAGTGCTAAAGAAAAGCGAAAAAATGTACGGTTCCCGTAACGACCTACAAAAAGTAGCCTAATATGTCCATCCTCGTGGTCCAATCTATATCATCAAAATCGGTCCAGTAGTTTCGGAGCCTATTCAATGCAAACAGACAGACCTTTCCTCTTTATAATATTAGTATAGATCATAATATACTCATCCTTTTAATATAATAATATATCAAGCGGTCTCGCACGTCGCGTGACGCGTCTTTATGATAGGGACCTGTTTTTACCAATTTGGTACGAAACCCTAAAAACATTTTCAATATTGTATACAGAAGTACCTATACACTAGTGAGTAAAGTTATTTGCTGAAGAAGTTTTTTCTCCAAGAACCCTATTCCACGCCGGCGAAGCCGCGGGCAAAAGCTAGTTATGTATAAAAATTAAATTCAAACATACCTGAGGATAAGTATCCATCCAATTCCAAACTGCTTTTTCCAGGGACATTACTAGCACAATGTGTGAAGTTTTTCTTAACAATCTAAATTTCTGCAGGGATTCTTGATAAGCAAAAAATAATAGGTAGTTAGTATACAAAATAGAGAAATTAAAATTATTATAAGTACATACTACATGTAAGCAGGGCCTCTAGTCAAGATGCATTCAATAATTACAACAGCGAACTTTGAAATCAAATATATGGGATTTGACATAAGTCATCGGTAAGTAACATGCCGCTTGCGATGGGTTATGTCAAATCCCATACATTTTGTTTTCAAACTTCGCCGTCGTAATTATCGAATGCATCTTGACTAGAGGCCCTGTAATTATTGAATGTACCTGTAAAAAGCCGTATAAGCCTGACAATATCCACATTTATATGTTGTATTAACTCTATGTCTGTATAATCGGGGTTTTCTTCGTTACAGGAGGCTAGTTCCTGAAATAAATAAAAAAAACAATTGAAATAAAAAAATTGACGACATGTGTAGCTAAGTGATTAAACACGTCAGTGATTAAGCTGGTTCGAATTCGAGTTCGTAACAATAAAGTTTTCCTATGTTCCTGGGTCATGGATGTATATTAAATAATATGTATATACAATATAATAAAAAATCTTTAATATAGGTTATAGCATAAAAGTATTAAATTTGCTTCCTACAGGGCCAGACTGATGTGGTGTGAAGTGTCCGTAAATATTACTATATTATTTGTTGAACACTAATGATAATTATATCTTAATATAGTGGAAAAAGTGCACGAAAAATTGTGTTTTATTAGTGTTCAACATGAATTTCCACCAAGAACCGACAGTACAATCAATTACACATATATTATTTGTAACAGGGGCCATAAAATACCACATAAATAATGACTATATATATACCTGCAATCTTGCACTTATCCTATTGAATACTGCATTAAAAAAATTTAAACTAAGAGCAAAAAGTACTTTGCTGGCCAGCTGACGTAGTTCTGTATTGTTAATATTGCTTTCGTTACGCAAATCTGAAATTAAAAAAAAATATCAGGCAAAAAAAATCTGAATTATAGATTTTTGACATGATAATGTCTGTTAAATCGATAAACCGCCCGCTGCACCCACGAAAAATTATCATATTACGCCTGATCTTCAGATTCTGAGCCTGAGGCGATAGAGAGGAACAATCGGCGTAAGCGTTCAGCTTGCGATGAATGACATTATCACGTAAAATTAACATCCATAAACTGACTTAACAGGCAACCATTTTTTTAAATGAATATCAAATATAATTATTCTACTTTTATATTAAGATATCAGTGTCTTACCTATAAACTGACAAACTTCTCTCAACAATATTTTTACGTTCATAGCCTCCTCATGTTTAGCCGTATCCTTTGGTTGGGAGTTGAGGCATATTTCTAGAGTATCAAGAACTATCACTAGACTATCATGGTAGCCCTTTTCTTGCTCAGTCTGGGGTCGATTGACACAAGCCGTTAATGTTGGTTGATACTAAAATATAAGTATTATTACTGAACAAATATTCCTAATAAATTGTAAAAAGCTTTTTTGGGCTAGTTTTGTTACTACTCTAGATTTAGTATCTATTCAACATAGTATATATCTGAAATGTAATAAATAGAATACTTAATACTCACTAATTCGTTGACTCTTTGGAGAATTTTTGTTAAGCCCGAAATAACAAGAGAAAACCGATGGCGACTAATTTGTACAAGGCAGCCTTTGAACTGCTCATCATTTATTCGAGAATGCAAGTTCTGTGTCCCAGTTTTGTAAGGAAGCTGCAACATTTTACAGTGACTCTTATATTTATTAAACAAGTTTATGACTTTTTCTATAAATTCTGTTAGCTCTTCACGTTGGCTAACATAATGGCCATAACCATTAGCCAATACCTATGGCCATCTTGTAGATTGGGGATTTGTGCATATCTTGGTAGGTATTGGAATAATGGCCACAGGCCACAACTTGTCCCAATCATAGATCAAGGGTTGTGGCCAGAATTATGGTTGCAGAGTCCTCACATTGGCCGGATGCTCAGTTTGTCATGAGTTTCAACAGCGACAAAACAAGAAGGTTGAGTGGAGAAGTACTTAATTAAATTTTAACATAAATTGTACAGGACACTTTTTATGGTAAGAATAAATTTTAATTTTAAAGGGTTATTTTTAGAATATTTTTGTTTGCTCAGCTGCTTTATTGATTTGTAAAAACTTTTGTTATCCACATTCACATAGTTCACATAGTTGCGGTATGATGTGATTAAATACACAGCCGCTGTTAGTGTCTCAATATTCACCTTGGCCCAAACTGAAGCAAACTGAACGACCATCCAAAGTGTGTATGCCATCACAAACTCTTGGCCAATACCTTGGCCACAATATCTGCGATAATTACGGCCAATGTAAAGAGCAGCCATAAAAACAAGTGAGTTTTCCTCCCTCTGTTATTATTTTGCGTTTTCAAGCAAGAGCCTAGCAAAGTTTTATCAAAATCAGCAGATTGTTTATCAAGTAGTAGGTTTTTAAATAAAAAATTAAATTTTGACTTATAAAAAGTTTCTGTAATCTCTAGAATAAAAGCCTGAATAGAATAAATGTCTCGGTTAATAAAAAATACCGGCATTTGTGAAAGAAAATAATATTTTACGCAGGTGTACGCCGTACGGTCGATACCGTTACACTACAAGGCATTTAGGACTCGATTATATTAGAAAAGTTTTGTAAAATACATTTAATTTTCTTTTTAAAGGCCAAAACTTTTAGAATTGCTATATTTTTATTTTTATTGTATTAATTCTGGTCCAATTTAATTTTTAATAAAATACTTACTTGCTCTTCGAATCGTGCAATTAGGGAGTTGGCCCATTCTCCAGGTTTTTGTGTACCCATAGCGAATAAAATACATAAAAGTTTTTTCAATTCTTACTAACTAAATAAATTTAAAAATTGCTAAAAATTAAAAACAACTCCGTACATATTTGTAGAGTTTCGATTTTTGTTGTTTTTTTTTTAATATTTTCTTCTTTTTCCACCTTTTCATTCATAGAGTATTTGGATACAAGGTTTCTACATCAATAAAAATGTATGATTTAGATTTTAGAGACACCTTACAATCTTTTTAAACACCTTACTTTTAAGCTGCGCGTCCACTGCATCGGAATCGGAGCGGATGGAGCGGACGGATTTGTTGCTTTGTATGGATTTCTATGGTACTGCGTCCACTGGATCGGCATTTCTGCGCCCGCGACCGGTATTTTTGCCGATGACGTCATCGGCAGTGAACCCGTCATTCGGATTCCGAACGTTTCAAGTTCTGACGTGTTTGCGACGACGCGACGGCTATACATAAATACTTATTCACGACGAATGACGATATTTTAATTACTTTAGTGGAAAAATATGATGAACTTTACAATCTAAAACATCAACATTATCTTAACCAACTGAGGAGAGACGATATTATATGGGATGAAATTGGGCAAATAATAAATAAAAATTGTAGAATATAGTGAAGTTCAAAAAACTTTTTTCGAGTCATATGAATGTACCCAAAAAATCTATTTTCATCTTCTGATAAATCAGAATATAATGTATGAAATTCTCCAAAAATTATTCTTTTTGAATTTATATTATGATTTATGAACCCATATCTTTCGTTTCCTCTTGTTTCTCTTTTCCTCTTCTGATAAAATAAGCTAATTACAACGTATTCGGTCTGAGATTACAACAATATATCTCGTCACTATCCTCCATAATGCAAGTGCACGTTCAGGCTGACGGATTAAAAATAACTAAATTGCCGATGCTGAATCCGGATGCAGTGGACGCACCCCATCGGCATTTTGTAAATGCCGACGCTCCGTCCGCTCCGATTCCGATGCAGTGGACGCGCAGCTTTAGAGACACCTTACTTTTTAGAGACATCTTAACAAGGAATTTGTAAGTATTATATACAACACTTACAAATTCCTTGCATTTTATAGAATAGCTATCTCATTCAAAAGTATTGGCATTTGGCGGTGAACAGATTCCCTAGCGGAAAGACGCAGAACTAACGTATGACTGATAAAAGTACGGTTAGAAGTACGATTTTAAATGAATTTTGAAAATTATCGTATTTTTATCTGTCATACAATAGTTCTGTGACTTTCCGCTAAGGAATCTGCTCAACGCTCATACATAAGGGGCCCCATACATGATCCGGTCTGCCTTTAGTTCGGCCTGAACGGATGCAAAATCGTATCGTCTGTGTGCAATTTCGAGATCGCATCAGTCGGCCGCGGCCGACGTACGGACTGAAGCGATTCGTTCCAGTGTTGCCAGCTCTGTTTTTGTGAAACTACTAAACCCGTATTGAATTCTACTAAAAAGTACTAAAAAAGTACTAAAGAAGCTACTTAGGAATTCCTGAAGCCCCCCAAAAACCACTGCATTGTAGGTTTTGTTATAATTTTTTTTTCATTCATTGAATTTTACTATAAATTTTACCATTAAATTAAAATATACTAGGAAATATTACGTATAATATAGTAATTAAACGGGTACTTAGTTTTAAGAAAATTACGGACGAATGTATTATTATGATAAGATGTTTTTTTTTTTGTGCTTAACCTAGGCCATTTTTCATATGATTACTGTCTGGCTCTTTCCTATTAAAACATAACAAAATACTCAATTTTGTAAAATTTTGTAAAATAACTAAGTTGGCAACATTAATTCTGGCCTGAACGCGCGGCCTGTCCGGACCGTGTGTGGACAAATCACTTCAGTTCTTGCCCGAGCCGCGGCCATGCGGGCGTGTATCGTGTACAAGCGTTGTATGAGTTTTAGCGGTGTAAAAATGTGTTACTTATTAACTGACCTAACTGAAACGATCGGCCTCTCGTCTGTGGGAGCCTTAAGGGGACCCATACACGGTCCGCCTTCAGTTCGGCCTGAACGGATGCAAAATCCTATAATGTGTGGGCTCGAATCCGTTCAGGCCGAACTGACGTCAGTTGGGTCTAGGGCTGCCACCTCTTTTTTTTGCAGATAGAGTCTGGCTACTGAAACTGGAAAAAGGCGGCAAATTCAAAAAATCGACGTTGGCAATCTTGTCTATAGTCGGAATTATAGTTTTGATACTTGATTATATTTATGACAATAATATTATATTTTACTATCGTAAATAATCAAGTATCAAAACTATAATTCCGACTATAGACAAGGTTGCCATACGTCGATTTTTTGATTTTGCCGCCTTTTCCAGTCTCATCTTTCAGTAGCCAGACTGTAAAGTACAATGATTATTATGGGTAGAAAAAGTACATTGTATTTAAAATAAAGTACAATTTATTTATTATCATTATTATGTTTAAATACATACGTAATTTTATTGTTTTTTGCACTTTGTATCAAATTAGTATATCTATCTTTACAGTCTATATTTAAATTAAATTTAATAAGTAACACATTTTTTATCAAATTCAGAGACACTTTGTTTCTTTCGTCTCTCCATTTGCTATAGGTCACAGAACATTTTCGGAATATATAATAAAAATGAAATGACTTTATACAAGTTTAAAAAAATTATCATTTCTCTTATTAAACACTTGCTGTCTTTATTGTGCAGTTGATAGTTCTAAAGTATATTGTAATAAAGTTAGCGAGTTACTATTAGTAAATAAATTTTTCCATATAGATCATCCATATTATCTACATTAAGTTTTTGCAGATTTATATTTTCAATAACCATAACATGCAATCGACATCGATTGAGCAATCGATGTATTTCGCTATATGTACGAATAAAATCATAATATTATTATGACTAAAGTTTTCGAAATCCTAAAAAAAACAAATCGTGAAAATAAAGTATTTTCGTGCACTTTATTATTCTCATAAACTATAGAGTACAATTACCTGAAATAACGTACAATACTTTATTATAAAGTACGGGTGGCAACCCTAGTTTGGTCGGATGCGATTTCTTCCGTGTGTGTGTGCTCGAATCCGTTCAGGCCGAACTGACGTCAGTTCTAACTGAAACGATCGGCCTCTCGTCTGTGGGAGCCTTATGAGTGCATAAGGACATAAAAAGTGCTTTTTAGGAAAGAAGTCCCGCGGAAATTAGTGGAACTAAATTTGTTAAATTGTTATGGCAATGCCTGAGGTTGCAAAAAGTGCTGCCCGAGAAAATATGATACTCAAGGTAAAGAAGTTTTGTGAAGCAGAACAGTAGAATCAAGGTAACAGCAAATACCTATAAATAATGCTGATAACATCTCGGGCGATCACAGTGCCCCGCGAAGTAGACACGGGCGCAAGGGCGGATCCAGGGGGGGGGTCATGGGGGTCATGACCCCCCCCTGAGCTGGTTCCAGGACTTAGATGGATCACTAATTTAATTGAACATAATGATTTTATTTATATATTTTGTCACCATACAGATTTTATGTAACTAACTACCTTCAATATTTAATTAATTTAATATAATAACTTTGTATGATGGCAAACGTTTGGGAACGAACGCATCGAAAATTTAAAATTTAAATCGTGGAAGTAAGATCTTCAATGGTTGAAGATCGCCTAACCGGACTGGCATTTCTCCACGTAAAGGTCCGGACGCACTAGGCGGACCTTTATTAAAAACGTACCCATTGACTTTTGCGGAGTTTTGCGTCATATAGTGCGATTCAAATGAGAATAGGATCGAGTCGGCGCCATATTGTTTCGAATTTAGACTGTTATGATAGTTAAATTTATGTTTAGATAGATTTTGATTTTTCTGAAAATCACACTTATGACAGAAAAATGTAATTGGCGTTCCTATTCTCATTTGAAATGCGTTATATCCCTCGATATACCTCTAGCTGTTATGACAAATCATTCACCACGGTTATGGAATATAAATAGGCTGCCTCATTCCGTGCGTGATAGTGCTTCTCTGGATGTCTTCAAGATAAGATGGCAATAAGTACGTGTATGTACAAGTTATTAAGTTGTTTTTCAAGTGTACAATAAATAATAAATATTTTTAAGTACAGTACTTACACGTACATCCATAAAATACCTACATTTTACTTGTACCTATTGTTATCAAAATTAAATTATAAGTTCTTGACTTGACCACGCCTATGTGACCCATGAGCGTAGCTATATGTAGGTATTTGTGTTAAATGCGTTCAAACTGAGAAAGCGAGCGAATGTTTTTACGCTTTAACCTGTTAAAATCTTAGCCCTGAAATAATATTGTACTTTAGAAAAAAACAATAAAATCACTAGCTTAAAACGGGGATCGCGACCCTATAGCACGCGTGCCATCGAATCCTCGAACGTATAGCATGCTACACAATATTTTGGGCACGTCAATTATCTTAAAATTTTGTAATAATATACTCCGAAAAAAGTGTAAATTGGTAATATATGACAAACCTAACATAATAAGTTATTTGTCATATAATTTACAACATCAGAAATAACACTAATTTTACTCTAATTTAAATTACAAAATGATACTATTTTCAGTCTTTTAGGGTGTAAAATTTGAGCAAATTTATCCTATTAAATAAGAAAAAAAATTTGCTTGCTCACTTTGCTCGCTCGCGTTTAACATAAAGAACATATTATATTACTAGCTTTTGCCCGCGGCTCCGCCCGCGTAAATATATTATTCCGCGGGAACACTACTTTTTCGGGGTAAAAAAAATCCTATGTTCTTTCCCGGGAACCAAAGTATGTCTATACCAAATTTCATAAAAATCGGTTCAGCGGTTAAAGCGTGAAGAGGTAACAGACAGACAGACACACTTTCGCATTTATAATATTGGTATAGGTATTGTAAAAACTTTTGCGGTTTGCTGCAGAGTAGGCATCTACAGACACACGAATTTGGTACGGAGCGTACAGCGGACCATATCCGCAAACCGAATCCGGTGTCGCTACACACGCACGGATTTGGTACGATGCAGTAGACCGAAAAGCTCGACACTCGTGTGTTCGATTTTCAGTTCTATTGCATTAGCACAGAGTTCTATTTACAGTGCTGTTTTTCGACGACGCGATGATTACCGAAATTCATTGATAACAGGCAGTGATATCAACTCTCAAAAATATTTCTCCCCAAACTTTACCCCTGATAATTATACCATTGACAGGGCTAAGAGATAATAAGCTAGAAAGAAAGGTTATGTGTTTAACATAAAGACTTACGCGTGAATAACATAAAACTAACTTGTCTTAATCTGATTTCACTCCCAATATTATATTTTCATATCCCTGACTCACACACTGAATTACACACATTTAAATAATTTTTATTATTACATACAAATTGATTCATAAGGAGTAAACTCTAAACATCCTGGCCCCTAGTAAACCCCCGTAGATATTTTCCCTAATTTTGGGTGGTAAATCCCTAAGTTGGCAACACTGACACCGTTGTACGGCTTAACCGCCGGACTGCTCTACACACGCACGGATTTGGTACGGAGCGGACCAAATCCGATGCGGATAGCTGCGAACTCTTCACCTTCTTCTTATGTTCGCCGGACACACGCTCGGATTTGGTACGGAGTGTACCAGATCCGCTGTACGCTCCGTACCAAATTCGTGTGTCTGTAGACACCATTATTCGTAATAAGATACCTACCAAGCTTCAAGTTCAACCTAATATACAATTACTTAGTACCTATAATATGGTAGGATACTCAAAGATATAACATCAATTTAAAGTTTATTTTACTAAAATTAAAGAAGACGAATGTTATAAAAGTTGAAAATATTTTTTCACAGAATATAATAATTAGTATTTGAAATTATTAAACAGTTATGCTTCTATTCTGCTCAGTCAATATCAATACGGTAAAAAGACTATGGCTGTGTTCCGACGAAAATAGAGCTTGTTAGCGCTTGCTAGCGCTAAAAAAAACAGATTATCCGCCAGGGCACATATTTTGCTAACTTCAATAATGTTAACATAATCCGCCATTTTGCTTATTTTATACCAGCGGTTTTCATTTTGCCTACGTTTTATTTTCCGCGGAACACAGCCTATGTATGCGGTTTAATTTTGAATTTCGAACGCAAATATTTCAAGAGGCTGAACGAAATAATATCAAAGTACATTTTTACCGGCTAAAAAAATAGTAGGTAACTTATTAAAGACCACCAAATAGGTTGACCTCTCGCTCAAAGCAAATTCTTAGTTTATGTAGATCTTGTACTATTGGTTTACTCCTTCGCTATTTATTATTTGTGTTGAGTAGGATAAAAAATAGATTTATTTTTATAATTTTAATTTAATAGTTTTATTTCAAGAGAAAACATGCGAAAAATGATGATTTATTTCGGTTTGTGAAGCAAGTTCAAAAATACAGTTTTTTCATGATCCCGTGGGAACCGTTTTGGTTTCCAAGAAAAAAAAAATACTGTTAGTTATTTCATGTTCTAATCTACCTTTGTGCCAAGTTTTATTATATAAATACGTCGAGTAGATTGCCTGAAATAACGTCAAACAGGTAGGTACAGTTTTTTGAAGATCCCATGGGAACCCTTTAATTTTGCGGGATAAAGAGTATCCTATTTTACCCTTCAGGCCCTAAGCTACCTACCTGCCAAATTTCATTTTATTCCATCCAGTGGTTTCGGCGTGATGTGATAACAAACACACAGACAGACAGACAGACAGACAGACAGACATTTTTTTCAAAAACGTTATTTTTAGGTTCTGTGGCCTTTATAGACCCCCCATTTTGATTTTCACTTAGATAACTTTAATGTACAGACATGACCCCTCTACAGATTTATTATATGTATAGATTAAGTAGCGATGTTCTGTTTTAGCCGGTTGATTTTATGATATTTTTCCGAAGTTCGCCGTTTTCCAGTGTTTAAGTCTAACGATTGAATAGATTTTAACCTATAGAATGGGAAAAAAAAATTATGCTCGCTCGCTTCGCTCACTCGTGTTTAGCTTATATAGACATATTACTATATTACCATAAAATTTAGTACCGACGTTCAGTTTTAGGCTTTTGATATTTGTTTTTTTTAAATTACAGAGTTTTTCAGGGTAACAGTCTTTGAGGGTTTAAAATTTGAACAAATTTAACCTATTAAATAGGAAAAAAATTTTGCTCGCTCGCTTCGCTCGCTCGCGTTTAACATAAAGAACATATTATATTAGTAAGTAGCGATGTTCCGTTTTAGCCGGTTCATTTTATGATATTTTCCGAAGTTCACCGTTATTCAGTGTTTAAGGGGAAACCCTGAAATACTGTGTTTTAAAGCATAAACAGGTAAAAACGAAAAAAATGGGCGCCCATTATTCTAATGTATGATCCTATTTCCACAGTATTTTAGGGGTTAAAGTTTGAACAGATTTAACCTATTAAATAGGAAAAAAATTTGCTCGCTCGCTTCGCTCGCTCGCGGTTAACATAAAGGCCATTACATTATTTATTACTGATGTTCTGTTTAAGCCGGTTGATTTTATGGTATTTTTCCGATGTTTATATTTTAGTTTAACGTTTGAACAGAGTTGAACGTTTGAACCTGTAAAAATAGGAAAATTTGCTCGCTCGCTTCGCTCGCTCGTTTTTGGTTTAAAGAACGTATTATAAAATTTTGTACTGACGTTTAGTTTTCCGAAATACACAGTCTTTCAGGGTTTAAATTTAAACAGGTAACGAAAAAAAAAATTCTAATGTGCCCAGGGCCTCTAATAGGTTAAAGACGGTCCTGATTATTTAATGTACTTGTAGTCGTTTTATTTTCATGACCCCCCCCCCCCCCCCCCGAAACTAAAACCTGGCTACGCCCATGATGTGACCCCCTCCTGGCGCCAAAGCTGGATCCGCCCTTGCACGGGCGGCGCGCCGCGCGGAACTAAAGTTAAATTGTTATGGCAATGCCTGAGGTTGCAAAAAGTGCTGCCCGAGAAAATATGATACTCAAGGTAAAGGAGTTTTGTGAAGTAGAAGAGTAGAATAAAGATAACAGCAAATACCTATAAATAATGCTGATAACATCTCGGGCGATCACAGCGCCCCGCGAAGTAGATATGAGCGCCGATGGGCGGCGGCGCGCCGACTATTTAGGGTCGGCGGCAGCGGCGTCGGCGGCGTGACCTTGAAAGGGCTGAAGTTTGTACTTGGTAGTGAAAAAAAGTGTTGTTAATGCATAGCTTTAAAAATACTTTTATTTATTGGGTTACATACAATTACAATGCAATACAATTTATGACACTTTTTGTAGTGATGAAAAAGACAACGTAATAACAAAATTTCAAAGTAGGACTACTTTGGAAATAGCAGTTAACTATGCTTTGATTCCAAAGAGCGTAATCACTGTAATCTTTTTCTATTTACGTTTTATAAACGCCCACATTTTCAAGAACTGACGTCGAAGCCATTTATATAACTAACTGCATAGACTCTCTAGTAAACAACCAATAATAGCGGATATTTCAGCCTAAAACACGGTGCAAAATCTCCCAAACAAGCATATCTGCCTGTAGGTGGCACGCCCCCGTAGTCCAGCGCCATCCCGGTTGTTCTTCCTAGATCTGTCCGTGAACCAAATTATGTTCTTAAGGTGAACATTAATTGGAGGACCCAGTCCTCCCTAGAAGTTATGAAAACTGGGTATTGCTCTTAAAAGCTATACACCTTGATCATGGCGTCAGATGGCATGGCCATGACATATCTCTCAAGAAGACTGTTGCAGTTGTCCAAGTAGGGTGAGGCCCGTTTCATCCTACCTGCCGTCATGACCCTGAGAACAACCTTCTTAGCCTCCATAATATGAACAGACAGAGGAAGTGGAGTCAGGTGAATCAGGGCTTCAATTGAGTGGTGGATTCCGAAGAGATTGCACCAATGATTATCAGACCGGCCAGCCTCTGTACACTTTTTCATGTTTTGATGCAGCCGACCTGTACAGCTTTATTTTCTGTGACAATCGCCTCACTATAGCTGTGTATAACTAAGCATAGCATTGCCTTCAACCGAAGGCCTCATTAAAAGCTCTAACAAGTCTTGGGCAGGACCACAGAGCACATCTAGCCTTTTTCATAATGTCCTCGATGCGCTTATTCCAAGTATGTCCCATAAACATAATATCTAGGATCACTCCAAGATATTTGACCTCGCTTGCAAACGTGGTGCTCGTAGTGTTGGGGGCTTTAGTCCCTTCAACTTTCTCTTAATACTAACTCCCCACACCGATATCGGTTACGGTGGCCCGTTTCATTTAAACCAAGCCAGTTACGCAGGAGTAATTTTATAGTGCCCATGTGTGTGCACAGTACACAAGAGCACTACCTCTTCCTTTACTCTCATAATCCAGTGGGGCGAATAACCGACACGACTGTGGAGAGATCAGGCGCAGGTCCGACTTTTTACATGCCCATCCAACGCATGGATCATCTTTCTTGTCAGAAAATCAGGTGATCAGCCTGTATTGTCCTAACCAAACTTGGAACCAAAATTTTTTGTTGTTCCAATCGGGGAATCGAACACACGACCTCCAAGTCGAGAGCCAATGCTCTAACCACTAGACCACAGAGGCACTTCCTCTTATTGGTGTTAGGTATCAAGACTGTCTTATTAGCATTGACTGTTAGTTTAACCCTTTTGCACCAATTTTGCACCTGATTGCATTAGCTCAGCGACTACCGATGCGCATTTGCCCACCACTAGGAAGAAACTTCTTATCCTCAATGGCTTCATCAATACGATCTACTAGTTCCATCAATTCAGTAGATCTGCCTTTCTAGTAAGCATGGTGTCTTTTATGCAGAACTCTTTTGATGATATATGTGTCACGCTTTAAAAGGGGAGAATATCCACCTAGGATGTTCTCCTCGTTTAAAGCATGAAAGAAGTAAGGCTTATGTGCTCATAGTCACTGACTGAAATTACACATTATGACTATCCCTCTCACTCACTCGGCGCGCCGGTGTATTTTCGCGGCGGCGGCGGCGCGACAAAATCAACGGCGGCGGCGGCGGCGCGCCGGCGCGGCGCTCATATCTACCGCGAAGTAGACACGGGCGGTGCGCCGCGCGCCGCCCGCGTCTTCTTTTTCATGAAAAGGACTCTAATTCGAAATCTTTGCCCCAAAAGTCCAAGCTTGGTACAAGGAGGAAGCAATGAAGTGTAGAATATGTATAGATACAAGAAGTCCGAACGTAATGTTAAAAGAATGGTCTCAATTTAGGGGACAGAATTTTTGCCGATAGAGCGCGCCATTTTTCAAGACTTTCCGCATAATTTTAAACGAGTACTTAGTTTAAAATTATGCGGAAAGTTTTGTTTCTATTGACAGCTGCTCTGGAAAAAAATATTCTGAGAAACGTAGAATTAAAATATAAAAGTTTTAGGAAACTCTTAGAAACTTAATATTTTATACTTAAATTAATTAAATTCAACATTCGCGAGATTTGGTATAACTTTCTTAGCATAATTTTCTTTTCGATTAATTACTAAAAGCATAATAATTGTTAGGCATACTTATTGTAAGGCATAATTTTTTTTACACATAATATTAATTCAGAATAATATTTTTATGCATAATATATAAATGCATATTAAATCAAAAGCATAAATATATTTACGCATAATGATATGATATTTAAGCATACTATTAAATTTTCGCATACTTCTCTGTAGCTTTTTTTCACATGCTAATTAATGATAAATTCTACTGGGTGTGCGAGTTAAGACGAAATAATAATTATAATTGTAATTTTCGACTGATTTCGAAATTAAACTCGGACAAACAACACGAACTGCTATCTAAGAATATGCCGAGCCATAACCACGAGCCCAATGCACTTAAGGATAAAGTAAGTTTTGTTTTTGCATTAAATAACCTTTCGTATTAATTATTTTAAACATGTTAGCGGCTTACGGGTGGCCCAAGGGGCAAGGGCCACCCTGCCACAACTTAACCTACTGTTACACCTGTTACACTAGGTATAATGAGTGTAATCCCTCATTAATGTTTCATAAATATGCGTTTAATTACCTTAACCGTGTTTTCATTATGTCCTTCCAGTTTATGCATATTTGTGCCTTGTGACAGAATGCCTTGAATTTATATTTATTATGACAAGATAATATGCCTAACGAGTTTATGCCAAAGTATTATTATGACAAGAAAAATTATGCCTTAAGCCGCGTCTACTTCATCGAAACATTACACAAAACATCGAAACATTGGGGCGTGGGCCGCGTGGCTATACACATTTGACTAGGAATAGACAATGTTTTTGTTTTCGGAGACGGACGGAAAACATTCCCGCGCGGGTAGAGAGGGAAAGAAATGTTTCATTTCATAACAAGTGTTCACATCATTCACATGATACCTAGGTACAGGTTTTTTAGGGTTGTAGTTTTGCTTGTTGTAATTTTTGTGTTTGTTTTTGTGATCGCTCATAAATCATAATATATGGCCTGACTTAATTAAAATACGTCAATTTTGTCAGTTTTCAATAGAAATGCGTAAAATGGCGCACATATTTATGAGTTGAAAAAATACTTTTATGAAACACTTAAAGTGGCCTTTTCAGAACCCATGTTTTCTCCTAGATTCTACACCTGCAATCACTAAAACTGCAAGCGCTAATACGTCTTCCTCATTATAGCTTACATTTTGTCAGCACAAAATGTTTTGTTTCCACCAAAAACATTTTCTGTAGCTGGAGACAGCTTGTGTATGAAAACAAATGTTTTTGTTTTATGTTTTCTGTGTAATGTTTTTAGCAGGAGTCACGCCTTTACGAGTTATGCATCATTAAATTAGGAGAAAAAATATTAGTCTAAATTATATTTATGCCTAATGATGTAGTATGCCAAGAAACTAGAATAGTACCAAAGTAATATTATGCGTAATAAAATTATGCCAAGTGAGGTATGCCAAATAAAATTATGCGAAAAAAAGGGGATTTCGTAATAATAATATCGCGCTATCGAAGTTTTCAGATGTTGTATAATTAATATATACCGCCGTTGTATTTATATACCACCGATCTTAGAAAACTTCGATAGCGTGATTCAGAACTGTGCGCTGATTGGTCCGCCACAATAGCATCGGTACGTCCTAAATTCTCGCGCAGCCAGTCTCAGAAAAGATGACTAAAATCTGGGTTTAATAATGTGTACATGAATACTATGGAAAAGCCATAGAAATGTAACATAGGTACATAGAAGGTAAACTAAAACTGAATCGTTGGCTATACTTCAGTAAGTCTGGAGTCCAGATTTGCGACGCCGGAATTTCGCCTTTAATTAAAGTCGAGTCGAGTCTCCACTCTCCAGCCGGACTCCAAGTCCAGCCAACCTTAGAAAAAAAACGAAAAGACATGAAGATGGCTTTCTCTTTCACTCTTATCGGTTTTTGCCTTTGATGTTTTGTGAGACAAATAGCTGCCTACGGCTTCGATTTTAGTCTTACCCCCCCCCTTGAGAAAAGCCTATACCGTTCGGACTCCTTGTATCTATACTTCAAGAAAACAAAAACGTCAAAATTATTACCGCACTAAATTGGCGCTTATTTTGAATTCAGAAAAAGAAAATAATTAATGCTTACTTTGAATTTTTTTTATTATCACTCTAAATTTTTAGCAACACTTTTTTATACGAAGACATTTTTTTGTACTATTCTTAGGCAAGCTATTGTGCCCGAGGTACCCTGTGACCCAAAGAGAATGTAAAGCTATACTACGTATCAAGGGCGGATCCAGCTTTGGCGCCAGGAGGGGGTCACATCATGGGCGTAGCCAGGTTTTAGTTTCGGGGGGGGGGGGGGGTCATGAAAATAAAACGACTACAAGTACATTAAATAATCAGGACCGTCTTTAACCTATTAGAGGCCCTGGGCACATTAGAATTTTTTTTTTCGTTACCTGTTTAAATTTAAACCCTGAAAGACTGTGTATTTCGGAAAACTAAACGTCAGTACAAAATTTTATAATACGTTCTTTAAACCAAAAACGAGCGAGCGAAGCGAGCGAGCAAATTTTCCTATTTTTACAGGTTCAAACGTTCAACTCTGTTCAAACGTTAAACTAAAATATAAACATCGGAAAAATACCATAAAATCAACCGGCTTAAACAGAACATCAGTAATAAATAATGTAATGGCCTTTATGTTAACCGCGAGCGAGCGAAGCGAGCGAGCAAATTTTTTTCCTATTTAATAGGTTAAATCTGTTCAAACTTTAACCCCTAAAATACTGTGGAAATAGGATCATACATTAGAATAATGGGCGCCCATTTTTTTCGTTTTTACCTGTTTATGCTTTAAAACACAGTATTTCAGGGTTTCCCCTTAAACACTGAATAACGGTGAACTTCGGAAAATATCATAAAATGAACCGGCTAAAACGGAACATCGCTACTTACTAATATAATATGTTCTTTATGTTAAACGCGAGCGAGCGAAGCGAGCGAGCAAAATTTTTTTCCTATTTAATAGGTTAAATTTGTTCAAATTTTAAACCCTCAAAGACTGTTACCCTGAAAAACTCTGTAATTTAAAAAAAACAAATATCAAAAGCCTAAAACTGAACGTCGGTACTAAATTTTATGGTAATATAGTAATATGTCTATATAAGCTAAACACGAGTGAGCGAAGCGAGCGAGCATAATTTTTTTTTTCCCATTCTATAGGTTAAAATCTATTCAATCGTTAGACTTAAACACTGGAAAACGGCGAACTTCGGAAAAATATCATAAAATCAACCGGCTAAAACAGAACATCGCTACTTAATCTATACATATAATAAATCTGTAGAGGGGTCATGTCTGTACATTAAAGTTATCTAAGTGAAAATCAAAATGGGGGGTCTATAAAGGCCACAGAACCTAAAAATAACGTTTTTGAAAAAAATGTCTGTCTGTCTGTCTGTCTGTCTGTCTGTGTGTTTGTTATCACATCACGCCGAAACCACTGGATGGAATAAAATGAAATTTGGCAGGTAGGTAGCTTAGGGCCTGAAGGGTAAAATAGGATACTCTTTATCCCGCAAAATTAAAGGGTTCCCATGGGATCTTCAAAAAACTGTACCTACCTGTTTGACGTTATTTCAGGCAATCTACTCGACGTATTTATATAATAAAACTTGGCACAAAGGTAGATTAGAACATGAAATAACTAACAGTATTTTTTTTTTCTTGGAAACCAAAACGGTTCCCACGGGATCATGAAAAAACTGTATTTTTGAACTTGCTTCACAAACCGAAATAAATCATCATTTTTCGCATGTTTTCTCTTGAAATAAAACTATTAAATTAAAATTATAAAAATAAATCTATTTTTTATCCTACTCAACACAAATAATAAATAGCGAAGGAGTAAACCAATAGTACAAGATCTACATAAACTAAGAATTTGCTTTGAGCGAGAGGTCAACCTATTTGGTGGTCTTTAATAAGTTACCTACTATTTTTTTAGCCGGTAAAAATGTACTTTGATATTATTTCGTTCAGCCTCTTGAAATATTTGCGTTCGAAATTCAAAATTAAACCGCATACATAGGCTGTGTTCCGCGGAAAATAAAACGTAGGCAAAATGAAAACCGCTGGTATAAAATAAGCAAAATGGCGGATTATGTTAACATTATTGAAGTTAGCAAAATATGTGCCCTGGCGGATAATCTGTTTTTTTTAGCGCTAGCAAGCGCTAACAAGCTCTATTTTCGTCGGAACACAGCCATAGTCTTTTTACCGTATTGATATTGACTGAGCAGAATAGAAGCATAACTGTTTAATAATTTCAAATACTAATTATTATATTCTGTGAAAAAATATTTTCAACTTTTATAACATTCGTCTTCTTTAATTTTAGTAAAATAAACTTTAAATTGATGTTATATCTTTGAGTATCCTACCATATTATAGGTACTAAGTAATTGTATATTAGGTTGAACTTGAAGCTTGGTAGGTATCTTATTACGAATAATGGTGTCTACAGACACACGAATTTGGTACGGAGCGTACAGCGGATCTGGTACACTCCGTACCAAATCCGAGCGTGTGTCCGGCGAACATAAGAAGAAGGTGAAGAGTTCGCAGCTATCCGCATCGGATTTGGTCCGCTCCGTACCAAATCCGTGCGTGTGTAGAGCAGTCCGGCGGTTAAGCCGTACAACGGTGTCAGTGTTGCCAACTTAGGGATTTACCACCCAAAATTAGGGAAAATATCTACGGGGGTTTACTAGGGGCCAGGATGTTTAGAGTTTACTCCTTATGAATCAATTTGTATGTAATAATAAAAATTATTTAAATGTGTGTAATTCAGTGTGTGAGTCAGGGATATGAAAATATAATATTGGGAGTGAAATCAGATTAAGACAAGTTAGTTTTATGTTATTCACGCGTAAGTCTTTATGTTAAACACATAACCTTTCTTTCTAGCTTATTATCTCTTAGCCCTGTCAATGGTATAATTATCAGGGGTAAAGTTTGGGGAGAAATATTTTTGAGAGTTGATATCACTGCCTGTTATCAATGAATTTCGGTAATCATCGCGTCGTCGAAAAACAGCACTGTAAATAGAACTCTGTGCTAATGCAATAGAACTGAAAATCGAACACACGAGTGTCGAGCTTTTCGGTCTACTGCATCGTACCAAATCCGTGCGTGTGTAGCGACACCGGATTCGGTTTGCGGATATGGTCCGCTGTACGCTCCGTACCAAATTCGTGTGTCTGTAGATGCCTACTCTGCAGCAAACCGCAAAAGTTTTTACAATACCTATACCAATATTATAAATGCGAAAGTGTGTCTGTCTGTCTGTTACCTCTTCACGCTTTAACCGCTGAACCGATTTTTATGAAATTTGGTATAGACATACTTTGGTTCCCGGGAAAGAACATAGGATTTTTTTTACCCCGAAAAAGTAGTGTTCCCGCGGAATAATATATTTACGCGGGCGGAGCCGCGGGCAAAAGCTAGTAATATAATATGTTCTTTATGTTAAACGCGAGCGAGCAAAGTGAGCAAGCAAATTTTTTTTCTTATTTAATAGGATAAATTTGCTCAAATTTTACACCCTAAAAGACTGAAAATAGTATCATTTTGTAATTTAAATTAGAGTAAAATTAGTGTTATTTCTGATGTTGTAAATTATATGACAAATAACTTATTATGTTAGGTTTGTCATATATTACCAATTTACACTTTTTTCGGAGTATATTATTACAAAATTTTAAGATAATTGACGTGCCCAAAATATTGTGTAGCATGCTATACGTTCGAGGATTCGATGGCACGCGTGCTATAGGGTCGCGATCCCCGTTTTAAGCTAGTGATTTTATTGTTTTTTTCTAAAGTACAATATTATTTCAGGGCTAAGATTTTAACAGGTTAAAGCGTAAAAACATTCGCTCGCTTTCTCAGTTTGAACGCATTTAACACAAATACCTACATATAGCTACGCTCATGGGTCACATAGGCGTGGTCAAGTCAAGAACTTATAATTTAATTTTGATAACAATAGGTACAAGTAAAATGTAGGTATTTTATGGATGTACGTGTAAGTACTGTACTTAAAAATATTTATTATTTATTGTACACTTGAAAAACAACTTAATAACTTGTACATACACGTACTTATTGCCATCTTATCTTGAAGACATCCAGAGAAGCACTATCACGCACGGAATGAGGCAGCCTATTTATATTCCATAACCGTGGTGAATGATTTGTCATAACAGCTAGAGGTATATCGAGGGATATAACGCATTTCAAATGAGAATAGGAACGCCAATTACATTTTTCTGTCATAAGTGTGATTTTCAGAAAAATCAAAATCTATCTAAACATAAATTTAACTATCATAACAGTCTAAATTCGAAACAATATGGCGCCGACTCGATCCTATTCTCATTTGAATCGCACTATATGACGCAAAACTCCGCAAAAGTCAATGGGTACGTTTTTAATAAAGGTCCGCCTAGTGCGTCCGGACCTTTACGTGGAGAAATGCCAGTCCGGTTAGGCGATCTTCAACCATTGAAGATCTTACTTCCACGATTTAAATTTTAAATTTTCGATGCGTTCGTTCCCAAACGTTTGCCATCATACAAAGTTATTATATTAAATTAATTAAATATTGAAGGTAGTTACATAAAATCTGTATGGTGACAAAATATATAAATAAAATCATTATGTTCAATTAAATTAGTGATCCATCTAAGTCCTGGAACCAGCTCAGGGGGGGGTCATGACCCCCATGACCCCCCCCCTGGATCCGCCCTTGCTACGTATAATGAGGTGGCACTCCGAATAAAAAATAATAATTTCGAATTTCAAAATTATACCGTAGCTTTTTTACGTATTTATATCTTCTAAAGTACAAAAGATTCAAGCCTACAATGAAAAAAAAAATTAAAAAAAATTATACGTAGGTTATTGTTTTCAATTTTATTTTTAGGACCCAATTATTAGGTTAAAAAGATAAATAAAACAATAAACAACAAAACAATTACTATAATTTGATCGTTTTTATTGCATTAAAAAAATACAAAAGTAAGGCTACATTCCTACGAGCGTTTTTATGTGATCACGAGATTCACGACTAATAAACTACACTATAAATAGAACTTTGCACTAATACGACACAGCTGAAAATCGTGTACACTTGACACTTCAATTTTCAGCTCTATTGTAGATTAAGTGCAGAGTTCTATTTACAGTGTAGTTTTTCCTGTCGCGTCACGACTCGCGACCACAAAAAACTCTCGTGGATACGAGGACTAAAAGTTGGTAACCAAAATATTTCAGATTACCACATAATTATACGACATAGCCTGATTAACTTCAGCGGTTATCCTTTGGTGCAAAATAGATAGGTAGGTACATTTTATACGAATGAGAATCTTGAAATATATTCATGTTGTCTTATTTATTATTGCGTGCCCTTGAAATTGGAATCCAATACCTGCAAATTATGAATTTATATTACATTTTACTTATTCCTTCTTATTCGCAATACTAACAAAGGTTTAACTAAATGTTAAAATTAGACTAATAAGTATGCGGTAAAACTGTACAATAATATTAAAAATAAAGTACCTACATAATTATTATTAGGTATGTACCTATTTAAAGTTTTTACTGACTGGCAGACATAACAAAATATATTAGGTATAGGTGTACCAGAATCTCATGGCAAATAGGGAAATAAAATTTTGTAGTGTGCAATACTGGGGAAATTGAATTAAACGATCTTGATACTGGTTAATTTTTAATTATGTCTTTAGTATTATTGAACATGAATTATAATAAGACTTTGTGAAGAATGTTCGGTGTATAATATAGAAAACTAGCTTTTGCCCGCGGCTTCGCCCGCGTGGAATAGTGTTCTTGGAGAAAAAACTACTTCGGCGAATAACTCTCTACCTACTTACAGCAATATACTTCTGATACAATATTGAAAATGTTTTTAGGTTTGCCCAATGCAAATTGTTAAAAATGGGACCCTATCACCTCGACACGATATGCGCGACCACTTGATAATATACTTACATAATAATATTTATCGCACTTGAATATAAGTTTTACCATAATCTTATATCTTAAAGACTAAATACTTAAAGACTATTATTTTAAAAACTCGCATCAAAATCCGTTGCGTAGATTTAAAGATCTAAGCATACTATACCTTACCTACATAGGGACAGACAGATAAAGCGACTTGTTTTATACTATAAATAGTAAGTAAAGTTATTTGACATTCCAACAAAATTGACAAACCACCTCTGGATATTCCATAAGAATTAAGAACTGTAGTTACTATTATGTATTCTGTGCTGCAGTTCAAAATATTCGTGAACCTCTTTATACTGTATACGTCCCGCGTTTTCGATAGCGCGATGTAGAAACGCGAGCCCGCGCCGCGCAGCAACACTATATCCCTGCATTTTAAATCTGTAATATCTTCGAAAATATTCATTTAAATTACATGCCGTAAAGGGCAGTATTGATCTATCTTAAATGCACAATGTATTTAAGGTACTTAATTGGATAAGGATTAATACTGTATTGCTTAAAATCGCTTTGTAAATAAGCTATTAAATTAAAATCAAAGTAAAGGATAAAAAAATGGTTATTGTAGGTTATCCCTAAGAGATAGACATATGCCATCGTGGACTTTTTTGTAGGCTTTTTTAATATGAATACAACTGTAGTACATAATTTTGATCTATCTCGTAGTGTTCAGCCAGCATTTTCAATGTAAGCGCAAAATATGTGATTTTTTAGGACTTTAGAAACCTCTAAAATTATTTGTGTACCTCTACTATGTTATGCATGTTATATACCTAAAAACCTGCCCGTTAAATTACTCTATCTGTTAAAAAATGGCATCAAAATCCGTTGCGTAGTTTTAAAGATTTAAGCATACATAGGGGACAGACAAAAAAGGGACTTTGTTTTATACTATGTAATGATAATGATATTTCATGAAAAATAAATCAATCGTGAATTACTTTATATACTTATTTATTACGAATAACATACAATTAAATTGGCAACAGTTTATTTAATGTTGTAATTTCCTTCCGAACTGTATAGAACTCGTTTACTTTATTCCTAATCAACTATAAATCGAAACTGTCTTATGTTGATTGTCTTTTTTCCTGCTCTCCTCCTTTTACCAGGCATGGAAAACAAACCATCATTCGATGTGCCACCAGCTACGATTCACCTTATAGTAGTACTGGAAACACATTTAAAGAAGTCACAATAAGAAAATATAAAAAAACTAAAAGTATCAAAACAACTCACTCTAACTTACCGGTCAACTCTACCACAAGCTTTAAATTATAAGATTGAGTTTGATTTAGACCTTCTTCTTTCTGTATTTTACTATAGACATAGAAAACAATATTTCTCGCTTGAGATCGAATTGCCTTTTTGGATATTTTCACAAAAACAACAAATTCCAAGAACATAATCACAAAATTTTAACAGCGGTTGACAGATCACGTACTTTGATTTGACGGGTCATTCTTGACATTGCCATATGAAAATCACATTTTTTATTTTTTTTTAAATCCCATCAGATTCTGGTAGACCTTTAAGCAATGTGAATCTGTTTTAAACCATATTGCGTGCCTTAATAAACATTCGAATCTTATATTATTAATAGAGAAACTTTACAATCTTAAATCTTAGCATGCATAATAAAATCACTACACAATAAAATTCAATTATTGAAACAAATAATAATAATAATATGTATGGACGCTTCACACCACGTCAATCTGGCGCCGTGCTAAGTATCCGAAGAACATGTGTTACAGGTAGGTACCAGAAAACAGGAAGTATATTAATTAATACCAAGTTAATACTATACTTAAGTATATTTAAGATTTTTGTTATACTAAACACATATTATATATGTACACATTCATGACCCAGGAACACAGAAAAATTGTTTGTTCCTTCGGCAGGATTCGAACCAGCGACCCCCGGCTTGAGCACCAAAGCGCTGAACTGCTGAGCCACAGAGGTCGTCAAACAAATATAATCTTTAAATAAAACGAGAAGTTAAAATATGGTAAAATTTTATACAAATACTCACCGATATTCTTTGACTTAAAGCATGTTTATATAGTGGTTATATACATGAACCTATTTTATATAAATCACTGTTTCATCATTATAAATATGATTTCGAGGTCACTTCACTAAAAATTACAGTTTTTTGCAAATAACAAAACATGAGTTAACAAATTTTTAAAAGTTGAAAATAATTTTTCAAATTAATAGAATAGAATTTCGTAGTTTGAAATTTAAAATCAATCCTCTATTTCTGTTTAACCAATCACTGGCGATGTGTGAAAGAGTACATACGATAAAAGAGCGAGCAAGGTATGTGGTTTGCACAGACGATAGTCAGGTATAGTTTTGGATTTCGAACGCCAATACTTATGATAGGAAGTTGCGACACCCTGCTGTGACCTTAGAGTCTAGACTCCCAGCGGTAAGCAAATTAGGTACCTACCTTACTAAAAATATAATTTTCCAGTAATTACAATTTACAATCTACCTATATAAAAACATAATACATGATGTATATAAAACTGAAAACCGCATACATATAGCTATTATAGGTTATAATATTTGCTGATGACTTTGTAGATAAACCGGTATTAAGTCTGCTTCCATAGGTTTTGTAAAACAATTCCCAAAATGCCATTCGAGAATGAAAGGGCCGCGATATGACTTCTAGATTTTTGTCGATTCGCAGGCAAAGCAAACTACCGTTGCTGCTACCGTCAATTGTGGGCCATGTCACTGGTATAAGTCCATTGGTATAGGGCGTCGGATTTCTGAAATTTAAATAAATACTTACCTACACATATAACATAAGTACCTAAACGTTATAAAAATAAGCTGTTACACATATTTATTAACCTAGTTTCAAAAGTGAGTGATGAGGTAAGTAATTACTTTGAGGTAACTTTAAGACATAATGTTTAGGTAGGTACCTTCTATGGTTCTAGACTTTCGGGTATCAACTTAACACTAAATTTGAGGACACTATGCAGTGTGCTCATAAGTCATAATAGCATATTTAAGATCAGTGGCGTAACTATAGGGTGGCTGGGCTGGCAAAATGCCACGGGCCCCCGACCTGAGACGCGAGCTCAGAAATAACCTAACATATAAAAATGTTATATTTTTAAAGTATTTAAATTAATCAATGTGAGGTACCATACAATAAAGGCCATGTTAATCAAAAATAAACATTAATTCAACACATTCAAAAAAACAAAAAGATGTCGATTTTCGGAACGCATCCATTAGTTGCTTAATTTTTTTGTACATTGGTAGCGTGGGTGAGCTAGTGACGGTCGGGCGGGGTCCTCCCTCTGGTGAGCCGATGAGCGGTGACACTAAGTACTGTTATCGCGGATTTTGATGATGATTTCCGGATTGATTTAATAATTATGTGTGCATAAATCGATAGTTAACAATTATCCTCTTTTATAAAAAGAAAATCAAGAAATATAACGTTTAACATGCAAAATATCAAATATGATTTCACCGGGAATGAAATGTTTTGTGTCAGTTTTTGAAGCGAAATTATGGCGAAATACTACGACACCCATACCAAAGTTTTTAATTAGTTAAATATATGTTTAAATAACGATTTATATAAAAATATTTGATAATTAAAAATAAAATCTTGAAAATAAAACCTATTAGATATTTTACTAAAATTCGCACAAGATTATTAATAGTTTCGGGGTGGTTTATTAAAATTAAATTATAGCGTGACGATTTTTACATCATCCAAAAAATTTGCCACGGGCCTCAGATGGTATAGTTACGCCACTGTTTATGATCTATATTTTATTCTTTATAGGTAGGTAAGTAATATTATTTTATTACCTATTTCGTAGCCTAATATTAATAATCTTACCCGTGTTTCATGAAATTCGTCCATAGCATTGTAATCTTATCAACCATGATTACGTCTTGAGCAGTTGGTATTGTTTTAATAATTTCACCATGAAACAGATAGCCGAGTTCATCTGCATGTGCAACACCACTCTCGGTTACATTGTACATGCTTTTAAAGTAATTTCTGTTACCGTCGTATGAAAACACGTAAAAGAAAATAGTAGTGTTTTTATGTTGCTTGTATTTGTTTAATGCTCTCTGTATGGGATAATGAAAATTAAAATCTGAGAGATAGTCTACTACTTTGTATCTGTTCTCAAAATCGTTTTGCCCATCTCCTAGATAAAATCGTTGAACTATACTGGCAACTTCGTCTACGTTTTGTAAATGGAACACAGAATTTAAATTCTGGCGAAATAGGTTTGGATTATTAAATTTACCTATACCTGCGCTTCCGTATAATGCGAATAAAAATTCATTACTTGTGACTCCGCTTAGAATATTCAATCCATCGACATTAGAAGCTTTCGATTTCTCAGGATGTTCAGTGATGTAGCCGAAAACATCTTTGTGCTGGTTTTCAATACAAAATTTGTACTCGTTGGACATCGACACGTTGATTACTAATTTAGGATCGGCGTTTGCTAATCGAAGTATGGCCACAGATACATCGGTAGTGTTGACTCCGAGATTTCGAGCCATCTTTAGCGTCGGCGCATCGTCGGGGTACATCAGCTGGCCAGGAGTGGTGGCAACTCCACTTTGAAGAATAGCTTGCTGATACAGTCGCGGCTGTTTCGCTAGTAGATGCATATCCACGCACATGCTGCCGGCACTGTGGCCCATCAATGTAATTCGATCTGGACTACCGCCAAACGCACGGATATTATTCTTCACCCATTTCATTGCCATATACTGGTCCTTTATTCCCTGATTCCCGGGGATTTCAGGCGATTCCGTGCACAGAAAACCGTATGGTCCGAGTCTGTAATTGAATGTTACCACTATTACATCGTGGCGGACCAGATACTGGGGGCCGAGTACATATTTCCCTCCATTTCCTTGTCTAAATAAGCCGCCGTGGATGTAAATTACAACTGATTTGTTTTTACTGTCTGTGTTCGGGACGTAGACGTTGAGACGAAGACAGTCTAGTGATCCGGCGTATGCGTTACTAAATTCATCGATCTGCGGACAGACTATAGAGCCGTTGAAAGCTTCGAAAACTTTATCGTACTTCGGATGCGGAATCGATGCCTGTAAAAGAAAAATAATAAATTATAACAAACATCATCTCTTTCACATTATTTATTAAATTATGACTCAAGCCTTATTCATTTAGTTATGCCTTGGACATGATTGTATTGTATAGTACCTATTGTATCATCTGGATATACCTACACGTTGCCTAGTGCCTCCATAAATATAGTAGATTCTACACAGTACTCTATCTGTATACCAAATACATATCAGATCAGTTGTTTAGGCCAAAATAAATAAACCGTACAAACTGATGCCCGCGGCTCCGCCCGCATAAGTGCAGTACTAACCCACGGGAAACGTATACCTATGTCCCGTGATAAAAAGTTTTTTTTATCGTATATCTGTGATTTAAGTATATCTGTGCCGAATTTTATGATGATCGGTTTAGTTATTTTTACGAGAAACCTTAAATAAAGTATCCCACGGGAACCGTACATTTCCTCGTAATAAAAAGTAGTATATGTCCTTACTCAGATATATTATTATTATTATTACTCAGGCTGTAGACTGTCTGTGATCTGTGTACTTTTAAATCGGTTCGAGACAGAGTAACTTTCGCATTTATATTTATAGTATGGATAACAACGTATCGTAAGTATTTAAAAAGAAAGGCAAAAATTACTTACACCAAATGGGTTACTCGCATTGACCTGGGCGTAAGGTATTCCAAGGAACATCACATAGTCACCATCATCAGCCTCAAGCCCCTGTATCGTGCCCAATTCTGTGTCATTCGCAAATATTCTCGACTCAACTAACCCCACACACAAACCTACAGGCATTAAAATATACACACACTTCCACATCGTTTACAAAATAAAATTTTTGTTAATAAACGTACTTAAAGCTAGCACAATTTCATAAATCTGTAATATTACTAATTACACATATTTTTAAGTAGGTTCTGAATAACAAACAGATCCACACAAGTGATAAAGCTTGAATGATAGTAGCAACGGTTAGGTACAATATTACTATCAACCTACTTATGAAACATAAGCGCTAGCTAGTGTTTAATATTTATGGACGCTTCACACCACGTCAATCTGGCCCGTGCTAAGTAGGTACTCGAAATGTGTTACGGGGACATCCATGACCCAGGAACACAGAAAATCTTTTTATTCCTTCGGCGAGATTCAAACCCGCAACCCCCGGTTGAGCACCAATGCGCTGAACCACTAAGCCACAGAGGTTGTCAAAACTGTCGTTGGGTAAAAAAGTTAATGATTTATTTATCTATTTATTCTATACTATCACGATTATTATTAACATTTTTATAAAGAGAGGCGAGAGCATAAAATAATGAGGTCTTGAAAGTATAATCTGGACTACTGTACATCTTATTTTAAATGACCTCGCAATCTCTCAATTTGGTATCTGTTCTTATTAAACATAAGTACCTAAACGTGAGTTAATTAAAATATCAGTGTTAACATAGCCAATTTAAATAGGTAAGTAAGTAGATAGGTACATAATAATACAATGTGTGTCGTCTCGAGATTGAGATTTAAATTACAACATGTATAATTTTCTCGATAAACCCCCCTTTTGGGGGCCTGCTACCTACTTAAAAATATAATGAACTTTTTACAAACCTATATTTTTTTCATTTAATGTTTCATAAGCTTTAAAAAATGTTGAATAAATGAGCGATAATAATAAATGATTAGAAATCTCCAGGCAGCGGCGGTCTTAGGGGGTGGCGAACAGGGCAATCGCCCGGAGCCTCGCTCTTACAGGGGCCTCGCGCAACAACTCAAGCTAATTTAAAAAAATTAACATAACTGTAAATTAAAATAAATTTTGCTATTATGTAGTACTTGAATGTCGAGCCTCGAAACACTTGAAGAACTTTTTTAATCGCTTATCACTCGGGTCAGGTCGAGAGTCGGGACATAATGTTCTGCTCGCTCTTCTATCGCTCGGTGAATCCCCGTGTCATATTTCGTTCGTCAACTCTTGTCACCTTAGAATTATTTTACTTGCAGTATGAGCTACAAAATCATTACTTTACCGCACATATCTTTCAATTTTATTGAATACTAGCTGTCCTGACACACGTTGTTCTGTCTTAAATATGAACTGGAATGAATAAATAACTACACCTACAATGCAACCTACATCCTAGTCCTACACCTACTCCTACAATCTACACCTTTTCCAATACTTCTTATCTTTTAAACTTACCCTGAAAATCCACAATTATTTCAAGACCAAAATTTTCCAAATTGGTCTAGCCGTTCTCGGTTTTTGAGTCTCTCGGGAACGGGATAAAAAGTATCCTATGTCCTTTTCCAGGTTCTAAGCTACGTCCCTACCATTTTTCAGCCAAATCAGTTCAGCCGTTCTTGAGTTATAAAAAGTGTTACTAACACGACTTTCTTTTTTATATATCCCACCAAAAACCTTTTCATATAAAGTGATGCCAAGATCGAACTGTCAAAAAGTTATCTCTATAAGCCATGGGCGTAGCCAGGGGGTGGTTTAGGGGGTTCAACCCCCCCCCCCCGAAATGGGCCGGCTGGTATATACAGAGATCTGACCCATATACAGAAGCGTATTTAGAAATTTTGCGCCCCAGGCAGAGAACTTCAAAAAAACAACAGCCCAGGGGCTAACTAGTATTTAACCCCCCTCCCCCCCAACTAAAACCTGGCTACGCCCATGCTATAAGCCTAAGTATACAAACTACACCTTAGTCAATTTAGCCTGCCGCCTGGAGCCTCGCAATGGGTAAGTCCGCCGCTGTCTCCAGGTCATAAGCTATCTACTAATATAGCCGGTGTGGATAATCGAGTTGTATGATGGAAGTGTTTATGAATAGTTTGCGATGATCCCATGAACTTCCTGAATAGGCGTACGTGATAGCTAAAGGTTATCTCACACAATCAGCTGTTACAGCACATTTCATTTACACTTTTCGCTTGGTTATCGTTAGTGGACTGGAATACTTCTGTGACCCAGTCTTACTCTTTTCGGCTACGGTCAGGTACAATATCGAATAAAGTTTCTGCTTGACCAGTTTCTAAACATTTTGCTTTGCACTAGGACACCTCAAAATTTAAATTTAAAGGAAGTGACAGGAAGTGACCGCAACTACGTATGTATGCGTTCGCACGATTCAACGGCGGTGTTAAGCGATTCTCATCTTACGCCTGGTCGAGCGGCAACTTGTTCGATAGTACCTAATACCTATACAGACAGGTAGAACGGAGTAACAGGTAGGTATCTACTTCGCTGTCTAAGTATAAGAACAGCATAGGAACGCCTAAGCGTTCCCTTGCTGTTCACATATCAAGGAATATCATTATACCTATCTTGATAAAGCAGCCATGTTAAAGTTAATCGTTGATTAAATATCATGTTACCTCTCTCTCTCGTTCTTCGTATTAAATTGGTTATGAAAGAGAAGACATTATATGTAGACAAAAGATTAACACGAGAACAGTATTTTAATGATAACATTCATGTTTACATAATGATCATACACGTCTCGCTATTTGACTATATTATTAGTTATCTCGACGTAATATTTTCGATTTTACAAATTAATAAAAGCTCCTTCACATTAAATGACTTAATTAAATATGAAAGCCGCCGAAAGATGACATTTATCTACACAACTGGGAGTTAATGAATGAAAATGCTGATATCATAATACTCGTAATTGAAGAATTTTGCATATTCACAAATTTTTAAAAATGATTGAATACGACTTCTTTGCTCAGTTAAACATAGCAGAAGTTTTATGGTCCTCCGAACTTGATACGTAAAGAGATGGCACAACTACTCGTAAACTACCTAATAAAAGTAAAATATTTTACACGAGTGATAAATAGGTGCTCGTGGAGAAAATCTTAAAGCTAAGTCGTAAATATTTCTCGCGAGATAACAAAGAGGATAAGTATTTTAAAGTCACGAGAGCGTAGAAACTATCACAACCTTTTCTAGTTCGTTAATAATAATAATATTTGTGGACGATTTTACACCACGTCCATCTGGTCCCGTGGTAAGTTCTCGAAGAACAAAACAGAAGTACGGGTACCAGACAACGGAAACATTTGATAGATATTTACGGACATTACAGCGTTATCAAAAAAAATCAGTACGAATTAGTCAATATTTTATTCAACAAAAACCGTCCCAGAAACAACATTATCTACGTCTATAAATAAAATTCGCTAACAAATAAATCGAGGCAAAATTTGATACTATTTCCAATTCCCAAATATGTAATAAATACATAGTTTATCAAAATCTGCAAATAAAGTATGTACTCGTAGAATCCCAAACCAACAAATTATTTGATTTAAATGATTCTTATTTACAAACCATTTACATTTTACATGTAGGTATGTTTATCAACACAGCTGAAACGTGACTATATAGCTGTTATTAGTGCAAAAAATTTCAAGAATTAGATTCTTCTATGGTCGGTCAGTAAACATATATTATTATAATATACTTATTCATTATACTATTTCGTTATTACATAATATTATGTAGTTACATTAACATTCACTTACACGTAGACGGATTGCTATAAGTATTTATAATAAAGGGTCTAGATTATTTTGCACTAACAATCAACGACGTAGAAGTGAAAATGTAAATAATAATTCATATTTATAAGTCTTATTGATATTTATATAAATGACGTGACATCTTTGCTACTGTGACCTATTAAACAGCGACCCTTCGATAGCTAATCTGGCTTATTATTATTTTAAACAGCATGTCGTCTAACTAGCACCAAAAAAATAAACATGATTAGAAAAAGTTTTTGTAAACATACCGAAAAAGCCATTTATTTACCGAGATTCACATAATATAACGATGTAATCCGGAAGTTTTTTTTGTGAATAAAAATACAGTGTAACTTTTCGGTGGGCAGATATCATTTACGACTATTTTTTGGCAAATATGTATAATATGTTACAGTTAAAACCCGTTTTTCGTTATATCACGTTTTCCCTAGTTAAAACTAGGTTTTACTAAGTGCCTATGTTAAAACTAAAAATACCTAGTCAAAACTAGCTGTAACTCTGACTTTTAGTTAAAACGAGCACTAGGGAAACTAATTTGGGATTTAAAGCAAGATATAGTTTTAAAAATATTTATTATGAGATTTAAGCCAGAGTTATATACCTAGTAAGAATAATAATCTTACACAAAATAAACAGTTTAGGGAACATCGACTAGTAATTGCCAAGGTGACAATATTAATTAAAAGTAAAATAAAATAATCAAATAAGTCAACATAACACAATTGGGCATCAAACAATAAAAAATAATCAAAAATAATCAAACAGCCTAAAAATTAAAAAAAAAATGATAATCTACTTATTATTGCGCACAGCGCGCGGATGCCGCTTTGTCGAATCAGAGCCTCTAGTCAAGATGCATTCGTTATTTTCGACGGCGAAGTTCGAAAATAAAATGGCATCACAAGCAACGTGTCATTTAACGATGACTTGTGTCAAATTCCATACATTGTTGATTTCGAAGTTCGCCGTCGAAATTATCGATTGCATCTTGACTAGAACATTGTGACGTCTCGCGACCAATCAGACTAAGGTATGATCATTCGATGAACTTTGACCTCGGTTGGAACAGTTTTAACTACGAGTCTTTGGAATAACGCGTTTTAACTAGTAAAAACTAGTTTTAACTGATATTCAATTTTGTGCATTAGTTAATTCTAGTTTTAACAAACTAGGGAAAACGCGTTCTATCTAAAAACTGGTTTTAACTGTAACATATACACTGGAAAATATTTGATAAAGTCAATATAAACAAAAATATCGAGCACACGAGATAGCAGTATGAGCGAAAAAATTAGAACTTAACGATCTCACATACATTTATCTGCCTATTTTCGGACAAAACGAGTGGCCCAAGTAGCTAAAATATGGGTTATTATAATGTTATTACTTACTAGGTAGGTATTTAAAATCACTTGAAACTTTGCTACAGTAAAGCTTTTATGTATATGTTACGGCTAATAGCCGAAGTGCGGCTACACCTAGTTCTACCCGGCTACAACTAGGTGCAGCCCGCCACATGCGGTTAAACTTAGGTATATCCTACTTATCTTCGGTTACAACTAGATTTAGCCTTTACTATAGCGGCTAGAACTAGGTACAGCCGCACACTGGTGGTTAAACTTAGGTGCATCCTATTTATTATCGGCTAGAACTAGATTTTCAGTTCAGTTAAGGATTTTGGTTTTATTTTGAGATTCGTATCTTGCGTTTCCTGATTGATTCGATTTTGTACCTACCATCACCCCGGTATATGAGTTATCTTATCCTAGACAAGCCATAAACCATGCCAATCCGAAACAAGATTAAGGGCCTGTTTCACCACTTCCTGATAAGTGACGAAAAGGCTATCCACCAAATAACTTGACAGACCCAGTATAATGGAGAATCTGTCAAAAAAGTTGTGAATGGCACTTTATCAGGAAGTGGTGAAACAGGCCCTAAATACTCGTAATAATTGTGTTGTTGAATAATATTATGAACTGAAATGAAATTTCGCCTTCTAATGTGGAGAGGACTCTCCATATTAAGGGTGAAGCCAAACGAGCGTAATTTGTGAGTCGTGAGTCGCAGAATTTCTGTCGGGCAGAATTCTGCTGCATTCAGTTTCATACAAAAGTCCTGTTTGATTCACACGAGCGTAATTTTGTGAGTTGTCATTTGTATGAAAAGAAATTCTGCCCAGCAGAAATTCTGCGGCTCACGACTCACAAATTACGCTCGTTTGGCTTCACCCTAAAAGACGGAATTTAACTCTGTAGTAAAAATTACAGTAAGTAGGCACTAAAGAGAGTTCGTCAAGTTGGCAGCGCGGTATAGACGCGGGGAAGGAGTTGGCGTCGCGATCGGCTCGCGCGCAGTCCGTCGCCCGCCGCGCGTCCTTGTACCCCACACCGCCCGACACTACCTAACCGTCAGTCAGTGTGAATCAGCTCTGTGCCACGCACGTTTGTCTCCGTTACAAAATGGCGGAAAACGAAGCATTCGATTCGATGAAGGCGAGTTTTAACAAAGAATTAGACCGTGTTATAACTTCGAAACATGGCGATAACCAAAGTTATGTGAGTAGTAAACAATATTTGACGTATATAGAAGAGGTTAAAGCTGCAAAAATAGCAACAAAACGAACAACACTACAATATCGTCGTTTGAAACGTTTTGATGTGTGTAGTATTGGGGACACCGAAAAGTTAATTAGTGCTTTATCTACCAGTAGTTCTGAAAATCTTAAATATTACGTCAAAAACGAAGAATTATTCGATATTCTTAATGAAATACATGTATCTATTGGACACGGTGGGAGAAACAGAATGGTTGCAGAAGCAAAAAAAAAGTATGCAAATATAACTCAAGAGGCTATTCTTTTATACCTTAAATTATGCAAGTCATGTCAAATGAAGCAAAAATCACTTAGAAAAGGTCTCGTCGTTAAACCCATTTTGTCTAATGAGATGAATAGTCGTTGTCAGGTAGACTTGATAGACATGCAAACAAATCCTGATGGAAATTTCAAGTTTATTTTAGTCTATCAGGATCATCTCACTAAATTCATACAACTACGTCCTTTACAAAGTAAAACTGCTGAGGAAGTATCGAAGGTACTCCTTGACATATTTTGTATATTTGGATCACCCTCAATACTCCAGTCTGACAATGGCAGGGAATTCTCTAATCGAGTTGTGGAAAGTTTGACACAAATGTGGCCAGGTCTGAAAATTGTGCACGGAAAACCTCGTCACAGCCAGTCACAGGGCAGTGTCGAACGTGCCAATCAAGACGTTCAAAGTATGCTGATGACTTGGATGAAAGACGAAAACTACGAAAAGTGGTCAGAAGGACTTAGGTTTGTCCAACTTATGAAAAATAGAGCCTATCATCACGGAATTAAAAGATCACCTTACCAGGCTATGTTTGGTTGTGACGTAAAAGTGGGCCTACGATCTTCAGCACTTCCGACTGAGACAATCGAAAATATAGAAAACGAAGAAGACTTGGAAAAAATTCTTAAGACGTTAGAAGAGGACGGAAATAATGCTGAAAGTGGGACGATAACAGATTTAAACCACGAAGATACTGAAGGTGAAGCAGCAGAAAACAGAACAGATTGTGAGCTTTGTAATCAAAATGAAAAATGTGACCTCTGCATTAAAAGACAGACAATAGATACTAATAGAAAAGGCGCAAAAGATTCGTTGAGAGTACAAGCAAATAAAATGACAGCATTATCTAACAAAAAGTTTCCTCAGTGCAAAATAGGTGACACAGTTCGGGTGAAAATTCCTGACGTAGACAGAGGTAGAGGCGATTTTCCTAATGTTTTGATGGTTGTACTTGAATGTAATGATGATGGATTGTATAAATTGGGTAACCAGTTTGGCACTATTACTGAATTATTTTCTAGGAATCAATTCACTGTATGCGAGACGAAATTTTTAGATATTGATATTGTTCCTCCCGAAAAAAAATCATTACGCCAAATTGCTAATGCCCAATCTACAACTGGAGGACAAGGATACAAAAGATGCCACTGCAAAACTAAATGTGGTAATAGAAAGTGCCTCTGTAAAGCAGCCGGTATTTTGTGTAACTCCAAATGCCATTCAAGTTTATCTTGTTCAAATAAGTGATGTACCTAATACATTCTTGCAACATACTATAACATAATATGAGAGTTTGTTGTTTTTTGTATAATTAAAACTGAGTTTAAACCTATATTTTGTTTTAAAAACTTGAGAGAAGAGAACAAAGACTTAGTTGATTTTTTCATAGTTAAGGTGGTTCGTTTCCTATACAAAAACAATGGACATTAATTCGGTAATTTTATACTATTACTACATAAATTTATATGCACATCTATTTATTTTGCAATACAATTGTCGCAAAATACATTTAAAATACTTTATTTCACACAGAAGTCACATTTTTATTGAATTTTCGACAAAAAGTGACATTTGTAACTTATGTCACTTTTTGTCGAAAATTCAATAAAAATGTGACTTCTGTGTGAAATAAAGTATTTTAAATGTATTTTGCGACAATTGTATTGCAAAATAAATAGATGTGCATATAATTTATGTAGTAATAGTATGAAATTACCTAATTAATGTCCATTGTTTTTTTGTATGGGAAACGAACCACCTTAAGAAGGAAAACTTTATTTTTTGTTTATTTTTTATGTTTATTCCAATTTGTTTTACAAAATTGAGAGAAGAGAACAAAGACTTAGTTGCTTTTTTCGTAGTTAAGAAGTAAAACTTTATTTTTTATGTTTATTTTTTTTATCTTTGCGCCAAAGATGTCTAGTTCTGTTAGTTTATAAAGAGAAGATTTATAATATTTTGTGTTTTAATAATATTACTTATAATAACGCCTTTTTTTGTTAAAAGATATTTGCCTGTCAAATAATAAATAATAAGTGTCACTTAAACATCCCTGTCTTTTATTTATTCCATGTAATCGAATCAATCGGGAAACGCAAAACTAGAATCTCAAAACAACTGAACTGAAAACCTAGTTCTAGCCGATGATAAATAGGATACACCTAAGTTTAACCACCAGTGTGCGGCTGTACCTAGTTCTAGCCGCTATAATAAAGGCTAAATCTAGTTGTAACCGAAGATAAGTAGGATATACCTAAGTTTAACCGCATGTGACGGGCTGCACCTAGTTGTAGCCGGGTAGAACTAGGTGTACACTAGGGGTACACTTCGGCTATTAGCCGTAACATATACAAATACACTGGTTTTTTTTTTAATAAAAAATGCGAAATTCCCTAATAGATAAGATTTTACATCATTCAAAGTTCACAAAAATATCTAGTCCCAATGTCACGTGACGTTACTATTTAACAGGGCCCAATTCCCATGTATAGGGAGCAACCTCAAAAATATAACACATTTATTATTTCATAATGCCGAAAATAAATTCTATACGCTATTTATAACTGTACCACACTGTACCAAAATTCCATCAATATTTATTCATTATCGGTAACACAAGGCTACGTTTAAACTAGCGTAGAGAGATTCAATGACGTCACCATTTACTGAACGCGGAATGCCACTTTATCTTGGACACTGATTGACGTATCAAAATAACTCTTTCACTTCTACTTTATAGTAGAATGTTTGTTTTATTTAATGGAGAAAGTTCACTAATTTTAAATGTTAGCTCTTTCTGTATTCTCCGTAAAAAACAAAAAATACTTGTGAAAAAATTATAAATTAGGCATTAAGTTATCTTTAGTAGTAGGAAAGCTGACTCATCAGACAGGAGATAACAAACGTAGATACGAAATCAACTGACCTGACCTCAAAAATCTTTTAAATATCTTTGGAGTCAGAAAATCCATTTGGGTTGTTAATTTACCATAGTAAATGGTAAATAAGACTGATAACAATCTTTCCGATAGATTAAAATTGTCGTATAATATTTCTAAGTATTAACTCTTGAGCATGGAGAATAGAGGTAAGGAGAACGATCTTATATGGGGGATAACTTGAAAAAGTGTCCACCTGTAAAGACCAAGTTATAGTTCGAAAACTCACCGAAGTAGCGCTAGTGTAGAGGGTGGAAATGATATGAATTTAGCAACAAGAGATGGAGTGAAGTTATTTGAAAGTTAGTTATTGATTAGTTACTCTATTAATTTATGGCCATTTTGTGGCGCTCTTTGTGAAATTCTTCCACCCGCTATTATAGCGCCATCTTATCTTGATCCCTTTCAACGGACACTTTATAATACACGAGATGGTCCTCCTTTCCTCTATTGTGGCTATAAAACACAATTGCTAAATGCAGAATGTAAAATGCAAAAAAAAATATGCGGTTTTAGAACGAATTCCAAAATTATAAAGGGCATAGCCGGATAAATATGGGAAATCTGCCCCCATGGCTTTTTTGACTCACACTCAGGGGATCGATTTGGTATCGAATAAAAATAATTCATCTCAATTTTTTGCCCTTTAACTCAAACGGCTTTCGAGATTTTCAAAAAAACCTGTTTTTTCGATTTTAATTTTATTTTTATACTAAAATTCGGAGTTAATCAATGGTGATTTTTTTTTTTTATTCTTAGGAGTCTAAAACATGAAAAAATCGTATGATCATAGTTTCTTAACGAAAAGCCGATTTTTAACGAAGGACAGAAAATTACAATTTTTTTTTAGCATTTTTGAAATATGTCAATCACCAAAACTCGTCAGAACATGTATTTTATAGCCCTCTAGATTCAGGATTTTTTTCAGATTTTTTGAAGTGGTGGAACAATGTCAAAAAAATTAAAAACTCATTTTTTTCCTTAAATCCTGCGTTTTAACACTTTTTTCTTTTTTTTTTGTTTCAAAAAATACGTAGAATTATTTTTTTTGTCAAAAATATATCTTTTCAAAAGATACACATAAAAAATCAGAAACATAAAGTATGTAAAAAGGCTCTTAATAATTCAAAATACACTTCAAGGTGAATTTTATATTTATTCATACAATTGGAAATCATTTTGAATATATATATTTTTTATAATATATATATTTTTTGATATATTCAATACAAACAATAAGTTAATCATGAATATTACATTATTTGTAGGTTGCCTGAACAAACGAAACTTTAGAAGATATGAACGATAGTTTCTAGAAATCCCAGTAGATGACGTGGTAGAGGCTTGCTTCGGCACGAATTGGGCCGGCTCGACCGGAGAAATACCACGGGCTCACAGAAAACCGGCGTGAAACAGCGTTTGCGCTGTGTTTCGCCGAGTGAGTGACTTTACCGGAGGCCCAATCCCCTATCCTATTCCCTTCCTTACCCTCCCCCATTACCCTATTCCCTCTTAAAAGGCCGGCAACGCACTTGCAGCTCTTCTGATGCTGCGAGCGTCCATGGGCGACGGAAGTTGCTTTCCATCAGGTGACCCGTTCATTTTTTTTTTTTATGAAATAAGGGGGCAAACGAGCACGTTTGCCCCCTTATTTCATAAAAAAAAAAAATGACGTTCTAAAACACTAACTTGGCGCGAATTTTGAAAACCATAGTTTTTACGTAATAGTTGTTTAGTAAAATGATTAGAAATGTTTGAAAAGGAATGTAATTGTATGAATTATGAGTAAAGAAAAATTTTTGTACGTATTTTTCAAGCAAAAAAACAATAAATGTTAACACATTTATTGTTTTTTTGCTTGAAAAAACGCAGGATTTAAGGAAAAAATGAGTTTTTAATTTTTTTGACATTGTTCCACCACTTCAAAAAATCTGAAAAAAATCTTGAATCTAGAGGGGTATAAAAGACATGTTCTGACGAGTTTTGGTGATTGACATATTTCAAAAATGCTAAAAAAAAAAGATTGTAATTTTCTGTCCTTCGTTAAAAATCGGCTTTTCGTTAAGAAACTATGATCATACGATTTTTTCATGTTTTAGACTCCTAAGAATAAGAAAAAAAATCACCATTGAATAACTCCGAATTTTAGTATAAAAATAAAATTAAAATCGAAAAAACAGGTTTTTTCGAAAATCTCGATAGCCGTTTGAGTTAAAGGGCTAAAAATTGAGATAAATTATTTTTATTCGATACCAAATCGATCCCCTGAGTGTGAGTCAAAAAAGCCATGGGGGCAGATTTCCCATATTTATCCGGCTATGCCCTTTGCAATTCGTCCTAAAATCAAAAGTCACAATATAAATTGTTGAATAAATAATCTTCAAACTTCATAATTATATAACTTATGCATCCTTTGTATAAACCATATCTATACTAACAAAATACCATAGCTGGGCATCGTTAATCAAATAGTTAACTTCGTTAATCGTTAATCCGCTACAAAAAAAGTTAGCTTCGTTAAACGTTAAAGCGTTACATTTCGGAAGAATTAACGCAAGTTAACGTTAATCGTTAATCCGTTAATATGTGTAAAATTGCATTTTTATATCGTTGCGTTAGTGAGTGAATTTATAAAACATGTTGATTTACGTTCTGGAAGTTAACAGGTTAGGAACAAAACAAAATACTTGTTAAATTCAAATGTGTAATTAAATCATCGGGCATAAGGTGCATATTCCCCTTCATGAACATTAACATGTTGAAGTCAAATGTGGCCATGGATTCTAATCAGGACCGGTGGAATCCGATTCCATGTCTTCCATGATACATACATACATACATATAATCACGCATCTTTCCCGTAGGGGTAGGCAGAGACCGCCTCTTTCCCATTGGGATAGGCAGAGACTACTTCTTTCCACTTGCTACGATCCTTACACACTTGTTTCGCTTCGTCCACTTTCGTTCTTACCATCCATTCCTCCTCTTACATTCAACGTAGCGAAGCGGCTCTCCATGGGCCACTTTTCGCCTCCGCGAGAACGAGACGTGATGGGTGGCGAACCACATCGCCGCCATTTTGGATAATTAAATTATTTTTATGATTATCCATTGCGTTCCCACGGATTTGCGGAGAGGGTAGGAATAGGGAAAGGGATGGATTGGTGATGTAGAAAGGAACATTGGTAAGTTAGAGTGGGAAAAAGGAAATATAGGATATTACCGCCCAAGAGGGGAAGGGATAGGACAGTAACAGCTAGGGAAGCCGGGGACGCGTACCCGTATACTATACCACAACTACCAGACAGGTAAGTTGGGATGAGTATCCCATGACATCATGTCTTCCATGATATGGTTTTAATTACTACACTGCACAGTACACTTTTTCTATCTAACTAAATTATACTGCACTCTTCTTTATCAACACGCAAATTATCATTGATAATAATTTATCCTATCAAAAACATAAATGTGAAATGAGAACCAAGTTCAATAATATGATATAATATGCCTTGGTTGTTGACTTTAATGGCAAAAGAATTGAGATCTAAATGGGTGCCAAGTTCAATGGTCAGTCCTGTTTATTTATAACAACATAAAATATAATTTCTTCTCATAACTTACTTAGGTAATATATTGTAGCCTAAGGTCTGACTCGACTAGTTCTCATATACGAATTATTATGTTCGATGGCTAGTTTCTACCAGCAAGCCAAATTTTCGGAATAATAAAATAAGAACCGACAAGTAACAGGTTTAGAACTTCCGAAGGGCTACGATTTTAATGAGGCTATATTATCCTAAGTTATGAGAAGAAATGATATTTTATGTTGTTATAAATAAATTTCAGGACTGACCATTGAACTTAGCACCCATTTAGATCTCACTTCTTTTGTCGTTGAAATCAACAACCAAGGCATATTATTTATATCATATTATTGACATTGGCTCTAACTTCACATTTATGTTTTTAATAGGATATCATTTTACTATTTGTACATAAATTATTTATTAGTAGGTACTTATTTATAACAAAATTAATACCAAAGTTAAGTGTTCCTAATAGAATCAATTAAGTGAAAAAATTATAATGAAATGATAAAAATTTACCAGTTTCTGATTTATTCCTTTGTATTCACCTATTACCTATATGTATCCCAAATTTGAACATATTTTGGACGTTAATATCTAAATAACTGTTTGAGATGTGTTTATGAAATTTGGAGCACATAATAATAGGTTGGGGAAAAAGTCTTTTCGCATTATAGTATGTATGAACTTGTCATAAAATATCTTGGGCTATACCAATTGTATCTGGCTGATTTTGGTATCATTAAAAAGTTTTAATTTTACAGAAGACAATTCCAAATTCAAATTAGGTAAATTTGAGATTTTCATTTGTTTTTCTTATTGTTAAAATGAGTGATTCTTATGAAGAATTTTGATACATTTTAAAATTTTATTACAAAAAAGGTAAAAATGCAACACAAGCCGCGAAAAAAATTTGTGATGTTTATGGACCTAATGCAGTGCTGTGAGAGTAGCGCAAATTTGGTTTAAGCGTTTTCAATCCGGAAATTTTGATATCAAAGATGCACGTCGCTCTGGTCGCCCTGTTACGGACAAAACTGTTGCCATTTTTGAAAAAGTGGAGCAAGATCGGCATATTAGTAGTTACGATGTAGCTGAAGAACTGGGGATTGACCACAAAACGGTTTTGGCGCATTTGAAAAAAGCTGGGTACACAAAAAAGCTCGATATTTGGGTGCCTTATGAGCTCACTGAAAGAAACCTAATGAACCGTGTACTCATTTGTGATTCTTTATTACGACGTAATGAAACCGAACCATTTTTGAAGAAGCTGATAACTGGTGATGAAAAGTGGATCACGTACGACAAGAACGTGCGAAAAAGATCGTGGTCAAAGGCCGGTCAGGCTTCACAGACTGTGGCGAAACCCGGGATAACTCGCAACAAGGTGATGCTGTGTGTGTGGTGGGATTGGAAGGGCATTATTCATTATGAGCTGTTACCGCCAGGCAGGACCATCAATTCTGAACTGTACTGCGAACAACTGATGAGATTAAAGCAAGAAGTTGAGAGAAAGCGGCCGGAATTAATCAACAGAAGGGGTGTGGTTTTTCACCATGATAACGCTAGACCTCACACATCTTTAGCCACTCAGAAAAAATTACGGGAGTTTGGCTGGGAGGTGTTAATGCATCCGCCGTATAGTCCTGACCTTGCACCTTCAGATTTCCACCTGTTTCGGTCGCTGCAGAATTCCTTAGGCAGTGTCAGGTTGACATCACAAGAGGACTGCCAAAACCACTTGTCGCAGTTTTTTCATCAGAAGCCACAAAAATTTTATAGCAATGGGATCATGTACCTACCAACAAGATGGCAAAAAGTTATCGAACAAAATGGCACCTATATACTTTAGTCACTTGTAAATAAACTTTATAAAAAAACCTTTTGAATTTTTATATAAAATGCGAAGAAACTTTTTCCCCAACCTAATATGTATCTCGCAAGTCTCAATATATGAGCCAAATTTGACACGTGTATGTGAAATAGTTTTTGAGTTATGAGAGGTCAAAAGTGGCTTCAAATGGTTTGTGTAATATTACACACGGTGCTGCTCGCCAGTTCTGTTACTTGAACTTGGCTTGACACGCTACTGAACATGTTTTTCGCGCCGCGCCGCGGTGTCGTCCGGTATATAAGTAGTAGGCATTGGATTAACGATTAACGGACTTCTCTTCATAGTAACGGAAGTTAACGAGTCCGTTAACATTTTTAAAAGTTAACTTAAAAGTTAATCCGTTAATCAAAATGTTAACTTCGTTAATTAACGATTAACGGATTAACGAGTTAATGCCCAGCTATGCAAAATACTACGAGAAACCAGTGAAATGATTTAAACTTTATATTGAGCAGTTTAAATTCGTTAATATTGTTGGAAGAACCAATTTAAATTGATGAGAAATGAACACTCAATAGTAAAATACTAAGACTAGATTTACAGGCATTTATAAATATTATTTTTTATTATCAATATTGAATTATTCTCTATAAAGAATATAAACCAGATATAATACCTACATAAATTGGAGTATAGCTATAATATTATGTAACTTGGAATTTTAAAATAAATATGCCATGCGAGCATAGTTAATAATAATTATTATTATAAATACATTCTTACTACATATTACACATATTAATTGAATTCAATTATTCTTTAATTATTATCCCGAACGGCGGTTTTTAATTGGCTGCATTTTAAATAGCCAAGATAAAATTGTTAGCATTTGGTATTAATAATAAATAAAATAAATTGAATTATAGTTGGAATTCAACAGAATGAGAATTCAAATACCTAGAATAACCAGTTAGGCGCTAGTGTCGCAAATTGCCCCAAACTTTATTGAAACAAAATATGGTTGTTAGTTTTTATATTTCTTTGTATACTAACCCCCTTACCAATAAAAATATTTACACAATGGATAAGCAATACAATATTTTTGTCCTTGTATGTCAAGTGATTTTTCCAACGCACCAGACAAGGAAAAAAGATTGTACTGCTTATCCATTGTTTAAAATGTTTTATTAGTAAATGTATTGAAACGTTTTTATCTTAATTTAGCGAGTCATATTTATAAATTGGTTAAATATATTATTAATATACATTCAATGCATTTCCTCGCTTAGTTGTTACAATAATTTTATAGTTATTATTTCATTACATTATTATGTTTGTCAAAAATTCTCATTTGTCACGGTTTACTTCGTGAGATCGCCTCAGGAGCTTATTATGCACCACAATTCGTAATAACTAAACAACAGAGTGATCATATTAAATACTTCTAGCGTCATATATAAAAATATGTAAAGTCATGAATACATTTCTATAAATCTAATATTATGACCGTCCCTTACCATAATCCCAATTCTATATATCAGACTTGACAAATACACTAGCACATTGGTCTACATACAGCTATGTGCTGTTAACTTTTGCATTTGTATCTTCAATCTTTTTTTCTGTTGAATCCTGAAAAAAAAAAAAAAAAAGATTAAATGTTCAAGAATGTCACTTAAAAAGAAATCTTCCGATTAATAGGGTATTTTCTAGAATATTGAAAACTAAATTGACCGGAGTATAATGCATAAATCTTTTATTGTGTTGGTGGTGTTAATCGGCGGCGGATTTTGTTTACCATTTTAGTATTCTTGTTTTTTTTTTTTAAATCAAACTTCTATTTTATTCTCCCGCACGTTATATCTATAGGTGGTATACTTGTCTCTTTTAATTATAATAACTTATCTTGTTTAAGGTGTCGCAGATAGATACAAAACATTTTCATTAAAAAAAACAGATACTCACGTCAAGGTCGTCGACAGCAGCTATCCCATTTCGCACAGACTCTCTCAGAGTAGAGTCATCTTCGTCGGAAGGCACGTCATAGAATTCCTCACTGTCCATTTCAATATCTGTACCTGAAATATTAATTTTAACTGTCACCAATTTTTTTTTCTTTTACCATCTTCGTTCTTTGTACAAGTAGAAAACAATATCAGTGGAGATCCACTTATCTTGTTGACCCAGTGACAAAGTAGCTTGTACATACATACATACATATAATCACGCCTCTTTCCTGTAGGGATAGGCAGAGACCACTTTCTTTCCACTTGCTACGATCCTTACGTACTTGTTTCGCTTCGTCCACTTTCATTCTTACCATCCACTCCTCCTCATATATTCAACGTAGCGAAGCGGCTCGCAAGGGCCACTTTTCGCATCCGCGAGAACGAGACGTACGTGGCGAACCACATCGCCGCCATTTTGGATAATTAAATTATTTTTATGATTATCCATTGCGTTCCCACGGATTGGCGGAGAGGGTAGGAATAGGGAAAGGGAAGGATAAGTGATGTGGGAAGGAATATTGGTAAGTTAGAGTGGGAAATAGGAATGTAGGATATTACCGCCAAGGAGGGTAAGGGATAGGACAGTAATAGCTAGGGAAGCGGGGTCGCATACCCGTATACTATACCACAACTACCGGACAGGTAAGTTGACATCCCAAGTAGCTTGTAGAAGGATATATTTTGTATGTAAAGTAAATATTTAAGAAGGTAATAGTTTACCTATCAAAGACTGGCAGTCTGTGAAGTATTCGGAGTCCGTGGCGTCGCCAGCTGCCGCCACCTCGCGACGCACGCGCGCTTTCCGCAGTGGCCTTCGAGCTACACTGTAAAATTGTAATTTAATATAATAGAGTCTGAGTCTCACAACTCACAAGTCTATAAATTTTACGTAATATAACATACTGTTATAATATAGTACTACTCAGATTATTATTACTATTTATTCTGAGCTATTATAAATTTATCTGAGCAGTAATAAAAAAAAAATAGACAAGTATAATAGCTGTAGTACTTTTGTGTATGCAATTTATCAATTAGTTATATCAGGTATTCAAGTCTTTTAAGAAATATTTTAGGTCAATATTATTAAATTTTATCTAATAACAATCTATAAGTTTAATTGACATCACAAAAAATGTTAATAAAGCACAAATGTTAGTGTTTTTGCATGCAGTATGCATTTCCTGATTTATACAAATCATACCCATGTTCACCCAAATCACGACTTTTTGAAACAGCAGATGTGTTAGCACGATTGGTCATTTTACTGAAAATATTTTTTTAACATAAATAATTGGGAAATGAAAAGCCTTTAAATAAAGATAAAAAAAAAAATAGGAATAACAGAGAGATATATATAAAATATTAATAATTTTTTTTATCTTTTTAAGTGAAAGCAATAGACAAGAGTTTTCAAAACACTATTCTGTTACAAAGTTATCATAATATTATTTTCATTACATGATTGTTTAAGCTTCAGTAGAGACCCGATTATCCGGACTAATTATTGTCCATAAGCAGTGGCGGCGCTAGGCGCCGGCAACGTCAGCCACCGCCTGAGGGTGCCTCGTTTAAAAAAGTTTTAGAACTTCCCTATTTATTTTCGTTTCGCTAATCATCCTGGCTTAGGTAGCCGACCCCGAATAATTCGGTTTCCCGAATTGTTAGCAGAGCTAAGCAGATGATAATGATTTTTATTATTTTCTACTATTAGTAGGTACCTTACGGGTATTCACACATTCACAGTCATCCAATACATTTTAGAAAATATTTAAGAAGTGAAAGGGGCCTCGCGAATGTCCTAACCAAGAGCATGTCAGAACGTGTCTAAGGAGGGTTCCGTAAATATCAATCCAGATTTTTTTCAAATTACTTTAAAAATTAAAATTTACAGGTTGCTCAAAATAGTTTTTCTAAAGAATATTAAGCTTGACCAATCAGCATGGAAAGATACAAATTTCAAACTAAATTTAAAAAACGCCAGGGGAACTAACTTTTAAACCACTTTGGAGGTTGATTACTTGAAATTGTTTACATTATAAAAAAGTAATGTATGAAATCTTGTCTTTTTTTAAAAGACCTCAACAATATCTTAAACAATGAGGAAGAATGAAAAAAAAAAAAAGGTTCTTTTGTAGAGCCCACCCCTAAAATACCAATGATTTCTAAACTAAGGATGGGCTATAACATACATTTGACAGAAAATATCTTCATACAAGAAAAAGTTACGCCATCTTGACTATAGAAGATTTTGATCAAGTAAATACAGACTGAATATACAGAGGAGTGCCAAAAGCAAATGTGAAGATAACAAAATATGTCAAACCTCAACTGCCAAACAATACCAAAATTCATCTACGTGGATCCACCTCTATGCACCTATTGCACCTCTACAAGGGTAAAGGTGCAATAGGTGCATAGAGGTGTATTTCGATAAACCATTTTTAACAAATTTCTACATCATAATAACTGCACGCAAAATACAACGTAATCCGACCAGCTGTTGATATTTCACTATACAAACTTTGGACCCCCATTTTACCCCTTTAGGAGATGAATATTAAAAAAACTATAAAATACATACTCAATAATTTCTATTTACTTTCTCGGATATTAAATTTCATGGAAATCTGGAAAGATTTAAAATATTTTTCATACAAACTTTCAACCATTATTTTTATTATACTGTATGTAATGTACTTGATACATAATTGCAAATCTGTATAACTGAGGTCCATAATTATAACCGAGTCTCTACTTTCATTATGAGGATTATTTTACAAGATTATGAGGATTATATTATATTTGTCTCCATATTAGCATTAGAAGCAGCTAAATTGCTTAGCTGTTTAGATTTATTTTTGCTTAACTTTGTACGTGAAAATGAAGGAAAATATGGTAAAGTACTTACGTTTCCCTCTGCAGGTCCCTTAGTGCTACCAATTCAGTTTGTAATGAAGCCAATTGTCTGTCCAGCCTGGCAACTTCACTAACTGAAATTTCAATAAAATGATTACAAATAGCACACAGTAAAAATTTCTGCATAAATGTTGTATGTATGAATTTTCAATAACATAGTAGAAAGTGTCAATATGAATATAAAGAAGATTTTCATTTATGAATCTATGATTGGTGATTATTATTTTCTATTCTAGCCTTTGCTCTAGCTAAAATGCAATAAAAATATGATAGTTTTGTGTATGATGAAATGGGTAGGTAATTTACTATTTTGCGAAGTATACAAGTATTCAAGTCTATCTACCCAGCATAGCTCTTCTTTTTTCAGCATAAACTTGTTCGTAAATAAACACACCAGCGGCACCAACTAGCCCGACAATAGCTGCACCAACCATCAAGCGAGGGGACAAATAGCTTTGGTTCATCGTAATGTTATTTGTTTGTACACTATTTAAAGCTGATATCGAATTATCGATTAATACCATAAATTTTTTACGCTTTAATCACACAAACAAATATCAGATAATATTCTAGTCGTATGTATTTTATATTTTGAATTGGCTAGTAATTTGGCTGGAAATTGGCTAGTAGTACGTCATTTATCAATCAACTTCTTCATCTTCTTTTGGCATTTATCCCCCATTAAGAGTTGCCAACATCAGAGCGTAGATGAGGATTAAAATGTGTTATAGAACTAGTGCATTGAAGAAGACATGAGCAATGACTTCACACTTGCTTCACACGCATGAAGCATAGATACCAGGAGTCCGAACGGTATAGGCTTTTTAATAATAATTATGTACACAATAATAGGACCAGATCTTAGTTCTCTTTTCTGCCGCTAGGCGTGCGAGACCGACGAGTACCGCGTGTTGCCAATACTATTATACCGAGTGTTGCCAATACTATTATTTATTACAATTATTTTTAAATTACCGTTAGGCAATTACCGTGTTCTACGGTATCTATTTTTCGAGAACAGTTTCTAAGAATTTCCTAAAACTTTTATATAATAAGATTTCAATCTTTCCAGAGCTGTCAATAGCAACTTTAAACTTCCCGCGTAATTTCAAACGAGTGCATGTCGGACCGTCGCGCGCTCTACCGGCAAAAATCTGTCCCCGTAATTGAGACCATTATTTTAACATTACGTTCGGACTCCTTGTTATCTATACTTCGTGTTCACACGCATCGTAAGTACAGCTTGGAAAAAATAGAAATACTTGATACTGACAATATTTACTGACTTACAGTCAGTGACTATACTGACCATCCAGCCTGCAAGCTCAAGGTCGGGGATTTGTAGGCTAAAATTATGATTATCCGGTGCTGGATTTGCTGGATGCTCTGTGAGTATGGCCCTAAACGTTCACAAACAAACTTTTATCAGCTGCTCACACTTTACACGGCAGCGCTTTTAATCTTATGGGCTTTTTATAGCGCTGGTAATGATGCCCTGTCTTTTTAAATCTTTTAAATAAAGGTTCCTGCTTTACTGTGAATCACTGTGTAGTGTCTAGTGTATAGCGTTACTGTTATTGTAATATGTTATCGCCGAAAAGCTTTCGGAAAAGACTAATACAGTCGCGTAGGTACCGTATACCTAAGATTAAAGTGATTAAAACCCTCGTTTATGCTACAACTTACTCACAAATTCCTTGGCAACGACTTATTCGTAATATGAAAAAAAAAATTGTCTATGAGACAGTTGTCAGTTGTCAAAACTGCGAGGCCGGATTTTAACGCCATTTTTATGGTATAAAAACAGAAATGAGATTTGTTTGCCTTGCTTTTTCCAATTATAATCCGAAACTAGGAATAAATACGGTATTGTTATTTAGATTGTAAATTCGGTATTACTTTCACGTAATAAAAGAATATAGGTGACCTTGACCACAACGTTAATAACGAAATAGTACTTGCCTACTTGGGTATTTTTCTAAATTATTTCACAAATTAATTATAAATAATGAGTTCCAAACACTCTGAATGCGATGAAAATTTAACTGAAGAATTCGGTGATAAGACTCTCAATGTTGAAAACACTACAACAACACATCTTGAAGATCAGCCTTCACATTCGTCTATAAATTCTGATACTAAGTCAACAAATGAAGAAATTCTAATGCAGTCTGAAATAGAACAGTCTAATAATAAACGATCAGATAATATTGTTGCGATTTCAAATATAGAATGTGATAAAGATATAACAGATATTGCCGTTGAAAGTCATGGTGGTAAATTAATTGAAGAAAAAGTTGGTTCTGATACTAACAGAGAGTCAGACAGAAAACAAGTCTCATTAATGGTAGAAACACATTCTGGTTCTATAAATGTCAATAAAATTTTGCCAAATCAGCCAAATGAAATTACAATGCAGTCTGAAACAGAACAGTCCAATAACAAACAATCAGATACTATTGTTATAACTTCGAATATATCATGTGACAAGGATATAACAGATATTGCTATTGAAAATCATGGTAGTAAATTAATTGAAGAAAAAAATAATTCTGATACTGATAGAGAGTCAGACAGAAAACAAGTCTCATTAATGGTAGAAACACATTCTGATTCCATAAACGGCAATACCATTTTTCCAAATCAGCCAAATGAAATTGCAATCCAGTCTAAAACAGAACAGTCCAATAACAAACAATCAGATACTATTGTTAAAACTTCGAATATATCATGTGACAAGGATATAACAGATATTACTATTGAAAGTCATGGTGATAAGTTAATTGAAGAAAAAATTGAGTCTGATACTAACAAAGAGTCAGACAGAAAACAAGTCTCATCAATAGTAGATACACATTCTGATTCCATAAAAGGTAATAACATTTTTCCAAATCAGCCAAATGAAATTGCAATGCAGTCTGAAATAGAACAATCCAATAACGAACATTCAGATACTATTGTTACAATTTCAAAAATAGAATGTGATAAGAATATAACAGATTTTCCTGTTGAAAGTCATGGTGATAAATTAATTGAAGAAACAATTGATTCTAGCACTGACAGGGAGTCAGACAGAAAACAAGACTCATTAATGGTAGAGACACATTCTGGTTCTGTAAACATCATTAGCATTTTGCCAAATCAGCCAAATGAAATTTTGGATACAATTGAAGACATAAAAGACAAAGTCTCTAATGCAAATGTGAAGGAACAACAACCTTTAGAAGAGAAAACACCATTACAAGGGCAAGGTGATATAGAAAATGAAATGGATGTTGATTTATTACCAACAGCAGAACAAAAACAAATAACTGAGGAAAAAGCCAAGGATAAATCTATTATGGATGCTGAAGGTGTACATAAAAAGCAAGAGTCATGTGGGGACATGGAGTCAGATTATGTTAACAACGATGATAATGAAAGCATGACAATATCATCAAATAATATAAAAGAAGATATATCAGTTGATTCAAAAACTGTAAGCAGTAATACAGACACGCCAGTGAAAGACCTAGAAACAATTGTAGAAAGTGATATGACATATGGTAATACAGAGGATGATAAATTTAAGCTTATATGGGAAGATGATGATGATGATAGTGAAAATATTAGTGAAACAACACACAAAATTGCTTCAAGTGACATCCAAGTTGATGTATCAGAAATTGAAAATAGTAACATAGCTCAAACAAACTTGGATAATGAGTCTTTTGATACAACAATAACATCAAACTCTTCATTTTTACCATCTAAAGAACATGGGTTAAACAAACCAGATGTTATGTTGGAAATTCCAATGCAAGATCTTGGTGAATTTAGTGATGATAATGATGATTGTGGTCAAGAACATTTATTAGGTCTAGCAATGTCACCAGATGTTGATAAAGGTGCATGTGATGAACTAGACAAAAGCAGTATACCCTCTGTCGGAAAGGAAGCAAAAGAATTAGTGGCAGCAGAAATAGATTTGAAAAATGGAACCCAAAATATTTCTTCTAATGTATTGGAGTATGTTAATAGAAATTATGAAACATCAACTAATAATCAGGACCAACTAGAGTACCCTAATCATAATAAAGAACACAATGGATCATTTCCTAAAAGAAACAAATCACCATCACCTATTGTCCAAATTGAAAAGGATACTAAAGATGAAAACCACTTTTCAACTATTGTAAAAGACAAAGTAGAACAAATTTCTGGAGAGGTAAAAGAAATGGATGGTAACCAAGACATATCGGAAACTAAGTGTAATGATATACAGGGAAAGGAAAATCAAAAGGAAGATATTGAACCACAGCCATCAACATCAGCTCTTAGTGAAGACAACACATTAGAAAACATGCCTCAAAATCCAGACGTAGAAGAAATGTCTGATAGTCTAGGTCTGCTGGCTGAATCATCAAGAGTCATGGATGATGATGAACAAGAAGAAGAGCAAGATGATGATGGTGATGATGATGATGATTCTGATGCTGATGATGGTAAGACATACATAGTTAATACAAGGTGTATTTTTATTTGTTAGTAGTTTTTATAACTAAGTACATGTTCACTATAGTTAAATAGAATTTTCTTTGTTAGTATGTTTTATAATAATGCAACTCTTTCTTCAATATAGATAACAGCAATCAGATGACAGGAGAAAATTCAGAAGATTCAAATGTACAACATACAGAAGTTGACACTAAAGAAGTCAAAAATGATACACCTACTACAAGTGACAAGGAAGCTTCTGAAGACGGCATGAATATTGATGACGTTGTACCAGATACAGTTGATTTGAACGTGGATGAAATTGTTATTGAAGAGGTAACAACATTTATGTTGGTAAAATGTGTTTGCTGTTTTAATTTTATTCTTTTGATTCAAAACCTTTTTCCTAATTAGTCTTTAAAGACTTATCTTATCAGGATTTTCAATATAATATGCTTACAGTCTAGTATTTTTTAGGCTACAGTAGAAGATATACAAGTTGAGGAAACAGATATAAATGCAGTAGATGAAGTTCAAAATGATGAGGACTATACAGATAATAACGAACAAGATCCTGTTCAAGAAGCAGAAGTAAGTGACAATTGATTGTAAATTACTAATTATGACACAAGTAATTCGTAGTAAAACATTGTGAAATAATCAGTCATGCTACAAAGGCAAACAACTGTTTTTTTTTTTTTAGGAAATTGAAGAAAGTGTTGATGTTCCAGTGGATATTGAGACAGTGAAACTATCAGATACATCTGACACTGAAATGGATGAAAAAGACGAAACTAATATTGTAGAAATAGAAACAAATGAAGCAGCCTCTGGTGATAGTAAGCATTTAATTATTATTCAGCTTTTAATGTGTTAAATTGTAAGTATAGCTTGCTTCAAAGAAATCAATTTTATCCTTTACTAAAAACATACATTAATAATTTTATAATTATTAGCTTCGTAATTAAATAAAGAAAGCATAGCAGTCTTATTCATATATATTTGTTATATTAATTGATGTTATAAACTATACCAAATCTTTATTTTTTTAGATGTATTAGATATTACAAATTATAAAATAGCGGATGACATAGTTATTAAAGGAACCAATAAAAACGTGTTAGATTGTGTTTATTTAGAAGCAAGCTCTTCTGATGAGGGTATGTACGAACAGCCTTCATCATACTACTTGCGCACAGCATTATATTATAACATTTACTTAAATAATAATTTGTCTGCACTCTATGCTTAATTCAAGAATAATGATGTCTGTCTTAGTGACTTCATTGTTCTTTGTTATAGTAGATAGTAGAGGAATATTTTTCATATCCTTACAAAATTTCGTACATAATATTACAGTATTTATTTATTTTGCAGAAGTATGTGAAGTGAAAAAGAAAGAATCAGAATCAACGACAGTGAAGATGCCCGCTGACATTGATGTGATATCGTCGTCGGGCGGCGCGACCAGCGATATCGTGATGAAAGAGACTGAAACTGTCATCAGAGGACTACCCAAACCGCCACCATTGAAACCGGTAATTTATATACAGTATTATGTTGTTGAGCTCCGTGGCTTAGTGGGTAGACCATTTAGTTCGCACTCGAGAGAGTGCAGGTTCAAATCCCAGGTTGTGGCTGTACCAATGAGACTTTTTCAGATCTCAAGTACATTATACGGATGCTCTTACGGTGAAGGAAAACATTGTGAGGAAACCCGCACATGGTTGGCCCCAGATGTATTGACCAGTTCATTCCTCTGGACTAGGCTGACTATGTTATGAGAATGCCGTATGTGCTTGGGCAACCATACGACATTTAAAAACGAATTGTCCCAGGCACTACAGTATTTCATGAGTGGTAACTTCGCTCGGAGAATACTGTATAAATCATCCATTAACGGATGTAAAGGCCTAAATTTAAGTATGTTGTAGGAAAATTTTCTATGTCATACATTCCCATAGACTTGATAAGGATTACAATTCCAAAAGTGAAATTGTTGCAGTGATAGTCATGTTTTTAAAACACATCCGACGCTTTCGAATTAGCCTGTTAATGCACAGTATAATAAGGTAATAATGCATTTTCTAAATAGTTAACTATTTAAATTTAGAAAATGTATTTTTACCTTCAGGCCAAATTCTGTTTTGTATAAATTTAGCAATATAAATTTTATTGGATTTATTCAAGATTATGGCTTAGGTGTGTTGAATGGAATATATAACAATTGTATAGGTCGCGCAACGAATTAAGATCTTTCGACAAAAGTAGTGGGGGTATGCACAGAAGTCAGTTTTTGGGTGTGTTTGGCGGTAGCGGGCTCGGGCGGGGAGGTGTGGATGCGCCAAACGCATGCCGAACGTGGCTGCCGACACGCTATTGGTACGTTAGTAATATATATTCTTTGCTATTGGTCACATGCGCGAACGACCCACTCCACTTTCACTGAGCGCTCATAAACCGTTGCGCGACCTGTACAGTTGTAATAATTGTGATTTAAGTTGGTTACTATCTTCTGTTCATGTCATTTAATTTATTTATTTTAGGCAAGAATTAATACGTCAGAAGTGTCAATTAAAACAACTCACACTACAAAGGAAACTTTTACGCCACCGGATGTAAAGGTTTGAATTTGATTTATTTAAATCTTACTATGCATATTATTATATTTAACTTACCAGCAGGTGGCTTGCTTGTGGCATTATCCTCCTCAGATTGAGAAGAGTTTCGAGCATCAGTAGTAGGTATTTTAGTGATTGGTGATGATGATAAATTAATTAAGGAGTGTATATAAAAGTAAGCTATGTATAATATAATATAAAAATTAAATTATGTAATTATTGAGAAACGGTATTCGGTAGAACATATTCAATCTGTAAAATATAGATACAGGTGGTGAAGACAAATCTTCTCTTTGTATGGCTGATATAAGATCGTTTCTGAGATATTCGAAATTGTGTATTTTTTTTCAGAAGTGTTTGATTTAACTTTTTGGGTCATAATAAAACACTGAAAATAATTTAAATCGTAATTTTTTCATTTCTTCGTGATACCAGAAGTATATAATCAACAGTTTAAACCTTGGAACGGATCTAATATTTTATGGATGAACTCATTTTCTACAAAACATTCTGTTTATAAGGATTTCCATTTTTAGAAGGAGTCTTCAGATCCAGTAGTTAACTTGGACTCAGATGACGAAGAACGTGAGAAACCGACTAAGACAGGTATTTGATTTGTGTGCTTCGGCATGGCTCTAGCTCGTTTGAAGCTGTACCAATGACTTACGTGTTACATAAATGATGTTAAGATAATGTTTCAGTGAGTGACTGTAATCTCAAAAGTCAAAGCAACTGTTGTTTTTTTAATGAAATGGACCAGGAAACGAGCAGACGAAACACTTGTTGGTTAAGCGATTAACGTAGCCCATGGACACTCGCAACACCAGAGGAGTTATAATGGAACCGTTTTGCGTTTCTATTCCTCAAAATCTCCAACCTGCCTCACAACCACAATACAACACTATAAGAAATATTAGGAAACACAACGCAAGTGTTATTTTACACCAGTTTTCTGTGGGTCCGGTCGTACCGGCCCGTTCGTGTCGAAGTATGGCTCTCCCACGCCAAGTGTTATCGATTACCTTAGTCTACCTCTTATCACTGAATGTTCCTAGACCATTACAATTATGCACAGCTATTATTCCTTTATCATAATAATTTCAGAATCTATATCTTTGGGAGAAGAGAAGGTGCTAAGTGGCATTAGATGTGTGAACAAAAAGTGTCCACACAATCCAGCAGCACAGTACTCTATAGCCGATTCCCGAGCAGTAGCATTATTTGAAGGCGATAAAAAGAAACGCTCCTATGTCTGTGAGGACTGCTACCATATTGTACACCAGAAAAACCAGGTGATTACTTCAAAAATAATAATACAAAATTACCAATTTAAATGTCACATTTTAGCAAGCAGTAAATAAATACAATGATACAATATTATTCTTTTGGTCAAATTTAACATTTTGTTTTAGGAGCTTATTACCGGTATTCTGGATTTTAAACCCCTTATGGACTTTGACATCGGGAACTATCACGAAGATTTAGTGGAGATCTCTGACTCTGAGTCTGAAGAGGAAACCGAGCCGCTCAAAGACGGGGGGGACTTAATAGGAGACAAGACGGCCAAGTAAGCCAGGTTTAATTAGAAGTTCAAAGAAACCATATTGCGTGTTTAAGCTAAATAGCATGCTGTTTGAGGGCCATCATTGGCTGTTTGGCGGAAAAAAGCGCTTGACAACGCTTGCTAGCGCTGAGAAAAAAAATACAGCTGTCGGCCAGGACACGCTTAATCACTTATTCAGTAGCGCTAACACAATCCGCCATTTTACTTATTTACCGCTTAGCGATCGCTATTTTGCTTACGAGCGCATCCGAGCGTTTTTTTTCGCCAAACCGCCAATGTTTGACAATATTATATAACTATCAAATGCACAGTATGGTGTGTGAATAATATAATCTAAGATAGTGTGTGTTGTTATTATTTTTATTAATTTTATGTATTTTTAACCATTATTTCAAACAAAATATATTAGCGTTTTGCACACCTTCCTGTACATAAACTTCAATTTACCATCAAAATTTCATACTCCGCCTGTTGAACAATTCTCGTAAACCTACGTACTGAAAGTTTTTGCTTCTTGTATTAATATAATAATGTATTAATATAATAATAAGGAAAATTAGGTCTTCCTTTCTACTATAGTTTCAAATCTTTTTTAGATTTTTGGAAGATAATTTGACGGACATCTTCAACGACATGTGGACAAAGTATAGGATGGACGATCGACTGGAGGACACGCAGGCGCAGCTGCAGGAGGATTTGAAGCGCTTACAGAGTGAGTACAGACCATAGATATAGCGAATCAGCCACCACACAGCCTTATAGACGCCTATTGCAAGGCGAACACTTTCTGGCAAAACGTTAGACTTATACGTCTTACTTAAGACACCGATCGCGAAATCTGCTTTAGTATCGACCACATCCCTGACCCGTGTATATAAATACGAAAGAAGAGAAACATGGCTTCCTGTACAATAAAGGTGAACGCACACTTATCCGAGCCGAAAGAATCGAACGAATCGAATTCCACGAGGTCTCGCATACCTATCCGCGCCGAAAGAATCGAACGCATCGAAAGAATCGACCGCACCGAAAGAATCGAAGAATATTTTATTAGCCCTTACTAGAACATAACACGATGCGCTTACTAGAATGCAAGCGCATCGGCCGATTCGACCGCATCGCTCGCATCGAATCCGGTGACGTCGTCCGAATTCGTCTAGGAGTTCTGGGGTGCTTCCAGATTCAGCCGATTCGATGCGGGCAAATGAGCGAGGTTTCATAGGATTTCATATCTTTATATGAATTCTAAAATTCTAAAATTCGTTTCCTTCGGCGCGTTCGATTCTTTCGGCTCGGATAAGTGTGCCTTCACCTTTAAATGCAGGTTTGGAAAATGTAGCCAATCATCTAATTTCAAAAAAGTCATTTTTTCCAGAGCTCAAATTACGCTGTTCAGAATCCGTAACGAAAACATGTTTATCAGTACATCCCTTTCTTTCAAATACAAATAAGTGCTGCTTATCCTTTCTTCCTTGAACACCTTGAATCGGCCAATCAGCATGCATTTCTTCCTTCTTCCCCCGCCACGCTTATCGTAGCGCATTGACACGTTATTTGTTTCGAGAAATTAAAACATTAGGCGTCTATTAGGCTGTGGTCGCTGTAGCGAATGGACTGATTGGTATAGTCATGGGCCATGACTCATGGCTAAATGTCTAGAAAGGAAGGAAACCGATAAACTGCGCCATGATCTAGTGATCATCGGACGCCGGGTAGTCCGGCCGGTGCGTATGAAAGCGTGCTACGTGTTCCACACACCACTGTGAGTCCGACCGCCGACGAACCGATACCCGGCGATCGGACGCACAGTGGTGGATCCGGCGGCTGTCCGGCGAGCATAAATATGTCGGTTCGTGTGAAAGCTATCGTACATGGCCATGCACTTCGCGACCGACTACCCGGAACCGGCAACCGGGACGTGTGGAACAACGGTACAATCGTTTTCTCCATTTAACAAAAAATGGTCCATTTTATACTGTACATTTAACGCAAAGTATGTATTTTGAGGATAAAAAGTGTCATTGATTTCATAAACAATTTGTTTTTTTTTTTTTAATTTTTATGATTTTAAAAATCAATATTAATTATTAATTTACTTTTCAGAAGAAAGTTTGGAGATCGACGAACTGTTTAAGCAGTGCCAGAACGCCAACGACAAACTACGGAAAGAGTTGTACGCGACGTTCGAGCCGGACATACACGAGCTGCCCGGGATCGTCATCACCGACGACGGCGAAAGTCTGGTTAGTCACATGCGCGTTAACGAGCAGGAAGGTAGCCTGATGGTGAGCGATCACCGCCGCCCAAGGACACCCGCGGCCCGAGTAGGGGTCTTTAAAACCCTTGACACTTTAGCTAATATGCCGTCGCTAATTACGATGACAAGTTAGAAATCAATCAATATTACAGTAGCAATAAACTTGCAAGTATTGGTATATAAGGTCTTACAAAATATTATATTATCTAAGATCCATTCTGCCATCACAATGGCGCGCAAAAAATAAATTCTGAACATGCACTGTGTGAAGTTATTTAACATTCATAACTTGAAGCAACATATTAAAATTAAATAAAATATATCAAAATGTATGGTATTTACGTATCGCGTGCTATATCACTTAGCGAACGCTATGTCAATCCCATATATTTTCAGTTTCGAAGATCGTCATTGTTTAATTGACGATGGCATGTTAGCTTAAAGCTTGCTGACTAGCTCTTGCACAATAAAACAGTGGATTGAGTGAAAGTTGCTACATAATTATGTTAGAAAGCACACATTCAAAACACTTTTATGAAACTGAATATTTACATTAATGTTTCGTTTTTTCCTTTCAGCAAATATCCTCAGAAAACGATAACAAACCATTACCCATACCAGAGGTGAGATACTTCATGGGTTTTTTAATATCTCGTATAGTTAATATTCTTTAAACCCGCCCCACTAGCACTCCAGATATTTTGTATGTTTGGTATGCATGATATTGGGTTTTGGGAGATCATCCGTGGCCCACTGGCTTAGAGCTTAGCTCTCGACTCGAAGGTCGTGGGATCGATTCCCGCGTTGGAACAACAATAAAATGTTGTTTCTAAGTTGATTAGGACAATGCAGGCTGAACACCCGATTGTTTGACAAGAAAGATGATCCATGCGTCGGATGGGCATGTAAAAAGTCGGTCTTGCGCCTGATCTTTCGCCAGTCGTGTCGGTCATCCGTCCCACTGGGTTACGAGAGTAAAGGAAGAGAGAGTGCTGGTTTCAATGAAACCGGCCACCTTACCGAAATCGATGTGGAAAGCTTTTTATATAGCTAGCTTAGTGGTAGAGGTAGCTTGGTGGATAGGAAGTAAGAATGAAGGTCACCACTGTTGTCCGAAAACCACAAAATTCACCTCGATGTAAAACAGGCTAGAATGCTATGGCCTCTTACTCACTAAGTCTTATCTGAATTTAATTCACTGTCTCTTTTCCTGTTAAGTTAAGGTTTGAACTTGGTTTAAGGACTTCTTGCTCCCATTAATTGTGTATCTTTTTGCGTTGTGAAAAATATCCTAAAACGATGGTCATAGTACCTAATAATTAATGTTACACTAATACACCGTGGTGTCTGACAGCGTCCATACCTATAATATGCCAAAGAAGAATGTTTGTGTTCAAAAACAAAATCAAAGTACAAGTAGTACAGGGCTATAGATTAAGCTGCTAACTACAATCCTGAGATCAACATCCCATAAAAAACTTTTAGATAGTTTTTTAAATATGTCATATGCATGCCTAAAATAAAAAAAAAATGTATGAATATAGGTACCAGCAAATATGAACGTGAGTTCTATAAAATATTGTAGGATATCGTTTGGGCTGGTAGCGACTTCAAAATTAAGAAGATTAAGTAGAGAAATAGCCAAATTTAAAAGGGGAATTATTTATAAAATAAGTTTTATTTCATACTTTTTTGTGTATTTTTACTTTGGAAGTCGGTTTAATTTTTTGTTTAAAAATAATAATTCATAGTCAGCGTTAGCACTACAAAAATTGACGAACTAGAAAATTGCCAATTTACATACAAAAGTCTAAATATCAAATATTTTGCATGGGTTTCTTACACGAAAATACCAGAAATTATGGGAATTACTGCCACTTCGAAATGTAATTTTTTCCGATGCATAAAAGGATTGATTTCTTTTAAGAATAATTACACCCAGTCTACCCAGTCGAAGCGTCCACGTCGTTCGACCGTGGGCTGGTGGGAGCCGCCTACGAAGAAACAGGCAATACCGATGGGCTATACGCCTATATCAACTACTGAGACGGAGGTATGCACTTTATTAACACCCCTATTATCCGACAGGCGAAGAAAAGAGGCTTATGTTCTTTTATAAATAATAGTTTATAGCCTATTATTATTTAATAGTGTTCTCGTAACCTTCTGTCAAGTGAGATTTTAAAAATATCTGACAAAAACAGTAATTAGCTATTTAAATATTATGTTGCATTTAGAGACAATATGCAAATGGTAAATAATGAAAAAAATAACTTTTACAGGCACAGGCACCACCTGAAAAAGTAGATGATGATGTAAGTGAAATTATTTTAACTACTGTGATTTTTTAAATTTCTTGCCATACTCATATAATATTGCACATGCACGGTGTGATATATTGTGTGTGTGTGTAAGTGTATGCGTGCGCGACTGAAGCCTACAATTTAAACATCTTCCGTTTACATAGGATTGGCTAAGAAAATGTTATTTTTAACAAGTGACAAAAGTTAAAATTAATAATATTGGATTTATTGAAATTTAAATTATTGCTGGGCTGGACTCATTATAAAAATGCACACTGATCTCTTCAACTATATTTTATTATCTAAAGTTTTGTTACATAAAAATTACACACTATGTTACGCCGGACATTTTGGGCGGAAGGAAGAAGATTATAATGTTACCACAGACAATACAACCATAGATAACTAATATGAGAAATCGTGTGTTGCTATCTCAATTGAATTGGTTTCAAATAATTGATTTTTATTTATTTACTTGAATAAATCGTTGCAGAACACAGATATATCTGTGGTGAAGTTATCGCTGGAGGCGGCCCCGGCCGACCTGCCGCCGCCCGGGCCACTGTCGCGCGCACCGCTCCGGGTCGGCATGCTGGTCTACGCCAAGAAGAAGGCGTCGTGGCTGCGAGCTACCATCACCGAGATACTACCCAGCAAAAATGTCAGTTTATGATATGATAGGGGATGAATATGATAGACGATGGAAAGCGATTATATTGCTATGGACACCTTCGGCACTCAAGGACGCACGAGTGCGTTATTAGCTTCTAAAATTAATTTTTTTTCTTTAACATTAGAAGAAGCGCAAAAATATAGCATACAAAAGAAAAATGCTCATGGAACTATTGATCTTTTACTTTGCGTTTTGTTTTAAAAAAGAGTTGCTATAGAAATAATCGTCATACGCTACAAACGACGACCTCTGTGGCTCAGTAATTCAGCGCTTTGGTGCTTAAGCCGGGGGTCGCAGGTTCGGATCCTGCCGAAGGAACAAAAAGTTTTTCTGTGTTCCTGGGTCATGGATGTGTATTAAATATGTGTATAATATAATAAAAATCTTAAATATATGTATGGTATAAAAGTATTAAATATACTTCCCGTTGTCTGGTGCCTGTAACACAAGTTCTTCGGATACTTAGCACGGGGCCAGATTGACGTGGTGTGAAGCGTCCATAGATATTATTATATTATTATTTTACAATTTATTTGTTGGCCCGAGGCCGACGCTTTGACTTCCGTTCTCGTCTTAGATAAGATATTAATGCCATGATATTATAAGTATTTTAATTGATGTTTTTTTTTTATTACAAACCAGACCGCGGAGCCGTTCACGATGTGCCGCGTGAAGTTCGAGCACAATAACCTCAAGGACCCGTTCTCCACCGTGAGCGGCAGACATCTGGCCTACAGCACGCCCGCCGTCACTAGGATGATCATTGGCATGTATTTGATGTAGTTAGCCAACTAACACAAAAACCCAGTACTAAAATACGATTTATACACCATAATTCTGTTCCTATTTATTGACTAAAATAGAGAAAAATGCACACAAATAGAGACACACAACGACGTATACAGTGTGCTGAGTGCGAGTCCCACAAATTTTTTCGATTACTTTACTACCTTGTAAATCGAGTTAGCGCAAATCGAATCGACAATTAAAAGCATGCGAATGCGAGTCATTATCTAATCTAACTAATCGAACGCGTTTCCTCACCGAGAGTACGCTTTATTATTTTTGTTAGATTGGTAGCACGACTTCACTGTGAGATTAACCGACCAAATTGAATGTCATTTTCACTGTATTATTTTGTTAAGAAGCTGCTGTCATCAAAATTGTGACGGGTTATATCGTGTGTTATTGTTTGTGACACTGACTATGTTTATTTGCAAAGAATTTTACACAATTTTACATTTCGTTTATAATAAATTGTATTTAAACTTAAAAATGACGAAAACAAGTTTTTCTCAGTTTGATACTATAATAACATTCATGAAACAATAAGTGTGACAATCGGTAAACATTAATGTCCAATAAAGGATCGAAAGATGCACGAGCTCTTGCTTCGCGTTTTGCATTAAAATTGCGGTCGTCTTGATATTGAGCAGCCGCAAACATCCTCCACGCGAAAAAAAAACGTCCTGCCATAACAAATTAATTGCTAAAATGTTCTTTTATAAATGCTTTCACCGCAATTCACTACCTAGTCACTGAGAAATTGGAAGTGAACGCGGAGTGACAACTTTTCGACGTCGTTAACACAAATTTACTATTCGAATGTCAAAATGTGCAACTGGCACTCGGAAGACTTTTGAAACAACCAATCAAAGCATTGAAATACCCACATTCGAACGTGAGTGTGAGACGACGCTCGATTAGTTAAAATCCACAAAACTCACACTCGCTAATTATGTTTCCTATTATTGCCACTAGGGGCGTTGTTTCGATACCATACAAAATGTAGTTTACTTTTTCACGTCGAGTAGTGATAAAAACTCGCACTAAGCACACAGAATAGTCTTTGTAATGATATGTTTAACTATTTCCAACAAATCAATCTCATATAATAAATGAGTCTATTTCTTTTTTCACATCTCGTATTTCGCCAAGACTACTATTTATTCAACCCTTTGACATGTCAATAATCTGTAAAACATTTTTTCAGGTACCCGCGTTATCGCCTTATTTAAGGATATGGGAATTAGAGAATATTACTCGGCGGGTATCGTTGCTGAAGTACCCAATCCTGTAAACAATTATAGGTAAGTTGTATCTATTACAAGTTCACAGTTAACAGACATACAGTAGGTCGAGTTAATTAAATCTTACAATAATTCAGTTTCGATGCAGTCTCGATATCTTAAACAGCAAAATGGTATTCTCATGAACGTCACCACCAACCGTTTTGGAAACTCCGAAAATTCGTTTATGACATCAAGAAGATTACTTTTTAATTGATTGAAAGCACAGAACACAGAAATCAACATTGAAAGTAAGGGTTTTTAAATTCGTGACATCTGACAGCTTTTTAACACGACAATGACCGTTGGGCTACCAAGCGTTGCCTGGTGACAGAAAAGAATCTAAAATTCTTATTGACCGTTTTTGATACCACTTACGCCACCAGATGACGCTTTGTGTGTGTCTCCCCCCAGCGGCAGAAAAATATCAAACACCCTTATTTGAAAGTCTGAGCTAACTACTAGAATTGGTGTTCTGAGTTATGATGATTATAATTATGGCATAGGTAGATAAAAGATAAAATTAAACTAGTAACATAATTTAAAAAAAAAATCAGACTGCGTCAAATATTTGTGATGTATGTACCCAGTGTCACTCTCAGAGTAAATACGAATCTAACGACACCTCTCAAGCTAAAATCCATCGAGCCGTTCAGGCTGCAGAGCGTGCCAAACAATCATACATATATACATAATCTCGAAAACATATCCCTCCCTCTGTCGCAGTCGGGTAATCATACAATTATTCTCTTAGATACCTGATATTTTTCGACGACGGCTACGCGCAGTACGCGGCGCACCGCGAGACGCGCGCGGTCTGCCAGAGCTCGCCGCTCGTGTGGGAGGAGGTGCACGTGGACTCGCGCCAGTTCGTCAAGGACTACATCACCAGCTACCCCGAGCGGCCCATGGTGCGCCTGCACGCCGGACAGAACCTAAAGACCGAGTTCAAAGGTACGCCCGATAACAGCCGGTTGTCTTTTTGTGTTTGATACACTAGGCAAGATGACTATAGCACAATATAAACAATAGCTATCCGCCCCAGCTTCGCACGGGTACATTACTGATACTAATACGTCTACAGAATGTCTTTAAACCTCTAACAAAACGGGCGAAATCTAGTCAAAACAAACAGAAAAAAATTAATAAATGTACCTACTAAAACTCAATGAAATAAGTAGGTGGGTATACTTTTATCGTATGAAATACCAGATCTAAACTCCCCCCGCACGCGCACCCCCGCCTTGGTGACGCCCACTTCGCAACGGGCCGTGCAGCAGAAATCGTAATATTTTAATTTCGCCATAACTTCAAAACCAAACGTCCAATTTCAATCATTCAAAGACCAAATATTATCTACATAAACTTTACTTAGTCATAAAATAATTTATTTTGATAAGGATTAATAGCATGAGTAAAATAAACGCGTTTAAATGTAGTCCAAAAAAAATTCAAGATTATTAAATAAAAAAATGGTTGTTGTGCCTCACTCGACATAGATAGGTATAGTGTGTCGCGGACTTTTTTGTAGATATTTATAAGATCTACAATTAATTAGAACATTTTATAGTTCTATCTTTTATAGTTTAGGCAGCGTACGCAAAATAAGTAACTTTTCTGGTTGATTTTTTACACCTTGTGTCCGAAAAACCCAAATAATTTACGGAACCCTATTTTTTCCAAAATAAAATGTAGCCTATGTTACTCGTGGATAATGTAGCTTTCGAATGGTGAAAGAATTTTTGAAATCGGTCCAGTACTTTTTGAGCCTATTCATTACAAACAAACAAACAAACATACAAACAAAGTTTTCCTCTTTATAATATTATATAAACAATGTACAGAAGCGGAACTTAGTCGTGTCCTTGAAATTTTTACCTACGATTGAGCGTGGCTGAGCGGAGCGCTAGGGCTGGTTCGTCTACAAATAAGGCGTTGACAGTGTGCAAGCATCGCGGTATGTTATTAAAATAGCTGGTTAGTTAAGAAAAACCTTGAGTTACTGTAGAAATATTGTGACTTTTTTAAATAATCGACAGTAAAGAATATTATAGAAGAGTTTTTAAAAATTAGTCATCATGCTTATTTCTCCTATTATTGCCAGTTGATTTTATAGTGTAAGGTTGCCAGATTAATATTTTATGAAAAAAAACACACACACACACACGAGTCTATCATTATAAAGCGCATTGTTTTAAATTTTTTAGACCTCATTGCAAATCTGGGGGCACGGCAGTGCCCCCGCCAAGTCGAGCGCGAAGCAAACACTGCCGTACCATCCTTTACTGGAACCATTTCGCCGCATTTTCAGGCCCCTATTTGAGAACCTCTGGATAAGACCAGAACGTCGATCTGGGGGCACGCAGTGCCCCCGCCAAGTCGAGCGCGAAGCAAACACTGCCGAACCATTCTTTACTGGAACCATTTCGCCGCATTTTCAGGCCCCTATTTGAGAACCTCTGGATAAGACCAGAACGTCGATCTGGGGGCATTGCAGTGCCCCCGCTAAGTCGAGCGCGAAGCAAACACTGCCGTACCATTATTTACTGGAACCATTTCGCCGCATTTTCAGGCCCCTATTTGAGAACCTCTGGATAAGACCAGAACGTCGATCTGGGGGCACGGCAGTGCCCCCGCCAAGTCGAGCGCGAAGCAAACACTGTCGTACCATTCTTTACTGGAACCATTTCGCCGCATTTTCAGGCCCCTATTTGAGGAGCTCTGGATAAGACCAGAACGCAGAAATTTTCGTCATCTAGTAAGCTATAATCACATACTTAAAATCCAAAATTTTAAGTCTGTAGGTCATTTAGTTCCGAGGTTAAGCGAAAGCAAAGTTTTGAATTTATGACACTCACTCACTCAGTCACTCACTCATGATCATCAGAATAGAACTAGTACTTCTCATGAACTCAGAGAGCTGAAATTTGGTACAGAGTTAGGGTTTAATGGCCACATAAAGGGAAAACTATAAAAACTAGGATAATCGAACATCTGGAGTACCTGGTGACCCTGATTAGAAAACACAAGAGCCCAACCAAACTATTAGAGATCGACATACCGCCTTTACAAAAAATATTCAACATAGTGGTGGGCCGCTTCATTTGATGTCAAAAATCGAAGGTCTGAAGTATCTGATGAAGAATCCTCAGCTGGTTTCAGCTGATTAGAGATATGGTAATAACCCCCTTCTACTATTGGTACATAAAAAAATCGACTGTCATTTCAAAAACCTAGCGAAGTGGGACACATCTTCTAATTTAATCTAGTCCGTAGCATTCCACTGCTGGGCGAATGCCTCCCTTTCTGCTTTTGATACGCATATAAATAAAATTAAAGGAAAACTCTCGATAAGACTAGACTGGCTTTTATACTTATATTTACAAGTTTACAAGAAGAAATAGTCGAACGATTAACTTTATTGTACTCGATCATTACACAAATTAAATAAACAAATTACACTGAAATCTAGTAAAATAAATCAATATGCCCACGTTTCTACAAAAAGAAGTGAAATCCCACCAAAAACATTCTGTAAAAAACTAGCCAAGTCTCGATAGAGCTGCTTGTTTATCTCTAAAAAGTAGTGAAATCTAGACAAAGTCGTGCCAAGTCTAAGGTTCCTTACTGCGATTTCTTTATTATTATAGTTAATGTTGTGTGACTTGGCCGTTGAACATTCTTTATACGTTACAAGTGGGTACAAGTCAATTTTGTTTACACGTAATGTATATCTGTTGTAACTACCTATGTGTGTTAAGCGAGATAATAGCCCATACTGGTATTGGTAATTGGACGCTAGTGAGTAGTGTCTCATTTTAGGCTGTTGTTGATTGTAGAACACATGTATTGGAGCAATGGTGTCATGGAGCCCCTTTTGTACCATTGTGTACCCTTCAACGGCCAAGTCACACAACATTAACTATAATAATAAAGAAATCGCAGTAAGGAACCTTAGACTTGGCACGACTTTGTCTAGATTTCACTACTTTTTAGAGATAAACAAGCAGCTCTATCGAGACTTGGCTAGTTTTTTACAGAATGTTTTTGGTGGGATCTATTTGATATTTATTAGATGATTGCTATGGACGTTCTGAATGCGTCTGTTTTTATTTATTCAGAATAAAAATATTATATTCATTCAGTAGACCGATCAAGCAGTTGATGAAACATCAGCTTTTGTTGAATGTTATACTTCTTTTAAAAAAACACTTGTACAGGAAAATGGCTGTCCTGCGTGGTGGAGGCGGTGGACGCGTCGCTGGTGCGCGTGGCGTTCGCGGACGGGCGGCGCGAGTGGATCTACCGCGGCTCCACGCGCCTCGCGCCGCTCTTCCTCGAGCTGCAGGCGGCCGAGCGCTCGCGACCCCGCGCGGCGCCGCGAGCGATGCCGCGACCCCTCGCTAACAAGGTAACGTATGCTAGGCGATTAGCGGCCCATTTCAATAACCTATATATGGTGCGATTCAAAAGAATAGGATCGTGTCGGCGCCAAATTGTTTCAAATTAAGAAAATTTATGTTTAGATAATTGATTATTATTTAACGTTTTTATTTAAATTCGATGCAAGACTATTACCCCCTTACTAATAAACGCTGTATAAGCTTTGAATAGTTATACAGTGTTTTGTTCACATCACACAAGTGACATGTTTATTTCGATAGAAAGAGACAAAACACTATGTAACTATTCAAAGCTTATACAGCGTTTATTAGTAAGGGGGTATATATTTATATGGACATAAGTTTTTCTGAAAATCGCACTTTTCAAGTGATATTTGACAGAAAAAGGTCATTGACTTTCCCATTCTCATTTGATACGCGTTATAACAAAAACAATTTATTAAAAAACGTCTAAATTTGTATCGCAAAAAATCGGCAAATTATTGAATGAACGTTTTAAACTAATAGTTATTGGTAGATAGGTTATTGAAACGGGCCGTAAGACACGCCTATGAAATGGCATGTCCTTCTCGCGTAGTGGCTTGACCGCCGGCCTGCGACATAGGGCATCTGCAACATCAGATAAGTTCCAAGTGTGTTGTCGGATTTTCAATTTTTCCACCTAAAGTTCTTGTCGAGTTGGCGAAAATGATCCATTTATTACGTATACCAATTTAAGCCACCATTTTGTTTTTTGTAGTAGTTTTGGTCTCTACTTTGACAAGTAATTTGGTGATGGTATATTATATACAGTAAGTATATAATATACCATCACCAAATTACTTGTCATCATTTGAACTTTCTTCAACTAGGTAGGTCGGATACTTAGTTTAAATTCATATAAATTAATTTATTATTCTTTTTATTCTTTAGGGTAACATGCCGTATGTCGAGTACACGAGATCCAATGAACAGACCAAGGGTGCGGACGCTCGCGCACAGAATGCGGAGGTATGTGCCATTGCTTAATTTTAATTTTTATGGAATTTTTAATGACATAAACATAATGTAAGTCATATCTGATTTACATTATGTTTATGTTGTAACATCTCGTTACGATAAATATTGTTGTACGCAAACAAATTTGGTAGCATTGGCTAGCTACAATATGAGAATATGTTGACATGTGAACAGGAAATCCGTCGTCAGCGCTCCGTAGCGAAGAAGTCAACAGCAGCAAGCCAACCGCCGCCAGCGCCCGCTACTAACCTCGACGACGTCACTAGCCGCGTCGTCGTGAGTATTTCTGAATATCATATTAATAATAATTCATAATAATAAGAAAAAATCCGATCCGAATGACGTGGGTGCCTTAAACACGTCATCATGTTTAAGGCACCTACGTCATCATCAAAACATGTCATCAATCTTCTCAATCATCAAATGAATGTGTGCATTCTGTGTGTAAGTATACGTATGAACAAAGTGTTAAGTCGTGTCAACGGAGATATTAAACAACTTGATTCATTAGAATATGATTTATTACTGAACCATCAATATAAGACATACATTTTATATACTTACTCACTTACATTATTATATATATATTCTACTCACACACCACAAAAGAAAGAAAAAACTATTTAATAAGAAAAGCACAACATAAGTTATGGCTATTTCCCTCTAGTTCTATACGCCGAAAAATGCCGTGAAACCGAACAAAATGGTGCCGCACAAGTGCGGGCCGCAGTGCCGGCGAACGGACGTGCTGCAGCTCAAAGACCTGCGCACGTACAACCCGCTCGCTAAACCTTTGCTCAGTGGATGGGAGAGGTAAGTGCAAAATTGTTGATAATTTATGTTACAGACGCATAAAAAAATGTGACGCAAGAAAATACACCCTTACTAGTTTACAAATTACTTTATGTAATTCAATTAGGTGCTTACGTTTAAATTTTAATAGCGCGAAATCGAGTGTCTCTTTGGAATCTGTCTCTAGACTTATAATTTATAAACCATTATTGGTAGTGGACAAACTAAAAGTGAACTCTTTTAGTTTTGTCTATGGGTATGTTATTTTCTCTATTGTTACGAAGTATTGTGAAGGCAGGCTTTGAGTGTGTAAAATCCAACAACCAGAGTGCTGTGTGCTAGTTTTTGTCCCTACTAGCCGTGAAGAAGTTAGCTACAATTTGTATGGCATCGAATTAGTTACCATTGTTTGCCACTAGGGGCGTTGTTTCGATGCCATACAAATTGTAGTCAACTTCATCACGAGTAGTGACAAAAACTAGCACACAGCACACAGTAGTTGCCACTAGGCTGTAGGCTCTAGATTCTTTTACAATGTCTGATAATTTGCCTGCAAAAATACAGCATTCTCTTACTTGTGCGTCGATGCGTTATTGAGACAAGTTTTAACATATGGCGCCCGTAAACTATCACTGTTTTCCATCACTTTTATACTAGTGGGTGAGTGCCTAATATCTGGTGTTGAAATGTCGTTATTTTGGTTCATTCATATTAATACTATTGTGATTTTTAGCATCGTTATGTATTACTGTAAACTTATGACGACGAACGATCATTGTTTTTATATAATAGGGAATATGCATAGAACATAAAAATAATTTAAAATATAATAATCAGGGGCGTGCGCTCCATAAAGGCAGAATGCAGTGCTTTACTTACCATTCACAGATATTTTAATAAAACGTTCGGACGTTTTAGATGACTTTAATTAATAGTAAATAAATGAATAAACAAAATATAATAACTTAAAAACGCCTAATATTTTATAATAGCACCTATTTACAAGTACATTATGTTTGGCAGGCGTTTGGCGACATGTTGGTGATGCGACTCATGCCATGTCGGCTAGCAGTAGATTTGTTCGCATGTGTGTAGTAATTTTAGTGTCCGTACACAGTTCGCAAACGCACACACCTATGAAACGTCCAACTCCTACGGCATGCTTATAGACTTCGGTGAAGTTCGGCAGTTGTCGGGACACGGAAGTAATCGGGTATATTCGTGGCACGGTGGCCTATAATGCGAGTAATTATAATTGACGTAAAATCTAATTACTCACTACGCACATGATGCGTTTTTGTTTTAGTAAGGTTTTATTTGTTTAAATATCAGATTCAAGGAAGCCATTTTTTTCATGTGAAAACGCATTGTTATTTTTCGGTTGCCATTATAATATTTAATATTTATAGTTTTCTTAAAAGATTTTTCATTTTAACATTTGAAAGTGTGTACATTTAACAGTTTATTACTGAAGTTCTATAAAAATTGTAGGTAGTGATTTGCTTTTTAATTGATTTGAGTGATAATAAGTTCTCGCAATTGTCATTCAGTGAAAAGATTCAAATTGTGTCTACTAAAGGTAGGTGTGTATCCGAGTTACAATAATTAAATCATCAAAAAGGGAATGTAACTCGAAAGTTTCATGTTAAAAGTTATGAAGTTCTGTTAGTTCTGTTGGCATGATTTCCGATTTAGAGATCCGTCGCTTGGCTGTGGCTATGCTAATTGCTAAAAATCAATAAAAGGAAAAGTTTTTGTGACCGACTACTCCGCCGCATACCCAGTGTCATAACCCTGTGCACGCCGCTGATAATAATATGATACTAGACTGAAAAATAAAGGAAATGGCGAGAAAATTTTCAATTTCTGTTGATAAATGAGCAAGATATGAGCGATCAAAGTTGTTAATCTATCTCTTTCTAGCAAAACGAAATTACTTATGAACTTTCTATGACAGTCGTGTTATGTGACATCACGTTACACATCCAATTTCTCTCTCTAATAGACTAGGTACTTTAAACGTTCATATCTTTGTTATTTTTAATAATATCCAAAAACTGATTTTACCATACGGTTTATCAAACAAAATAGATCTATAAAAAGAAATACGTGCATATTCCATATTAATGAAAACCATGTTATCATGTAAGTGGCAGCTTGCCTTTATTGATAATAAAAATAAAAAAAACGTAACCTAAACGCAGGCAAGTGGTTCGGTGGCGCGGGCACAAGGAGGTGATGTACGTGGGCGGGTGCGGGCGGCGGCTGCGCAACATGGCCGAGCTGCACCGCTACCTGCGCGTCACGCGCTCCGACATGTCCGTCGACCTGTTCGACTTCTCGCCGCACACGCACTGCCTCGCCGAGTTCGTGCTCAACCGCTGTATTGTGTCTAAGAAGGTATACATTGAAGGAGCACTAAAATCGACGTCATAAGCAGCTATCTATTCCACAAAACATTATTTAAAAAAAAGTGTCACACACCCTGTGTGGTTAAGACCGCACGCCAGAAGTGAAAACTTCATTGGCACTCACGAGCCTACGAAAAAAATGTGTGTGCGGTGCGCCAATAGAAATGTTCACTTTAAAACTTCCTAAGAGTGAAAGAGAAAGCAAATCCGTATCTTTTCGCTATTTTCGAAGGTTGTCCCGACTTCATGCTGATCTTTTTTGGGTTTTCTTTTTTACGTTGGAATTACGACTGTATGTCTCTCTAATAAGAAGTGCGTGTGGGTTAAGGAACGAGATTTATCTTGATTATATCTAGGACCTATCGAACAAAATGATGATGATTATGATGATGTGCAGGACCTGTCGAACGGCAAGGAGAACGTGCCGATACCGTGCGTGAACTACTACGACCACAGCCTGCCGGAGTTCTACTCGTACAACACGGAGCGCACGCCCACCGCCGGCGTGCCGCTCAACCTCGACCCCGACTTCCTGTGCGGCTGCGACTGCGAGGACGACTGTCAGGTAACTAGGACTCGGATAGGACGAATTCGCTGCGGAACGCTAAGCGCGAGGCGATAGGCCGCCATACATTGCGCCCAGAGGCCTTACTACGTTTTTTCTCAACGCACCGGCGCGCGGCGCACTTCGCCAGAGGGTCGTTTCTGCTATTTCAATCTTACATTAATACAGTTTTGAATAGTCTTGATCTCATTTAACCGCAAAATGGTATTCTCATAAATGTCAAACAAATGTTAAACGATAACATAAAGGCGATACATTGATAATTAATTGTAAGTGCAAGATAAATTCGTGAATTTGGCTTCAGAACTTCGACTAGCGCGAGTCGAGATACTAAAGCCGCTTTGCTGCATCCAGTTGACGCGTTAGTCCTCGCGTTATTTAGAGAGAGATAGAACAATAAAGTTCATGTGTACTACGATCGCTATGTCACTGACATGGCGATCGTAGTAAACCCACCAGCGACCACACAGCCTATAGACGCCTAATGTTTTAATTTCTCGAAACAAATAATTTTTTCAATGCGCTGAGGCGGGGGAGAAGGAAGAAATGCATGCTGATTGGCCGAATCAATGTGACAATAATGAAAGAAAAGATAAGCAGTACTTATTTGTATTTGAAAGAAAGGGATGTACTGATAAACATATTATGCTTTCGTTACGGATTCGGACCAGCGTAATTTGAGCTCTGAATAAATTGATTCTTGATATAAATAATCTTGAAATTGGCTTACCTATGAAAAGTTAAGCTGTCTTTTTTTAAATTAGATGATTGGCTACATTTTCCACATCATTTTATTGTACAGATAGCCATGTTTCTCCTCTTTCGTATTTTATTTTGTAATAAACGCACGAGATGTACACGGGTCACGGATGAGGTCGATACTAAAGCAGATTTCGCGATCGGTGTCTTAAGTAAGACGTATAAGTCCAACGTGTTGCCAGAAAGTGTTCGCCTTGCATCAGGCGTATATTGTGCTGTGATCGCTGAAACACACACACTAAGTTACATGACGTCATTGCTCTGTTTGTGTCTAGGACAAATCGAAGTGCGCGTGCTGGCAGCTGACGCTGGAGGGCGCGCGCACCATCCGCATGGAGGGCGACGTGGGCTACGTGTACAAGCGCCTGCCCAAGCCGGTGCCCTCCGGCATATACGAGTGCAACTCCAGGTATTTACTGGCTGGCTGGAGTTACTGGCTGGCTGACGACGACGACTACAATACTTAAACTCTGACTAAAATGACAGCCGAAACGTTACTCTATCATTTCTAACGGATAAATAAAGGAGAAGTGAATAATACTGAATGTGGTCGGTGAACACAACATAATATCCTAATATTATGTATTATGATAAATATGAAAGTATTGACAATGGATGGATGTATGCTTGTTACTCTTGCATGCAAAAACAACTGAACGGATTTTGATGAAATTTGAAAAAATTTGAAGATGAAAAAAGAAGAAAAAAATACAGTGTTTCCGTGAGATACTGCATATACGCGAGTGGAGCCGCGGGCAAAAGCTAGTCATAAGCGTATCGCACTTAATTGACACTAAGTTTATGAATAATTTTCAGATGCAAATGCAAACATACTTGTCTCAATCGAGTCGCACAGCATCCTCTACAGCTTAAATTACAAGTAAGTGATACTTTCTACCTACCATAATTGCTACAAAACATAATCATTCCTCATTATATTAAAAAAAAAATTGGTCGAAAGAATTTTAAGTTTAGTATTCTCCTACTGAATACCAAAGAGTACATACTCTAAAGAGTAGTACGACTTATGGGTCAGTCTTGAAACGTATTCGTTCTATATGCAGGTGTTCAAAACTCTGAACAAAGGTTGGGGTATACGCGCGCTGAACGACGTGCCCGAAGGATCGTTCCTGTGCGTGTACGCCGGAAACTTGCTCACAGACGCCACGGCCACTTTGGTAACTATCATTTTATATAATATTAATATTATTCATACGAGAAGCAAAAGCTTTTTAAGAAAATTATGTGTATGGAGGAGTGTGTGTAGTCAGTCAATAGGGAATATGCATAAAACATAAAAATAACTTAAAACATAATAATATGATACTAGACTGAAAAATAAAGGCAATGGCGAGAAAATGTTCAATATCTGTTGATAAATGAGCAAGATATGAGTAGTCAAAGTTTTTAATCTATCTCTTTCTAGCAAAACGGATTTACTTATGAACTTTCTATAACAGTCGTGTTATGTGACGTCACGTTAACATCCATCTCTCTGTCTAATAGACTACTTTAATCGTTCATATCTTTGTTATTTTTAATGATATCCAAAAACTGATTTTGCCATACGGTATACCAAACAAGATAGATCTATATAAAAAAATAAAAAAAACACGTGCATATTCCCTATTGTGTATTAACATGTAAGCTACTTTTGATTATACCTTCAATACGTATCATTCTCGTGGAATGGATAGGTTTTTTTACGTGGTTTTTCGACAGTTAGTGTAACATCTATTTTGTTTTGTTCGCTTAGGATGGTTTGAACGAAGGCGACGAGTTCTTAGCGGAGCTGGACTACATAGAAGTCGTGGAACAGATGAAGGAGGGCTACGAAGAGGATATACCCGAGGACGGCAATGATCAAGACAAGGTAAAAAAGTTTTTATGGTACAAAATATAGTGAGGTAAAAGTCATTAAGAATGTTCGATTTTTTTTCTGTCACCAGGTGGCGGTTGGTAGCCCGACGGCCCTCTGTCATGTCAAAAAGCTATCAGAATTCTCATTAAATGTAGACTAAGTAAGCGGATGACGCTTAAGCCTAGTTCGCATTAGGCCAGTTTTTTAGTCGAGTAGCAAGTTATGGGTGGCGATGTGGTTCGCCACCCATCACGTCTCGTTTCTCGCGGAGGCGAAAAGCGGACCATGGAGAGGCTTGGCTACGTTGAATGTAAGAGGAGGAATGGATGGTAAGAATGAATGTGGACGAAGCGAAAGAAGTATGTCAGGATCGTAGCAAGTGGAAAGAAGTGGTCTCTGCCTACCCCTACGGGAAAGAGGCGGTCCTGCCTTCCCCTACGGGAAAAAGGCGTGATTATATGTATGTATGTATGTAGCAAGTTATTTAGTAGCTAATTAGTGTATAACAATTTATATTATAATCTTCAACTTTGAAATAAAATAGGAGGATCTCTCTGAGAGTAGCTCAGAGGAGTCATCGGAGGAGGAGAAAAAGTCCATGGACGAGGACGACGTCGACTTCATGCCCAGCTACATCGGCCCCGGCCTCACAGACTTCACGTGAGTTGAACGAGCTGATCCGTCTCCTGGTGGTGTGTTACCACCGGTAATGGATTAATTAACAGAAAGCAAAAAATATAATATGAAAATAATATTATGCATACCTACTTAACAACATCGCCATAACTTTGACGCTAAGACCTCTGTAGATAAGTAGTTAACGCGTTTGCGTTCAAGCCGGAGGTCGCGGGTTCGAATCCTGCTTAGTGAACAAAAATGTTTTCTGTGTTGCTGGATCGTGGATGTGTATTAAATACTTAATACTTCCCGTTGTTAGCTGGTACCTGTAAAACAAGTTCTTTGGATACTTAGCACGGGGCCAGATTGACGTGGTTTGAAGCTTGAATAAATATTATTATTATTGTAACTTTTTACATTTTATAAACAAAACTTGATACCTTAATTCACTTTTCAGTAAAAGACTCCGAAAGCGAGATAAGAAAAACGCACGGGACAAAAACAAAAATAAAAAAGAAAATGACAAAAGTCAAAAGAGTCGAGACAAGGCTGAGAAGAACGACGAAGACTGCATTACGATAAGTGATGATGAAAGTAAGAATTATATTTTAAATGTAATGTTTGTTGTTCGCGTACTGTGACGCGTTACATTAGTATTAACATACCCCCTTACTAATAAACGATGTATAAGCGTTGAATAGTTATATAGTGTTTTGTTTAAACATCACACAAGTGACATGTTTAATTCGATAGAAGGAGACAAAACACTGTATAACTATATACAACTAGCTTATACAACGTTTATTAGTAAGGGGGTTAGTGTATAATATATTTAATTAGTATTATCTAGACCTTCACAAATTAACTTCAATGGGTTTAATCACAATTTGTAATTCGACTCTGATTCGATAAATTCCCTTTGTTGCAACCAATAAACGCTTGCCGCGCTAGTCGTTGATAAAAACCCTAACCATTACATAATTGTTCCATTACACAAAAAAATATAAATTTCATTATTTTAAAACTTAAAAACCTATAAAAAATATTTTAAAAAGACACTTGTTAAAAAACCGCCGAAAACACTATTCGCCATGTTGGTTGATAGATTATTATCTGTGCTGTGACTTCATACTAGTACTATTTGTAATTTGTGCTGTAGTCCGCTTAGACAAAACGGAACGTCGTTTGACGCTTTGACATAAATACTTTTTAAGATATCTTACTATTTAAAATACAGAAACACGTTCCGTTTCACTATAAATACGTAGTGTGTTTGTGTCGTCACATCCTTGCCGGAAGTGACTTCGAGGTGTTTTCATTAGTACAAATGAAAAAAACAAAAATAGATACATATTTTTAAATCAATTTTATTTATTAATCATAGGCTTTTAATTAATAATATTGCTAGAATACGTTTTCCTAAGTCAAGTACTAAAGGAAATATTCCTTCAATGTATGAAATGAAATATGAGTCAAATAGCCTATTGGTGAATAGCCCCGCCGCGCTGAAACAAATTATGTTCTGAAATGCGAAATTCAAGGTCGTTTATAGGAAATTAAAACTTTACGTTGGCCAAATTTGTATATGAATACGACGCCGTTGGATATTGATTATAAATGACTGTGTGAAATAACTAATAAGGAAACCACTTTGTTTCGTGTCGCAGGTCGGGAGCCATCCTGTTTCACCGCCGCGGCGGGGATGCGCGCCAACGAGTTTGTCTCCAAGTACAAGTAAGTTGCAGAAATATATTTCGGACACATCCGTCTTTTTCTTTTAATCTACTGACGACCTATTGACGACCTCTGTGGCTCAGTGGTTCAGCGCGTTGGTGCTCAAGCCGGCCGCCGTATTACGTAAAAATAGCGATTAGCAAAAATCTTGCAGTCATCGCGCGATAGCCGCGCAGTCGATTGCTGAACGTCAAATAAAATCGTATTACCTATGCGATCGATTGCTATTCGCTCGCTGTTGTGTTTGAATGCACTTTGCTTCATTTTCGCTTATTATTGCTAACTGACAGTTCAAATCGCTCGCTGATTGCTTTCGCTTTACTGTAAAAGTCTTACGTAATACGAAAAATTAGACAGCAGTGAAGAGATCGGACGATTGGTTGCAATTTATAGTTCCTCGATTATTCGGTAGAGGCAGTACTGTCGCTAGATTGCTTCTGCTAGGTTTTTGCAGATACGTAATACGAATTTGCGATTATTGCGCAAAACTTGCGCAATTTTTGCTATTGCCTGGCTTTTGCAAGATACGTAATAAGCCCGCGGGGGTGCCGGGTTCGAATTCCGCCGAGGGAACAAAAAGTTTGACGTGGTGTGAAGTCCATAGATATTATTATTATACTATTACTCTTATTTCTTTTTTCTCTCGCATGCGCTTAGTGAATACTTAGATAACCGGCCTGCAGTAGACATAGTATATCCTTTAGGCTGCGGCCTGGACGCCAGCGGGCGGAGCGTCTTGATCAAATACATAGATTTGTATGAAACTGTTCGATGCGGCCGCACCGCCCGCTGTCATCGAGAACAGTTTCCGTCCGCATCGACCGCTCCGAACGCTGGCGTTCAGGCCGCAGCATTATAATGAGAGACCTACTCTATTGCTGATGTTATAAATATGAAATATGTTTGATGATGCCTGCGATGGTACATTGTTATGTTCAGGTCTGTCCGCACGTTATACGGTGAAGATGAGGCGTGCTACATCATGGACGCTAAGGTTCAAGGCAACATAGGCAGATATCTCAACGTGAGTACAAAATATAAAACAAAAGAAGGTACTGAATAGTACCTTCTTTTGTTTTATAATCGGTAATAGTACTGAATCTTTCGACATATATTTATCAATAAATATATAATACAATCTTGTTAGTTATTTTACAATCTAACGAAAAATAATATGTTAAATTATAGGCACAATATTCGCGTCCGAAGTCTATCAACATTTTACAATTTCACTAGTTTTATTATAATCTAATGGTTTTTCCAATTTTACGGTAACATATATACGTCACAGGGTATACACTACGTCAACTGATCTTAATATTATGTAGACTAAAGGTGAGACTGCGTGGCAACGGAACTACGCGACACGGCACGGCCAAATATTCTTTGTATGAGATATAACGCACTACGGCAAGGTTGATCAACTCACTAATTTTGACGCGCCCGCGCCGTCGTGTGTCGCGTAGTTCCGCTGCCGCGTAGTGCGGTATAGCGAGCGGCGCGACACTTCACATTTCAACATCTTGATAAATGGAGTGTATTCCGTAATGTAACCCCGCCTACTGGGAAATTTTATTTTACTGTATTATTAAGGCTGGGACTATATGCAACGGAATCCGTTAGACCGTAGAGAATTATGAGCACTGAAAATAGAACTCTGTGCTAATACAATACAGTTGAAAATGGAAGTTTCGAGTGTCGAGTCAAATGTCAATGTCATATATGACAGCTCGACACTCGAAACTTCCATTTTCAACTGTATTGTATTAGCACAGAGTTCTATTTTCAGTGCTCATAATTCTCTACGGCCTACCGGATTCCGTTGCATATAGTCCCAGCCTTAATTCGCAATAATGGCATCTCAATAATATTCAACAATTATTCATTATGTTAATTTGTATAGTTTTTAAGTAGACGTCAATATTTCGGTACAAATAAACAGTATGGTGTCGATACATGACGTCATTAGCACTGGACAGTATGCTGGGTTATATTACGGAATAGACCCATGACAAGTCATAACAAGATTGTTTCGGTGGGAAGGCTTCCGTCATGCTCAGACGTTGCCGGAATACTGAGCTTGCAAAATTTTGCTGCGTAGTGTCGCTGAGCCGCTGAGGTGTCGTTCTAGTGCGTATAGCTACAAGTGTCGTGCCGTGTCGCTCTGTATGCAGTGTAGTTCACAGAACACTATTACTCGCGGAGAAGAAGGTCGACTTCATACAAAAAAATTGGGACCAAATTAGCGCCTCTAGTGAGCTGCCCCCTCAAACTTTTAACCGCCTACCAACAAAGGAGGACTATATATTTGATTATATGAATATGGCGGGAAATTGAAGATACGTAATTAAAGTTGAAGTTAACGTTAAATTTCTCTTTAGAGTTAAAATTCACATTCCAACAAAACCGAGCAACCACCTCCACGACCAAATCATAACTACTAAGTTATAAATCGTTCGTGAGCCCTTATATACATACGTCTAGTGTTTTCAATAGCGCGATCTAGAAGCGGCATAGTGTCTGTTGCTCGCCATCTGTTGTGGTTTTTAAGTAACTTATATGTAATATTAACCATGTAAGACAGAGAGCGATATATTGAAATATAACCATTCTTGTCGCACCGAACTGCCCCCTTTTTGGTCCAAGGTCATTCATACAAAGTCGACCACCCCTGGTGTAGTTACGCTTAGTGTGGTCTCACCTTTGATTTGGTCTCAAATATTTTTATGAGTTAACGCATTATACAGTACGAAAATTAAATATATAGAGTATGAAAATGCTAATGGTCCTCGGCATTCATCGTTTTTCTATGAAAATGACAGACGATGTATGAAAAACGACGATTGCCGAAAGCCATTGAAACATGATTTTACTGTTTAATTAAGTACATGCAGAACATTTACAATGACAACAATTATCTTTTTTCATCCTGGCATTATGTATGGTTGTAATGTTATAATGTACTTAGTACAATCCTACTAATATTATAAATGTAAAAGTTTGTGAGGATGGATGGATTGATGTTTATTGTTACTCTCACGCAAAGACTACTGAAAGGATTTCATTGAAATTTGGTGTGGTAGTAGTTTAATCTCTGGATTGAAACATAGGATACTTCTTATCCCGGAAAAGTACAGTGTTACCGTGGGAACACTGTATTAACGCGGGTGCCACGGGCAACAGCTAGATTTATAAATAATTATTATTATGTGTGTGTGCAGCACTCGTGCACGCCGAACGTGTTCGTGCAGAACGTGTTCGTGGACACGCACGACCCGCGCTTCCCTTGGGTGGCGTTCTTCGCGCTGTCGCACGTGCGCGCCGGCACCGAGCTCACGTGGAACTACAACTACGACGTCGGCTCCGTGCCCGGCAAGGTGCTCTACTGCCTGTGCGGCGCGCCCAACTGCAAGGGCCGCCTGCTTTAAGGTGAGACCCAAATATTTCGAAAGTTACGATGGGCTATGACGTACATTTGACAGAACAAATCTTCACGCAATAAAAAGTTACGCCATCTTGGTTTTCACCATACTTCTAATTTCAGCCATCTTGTTTTCACAATACTTCAAATGTCAAAATGACCTCATAGTGGGGCCATTTAACATTAACAGCTTAATAATAATATACAGTGTATAATGTATAAAAGTATGATTTTTCTTTTACAGATATCCAAACAACAAATAGTAGTTTAATGACCATCTTTTTTATTTTAGTATAAATATTTTAAAGACTGAAATGCTTATTAAATGTAAAGCATTACACTTTGACGCTCAGTTTTATCCTGAAGTGAATATGTAACGATTTTTTAAATAATAATAGTATAAATCTTTTAATTTGAATCTCAACCTGATAACGTTGTGATGTCTGGAATTGCAATTTTGATAATTACAAAAAAACAGCTATCAAGTAAGTAAAATAAAATAATAACTCTGCAAACCTTTGATAGTTAAAAGATAATTAAAAAAAAAGAGCAATGGAAAAAATATTTGCTCTTTAATGTTGTTTCGAATCTTTTTGTCCACGATTACTCGTCTCAATTTATTGAATAACGTTTCCTAGAGTAATAGTACATAATAAGACCAAAATATGTATATGTAATAAATTTGAAATAGGATTACAATGAAAGTGATTGAAACTTAAATGTTATGTTAAAACAAATTATGACTTGAGTTTGTAAATATTAATAGTGAAAGTTTGTAATATTTATGTGCGTCCTAGCTATAATAGTATGTAATAAAAATGTGATGACCCATGATCAGTAGTTTTATTACTTGCCATCTTACATTTTAGCTTATAACCTGTTTTATAAAATAATATTATGTAGGCACAATGTTCCTTGATTCAGTATAAAAGTATGACACCCTACCGTAAAACAAGTCCGTTAATCCACAGAAATATTACATACAAGGTCTAAAATCTAACTATAATCGAAGCCGTAGTTCGTAAGTCCGGCTGGAGTCCAGTTTTGCGACGCCGGAATTTCGACTTTATTGCTAACGGAATTTCGACTTTATTGCTTAATGCAGTAAAGTCGAAATTCCGACGTCTCCAGCCGGACTGGACAGCCAGCCGACCTTAGAAACAAAACGAAAAGACTTGAAGATGGCTTTCTCTTTCACTCTTATTGGTTTTTGCGTTTGATGTTTTGTTGAGACAAATAGCTGCCTACGGCTTTGATTTTAGTGTACCTTCTATGTATGTAATATTTCTTTGCGTTAATCTGTGTGTCGCATCAAATCGAGTGTCTACGACTCCACGAGAGCGATATAATGCTCTAGCGCATGAAGCATAGATACCAGGAGTCCGAACGGTATAGGCTTTTCCATAGTAATTATGTACACAATAATAGGACCAGATCTTACCGCCGCACTCAGAGACATTTAATGCTTACTTAAGGTGACACTAATTAGAGATTTTGACAGAAAATATATGGGCTTTATGTCAAAACCTCTACTAAGTAACCCTTTAAGTAAGCATTAAATGTCTCTGAGTGCGGCCGTTAGTTCTCTTTTCTGCCGCTAGCTGTGCGAGACCGACGAGTACCGAGTGTTGCCAATACTATTATTTATTACAATTATTTTTAAATTACCGTTAGGCAATTACCGTGTTCTACGGTATCTATTTTTCGTGAACAGTTTCTAAGAATTTCCTAAAACGTTTATATAATTAGATTTAAATCCACGTTTCTCTTAATATTTTCTTCCAGAGCTGTCAATAGCAACATTTAAACTTCCCTCGTAATTTCAAACGAGTGCTTGTCGGACCGTCGCGCGCTCTACCGGCAAAAATCTGTCCCCGTAATTGAGACCATTATTTTAACATTACGTTCGGACTCCTGGTATCTATGCTTCATGCTCTAGCGCTTGAACGCAGCTGCGAATTTAATAGGAATAAATTGCCCCCGTCTCCTGGTTGATGTGGTGTGCATGAAGCTAGGAAGAACAATAAACATGAAAAGAGCACTAAAATCGATGCCATATTAACAGCTCTATCTGTATCAAAAACATCAATGGAAAAAATCCTGAGTGAAAAAGAAAGCGAATTCATGTATTTTCTTTTTTTTATGGTTGTCCCGACGTTGGTGATCTTTTGCGTCTTTCTGTCAAATTTTTTTCAACTCTTTATAAACGTTGAAAATTAACAGTTTTAACCCAAATATGTGGCTGAAATTTGCAAAATGATGAAATTTTCTTAGCTTCCATTTTACCAAATTTCTGTAATCGGAACTCGGATTTGATATCTCTGTCTCTCTCTCATTCATTTTTAAAACGGATTAAGGATCTGAAAGCTCAGCGTTAAACGTCGTTTCAATACGTTGGAGGCTAATGTTCCCACGAGCGGTTTTTCCGTCGATGTTAGTAATATAAAAACAGCACTGCACCGCACTGGACTTAATTACGTAGCACTAGGCAGCTGAACTACGCGCCGTGGTACTGCATTGCGGTGTTACTAGTAAGGTCCGGGCGCATTGCGTCGCTCTGCTGTCGCCTAGTACGGTCTAAATAGAACTCTGCGCTAAGCCTTCGTTTCCACGAGAGTTATTTTTAGTGGTGGCCATAGAAAAAAGCACTGTAAATAGAATCTAATCAAATAGAGCTGAAAATAGAACACATGAGTTGTAAAGGACATCATTCACGTTTCATACATTTTTGGACCAAAAAATGAAAGTGCCGGCCAGAAAGAAAAAAATATATATTCGGATAGAATACACAATTCCTAACATTTTTTACTATGACGTCCAATCTGTGCGCCCAATGGTTACGTCGTAATAAAATAATTTAAAAATAATCCTTTTGTGATAAAAAGGTTGGAGTGTCACTATTAAAAGCATGGATATCTTACGTTATGATATAATACTTGATAGTAAAACACAGTGGTAAGGTTGATAAATAGTATTGGAAAAAAATATTTAGTCATAAAATAAAAATAAAAAATATGTATCAAGTACTAGCTGTCCCGGTGAACTTCGTGTCACTTTAAAACCTTCCCTGGACTTCTACGAATATTTTGAGACTAAAATCAGCCCAACCAGTTCAGCCGTTTTCGAGTTTTAGCGCGACTAACACATTTGAAAATCCATTTTTATATATAAGAAGAAGACTAACTGTCCCGGTGAACTATATGATACAACAACCAAAGATATACAAAAAAAAAATTGGCAATGCCTGGAAAAGATTCTGGTCCTTTAAAGAAATAGTAAAATGCATAAGTATAAACATGAGCACCAAAAGAAAACTATTTAATACATGGATTCCACCCATTCTAACATAAGGGTGCCAAACTTGGGCACTAACAAAAGCTCATACAAGTATGCTGGAAGTTGGGCCGAAGGCTATGGAGAGGAGTATGTTTGGAAAGAAAAGGATAGACAAAATAGAAAACAAGGAGTTGAGAAAAATGACACGTGTAACTGATGTAACATATAAAACTAAAAAATTGAAATGAAACAACAAACAATCAAAACATGTCCGGCCCGGACATGTTTAGATTTTGATAGGGCCAGACAAATGGACAAAAATAATAACATCTTTGTATCCCAGAAGGGCTAAAAGAAAAGAGGGCAGATCTCTAAAAAGATGGGAAGATGAAATGGTACAAATGGCTGGCAAAATGTGGACTAGTGTATGTGGAGTGGCATGTCAGAGATGTGAGTGGAAGCTGTTGGGGGAGTCCATTGCCAAGAGACACTCAGAAGCAGAGACCGCGCAACGGAAAAATCAATTATTGATTTGAATATTTTGTAATGTATATAAAATAAATGTATTGTTCTTCTGAATAAAGGCTAATAACAATAATAAGTTAATGACGTACAATTAAACATTTTCTGTTTTAATGTGGTTTATTAACAACCTTAGCGCTCTAACGATCTGTGCAGAATTAAAATCTTGAATTAAATTGTCTTGCATAGCAAGTAAATGCCATTCATTTTGCTCGAGGTGTTCGCTGCAAACACGACTGTTTTCTGATATGAATACACTGTATCGGCAAAGAACACGTAGAATAATGTTTTCTGGTATTCTGTGTCTTGTTGAGTCTACACAGTGTTGAAATACACAAGAGTTTGCCGTATTACTAGTTCGTACAAATCCAGGTAAAACTGTAGAATGAGGCACAGCGTCAACTTCTTCGTCTGCAACATCAGGTTCTTCGTTGTCAGGTTCTTCCTGCACTTCACGTTGACGTCGGAGATATTGCCGCTCGGCCCTTTGCCAACAAGGTCGGCATATAACATCTGTAGGTTCATTCTGAAAAAAAAAAGTTTATTAGCTTAGTAATATATCATTAAATAAAAAAAATAATATATCTGCGGAGGGCGGGGGGCCCTCTTTATTTGAAAACTTGTGTTTGTTAAAAAACACAGCAGCAAATGCGGCTTATGTTATAACATTATGTACATAAGAGTTATGATGTTTGTTCGTAGTAAATATCTTAGGCATATTCGTTCGTTATAGCGATAATATAATCCTCACCTGATGACCCAGTAGATCTTCAATAACAAACTGTGCGATTTCGATGTGTTGTGATTCACGGGATGTCCAACTATAACTTCGGCGATCACCAATAGGCACACGACACGAAATACACAATTGTACGTTCATAATGTCAGATATTAAGCTTCGCTAAATACACTTGATATTATATCGCTCTAAGAACAAGAGATTATTGTCACGATAGCCGTCCGATGTAACCAAAGTTGCATGGATAACTGACTGGCTGGCCGCTGGCTGGCCGCTGGCGTAGCGCGGGCGGGCGGTCGGCAACCCATAGATAATACAGATAGGGATATAATTAATCGAGCGAACAAAAAATAAGTTGGCGGCTGCACGTGAGCATACTGTATTACTGAATTTGGCAGCGAATTAATATGTTGGCGACTAAATTACTAAACTGGCGAAAACACTCGGGTGACAAAAAATTCTAAAGTCGGCAGATAAAAAGAGGCGAAATTTAATCCAAATTAGCACCGACATTTATAAGTTGGTGACTTAATTTCCGAGTTGGTGACCATTATACCATATAAGCAGCTATAAAACCAGATTTGGTTGATAAATTAAGGGCTGCTAAAAATTCAATTTGCAGGCTACGGAAAATGCTATTTTTGGATACTGTTGGAGTATGTTTTTCTTTGTCATGGGTGTCATTTTCTAGGTTTCTGGGGGTACAGAATAATATGAAAATAAAATCTGTTTCGTAATTCCACAATGGCGTAAATTTTTGTTATTAAAATTAACAAGGTTGTCCTTTTCTCGGTTTCTGGGGGTTCTGATTACAAAATTGTCTTCCAATTTCATTTTCCAAAATGGAGAATATTCAATCTTCGGAAAATGAATATGAATACTAAATTAAAAGATCTTTGGGATGCTAATTCGGATTGATGATTATTACAGTATGTTATGTAGTTCAAAGTACCAGCTATGTAGGTATAGAAATTTTTAAAAATTCAGGATTCATGAAATTTTCTGCCATTCATGAAGAAAATATGCGATTTCTAGATTAATAAGGGGGAGCAAATTTTCATTACTTTTGCAGTAGGATGCACCATTTCTGAGATAGAAGCGACTATAGAAAAAAATATGACAATGCTGTACTGAGATACGAGGGGTGTATCAATCTATAGAAATGTTGGAAAATTCAAGATTTTCGAATTTTTTTTTCTATCATGAAGAAAATATAATGTTGCGGGGTTCTATAGGGGGGCGAAATTTTCATTAAATTTTTGAATAGGATGCACCGTTTCCGAGATAGAATCAATTTTATAAAAAATGAAGTAAATGCTGTACATTGAGATACGACGGATGTTTATAGCTATAGAAATGTTGGAAAATTCAGGATTTTCGAAATTTTTTTCTACCATCATGAAGAAAATATGATGTTGCAGAGTTTCAAAGGGGGGCGAAATTTTCATTATTTTTTCAATAGGATGCACCGTTTCCGAGATAGAATCAATTTTATAAAAAAAGAAGTAAATGCTGTACATTGAGATACGACGGATGTTTATAGCTATAGAAATGTTGGAAAATTCAGGATTTTCGAATTTTTTTTTCTACCATCATGAAGAAAATATGATGTTGCGAGGTTCCAAAGGGGGGCGAAATTTTCATTATTTTTTCAATAGGATGCACCGTTTCCGAGATAGAATCAATTTTATAAAAAAAGAAGTAAATGCTGTACATTGAGATACGACGGATGTTTATAGCTATAGAAATGTTGGAAAATTCAGGATTTTCGAAATTTTTTTTCTACCATCATGAAGAAAATATGATGTTGCGGGGTTCCAAAGGGGGGCGAAATTTTCATTATTTTCTCAATAGGATGCACCGTTTCCGAGATAAAATCAATTTTATAAAAAAAGAAGTAAATGCTGTACATTGAGATACGACGGATGTTTATAGCTATAGAAATGTTGGAAAATTCAGGATTTTCGATTTTTTTTTTCTCCCATCATAAGGAAAATATGATGTTGCGGTGTTCCAAAGGGGGGCGAAATTTACATTATTTTTTCAATAGGATGCACCGTTTCCGAGATAGAATCAATTTTATAAAAAAAGAAGTAAATGCTGTACATTGAGATACGACGGATGTTTATAGCTATAGAAATGTTGGAAAATTCAGGATTTTCGAATTTTTTTTTCTACCATCATGAAGAAAATATGATGTTGCGAGGTTCCAAAGGGGGGCGAAATTTTCATTATTTTCTCAATAGGATGCACCGTTTCCGAGATAAAATCAATTTTATAAAAAAAGAAGTAAATGCTGTACATTGAGATACGACGGATGTTTATAGCTATAGAAATGTTGGAAAATTCAGGATTTTCGATTTTTTTTTTCTCCCATCATAAGGAAAATATGATGTTGCGGTGTTCCAAAGGGGGGCGAAATTTACATTATTTTTTCAATAGGATGCACCGTTTCCGAGATAGAATCAACTTTATAAAAACATAGTAAATGCTCTACATTGAGATACATTCCTAGATGTATAAAGCTATAGAAATGTTGGAAAATTCAGGATTTTCAAATTTCTTTTTCTCCCATCATGAAGAAAATATGAGGTTGTTGGGTTACTAAGGAAATTTAAAATGGATGACTTTTTTGTAATCAGCACCCTCAGAAACCAATAAAAGGACACCCATATTATTTTTATGAAATTAAGTATGTCCGCCATATTGGAATTTCAAAACGAATGTCATTTTCGTATCCAGCACTCCCAAAAACCTGGTAAACGACACCCATATCAATTTTACGAAAAATAAATATCCGCCATTTTTAAATTTCAAAATTAATCTACACAATAATCTACACCTCCCTAAAACCGAGAAAAATTAAAAATTGGGAATTTTGTACGCTCCTTTATGGTTTTTTTGTGTGCGCTCGTTTCGCTGCTTGTATGGTTTTTGAGTTACCTACATCAGGGAAAATATATGTGCCTATTCTTAAATTAAATGTGTACTTACAAATTGTCGCCAAGATGGTTATTTAGTCGCTAAAACATAATCTGTCTGCCAGTTTGGAAAATTCAGTGGTTATTATTTAGTCACCAGATTAGTAATTTTTTTGTTCCTTACATTCTTTCGCCAACTTCGTAATTTAGTATTCAATATTGGGTATTTTCACATCCAAAATTTAATTGTTTTGTCGCAAGTTTAAATACATGCCATACAGATATATATTAGTACGGCAACCAATAACAATGCGCTCACGCACCCAGGTAGCCGTCCCTTAACCCTTTTCATTAGTTCTCGGAATTCCATTTGAAGTTTTGAGAGAAAGTAACCTGTAATGTTTGACTCTAAACCAAGGAATTTGTAAGTATTATATAGTACTTGCAAATTCCTTGCTCTAAACAGACAACATTCTTTATTATAAAGAATAAATATGAATGTGTTAAATAGTACGATTTTATATTTTGACCACTAGGTTTTGACCTTGAGTATTTTGCGATTATGTACCTAAATAAGTTTTAATATAATATTTTTTTATATTATAATGTCACTCCAATCTTTTTTTAACAACAAAGAATTAATAAAAAAATATTTTATTTTTTATGTTATTACGACGTAACCGTTGTGCGCACAGATTGGACGTCCGCGTCATAGTAAAAAATGATAGAAATTGTGGGTATGGTCGCCAAAAATTGTACTTAAAGTACGTTTCATCAAATAGTTCCTTTGCCGTTAAGTTGGTAATGGTGTTATCCAGTGTTGCTCATTCCATACTTAATCTTACCTATATTATTAAATACATAATATATGTCTAGGGAAAAGCATTTAAATTTTAATTACTATTGTGATTTATTAAAATTCACGAGTATTAAAATATCATTTAAATATCAAATTACAACTTTGATTTATTAAAATTCCTAACAAACAAAATTAAAATGATCAGGTATAATTTATAAAAAATAATTATTAATCTATACTTTTTATGAAGAGGAGTGGTATGTAATAAGCCATTTATAAAGTAGACCACGGGGAAGGACTTAGGCTACTTTTTTATCACGGGAAATTGTACGGTTCCACGTGATACTATATTTATGCAGGTAGAACTGCAGCCAAAAACTAGTTTCATTCAAACTAACATCTCAAAAGTTTCTTTTAACCTACAGTAGAGTAATAAATAATAAATAATTTTAGTAACATTTTAATAAGTTAATAAGGTACTGAACGGGTAAATTCTCTGCAGCTGGTAACCCTATTTAAAAGCGGCAACACGAGCTTGAACACATCTAAACGGAATTACGGCGACTCATTACGTTTTTCACGTTCACAAAAGTCTTTCACCTTCAACACCATTCTTCTTTCACCACTTTTCAACATTTTGGGCATGATTAACGGTTTGAAAACAAAGTAAAATCGCTAAAATCAGGAGGAGCGCCTTCGCGTGTTTATATCTTTGACAGACAGTGGTGCCAACCTTACGGCAAAGGAACTATTCGATGAAACGCACTATACAACATTCATGACATCGTAACACACGTTACATACATGACCGAATGTTACGTACATGACCATTATAAAGCTTAGTCCATAATAATATAATCCGTCGTCGCCAAATTTCATTCATATCGGCTTAAGTAGTTTTTGCGCAAAAGTGTCCCCCTCTACCCCCATCTAGACCCTTTTAACCCCTCTACCCCCCCCCCTCTAGACCCTGGGTCCTGGATGGATGGATGCTCCTGACTCTCATCTAGATACCCCTCTCCTGACCCCTCTAGATCCCCTCTAACCCTCTCCCCCTCTCTAGCCTATGTAGCCTATGTCTTTTCTGATAGTATGTTCTTACCCTCTTCCAAATTTCATCAAAATCGGTTTTGACGTAGTCCTTTCTTTCAACCTTTATTTCAACCCCTTCAACGCGAAAAAAGTCGTGATGAAAGGTAGCCTATGTCCTTTCTGAGGGTCTGTTCTAACCCTGTTCCAAATTTCATCAAAACCGGTTATGTGGTTTAGGCGTGAAAGCGTAACAGATAGACATACAGAGTGACTTTCGCATATTTTATAATATTAGTAAGGATTTATCATCACCGATTTTTATTATCATTATTATTTTAAATATCACTTAAAGCTTAAAAAACTACCACCTGGCCCAACACATTGGCCAGGTTCAGTCAAACAAACTGCCGGCCGGCGCCGCGCAGTTTGAGTTTGTTCATTATTAACATACAAAAATACTTCTTATTGAACATTTTAGTAGGTATATATATATACTACTCTATGCACTCCCCATCTTTTCAACTTGACAGTGGCAAATGATTTTAAGCCCTAACGCCATCAAAAAATAAAAAATTCATGCTGACGTTGACTTTGACATTTTTACATTGACGTGACATTTGACGTTGAGTGTTGACATTTAGGGTCATTGACATTTAGCAATTGCCGATTGTGTTTTCTGCTTTGTGCTTGGTGTATTTTGCTCAAAATTCTTTAGAATTACCGAAACATCTTAATTTTTTAAGTGAATCGTTTCGTTGAATCTTAAACTGCTTACTGCAAGAACACTATTTCGTTATAAGCGGGTTGTCAAATATTGTTCCCCATCAATATGATGGTAAGAATACTTTTTAATTATTTTATTCCTTTTGGGGGCGTTTTCTAGCTCTCGTACTAATTAATATACTGTTTGATTAGTTTCGCTAATTATCACGATAAATGTTTAAGCTAATTGTAAATCTTGTTTGTATTTTCATTCTACATCAATTTTTATGGATGCTCCTATCTATGACGTGGATAAAAGTACGTCTTTATTTATTTATCAATTGTAATTTAAACAAGCATATTAGGACGTTGCAGAGAGATAAAGTGGATTAGTAACATTTGGGGGCGGTATGGATTATTGTTGTGTTGCAGTTATTGACTTGTCAAATTATTTTAGGACTGTGTTGAAGACAATAGCAATGACCCTTTATCTGTTCCGCCGGTGACTTCCCCGTCGGCTGTTGATCCGAAAACAGAGAAGAAGAAACCAAGTGAAAATGTGTCTTTAGCTGATAACAGTTTGTTGGTTAGTATGTATGTGTATATTGTTTATAGTAAGTATTTAATAACTAAACCTACTTTGGAGAGTTTTCGTTTTATGCCACATACCTAAATAGGTAAGTATTTTACGGTGAAATAGAACATTAAAACTCATAGGAATTGACACTAATAAACTGACCATGAATTGATTTGGTTTCAACAAATAATTTTTATAATGTCTTAAATTGTGATATTCAATATTCTTATGGGTAGAATATTACAAACTTCAGACACAATGTGCCCAAAGTAGCTTTAAATACACTATAGTATCTGTTTATTCAGGATATTTCAAGTACAAGTTATTATGTACATGAAAGTGCTTGATACTCTACACAGAAACATGCTTAATATTCTATACACAGAAAGATAGATTGTTTTCTAATACAGTTAATATCTTTTAGGTGGACATATCAGATGCTCTAAGTGAAAAGGAGAAAGTAAAATTTACCGTCCATACAAAAACAACCCTGCCAGAGTTCCAAAAGTCTGAATTTCTTGTTGTACGACAGCATGAAGAGTTTGTATGGCTACATGACAGATATGAAGAAAATGAAGAATATGCTGGCTATATTGTAATTTTTTAAAATTTTCTATTGTGTCATGTTTGTTTAAACATGTTGGAAATAAATGGGACACAAATGAAATCTACATACAGTAGAGCCTTGTAAATCCAGATCCTCATTATTTTGGTTTACACTGTAATCTAGACAGATAAGATGATCATGCGGGGGATATTTGCAGGGGAAAGGATAGGTGCAGTTCACAAAGTGTCAATATTCAGTTATTTGAAGTTGACAATCTTTTATTTATTACCTTGCATTGTTAGTTAATTTAACGTGTGTTTGCCGACAAAATGGCATAACTAGGGTAAACATTGTCAAAGCATACAAAAATGTGTTTTATTCCTATACAAATACATATTACATACTGTAATCCGGATGTTTTGGTAATTCGGAAGGTTTTTTCCTTCTCCGGATTAGCGAGGCCCTACTGTATTATGACACATCAACCAATATGTAGGCTTCATTTGTGGTCTCTTTATTTATTTGAATGCTTTTTTCCTCAAATTAGAGGTATATTGTTACTTTTACCACTAGTTTAGTCAAAAACTTTATGATAAAGGTAGACAATTGCTTAGAATCCAAATTTATTAAATTAAAGCTTACCATAAAAATACTTTCCAGACATGAAAATAATGATAAAACAAACAATAGGGAAATTAAAATTACTAGTAATCATGTATTAAAAGAGATGTTTGATTTTGGGCCAGTTCTATGTACACTACATAGGTAAATATGAAAAAAATATGGGAATATTAATATGAAGAAGGGTACATGCATACAAAAATGATTGTTTGAAGAGTTTTTTATTGCGAGAACACTATTTTTAGGGCGGCCATGATAGTTGTTTTGACTTGACTTTTGACAAGCAGACAGTTTTACGAAGAGACGTTGTCTTGAATGTCATACGTCTTTCTTTGTCAAAAGTCATGTTATTGACAAAATGACATTCTTTAGTTAATTCTGATCCTTTGACTTTGTTCTCGTTACTCTTTGTTCTGATCTGATCCGCCATGTTTTATTTTACTTTGTGTTGCTCTCCTTGACGAAGTTAATTTAAATGTACATGGAAACGAAGTGAAATTAAACAAAATAAAGAATAGGAAACGGTTACTATATTATGTAGCTATATTTACATATACTGTATGTAGGGCTGGCCCAGGCCTCATACATTTCTTGAACATCTCTTTTGCCTGAGATAAACATGTAGTTTGGGTGTCAATGGGTGACGGTAATCACTTTCCACCAGGTGATCCATCTGCTCGTTTGGCCCCTATTTCATATAAAAGAAAGAGTGCTTTATATCATTATTCAGAATTGAGCATTAACTAAAAATTATCTATTGAGGCTAGTCTTTATGTAAAACCTTGTAAATGTGAATATTAATTTAAAACAAGAACACTAATCATACAGATACCTCCCGCACCACCTAGACCAGATTTTGATGCGTCAAGGGAGAAACTGCAGCGGCTCGGTGAAGGCGAAGGGGCATTGACCCGAGAGGAATTTTTGAAAATGAAAGAGGAATTAGAGGAGTAAGTAACAATTCCTTTTTTTTTTTTTTGTTCGTAACTAAATTTCTGTAACCTCAAAGAGGAAAACTTAATTGTTATTTGGTGGCCATTACATCAGAAAACCTTTAGCATAATTATTACATAATTATACCTACTCCATGAACGTATAAAAAAGGCGGACACCGCTTTAGTAATATAAATAGTAAAGCCATCAAAGTAAGACGGCCGTATCGTAGCGACACATGCCGCACGCACACATTCACAGCAAAGTAAGACGATCGGCCGCCAGTACGCCAATGGCAATTATCCGCAAAACTCACACAAACGTAAGTCGCCGCCATTGTTGGGCTTCACTCAATGCTTAGCTCACCTTCCGTCCGCCTTTTTTTTACGTCCATGACCTACTCATATAATTTAATACCTTCCAAATTCTCTATGACGATAAAACTTAATAATGATATCTCACTTGTTTATTCCGCACAAACGGAACTATTAAACAAACTATCAGTATCAAGTGTCAAATTTAATTTGAATCTGTTATACAGTTTTTGCGTGAAAGATAGTCAAACATACATACAAACTTTCGCATTTATAATATAACTAGCTTTTGCCCGCGTTTCGTCATAATAGAGTCGAGACTCTAAGAGATTTTAGAACAACACTAGCTTTTGCCCACGGCTCCGCCTGCGTAAATACAGTATCCCACGGGAACATAGTACTTTTTCGGGATAAAAAGTAGCCATCGAAATCTGTTTAGTAGTTTTTGTGTGAATGAGAAACAAACATCCATCCATCCTCACAAACTGTAGTAGAATGTGTGATTACGCAACATCTGTTCCCAGCGAATACTTGGCGACGTTCAAGAAGACTGTGGCCATGCATGAGGTGTTCCTGCAGCGTTTGGCCGCTCACCCCGTGTTCCGGAGGGACGCCCACCTGCGTGTCTTCCTCGAGTATGAGCAGGATCTGTGCGCGAAGCCCCGCGGCAAGATGGAGCTGATCGGTGGACTGGTAAGTGGTAATTGTTTGTCCTACTTTAAAAACTACAATTTTTTATAAAAACTTTATAGCCTAGGTTAAATTTTATAGTCTAGGTTACCGTGCCATTATTACAAATCTATTGACACCTTATTCAATAAAATCGGATCAGTAGTTGAGGCACAAGCGTGGAAAAAACACACACATACAAACATACATAGACTGCCAAAATCGTTACCTTTCCTTGTGGCTTCACCGTAGTTGGGTAAAAATATAGACGTGTTCATTCCACCACTAACTAGTGAGTCAAATAATTTATAACGCTAAGTGAGGACTGTGGTCTATTGAGGGTAGCCGTTAGTCGTTATTCAAACATATTCACGTTTATCAGATGACCTATCCTATCCTATCCTATCCTACATTTCATATTTCCCATTCTAACTTACCAGTCTTCCTTTCCACACCACCTATTCCTTCCCTTTCCCTATTCCTACCCTCTCCGCCAATCTGTAGGAACGCAATGGATAGTCATAAAAATAATTTAAATATCCAAAACGGCGGCGATGTGGTTCGCCACCCATCACGTCTCATTCTCGCAGAGGCGAAAAGTGGCCCATGGAGAGCCGCTTTGCTACACTGAATGTCAGAGTATGAATGGATGGTAAGGATGAAAATGGACGAAGCGAAACAAGTATGTAAGGATCGTAGAAAGTGGAAAGAAGTGGTCTCTGCCTTCCCCTACGGGAAAGAGGCGTGATTATATATATATATATATATATATATATATATATATATATATATATATATATATATATGTATGTATCAGATGACCCTGTTCTTGATACAGCCGTACATGATATTTTTTTTGTTTTATACTCTCAGGGAAACAAACAGCTTAATAACGACATTAAAACTTGAAATTCCTATTAAATACTATCTTAAACTATTATGTTACTAGTTTTAGTGTTATGAAATTATCTGTTACTTATATATTTCAGGTCCGTTCTATGACAACTACAACAGATGAGATTTATCTGGGCGCAACGGTGAGAGATGTGAATGACTTCTTCGAACAAGAGACCGCTTTCCTCCAAGAGTACTACTCCCACCTCAAGGAGGCTGTCGCTAAAGTAGATCGCATGACGTCCAAACACAAAGGTTAGTAACAAAGTAAACCAAAATGTTGTAACAAATGTTACAACCTTGTAACAAAAGACTGTTACAAGGATGTTACAAAAAAACACTGTTACAAGGATGTAACAGTTTTTTTAGCAGTGTATCTAAATAGGGCAATTTATATTAACAGACTTTTAGTAGTAAAGTAACTCCAGCAATCGAATTGACTCACAGTTGTTGCATAACATTATAATTATTTAAGAATATGTTATGTCAATGCCAAACTTCTTTCTGTCAATTTGATGCCTATGAACAGTGGTGGATTTACACTATGGGCAGTCGGGGCTAGTGCCCAGGGCGGCAAATTTTGTAGGGCGGCAAAATTTGGAAAGTTCAAAAAGTCGAAATTTTGCGTGACGTAATATGTGGATGACCCCTAGTTAGAATATAGTTGATTGCAGATGTATTGATGAATTCGTAAGAAATAAGACAAAAACAACAATTTTAAGTAAAATTACACTGATAGGGCGGCATTTCCTTCAGTGCCCAGGGCGGCACTAGTATTTAATCCGGCCTTGCCTATGAAGGCTATGTACAGCATAGACATGTATTAGTATTTTGCTCTGTTATATGAGTTTTATATTAAATGTATCTATCGTACGTGTATGAATAAAGAAGCATATTGTAATGCTATAAATTGTATCATTTGTATCTCCATTGTAACATAAGAAGAATCCCCAAGAGATTCAACGTAGATGTCCTGGCTGAGGAATAAAACAACAGTAATAGTTTAACGACACCTAAATGCAATACGCGTCATAACTCGACATAGACTATTATCGTTCTGTCGAGCCAGAGAGCACGATACATATATATCTAGTGCTACGCTATTTCGCGTCTAGTGCTACTATAAAGAAGTTATTTAAAGTGTGTATAACTTTAAAAGCAAATCTAATCGTCTGCAGTTATTTCTATGAATGATGACAGAGTAAAGTTGGTAACATCATTTGAATGTACCCCTTAACACACTTAGAACAAGCTTAAAATTATTATTTTAGGTTCATATGTTTAAAAATCTTTACTTTAAAATACATGTATATATATATACATGTAATTCTTAATGTGTACTTAATACTACTTTAAGTTCTTTTTTTTAAATTTTCATTACGTTCGCCGACATTTGTATTTTCTTTTTTTATTTTAAAGAAGAAAGGGCAAAACGTCCCCACCCTAGTAGCACTACAAGACGTATATCAAATGAAAGGGCTTAAAAAGTCTGTCATTTTATTGTATGACGAAAAATCTCTAAACCATGGGAGAAAAAAGTTAAAAAAATAAAAAAAATTTGCTGTCTACCATTACTTCCCAAAAGTTGTTCCTTATTAGCAACACTATGAAATGGTGCAATAATCCTGGATTATTGCACCATTTCATAATCAAAATACATTCTGTATATTGCACCATTCGATAATATCGCAAGTAAGAAACAATTTCCAGAAAGTAATTATGTGGGAAAAAATTGAGGAAAGAGCTTATTTTTAGCATTTTATTATTAATCCATAGATTTCTTCAAAATATGAGGCAGTTTATCAAAATATCTGGGGGCACGGTAGTGTCCCCATGCCAAGACGCCAAGCGAAGCGCAAGGGCACTACCAAACCACCTTTTCTCGAAGCGTTTCGTCGATTTTTTGAACCCTCATAACTTGGGTTTGGATTGTACCAGATAAATGAAACTTTCAGGATTTGTTCCCATCAGCGGTCTCATTAAACATGTAAAGTTTCGATTACCTACGTCTTATACTTTAGATTTTATTGATATCTAAAAACCCCTGATTCCGTCACTGACTCACTGATGATCAACAAAATTATATCGTACTTCCGGATGTTCTCGAAAGCTGAAATTTGTTACATAAGATTGTATTAGTACACAACCAACATAAAAATTCTCAAAATTGAAACTTTCATCTTCCAACCCCTGAAACAAGGGAGTTAAAGTTAATTATTTGTGAAAGCGCCATCTATCGCGTTATTATGAACTATGTAAGTTATATATCGTCATTTATCGCTTAGATTGTTAACTAATTGACGTAATATTTAAATAATTGTTTCTCAAATATTCTGTAGTAATTTCAACGGCAAATTTAACATAAAGGTAACATTCTATTTTATTATGTTAAGAATTATTAGCGCCATCTATCGCGTTATTATGAACTATGTAAGATATATATCGTCATTTATCGCTTGGATTATAAACTAATTGACGTAATATTGAAATAATTGTTTCCCAAATATTCTGTAGTAATTTCAACGGAAAATTTAACATAAAGGTAACATTCTATTTTATTATGTTAAGAATTATTAGCGCCATCTATCGCGTTATTATGAACTATGTAAGTTATATATCGTCATTTATCGCTTGGATTATAAACTAATTGACGTAATATTGAAATAATTGTTTCCCAAATATTCTGTAGTAATTTCAACGGAAAATTTAACATAAAGGTAACATTCTATTTTATTATGTTAAGAATTATTAGCGCCATATATCGCGTTATAATGAACTATGTAAGTTATATATCGTCATTTATCGCTTGGATTATAAACTAATTGACGTAATATTGAAATAATTGTTTCCCAAATATTCTGTAGTAATTTCAACGGAAAATTTAACATAAAGGTAACATTCTATTTTATTATGTTAAGAATTATTAGCGCCATCTATCGCGTTACTATGAACTATGTAAGTTATATATCGTCATTTATCGCTTGGATTGTAAACTAATTGACGTAATATTGAAATAATTGTTTCCCAAATATTCTGTAGTAATTTCAACGGAAAATTTAACATACAAAGGTAACATTCTATTTTTATTGTTAAGAATTATTAGCGCCATCTATCGCGTTATTATGAACTATGTAAGTTATATATCGTCATTTATCGCTTGGATTATAAACTAATTGACGTAATATTAAAATAATTGTTTCCCGAATATTCTGTAGTAATTTCAACGGAAAATTGAACATACAAAGGTAACATTCAATTTTTATTGTTAAGAATTATGAGGTTAAGACTATGTCCAGAAACTGCGTATTCTTACGCACGTAAGGTCTACGCACGTAGTCGAGGTACTAGGTCCCCATACATTGCGTCCAGAAGCTACGTGCGTATTATTTTAGCTATGCGCGTATCGTACAAAATTTCGTCAAAAAGAAACGATAAGATAAGAATCTCTACGTGCGTAGGTTTACGCAGGCTTACGCACTTTCTGGACAGAGTCTTAGAAGTCTCATATAAACTTTTATCATTCAAACCCTTAAACTACAGGAAGGAAAATTGTATAACACGTCCACAAATTTAGCTAGAGGTCTGAAAATTGTTGTTGTTATTATTATTATTAGGGATTTGATAATAAAAATAAAATTTAATAATATAACCATGTACCTAACCCATTATTAACAATAGCTTTTGCCCGCGACTTCGTTCGCGTGGATCAATTACTTTGGGATATCGCTAAAATTTACCCCCGACTTCAAATACGTAGAAGGAGGAGCGCTTCCCCCTCACGACTGTCCGCAGCGCACCGCACATCATTATTGCGCGCTGATTATTTTATTACTGCGATATCTTCTAAAATAGTCATTGAAATCAAATGATGTAAACGGCAAATTTCTTCTAAATTAAATGCTTGTAATGAATAACGTATTTATTTGGATAAGGATTAATTTCATCTCTATGAAAACGCCCTCACAAATAATGCTTAATTTTAGAACAAATTTGGTTAGCATAAAAAGGTTATTGTGAGCCAACCTTAAAAGATAGACATATACAGTCGCGGACTTTTTTTTTTAGAACTTTTAAAGGGTAACAATTGTGTCATACATAATTTTAGCGAAACTTCAACCGTTTTCGCAGCGTACGCAGCGAAAGCTCTCAAAAGGAAAAAAAATCCCCCGATTTTGAAACATTCTTGATTGATGCTCCGCTCGTATTGAGCTTAGCATGATGCTATATAGCCTAAAGCCTTCCTCGATAAATGGACTATCCAACACAAAAAGAATTTTTCAATTCGAACCAGTAGTTCCTGAGATTAGCGCGTTCAAACAAACAAACAAACAAACAAACAAACTCTTCAGCTTTATAATATTAGTATAGATAAAAAACACAATAAGTACTTTTAATCTAATATCGACATATTTTATTGTACTTGTTAATGTTACCTTTATGTTTTTCCGTTTAAATTACTAAAGAATATTTCTTCCATTCCTTGACATATTTAATGTTTGAAAAAATTGACTCTGAGGTGGCGTTCGAAGTCAGAACTGCTATCGTGCAAATATGTCGTAGTTCACTGGGATGAATTACAATAATTGTATACTTGTGCTGACAATGAGGACACTTATGATAATTCCGGAACTCATGGCTGCAGCAGCTCTTTATCCATTCACTTTTCAATTATTTGATAATATTGTTATAAAAACTTACAAAAAAAGTGAAATCCCACCAAAAACATTTCCATGTAAAAAAATTATGCCAAGACGATACCATATGACTAGCACTCTCAAAAAGTTATGAAATCTCATGTAAAACGTGTGTTAAGGCGTGTAGGGTAAGAAGCTTGGTTTTACATGAGATTTCATAACTTTTTGAGAGTGCTAGTCATATGGTATCGTCTTGGCATAATTTTTTTACATGGAAATGTTTTTGTTGGGATAACACTTTTCTGAAGTTTGCTATATACTATTACTTCCCAAAAGTTGTTCCTTATAGCAACACTATGAATGATTTTTTAAACTTTTTTTAAACCTTTAACCCTTATTAACTTTTTTCTCCCATGGTTTAGAGATTTTTCGTCATACAATAAAATGACACACTTTTTAAGCCCTTTCATTTGGTATACGTCCTGTAGTACTACAGTAGTGGGGACGGGCTTCATATAAAAATGGCCCTTCTTCTTTAACTGAATCTACTTATTCCTATTGTTTGATCACACTTCATTGTGCACCTACCAATTTTTCCCTTTGTATGTATAATTTTTGGGAACTGTGGGGTCGTAATTGCAATTATTTTCTGTTAAAATGTAATGTAAAATTACACGACGGTTTGTTGCCAAAATCAACAAAAAAAAAACGTCTCATAACAATTTCAGAGGTAGCAGACGCCCACATCAAGCTGTCGTCGTGCCTCACACAGCTGACCACGCGCGAGCAGCCGCCCATGGAGAGGTTCCTCACGCGGGCAGCGGAGACCTTCGACAAGTGCAGGGTTAGTAACATCTTACTCTTACAGTAAGTACAGCCTCCGTGGTCTAGTGGTAAGAGCATTGGCTCGAAGGACGTGGGTTCGATTCCCGCATTGGAACAACAAAAACATGTTGTTTCCAAGTTTGTTAGGTTAGATTAGGCGGGCTAATCACCTGATTGTCTGACAAGAAAGATGATCCATGCGTTGGATAGGCATGTAAAAAGTCGTCCCTGCGCCTGATCTCTCGTCAGTCGTGTTGTGTCCCACTGGATTATAAGAGTAAAGGAGGAGAGAGTGCTCTTGTGTACTGCGCACACACTTGGGCACTATAAAAACCTCTGTCACCGAGATCGGTGGTTACCCTTGCAACACACGTCTTTGTGACATTTATTGTTATAAAATTGACGCGCAGTATAAGTTTAAGTTATTCAAATATTACGTTTCGTAGAAAATCGAGGGTCGCATGGCGTCGGACCAAGACCTGAAGCTGGCCGACACGCTCCGCTACTACATGCGCGACGCGCACGCCGCCAAGGGCGTGCTCGTCCGCCGCCTGAGGTGAGTTGACACCGTGGCCTCATACGAAACCACCGCGCAGAGACGCGTTGTATGTCGCCCGGTAACATTTATAAACATTTATGTTATCACGACCATCTGCGTTCATTTTCTTCTTTTGAATTACAAAAAATCATATACGTATCCAATTACGCTGAATGTTATTACGCCCGTCTGCGCTCATTTTCTTCTTTTGAATTACAGTGGTGTCCAATATTAAAATCTAGATAAATCAAAGATTTCAAAATATACAATGATGTACATTTGACAGACCAAATCTTCATACAAGAAAAAGTTACGCCATCTTGGTATTTACCATACTTCATATGTCAAAATGGCCCCAAAAATCTCAAAAGTGGGGCCATTTAACTGGGGACACTTTTTGCCTCAACATACCTCTATATATGACGACGTATATATTAACGTCTATGAGACAAATACATTAAATGTAGAAATAAATGAAACTTAATCTTATTATTTTGACAGTGAACAAAAATAGTATAACATTTATGCGATAAAATATTATGTTTCATATTCTGCACATTAATATTCATGTTTCGAACTCCATACTTTGGTTACAGATGCTTAGCAGCGTACGAAGCCGCTAACAGGAATCTAGAGCGAGCGCGGGCCAAGAACAAGGATGTCCATGCTGTAAGTTCTTTATGGATTTATTTTTTACAAAACACATTCGCATCATATAAAGTCCTTATTAAAGCACTAACACTTATTTCAACAGAAATGTTGTAGAAGTTTATTCACTAAATAAACATAAAAATATCTATTCAATTATTTTATAAAATCAGCAACTAAATAAACCACTTCGTGTCAATTTACACAAAATCGAAATAATACGCTACGCGGCATTGCATTTTTAAAATTGCATAACGTTCAAAATTGAACTTTATTATTTACATAAGAAGGTACACGTTTCATTGTAAGAGTTCGAATGTTAAGTTGCACCGCGTTGCACAGTGCACGTGCAGTGTATGACTGATGTCAGATGAAACGTGTATCTTTTGTGTAATGAATAAAGTTCAATTTTGAATAGCTATCTTAAAAAATGTAGCGCCATATCGTCTCGTTTCGGTGTGAACTGACCTTTATTTTGACACATTTTTATCTATACACAATAAAATGGTCACTTATGAATCAGGTGGGTTAGGTTATGTGGGTGTCAAGCATGTTGAATAAATAAGTACTATCTTTTAATAAAATTGATACATTTTGTTGATTTGTAATTACCTTTAACAAATGATCACTTTTGTTCTCGCTCACACAGCCTATGGAGGTACAGGAGGTATGCACGCTTTTGTCAATTCGCTTTATTTACATAGTAGCAAATATTATGTACCTAAGTGCACTTTAAATGAAACCTGTAGCATGTAGGTTGAGAACTTGAGACATATAAGGTAAAGGACGCACACATTATGCCGGGCCGCAGCGTGCCGGGGCGGAGCGCAAAAATTCGCTCAAATCGCTTTCATACAATTTGTGTGAAGTATTGCACACTGTGTCGGACCGCAGCGGCTCGCATTATTGCGAGGCGGATTTGCGTCCGTGCGATGCGGCCCGCCCCGCCCCGCTGCGGCCCGTCAACAGTGTGCTATAGCAAGCGGATTTGTTTTATGCAGATCCTTCTTTATTATTTCAAGTAATTGAAAATATCGATCAGGAGTCATCTGAAAATATCCCCAAAACAAAAAGGTATTCGCCGAATACCTTTCTCTTGGAACAAATTGGATGTATCCATATTTTACGTTTTCTTTTTTTTTGACGAACTTCTTGTCTATGCTGTTCATTATCTGCTTCTTCTAACAGCATCAGCAGTAAAAAAAAACGTTCTTCGTCTTCGTTCGCTATCCATAACGTAACTTGCACACAAATTCTGGCAGTACACTGTACTCAAAATCTGTCAATGCGCTGCGACCCGGCCCGTCACCAGTGTGCTAGGTTAGCATTTTGCGCTCCGCCCCGGCACGCTGCGGCCCGGCATAATGTGCGCGTACCTATATTCGTAATCTGACGGAAAATGAAAAAATACCGATGAGGGTAGGGAAATAGTGTGTGTGTGTGTCGAACAGCCAAATACTGACTCGTTACTAAAGTGGCGCTTATAGCCCGAAAATAATAAATAATCAATCTTAATCTTATTTTAGCTATTTGAGATTAAGATTTCAATACAATGTAACTTAAGTCAATTTTGTTTGAGAATCTACGATTGAAGTCAATCTAAAATTTTAGATACGATATTAATTTTGGCCGTAAGTCACATGCTGTTTTTTTTATTTTGCCAAGTAGTGGATAGCCTGTGAATATGAGCATTTTGCCCAGTAGTGACAGTGGACATCCTGTGAAATGGGAGGGCTCCTAATTTTGAGTAGCGTTACACTAGCCGTAAATGTAGAAAGAAGAAAATAGAGGTATACATATTTTTGTACAGGCGGAGCAGGCGCAGGCGGACGCGTGCGCGCGGTTTGAGCAGCTGTCGGCGCGCGCGCGCGAGGAGTTGCTCGACTTCCGCGCCCGCAGGGTCGCCGCCTTCCGGAAAAGGTATGGACAAAACTTTATATTTATGTATATAGAAGGCAAAGCTGATTGACTGCTGTATCAAGTATCAACGCATAGGCCATTTGTATGAAACATTTTATTCCTTGGACATATTTGCACGATATTTCGTATGAATTCAGTACGAAAAAAAAAAAAAAGGAATTACGTATTTCATCGTTTTCTTAAATTCAGCCCTAACGACCGCACTCGGAGACATTTAATGCTTACTTAAAGGGTTACTTAGTAGAGGTTTTGACATAAAGTCCATATATTTTCTGTCAAAATCGCTAATAAGTGTCACTTTAAATAAACAATAAATGTCCTGAGTGCGGCCGTTAGGTGGGTTAAATAGGGGATGAAAGTTCAAAACCATATTTTACGCGGGTGAAGCCGCGGGCAATTAATGCTAACTATGATAAGGGCAGTGTTGAGGGTATCTTCGGTGGATAAAACTCGCTACGATGTCATTCGCCAGAGAATTGAAATGACCGACATTGCTCATAGAATTAGCACGCTGAAGTGGAAGTGGGCTGGCCTTGTCTGCAGACGGATAGACGGTCGATGGAGCAGACAAGTATTAGAGTGGAGACCACGCTCAGGCAAACATAGTGTAGGACGTCCTGCGGCACGATGGATTTAAAAAAGGTGGCTGGCAGCGGATGGGTGAGGGCTACCCAAGATCGGGATGGTTGGCGCTCATTGCGGGAGGCCTACGTTCAGCTGCCGCCGGCTGGCCCGAGGAGGGCGCTCCCAGCGGGCTGAACATGTCCGCTGAGGACGCGCGTGGAGGTGGGACCGCAGAAGAAGAGGAGTGCCGGTATTACGGTGCGCCGTTCTCCCTATCTTTTGCGGCCGTGGAGGGATCGCAGGGGGAGAGGCGTGATGGTATTACGGATGGCGTTGGTGGGCCGCAGAGGAAGAGGCATGTCGGTATTGCGGTGCGCCGCTTGCCCTATCCTCTGCGACCGAGGTGTGATCGGTGGCAGAACCACAGACCTGATCTGCCACCGAGTACCGGTTGATGAGGCTGGTATCCGTGGCCTCCTAGTAGCAGACTCGGGGGGAGTCTGCTACAGTACTAGTGGAGGCCGAGGAGGGAGGCGCACCTTACCATCTGGTGCGCCTGGGGCCTTCGGGCCTTAGATGGAGCCGCTTGTGGGCGGCTGCCGTCGGCGGGGTCGCGGATGTGTTTATCGTTCCCGTGGCCCCGCCACAGGGCGGCGAGGAGGAAGGTGGGGGTGGTTTTTAGTGGGTATACCGTGGGTCTCATTAGCCTATACGGGAGTCCCACATCACCACTCGGGTGCCCCCTGCGCCTGGGTGGTATGCGTAATGCATTTCCCCCCCGGAAACAAAAAAAAAGACCTACGTTCATCTGTGGACGGCGATAGGCTGATGATGATGATGTGTATATTATATTTCACTCAACATTTAGGCCTCAATATTATGTATTCGTACATTTTGCGTAACTTTTTCAAACATTATTTTCAACACAAAATTAACTTGATCAACCATTTTCTGAAAAATCTCGCAACGCATGAACGTACGCCGGCAGGTTTTGATAGCCTCGCGCGGGCGAGGTTTGTATCGCCGCGCGTTTATGAATCAACGTTCATTATTTCATAGGATAATCTGATCAAAAGTCAAGTATTGGGAAACGAATACTGACCATGCTCCTTGTACTCGTACATGTGATTTTTGTTTGGAAAGAGGCTGTTATGAATTACATTGTGAGAACGGTAGAAGCCCCAAAGACCTCCGTTCGAACGAGGTGCTACGCTCGATCAGGCCGAAGCCCACCCATGTTGTATGTATAGCGCCGATCTTAGAAAACTTCGATAGCGCGATTCAGGATTGTGGCGCTAATTAGTAATTGGTCCGACACAACACTAACCGATACTAACGGTAACTTCTTTTTTCTGTTTCCAGTCTAATAGACCTGGCGGACTTGGAGATCAAACACGCAAGGTCCCAGCACGAGCTGCTCAAGAAGTCCCTACAGGCGCTGCGGGAGTGTCAGTAAATATTACTATGTACATGTATTTATAGGATGATTTATTTTATAATCTCAGTCAGTGAAACGACATTTTTATTCACTTCACCTGACTATTAATGTGTCAGTGACAAATTTGTTTCGGCTATCATTTTACTGATCAAAATTAAAGCCGAGTATAAATGTGAGGTATATGCGGGATACGCCAAAAGAAGTAATGTATTTCAAGTCAACATAAGATTATTATTGTTTGGCGCGTGTAACATCTAGTATTCCTATACTTTAATGTAAGCAAATGTGTTTTATGTTAGGGTGCTTGCGACTAAACAAGAATTATCTTTATAATAATATTTTGGAAATTCGACATTTCAATACTTTTTTTATATTTTTTTGTGCGGTTGTAAGTGCCCTGAATGCTATGATTTTATTCTAGTTATACAAAGATAATATTTTTTTTTGTATTGTGAAAATGTGTCAAAATTGTGTCGTAAACGACTATCACATTTATATATGTAATTCATTATATTGTATTGTTATTATTTAATATGAGTAGGTAATAGGTATAGTAGAACACAATAATTAGTAATTTATATTAAAAATCGGAATTTTTTTTTATTGTAAAGTATTAACATTCCTTATTAATAACAAACTGCCTAAAAGTGCTATTTTATACGCAGTTTATATGAGATAAATAAAAAATATGCCCAAAAATGTAAAATTTCAAAGTCGTACCCTAGAATTCATTAAGAAATTTCTGGACAAGCATCAATATAAGAAACTTTTCTTTATATTAATGAATAGACTGACCACTCATGAATGAAATTAATATTAAAAATAACAAAAACCCATGTAGTAGTTTAAATATAAAAAATAGGTATAATTGTTTTTTTTTCTGTAAAGGTCATTTTCGTAAGAGTATTATTTTGTTTATAATTAAAGTAGAGATATCAAGTTATTTATTTAACCTGAAATATTTAAAAAATGGCATAGCTAGTGTGACCAGCTTATTCTTTACACAGTAATGGAAGGACTATAAAATTGAATATTTTTAAAGGATACATAGTTTTTTTAACAGTGGTGTCTAAGTCATAACATCCATGACAAATTACATAGCATACCAACTTCTTAGTTATCTTATTGTATTAATAAAAATATTGACACCAAGGATACACAATCCAAGTTGCTGTCTCTTTCTGCCAAGCGGCTTTTCCAACCTATTAGACAAAGAGCCATGTTAGATTAGCGTGTCTTATTTTTTCGTCAATATTTTTATTAATAATAGTGTTTTTAGTTTATATAGTGTTTTCGATTGATGGTGTAATGTTCAACTAAAATATTATCTTTGTTATGTAATCTACTACATAATATGCACCAATGTGGTATTTTGCAATCACAAAAAAAAAGTTGCCTGAATTTTTCTACTTGTATGTTTTTATATTCCTATTAGTTTATAATTTTTGGTGTTGTTGAGTTAAAGTTAATATCGCTCATATATTTACTACTCGTGATAAGTTTCACTTGTTTTGGCTAAGCAATTAAAAAAAGAATTTATGAATGTATAAATTTTGTAAGTTATAAAATATAATCATTATATTTATCTTCTAGTTTTATTTTAAAACTAGATGGTTTCCGCGACTTCGTGCGCGTAAAAGTTAATTTCGCAGAAACCGTGTATTTTTCCACTATAAAAAGTATCCTGTCCCTCCCCGTGGTCTACTATACATCTGTGCCAAATTTCATCAAATAAACTTTTCCTCTTTTTTATATTAGTATAGATAAGCTGTTTGAAATCCATTCAGTCTTTTGTGCTTATTTTTTTTACTTCGAATTGTTAAAGCCCTACATTAAGCAATAACCAATCCTACAATTCTATCTTGTAGTCGGTTTAATAATCATCTAGATGCAGATACTGAAATAAGAGGGGCCGTTCTGCTAAATAAAACCTGCATTAATACAATTACAATCAAGTCCCGATACGCTAAAACTCTCAAACTGTGTTTTTATGAACGTTGTACCAACGCGCTCTGATTGGTCGAAACGTCATAAAATCCGTTCATGGAAACATGTCGCTTCACTTTCAATCCAAACAAAGTAAAATGAAGTCTACTTTAAATACGAGAATTGAGGTTCAGGTGTAACACTATTTCTTCACGTGATTTACGAACATGCTGACTTATTTTACTATGTATGTATTTTTAAACAGTCTAGGAATTCTGCTAAATCCATCGACAATTTACTAATTGCGTCGCCATGGTAACGCGGGTCACAACAAACCTAGTAAACTATCTAAAGATAAACACTCGACGTCGAACAACGGATAATTGCCAATCGGTAAGAATATTCTTTTGTTTTTCGAACTAATTAGTAATACCTACATACATACATTAAATACTGATTTGATTTTCAGAATTGATTGGAACATTCTGAAATTGTTATGTAAAAAATAAAATTACTAAAAATATTCTATTCTAATAGTTCTTACTTTCTTTGTATTTTTGCACACAAATTGTACCATAAAATTAAAATTGTTTTAAAAAATATCTGATATAAAAATCTACAGTGCTCACTGATATAATATACCTAAGTAGGTACTAAAACATTTGCTGCAAAGTAACTTTTTCAGCAATTTGTGTCTACTTCATTAAATTATTTAATAAGCATAGAACCAAAAAGCTTAAGTAGTTGCACACTTTATTTTCAGATTATAAACTGAATCAATATGTTCCTGGCAACAGGCTGTTTGATCCTGTACTTTATGGGAGTGTTGCTAGGAGCCGCGAGCGGAAAATGGATTGAGGGACAAATCAACACGAAGGAGGTATTAACATATACTGTAGTACTTATACTAATAAGTATTATACTTAAAGAGGTAAAGCTTGTGAGGTTTTGTGGTGTAATCTCTGGATCAACTGAACCGATTTTGAAAATTCTTTTACCAAGGGTGTTTTATTGTTTTATGTTATTTTTATAAATTTCAAAGATATCATGTAAAACCTAATTTACGGCGGGCAAAATGTAGGGCAAAAGCTATAGTATATAAAATATGACAAGATCTGCAAAAGAAGAAAGTGAAAAACCCCTGTTCGTTTCCTGGTCCATTTATATTAAAAAAAGAATAGGTCGAAAACCCAAGTAATGACCAACAGCACGAAACGTAGGGTCGAGGTAGATGGACAAGATGTCGACGAGTTCCTACATCTAATTGGACCAGCTAGTCTCTTTCGATAATATCCGAGGAAAGGAAGTCGATAGGTAGTTGAAACGAAAACGCCTATAAAAGCTACTGTCCATGAAGACACCGATGAAGGGAGATTTACTTGAAACGCAGACTCGTCGACATACGCGCATTCTTCCCGTCCTTACCTACGGCGCTTAAACCTGGTAATTGACCGAATCGCAATAGTCCCATCCCAATTATTAAAGAGCCATCCCAGCTCGGGGTTTGTCAAAGAGCCACATAGTGCAGAGTTTTAGGAGTGAGGATATCCAAACGAATAAAGAACACCACGCTGTTGTATGTTGCTATATCTTTGATTTAGGTATGCCACATCAGCTCTTAGAGGCTAGAGCATTAAATCAACTATCAGCCGAATGCATCCTGATCGCTGGGCAAAAATATGTACTGAATGGGTACCCGACAATGGGCGGCTTAAGAAAATATGACGCGATGAGCTGGACGCATACCAGCCAGCATGGCGATGGCGCTGGAACGTGATAAATGGAAGACCTTGGAAGGAGGCTTTTTCCCAGCAGTGGAACAGCATTAGCGAACTAAAAAGAGATTAATGTGGCTTTGTATTTCTTTATTGCACGATAAATAAGTATTTAGGTATAGCACGGTAAAGAATATTGCGTGGTAAATAAATGTAAATAAAAAGAGTAAATAAGACAAGTTAAATTGGTAGCATTAGGTATGTGTTCTATTGTTCTCTCTCTTTACGTTTATTGGATCTGAACGGACTCGTGAGTATATCATCCAAATCATATTTACAGAACTGGGCGTTCCTGGCGCGCTTCTGTTTCCTGTCGCTCGAGGGCCAGTTCGAGTATCAGATCGAGTTCGAGCGAGACGCGGGCACGCCCAACCTGCTGCTGTACTACGACGACGACAACCAGTGGCCCGCCGTGTATCACAGCAGCAAGGTAGAACAGTTTTGTGTATTAGGACGTTGACCTATTGCTAAATTATGAAATAGGGCCGAAACGACCCCAAACTTTAAATGGGTGAGAACTCCGGCTTACTCGAACTATGAAGCCGGAGATCTGAGGGGCAATAATTCTGCTAAATAAAGCCAGCATTAATACAATTACAATCAAGTCCCGGTACGCTTATACTCCCAATAGGTGTTTTTATGAACGTTAAACCAACGTAAAACGCGCTCTGATTGGTCGAAACGTCATAAAATCTGTTCACGGTAACATGACGCTACACTTTCAATCCAAACAAAGTATTTAAAGTAAAAATTGACTGTTTAAATTGTTACTTTAAATACGAGAATTGAGGTTCTGATGACGGTGCCAAGTGGAAAAATTTTGGTAAGCAGAACTGGCGCTGTGGCATGAACCAAACCTAGTGTTAAGGCGCATAAATAACGCTCATGGGACACTATGAAAGGCGTTGGTCGCTCATGACAGCAGGCCACCGTCCATGGAAGTCGGACGGACAGTGTGACAAACGTGCGGGTTCGAGTTTGGCCCCTTATTGTTTCGGTTAACAAATTCCAGAGCTGTCGCGAGCGAGAGGCGGTACTGAACAGAGCGGGGCAGAACCAGGTGGTGAAGCTGTCGCACTGGTACCCCGACACCGAGTACTCCGGCTGCGTCCTCACCAGAGCCAACAAGGAGCTGCCGGCTTCCAAAAGGTATATTCCATACTCGAGAGTTTTAATGTCAGTCAGAAACAAAGCAGCCAGCAGCAGACAAACATTGAAGAGAGATGAAGTAAATAAAAGTGTAAAGTTGTAAACTTTAACTCCTTTATTATCTATACTAATAAAATAAAGAGGAAAAGTTTGTTTGTTTGTGTGCATTGAATAGGCTCCGAAACTACTAGACCGATTTTGATGAAATTTGCCACAGATGTAGAGTAGACCACGGGGAAGAACATAGGCTACTTTTTATCGCGGAAAAATGGTATAGCGCATTGTATCGTTTTTCTTCGGCCGGAGAGTTTCCAGATTCATATAGTTCGGGCTTTAAGTATGCCTGAGGATTCTGACTGTACCTATATAACCATATAGATTATAGGGTTATATTTTTGTTTTTCCAGCACTGCCGCACCAACAACAACTTCAAGAAAGCCAACGAGAGCTAAAAACGCAACCAAGTCCGATTTACCGTCTGACCAATCTTACTACGACCAATTTCTGAAGACTACGACGCCGAAACCTAAAACTACGACGTCGGACACAAACTCCACCGTTTGGTTCGAGTTGATACCCACGGATAGCTTGAATGTGACTGACGACGAACCTGAAGATGAATTCTGGGAGAATATTACCCCGAACAACGGGAGTAAATTTGAAAATATTAAAGATGTGGAACTCCTTTTCGATAATACCAATAATAGTAAGGTAATGTTTCCATTGGCTGTTTCCGGTGGCGGGGATTTCAATGAGATTTTTCTATAGTTTGGTTTACTTTTGGTTTTCAGCTTAAATAGTCAATAAAATCTTCGCGGAAATCCATGGCATACAATTTAATTAATATTATATCTAGCAATATCCCGCGAAAAAATACCCACAACCTGCAAGCAAATGTGCATAAAGCACCTCCCTCCTCCCACACTGCTTACGCGTACACTCCGAAACAAGATCGTACAAATACTACCACCATACAAGCAAATCTTCAATTTCACAGCAATACCTTGAAAAGCCCTACACCACCATGCAGGTTGCAAAACTCGACGCGCGTTTCGCCGCAAACCCGGAGCATCCTCAGGAAGTGGACCTGCGAACAAACTTTAGCAGGTCCATTTCCTGAGAACAAACATTGTTCTAAGTTCTGAGTGTATTTCAGCGTAAAATCAAGCGCTCGACATCGGAGCTGTACGAGCGGTTCCGTCGGCGGCGGCTGAACGCGGAGTCTGGCGGGGCGGGGACGGGGGGCCGCCGGACGGAGCGGTTCGTGGTGACGTGCCACAACTCGCGGCGGTTCCGCTCCGCCAGGGAGCGCTGGTGGTTCATCGCCGTCAGCAACTGTGACAGCCCTAAGGTATGTAAGGGTCACACCGAAAAGAAACGTTACGCGACGTTGAAAGTTGAACTTTATTCAGTACACAAGAATATACACGTTTCGTTGACAAAACGGCGCCGCGCTATGTAGAGCAGTTTGAAATTCGAACTCTTGCAATATGGGATCGGACTACATCTAAAATATTTAGTTTCATTAATATATTCATAAATATTGAGGCATATAAATGTAAAAAAATATATTATTTTTTGTGTAGTTTACTAATTAAATACATTTAAAAAGTACCAAATTTTTTTTTTCTTGCGAAATTGGTAAACCAAACCTACATCATTAGTTAACTTACATCATATACAAAAACATTCATTATGGTATGTATGAACTATGAACTTAAACGCAAAAATATCAGAGATATTTACAAATATATTCCTATTTCCTGCGGCCGTATACTTCATACACCATAACCTACAAATGACGTCACTTGTAGGTCAAGTTTAGTATGGAGCGTTTTTATGAGACTCGCGAAATTTTGTATAGAAATCGCTGTACCTTTCAAAATATTGACTTTTGATATAAGGTTTCTTCTGAGAAGTTACTCATATTTAAGAGTACAATTCTTTATGCAATAAAAAAAAATCAGTCCGATTGCCTATTAAACGAGTATCTTTTTGTGTAGTGAATAAACTATAAAGTTCAATTTTGAAACGCTATCTTAAAATTGCAGTGGCCCGTCGTGTATTGTTTCGTTTCGATGTGAACTGACGCTTAAGCATCGCCATGTTGTGGAATTTTACTAAACTGAATTGAAATATAGTTGATGTTACATCTTCGAGATTGAAATATGTAATCACATTCCAGTTTAGAGGACTTACAAAACCTAGCATTGCGACTGCAATTTGTACCTATATTTACTTATCTATATTTTGTAGGTATACACATTTTGATTCTCGATACAATAATTATTGCCATTTACAACTTTAAACGTTTTTTAATTTTTCAATAATGTTTCCAGGGTTTAGAAATTAAATATAAATTTCTAATGACTAACGGCCCCAGAGGTGACTTTTGGCATGAACACTTTTCTGCCGATGAGTTCTGTGAGTTTCATTTATACCTATCTCATTATAATATTAGAATCACTAATTTATAATTACCTATAATGTCTTTATTGAATAAATCGGGTGTGACTGGCTGTCTCTTACACGTCCATGTATTGCTCGTAGTAAAATGACCTCAAAATGGCGGCGCTTTCACCACCACCACGCCCGATTTTGTACAGTTATTCCTTACTTAGTATTGTTGAACTTTGGTTAGCTACTCATGTGGTAGTGCAGGTGTGATAGTTGAGTTTGTGATGGAGATCATAAAATTGAAGCTCTTACATAAATTTTCATTCACCAATTTCAATAAGTTTTTTTATGAAATTAACCAGGATACCTACGAACAGACGGATTGCCTGATAGTAAGCGAGTACCACCGTCCATCGACACTCGCAACACCAAAGGAGTTACGCTTGTTACTCCTCTGGTATTGCGACTTGCGATCTGTCCTTAAAATCCTTGAGCCTCCGGTAACCTCACTCACTCGGCGAAACAAAACGCAAGCGCTACTTCACGCCGGTTTTCTGTGAAGCCATGGAATTTATCTTGTTTAGCCGACCTATTCATGCCGAAGCTGGCTCTCCTACAATTAAATTTCCGCTATAAAACTCCCTCGGGAACACTGTACTTTTTCGAGATGAAAAGTATCCTATGTCCTTTCCCAGGACTCAGTAGGTATATCTGTTTCAAATTTCATCAAAATTGGTTTAGCGGTTTAAGCGTGAAGAGGTAACAGACAGACACACTTTCGCATTTGTGATATTAATAGTATAGATTTTAAAGACTTCAATCGAAATGCATGCCAAAACGATTAATCATAATGTATTTTTCAGACGTGTTACCCATTCTAATAGCGTACACGTTCGCGTACGTAATAGTGATGGTCGCGGTAGTGATGTGCAGCGTCGAGCTCAAGTCCCGCCACCTGCTGCACTCCACCTACAAGCTGTTCCTGATATCGATAGTGGCACAACACTGCGGCGTCATGCTGCAGAGCCTGGCCGGTATACGGTACGCGACGTATGGCGTAGAGAATATTTCTGCGAAAGTCACAGGTAGGTCTTTTATAAAAGATTAGAATTACACTCGTATACCTAATGCGAAAGTTTGTATGCATGTTTGATTGAATTTCACGTAACTGCTGAACGGATTTGAATAAAGTTGGTACACAGATAGTTAGGTCAGTAAGACCGCACTCGATAAGCATAAAAATAATAAATTCTTTGGGTCCATAAACTGGTTGAAAATAATTAAAAGTTAAAAACTATAACACGACTACACAAATTATAATATAGCCATTAGCCTATGTTACCCGGGTCATCGTTACGAATTTATTGAGATACCTCATTCACTAACATCGTATCAGGAGTTTTGGCGATACAGTGGAACAAACATACATGCATATATACCTATGTATCTATGTAGATACATACATACATACATAGGCTGCCAAAATCATTTACCCTTCCTTTTAGCTTCGCCGTAGTCGGGTAAGCAATGCATAATTTTGCTCTAAAACGCTTAGTTGAAAGTAATTTATTTGATTTTGCATATTTTTATAAACATTTTAAAACACCTATATCTGGACTAGATGTTGCCCGCGACTTCGTGCGCGCTAAAGGAAATCCCGCGGTAACAGTACATTTTGCCGCGATAAAAAGTAGCCTATGTCCTTCCCCGTGGTCTAATCTATATCTGTACCAAATTTCATCAAAATCGGTCCAGTAGTTTCGGAGCCTATTCAATGCAAACAAACAAACTTTTCCTCTTTATTATATTAGTATAGATATACTTTCAAATAGTAAATTGTTCCCAGGTCAGTTTTTCTGTGGCATATCAGAGACGATATTCCTGCTGCTGCTGATTCTGATGGCGAAAGGTTACACCATCACTCGCGGCCGGCTGAAGGTGTCCTTCACTGTGAAGCTGACGATCTTCATGTGCTGCTACATCCTCACATATGGCGTCCTTTTCATATATCAGGCTAAGGTATTTCCGCATATTGTTTTATTTGTCACTTACACTTACTTTCTTAACTTTTATTAGTAATAACCAGAAATTAAAAAAATAAAATAATAAAATAAAAAATAATAATTTAAAAAATTTAAAAACCCGACTGCGTAAAAAGTGAACCAAACTAAGTACATAATTAAAACTGAAAAGAAAAAAACAAGCACTTAGATATCCGGTGGTCTAGAATTCTATAATATATTATTGAATTAATACTATTGGAACATAACAACTAAACAGTCAGGATCCATTGAAAAATTAGATTGGCTGTCGAATAATGGATCCCGACTGTTCAGTTGTTATGTTCCAATAGTATTAATTCAATAATATATTATAGAATTCTAGACCACCGGATATCTAAGTGCTTGTTTTTTCTTTTCAGTTTTAATTATGTACTTAGTTTGGTTCACTTTTTACGCAGTCGGGTTTTTAAATTTTTTAAATTATTATTTTTTATTTTATACTTTTTAGTTATGAGTACCTAGCTAGCTATTTACCAGACTGGATTTCCTATCAGCATCAGTACTATATCACAATTGCACTGGAATGTGAGAATGGTTGTTACGCAACTTTAAATCGATATAGATCCTAAACGGTCAGTCAAATCGAAAAATGTTGAGAGAAAACTAACAATGATTTTTAAATACCTATTCAACGATACCCCACTTGATATAGTTTGTTGAATTTCATTTTTTTAATTTTCACAATATGGCGTCCAGTAGTCGCCATATTGAATTTTCACCAACGTCATGTCTTTAGTGACACTCGCCGGACTAAGAGGAATCGATTGACGTGTGAATCATAAAAATCGGCCCAGGCGTTTGGTCTGTATAGTGCTTCAAAGGAACATACATACATACATAGGCTGATAAACACATTACCACTCCTTTGCGTCGCGCAGTCGGGTAAAAATAAAATAAAATGTTTTTATTTCGGTCAACAGGCCATAAGTGTTAGTAACATTTTTACTTAGAAGCTATGTTAGTATATATATTAAAACTTGTTTTTAAAATCTAGTTGTGATGAGTGACACCAATATCACGTACAATATAAATATTGTACGTGATATTGGTATCCTTGGTGAGGTGGATGCGAGTCCAGTGCTGCATGATAGCACTGTCCATCCATAAAAAAAAAACCTCAATTTTGCGGCAAACCATGGAACTAGATTGAAATGTCATTAATATCAAATCTTCGAGATTTAACTACCTAATCACATCCCAGATTTTTATAGTGTTTCTGCAATAAAAAACCGGTCAAGCGCGAGTCGGACTTGCGCACGAAGAGTTTCGTACCATTATCTATAAAAACGGCTGAAAATCACGTTTTTTGATTGGGAGCCCCCTTAATATATTTTTCTGGTATTTCTTGTTATAGCGGCAACAAAATACATCATCTCTGAAAATTTTAACTAACTAGCTATCACAGTTAATGAGCTACTAGCCTGGACAGACGGACGGACAACGGAGTCTTAGTTATTACTAAGACTCCGTTGTCCGTTTTCCGTTTTCCGGCTTCCGTTTTACTCTTTGGTATGGAAGTTGGAACCCTAAAAATTTAGCAGTGCAAGATTGCTTTGGCCTGACCAAAATAATAAATCCGTAGGGTTTCGACCCCGGCGAGGTGCTGTACCTGTACGAGAGCCCGGCCGGCTTCGGTCTCATCGTGCTGCGGGTCGGCGCGTGGTGCGCGTTCGCCTACGCCACGTTCTTCACCGTCAAGAAGTTCCCGCAGAAGGTAGGTAGTAAGTACACTAAACCATCCGAATCGGCGTACGCACATATACGCGTCATTTACACAGCCGCTAATTAGTTTTAGTTTAGCCAGAACACTTGCACACTGTCACTGTCTTATTTGTACAAATGTACCAGCCCTAGAGCTCCGCGGCCATGCCCAATCGTAGGTAAAAATTTTAAGGACATGGCTGAGTTCCGCTTCTGTGCATTTTTTATATAATTGTGTAATCGGTCTGTTATATAGGTACTTTAGGTTTAGATTAAGTTGGATATGAACCGATGGACGTAACAAAGTTTTTCGGGAAACTTCGTGTTAAGTAAATCATCTCTGATATTCAAATACGATGACTGCTGCGGGACATTATGAGAGTAGTTTTAATGTACAAGCTGGTGCCTAAGATTTCGTAATATTTACAACGGGAACGAAATAAAAGGAAAAAGGGAGGACTAGATTCAACAAGAGTGGTCCGTGGTCATAGGCAAATCTAGCTTGAATTTCGCCGTTTGTTTGTTTGTTTGAAAGCGTTTTGCCGAGTAAAGGTAGCCTTTCTATGCACCCGACGCGACACACGACGCGCGACGCGAGACCACAGCCCGAGGGCCGTGTCGCGGAACCACTGCTTAGTATAAATTTATATGGAGCACTACACAATCCCCGCGACCCGCGTCAGGCGATCGCGCAACCGGGTCGTGTCAGAAAGCGGCCTTAAGTAGAACAGTAGACCCAATGTTAAATATAACACATTGTTCTACCGAGGAAACTTAGATTGATCCTTGCGTAAGTGTTGATGATGATCCTATTACGTTAGTGTAGTGTTTTTTTACTGTTTCAGAACATGTTTTACTGCCCATTTTTCATCTGCGGGACGATGTGGTTTTTCGCTGGTCCGCTTTTCATTCTTATCGCCAACTCCTATATTGGTATGTCCAATTATTTTATTATTTTTAGATATTCAAAAGCAAAATATGTAATTAAAACGTTTAATATCGGCGACCGTATATTGTATAAGTATGTATGTCTGTTTCAGATAAGTGGGTGAGAGAGAGTGTAGTTACCGCTGTCCTGCTGTTTATAACATTTTGTGGTCACATTATGTTTTTGGTAAATATTTTACTAACTACATAGTTTCTACATAAAACATTCTTCTGATATCGATAATTATCGTCTATCTATGAAAATTGCTTTAAAAATTGCCGCTTTTAAAAGATATAGGTAATCGTACTTATAGGCAGTGTATATTTCTGTTATATGCAATAGTAATAAAAATAAAAATACCGAAGCCAATTATGGCTTCGGTATTTTTATTATATTATTATTAAAACCGAAAACCTATTGTGTAATTTCGATGCTGTGTTGTTTTCCAGCTGTTGACACTGCCGGTGTTTGCTAACAAGAACTTTCCTTACCACGTGAGAACGACCCAGATCGGAGTGATGGAGGTGAGTTTCATGATACCTATACTTACATTATATCATCGGGTTTAACTTTTTGCTAAAAACTATGCTATACATGTGTGGATTTTACACAGTTAGACCCTAAAAAGTATGCCTATTTCTTTTTTTCACATTACATCTTATCTAAAACGATTGGTTTTTTCGGTATCATATGTTCTCTTTTTAGAGGAACGAAGCAGGACTTACGGTAATTTATTTTACAGGTCGTAGGCGGCTCTAACATAGATACATTTGGCCCCAACGCCTACCATCCCGGCGGCGGCGCAGCGCAAACTGTCATCATACCCCTCACACGGTACACATACAACATAGATTTAAATTTTAATATAATACATTGGCATACCTACTCAAAGGAACTTTACATGCTTTGAAAATATATTTTTTTTGTCTTATTTCAGGCGTACAGAAGAACTCATTGGCAATATTTACAGCCAGTACATGGCGACCGCCCCACCCCTGTCAATAGAACAAGGAACGCCTAAAATAAACAGCGTTCCGAAAAGGATCGACTCGATAACAACCAACGGGATCATCAAACAAGACAGCACTGACACGAACACATCGGAAGACATCAATCCTAGCATCACAGAGAAGAAAGAAATATTCACGATAGAGTCCCAAATAAGGAGCATCGAAAACGGCGCGGTCAAGAGTGGGCTAGTGTTGCCAGATGAAAAATTGCACAACGGCTTCGAGAATGTCAACGATTTGCCGAACGTGATGAGGTCCAGACGAAACATTCTGGAGCCAATAAATGTGCCCTCCTGGTCACTGGCGAAAGGACCGTGTGTTGTTGCCATGCAAAAGAAAACTAGCGAAGAAGGTAGATATCATATTATGTCTATGCGTAATAGGCTACTTGACTCATATTTCATTTCATACATTTACAGAGTAATTCCTTTAGTACTTGGCTTAGAAAAACGTATTCTAGCGAATTAGCGATATCATAAACTAAAAGCTTAAGATTGGTAAATAAAGAAGAAGGGCATTTTTGTATAGAGCCCGTCCCCACTACTGTAGCACTACAAGACATATATCAAATGAAAGGGCTTAAAAAGTGTGTAATTTTATTGTATGATGAAAAATCTCTAAACCATGGGAGAAAAAAGTTAATGAGGGTTAAAGATTAAAAAAAAGTTTAAAAAATCAACCTGTATTATTGCACCATTTTATAGTGTTGCTAATAAGGAACAATTTTTGGAAAGTAATGGTATACAGCAAACTCCGTAAAAGTGGTATATTTTGATAAACTGCCTTATATTTTGAAGAAATATATGGAATAATAATAAAATGCTAAAAAAAGCTATTTCTTTAATTTTTTCGCACATAATTACTTTCTGGAAATTGTTTCTTACTTGCGACACTATCGAATGGTGCAATATACAGAATATATTTTTTTAAACAATCTATGGGTTCGAATCCTGGCTAGGAAAATTGAGTTATTAAAAATTTAAAATTAAATTTCGAAAGATAGTTGTATCTGTAGAAATTGATGAAACATAACTCGTGTCTACCTTATACACGGCTATCTTGTATTACTTTCAAACAGTGATCCATAAATTATTTTACTTTCAGATACCTCTGAAACGTCGATTTCAAAAAGGCCCTCACTCACTCGTCGGCCGTCTACGAACTCGGCAGATATGGGCACCATACACGAGGGCCACGAGAAAACATATAAGTCTCCAGTTGACATCTTTACTGTACCCACACGTTAAATAGCTACGGTTTTATACTTCATTTTCTCACTAAGCGCCAGTTTGCACCGAAAATTGACACGGTGCAGCATTATTACGTACCTATTCAAAAATGAACTTTAATAACTAAACAAGAGAATACACGTTTCAATGCACGAGTTCAAATTGCGAACTGCGCCGTGCTGCGCCTCTTTGGCTGCGGCCTAGACGCCAGCGTTCAGAGCGGTCGGTGCGGGCGGAAACTGTTCTCGACGACAGTGGGCGGCGTGGTCACATCGAACAGTCTCATACTAATCTATATACTCGTAATTGATCAAGAGGCGCAGCCTGCTGCCGTCCAGGCCGCGGCCTTTAAGGTTTTTTAAATTCGTGAATTTTGACACGACAAGGACTACGAGGAGGATGATCTACCGAGCGTCGCCTGGTGATAGAAAAAGAATCGAAAATTCTTATTGACCGTTTTTGATACCGCTTACGCCACCAGATGACGCCTTGTGTGCGTTGAGTCTGCCCCCTAACGGCAGTATCTCTTTGTGTACTGAATGAAGTTCAATTTTGAATCGCTGCCTTAAGAGTGCGCTAGTCAACGGCTCGAACTCAGTGCTGCGCGCGGGGAAAATGCTTGTTATTTCACCTAATATAAGGGAAAAAAGGATATACCCATAAAATAGTAATCTATACTTATAAGAGAAGCTATACTGCACACATTTATGCAGCTGTGTAAAGTATTTTAGAAAAGGCGTCTTCAAATTACGCAAATCGACACTCAGCTGTTGGTGATTTATGAAAAAACTATATAATATTTTTGTTTGAAGTAAAATTATCTCAATTGCTGAATAATCGAACTGTGTCGGTATGTGCTTGCTTTTTTATTATTATTCTTCGTTTAATTTTTATTTACGTTCAAAGTTGCGCTAAAAATGCGATGTTTGGAGGCTATTATCTTCTACACTAATTTGAATTTCAGAAATATAAGCAAATACCGACCTAGATAAGTGTCATAAAAATCAATATTACGCTAGAATTTGGGTCTACAATGTTTGACTTAGGAGTAAATCACCAACAGCGTTTGTATGGAGAAAAAACCGACTAGCGCAGCCTTAAACGTCACGTCTCGGCGAGGTTGACCATAATGATAATAATAATAATGCGAGTTTGTGAAGATTTAAATGAACGTTGTTTATTTCGTGGATCAAATAATACATATCCCGTAAAATGTACGGTTTGCAGTTCGCACTGGATATATTTATTAATCTATCCAGTGCTAACTTTCTTTCCGAGAGAAATTTCTCTCCACGCAAAAACAGTCGCAAGTGATATCTAGTTAAGAGTACATTTATAATGGTACCTACTATAAAATACATTTGTTTTATTTTGTAATATAAAGCACACTTTTATGGTTATTATGGTTGGTATAAGAAAACGTTTTCTAGTAACTCAATGTTTTTATAATATTAGAAGCAATAAATTCTCTTTTTATTTATTAAATTATTTTGTTTTATAAAAGACGCGGCGTGGCGGGCACTAAGATAGTGATTAAAAATTGAAATGTATTTACTACACCAAAATATACATCTGTGCCAGACTAATTACAGCCACGATCCTGAACCGCGCTATCGAAGTTTTCACAGCTCGGCGCTATACATACAAGTGGGCTTCAGCAGACCGAGCATACCATCTCGCTCGGTCGGGGATCTCCCTTTGGAGCTTCCTCTATTCCCACACATCCAATTCGAACATTACCAGAGTTCGCATTGCGAGCTGCACCGGTGCGCAACGCGGCGCCGCTTTTGTAATGTCTATCTTTTTGTGCAAAAAATAAAGTTAAATTTTGAATCTTTGTGCCCTTAATAGTATAATGCCTGACATACATAAAAACTTAGGCCTCTTCATCCGTTGTTGGATGATTTATACAGATTCTCCGAGCGAAGTAACCACTCTTGAAATACTGTAGCGCCTGGGTCAGTCGATTTTTAAATGTCGTATCACATATGGTTGCCCAAGCACATACCTACGGCATTCTCAACACAGCCTAGTCCAGAGGAATGACTGGTCAATACGTCGGGCCAATGATGTGCGGGTTTCCTCACGATATTTTTCCTTCACCGTTAGAGCGTCGGTATAATTAATAATATACTCGAGATCTGAAAAACTCACTGGTATAATGCAATCCAAAGGATAATAGGCCAAGTCGACGCCATATTGTTTCCAATTTAGACTGTTATGATGGTTAAATTTATGTTTAGGTAATTGATTACTATTTAAATTCGATGCAAGACTATTAATATTTATATGCACATGCTTTTCTGCATATCGCACTTCAAGTGATATTTGACATAAAAAGGTCATTGACGTTCCTATTCTCATTTGAAACGCATTATACACGCCACAACCTGGGAATCGAACCGGCACTCTCACGAGTGCGAATCAAACTGTCTAACCACTAGGCTACGGAGCTCTTTTATGATGACATTAATAGGTTGTTATATAGTTATAACGAATAAATATAAATTTATTATTCACATTGCTACATAATATATTTGGCGTTCGTTCTCACAGAATATAACAATTCTGATCATTGAGTTTTGTCAAAAACTTGAAAGAAAGAAGCTGTATGTGGGGACATTTTGTGATTTGTTGGAATTATGGACATACATATGCAATGTCGAGACAATCCAGACGAATTCCGACCATCTGGCAACCGCATAAGCAGACTACATTATGTCTTAGTTAAGTGACGCATCCGTGGTCCAGTGTTTAGTGCTTGCCTCTCGGATCGTGGGTTCGATTCCCGCATTGGATTATTCCATTGCGAGAATCGAATTTTATGTTACATAAATGTTGACTTCAAGTCTAGTTAGGAGTTAGGAAAATGCAGGCTGATCACCTGATTGTCTGATAAGAAAGATCATTAACGCGTCTGATGGGCAGCTAAGTCGGTACTGCGCCTGATCTCTCGCCAGTCGTATCGGTTAACGGCCCGTTACAATAACCTATATATTGTTATAAACGTCGTTATTCAGCCATTTGCTGGTTTGTCGCAATATAAATTTGACGTTTCTAACAAATAGTTATAGATAGGTTATTGAAACGGGCCGTAAATCCCACTAGGTTAAGAGTGTAAAGGAAGAGAGAGTGCTCTTGTGTACTGCCCACATGCTTGGGCACTATAAATTATAAAATAACACTTGCGTAGCCGGGCTGGTTTCCATAAAACCAGCCACCAACACCGAAATCGGTGTGGGAGCTATTATGTTTTAGTATTAACGACGATGAAATCATACTTAAATTGTCAGCAGCAATTAGCTATTACTGAGAGTGACATCTATTGATTCAAGTCGAAATAAGGAACTTAAAATCTTAATTTACGCATGTGTAATATTCTCAGTAAAACAAGAAATCATTAGTTGGTAATATCTATATTTAGGTAGTCTTAAATCTCTTTATTTTTCCATAAGAATAAGCTAAAGTGACATTAGCAACTCATCATTAATTTCAAAATTGTAACTTCTCTTAGAAAATAGAAAATATAATTGAGACTTGTATTTGCCGTATAAAATATAATATTGCAAATGAATTATAAACTCATGTTATTTTGCTTCCTAAAACATTTTAACTATACACTTAAAAGTGGAAGGTATTAAGCTGGCCTCACATTAGGCGTGCGTGTTTCTCGGGCGTTTTAGTGAGCGTCGCTCGAACGCCCGAGAAACACGCACGCCAAATGTGGGGGAGGCCTAAATGAAATAATAATTTGTGCATTAAACTTCCCATTTCTTAAACTCGATTCCATCTGGGGGCTTCATTTCAACTTTCTCTTGGGACACCTGGTTCCAGTTTGTGCTGAGGACGGTACCACCGGACTCCACCTGAGAATTGATTAGGTCTTGTAATAAAAATTCCATTTACACAATTGGACTCTAGATAGCCCATAGGTACGAATACTTTTTTGCTGATTGTTCAAACTCGGAACTCAAGAACGGCTGGACGGATTTGGCTAATTTTGATCTTGATATAATTGTGAAAATTTAGGGAAGGTTTAAACGGTAAAAAATATTTGAAAATACAAAAAACAAAGATTTCATTTTCCCATACTAACCGTTTATTGTGCAATTTGTCACTTGACTGTCACATATTAATTTATAGGTGCGTTCAGTTTACCTGCCTGGTAAAATCACCCAGCCCCAGTAGGTTAATAGGTGATAGATGTACATGTAGGTGTAGTGAGGTGTAGGTTGTAGATGTAGATATTTATTTGTTCCAGTTCATAGTTATGAAAGATCAATGTGTAGACAGCTTGTAGTAAAATAAAATTCCTCAATAGAAATCCAGAGTTGTTAAAAATAAATCCATTGTTAGAAGCCCCATTATTAAGAAAATAAATTATATTTGTTTTTTAATCTGTTCTCCATCGAACCTCCACATATTTAAGACAGTATACCTTTGTCAGGTCAGATACTTTTATACATTAGTATAAATATTTAAAATATACATACAAAGCTTTTATTCATAGCTCGTCGGACCTCGTCTGAGCCCTCCCCGTATATCTTCTGGAAGAGAGCATTTACAGCCGCATCCCCCTCGGGTTTTTCCTCTTCTTCCTAAAAAGACAAAGGAAAAAAATAAGGTAGCAACCGAAACCTTAAATATTCAATTACTTGTAGCTCAGACGGGTGAGGGATGCAATCCCCAAAATGTTTTGTCGATTAATTTAAACCTAATATCTGCTGTAAAAATCTCGTAACTTCAAGACAACACTCATTGTATTTATTGATAGTGCTTTCTATAACGCGTTTCAAATGAGTATAGGAACGTCAATGACCTTTTTCTGTCAAATATCACTTGAAGGATGCAATTTTCAGAAAAACTTGTGCATATAAATATTAATAGTATTGCATTGAATTTAAATAAAAACATTAAATAGTAATCAAATATCTAAACATAAATTTAACTATCATAATAGTCTAAATTCGAAACAATATAGTGCCGATTCGATCCTATTCTCATTTGAATCGCACTATATAACTTTACATTTCTTACGTTTTAAAACTGTTGATGTGATTGTAATATTTGTAAAAGCTGTATTATGTTCATTCATCAACCAGTGCAGTACAATTTAAATTAAAACTCAAAAGACTTACCATTTTTTTCATATCTTTCTCAATTTTATCCCAATCTTTTCTAAATATTTTCGGTGGTTGTTGAGGACCAGAAGCATCAATTACAGCTAAAAAAAAAAGAAGGTAAGTAAAATAATATAACTTATTTATAGGTTATAAAAAACTAGATACTATAGCCATGAAACTATGAAACTAGCACAAAATAATGTAGCACAATATACATACCCTGTGGTATTGCTTTAATTTTTTCATCTTTGCCCACCCCCTCCAAAAGATTCCACCTCAGGCCTTCCTTTTTACGAAGTTTAACTTCAATCTTGGATGCGCTAACTATATATGTGGACATTGATGGAATAATCTCATGAGCCAGTTCTAGTTCTAAACTGTATTCGGAATCAGAATTGGGAATTGGACTGGATACTGACAAACTTCTTTCACCATATTGAATTTTTACTTTATCACTTGGTGCATGTTTCAGTAATATGGTCACTACCACAAGCGAATCTGTTTGATACCAATCGTGTTTAATCTTGGGTTTTATATCCTGCAATTACCAAATATTTACCATTACTACAAAAATAATTGCAGCCAAATAAATCAGAGTCTTTACTAGTTTAATATAATTCATACCTCCTTGGCGGGTGCATTATTAGTTTCGCTCATGCTTATAAAGTATTTTGTAACTTTTAAAACTTATTTTCTTACACAATGAAACGCAGAAAAAATTATACAAAAATAGAATTCGAATGAGTTTTTGTTATGACGTGAGCTCCGCGAGTAATAGTGTTCTGTGGACGTGAGACGGTTCACTCGATATTGCCAGTATCGAATTTCCAGAAAGATCCTTTTTTTTTTTAAATTAAACACTGGCTAACGTTAATGCTCAGCTTATTTGGTTGGATACTCAAAGGCTTTTATAACCTTTCGAGCGTCGCAAACCCGACTTTGCTTCTTCCCCTAGCAAGCATCGCAGTGGTCGCAGGGCGGGACCCGCCTTTGAGAAGGTCGACTAATCCGTGCCGTACAGCTTAACTTGAAAATGGCAAATAGCTTAAGCCGTAACGCCATTAAAAAATATTATATTGACAGTTGGAAATTTGTAAAAAAAGATGGAGAAGAAGGTAGGGATGCTCGATGTTGGCATCGATAATGACATCGATGTTGGCATCGATAATGACATCGATAGCTTATCATCGATGTTCGATGATTATCGAGCTCTAAACATCGATGTCAGGCAACATCGATGTTTTTTTGTAAACGTCTTCACGGCATCAATACATCTATACTACTAATATTAAGCCGATTATCATGAAATTTGGCACGGATATAAAGTGGACTACGGGAAAGAAAATAAGGTACTTACTTTTTATCGCGGGGAAATGTACGGATTCCATGGGATACTTTATCTACGGTTTCATGTAAAAATTACTAAACCGATTATCATGAAATTTGGCACAGATATAAGGTAGAACATAGGGAAAGACATAAGCTACTTTTTATCACGGGACATATAAGGTTCCCGTGGGTTACTGTCTCCAATGGCGTTGATATCACAATAGTGGTTAAATATTTTACCGCAAGTTTTTTCAACTGGGTTTCCGATTATGTTTGTCCGTGACATCGATGTTACGATGTTTTGAATAATGCAACATCGATGTTAAAACATCGATGTTTTGTCGTCTAACATCGATGATCATCGAAAATCGATGATCATCGAGCATCCCTAGAAGAAGGAGTATTTAGTTGATTTCATGTTGAATAATTTAGATCTAAAAGTTGTAAAAAATTATGATTTAGATTTTTGCAAATGAGAAAAAACAAATCTTAGTTCTTAGAGGACATAAAATGCGTGTAAGTTTACAGAAGTAGCGTAATAATATTAACAAGTAGAAAGTATTCAAAGTATTGCTCAGAAGTGTAATCAAAATTATTCTTATCATTTTATCATTATTTACATTCTTTAGGTAAAGTATGTTAGAAAATATGTATATTTATTTTGCACGTGAATACACCATGTTACATGTGTAATAAAATATAAATATTAAACTTTTAGGTATGTTCCTACTTCCTAAACCATAAGGAAATAGGAATACATAATATTGTTACGTCGCTTTAATAATTTCGAGCGATACCTAAAGTGAATAATGTGATTACTATTGTGACTACTATTGTGACTGCTTGTGATTTGGACATTTCGGTGTGTTGGAAGACCAGACCTGTGTTGGTGTGGAAATTTGTAGCAAATAAACTCCCTCAGAGGAAACTGGCGCTTTTCTCTGAATAATCCCATAACAATATTATAGTTTTACATATTATTAATATGTATTTAAACATACTAGGCTTGCAGCACTTCTTTTCAATGAACAGAGTTAATAAGTATGTCCTACAGAACTGTACACAAATCATTCACTTGTTTCTACAATAAGTATTTATTTTAATTTCAGCACCTGTTACTACAAATATACAATAAGATAAACCTACTTTCCAAAATACATATTAGAACTATGAGTCGCAGAATAGCTGTGTGTCAGATGACATCTATAGCTGATAAAGCTAAAAATTTAGAAGTAGTAACAAATCTTATAAGAGATGCAGCGAGGGAAAATGTACAGGTAAACTTTTAAATTAGTCATTACTTTACAATGTCTCAACTTATTTTTAGATTTAGTTTTGGTTACTTTTTGTTTAAAAAAATCTTTTGGTACATTAAGTTTTTTTCCTGCTACACTTATCCTGTATAAAAGTATATAAGGGTGTGTATAATATTTTTAAGATGATATTTTTTCCGGAAGCGTGTGACTTTATCTGTGACAATAGAAAGGACACAATTCTGTCAGCTGAGCCTATATTAACTGGCAACACGGTGAAGAGATACAGAGAGCTAGCAGTACAGAACAATGTATGGTTGTCAATGGGTGGAGTTCATGAAAAAGTAAGTTTTGTAACATCTTTTGTGCCCTTGTAGAATAAATATTGTTATCTTTTTTATTTTTGTTAGATGTACTTATAAATATGGGATTAGAAATAACACTTTTTACAAAAATTATTATATTATTTAATTTATATAATAGGTTGGGGAAAAAGTCTTTTCGCATTATAGTATGTATGAACTTGTCATAAAATATCTTGGGCTATACCAATTGTATCTGGCTGATTTTGGTATCATTAAAAAGTTTTAATTTTACAGAAGACAATTCCAAATTCAAATTAGGTAAATTTGAGATTTTCATTTGTTTTTCTTATTGTTAAAATGAGTGATTCCTATGAAGAATTTCGATACATTTTAAAATTTTATTACAAAAAAGGTAAAAATGCAACACAAGCCGCGAAAAAAATTTGTGATGTTTATGGACCTAATGCAGTATCTGTGAGAGTAGCGCAAATTTGGTTTAAGCGTTTTCAATCCGGAAATTTTGATATCAAAGATGCATGTCGCTCTGGTCGCCCTGTTACGGACAAAACTGTTGCCATTTCTGAAAAGGTGGTGCTAAATGGGCAACATAACGTCGAGTCAGAGGCGGCGGTTAAAGAACCTCTTAAATAGGTGATCACAGACCTAGAGGAATTAAATCTCCTCTGAAATAGTGACCCTGGCCCTTGGGAAAGGCTAGGAGGGCTAATCTTCCCTAGGGGAAAATACCCCAATAAAAAATTAAACCATGGAAGCAAGGCATAAAGATAAACTACCCCAGGAGGGTACCAGTCAGACTGGAGAATCCCTCCCTGAGCCCAGCTCAGGCTGCCCCACGTATTCTGGGGGGGGCGATGTTTTGCGATCGATGAAGAATAAAATCTACACTCAACAGGTATTTCATAAAGGAATGTTTGACTACCGACCAAGATCTTCTTCCGTTGGAGATAACTCACGAGTTACACTCGAAGGAAATCATGACACCCTGACCCAATGCCACTCCCAGAGTCAAAGTCAGTACTTAACTCAGGACCCACTACCTCCCTCCTGGCAAAGGGTTCCAGAAAATAAAAAACGAAAAATCCACGAAGTCTCCCCAAATTCACCACCTACACAAACTGCTAACAGTTTTAGCGGACTACCACTAGATGTTGACGATGAATCCACCACTAAACCTCCATACAAGCCACCACCTATAATGCTGTATGGCATTGAGGATGTAAATGAGCTATCTAAACTCTTGCAAACCGTAATATCTGCTACAGATTTTAAATTCAAGATAGTCAATAAAAACCTTCTAAGACTAATGGTAAACTCAGACGGCAATTATAAAAAGGTCATAGATATTGTTAGACAAAGAGGGCTGATCGGTCATACATTCACCAGGAAACAGAGTAGACCCTATAGAATTGTGATTAAAAACCTGCATCATACCACGCCCCACGAGTCGATCAAGGAGGAATTGGAGAAAACAGGAAACAAGGTCCGAGGTGAAATCATAAATGCTAGATTTGGCATTGACAAAAAACCAACCTCTACTTTCTTTGTAAACTTGGAACCCAACAACAAGCTCATCAAGGATATTAAGTATATTTACCACCAAAGAGTAAATATTGAAGATCCTCATAAGCCGAAATCGATTGTACAATGCCAGAGATGCCAGCAGTATGGGCACTCAAAAAATAACTGCATGAGGCCATATCGCTGTGTCAAATGTGGAGAAGGACATAAGACATCTGATTGCCTTAAAAAAGATAGAAATACTCCCGCTAAATGTGCATTATGCGACAGTGATCACCCTGCAAACTACAAGGGTTGTCAGGTCTATAAAGAAATCATAGCTAGAAGAAACAAATCGAATGTGGTAAAAACATCTAGTACAACCATAGAAAAGAATCTCAAACGACCAGCGCAAATTGCCAACAACACTGCTTCGCAGCACAGAAATTTTGACAAAACACCAAAATCTACCTATGCAGAAGTCACCGCCAACAATATTCCACTTGATTCAACTAATCCAATCAGTGATAGTAACCACAGTCAACAAACCAATACGGTAGAAATGCTACTGATAAAACAATCAGAAAAGATAGACCTTTTATTACAACAAATCAGTACACTACTGAATCTTCTAACTGCCGTTATTCCCAAATTAACCAAATAATGACAAACCTACGGATAGCCACATGGAACATAAACGGACTGGCTTCTAACATCCTTGAGCTTGAATCTTTTCTGAAGTCCAACAGACTAGACGCTGCCTTAATATCAGAATCGCATACTACGAACCACAGCTCACTCCGCATTAAAGGATTTGACATCTATTGCACACCCCATCCTGATGGTCGTGCTCATGACGGGTCGGCACTTGTTATAAATAAGAGGATAAAACACAGCCTACTTAAAGTATATAAAACTGACCATATCCAAGCTTCGAGTGTAAGACTTGAGACGCGAGAAGGGCCTATTACCCTCTCTGCCGTATATTGCCCGCCAAAACACAAAATAACTCAAGATATGTTTTCGGACTACTTTAACACCCTTGGTAATAGATTCGTCTGTGGTGGGGATTGGAATGCCAAACATACATTCTGGGGTTCTAGAGTTACAGTAACAAGAGGAAGTCAACTAAAAAACTGCATCGATCGCTTCTCGTACCATCCCCTGTCAGCAGGAGAGCCAACCTACTGGCCAACAGACCCTAAAAAACTACCAGACTTGTTAGACTTCTTCATAACCAAAGGAATAAGCGACCTTTATACTAGTATCGAATCTAGCCTAGATGGCTCATCAGACCATACCCCGGTAATTCTTACCCTAAGCTCTACGGTTGTTGAACTTGAAAGACCAGAATCTCTACATAACAGGAAAACAGACTGGAATGGTTTTCGTGCTCACATTGAAGAACATATTAATCTTAGGATTCCTTTGAAAACAGCTTGCGATATTGATGAGGCCTGCAAATATATTATCAACCTTATACAAGTAGCAGCCTGGACTAACACACCTATAATAAAATACCAAGACAACATGAGACTTCAGCCATCTGAAATTAGAACTAAAATAGCAGAAAAGCGCAGACTCCGAAGAATATGGCAGACATCCCGGCACTACTCAGATAAACAAAAACTTAACAGGGCAATAAAAGAGCTTAAAATAATACTTGCTGAACATAAGGATACCACTCTTAAGAAATACCTCGAAAACCTCACAGCGTCGGGTCGGGGTGTTAATTCCCTTTGGAAGGCTACCAAGCATATAAATAAGCCTCAAGAATCTTTTCCTCCTATAAGGAAACAGTCAAGCACAGACAGATGGGCACGGACTGATGAGGAAAAAGCGGAAGCATTTGCGTTGCACCTTTCCGATATATTCACTCCGAATGAGACCTCAAGTGATGACACCGATCTTGATAGCATTCTAGCCCAAGATAACCAGTTATGCTTGCCACTTAAACCAACCTCTCCCAGGGAAATAGCCAAAGAAATTAAAGCTCTAGACCTCAATAAAGCGCCTGGTTTTGATCTAATAACACCACGAGTACTGAAGGAGCTTCCAAAAAAGTGCATCACTTTCCTTACCTGTCTCTTCAACTCCATATTACGAACCTCACACTTCCCGAACATCTGGAAAATTTCTCAAATTGTCATGATTCACAAAGACGGCAAGCCACCTTACGAATGTACTTCTTACCGACCTATAAGCCTTACACCAATTCTTTCTAATCTGTGGGAAAGAATTTTCCTCACAAGATTCACTGAGCTTATGAATGACAAGGACATTGTGCCCCAACATCAGTTTGGATTCAGAAAGGGACATTCTACAATCAAGCAAGTCCATCGTGTATACCACACCATTAGACAGTGCCTTGAGAACAAGAACTACTGTTCAGCGGCGTTTCTAGACGTGCAGCAGGCATTTGACCGAGTCTGGCACAAAGGGCTGCTTGCGAAAATAAAGAGGGACTTACCACATTCCTTGTTCCATATCATTAAATCTTACTTAAGTGGTAGACTATTTCAAGTCAAACACGGAGAAGCAAGATCATCGCTGTATCCAATTAGAGCTGGGGTTCCACAAGGTTCTGTTGTCGGTCCTGTGTTGTACAACTTCTACACCTTTGATCTTCCCACCGTGGCCGACGTGGAGGTTGCGACATACGCTGATGACATCGCTTACTTAGCTGTTGATAATGACCCTAACAAAGCCAGCGAAAAACTTCAGCATGTCTTAAACCTAATTACATCCTGGTTTCAAAAATGGCGCATTCGAGCTAGCGCCCTTAAATCAAATCACATCACGTTCACGCTTAGAAGAGGTGATTGTCCTCCGGTACATCTGGAGAATAGTGCTCTGCCCCAGATGGATTGTGTTAAATATCTTGGATTTCACTTAGACCGACGCGTGACCTGGAATAACCACATAAAGGCAAAGCGAGATCAAGTAAATCTCAAGTTTCGCAAACTCAACTGGCTGCTGGGAAGAAACTCAACACTCTCCCTAGAAAATAAAATTTTGATATACAACACCGCACTAAAGCCTATCTGGACATACGGTATTCCATTATGGGGAGTTGCTAGTAAAAGTAATATTATGTGCCTTCAAAGGGTGCAAAATAATATACTAAAGGCTGATTTTTCAATCGTCAGATAACTCTTATCTGAGGAATAAATATGTAACTTTGACAGATTTTGTATGAAAAATATGTCAATGTCACTTATTTATTCCTCAGGTAAGAGTTATCTGACGATTGAAAAATCGGCCCTAAGGAACATTGCTAAAGCTCCATGGTTTACTAGAAACAGTGAAATACACGAATACTTAAATGTACCAACTGTAGCGTCCGAGATTGAGCGCTACAAAAATCAGCACACCTTGCGCCTTACCCACCACATAAACCCTCTCGCCCAGGAACTGCTTGACTCCCACAATGTGGTCAAAAGATTGAAAAGAAACCATATATTATGATTAGAGACTGAAGCACTGGCTTCCATCTCTATTAAACGCCATTAAAACAATCAACTAATCTAATCACAGTCTGGCGACTGATCGTAGATATGAAACAAAAGAAAAAAAAAAAATAATAATAGGCTAGTTGACAAAAAAAAATATTTTTCGTCTATTCAATGCTAGACAACATGATAGTAAACAATTTAAAACCCAATTTTATAAATCTTAAAAATTAACGAAGATACAAACAATTTAAATTTACAATAAGAAAGAGAGCGACATATCGGCCTGTGACGTCACGCCTCGCCACCGCCATACAATTGTCTTTATGCAATGTATGGCGGTGGCGAGGCGTGACGTCACAAATCGTTTTGCGAGAAAGAGATGGGCAATACTTTTTATTTGCTTATAATTCTTTATCGCGTCAACCTAAATAACTTTTTCTTTTATATTTATGTATCGCTATTCAACAATTTTAAAATTTAATTGGTATGAATGTGATATTCGACTTTAGGACACAACCCTATTCTGAAAATTCACTCGCTCTGGTCGCCCTGTTACGGACAAAACTGTTGCCATTTTTGAAAAAGTGGAGCAAGATTGGCATATTAGTAGTTACGATGTAGCTGAAGAACTGGGGATTGACCACAAAACGGTTTTGGCGCATTTGAAAAAAGCTGGGTACACAAAAAAGCTCGATATTTGGGTGCCTCATGAGCTCACTGAAAGAAACCTAATGAACCGTGTACTCATTTGTGATTCTTTATTACGACGTAATGAAACCGAACCATTTTTGAAGAAGCTGATAACTGGTGATGAAAAGTGGATCACGTACGACAAGAACGTGCGAAAAAGATCGTGGTCAAAGGCCGGTCAGGCTTCACAGACTGGGGCGAAACCCACAACAAGGTGATGCTGTGTGTGTGGTGGGATTGGAAGGGCATTATTCATTATGAGCTGTTACCGCCAGGCAGGACCATCAATTCTGAACTGTACTGCGAACAACTGATGAGATTAAAGCAAGAAGTTGAGAGAAAGCGGCCGGAATTAATCAACAGAAGGGGTGTGATTTTTCACCATGATAACGCTAGACCTCACACATCTTTAGCCACTCAGAAAAAATTACGGGAGTTTGGCTGGGAGGTGTTAATGCATCCGCCGTATAGTCCTGACCTTGCACCTTCAGATTTCCACCTGTTTCGGTCGCTGCAGAATTCCTTAGGCAGTGTCAGGTTGACATTACAAGAGGACTGCCAAAACCACTTGTCGCATTTTTTTCATCAGAAGCCCCAAAAATTTTATAGCAATGGGATCATGTACCTACCAACAAGATGGCAAAAAGTTATCGAACAAAATGGCACCTATATACTTTAGTCACTTGTAAATAAACTTTATAAAAAAACCTTTTGAATTTTTATATAAAATGCGAAGAAACTTTTTCCCCAACCTAATATTTATTAAAACTATAAACTTACAACGAAATCTCTCGAGAATCATACATTTTGCCGCAGCAAAAAGTAGCCTATATCATTCCCAGTGATCTAATCTATATCTGTGCCAAATATCATCATAATTAGTCCCGTAGTTTTGGAGCCTATTCAATACAAATAAACAAACCTTTCCTCTTTATAATATTTTTCTATAGTATAGATAAAAATATGTGTACTTTTTTATTATTATTATTATTAAATGTAAATTGTAATGTTGTTAAATGTAAATTTTTTATTATTATGAAATGTTTTACCTTAAAAATCAATTTAAATTTTAGGACGACAAACAACCAGACAAAATCTTCAACACACATGTAGTAATAAACAACAGAGGTGAAATTGTTGAAACATATCGGAAGTTGCATCTATTTGATGTTGAAATTCCAGAGAAGAATGTGAGACTTAAGGAGAGTGATTTCTGTATGCCCGGCGGTCATATAGTGGCCCCAGTTGATACCCCTGTGGGACAAGTTGGTTAGTGTAAGTTTCAGTTCACACCAAGGCGATACACAACGTAATGAATTTTTAGGATAGCTATTCAAAATTAAACCTTTTAGACACACTTTTAATATGACATCAAACATACCTGTGCAACCTGACATTTGAACTCTAGGTGCGTCGACACTTGTGACCTAACAATTATTGTTTGCGTAACAAAATACGTCCACACTATCGGTACTGAAATGTGTTTCTGTTACAATTACAGGGTAATGTCCAGTAATGTGTTACAAGTGTGGACGCACCTTTAAGGTGAAGGCACACTTATCCGAGCCGAAAGAATCGAACGCGCCGAAGGAAACGAATTTTAGAATTCTTTATATGAAATCCTATGAAACCTCGCTCATTTGCCCGCATCGAATCGGTCGAATCTGGAAGAACCTCAGAACTCCTAGACGAATTCGGACGACGTCACCGGATTCGATGCGAGCGATGCGGTCGAATCGGCCGATGCGCTTGCATTCTAGTAAGCGCATCGTGTTATATTCTAGTAAGGGCTAATAAAATAAAAACGATTCTTTCGGTGCGGTCGATTCTTTCGATGCGTTCGATTCTTTCGGCGCGGATAGGTATGCGAGACCTCGTGGAATTCGATGCGTTCGATTCTTTCGGCTCGGATAAGTGTGCCTTCACCTTTAGAATGAAGTACGTATCTCTTTGTGTTACTAATAAAGTTAGATTTTGAATAGTTCTATCATTAAAATGCAGCATTATGTCGCATATCGTTTCGTTACGGTGTGAATTGACCTCAACATTTATTGTGCAGTAAAGATGTAGCAGCATAATATTTTCTTCAAGAAAAAAAAAAACCTAAAAATTTTTTGACTTACTATTTTTCAAAATATAATGTGGCAAACCATTTTTTATGAAGTAAGACAGGGAAATGAGTAGTCAGATTGCTTAATTGTAAGTGATTACTTCCATGGATACCCACAAGAATTTGGTTTTTCAGCATTCACGCCAGTCATGTATTATTTAATTGTTATTATGCTTTATTTAACTAATTCCAAAATAACTTTCCCGCACTGAAATTATAAATCTTTTTAATTTAAACACACCAGACTTAGTATAAATACTAAAATAAATAAGATTTATTCAACTTAAAAACCATATAAAATTGCTTTAAAAACCATAACACCTTATCAAAAGGTTGTCTCAACAAGACAACTAAAGGAAATTATTTTTTTTATAGGTCTTGCAATATGCTATGACATGCGTTTTCCGGAGCTAAGCACAGCTTTGACTATCATGAGAGCGGAGATCCTCACATTTCCATCTGCCTTCACATATACCACTGGTCTTGCCCACTGGCACATACTTCTTAGGTAAGAAAAAAATATAATATTATAATTTGTATACAAATCACTATATCATTCTGATAAATATGCAAAAAGTACTTAAGTTATAGCTAAAGTACAAGAATAACTGAGATTTGTATAAACTAATTTATGTGTTAAGGTGGTTCGTTTCCTATACAAAAAAACAATGGACATTATTTAGGTAATTTCATACTATTACTACATAAATTTATATGCACATCTATTTATTTTGCAATACAATTGTCGCAAAATATATTTAAAATACTTTATTTCACACAGAAGTCACATTTTTATTGAATTTTCGACAAAAAGTGACATTTGTAACTTATGTTATTATGTTATTGAATTTTCGACAAAAAGTGACATTTGTAACTTATGTCACTTTTTGTCGAAAATTCAATAAAAATGTGACTTCTGTGTGAAATAAAGTATTTTAAATATATTTTGCGACAATTGTATTGCAAAATAAATAGATGTGCATATAAATTTATGTAGTAATAGTATGAAATTACCTAAATAATGTCCATTGTTTTTTTGTATGGGAAACGAACCACCTTAAAGCATAGAAAACCGCGTGCAATTAGGTTTTAAACTTTCATCCCCTATTTTACCCTCTTGGGGGTTGAATTTTGAAAAATCCTTCCTTAGTGAATGCCTCCATCATAATATGTACAAAATTTCAAATTTTTTGGCCTGTGCGGTTGATACATCAGTCAATCATCTTTGCCCTTTTATAATAATATAGATAAAATAGGTTATGATAAGTAGACATTGCTCCCCCCGATGGTTGCACGCCTTGCCGTGGCGGTGGGGCTTAGTAACCGTGGACTGGACACCCACGGTGAAGCGAAGAGGCAACCAGGGCCGGCTTGTTTGCCAACGGCTGGCCCGAGGAGGGCGCTCCCAGCGGACTGGAGGAGTCCGCTGCGGACGCGCTTAGAGGTGGGACCGCAGAAGAAGAGGAGTGCCGGTATTACGGTGCGCCGTACTCCCTATCTTCTGCGGCCGTGGAGGGATCGCAGGGGGAGAGGCGTGGTGGTGTTATGCCATTCTCCCTACCCCCCTGCGAGCTGGCGGGGCCGCTCCGAAGGTTAACGGCATTGGTGGGGCCGCAGAGGAAGAGGCAAGTTGGTATTACGGTGCGCCGCTTGCCCTATCCTCTGCGGCCGAGGTGTGGTCGGTGGCAGAACCATAGCCCTGATCTGCCACCGGGTACCGGTTGTGGAGGCTGGTATCCGTGGCCTTCTAGTAGCAGACTCGGGGGGAGTCTGCTACAGTACTGGTGGAGGCCGAGGAGGGAGGCGCACCTTACCATCTGGTGCGCCTAGGGCCTTCGGGCCTAGGATGGAGCCGGTTGTTGGCGGCTGCCGCCGGCGGGGTCGCGGATGTGTTTCTCGTTCCCGTGGCCCCGTCACAGGGCGGCGAGGAGGAAGGTGGGGGGTGGTTTTTAGTGGGTATACCGTGGGTCTCATTAGCCTATACGGGAGTCCCACATCACCACTCGGGTGCCCCCTGCGCCTGGGTGGTATGCGTAATGCATTTTCCCCCCCGGAAACAAAAAAAAAAAAAAAAAAAAAGTAGACATTGCTGTATGCTGTCTTTTTCACACAAGTAAGTTATGGTGTTTGGTTACGGAATAGAATAGAAGCATAGTGTTAATAAATACAATATTTTTCAGGGCCAGAGCCATAGAGAATCAATGTTACGTGATCGCCGCGGCGCAGGCCGGCCAGCACAACTCCAAGCGGCGCTCGTACGGCCACGCGCTGTGCGTGGACCCGTGGGGCGAAGTCCTAGCCGACTGCGGGGAATCCGCCCCGTGCTACAGGGTTGCCGAGATAACGGACAGACTGACCGAAGTGAGAAGAAACATGCCTGTTATGCAGCATCGAAGGTATTATTGCTGATCTGCAAGATTTTTGTAAATATTCCTGTGTTATTTACTAGTTTCATCAATCTGATTGAGAGTTTTATCTGTTATCGGTTACTAATAGTCTTAATTACTTAACTTTGGATTATATCACTTTGTCCAGACCGAGTATATATTCGTTGTATACGCTGAGCGTCCGCAACAAGCCGCTGCCGGAGCATTGCGAGCGTCCGACGCCGGACGGTCCGACGGACGGTTCGCTGTCGGACGCCGGACCGTCGCACGTGTTCGGACACGTCACGGTGCCGGACTCGTGCGTGTTCTACAAGTCGGAGCTAACGTACGCGTTCGTTAATCTCAGGTATGTACTTCTTTGCAAGAACAGTTACCGAGGGTGAGTTATGCTTGCATGGGTCGAAGTATTCACTAGCGGAAAAACGGCTTGAAATAACATGCAAAGCTATACCAATTGGAAATCTTCATATGCGAGAAAATAACTTCAAAATGGTGGTGATTATCCTTTTACCGCGCGTGATGTATTACAGTTTACAGACCTCACTTAGCATAATGAATTATTTGAACTTTAATATGATTGTATCATTATATAGTATCTTAAATGGCTAGAAATGTATAATTCGTTTTGAATTTAAACCCACTGTTAAAGCAATTTTGAAGATATAGTCGCGATTCACGTCATTGATTGCCCGACGTTAACAGAGGAGCGTTATCTATTTGGTATAAGTTTGACGTATCTGTATTTTGTGTGTCTGGCCGTGGCAACATAGCTCTGATTTTCTCCTGTTTGAAATCTGACGTAACAGAGTGTTCTTAGCTATAACTCATCATCATCAGCTCTTATAGCTCGACAATGACGGACGATTCAAATGAGAATAGGATCGAGTCCGCGCCATATTGTGACGTCATGGCTGTCAATTTTACCCAATTGGGTACCCAATTAGGTAGGGTGAGCAAAAAATTTTTTTCTTTTAATATAATTTATTTACAAATTTGAGTGAAAAAAATGTAATCTGAATCTAGCTCTTCAATCTCGCTCATCTCTGTATTACTGTCCGAGTAGTCATCGTCGTCTATGTAACACAGCGCCTCGTTTACTCATTTTCGAGCAAAATGAGTATGACAATAACAAAAACAATACAATTTTGGCAAGTTGCCTTGCACCAACAATGAAAAATAAAATGTTAATTTATGATTTTAAAAACGAATTATGAATATGTATTATTATAATTAAATGTTTAGATAATTTAACGTTATTATTTAAATTCGATGTACAGTCTGACAAGGATCTTTTGGCACGTGGACAAAATTAGAACTAACATCGCCGTCTTGTAAAATGTCACTTTTAGTATTATGTATTGTTTTGTAGTTGCGACACTTACCTTTTGGCACGTGGACAAAATCAGTACTAACATCGCCTTGTAAAATTTCACTTTTAGTAATAAATATTGTTCTTATTTGCGACACTACGCCGGGATCCAAGTGCCAAAAGATCCTTGTACGACTGTAAGACTATTATTTCTCTTCTTTTATTTATGGCAATCGCGGTTGCAAAGGTTTTGCACCATTCTGCTAGTGTCGAGTATATAAAGAATTATTTTGACTATTATTATTGGCAAATAAGTTTTTCTGCTAACCGTACTTTTCAAGTGACATTTGACAGATAGAGGTCATTGACGTTCCTATTCTCATTTGAATCGCGTTATATTATCTGTAACTAGCTTTTGCCCGCGTGGAGTTCGGTTTCCATACAAAATTTTAACCCCCTTTTCACCCCCTTAGGGGGCGAATTTTCAAAAATCCCTTTCTTAGCGGATGCTTACGTCATTACAACTATGTGTATGCCAAATTTCAGCAAAATCCGTTCAGTAGTTTCGGTTGTGCGTTGATAGGTGGGTCAGTCAGGTTTGCCTTTTATATATTTAGATGTATGTGATGTACAGGTGCGTGACGCCAGGCCACGTGCTGGTGGCGCCGCGGCGGCCGGCGCGCCGCAACCGCGACCTCACTGACGCCGAGGCGGAGGACTTCTACCGCACCGTTCGCCTAGTGCAGAACGTTAGTTTTGTTGTTCATATATATGTTGTTCAGATTCAAATTAATCTAAACAAAAAAAAAATAGAGTGTGTGCTTAAGACCGCACGGCTGAGGTGAAAACTTAATTGGCAATTTTCATGTCTATAATTATATTTCTCATTCGGCGGATACACTCGGCGATCCCGAGCTCACCCGATCGAGCCCTTATAGCATGACAGGTCAACCTCACAACAGTTACAGCCTACGAACAAATGTGTGTTCGGTGTGCCAAAAGAAGTTATATATAACTTAAAAAAAAACCTCCAAATTATTGGGTCATATTATTTGATAGGGTGAGTTCACACCGCGACGATACGCTACGCTTCATTATATTCATTAATAACAGACGGATAAAATGTTTAAAGACTATTTAAATAACCCGCATTGAAATCGCGCCGCATCACTATGTCCCTGCATTTTAAATCTGTAATATCTTCGAAAATATTCATTTGAATTATATACTGTACAGGGACATATTGGTGTATATTAAACGCACAATGTATTTAAGGTTCTTAATTGAATAAGGATTAATGCTGTATTGCTTAAAATCAATCGCAATTTCGCTTTAGTCAAAGTAAAGGATAATAAAATGGTTATTGCGGGTTATCCTTAAGAGGTATACATATGCCATCGCGGACTTTTTTGTAATTTTTTTTAAGTTGAACAAAACTGCCGTACATTATTTTGATCTATCTCGTAGGGTTCAGCCAGCGTTTGCAACGTAAGCGCAAAAATGTGTTTATTTAGAACATTAGAAACCTTAAAAAATTTCTCTAAAACCTCTAAAAAATCATGTTTCTCTACTATGTTAAGCATTTTATATACATAAAAACCTTCCCGTTGAATCACTCTCATCTATAAAAAAACCGCATCAAATTCCGTTGCGTAGTTTAAAAGATTTAAGCATACATAGGGACACAAAAAAGGAACTTTGTTTTATACTAAATATTTAATGATGATGTCGTTACATCATCGTTAAATAGTATGTGTTGTTGCAGCTGATGGAGCGCGTGCACGGCGCGGAGTCGTGTACGGTGACCATACAGGACGGGCCCGACGCCGGACAGACCGTGCAGGTTGGTCACCCGTTTATATTATGGCTTTTTTACTTTAATTATCATTAACTTCTACCCGCGGCGAACGATAACTAGCTTCTATCCTCGGCTTCGCCCACATTAATACAGTATCCCACGGGAACACTTTACTTTTTCGGGATAAAATGTACCCTATGTTTGAATCCAGCGCCTAAACTACTACCATACCAAATTTCATTAAAATACGTTCTGTATTTTTACGTGAAAGAGTCACATCCATCCTCACAAATTTTTACATTTAAAATAATTAGTAGTAAGATGATCGCTCGATATTTATCACTATATTAGGTTCGTGATCTAAGATGAACGTAAGAGAAACGTCAATGACCTTTTTCTGTCAAATATCACTTGAAAAGTGCGATTTGCGGAAAAACTTGTGCATAAATTAATTAAATAGTCTGGCCACAGGTCTGGCATCGAATTTAAATTAAAGCGTTAAATAGTAAATTAACTATCATAACAGTCTAAATTTGATACAATATGGCGCCGACTCGATTCTATTCTCATTTGAATCGCATTATAACTTGTTATCATGGATCGTGATACGGATTGCTGGATGAAAAAATATGACAAGATAAATATCGGGCGATAAATATTTAGCGTGTAGCATTCGCATTGAGCATTTCGGATTTCTTCGGGTATTACTCTATCTAGTAATTAGCCCCGGAATAATCCGAAACACGTATCTCATAATACTATTACCTCACATGCCTGTGTTCCGCGGATAATAGCGCTAACGAAAAAACGCAAACAAAATGGCGACCGCTGGCATTAAATAAGCAAAATGGCGGATTATGTTAGCAGTATTTATCGTGTCCCGGCCGATAATCTGCATTTTTTTCTTTAGCACTTGCAAGCGCTAACAAGATTTTTTCCGCGAAACAGCTAGGTCGATACTAAGTTAATAGAAAAAATGACATGATCTAATGTCAAAATTTGCCAAATACGTACCTACGACATCTGTACTAACGAAACTAATATTTTGCAGCACCTCCACTGTCACATAATGCCGAGGAAGAAAGGAGACTTTATAGAGAACGACCTCATATACTTGGAGCTCGCCAAGCACGATCAGTAAGTTGAGTGTTTACTAGAGGTCATAGGCCCAAAATCTCTCGTATAATTTTTAAGTTTGAGGGTTCTTTTGACTCTTACACAGAAAATAAATAAATAAATGACAGATTGACAAGTGAAGTGTAACAACATTGTATCAAACGCACGGTACTGTGTTGGTTTCAATTCTATTAATTTTATGACTTTATGTATTTCTAAATTTTTTTTCAAATATTAGGTTTTTGCATACATTCCTCCACATAAACTATAGCTGTGCCAAATTTCGAACTCCTCTAATTGCCCGATTCTCGTAAAATTATTCTCAAAGTTTTTGCTTAACATATTAATTGATGTATGTATATTATCATTTTAAAACTAGCCCGTTTTTTGTCCGCTAATTTATTTAAGTTACCGAATATTTTGCGGGATTTCTAAAAATCATTGTTTAGGATTCTAATTTTAGGTAAGTATACTTATTAAATTGCAAGAAGCAATAATAGCGTATGACGTTAATTACTTAGTACTATATATATAAGGTTTGGTAAAATCAATTACGGAAACTTTGGGTACGTCATATTACTGCTTGTGTAAAGACGTTTAGGCAAAAAAAATATATTTGAAACTCGTGGATTTTTATCATACAAAATTAAATTATGTTGCATTATATCGACCACGCGTGTACAGCTGTTCAGATATGAACTCGAATGACCTTTCCTGGTGTATGCAATATGTATCGCTGTCTCTGTCGTGCTAAATCTGCTGTCCTTGTCGCGCGCGGATGCTTTATGCAAAATATTTAATTTCTTGCAATATTTTAATTTAATAATTTTAGTTTATATTTTTTTAAACGGTTTTAATTTTTTTTTTGCCTAAACGTCTTTACACAAGCAGTAGATCACGTGCCCGAAGTATTCGTAATTGATTTTACCAAACCTTATATAGTTAATATGTAGTAGTAATTTGTATCAGTCCCTCTCTTTATGTAAACGAGATATAAACACGGATACCTCACCAGGTTCAACTCCCGACACCCGGCCAAACCTCCGCGCTCGTTGTCGGAGATGAAGGCGGAGGCGGCCATGTTGCGAGACACACTACAGAAGATGCAGCACGAACACACGAACAATTAACATCGTGTGTACCAGCAGCGCGCGGCAGGTTGCCTCAACATGTTTTTAGTGCGACTCAAATGAGAATAGGATCGACTTAACGCCATATTGTTTCGAATTAAGACTATTACGGTAATTATATTTATGTTTTGATAATTTACTACCATTTAACGTTTTTATTTAAATTCGATGCAAGACTATTATTATTTATATGCACATAAGTTTTTCTGAAAATTGCACTTTTCAAGTGATATTTGACAGAAAAAGGTCATTGACGTTCCTATTCTTATTTGAAACGCACAATGCAATGTTTAATAGTAAATGCGTAGACAGACAACGTTGTTTAACTTTTTAAACAAAAGTTCTGCGCGTACTTTCAACATATTGGGCAGCATGTTGCGCGCCAAAAGTTGTCAAGTGGATACGAGACCTAAGCCTTAGTTGGCTGAGAAGCTTGTTCACCAAACTGCGAATGGGTGCGACGTAAATTCGCAACGCAGGAATGTGCGACGCGAATTGCTGCGGTACGATTTCGAGCAGTAAGTCATGTTTTCCTTTGGTTATCATTTATCATTTTTCGAAAACTTTCCATATTAAAGGTATCATGTAAACATAATAAGTGATGTGTACCGTAATAAGAGTTGTGTACTTCGAATTTAAGAAATAATAAGATTTTGGGATCGCTATTAATTTTGCGTCGAAGTTATTTTTACGAATTTGCATCGTACACAGTGGGAGTTGCGACCGAATTAATATTATATTAGTAATAAATTATTACTATTGATAACACGTAAGTGTATGGGTGTGACATTTATACTGTGGGAGGTAGAAACCAAAAGCTTAGTGTTGTAATTGTTTCTATGAATTTATTGTTGTATATTCCCAATTTTTGTATACCCAATGTTATGTAAATTTTGTATAATATGTAAATGATTATAAATAAGAATAAAACTTTGTGCGGATTTTAATTGTTTGTTATTTTTGCTTACTGTAGTGACCTACGACTAAGCTTAAATACATAATTAGGTAGCATAAACGTATTTTTTTGAAATCTTTGATAGGTAGTAATTGTAGTGAACAAGATGCCCCAAAGAACAAAGGATAAAATCTTAAAATCTCTGTAAACCAGTGTTTTTCAATCTTTTTCATGACACGACCCCTTTAGGATGAAGAATTGTTTCGCGACCCCACACCCCCCGTTGTTTACATATTTATTCATTTTTATAATAATTAGGGTTCGAATAAATACATAATTTTAAGTACGTAACACACATTTTATTTTTTGTTAATTTGGTACAAATGTTTAGGATGGAAAAGATCTCATAAGTTTATTTTTATTTTTTGTGTGTGTGTGTGTGTGATGTGATTCAAATGATTATGTCCTTTAGTTAAAATTTTTGTTAATAAATCTACTATAATAGTGCTTCTCGCTGTACGTTTAGATCATTTAAAGTAGCCAGCTAATTTAACCGGGGTTTTACAAGAGGGCGCCTTATGGACGCGTTTGCAAAATGTTTTGATAGCGGCCGAGTAGGTACATTTCTTCAGAAATGTTTTGTGCAATAAATCCAAACAGTGAACAAATATTATAAACCCTATTGTCACGCATTATGATTGGTGCATAATAGCAAAACATGTTAAATCTTTAAAGACTATTGCTCTATGCAAATATTTTTTAATATAGTTCGATTCTTTTTAAGCAAATTTTAATCTTAAAATTTGCTCTCTGCGTATTTTAAACAAACAAAATAAGGCACATATTATTTTTAAACAAAAAATTAAACCGACTTCCAAAGTAAAAATACACAAAAAAGTATGAAATAAAACTTATTTTATAAATGATTCCTCTTTTAAATTCGGCTATTTCTCTACTTAATCTTCTTAATTTTGAAGTCGCTACCAGCCCAAACGATATCCTACAATATTTTATAGAACTCACGTTCATATTTGCTGGTACCGACTTTAAAAGGGGAATCATTTATAAAATAAGTTTTATTTCATACTTTTTTGTGTATTTTTACTTTGAAAGTCGGATTAATTTTTTGTTTAAAAATAATAATTTCACCCTTTTTAGTAATATATCCTTTAAGTTATTATTTATACGCCATAAAACGTCTAAAATAAACGATCGAATGTATAACTGAATACGCGCCAAGCTTCCATTAGGTATTGTTATTAAGATGATGATGATGATTACTGTAAGTTACGAAGTGGCATAGGTATGCTTGCAATTATTTAAACTATTCCGAAATTTCCTAACGCATATCTTTAAAGACTGAGGAGTTTTGTTCAGTTCTTTTGGATCCAGTAAATACCTTCTTATTATACAGGGTACAATCTTATTTTTTTGGTAGCATAATATGCTTAAGTTACTTCAGGAAAAGTCTAAATCACTATATTATTTCTGTGTACTGTAGTGCTTTTGGATTCAGGGTATACCTTGGTACAACGTCTTATTCTTTGGTAGCATATCGTCTGCTTACTGGTCAAACATGATAAGTGCACATTTTGTCAAAAATGAGTTATAAATGCAGATATACGTAACTTTTGACGCTCTATCTACTGGTAAAATCAAATAAGTGCTAGGACTGTTATAACGCATAGAATCTGAAATTAAAAATACGCTAAATGGCAATATAATCTAAAATAATTCTATTCAACAAAAGTAAATAAACTTATTACTGAATTCGAGCTGAACAGATACAAGTGAGAAAAGATATGTAATCTTATTTTTTTTATTTGAAGTTGGGTATTTATTTAAGTATGAAGTTTGTGGTAAGGTCAAGTATTATAAACTCATTTATTTCATATTCTTCGGTAAAAGTTACGGGTAAAGAGATATAAATGTATTTAACATATTATTTTAAAACTCCATTATAGAAAAAAGTATTTATTATTTACTGGTAAAATATGATATATGCACATATCATTCTTTCCCAGTAGGTACTTCTAAACATGCATTTCCTGCAAATAGATGTATTGCTAAGTATAATAAATGTATTTAAAACTTTTGACCTGTAGGAAGCTGAAGCTGCTCTACCGAATAACGCTTATTGTTTTACTTGGTCTGAAATAAATGGTAAACGTGGAAGCTCTGAAATCGGGAGTATATTATATCACTTCTTGTCAAAACAAGTGCCACATGAGGTATCTGAAGTGTGCTTTTACTCTGACACATGCGGAGGGCAGAATAGAAATCAATTTGTTACAGCCTTATTGCTTTTCGCCGTTCAAAACATAGAACACTTGAAACAAATTGATCACAAGTTTTTAGAATCCGGTCATAGCTACATGGAAGTAGATAGTATGCACAGTAGTATCGAGACTGCCAAAAAGAACGTAGAAATTTTCTGCATGCCTGATTTCGTTTCCATTTTTAAACGCGCTCGAGCTACTAAGACAGTTAATGTTGATGGCGTTAAATACACAAAATTACCGTATCAAACGAAAGAGTTAAAATATAACGATTTTTATGACCTCAAAAAATTTGCTGAAGATACAATGAACAATAAGTCGAAAGACTGTATAGTCCGCTCAAAGAATAATCCAAAAGCAGGTGTAGAGTGCGTGAGCTGGGACCTAAGCAATTTCTTCAGGAAATTGTGCAGGATGCTTAGAGAGTAATCATACTAAAAATCCCCGCCTCTAGGAGGGGCGCCGGAGTGGGGGGAGGGGGTTAAAGTTCTCACTTTTGAGTTTTTCGCTAATATCTTTAAAACGGTGCGTCGTAGAGAAAAAGTGTCTTCTACGTAATGAAAGATAATAAAATTTCCTACAACTTTTGTCCTACCCAACTTTTCGGATTCCTAACCATTTTTGAACTACACGATCTGGAAAAGTGAAATTTTCGAAAAAAAAAAAACGACTTATCAAACACTACCTCTTGCCTGCTACTTCAGTCGTGTTATTTCGGGATGGAAAATAGCCTGCATATTAATCCAGGTCCTATTATATCAACCTACTAAATTTCATACAAATCTGTTCAGCCATAGAGCTAGCGAAACATTTTTCCTTTTTTTAACAATTTTATTTTATATCTTCATCCGTTTAGGCCGTAAAGGTACTGGCAAGAGTTCTTCTTCCAAATTACCCTCATCTTCAGTTAATGCTTCTGCTGGAGGGGTTCTACGTCATCTTCACCATCGTCTTCGTCCAGAGACACACCGTTGAGACATTTCCCATAACAGTTGAGGCATACCGCAGAACAAAGAGCATTGCTTTCCGACATCCACATTTGCCAGTTGCCACTACCACAATCCTTAGCGCAATGGCAAAATATTGTTTTAGTAGGACCTCCGGTGCAGGCGAATCTTCAGTTCTTATTGGCACCAGGCTGTCTCCTTCATGTGTCCATCCCCATTCTTGGGAACTTGGGGCAGCTCATTCCCAAGCCACAGCTGCACTTGGTGGTAGGTGCGCCGTGAATGCTGTTTAGCTGCGTTCTGAGTTGATGGGAGGGAGCTGAAGTCAGACTTAATCTTTACCACTGATGAACAACTGAAAGCGGTACTGGTTGAGGGAAATCAGTCTTGTCGGCGCCCCGTTTGAGCAAGCACATCTTCCCAGACTCTTCAACTTCACTGTGCGTATAGACGGGGTTGTAAAAGATAGCTGCTGCTTCTTTAATGATATCTGACTTTAAGTACAGTTTTGAGAAACCCACTTTGCTTCTCCTGAAAGTTGCAGATGTTGTATCGCACCCGGTAAATGAATGTAAGTACAGGATGTGTTCATATCCATGTTGCTGCATCTCTTGGGTGGATAGTGCGATTGTTTTAGTTTTTCCTCGGCCAGGTTACCAAGCTAACCAGCTAACCAAGGAAAACTAAAACTATCGCAGCAGGATGTCTTGGGTGGGAGGAGTGGAAACCATCAAAAGCACAGCAAGGTCCATCCCTTGATGGATGGACATCCAAGGATGCAACCCTTACATCTTTATAAATTGTTTTAGCTCAAATAATCTTTTTGGCTTTGTGGCTGCACCCCTGCATTACCGGGTAGGCTACTGCCAAACAGGTTAAAATTAGATGAGAGACAATGATAACATAAGCACGAAGGCATGGATCATAATGGGAATGTTTATAGTTTTCAACATCAGGTAATGCCATTCACGCTGAAAAACATTCATTTTCACTAAACCCGATGAGAATTTCGAAAAAGTGTATAGGATAAAAGTTGTAGGAAAATTTATTAGCTTTCATTACGTAGAAGACACTTTTTCTCTACGACGCACCGTTTTAAATATATTAGAGAAAAACTAAAAAATGGGAACTTTAACCTCCTCCCCCCACTCCGGCGTCCCTCCTAGAGGCGGGGATTTTTAGTATGTTTACTCACTAAGCATCCTGAACAATTTTCTGAAGAAATTGCTTAGGTCTCAGCTCACGCACTCTACACCTACTTCTTTAAGTGGACTAGTAACGGACAACAGGTCAAGTGGCTAAAAATAAAGAAGATGAGATACCTGAAGGCAGAACCTTCAAAAGTATTTTTTTCTTATGACATGTCAGACGAATTTCTTTTTATAGATGTTTCAGGCAATGCACAGGTTGCAAACAAGTCAAGTAACAGACCAAAAAGGCGTAAAAACAATGAACAATTGCATGAATTCCCACCGCAAGTACAGCTTAAACAGCTTTATTTTAAGACCTTGCCCATAACTAAACAGAAGAAAAGCGACCTCATGACGTTGTGTCAGAAAGGTGTTATCCCTGAGGAATACCTTTTGGAGGTTGGTTTTCATCTCTATCTGATATTGATAAGCCTGAGAGACTGCCAGAACCCGCAGTTGATGAAGAGTCTGCAGAAGAATAAGAAACTCATAATGTTGTACCTACTTGCCATTATTACTTACATTTTTAGTTTTGATATCGACACGGTGTTGTCTATTCAGATACTTGGAAGTTGTTTTTTATTTCACAAACACTTTAAAGGATTTAAACTTAACTGTATGAATAATTTTATAATAAGTACATAGTTTCTTTTAAATCTTACAGGTAAAATCAAGTAAATACAGAGCTTTCTTCGATTATTCCCTAAATTCATTCTATATGCATATTATTTTAATAGTTAATATTCGAATATTACCAATCACTTGTCATTTTCATTAAAATTACTTAAATTTAGTGGCAAATAAAGGTTTTATTTCTATTTTTTTCAATTACAGGTAAAATCAGTTAAGTGCATACCCTTGGTCATTTAATACTAAGTTTTAACAACATTTTCTAAAAGTACTCTTACTTCAGATACACACAAAGAAAGTTGAATATTTTATATATTAATTGACATTTAAAAAATATATATCTTTAAATTAAATCATACTAAAAAAACAATCTGAACTTTCAAACCTCAATATCTCATTTTGGCAAAATGTGCACTTATCATGTTTGACCAGTAAGCAGACGATATGCTTGTGTTACTTCAGTAAAAGCCAAAATCACTATATGTGTCGATATAGGAATCGAGGAGTTCCCTCGATTTCTCATGGATCGCATCATCACGTTTCCACTTTAGTGACTAAAGGACCAATTTCGAATTAAACCTTTACAACAACAAAATAATTTTTCAAATAGGTCCATAAACGGCAGAGTAATGTTCAAAGATCTCCGTGTTAGTGTAAAATACTATGAGAAGTACCTTCTTTATCATCATAATGTGATGATGTATGCTGTGATAGTGGTGGTGATGATGATGATTACTCTAATTTACAAAGTGGCATATGCTTGCAGTTCTTTAAACAACGCCAAAATTCCCAAACATGTATCTATAAGGAGTCAGGAGTTCTGTTCTGTACTTTTGGCTCCAGGGTATACCTTGGAGCAAAATCTTACTTTTTGGTAGCATATGCTTGGACTACTTCTGAAAAAGTCGAAATCACCATATGTGTCCATATAAATTTTGAGGAGTTCCCTCGTTTCATCATGGATCCCATCATCAGGTCACCAATTTTCTGAAAATGGGACCAACTTCGGATTATACCTTTTACATCAAAAAAGAATTTTGAAAATCGGTCAACAGACGGCAGAGTTACCGGCAGATATATACCAGGTGTAACAAAAATAAGTGATAATACTTAAGGGTGTGTTTGTGTTCCTTATAGAGAGTTCACTGTGAAAGCAGCAGCGCTGAAAGAGTAAATTTTTTTTGCGATTTGTATGGGAAAGCGCTCCAGCGTCGCGAGTTTATAAGGAACACGTACACACCCTAAAGTATTATCACTTATTTTTGTTACACCTTGTATACAGCCGAACGTATAACCGCCTCCTTTTTTTGGAAGTCGGTTAAAAAGCAGAAAAATGTTCCTAAACACAACCTTCGTAAATTTTCGGTGAAGTGGTTATTGTTTTTGCTATACTAAAAATCATAGTTTTTAATAATTTTTTATACAAAGAAATATTCTATTTGTGACAATTGTTAGTTTTATAGGATTTGGTTTCATAAATTCATTTGGCTACAAAATTGACCGAAAAACAGCTAGTTTATTTATGTCAAACTTGTAAAAGCGTCTTGTAAACTCTAACCCGCTTTACTAATAAAAATATTTATCCAGTAGATAAGCAATACAACCTTTTGTCCTTATCTTATGCGTTGGAAATGTCGCTTGACAGACAAGGACAAAACATTGTATTGCTTAACTACTGGATAAATATTTTTATTAGTAGGTGCGTAACTATAAAAAAACTAATAATTCGTATAAATAAACCTTGTGGCTACAAAATGTTTTAATTTGCCAATACAAAACCACTTGCTATTTTAATTCCCACACAAGAGATTATCGGATAAAATTTAATTCTCGTACAAAAGCGAAACGAATCTCTCCTAAATTGAAGAACGCTTCAGGCCGATAATAACCCTCCAGGACCGCTTGAGGCCAGCACCTAATTCCCTCAACAAAAGCCGTGCGTACACTCCGTGTCTACAGTTATCGCGTTTTGTATTTCGATTTGAGTGCAATTGCTCGAGAAATTTTATTGCTCTTGGATCTGGAAGCGAGGAAGTAAAGTTTTAATAAGTATTTTATGTCACTAAAACAGCTATTATAAAGCAAACGTTTCAAATAAAATCATTGCTTAGCCTGATAACTTTTGATCACAGTGCGTTTTACTAACTCGTTTTAAAAGTAAAAAAATGTTATGTTTATTCGACACTACCTATTACTATTAGGTACAAGGAGGAAGGATTTTAATGTTTGTTTGAATTGAATAGGCTTCGAAACAACTGGACCTAGTTGAAAAAATATTTCACCATTAGATCATACATAATGAATTATGATGAACAGGCGTATATTTTTGTTAAATACTACTAACTACCAGTGGCGAAGGCTGCTTCTTCTTCATAGGGAAGCCGGAGCCTGTATAGTAGGTAGGGATTTCTATGAAGGTTTGCTAAAGGTAAGTGACAAGGGAAGCCGATAGGAATGAAGTTATTGGAACCCTACGCCACTGCTAACTACATCATAATATATCTACGCGCGAAGCCGGGGCTTTTCCAAACATTAGCGGAATTATTTTTCAAACAACTTTAGGAAAGAATAGAAAGGAAAATAAATCTTTGGTCCGTAGCTAATAAAGCTGCAGAATGGCGCAGGGTTAGCGTATAGAGCTATTACATCCGTGAGTGACAAGATGAGGCAGTAAATCGCACCTATCGAACACATGTTATAGCTCCGTAGGGTTGGCTAACGGCCTTAAACGCTTCTCAAACTTAGGAGTCCCCTAAATTCCAGGCGTCCACTATCGCTGTTTGGTAGTGACAAGGACGACATACATTTGCATGGTTATTCAAAATGCCGTTTGTTTGCGATATTGTTTTTTAGGACTCAGTATCCAAAGGGTAAAAACGGGACTATCACTGAGACTTCGCTGTCTGTCCGTCCGTCTATTCGTATGTCCGTCTTCGAGGCTGCATCTCCGAAACATTGATAGCTAGACAGTTGTATTTTTCACAGATTATGTATTTCTGTTGCCGCTATATATACAAATACCTACTCAAAACAGAATAAAATAAATAAATAATATTAATATATTAATGCAACAAACGTGATTTTTTTGCCGTTTTGTACGGACGCTTTCGTGCGCGAGCCCCACTCGCCCTCGGCCTGTTATTTTTGCATCTTCCAAAAAATCACTTTTGATCCGACTGCCAAAGAAGAAAGGGTTATAAAATTTGAAAGCAAATGAATTATTTGTTAATGGCCTTTGAAGCAGAATTCTGAGAAACCTTTTGAAAACCTTTGATATTTATAAAAGCTTTGTAAAGGATAGTTCAAACCTCCCGTAAATCTCTCCACGCACTTTTGTGAAATTAAAAATTTGCCTAGAGCGAAATTAATAATATAGAGCGTGGTAAGGTTAGATAATAATAATTACTATTTAACCATTATACATAATATAAAAATATAAATAAATAGGTGTACCTATTGTGATTTTATTCATACCTTATTTCTTCCTTGACGTGATTCGATCACGCAGCCTTTTTTTAGGCCTCTCAACACAACTAGAGAGGTCCTCAAATCTCAATCAATATTGGATGACCTATAATAATAATTGTTTCCAAAGCAACCCTATACCTGTAATATTCTGTTTATATGGATAGAGGTGATTGGGCATTTTGTGACCAATTTGGGTTTTATAGTTGAGTTTATGAACGGACTAAATATAGAGTTTGATGCTGTTCGGTACCTGGGCATCACAGATAGTTCATTGCGTGGAACTGTGGTAAATTTGCCCATACATTTTATAAAAAGTTTCGTTGTTTTTAAATTGATTATTATTTATCTATGTGAAACAGACTTTACAATGAAAATTCTATCCATACGAATGTAAAGTATTTAAAATAATAAAAATAAATGGTTCTAATCACTCGTGAGTCTTTTAGTGTTTATAAAGAATAAGTAATAGCCACATTAGATTCACAACAGGAGCACTCAATAAGGCTTTTTAATATAATACACCTATGAAATAAGGTCTTTTATCTGTACTTGTGGAATCTTTCTTTCAAAATGTCTACGACGGATTTTTGTTTCAATGTGTTTAGGAAATAATTAGCACCTTTTAGGGGAGTCTAGCGACACAGTAGTGGCCCCGGCAAGTCGAGCAAAAAAGTGGCACGGCTCTACCATCCTTTTCTCGAAGCAGTTCAATCCATCTTCGACCCCCTATAACTTCGTTGTGGATAGGTAAAACTTTAAACTACTTAGATATAAGTTTCTGAACATGATTTTCGTCTATTTTGGCCGCCATAAATTTTAATGGTCTTTTTTGTTATTGTAGGTAGGTAAAGTATACACGTTGATGTATACCTACTTATATATACTGTGGCGAAGTACATAATGTATGCATGAAACAACTCTGCACAGTGGAAAAGGCGCTAGTCGCTACATATTTCAGCAGGAAAAAGATAAAATATGTATGCCGCGTTCCTTAGCGAAAGTGAGATGTTTTATGAGACTGCGGTATTATAATAAATTGCCTAACAGACGCTTGATGCGGAGGTAAAATTGAAATCATGCATGCATAACGCAATCTCATGACATTACTCGAAGAACTTCGTGTTCGATGTGCGCAATACAATGATTTACCTTATTTTACTTGGTGATACCCTATGTGGATTCCCGGCGGACTGGGGCTATGTGGGAGTCTCCCGCGAGATGAGATGAGGGGATACCGCACTAAAAACACAAGGTGCCTTTGCTTGGTGCTGGGCCGCCGGACCAGCCTAGGCGATCACATTTACGATCAAATACGAAGTTAAGGGTGTTTCTATGTCGATTATGCACTCACTAGTAGGTATCATGGTCTAAATTATATTGAAATGTTGAAAATAAAAATTTCGTGAAATATTATTTATTCTCACGGTTTGTTTTTGGAATGTTTAAGACTTAGGTACTAAACTAGCTGTTTACCGCGGCTCCGCCTGCGTAAATAAAGTATCGGGTATCCCGCGGGAATACTGTACTTTATACGGGATAAAAAGTAGCCTATGTTTTAATCCAGAGCCTAAACTACTACCATACCAAATTTCATCGAAATCCGTACGGTAGTTTTTGCGTGAAAGAGGAACAAACATCCATCCATCCATACATCCTCACAAACTTTCACATTTATAATATTAGTAAGATATTATACATGGCTACTAGGAAGATATTAAATCAGATTTTAATTAAAGATTAATGAGCAGGTAGGTCGGTATGTAATACATCAGGGAATCTAGTTCATGGGCAGATTGACTCTTGTTATAATTTGTTCGTATTATGTTATGAAATATCCTACTATCCTACTATAGATAAGCACAAGTTATAGAGTAGAAATATAATTTCTTCTCATTTGTAGACATGAATCTACGTGTTTGCGGTTTAGACGGGTCGCGCTAGGCGTATTCGAGGTGGTAAGTGGAAAAAATTCTAAAGTCGCTGAATTTTTGTGTGTTGATAAAGTAGTCCCTGGGGAGCTTATCATTAAGTTTTGTGCCATTTCTGCCCACTGCGTTTTCAGCAATTCCATTATTTGTGGTTGATTTTTTTATATGGCTATAAAAGTGGCAATATTGATTTAAAGTTTAAAATATCAATGGTATCTTAACTGGGACAGCTTCCAGAGTATGGAGACTTAATTTGCGTCGTTTTCGTCCAGTAAAAAATGACTTAGGGTCATTTTTTGAAAACAGTACCGGCAAAAATTCTAAAGTGTGATAAACGACTATTTTCTGTTTAAGACCACTAAAATAGGCCTAATTCCAAATTTTGTGCCACATTAAGCGACTGCGATTCGAGAAATTAAGTTTTTTAGATTCCCTAAGCTAAAAGCGCTCCAAAAACACATAATCGTTAAATAAAGTTCACGTATTCAATATTATTAAGTCATAAAGAATCTATATTCCAAGTTTGTGCCTTTTTCATGGAGGGTTTAAATAATAAAATGCAAAAATAATATTATTATAATATGCGGTCGAAGTATTGTGGAATATTCGCACTACAACATACACATTACACATATACGTAAATGTGTGTGATAAAATGTCATTCATTCGACTACATTTCAAAATTTTTATAAATTTCGCATTTTACAGCGATTACAAAATTTAAACTTGCTTTTGCCCGCAACTTTGTTTGCGTAGCACGAATGATGAAGCTGAATGTAATTGTCGCCTGATTTTATACAATACATAAATGCACAATAAAATGTGTTATCCAATAGGCTTCCACATGAAACTTCGGTTATCTAACACCAAAAAAATTACAATTACAAATACCTAATTTTAGTTCTTGAAATTAGTCGTTTAACCGAATAGTCTCTTCAGCTACATCATACTTATTGTATATATAGTATTATTTAATAAAAAATAAATAAATTATTTCAACGCTTGAATTTTATACGTAGGTTGCTGAATACATGTTTCTAATACTCGTTGTTAAGGACTTATTTATTAGGTTATTAATTGATTGTAATAATTTATATAATTAAATACATTTTACAAACCAACAAAATAATTTTTGTATATATTGTTATTCATCCCGTTGACAATTTTATATCTAGGGGCACGGCAGAGCCCCGCCAAGTCAAGCCTAGTGAAACATCAGAGCACTACGTACGAATGTGGACCGATCCTTGTACTGCTTTTCGATATATGTTTACTATGTTTAGCATTAATTTATAATAATGTTAGTCTTATAAAATAATTGATTTATAATACCTAACGTTAGTCTTAATTTAATTTGTAATTTTATTATAATTTTTAATTAGTATTATAAAAAGCATTAATTTGTTAAACTGGAAATAAAAGGTTTTTTATTTTTGAATTTTTATTTATTTATTATTGCTTGTTAGTTTTATGTTAAAACTAGCTGATGCCCGCATTTCCGCCCGCGTAGGTACAGTAAGTAGTATTAGAGGCTATGATTTTTTTATCTTTAAGTTATTTTGTTTTTTGTATAACTGACCTTTGAATTATATCAATTTTAAACTTTGCTTGCCTTTTTGGGAACACTCCTTGACTTTTTATTTTTTAAAGTCTCACGTTACGCAGCCACGGAAAAATTAACCACAAATAATCGAATTGCTGAAAAGGCAATAGGCAGACATGGCACAAAACTTAATTATTAACTCCCTAGGGACTACTCTATCAACTACATATAGGTACAGAAAAAATTCAGCAACATTAGAATTTTTCCACTTCCCACTAAAAAACAGCTAGCGCGATCCGTCTAATGAGTCAAAATGCATAGCTTGAGCGTTTCATTACTTCATGAGCTTTTGTATAAGGTACACCCCACACTAGCAATATTCGAGCGTCGTCGTTGTGCCAGAACATTGTGTTCTCTAACAGAAAAGCTATGAACAGTGACTAAAATATTTTTTATCTTAAGCCTATTTTCTACTTTACGAGTAGTGTAGTAAATTCAAGCTTTATAGAGTTAGAGAACGTAGAGTGGAGTCAGAAGGTTCTAGACGAGATCTGAAGACATTTTTTATTGGCGAGTCATAATATTATGGTCTCGTCTTGGCATCGTTAACCATGAAATAAATTTAAAATTTAAATTATAAATTTCGCATTTAGAACATTATTACTTGTCAAGTTGTCACATAAATTGTCATTTCATTTTGTCGTATTAATATGAAACTTGGGCCCCTCCCCGCGTGGCGAGAGGCCCGCACCCCGTATTCGCCATTGATACATGATAAAAGTTGGTTTTTTACATTCTAATAAAAAATCCCGCGGATAAACATGGTTAAACTTATAGAAAGTGTTTTGTAACACCATAATCATCATATTGATATGAACTCTACTAACTAAAAGTTTCATTAGTAGTTTTTATAGCAAGTTTGAGGAAAAAAAATGGAATATCTTTATACGAAATTGCCGAATGTGGCACATCTTTCTTACAGACTCAGATATTAACACTCTGAACAGTTTTTTAAGATTTGTCAGACATTAGAATAGTTGTGGGTCTGGTGGGACCATGTTTTATATAGTAGCCGAATACCAGGAAACTCCTGGTTGGATACGACTCAAACTGCATACGTGCATCGGTTACTCTTTCCTTAATATCGTGAAAGTAAAATTTTTAGCTATAATTTACTTTTGGGCCAATATCCATGAAAGACACAAAAACCTAAATTGCTACAAACGCAGCCATCCAAAATGGCACAAAATCAAATTTTAGACTAAGAAGAAGGTCCGGAAACTATATGCAAAAAATAAAAGACTTTAGAATTTTTGCACCCTCAAAACTTATCCAGACCCGTCCAGTTAGAGAAAATGTACAAAGAAAACCGCTTTGGTATTCACATACGAGTACTTTTTGGCAGGCGCGCTTTGAATACTGATGGCCTACCACGCGCGAACTGTCTGGGGAAGATAAACCTTTGAGGCGGCCTCACAACTGTGAATGTTTAATGTCAGATCAGTAAGAGGCTGAAAAGATACCAAATTTACCTAATTAAAGTATTTAGCAACACATATCACGCTATATGAGCTCCGTGGGTCGTTTGGTTCGCACTCGAGAAAATGCAGATTCGATCCCAGGTTGTGGCGTGTACCAATGAGACTTTTTCAGATCTCAACTACATTACGGACGCTCTAACGGTGAAGGAAAACATCGTGAGGAAACCCGCACATGGTTGGCCCCAGACGTATTGACCAGTCATGCTTCTGGGCTAGGCTGATTATGTTGTGACTTGTGAGAATGCCGTATGTGCTTGGGCAACCATATGACATTTAAAAACCAACTGTCCCAGGCACTACAGTATTTCAGAGTGATTACTTCGCTCGGAGAATACTGTACATATAAATACTCCATTAACGGATGAAAAGGCCTAAGTTTTTTTATCACGCTATTTAAATTATGTAGGGATAAACACCATACATACTGTGTAGGATAAACAGTCACTGCCACAGAGTAAAAATATATCACTACTTTATTATTCTGAGACAAGTATACGGACTTTTAAGGACCAGTTAAGAGGGCGTATAAAGGTAAATTGTCGATTTTAGATTTGATTTTTACACTTGATATTAAGCTACAAAATATTTGTTTTTTTAAATATAGATATAGCATTATATTTAAAATAAACTGACCAGAGTGAAAACATGAAATTTTAAAATTTTATCGATAGAAAAAAATTACAAAGTTAGGTCTAATTTTTAACTAAAATCAATTTATGTTCAAAACTATGCATATAAACGAGTCAATTTTGTAATACATAATGTAAAATTATATTATCTAGTAATGATATTAGCGGTTTACAAAAATATTGTATATTCTACGAGTTAATAAAATAAAACTATTTCGGCGCTTAATACGTTCTTATTCCGCGTAGAACGATCTCTTTCTGTTTCACCTGGCACGCGTGACTGCCATGTTTTGTTTCATCAATCAGTAGTGTTCGCTCCGTTGAGACGAGAGGACTGTGCTTCTGTATCTAGTGCTCCGGCTCTTCAAAATACTTCGATATTATTCGATAAAAATTATGGCTAACCATAAAAATCAAAGGAAACGTTCTAAAAGAGTTACATAAGAAATTAAAACTTCAACTTATGACTAATTATCGAATATTTGTATTTATAATTTTATTGTTTTTGTTGTCACAAGTGTAGTATATGCAAAATTTACCGATACTTTGACATCATTTGATACATTCGCGTGTTGATGCGAGTATGAATTTCTTTTATGGTATTTAGTAGTTACTAACATAATTGAAGGGTGTTTTGGAAAAACAACCAATGTCAAATTGATCAAACTTTACAGGGATTAAGTAAAACTTGTAAAAATGAAAATATGTGAATAAAAAGATCTTTTGAAGTTTATGTTAGTTAAAATATATAATAACACATAATATTATGAGAAATTAGATAGTTATTTTTTCTAATTAAATCATATATTGAAGTTAGAAAAAAGAGCACAAAAATATATTTTTTTGAAATGTTTTTCCAAAACACTTATTTGTATCGTATTATCCTAATATATATTGTTACGTGTTGGGTACGCAGGATTTGGAGATAAAACCTGGTGACTCTTTTGAAGACTTTATTTACTAGCACTTAGTCCAACATTAAGCACTAGGTCCAAACACTAAACACTAAGTCCAAATACTAAGCATTAACGGTGTCCCTTAATCGTAGCCAAGTCGCGGGTTTCACTCACGGTATCATTACATCACTAGTATTCACATCGATATCGCCACATCACTGTTCAAATCGAACTCCCGATCACTAGTTTTCGCTGGTATCGCCCGTATCGCTTCGAGGGAAGCTCAAACTGAACTCGACTCGCTCGCATTCTTCCGACGTATTTATACCGGTCGATACGAGTCCTAGACGACTCCAGAAGGTTCCCGAGTCGCGTGACCGTGTTAGATTTATTCTGGAACGTTTGCACAGTAGCGCCATCTAGTACTGAGTAGGGGGCCCCACGCTGTCCCTGTTCACACCAAGTGGTTTCATTGGTTGACGCTAGATGGCGCTGTTCTCAGTGTTCGTAACACTACTCCCCTCTTAGAGATGCTCGTCCCGAGCATCGCTGCCACTGCCATGGTACGCACTAGACGATCTATGTCCCCCACTTTGAATGACCCTCTTGACACCCAGATGACCTTCTGCTACGCCATCATGCATTTCACGGAGAACATCTGGCACTCTCGTTCTTGGGACAATTTTCTGAAGATGGAACTCTCTACCGTTATTTCCGTTAGGGTATTCCGTTTATCAGACTGTCCTGTTGCGCCCAGTACGCCCTTATGATAGCGCCAGTGGGTGCAACCTCACTCCAGATTAGTTTTACGTCGCCCCGTTTCTTGCACGTGACGATGTGTCGAAGGTCGTCATCTCTTTCTCGAGCCTCCTTCATAGCATCATCCTCCAGAGACCCAAAGGATTTGAGCGAGCGTGGTCCCAGTGGGTGTGGCCTCCGCCAGGGGTCGCACCTCTCCGCCAGGGGTCGCACCTCTCCGCCAGGGGTCGCACCTCTCCGCCAGGGGTCGCACCTCTCCGCCAGGGGTCGCACCTCTCCGCCAGGGGTCGCACATCTCCGCCAGGGGTCGCACCTCTCCGCCAGGGGTCGCACCTCTCCGCCAGGGGTCGCACCTCTCCGCCAGTGGTCGCACCTCTTCGCCAGGGGTCGCACCTCTCCGCCAGGGGTCGCACCTCTCCGCCAGGGGTCGCACCTCTCCGCCAGGAGTCGCACATATCCGCCAGGGGTCGCACCTCTCCGTCAGGGGTCGCTCTCCACCGCCAGGGGTCGCACCTCTCCGCCAGGGGTCGCTCTCCACCGCCAGGGGTTGCTCTCCACCGCCAGGGGTCGCAGTCTTCCGGCAGGGGTCGCTCTCCACCGCCAGGGGTCGCTCTCCACCGCCAGGGGTCGCAGTCGTCCGCCAGGGGTCGCTCGTCTCCGCCAGGGGTCGCTCGTCTCCGCCAGGGGTCGCTCGTCTCCGCCAGGGGTCGCTCGTCTCCGCCAGGGGTCGCTCGTCTCCGCCAGGGGTCGCTCGTCTCCGCCAGGGGTCGCTCGTCTCCACCAGGGGTCGCTCGTCTCTGCCCGGGATCGCACCTCTCCGCCCGGGGGTCGCACCTCTCCGCCCGGGGGTCGCACCTCTCCGCCCGGGGGTCGCACCTCTCCGCCCGGGGGTCGCTCCTCCGCCCGGGGGTCGCTCCTTCGCCCGGGGGTCGCTCCTCCGCCCGGGGGTCGCTCCTCCACCCGGGGGTCGCTCCTCCGCCCGGGCGTCGCTCCTTCGCCCGAGGGTCGCTCCTCCACCCGGGGGTCGCTCCTCCACCCGGGGGTTGCTCCTCCACCCGGGGGTCGCTCTTCCACCCGGGGGTCGCTCCTCCACCCGGGGGTCGCTCCTCCACCAGGGCTGCTCCTCCCGCCGCACTTCTTGAAATCTTCTCTCAGAGTCAATGGCATCTCCAAATCTCACTTCCGACACCAGTTGTTACGTGTTGGGTACGCAGGATTTGGAGAGAAAGACCTGTTGACTCCTTTGAAGACTTTATTTACTAGCACTTAGTCCAACATTAAGCACTAGGTCCAAACACTAAACACTAAGTCCAAACACTAAGCATTAACGGTGTCCCTTAATCGTAGCCAAGTCGCGGGTTTCACTCACGGTATCATTACATCACTAGTATTCACATCGATATCGCCACATCACTGTTCAAATCGAACTCCCGATCACTAGTTTTCGCTGGTATCGCCCGTATCGCTTCGAGGGAAGCTCAAACTGAACTCGACTCGCTCGCATTCTTCCGACGTATTTATACCGGTCGATACGAGTCCTAGACGATTCCAGAAGGTTCCCGAGTCGCGTGACCGTGTTAGATTTATTCTGGAACGTTTGCACAGTAGCGCCATCTAGTACTGAGTAGGGGGCCCACGCTGTCCCTGTTCACACCAAGTGGTTTCATTGGTTGACGCTAGATGGCGCTGTTCTCAGTGTTCGTAACAATATTATATTTCTTTTGCGTGTGTATGTCACTGGACTCCTCCTAATGGGATGGACCGATTTTGATGAAAATTTTTGTATATGTTCATGTGGATTTAAGAATTAATTGTTAAGATGTATAATTGAGCCAGGTAGGTAGCGCTGCTGTCAGTGCGTCAACAAATTTAAATTCTAAGGCTGCATGAAGTTTGCCGGGACAGATAGTATTTGTAAATTATTTTATCTTATAAACCTTTCATTTATGATTATTTTGTATTACAGAGCGGTTTTAGCAATAAAAAAAAACAAACAAGCTGATGAATGCGAACCGGTTGAAACACGAACACAAAAATCTTTCATCAACTTTGTAAAATAGATTAAAATCTAGTCTTCGAGTTATAATAATCGCACTTTTATAGGTAACTCGTCAAATGCAAAATGTGCCTTAACTAATCTATATAATTATAATATAAAGTAACATGACCTGACTAATTCATCAACGTCGAGGCAAAACTACTCAAGCTAGAAACGTAATATTTGGACTGTTGCTTTCTTTTGTGACATAAAGGTCGGCGGTCTACTAAGAAGCGATTTTGCGAAATTCACCCACTAAAGGGGTAAAAAGGGTTATCAACGTTTGTATGTAACTTTTTTTATGCTCAGATCTGTTTGAAATTTCGTGATATTGCTCTTTACCATGATTTACTTAAACTGCAATTCAATATTTACTAAAATTCGATCTCTTAGGGGTAAAATGGGGTACTAAGCTTTGTATGGCGAAAAAATATGAAATGAGCATTTAGGCTTGGAACTTTGTAAATGTAGTCCTAAAAGAAAATGAGTAAACACGTGTTTCATGATTTTTTGATATTTAATCCCTAAAGAGATGATCGGGTCTCTTCAAGTTCTTTTTTCTGATATCAAACACCTTCTGCAGTTAAGTAACATATATAGACAGCCAAAATCATTATCCTTCCTTTTGGTTTCGCCGTAGTCGGGTAAAAAGGGATCCGTTTACATTTATTATTTCGCCGCAAACGAAGTTGCGGGTACCAGCTAGTATGTAATAAAGCTCAGAGCAAGTATTATCTGGTATATAAAAATCCAATTTTTGCACTTACTGCGTTTAAAATTCCTATCGAAAAAGCAATAAAAAGAAAAAAACAACGGGTTGCACTTCGGGAGTGCCAGTAGAAGTAAAAAGTCTCAAAAGTATGTAAGTAAAATCTCATTTAACTGGAGATTTTTTTTATTCATAGTGTTTTCAACTTTTTACCATACGTCAAATTTCAATATGGCCCAAAAAAAACTTAAAAGTGGGGCAGTTTAACTGGAAACTCTCTTTTTCTCCATCGTGTTTTCACCATGCGACAAATTTCAATATGGCCCCAAAAATCCCAAAAGTCGGGCTACTTTTCGTTAACTGGAGACACTTTTCGTGGGGGGACAATTGAAGGAAAGGTCAATGTAAAGGTCAAAGGTAAATGCGATGGGGATGATTGGGGGTTTAAAGGTCAAGGCCAAAGGTCAACGTATCTGGGAAAGTTGGGGTCAAAAGTCAATACGAACTAAAATAATTTCATGCTCGCGTAAACCAAGATAGCAAACAATTGCAAGTTGCATCTTACGAATTTTCGATCAGGATTACGTGTTCTGCTCGAGTTTAAAAGTTTTTATCCATCTCAAGAAAAGTGCACAGCGCCGCTAAAGTAGTTTTCACTTTAAAAAAAAAGAAACTTCTGGGACATAAGCGATAACATGGTAGATAACAATATTCTTGGAATTATCAAGTACAAGGCCAACTACATATTATTATAATCAAAATAAAAATAATATGTATATTTACAGTATGGTCCGGTGAAAACCAAAAGTTGACCGCCGCACTGAAAGAATCTTAAGCTTAGCCCAAGCAACATCCTGATAAAACAATATTTTATAGAACTTACGTTCAAGTTGGCTGGTACTGACTTCAAAATTATGAAGATTGAGTAGTGAAATAGTTAACATTTTTGCCAAAAAAAGGGAATTATTTAGAAAATAAGTTCATCATTAGGTCACCACTTTAGTTTGGTTTCAAATCGAATTATCAAATAGGTTTACAAAAAGCAAAGTAATGTTGAAAGATATCCGTGTCGCTGTAAAATACTATGATAAATCATTATAATGTGATGATGTTTGGTATTATGATGGTGGTGATGATGATGATTACTGTAATTGACATAGTGGTATATGCTTGCATTTCTATAAACAGCTGAAATCCCCAATTATGTATCTATAAGGAGTCAGGTGTTCTGTTCAGTGCTTTTGGATGCAGTGTATACCTTGGTACAAAATCTTACTTTTTGGTAACATATGCTTGGACTACTTCATGGAAAGTCAAAATCACTATAAGTGTCCAATTGTCCATATAACTTTTATTTTTAGTCTATATAAATGATCTTTATATAACTTTTATTTTTAGTCTATATAAATATATTATGATAGACGAATGTGATGACGTATTATTGTTTTAATATGTCGGTAATATTTAAGGTAGATCGGAAGGATGGTCAGCTGTTGTACGTTAATAACACATTAAAAAAACTTTCTATGTGGTTTAATTCAAATAATCTTGTTCTTAATGCGAAAAAAACAAAATGTATCAGATTTTCCTTACCTAATGTAAAAAGAAATGAGAATTCCGAAGTTTTAATAGACACAGAAAAAAATAATTTAAATGACTCAACTACTTTCTTAGGCAGTCATGTAGACTCAAAGCTACAAATGGAATAGTCACATTGAAAATCTTTCATCTAAACTAAGTGCTGCTGCCTTTGCTGTAAGGAAAATACGTCGACTGACAGATGTAAAAACTGCTAGGCTCGTTTACTTCGCTTATTTTCACAGTTTAATGACATATGGCCTCAGCTGACTTAGATACTATTTTCATTTTACAAAAACAAGCAGTACGGGCTATTTATGAAATTAAATGTTGTGAATCGCTAAGAGAAAAATTTAAAGAAATTATATATACACTCGAAAGAATATAGGCTTATTTAAACAAAAATGTGACTACCACAATAAAAATACTAGAAATAAAAATAAACTACAAATTCCTATATTTATATTGAGCAAAACAAATAAGTATTTTATAGGCAACTGTGTAAGATTTTATAATAAAATACCAAAACAAATAGTTTGCTTACCAGAAACAAAATTAAAAAGACGTATCAAAGAAGTACTAATCGAAAAAGCTTACTACAAAATTGATCATTACATAAATGACAAAGATGTTTGGATCTAAATTTTAAATATATCTGAGTGTAGTTCTGCTCAGGCTCTTCATCCACTGATTGACTTGTTATATATTACGAATTGTCTTGTTATGTATTACCGTAACGGTGTTTCTAATAATTAAATAGTACGTGAGGTTTTATAGAAAAAATATTATGTTAAGCTTACTAACTCCACAAAAAATATTTTCTTGCTGACGTGAATTGTATTTTAATCTTTACTGACGTCAAAAAATGTTTTGTAAATCTATTTTGAATAAATTATTTTTGATTTGATTTGAATAAATCGAGAAGTTTCCTCGATTTCTCATGGATGCCATCATCAGGTCACAACCCTTTACATAAAAAAAATAATTTTGAAAATCGGTCCACAGACGGCGGAGTAACCGTTGAACATAAAAAAATATATACAGCCGAATGTATACCCGTTTCCTTTTTTGGAATTCACTTATATCAGTATAATATTAGCTTTACTTATTATGGTGACACACCCAATTGGAATAACTGTACCGAATTATAAGCGACCCGAACAACTAATAGAATTATAATAATTATAATAATAGTAATTAATTTTTGTTTCCACTTAATAAAAATTAAAATGTAATATTTATGGAATCTACTGCCGGCGACACCATACTTTAAAGTATAAAGTATTTTTCTCTGTAATAATCGAGGTTAAGTTTGGACCATATCTTAAAGTGCTGATAATTGGTGTTTTCACCCTATATTGTTATAAAGTATTTTTCTCTGTAATAATCGAGGTTAAATTTGGACCATATCTTAAAGTGCTGATAATTGGTGTTTTCACCCTATATTGTTAATTTTATTTTTCGGTTTATGGTGTATTTCCGGTGTATTTTTACTTACTATTTATCTGTAGTAAATGTACAGACCCATAATCCGACTCGTACTTAGTCAAGTTTTATTTGACTTTTTGCGTATACTATGATCGTACAAAGCGTGACGCGGCCCGCAGAGACGTTTTCGATGCGATGGACGAGTGCGGGCGGTGTGAGGTGCGCGGGTGAAATCAGATTTTTTTCTAGCTTTGTACGCCCTCTTAAATGGTATCTTAAGCTAACCGCACACACGCTATATTATTGACTCAATATATTTGTCAATACTAGTCAACACATACAAAAAACGGCAATATGGCCCGCAAATATGCAATAGTATTGTCAATATGAGCATTATTGCCAATAATATGGTGTGCCGGCTAGCCATTGGGACAGGTCAGGAGAACCCGAAACCGACGAACGTGAATAGTGACGAATGTAGAGGAGGCATAATCAGTCAGTTAACACTGCGACGATACGTGGAGCTTAAAGGTAGCTATTCAAAATTGAACTTTAATCACTACATAAAAAGATACACTTTTCATATGACTAGGGTTGCCATCTCTTACATATGACTCCCCGGACAAGACGCATGAAAACCCCGGATTTTGGAGTACGAAACCCGGACATAGAACAGTTTTTACCCGACTACGGCAATGTCAAAAAGAAAGGAAGATTTATTATTGCTGCAAATCAAAAAAAAAACTTAGACCTTCCTAATTCTGCCTACAAAATCCCGGATAGCAAATAAAATCCGGCCCGGACGCCCTTTAAACTAGGACAAATCCGGGAAAACCCGGACGGATGGCAACCCTACATATGACATCAGTCGTACACTGCACATGCGGAGTGCAGCGCGGTACAACCTGACATTCGAACTCCAATGAAACGTGTATCTTATTGTGTAATGAATAAGTAGGCAAAAACTACTGAACGGATTTCAAAAAATTTAGGTATGGTAGTAGTTTAAGATCTGGATTAAAACATAGGCTACTTTTAATCCAGAAAAGTACAGTATTCCCGTGGGATACTATATTTAAGCGGGCGGAGTCGCGGAAAAATGCTAGTTTATTATATTCAGATTTCAGTAGCTACGTGATGTCGGTGACTTTGTACACGCAAAATAACAGTGGTTTTTGTGTACTACAAGGAATTTTACTATCCGGCAGTCTGATTGTTTACTTAGAACGCCCTATAAAAAAACCCCTACATCGATGTTGGCGATGGTGGCCGGTTTCATTGAAAAAAGGCCAGTTACGCAGGAGTAAGTTTATAGTGCCCAAGTGTGTGCGCAGTGTTGTGTACAAGAGCACTCTCTCGTGGGACGGATGACCGACACGACTGGCGAGAGATGAGGCGCAGGTTCGACTTTTTACATGCCCATCCGACGCATGGATCGTCTTTCTTGTCATACAATCAGGTGATCAGCCTGCATTGTCCTAACCAAACTTGGAAACAAAATTTTTTGTTGTTCCAATGCGGGAATCGAACTCAAATCCTCTGAGTCGAGAGCCAATGCTCTAACCACTAGACCACGGAGGAGTTAGAACGCCCTATACCTATGTTGTATAGGACTGCTGGATGGTAAATTTCGGTGTAGTGCGGTAGTGCATTAGGTACACTGAAATATTCCTTATGCCATAAATACCATACATTTTCATATATTGGATTAGATTGAGCATCGTTATGTGACATTAAGCACCGCTATGTCACTTAGCGATGCAATTATGTCTAATCTAATACATTTATGGCTATAGGCCCTTTTATACCAGGCAAATATAACTATGGTATTCATGGCATAAGGCGGCGAACTTCGTCGTCGTAATTAGCGATGCCAACTTGGCTTAAAGCCTATATTAATCCAGGCTACAAACTATACTTTGTGTTCCTTTCATTAAAACACTTTTCATTACAGTTTATATGTTTTAGTATACAATACAAACACAATATAATATGAAAACACCTATCCTTTATATTAAGGCACATTTTCTTTCATAACAATAATACATTTCACGGCGGGCTTTATTTGTATAGAAATTTCGTTAAGGAGACAATAGGGACAATAATTACCTTTTGGTAACAGATGTTATTGTTGTACTACATTGTATATTTAATTATATAGATATGTACTAAAGGCACTATGTTTATGAACATATTAAGTTAAATCTTAATATTATGTGATCGCTTACATCTTCACGGTTCACCGGTGGTAGTAAACTCAGACTTTCAGACCATTTTAGCTGTAAAAAGGTGCTCTTTTTGATCGTCCTTTCTCGTCATTAATATTATATTCTATACAAAACTTAGGTATGTTTAGTGCTAGTGGTCGCCTAGTGACAAACGTGTGACAAAATTGTGTATAAGTCTACTACCTACATGTTATTATCATCCGCGGAAAATAGCGCTTGTTAGCGGTTGCTAGCGCTAAAGAAAAAAAAACAGATTATCAGCCAGGACACATTTGCTTACTTCAATACTGCTGACATAATCCGCCATTTTGCTTATTTTATGCCAGCGGTCGCCATTTTGATTACGTTTTTGTTAGCGCTATTTTCCGTGGAACACAGCCAGACTTCATGGTCGCGTGAGTAATTTATTTGAGGCAATGTGTGTAATGTCGTTTTTATAAAAATATTAGTACAGTTCACTCCTTTACCATGTAAACTTTTAACTATGCCAAATTTTACATTTCTCCGTTCGCATAATTTTCGTAAAACAGAGTACAAATTTTTGCTCCACGTATTAATGTAAGTAAGTATATGATAAGTAAATAACGTAAATTTTATTGTTCTCAATACAATTATCTAAATGGATTTAACCGTACTTACCTAGTACCTACTAGGTACTCGTAACGCCTTACCCTTTTTTATATAATTTTCCTCTCGAAGTGTTTTATGGAACGAACCCATAAGCCATTGTTTTCACTCATTTACATACAAAGCTTTTAAAATGAAGCCGTGAAAAGCATAAACGTTTTTACACCAAAACAAAGTTAATACGCCAATGGTATATAATATTATACCTAATAAGGTTACCCAAAATGAAAAAAATAATTAGTCTAAGTACTGCGCGATGATTTGGCAGTGAGGTAAGCTCATTAACATTTGTGATGAAAAAAATCGGTTAAGTGCGAGTCGGACACGCGCACCGAGGGTTCCGTACAAACTTGTAGTGATTGTGTTACAGCTTAAAGGTATGAATTTCAATTTAATACTTCTACGCCGTAGATGATCTCGTAGACTCTAAGCATTCATGAGGAAAGGGGTAGAAAGTTTAAAATTAGGTATTAAAATATTTTTATTATAATTATGATGTAACTAAAAATTTACATTTTCGCAATTTTTCCTTTACTTATGTCTGTGCTATAAGACGTTGCTTCCTACCAAATTTCAAGATTCTGAGTTCACGGGAAGTGCGAGATAGGTTTTGATTCCCTTGCGAGCGTCGAAATTTTGCGGAAATTTGTGGCATAAACGGCTGTATCTTTTGATTGCGTTGGTTTAGAAGTTTGATTTTTTCACAGCTCCAAGGGACAGTAGACCTGAGTATTTGATATAAATTCCAGTTTGATACCTCCACGCGTACCTGAGAAAAAGGGTCTTGACAGACAGATGGGCGGACAACAAAGTGATCCTCTAAGGCATTGCTTCTTAACTTGCGGACCCCTGGGGGTCCGCAAGTATATGTGTGAACCCCGCAGTCTCATCTATGGAAAAATGCACATAAACAAATTGCACCAAGTCTCGTAATCGCTACACTTAATTAGCACAGCGAACGTGCGCCAGCTCGCGGTGTCCGAGACTGTTCAGTCAGTCACCCGTGAAGTGTGAGTGAAGTAAATGGTCCGATATTTTTTGATGTTTCTTTTTATAAAAGAAAGACCCCTTTGATATTAATTTTCTAGGGGTCCGTGGACTGAAAAAGGTTATGAAACGCCGCTATAAGGGCGTAAGGGCGTTTTTTCCCTTTCGAGGTACGGAACCCTAAAAAAATGTATTTAATAGCTAAAAATTTACGGACGATACATAGTTAGGAAGGATATATAGTTGCAAAAAATCATGTTTGTTGGATGGGAGCTCTCCTTAAATATTTTACTGTATTATGTTTCAAGTAGTTGTTATTACACCTAGCGGCAACAAAAAAACACCATCTGTGGATACAGCCTGGTTACAGACGGACAGCGAAGTTGAATAGGAGTTTTACCCTTTTAGTACGGAACCCTGAAATGTAGTGTTAGTGCAGATCTCTTAAAGGAGTAAAAAATATGTCAAGGCCGCTACAAGGCATAGGCGCAGGCATATGATCCACCAGGCACCAGCTGCCTAGTCTACTACGTCGCATAGGCGGGACATAGAGTAGCTCTACGCAACTATCATTTTGACTGGGGTGTTATGAAATTTTAGTTTCTAAGCCTACGAAATTAAAATAAAACTTGTATACTGTACCTATACAGTAACGATATCTATACCAATATAATATAATAAAGAGGTAAAATTTGTTTGTTAGCATTGAATAGGCTCCGAAACTACTGGACAGATTTTGATGAAATTTGGCACAGATGTAGACTACGGGGAAGGGCGGGCTATTTTTTTCGCGGAAAAATTTACTGCGAAATTTTAGGCGCACGAAACTTTATTAATAAATCGAATATATTTTATTGGCTCAATTTATGTTTCAATTCCTACATAAGTACACTTTAACCAATTTTCGTCGTTTTTCGTACATCGTCTGTCATTTTCATACCAAAACGATGATTGTCGAAAACTATTAGCAACATGGTTACGCTGTACCTACATTTTGTTATCATTATGTATATTGTCATCGAGCTTGGTTAAACAAGGAACGTAAGGCATATAAATTATGTGTAAAACCCTCCTAATTAAAAATTCAGTAGACATTGGTGTTTCATAAAAAGTAACAGGTACCTTTAAATAAGAAACTACAAGGACCTGGGGCTAACTTTTCAACCGAATTCCAAAAAAGGAGGTGGTTATACGTTCGGCTGTATTTTTTTGTATATTCAATCATTACTCTGTCGTCTGTGGACCGATTTTCAAATTATTTTTATGATACTATTAACTCAGACCGAAAAAAATACTTTTTTATTGGTCTGAGACTAATAAAGTAATGCAGTGTACCTACCTATATGCTCACTAACATAAATAGATTTAGGAGAACAGAGGTCTACCGAATTTTTCAGTCGCATCTTGGGCAATCTTTGTAGCTACCTAACCTACTCAAAATTTTCCGAACACTACGCATTTTCGAATTTGAAATTTCATTATCCTGCGAGCGGAGGCGCTCAGTTTGGCGCGAGATCTGTGGCGGCGCGGTCGCTGTCGGTGTCAGTGTTACGTGCTGTGTGTGTGTTTGTGCTATTTCAATAATGGATGGTATTTATTTCATGGTGAAAAACTAAAAACTAAGGTAAGTCATATTTTGATAACTCTGAAATAAGTTTTGTAAAGTTTGAAGTTTATTTTAAGAGTTTTGTAACTTTAGATGCGTTTCGTCAACTATTTAATAGTTACTTCACTTCGTAACTTTAACTTCGGTTTGCGATGTGACGTTTTTTGCGTTTGGTAAGTATGCGATTAGTTCAGATATTTAAGATGGTTCTAAAAGTAGAGCAGAATACTAATTTGAAAATTTTGATAAGAATTTATGAATCAAGAATTTTGAAGTTTTCGCGTGATTTGTCTGTAGACCAAGAAGCAATGCAAGATTCCATTAGTCATCGTCTCTAATCAAATAGAAGGAGTTTACACATACCCATCTTATATGCGGAAACATAGACTTTATAACCTTAAAACCAGCTAGGTCCTCGAAGATGTCAGTAAATTTACTATTAGCATAGAATGATTTATGTGTCACATTTTTAAGCATAAAACGATGCTAGTGCTTAAAAAACTTTTAATTTACTGACCTAATTATCTTGGATAAGGCACATCAAGTATAAACTCGCACATGGTTGGCCCCAGACGTATTGACCAGTCATTGCTCTGGACTGAGCTGACTATGTTGTGAGAATGCCGTATGAGCTTGGGCAACCATACGACATTTAAAGACCAACTGTCCCAGGCACTACAGTATTTCAAGAGTGGTTACTTCGCTCGGAGAATATTGTATAAATCATCCATTAATGGATGAAAAGGCCTAAGTTTTTACCTTGAGCTAATCTTTCAGATACGCCAGGTTTCAGGCGATTTGGAGCTGAAAAATTTTAAAGCGTTGAAACCAGTTTCAGGGGGTAGAGGAGGTCGGTACATAACCACCATCCAAAACCGCGATCTTCTAGGCCCAGTAGTTTCGGAGATATTCCTTCTTAAAGTTGAAGTTTGACAGTTCGGCCGCCATCTTTGTTTTCTTTCGGCCACAATATCTCCGAAACGGAACATCGTACAGAGTTGCTGATTCGATATTCGGCATCTGGGGAATCAGCTCTATACATTCCCTACATTTTCAGGCGGTTTCAGAGTCCTGAAAAATCATCCTCCTGAAACTGACTTCACATTGTAGAGCACTCAGAGCCCTACAAAACGAACCCAAACTCGGGGGGTTTGCGATTTCTGGAAGGGAAGATAATAGCGGCCAAAGTTGCAGTTTGACAGCTCGGCCGCCATTTTGAAAAAATTTGAACAGCTATATCTCCCCAACCAGAAGTCGCAGAGAGCTGCGGTTTCTTTTGCCTCACAGGCTAGAGCCCCCTCTATTAGTTTTAAGTATTTTCAGGCGTTTTCAGGCCAAAAAATTTTTCAGCACTGGAAATCACTCTGGTGCGTAGAACTCGGCGAGACCATTCAGAAGAACCCAAATTCGAGCCCTTTTGGCCAGGTCGTTCCCGAGATATTGGCTGTCAAAGTAATCTTGGAAAAATTCCGGAAAACTTTGACAGACAGTATCTCTGAAACTACTGGGACTATAGAGGCCGAGTTTGGACTCATTGAATAGGGCTCGGGGAGAGCTATTCACTGGTGGGTACAACGTGACTCTACATAGATTTAAAAAATTTTCTTTACTGGAAAAGTCACATTTTCTACTTTCTTTGGCCTAAAAACTAAACTACAGGGTCTATCATTCTAAGCCCGTAGATACTAATAGTAAACCATTGTACCGATTTATTTTAAGTTAGGACATAATATAGAGCTGAATCATACTCACCTGTTAGTTGCATTGTTTAGTATCATAAGGACCAACTGCATCATTTTTGGTGCAGTTGTTAGGATAAGGCTAGTAATTAAGGACAAAGTGTGCATAGAACACATGACCAGTTGCTTCCCTATTGGAGCAACTGATACACTCGTTTAGTAGTGACTATATTAAATTAATATATACAATATTATTTACATTTTTAGACCAGCTGTATCTTATTAGAGCAGCTGCTAGGTTAGGCTAATATTTAAGACTGAATTTTATAATATATACAATTTACATAACATATTGACGCGTTCCCCCCACTAAAACATAAAAATAATAAAAAGAAAATGGCCACATTACATACACCAAAATTTAAAAATGTCAAAGAATATGGAAATCGGATGCCAAACAAAACAATAAATCTGAGTAATAGTGGCAGTATCGGCAACAGCCCACATACGGTTCCTGAGGCCCACCCAGATCATGACATCATAAGGTCAGACCCCTTAGACGCCCTTCTGGCGGAAACTACAACAAAAATAAAGAGTAGCATATCCTTGTTGAGTCAGACGAGGAATATGAAGACTGATTTAAAGATTGGGTTGGGAGAAAACTTGAGAGAAATGAATAAGAACATAAGACAGCTGGCAGTCTTAAATAGAGATAGGATAAAAACAGGTAGAACAGAGAATGAAAGAGAAATAAGAAAGGATAGTAGGGAGCTTAGGGAGTCGGCGACTCAGTGTGATATGCAGGACCTAGGAATTGAAAAAGAAAGTAGAGATATTATGGAAGGACAGTATGATAGGGATATGGTGAGAGAAACTCTGAAAGATTATGAATACAAGGAAGTAGTTTTCGAATTTTATAGAAGGTTGAAAGAACTGATTAACGATAAGATAGATGGAGTGATAGAACATATAGAGGAAAGGAATGAACGAACAGTCGACTTATTAACGACTGCGGTAAGAATAAATGGGGAGGATATGTCAGAGGACTGCAAGAAAAATACCGACACGACACTTGAGCTAAAGGGAGAGATCATAAAATTGAGACAGGAAATAGGAGAAATAAAAAGAAAACTAAATAATAATGTAGAGAAGATAGTAAAAGAAAACAAGGAAAGTTTAGACAAGACAATGAATGAGAAAGCAGAAGACGTTAGACAGGAAATAGAAAGCTCAAGACAACTCATAATAGAATCGATAAGAATGAATGCAGATGGAGTGATAGGTGAGAATGAGAAGAATATAGATAGAATGATAGGATTAGTAAAAAAGGATGGGGACGACGCTCTGAAGGAACCGCGACTCGCGACTTACGCGAGTGTGGTTGGTGGCGGAGGACACTCCCAAACTTCTCCACCGGAGCCGAAGCGTACGAGCACCCACTCCCTATTAGTCACAGATAAAGAGGATGTTATGACCGGGACAGAGATAGTAGAGGAAATAGGAAAAGTAATAGAGGCAAGGAAAGAAGGTATAAAAATAGATAGAATTAGAAAAGGGAAAGGGAGAAAAGTTATTATAGGGCTCAGGGATAGGAACGACAGAGACAGGGTAAAAGATAAAATAGAAAAAAGTGGAGGAAAACTTGAGGTACAACACATTGAGAATAAGGATCCGCAGGTCGTGTTGTACGGGGTGCTTAAGTCTGTTACAGACGAAGACATCCTTGAGGCAATACGGACTCAGAATAAGCACCTCATACAACCGATCCTGGATAGGGGTGAGGAAAGGATGAAAGTGAAGTACAGGAAGCGAGCAAAGGACGATCACACGGAGCACGTGGTGATGACTGTGTCTCCGGCAATGTGGGGGTACTTCACCAAAGCGGGATACATGTACATAGACATGCAGCGTGTGCGGGTCGCCGACCACTCCCCCCTAATACAGTGCTCGCGCTGTTTAGGGTACGGACATGGGAGGCGATTCTGCGACACCGCAGAGGAGAAGTGCAGCCACTGCTCGGGGGCGCACCACCAGTCTCAGTGTGAAGACCTAAAATTGGGAACGAAAGCGTGTTGCATAAATTGCACAAGGGAAAAGCTAAATAGAGTCGAACATAATGCGTTCAGTGCGGAGTGCCCGGTCCGGAGAAAGTGGGATGCCATAGCGCGTGCCACAGTTGCGTATGGAACGGAGGAGATATAAATGCCTACGGCGCCAGCAGCAACCGACACTAAATTGGATGTAATTGTTAAAATGTATTTAATAAGCACCAATTGATGTAAGGTGGCTGTAAGGAAGCACTTATGTAGCATGCATGTAACCGACTTGGCATATATATGGCATTATGGTGATACATAAATTAGCATATATGGCCTAAGCATTCACATGCATAGAATATGTAGTTTTAAGACCTACTCCTCGGAACATTGCAACTGTGGCACCAAAACGGTGCAGAAACACCACGCTTTGCAACAAAAAATTGCTCATAATTTCATTGCAAAACTTGCTCTCCTGGGTGGACATTCCGTACTGAACAAAAGAAACTGAAACTGTACAAAAACGAAACGCATGAGAAACTGTACTAAACTGTAAGGAGAAAACTAAAATGTAAGAAATAGGTATGTGGACTGTATAATCCAAAAATCCAACAACAATATACAAAAAATGTAATGAAAGATAAAGCAGAAATGGAAAATAAAATAGAAATAATATAATAGATAATAATGTAATTAAAGATAAAGCAGAAATAAGATAATAGATAATAATGTAAAAGATAATAAATGTAACAGAGATAAATAATATAATAGATAATAATGTAAAAAGATAATAAATGTAATAGAGATAAAGAAATATAATGATCTGTTTTAGTAATATGAATACAAGTAAATATGAAAAGTAGTAAATGTAGTAGAAATAGAAATAGATAAGAAATAGAAATGTTAAATATACAAAAAATAACTTAATGTAAAAAGATAATAAATATAATAGAGATAAAGAAATGTAATGATCTGTTTTAGTAATATGAATACAAGTAAATATGAAAAGTAGTAAATGTAGTAGAAATAGAAATAGATAAGAAATAGAAATGTTAAATATACAAAATATAACTTAGCAGAATGTAATTATAAGCAAAAAATTGTCCTGGCTAACGGCCGGGGGAACAAAAAAAAAAAAAAAAAAAAAAAAAAAAAAAAAAAAAAAAAAAAAAAAAAAAAAAAAAAAAAGTTTTTACCTTGGAGTACCAACGAGGATGATTTTTTTAAAGCTGAAATAATCCTCAAAGCCGTATTTCACAGGAACTTCACTCACTCGGCGAAACATACCGCAAGCGTTATTTCACGCCGGTTTTCTATGAGCCGTGGTATTTACCCGGTCGAGCCGGCCCATTTGCTGAAGCTGGGGCTCTCCGGCGTGAAATTACCGATATTGCCTATATTGAACGTGTGACATGGGTTTCAGTGGATTACCTTAGTTGGAAATGAACCCTTGTCTCTTTTATTTTTCTCGAAGCTAACACGTGTTGACTTTGGTGGAGACATCACTGAAGGTCGGCAGTCAAGATTCGCAATTTTTCTTGACCAAGGCGAGTCTGAAAAGTTCCGAGAGTGGAAAGACCACTGTGTCAAGTCTGTCCACTCTCGGATATTTCTGAGCCGAAATGTTTATGTCTCCCTGGTTTACATTCTCTGGCGGTTTTTGGGTACGGAACCCTAGACATTAAAAAATATAAATGATCGGTTAGAGCCCGCCTTACACAATATACCGTTGTAGGTACAGTCTTGCAGTCGCACATGAGTCAAACTTAATAATATTATTTTCTTTATTCCATGAATTATAAGTAGCCATCACTGTTGGACAATGTTGGAGGAGCGCTCCTAACATCTTGAGATTAAAAAGTTTTGATGAGTCAGGGTCGTTAATGAAACAAGGATACTTCATTAGCCGCTGTTGACAAATTTAACATTACGGTCCTGAACATAATTAAAAAAAGCAATTTGTAAAATTAAAGTGGCTAAATTGATCAAGGATGCGCCGCACGGGGTGGTAGATTTTCAACCCCGACGATAATAAAATGCTGTTATAAGTTTGACGTGTCAGTGTTTATGCTGTCTGTGGCTTCGTAGCTCCCGAACGGATGATACGATTTTGATATTTTTTTTATTAAGCTATTAGAAACGAACCTACACGCCGTAAAAGGATTTTTAAAAAAATCAGTACCTAAATATTATAATTAGGTATACATATATCTATCAGGGTCTTAGCAGTGATCGCTCGCTCGTCGATCATCGCTAATTACTATTTACTATTACAAAGTTATAAATCAAAAATGCTGGGTATTTATGTATCGCGCGCTATGTTAGCGAAATCACTTAGCGAAAGTTGTATCAATCCCTATATTTCCAATTTCGAAGATCGACATTGTAATTAAGGAAGGCATGTTGGTTAAAACCTGTAAAATCACTTTATAAGCCTCAAACTTGAGAAAACTTACTACACGAATATTAAACACAACAAAATGTTATTCTTGGCACTTGACTTAGTGTTTTGTGGAGCGAGGCTCACGTTTTGTTTAAGGATTTGGATGTTCAGGGTAAGTTGTATAGAGGCAGCGAGATAAGGCTCCCTTTTGTTACCGCATTATATAAATAAACGCGCATTATGAAATTCCTTTAGCCGGTTTTAGTTTAGCTTCGGCTTCGCTCCGGCTAGAGGTTTGTGGTTTGAAATAATAAAAAAATGTGAAGGTTACATAAGGTGCATATACATTTATTTTTTTGGTTTATATGAACATAATTTTTGTTTGTCACTGGCCATCTCGCCCCGACAATGTACTATCGAATGAGCTGCCGCTCGACGAGGTATACGATGAAAATGGTTTATCAACGCCGTTGAGTCGTGCGCACGTAGCTCAACCACATCTGCTGTCGGTGCGGTCACTTTGTGTCTAAATAGAAGGTGGAATGTCTTGTCTTATTGTCGAAAATGTTTAGATAGTGGACAAGCGGGAACTTTGCCGATATATATATTTTTTTAATGTTAAATACTTGCTTAAAAATTGTTATCAGAAAATATAGACAAGAGAGCAATGGCAAGAAAAAAGTCCTGTCTACGATACCCCTCATTTTTACATTTGAAAATATACTATAAAAAACAATACAGTTTATATTCTATATATTGTACATAAGCTTTTATCTGCAGCAAATATTTTAATCAGTAATTTGATTCTGGTCATATATATTTTATTAATAATCTAAGCTAAGCAAAATAAGCTGACAAAACTACCAGAAAGTCCTTTGAAAATTTAATTTAGATCCGAATTCGTTTTAAAACTGGAACTCTTAGGTAAATCAAAGTAGTTTCATTAGATCTTACTTTAAATAAATTAACATAAGACAGTCGTCTTTTGTCGGTTACCTATTTGAATTCGGGAAATCGACTTTATTCAACAACTTTTCCACGTTCAAAACTTCAATTCTTGAACATGCGATGTTAAAAATCCTTGAGAATGTGGAAATAATTTTCACACATGTCTCGATAGTACTTTTCGGTCTCCTGAGAAACTCTAAAGTTTATTTTTCTTTGGTATTTTATTTTAGAATTCACTTTGGCAGGAATGGCAGCTGTTCTCGAAACTTGTAATAATGTTTCCTCTTATTCGGAGTTATTATTAGAAGTGCAAATATTTGAGAATTCATGTTTTATTTATGAGAAAATATGTTAATTGCTTTGAAGTTCTCGCTTCAGTTACATCTTAATATTTAATGAATAATTATGTTGCAATTGAATATTTCAAAGTATATTTTTAATAGTTATAAATATAGCTTTTTACTAAATGTTAACGAAAGTAAAATAATCGGCATCTACAATAAAATATATTTTTTAAAATTTTTGTTTAACCGTCTGTCTGTCTGTCTATTTCTTCCGGCAACCGTTTTTTTCGATGCGAGAATTACCAGTCGTGACCAATATGTTTTTTAAATCGTATACGAGATTATTGCAGAGAGTAGAGAGTATGTCATGGGATACTCATCCCAACTTACCTGTCCGGTAGTTGTGGTATAGTATACGGGTATGCGACCCCGGCTTCCCTAGCTATTACTGTCCTATCCCTTGCCCTCCTGGGCGGTAATATCCTACATTCCCTATTTCCCACTCTAACTTACCAATCTTCCTTTCCACACCACCTATCCTTCCCTTTCCCTATTCCTGCCCTCTCCACCAATCCGTGGAAACGCAATGGGTAATCAAAATAATTTAATTATCCAAAATGGCGGCGATGTGGTTCGCCACCCATCACGTCTCGTTTCTCGCGGAGGCGAAAAGCGGACCATGGAGAGACGCTTGGCTACGTTGAATGTAAGAAGAGGAATGGATGGTAAGAATGAAAGTGGACGAAGCGAAAGAAGTATGTAAGGATCGCAGCAAGTGGAAAGAAGTGGTCTCTGCCTACCCGTACGGGAAAAAGGCGGTCCTGCCTACCCCTACGGGAAAAAGGCGTGATTATATGTATGTATGTATGTAGAGAGTTTCCTATTCACACACAGTATATTCGAGAAGAGTTTAGGAGGCGACAATTACCTTTCGAGCGGCGAAACTCGTAAAGGTTGTTTGCAAGAATATTCTTGCCTGATATTGTTAAGAAAATCTTCTTGTGTAAATGAGACAGCTGGACCAATTTTCACGGGACTTTTCACGAGACTTTTCACGGGACTTTCACTGGCAGATAGCTGATGTTATAAGGTGTAACTTAAGCTTTACTTACCTATATCTTAGGGAAGCGTTTAAAAAATAGGGTTCCAGTTCTGTTAATTCTACGCAAGCGAAGTTGCGGGCACCAGTTAGTACATAATAACATTGTTCGATAATGCTTAATAAATAATAAGATTGTTGACTATCAATTTCATACACATTGAACAACGCAAATCGTGTTAACCAATGTTATAAAACGTTACTGCTGTGTGGATACATTGACAGTTCAAATCTATGTCTTTTATACCTAGTAATATTAATACGATTTTGTAAGTAATTCTAGAGCTATCAGGCTGTATTAGACAACGGGTGGTAATGTCATTACCCGATAGATGTTTGTCAGTCACTGGCCGGGTCGGTGACGTCATCGATCGATGCGAGGTAAACATACGTTTCCTCAATTACAACGAATTATGGCTCGGCTCGACAGTTTTTCACGGCAGAGGTAGAGGGGAGCGGTAGAGGTAAGGGACGCTTGATGGTAAGTATTGAATTCCCATTGGACTCGCAACGTTTGAATACATTGTTATTGAAGTGGCGTACGTGGTAGCAGCGCCAGAAGTAATGTAAAGTAACAATAGGACATTTTAATTCGTAATAGAACTTACTGTAGTGTATTTGCGTGAAGTTTGCAGCGAGTCACCAGCGCTAATGTCAAAATGGCATAGGTATTGGTAAATGTGAATGCGACTTATAATAATGGTAAATTTTTACATTTGCGCTGCAAACTTAACGCGAATGACTAACTTTTGCCCGCAGCTCCGCCCGCATAAATACAGTTGTCTCAAGGGAACATTGTAATTTCTTGCGATAAAAAGTATACCTAATGTCTTTCCACGTGATCTTTTTTATGTCTGTCCTAAATTTAATCAAAATCGGCCCAGTAGCTTCGGAGGCTACTCAATGTAAAACAAAGAAATATTTTTAGTATATAGTATGATATAAAACCAAAATAACGTCATGATGACTATAATGAATTAGTAGGGTTAAATTAAAAAATATAATAAAGAGGTAAAGTTTATGTGTTTATTTGTATTGAATAGACTGGAAACTACCAGACCGATTTTGATGAAATTTGGCACAAATGTAGAGTAGACCACGGGAAAGGCTACTTTTCATCGCGGGAAAATGTACGGTTTCTGCGAAATGAACTTTTGCGCGCACGAATTCGCGGGCGACATCTAGTTTGCAATATTTTGCTTGTTACATATATGAGTTAGGTATATATACCTAACTAATATAATTGTAAAATTTTCATGTATGGAAAATTTGCTGATGTTTTAATGTATCTTGCACGCAAGTACCTAAGTTTACCGCCGAAGGTATTTATTTTGTAAAAAGCTATATACTGTGTCCAGCTATTATGGACTATCACATGCTGATGATGGCAATCAGAAGTTCATAATATTTGGCGCAAGTCCTTCCTAATCCGTTAGTGACCTTTATCTCAGTACCCCTGACAGTGACACAGGCTGGTCTCGTTAGCGCTTACAGAGGCAACCACTAATGATAGCTGTTCCCACTTCACTGCAATATAGTGATGTACCGACACAATAGTTATCGATATAAATGATAGGCGTGGGTTAAATCCGGCTACATAAATGTAGATGACATTCGTCCAATAGTAATAAAAAAGGTAGTTAAACGTGTAACTAGATTAATTAAATCTTTATGTAGGTACCTAATTTTGTTTCCAAGTTTGAAGTTTTTGTGAGTCGCTTGATTTTCTGCTTTTATTTTTGTAATAAATTATTTTTAGTGAGCATAATGTTTCAAACGTAAAAAAAAATTTGAATTCATCGTTATTTATTGAGCAACATCACTAAAATTCGATAATAGTATCTAAAACGCTCGCTGAACTCGGTTAAGCGGCGCTTCTCGAAAATTATCGAGCTCTAAGTGTACATTAGCTAAATTGGAGCACAACGGCGGAGTCTTCACTCAGCTTTTAAAATTATTATAGATGCTGCGGAATAGTGATTTGGATATATTGAAGGAACTGTATAAAAACGTTTAAGGTAAATAAAAGCAGTTTTATTTCGCTTTATTCGGAGTTGTTAAATAGTTGCTTAAACAATGTGATTTTTTCAAGTGCGCATGTAAAAAAATCACCTCTTGGAATTGTGAAAAATGATGAAAGGAGTTTGATAAAAACTTAAACAGCATCAGTAGATTTTTGATAAATCAATATATCATAATAGCAAGATATCGAACCGACTAATATTAGAAAAGAAAATCATACGCTATTTTACTACACCATTCGACAGTGTTGCTAGATACAAATCCAGAGCCAGAGCCAGAGAGTCATCGCAAGCGACACGTCACCTAACGATGATTTATGTCAAATCCCATACATTTTTGTTTTCGAACTTCGCCGTCGAAATTATCGAATTCATCTTGACTAGAGGCCCTGGTAAGTAACGACATACGGCATTTCGACAATTACCTTCACAAATGTCCTATCAAGTGCTCAAATGGAGTCGATGTGATATTTTGAAATTCATAGCGTACAATATTCGGAGGACTTTATTGCGAAGCCTCCCACATGATTTCCCGAGGGTTCGGCCGGAGATAATTTTCCGGGCATTTTGTCCTTATTTACAACAGATGTTATGGCCACTCTACTGGGAATAGAGGACGTATTTCGAGCACAGATTCCAGCCTTCGAAACGATTAGGCAAATAGCAAGTGGAGTAGGTGGACTAGGTTGACATTTGAGAGTAAATTATAGATATTAGTATTTTGCTACAGTAGACCAGTGCCGATAAGTTTTGTAACAAAATAAATTTATAGTAGGATGAAACCCAATGGAAAAGGACGAGAATATAACAAAAATAAAAGGAAAAATAATTTACGGGCGATTTGAGGTCGGGAAGTGAGTTTTTAAGGGTATTAAACGGTTTATCTCGATTTTCGGCAAAACTACAAGTCCCATGGAAAAAAGTCAAATGGCAATGTTGTAGTATTTGGTTTTTTATTTTTATCTTGTACAAAAAGAATAATTTTTTTCACGAAAGTTGAAAACTTTCCTTTTTATGTCCCAAATACACTGTAATTTTTTTGATTTAAATTATTTATTTTTTACTTTATTTTGACTTAATATCGAACTTCAGTTACGAATGTGGATGAAAGGGAAAAATTAACCCCAATTTTTAATCGAAAATTCTCGCATCAAAATACTAGCTTTTTTTAAAAAGTCGGTGGTCTTTTTAATTGTTGAAATCTATTCTTTCTGATAATGTAATATAATATTTACATTACCAATTACCATAGTAAATTCAAAGAAAAACACAAGTAGTAAGGCCCAGAACCGCTTTTGTTATATTGTCTTCCTTTTCAAATGGGTTTCATCCTACTAAAAAAATATTTTACTTTTGACCATTTACAAAGGTAAAAGCCCTAGTCTATAGTATCTAGCTATAGCTCTTTAAGCTTAGATGGAGCAATAAGAGCATATAAGTACTTATTATGAGTTAAGGAGAACATACTTCACTAGTAATGTTTGCCCATAAACCATCCTCCATATGATAATAAAAATAGTTTAGCCTAATAAAATATTGCAATTTTAGTGTTCTGTATTTTCATTGATTTATAAATTATATGAGTAGCCCAAAATAAAGGTTTTGAAACGTTATTTTAAGCTAACTTGTAATAAAACTTGTCGCCTAGAGTTACTATCTCGCTACGACCAAGACGCAGGTGTTATCCCCGTCTTACACGAGGCTATTTTTTGAAGCATAACAAGCTACTAGCTTGTTAATTCTCCTACAGTGATGTAATATTCGGATATGTAACGTTACATTACATGCTGAGTCGTGAACCTCAGCCAAAGGTTTTCTCCGGTGTCAAATTTTGTCGCCTCACACGAGGAAAGGTTCTTGATAGTGCTGTAGGGAAGTAGAATTATATATAGTCCAATACGGTCTTGTAGAATACGGTTCTCAACGGCACTATTATTCGATAAAATCATTTCGAATCTTCCTATATTTTGTATTACTCTTACATGCAGATGTATGATATAAGTAGGTTAGAACTTACTATCCCTTTGGAGAGGACTGAAAATTGAAAATTATTGTTTGTCTATTCATTGTAAGACACAAGGACTTAGTTTTTTTGGTGCACCCCATATTTCCACCGCCGTAACCCCTGTGTACCAGGGTCGGCAGTGGTAACCACCCACAAAACCCTTTAATACTGATCTCAGGGGTGTCCGAGGGACATGCTAAATCTGTCTCTGGACCCGCAACGAAATAAATCAGAAGAAGGTCGGAGTAGTAGGAGGTATTTCAGTTTTTCTTCAAGTAAAGCGGAGACACTAAAATTGTAACGAACAACAATGTCAGTACTAGAAAAGAACCTCGGTAACGATGAAAATTGTTATGCAAAGTTTAAAAAAAATATTTGTTGTGTTTGAAAATGTATGTTAGCAAAAATGTAGTAGATCACATGCCCAAAATGTCTGTAATTGATTTTAACAAACCTTATATTTTTGGAACGAGAATCGAATACTGATTACACTCCTTAAGTAGGTATCTGTTTTTGTTTTGAAAACAATGGCTGTGTTCCGCGGACAATAGCGCTAACAAAAAGAAACGTAAGCAAAATGGCGACCGCAGCTGGCGTTAAATAAGCAAAATGGCAGATTATGTGAGGAGTATTGGAGTTAGAAAACGTGTCCTGGCCGATAATCTGTATTTTTTCTTTAGCGCTAGCAAGCGCTAACAAGCGCTTTTTTCCGCGGAACACAGCCATTATGTATTTGATAAGCACTCCCAGCAGCTGTTAGCGGTAGTGTGATGAAGTCAGCCGCGCCATTTCAAAATATATGATAATAATAATTTGTGGTAGCGCGCAATAATCGGCAGCACGTTTGCACCGAACTCTGCAACAACAAAAATATAATAATGTAGTGAACTGACGCCATCGGCCATAATATCGAGCGGCGATAACAGATATCGCTGATATTTCATTAACTAAGTGCACTCACATGATAACGTATTATTTACTGAAATATGGCCGTAGAGGCTACTATGCGTAGAATATAAATATTATGTCAAGGAAGTATGCTAAAAATTGGGTAATTTAATTAAGTTATTACCCACGATAGAATGGTAAGCGATTACAATTTTGTTTTGGGATTTTAACTCTATTAGACCTCCGGTAGGTACTCAAAAGGTGCGCGTCTATTGGTCCGCGCAGGACGCACGGCACGCAACGGATTTTAGTTTGCAATTTATGACTTTACTGATGCCGGCTTTTGATGCGGACGGCGCGGATTGTGGATGCACCTCTATTGAAAATCATATAACATAGCAAACTAATATCCGTTGCGTGCCGTGCGTCCGGCGTGGGCCAATGGACGCGCACCTTTACTCACGACGAATTACAACGCAAGCGTTATATCACGCTGATTTTCTGTGAGATCGTGGTATTTCTTAAACCAAGCTTTATCGTGCTTCGGCAAGTATATTACGGTACGCACGGTGAATTGAAAATTGGGTTATTTAAGTTTCAAGAGACCAAGGTTGAAAAACGAAAACGAAATTGTAATCTCTTACCATTATGCTACTTGTCTGCACACTTGCCTGACATAGGTACCATAAAAATATTTTATTAAAAAAAACCGTGTGGTGTGGTGGGACACCAGATAGGAACGAAGTTCCTCATAAAATATTAATTTCAAGTTCTATTCGAGGTATATAAAAAATATATAGTTATATGTATGTATAAAAATAATTATTCGGGTATACCTTTTTATTATGATTTTTTATTATGATTGAAAAACTACAAAATTATCATAACGTGTTTATTTTATTTACAATTATTTATAAAAATATATAATAATAGTAACAGTCATTACGTACACTTTACATTAGACACTGTATAGCCATCATACATAGACTATAAATAATTGTGTAGTCATAGAGTGTAAATGTTACGCTTTTTTTACCGACTAGCCCTCCGCAACGAGGAAATAACTTTTGTTCTAAAATTTCGCGGTAGATGTTAAAAATGTTTGTTCGCATTTAATGGGCTTCGAAAGTATAGGACCGATTTTGATGAAATTTGACACATGCATAGAGCATGTATTGTATAAGTGTGTACAATGAATGTATGCATACCCGCCAGATTGTGTCGTGGGCCAATTTTTAGGTACAAGGCGAAATATCTTTCAGTTCTTAACAAAATGTGACAATTGTTAACATTTGTTAGTAAGTGCTTTAGTGTTAGAAAATTTGTAAACGTTTTCTAACGGCAGCACCATTATCAAAAAAGCAAACAAAATTTTACTACGTCCGTAACCTTTCGGTCGTGACCCATTAGCTTATCTTACTCACTTTGTCAGTTCGTACAAACTACAAAATATGGTAATATAAAAAGTTGGGACGGGCAGATGGGTCGTATTCATATGCAAATTGTATTTAGTAGATAGAGGTAATCAGATGGAAACGAACCCCTTATTTCCATCTCACTAACTTACTTCTAAAGCATGTATTTAGAAATTCTTCGTACAAGAGAAAATTCTTGTAAATAAACCATAAACAATCTTATCTTACATATTTGTTTTTTTTTAAACTAGCATTATTTGCCCGTGGCTTCACCCGTATGAAATTAGGTTTTAAACTCCCACCCCATTTTACTGCCGTGAGGGTTGAATTTTGAAAAATCCTTCCTTAGTGGATGCCAACGCCATATTATGAGAAATACGTGTGCAAAATTTCGAATTTACTTGCCATAACAGTTTGGTCTGTGTGTTGATACATCAGTCAATTAGATTTGTTTTTATATATGTACTAGCTGTACATAACTATTTTGTGCCGTAATAATAATAATGTTTTTTGAAAAACATATTCAAATAAATTTAATAGTCATTTTGTGCGTTCTATAAATTAAAATATATCATGGGATACTTATCCCAACTTACCTGTCTGGTAGTTGTGGTATAGTATACGGATATGCGACCCCGGCTTCCCTAGCTATTATATATATATATATATATATATATATATATATATATATATATATATATATATATATATATATATATATATATATATTGTCCTATCCTTTGCCCTCCTGGGTGGTTAATCCTACATTTCCTATTTCCCACTCTAACTTACCAATATTCCTTTCCACACCACCTATCCTTCCCTTTCCCTATTCCTACCCTCTCCGCCAATCCGTGAGAATGCAATGGATAATCATAAAAATAATTTAATTATCCAAAAGAGGCGACAAGTCGCCTATGGAGAGCCGCTTCAGTACGTTGAATGTAAGAAGCGGAATGGATGGTAAGAATGAAAGTGGACGAAGCGAAACAAGTATATAAGGATCGTAGCAAGTGTAAAGAAGTAGTTTCTGCCTACCTCTATGAGAAAGAGGCGGTCTCTGCCGACCCCTACGGGAAAGAGGCGTGATTATATGTATGTATAAATTCAGATCAAATAAAAAAGTGAAGATAGAGTTACATATTCTGCGAAACACAAACTTAACAAACTTATTCACATTCTGGGAACCACAGATCTGTGGTTCGCATTATGTGAAGTTTGTCAAAAAACATTTACAATTATTATTACGGTACAAAACAGTTATGTACCTTTTTACGTCTTTTAAAACGCGGATTTTTTGAAAAGCTTCAGAGGAAAATGGATAATTTCACAGTAATTATGACGTCATCAGTGTCACCCGCGTGTAAACACACGGGCGTCCCCGCATTAGGGAACGTACGAACACGACTTCTCACTTAAATGAGCTTGTACTGAGCCTCATACTTGCGGTTCACATGTTAAGTTTTTAATTTTATCAAAATATTATTATTTTGCCCAAAGTTTAGATGTTAAAATTATTTAAGTATGTTACAGTAATAGTAAGTTGTGAGGAAAATATACTAAACATTTTTCTGTGACCTATTGATATTTTTGATTAACTAACTTATAATTTTTTTTAATGGAAGAAAACTTATTGTTTGTTCAAAAACTTTACCAATTTAATATTAACACAAATGCTCTTAAAACCACCAGTTGTATGTACGAAGGTGCAGATATAAAAACATCGAAAACAATTGTACTGAAATAGTTTTTACATCCGTTCTCTAGCTATGGAGGGTCTACAGCCAGAGAATTCAAGTTCAATAGCAACGAGCAGATTTTAATTGTTTCCAACGTAGCAGTCTACGTGGCGTAGTAGTCCGTAGCGCGGCGTAGCGCTCTACGAACAATAAACTTGAGTACCGCACAGTATTTTTTAGTTGTTTTATCGATGTTTTATTTATGCTGTACAACTTTACTGATATTTTTTTTATTTTGTTTATAAGATACTAGCTGACCCGACACACGTTGTCTGTCTTAACTTAACTGAACTGAAATTAATAAATAACCAAATAGGTACCGTATTGAACGCCTAACCTAACCTATAAATATTAGAGTTCCGCGGCAACCGTGGTCGAGGCAGCACGCGCCCGCGAGTCCAAATTCCGCGCTCCGCACGTAAAAATCAGTTTAAAATCAGTTTTGAAGTGGAAAAGTGTCGTATATACAAGTGTCGCACATCAAAACACGCGGAAAAATACGGCAATACCAACGCAGAAAACCGCGTGGAAATTGGAGCACCACAGGCGGAAAAATCGGTGAAAAACCGGCGAAATAGCCGAGTTTCAAGCTTTGGACGCGTGCGGCGAGCGATCTGTCGCGACGACCCCCCCTTTTTAAATTACCAGAAGACTAAGTAATATCCCGCCCTAACCGTGACTAAGTCCTAGATTTTTAGGGCTAAAGACCTCAGTGATACAGGCTAAAAACCTAAAAGAGGGAAAAGGGCGGGGGCACTCGGAAGAAAGTGGGGAAAAAAGAAAGCAGATAGCCGGAAGCGGAACAAAAACAGGAACACAAAACCTTTTGCAGAATTAAATTTGGACAGTATTTTCGGAAGTTAGAGACAATTTAAAAATCAAGAAAAATTCAAAAATTAATAACTCGTAAACTAGATCGAGGTGATAGTGTTTTTATTAGTGGAAAGTGTGGGCAGTGACGAGAGCTTTCCGGACTGAAAAGTTGGAGCTGATCCGGTGAAGGGTTCCGGAGAAAATAAAGAAAAACCGAAAAATCTGGACTTCATCCCAGGACGTCCAGATTCGCAGGGGACCACCGGACCGACACAGCGGGTCAACTACAGCAGCCGGGAGCGCAGAAGAAAATAGATAAGTAGCTTAAATAAGTAAAATTGTAAAAGTAAAATAGACACATAGTTAGAAAATTGTAAATAAATAGAAAAGTTTAAGATATATAGTAAAGTAAAAATAAGGATAGTAAAGTAGAATAGTGACGCTACACAGTAGGAAAAGACCCACACCAAAAGGTTATATAGTTTGGCTAGAATTAAGGTTTTAAGAATTAGTTAAGTAAAATTCTAGTGACAGCACAACGACAGGCCACGCCCCAAAAAATTGTTAAATCTTAGGATAACTTCGGACCTCGACCATTTTTAACCTTTACAGACACAGCACAGCGTAAAGCAGACCGGAAGGAACCCACCCCAAAAATTTCTAGGACCTAGGTAGAAGCACGAACCGACAAACAACAAAAAACGTCACGAATTGGGCGGAGTTAGTTTCAGGGCTGCAAATGACGTCTTTCTTCGGTCATTGAATTAATTTGATTTTTGTGTATGTATGTCCAACAAATTCTAGGTAACTAAAAACAGTACAATATAAATATAAAACAGCTATATATAAGTATAAATACATAAACTAAACACATAAAACACAAGATAGGACAAAACAAAATAGTAAATAAACACTAAAAATTACCTTAAAAAATTCTGAAAAATTAGGAGTATATAGGAGCTAACGGTGGAAGTTGCTATATACAAATACAGACACATATATACATATAAAATAGCACAAAAAACAAGGTAAAGTAAAATATAAAAAAGTAAAAACCGGGCGAAAAGTACAAAATATTACATAGATAATATTATACAGACAAATAGTAAACAAAAACAATATTATATAACAATAAAAACCTTAAAATTTTAACAAAACAATAATAAAAAGTTAGGAAATCGTTCGTAAATAATACAACATCTGTATATAATAACCAATAAACACATACATACCGATACTAAAACATATATATATATATATATATATATACCAATAAGATAAAAGTAAATACAAAAGTTAATAAGGACCAGCTTGTTTCCTTTTGGGACAGCTGTTAATTAATAAGACTAGATAAGGACCAGCTGTGTCATTTTTGGCACAACTGTTAGGCTAAGACAATAGACAAAGGACACGTATATACACATATAAATATAAACATAGGACAAACACTCAAATAAAGACAACAAGAACCCCAATAAATAAATAATACCTAGGACAAAAACTGTTAACAGTGTGGGTTCTTGCTTCTCAAAACATTGACGGGACACACTAGTACAACTAGTTAACATTATAAGCACACTATATACAAAATATATATTCTACATATACGGAACAGACATATACACATATATACATTATATACGCTAGTAAATAAGGACCAGTTTGTCTCCCTATTGGGGCAACTGATAGGCTAAATATACACTTAGATTTTAATTTCACAATTTTAATTTATACAACTACTGACGAGTTCCCCCACATAAACATAGAAATGGCCATGGTACATACCCCACACAACAAGATCCCCAAACCAACCCTTCGACTCTCCATGGATACGCCGGGGTCTAGTATTAAGCGGCATAGTCCAAGGGCTAAAAACCAGCCCCCGCACCCATATGAATCTATAGGAGCCCTCCTGGCGGAAACTGCCGATGCGGCCAGAAATAGCGTCCGTCTACTACACCAGACTAGGAACATGAAGGGAGAGTTAAAGTCTGGTTTGGTAGAAAATTTGACAAAAATTACTGACCGCATTGGCAGGGCCGCATCATTCACCAAGGAGGGGTTGGAATTAACTCTCAAGGACAACAAAGAAATAAGGGACACAGGAATACAGTGTACTAGGGATGAGAACTTCGAAATTTTAAAAGACTGTGACATCAAGGAACTAATAGTGGAAATGGGTCTGAAGGCGATGGAACAAGTGAGAGAGGAAATAAGGAGTGTGAAAGAGTATATGGATGAAAAGATAGTAGATTTGAAAGAATACATTGACGAGACGAATGAACGGATGGCGGAGAAGATGGGAAGTAAGGTAAGAACAAATATGGATGAAGTTGTGAGTGAGAGTAAGAACGGAATAGACAGACTTAAAAATCACGTAACGAGGACGAATGAAAGAATAGTGGAGTTGATAGGTGAAACAGTTAAAACGAGTAGTGAGATGGTTATAGGTGAGAGCAAGGATGGAATAGATAGGATAAAAGAGTATGTTACGATGACGAAAGAACGGATAGTGGATGTGATAGGCGAAACGGTAAGGGAGAGTAGTGAAAACGTTATAGGCGAGAGCAAGGATGGAATAGAAAGGATAAAAGAGCATGTTACGACGACGGAAGAACGGATAGTGGAGTTGATAGGTGAAACGGTAAGGGAGAGTAGCGAGAATGTTATCAGTGAGAGTAAGGAGAATGTGGATAGAATGGAAGAATGCGTGAAATATTGTAGGGTCCAACCCATAGAAACCCAACCGGCGACGTATGCGAGTGCGGTCAGTGGTGGTGGGGAAACTGAAACCTCACCCCCGGAACTGAAGCACAAAACCCTCCACTCCTTGATTGTCACAGACGAGGAAAGTATTATGACAGGATCGGAAATAGTAATTGAGGCAGGAAAAGTGATAGAACCAAAGAAAGAAGGAATAAAAATCGAAAGGATTAGAAAAGGAAAAGATAGGAAAGTAGTAATAGGGTTTAATAATAAAATGGATAGGGAAAAAGCTAAAAGTAAAATAGAAAAAAGCGGAAGTAAACTAAAAGTAGAAAATATAGAAAACAAGGACCCGCAGGTGATTCTGTATGGGGTGCTTAAGTCGAGTACTGACGAAGACATCCTAGATGCAATCAGAGCTCAAAATAAGCACCTCATGCAGTCACAGACGGAGGCAGAAACGGATAAAATGGATAGAATGGCGGTAAAATATAGGAAGAGAGGGAAAGATGACAGCACAGACCATGTGGTTCTGACGGTGTCGCCGGGGCTGTGGCAGCGCTTTACAAAGGCGGGCTACTTATACGTAGAGATGCAGCGCATTCGTGTCGCCGACCAGTCCCCCCTAATACAGTGCTCGCACTGCTTAGGGTATGGACATGGAAGGCGACACTGTAACAGCAACACGGAAGTGAAGTGCAGCCACTGCTCCGGGGATCACCACCGGTCCCAGTGTGAGGGCATAAAAGCAGGAAATAGGCCGTGCTGCATAAACTGTAAGAATGAGAAATTGGATAAAAATGACCACAACGCGTTCAGCGCAGAGTGCCCGGTACGGCGGAGATGGGATGCAATGGCACGGGCAACCGTTGCCTATAGTCCGGTTTCCGATTGCGTGTAACATTGCCAGTAAAAATATGCCAGACAACCTGACACTTGTAAAAAACAGTTGGCAGATTATTAAACTATGTTTTAATAAGAAACCAAACTAGTAGTAAGGACAGGAAAAAAAAAAAAAAAAAAAAAAAAAAAAAAAAAAAAAAAAAAAAAAAAAAAAAAAAAAAAAAAAAAAAAAAAAAAAAAACCCTTAGCATATATGGTTATAGTAATATTACTACTATAGCACAGCATATATACCCTAAGCAAAAAATGTGTTATTTGTACTATCTCTCTGTGACTTTGTGTAAGTAATTTGTAAATGTTATGTACCTATATGTTATGTAAATAACTGGTAATGTTATACGTACGGCACTCGAACCACGATATGCATCGAACTATCGCTTGCAACACAATTATAATAATTATAATTTGTAGCAAAATATCTGCCGGCCGGGCTTTTTGCGCTGAAGGCGGCGGATATAAATAAAGAAATAGATATGTCAAGTAGAAAGTAAATAAGATTGTTGCATAAAGTATGTAAACCATAAAAATAAAAATGTCAATAGATTTAATCTTAGTAAGTAAATGCAAGTAAAAATGAGTCCTGTCGGAAATGTGTAGTGTTAAATCGTAGTCAAAATTGTAGTGGGAAAATAGAAACAAAAAGGTCAATATATAGTGGAATTTATAGTAAAACAAAATGGAAAAGTAAAATAGAAATGTAGTAGAATGTGAACATATACAATGTAAACATATAATAAAATGTAAAATAGAAATGTAGTAGAAAGGAAACATAAAATGTAAACATATATAGATAAATATAGGAAATAAATGTATAATAGAAATGTAGTAAAAAGGAAACATATACAATGTAAACATATATAGATAAATGTAGAAAATAAAATGTATAATAGAAACGTAGTAGAAAGAAAACATAAAATGTAAACATATATAGACAAATATAGAAAATAAGATAGAATTGCAAAATAGAATGTAAATGAACAAAACTATAAACAGTAAAACAAAAATGCAAATAATTGGCCTGGCTAATGGCTGGGGGAACAATAAAAAAAAAAAAAAAAAAAAAAAAAAAAAAAAAAAAAAAAAAAAAAAAACCTATAAATATTTGGCAGTTAACTGACAAATTGAACACAGTAAATAGTTAGTATGGAAAAATTCAATAGTTTTTAATATTTTCTCCACTATTGTTCCAATATACTTCACCGTTTCAACCTTCCCTAAACTACCACAAACGTCCAGCCGTACTCAAATTTTAGCGAGATATTATAATTGCAATCCATTTTTATATATAAGAAAGTTTTATATATTAAAAGAAGATTATCTTTCGCTGAATAAAGTAAATGTTAAATGTATTTTTATAATAGTCTTTCGCATTTATTTTTGTAAAGTAATCTATGTCAAATATTTGGTGCTATTTATCCGTTAAGCTGATGTGTTCCGATAGCGACTTGTCTACGTTAACGTTTTTGATAAGTACATGATACTCCGTAAAATGTCATTTCTTCTGAAATACCCCTTATAAAGTTTATTACGGGGCTTAGACGGAGGGACAAATGGTCGGTGTGCTCGGAATGCTGATGGTAAGTACCCAGGGACCTTCTAATACTTTAGGACTTTATGAATTGAAGATATTTTTTGAATCGAAAATTTTCTAAATGGAATTATTTGTTTCAATTTGAGTAAAGCCTGAAAGGTTCTGATCTTATCAATATTTCAAACGAAAACTTGCTGACCCTTTCACATTGTCTAACCTCTGGGAAATGGCAATGATACAATTTTTATAGCAACAAATAAACTATATAGACGTGTTTTTTTAATATTAAAATTTTATAATCGTCACCAATGAAATATTGATAAGAAACCTTTTAGACTTTACTAAAATTGAAACAGTTAATTCCATTTAGGTTCAAAGAGAAGTACAACTTTACTTACCTATTTTTTTATAAGATTTTTTTTTACCCGACTGAGGCGAATCCAAAAGGAAGGGTAATGATTGTGGCAGTCTATGTATGTATGTATGTATGTATGTATGTATGTATGTATGTATGTATGTATGTATGTATGTATGTATGTATGTATGTATGTATGTATGTATGTATGTATGTATGTATGTATGCTGCCGTCCTAACGAAGAGTGCAGTAAGTCGAGTTTTTGGGCAAATCGAGTTAAGACCATATTATACCATAATATAAGGTCTTAATCCAATTTGCCCAAAAACTCGACTTACTGCACTCTTCGTTAAGACGGCAGTATGTATGTATGTATGTTTGTTCTATCGTAGCGCCTGAAGTACCGATCGGATTTTAATGAATAAGCTGTGTAGGCGTCAATAGATTCGTAATAATGGACAATGGTTTGGGTAACATGGGCTACATAATTTCCGTAGTCCGGTTATAGTTTTTAACTTTTTGATTATTGATAAATAAATAAACCAATGAAGAGTTTCCTTCTTAAAACACAGAGAATGGACTTAGTATTATTATAATTAAGACTTAAAGAATATTGAATACTAGCTGGTGCTCGCAACTTTATTTGCGTAGAACTAACGCGAACTATTTTTAAACAAAACAAATAGACAGACAGATGTAGGAGATTTTATTTAACTTATTAAGTTGAAATTTTATCAGTATTGATACTACTATGATATATTGAAACAACAAGTTGCATCAAATAAAATATGTCCTTATTATAATACTACTAATTTAATAAATTTTATCCCATCTATTTTAAACAAGAAACTAAAAAAAAAAAAAAAATAGAAATTTCTCTTTAATTTACGATACCTCGAAAATGGCTGCCTTTTTGTAGTTCATATATGAAATTGTTTTTGTGTGAAAATAAGCTTCATTTGGACATAAAACTAGATTCTAACACGACAATTCTTTCACAGCGACCCCTGGGAGCCGAAGTCTGTTCAATCGTATTAACCCTAGCCAATAAATTTGCCACTCGCCAAAAGCCAACGTAAACCAAATTTTCGCTGAACAAAAATGACCCGACAATTTTTTCCCCAAACGTAACGGTTGTAGACTTCTTCGCCATTTCATCTTTTCTTGGACCTACGTGATTGAGGTCGAGTAATACGTATTGTGTAGGGTTGTCGATCAAAATAAATATTTCATTTACGGTACAAGGAAAATAACATTTATTACAATATAAGTGCTATTACAAAATTGCTATTATTTTTAATAGCACTTTTATCCTAAGGTGGGTTACGTAATATAAAAATGTAATCCGTCATATTCTTGTTATTATAAGATAAAAATAAAGTTACTCTAATCTAGACTATCCCAAAAGTTTTGTGAGTAGGATCAACAGTTTTAGAACACTATAGCTTAGTTACAGCGTATTGTCACATACTGACGAAAAATGTTATAACTGTAACATTTTTTTGTAATTATAATTACATTGTTACACTTTTTAGTCAGTTTGAGCTGTGGTTTAGCTACCCTTATGATTTGCTTCAGCAAAAGATATGCGTAGATAGATTACGGTTGGAATACAAAACCAAATTACCTTTTTTAAGATTGTATTTAAGCTTTGTAACAAAAATATTATTATTTTATTATAAAATTTATGCATATTGGTAACCCTAACCCCAAAACAAAAGAAAGATAATTGAAAAAGTTTTTCGACTGCCAATGCGATATAAGTGTTACGATATCCGCTGATCCAATAGTAATATTTTATTGCGTGAATGAACATCGCTAGAAATATTACATTACGGAGTGGTATTTCGATAAAACAAAGATAATATTCATCACTAATTGAAACAAATGTTTTTCTTAGTCGTTTGTATGTAGGATTAAAATGTGGAATTGGTATTCGAGTATTTATATTATATCTGTAATATTATTCTTTCCTCTAAATTATTTTAATTAAAACATAATATTTGTTTAATACAATTAAATATTCTATATTACATAAATTACTAAAAAAACATTACGCGTCTAATTTATCGTATTATTTTGGAACATTTAGGTATTACGCATTTGCAGTATAATCCTGTTTCTAATCTATCAATCTGATAGATTAGAAACAGGATTTTAATCAAAAGGTGTAACATAAACTATCCAACACCATGACTAAATTAATTTTGCTTGTTCCTGGTTTCCTTACTCCATTAAGGAGTAAAACGTTAACCATGAACTTGATGATCTTTTGACGTGAATATGTCTTAAAATTGTTTACATAGTAAAATTTTAGGCTGATCATCTGATTGTTTGATAAGAAAGATGATCGATGCATCGGATGGACATGTGAAAAGTCGGTCCTGCACCAAATGAAAAGTCGGTTCTGTGCCAAATAATTCGCCAGTCGTTTCGGTAATCCATCCCACTAGGTTTCGAGAGTAAATAAGAGAGAGTGCTCTTGTGTACTGCGCAGATACTTGGGCACTATAAATAAACTCTGCGTAGCTGGCCTGGTTGAATGAAACCGGCAACCGTCATCGAAACCGGTGTGGGGAGCTATTAAGTAGTGACATTTCAATAAATGAGAGTGATAACAAAATCGGAGGGTACAGTTTGTTCTTTAGGTTGTTATAGAGAAGAATAGAAAAATATTTATTTGTACACCCATAAGAAAACCACAACAATAATTTCTAAAGTAAAGGAACTGTACAAAAAGGCGGTCTTACTGCTTGAAGCAGAATCTTCTAGACGACCTAACAGTTAGGCTGTTATATTTATCATTTAGATTCCAAATTCAATTACTGTATTGAACAGCTAAAGGTAAGTATTTATTTACGCTATTTTAGAGCTGTGACGCCTTGCGCGCTATTGAAGTAAAGAGCCACTTTATTTAATTCTGTTTTTAACCCCCGTTGAAAACAGAGGGGTGTTATAAGTTTGACGTGTCTGTCTGTCCGTGGCATCATAGCTCCCAAACGGGTGAACCGATTTGGATCTAGTTTTTTTTGTTTCAAAGCTGACGTGATCGAGAGTGATCTTACCTATAATTTATCATTATTTGATGACCTCTGTGGCTCAGTGGTTCAGCGCGTTGGTGCTCAAGCCGGGGGTCGCGACTTGCACGTTCGAATCCCGCCGAAGGAACAAAAAGTTTTCCTTATTCCTGGGTCATGGATGTGTATTAAATATGTGTATAATATAGTAAAAATCTCAAATGTATGTATAATATAAACATATTAAATACACTCCCCGTTTTCTCGACGTGGTGTGAAGCGTCCATAAATATTATTATTATCAGCTAGCTCACTGCTTGAATATTTTGGGTTACTAAACTTTTTTAATTTTGTTTCACTTCATCAATGGAGTCTAAATATTTTTAGTAGCGTACAATCTTACAAAAGAACGTGAGAAGCGATTTTCCTGCAATAAACATTCAATTTCGTCGTATCATCGACACGGCATCGGAATCGGTATCCCATTTCACTTCAATTCCAATCGGCATTAGTTTCATATCGGGGTCACGTGGCCACGTGCAGCAAATTGACCCCTCAACCCCTCTCAACACTTGATAAGCTCGTCAAGCGAAACCTACTGTTTATTTTTATCAGAATAAAGTCACGGCAAATAGTTAATATAAATTCTACTTTTCTGCGGTGTTATCAAAGATTTCAACTCAAGATAGGCTATCACGTACATTTAGCAGAAAAAAAATTAAACATACAAGAAAAAGTTTCGCCATCTTGGTTTTCACCATAACTCAAATGTCAGCCCATCTTGTTTTCACCATACTTCGAATTTCAAAATGGCCCCAAAAATTTAAAAATTGGGGCCATTTTACTGGAGACACTTTTTGCCTCAACATGCCTCGTCTATAATATACGTCTATGGGTATTATAACAAATTAAATATGTTGAAATATCGGCTATGGTACAGCTTAAGTATGTTTTAGGATAACAATACAAAATACAGATGTAAACTAATCAGTAATCACTAATCAACATAACAATTCTACAATATATTTAATACATATAGCTATATCACGTAAGCCTATTGTATATCCGGCATGATTATCTTGTAACATAATATGTTACATACCTGTATTATATTATAATACATTACATACCTGTATTATACATATTATAATACAGGTATAGGTCGCGCAACGGTTTATGAGCGCTCAGTGAAAGTGGAGGGGATCGTTCGCGCATGTGACCAATAACAAAGAATATATATTACTAACGTACCAATAGCGTGTCGGCAGCCACGTTCGGCATGCGTTCGGCGCATCCACACCTCCCCGCCCGAGCCCGCTACCGCCAAACACACCCAAAAACTGACTTCTGCGCATACCCCCTCTACTTTTGTCGAAAGATCTTAATTCGTTGCGCGACCTGTAATAGAATAATGATTCCGGATATATTACACTAGAATTTGCATGTCAAATTAAACATAATTAATTATTATTCTCATTCTCAGGACGATAAGCTATTATACTTGGTAATCCATTACTAACATACAAGGTTCAAGTTTTGAACGAGCAATTTATAAGCCTAATATTTTGTTTTATTATGCAAGAACTTCGAGTAAAGTACTACCTATATTAAATTACGAATAAAGTACTACCTATATTAAATTACGAATAAAGTACTACCTATATTAAATTACGAAAATAAATTACTAGATGTCGCCCGCGACTTCGTGCGCGCAAAAGAAAATTTCTCGGGAACCGTACATTTTGTCGCAATAAAAAGTAGCCTATGTCCTTCCCCGTGGACTACTCTATGTCTATGCCTTTCATCAAAATCGGTCCAGTACTTTTGCAGCCTATTCGATGCAAACAAACAAACAAACAAAGTTTTTAAATGAAAATGGTTCAGACAAATCTTTATTTAAAAACATAAACTGTAGAAGTGATGCTTCGCGTACTGTGCAGTGAATGGCCCCATTAGTATGCATGTCATGAAGTTGTCTCCGGAATACCCACTACCTTAGTACCTAGCTCAACTATCGGTCGATATTCGATATTTGAATTTCCAACTTGTATGACTTTCATAAATCATTCCGTAACTGGCAAAACTGGAAAAATTTCCAAGTAAATAAAGTAATAAAAAAATACCTACTTAAAACGTTGTAGTTTCTCGAGAAAAAGGTAAGCGGATATTTTTCGTGGCAAAATCAAGTGATTTTGCCACGAATCTTCCTCAATTGGAAGTTTTAAATACTTTTGGAAGGCCCCATATTATTTTTTTTAAATCGACGCTTCTGGATCGTTTTCGTAGAAGGTAATTTTCGACGATTTTGTCTATTATGAGGTCACACAACTCCGCCAGAAAGTGCGTGTTTCATTTATGTTTCCGACAGAGCATATTTAATGTTCCCCCCGTTTATTATTTATAATAACTCCTCGAACTCCGTGCTAATATTATATTAACTCCCCATTAGAGGAACTAAATTAACTCTATTAGCTTAAGTATTAATAATTTAATCTTTATCCTTTTGATATTCCTTTAAATAATTAACTTTTGTGAAAGTCGTTTTAATACCACTATAAACCCATCAATTATTATCATAATTATTATAGATAGAATATAGAATACGTAAAGCAAAAATGTTATGTACAGTTTTACGAAAATTGTGCATACGGATGAGTGTGAAATTTGGCACAGTTAAAGTTTATGTGGAGAAAGAGCTGCCGAAAGGATTTTTTTAAAATAATCCTTAGAAATACATAAAATTAATAAAAATAAGTTACACACATTACACACACCCCACTCACACAATCATGCGTTTTGTATCAAATTAATGCTTTTAAGTTATTTAATATACCACCGTCAAACACCAACCTCGGACTTTTTGCTATATTGCCAAGGATCTGCAAGGTCTACAACAGTCTTTCTAAAAGTAATGAATTGGACATTGGTCTTAATTTAACTTGCTACAAAAACACATCAATAGCTTTCTGACAGTTTAAGTTCCTGAAAACTACATTTAATAACCTAACCTAACCAAGAGCATGTCAGGACATGTCTAAGGAGGATTCCGTAACTATAAACGCGTAATATGATTTTTTTTAATTACTCCAAAAGTTACTGTCCGATTTGGTTCACAATAATTTTCCTAAAGAGTTTTTAGCATGATCTATCAGCATGGAAATTTGCAAGTTTCTATCTCCTATAGTTTAAAAATGCTAGGGGGGGGGACCAACTTACGAACTACTTTGGAGGCCGATTACTCGAAAATGGTAAACTTTACAAAAAAAGTAACGTATGAAACCTTGTCTTTATTTTAAAAGACCTATTCTACGATACCCCACACGATGGGGTAGAGTGAAAAAACTTAGTCGAGTGTTTTATGTACTTAGTAATAGTGTTCACAATTGTTGGCAAACCTTATAAATAAATAAATATATAAATAAATAAATAAACCAGTAAGTTTTGGTTTGACAGTGTCAGTTTTTCTTTCATATTCCGTAGACAAAATTTACACATTTTTATAGCATATTTTAGACGAAAATTAACCCAAAAAGATTGAAATTTTAAAAAAATTATATCATATCTATTATGTTCGAATTTCGAACACAGGACGACTCTAGTAATAATTAAGTATATATCTTAAAAATCAAAACATTAAAATCTGATGGAGATGACAGCACCGAACATCTAGTTGTTTTTAAACAGCAATTATTGTTTTGTAATATTTATATTAAGCTTATTTCCCATTAGTCGACTAGATTATAAAGTACATAATTTCATATTAATGATTAGTAATATAGATTAGTAATACAATTGTCAATGATTAATACTAGTATGTACTTAACTAAATGGTAACTAAGTTTTTCAGAATAAATAAGTTATTCCAAAGTAAATATTCTAATTATAAAATAATGATTAAAATTTTTGAGTTAACAGTATAGGGATATAAACTGTTCCCGGTGTATTGTGTTTTACTCAGAGGGGCAATTCTGCTAAATAAAACCTTTTTTTTTTGTTTGCGGGGGGAAATGCATTACGCATACCACCCAGGCGCAGGGGCACCCGAGTGGTGATGTGGGACTCCCGTATAGGCTAATGAGACCCACGGTATACCCACTAAAAACTACCCCCCACCTTCCTCCTAGCCGCCCTGTGACGGGGCCACGGGAACGATAAACACATCCGCGACCCCGCCGGCGGCAGCCGCTCACAAGCGGCTCCATTCAAGGCCCGAAGGCCCCAGGCGCACCAGATGGTAAGGTGCGCCTCCCTCCTTGGCCTCCACCAGTACTGTAGCAGACTCACCCCGAGTCTGCTACTAGGAGGCCACGGATACCAGCCTCCACAACCGGCACCCGGTGGCAGATCTGAGCTATGGTTCTGCCACCGACCACACATCGGCCGCAGAGGATAGGGCAAGCGGCGCACCGTAATACCAACTTGCCTCTTCCTCTGCGGCCCCAACAATGCCGTTAACATACGGTACGGCCCCGCCATCTCGCAGGGAGGTAGGGAGAGTGGCACAACACCACCACGCCTCTCGCCCTGCGATCCCTCCACGGCCGCAGAAGATAGGAAGTACGGCGCACCGTAATACCGGCACTCCTCTTCTTCTGCGGTCCCACCTCTAAGCGCGTCCGCAGCGGACTCCTCCAGCCCGCTGGGAGCGCCCTCCTCGGGCCAGCCGTTGGCAAACAAGCCGGCCCTGGTTGCCTCTTCGCTTCACCGTAGGTGTCCAGTCCACGGTTACTAAGCCCCACCGCCACGACAAAGCGTGCAACCATCGGGGGTGCTAAATAAAACCTGCATTAATACAATACAATCAAGTCCCGATACGCTTATACTCCCAAATGGTGTTTTTATGAACTTTAAACCAACGCGAAACGCGCTCTGATTGGTCGAAACGTCATAAAATCCGTTCACGGTAACATGTCGCTACACTTTCAATCCAAACAAAGTAAAATTGACTGTTTAAATTGTCTACTTAAATACGAGAATTGAGGTTCAGGTCTCAGACACTCCCGAACAACCACCGGTGATTGCCTCATTTCCAAAGTGTGTTTGTTTTTAATTAAATTTTAACCTGTTGAGTGTTGATGCCGAACAGATTAGCCCGGGGCTGAACTAGTAGACTCGAGGTGAACAAATGTCTTTGACAAATGTATAAACGTTTATTATAAGCAAGGTTGCTTATTTAATTCTAGATGTTGCCCACGACGTCGTGCGCGTGAAAGTTAATTTCGCAGAAACCTTAAATTTTTCCTCGATGAAAAGTAGCCTATGTCCTTCTCTATGGTCTACTCTACTGTGCCATTTGCCAAATTTCATCAAAATGGCTTTTCCTTGGCTGATTTTTAAGTTACAGAATTCACGCGGGCCTTTATCTGCGGGTTGGGGATAGCGGCTCTAGACTATCTGTGTAGCAAATTTCCATTAAATTAGTTTAGTAGTTTTGCCGTGAAAGACAGACAAACAGACACACACACTTTACTATTTATAATATAAGTTGCATAGATATTATATGGATTTAAAAGAGGAAAGATTTGATTGTTTGTTTGTTTTTATTGAATAGGCTCCGAAACTACTGGGCCGATTTAGTAGTTTCGGAGCCTATTCGATACAAACAAACAAATAAACAGAAACTTTTCCTCTTTATTATATTAGTAGATATAGATAGTATAGATTAATCGCACATGAATATAATACGTTGGCATAGAGTTGTAAAAGGTTTGAAATGAAGGGGTTCCAAAAATTCTGTATAATGCTCGTAGTGAGATGTTTTATGCAACGGTTTTGATACACTCAGGCCCACTTGCGCAGGTTAAAGTTTACCTTGGGTTGATCATGTTATCTCTCTCTTTCTTCATATTTATGAAAGAGAAGGCATGTTATTTAACCCTGGGTTAACTTTAAACCATTTTTATTTAGTAAGTACATAACATTTTCAACGTCATGTCAATAATATGGTGACTAAAACAGCGTTATAATATTATATTTATAAATAGTTGTGGCGGGCCAATTAGCGCAATCCTGAATCGCGACATCGAAGTTTTTCCAGTTCAGCGCTATATATACAACATCTGAAAACTACTACAGGGGTTTCCGTCTGACCGAGTATACCACCAGCTCGGTCGGGGATCTCCCTTTAGGGCTCCCACATTCTACTCCTCTTTCGTCTTCCCATGAATAAATAGATATTATATATAATAGAATGCAAAAATACGTGTAAAAATATATTTTGTTTGAGATTATAACACCGTGAGTACCGATAGAGTTTCGTGGAAAACTCGAAAGCTTTATGTATGTAGATAGTGAGTTCCGCTCAGTCGGATTCCATTACCGCAATCTTATCAGATAATTGGAACAGCGCAGAGGAAATATATTACAGATTATCACTATGATATTGTATACGTTACTATTATGCTGCTATCAGATGGACTGCATCGCAGCAGCCGCGCGCAGTACCTACATATATTCATCTGCATGCAGTTGTACGTTTGATTTCATTCAGTTATGACACCAACTTCACGCGGTGGACTGCAGTCTTGTGAGGGCAAGGGACATAACTAAATACAGTCGTGACTTCAACTTTACGCGATCTGCTGCAGTCGAGTAGTATCGACGCAAGCTGTCCATCGCTATAGTCATTATGCAGTTAGTCATTACTAAGACTCCGCTGTCCATCCATCTGCCCGTCTGTCTGTCTGTATCTCATGAACCGTGATAGCTAGATAGTTTAAGTTTTCAGAGATAATAGAGTAGATGTAGATGAGTCACTAAAGTAGGTATAATTTGGTTATTATATTTATACTTCTTTCTTAAATTGAACTGCTATGTCTGATGGTGCAGCCGCGGAGTTCTAGTAAGTAGTTATTATCTGAGCGTCAATTCTACTAAATAAAACTTGCAATAATACAATTGCAATCAGGTCCCGATACGCTAAAACTGCCAAACCGGTATTCTCGTAAACATTAAACCAGTGTCAATCGCGTTTTGATTGGTTCAAACTTCACTTATAAATTTATGATACAATCAGAGTAAAATAAAACTCCACGTTTAATATGAGAATTGAGGTTCTGGACTCAAGTGTAATTCCTGTTTTTATAAACACATGCGCTCAGTTTCTACGTATTACTTTTCTTTTAACTATAATTCTTAAACATTAAACATTTCCTGTATTTTTTTACGTGAAAGTTTGTAATATTTTGATAGCAATCCTGCTGTTTGTGGTGAAAGCAAATCCAATAAATCATAGATTATCAAAATCTTTTCAGCCGTCTTAACTAATCCGACTTAGTTTTATTCACAAAGCTAGATATACATATAACTGCAACGAATTTCACAGTATTATTATAATTAATTTACGAGACGAGTTAAACGACATGCGAGAGTGGAATTAGGAATGTTTCTGAAAGTGAACAAACATTAAGTATTTGAGTACTTTAAGCCCTCCGGAGGGTCCTTATTTTGTATGAAGATAAGTACGATGGCACTCCAAGCCCGGAGTGAAATGTTTTTGTTCTTGCGTGGAAACGATAATTATATGTAAAAGGGAACTTCAAGTAATCCCTTGGGGCCCAAAGGACGCAATGCGCTAGGATTTCGTATTCGTACCCTATTATCACGTAGGTATAGATAACAGAGTATTATAGGCATAGGTTATTTGTATGGTAGTAGTATTAGTACTTAATCGGTAAAGTTATTATTGTAGACGTGTCCGGTACAGAGAAGCGCGATTCTATTTCAGCACAGCAGCAATCAGATTCATTTGAGTTATAAATATTTTTTCACATCTTAAGTAGTGAAAAATTGAAGTAGTCAAAAGTGTTCACTATACAAGAAGTTCGAATGTCAAACTAGTTTTATAACGCAGGGCTGCTCTTGTAAAGAAATGTGTTTGAATCTTCTTTTTTATAACAGTTTTAAGATGACCACATTATGCTTAGAGCATAAATTATATAAATCGTATTATAAAATATCTTCTATTCAAGTAGATGATGATTCATAATACGATTCACTTATTGTGGCCATTTTAGACCTGCTGCATAAATTTCAATTAAGAATCAATATTTTAAAAATACAGCGACGCATCGGGTATCGTCTCGTTTCGGTGTGAGCTGACCGCAAGCGTCATATTTTAATCGACTCATAAAGAGCCAACGCAAACTGGGCGACTTGTCGGAGCTGTCGCTTGTGTCGGCGACTAGTCGTAAGACAGACGTAGTGCAGGAAGCTACAACTACAGTATAATCCCCGGAGACCTGTGCCCCAGCAGACATCACGCTGCCAACCGGTGATGATGATTTACGCAGTTATTAATACTCGTTATAGTATTCTAAATTCGTGTAGCAGTATAGTAATGTATCAACGTAAACACCAAATTTCACGCTAGTTACCGCCACAGGCAAACAATATATCACAAATACCAAGCAAACAAAGATTAATATCGCCACGAACAAATTATTATCCGGGCGACGTGAATTATTAACCGTTAAAAATGGCTTATATCCGAAAACGTAACCGGCTATATCCGGAAGGTTCATGCCTGGAATTTATGAGCTCACCACACTAAACGGACGAACTGAAAGGTGGCGCAAACGAAATTAATCCTTCAATACAGCTTATAAAGTGGGTATTTACGTATGATTTAATTCAGAAGCAAAGTATGTTCGTTAAGCAAATTAAATGGTTTGGATATTATGTAATCACTAGCTTTTGCCCGCAGCTTCGCTCGCGTCAGAGGGACGCTTGTTCGGGAAAATACCAATACCAAAATTGAATACATAATGGTGTAGGCACTGCACTTCGTAGGTACACTCAAGAAATCTACCGACAACTGTACCATAAATAAAATTTAATAAGCTGCAAAAAGTATTCTGTGTTAAATCTGCTTAACCTACTACCATACCTGATTGCGTTAAAATTCTTTACGTGTTTTCTTTACTTTACTTTATTGCATGAAAAACTAAACATATTATTATGTACATACAAACTTTCGCGTTTAGGTATAATTAAGTAAGGATTTCTTTGTAGCCGATAATTAGTATTTTAATGATTTCGAAAACCTTTGAATGGGAAGACGTTGTGGACTTTGAACTTAAAAAATAATTTGGATTGTGATCGCCCATCCTATTTGGGACCACGACAGAGTTTGAGAGAGAGATGAGTAATTAGCAGTACGACCACGAAGCCAGATAGCTTCTCACTTATTCCTCATATAATAATCGTAGGTACACATGAATGATTAGGATTAACCTAGGTAAAGGTTTAACCAATTCAAATATCTGGTTATTTTATAGCATTTTATACTACGTTATTTTTTCGATTGATAAAACTTTTTGTAGGTATGAACCGATTGAATTGAAATACCTACACAAAATTATAAGCAGAGCTATCCTAATACCTATCCGCGTGGAACCCGTAGGTAAGGTACCCAAAAATTTTCCGCTATAAAAAGCGAGTCCTATGTGTTTATCTAAGGGCTAAACTACTACAGTAACAAATTTTATAAAAATCCGTTCCGTAGTTTCTGAGATTAGCGCGCACGAACTAAAAACCCATTGTAAAAACCTATGTATTAAACACTGATAAATCAAGCACAAATAAATTAAAAATGACATATAACAACAAAAGAAAAATAAATTTAATTATACCTACACTCAAAATATTCTACTGAAATAGTATGTACCTAATATAATAAGTCATGGGCGTAGCCAGGTTTTAGTTTCGGGGGGGGGGGGTTCAAGAAAATAAAACGGCTACAAGTACAATAATAATGTTTTTACTTATTAGACGCCCTGGGCACATTAGAATATTTTTTTTTTTTCGCTTTTACCTGTCTAAGCTTTAAACCCTGAGAGACTGTGTAATTCGAAAATATAGAAATAGGTATATATAGTCTAAAACTAAACGTCAGTACTAACTTTTATAATACGTTTTTTAAGCCAAAAACGAGCGAGCGAAGCGAGCGAGTAAATTTTTTTTCCTATTTTATAGGTTCAAACGTTCAAATCTGTTCAAATGTTTAACTTAAATATTAACACTGAATAACGGTAAACTTCGGAAATATACCATAAAATCAACCGGCCCTTTATGTTAATCGCGAGCGAGCGAAGCGAGCGAGCAAATTTTTTCCTATTTAATAGGTTAAATCTGTTCAAACTTTAAACCCTACAAGACTGTGGAAATAGTATTATTTTATAATATAATGTATATAATATATTGGGCGCGTAGAATAATGGGCGCCCAGTTTTTTTTTTTTTCGTTTTTACCTGTTTCAGGGTTTATTTTGAAAGACTGTGTAATTCGAAAAATCAAAAGCCTAAAACTGAACGTCGGTACTAAATTTTATATTTATATGTCCTGTATGCTAAACACGAGTGAGCGAAGCGAGCGAGCAAAATTGTTTTCCCATTCTATAGGTTAAAATCTATTCAATCGTTAAACTTAAAAACTGAATAATGGTGAACTTCGAGAAAATATCATAAAATGAACTGGCTAAAACAGAACATCGCTACTAAATAATATAATATGTTCCTTATGTTAAAGGCGAGCGAGCAAAATTTTTTTTTTAATAGGTTAAATCTGTTTTTACTTCAAATTTTTAACCCTAAAACCCTCACAGGGTTTTAGGGTTTAAAATTTGAAGTGAAAATAGGATAATTTTATAATTTTAATTAAAGTAAAATTAGTGTCATTTCTGATGTTGCAAAATAGATGACAAATAACTTATTATGTTAGGTTTGTCATATACCTAATACGTATTTTACACATTTTTCGTAGTACATAATTACAAAATTTTGTTATCAGTGACGTGCCTAAAATATATGCGACAGCATGCTATACGTTCGTGGATTCGATGGCACGCGTGCCATAGGTTCGCGGACCCTGTTTTAGGCTATTGATTTTATTGTTTTTTTAAAGTACAACATTCTTTCAGGGCTTTAAAAGTATAAAAAGTATAAAAGATTTTATTTAACGGGTAAAAGCGTAAAAACATTCGCTCGCTTTCTCAGTTTGAACGCATTTAACATAAACACATACATATAGATAAAGTTAGCATTAAAGTTCTGTTTTAGGCTGTTGATTTTTTTTTCTAAAATAACTCTAAAAAAATTATCTTTCAGATAGAGTTATTGGGGCGGCAAAATATTTTAATTGGCCTCGGGCGCAAAATTTCTAAATATGCCTCTGTATATGGGTTATCCACATGGACCAGCCGGCCCATTTCGGGGGGGGTTTGAACCCCCTAAACCCCCCCCCTGGCTACGCCCATGTAATAAGTAGGTATTATGAATATAATTAATGCAGCAATCGCAAATATTTTGGTGCCTAGTTTTTCAAAGACATTTTCATCAGATTTAACTTTCGCATTCTTGTCAGATATTTATTTTTCAACATGATGACAATATATTATGTCAAAATAAAAATAAAGCTCCCCACTCACGGGCTATCGATTGCTTCGATCAAATTGGAAATTAATTCGTATTTGAAAGTAAATTGCTAACGACAAACTATTACACAAAATGATTAGTGTAAGACCTACCAGCTAGTTTTTGCGGTGGGGGTCAAAAGTGGGAACAAAATTTACGCGTATATATACGAGTTTCATATAAAAAGTATAGTAATGTGGTCCTAGGATCTCAGACTATATTCAATTATAATCTAAACCGATTTACTTGCAACTTCGAATCCAGTAAATGTTTAAATTGTAAAAACTAAATCGATCGATCGCTTGTGAGTGGGAGCTTTAAATCAAAAGCACGAAGGAGTATTTATATCAACTTTAAAGCAAATCGCTCCCAAACAACTTTCTTTCCCTTTTTATTCCCGTTAGGGGACGAATTTAAATAAACTATGATACACGAATTCCATCAATTCTGTTACATAATGTTTGTGCAAAATATGAAGTAGATTGGACCAAGGGATCACGTTGCCCCATACAAACTGTTTTCCCCCTTTTCACCCCCTTAGGAGTCGAATTTCGAAAAATCCCTTCTTATCGGATCCCTACGCATTACAAAGAGCAAGCCCTGCAAGTTTCAGGTCTCTACGATCAGCGGTTTAGGCTGTGCGTTGATCCGTCAGTCATTCAGGACAAAGGATTTTATATGTATAGATTACAAAAATGTATCTACAGATGGTATTGAATATTAAGAGCAAGTCTTCTGATTTATTGACGTAGGCAAAGTCACGTTTCAATTTATCGTAACGATATTTAGGAAATCTGTCTAATGTGAAAGCGCTTTTAGTTGAATTGGAAACGGTCGCGTGTCTCCATCGATTACCCGTTGTAGTAGAATATTAAATAGAGCCATTGTAAACGCGACACATTTCATATTGATTTCGGTAACTTGTACCGAAATATAGCCTTGGAACTTTACTATGGGAGAGTCATACTTCAGCACAGCTGGCACAACTGGAAAGATATCACGATGCCATAGAAAATTGTCGTGAAGTAACGATTGCGTTGTGTTTCGTGTTTCGACTAGTAAGAAAGCCGGAAAGACTTCCGGCTTCCTTACTAGTCGAAAGTCTATTACTAGTCGAAGTTTTTTAGTGTACAGGGGCTTAAAATAACGGCATCGCTGATCGTACTTGTCAATCCTCTGGTGTTACAGTTGTCCAATATTCATTACCGTATTCGTAACAAACGTTCAGCAGACAAATCACCTGACTACAATTTCGCCTGATGATCCTTACTAACAGGCAATACGACTGCTTTTATGCCGGTTTTTTTTTCACAAAAAAAAAAAATACATGATCTAACGATGATTTACACAAAGCTAATTTGTTTGACAGAGCGAGCGGCTCGGTATTATTTGTGCTGTAATGTAATGGTGTCTACAGACACACGAATTTGGTACGGAGCGTACAGCGGATCTGGTACGCTCCGTACCAGATCCGAGCGTGTGTAGGGCAGTCCGGCGAACATAAGAAGAAGGCGAAGAGTTCGCCGTTGTCCGCATCGGATCTGGTCCGCTGCGTACCAAATTCGTGCAGTCTGTAGAGCAGTCCGGCGGTTTGGCCGTACAACGGTATCAGTGTTGCCAACTTAGGGATGTACCCCCCAAAATTAGGGAAAATATCTACGGGGGCTTACTAGGGGACAGGATGTTTAGAGTTTTCTCCTTATGAATCAATTTGTATGTAATAATAAAAATTATTTTAATGTGTGTATATAGCCAGGGATATGAAAATGTATTAGGAGTGAAATCAGATTAAGACAAGTTAGTTTTATGTTATTCACGCGTAAGTCTTTATGTTAAACATATAACCTTTCTTTCTAGCTTATTATCTCTTAGATCTGTCAATGGTATAAGTAATCAGGGGTAAAATTTGGGGAGAAATATTTTTTAGTGTTGGTATCACTACCCGTTATTAATGAATTGCGGGAATCATCGTCGTCGTTTAAAAACAGCACTGTAAATAGAACTCTGTGCTAATGTAATAGAGCATAAAATCGAATATACGAGTGTCGAGCTTCACGGTCTACTGCACCGTACCAAATCCGTGCGTGTGTAGCGACACCAAATTCGGTCTCCGGATATGGTTCGCTGTACGCTCCGTACCAAATTCGTGTGTCTGTAGATAGCATAACAGATGTCCGTAGGACAAATGAAACCTTTTATTATAGGTACATATGGTCTCTAGATAGGTATATAATATGTTATCTTATATATTTGTCCCACTTTTACTGCTATAGTATACGATGGCTTGTATTTTTCACCATAATTATGGATTTATCTTATTAGAAATTAATCATAAGCTGTAGAAGAGGTAATGAAAAGGTAGAGTTTTTGTACAACCTTTTTATGGGCTTGTTCTACGCACCCATGTTCTAGAACGCACTTCTTTGTATGTATACACTATACAGTATATTATATTTAAGCAAACATGTCACAATAATCTTGTGGCACATGCCATCGGGCATGACTGGGTACAATAAAGATTATTGTAATGATATTGTAAATTGTAACGGTAGTAATTTATATTAATACACAAATTGCTGCTAATACAATATTAAAATGAAGCCGACAAGCGTTGGACAGCCGCGATACAATATCGTGGTCATTTCGTAACGGTCACGCAATTCAAATTGTTTTACGCCTTGTTTTACACGCACTACCAGTTTATTACGACTGTTCTTTCTTTTAGTTGTGAAAGAGATCCCTAAAACCTCTTTTTAATGCCCGTTTTCAGCGTATGCGTTTGATGAACGTATGTGTAGAATACACGCCGCAAAAAGAACGTATTCCGTATGAAAAAACTTCAAAGGCGAAGTTCGAAAACAAAATGTATGGTATTTGACATAAGGCATCGCAAGGGACATGGCACTTAGCGATGACTTATGTCAAACCCATAAATTATTGATTACGAAGTTCGCTGTCGAAATTATCGAATGAATATTGACTAGAGAACCCAGAAACCCAGAATTCTAGTGCTAACTAGGGATCAATTCACACCGCGACGATAAGCGACGCTACGCGGCACTGCATTTTTATGACAGTTATTCAAAATTGAACTTTATTAATTACACAAAAAGATACACGTTTCATATGCAATCCGACATTCGACCTTTTACAATGAAACGTCTATGACCATAGATATATAATATTAAAAAGAGGTCTATGACTAAATGTAATGTACTTTGTGTAATGAATAAAGTTCAATTTTGAATAGCTATATTTAAATGCAGCGCGATGTCGCGTATCGTTTCTATTCGGTGTGACTCTAAAATTCTGATCCTGAATACTCTTAACAATATTTTCAATTAGGTACATTGTCAATTTCTGATCAATAGTTTTATTCTGGTGTTGGTTTAATGCTATAAGGGTAGTGAGTATTGCAGCACCAAAGTAATCTAAAGGACTATTTGCACGCCGGTAATAAAAAGTAGTTATCTACATAGTTTTTATTTCATAGCGTACTAAAACTTTCAAGGATACGAGAGCTGTAACGAACCAAAATTCGTTACAGCAATAACGAAAATAAGGTAATAACAAAGGATTTTGGAAGTCACATAATCGTTTAAACTCTGCATAATACGATAGTATTTAGGTCAAAGTATATAATCTATAGTGTAATATGTAATTTCATAAAGGGAATATCTAATATCATATTACCCGAAGCCCGTCAGCTTGCCCACGTATTTTAACAAAAAGCTCCGTTAGAGAATATTGCGCTTCGAGCTTAAAGCTCAAAAGCATAAAACTGTTGGAATGGCCATACATGTATTTCAGACCTTTTACCATCCTTTTACGGTTCTCAAGCATTTGTAAAGGAGCTTTGAACACAATAGAGCTTTAAAACTTGTTAAATGTAAATTAAATGTGTTCTTATTTGTTATAAACAATAAACAAACATGAGGGTACTATCGTCTTATAGTGCTTTTATGTTTTAATTTTACTATCTCAGAAAAAGTTTATAAATATTCTTACTTTTACCGAATAGAGTCAAAATAATAATAATAATAAACTCCCACACCGATCTTGGTGACGGTGGCCGGTTTCATTGAAACCACGCCAGTTACGCAGAAGTAATTTTATAGTGCCCAAGCGTGTGCGCAGTACACAAGAGTACTCTCTCTTCCTGTACTCTCGTAATCCAGTGGGACGAATAACCGACACGACTGACGAGAGATGAGGTGCGCGTCCGACTTTTTACATGCCCATCCGACGCATAGATCATCTTTCTTGTCAGACAATCAGGTGATCAGCCTGCATTGTCCTAACCAAACTTGGAAACAACTTTTTTTTGTTGTTACAATGCGGGAATCGAACCCACGACCTCCGAGTCGAGAGCCAATGCTCTAACCACTGGACCACGGAGGCTGTTATAAACACTAGACCACGGAGATTGTTCAAGTAGATAGAGTCAAAGGTAGTCAAACGAGTACAATGAGAAAAATCTTAATTATATTCGCATTTACATACATATTATTTTAGCCAAAAAATACTGAAATACACTTTTAATGTTTAAAATAAATTATAGTCCCTGCAGAATAATTAAAATTTTGAAGGTCGAAAAATTCAGTGGCCTTGAAACAAGAATGGCGCTGACCGCGGTGCCGTCACGTCAGAAAATAGCCCCAGGTCGATACTACGACGGGCCGTTGTAAACGAGCTATCGCAAAATTAAATAAATAGATAGGCAACTATATAATACTCAATTCGCTATAAGTATGCAGTGAGTCATTGCATTAGTGCAAATCTCAAATGGCCTTATATAGGTATACTGCCGTGCTAAGCGCAAAAGCGGTATCTCAAAAAACGTTTTCTTATGTTATGTTTAGTTTAAAAAATACGCATTCAATGAACTAAGCCACATAGTATTATATCTTATTTAAAACATTAAAAAAATCCCTAAAATAAGGAAATAAATCCCTATAATAAATTTATCCCTAAAATAAATCCCTATAATAAATTTATTCACTAAGAATAAATTACTAAGAGAATTAAAGAATATTAGATATTTTACAAAACTTCTGCAATCTTCTCAAAACTGCCTTTTTGAGATACCGCTTTTGCGCTTAGTAGGGCAGCATATGTGAACACAACTGAAGAGTCATTTGGTCAATTTTGACATTTGCACTGATAAATCATTGCATATAGTTTAGTATAATTATACTATAGTATATTATTATAAAAAGAATGGCCTCTAATCTAATTTTGGACGCTTTCACACCACATCAATCTGATTCCGTGGTAAGTTCTCGAAGAACTTGTAACAGTAACAGTAACCCGTAACAGTAACCGTACCAGACAACGGAAATATATTTAATACTTTTATACTAGACTTAATTTCATATTTTTATTATACTAAACAATATAACATATATTTAACGGATAGAGAAAGAAACATTGCCTACTATACTTAAGTACTGGCACTGAAAACATATAATGTGGGCGTATCGTGAGTATAGTGTTGGTATCAAAATGAAAAGACCAGACTCAATATTACTTCACTTTTATTATCATTCTCAATAGTAATAGAACTAAACACTTTACACTATTTAATCACTTTTCACTGTCTATTAAAATAATAACGACTCAGCACTTATTTCACTTTCACTACAAGAACACCGATAGTTCCTGATCCAAACCTCTCGCCACGAAGGCTGGTAGTTTACTGTTCTGTGAATTGTGATCGTTCCTTGAAGGGAGAACGTGATCACATCCCCACCAAACCAACCGCGCAAGATAACCAGACCGGATTCCATCAGCGCCATCAACATGGCGCTAGTGTTCTCAACAATTATACTTCCGTACTATTGAGTTGTTACTCAATTCAGCAACCAAAGTATTGACCGCTCCGACATATTTAATATACATCTATGACCTAGGCACATAGAAAACTTTTTGTTCCAATGGCGGGATTTGAACCCGTGACCTTCGGCTTGAGCATTAAGACGAACAACCACTGAGCCACAGAGCCGTCAAACATAGATTATAATATATACATATTTTCAAAAACATATCTACAGACGGCGACTTTATATTTTTCAAATTGTATCATGCTCATAATATCAAGTGAAATGACGCAATGGACATTGTACAAATCGTTTCACTTGAATGTCTTTGAGAATATGATCGTATGGAAATTAAATATTTCTCGGTAACTTTTGTGCAAAGGAAAAAATGAATGAATGTATATAATAATATATAGGCACCAATTATCAGCACTTTAAAAAATGGTCCAATTATTATAACCTCGATTATAACAGAGGACAACACTTTATAGTTTGAAGTATGGTGTCGCTAGCAGTAGATTCCAGAAACATTAAAGTTTTGTTTTTATTAAGTGAAAACAAAAATTAATTACAGAGAAGCTTATAATTCTACTACTTGTTCGGGGTGCTGATAATTCGGTACAGTGCTAGCAATTGGGTGTGTAATAATAATTACAAATAGCCTATAATAATTGTCATTTAAGCAGGCAGGTGTAACACGTAGTTGCAAATTTTCATTAAACGAAAGGCCATGAGCCTGACGCAAACGAATGATACATCAACGTTAAATTTTATTATTCTCCGTTTCAGAATTCATAAATGTGTCGTTTATTTTTCAAATAAAGTTAGTATTAAAACGTTTTTACAGCATCCGAAATCCCGGAACGGATTTTATATCTAAAATTGTTTACACTTTCATCAAACCGAAATCATGTTTAACAATGCAAAAATATTCACAGAGGAGTCTGCTGTACGCGTGTTATACAAAAAAATAATTAAATACTGGTATGTCTATCTATATATATAAAAGAAAGTCGTGTTAGTTACACCATTTATAACTCAAGAACGGCTGAACCGATTTGGCTGAAAATTGGTAGGGAGGTATCTTAGAACCAGGAAAAGGACATAGGATACTATTTATCGCGGGAAAATGTACGGTTTCCGTGGAATACTGTATTTACGCTTTTACGTAAAAACTACTTAACCGATCATCATGAAATTTGGCACAGATATAAAGTAGAGCACGGGAAAGGACATAGATTACTCTTTATTGCATAAAAATGTATGGTTCCCGTGGAATACTGTATTTACGCTTTTACGTAACTACTTACCCGATCATCATGAAATTTTGCACATATATAAAGTAGAGCACGGGAAAGGACATAGGCTACTTTTTATTGTAGAAAATGTACGGTTCCCGTGGAATAATGTATTTACGCTTTTACGTAAAAACTACTTAACCGATCATCATGAAATTTGGCACAGATATAAAGTAGACCACTGGGAAGGACATAGGCTACTTTTTATCGTGGGAAATGTACGGTTCCTGTGGACAACTGTATAACTTTTACGTAAAACTACTTAAACGATCATCATGAAAATTGGCACAGACATAGAGTAGACTACGAGGAAGAGCATAGGCTACTATTTATAGCAGAAAAATATGTTTGGGGATTTAGTAAATAGGGGACTTAGGGATTTACAAATAATGTGATTTACGCGACGATACTCAAAGGAAAATTCGAAGGTGAGGAAGTTCTCATTCCGAAGATCCTGATGATCCCTACCGAATATCGATATGCCGTTTGACTTCAAACGACTTCAATTTCCGATCCGTCTTGCATTAGCCATGACCATTAATAAGTCACAAGGTCAATCCTTGAAAGTTTGTGGTCTGAATCTACAAAATCCATGTTTTTCACCTGGTCAATTATATGTGGCATATTCACGGATCGGAAGACCATCTGCGTTATTTATTCTTGCGCCTGATAATAAAACGAAAAATGTCGTCTATTACAAGATGCTTTACTGAAGATTGCAACCCATGTAACAAAATACATGGCCCATTTTAACGATCATTAAAATAATTGATTTCTTTTTAATTATATCTATTATCCTAATGAAAAATTGCACTAAATGAAATCCAAAATATGCTCATTTATTGCCTCTAAGGTAGAACAAAGTTTGCCGGGTCAGCTAGTATATATATATATACACAGGATGTCCCAGAAGTCGACGTCGTCCCTTCGAAGGCTGATAGACCAGCTCATGACTCACCAGAATATCGTAATATTACCTTAGTAAAAAATCTTTAGTTTTCGAGATATTGGCACTTTTAATAATTTCTTAAAAATTACACCTCATGTCAGTTTTTAGACTGCCGCAACTACAATTTCCCGTATTGTGGGATACAAATTTGTACTGCGGAATCCTGACTAGTTCTGCTATTGACCACGGTTATAAACAAAGCTAATAGAGTTTGAACTTTGTAGAAAAAAAGAAAACTTTTCCCTAATCGTGATTTCAAAAACTATTTTTCCTAACTTTCACTATCCATACTGAACAAAAAATACACCACACTAACCTGGGTTGTTACTTTAAAAAGTTGCTCATTTTATGTAGTTTTTAAAATAGTAAAATAGTTGCTATTAAGCTACGTCAAAAATTTTTTTGCTATTTTAAGTGCACAGAGAACACATTTTGAATGTTTTTCTTTAGTTATAATTTCGAACAAAAACACTCGTTACATTGAAATCAGCCAGATGTTTACTTAAAAATTGTCCGTTGAAGTTAATTAATTAATTAATTAACTTAATTCATGCTTACTAAACTTAGAAACTAAACAGAATACAAGGATTTTTTTTAAACTGTAAGGAGAAATGCAAAGAAGGAGAACACATTAATAATATCATTTAATGAGTTAGACTCATTAGAGTGAGAGTAGGTGACGACACGCACGTCTTTTGTTTGTTCTATACATGAGATTGTTTATTAGTTACTAGTACGTTACGCTATTAATGTGCATCGTTTTGTTATTTTCTTACTTTTAATCCTGACTAGTTCTGACTAGTTCTGCTATTGACCACGTCAATAGCAGAACTAGTCAGGATTCCGCAATACAAATTTGTATCCCACAATACAGGAAATTGTAGTTGCGGCAGTCTAAAAACTGACATGAGGTGTAATTTTTAAGAAATTATTAAAAGTGCCAATATCTCGAAAACTAAAGATTTTTTACCAAGGTCATATTACGATATTCTGGTTAGTCATGAGCTGGTCTATCAGCCTTCGAAGGGACGACGTCGACTTCTGGGACATCCTGTATATATATATATATATATATATATGTCCCTCCCTATATTTCACTTTGCAGCTAAAACTGCACGTCGTCGCAGACGCATAATGTTTGTATGTCGTCGCAATAGGTACAAGGTTCCTATCGTGCACTACGGTGGTTGCAAGTTGATACCTATAAGAGTGTAGAAGATACGGGGTCAAACCCCGTATCTTCTACACCCTCTGATTTCTAAAAATGTGTGATTATCTTTAATCTAAAATGATTTGGATTATTCTAGAAAATTTTAGAATGATCTGGAATATTCCAGAATCATATTTTAATACTACGGTTCTGAACGATCAAGAATGTTCTAGAAATTTCTAGATTGATCTAGATTGTATGCCAAGTAAGTAGTGATAGATTAACATAAACAAATAACTATACAATTAAAAATAACCCAGCGAAGCGGGTATTCACAGCTAGCTAGTTATAAAATACTAGCACGACACGTTATAATTAGTCTCTATCTACGACCTACCTCAATCCGTTAAGGTAGGTGGTAGATAGTTAATTAAAACTTTTTCTTATGCGTACCTACTTTGGTGTGGTGCAATGATTTTCTCCTTTATCCCCGAACATACTTTGTCATATGAAATTGGTTTCGTGATAATATGCAATTAGGTTACGTCAGAACGCGACAGCCATCTGCTAATAGCTAGAGGTACATGGGATAAATTTTAGCGCTAATTGCAGTGTTGAAGCAATTAGTGGTGCGCCGTGAGTGAATCGGAGGGACGAGATGACGAATTATACAATTTGACACTATTCACTGCAACATCTGTTGGATGTTGCCCGCCACTTCGGTCGCGCAATCATAAAATGTCTATATCAAAGCACTCGCACACTATTCCAGGATAAAAATATTACTCCCGTGGTCAACATCACATAGACACGTGGTCAACCTACCACGGGCATACAAGTAAGCTTGTTAGTTAATTCAGCTTATATGTGTGCCAACTTTCATTCAAATCCATTCAGTAGATTTTTCTTGAAATATTAAAAAATATATCAACACATCCATATTGTGAAAATTCACAACCTCACAAACTACATAATTTACGCTAGTATGATGTTATATGCTCTTAGTGAAAAGTAGGAGAACTTAAATTTATTGCAGATACTTACAGAGAGTGCTTCTACCGATTACTTTACTAATAAATGAATCATTACACGTGGCACAAATAAAATTCAACATTTTATAGAATTTATTTTAATTCCACAAAGCTGGAATTATAGAACTCAATTTCGTTATATTGCACGGGTTCCACGTGTATGGAAGTTTTAATTGAAACTAGAACAACGGATATAGTTATTAATTTAATAAATCCTACTATACAATCAAAATCAAATCAAATCAAAATTTTTTTATTCAAAGTTCGTATTATCATACTCTTTTTGAACGTCGATATACATGATGCCTACCACCGGTTCAGGAACTAACCCGGCGAGAAGAACCGGCGTAAGAAATTCGCGCGGGGCCATCTTTTACCAAAAAGATGGAAAATTGTTCTTTTTGAGTAAGAAAGGTATATAACAAGCAATGTTATGACTAAAACTACATTACAAGAGTACAATAGTACATAGAAGCAGACTTGCAGGTTGGCCATCCTATTCCCAAGGTGTGAGATCGTCAATAAATATACAAACATCTACTCATAATAATAAGACAATCAGAACTTTGCGATCTGGGAACCATGTGTCAGATGATGTAATAAGGTCCAGAGGGCCTAGTCAAGATGCATTCGATAATTTCGACGGCGAAGTTAGAAAACAAAATGTATGGGATTTGACGTAAGGTATCGCATACGACATGTCACTTAGCGATGACTTATGTCAAATCACATACATTTTTGATTTCGAACTTCGCCGTCGAAAATATCGAATGTATCTTGACTAGAGGCCTTGATATGTATGTAGGTACTTAGTACATAACGAGTTCCTCAGGGCCTCATCACTAAAATACACTCTAAAATAAACTTGAATTTAAATGCCACAATTGCACGTCGCGTCGGTAACTCCCCGCAGCAAATCGGTCCACGAGCGCTTACGACAACATCATTATTTCGGCCACCGATATGAGATACAACAATAATTACTGTTTACTCTGCCAAATATTTACAGGGATGTACCACTTATTATACTATCGATAATAATATATTATGAGATCTGAGATCATTATAAAGGGTTTTTGTGGTTGGTTACCACTGTCGATCCTGGCTACACAGGAGTTGCAGTGGTAAGTGTGGTGGGCCAATTGCCCGTTTTTTCTATCGATAATATACCTAAGAGTTTTTTTCATCAAAGTTAATTAAATATGAAGTGTCAAATGACTCGTGCAATGCCGGGCACTGGCTAAGGCGCATCTAAATCATGGAAGAAGAACAATATAGTTAATAATAATCCTAGGTCTGGAACTCAAATTTTCCCGTAATTAACTTACTTACATTTTACTTTTAATAATAATAACTCCCCACACCGATCTCGGTGAGGGTGGCCGGTTTCATTGAAACCAGGCCACGCAGGAGTAATTTTATAGTGCTCAAGTGTGTGCGCAGTACACAAGAGCACTCTCTCTTCCTTTACTCTCGTAATCCAGTGGGACGAATAACCGACACGACTGACGAGAGATGAGGCGCAGGTCCGACTTTTTACATGCCCATCTGATGCATGGATCATCTTTCTTGTCAAACAATCAGGTGATCAGCCTGCATTATCCTAACCAAACTTGAAAACAACATTTTCTGTTGTTCCAATGTGGGAATCGAACCCACGACCTCCGAGTCGAGAGCCAATGCTCTAACCATTAGACCACGGAGGCTGTTAATTTCATCATATTACTTTTATTCAATTACTAGCTGTTTCCTGCGGTTTCTCTATACGGGGACAAGTAAAGATAAATTGAATTGTAGTTGAAAACGCGCAAACATCGACAAGCTTGTTTACAGCTCGTAGTAAAGGAAGTGTTTTGTCTGTAAACAATCTACCTGAGTTGACCTGGATCTAGTGCTGTGTCACTGTTACAATAAAAATAAACGTCAAATTGTCGTATATTGTACACCCTGCCATATATTTATAGTATGTAATTTTGCTCGCACAAAAATACACACTGTTATTTTTTTTTGCGAAAATTGCTCTTTATTTGTTCGTTTAAAATAGATAGCACATCTATTGGGTAGACGATTTAGGGGAATTTTAAAGTTCTTTTTAATCCTTGAAATACTGAAAAGAAACGATACGCGACGCGGCGCTGAATTTTTGAGATAGATATTCAAAATTGAACTTTATTTATTGCGAAAGAAGATACACGACTTGTTATAAGAGTTCGAATGTCAAGTTGCACCGCGCATGTGCAGTGTACCTATGACTGATATCATATGAAACGTGTATAATATAACTTTTTGTGTAGTGAATAAAGATCAATTTTGAATAGCTTTCTTAAAAATGCAGCACCGCGTATTGTCGCGGTGTGAACTGACCTTTATGTTAATTTGATTGCATATTTATTGGGAGAGTGACACTGAGTAAAAAAGAAAGTGTTTTTTTTATAGTTTTTATTGATTCTTATTTAATATTTTAATACAATTCCATTCCAAGGAAAAGCCAATTAGCCAACTAAAATATTATAAAATAATGACATTATATTAAACTTAATGATTTCGTTTAACCCAAGACTTTAATTTCATTCGCAGCTGTGTAACATTTGTATACAATTTAAGCAGGTAATTAAGACCTTCATAAAATACCAAAACTTACGCAGTACAAATACTTAACAATGATTAGAGCTGGTGTAATAAGCTCTAACGGTAAGCGTTATGGAAAAAGCTCTACCACAACGTAGGCAAGTCACGTTTTCGTGTCGGGTGCCTTCGGTAACACATGAGCACACTAATTTCATTATGAACATATCATACAGGGCTTTGTATTAATTTTATATGAAATGAGGTTATCCGATTCTCGGATGAACTAAACCTATTCGAAACCACGGATTAGTCTGGGCGTGAGTAGATCTGGATGAGTTTCGATCATCGCGTCGGTCTGTCCGTAAAATAGTACAAACCGTTAGATTGTAAAATAACTAACGAGATTGGTAAAATATGTCGAAAGATTCATAACTTTATATTTATAATCTTACGAAAAATAATGTGATAAGTTATAGGCAGCATATTTGCGTCCGAAGTCTATCAACATTGTACAATTTCACTAGTTATATTACAATCTAACGGTTTTTTAAATTTTACGGTGACATGTGAGTGGAATGAGTGGAAGCTCCAAAGTGAGATCACCAAAGAAACTTTTAAACTTTCCCAATAAAAAAAATGATGTTGAAGGTTCTTTAAACCAGTTTAGCGGCGATCTCTCTCGAATATTCAACAGTGGTTAAAATATTATGAAGAAATGACTTCACAATGTAATTGGAACGAAGTCCAAAAGATCGTATATCCAAAACAATTACTAGAGAGTTTTGCCAAACTCTTTGTCAGCTAAGAAAAATACGCTAACACTTGGGAAAAGTTGAAGCAGGCGTTGAAAGACGAATTTGAAGAAGCTGTGGATAACTTACAGATCCACAGAGATCTGAGTAGAAGAAGAAAAAAAAAACAAAGGACGCTAAAAGTACGTCTATAGAAAGTTGCAGACAGCAGCGCCGGGAAAAGCTGTGCTCTATGGAGCCAAAGATAATATGAGACAGCTTAAATAAAAAATCACACAATATGAAAAAGTGAAACAAGAAATATCGAAATTCCGGGCTCGACCAATCAAGAAAAGGATGGATATTGGATTTTTCGAGGCTTATGGAGAGCAGGCCAAAACCTGGAGGCTCTGGAAAATTTGTTCGAACCCCGGACAAGAAAAGGTGTTTCAAATGCGGTGGAGAAGATCATGTGAGTGTTATATATATCCCTCGAAAGAAAAAGGGAGAAAACCTTTTAGGTGCGGTGGTTTTGGACATGTAGTCTCAGATTGTGGAGCAAAATCTAAAGATGCGCATGTGGTATCTCGACCAACCGAAGAGAAATATCAGAAACTGATCCTAGTTATAAACAATAAGCTTTTAGCGTTAGTAGACACAGGTAGTGATTTAACGTTAATTAGTGTGAGTGTGTACGAGAAGTAGTAGGCGATGTGGTTCGCCACCCATCACGTCTCGTTTTTCGCGGAGGCGAAAAGCGGACCATGGAGAGACGCTTGGCTACGTTGAATGTAAGAGGAGGAATGGATGGTAAGAATGAAAGTGGACGAAGCGAAAGAAGTATGTAAGGATCGTAGCAAGTGGAAAGAAGTGGTCTCTGCCTACCCCTACGGGTAAGAGGCGGTCCTGCCTACCCCTACGGGAAAAAGGCGTGATTATATGTATGTATGTATGTATGTGTACGAGAAAATGGTTCCCTGACTCTTCAACAAAAGCAGGTATGTTTTACGGGTCTGAGTTAATAAAACAATGGGTACATTTACTACTAGTATGATTGTAGATAATGATGAGTTTTATGTCGAGTTTCATTTCGTATCAAACTCAATTCTCAAATGCTCTATTTCAGTTTTCGACAAAGTAATATTTTTAAGCTAGACGAAATCGATAGGTCTGACCTGGATGAGACAGCACAATCGGAAAAATTCAAAATTAATATTATAGACGAACCGAGAGGACAAGATCTTTTGGTTCATCTATATTTCGTTCAAAATATTTCAAAGTCTATTACCGGGTTCTCACTACGTCTACGCATTACTGGTGAATGATGACTCTGCTCATCATCTTTTTCTTCGTCGTCGTCGTCTAAGTAGTAGTTCACTTGACTACGATTACTAAGTCCTAGGGTATTGGCAGCGTAGTAAACCTCTTCGTCTTCTTCGTCCTCTTCGTTGTCAACAACTTGGTCTCGTTCCACTAATAGCACTGCTCTTAGCTCGGCCAATAACTCCGGTTTACTACCTGTCACTTGGAGGTTGACCTGTCACAGGTCGTCGTCTGAGCGCCTCTCTGAGCTCCGCAACCTTCATTCGCGGCAACTGGAAGTAGTAAAGCCAATCCATGATTGGCTTTACTACTTCGCGCACTATACTGAACTCGCACTAAGCTGCTAAGACGTCTTTACACCAAATACACAGTGATAATTCCCTGATGTTACTGCGATCCCGGAAGAGCCCCCACACTGTATCCAATGGTGGTGAATACTACGATAATATTTAATGGAAACGCGGATCAGGTAAATTACCGATGTACGTTTATTGATATTCGAAGTTACAAGAACTAAGACTAGTTGCCTTCGTCTAAGCAACTTCAGGACTGACTCTATACAGTTTAACCTCTTACTTATACCTGTGTTTTTACCCCACTTATTCACACATTTACATCCCTTAATTTCTTTTCCTACTCAGATATAAACAATGCAAAATAATAAACAATGCAACAAATCCTTTCCCACGCCAATACATACAATGCGCAGTGTAACAATTATCTATTATCTTAAAAATGCACAAGTATAATAAAACTACGGCTGGGTTTTAACTATAATAAAAATTATCTACTCGCAGCTTTCTATATTTTACAATTTCTTAGAATTTACGATTAAAAAAAATAGTTTAATGCATAATAAAGCTTAAATACTCACTCAGGTTTTTGAACAAATGGGTTATTAATATTCCTTAGAACTTGCGGTTTCTTAAAAGAATACATACTTACAATGCTTACATTAAAGAACTCAACTGCCTCTGGGTTTTAAAACACTACATAATATTATTTTATGTTATCATGATTTAAATTAATATGTGAAGCTAGACAGGAGTATGAATTTTGGCATAGTTTAAGTTTATATGAAGGAAGGCGTGTAGTAAGCTAATATTTTTTAAATAATGCTTAGATATATACAAAAATTAATACAGTCACATTAACAGTCTGTAGGTCATACAGTATATTGTGTTGGTTTGACACAATCGTCAATCTTTCTTTCACATTCCGCAGACATTGGCCGTGTTCCGCGGAAAATAGCGCTTATTAAAAAAAACGTAAGCAAAATGGCGACCGCTGGCGTTAAATAAGCAAAATGGCGGATTATGTTAGGACAAGGAATTTGTAAGTATTTTAAACAATACTTACAAATTCCTTGTGTTAGGAGTATTCACTGTTTTTTTTTTAAACACAGCCAATATTTACATTTTTTTATCTACTGTATAAGAGGCAAAAGAACTGACAATATAGTGGAAAATTAAAATTTAAAATATTATGAAATAGGTATTGTCAAATTTTGACCACTAGGCGAACGCTAGCTTAAGCTAAATAACCCGAATATTTCATTATGATTGGAATATTTATGAAACTTTATGAGTTGAATAAATAAATATCAAGCAACCCAGATGGTAATCTTTAAATTGATTTTACTGAAGCATGAAGATTTTCCCGATTGTCTTCATAAGATGTTGTTGCCTATTTAAAAAAAATTGCCTTGTTGCCTGTAATTTTTTTCTATTAGGTTGGGGAAAAAGTTTCTTCGCATTTTATATAAAAATTCAAAAGGTTTTTTTATAAAGTTTATTTACAAGTGACTAAAGTATATAGGTGCCATTTTGTTCGATAACTTTTTGCCATCTTGTTGGTAGGTACATGATCCCATTGCTATAAAATTTTTGGGGCTTCTGATGAAAAAACTGCGACAAGTGGTTTTGGCAGTCCTCTTGTGATGTCAACCTGACACTGCCTAAGGAATTCTGCAGCGACCGAAACAGGTGGAAATCTTAAGGTGCAAGGTCAGGACTATACAGCGGATGCATTAACACCTCCCAGCCAAACTCCCGTAATTTTTTCTGAGTGGCTAAAGATGTGTGAGGTCTAGCGTTATCATGGTGAAAAACCACACCCCTTCTGTTGATTAATTCCGGCCGCTTTCTCTCAACTTCTTGCTTTAATCTCATCAGTTGTTCGCAGTACAGTTCAGAATTGATGGTCCTGCCTGGCGGTAACAGCTCATAATGAATAATGCCCTTCCAATCCCACCACACACAGCATCACCTTGTTGCGAGTTAACCCGGGTTTCGCCACAGTCTGTGAAGCCTGACCGGCCTTTGACCACGATCTTTTTCGCACGTTCTTGTCGTACGTGATCCACTTTTCATCACCAGTTATCGGCTTCTTCAAAAATGGTTCGGTTTCATTACGTCGTAATAAAGAATCACAAATGAGGTTTCTTTCAGTGAGCTCATGAGGCACCCAAATATCGAGCTTTTTTGTGTACCCAGCTTTTTTCAAATGCGCCAAAACCGTTTTGTGGTCAATCCCCAGTTCTTCAGCTACATCGTAACTACTAATATGCCGATCTTGCTCCACTTTTTCAAAAATGGCAACAGTTTTGTCCGTAACAGGGCGACCAGAGCGACGTGCATCTTTGATATCAAAATTTCCGGATTGAAAACGCTTAAACCAAATTTGCGCTACTCTCACAGATACTGCATTAGGTCCATAAACATCACAAATTTTTTTCGCGACTTGTGTTGCATTTTTACCTTTTTTGTAATAAAATTTTAAAATGTATCGAAATTCTTCATAAGAATCACTCATTTTAACAATAAGAAAAACAAATGAAAATCTCAAATTTACCTAATTTGAATTTGGAATTGTCTTCTGTAAAATTAAAACTTTTTAATGATACCAAAATCAGCCAGATACAATTGGTATAGCCCAAGATATTTTATGACAAGTTCATACATACTATAATGCGAAAAGACTTTTTCCCCAACCTATTATTACAGTAGTCTTATCCTTACATATAAAATGTCATGATCCTATCCCACGTCCACGAAAATCTCTAAACCAAGTCAAGTGATTCTCAATGAAAATACGTATATTTTGGTCCAACTTTAGAGATAGTATAGTTTTATTCCGAGAAAATATACAGTAATACGGGATAGGCAAATTAACTTTTGCGCGAGCGAAGTCGCCGGAAACATCTAGTTTACATAGATATATTATAAACTACCCGTTTACCTATTTATAATAAATATAGTTTAAAAAAACTAAAAAAAAAACACGCTTTTAAAGAATATCGAACTAAAAAGTTGAAAATAATTTTAAAATTTTTAAAAATAAACTTAAAACTGTAGTAAGTATATAAAAAATACTAGTATAATTGAGGGAAAAGCGTGGGTCGCTCGATATACGAAAATTATAGCACAAAGCGCCCCACGCTTTTCCCTCAATTATACTAGTATTTTTATATACTACCGTTTTAAGTTTATTTAAAAAAAAAAAAAAAAACAACTTTTTAGCTTGATATTCTTTAAAAGCGTGTTTTTTTTAGTTTTTTTAAACTATATTTATTTTCAACTTTTTAGTTCGATATTCTTTAAAAGCGTGTTTTAAAGCTACCAGAGCCGAAAAAGGCAGCAGGCGCGCAAGAGAGAGAGTTACATACAAATAAACAAGCAAACAAGCTTACATACAGGTGAAGTTAAAATAAAAAATGCATATCTTGTATCATACAAGCGCGCAAGAGAGAGTTACATACAAGCAAGCAAACAAGCTTACATACAGGTGAAGTTAATATAAGCGTGTTATAGTGTACTTTGTAATATATAAATTGTGAATGAAATCGTAGATAACCGCCTCCTTTCTTTGGAAGTCGGTTAAAAAAATAAATCGAAACCTCCTTGGGTTTCCCGATTTTTAACCGACTTCATTCTTAATAAATTCAGATTGGAACATGAGTTTGGTCAGCCTGGCGTTCTTTACTCTAATACTACCTACAATGTGAAACCCTATCGAAATGTTTCTCAGTGAATTAGGGCAGTCTTATATCGGATTCGGGTGATAAATCTCCACTAAACATAAACGTAAAATATTGCCCAAGTTTCGAACAAAGGACGCTCGGGTTCGTTTTCCGATAAAAAATTTCGCTCTTGAGACTAATGGGTATTCAAGATCTAAAAAAGACATTTAAATGTGTAATTTTAATAACCGCAAAGCATTACTAATAAAATAAATAATTAAAATAATTAAAAAACCGGACTGCAAAAAAATACAGATACCTAACAAACATAACGTCAGTTATTTCACTGGCTTTTAGCTCATGTTTTTTCAATCTTGTTCGGTCTTTTTAATGCGTTGCTTGCTATCTGTCTTTTTTTGCTGTCGGGTTTTTTATTTTTTTAATTATTTATTTTATTTCAGATTTTTTAGTTAAACCAATACACGCTTGGTCGATATAAGGCAAAAATTCGACTATATGAATGCATTGATTACAAATTTGAATCATTTTAATTACCTGATTTAATTTAAATACATGACATTATGTGTATTTTTAACCGAGTTCCAAAAATAGGAGGCGGTTTTACGTTCGGCTGTATAATTATATATTTTTAATTTTTTTTGTATGTTAGACCACAATTCCGCCGTCTGTGGACCGATTTTAAAATTCCTTTTTTGATGTAACGGGTATAATCCCAAATTGGTCCCGTTTTGAAAAAAGTGGTGACCTGATTATGGGATCTATGAGGAATCGAGGGAACCAACACGGAGATCTCTGCCGTTTATAGACCTATTTACAAAATTCTTTTGTTGTTGTAAAGGGTATAATTCGAAATTTGTCTTTTAGTCTCTAAAGTAGAAACTTGATGATGGGATCCATGAGGAATCGAGGAAACTCCTCAAAATTTATATGGACACATTGTATTCAATAATTATACATTCGATCGTTTATTTTAAACGTTCTTAAAATGTTTTAATAATAATTTAACAAATAGCACTAAAAAGGGTAAAATTATTGTTTTTAAACAAAGAATAAACCGACTTCCAAAGTAAAAATACACAAAAAAGTATGAAATAAAACTTATTTTCTAAGTAAGTCCCCTTTTAAATTCAGCTAAAATTTTAACTACTTCTCTACTCAATCTTCTTAATTTTGAAGTCCAGCCCAAACAATATTTTATGGAACTCACGTTCAAATTTGCTGGTACCGAAGTCGGTTTTCCTTAACTCAGCATTTCCTTTAGAGCATACGATATCATGGGCAACATCTAGTCACAATATAAAAGTTGTATATAGCAGTATTTTGTGGTTCTTATAAAGAAAAAATATTTAAAAATATTTCTAAACAGCCCATTTACGTCAGTTTTATTTAGTATTATATACGGGAGTCCAAATCGTGACGCATTTTAGTCGTAATTCCAAACGTGGTCCGAACCGCACAGATCCTTCCGCGGTTTGGAACGCAGTCCGACCAGCGGTACGAACTTTGTGCAGGACGCTATTGCAAGTTTTACAGATGATTGCAGTAATAAAACTCATAATACTCGGATAAAAGAGATTCTTTACGAAATGGCCGTCAGTACAAAGTAAATAAATTTTTAATTACGAACAGAACGTTTATTGCTGAGCAAATACGCAGAACTGGAGCGAACGCACCTACAGCTACGTTAACATTTGAAAAACTGTTTTTTTTTACTAATCAAAAACGTTCAACTTATGTTCACAAAACTTTTTTCTTTTATTTATCCAGTCATATTTAATTGAAATAGTATGTACCAACTTGATGATAAATGTTTGTTGTCTCTAACTTTTGTTTGTTCTACATTTAGTAAATACAGAAATTTACTGTAGTACAAAAAAATAAAATAATATCTACGAAGAAATTGCTGCACAACAATAAAGTTTTAAGTTGCGTGTTACTATTATCTTGTACTATTATTTATTCTGTGCTATTACTTAAAATTCTGTGTTATGTGTGAACGCAATAAATAATATTCATTCATTCATCTGTACATTTCCATAAACAACGATACATATTTATTATATGTACTAGCCAGCGGTCTAGAAGCTTATAATCTAGATATTCGCATACTAAATGTGAAAATTGGAGGTGTAAATATTATCTTAATCCGTGGTCAGCCAGCCGGGATGAATGTTAACTAGAGTAATCACACTACACGTAATAACAAGCTCTAATCCAAGTTCAGAATTACATCAGCTAGAGGATTACATTTGAATATCTCTTATCATAACAAGCTGTAATATTCTAGGATAGGATTTAATAGATTGGGATTTAGTTTATTGAAGTGAAAACTTGTTTGTATCGTATATAATTTGAAATTCGATAAAATGAAATTAGCGACAGTAATGAGCCATTTACACGGGACTGCTTTCGCCGTGCGGCGAGCCGTCTGAGAAATCGCCTCACCTCGCCGAATCGCAAGCCCGTTTACACGGGTGACTAAAGCAGCATGCGGCTTGGTTATTTCCTCCGAAAATGTTGAGCAGAATGGGTGTTCGTGCCGAAATTGAAACCAATCAATAAATCCATAAGCATGGATGCCTTTCATAGCATTCCAAAAACTCGATGGTGTTATTTTTATTCATGGTAGTTAAACAATATACTTCAATCACGATGTGAATTACGTACGAAAAATTTTCTTGTGTCATGTGAGATTGAGAATTGTGATGATGATGATTATGATGTGTACAACTTGCAACTGATTAATGTTGGTTGTCATGACGACAAATAACATATTTTTAATATTCAATCAAAATCAAACATTCTTTATTTTACAATATATTGCCTAGCGGCGGCATGGGTCCTGAATCATGATCGGCTCCGTGATGCTTCACCTCCGCTCCTCCGGGTTGTATGTATAACCACGGGGTTTTAGCAATTGCCTAACTAGGGTGGACCCTTCCCGCGCTCCACACAACTTTTCATCGGAGTTTATGAATTTTTTATTTTCGTAAAATCTATGGTATATGAAACTTTGCTCTTAAAAATAGGTCAGGGGCTAATTAAAAATAAAAGAATGCTTATTTCTCCCATTCCTAGTTTGATTGGCAATAGAAAAAAATCCTGAACAAAGAAACTATGACAAAGTATGGTTTAGTATAAAAAACAATTGCGGAAACAACTTAGTATCGAAGAAAAAAAATAAAGTTTGAAAAGTGAAAAAAATTAATTATCTCTAAAAGGACTCAAGTGGAAGAAACGTAATAAAGTATCCCACCAAAAACATTCTGTAAAAAACTAGCCAAGTCTCGATAGAGCTGCTTGTTTATCTCTAAAAAGTAGTGAAATCTAGACAAAGTCGTGCCAAGTGTAAGGTTCCTTACTGCGATTTCTTTATTATTATAGTTAATGTTGTGTGACTTGGCCGATGAAGGGTACACTATGGTACAAAAGGGGCTCCATGTCACCATTGCTCCAATACATGTGTTCTACAATCAACAACAGCCTAAAATGAGACGCTACTCACTAGCGTCCAATTACCAATACTAGTATGGGCTATTATCTCGCTTAACAAACATAGGTAGTTACAACAGATATACATTACGTGTAAACAAAATTGACGTGTACCCACTTGTAACGTATAAAGAATGTTCAACGGCCAAGTCACACAACATTAACTATAATAATAAAGAAATCGCAGTAAGGAACCTTAGACTTGGCACGACTTTGTCTAGATTTCACTACTTTTTAGAGATAAACAAGCAGCTCTATCGAGACTTGGCTAGTTTTTTACAGAATGTTTTTGGTGGGATTTCACTTCTTTTTGTAGAAACGTGGGCATATTGATTTATTTTACTAGATTTCAGTGTAATTTGTTTATTTAATTTGTGTAATGATCGAGTACAATAAATTTAATCGTTCGACTATTTCTTCTTGTAAACTTGTAAATATAAGTATAAAAGCCAGTCTAGTCTTATCCAGAGTTTTCCTTTAATTTTATTTATATGCGTATCAAAAGCAGAAAGGGAGGCATTCGCCCAGCAGTGGAATGCTACGGACTAGATTAAATTAGAAGATGTGTCCCACTTCGCTAGGTTTTTGAAATGACAGTCGATTTTTTTATGTACCAATAGTAGAAGGGGGGCATTACCATATCTCTAATCAGCTGAAACCAGCTGAGGATTCTTCATCAGATACTTCAGACCTTCGATTTTTGACATCAAATGAAGCGGCCCACCACCATGTTGAATATTTTTTGTAAAGGCGGTATGTCGATCTCTAATAGTTTGGTTGGGCTCTTGTGTTTTCTAATCAGGGTCACCAGGTACTCCAGATGTTCGATTATCCTAGTTTTTATAGTTTTCCCTTTATGTGGCCATTAAACCCTAACTCTGTACCAAATTTCAGCTCTCTGAGTTCATGAGAAGTACTAGTTCTATTCTGATGATCATGAGTGAGTGACTGAGTGAGTGAGTGTCATAAATTCAAAACTTTGCTTTCGCTTAACTTCGGAACTAAATGACCTACAGACTTAAAATTTTGGATTTTAAGTATGTGATTATAGCTTACTAGATGACGAAAATTTCTGCGTTCTGGTCTTATCCAGAGCTCCTCAAATAGGGGCCTGAAAATGCGGCGAAATGGTTCCAGTAAAGAATGGTACGGCAGTGTTTGCTTCGCGCTCGACTTGGCGGGGGCACTGCAGTGCCCCCAGATCGACGTTCTGGTCTTATCCGGAGGTTCTCAAATAGGGGCCTGAAAATGCGGCGAAATGGTTCCAGTAAAGAATGGTTCGGCAGTGTTTGCTTCGCGCTCGACTTGGCGGGGGCACTGCCGTGCCCCCAGATCGACGTTCTGGTCTTATCCAGAGGTTCTCAAATAGGGGCCTGAAAATGCGGCGAAATGGTTCCAGTAAAGAATGGTACGGCAGTGTTTGCTTCGCGCTCGACTTGGCGGGGGCACTGCCGTGCCCCCAGATCGATTATCCTAGTTTTTATAGTTTTCCCTTTATAAAGTATAATAAATGCGCATCTAACTGGTGTATCGAACAAAGTATATAACAAGTTTACAACGCCTCGCAATTGACGTAATAAATTAATTTTATGAATCGATGACTTGAAAAAATGACCATCTTCCAAATTATTTATCTCAAAAACTAAGTAGAATTGGTATATGGGTGTTCTACTCTTAAGTTTAGAATACAAGACGGCATCGACCTATGGGCTTAGTTTAGAAATGTCCGAATTCCGATTTTGAGGATTTCTAAAACACTGTGTATTGTTAGATTCTTTTAATACAATTTTAAGGTCAATAAATCCGCTGTTATTGGGTAAATTTAAACAAAAAGAATAATAATATCTATCGACGCTCCACACCACGTCAAACTGGCCCCGTGCTAAGTATGCGAAGAACTTGTGCTACAGATACCAGACAACGGGAAGTATATTTAATAATTTTATACTTACATATATTTAAGATTTTATATTATACACATATTTAATACACATCTATGACCCAGGAACACAGAAATACTTTTGTTCCTTCGGCAGGATTCGAACTTGCGACCTCCGGCTTGAGCACCAAAGCGCTGAACCACTGAGCCACAGAGTAAGCCACCAAATAAGGGACCGTCCATTAATCACGTGATGTTTTTAACAACTTTTTAGACCCCTCCCCTCCCCCTGGTGATACGTGGTGAGGTTTTATACTCCCCCCCCCCCCCTCCCCCATCTAAGATCACGTGTATTTTTTTTTACATAGTAAGCAGGTCATGTTTGAAGAAAAATTTTAACTTAAAAAAACAATTTAATCGAATAATTTAAGCAATTAAAACTATACGAGTCCTTTGTTTTGTAAGTATTTAAACAACACTACGAATCTACAACCAAAAATAGTTTCGGTATGCATAGGCTAGATTCGAAAATTAAAACACGTGATGTCTCCTTATACCCCCCCCCCCTCCCTGGTGATACTTGGTGTTTTTTTTCGGACCCCCCCCTCCCCCTTTAGGCATCACGTGATTAATGGACGACCCCTAAGGTACAGAAGACCAGAAAAATTATTCTAAACCTGACCTCTTTTTGTATCTGAGTATAATAAGTGCTTTATTAAACTATCGGCCCTAAAAATCATATACTTTTGTATGATTTAAAATTTGCAAATGGCAAGTGTATGAAAAAATAAAAGAAAACCCGACTGCGTAAAAACGAAAAGAAAAAATCAGTCCAGTAGTCGGGACTTTTGACCTAAATATAATTATATTGAATACCTAACAATGAAAAAGTTTCTAGTTAAAAAAATATAAATATATAGAAAGTATACGGTAGTTAGTAAAGAAAAGAGCCTACGCGTTTGGTCTAAATAGTGGCCAAAGGTACAATCCACATACATATTATGTAGGTATATACATTCGAAGGCTAATAAGCACATTACTACTCCTTTGCGTCGCGCAGTCGGGTAACATTAAAATAATATTTAAAATGTCTCATATAATATATAAACAATAATAGGCTTGCTTTATTATAATTATTACAGTTTAGTGAAAAGACCCCTTGAGTCACACACGTGCTGGTGCAGGTTCGATGCTGGGTTGTGGTGTGTATAAGACTTTCTCAATAACTGTACTAACGCTAGACTTTAATTTACCCTTTTCTTCTATGACATCCCTTACAAAATTTGTATCGATTTAGAAGTTTCTATGAAAGCTGTTCCTCTGTACGTATCCTGTACGTTCCTATGTACGTTCCTATACATATATTTTTTACTCTTTGCCCGCCGCGTTCCGCCGAGCTGAGCGCCGTGCTGCGAAAGTCGAATGATACCCAACTTTGAAGCTTGCGGCTTTAGTCACCCGCGGCTTCGCCGAATTGGAATTTTCACGGTCGATTTTCACCGTGCTGCGGAAATCGTGCGGCTAGTCACCCGTGTAAACGCTACAAAAGTTGGGGCTTGCTGCTTTAGTCACTTGCGGCCTCGCCGAATTGCCATTTACACGGTCGATTTTCGCCGTGCGGCTGAAATCGTGCGGCTTTAGTCACCCATGTAAATCCCCCATAAGGAGCACAAAGTAAAAATATACAAAGAGCCATAGGTGCAAAAAATTTAGATACAAGGCCTCTTCTGAAGGTTTGACTTTTATAGCGCGCTTGCACGTCAAAATAGTCTTCACCTGAATAAGTATTAAACTAGAATACACTTTTAAATTATAACTGTCTATTCTAAGTGCCTTTACACACGCGCTGCAGCTCCGGCGGGGCCGTCGGATTTTGTATGGATTTCGCCACCGCCCGCCGCGTCGACGGCGTTTCACACCGGCTCTGCGGCAAACGTACGTAAACGACGTACTAATCCTAGTGCAGCGACGCGGTGATGTTTTTTTTTTTTTTTTTTTATGAAATAAGGGGGCAAACGAGCAAACGGGTCACCTGATGGAAAGCAACTTCCGTCGCCCATGGACACTCGCAGCATCAGAAGAGCTGCAAGTGCGTTGCCGGCCTTTTAAGAGGGAATAGGGTAATAGGGGAGGGTAGGGAAGGGAATAGGGTAGGGGATTGGGCCTCCGGTAAACTCACTCACTCGGCGAGACACAGCGCAAACGCTGTTTCACGCCGGTTTTCTGTGAGCCCGTGGTATTTCTCCGGTCGAGCCGGCCCATTCGTGCCGAAGCATGGCTCTACCACGTAAAGTTTTGAAAAGAAAATAAACAAGGAAACATATTATATCCCATGGCACATACCTACCGGTGTATTTTTACGCAAGTTATCGGTTCCAAATCCAAGTCACGCATTGGTGTGAATAATAGATGTTGGTCTGACACGACAGTGACACGGGCGGGCGCGGGGGACGCGGGGTGCGGGCAGACGCGGGGGGAACACTCACCCCTGCATAATTGATGGACAGTCTTACCGACTTGAGCACAAAAATCTTTTGATGTATATGTTTGTATTTAGGTACGGCTTTGTATTGTATAAGCGGAAGATGTTATGTATTCTATATACATTATACAGTAACAACAGGTTCCTACGTACAGCGGGACTGTCAAATATTATGCTTTAAGAGATCATAAACCATGAAATATCAAAATTGAGAAAAAGCTAACTTTTTAAATACCTTTTTACTTTTCAATACCAGATACATAGGTATTTGTCGGTCCGTTTTGTGTGAAGTTTTTAATCTGTCGCTGCTGTGTAATGTGTATCTATAATTACCGCGTTCGCTACAGTAAATGTTTTGACGGCAAAATTGTTGTATTTATATTATAGGAGAGTTTTATTTATGTACAATAAAATAATGTTTCAAATGGCTTTCGGCAAACGTCATTTTTCAGCGTCTGTCATTATCATAGAAAAACGATGATTCCCGTGTGATTAGCAACATGGTCCAACTTTAGGTCCAACTGTAATAATAAGTTGTCAATTTTATTTTACAGTTGAAAGTTTGCAACGTATTTGGAAATTTTTCATTCTTTAGTCGTGTTGTAGATGCAATAGAATTAAACGCTTTTAGAATATTACATTTTAAGAACAATAAATATTCACAGACAGTTTTAAGGTGACGGGTTTAAGAAAGCATAAAGTATTACTTGAGTAATGGATCATAAACAACGTCTTTATCTTATAATATTTATACTTCAAACTTAAAATCATTATCTTTTCATGGAATAAAACCGGTGAACGAGCAGACAGCTTGCCTGATAGTAAAATATTACCGCCGCCAATGGATTAACCTCTACCTAGCCTAGGGTACCTCTCCTAAAACATAAGACAATCGTGAAGTTACGTTATTTTTCCGTATTTTCCGTACAAACCTGTAGTGATTTTGTTACAGCTTAAAGGTATTATAGACCTAAGTATTTGATATAAATTCCAGTTTGATACCTCCACGCGTTTCTGAGAAGAAGGGTCTTGACAGACTTTCGATCGGACAACAAAGTGATCCTATAAGGGTTTCGTTTTTTCCTTTCGAGGTACGGAACCCTAAAAATCACTAAAAGGGTATATCTCTGTAGAAGTATGCCGGATGGTCTTCTGACGCTAAATTAATATAGTTTGTGAATCGTTAGCGTGGTATGCGATGCGTGGTATGCGATGCGCCGTATGCGATGCGCACTTTTTAAGACAGCGTTTTAAAATTGAACTTTATTCGTTTCATTACAAGAGTGCGACTTGCTCGTCGCGTTTCGCAGCGGCGTAGCGGCGTCCTTCTTGCAATGAAACATCTATCCTTAAAAAGTGCGTGCTGCGTCATGTCACGTGTGAGCTGACCTTAATGTGTAATTAATATTGTAAACTTTCCCAATTAGACGGACTATGTAGAACACTTGTTGTTAAAATACGTTCGATAATTTGTTTTGACCGCTTTATAATTGGGGAAATTTGGTACAACCCACACTGCGGGTTAACTTTAAGGTAATTTAAATTAAGACTAATAAAACGTGACCTGAATAAATATTTCAGTATTTTATTTTAGTATTATTATAAATGCAAAAGTTTGTGAGAATATGTATTTGAAGTTCTTACATACTGCTTTCACACTGATACTGCTTAACCGATTTCAATCATTTCTAAATATATAAAATGCAAACCTGACTGACACATCTATCAACGCAAAGCCGAAACTACTGAACGGATTTTACTGAAATTCGGCATTACAACTATTTGTAGTTGTAATGACGTAGGAATCCGCTAAGAAAGGATTTTTGAAAATTCGCCCTCTAAAGGGGTGAAAAAGGGTTTAAAATTTTGTATGGAAACCGAACTCCACGCAGATAAAGTCGTGGGCAAAACCTAGTTTTGTATAATATTGTACAAGCATTTACCATATTATACATACACCCCCTTACTAATAAACGCGATATAAGCTTTGAATAGTTATAAGTGACATGTTTAATTCGATAGACAAAACACTGTGTAACTATTCAAAGCTTACCTATACAGCGTTTATTAGTAAGGGGGTAAGGGTTTTGTATAATTTAGGCATTGTATACATTTCCTAGGCATTGTATAGAAAGCCGAAGCAATTTAGGTAATGTATGAAATTTTGTTTCAAATATTATTTAATATACACATTGCCTTGAAAATATAATATATGTCACAGTAAAATTTAAAAAACCGTTAGATTGTAAAATAACTAATGAGATTGTAAAAATATGTCGAAAGATTAAAAACTATATATTAGGTTGGGGAAAAAGTTTCTTCGCATTTTATATAAAAATTCAAAAGGTTTTTTTATAAAGTTTATTTACAAGTGACTAAAGTATATAGGTGCCATTTTGTTCGATAACTTTTTGCCATCTTGTTGGTAGGTACATGATCCCATTGCTATAAAATTTTTGGGGCTTCTGATGAAAAAACTGCGACAAGTGGTTTTGGCAGTCCTCTTGTGATGTCAACCTGACACTGCCTAAGGAAGTTTGCAGCGACCGAAACAGGTGGAAATCTGAAGGTGCAAGGTCAGGACTATACGGCGGATGCATTAACACCTCCCAGCCAAACTCCCGTAATTTTTTCTGAGTGGCTAAAGATGTGTGAGGTCTAGCGTTATCATGGTGAAAAACCAAACCCCTTCTGTTGATTAATTCCGGCCGCTTTCTCTCAACTTCTTGCTTTAATCTCATCAGTTGTTCGCAGTACAGTTCAGAATTGATGGTCCTGCCTGGCGGTAACAGCTCATAATGAATAATGCCCTTCCAATCCCATCACACACACAGCATCACCTTGTTGCGAGTTAACCCGGGTTTCGCCACAGTCTGTGAAGCCTGACCGGCCTTTGACCACGATCTTTTTCGCACGTTCTTGTCGTACGTGATCCACTTTTCATCACCAGTTATCAGCTTCTTCAAAAATGGTTCGGTTTCATTACGTCGTAATAAAGAATCACAAATGAGTACACGGTTCATTAGGTTTCTTTCAGTGAGCTCATGAGGCACCCAAATATCGAGCTTTTTTGTATACCCAGCTTTTTTCAAATGCGCCAAAACCTTTTTGTGGTCAATCCCCAGTTCTTCAGCTACATCGTAACTACTAATATACCGATCTTGCTCCACTTTTTCAAAAATGGCAACAGTTTTGTCCGTAACAGGGCGACCAGAGCAACGTGCATCTTTGATATCAAAATTTCCGGATTGAAAACGCTTAAACCAAATTTGCGCTACTCTCACAGATACTGCATTAGGTCCATAAACATCACAAATTTTTTTCGCGGCTTGTGTTGCATTCTTACCTTTTTTGTAATAAAATTTTAAAATGTATCGAAATTCTTCATAAGAATCACTCATTTTAACAATAAGAAAAACAAATGAAAATCTCAAATTTACCTAATTTGAATTTGGAATTGTCTTCTGTAAAATTAAAACTTTTTAATGATACCAAAATCAGCCAGATACAATTGGTATAGCCCAAGATATTTTATGACAAGTTCATACATACTATAATGCGAAAAGACTTTTTCCCCAACCTATTATTTATAACTAACGAAAAATAATGTGATAAATTATAGGCAGCATATTCGCGTAGGAAGTCTATCAACATTTGACAATTTCACTAGTTTTATTACAATCTAATGGTTTTTACAATTTTACGGTAACATATACATTAGGCATCGTATACAATGCCAGTATAGTATTAGGAAATGTATAAATAGTGTATAGCTTCGATTAACAGTACCTAAATCTATATTTTTCTTAGAAGTTAAGTAAAAAGGCTGGGAAATAGATAGAATTTCCTTCTGTGTTGTGGTCAAAATCGAGAATTCTGGTTTATAATATTTGAGACATCGAGTGAAACATAACTTTGGGAAGGATTGAAGAATGTACTAATTTGTTATTTACATGATTTGAGTTTTGGTAACCTTTATCTATCTGTTTCCTACATAAATAGAACTAAGGTAAGAAACTAGGCCTTATATTGACAATATAAATACGTCATGAATTATGCACCACGCGATTTAAAAGATATAAAATTTACTGGTACGAAAATTATTTCTAATCAAGGCAGAAAACAGGAAACAGGGAAATCGTTTAACTAATAATACAAAAGCTGCTTGCTTACTCAAAAATTTGGGCGCTTTGAATTTCAAATACAAGATTATCATACATAATCCTGCGAGTAATTGATGTATTAGAATTAAATTTGAAAACAATAGGGGATCGGATTATATCTGACATATTTAGTTTCATTGATATATTCAGAAATATTGAGGCAAAACTACTTGGTAAATGTAAAAAAATATATTATTTTATGTGTAGTTTACTAATTTAAATACATTTAAAAAGTACTAAAAAAATATTTTTTTTTGCGTAATTGGTAAACAAAACCTATATCATTAGTTTACTTACATCATATACAAAAACATCCATTATGATAAGTATTAACTTAAACACACAAATATCGGAGATATTTATTAATATCTTTCTGCGGCCGTATACTTCATACATACATACAATTGACGTCACCTTTAGGTTAAGTTTAATATGGAGCGTTTTCACGAGACTCGCGAAATTTTGTATACAAATTGCTGTACCTTTAAAAATATTAACTTTTGATATACGGTTTCTTCTGAGAAGTTACTCATATTTAAGAGTACTATTCATTTATGCAATAAAAAAAAATCAGTCCGCTTGTCAATTGGCTTAATCCTTTCGCTCAGGAATTGATTGCATCGAATATGCAAACCACTAGACGTCGCTCCGAAGAGTTTCAATAATTCACGTTGTCTATCAGACTTTATGGTTCTTTGTGTATCAATATTATATCAACAGTCTCCGTGGTCTAGTGGTTAGAGCATTGGCTCTCGACTCGGAGGTCGTGGGTTCGATTCCCACATTGGAACAACAAAAAATGTTATTTCCAAGTTTGGTTAGGACAATGCATTCAGATCTCCTGATTGTCTGACAAGAAAGATGATCCATGCGTCGGATGGACATGTACAAAGTCGGACCTGTGCCTGATCTCTCGTCAGTCGTGTTGGTTATCCGTCCCACTGGATTACGAGAGTAAAGGAAGAGAGAGTGCTCTTGTGTACTGCGCAAACTTGGGCACTATAAAATTACTCCTGTGTTTTTGGCCTGGTTTCAATGAAACTGGTCGAGCAGGAACTTCGTCGATATTGTACACTAAAATATGCAAAAGAAATGTATGTATAATGAAATAAACACAACGGAATATGCAACGTTTCTTATATACGTTGCGTAGGATACGGAACCCTAAGATAAATTAGCCTATGTTTTACCTTATATTATCCTCTGTCAGTGAAAGTCCCGTGAAAATCGGTCCAGCCGTTTCAGAGATTAGCCGGAACAAACAGACACACAGACAAAAAAAAATATATATTTTATGGTAAGTATCGTAAAAACTGTCATATGTATTAAGTAAAAAATGTAAATTACAAATAGACACTTCAATTTAATCAATTTAATATTAAATAAAAATAAAAATAATTATTTGTTTAGATAAGCAATTTTAGCGTCGAAAATAATTTTCCAATGTACAGTTTCAAGAGACCGTTTGCTATCCACAGTCCACACCAGCGAGGTCGTTATTATAATATACTATACAACTTACAAGCTATTTAGCAATAATATTCCTAAACTATCGGTTCGGAGTTTGTTTGTTATTCTAGTTTATATTGTAGGTACATACATAGCGTCCTATATATGGTTTGCTCGTTTATAGAATAAGGGTTGTATCACGACCTACTTTTTTAACCCCCGAGGCCCCGACGAAAACACAGGGCTATTATAAGTTTGAAGTGTCTGTCTGTGCGTGTGTCTGTGGAATCGTAGCAAAAGGGTTTTTTTAAGTGCAACCTGCTTTAGTGGCGTTGTGCACTATTCTTGGGATCTTGTAAAAAAAAAATTAAACTCGCGTCAAAACACGTGATCTGATCGAAAATTCGTAAGATGCAATTTTTTGCTGTCTGTTACTATGGTAATAGACAGCAAAAAATTGCAACGCTTTTCGTTTAAACGGCCATCTCTACTTATGAGTAGAGATGGCCGTTTAAACGAAAAGCGTTTAAAAAAGCGTGCTTTTATAAATAAGTTAAAAAGTCGTTTATAAAAGTAAGCGTTTAACACTTATACTTATCGTTTATATCGTTTAAAGTTATTAAGTCATAAGTGTGGTATGAGCAAAGAAAAATAGTTCTTATGACAGCGCATTAAGTTAAAATTCTATAAGCTCATCAAATAATTAAATTGTATTTATCGAGGCGCACGAGCGTTTACAACAGTATTGGTAAACGCTCGTACGCCTCGATTTATTTAGTAGTTTTAAAAATTCATATAAAATTCGTCAAACTAATTTAGTTAAAAATTTAAATAGCATATTAAAGATAAAAGGTTCTTCTCATAGATTATGTAAGTAAGAAACAAAAGTAGCGAGTAAAATACATAAATATCATCATTTTAAATAACTATAATTCCTGATAATTGCCCATGGACACCCGCAACACCATAGGAGTAGCAATTGCGGCCTTAAAATTTTAGGAGGGAATATGCTCCTTGACCCTTCTTGAAGGTTTGCAGGTCGTAATGGTCCGGAAGTACCGCTGGGGACAGTTCATTCCAGAGTTTTACAGTGTGTCGCAGAAAGCTTCGGGTAAAGCGCACGGTGGAGGACTGCCACTCATCTTGCTCATTTTGTCGCATTGAACGGTGGCGAAAAGTTGCAGCAATTCCTCGGAGCATTCCTCGTAATATAACCGTTAGAGGATGCAGAGCGATGCTACATTTCCACGTAGCTCTAAGGAGTCAAGCCTGTTTGAAACACTATGGCAGTCGACAATTTGAGTGGCCCTTCATTGGGTACGATTTCTTGGATCTTCATGAGCGGTGAACAAAGTTTAATTTTAAATAGTTTTTTTAAAAATTCAGCGCTACGTCGCGTCGCGTGTCGGTGTGAACTCGCGCTAAAGTTTCCTGTGCCAAAAACAAGACAAAAATATACATAGTGTTGTACAACTTTATCATTTACTAGCATTAGCCCGCGGTTTCGCCCGCGTGAAATAATGTTTTAAACTTTCATCCCCTATTTTACCCACCTAGGGGCTGATTTTTAGAATACGCTGAAATACGTGAGTCATTATTATTTCCGTACTCAATTCATACGATGCTGATATGTTCATGCTGATATTTAAAAGTTTGATACAATCTTTTATCACCTATTTTACCCCCTTGGGGGTTGAGTTCTGGAAAATCCTTCTTTAGTGGATACATACGTCATATTATGACGAATACGTGTGCAAAATTTCAAAGGATTTACGGACTTTGACGGACGGACGGACGGAGTTGTCTAAGTCAAGACTCTTGGAAACACCATAATATCAAAAAACGGGAATTCTTTGCCATAATTCCATCCCAATTCGAGGGGTAATAAAGAAGTGAAATAAAAAGCAATAATATTGTCAATAAATGATGGTGAGGCTTTTATCTTTTATGTGGTATCGTCATTTAATACGGTGAGACGTGCAGGCGGTTACTCAAACTTTATTAGCCAATCAGCGCTCGCAACTCTATTATGGCCTATCAACTCCTGAGATGCTATTAGCGGCGACTTGATAGCATTACTTCCTTGCCACTGGTTATTGATTCACTTTTATGCGCTTGAGAACTCCGCGGTGTAGAGTGGTATAGATAAGTGACTTACCATGCCATTGCCTTTTCATATTTTGCTACGTTATACTTAGGGTCTGTTCCACAATCTTCTAAGTGTCGGATAGCTTATTCGTAAGTTTTGTCGCTGCTCAATTTATAACGCGCGAAAGAGACAAAACACGCAAATAAGCTATCTAACACTTATCAGTAGATGTGAAACAGGCCCTTGAGCTTTGAGCGCGTTCTTTCCCGTTTTCTGATGAGAGGATTCACGCCTAAGATAGTTCTTATTTAATTAGAACTTCTTCGTACCCTAGTGGGTAAAGGCGTATTTCTCGCCAATCTGATGCCGTATCTTCGTAAGGTTGCTAGATTTAGGATTCTTTTTTCTGACAGATTACACAGTACCCGGTAAAATATATGCAAATAAAAAGAAGTAGGTAGGGCTTACAGAATAAATTACCTTTTTATTTCCGTCTCCTCCAGTGACGGGTAAAAGGAGGAAGTAAAAAATACGCAAATAGTTGGAACCGATTGTTGGAATTACTTGGCCGAGAGTCTCCTGCGGGCGTTCGAGGACAGCGGACATTTCGCAACAAATTACATTTCTCTCCCCATTTAGGTACACAAATGAACTTTAAGTATTTGACTCTCGGAATGTAAGATTACTTTTATTTCCGTTAAATGAGGTTTCATTTAGCGTTGTTAAGTTAACAATAGGATATTGTATTAAAATATTTTAGATTTATTTTATTCTGCATTGATCATTAAAATAAATATGAAAAAATATATTGACCGTGAACTACAGTCAGGGTATTAATTTTAGGTTAGTTTCGGATATTCTACATAGGGTAGCTTATTTTGTAAACCTTCGCGATCACTTGACTTACGATTTCGAACATTTGATGGTGACCCAACATCGGTGATGTGACGGGAATGAATGAGCTATCATGAAATCCAATCTCCGACCTCCATCAATCCCCATCAGGGCGCAGATGGCTCGAGTGTGCGACGATCGGCCGGCTTGTTTTTGTGACACGGGCCACGGCTCAACTGGACACTAAATCGTCCTTAACTAGGACAATATAACCACGATTTTAGCAAAAGTGGGATGGTTTGCTCAACACATAGGTACAGTAAATGGGAATGATGACTACATGTAAAATATTGAGTTGAATTGATATATTCAAAAATTTTGAGGTATTACAATTTGATAAATGTAAAAAAAATATAATATGGTGTGTGAAGTTTAGTAATTAACATCTCATCTAAAAAGTAGAAAAAAGTTTATTTTTTGCTAAATTAGGAAACACTTGACTTTTCGCTAAGTTGACCGACATATGCCCATAATATGCTCTAACCACTAGACCACTAAAAACATTAATGAAAACAAAAATAGTTATTCAAGTTTTCCTTTCTAAAAAGTTTTAAGATGTCGTATAGAATCCAGGTGCAATTCAAAATAGTCAATTAGTTTCTTCTTATGATTATTATGACCATACAAATGCATAATATGCTTATTATTATTATATTTCGTATTATATTATTATTATATTGTACTCCGTTCTGATTCAATGTAATGTGAACGTCAACAATAAAAAAAGAGATTCGGCCAAATTAACATGTCATTGTTTATTTTCTTTACTGCGAGGTGAATGGGTGACATTTAAATTTTAACCATTATAGCGTTTTGTTTACATTCATATTGAATCAGAACGAAGTACACAGCCTACAACCATGCTTTGGCAATGAGGGTGTTTGATATTTTTTCTGCCGTTGGGGGCTAGACCTGATACACACAAAGCGTTATCTGGTGGCGTAAGTGGTATCAAAAGCGGTAAATAAGAGTTTTCGATTATTTTTCCATCACCAGGCGGCGCGTGGTAGCCCGACGGTCCTTGTGGTGTTAGGCTGCGTTCACACCAAACTGACTTTCAGCCGCCAAATGTGAGCAGGCTCACTGTGATCCCAAGTGTAAACGTATTTTACATTCACACTATACTGACAAATCGGCCGCCGAATGTCAGCGTCTACGCATAGCGTAATAACGTATTGTCGGTTAGGTGTTAACGAAAAGGTGAATATGTATGGAAATATATATATAAACTGCAACGCTCGCTCACTTTCGGCGGCTGACAGTCAGTTTGGTGTGAACGCAGCCTTAAAAAGCTGTCAGATGTCACGAATTTAAAAACCCTTATTGGCACAAATTACGTTCGGCGTTAAGTACCTAAGGTACGTTTTCACATTGTGCGGTGTTAAATGCGATAATCTCACCCACAATGTGTAAAAAATTAAATAAATATATAGACAGATAATATAATTTTTGATATTAAAACAAATATCTCTCTCATACCTTAGTAATTTATCGGTACGACATGCGATACCTCAACGCGAAAAGTAAAAATGCTTTAACGCTTGCGTACTCTTTCTAGGTTCGTCAAGTGAATGAGCTAGTGGTTTTTAAGACCGACAACACTTAAAACGTAATATTTCGCGGGTAGTCATGGACGAAGCTCTAAGGTCTGCTTCTCGTCGTGATTTCTATAATATAATAGCAATAAAATTGTTATTAACCTTAATTTTACCACAAAATGCCCACGATTGCTGATTTATAGTTATAGTGGAGTTACGCAGTACGATTATATTTATTACGGTCCAATAAGTAGGAGCTGACACAAGTCTGAGGCGAACCGGGAATTTAATTTGGGCCCAAAGTTAAAAAGAAAGGTTACAGAAACCCGACGCAGTTTTTGTCGCTAGAGAAATTATAAAAGCACTTTATTTAATTCTATTTGAATAAAAGGTTCTTTATTGTGTCCAATTTACCCACAGGCCACAATGTTTCAATACAGAGTTGAATTACTTTGTAATTTACACAATCAAAAAGGACTTTTGTATAAAGTATTTCTTTTAAAAAGTTTAATAAAGGATTTTATTATTTAGTTTTACATAATGTATAAACTAGCTGATGCCCGCGGCTCCGCCGGCGTAAGTACAGTAAGTAACCCGTGAGACCTGTATATGCCCCGCGATAAAAAGTAGCTTATGTCTTTCCCCATGGTCTATGTACTTTATATCTGTGCCAAATTTCACGATGATCTATTTAGTATTTTTTACGTGAAACCGTAAATGAAGTATCCCACGGGAACTGTATATTTCTTCACGATAAAAAGTAGTCTTCTTCATTCTTCATGGTCTTCATGATGATCGGTTTAGTAGTTATTACATGGAAGCGTAAATAAAGTATCCCACGGGAACCGTTCATTTTCCCACGGTAAAACTAGCCTATGTCCTTCCTCATGGTCTTTACTATATCTGTGCCAAACATGATGATCAGCTTAGTAGTTTTTAGTCACGTGAAAGTGTTAAATAAAGTATCCCACGGGAGCCGTACATTTCACCGCGATAGAAAGTAGCATTTATAATATTAGTATGGATAATCTTTAACCGTTATGCCCAACGTGTGGCTACCGTCGAAAATACAACCAAGACTAGACGCCTAGTTTACGAATAAACTAAGAAGATTAATAAAATAATTAAAAATCTTTATTTGAACTTTAAATAATAAAATTACATAAAGTATAGAATAAAAAAAAGTCCAAATTGCAGGCCTTTGCTTACCTAAGCAGTTTCTTCCACAACCATTTTACAAAGAAACTAAAAAAATTACAATGAAATTAAATAACAATGGAAAAAAGTGCGGTACGGTAGTACCTAATACAAAACAAAAATATTTCAAACAAAAATATTAGTAATGGAATATAAACGAACTAAACTAAAAGCAACAGACGTAGGTGTAGTGTGTTGTTTTTAGCTTAAGTTCCAAAACTAAGCAATCTTCTTTGTTTTTGTAAACTAGAAACACAATATTTTTACTGTGTTACAAACGCAGAGAAGCACAATAGGGATGATGAATACATCTAAAGAAATATTGAGGCATTACTACTTGGTAAATGTAAAAAAATATATTATTTTATGTGCAGTTTAGTAATTCGTCTAAAAAGTAAAAAAAAGTTTTTTTTTTGGTTTAACCAAAAGTAAACAAAACCTACATCATTAGTTTACTTACATTATGTACAAAGACATTAATTATGGTAAGTATGAGATATTTACAAATACGTTCCTGCGGCCGTATACTGCATTACACTTTAACCTAGGCGTGACGTCACAGCTAGGTACGACTTTAGTATGGAGCGTTTTCCCGAAACTTGCGAAATTTTGTATTTGTAATCGCTGTACCTTTGAAAAATTTGACTTTCGATATACTATTTCACCTGAGAAGTTACTCATTAAGAGTACTATTCATTTATGCAATAAAAAATGCAGCCATCATGCCTATTATGTTGTGGTAATGAACGTAATTTTGTGAGTCGTGAGTCGGCAGATATTCTGTTGTATTCGGTTTCTTAAAAAAGTCCTATTTAATTCACACGGCGACGCAAAATAAGTTGTACTTTAGTATCTAAAATAACTTACGCGACCGAAAATACGCAACTCACAAAATGACGCACGTGTGACCTCACCTTTACTGTAAGTGCCTTTCACACGCGCCGCAGGACTCAGGAGCTATGGCGTTTACCGCTGGCGGGCGTTGCGGCAAAAAATTATATACAAATCCTAGAGTATGCACTGCCGCACGGGAGCTGCGGCACGTTTGTAAAGCTGGGATTATGTGATCCGGAATCCGGCGGGTTGGGGAAAATTCAGAGCACTGAAAGTAGAACTCTGCGCTAATACAATAGAGGTCATTCAGTTATAGAAAAAGTCGAGGCAAATGTCAATGTCTATGATAACTCTATTGTATTAGCGAAGAGTTCAATTTTCAGTGCTCTGAATTTTCCTGAGTCTACTGGATTCCGGATCAAAATATAGTCCCAGCCTAAGTGTACTGACAAAGTGTAGTGAGCATGGTATTAACAGTCGGTGGGAGTTTTGGTAGGATCTAAATGTGTGACGTTGTTGTTTTTGTGATATGTGTTATTTCGGTTCTTAAAGTGTAATATACTTTTAAATATCATTAACGTGCACAATTGTACAAAAGTGGTACTTCGAAGAGCGTGTTATTTTGTGTTGTCTTCAAAACTACCTACAGTCTACCACTTTACTAGATCGGCTGAATTGATTGACTACATTGACGATTTATTTGGACTTGACGATTTTAAGAAACGGTGTTAAAAACATGATCAAAAATTTTTCTCGCCTTTTTAACACTGGCAATGGTTAATTATACTAATTACTATACCACCGAATTAGAAAAATAAAAATAAAAGTAACAGTCGGTGTTGGAACTTGGTACGCGTGTATAGCTACAGGTACTTTTTATTTAGTAACTACGCTTGAGGACGCCTTGTATTACCTATTATTTTCTATAATATTCTGATCTCTTATTTTCTAGAATCTAGATTATTTTCATCACTTATATTTGTGTATAATCTACATTGAGTGAACTCCGCAGATACAGTCGGTATTCATTAGCAGATCTGTCGCGCGCACTCCTTCTTATCTTAATTCCGCTGTTCTTGCATAAAATTTGGTTTTTAAAAGGAATGAATATGTACCATTATTCATTTTATTTTTCGTTGTGTTTGACGGGTAATAATCCTATCTTAAATCTTTAATCGAGCAATTCTTTTATATAATCTGAATCTCGGAAACGGCTGCAACGATTTTCATGAAATTTAGTATACAGGGGGTTTCGGGGCAATAAATCGATCTAGGTAGGTTTTTATTCCTGGGAAACTGCGCATTTTTAAGTTAGGTAAGATAATCTGAATCTCGAAAACGGCTCCAACGACTTTAATAAAATTTAGTATACAGGGGGTTTCGGGAGCGATAAATTGGTCTAGGTAGGTTTTATCCCTCGGAAACTGCGCATTTTTAAGTTAGGTGTATGTTCGAACCCTGGTGAATTTTTTGTGATACTTTTTTAAAATCTACTACAGCTCTGAGCAAAGCTCAGTTACCCAGGTACTAATTAATAATCTTGTTGATAAAAATATTTTAGAAGTACTCAACTCAATGTATTCCTATCTTAATTATCAACTTATGTATAATAATAAATCATTAAATCCTACTACGTATATAAATGTGAAAGTTTGCGAGGATCGATTGATGGAAGTTTGTTAATCTTTCATGCAAAAACTACTAAACCTAGATAGATGAAATTTGACATGATAGTAGTTGAAGCTCTGGATTAATACATTGTCCACTTTTTATTTCAAAATAGTACAGTGTGACAATGGGATAATGTATTTACGCGGGTCAAGCCGCGGAAAAGAGCTAGTTATCTTAAAATGCAGGAAATGAAAGCCATTTATAGTAAAGGTTGTGGCAAGGGGGCTTCTAAGCCATGGAAAATTTTACGGGTAAGCTTTACATAATGTTAAAGAGTTATATATTGAGAATATAGCCTCTTTAACCTTATGTAAGAGGCTGAGAATCATTTGCGTTGGTAAAAACGACATTTTGGTTAAAAAATAACAATACATTTTTTATTATCTTATACTTTAAACGAGACAATTGTGTATATAAAAGCGGATTCTCGTGAATGGCTGCAAGTATTAGAGAGTTTTAGGAGTGAAAAATCGCTCTATCTAGGTCTTATCATGGGGAAGTTACGCATTTCTGAGCTATATATGTTTTTAGGGTTCCGTAATACTAATACTCAAGGAACCCATATAGTTTTGTTCTGTCCGTCCATCTGTCTGTCTGTCTGTCAGTGCATTTCACTTCTGTAATCTAAATATATAAAAGGCAAACCTGACTGACTCATCCATCAACGCACTGCCGAAACTACTGAACGGATTTTGCTGAAATTCGGCAAAGAGATAGGCAACTAATAAGAAAGGAATTTTGAAAATTCGCCCCCTAAGTGGGTGAAAAAGGGTAATTTTTGGTATTTTGGTATCTTTTTTATAATTCTTTTTTTATTTATATCAAAATTATATCAGAACTCCAAGCAAAACACGGTTACCCAGGTGCTTATTATTATTTGTATGCAAATATTTATATTTCAATACTGCAGTTGTGGCCTTTTAATACAATTATATTATTTTAAAGTTTTTACTAGTCAAAAGGTTAGGTCGTTACTCAATTATATCCACATGAAAGCGTTTATTATGCAAAGTAACAATGTGCTAATGGGGTAAAATTTAAAGGTGGGCGTTTCGTGACCTACATCAGGTAATTTGAGGGTTACGTGCTGTCATATAAATCGATAGTATTGTTTTCACAGAAACTTTAGACTCGCGAATGTCGTTAAAAGCATTTAAACTTTGAGGCTCCTAGAAAGCTTTTATACTGATAGTTAACTTTTGAGCTTTGAACTGCAATCAGTTGCACAATTACTAGGTAGTATGTCTTACGTAAACAGAAGTTTATGGACTTTACCTACTTAGAACTTGCTCGGAGATGCAATGTAAGCCTTGTTGTGTAACTAATATAAATCTTGACTAAATTCAGTTTTAGTCAATTCTGTCTTACGTATACCATCTGATCAGGCCCGCCGCTAGCTGTTTCGTCGCCCGCGTGCAATAGCGATTATGCCGCCCTACGATTACTTAATTACTCTGAGTTTTGTCAAAAAAAGTTAACAACATAACGAAGATAAAACATTTATTTCAAAAATTATGTAGCTAGGGCATAGCCAGATTTTAGTTTCAGGGAGGGGGGAGGGGGGGGGGTTAAAACGACTACAAGTATCTATATTAAATAATCAGGGCCATCTTTAACTTATTAGAGGCCCTATACATAAGAATTTTTTCGTTTTTACCTGTTTAAGCTTTAAACCCTGAAAGACTGTGTAAGTAATTCGGAAAAATACAAATATATATAGTCTAAAACTAAACGTCGATACTAAATTTTATAATATGCTTTCTTTAAGCCAAAAACGAGCGAGCGAACCCATTGAGCAAATTTTTTTCCTATTTTACAGGTTAAAATCTATTCATACAACAAACTTAAACACTGAATAACGGTGAACTTCGGCAAAATATCATAAAATCAATCGGCTAAAACAGAACATCGCTACTAAATAATATAATATGTTCTTAATGTTAAACGCGAGCGAGCGAAGCGAGCGAGCAAAATTTTTTTCCTGTTTAATAGGTTGAATCTGTTCAAATTTTAAGCCCTAAAAGACTGTGAAAATAATAATTTTATAATTTAAATTAAAGTAAAATTTGTGCAATTTCTGATGTTGCAAAATAGATGACAAATAACTTATTACGTTAGGTTTGTCATATAATACCTATTTCATGCTTTTTTTTCGTAGTACAATAACAATGACTATTCGTGCCGAAAAGTTATCTAGGTGCAAAATAACAATGACTGTTCGTGCCGAAAAGTTATCTAGAATTAACGTTTGTAGGTAATGTACTGTATACTTACAAAAAACCTAAATATGAGGGCGGCAAGACCTAAGTAAGGGGGCGGCAAAATTGTCATCCGCCCCCGGCGGCAGACAATATCCACGCTACGCCACTGGACTTCGAATGCATACAAGTAAGGAAGCTCACATACAGCCGGAATGTCTTAGATCTGAATTCAGTTAGTGAATAAACACTTTTTTTTAATGCGTCTCATAATTTAAGAAAACTGCATAGAGAAAAATCCATTCTGAATTAGTATTTTCAGAATGTTTGTGGGAGGCCAAAGGGGATTCCCTAACTTCGCCATCCTGTTTTTCATAGGATTACAATATAATATGGAGGTGTTTTTCAAAGAATGACACATGGCGTTTGGTATTGCATCTCAGTTTTAACGGATGCCAATAGATGGCGGTGTTAACGTCATTTGGTCGGATTTTTTCCAAACTATAATGATTGTATGTATTTTCTTAAGGTGGGGTGGGTATTATGACAATGACTTGAATTAGGTAATACGTGATGAGTCGCTCGATTTGCCTCCCCCCTGGGCGTGCCGCCCTTGTGCGGTGCACGCTTTGTACGCCCGCTTACGGCGGCCCTGCATCTGATGGATGAATTTTGGTATAGTTATTATATAACGATACTAAAACAAAAACCTAGATCTATACACATAATATTATTGTGTATAGATCTAGGTTTTGGTTTAATAAAATAATAATTAGTTTATATTTATGGGGTAGCTCTCCATACATGCCTGCCCTGTATGGAGAGCTACCCCTACCCTAGAAACTACTATAGAGTATAGCCTTATGTACCCATATTGAATAGCCACTTGAGAAAGGAAACAAAAAAGGCATCCCAGTCAGAACCTGCTTGCTATATTTTACAGTTGATTTAAAACGAAGCTTTTATTTCAAGGCCAAAAAATGAATTTAATTTCAGCAGCACCATATTTCTTAGACCTCATTATTTATAAATTTTGAGACGGCACGTCTAGTTGATTAGAATGACGCAATAAATAAAATATAATTTGCCTGGGTGAGTGATGTTAAAAAAACAGTTTTCCTCAGACGAAACAGCTGCGGGTAGTAAGAAATAATAACTGTAATAAATCTGGCCGAACGACGAAAAATACCAATTTAAGCGCAAAGCGTAACTTTACTCCGGCGGGATTTTCTCATTAAACATGGCAACACTGGGCCCTTAATACGCAATGAGCATGTTAATTTTTACATAAAGTCTCCGAGGAGATGAAATAAGTAGGCTTGTAACAAATATTATACTAAGTGGAAATAAAAAAATATGACTTATGGGTATAAAGGAATTTAATTGAACTGTTTAATTTTTTTGTCTTTCAAATATTTAAATCTTTATTAATTATTATTGTTATCGTCACTCACTAAGGACCTGTTTCACAATTTTAAAATATGTGTTCTTCGACACTTATTCTTATACCGTTATATCGTTGAACCCGCGATCTCAGCTTGATCACTGAGCCATAGAGGTCATCAGTCGTCACCGAATATTTTTTTTAATTTGTTTCAAATTTCATAGGTATAAAAGTACAAATCTAGATATGGCAATTAATTAGAACTCCGAAAATTTATCGAGTTGGGACTACATTTAAATTCGTAAATAGTGACCTATTTACGAATTTAAATGTAGTAAATGATTAAGTAAACCATTGGAAGAAGTTTAGCTTGCAGCTCCTGCGTCAATGCAAATCTCAAGTTTTATCAACTTCGATTTCATCAATGAATAATTCAGCAGCTACCCGGTCTAGAGGATAGATTCTTAATCACGTTCAAAGCTTGCTCCTATTGTTTGCTAGCATAACTTGGCACTATTAATTAATACTATTATTAATAGGGTTTATCATTTATCATTAATAGGGTTTATCATAGGTTTATCATGATTCTTCGTAAAGAAGAATGGGTCGAAATATCACCAAAGTGTAGCACTGCAAATCATAATAATATGTCAAATAAAAGAGCTTGAAAGTAAGTTTCTTAACAACTGTATTTTAACTTTTAACTCCCATTTAATTTTTCTACCATGGCTTCTTTCCCTATCGTTTGATATGTGGGTGGTAGTGCTCCATACAAAAATGCCCATGTTCTTTGTTCGTACATGCCATCAAGAATGAATTCAGTGTGGAACTCGTGTGATTTGAGCATCCTACTAATATTATAAATGTGAAAGTTTGTGAGGATATATGTATGGTTGGATGGATTTCATTATCAGAGTTCGAATGTCGAGTTGTATCGTATTGTGCAGTGTATGACAGATGTCATATGAAACGTGTATTCTCTTGTGTAGTGAATAAAGTTCAATTTTGAACAGCTACCTTAAAAATGCAGCGCCGTCTATCGTCGCGGTGTTAACGGACCCTCAATGTGATGTTTCGCGCGCTGTAGTGTGTTGTTATGGCAATAATAATTACACAACTAGCCCTCGGGAACACTGTACTTTTTCGGGATAAAAAGTATCCTATGTCCTTTTCCAGGACTCAAAGTATGTCTGTAAGTACCAAATTTCATCAAAATCGGTTCAGCGGTTAAAGCGTAAAGAAGTAACAGACAGACAGACACACTTTCACATTTATAATATTAAGTATAGATTTATTTGCCAATTTTCCTAGTAGTTAACGTACTTTTACGTACGTTTGCTAAATGCTTACTTTAGTGATCTGTCATCGACTATCTTCGTTAGTAAGATTGATCGTAATGATTAGCAATATAGCACTCGGTTTGGGCCCATTCAAGTGCCGTTAATGAAGACGTAGTGTTGAGTAATAATCTCTATTTATCAGGACGAGTATTTCAGCGAAACCATAACGGTTGTAATGTTTTCTCATTTATACAGGCGATAAAGTTCTGGACGGTTCTCGAACTCGACTCATTGAATAGTCAGCAAAAAAAAAATAGCCATAGGCTCTGTAATAAAATAATATTAATAACATTGTAATTGTGTAATTGATAAGTTCAGAGATTGTTGATGTTTCTGAAATTGAAAAAGCCCAACGTTTGCTATATAAAATCCTTTTAATAGATGTAAACATTCTAAATGTTTATTACAGATTTTCCATTGTAATCCTACTAATATTATATATGTTGAAAATGAAAGTTTGTGAGGATGTATGGATGTATGTTTGTTACTCCATCACGCAAAAACTACTAAACGGATTTTGATGAAATTTGGTATGGTAGTAGTTTAGGCTCTGGATTAAATCATAGGCGCCTTTTTATCCCGAAAATATACAGTGTTCCCGAGGGATACTGTATTTAAGCCGCGGGCAACGGCTAGTAAACTCATAAATTTTTGAAGGTTTGCGCATAATATACCTAAATATAATATAATGCAGCTTCAGAATATATTGTAGTACAGCGCAATGCACGTTATACTTAGAAATAGTGGAGTGCTAGTCATTTTGAAGCATTTTCTCTGTTCTCATAACTTACCGACATCAGCCATGGTGTCGGGTCAGTTCACACCACAGAATACAGAAATCATCCAGAAACCGTCAACGCGCTTGAAAGTGAAGCCGTCACGACCACTCCAAATTGGAGTGACTATCACACATTTTGTTGCCACAGAATAACGGAATATTTTACCCAACTTACTTTCAATTAATTTTTATTGAATACCTAAGTGTACATAGTAATGCGATCTGCAAGTGTAAAAAGTAAAGTAAAGAGAGGGTGGGGCGATGTTTCGCCATGGTTTTGGTTACAGTGCGCTGCGTACAAATGTGATCGAACACTCATTCTGGATGTCTGTATTCTGTGGTTCACTCTGAGACACGACGCAGAACGCACTTTTTAAAAAATTAACACAATAGCGTTTAAACTCATAACAACTTCTAAGTTATATTATAGTGTGGGTGCGAAAAGTTTAAATTATATTTCAATGTTATTAAATTTCATATCTGATCCAGCTATCAGGCAGATTAGTTTTACAACCCAGACTTTAGTTCTAATTAATTAAATTTCACGGTCCATAAAATCTTACAAGGGTTGAATTATAAGTTATAAGTTATTTTGTAAGTTCATCCGAGCAGAGTTCGGCTTCACACATTTCTTGACCTCTGATCTAATCACCGCGAAAACTTTTAATGGATAATGTTTCTAACCTTAATTACTTTGACCCTCGCATGGTAATTATTTATAAGGACGCCATGTTGTTTCAATTAGGAGGTTCGCTAATCATCTCCGACATACATGGATGTTTTATACATGCTTTTAAGGGAATATTATATTAGAAATGAGTGCCTGTCTCGTTACATTATTTAAAAAATTACATGAAACATATTATATATGCTCGGTCTGAGTATTTATATCTTAAACTAGATTTTAACCGCGACTTGCTACACGCAAGAGAAAATACGGCAAATACCATACATTTTGCCAGGATAAAAAATAGCCAATGTCCTTTCTACTCTACATCTGTGCCAAATTTCATCAAAATCGGACCAGTAGTGTCGGAGCCTATTCAATGCAAAGGAACGAACAAACAAACACACAAACAAACAAATCTTTCCTCTTATTAATATTAGTAGGTAGACATATTTTATTCTAAATAAAAATAATGGGAGAAATATTTTTAGAAATTGCAATTGTAACGGGCGTAGCAGAAAGGCTACGAGTACGAGTTACGATAAGTAGACCAATGCCGATAATAGGCTAGGCGACTGATTTTTTTTATTGCATCAATGAATAGTACGGTAATCTTAAATATGAGTAACTTCTAAGAAGAAATCGTAAATCAAAAGTCAATACTTTCAAAGGTGGAGCGATTTATATACAAAATTTCGCAAGTCTCGTAAAAACGCTTCATACTAAAGTCGACCCACGAGTGACGTCACTCATGGGTTAAAGTTTACGATGTAGGTATACGGCCGCAGTCCAACATATTTGTAAATATCTCCGATGTTTGTGCGTTTAAGTTCATACTTACCATAATTAATGTTTTGTATATGATGTAAGTAAACTAATGATGTAGATTTTGTTTACTAATTTAGCAAAAAAAAAAAATTTTTTTGTACTTTTTAGATGTATCTAATTACTAACCTATACATAAATTATAATTATAATTTTTTACATTTACGAAGTAGTAATGCCTCAAAATTTCTGAGTACATTAATGAAACTAAATATTTTAGATTTAGTCGTGTACCCAATGATTAAAAAAAAAAGGTAGGTTGAAACCTATTGGAAAAGGAAGAGAATACAATAAAAATTAATGGAAAATAAATTACGAGCGATTGAGGTCGGGAAGTGCAAGGGGGTGAGTTTTAAGGGTAAAAAACGGTTTATCTCGATGTCCGGAAAAACCTATGGAAAAACGTCAAATGGTAAAGATGTAGGTAATAATAATACTCTTATCTACAACTTTTGTATTTACACTTTTTTCGCATAACTTCAAATTTTATGTGAAAAATTGAAATAACCAAGTTTTTGGTTTTTTATTATCTTATATAAAAAAGATTTTTTTATGAAATTGGGTGAAAACTTACCTTTTTATGTTTAAAATATTATGTAATTTTTTTGATTTAAAATATTTATTTTTTCACCTTATTTTGACTTAATATCGAAAAATTAACCCATATTTCAATCGAAAATTTTTATGTCAAAATACCAGTTTTTTTAAAAAGTCGGTAGGCTTTTTATTCCATGAAAACTCCCCTTTCTGAAAATGTAAAAAAATATACATTACCATAGTAAATGTTCTCAGAAAATGCAAAGAAAAGAACAGATAGTAAGGCCCAGACCCGCTTAATACACTTATCGACTAATCACTAATCGTCCGTAAATTATTTTTCCCTTATTTTTTTTATATTATCTTCCTTTTCCAATGGGTTTCATCCCATTATAAATTGTTTTTACTTTTGACTATTTTCAAAGATAAGCCCTAGTCTAAAGACACTACACGACTCAATGCTTAGAGCACAATAAGATGGGTAAGATGGACGCGCAATACCTGAGCCTTTTTAAATACTCATTATTAATATTTCGAGTGTTTTTGATACCTACAATTTTTTTTTTATGAAATAAGGGGGCAAACGAGCAAACGGGTCACCTGATGGAAAGCAACTTCCGTCGCCCATGGACACTCGCAGCATCAGAAGAGCTGCAAGTGCGTTGCCGGCCTTTTAAGAGGGAATAGGGTAATAGGGGAGGGTAGGGAAGGGAATAGGGTAGGGGATTGGGCCTCCGGTAAACTCACTCACTCGGCGAAACACAGCGCAAACGCTGTTTCACGCCGGTTTTCTGTGAGCCCGTGTTATTTCTCCGGTCGAGCCGGCCCATTCGTGCCGAAGCATGGCTCTACCACGTAAATCTAAATATTACATCATATTGACTTAGATTTAAATATAATCGGTGTAAGTATTACGTAACTACGTAATCACTAATCAGTATTAAAAATATTAATATCTATACTATTATAATGCTATTAAAAATATTAATAGCATTATAATTGTTGTGTTACACAAATCTGGTTTAACTTAGACCCCGCTAATCTCATACGTTTACCAAAATTATTACATTTTTAAAATACAAATTATAGACGTGAAGACGTTGTTAAAATTTATTTGTGCTTTTTAATTAATTAATTAAGATTAGTTTGTCTTTAAGGTCCTTTTATACCTTAAGGATTTTCAGAGAATTTAATTACAAAGAAAATTTATAACAGAGTACTTCGGCGAAGCAATTAACAGTCTTATTAATTATACTTAACGCAATAATTAGAACGACTTAACTTAATCAAGGTGGTAGTATATTTTGGTTTTGTTTGTGTCGTCAACTCGTCAGTGCCACTTATTCGTAACTTCTTCTTCTTGTAATATATAATATATCATTATGTATAAAACATTTAATATCTATTTTGAAGATGATTATTTTTTTTGGATTATTACTTAGTAATAAGGCCGCCTTTATGTGCATGTCTGATTTTTGTAATATTTTTGTTTATATATTTTATCATTGTTATTGGTTATATGTGCACAATAGGTCATATTTGATTTGATTTGATTTTACACGTCAATCTGGTCCCGTGATAAGTTCTCGAAAAACTTGTTAAGAGTGCCAAACAATGTAAATATAATATTAAAGATTTTTATTATATATAATACACATAATGTTTAATACTCACCCATAACCAAGGAACTCAGAAAACTTTTCCCTGGCAGGATTCGAACCTACGATCTTCGACTTGAGCGCCAACGTACTAACTACTGAGCCACAGAGGTCGTCAAAAATAGATTGCAATTTCAATGCCTCGCTAAAACTCGAGAACGGCTGGACCGATTTGGCTAACTTTGATCTTAAAATATGTAATTGACGAAAAATATAAGGAAAATTGCGAGTAAAATACTAAAAACTACAGTTAAATTTTCCCATACCAGCTCTCATACTTTGATGTTAGTTCCATCGCATCGGTAGCGTAAATTCGGGTTTCCAGTGTCACTTTACTATCAAATATAATATTTTATACTGTGCGTAATGAATTCAGTTTATCTGTTTAGTTCGACAGAAAATCAATTCTATTTCATAAAAATCGGCTGGCCCCAGTAGGTGTTCGTGTAGGCAGTAGGTGTCGGTTGTAGGTGTACATGTAGATTGTAGCTGTAGGTATAGGTGTAGATGTAGGTGTTATTATTATATGTAGATGTAGGTTGTAAGGTGTAGTTATTTATTTAATCAAATGGATCCAGTAGGGTATAGGTGTAGGGAGTAGGTGTAGGTTGTAGGTGTAGGCGTAGTGACTTATTTAATCAAGTCTAAAATATACATATGTATATATTCAATGATATCTGTAGCTGACCCAGCAAACGGTTTCCTACTATCTTAATTATTTAATAAAAATATATTTTCGCGTTATTTACGAAATTCCCCAAATAAGTTTCTTCAAAAATCAACAATCGTCAAACTGACAGAAAGTAATAAAGTTTTCCCTTTGTTTTTGTTAAATTGCAGTTTCAATTTGCTTTAAATTTATGCAGGAACTATTCAAAAAGCCCAAACCAAAGCACTAAATTTTACGCTAATACTAAAGTGAGCAAAAACATGTTAAGCTTTTAATAAAAGTTTTTTATGTTACGCATACGTAATTGAAAAAGTTATATAAATGCTTTGAGCCGAGCTTTTTGTTAAATTTTGTTTTGCATGTTTCATGAAATCGTCTATTTCATGTGGACATCCGAATATTTTTCAATTAGTATGGATACAGACACAGAAACGAGAATAATTAAAACCTATACTAATATTATAAAGAGGAAAGTTTTGTTTGTTTTTTGTTTGCATTGAATAGGCTCCGAAACTACGAGACCGATTTTGATGAAATTTGAGACATATTTTTTGAGACAAGACAAGAGTTCGTACTATCGGTAAGCGCGCGCGGCGGGACGCGCATCACCTGCTTTTAACACTATTTTCACCTCTAAAATTTCATTATAAATGTTGGTGATAAAGTTCCGAGATGTGGGACTTTTTTTTAGGAAATTTTCTTCTTTTCAAGGATTTGTTTTCAAAATTCGGGTATCTTTAATAGTTTCCGAGATATTTTCAAAAAACCATACCACTTTTTTTTACTAAATTGTTTATAAATTTTGCAATTATTCGAGCCCCTCTTGAAATTTTTCAAAAAGTTTCTAGAGATCATTCCGAATTGAGTGAGCCCTGAATAATAATTTTCGGTGCCCTTGGACAAAAATTCACTGACAAGGATCTTGTGTTGGCAGTAATATCTAAAGTGTTTCTTACTCAAATTATAGTGTATTTTTCTTAGGACTGTGCCTGATATAGGAATTTTTCTTTCTTCTCAATATCTGCACAAAGCAAGCATTTGGTTGGTCTCTCTCTACAAAGGCAAAGCAGCGAAGCCTCATGAGTTTGCTTGTGTTCATAAAATACGTAAATAAATTATTATTATAATAAAGGAGGATGGGCATTGCGGTCTACCTATTTAAATACACAAGTTATATTGTTATTAGAAAGGTCCTTTTTGTGCTTCATTTTTTGAATGACCATAAAAATGGGAGATTTTTGGTCAGACACCATAGAACAAAAAAAATAAACAGATTGTTTGAGTGTACCTACTTTAAATAAATTGGAGCTTGGATGCGTGGAAAAATTGTTTTTTCTACGCACTCAAGCTCTAAAGTTCTTTCCAGGGCTCGCGCGATCGGAAAAATTACAGGACCTCGTAGAAAACCTACTCATTTTGAAAATTATTCACACCCTACTTTATTACACCTATAGACGAAATACGAACATTATAATTTATTTTGCCCATCTTCCTTTTAGATCAATTTATTTGTCATCCAATATATAAATGTGAAATAAATAAATGATACAACAAAAACATTGGAAAATATTTTGCTGAGTCTAAATACGGATAATAAATAAACATCAGTTATTGTACGATTCGTTCTTCTGTGTTCTGATGAACTCGTTAGCATGCCATCACATCGTCCTTGAGTTAAGATTTGTGGAAATGTCTGGAACAGAAAAACAAATTCTGAGGTCAATAAACAGAAATATTTGAGATTCAAATTATTTTGCGCACATTGTTATGGATTTATGTAAATATTTCAGTTCTCGCTGAGATCAACAAAAGGCGGAAATACGAATCCATTGGGGATGGGAACCCATGGGTCCTTGGGGCCCCAGTACTAAGCATCTTTTTAGTGATTTGACCAAAAGACTGCTCGATAAATTAATGACCATAAGGCTGGCGCTTACCTCGGCCATCATATCAGTTTGGCCATACAGCGAGGTAAGTGCTCCCGCACACTTCCAATTTCGAGTCTGCAGACTGTCTAACAACTAAATTGTGTACGCTTCCAATTTAGTCTGACAACTAAATTGTGTCGGTGACCAGCCGCAGACTGTATCGATTTAGTCGGCGACGGTGTTGCCAACGAAGTGATGTGTGCTTGGAAACGAGGAAAAAGATGACCTCTGTGGCTCAGTGGTTAGCGCGTAGGCGCTCTTCAGCTTGACACATATATAGTGTTTTTGACTTTTACCACAGCTTTTACTGAAGGAACACAAGCATATTGTCAAGTGTTAGGGTTCGAAGGATTTGCAGAGAAAGACCTGCTGACTCTTTTGAAGACTTTATTCACTAGCACTAGGTCCAACACATAGCACTAGGTCCAAACACTAAGCACTAACTATAAATATGGCAATGATGTACTAATAGATACGAGGGATGTATAAATATAATATAGAGATGTTAGAAAATTCAGGATTTTCGAAAAATGTTTTCTCCCATCATGAAGAAAATATGATGTTGCGGGGTTTCTAAGGGGGAGGAAATTTTCATTAATTTTTCAATAGGATGCACCGTTTCCGAGATAGAATCAATTTTATAAAAAAAATGTAAATGCTGTACATTGAGATACGAGGAATGTTTATAAAGCCATAGAAAATTTGGAAAATTCGGGATTTTCAAAATTTTTTTTCTTCCATCATGAAGATAATATGATGTTGCGGAGTTCCTAAGGGGGAGGAAATTTTCATTATTTTTTCAGTAGGATGCACCGTTTCCGAGATATAATCAACTTTATAAAAAAACTAACTGATGCCCGCATCTTCGTTTGTATAGAACTAACGAAAACGGAACCCTATTTTTTTTTTAAACGGAACCCTAAAATAAAAGTAGCCTATGTTAGACCTTATAACATCAGCTATCTGCCAGTGAAAGTCCCATGAAAATCGATTCAGCCGTTTCGGAGATTAGCCGGAACAAACAGACAGACAGACAGACCGACAGACAGACAGACAGACAATAATTTTAAAAATTGGTATTTTATTGTGAGTACCGAATATACTTCCATATGCATTAAGTGAAAAGCTGTTAATTTTAAATTACAATCACACACTTCAATTTTATTTATCTGTATAGATATATAGATATCGTTTGGGCTGGTAGCGGCGCGGGGTAATCGCGCGCGCGCGTGTGGTCCGCTTGCATTTTGCCGTGCGACTGGCCGACAAAGTTGGATAGTCTGCGGCCTCTCATAAGGTACCAGTGCTAATAGGCAGGTGGCCGACAGTTGGACGACTTTTTAGTTGGATGCGATCGGAAGGGAATCTTGGATCTGATACGATCGGTGTCCAATTATTTAGTTGGACGACTTAGTTGGATATAATGTGCGCGCTCCCATATAGTTACTGGTATTATAGCATACTGTCCAACTTAGTTGGCAGACTTGAAATTGGAAGTGTGCGGGGGCACTAATGCTGCCAGCCTCTTGGGTACTCTACTCGCAGTCTCCGACCTAGATACGGTTTTTTACCTATAACCCTTTTTTATTTTTCATTTAGCCAATAACTTATACATATAGTTTAGATAGTAATTTAGTTCTTTATTTTATCTAATCATTTGAAATAGTTATTTATGAGTAAATGTTCATAAACCAAAGTTAATTTATACTTTTATGCCTATTGAAGATTGCTTTTTATTAAGAGTTTTGGTTAAATACCTACCATAGGAAGATAAATTATTTAAAGTTAATCGGCACTTATAGTTTGATGACCTTTGTTGCTCAGTGATTAGCGCATTGTCATTTAAGCCAGAGGTCACGGGTTTGAATCCCGCCAGGGAACAAATTCTGTGTTCCTGGGTTAAGGATGTGTATTAAATATAATAATATGTATAAAATAATAAAAATCTTAAATACAAAAAGTATTAAATGTATTTCCGTTCTCTGGTACCCGTAACACAAATTCTTCGAGAACTTAACACGGGACTAGATTGACGTTGTGTAAAGCGTTTATAAATATTATTAAAAAAATAGTACAATAAAACTTGTCTTTTTAAATATAATAAACTAAAAACTGATCTTAGGTTAAGAAGAAATTATGCAAAAGAGATGTTTGATTTTGGGCCAGTTCTATGTACACTACATAGGGAAATAGGAAAAAAATATGGGAATAATCATAAAAATACAAAAAAAAAATTTGATGAAGGGTACATGCGTATAAAAATGATTATTTGAAGAGTTTTTTATTGCGAGAACACTATTTTTAGGGCGGCCATGACAGTTGTTTTGACTTGACTTTTGACGTAGTAGACAGTTTTACGAAGAGACGTCGTCTTGAATGTCATACGTCTTTCTTTGTCAAAAGTCATGTCATTGACAAAATGACATTCTTTAGTTAATTTTGATCTGATCCACCATGTTTTATTTTACTTTGTGTTGCTCTCCTTGACGAAGTTAATTTAAATGTACATGGAAACGAAGTGAAATTAAACAAAATAAAGAATAGGAAACGGTTGACTATATTATGTAGCTATATTTACATATACTGTACATAGGGCTGGCCCAGGCCTCATACATTTCTTGAACATCGCTTTTATTCTAATATAATTTTCTTTGTTCCAGGTAATGTCACCATATTTTCGAGATGATGGAAAACATCGGAAAATTTCGAAGAATTTACTTTGACGTAGCTAGCGATGTCATCCGTTGGATGCGACTATATGGACCATTAAAATGATTAAAATGCCTGTAATTTCGAGAAATAAAGATACTTTTATACCGCGAAAAGTATGTTTAATACATACATTTTACAGATAACGACGTTTTAAGACAACATCCATACTAATATCATAAAAAGGAAAGTGTGTGACTGTTTGTCCGTCTTTCACGGCAAAACTACTGAACTGATTGAAATGAAATTTGGTACACAGATAGTCTAGAGCCTGATAAAGGACATAGGCTACTTTTTATCGCGGGAGAGAATACCTACAGTTCCCTTGGAAAATTTTATTTACAATTTCACGTACAAATTACTAAACCGATCATCATGAAATTTAGCACAGGTATAAAGTAGACCATGAGGATGGACATAGGCTACTTTTTATCGCAGGACATATACGGTTCGAGTGGGTACTGTATTTACGCGAGCGGAGCCGCGGGCATCAGCTAGAAAAAAAAATATTTTTATCAATTTAATTCCTTTAGTTGTAAGCATAATGTCTAGGTAATATTAAAGTGAATTTAAGAATTTATTTTCATATCTAAGACGGAAATACTTTTTGCTACTGCAAAAGCGGATCGAGGCTTTTGATAGAAGGTAATGTTTGTAGCCAGTCATGGTTACGTAATGCCTCACCATCAATTACGACCATACAAAAGCTACGGCCTAAAGCTTCTAAGTTACAGTGAAAGTATAAATATTTGAAACGATCGTCGAAAAGGTTCGCTATTCAAGGCCGTTATATAAAGAGACCATTACATAAAAATAACATTTACATTTTCAGGTACATAGGTATACAATTTGTGATGAAAGTAACAACTAACAATCTGGGAATTTTCTAATAATACACATTTAGATAAGTAACCTCGTTAATAGAAGTACTTATTTACCTAGCTATTATGATTGTTGATTTTTTTTGTTCCTATAAACACACCCTTACACTTGTTTCACAAAATAGTGTATTTAAATTGGAATTTTATAATAATAATAATTGATCTAATTGCTGAAACCTTTGTGACTTCTCTACAAAAAAAAAATAATAATAAAAAAAAACTGTGTTACTGAAAGTCAAGAAAAATATTTGTATATAGAAGCAAATATTCCAATCAGTCCTATTTATACTTATGGTCTGTTTCACAATCAACTTATAAGTGGCATATAGCTTAATAGCATGTTTGTCCCTGTCGCTCGATATATAGTAAGCAGAGACAGAACATCCGGATAAGCTATTTGACACTAACAGGCCCTAAACTTATTTTAAAATTCTCGAAATTTCCAAAATAAGGATGAAGCTTTATAAACAATACCTATTGTAATTTGTACTTTACTGATGTGCCCCTATTAGGTGCTTTGTGTAGCGAGTTGCCACCACAAAATGTCGCTGTGTGTTGCGACACGTTGTTGTTATTGTTGTTGTTGTTTGGGCCAGTATAACTATCACCTTCTGCTAAATATTGGGAGTTTATATTATGGATAAGACCTACAGGCGGTTCCGATAATTGCAACTATTTAAAAGGATAAGGAAAAAAACGAGTTTAATAAAATAGGAAAACAAAGGTTTTCTCGATAGAAATAATGTATCAATAAAAAACACGTTATTAATATTATAGCGTCAAGTACTTAAAGTAACCGTTTAATCAAAATGATCGATAGTTCGACGAATAGAAAAATATTAAAACATTTTGTCGGCTTTATATTTTTTTTCCTAAACGTACCTAACTGTCTGGCATAGCTAGACAGTTAGACTATACGTTTCGACTAGCCTCCTATACCTCAATGAAATTTATTTGTTTTATTTGTACTTAAAATACTCCTATTTCCTTTTCACCTCAATTGTATCATTAATGGCTGTAGTTAAGGGTAAAATCTAGAAAAAGAATAAATGTTTAAATTAAACTGTAAGTAGTCTTCTGCTCTGTAATTATTTTGCCTGTAGTTAACTACGAGTGCCGTTTCTGTTTCAGGGAAAGTTTGTCATCGATTTGATTTCTTATGTTATTATAGTATTGCCATATACCTATATTGAGGGTAATATTTTTAGTTACAATGCATTGATTTTCGATAGTAAAACCTGGTAGCAGGACCAGTGGCGTAGCTAGGTGGACAAGGGCCCCGGTGCATAAGGGAAGAATCGGGCCCTCATGCCCATCATCGCCTCTTTCTGCGTAGCTTGAACTTATATTAACCTTTAAAATTAGTCATAGGAATAAGAATAGGAAACAGTGAGGTGTGGACCGATTTTCAAAATTCTTTTTTTGATATAAAGGGTATAATCCCAAGTTGGTCCTGTTTTAAAAAACGTGGTGACCTGATGATGGGATCCATGAGGAATCGAAGGAACTCGAACTTCTCGACATTTTTATGGAAACATATGGTGATTTTGACTTTTTCTGAAGTATTCCAAGCATATGCTACTAAAAAGTAAGATTTTGCTCCAAGGTATACTCTGGATCCAAAAGTGCAGAACAGAACAGATTTCGGCATTATTTAAAGAACTGCAAGCATATGCCACCATGTCAATTAAAGTAATCATCATCATCACCACCACCATCATCACACCATACATCATCACATTTTGATGATATAAAAGGTACTTATTATAGTATTTTACACCAACTCGGAGATCTTTGACTCTGTCGTTTATGGACCTATTTGCAAAATTATTTTATTGCTGTAAAGGGTATAAATTCGAAATTGGTCTTTTAGTCACTAAAGTGGAAACTTAATGATGGGGATCCATGAGGAACCGAGGGAACTCTTTAAAATTTAAATGGACACATTAATGATATAGATTCTTCCTGAAATAACACAAGCATATTATGCTACCAAAAAAAATAATATTTAGGCAAGTGGTACACTGACTTTTCGGTAACCGTATATTAACTACCCTATTACCATAATATTATGAGTGGTACACCTAAATCGAATACTAAAAGTAAACGGTGCTAGTTGCCTATATAATTTAACCTTAAAAAGACCAATTCTTTTTAAGGTTTAATTTAAGGTATCGGTCAAGCTCTTAAGTTACACGTATTATTTAAGTACTTAAATTTTATTTTTTATTTTTGCTATAAACTATCATTGGTTTTAGGTTGCCTATGCCGTTTGGACTCCTGTTATTTATACTTCGTGCCTTAGAGAATCAAACCAAAGTTATAACCTACCTCTACGTACTATAATGCGTACCTACATTAAATTCAATTATATACCTATATTTTTTTAAATTATTACTGTTTTTGTGAACCGCTTGTTTGTACGTTACTTTGTGAAAATTTGACTCTGCTATTAAATTCATGAGTTTTTGGACGCTATTTCTCGATAGTGTTGTAATAAAAAAATGTTAAAATCCGAAGAGCCTTATGATTCCGAATATAGGGGGCATTTACCTTACTAATATCGCTACTGAACAAAGGGAGTTGATTTTAGAGTTAAGTATACATATTACATTTGTATATTGATGCCAAAAATAAAGTTTGTTACTAAATAATAAAGTTTTTAATTTTTTCTTTAAACTTTTCATCTTTACCTATCCTTTATCTTTTTTTTTTTTTTTTTTTATGAAATATGGGGGCAAACGAGCAAACGGGTCACCTGATGGAAAGCAACTTCCGTCGCCCATGGACACTCGCAGCATCAGAAGAGCTGCAAGTGCGTTGCCGGCCTTTTAAGAGGGAATAGGGTAATAGGGGAGGGTAGGGAAGGGAATAGGGTAGGGGATTGGGCCTCCGGTAAACTCACTCACTCGGCGAAACACAGCGCAAACGCTGTTTCACGCCGGTTTTCTGTGAGCCCGTGGTATTTCTCCGGTCGAGCCGGCCCATTCGTGCCGAAGCATGGCTCTACCACGTAAAGATCTAAATTTATCTAAATTTATCTATAAACTAGCTTTTGCCCGCGACTTCGTCCGCGTGGAACAATACTTTGGGATATCGCTGAAATTTACCTGCGACTTTATTTATGACTAACGAAAGCGGAATCCATTTTTTTTAAACGGAACCCTAAAATAAAAGTAGCCTATGTATATAACATCAGCTATCTGCTAGTGAAAGTCCCGTGAAAATCGGTCCAGCCGTTTCAGAGATTAGTCGGAACAAACAGACAGATAGACCGACTGACAGACAGACAGACGGACAGACAAAAATTAAAAAAAGAATGTATTTTATTGTAAGTACCGAATATACTTTCAGATTCATTATGTAAAAAGCTGTTAATTTGAAGTTACAAACAGAACTTAAATTGTATTTAACTCTATAGATGTATAGATATTATAATGTATTATATTTTAAGATATTATCAATTTGATGTTTATAAAATAAATAAACTATTTAACTAAACTAAACTAAACTAAACATTAACCCGCACGCGCACCCCGCCTTGGTGACGCCCACTTCGCAACGGGCCGTGCAGCAGAAGTCGTAATATTTTAATTTCGCCATAACTTCAAAACCAAACGTCCAATTTTAATCATTCAAAGATCAAATACTATCTACATAAACTGTACTTAGTGATGAAATAATTTATTTTGATAAGGATTAATAACATGAGTAAAATAAACGCGTTTAAATGTAGTCCTAAAAAAAATCAAGATTTCTAAATAAAAAAATGGTTGTTGTGCCTCACTCGACATAGATAGGTATAGTGTGTCGCGGACTTTTTTGTAGATATTTATAAGATCTACAATTAATTAGAACATTTTATGGTTCTATCTTTTATAGTTTAGGCAGCGTACGCAAAATAAGTAACTTTTCTGGTTGATTTTTTACACCTTGTGTCCGAAAAACCCAAATATCTTATGGAACCCTATTTTTTTCCAAAATAAAATTTAGCCCATGTTACTCGTGGATAATGTAGCTTTCGAATGGTGAAAGAATTTTTGAAATCGGTCCAGTACTTTTTGAGCCTATTCATTACAAACAAACAAACAAACAAACAAACAAACAAACAAACATACAAACAAAGATTTCCTCTTTATAATATTAGTGTAGATAAATAATAAACAGAATTATCACTTTCTGTTTTTTCATATTTAAAGACGTTTTGAACGTGTCAAAAAGATGAAGATAAGGGAATAAAAACTAAAGATAATTCAGAATGACCAAAATAGTTACTATCAAAAGGATAAGAAGTAAAATACTAAAGCATTGCTAAATACATTTATTGTATAAAGGTTTTCCTTATTATAATAATAACAAATCAAATCATTTTCATAATGTACCAATACTTCTGACTAACATTATTAATATTAACATTTTGACATTATAAAATATAATTTTAAACAAAATTATCAATAAGACAATTACTTGATAATCTAGCTATCTAGCTATAATTTATACAATAGGTTTTAGACAATGTTATACTTATCTTTAATATAATGAACGATCACCCTCACAGTTTGGCCAAGACTACTTTTAAAAATGGCGGACCAACTTTTTATAAGAATAAAATGGCGCCAACAGGAAGTAAGGTTGATTATGGAATTTACTAAAATTGTTATACAAAAGAGAATGTTTAAGGGTTTTAAGTTATTTGATAATTTAGATGAATTATTTAACTTATATTAAATTTTAAACTGTAGATTGTAAAACAGGAAATAATAAAATGATATTGTGACATAACTGTCAAAGTATAAGAATGATAAATTTAGCTTTTGAATGAAATTTATTTTAAAGGTATATTACTATAAAAATACCAATATTCTAACACGGCCATACTGACAGGTACTTCGTTCTCTGAAGTACCAAATTTTATTTTATTCCAATACACTTATATCATAAGCCACACATGGAGCACTGATTTTAGAAGTCCCTTAATTGTAACTTATTCTAACATTGCAATTGCCACTGTGGCTCATAGCAACGCTCAGTGATACATTAAATTACTGACTCCACATATCCTGCTACACATGTGTCGAGCCTCAAGTACAGCACTTACTTCAGCAGTCCCTTAATTGTAACTTATTCTAACATTGTTCATTGCCCCTGTAACTCGTAAGCAACACTCAGTGATACATTAAATTACTGACTCCACATGTCCTGCTACACATGTGTCGAGCCTCAAGTACAGCACTAACTTCAGCAGTCCCTTAATTGTAACTTATTCTAACATTGTTCATTGCCCCTGTAACTCGTAAGCAACGCTCAGTGATACTCTAATTGTACTGGCTCCACATGTCCTGCTACACATGAGGCGAGCCTTGAGTAGAGCACTGACTCTAGCAGTCCTTAGATGTAAGTGAGAAAAAAAAGACAAATTTTATACGATTTATTTATTACCGAAATCATACATTATTTAACACAAAATCAACCTTTTCTTAAAATAAAATCTTGACAAAATTACTTTGTTTTCAAAATTATTAAGATTGACACAGCCTAGGTATATTGCATATAGGTTGTTTAATTGTTATGTTAATTTATGCATAAAATGATTATCCTTAATAATTTTAGACTTCCTCCTAGTCATAGTCCTGATTTTTTCCGTATTATGATTTTAATAATTCATAATACCCGTAGCATGATTTAAGGCAAGGACCAAGCTCAAAAACAAAATGACTTTCATTACTCGTATGCACATTGTAATAAGATTCTGTTTTGCGTAGCATTATTTTCTATATTCAAGTAGTTTTCTATATTCCGGTTTTGCAATGTATTTTTTTTTAAATATCTTTCGAAATATTGTACCAATCACAAAGGTGTTCGGTTTATGTTTTAATATAACATAATATATATATAAATTATTTAACAAAAAAAAAAAATTGTATGGTATTGCACAAAACTTTACGTTTTAGTGAGTGATGAGATGAGATGAATTGAGATTGTGTGATTTTTAAGAAGTGATTTTATAATATTTTTTTTTTCACTCAGGAAAAAACAGGTTTTTTTTTAATGTGTACGGTTCATGACGCGTCAAGGATTGTGTACTTTATCCATAGAGATATATACATGGAGGTGCCCTTAAGGTTCTATACATACTAGCGCTTATACAATGTGCTGGAAATATGACAAAGAGTGAAATATCATTTGGTCTCTTTCTATCTAATGCAATAATTCCCAGTGATAAAAGAAACAGCAATATTTTTGTTTTTGCTCATTTTAGAAACATTAGAATTCAAAACTTGACAATTAACGAAATGCGGAACGATCCGCCATTTTCAGCTCACTTTTTGTGGTAGTTCTTCTGTCAAAAAGTTGTATAAGTTTTGTTTAATTATGAATTTCTAAGAGATAAGGACTTATTCTTAAAATTTTACTTGAATGTTGTAAAACTGATAATTAAGGCGACGCATTGATAATTTGGCTGTAGCGATATCGATTTTTCTCAGCAATGACTAAAGCTGAGAAATTAAAAGTTCATTGTCAGTATTCATCATGTCTTTGTCTTTGAATTACCCATAGCATAACACGATTGGTCAACTTTTATAATACAGAATAATTAATCAAAAACACCTCTGTAAAAAAAGAGATTCCTATTTTGCCAACAGAGGAGAGTGTTTTAAGCTTCCAAAATTTGTACATAGATTGGTTCAAGCATACATATTAATTTGCCCATAGCTTATATGAAATGTATTTATGGTTTTTAAATCACGCGACAAAAACCATTTTGTTGCTACGCCCTTTCCATTTCTTGCTGTTCCATTGCTTGTAGAAAACATAGCTCATAGAAACAACATGTCATAGAAAACAAGCAATCTAAAACATATCCAACACGGTTTTTTACTTTAACGCGGCGTCACCTTAACATGCCAAAACGTTATATTGCGAATTGTGATGCAATAAATAGTATAAATCAAACTCAAATGTATTTACACAGGTTAGTAGCCGGTTTTATGCAATACTATAAATATCTCATGAAATAATTGTGTTGGAATTAGATATTTTCATTTATTATATTCATATTCACATATATATAAGAACAGTCCTTTAAATTGCATTTTATGTCATTAGATTTATTTACGTAATTGAAAAGTGTTGTACTGTTAGTAATAGTTATCGATAAAGATACAAATAATTATTATTATCATTACATTGGCGTGATGTCACAAAAGGCAGTCTGAATGTGTTCGATGTGGTTTTAAAAATATAAGTTAACAGCGTTTAATTATATTGTGTGACCAAAATTATTTGACAAAATATTATGCTAAAACAAATAATACTTGTTTTTATAGGTTGAAAGCTGGAGAAGAGAATATTAATCCCCGGACCCCGTCAAGAGAATCACAGACAATTAGTTTTTGAACAAACTAATTTTATTTAGAAATGAATAGACTTATTTATTTGTATTTAAATAAGTGGATATATTTCTTTGTTTTTAATTTCTATTCCACCTTAGATAGTTAAAAAAAAAAAGTTTTTAGTTCCATCTGTCAATGCCACAAGGACTAATTATTTGCCAGGCTGTAAAAATACCTATTTATTGTACCATATTTTCACCAAATAAAGCATCTTGTCATTATGTATAAGATTAAGTTACGATGGGACTGACTTACGCTGTACATCAAAAGTCCCTAAATAAATTAAGAATAAAAAAAACATCTTTTCATTTCATAAACCAATTTATACAATTGGCTCGGCTCATATACAAATAAATATTCAACCATATTATGACCTCCAAGGACTTAGGAGTTAAAGGATCCTTAACAGTTAATAAAACTTATGCCACGTTAAGTTCAATAAAAAAAAATGGTACTTCTGTCCCATGGTAAATAAAGGTAAATCTTACATGTTTAATAAAGGTATCACAAAAAACAATTTTGAAAGTGGTCCAAGTAGAACAAATAGAATAAAACTATCCTCAACATCGAATACTTTTTTTGATGTCGGTTAAAAGAGATTATCGATTAATAAAAGTAGTTAAATGTACAAGTCATTTGTAAAATAAGTTTTTTTTTTATTTACGTTTACATGTAAGTTATTGTAAAACTTACTAAAATCTTAAAAATATCGAATACACATAATCTCAACTCTAGTTCGGCTGCCATTTTATATTCATAATCAGCTGATAAATTGGACACGCTTTTGTTACAACTAGGGCCAGTCCTTGTATTCTTTGGTCATTGACTTTATCCCATTTTTTTTTTCGTAATTGAACTCTGACTAGGTAGACTAGGTGACAGGAAATGACAAAGTAGGCTATGACCTCGCCTTAAGAATGTGTTTAACACCAAAATTGTTCATCTCCAAGTTTCAGCGAAATTGTCAAACTGTTTCATAATTTGTTATATCTGAATACATGATATACATTTGGTTTAACTATTTACTAATGTAACAATGAACCAAGACTTTAATTTAGTTCGGCATATTATTCGGTTAGCTACTTGAAGTATCATAAAATAGTGTCTCACTTGTTACTGTAATTTATTTGAAGTGAGAGAAAGTCAGTCAGCGTACACTAGGGTTGTGTCAAACGGAAACTAAATTGTAGTCATGATTTACACGACAGCACAGTAAAAAAAACCAAATTAATAATATTCCTTGACAATATTGTTTTATGGCAGAAGATCGTGGCCGTACTCAATAATTGTGATATTTATCACATTACCCATACTTCCGTTCGGCCAATCCGACATTACTAATTTTCCAAAAATTATTCTTCTATCCATTTGAACAAATTATATAATGTTGGTATTACAATAAAAAAAATATTTATATATACGTAGTATGTATAGGTGACTTTACATAAGTTCAGTTACTCTTAAATTCTCAAGAGTTTTATTTTTATTTTATATATTCGTATTTAACTAACGAAATAGGTACGTATACTTTTTATTGTTTCTACAGTAGTTATTATCATTAATGGACAATGAAATGCTCAATTCTGCCACTGTCATCATGGTGCTCCCAGACAAGTGGTACCGTAGACTATGTTGTGTTAAGTGGCGTATTTAGGTACTATAATGCCAATGGGGCTATGATGTCAAATTTCTAAATTTGTCTGTCTCAAGTTTCATTTCAATTTATGAACCTCATATCGAACAGTGATCTAAGTCATCTATTTTAAAACAAATTTAAGTAAGTATCCTGTGATTCAACAAAACATTATTTTAAGTACAATATACTTCTTTTTTTTTTGCTGTTGCTCGCAATGTATTACATCATAATTATTAGTCTCCATTAATATGATGTTAACGAATTACTGAGCATAGAATATCTGTTAATATATTAACTCTTATAACTAAATACTATAAGCCTTACATGGTTTAAGAAAGGTAACTTTTTCGACTACTGGCGTACAAAAAAAAAATCCTTTTTCATCCAAGATATTATATAACTTGGTATGGTTTATTGTATAATAATAAAAATGCTTTTAAAAACAAGCTAAGAACAATATTGTTAATTTTGTACTGATAAGTAGACAGTTATTTAAGTATTCCCTTGTTCCCAGGTCATAATAAAAAGTCATTTATTAGTACGACAGTTAATAATTACTCACTTACTTAATCTGCAAATTAAACTCCCGTGAACAATTTTATCAAATTATAGATTTAACAAGGTAAAAGATCGCAAAAGCGATTTGATACTAAAAAACCACAAGCAAAACTTGCAGGGCTATTCACCGGTACTTACTTGGCTCTAATAGTCCATACGGTTAAGGTTTGAATACACTTTACTTCTCACAATGACTCACATTTCACTTTACATGAGAAAACATTTATAAAGTCAGTCTTAACATTTCTATCAAACAACGAGGGTAGTTAGTAAAACATTGTACGTAAGCCGAATAAAATCATAGACATTTGCTATCGAATGTCGTAAGTAATTTAAATATAGGTAATTATAGTAGCAGTTTGTCATAAAAATTACTTTTTTTTTTTAATTTTTCTTAACTATGGGTAGCATTTATAAATTCAATATTTTTTTTTCAATGTACTTATAACTTGTACCTTCCGTGGAATCCAGTCATTAGTACCACACTGATTAAGATCCTCGTTTGGCCTAGACAGCCTGGAGACCGCTGATACAATTGGCCGACCTGCCGTTCCCAATGCAGGTAGGCGTCACGCACGGCCGCCACCGCTGGCAGGAGTTCCGAACCGCTTGATGTCCAACTGAAAATGAAAAAAAATACGATTAGAAAAATGAAGTGAAAATCGCGGGATGGATCTATCCAACTTCTGATGTCAAAAAGATGAAGATAAGGGAATAAAAACTAAAGATAATTCAGAATGACCAAAATAGTTACTATCAAAAGGATAAGAAGTAAAATACTAAAGCATTGCTAAATACATTTATTGTATAAAGGTTTTCCTTATTATAATAATAACAAATCAAATCATTTTCATAATGTACCAATACTTCTGACTAACATTATTAATATTAACATTTTGACATTATAAAATATAATTTTAAACAAAATTATCAATAAGACAATTACTTGATAATCTAGCTATCTAGCTATAATTTATACAATAGGTTTTAGACAATGTTATACTTATCTTTAATATAATGAACGATCACCCTCACAGTTTGGCCAAGACTACTTTTAAAAATGGCGGACCAACTTTTTATAAGAATAAAATGGCGCCAACAGGAAGTAAGGTTGATTATGGAATTTACTAAAATTGTTATACAAAAGAGAATGTTTAAGGGTTTTAAGTTATTTGATAATTTAGATGAATTATTTAACTTATATTAAATTTTAAACTGTAGATTGTAAAACAGGAAATAATAAAATGATATTGTGACATAACTGTCAAAGTATAAGAATGATAAATTTAGCTTTTGAATGAAATTTATTTTAAAGGTATATTACTATAAAAATACCAATATTCTAACAAACGCAATAAAAATGTTCTAATGTAACCCATTTTTAGAATTCCATAGTTGGGGAGAGTTGTGACAACGTTATTTCGCGCCAGGTTTTTGTGAGGCCGTGTTACAACTTTTACGTAAAATAGAGCTCTGCAAAGTTTTTTGACATAAAGCTATGGAATACGAAACATAAATGTCACAGAAACGTTAACATGGCCGATTTCCTATACAATTTTCGAAATTTTATTATATTTTTATGTCGAAAACTACGGACCTTATAATTTTGAAAACTTGCGAAATTACTGCGACAATAAAAGAACTTTAAGCGGTAAAATAACCATAAACCAATTAATAGTACAAATGTGGGATATTATTCTAAAGTTTAGCCCAACTATCAAATACCAAATAACTGAAATAACGATATCAAACAGCACATGCTCATCGAGGACGCTTAGCGCATGTGTTGAAAATCTTAAATCAGAATTCTTGTACAATAATTGTTGGTGTTCATTTAACAACATTAAAAAAAAAAGACAAAAAATTCGAGCCTCGAGTCTCGAGCCTGCTCACAAGATTTTTTTTTCCTTTTTTCTTATATGCTCCTCTCTTTTCAAAGCTGAGGCTAGAGGGCCCCTTGAGCTCCGGGGCCCTGGTGCACTGCACCACCTAGCCCTACGATAGCTACGCCACTGAGCAGGACGATATGGATGGACAGCCTCAAGGTTTAGGAGTGGTATAATGTAAATTGGTTTGTGGTGGCACTCGGGCATATATTACCCGACTAAGTTATTAGGATAATAGACTGTAGAGTATTAATACTAGAATTACGTTTGATTAGCATATTTTTTTTCTATATTTACATTTAAAATACAAACCAACGAGGAATTTTGTTAAAGCTCTTTTTTAATAAATCCTTCTATAAATTCGAAACACTAAAATAATCTACTTTTGAAAGTCTGCCAGGTATGATTTTATTTCAAAGAATATCGGTAAACTTTGTAAACGATAATAGTACAGTACGCTGCCAACAACAGATGTTATTACAAAACTTTATATGTACTACAAACAATGAAAATTGTGAAAACTTATAATTTTATTTACCTATGTAAATTTTTTACATAACCATGACCAACTCTTGATTTTCTATAAATTCATTATATTTAGTGACTTTTAAGTATTATAATATTATAATAATCAATATGGTGTTAAACCTATCTACGTTGCAATTGTTTATACAACCACTAAGGCGCGACCTTAAGGGGCCCCATACATGATCCGGTCTGCCTTCAGTTCGGCCTGAACGGATGCAAAATCGTATCGTGTGTGTTTCGAGATCGCATCAGTCGGCCGTACGGACTGAAGTGATTCGTTCCAGTGTTGCCAGCTCTTTTTTTGTGAAACTACTAAACTCGTATCAATTTCTACTAAAAACTACTAAAGAAGCTACTTAACTTAGGAATTCCTGAAGCCCCCCATAAACTACTGCATTTTAGGTTTTGTTATATTAATTTTTTTTAAATTTATTGAATTTTATTATAAATTTTACCATTAAATTAAAATATACTAGGAAACATTACGTATATAGTAATTAAACTGGTAGTTTTAAGAAAATTACGGACGAATGTATTAATTGTATTATTATGATAAGATGTTTTTTTTTGTGCTTAACCTAGGCCATTTTGCATATGATAACTGTCTGGCTCTTTCCTACTAAAACACTAATACTAACTTAATTTCTACTAAGGAGGGAATAAAATACTCAAGTTAGTAAAATTTTGTAAAATAACTAAGTTGTCACCATTAATTCTGGCCTGACCTGGCGGCCTGAACGCGCGGCCTGTCCGAAACGTGTGTGAACAAATCGCTTCAGTTCTTGCCCGAGCCGCGGCCGTGCGGGCGTGTATCGTGTACAAGCGTTGTATGAGTTTTCGCGTTGTTTAAATACAAAATTGACAAACACGACCGTAGCGCGCGGCAAACCAGAATGGACTGAAGCGATTGTTCCGTGTGTGGGCCCGAATCAGTTCAGGCCGAACTGACGTAAAATGTGTTGGATGCGATTTTTTCCGTGTGTGTGCTCGAATCCGTTCAGGCCGAACTGACGTCAGTTCTAACTGAAACGATCGGCCTCTCGTCTGAGGGGGCCTTAAGTCAGCGCCCCGGACACACTCCGACAATTTTTTTTTTCATCTATGGACGCTTCACACCACGTCAATCTGGCCCCGTGCTAAGTATCCGAAGAACTTGTGTTACAGGTACCTACCAGATAATGGGAAGTATATTTAATACTTTTATACATACATATTTAAGATTTTTATTATATTATACACATATTTAATACACATCCATGACCCAGGAACACGGAAAAACTTTTTGTTCCTTCGGCAGGATTCGAACCTGCGACCTCCGGCTTGAGCACCTAATCACTGAACCACTGAGCCACAGAGGTCATCGTCGGTATTATAAAAATAGTATTTTATTGCCCTATAATAATTATAGAAAATCTACTCGCCTACTGACAGTTTTATGGTCACTCGACTGTGCTTAGGCCTAAGAAATCAAAACGCGTTGTTACCATAGTTTAAAGAAAAAGTCATTATTGAGCCCGCCCGCCTACCGAAGGAAATTGTAATTTAAGCCAGGATCGTCAAGCGATCTCGATTGATTTGGTCTGACAATGATTGATGCATATTGAAAACGGTACCTGAAATTGCTCGAAGGAGCCTTAACTTTTACAGGATTTTTTTATTATCTTGAAAATTGATCATATAGTCAGATGGGATGAGAATGGAAAAGAGGTGGTCCTCTACGTGTGACATGAAAAAAATATACAATAATATCTATGGACTCTTCCACACTACGTCAATATGGTCGTATACTGAATATCCGTAGTTTGTATGACAGGACAACGGAATATATTCAATAATTTTTTACACTATTATTTCGACCTATGCGTAGAACAAAGTCTGATGTGATCATAGAGCAAAAGTGCGTTTTTTGCATAAATGAAATAAGGAATCAATGCTCTACAGACTGACATTTTCAGAATTTTTGTATCTGGCTTATTTTCGGAAATACAGAATCGTACAACGTCTTATTTGATGTAAGCTCCATGATAAAATGCACCTAGTGTTCATAGGACGGAGAAATTGGAGCGCGCACGGCGCGGGCGCCTCGCGCGATCTTCACTTCAGGCGTTGTCGAGCGGAAAGAAGGGTTTTTTGCGTCATGTGTGTGATTTTTTTTCGGTTTGACGAAAATTATAATTTTACTAATTATTGCGTACTAAAAGTATTTCTGAGATGTCATGCTTACGAATAATGCTGGATATGCTTTAAGAAGAGGAGAAAAAGAGCCTGAACGTAGTCCTTATTTTTCAAATAAGCAATATATTTTTATGAAGAACGGTGTAGATCCGGGTAAGCTGATATATTTACTTAAATTATTCTTCAAATTTTGTATTATCATGCTTTGAAATTATATTTTTTTACTCTTCCGCTTTTTAAGCTCATATATAGAAACGGGAAATCTATATTCATATAAGACATTTTTTGACGGAGAGTTAGAAAAATACATTTTAGTTCGAGAAGTATGATTAGTTTCATGTTTATTTATTAGGTAAATATTTGTCGTGTTATTAATAAAAGTTGACGTACCAAATAGTTGAGATTATAAGTAATATTAGAACTATGTAAGACTAATACTTTAGAATTTCTAAGAGTTTCATGTAACTATGGGACGTTTTTTTACGGAATCACAGAATAGTTACAATACATTTTGTCAGTTCGATATGCAGATGGGACGTTATCGCCTGAATAACGACATCAGTTAGGACGTTGTTCTTTTAAAAATATCGTTAAATATAAATATATTTCATATTAAATAAATAAAAATAGTTTAAAGCTGCTTTACCTTACAATATATACACATTTGTAGGGTCTTTGGCGAATCATATAACATTACGATCGACAGTTTTTAGTTCTGTACTGCGATGTTCATTAAACCTTGTATATTCAAACTTTTTTTAATAGCTTTGTACAAATGTTATTAATTTGTATTAAAATGTTTTCAAGTTATATATATATATATATATATATATATATATATATATATATATATATATATATATATATATATATTTAATATATTATGGTGCCGTGTAGTAATACAATTTTTAAAATTTCACTTGTTGACAACAAGGTGCAGAAGAAATAAGTCAGCCACTAGATGATGTTTGAAATAAAATTGATGCCGCACCTCCTAATCCATCTACTAATGAGAGAATTTATGGCCTTCGGTCATCAATACTTTCTTTAAAAGCGACTCTTAATTTCGAAAAATCACCTTTAAAACAACTTAAAGAAGAAGAAAATTCTGAACATAGGTTCTGACCATCAGTTGATCAAGAAATGTCGGTGCTAACTCCTATGCAGTCTCCTGCTGATAGTCATTCCACCTATGCCAGCGTTTTCAGGTCCAATTATGTAGATAGTAGTATACAATTTAATTAATAGGTATTATATCTAGCAATATCTCGAAAGTATACTCTAGAAAAATACCCAAAACCTGCAAGCAAATGTGTGAGTGTACGTTTGACCATGCGTAATGCAAGTCTATTGTTCCTCTTTTATTTAATTATTTCTAATAATTATTCCAGCACGCTCGGTCAAAAGCCTTTGACCACTATCTAAAAGGTGTTTTGCAAAAGGTGATCATATGTTACTCTGAAACGGGGTACAAAGTTTGACTCAAACTGGACGTAACTTTGAGAATCGGTACAAAGTTTGACTCAAACTGGACGTAAATTTGAGACTCGGTACAAAGAATACATCGCGTCTTATAGAAATAGTTATCGTGATAAATCACATACTGCTAAACACCTGATATATACTATCACATTCAGGATAATCGATTTTATAGACACTTGATTGATACTTTAAATCAATCCGAACCTTATTATGACAAAATTGATTTTTTATGTATTATTTCTCCTGAATGCAACATGCTTATTATAACGGGATTATGGCCATAACAATATTATGGTTATTTATCATTATTTTGGATAAAAGTGCAGATACCTCCCCCCATGTAGGTTAAACTGAACTTGTACCTATCTAATTACATTATACAACATAGCTAGAAAGCTTAGATACAGTACCAAAGCAGTTTAATTTATAACTACGTTTTAGAAAGGGTTAGGTGTTAACATATCGAGCGAGGTCAGTTCCGATATCATCTGGAGGGTAAGGCCAAGTTAGCCTCCAAGAAGCTTGGTGTTCTGAACAGGTCAAAGCAGTATTTCAGTCCGGTCCAACGCCTACAACTCTATAAGGCGCAGGTTCGGCGTCACATGGAATACTGTTCTCATCTTTGGGCAGGGGCGCCAAAGTACCAGCTTCTCCCTCCAGATCGTATCCAACGTAGAGCCACTCGAATTGTCGACTGCCATAGTATTTCAAACAGACTTGACTATATAGCATCGCTCTGCATCCTCTATCGGTTATATTACGGGGAGTGCTCCGAGGAATTGTTCGGACTTATGCCGGCTGCAACTTTTCGCCACCGTTCCAAGCGACAAAATATTTATCATCTTCATCACCTTGATGAGTGGCAGTCCTCCACCGTGCGCTTTACCCGAAGCTTTCTGCCGCGCACTGTAAAACTCTGGAATGAACTGTCGCCAGCAGTATCCGGACCATTACGACCTGCAAACCTTCAAGAAGGGATTATTCCCTCCTAAAAGGCCGGCAACGCACTTGCAACTTCTCTGATGTTATCGCTTACGGTAACGGTACGGTACCGTAAGCACTACGGTAATCGCTTTCCATCAGGTGATCCGTTTGCTAATTTGCCCTCTAGTTTAATAAAAAAAAAGTTTTAATTGTTTATAACTTTAAATTTTGTTTTGGGCTCGATGTATTTTTTCAAACAATATTTATTTTTATGGGCATATCTTAGAGATTTTAATTTTTTTGTAGGTAACTAGTCTTTAATTTTAAGTGAGTCCCTAGTACCGACTATGGGTTAATTATAGTTCAAAACACCACCTATTTTGAGATTTTTTAATGTAAATAAACACTTTTAAAAAATATTTATGTATTATAATTAATTTATACGTAGTGTGGATAGTGCTATATCAAAATAATAGCTTATGATTATTCACATAGGACTTAAAAATGTCGGATAACTCCATCAAAAAACGAATCATATGTATATAGGACGGTGTTTCATTCAAATGTCTCCGTAAAACAACGTAATATGATCACTACGAACTCTCGCTTCTCCGCTGTAAAACGTCCTAGGTTGATATAGAACTCGTTATCTCAGTAAATATAATAATTAATAATAAACAGTATAAAGTGGTTAACTAGACTAGGATGTCATAATAACATACCAAAATTTCAAAAATAAAAGTCTCACCGTCTATAAGTTATTCAAGTTTTTCAATTCGCAAAACTTGTTTTGCCTCTACTGAAAAGTAGCAATTTTTCAAATCGGACTTTGTTCTACGCATAGGTCGATTTATTTTTACACACTTTACACTATACACATATTTAAGAATTTTATTACACTATACCCATATTTAATACACATCCGAGACGCAGGAACACATTTTTTTTTCGAAAAAGTAAAACGGGATTCGAACCCGTGACCTCCGGCTTAAGCGTCGACGTGCTGACCACTGAGCCACAGAGGTCGTCTTGTGTATATACCTGTAAACCGTATCTGGCCCTATTAATTCGATAATTTTCATAACACAATAATTTTCGTTCATTCTTTGTCTAGCTATCAATATTTATTTACAGCTTTTGCAAAATGGCCGCCTTCGTCCTGACAACCATGTGGAACTGTTTCACGTCATGCCATTTTCCTATTATGTAAATGTTACAGTGAACTTTTACGACTACAGAATAAAATTATTTTTCATTTTTCCCAGAACTCTAGATGAAGAGGGTAATACAATAAATATTCTAACCTAAAGAGGCCGTTTTTATCCCTAAAAATTAAATAGTTGATATAGTGCGAGGTCTTCAGGATCTCACAAAAGCCTTTACAAAGCTTTGTGGTGTTGTGTGCTTATTCCTTTTATTACGTTTCAAAAGATCTTTTGTGATTAACGGTCAGTGCCTTTAATATCCAAAAAATGTTAAACAATCATTTAAATATACCGCATTGTTACGGGTTTGCTGCTCAGTACAAAAAAATAGGTAGTATCAAATCTTACAAGAATATTGAAAACACGAAATATATCCAATATTTCGTATTTTCAATAATGCTTTTTAATCAATCTCGCTTTTGTTGACGTCTAAATAATTCTGGGTAAATTTTAGTACCGATTCTGAGAAACTTTGAAGTAAAATATTATACAGATATGATAAGAAATTAGCGACAAGGGAAAATTGTGAATTACTTTTTAGTTTAAAATAAAGCTGGTAAAAGCTAACAAGAGTTTATAATTAGAGCTCCTAACAGAAAGCTTTTCCAGCGATTTTTTAAACTTGTTTATCACGTTACAAAGAATTATAATTGGTACAAAAATTTTATTTAATTGGGGATCAGACTACGTCTAAAACATTTAGCTTCATTAATATGCTCAGAAATATTGAGGCATTACTAAGTGGTAAATATAAAAAATATTATTTTATGTGCATTTTATTAATTAAATAGATCAAAAGAGTTAATTTTTTTTGCTAAATTAGTAAACAAAACCTACATCATTAGTTTACTTACATCATATACAAAAACATTTATTATGGTAAGTATGAACTTAAACGCACAAATATCGGAGATATTTAGGTACATTATGTTGGACTGCGGCCGTATCATCGTAAACTTTAACCCATGAGTGACGTCACTCGTGGGTCGACTTTAGTATGAAGCGTTTTTACGAGACTTGCGAAATTTTGTATACAAATCGCTCCGCCTTTGAAAATATTGACTTTTGATATACTGTTTCTTCTGAGAAGTTACTCATATTTAAGAGTAGGTACTATTAATTTATGTATGCAATCAAAAAACGTCCGATCCCCTATTATTTTGTTAAAGGTTTTATTAGGAACCGGGAATTTTCTTTTGCCTGTTAGGGAATATTGCGTACCTACCTTATGAAATATTGGAACTTTTGGGTAGGTTTCTCTCTCTCTCTCTCTCTCGATTCTCAGAATATCAAATGTACTTTTTTTACTATACAATAGTTCTATTAGGTTTTACGTTCAATTTAAAGCCGAAACATGTAGATACGTGTTTTTTTGTAGTGAATAAAGTTCAAATTTGAATAGTCATTTTAAAATTGCAGCACCGACTAGCGTCGCGTATTGTCACGGTGTGAACTGACCCTATTATTTTTAAAATGAAAATTTTCAAAATGTTTGCTTCAACCATTCGAATATTTTCAGTTCGGGCACCTTCACAGGACCTTAGTAAAGTCCTGTGGAGGTGCCTGAATTGATAATATTGTATATACATTTTTTTTAATATCTACTCGTATTTATAAATGGTGAAAGTTGCATTACATTGATGAATTATACAATAAATATAATTTTATTTTATTATGGTAAAATAAAATACACTCGTGTTAGTAAGCCGTTAATAATTGTAATTATACCAAATAAAATGTAGTTTATAAACTAAATTCTAATAACTGCAGTTTTACCTTATTTAAAGTGTTAGGTGTATTATCACTTTTTATACACACAGAAATGACCTAACCTTTGTCATTTAGGTAGAAAATATAAGAGATATTCAGAATATCCAACAAGGTTTTATATCTGGAAAGTATCTCGTTGTCTCTCATGTCAAACCCTCATCGCCGGGGTTCAGAGGGTTGAACACTGATATCAGGATTCCGACCTTCAGCGTTCAAAATCCTTAAAAACTAACCATATTTTTACAATGTTTTGAAATATCATAAACATTATATAACATATACTGTCTTTACGAGTATGCTTTATGTTTTAGTTTGTTTGTTACGAAAATATATATGGCGGCATTACAAGATTGCAGTGGCTGGTTCTCCTTCATAGGATAGCCCTAGGGCCAAGTATGTATAATAGGTAGGTAGGGATTTGGATCTTTAAAAGGTAAGTGGTAAGTGAAGCCGATAGGAATGGAATCATAGGAACCCCACGCCGCGCTGCTGCAAGATTGGGAATAAGTGTTTGAGTCATGTTTGAATTGCAAGCACAAAATTTATTATTATACAATTGTTTTATGTAACATTTAATGAAGTTGAAGTATTTAACGTCAGCACATAAAAAATCACAACAAAAATGCTGTGTTATAAATTATGACATTTAAAATAATAAATATATCTTACTCCTAAATAGTTTTATGATTTTACGATACTACTCGTATAGTTTAAAAATTCACGGGAGCTACATTTATTTGAATATGAGCCGTCGATGAGAGTTGTACCAAGAAAATGCACCGTCTCACATAGCTGTGCTGTAGTGACCATGGCTGCTATTCAAGAAGCGTCAAACAGGTTTTGTACAAGTGGAATTCCTCTCCTATTTGTCAGATCTAGCTCCCAGTGAATATTTTCTCTTTGGCTCGAGAAACACCTCTGAGACAAGAAATTTTAAAACTTTCTTCGACGGGTTGAATTCAAATGAATGTAGCTCCCGGGAATTGTGGCCTACTTATATTATGATCCTTTTATCCAGGTCTAGTGGGTACCTAAGCTATCAAATCTATTTTTGACTAGCTATTGCGCGCGGCTCCGCCCGCATAAATACATAATCCCGCGGGAACATTACTGTTTCGTTATAAAAAAATATCCTATGTCCTTTACAGGAACTCAATAAAGCGTGAAGAGGAAACAGACAGACAGAAAGACACCCTTTCACATTTATAATATTATAAGTATATAAGTAATAAATATATAAGTATAAGAATAATAGTAATAAATATAAGTATAGATTATGTGCACTGGAAATAACCGATTATTTTTTATCATTAATTTTCGATCCACCCTAGTACTTACCTACTTTTATTTAACTAAAAATTTAAATTTAACTTTACCTAAAGTTAATATTTATTTATAATTTACGACGCTTCCGGGGCTCATAGAGATTTTGTGGTATCACGGCCTACATAATTATTCATAACCGAGGAGGGACTATCGGGAGCACGTTTATATTGATGAGGATACCCGAGGGATATGCTAAGATCGAATTCATTATAGCGGTGGTATATTTAGATTGAGTTAATACTACTACTGCTATGGGAAAATTTGTGAGGATAGATGGAGGTTTTGTGACTCTTTCGCACAAAATTTACTGAACGGATTTTCATGAAATTTGGTATGGTAGTAGCTTAGACCCTGGATTAACACATAGGCTACATTTTCATTCCAAAAAGTACAATGTTCCCGTGGGATACTGTATTAACGCGGGCGGAGCCGCAGGTCTAAGCTAGTATAATATTATAAGCAGTAACTACTTGCATAGGCGATTATATTACCCCATGCCCTCTTGCACCCAAAAATAAAAGAACGAGATGTATTTTATTCTTATGCAAAAATGTAGCTCATTAATATAATTATTATAAAATATTTTAAATAAAAAAAATTTTGTCTACGACTTACTATCTATGAACTATATAATACTAGCTGTTGCCCGCGGCTCCACACGCGTAAATACCCTATAAAAAGTAGCCTATGCTTTAATCCAGAGCCTAAACTACTAAGATACCTAATTTCATCAAAATCCGTTCAGCAGTTTTTCCGTGAAAGAGTAACAAACATCTATCCATCCATCCATACATCCATCCATCTATATTATATCCTGACAAACTTTCACATTTATAATATCATATTAGTAGTAAAAATACATGATGTTACGTAAAAGTCATAAGGTTAGGCTGTAAAACTCTTGTACGTATTTTGGATTGTAGTTTTTCTGCAGTAATAATGAGATTATCAATATTCATAATATTGACACCCATAAAGCTATTGATAAGTAAATCTATTTCCACATTTCACTATTTTATATGCAGACATTGTTCTCTCTGCACAAAATGAAACGTATTATCTTTATTAAATAACCTACTGTAGCAAAATCCAATTTACGGCGATGCAAGTTTCTGATTTAGAATCTATCCCCTCAGTGGTCTTAGATATGGCGATATGATCTTAGAAATTTGCTCAGTGGTCTTAGAAATGCACTCGGTGGTCTTAGATTTAGAGCAGAGGACTTAGATATTCGCTTAGCATAATCTGCATGCTAGCCAGTCGTGTCGTTATATTATGATATTCGACGACACGAGAATTCTCCAAATGTCTAACATAACTAATAAGAAATGATCAACAGTTATAAAGAAGAGATTTCAACGAATAAAATACCATCAACTAAAAAAAAAACTGATAATTATTTTGACGCGATATGTTGTTAATTTTTCGATATTAAGTCAAAATAAGATGAAAAAAATAAATATAAAAATACAGTGTATTTGGAACATTAAAAGGTATTTTACCAAATTTCGTGAATAATATTATTATTTTTGTTTAAGATAAAAATAAAAAACCAAAAACTTAGTTATTTGAATTTATCACATAAATTTTGAGGTTATGTGAAAAAAGTGTAAATACAAAAGTTATCAATCGTATAACGTTGCTATTTGACCTTTTTTTCCACAGGACTTGTAGTTTGGCCAGAAATCGAGATAAACCATTTTTTACTCTTAAAAACTCAACCCCTTACACTTCCCGAACTCAAATCGACCTTATAGAATTTTTCCTTTTATTTTTATTTTATTCTCTTCCTATTCCAATGGGTTTCATCCTACTATATATTTTTTTGGTTTTAAAAATTATCGGCACTAGTCTATAAGCAACGCACTAAAAAATCCGAATCAAGATTGAGAAGAAAAGTTCTTCCTTCTATGAAATCTAAGTGAAATAATTGACGTTATGTTTGTTAATAGGCGGGCCCATATATTTTTGTACGATTTATAATTTGCAAATCGGTCTCGTGCCTAAGCCTAGCCTAAGTGAAATTATTGATGTTATGTTTGGTAGCATACCAAACATAACGTCAATAATTTCACTTAGGCTTTCAGCTCATAGTGTAGTTTGTTTTCTCAATCTTGTTTCGGTCTTTTTAGTGCGTTGCTTAAGTATCTGTCTTTTTTTGCAGTTGCGGTTTTTTTATTTTTTAAATTCTTACTTTTCTAAATTCTCCTCAGTAATAAACTTACACTTTCCATTAAATATTATCACCCTATTGCTATCAGTCCATTAATAGGTCTGTATTAAGTTAATGTCTTCAGCATTTATCACAAAGGACGGGTTTGTCTGACGTCACGCCAATAAACTTAATCCGGTCATACTCTCCACTTGATTTATTGTTCTTTTGTTTATGAGCGCCGACGATTGGGCGATAAACTCACAAATATAAAGAGAATAAACGAAAGGTACGATACGATAAAGTTAAATAGTTGCTTTAACTAAAAGTTGTAGTGTAATTTAACTCTGATAACTCATTATTTTTTAAATATAAGTACCCATTACAAAGAGTATATTGTTTTGTTTAAAGTTTACACAACATACTTTGTTAGTATCAGTAAAATATAATTAGTGAATACACTTTTCGTTGCATAAAATTCTGGTGAATGGTGGAAAATTATTTAGCACGTGGCAACACATTATTTAGTCTGCTATTACAATCTTACATTAATACAGTTTCGATACTGTCAATCTCAGAACAATAAAATGGTATTCTCATAAACGTCAATCATATGTCAAACGCTTAACAAAATAATGTCAAACGTGTAATAGATCATCGACTTTGCGTCAGTTTATGATAACAAGTTTGTACATTTATAATTAATTAAAAGTGTATATGAAATACTGGGATTGGGTTTTAGATGTCGCTAATAATAAAAATTATTATTAGTAAATATTTTGCTACACTACTCGTACGTAGCAGTGCTACGCTGCCTAGTGTCGTAGCACTTGCTGCCAAAATACTATTATAATAGCCACACCGATTTAGGTGACGGCGGTCCATTTCACTAAAACCAGACCAGTTACGCAGGAGTTATTTTATAGTGTCAGAGTATGTGCGCAATACACAACAGCATCCTATGTATTGCTCGCTTCTCCAGCACAAATATTGTATTAATATCGGCGGCATTTCCCCAAAAAGGATGCTGTAAGATATTCTACCATGAATCTAAAAAAAAAAAACTAGTTGTACCGTGTCTTCATCAGAAATTTCCCTAATTTTTATTATGACTGCATATTGGTGGCGTTGGGTTCCTATTAGTGATGTAACGAATATTCGCATTCGCATTCGCATTCGCGAATATTCGCACATTTTTGTATATTCGCATTCGCATTCGCAAAATTTTTGCGAATGTTTTGCGAATATGAATATCAGAAAACAAAAGCAAATGTGCGAGTTTCTTACGCCGGTTCTTCTTGCCGGGCTTGTTTCCGAACCGGTGGTAGTCATCATTTAGGACAATTCTTTAAGCGTTATATCATAACCTACATGGAAATAAAAATTTTGAGTTTAAGTTTGAGTGAGCGGAGCGGAATGAATGACGCTTTATTTTGATCATAGATGAGTTCGTATGAACTCGGCAATACTCGGAAGATACGAACGTAACGAACCCATAACGAACCTTGTCCGAACGCGACTGCGCGACAAATTGGCGCCAAATATGAACAAAAACTGAGTATTCGCATTCGCATTCGCATTCGCGAATGTTGGTAGCAGATATTCGCATTCGCGAATGCTAAAAAAGAGACATTCGTTACATCACTAGTTCCTATAACTCCATTTCTATCGGCTTTACTTACCACTTACCTTTTGAAGACCCTCATCCAAATCCCTACCTACTTATTATACCTACTAGGGCTTTCCTATGAAGGAGAACCAGCCGTCGCCCCTACTGCACATGTGCTGCAGTACTAAGCCTATCTGCAAGATACCCCACTATCCCCACCCCGCTGAGGATTGAACCCACGACCTCCGGAGCCGAAAGCCAAGTTCTAAATTATTGGACCACGGAAGCGTAACTTATTTATTATTATTTATTTATTTCTCAAAATCTTACACAAGTACAAGATTAACTCGGTGTCACAAAAACCTGAAGGGTTTGTCCGTACACCGGTGGATCTATCATCAAATGCTCAATATAATATTTAAATAGCTACTTACATAATTAACTTTAAACACAGTATTTCTATTTAATAACATTAATAAGTTATGTTAGGTATGTGCTACGAATTATAACAGTTTCAATCGCACTCATGGTAGGTATCTAATGCGCGAGCGATGCACTTCGCACACGGCACAGCGGGTGCGCCGCGCGCCGCTCGACCACTAGTAGGTAGTAGGTAACAAACATTTTGTTCGGAACGGGTATCGCAACAGTACAGTCACAGGAGAAATTGGATGGAAGGTTTTATGATTTTTATCATATTAATATTTTTATTATTTATTTGTTTCTTCTTCTTTATTAATTTTCGATTTTACTTAATTAAGTAAATACGGGAAACAGTCCCGCGAATACCCGTCACCCACACCGCCTAGAGCCAATATAAAACATAAACGACAAAAACCCATAAAGCAAATCAAAAACACATCCTTCACAAGTCATTCTATAAATAATTATTATTTATTGAATGACCTGCAAGAAATATGCTCTTAACTTGCCCTTAAAATTTCTATCATTTATGCTTCGCCTTAGCCCCAAGGGCAATGCATTCAATAGTGCAGGCACCAAATATTCAAGGGACTGTTTTCCGTATAGGTTGTTGAAGTGAGGGACAGTGCATTTTGCACTTGTCACGCTGCGCGTTGTGATATGATGCGTAGTTGGTATTTGAACATCCAAATTAAAGAAGTTTTCCTTTAGAATTGTATATTTAATCATATCATGTATGGGCATTGTTTTACAGAATGGGAAGACTTCACAATAATTATTTTTAATTTTTAAGTCATTTTTTATTTTGAGGGGTATTATAGTTTTAAGTATTCTTAATTGAAGCTGGTATATGGAATTTAGGTGTGTTTTGCACGTTCTGCCGTAGCTGCTCAGGCCGTATGATATAACAGATTCTACTAGAGTCGTGTAAAGTAGGAGGCGTGTGGGGTAGGGGATATTGTTTTTAACTATAGTAAATTTTGCCAGCAACGCACGCATTCTATCACATACGTAGTTTATATGCTCGGTCCACTTAAAGCGGTCGTCTATCACGAGCCCTAGGTATTTATATGTACTAACTACTTCGACAGTGCTACAGTTACACGGCCGCGAGTTTAAAATATGTAGGCATGCATGTTCGTGAGCGACTAGTTTGGGTATTATACAACTCCTGTTTTGGCTCGAGCTTACATACATGAGCTTGGTCTTGCTGTTGTTAAGAACAAGCCCAGCGTCGTGAGACCATTTAGCTAATAAGGTAAAGTCTTCTTGTAAACGTGAAAGGGCTACTTCTATGTCATCGTTGGCTGAAACGAGACATGTGTCGTCAGCAAATTGAAAAATTTTGCAGTTTTTAATTAAATATGCGACATCGTTTACGTAGGTAATAAAGTGGCATGGTCCCAGCACCGAGCCCTGCGCTGTTCCTTCTGTCACATCAACTTCGTTGCTAAGTACATCGCCTACTTTTACTACATATGACCTATTATTTAAGTAATTTTCGCACCACTTTAGTAACGGACCTCGTATACCGCTTTCCTCTAATTTATTTATCAAAATATTATGCCGAAGTGTATCAAACGCCTTACTATAGTCGATAAAAACTATCAATATATGTTTTCGAGTGTTTAAATAGTTATAAATAGTGTTAGTAAACTTTGACAAAAGTTGTGTTGTGCTTTTCTTACTTAAAAATCCATACTGATTACTGTTTATTATGTGGTTATCTATGAAAAATGAGTACATCTGTTTACAAATAAATTTTTCAATAATTTTATCTATAGTAGGCAAATAATTTTCATAGTCTTTATGACTTCCTTTTTTATGAATTGGCCTCACTATGCCCTTTTTAAGATCAATTGGGTATTCTCCAGTTGCTACAGATGAGTTTATTAACTGAGCCAAGACTGGTGCTATATTTTGGCTTATTACTTTAAGATCAGATGCACGTATTTTATCTAATCCAGGAGCTTTATTAGAATTTAGATTGTTAATATTTTTTAGGACGGCCTCTGGCGTTGCTTTACGAAAACGTTATGACATATTAGTAGAGCGTGCGTACAAGTACTTATCAAGTAATTTAGTGGTACAGTTTGGTAAAATGTTTTTCACATTCTCTTGAAAGGTTGTCGCAAATCTATTAGATATATCTGAAATTGTACAAGTTGAGTCATGTAGTGCGTTGATAATAGTATCATCTAGTGAATATTTTAGTCTACCGGTTAGTTCATTAAGTAAAAGCCAGAGCCTTTTAGGATTATCTCTGTTATTAATAATATTTGTATAATAATAGTTTTTCTTACATTGTCTTATTAATTTATTTACATCATTCCTAACTTTATTATATTTTAATTTTAATATTTTATTACTTGGATCTTTAGTCCATTCCGTGAAAAGTTTGTCCCTATAATTGCATGCATTTATAATATTTTTATTTATCCATTTGCTATTGTTCCTTCTTTTTGGATTTGTTGATATTTTAGTTTTACTTTCTGATTTATTATAACAGCTATGAATTGATTTTACAATTTCATTGTATATTTTGTGCGGGCATATACTGCTCTTAATATGATTCCAGTCAATTTCGTTTAGGGATTTATAAAGGTCACTGGAATTGTATTTAATTTTATAAGTTAAATTCTCCTGTGTCTGTACATTGCGGGACTCATAGCATGCCAAGGCAACCATTCGATGGTCGGCTAGTGTAGTTCCGAGTGCCGACGTGAAACAGTCTTGCGAGTGGGATCTCACGTATATGTGGTCAATACATGTTTTACTTAGTATATTATTTCTTATTTCCAATCTGGTATATTCTGTAATCCCACACACAAGGCCGTGATTGTACATAGCAGTGTTATATTTATGCTTTACAGGATTGTTAGCTTTTAAATCAATGTTAATGTCACCTAAAACAAACAAATCCTTGCAACATTCGATTTTTGTTAGGAAAGTGTCTAGTTCATTTATAAATAAGTGCTTACTAGTGTTAGGAGGTCTATATATAGTACATAAGATAGCGGAATAGCCCGAGGAAGTGGTTATTTCACCATAAAGTAATTCAAAATTCTGTGGTTGCATATTTTTAATAGTGAACTTATGTTTTTTATTTATGTACATTATAATTCCACCTCCACGGCGATTGTTCCGCAATCTCGTGTACATATTATATTCTTGCAGATGGTACAACGTGCTTATGCTATCGCAGATATTAGCTTCGGTAATCATGATTACATCCGGAATTTTAGTACACTGTTCAATACATTGTTCTAGTGATGCAAAGTTTTTTATCAACGATCTGATATTAATATGAACACACAAAAGATTGATATTTGTCGGTATGTTTAAAACAAAATTTTGAAGATTTGTACAATCGGTAATTTCTAGAATACTATCGTTAAGATGCACACTAGCCATAATAGAATGCATAGGTTACAAATTTTAGTTTATTGTTTTATTTATATTAGAATTTAAGTTTAATAACGTCTTCTTTTGAGCGAATAATTGTAGGTCTTTCTTTCTCACCTTCTTTACGAACACGAATTAATCCTTTTTTGATCCAGATATATTTATATGTGTTATTTAGTTCCTTTTTGGTATACCATAAGAGGTGTTTGTTATAAGGTGTTAGGGATTCACGGACATAAATAAGTTCTTCTTTGTATGTGTGATCGGTGCCTGATGAAATTATATCGGATGATGTAATTTTTATGCGTTTTGATTTAAAGCTTGTTAACCATGTATCCTGGGTTAGTTGTGAATTTAGTCGAACCTGTATTGGTCCAGGTCGTTCATTTTTTCCGGAAAGTCTAGTCGCAGAGATTATTTCAGTGCTTGGTTGGTTTAGTTTAGTGGCTATCTTACTTACAATGGCTGCGGGGTTTTCATCTTTTAATACTGGCACATTACAAATTTCGATGAAATCAGACATTTTACGTTGTTCCATCTCCTGCATCCGTTGCTCCATAGCACTGAGTCTAGTTTCTAAATTGTTATGTTTGTTTGTAAGATCTATGTTTTTTCGTTTTAGATCTTTGAGTGTGTTTTGACACGCTTCAAGGCTCATAATAACTTCGTCCATTTTTTTTGTATGGAATTCTAGTGACTGGTGAACATCTCTAAGCTCTCTCTTTAGGGTATTTTCCATTTCTTTAGTAGACCTGAGTAGTTCCGACAGCAAGTGTTTATCGTCAATTTTTAGACTTTGAGTCTCACAGTACATTTTGTCATCATCTTCTTCATCGGGGACGATAATCGAGCGACGTTTGGGTGAATGTTCGTGACACTCTTGACATGTCCAGTCCAAATTTTCGGTAGCTCGGACTGCTACTAGCTGCTTATTGGTTAGGCCTGAGCATGAGGTGTTGAGATGCACTATCTTTTCACAACGAATACACTCCAATCCAGGTTTGGTTTTCGTTATATTTTTATCACATTTATTCATTTTGGGGGTATTTAAAAATTTATGCAATAATTTGACGTACGTGTAGCGCGTTCGAGCATTTGACAACGACTTGGATGATGATTGTTTGAAAGAATCTGATACTAGCAATTAGAATACCTTTTGGTTTCGCTGTGTTTTGGTAAGGTGACGACACAACAAACAGAAGAAAATTTAATTAAAATTAAAATGCATAAACGTTTTACAAAGTTCGTCGTGTTTATCGATAGAGCTTTCGAAGCGGTGCGATGTAAACTAAGATACTTGGCAAGTTGTTAAATAGACTAATCAGTTTGTACACGAGCAAAGTTTCAAGTAATCTGCCGTAAGTGTGGGAAAATTGAATATTAGATTGATTACGATACACGTGTGAGGCAGTGATTAGCGAGTTTGGATCCACACAAACTTAGGATCCGTAGTGTCCGTAGAGTATTATAATGACTTGATTAATTAGCTGGCGTAGAATCCGTAATTGGAAAATACGATATTATAATATTAACCCCCACCGCGCCGGCTTTAAATTGAAATTATTTATTAAAATTAGAGGCCTAGCTTACAGCAAAGCACAAAATATTTTTTCAATGCAATGTAATACGCAAAATGGCGAAGAAAGACGTTGCTAAGATATTATATTGCAAAATAATGTTCATATTACTATCTATCCGGCGTCTAGGATAGCTTATTGGTTTTTACCCGACTATCGAGAAGGGTTATGTTTTTTACATTTTTTTCATTTCATGTGCATTTATTTGCGGTGTTCAGTATTTTTAATAAAACGTGGCTTGTGGCTGTAGCTCGTAGTTCAGCCATGTGCCGAACTGTTCGCGTATTATGAACTGCAAAGGCTCTTGCACATACTACGTTTGTTTGAGTTACACGTTAAAAAAAAACATGAAGTATACAGAGTACGAAGTAAAACTTCATTCATCATTTTAAATCCAAAAATATTGTCATCGTGCCAGAAAAGAAGAGAAAAATTAAAATTTGTTTAGAAAGTTAGATTGATAATTAAGAAGCATCAACAGCTTCCGTCAGATGGCGTTATATTCAAAATCATGTGGTGACGCGTATCGTGACGTGACGCGATCTTGAAATTTCACTCTCAAGCCTCAAGTGACTCAACACCGTTTACACCAGTAAATTATATATTACATACTGTAATATAATTCTATGAGAGAATAGGAATTACAATACTGTACACATAAATATACTCATTAATATAAACGAGGATGGCGCACACTAAAATATGAATAAAAGACGAAAAGAGTAATTCAGCTCTAGCTTAACACATTTCTTTAATTTGAGATTCATATTAAAATATTTTCATAATTTTGCCTCTGCAATATAATATGGTCGGTAAATTTATACCAATGACCGAAACAATTAAACATTTTTTTCTGTTATTGTATAGGGTCCATTATAGTTACATATTACAGAAGCCCCTAGCTTGAATCGATTAAAGCGAAAAGCGGAATGTGCCCTCGAGTTCTCATTTTGAACTCTATGTCACTGCTATAGAGGCTATTTTTGAAATATTTGATTAATAATTCGTATGCAATCCGTTCAGTGAAGCTATGTTAACCGCCTATTGTGAAGAGAATACAGAGGAGGTTAATCAAACGTCGCTTTCATTTTTATTATGACTAGCTTCATGACGTAAAATTTAAATTTTAGTAAAGGCTACTTTTTGTCTATTCTTATAATCTAGATGTTTCCCTCGACTTCGTACGTACAAACGAAATTCCTGCAATAATTGTAATTTTTTTTTGCGATAAAAGCAACATAGTAAATATGTCCTACCACTGTTTACTTTTTATCGCGGGAAAATGTAAAGGATTTTCTTTCGCACGGACGAATTCTGCGGGAAAAACTAGTTTTACTCTGCTACGGCAAAGCCTGAAGGGTACTGATTTTGGTAGTGATTGTATGTATGTATATAAATATGTATGTCTGTTCCACCGTAGTGTCCAAACTACTGATCCGATTTTAATGAATAAGGTGTTGTTTGTAATAATAATATAGGACATAAATAATTTTCGTAGTCATTTATCGTTTTTGACTTTTGATTATGTTATAAAGATTTACCTTTAATGTAAATATTTACATTAAAGGTAAATCTTTTCTATCTTTCCATAATATTATGGAATTTTAATAAAGTGATTTACACAATGACATTCTTGGATTTACACCATGAATTATTTCGAGCCAGCGTTATATTAGATTACGGCAAATGACATTAGAACGTAACGCCTGTATTAAATTATGAAGACAGAGACATTCTGTGATAATCCCGATCGTAATTTAATCTTAAATATTATTACATTAGATAGCCTCCGTTGGCTAATTGCAGATTGCTTTAGAGAGGGTGCAGGGTCAATTTGATAACCTCAATTCTCGTATTTAAAGTAGACTTTCATTTTACTTTGACTGTATTGTAAGTAAAATTACATGTTATCATAAAGTGATTTTGAGAAGTGAAGTGACAAATCTGAACGCGTTTCACGTTGGTTTAACGTTTGCGAGAATACCGTTTGGCAGTTTTAGCGTAACGGGACTACATACATACATATATACATATAATCACGCCTCTTTCCGGTAGGGGTAGGCAAAGACCACTTCTTTCCACTTGCTACGATATTACCATCCGTTCCTCCTCTTACATTCAACGTAGCGAAGCGGCTCACCATGGGCCACTTTTCGCCTCCGCGAGAACGAGACGTGATGGGTGGCGAACCACATCGTCGCCATTTTGGATAATTAAATTATTTTTATGATTATCCATTGCGTTCTCACGGATTCATCACGGGACTTCATTGTAATTGTATTATTGCACGTTTTATTTACCAGAATTGACCCTCAGGTTGTGACTCAACCCCCTAATACATGACGTGATGCTATGTCTGTCGAACAGGACAGAGGACTTAAGGCCCTCCCCCGAGCAAAAGACCTTGAGGCGGTCAGCCGCATAACTCAGTTGAAATTTTTTCACATAACTTAGTTCAAAATTGACCAAAAAAAAAAAATTAAACGGCGAATATCTAGCTTATGAAATTAGGTTAATTAGATAGGCAATTTCATAAGCTAGATATTCGCCGTTTAAATTTTTTTTTTGGTCAATTTTGAACTAAGTTATGTGAAAAATTTATGCGGCTGACCGCCTCAAGATCTTTTGCTCGGGGGAGGGCCTTAAGTCTAAGGGCCTGTTTCACCATCTACTGATAAGTATAGCTTATTTGCGTGTTTTGTCTCTGTCACTCGATATAAAGTAAGCAGCGACAAAACTTCCGAATAAGCTATCCGACATTTATTAGAAGACTAGTTTTTTCTCGCGACTTCGTCCGCGTTGATCCCCATTGCAACCCCGTGGCGTATGTTTTCGATAAACCATGTTTAATGGATTTCTGCGTCATTATAACTGACTGTGTGACAAAATTCAACATAATTTGACAAGCTGTTGATATTTCTCTATACAAACTTTGGACCCCCAGTTCACCCCTTTAGGGGACGAATTTATAAAACTACAAAATACGTACTCAATAATTTATATATTCATTTCTTCGGATATTAAATTTTATGAAAATCGGGACAGATTGTTTAACCAAGTTCCGAGCTCTAGCAGTAGTAGTGACTTTAGAAGTCGAGTTTCTATCTTCGTTTCATTTTTGTCTCCATTCCATTTTTAAATTTAAATAGAAAAACAACAAACAAATAAATCAAACCAACATTCACGAGCAGACAAATATAATCCAACGTTAAGAGTTTTGTTTCTTCGGGGCAAAATGATATTTTTGTAGCAACATCTCATTATGTTAGCGCTAACACGGGTTCGTTATGGTTGATTTATAATACATGGTCGCGTTTTATGAAAACACGATGACTACAATATTTATGGAGGTGTTCTCAGGAACAGTTCTGAGTATATCACATACATTTCCATTTAGTACTCACAGGAATTAGTCAGGAAAGTAATTTTATTGGTGAATTAGAATTACGATTTATATTATATTATAGAATATAGCATACTAGCTTTGGCGTGACGCTCCGCCCGCGTAAACACAGTATCCCTCGGGACACAGTATCCCTTTCCCGGGACCCAAAAGTACGTCTATACAAAATTTCATAAAAATCGGTTCAGCGGTTAAAGCGTCAAGAGGTAACAAACAGACAGACAGACATACACACTTTCGCATTTATAATATTAGTATAGATTAATATACAGGGTGTTTGGTAGGTAGACGGGTGTGGACAAATCATTGAACCCGTATGTATGTATGGTCAACATTTGACCGTTTCTTAGATATTCGCCATTTTGTTTTTTTCAGTTAAGAGGTGTTGTGTTCGAGTGTATTGTGTTCGAGTCACAATAAAATGCTGAAAATGATTTCAATCAATAAGGTTTTAATTTCCTCATTAAAAAAAACTATATTTAATGGACCTCTGTGGCTCAGTGGTTGACTACGTTCTATCAGATCTTGCTTTCTTGCAATTTTCGTAAAATGGGATGGAAGTGTGTAACAGTAAGTCGCTGAAGCGCGCGCTATTTGATTCGACGAATGAGCGCGTGGTGGTAGAGTTGGCCGTCAAATTCGAATATTTTTTTTCAGTATTTAACTTTTTTAAATTTTAAGGTTAATTTCTGTCACTGCTTAATGGAAAAGTTTTCGTATATTTTTTATCATAATATATTAGAAAATCATGCTAATCATTGTGTTTTTTTTAAATATTTTATAATTTTAAAATTGCTTATTACTAAGGTGAGATATAAAAATACCATAACACATCTTATGCGGCTACTTTAAGGCTCACTCCTTTTTTTTTCATATTAAAAAAAATATATGACACCTACGTAAATATAAGCACCTTAAGCAAAAATGTTGCAAATCTCTGCCAAATTGTGTAACAGTATCCATTCCAGTAAGTGTTTAATTACTGGATAATAAAAGATTTACGAGCCCTGACGTGTTACTACGCCTTTAGCCGTATTATTTGTTTTGTTACATCCAATATTATTATCTTGAGTATGAGAGATCTATTTGAACTGAAAACTTATAATTACCTAGTAACCTTTTGATTTAGAATGATAAAACGAATAAGTAAAAATTAAAAGAGACAACGCCGTATATCTTTAGATTATAACATGCGAGAGAATGAAGAAAAGGGTACATATTTTTACCAGACAGCCAGAAGAGATATGTTTTTTGAGTGTATACGTCTATAATCTATAAACAGTATTTTCTAAAGAAAATGCTAAAGCACGCTCTACATCCTAAACGACTTGTCGTATTTTAGCTTGAGAAGTATCATTATCTTCATCTTAGTCGTGAGAGTAACATTTTTAACTGGGTACATCATTATTATTAGACACAGTCGGATTTTTTTCTTTTTTATAATATTTTTTTTGTAAAAATATTTAGTAGAAGCTATCTCATGCGTTAACGTGAGTACAAACTTATTATTAATTAAAAAACTCTGCTAGGCACATTAATCCACCTATAGACGGGTCTGGATAAGTTTTGAGGGTGCAAAAATTCTAAAGTCTTTTATTTTTTGCATATAGTTTCCGGACCTTCTTCTTAGTCTAAAATTTGATTTTGTGCCATTTTGGATGGCTGCGTTTGTAGCAATTTAGGTTTTTGTGTCTTTCATGGATATTGGCCCAAAAGTAAATTAAGGTAAAGGCACCTATTAACGCGGTATGCAAAATTGGCATCAATTACCGATGTATTCGTATTTTCGTATTTTAATTGAATAGCAATAACTTTAGCACAATATTATTTCGGACATGTTTTAACTTGTAGTATTTTACATCGAACTGATGAGCGCTAGTTGGCATATCACTCTATGAACGGATCAAAAATAATCAGTTTGTGCGACGGCAGCGCAGGAGCGGGTTGTGTGCATACAAACACGTGCCAATTCATGTAAGTTCATACACATTTTTGTTACGTTATTTAAAAGTAATACACTTTATAACTGACTATGGATATTGTTTACTGGTTTTTGTGTTTTTATGGGAGTATTATCTCGTACTTTTCATGGTGAAATTTAGTATAAATACTTAGTTACATTGAGAAATACAATTCGCGGTAATAGATGCTTAAAATTGGGAGTAGCATCCAATACCGAGGGTACCCTCGGTAATGGATATATTGAGGGTTCTATTTTGTTATATATATTTATGATAATTAACTGTCGTTGTAGTAAAAGTTGAAAAATCTGCCTGTCCTTATGAATTCTAAAAACAAAAAATCAATTTCCGATGTATTCAAAATCCATTAAAAGTCATTAATTTTTTGAAAAACAACAGCTACTTAAAGTATAGGTTTTGTACTGGGTGTCAAAAACGTCATAAAAACATTTGCAATATTGAATTGACAAAAGATTGGTAATGCGGCATATCTTGTGATTAAAAATACAATTTTCCATGAAAATTTAAATCTGTATATGCGAAATGATACCCGAAAATCATACATGTAAAATTATAACAGTCGGAATTACATTTTAAAACATTTGTTTCTACTCCCATTACCGCTGCATACCTCGGTAATAGATCCTACCAGAATCTATTAACGAGTGCAAAGTACTCGGTAATACAGATTTCATACAAAATCTATCACCGAGTGATACGGCAACCAATATTCATATTTAGGGTTCCGTTATTGAATAAATACTCACTATTTTATTTAGTTCTTTTTCATATTCAGAAATTAGATACTAAGGCCCACTTGCGCCAATCCGGGTTAAAGTTAACCTTGGGTTAAAATATCATGCTTTCTCTTTCGCAAATATGAAGAACGAAGGAGATAACATGATTTTTAACCCAGGGTTAACTTTAACCCGGATTGGCGCAAGTGGGCCTAAGTGTGGATTGCACCATGATTGTCATATGTCATACTACTACAAATTATATTATATTGAATCTATTTAGGCATACTATAGTGGGGCCAAGCTTGAGAAAAGTTGTTTAGTTTTATTGTGAAAATCGTCTCGCTGCGGGAACAAAACGATTAAAATTTCATGTTGTATAATGTCATTTTAGGCTTGATTGATTGATCCATTACATTAATGTTTTGTGTATTGTTTTAATTTTAATATATTTAATTTTATACAGAACCATCAGGATAAAATAGTATTTTATTTTTCTACACTCGGTATTAGGAGGCGCATACCGCGGTAATAGATAAAGTCATAGGGCATGCCTCGGTAATAGGGGAAATCGTATTCCTGTCAAAAAAATATAATAATAAATACAACGCTTTAAAATAAATAAAAAGAAGTTAACGGGGTACCATACAAAATGTCTATTAAACGTTTAAAAATCCTTATTTGCGGAGAACCGTCTTGATTACGAAATATTTCACTCTAAAGTCAAATTCGGCGATTTACCACGGTAATAGGTGCTTTTACCTTATAGCTAAAAATTTTACTTTCACGATATTAAGGAAAGAGTAACCGATGCACATATGCAGTTTGAGTCGTATCCAACCAGGGGTTTCCTGGTATTGCTACTATATAAAACATGGTCCCACCAGGCCCACAACTATTCTAATGTCTGACAAATCTTAAAAAACTGTTCAGAGTGTTAATATCTGAGTCTGTAAGAAAGATGTGCCACATTCGGCAATTTCGTATAAAGATATTCCATTTTTTTTCCTCAAACTCGCTATAAAAACTACTAATGAAACTTTTAGTTAGTAGAGTTCATATCTATATGATGATTATGGTGTTACAAAACACTTTCTATAAGTTTAACCATGTTTATTCGCGGGATTTTTTATTAGAATGTAAAAAACCAACTTTTATCATGTATCAATGGCGAATACGGGGTGCGGGCCTCTCGCCACGCGGGGAGGGGCCCAAGTTTCATGTTAATACGACAAAATGAAATGACAATAAATGTGACAACTTGACAAGTAATAATGTTCTAAATGCGAAATTTATAATTTCAATTTTAAATTTATTTCATGTTTAATGATGCCAAGACGAGACCATAATATTATGACTCGCCAATAAAAAATGTCTTCAGATCTCGTCTAGAACCTTCTGACTCCACTCTACGTTCTCTAACTCTATAAAGCTTGAATTTACAAACTCGTAAAGTAGAAAATAGGCTTAAGATATAAAACATTTTAGTCACTGTTCATAGCTTTTCTGTTAGAGAACACAATGTTCTGGCAACGACGACGCTCGAATATTGCTAGTGTGGGGTGTGCCTTATACAAAAGCTCATGAAGTAATGAAACGCTCAAGCTATGCATTTTGACTCATTAGACGGATCGCGCTAGCTGTTTTTTAGTGGGAAGTGGAAAAATTCTAATGTTGCTGATTTTTTTCTGTACCTATATGTAGTTGATAGAGTAGTCCCTAGGGAGTTAATAATTAAGTTTTGTGCCATGTCTGCCTATTGCCTTTTCAGCAATCCGATTATTTGTGGTTAATTCTTCCGTTGCTGCGTAACGTGATACTTTAAAAAAATAAAAAGTCAAGGAGTGTTCCCAAAAAGGCAAGCAAAGTTTAAAATTGATGTAATTCAAAGGTCAGTTATACAAAAAACAAAATAACTTAAAGATAAAAAAATCATAGCTTCTAATACTACTTACTGTACCTACCCGGGCGGAGCTGCGGGCATCAGCTAGTTTTAACATAAAACTAACAAGCAATAATAAATAAATAAAAATTCAAAAATAAAAAAAACCCTTTATTTCCAGTTTCACAAATTAATGCTTTTTATAATACTAATAAAAAATTATAATAAAATTACAAATTAAATTAAGACTAACGTTAGGTATTATAAATCAATTATTTTATAAGACGAACATTATTATAAATTAATGCTAAACATAGTAAACATATATCAAAAAGCAGTACAAGGATCGGTCCACATTCGTACGTAGTGCTCTGATGTAAGGCTCGACTTGGCGGGGCCCTGCCGTGCCCCTAGATATAAAATTGTCAACGGGATGAATAACAATATATACAAATATTATTTTGTTGGTTTGTAAAATGTATTTAATTATATAAATTATTACAATCAATTAATAACCTAATAAATAAGTCCTTAACCACGAGTATTGGAAACATGTATTCAGCAACCTACGTATAAAATTGAAGCGTTGAAATAATTTATTTATTTTTTATTAAATAATACTATATATATACAATAAATATGATGTAGCTGAAGAGACTATTCGGTTAAACGACTAATTTCAAGAACTAAAATTAGGTATTTGAAATTGTAATTTTTTGGTGTTAGATAACCGAAGTTTCATGTGGAAGCCTATCGGATATCAAATTTTATTGTGCATTTATGTATTGTATAAAATCAGGCGACAATTACATTCAGCTTCGTCATTCGTGCTACGCAAACAAAGTTGCGGGCAAAAGCAAGTTTAAATTTTGTAATCGCTGTAAAATGCGAAATATAAAAATTTTGAAATGTAGTCGAATGAATGACATTTTATCACACACATTTACGTATATGTGTAATGTGTATGTTGTAGTGCGAATATTCCACAATACTTCGACCGCATATTATAATAATATTATTTTTGCATTTTATTATTTAAACCCTCCATGAAAAAGGCACAAACTTGGAATATAGATTCTTTATGACTTAATAATATTGAATACGTGAACTTTATTTAACGATTATGTGTTTTTGGAGCGCTTTTAGCTTAGGGAAACTAAAAAACTTAATTTCTCGAATCGCAGTCGCTTAATGTGGCACAACATTTGGAATTAGGCCTATTTTAGTGGTCTTAAACAGAAAATAGTAGTTTATCACACTTTAGAATTTTTGCCGGTACTGATTTCAAAAAATGACCCTAACTCATTTTTTACTGGACGAAAACGACGCAAATTAAGTCTCCATACTCTGGAAGCTGTCCCAGTTAAGATTATAGATGGTGGCGGGAAAAATTCCGAATCATTCCCGTCGAATACTTCGGAAGTATTCCGAAATATTCCGAAATTTTGGGAATATTTCAACTCAAAAAAAAACGAGAAAAATTGCGCTTGGAAGTTGTAAACTAATACCCCCTTACTAATGTAAGGGGGTATTAGTGTACAACTTCCAACTTTACAACTTTATAACTTTATTAAAACGCTAGCTGTATAAGCTTTGAATAGACTATACAGTGTTTTGTTCACATCACACAAGTGACATTTTTAATTCGATAGAAGAAGACAAAACACTGTGTAACTATTCAAAGCTTATACAGCGTTTATTAGTAAGGGGGTTTATCTTCAGTTGTGTTGTGAGCGGTAGGTATATTTGAGTTTATGGTTGTGACTTGATTGCACGTCGCATCATTTAATAAAGTCGTCAGAGCACCTCTTCAATAAAGTCTTCGCTTGGTGGTGGTTTGAGGTTAATTGAGGTGTTCCGGCTTCATTGAAGTCGGTTCTATTGGTATCTACAAAAGTCCAATTAATAAAACCTCTGTATTGTATAACAGTTTAAAAAGTGAATTAATACTTTGACTTATATTGTCAATAATTTTATCTTGATATTAGCTTTTCCCCGCGACTTCGTCCGCGTGGAATAGTTACTTTGGGATATCGCTAAAATTTACCCGCGACTTCATTTATCGTACGTAGAAGGAGAAGCACTTCCACCTCACGGTCACGACTACCCGCCCGCGCCGTGCGCCGCACAGTGTGTAATTTTGCCTAAGATGCGGCCATCCATGTTTTATGATTTCAATCGTTAGATATTACTATGATGTAAAACATTAGGGAAGTAACTAGTAGTTGTTTTTGCTTAGTTTTGAAAAAAAATTGGATTTTATGATTTTATAAAAAAACAGTCTTTGAAGCATATTTTCTAAAATTATAACATAAAGTAATTTTTTTGTAAATAAGTCAACCTAACACAATAACGTCTACCTTTATGCAAAAATAAATGGTTATTGCTGCAGTAATTTAAGAATTATTGATTAATTTATGATTTTCAGAAATAATTAGTTTTCTCCATTGTCCTAGCGTTTTGGCAGTATTTTTTACTTTACATTGATGCATTATATAATTATCTCCAATATCTTAAAATATTACTTGCCTATCTCATGGGACTTCGGAGATATTTCATTTCTATGAGTTTTGAAAATTTCTATGAAAATAGGGTTGTCATCTCAATATACATCATAATTAACAAATAATGCAAATGACAACTGGTGACATTTGTCATCAGACTATAGACTAAAGAATAGCGTTGCTTAAGTCGGAAAAAAATCTGAGTTACTCCCTAGTCGCACCTAAGGAAGTTTTACTTCAAAAATGAAAAAATATATTTTTACTTATAATCGAATTGTGTGCAAAATGCAGCGACGCCATTTAACGAGAGAGGAAATGTTAAGTTGTTCGTCCGAACGCAGGAACTACAAGTGCAGATTTGCACCGAGAAACTTTTGCAGATATTTTAGGCATAGAAAGATGGTTTGTTGACGATCTACACACTTTATTGGTGGTGCTCTCAAGTTCTCTAGAAATCGATGTAGAAAAGTTTCATACTTTTTGCATAAACGCGCCGTACTATAGCGCGCACGATTATTTTATTACTGCGATATCTTCTAAAATACTCATTGAAATCAAATGATGTAAACGGCAAATTTCTTCTAGATTAAATGCTTGTAATGAATAACGTATTTACTTGGATAAGGATTAATATAATCTTTATGAAAACACTTTCACAAATAATGCTTACTTTTAGAACAAATTTGGTTAGTATAAAAAGATTATAGTGAGCCAACCTTAAAAGATAGACATATACTGTCGCGGACTTTTTTTAGAACTTTTACAGGGGAACAATTCTGCCATACATCATTTTAGCGAAACTTTAACCGTTTCCGCAGCGTACGTAGCGAAAGCTCTCAAAAGGAAAAAAAGACCCCCGATTTTGTAACATTCTTGATTGGTGCTCCGCTCGTATTGAGTTTAGCATGATGCTATATAGCCTAAAACCTTCCTCGATAAGTGGACTATCCAACACAAAGAATTTTTCAATTCGTACCAGTAGTTCCTGAGATTACCGCGTTCAAACAAACAAACAAATAAACTCTTCAGCTTTATAATATTAGTATAGATATTGGAATTGGAATACATATTCTAATTCGAGCTAGGTACACGGTTCCATCTTTTTACTTATTTAAACATTATTTATTTCAACATTTTTTTATGTCACGTATACATATAGTAGGTACTAAATAATATTGTTCTGAAAACTGCATCAAAATCGATGCATACAGAGCTATTGTACATACAAAAAATATCAACATTATATACTTAATCAATCCCATTTATAATAAAATACACATTTATATTTTACTTACGTATGTGCCACTGAACAAATAATAATTCATTCAACCACCATACACCATAAACTAACAACTAGGTATATTACCATTGAATTATTCCGGCGAAATATTCGACAGAAACATTCGGAAACATTCGATTGCAGGGGTACGAATCTTTCTCGCGCGGGTGAAAACTTCTCCGGGGAGCATCTCCCTCCCGCCGCCCGCCCCGCCGTCTCGCTCGTGTGGCAGCGGCCGGCGGGCGACGCATAGAGGGCGGCGCGGCGGCGATCGACGATTGATGCAAAATACAATTTTTCAGCAAAAATAAAAATCTTAATTAAATTCATTTTGAATAATTCTAATTTAAAGAAACTTTCCCAGAAGTATTCCGGAATTATTCGGAATTTTTCAGAAGTTTTGCAACTATAGTTAAGATACCATTAACATTTTAAACTTTAAATCAATATTGCCACTTTTATAGCCATATAAAAAAATCAACCACAATTAATGGAATTGCTGAAAACGCAGTGGGCAGAAATGGCACAAAACTTAATGATAAGCTCCCCAGGGACTACTTTATCAACACACAAAAATTCAGCGACTTTAGAATTTTTTCCACTTACCACCTCGAATACGCCTAGCGCGACCCGTCTACTACTCAATTACATAGTAAAATCCTTTTTTTTTTTTTTTTGATATCGCAGGGGAAAGATCGTTACGCCTTCCCCGGGAGGGCTATCCCGGGGATATGTGGGACTCCCGACGCGACTCGCCGGTTTACCCACTAAAACTGAACCTGCGGATTGCCATCAGCCGCTATATTGGGAAGTGTCCCGGATCTGTCTAACACAGGACACCTTCGCGACCGGCCGGTCTACCTCTATAGGGACCGGACTTCCACCACAATTAGGGGCCACTCCGAAAAACATATTAAATCCTACTATAATCAAATGTAAGCATAGTGCATAGATATCATACTATGTCGAGTGCACTAGCCACAGATGACAGAAGACGTGTCACGGTGACAGTTTAGAGAAGCCAAGCGTGCAAGACGTGTGTGTAGAGCATTGACGAGCCAGTATTGTTGCGTGGCAGCGTGCTATTGCGATAGCGGAATGCTACAATTAGGTTTAAAAAAATCGACTTTATGTTCCTCCTTTACAAAACGCCAATTTCATAATAAGTAAGGACCTAATATTATAAATGTGAACGTTTGTGAGGATGTATGGATGGATGGATATATGGATGTATGGATGGATGTATGGATGGACGTATGGATGGATGTATGGATGGATGTTTGTTACTCTAGTATAGGGCAACAGCTAGTATGAGGATAAGAGGACCAGCATACTCGTGATAAAAATTTAGTAGCTATTTCCCGCGGCTCCGCCCGCGTAAATATACTATCGAATATCCCACTGGAATAGTGTATTTTTCCGGGATAGAAAGTAAACTATGTTTTAATCCAGAGCCTAAACAACTACCATACTAAATTTCATCAAAATCCGTTCAGTAGTTTTTGCGTCTAAAAATAACAAATATCCATCCATCCACATCAACTTTCCCGTTTATAATATTAGTAGCATTGTGGCAACTGGCACCGTGAGTTTTCATCCCAGGTATTAGTTAGAAAGTACATTTTAGATAAGTTTAAGTGCTTCGAATTTTGCACCGTAGTAAAAGCTAACTTGTTTAATTGCTTGAAATGCAGTTCGCTTAGTACATTAACTTTATTATATTCTATCTGATTCTTAAAGATAAATGTCGAACTATTCAGTAAAAATAATGTTGTATACTCCTGTCAGATTATATAGTATATATATGTATACATGACGACCTCTGTGGCTCAGTAGTTCAGCGTTTTGGTGCTCAAGCCGGAGGTCGCAGGTTCGAATCCTGCCGAAGGAACAAAAAGTTTTTCTGTGTCCCTGGGTCATGGATGTGTATTAAATATACGTATAATATAATAAAAATCTTAAATATATGTATAGTATAAAGTATTAGATATACTTCCCATTTTCTGGTACCTGTAACACAAGTTCGAAGAACGCACGTGGCCAGGTTGACGTGGTGTGAAGCGTCCATATATATTATTATTATTATATTATTTTAAGGATACAGAATTAAATTATATTCGTCCGTAAAAGCTTTACGAGCAATGCTGTGAACTGACCGTTTTGTTCCTCACAGTCCTGGAAAATCTCCAACGATACGTTATGTAATTTCCCTTACACTAGGGTATTAAACCCTTTTCAGGATTGTATGGGTACATTAATAATAATATTTCGATTTTAATTATACTTTATCCAAAGATTTCAAAACTTAAGAAAGGCTATGACGTACATTTCACAGAATCATTCTTCATACAAGATAAAGTTACACCATCTTGGTCATGGGCGTAGCCAGGATGTAGATTCGGGTGGGGTTCAAGAAAAATTACTAAAAGTACATTGCGGGGGGGGGGGGGGGGTTGTTTCAAGAAAGTAAGTAACGGTGAACATTTGAATAATACCATACCATAATACCAAGAATATGGGTACTGAATAATTTAATATATTTATATGAAACGCGAGTGAGCGAAGCGAGCGAGCAAAATTTTTTTCCTAGTTAATAGATCTGTTCAAACTTTAAACCCTAAAAGACTGTAAAAATAGGATGATTTTGTAATTTCAATTAAAGTAAAATTTACGTAATTTATAGATGACAAAATTTAAGTTAGGTTTGTCATATAATACTTATTTTATACTTTTTTCGTCGTACTTAATTAGAACATTTTGTGACGTGACGTGCCCAAATTATGTCAAAATATTGTGCTTAGATAGGTTCGAGGATTCGATGGCACGTGTACCATACAACAGTCTTTCAGGGTTTAAAGTATAAAAAGATTTTACAGGCAAAGGAGTAAAAAACATTTGCTCGCATTCTCTTTTTGAACGCATTTAACATAAACACATACATATAGTACAAATTAGTATCAAAGTTCTGTTTTAGGCTGTTAATAATAACTTCAAAAAATCATCTTTCAGATAGGGTTACTGGGGCGGCAAAATATGTTAATTGTCCTGGGGTGCAAAATTTCTAAATACGCCTCTGTATATGGGTCAGATCTCTGTATATATATACCAGCCGGCCCATTTCGGGGGGGGGGGGGGTTTGAACCCCCTAACCCCCCCCCCCCCCCCCCTGGCTACGCCCATGATCTTGGTTTTCACCATAGGGGTCGTCCATTAATCACATGATGTCTAAAGGGGGAGGGGGGGGTCCGAAAAAAATCACCAAGTATCACCAAGGGGAGGAGGGGGTATTAAGAGACAGAGTATAAAGAGTAAAGGCTATTAGCAAGAGGAAAAATTATATATCGTACCTTATCCCCCTATATGACACATGCCAATGAGAAAGAAAGAGATATCTAGTTGTTCGTTATTTACAATTTTTGTAGACGGTTACAGGTTTTGAACATATGTAACCAACTTCAGACAGATCAGCTGTCTGAAGTTGGTTACAAGTTGCATTGCTCGTATTTATCAGCAACTTCATATGTAAATATATTCCCGTCCGCCAGTGAAGTCCCTAGTCGGCATTTTGTGTCGATAAAAATCAAAATGATGATGAAAATGTTAATCTTTTCATAGCATAAAATTAAGTCTTTTATTCCGCTTTATGTTTGCTTAGATCTTTTAAACTATTAAATGAATTTAAATGCAGTTTGCAGCCAATAGATAGAATGATTAAAGTGGAAGATTTATGCGTAATGATCTATGCACCTTTGTGATTTATAAATTATTATCAGTAAATCAAAAACGAATTTATGCAGTATTGTCTACAACAAACAGAAGTATGTTGGGGAAGCTAGTCTCTTGAACTATACACCCACACACTATGCAGGCTATCGTCCAATCGACTTGTCAGTTCTATATCCTACTATTATATTATAAACATGAAAGTTCGTGACGATGGCTGGATGTATGGATGGATGTTTGTTACTCTTTCACGCAAAAACTATTGACCAGATTTCAATGAAATTTGGTATGGCAGTAGTTTAAGCTCTGAATTAAAACATAGGATACTTTTCCCTTGGATACAGCTGGTAAATATATAAACAGTAGACGTATAGACTTTTTATGTCTATGCATTTCTCCCTTTAGTTGGGGTACCTACGTGGAAAGATAAATGAAAACAGGAAATTTTAATAGATATATTTATTATTTATTAACAATTGGACATCATTTATTAGCTTACACGTTACGACAACACCAAAAAGCTCTCAGATTGTCAGCATGGAGCTAAATATGTGAAGAAAACAGAGCACAGCAGTCCGTTTACGTGGAAGAGCCATACTTTGGCACGAACGGTCCAACTGGACCAGATAAATACCACGGCCTCCGGGTACTCAAGGAGTAGTTGCGGATTTTAAGACCAGGATCGTACTTGCGACTCCTCCTATTGCGAGGTGTATCCTGTATAGGTGGCGATAATCGCTCTCCATCTGGCGATCAGTCTGCCCGTTTTCTGGTCAATTAAAAAAGTACAAAGAAGTATCCTTGTAAAAGGATAATTTCTAATTCTTTTTTTCTAATTCCCTGCAAAACCAAAAAGCAAAGTTAAATTTGAAAATTTGTGACATGTTTTTGTGATGATGTACAACCGTAACTCCATTATAATATACAGGAATTATTAATTAATAATTATAATTAATAAAAAATACGCCACACTATTTTGTATTATATATTATCACTTAGTTTATATTTTAGATCTTACTAATTTGTATAATTGTATGGTGTTTGGTAAATATAAAGAAGGCAAAACATTTTTCTTTCAGATTAACATATTTTCTCTTTCGAAGGTTTATCGATATCCAAAACATCACTATGTAAATACACAACCTCTGAAATTTATACAAAATTTCTATTATATATTGTTGAAATCCGCATATAATGGACAATAAACACATTTATCTACAAGAATATAATAACTTCAGTGTAATTGCTTGTATTTATATAACCTGAAACAATTCTCAACATACTGGTGAAAAGTTAACACTTCTTCACGATTTTCTTTCCTCGCAGAGTGTGATTTACAGCCCTCCACCAAACGGGCCATATTAACTTGAGCACAGCATTGTTTTCTAATAAGACTTTTTAAGATAAACTGAGATTTTTACCAAATAACACACTATAAATTCATGATTTGCTTCTTCTTCTTCTTGTATCAATGCACACGTAAACAAATGACATTAGCTGTCAGTGGCTAACTTCAGGCCACATCTACTGCTACTAATTCAAAATGTCACTTATTGTTAAAGCAATAAAGTCGTAATTCCAACGTCTAAAATTGGACTCCAATTTGGACTCCAAATTGGAGCAACCTTCGAAAAAAACGTATAGACATAGAGATGGCTTTCTCTTTCACTCTTATTGGTTTTGCCTTTGATGTTTTGTGAGACAAATAGCTGCCTACGGCTTCGATTTTTGTTTTAGTTCTATGAAACTCCTATTTCTTTGTTAAGAGACATCACGCGTATTAATTTTCGAATCTAGTCTATGCATACCGAAATCATTATCGGTTGTAGATTCGAGTGTTGTTTAAATACTTACAAGACAAATGACTCGTATAGTTTTTAATTGCTTAAATTATTCGATTAAATTGTTTTTTAAGTTAAAATTATTCTTCAAACTTGACCTGCTTACTATGTAAAAAAAATACACTTAGTGGGGGAGGAGGGGTAGTATAAATATAACCTCACCACGTATCACCGGGGGAGGGGAGGGGTCTAACAACTTTTGTTAAAAACATCACGTGATTAATGGACGGCCCCATACCTCAAATGTCAGCCATCTTGATTTCACCAGATTTCAAATATCAAAATGGCTCCAAAAACTCCAAAAGTAGGGCCAGGTGGCCAGGCCAGTTTTTGGATCAACATGCCTCGTCTATAATATACACGTCTATGACTTTAATTTATAGTTGATATTATCGAAATAAAAATATCATTTAATTTAGTATCACTACAATTTAGATACTGATTTCAGTTTATTAATGGACTTGATTTGCAGTTCGGTTATATTTTTGATCAACTCGTAAGTCCCAAAATGCGCTCCACTATGTTACCAATAGGCAAGCGGACTGATTTTTTTTTATTACATGAATGAATAGTACTCTTAAATATGAGTAACATCTCAGAAGAAACCGTATATCAAAAGTCAATATTTTCAAAGGTACAGCGATTTGTATATAAAATTTCGCAAGTCTCGTAAAAACGCTCTACTTATACTAAAATCGACATAAAAATGACGTCACTATTGGATTAAAGTGTATTAAGTAGGTATATAAAGTATACGGCCGCAGGAACATATTTGTAAATATCTTCGATATTTGTGCGTTTATGTTCATTCTTATAATAAAGAATGTTTTTGTATATGATGTAAGTAAACTAATGATGTAGGTTTTGTTTACCAATTACGCAAAAAAAATGTACTTTTTAAATGTATTTAATTAGTAAACTACACATAAAATAATATATTTTTTTACATTATCCAGCTAGTTATGCCTCAATATTTCTTTATATATTAATGAAATCAAATATTTCAGATGTTGTCCGATCCCCTATTCATAAAATGTTCGCCGATGCCCGCTACATACCGCAACAACAAAACTGCACAGTTTGGTCACAGTAAACGTATGTACAGTACTACATCTTCATACTAGGCCGCCCGAATCTAACGTACGTATATGTCTACTGTGAGTTGTGACCGAACTGTGTTAATAACATTCTAAATAGTTAATAGAATCAGGCGTTACTTTGCGGAAATCCATAACATAAAATTAATTAATATTATGTTTATAGCAGTTTTTCCGCTAAATAATACCCACAACCTACAAGCAAAAGTGTGAGTGCACGCTTAAGCATGCGTAACTCACCTCCCTCCTCCCACACTGCTTATGCGTGCACTCAGATGCAAGATCATGCAAACATCACCACCACACAAGCAACAATGTCGGCAAGATCGTGCAAAGCCCCACACCACATTGTTGCTTGTGTGGTGGTGGTGTTTGCACAATCTTGCATCTGAGTGCACGCATAAGCAGTGTGGGAGGAGGGAGGTGCGTTACGCATGCTTATGCGTGCACTCACACATTTGCTTGCAGGTTGTGGGTATTATTTAGCGGAAAAACTGCTATAAACATAATATTAATTAATTTTAATAACATTCTGTTGTTTTTATTGATAAAAAGACAAGAAGACCGATATGAACCTCTAATGTCGATGAAAAAGTTATATATGTATGTTTGCGCTATATCTAAAGCCTTCTTAAAGGAAAGGAAGGTAAGAAAGGGCCCGGGTCTGTAATTTTCGCTCGTTCGCAAAACAAATTCATTCACTTTGGAATTTCATTTAAAGTTGAACGTAGCTGTTCATACACGATCCGTTATCTGTATCATACTACGCCCGGGACTTGTACGCGAGACTATCGAAAACTCTCCGCTACATTTAGCTTAACTCAGTATCCTGTGAACGGCGTGTCGCTAAAATATAGCACAAGCCATAAGAGTCAGTTTATAAACTGACTCTTATGGCGTGTGCGCGACGGGACTCGACGTGGCATTGCATGTTTTATATAGTAAATAGCTATTCAAAATTGACTTATTATTCACTAGTTTTTGCCGGCGACTTCGTCCGCGTGGAGTTCGATTTCCATACAAAATTTTAACCCCTTTTTCACCCTCTTAGGGGGCGAATTTACAAAAATATTTACTTAACAGATGCCTACGTCATTACAACTATCTGTATGCCAAATTTCAGCAAAATCCGTTCAGTAATTTCGGCTGTGCGTTAATAGATGAGTCAGTCTAGTTTGCCTTTTATTAATTTTAGACTACATGTTTCATTGCAATAGTTCGAACTGTGTCATGTCTCGCCACTGCTTAGGGTCGCGTTCCCAGTGTTTAGTACCACTTTTCTAAATAATATATCGTTTAATTACTTTCGTACAATAATAAAATCAGCGCGTACGATCATTACCAGCATGAGAATCACCTAAACAAATAATAATATCCAGTTTTGGTCCCACATTAAGGCACTCAGAACTACTTTAAAATATAAAATTCCAAACGTATAAAATGCTGTAGAAATAAATTTAAATCGCATAATATATTAAATATCCTTTATCGCACTAACCCATTCTAAATCATGTTTCCTCTCAAATAAATATTAGCCGGCACTTTGTCTATCTGTGAAATAGGTTAGGTAAGCGAGGTTTTTGCAGCTAATCTATTTGGTTTTCATGCTGAAACTACATTCAAATGGCTTAGGTTCTTATTTATTTTGTAAAGTTATACCTTTATTACTGCAAAAGCTATATAGTTCTTCGTTTTACGGCTTATCTCAGTTCGTTTGTTTTAACAGCTTGGTAAAAATGTAGGTGAAATTTAAAACGAAATTTATTTGTTTATAAGAAGTTATTGATTAGTTTTAGCAGAAATATTACTATTATTTATTTTAAATAAATTTACACTATAATTTGATTTTACGCGCGACATCGTCCGCGGGGATCCTCATTGCGCCCCCGCCCCGGTGCGGATGAGAATGAATTTCGAAAAATCCTCTATTATCGGATATTTACGTCATCATAATAATACTCCTAGTGAGTAGACCGTTTGGTTCGCACTCGAGAGAGTGCAGGTTCGAATCCCAGGTTGTTGCGTGTACCAATGCGACTTTTTCAGATCTCAAATACATTATACGGATGCTCTAACGGTGAAGGAAAACATCGTGAGGAAACCCGCATGTAGTGTTTGTATCTATTTAATAGATATCTACACATTGTCTCATATACATCAGAGAGGGCGTTGCCGTTGACCAACCGGGCAGTCGAGTGCTAGACGCGGTACGGGTCGGACGTACGCTTGCGCTTAGATCTGGGTGTATTAGTGAGCCAGTGCATATTAGTGTGTTCCTACGTTAAATAGTGATTGTTACAAGTGGCGACGAGAATAAAGGTTAGTAATATAATAATAATATATTTTTTACTTCAAAAGGAAAGGAAGGTAGGGATAAATATGCTAACAAACCATACCAGACGTTATATTATACCATTATAGTTAGATTTATAACAATGAACTCAATAGTTAATCAACAGGTAAAAATAATAATAATAAAAAATACTGTTTGAGTGGTATATTATATAAAATGTTGTTTAAGCAAATTATACTAATAAGTCACCATTGGTGACTCGCCAATCACCATCTCTACTCTTAAAGGTGTCGGGTACCTATAGATTTCAGAGAAATAGATAAGGTAAACAAAACCATAATCTTACCTAAGTAATCGCATCACTTCCTTACCTTTTGAACGCATATCGAAAATGTTGCGATGGGTAGCTGAATAAAACAGAAATATCTAATCAAATGAATCACCAGTGATAATCAACTTTAATTTTAATGTTTTAGTATATTTATAAATATTTAAGTTTCTAGGTGTTCTATACGTTGAATTTTTATGCACATCTGCTCTGGGTATGCTAATAACTCCCAACAAAAAACAAAAAGAAGCTCGAGTATCTAACTTCTTTGTAGATTTTTAGTAGGTACTTAAAACAATAGTGACCAAAATCTTATTTACTTACAGTACATATAAACTCAAAGTGTTTAATGAAGGGTAAGAGTTGCTCAAGATTATTTTGTTTCGAATTTGTCTATTAGTAAAAAATATAATATCATAGTTACATCGATTATTATCTATAAAATAATAATATGAAGTTACATCACGTCGTCGTCGACGTCACGAACACGTCACAAACGTCAAAGGAGCGAATACACGTCTCTGTATTTTACTTTATTTTTATTTGAAAATCATTTTATTAATTAAGATAGAGAAGTGAATTCTGTGCATAGTGTCCCAGTGCAGCTGTGTGAGTGTTTGCGAAGCTGAGTTTGCTCTAGTTCCTTTATAAAATCTATTCATCTGCATTAAACGTACGTTATCTTCCCGCGCAATAGAGGGTAGACGTGGTGTGCAAATAGACCAATTATCTGGTAAGAAGCGCCATCTAGTGGCGAGTTGCGGTACTTGTACGAGCCATAATTGTCAATCCTAGCAGCGCCATCTGTTGAAGGACTACCAAACTACGTTGTTGGAAACGCCGTAATGGATAGGACGGCCAAATGTGGTGCGTGCGGCAAGTTTTTAGGGAAGACCCCGATAGGTGCCGCTGCCTGTAGCACCTGCAATACAAAGTTCCATAATGGTTGTCTTGCCCTGCCCGCTAAGGCGACGGTCGGTGAAGACTGGGTCTGTCCTAATTGTAAAAAAAATGACAGACGTGGAGACAACAGCCTCACACCTGTCAGAGGTCTCACGTCCTGCCCTGGATCCTCAGGTTTAACAGCCACAAACATAAGCGACTCGTTGGAAGAGATGAGTAGGTCGGCTGCCGCCGGCGTGATTGATACCGATGTCGACAGCCTTGCGAAATTTCGCCGCGAGTTTGTTGACTGCATTATCGAGCTTCGCGGGTGCCGCCAAGAGATGGCTTTATTGAGAGAAACCATCGTAGACTTGTCAATGCGGTTGACCAGCGTTGAAAAAAGGCTTGATGTGCTGGAGCAGGGCGGCGCAGGCGGAGCGGCCGCGGAGAAGGTTGTTGAGCTGGAACACACAATAGGGGTATTAGAAGGAACGGTTCAGCAATTGAAGGTGGAGCTCAATGACAGAGACCAGGAAGCGTTATCAACAGACATAGAAATTGGTAACGTCACGGAGCCTGCGGGTGAGAATGCTGTGCACACTGTCACCGTGTTGGCGTCGAAACTAGGAGTCACCTTGGCGCCGGCGGATATAGTATTCGCTGAACGAGTGGGGCGCAGCCCGATGGGTAGCGAGGCCGGCGCTAATGAGCCAAAACGTGCACGGCGCCTGGTAGTGCGGCTGGCTCGCCGCCAGCTACGTGACGAGCTGCTGCGGGCGGCGCGTGTTCGCCGCACGCTCTCTAGCGCCGACCTTGGAGTGGCCGGAACGCCTCAGCGGGTGTACATCAATGAGCGTTTAACGCGCCCTAATCGTCAGCTTTTTTATAGAGTCCGTGAGGAATGTCGCCGTCTCAACTGGCGGTACTCGTGGACGAAAAGAGGACGTATTTTTGCGCGGCAGGGGGATGGTAAACCGGTGCACCTCATCCGAACATCTGGGGACTTAGACCGGGTTTTTAAGAACCCAACTGTTTGAAGGTCAATGGACTTCCTTAATTTATATAGTAAACATTGAACGTTCAGGCATTTTGTTGTTTAGTTTATATTTTATATATTGTAAGATTGCTATAAATAGGAATAATTGTGACTATTATTCTTTGAGGGATATAATTATGTATGGTGTATATAGGATGCTAACCAAATCCTTTAGTTTTAATTTTGTTTCTATTCTTCATAATTCAGGCTCAGAATTAATATTAAATAGATACAAGCGACAATACTATTACATACTCTACTTCTATGAACTTATACTAATTTATATCCAAGCTCAATGTAATTTTAATATTCATAATAATTTATCATATACAATTTCAATTAATTTAATTTATATAATTAATATTTTCCTTATGTATTTTGCCAGCAAAGTCCACGTATTATGTATGTGTGCAAAGTATGCAAGGCAAAACCAAAAATCTTTATCAGTCAGCAATCACACTGGTTTTTATGTCAACCGATATTACGACACCACTATGTTAATAATTTTTATTGAGAACTAAAATGAATACCAAATTTCTCAAGGTTGGGTTGTATAATGCAGGCTCTTTAGGCACAGATCACGATAATTTTGTTACTAAAATTGATGTGCTTGGTCTTGATGTACTAGCCATTAATGAGACATGGCTAAGATCAGGGGAAGAAGGCCGAGCCCCCCAGGTAATAGGATACCGTCTTTGTCACAAGCCACGTCCACGAGAGATACGTTCAAGAGGTGGAGGTGTTGGATTTTATATTCGCAATGGCTTAGCTGCATATACCCTGTCACCACCCACTGATCCACTTTATAGAGCTGTTGAGCATATGTGGCTCAAGTTAACTTTGAATGGGAAAAAAATTATTATTGGTACTGCTTACCGCCCCCCCCTGGTTGGATATTGACACATTTCTAGATGCTCTCACGGATATGATTAATGCAATACCCAGTCATGACTATTTGATATTGACTGGTGACTTTAATATAAATTTACTTTGTCCTGGTCAAGCAAAGTCAAACAAATTAATAACTTTTTTAAGGTGCCTTGGCCTGCACCAATTTATTACTTCACCAACTCACTTTACAGAGTCTACACAAACTTTAATAGACACTATTAGCTGTAATCTTACACCAAAAAATATATTTATTGAACATGTTGGTTCTTTGTATGGGCATTGTTTGGTTGGATGTGAGTTCAATATTAAAAAAGATAAGATAAAACCATACAATATTACATATAGACCTATTAAATATATAAACATTGACAGCTTTAATACTGACTTACAGGCTATTAACTGGGATAACATCTTGTCACTAAATGATGTTAATGAAATGGTTGACAACTATAATGCACGAATTCTATCGCTTTTTAATACACATGCACCAACTAGAACCGCTCATATTAAAACATGTTCCCACCCTTGGATCACAGATACCATTAAATTAATGATGAGACTGCGTGACAGAGCATCGGCACAATATCATAGAACAAAACTCGAAACTAAAAAAGAGTATTATAAAAGCTTAAAAACACAAGTAAATAAGGCATTGTACCAGGAAAAAATAGCATACTTTAAACATAACATCAATAAAAAAATCAATCAACCAAAGCAATTATGGAAAAATATAAAAAAAGTAATTTCACATGAAAAGAGATGTGAGCTTCCTCTGCATTTTAATAACCCTAATGTGATTAACAAACACTTCTTAAATATACCTACAGTTCCCATCACACAGCTATCGTACATTACTTATTTCGAGTTCCATAAATTTAGTGATGCTACGTTTCATCTGGAGACTATTTCCATGAGCACCTTGATTAAAGCTATTAAAACACTAAAATCCAAAGCGGTAGGATGTGATGGTATCAGTTTAGATATGATATTATTGTCCTTACCAGATTCCTTAGATACAATTCAAGGTATTATAAACATGTCTATAAAAACTAGCGTGTATCCTGACAGCTGGAAGCAGGCTGTAGTGAGGCCTCTGCCAAAAATTGCAAACCCTCTTGAGTTAAAGGACCTTAGGCCCATAAGTATTTTACCATGTCTGTCTAAGGTACTGGAGAAAGTGGTATGTGAGCAGATTACGGGCTACCTGGAAAGGAATAATATGTTACCGGAGACACAATCAGGTTTTAGGAAGGGTCGGAGTACAGTAACTGCTTTGCTTGATGTCACTGATAACATACTTAGTGCACAAGACAGTGGTTATTGTACACTACTTGTCCTTCTTGACTTCACCAGGGCTTTTGAAACTTTAAATATTAACATCTTGCTTGCTAAATTAAGCTTCTATGGATTTGACGCTAATACTATAAAATGGTTTGATAGTTACCTTAGTGATCGTCGCCAATGTGTGCAGCTCTCTCATACCAGCGGTTCCTTCTTAGTATCTGACATCTTGACTGTCACAGATGGTGTACCACAGGGTTCTATTCTTGGTCCCATACTATTTATTTTGTACACGGCCGATGTTAAAAATCATATTAGACATTGTAAGTTTCATTTTTATGCTGATGACACACAAATTTATTTATGTTGTAAACCAAGTGAGATTGATAGTGCAGTTAGGTTGCTAAATGAAGATCTGAATAGTATCATGCTATGGGCCCAGAAAAACTGCTTATGTCTTAATCCAGTAAAGTCAAAGTATATAATTTGTGGCACCAGCAAACAACTCAGCCGTATAAATTCTTCGCCCGACATAATGCTAATGGGTGAACCCATTGAACGAACATACGTAGCACGAAATCTTGGCCTTCTTCTTGACAGTCATCTGCGATTCCAAGATCATATTACCAGCCTAGTCAGTAACTCCTTTTACAAGCTAAAGATGCTATATAAAGTAAGACCATATCTTTCGAAGGAATTACGTATTCGTCTAGTGGAGTCGCTGGTTCTCTCGAAGCTTAATTACACTGACGTTGTCTTTGGTCCACGATTAGTTTCTACAACTAAAAAACTGGTACAGAGAGTCCAAAACGCATGTGCCCGTTTTTGCTTTAACATACCGCCTAGAGATCATGTTACCCCTTATCTGAACGAGCATTCGATGCTAAAAATGCAACACCGGCGAAAATTACATTTAGCTTGCCTTCTGTTTGGAGTGTTAAAATCCGAGGAGCCGAAATATCTCTATAGCAAACTGACAAGAATGACTAGTCTTAGGTCTTGCGGGTCGCGGAATTGTTCGGTTCAACTAGCCATTGCAAAACATCGAACGGCTTCATTTAGGGGCAGCTTCCGATATTCGGCATCAAAGTGCTGGAACAACATTCCGCCGCCCATTCGAAATGCGAAAAGTCTCCCTTCCTTCAGGAATAAACTGCGACAATTTCTTTTGACTGAGCAGAAAGCACAAGAAGGTTTGTCCCTAAATATCACGATAATATAGATATGATAATTTTTTCGTCATCTTTTCACGGCGTAATTTGGTTGGCGTCCTACGTCTTAGTTATGTAGTTTTTTTATTTTTTATTTTTTATTTTAATGCTATGGGTGTTGGGTTTTTTATATTTTGTTCACTTTTAGTTTTATTTCGTATGTAATTTAGTATGCTTAAGAATTTACTTCACACTTAGCAATATCGTATTTTAAATTCAAATTTTAAAATTTTTTGTTTTTCAAGATTCAAAATGGTTTTAATTCGATAGGCTCTTGACTTAGCTCTATAGACTCTTGACAGCTGTTGACGGTCAGCGATTGGTTACTTGCAAGTACCATAGAGGTGTATTCTTTTACCATTGACGAGAATTTGGCAAGTACGTGTGAGCATGGAGAATAGAGGTAGAGTTAAGAGTTGTCACTTGTCACAGACTATGCAACATGTTGCGCGCGACTGTCGCATCCGGGAAACGTCAATTATTTTTATTTTTTGGTTTTTTATTTTGTTATTGTCTACGTACGTTATATTATTTAGTTTAATATGTTTGTTGTATAATGTTTTTTCGTATTTCATAATATGTGTCGTAATTAGTAATATATTTATTTAAGTAGCGCTCGTGTGACGCTTGTGAGGTTACAAAATGGCTCTTGCGGAAGATCGGCGCTGAGTATGCCTTGGTGTGCTAGCATTGCCGAGCTTGAGCCAATTTGCAACTGCTAATTATTAACTTTTGATGTACCATACTAATAGTTTAAGTACTTAGTTGCAAATAAACTTTTTATTTATTTATTATTATTTATTATCATTTTAACGGCAGTGCACTCCACTCTTATGAGTATATCTAATGTAATTTAATATTGATATAATCAATAGTAATAGGTTATTCATTTGATTAGATAATATTAGGTACTTACTATTTATACCATAATAAAACAAAAATTATTACTATAATCTTTATAACAATCATAATCCAGAAATGAATTTAATAACCACTAAATTAAACCTTGTCTATAATTAAATAGAAAATATTCAGATACCCACAAACAATTATATATTTTATTATTAATATGAAATAATATATCAAAAAACTTGATTTCCATTAAATTGGAAATATTAAAATACCCTCAAGAAAATGTGATTGAAAATAATATTTCTGTTTAATTAGAATTATTTTTAAACTTGTTTTCCATTAAATTGGAAATATGTTATTTATACTATATAAATACAAGAGGGTTTGTCTCATTTAATTGAAACTGCAATTAAAATATGTTTTCCATTCAATTGGAAATTGTAGTTCATTTAATTGGACTTAACAGTTAGACTTCTTTTAAATAAGAGGTACTGTACCTAGGTGCTTGCTTGTACCACATGTAGTGTTCTTCTAATGAATTAGAGGTATTTAGATGTCCATTAAATTGGATATAATATTTACAGGTCGCCCTTTAAAATCAGTTATGGCAAGTCAGCTACCACCACCTGAAAAATTTGACTTAGAGGGTGATAGTACGTCAGTCGGCTCGAAGTGGGAAAAATGGAAGCGGTCCCTTCTCATTTATTTTGAAGCCGCCGAGATCACAAAACCATCCAAAAAGAGAGCTACACTGCTAGTCTTAGGTGGAAGTACATTGCAAGAGATATTTTATAATTTGCCTGGTGCTAACGTTCAAGCTGCTGAGGGTGTGGATGTTTTCGAAGTAGCCGTTAGTAAATTAGATGAATATTTTCTTCCCAAACAAAACACGACATTCGAACGACATGTTTTCCGACTGATTCAACAGGATGAAGGAGAAAGTTTTGAAAAATTTCTAATTAGACTTAGGAGTCAGGCAGCAAAGTGTAAATTTGATAAACCTGATGAGCACATAATTGAACAGATCTTAGAGAAATCTTTGTCATCAGATTTAAGGAAAAAAATGTTAAATATGGGGGACAACATTACTTTAGACAAAGTTATTACTGAAGCTAACACTTTGGAAATAGTGAATTACCAATTAGACAATTACGAACAAAAGGATAAGGAAAAGATAAGCCAGATTAATACAATTAGGAGCAGAAACAAGGATAATTCAAGATGGAAGAAACAAGAAAATGAGTCGAATGCAGAGAACAAGATGCAAAAGTGTACAAGATGTGGAAATTCTACTCACATTAATCAAAGTTTACCATGTCCAGCAAAAGATAAGAAATGTAATGGTTGTGGAAAATTAGGTCATTTTCAGAGATGTTGTAGAACGAAATACTACCTACAGAAACGTAAGCTAGAACAGAACCCTGGAAGTAATAGAAACTTTAACAAGCGTCAGCGTAAGGAAGAAACTGTAAATTCACTAGAGAATGAAGAGATACACTATATATTTAATTTGAACGATGATGCAAAAATAAAATGTGAAATAGGAGGAGTAAATTTGGAAATGTTGATAGACTCTGGTAGCAACTTAAATTTAATTTCTGATAAAAGTTGGGAATACTTAAAGAAAAATAAAATCAATTGTGAAAATCAAATAAAAGAACCGAATAAAAAATTACTAGCATATGGAAGTAAAATACCTTTGACGATCATTGGCTCGTTTGAAGCTGTAATAAAAGTAAATGGAAGAACAAAACGCGCCGCTATTTATGTTATAGAAGAAGGTTCCCGGAACCTACTTGGTAAAGATACTGCACTTAGTTTGGGCGTTCTGAAGCTGGGTATGAATATTAATCAAGTTGAAGACCAAGAATTACACAAACCATTTCCAAAATTTAAAGACATTCTAATTGAAATTCCGATTGACCCATCAGTGAGACCTGTTATGCAACCCTACCGGAGAATACCAATACCACTAGAAGAAAAGATAAATAAGAAAATTCAAGAATTACTAGACCTAGACATAATAGAAGAGGTTCATGAACCTTCACCATGGGTCTCACCTATAGTTCCAATCTTGAAAGATAATGATGATGTTCGGGTGTGCGTTGATATGCGACGTGCCAATACAGCCATATTACGAGAAAACCATCCATTACCCTGTATGGAAAATTTATTGCCAAAAATTAAGAAGGCGCGATATTTCTCCAAATTAGATATAAAAAACGCGTTTCACCAAGCAGAATTACATCCAGATTCAAGATACTTAACTACTTTTATTACGTCTAACGGTCTTTATAGATATAAAAGACTTATGTTTGGTGTGACATGTGCTCCAGAACTCTTTCAAAAAATTATTGAGAAAATGCTTATAAAGTGCGAGGGAGTCACCAATTTTATCGATGATATATTAGTATGGGGAAGCAATGAAAAAGAACACGATCTACGACTCGAAAATGTGATGACGGTGTTAAAACAGAACAATGTGTTATTAAATCAAGGAAAATGTATATACAAAGTACAGACAATACATTTTTTAGGACATGAACTAAAACCAGAAGGAGTAAAACCGTTGCCTAAATATATAGAAAGTATAACTGAATTTAGAGTACCGAAAACAATAGAAGAATTACAAAGCTTCTTAGGCCTAGTAAATTACATAAACAAATGGATCCCAAATTTAGCTACGATGACAGAACCTCTGAAACAAATACTAAGACAGAAACTTGGAAAGAAATCTAATATTGAAGAATACTGGAAAGAAGATCACGAGAAAGCATTTGAAAATTTGAAAAAGATATTGTCTAAAATTAAAACATTAGGGTACTATGATATTAAAGATAAAACACAAGTAATAGCAGACGCAAGTCCAGTAGGACTTGGAGCAGTTTTAGTGCAAATTGATAATAAAGGACCAAGGATTATAGCATATGGAAATCGAACACTCAGTCAATGTGAAAGAAAATATAGCCAGACAGAAAAGGAGGCTCTTGCTTTAGTATGGGCAATTGAGCATTTCAACATTTTCTTGTTTGGAAAGGAATTCGATTTGATAACGGATCACAAACCATTGGAATTTCTGTTTAGTCCAAGATCAAAACCATGCGCACGTGTAAAAAAAGTGGGTCTTGCGACTTCAGGCATACCGCTATAATATAAAATATAAACCGGGTAAGAGCAATATTGCGGATTAATTATCTAGACTTTGTAAAGGTTCACAAGATCCAACTTGCTCTTCATCGGAAGAGAATTATGTCCATCACATAGTTGAATTCGCAAGACCTTGCGCAATTTCAATGCAACAAATAGTAAAGGCATCTGAAAGTGACAAGGAAATAGTAAAGGCATCTGAAAGTGACAAGTGACAAGGAAAGGGACAAAGGAAAATATATATTCCTTCCTTGACACTGGTGTGTCAAGGAAGGAATATATAATCACCAATGGGATGAATCAATAAAGGCATACAAATTATTCTGTGATGAATTGTGTTTCCATGAGAACATCCTGTTAAGAGGCAACATAATCGTTATTCCAAAGACTCTTAGGGAACAAGTGTTACTAGCAGCTCATGAGGGTCATCCAGGAGTAGTTGCTATGAAAGGCCGCCTTCGTTCTAAGGTATGGTGGCCAAGAATCGATAAAGATGTTGAGTTGATGGTCAAGACTTGTAAAGGATGTACCCTAGTAAGCTTACCAGATCCTCCAGCACCAATGAAACGTAGAGAACTACCATCAGAACCCTGGATCGATATTGCAATAGATTTATTGGGCCCACTGCCCAATAATGATTATATATTCGTAATCGTTGACTACTACAGTCGCTATAAGGAGATCAAAATTACCAGAATAATAACAAGCTCGCAAAGTATTAAAATTCTGAGAGAACTTTTTAGCCGACTAGGCTACCCACTATCAATTATCGCAGACAATGGTCGGCAGTTTGTCAGCGAAGAATTCAAGACATTTTGCAATGATTGCAATATTAAACTTTTTAACACTGTGCCATATTGGCCACAAATGAACGGAGAAGTAGAGAGCAGAGGCGGCTCGTCCTAAAGAGCGCTGGTGCAGTGCACTCCCACAAAAACAGTAACTAAGTAGGTATATAATAAGAATGTATTTTTTAATCTGCTACCTACCAATATATTTTTAACCATACACACACGCTACAACCATACGCACAACTAATACTAGAAATAAGTAACTGCGTACGAAGTTGAAATGTTTTTAATCATAAGATTTGGTGTCAAGTTGCTACCGAGGAGAGCGCCAGCGATTGCGCTCCTATGAAACGAAGTTCAGTACAATGCCTGGTACTGAATTCAATGAGTGCGAAAGAGAAACATCGACACGGCCCAGCACGTGAAACAAAAGATTTCGTATGAGAAATTAGCCTAATCTGGAGCGCCGCTCCTGTGACGTTGCCTGATCGCGGCGAGGTGACAATGCTAAAATATTATGGTGTAGCTAATTATGCGCTGTTGCCGATCTTATGTAAACAAACATGACGTCGTATTAAGTCACTGCACCGGTCACTATTCGCGAGAATACAGCAGTTTTGTGTTATTTTGCTATAAAAAAATAGTTTATGTGGGTTATTTGTGGTAAAAATGGAACAATACACTGTATATTTTATATTAAAAATTGTGAAAAGACTTTAGAAAAGGGTCTCGCAATCTCGGTTTCATAATTATGTTATGTGAAGTTCAACTGGTATGTATTGGGCAGTGGGCTACAATGATATTCGTAAAGCGCTCTATTCTGCCTATCGAAAATCTGTTAGAGAGATAAAGACCGGCGAATGGTTTTTGTTTACAAATAAATGGTAAGCAAGACTTTTTTGTGAACTCCCAGAAAACAAAGTCACGAGCCGCCTCTGGTAGAGAGGCAAAACAGAGACATAGTAAAACGACTAAAAATAGGTGCTAGTGAAAAGCGAGACATGAAAGAGACACTATATGAATACTTAATGATGTATAACTCCACTCCCCATTCAGTCACAGGGAAAACGCCATCAGAACTTTTCTTCAAAAGAATGAACAGAGACAAAATACCCATGTTAAAGAATATAAACCAAACGGACGATGACACAGAAGTAAGAGACCGAGACAAAGTACAAAAGGAAAAAGGAAAGGAATATGGAGATCGAAAGAGAAGAGCGGAAGACCCAGATCTAACGGAAGGTGATAAGGTGTACGTAAAGGAAACAGAGAAGACTAATAAACTTTCAACTACTTTCAACCCTACACCACATGTAGTAGAAAATTCTGTAGGGGGAGACATTATAAATAAGAAATGAGGAAACAGGACAAAGACTGCGAAGGAACGTTATTCACTTGAAGCGTGTAGAAGGACAGTGGAAATCAGTAGAAGATGAGACCAATGGAAATAGGGATGAAAAAAATTGATGAAATAATTATATACAACAAACAATGATTTATTACATGGTATAAGAAAAAAATAATTAAAAAATGTTCATATAATACTGATTAGATGATTGATTGTATAAATAAATGGGTTGAAGTTAAACTGATTTTATTAAGAATAAAAAATATTAATAAGGAAGGGATGTAGTGTTTGTATCTATTTAATAGATATCTATTCATTGTCTCATATACATCAGAGAGGGCGTTGCCGTTGACCAACCGGGCAGTCGAGTGCTAGACGCGGTACGGGTCAGACGTGCGCTTGCGCTTAGATCTGGGTGTATTAGTGAGCCAGTGCATATTAGTGTGTTCCTACGTTAAATAGTGATTGTTACACCGCACATAGTTGGCCCCAGACGTATTGACCAGTTCATTCCTCTGGACTAAGCTGACTATGTTGTGAGAATGCCGTATGTGCTTGGGCAACCATACGACATTTAAAAACCGACCTACTTTTTCGGGATAAAAAGTAGTCTATGAGTTAATCCAGAACTATCCATTAAACATAATATATAGATAATACTATCATACATTTCATCAAAAATGCATTTATTATTTTTTGCGCGAAAGAGTCACGAGCATCCATCCGTCCGTCCGTCCATCCATTCTTTCATCCTTACAAACTTTCGCATTTATAATAGTAGTGGGACATAATATTATGTAGACCGTTTAATGTAACTCTTTAGCGCACTGCATTAAAATCCAGCCTGTAGATTAAAATCTAAAGCGTACCATACACGAGGAGGCCGATCACATTCGATCGAACGGATTCGTACACATACACGGGAATATCGTTTCAGTTTGTTTTGGTATTTTGCGAGATACGGTCGTGTTTATAGGTTGTAGCTGCTAGTTGTAAAGTTGCGTAGGTACTATAGGTAAAAATTAATTATTATGTAAATCTGTCTTGGTTCTATAGATAATAAATCGTAACTAGTATTTCAATTTGTTTTATTATTTTAACCAAAATTTTTTAGCCAAAATGATTATTAAATTGGAAATAGTTAAATTAAACTCAAAAACAAATTTTCAGATTACGATGTAAATTATAAACAGCTTGTAAAACATGTGAAGTTATTTGCCAACGGTCCGTTTAGGCCGATCTGAACAAATCGCTTCAGTCCATCCGGCCGACTGATGCGATCTACCTCAAGTCCTTGCAAATAAACGATACTATTTTACATCCGTTCAGTCCGAATTGAAAAAAGACCGGACCGTATATGGCGGTCTTAAGCAAAAATAAAGCTGTGAAATAAATAAGTCGATGAACATGACGTGTACGTTTATTGAATCAACAAAAACCATTGAGTTGTGAAACAGCGACCTCATTAAGCCGAGACTCGAGAGCACAAATAGGGAAAACATAATTATATTTGCGTATAAATAATTAATCTGATTTATCATGGATTGCTCTCCATTAGGCTTTATCGGAACGATTACGTAGGGCTGACAAACACTCATTTTACGAATATGTATATTATCTCACCGTAAAATTGTAAAAACCGTTGGATTGTAATATTACTAGAGATATTATAAAATGTTGACAGATTGTCAAATAAAAATTTATTCTTACAATTTTACACGTTATTTTTCGTTATATTGTAATATTCACCGTGCCGATTGGTTAAACGACAAGTGCCGCCATATTTGTTTGCTTTTTCTTAATAATAAATATGCGTACAATTGTAAGGAGACATTTCTGTCGACATATTATCATATCTCTAGTAATATTACAATCTAACGTCTTATACAATTTTACGGTGTCATATACAATAATTGGAACTTTTTTATGTAAATGTTTTATTACTTTGTTGTTGTTACTATACACATATAAATTATTTTATTTAGAACTAGCTTCTGCCTGAGCCTCGCTCAAATGGTAAATATGGTATCTCATGTATAATGGTACCTACATTGTCCTTTTTTCGATATAAATAGTATCTTTGTGTTAATCTGTATTAAAATGAAATTTCATCAAAATACGTTCAGTAGTTTTTGTATGAAAGGGTAACAAACATCCATCCATCCATCCTCACAAACTTTCACATTTTTAGTATATAACAATTAATAATTTTACTAACATAACTAAGTAACTATAAAATAGATAAAGCCATGTAATAGATATATCAGGTACATTCAATAAATAAGCAGCGGAATTGATTGCAATAATTATAAAATAGCAAACTTCCATTCCACAGCCCTATGAAATTTAGCTTACCTATGAGAATTGAAATTTAAATAATATATTATATTAGAATATAGTAATGTGAATAAAATACAATGACATTAAGTTTTATATTTCTACGTTGTAAAATACTTATAATAATAATATACAAATTGAAGTTATATTGATATCCTTTTATATATCAATATAACTTCAATTTTATATTGTTTATGAGGATGGATGTATGGATGAATGTTTGTTACTTTTTACGCAAAAACTACTGAATGGATTTTAATGAAATTTTGTATGGTAGTAGTTTAAGGTCTGCATTCAGTAATCATAGTCTTCTTTTCATCCCGAAAAAGTAGTGTTCCCTTGATATTCTGTATTTATTTACGCAGGTGGAGCCGCGGGTTAAAGCTAGTAAGAATGTAAATAGAAATTTTAGTTTTTTAACGCGTTGTTTAACCCTAGAATGATAACCATATATTTTATTGTACGTTAAAGATAACCATACGTCGATTCGACGTATGTATGTAAAAATACTAATATTTTATTTAATACGTTAAATGTAGCGATGTAAATAGTATAATATGATTAAACGTTTTATTTATTTTAGGTTTAGTGAAACAAATAAATATTGTTTATATTTTTATTAGAGAAATCTTTACAAAACAAAAATAGGTAGGTACTTTTTACCTTTACAAAACTAAAAATAAAATGAGATCCTTAATCAGACTTGTAATTTCAACAATAAACTTATAAAAATCATCTTTTTATATATTTGGTAATATAATTAACGCCAATAGGGAATTTTTATCAAAATTGACCTCAAAGGTACTTTTTCAGGTACTCAACTTGTGCGCTTCACAAATAGGATTTTTACACTTGTCGCACGTTGACTTTGTGATCCTTCTAATTTTTATAGGACAAAATGCACAATACTTTATTTTCGTTGGCTCAGGTACATCTCCAGCTTCTACAGAAGATTTAGCCAGTCATTTAGGCAAAATTGTCACTTTGCCTACAAACCTAAAAGATACAATATATTTTAGGTTTGTAGGCAAAGTAACCATTAAAAACGTAACCTATGACAAAGAAAATATTTTCTTTACAACATAAATAATATTTATTACACCAAAACGTAATAAAAAGCAAAATTTCCTAGTCGCACTATAGTTTCAAAAAGTAACGGAAAAGATAACCATACGTCATTTCGATGTACAGTAGGCATATAATTACGAAAGTAGCGTACTTACCCAAGCCACATAGGCGTCTCCGGCAAGGTCTGTGGGCGCACTGAGTTGGCATAAACGGCCAGAGCAATGCTGCCATAAACGATCGATGTGTATCGATTTTTCAAAATCGATTACGTAATCGATTTTGTCTGTCTTTTGTCAAAGATAACCTACGTCGAATCGACGTCGATTCGACGTAGGTTATCTTTCTAAGGTTAATGATTGTAAAAAAATAGTGCAAAAACTGGCCAAGTGCTAATCAGACTCGCGTACAAAGGGTTCCGCACAAAACGGCAAAAAAATAAAGTTTCTTTTATGGGAGCCCTCATTAAATATACATATCTTATTTTGATTTAAGTAATTGTTGTTATGGCGGCAACAGAAAAAAATAATTTGTGAACATTTCAACTTTGTTGCTATCGCAGTTCTTGAGATAGAGCCTGGTGACAGACAGACGGACGGACAGACGGACAGACAACGAAGTCTTAGTAATAGGGTCCCGTTTTTACCCTATTGAACCCTAAAATGGAAGAAATACTTAAGGTATTTCTTCCATTTTAGGGTTCAATAGGTTCATTTTAGTGTTTAATTCAAAATTCAACAAAACATTACAAATTATATCAGTCACGTTAGTCCTACGCCAAGTGTCGAAAACAATATGAATGAAGTCTCCAACGCCAAGTGTCTAAAACAATATCGTGTAAGTGTACGTAAGTACAAATGGAAATAATATTATATAAATTTTACACACGCTTTACTTACCATTGCCTAATAATAAAATAATACTAATTAATGGCCACTTTCTAATAATACAACGTTATAATAAGTAGTTAATTTTATACTTACGACATAATTAAGCGTTGAATTCTAAAGTCATAATTGTTAAGGCGTTTGAAACTCCTTAATTTGCATAATAGTTTTCGCCTGAACGGCTATTATTTTATTAATACTATAGTTTTAGTACAGTTTTTTCACTTTATTTTTATTTCTGGGTCATAGAATAATCTAAAGATCAAAACAATGACCCGACTACGCAAACTATTATACGTTACCCAGACCACTATTACAAAACTATTGACACCTTATTCATTGAAATCGGAGCAGTAGCTTAGGCGCGATGGAACAAACATACATAATATATTGACTGCTCAAATCATTACCCTTCCATTTGGCATCAATGTAGTCAGGTAAAAAAAAATAACGGGTTGCACTCCGGGAGTGCAACCCGTTATTTTTCAGGTCACGTGTCCTGACGCGAGTTTAACATTTTTTATACATCCCAAGAAAAGTGCACAACGCCGCTAAAGCAGTTTTTACTTCAAAAATTCTCTTTTTGAATGGTAGGTGACACCGGTCATTTTTGCCGATTATATGTACATTTAGCCACATCTAAAAATAACATTTAAAAATATATAAAATATAATCTATGCAACCGTGTAGTCACCGCCGATTCGTTCACTTGTAAATGAGTTTTTTCACTTGTAAATGAGTAAGATGATGGGATGAAATCAAGTTATTTCAGTTGTAAATGAGTAAGATGATGGGGGTCGCAGGATGTACATATGCGTAACTTAATTTAACAAGAAAATTGCTGACTTCAACTTCACAATTACCTTCTCATTATGAAGTTCTTCTTGATAAAGAATAATTAATGAGACACACGCAGAATTCTCGTATAGGGGAGGTTGTTTCAAAATTAAAATATTTAAATCTTATCAAGTGGGTAGCGACTACGAATATAAAGTATATTTATGTTTTTCGAAAAACGAGTGAAACTAACGAGAATATGTTACTGCCCATGTATTCGCTTACTTTTAATATTTTTGGCTTCGTTATTACGCCAATGCTATGTCGAATTACCGTCAAATTCTATATATTAATTTTAATTTTCAACAAACAATGTCAAACTACAATTTTAATGAATGAAGTGATTTATCATTAATTAAATAAACTGTCAAGTTTTGGACTCGGTATTAAAACCCGCTGGCCGTAGACAAATAAACGGAAATTGACGATGCCGCACTGCGTTGTCCACTGCCATTGTAGATAGAATAGTGGATCGGACTACATCTGAAATATTTGGTTTCATTAATATATTCAGAAATATTGAGGCATTACTACTTGGTAAATGTAAAAAAATATATTATTTTATGTGTAGTTTACTAATAAAATACATTTAAAAAGTACCAAAAAAAAAAAGCGAAATTGGCAAATAAAACCTAAATCATTAGTTTACTCACATCATATACAAAAACATTCATTATAGTAAGAATAACGAATTCGGCAGCCCGGACTCCCAAAAAAAAACCAAAAATTATCTTAAAACTTTATTAACTAAACTTATAATTAAATTACAAAACTATATCCGTGATCGATGCTAGATCAGAATAGAATGAACAATATAATTATTACATTAAAATTGCAAAACGCGGTAAAATGCTGGAACAGCAGAATGGTTCCACGAAGCCGGCACGTTGACCAGACACGTGCCGCACCGTCAGCGATCTCCTTTGGGGTACCGTATGTAATTCCTCCACCCTCAGAGCAGCAACTATTTGAGCACCTTGAGGGAAAATGTTGCTGGTATTCCATGGTTTCCAGAGCTATCAGGAACAGCATATATAGGGTTGCTTCTTGGTTCTTCCTCTGGCGTAGTACGTTTCTTTCATTTCATTTCGTTCTTTCGTCGTTTTCGTTTTCGTTTCTTTCATTTTCCTCGTCCATATTCTGCGACGATACCTGCGGTATCGTCGCAGAATATGGACGAGGAAAATTATAACTATACCAGATACAAGTGCATAGAGAGGCAAAGTTGTATGGTACAATGAAGAATGTAAGTGGCCAAGACTAACGGGCTTCTGTAGTAGAATTCTATTTTCCAGGTGATGCAGGTTGTCGAGATTCAAAGAATTTAGAGTGATATGTGGGATCTCGTTATTTTCAGCTTCAGTGAAATTACTTCGTATCTCGGTGATCTTCAGCGGCTGTCCCTTGACTTCATCTTCAGTATTGGTTATCTTAAAGGTATCTGTCCGTAGAGAACATTCATGAGGAATTGTTGCTAAGTAGCTGCCAGATTGGGATACATATTCCTGCCGTTCGCATTGGAGTTCGACTTTCGTAGGCTTTGGGAAGACGATAGTGTAGTGTCTATCATCTAGTTGTTCCATAGCTTGTCTAGTGATGGAGACTTCAGTGGGGCTGTATGACTTGTCTAAAGATTGATGGATGATGATCCTCTGGATGCAATCTTCTTGCTCTCGTGGCTGGTAATAATTCGTGCTTTCTTCACAGACAAGGTATTCGCCAATCTTTGGGCATTCGGTTTGCAAGTACATGAAAAATTTCCCATTGGTTGCTATGAAAGGATGCATAGGTATAAAGGTCTGCTGGAATTTATTGGGAACAATGGAAAGCCTAAATAAGTCGTAACTATCTTGAGTTATAATAGGAAATTTAAAAATTATAACAATAATCTTACCTATAAAATAACTACCTGGTTTTATAAGATTATAGTATTCTCTTAAATCAATATCTAAGATTTCATTATTACTATAAATTTCTCTAAGACTACTAATCATATATCCTAAGTTATCTATGCTTATCATACTATGGTGCGTGCTCGATGCACGTATAAATCCTCTATTCTAATTAATTCTAAGTATAAATCATCCGTATTTTCGGTGATAATATAAAATTAATACGATTTCCTAATTCAGAAAGTTCTTAATATTGTATAGAAGTATGATAATGGGATATTAACTTGGCTTGACCAAGTTTAAAGGGTAGAAGTCCAGGTCCATTGTCAAGAGTCTCAAGTTTTATCTCCGCTGCCTGCGTCATTGTCATTATCAGTATTAGTCGGTACCTGTAACAATTTGGATGACTTAGGTACTCGTTTCAGGCGACATTTAGCAATAGGTCCTTTTTTCTTTGAAGTGTAAATGTGTATGGGAAGGTCTGCAAGGACTGTGTCGTGAGTGTATCTTGGTGCTAACTTCTGTCTACTAGCTAAAGGGTTCTTAATAAAAACTTGCTGGTCGGGTACATATTCAGTTTCTGGCTCACGATTTTTATTTCTATTAGTCATTAAATTTGTACGGTCAATAGTTGTGGCTTCACTAATCATTTCGTATACTGTCTTCATCTGATCTCTATGGGTTATAATATACTGTTGCATGAGGTGTTCAGCTAAATTTAGATCTAAAGGATCTCTAGGGTCAAAGTGACCTCTAATGATGTCGTGTGGTCTACATTTGGTGAAACTATGAACTGAACTGTTGTAAGCTAGGATTGCATAAGGCATTTGGTTTACTGTAGGTTCATCTTTAATTTTCAGGCGAAGGATACGAAGATGTTCTAGTAAAGTGGAATGGAATCTTTCAATAATTCCGTTATCATTAGGTGAGTGAGCTAGTGTTCTATGATGATTAATTTTATGTAATCTAACAAATTCTGCAAAGAGTTGATTAGTGAACTCAGTCCCATTATCTGTCACTATAGTCAAAGGTAGTCCATGGTGAGTACTGAAATTTAATAGTCCTTGGATAATACTTATAGCAGTACCATCTCGTAAATGGTATGCTTGGCCGTACTTGGAGAAAGAATCTACAAAGGTAAGATATTTTTCAGCCTGTGCTGTGAATAGGTCCATATGAACTATCTCAAAGGGCTTCGTTGCAGGTGGTACTATGTTAAACTGTGGTCTAATTGGGTTTCTGTCATATTTAGTCTGTCCGCAAATTGTACATTCGTTTATATATTTAGTAATTTCTTCCCTCATTTTAGGCCAGTAATAACGACGTGACAAAGCTAAATAGCATTCGTTGATGCCTCTATGGTTAGTTTTGCCTTCATGATAGTGTTTAATTATTTCTTGCTGCCGTAAATATTCCTTAACATCTTCTAGCTCGGTTTTTGCTAAAACCAGATGCATAGACTTACATTTAAAGTTATTTTGCAAAATTGGAATTATAGAATACATACCTAAAAGTGGAGTTATTTTAATGGCAGTCTTTATTTTAGGATTTACGTATTCTTTTACTGCATTTATGACGTGTTGTTCTAATGAAGATTCTGAAACTTGTATGTGTGTGCGTGTGTGGGTATCAAAAGGTTTAGTTACAGTCGGTCTTCTTTTAATGTCACCTACTATAGTCAAACAGAGCTGTCTATGGAATTTATTTAGGGGTTCATCTGTAATGGGTATTTCAAGGATGGGATTTTCAGCGGATGTATGTGCTGTTATAGTAGTAGATCCTGATGGTTCAGGTCTAACTGAAACATCTATACCACATTCTTTGAGAAGTGATTCTATTTCCTCATTATTAATCTGCACACGGGATAAAGCGTCAGCGTTAGTATTATACTTTCCTTTTTTATAAATTACTGTATAGTCAAATTCACTCAGTTTCAGTCGCCATCGTGTCAGTCTCGAGTTCGGTTCTTTCAGGTTCATAATCCACTGAAGTGGTTTATGGTCGGTTATAATTTTGAATTTTCTACCAAACAAATAGGGTCTAAAATACTTAGTTGCCCATACTATTGCCAAAAGATCTTTTTCTATTGTACTGTAATTTAGTTCACTGTCACTTAATGTTCTAGAAGCATAGCAGATGGGTTTGTCAGAGCCTACTGTACCTTGTGAGAGTACTGCTCCTAAAGCTACGTTGGAGGCGTCTGTTGTCAGAATAAATTCTTTATTGAAGTCGGGATATTGTAAAATAGGGTCGTTTGTTAATAAGGTTTTGCATTTCTCGAAACATTTAATATATTCAGAGTCTAAAGTTATTTTGTTAGTCTTTTTTAAACATTTAGTCATTGGTTTCGTCAGTCGAGCAAAGTCAGGTATGAACTTCCTGTAATAACCTAATAGTCCTAAAAATTGTTTAATTTCTTTTGTCGTTTTAGGTAAAGGGTAATTTTCTATGGCTCTAATTTTATCGGGGTTTGGTTTAATACCTTCATTACTGATTATGTGACCTAGGTAAGCTGTTTCAAGTTTCAAAAATTCTGATTTGTCCATCTGGATCTTGAAATTGGATTCTCTTAATCTGCTAAATACCTTTTCTAAATTAATCATATGCTCTTGCAAAGATGTACTAAAAACTATGATGTCATCAAGATATACTAGACATATCTCATTTCGTAAACCTCTAAGGATGTTATCCATTACACGTTGAAATGTCGATGGTGAGTTCTTAAGTCCCATCGGCATACGTAGAAATTCAAAGTGACCATGTTCTACGTTAAATGCGGTCTTAGGTATGTCTTCAGGATTCATCTCGACTTGATAAAAGCCAGATGCTAGGTCAAGGGTCGTAAAGTACTGACACCTACCTAATTTGTCTAAAACGTCGGTGATGTTGGGAATTGGGTATTTGTCGTCAATGGTCTTGTCATTTAACTTTCTAAAGTCTACTACAAGTCGCCATTTTTGTCTACCAGAAGCGTCAGCTTTGTTTGGGACTACCCAAATGGGTGAGCTCCAAGCAGAGTCAGAAGGTCGTATAATACCTTGTTCGAGCATTTTAGTTATTTGTTCTCTAACTTCCTGACGATGTACAAAAGGATATCGGTAGCTTTTGGTGTAAACGGGGTTTTCGTCATGAGTCCTAATGCTATGTTTGATTTTATTAGTGAAAGTTAATGGTTCGCCTTCAATATAAAATATGTCAGCGTAACGTTTACAAAGGGTTTCTAAATTATCTCGTTCTTCACTATTTAAATGGTCAGTTCTAAGTCTATCTAAAACCTGTTTAACTCTGTCTGAGTCGGGTTCAGTATCAGAACTTTCAAAGTTAAATAAGTCGAGTTGTATAGGTCTGTCAAATGAAATTACAGTGTCTTCGTTTGTCATATTTTCAACTTCTACTATACCAGTCTGGTCAGTCACAGTAGTTATACATTCGTGAATAATACAATTAGCTATTAATTGTTCCGGTATAAATACGTCACCATCGTCATGATGAATCGGCATACTAACTAAAAAAGATGATTTTGCTGGTATTATTTGATCTGTATTACGTCTTCTACACTGATAACGTAATAATGGAATTTTTGCATTTTCAGTAATTAATATATTGTCTCTAAGATCAATTCTACAGTTTTCTAACAAATCTAATCCTATTAAACCATCAAAGTGATTATGAAATTTATAGATGAATAGTTTTATATTTTTAGTATCATTAAATTCAGAAAAACTAGGAATTAATATTGAATGTTCATGAATGCTTGTTACTCTAGAATTAGTTACTTCAGAAGGATCGTACATTTTCGGAATATTACTGAAATATTTATCTACTGCTTCAGGGCTTATTAATTGATTGATTTGCTCCTGTATCAATGAGAAGTTTCAAAGGTGGATTATTAATTTTGACATAAGGTAATTCTTTTTTCGACTGTAGATTTAGTTCTATTCTGGTGCGGATTTTCTGTGGCTCTGTTGAAAATCCTGACTTTTCCTACTGTTAGGGTGTCTTGGTTGAATAGCTTTACTACTACTAGGCATATTACTATCATAGTGGGTATCTTCTATTGGTGGTAAATCTTGTTGTTCATAGTACTGATTATCATAGTCATAATTCACGTATTGTCCGTAATAGTCATTATAATCATAGTCTGTATTGCAGTAATTATAGTCAGCATAATTATTGTCATCGTTACCGTATTCATAATCATCATTATAGTCATAAAATTCATTAAAATTAACTTCTCTGGATTTAAAGTAATTAGATGGAGGGGGATTGCCAAATTTTTGTCAATCATGACCGGGAATTCTAGGTGGTAAAGGTTTTGTCACAAAGTGACTCACGCCACTCATAGGCTTAGGGCCAGAATTATTCTGTGGAGGATTCCTGTTAGGTATCCTAAAACCACTATTATAGTTAGGCAACGGTGCTCGGAACATTTGCTGTGTACGCGTTGGTTGCATAGGCATGCGCTGATGATTATTAAATTGGGGATTAAAATTAGGTTTTTGCCAGCTAGGTCCGGGTAAAAATTTAGGAGGATTAAAGTTATTATTCATAGGAGGAAATTTAGACTGTGTAAATTGTTGGTGTGAGTTGTGTGGTGTTGATGATGATGATGGTTTTCTCTGATCTGTTGCTAAATTATTTCGCTGCTGCAAATACATGACATTAAGTTCATCTTGGACAAATTCCAAAGCCTTCTCAATAGTTTCAGGTCTCATACACCTTATACGGGACCCGAGAGGATCTTTTAAGCCTCTTACAAATGCTTGTAATGTTAATTTACGGTATAAAATTCTCTTAGCTTCCACGGTTGTATCTAATGTCTCATGCAACAATACATAGGACATTATAGTGCTAAAAAGGTTTTGGCATTTGTCATAAAATTCTTGCGGTGTCTCATTCTAGACCCGGAAATCTTCTTTTTAGCGATCGTCGTAGCCCCGAAATTATCCTACCGACTGCTCCAATAACGAATTCGGCAGCCCGGACTCCCGAAAAAAAACCAAAAATTATCTTAAAACTTTATTAACTAAACTTATAATTTAATTACAAAACTATATCCGTGATCGATGCTAGATCAGAATAGAATGAACAATATAATTATTACATTAAAATTGCAAAACGCGGTAAAATGCTGGAACAGCAGAATGGTTCCACGAAGCCGGCACGTTGACCAGACACGTGCCGCAGCGTCAGCGATCTCCTTTGGGGTACCGTATGTAATTTAAGTATGAAATTAATTAATATTATGTTTATAGCAGTTTTCCCGCTAAATAATACCCACAACCTGCAAGCAAATGTGTGAGTGCACGCATAAGCATGCGTAACGCACCTCCCTCCTCCCACACTGCTTATGCGTGCACTCAGATGCAAGATCGTGCAAACACCACCACTACACAAGCAACAATGTCGGCAAGATCGTGCAAAGCCCCACACCACCATGCAGGTTGCAAAACTCGACGCGCGTTTCGCCCCGAACCCGGAGCATCCTCAGGAAGTGGACCTGCGAACAAAGTTCGTTAGTAGTGCTGCCAAGCAAACCGCCACCTTATATAGACTACTGGCTACTAGTACCCCCACCAAACATATTAATGAGCGGTGACGTAGTCAAGCAAGTTTGGTCATTCAACAATGCATGTCTATTGTTGTTCTTTTCTTTAATTATTTCTAATTGTTCCAACACGCTCAGTCGAAAGCCTTTGTCACATTTATGTAATATCTTATAGGAATGGCCATCGGGTACACTATGACCACTATCTAAAAGGTGTTTAGCAAAATGTGATTTATCACGATGACCATTTCTATAAGCCGCGATGTGTTCTTTGTACCGAGTCTCAAAGTTACGTCCAGTTTGACCTACGTATACACTATCGCATTCAGGACAATCGATTTTATAGACACCGGATTGGTACTTTAAATCAATCCGGTCTTTATTATGACACAATTGATTTTTTAAAGTATTATTTGTCCTGAATGCGACGTGCATATCGTTATTTCTCATTATTTTAGATAAACGTGCAGATACCTCACCCATGTAGGTCAAACTGGACTTGTATCTAACCACTTCCTTATCAGGAGTCCCTGCGTACAAAAACTTAACCAATTCCTTTTTAATTTTATTATTTAAAATATTATTAATAATTTTGGGATTATACCCATTCGACTTAGCAATTTGGTAAATTATGTTTAACTCTTTCTGATAATTTTCTTTACTAAGAGGAATGGACATTAATCTGTGAACGTAACTATGAAAAGCCGCGAGTTTATATTGCCAAGGATGACATGAGGATGCATGAATAGTAGTATTAGTATATGTCGGTTTGCGAAAGATTCCAAAACTGTGTTTATCGTTATCTCTAGTAATAGATAAATCAAGGAAATTAATTTCCTTTAATTTCCTATTACTAGTAATAGATAAATCAAGGAAATTAATTTCCTTGATTTATCTATTACTAGAGATAACGATAAACACAGTTTTGGAATCTTTCGCAAACCGACATATACTAATACTACTATTCATGCATCCTCATGTCATCCTTGGCAACATAAACTCGCGGCTTTTCATAGTTACGTTCACAGATTAATGTCCATTCCTCTTAGTAAAGAAAATTATCAGAAAGAGTTAAACATAATTTACCAAATTGCTAAGTCGAATGGGTATAATCCCAAAATTATTAATAATATTTTAAATAATAAAATTAAAAAGGAATTGGTTAAGTTTTTGTACGCAGGGACTCCTGATAAGGAAGTGGTTAGATACAAGTCCAGTTTGACCTACATGGGTGAGGTATCTGCACGTTTATCTAAAATAATGAGAAATAACGATATGCACGTCGCATTCAGGACAAATAATACTTTAAAAAATCAATTGTGTCATAATAAAGACCGGATTGATTTAAAGTACCAATCCGGTGTCTATAAAATCGATTGTCCTGAATGCGATAGTGTATACGTAGGTCAAACTGGACGTAACTTTGAGACTCGGTACAAAGAACACATCGCGGCTTATAGAAATGGTCATCGTGATAAATCACATTTTGCTAAACACCTTTTAGATAGTGGTCATAGTGTACCCGATGGCCATTCCTATAAGATATTACATAAATGTGACAAAGGCTTTCGACTGAGCGTGTTGGAACAATTAGAAATAATTAAAGAAAAGAACAACAATAGACATGCATTGTTGAATGACCAAACTTGCTTGACTACGTCACCGCTCATTAATATGTTTGGTGGGGGTACTAGTAGCCAGTAGTCTATATAAGGTGGCGGTTTGCTTGGCAGCACTACTAACGAACTTTGTTCGCAGGTCCACTTCCTGAGGATGCTCCGGGTTCGGGGCGAAACGCGCGTCGAGTTTTGCAACCTGCATGGTGGTGTGGGGCTTTGCACGATCTTGCCGACATTGTTGCTTGTGTGGTGGTGGTGTTTGCACGATCTTGCATCTGAGTGCACGCATAAGCAGTGTGGGAGGAGGGAGGTGCGTTACGCATGCTTATGCGTGCACTCACACATTTGCTTGCAGGTTGTGGGTATTATTTAGCGGGAAAACTGCTATAAACATAATATTAATTAATTTAATGCTATGGATTTCCGCAAAGTAACGCCTGATTCTATTAACTATTTAAGTATGAACTTAAACGCACAAATATGGGAGATATTTACAAATATATTCCGGCGGCCATATACTTCATATACTATAACCTACAAGTGACGTCATTTGTAGGTCGACTTTAGTATGGAGCGTTTTTAGGAGTCTCGCGAAATTTTTTATACAAATCGCTGTAACTTTGAAAATATTGACTTTTGATATATGGTTTCTTCTGAGAAGTTACTCATATTTAAGAGTACTATTCATTTATGCAATAAAAAAAAAAATTAGTCCGATTGCCTATTATGTAGAATGGATAGATTTAAGTGGTATAGATGGATGTCCGCAAATACCGTTGTTCGACCCATATTACTGTTGCTAACTTCACATAATTTTTTGAAGTATATTTGTTTCATTGATTCAATGTAATACAATTAAGTTTTAAAATCCTAATCTATACTTATATTATAAATGCGAAAGTCTGTCTGTTACCTCTTCACGCTTTAACCACTGAACCGATTTTTATGAAATTTGGTATAGACATACTTTGGGTCCCGGGAAAGGATATCTAGGATACTTTTTATCCCGAAAAAAAGCAAAAGCTAGCAAAAGCTAGCGAAAGCTAGTACTATAATTAATGTGAAAGTTTGTGACAATGGATGGATGGATTTTTGTTACTCTTTCACGGATAACTATGGTGTAGAGGTAGCAGTTTATGTTGTGTATTAACACGTGGGATACTGTATTTAAATCGGCGGAGCCGTGGGCCAATGCTTTATAAATCACAGGCTGTCACGTCCTATGTTTTACTAGCTCTTGCGCGCGACTTCATCCGCGTGCACCCCCGGGCGATGCGATTGACATAATATACGCACGTACAGCCGTAACCGCTAAGCTAATATAATGTAGAAACGTGAAATTTAGACAGTTGCTTAATGTATAACGTAGACCAGGGGTTTTTAAACTGTGGGGCTCCCTAACCTCAAAGGGGGGTGCGGGGAACCTGTATAGTTAAGTATAAAAAATCTGCGACAATTGTGAGAGAGCCACGCTTCGGCATGAATGGACCGGCTCGACCGGATAAATACCACTACCTCACAGAAAACTGTCATGAAATAACGCTTGCGTTGTGTTTCGCCGAGTGAGTGAGGTTACCGGAGGCCCATGGGGGGGTTGGGGATTTTAAGGATCAGGAACGCAAGTCGCAGCTCCAGCAGAGTTACAAGTGTAAGTCCTCTGGTGTTGCGAGTGTCCATGGGCGGCGGTAATTGCTTACCATCAGGCGATCCGTCTGCTCGTTTCCTGGTTCATTACATTTAAAAGAAACTGAGTAAATGCATTCAAGATTACTTAATACGACCGATAGATAAAAAATATTTTAATTGAAAGGCACAGATATTAGGCTGACCCCACATTAGGCATGCGCGGTGGCGTGTTTACAGTGTGCACGCAGCGAGCGCGCAGCGACTGACGAGTGACGACCGAACATTAGCGGGCGGCAGGACTAGTGGGCGGAGCTGAGGGGCAAAATCGCGCCGCGAGCGCAGCGCGTTCGCCGCATGCTTGCTGCACACACGCCACACGCACACGCCCGAGAAAGGCGCACGCCAAATGTGGGGGAGGCCTAAAGATAAACAAAAAAAATACCTACTTAGTTTTGTTATTAAATACATTTTAATTCTGATCTGATTATCTGGACAGGACGATGGGGGGCGCGAAGCTTTTTTTTAATGGTCCAAAGGGGGCGCGTGTTCCAAATAAACTAGGGAACCCTATGACGTAGACGCACACTAAAAACGCCGCCACTGTAGGTACGTGTGCTAGAATGACAATAATTATACGAGTAGTGAAATCATATTTGAAATTATTCATAAAATGTTTATTCTAGTTTCAAAAATATATAGTTTTACTTCAATCGAGTAAAGTTTTTTTTTTTTATTTTTGGGAATAAGTAATTTAATTTACTGTAATAAGCTTTATCATTATGGAAATGTAATACATTAAGCTAAAATATTACATTGAAATATTTTAATCCAAGCCTCAAAGGAAAAGTTTATGTTCATTAGACAAAATTAAATTTACTTGCAGGATGGATGTGTCTAAAAATTTAATTTAACTAAGAGTTTTAGAAAATTAAAAGCTTTATATCCAAATTACAAAGCGTCGTAATTTATTTAAGTCGTCATATTATTATAACTTAACCATCTTGCTTTTAATAATGTAATTAGTAATTAAAAACAAACGGTAAAATAGCTGTTATACTTATTATACCTAAATAAATGGTCAAAGGGCACATAATATAATATCACATCAGTATAATTGTATATTATGTTTACACACATATGTTTTGTTTGAAGCAATAAATGATATCAGCAGTTTCCCAAAGGTTCGGCAAATACTTCATACCTTCAATTTATACGATCATAAAGTATATTTAACTCCAAAAGTCAATTGGGTCGAAATTTCAACAACTCATTTTTTTTAAATTCGGGTGCAACTTTTCGCGTTGACCGTATTCCTTTTGCTGCTATGTAATTTCCGCTGAACACGAGACACGAGAAATAACCTTCGTAGTATATTTGTCCTCGTCGTTTCTCGCTAGTAACTGTGTCGCGGGCTCGTCTGCGGGATCGATAGCGAGGTGTGCCGTGTGCTAATTCCCTAAAAATACCCTTTGCTTGTATTCTGTTTGTCCCACGGGGTGTATTCAAAACAAAAATAAATATTTAAGCCTAATGTTGGGTAAAATATATCATTCGAATAAAAATGCACCCTGTGTATTGTGTTATGTTTTTAATCAGTTTTGGTATTGTTTATGACCAAACCTAAAGTTATTTAATAACTTGTTAAGTATACGGCGATTTTCATATTGTAGCACGCGGATTTCGGCGGTTTTGTACACTGCGATTTCTGCTAGAAATGAGAATCCGTCGCCGATCCCACCGTACTAAGTAATATATTTTTATTTATTACATACTCATAGATAACATTACTAATACCGAGCGTCCGTGTTATAATCATTCCTTACTTTATATTAGTATTCATCACAGTCTTTCGAGACGGACATTACTTTTAATTGGCAATTAATAACAAAGAAAGTAATATCTGTTGGCACAATATATGCGGGCAATTTGTATGGAAATTCTCGTAATTGTCCCGCACAGTAGCGAGTAGCGATTCCGGTAATTACTGGAGACCTGACTGACTGTGTCATGGCCAATTAGCTGAGGAGTTGACACGCAGTGCGACTGCAGTTTAACCTCAAAATGGTGGTCTGTGTAGACATTATTTACTTTATAGGCAACTCTACAGAGTAGCTAATAGTAGATTTTATAATTAGTTAAAATCGTTAAAAATAATTAAGTAAAAACATGAACGATAATCTAAATACCTATATATAAAAGGTAAACCTTACTGACTCGTCTATCAACGCACAACCGAAACTACTGAACGCCTTTTGCTGAAATTTGGCATACAGACCGTTGTAATGACGTAGGCATCCGCTAAGAAAGGATGTTAAAAAATTGTATGGAAACTCAACTCCACGCGGACGATGTCGCAGACAAAAGCTAGCTACCTATAAGATAGTCTCGACTAGTTTCTAAGGGTTAGTGTATCTTCTTGAATCTTGACTTACTGAATTAAGTTCAAATTTGAACAGCTATCTTCTATAATAATAGCTATCGTTTCATTTCGGTGTGAATTGACTTTTAGCTACGGTTAAATATGAGTATGTCGTTTTTACGTCGAATGAAGTAGATATTATTATATTCTTATTTTTAATCTATTTAGCTCAAGAAATACCGGGATTGTCTTCTCTTGAAAAGCTTTGTTTTTTTGTGAATATATTGTCGCTCACGTCGCGCGTCGCGACGAGCGATTCAACCTAACGAACCGTCCCTGTGTTTATACGAGCACGCAGAATACACAAAAAATAATGACTTCTTGAATAAATAACGTTAAATTGTCTGAAAAAATTACAACCTTACCAATTTTTTGCGTTTTGTAAGTTAATTTATATTTCACGTAACACACAATAATAATTAAGTACTTGTGTAGCTATTGTGTATTTTTATTGAAGGTTGAAGTAATTATAGTCCTAATTCTAATAACTTAAACTTCTCTTATGTTGTGGTATGACGGTCCTGGTTGCGTAATTACTTTTAAGCTTTTATTTAAATGTTAGAATTAAGCACATTGCGCAATTGTTTGTTGTACCAAAAAAAAATACCAAGGAATATATTAATAATAATAATATCTTTGGATACTACACCACGTCAGTCTGGTCCCGCTGTGCTAAGGTCTTAAAGAACTTGTGTTACGGGTACCAGATAACGGAAATATATTTTATACTTTTATACTATACACAAATATGAAATTTATATTATATTATATGCAAATATTCAATACAGAACCATGATTCTGTATGGGCCATGGCCCAGGAACGTAGAAAAACTTTTACACATCCCACGCACATTATCTTAACGTCAAACTTGAATGTGTTTTGTACTTTACAATTTTCTCGTCTTTGTCGAAGATTAAATTTCTTAGCAAAACAATTACAAGCGCTCTACACCGAGGATAATATTTCAGTGTCACGTCTACAAAGACCTTTCTTTACGAACTAACAAAATTTAACCTCTGCCACTTTTCGCGTTGGAAAGTTTTATAATTGAAATCTTTTACATTAAATAAATAAATTACCTTTTTTTAGTATTGAAATCCTTTACATTTAATAAATAAATAAATAACCTTTTTTTTAGTACATTAGTAATGGATTGGTAAAGTTTTTTTTTGCCTAAAGATGTTTGTTTTTATCGTCGCAGTTTGTGTAGTGATCGTCGTATTACATTCGTAATGGATGTTTCGGCACGATTAGATTGGATCGACCCGATAATAATTAAACAATGAACTAGATGTAACCCGGTGCTTAAAGAAGTAACCTGACCTAACCTTTTTTTGAAATCGCATGGGAAATAGCATTTCGCCTCTCCCGGGTATGGGTGCCCTGGGTATGTAGGACTCCCGGCGCTATAACCCACTAAAACCACCTGCGAGTTGCCATCAGCCGCTACGAGTGTCCCGGATCTGTCTAACACAGGACACCCCCCACGACCGGCCAGTCTACCTCAAAAGGTGCGGTCCCCTTTTGACTTCCAAACTGAAATGGGGGAACTCCGGCAAAATTTAACCTAACCTGAGGCTTAATAATACGCTAAGCACTTTTAATTAAATGCTTACTATGTAATTTCCACCTATATTTATTTCCACCCGACGACCTCCGTGGCTCAGTGGTGAGCGCAGTGGCGCTTAAGCCGGAGGTCGCGGGTTCGAATCCCGCCAGGGAACAAAAAAGTTTTCTGTGTTCCTGGGTCATGGATGTGTATTAAATATATGTATAATATAATAAAAATCTTAAATATAAGTATAGTATAAAAAAGTATTAAATATATTTCCGTTGTCTGGTACCCGTAACACAAGTTCTTCGGACACTTACCACGGGGCCAGACTGACGTGGTGTGAAGCGTCCATAGATATTATTATTATTATTATATATTATGTCAATTTCCACCTATTCTTTTTCACCAATAACTACGTAATTAGTGATTTTATAATATATACATAGCATCTTAGCCTGAACCAAAATAAATTCAGAAAATTAATAGTATTTTGATCAGAATATGAAAGTAAATCTTTAGTATTTGGATTTTATACAAGAATTTAAATATAATATTTCTTTGTTACCGCTGACGTAAAGAAGTCAAAATACTTTACGAGAACAAAATTGTTTTGATATTTTATACGTTCTACTTTTAGCTACAAGAATTTTTAATCTTCGATTAATAAAAGCAAATTTAACTGTAATATTATCGGTACAAAATGCTGCACAATTTTCTACTGGAGAAAACTCGTGTTAAAATATTTTAGATTTAATACTTTTGTTCAGACCAGATAATATAATATATCTATGGTTCAGACCATACAAATTGATAACGTAAGCCACAGATTCCGTTAAAACTAATCTTATAGTTATACGAGATTCCTGCAATTTGCAGGAAACATCGTTGCTTTCATACAAAAAAGTCCAAGTAACATCCTACTATCCTACTAATATTATAAGCATGAAAGTTTGTGAGGATGGATGTATGGATAGATGGATAGATGTTTGAGCTCTGGATTAACACATAGGCTACTTTTTATCCGGAAAAAGTACAATGAACATTATACTTTTTCGTGGGATAGATGCTATATTTTCGCGGGCGGAGCGGCGGGCAAAAGCTAGTTAGAAATATAGGAAACAACCGATAGTAAAATATAAGTCAGTGTGATATTCGCCCGTGTTTGTGACTCAAAGAGCGCCTCCCTAAGGGTTTCAATAGTTCAAGGCCGACGAGTGCGTGTCCAAAATGCCGCTCTTTATATCTCAAAGAAAAATGTCTCCTGGCAAGTACTATTACAGGTAAGGCAAAAAACGGTTTACTATCAAATATGTTTTGAGTTTCTTAATCATGACTGCTTATAAATTTAGAATAGAAGGATCATGTATTTTTTATTTATTTAATAAAAACAAATTACAGGCATAATACTTCCAATGGACTCTTTTTTATCAGATATGACAATTATTAATATGTTCATGACATTAATTACCTACAATCTATACTAATATTATGAAGCTGAAGAGTTTGTTTGTTTGAACGCGCTAATCTCAGGAACTACTGGTTCGAATTAAACAAAATATTTTTGTGTTGGATAGTCCATTTGTCGAGGAAGGCTTGCTATATAATATTACGCTGCGACCAGTAGGAGCGAAATTTTTGTGAAAAATGTTGCAAAGACGGGGAAAATTATTCATACTTTTCCTATTTATTATTGAGAGCTTCCGTTGCGTGCGCTGCGTAAACGGTTCAAGTTACCAAAAAAATATGTATGAAAGAATTATTCCTCTTTAAATCCTATCTAAAAAAATGTTTGCGACGGTATATGTCTATCTTTTAAGATTGACGTTTGTTATGGTAATCAAATTTCCAAATCAAGTCAAAATTAATACATTATTGCGCCATCAGTTGACGCGGACGAAGTCGCGGGCAACAGCTAGTTATTGTATAATAATATTATATTTTAGTTGGTTGCGAATTGTATGCAATAAAGCCTATATATTATAATAAGGTTAATTAATTTTCACGTAAACTTTTCTTTTTCTTTTTTTTGAAGATATGGATGATTAAGTTAAAGGAGCCTAAAATAGATTTTTATAAATATAGCCTAAATGGGTTTTCTAAATAATTGCACAGTTTTCTCAAGATGAATAGATTATTATTTAAACAAACGAAGTAAATATTAATAATATATTATAGCAAAAACAATATCAATTAGTGCTGCACTGAGTGCATGTCACGGCTACGTGTCATCTGTTCTGTCGTATAGCTTAATAAATTCAAATTTAAAATCATTTTTTTTTATTTCCATGTAGGTTATAATAATTATGACACTTATAGAATTGTCCTACATGATGCCTACCACCGGTTCGGAAACTAGCCCGGCGCGAAGAACCGGCGTAAGAAACTCGCACGGGGTAATACTATGGGGTAATTCTGTGGATGCTATCGGAGCATTCAGACTCCAGAAAAAATATATAAGAGCGATCTGTCAAGTAGGTAGTAGTTAGTAGTAGTTTAAAAGATATTTCATCTAACGTTTTCCTGATTATAGTATAAATCGTATAATATGAGGCGTGCACTTTTTGGATTTTGTTCTAATTTTAAAATAATGTGGGTTTATGATAGTGATAATTACTGATAAGTGTGTAAGCTCAGATCAAATAAAAAGTATAGATGGACTTCTACGAACAACATAGTGAAGCCGGTTTTTTATGCATTGTGTGCGTGAGCCGGTGTTGCCATACTAAATTTTCATTACCCTAGATATGTTGGCTAAACTTTCGAATAACATCCCACATTTGTACTATTAATTGGTTTATGCTATTTTTTACTGTCGCAGTAATTTCGCAAATTTTCAAAATTATAAGAGCCGTAGTTTTCGAGATAACAATATAATAAATTTTCGAAAATTGTATAGGAATTTGGCCATGTTAACGTTTCTGTGACATTTATGTTTCATTTTCCATAGCTTTATGTTAAAAAACTTTGCAGAGCTCTATTTTACGTAAAAGTTGTAACACGGCCTCACAAAAACCTGGCGCGAAATAACGTTGTCACAACTCTCCCCAACTATGGAATTCTAAAAATGGGTTGGATTAGAACATTTTTATTGCGTTCAAAACGTCTTTAAATATGAAAAAAAAAACAGAAAGTGATCCCCCATCATCAAGTTTCCACTTTAGTGACTAAAAGACCAATTTCGAATTTATACCCTTTACAGCAATAAAATAATTTTGCTAATAGGTCCATAAACGACAGAGTAATATTCAAAGATCTCCGTGTTGGTGTAAAATATTATAAGAAGTACCTTTTATACAATCAAAATGTGATGATGTATGGTGTGATTGTGGTGGTGATGATGATGATTACTTTAATTGACATGGTGGGATATGCTTGCAGTTCTTTAAATAACGCCGAAATCCCCAAACATGTATCTATAAGGAGTCAGGAGTTCTGTTCTGCACTTTTGGATCCAGAGTATAACTTGGAGCAAAATCTTACTTTTTGGTAGCATATGCTTGGACTACTTCAGAAAAAGTCAAAATCACCATATATTTCCATAAAAAATTTCGAGGAGTTCCCTCGATTCCTCATGGATCCCATTATTAGGTCACCACTTTTTTGAAAACCGGACCAATTTGGGATTATACCCTTTATATAAAGAAAAAATTTTGAAAATAGGTCCACAGACGGCGGAATTATCGTTCCCGATATTTCCCGTATACCGAATATAGGGGCATTTACCTTAAATTGCTTCAAACTTCAAAACTTCCTAATTAAAAAATAAAAACACAGTCTGACTCTCTACTTCATAATTTTGTTAAGAATTTGCCTACAAATTATTTACTTTATTTTAGGCTATTGAGAATATGAAATCCTGGCAACACTCTCTCGATCCGCCATTATGAAACTGTCATTATTTGTTTCGAGTAACCTCAAAATTGTAATAAATTATCTTAAAGAAACTACAGTTTTGTGTGTACTTACTTATGAAATGTTATTCCCTGACACTTTTTGTTCGCCTTCGTACAGTTTTTACACCACTTAATAGTGCAGGACGGCATTTTTGTGGCAAAATCACTGCACGACGACTCGTTCGATACTGACGAAAAGTAGCGTACTTTTTTGCATGAGTGTGCGTGACCGCGTGTGTTTATACCAAGTAGCGTAGTTTTTGAGGCTTCAGTTGAAACAAGCGCCATGCGCAATCTAGGTTTTTTATTTGATCTGAGTGTGTAAGAGATAGGGTGTGATGTATGAAAGTGTGTGAAAGATGGCGGATAGTTAATACCTTAGGGTTAGATCACACCGATTTAATACGATATGCAACGCTAAGCGGCGCTGGAGTTTTTAGATTTTCAAAATTAAACTTTATTCAATACCCAAAAAGATACACTTTTCATGACATGAGTCATCCCTTGCACATGCGCTATGCAACGTCTGCCATTGAAACTCTTACAATGCATCGTGTAATGAATAAAGTTCAAATTTGTATAGCTATTTAAAAAAATCAGCGCTATGTCCCTTATCATTTCGTTTCGGTGTGACTTGTGTGTGTGCCCTAATTAAAAGCTTAAAAAATAAAATAGCTTATCAGTGTGAACTTCATTACTTCTTGGACAATCAAACTTTGACTGTAACGTCACAAGCGTACTCGTTATACTTGTCCTGGTACTTACCTGGAATACTATCATGCAACTATTGCTGCAATGCAGTTGCATAAATCCAGCTGCGGAGTTACCCTAGTCAAAGTTTATTGCTCGAACTTGCTTTAATACAATACTCACAAAGCATATTCAGCACTAGAACCTACTATTATCTTGCTAATAAAGCTGAAAATATACGTTAAGAATGTTAGAGAAATGCAACTTGAAAGTTAAATTAGCTTTAAGTTCTAAATGAAACAGAGTATGTCTGTGATTTTTATAACTTTCTACATACATATATAATCACGCCTTTTTCCCGTAGGGGTAGGCAGGACCGCCTCTTTCCCGTAGGGGTAGGCAGAGACCACTTCTTTCCACTTGCTACGATCCTTACATACTTCTTTCGCTTCGTCTACTTTCATTCTTATCATCCATTCCTCCTCTTACATTCAACGTAGCCAAGCGTCTCTCCATGGTCCACTTTTCGCCTCCGCGAGAAACGAGACGTGATGGGTGGCGAACCAATAACTTTCTAGTTCTGTTAAATATCACCTTTAAAAAAACAAAGTAAAAGCTTTTTTTAGCTTTTTTAGCTTATTTAGCTAAAAAAAACACGATATATCTAAAGTATGTGTTGATACATTTTCATGTATAAAACAAAGTCTCATTTTGTACTTCAATAATTTCGGTGAATCTCAAGGTAACCTAATTTAGATTTGACGGCTTAATCTATGATATCTTTTGGACAGAATAATATTAAAACTTCGATGTTTAGTATTAATGTAATTATTTAATGCTAAGTTTGGTCTGTAATACCATGAATATTTAATGACAAGCCTTGTTATGCACATTAGTTACTTAAATTGAAGTCTAACTATAAAACATATAATAAATTTAGATACTATAGATAGATACTATAGTATTGTGAGCACTTAAGAGTGCGCTAGTCACCGGCTCGAACTCATTGCGGCGCGCGGAGAAAATGCTTGTCATTTCACATAATAAAGGAGAAAAAAGGATGTACCCATACAATAGTAATCTATACTTATATGAGAAGCTATAGTACTCACATTTATGCTGTAAAGTATTTAAGAAAAGGCGTCTTCAAATTACGCAAATGGACACTCAGCTGTTGGTGTTTTATGAAAACACTAAACAATATTTTTGTTTGAAGTAAAATTACCAGAATTATCGAATAATCAAACTGTATCGGTATGTGCTTGCTTTTTTATTTTCATTCTTCGTTTGTTTTTTATTTACCGTCAAAGTTACGCTAAAAATCCGTGGTTTATTATTATCCACTAAATAATACAAAAATAACACATAAAATATATCCTATTATCCACTAAACGATTTTAAATTTTAGAAATATAAGCAGATATCGATCTAGATAAGCGTAATTAAAATCGATATAACCCGAAAATTTGGGTCTATAATGTTTCACTTTAGAGCAAATCACCAGCGTTTGTATTGAGAAAAAATCGACAAGCGCAGCCTTAAAAATAAAAACACTTTCCTATTCTGAAAATATCTAATAAAGTTTAAATAACCTACAAAAATAGCTAAATAATTTTCAAGTAAATCTAAGTAAATAAACTTTCAAATGTAAATATCAACGTCTTATAATAAAACGATATTTCCCACGACTTCGTACGCGCAAAAGTTAATTTCGAGGAAATTGTACACTCTCCGCGATAAAAAGTAGCCTATGTCCTTCCTCGTGGTCTTCTCTATATCTCCGCCAAATTTCGTCAAAATCTGTCCAATACTTTCGGAGCCTATGGAATGCAAAGAAACAAACTATTCCTCTTTGTAATATTATTAGATGTTGCCCACAACTCCGTGCGCGCTAAAGCAAATATCGCAGGGATCGCACATTTTGCTGCGATAAAAAGTAGCCTATATCCTTCTTCATGATCTAATCTATATCTGTGTTAAATTTAATGAAATTCGGTCCAGTAGTTTCGGAGCCTTTTCGGTGCAAACAAACATACAAACAAACTCTTCCTCTGTATTATATAAGTATAGATATTTAGATATAGTATAGATAAAGTTGTAATCTCAATAGCAAAAGCTGCGAGCTCAAAAAAGCCACATTTTGGAATGATGAAACACTATAAAATATTAAAACTGATTTCACTTATTACGGATGCGTATGCGGGTCGGACGAATTTTGCAAGCGCTGCTTTAAGCGTGCGAGCGTACTCGCCCTCGATTTCGTTTGGCCTGTGACTGGAACATGCCGAGCTGTCAGTTAAAATATTAAATTTTACTCTCTTCACCAATTTTCATTAAATTTATGGGTTCATTGATTGAACACATAGCCTCTTCTGTTTTTAGTTTATTTTTATGTGCCTTCTTTTTATTGTTTACGGATACAATTTCTTGACCTTATAAAGTTTGCTGATACAGAAAAGACTTGATGAATTCAGGCGGCGCGAAAAAATGACATACAATTCTATTATATTAATAATAAAATTAATATCTATGGACGCTTCACACCACGTCAATCTGATCCTGTGGTAAGTTCTCGAAGAACTTGTGTTACGGGTACCAGACAACGGAAATATATTTAATACTTTTATACTATACACATATTTAAGATTTTTATTGTATTATACACATATTTAATATTATATCGCGGCACCGCGGGAGTACGGCGTGGGTGTAAGCATTGTTCTTCACTTCACTTCCGTAGTTGGGATTATGGATATACGAGTAACAATTTATCTCTGTAGGACATACATCCCTCAACACTGTAGGGCATACAGCCCGGGCACATAATCGTGAGGTGATTGTCATCGAGTGTGTCTCTTACAGCCTAATTTCATTGCGTTTCCGTCCATTTCATTAACGAGAGGGAAAGAAGACTTGTGCCTCAGTAGCGAAAATATCGGTGTTCCATCATGGCCACACATAGTAATATTATTACGGTTACGGCGCGGCGCGCGGCGTGTCTACGACTTTCGTAGCATCCACGTAGATGGTCTACGCCGTAGCTGGTTGCCCTAAATAATAGCGTAAAATATCTACAACAAACAAATTGGACCGCATAAAAACAGAAACATTGAAAAAAATAATTAAAATATTATGTATAAAATGTACTGCATGAGTACAACTACGTTCCCAATGTTTTTCGGAAAACTTCGTGTGATTTGTTGTGAACGTAGTTGTGAATGATAAATGTTCGTATGATGCTAGTGTAGTCGGTGGCTAGTGACTGTCGTCGAGTAACCGGGTCGGTGTGAACACACTCCGATCGATGGTCTTTTATACCGCAGCGCTCCCGCAGTACGCGCCGACAGCGGGCCCTCACATTCGCGGTTTTTCCAATTTTACCCGCAGTTTTGTCTTTGAATAGAACAAACATTTCATTAACAAGCATACATTTTTTATTTTCATTATAATGATAAAATAAAAATGTTCAATGAATACTATATATTATGGCAAAGAATTATTACTGTTTTGGTGACTTAGTATAAATTTACCAAAGGACGTTAAGTATGGCCATTATTTTTGAACACTTTAGCGTAGAAAGTTAACTTAATAACTCCCTTGTAATAAAGCTATTGGTAAGGCAATAACAATTCCATTATACATCTAAGAGCCTACTTGTGTTTCAAGTGACAGTCATTTTAGAAAATATAGGAAAAACATACTTTAGGTAAAGCCATCTTCATTATTTATCTCCCTTCTGACTTGAGCATAATATGAGCTTCGGTATATAGTCAACTGATATTTGGTCAGGAATTATCTATTTTCATACGTTTTTATAATATACTAGCTTTTGTCCGCGACTTCGTCCGCTTGGAGTTCAGTTTCCATACACAAACTCAAACTCAAAATTTTTATTTCCATTTGGGTTATAATATAACAATTATAGAATTGTTATAAAGTTTTAACCACTTTTACACTCCCCTATGGAGCGAATTTTCATAAATCTTTTCTTAGCGGATGCCTACGTCATTACAACTATCTGTATACCAGTTTTCAGCAAAATCCGTTCATCAGTTTTAGCTGTGCGTTGATAGATGAGTTAGTCAGATTTGCCTTTTATATATTTAGATTTTTAAATAAATAAATCACATTAGAAGAACATTTATTATCTCAAGACCGACGGGTTTTGTAGAATATTTCACAATATTTCGTTCCATTTACTTACTTAAAAAGGTATAAATATTAAATAAAATTCCACAACTTGCAGATTCATGGTCACCCTTCTAATATGCCATAATGCAATTGCTCGGTACAAGCACATAAATATAATATATGCTCTCGTAGAAATGTTTGAGTGTACGGAATTTCCGTCCCTATTTCCGTGTCATAAATACCGTAATAGCCTGCCGACCACACTGTTATCAAGTTATGTGCTGCCAGTTGGTAGTCTGATGTTTTTATTAAATTATTGTTACTGTACTCGTTTTAATAAATTTATGCTGTTAGTAGTTTATTCAATCAATTACATCATTTTATTTTTACGGTCTACGACGTTTTACACATCATAACGAAGTACGTGAAAATTGGTAGGTTGCTATGTTTTTTTAAAAAACTAGCTGTTGCTCGCGGCTCTGCCCGCGAAAATATAGTATTCCTCGGGTACACTGTATTTTTTCGGGATGAAAAGTAGCCTTAGCTCCAGAGCCTAAACTACTAAGATACCAAAATTCATCCAAATCCGTTCAGTAGTTTTTCCGTAAAAGAGTAACAGACATCGATCCATACATCCTCACAAACTTTCACATTTATAATATTAGTAGGATACTCGAAATATTACGTTCAATAAACGAGTTAAAAACCTACTTCCAATGTACAGTAATTATATAATTTAATTATTTATTTGAGAAAATAGTAAAATTTTTAATAGTGGATATTTTTAGCCCAGTTATATTTTTGTACAATTAATAATTGGAAACTGAAATTCCACAAATGACACAAAATTAGCCGAGTTAAACCACGCGAAAGGAATTAGGTGGTTTCTAAAACTGTTTACAATGAATTTTTACACATTCTGGCCTGGGGCCAAAACTCGTCTGGGCCAGGCCTCTACTGGGCCAGTAAGCGTCGCAATTATTCGAATTACAGTCGTTTACATATCCGCCAGAGGCTGCAAGTGAACGCCACACGATGCATATAAACTACTGTTGTAATTGATTTCCGTTGTTGTTTCTTCTACTTTGGTAAATACCCAAACTGTTTTAACTCAAAAGTTATATGCGGTTTTGTACAGATTGATAACTTTTTATTTTAAGCATCAGTACGCACTAATATGTTTTAAATCATTTTTATTTCGTCGTTTCTACCTGTATAAAGTCATTTATGAACGTGATGAAATTATGAATTTGATGAATTTGTAATTTTTAGGATTTCTTAGAAACCACAAGGAACCTTTATAGTTTTGCTCTCTCGGTCTATCTGTCCGTTTTCCTGTTCATTCTCCTTTATCAACTCCGGTAATTATAAATAAATAAATTGTATAGTTATAGATAACAGACATTTAATAAATTAAATCACCCAATCGTCTGTCTGTCTGTACGTTCACGGTAATCTCAAAAAATACTAAACGGATTTTTATGCGGTTTTTGTTTGTTTTTGAGGAAAGTTTAGGTGTATAAGTTATGAAGATTATGTGGAATTTTGTTGAAATATTATCATAATTATTGAAGGTCTCGGAAAAAACCAAGCCATCTGGGAGCTTTCAACGAAAATGCTGTCTATTCTGTTAGTGACATAACAGAATAATGTGAGGTGGAATTGTTTCTCATATTTGTAAGTGTATAATAAAGTTCGGGATGGCATATTATGTTAGTCTTTATAAGAGAGCTTACAATAACCATTCTAAGTTTAAAAAAACTTTCACGTCGTCTATACTAATGTAATAAAGTGGAAAAGTTTGTTTGTTTTCATTGAATAGACTCGAAATTACTCGACCGGTTTTGATGAAATTTAGCACAAATGTAGAGTAAACCACGAGGAAGGACATAGGCTACTTTATATTGCGGAAAAATGTACAGTTTCTGCGAAATTAACCTGTGTGTGTCTGTACGTCTGTTACCTCTTCACGTTTTAACCGCTGTACCAATTTTAATGAAATTTGATACAAACATACCTTGAGTCCCGGGAAAGGACATAGGATACTTTTTATCCCGAAAAAATACAGTGTTCCCGAAGGATGCTGTTTTTACGCGGTTAGAGCCGCAGGCAACAGCTAGTAGGCTATAAATTATTTAGTCAATATAAGGCCGGACCACATCATTCGGAAAAAAACAACGCTGAAAATAGAACTCTGCGCTAATTACAGCAGGAATTAAAAAACACGACGCTTCAATTTTCGGCTCGTACAATAGCAGCAAATACACACAAATAAGATTTACACACGTACATAATTACCTCTTTGTTGGCTATACGAACTGACATGGTAGGAACGTAGTCAACAAGTTACCCTTTGTCCGTCTCTGACTTTGAATGACGTGTTATAGATCCAACATTCGAGTAGTTATGCACTATACTCACGGTCCAGCCTGCGAATCCAAGGCCGCAGCCTCGAAGCGGACTTATTGGCGAAAATTAACAAATAATTGATACTATTGACAATAATGGCGGCCATTAGTACTAGCGCAGGACTTGCAGGATGGACGGTGAGTAAGGCGCTTGAACAATAACATTGTATTTCATATTTTTGTGAAATATTTATGTCAAATTAAACAAATTGCCACTCATCCAGGCATAAGATCAAAATAGCTTATTGGCGAGTCGTACGCATGGCGCATATACTCGTCTAAATACGGACTTAAACCACGTTAGAAGTCGATGTGGTCACTTTCGTTGCGTTTAAATATTTTGAAGTCCTAGTAAATGTATAAAAATAGTGAAAGTTTGTGAGGGTAGGTTGATGGATGTATTTCATACAAAAACTACTGAACGAATTTTTATGAAATTTGGTACTTTGAGCTCTGGATCAGCGCATAGGCTACTTTTATTTCGAAAAGGGACAGTGTTCCCGTGGGATACTGTATTTACGCAGGTGGAACCGCGAGCAAAAGCTAGTTATTACAAATTTTGTCAAATAAGATCGATACAGCCAAAGTCGCGGATTATTCACAATCATTTGTGAATAAAATATATTTATTTGATTCTTGTGTATTTATGCGGTAAATTGGCACACCTTCCGCCAGTAAAGGTCAACAGAGCTTCGTCAGACGCCAACTACGAGGGACTTGGCGCCGCTCCACAGTGCCCGGAATTTATGTGAATTGTGATATGAAAATTAAAAAAATATATATTGCCGGTGATATAAATGAAACAAAAGAGATAATATTGGTTTGCTTAAATTTCCTTTCCATCCATGATCTATCCACAGAAACTTTCACATTTATAATAGTAGTACGATATTAGTTGATTCAGGCAATAATTGTTACGCAGTGTGTGGTGCTATGTGTATGTCTTATTACATTTAAATCTGTCCAAAGGCCTAAGCATTGTGTGGAGAAGTATTTAACAAAGTACAATTAAATAAAATACCATTTATTTCGGTCTGCATAGGCACATATTATAAATAACTTATAGACTAACATACATATTGCTATATATTATATAACTAACACTAACACTATATATCGGCAAAGTTCCTGCTCGACCTCAAAACATTTTCGTAATCGTTTCCTTAAATTTAACTTAACAACTTAAAATAATAATATATCTAGTTCGGAGACAGATGACTCAATACATTATAAAAATGTTGTCGAATTTATATTATTTTTAGTCATGTACAATGAATTATTTTTGATGATGATGATGACATAAATAAAATGTTAATCAAGCTAACATCTATAGTAACATCTATAGTAATGGTTATAATGTTGAAAATATTTGGTCGTATGATAATTAAAATAAAGACAATTGTCTTTATGTATAGTCCAAATTGAAAGTCTGTTATTAAACGACTTGAATATTTAATGCACTCAAAAAGGTATTCACAAATCTTGAAAATTAGATCTTTGTCCAACTTTACAAACAATAGAAGTTATTGGAAATCGTTAAGAAGTTGGAAGATAAATTACGATTTTAATCGTATTGAAATGAACACGAGTGGAATGATAAAGTTGCCTAAAATTAACTGAAGACAGTGAATTTAGTTAATTTTATCATCTGTATCCATCCGCTTGAATGACCGAATGAGAATTTTTTTATTTATAAAATAATTCCCGATATTCGGTAATGGTGGCCGAGTTCTTTGAAGCCAGTTATTTTCATAGTGCCCATGTAAGTGTGCAGTACACAAGAACACTCTCTCTCTTCCTTTACTCTCATAACCCAGTGGGACGGATAACCGACACGACTGACGAGAGATCAGGCGCAGGTCCCACTTTTTACATGCCCATCCGATGCATGGATATATTTCTATACTGTTATATTTTTTGTGAGACAATTAGGTGATCAACCTGCATTGTTCTAACTAGACTCGTTTCAAAGCTCAAAAAATGTAATGAATTTAATGTGAAACAAATTATTGCCTATTTTGTCAGTCTATCATACGTAAAAATTACTAGGATACTTTAAATTGCTGTTTTTAAATATACTTAACTAAAATCATAATTTAAAAAAATTACTCATTATTTTTTCAAAATCGTATATCTTAAAACTATCGAGACGGTCGATCTTTATGTACTAGAAGGATATGTTTGGTTTATTGGAAACACGAGCCTAGTACCCAGTCTTATCACCCACTTCATCTTGCCCCACCTTCCTCTGTTACGAGGGTGAAGAAGTAGGAGTTGGCGATGTGGCCTCTACCTTCCCCTTTCGGCTCATAGGTTACTCCTTAAACCCCATTAAGGGAATAAGGTGCGAGTCTATTGTTTGTTTGATCATTGAAATGATTAGGCAGAAAAAGCCTTCGAGCCATATTAAAAAGTACACAGAAAAACTATAGTACACTCAGAAAATGCTTACTCATTATCCTGATAGGATAAAGTAAATGTTCACGGATCATCCAGCCAAAATAAAACCCATTCATTCGCTCGTTCGTTCGAAATGAAGTTTCGCATCGGAAATATTGAAATGCTGAATACAAGCTTTAATATACTTCCTTCAAGGAATTTCATTTCAATAGATATCTCGAAATCGCAATAGAATTGCTTTACATCATGCTATTTCAGAACTCCGTGCGATTTATATTAAATCTCTATTCGAATATGCAAGTTGTGCATTTTGATTTACCACCATATACATAAAAAGGGTTGGTTGGCCTGGGGACTTGTTTTAACTTCATGGAAAACCATCGTAAAATAACATTTGTATAGAATTTCACCGAGAGAAATTAGTAAGGTAGCGGGGGCGCAATACAATATTACCATTACCATTTTCTTATCTATACTAATATAATAAAGAGGTAAAATTTGTGAGTTTGTGACGTTGTAGGGGATTATCTCTGGATCTACTGAACTGATTTTGAAAATTCTATTACTATTACCAATAGAAGACTACGTTATTTGTGAGTAATATAGGATATATATGAACCCGAAAAATGAAAAAACAAAAAAAGTCTAACGAATACGTTTTTTACGAACGCTGCTCTGTAAGACACCGATGGGAGATAGGTATAATAATATGATTAAGTCTTGAGAAAAGTTGTAGAGCTTGATAATGCCTACAAAGACGTAAGCGACATGATTATCCACACTGTGTAAAGCATATACTTTACATACAATTTCGCCTATTCATTATTTTAGAGTGTTTTGCGGAATTAATTCTAATCAGTGAAGTGGTTAGATGTTGCTATTGTTCTATTGTGTACCCTCTTAACGTACGGCCTTAGTGAAGTATCGAAGTTATTATTTTGGGGCTTTGTTTATATTAAATCAGCTACCTGCTAGTGAAAATCGGTTCAGCTATTTCAAAGATTAGCCGGAACAAAGAGAAAGACAAACAGACATCCAGACGGACAGACAACAAAAAAATGTTGTTATTAACGTTTATTCCTTCATATGCAAAAAGCTGATAATTTAAAATTACAAACAAATACTTCAATTTTATTTATTTGTATAGGTTATTACAATTATAACTTGTATTTCATAAGTGGGTTAGAATTCTCTATATTTTATTAACTTTTCGTCATCCATAATGTTTTAAAACATCAAGGCTCATAGTTAATTGCCGTTACCGCAAAATAAGTTATTTAATATTTATTGATAGTATCAAATATATCTTCTACCTGGAATATCCTTTATCATTTACTACCTGTTACCCGCGGCTCTGCCCGCGTTAATACAGTATCCCAAAGGAACACAATACTTGTTCGGGATAAAAAGAAGCCTATGTTTTAATCCAAATGAGTCTACACTACTACCACACCAAATTTTATCGAAATCCGATCAGTAGTTTTTGCGTGAAAGAGTAACAAACATCCATCCAACCATATATCCATCCATCCATCCTCACAAACTTTCACATTTATAATAAAAGTAGGATTAAAAGATCGAAAAAATATCAAATTGCTAGGAACCTGACACAAAATAAATGTCAAAATTATGTATTTAAATATTAATCTACTACATATCTAAAAGTAATAAATCCATAGGTTTTGTATTGCAATGCACAAAAAACTATTTTAATAATAATATAATTATTATAATGCGTAAAGAAAAAACTTAAGTACAATTGTGCGAAGTGCGGATGAGTATAAAATTTGGCACATTTATAGTTTATGTGGAGGGTAGTGTGCAGAAAGCTAATTCATATGTTTTAAAATAATGTTTAGAAATAAAAATAATAATAACTTTTATTGTTTCATTGAATCTAGGCCAGTTACGCAAGAGTAATTTTATAGTACCCAAGTGTGTGCGCAGTACACAAGAGCACTCATTCTTTCTTTACTCTCATATTCCAGTGAGGCGGATAACCGACACGACTAGCGAAAAATCAGACGCAGGTCTGACTTTTTACATGACCATCCAACGCATGGATCATTTCTTGTCAGACAATCTGGTGATCAACCTGTATTGTCCTAACCAAACTGGGAAACAACATTTTTTGTTGTTTCAATGCGGGAATCGAACCTTCGACCTCTGGGTAGAGAGCAAAGCTCTAACCACTAGACCACAGAGGCTTTTTAGAAATACATAACTATTAATAATAATAAAGTTTTACGCTATCTCACTCACACTACCGTGATAATAGTTATAGGTGTTGGTTTAATGCAATGATTAATCATTCTTTCTCATTCGATAGACAATATTTACATAATATTTTTAATTGCGTATCTAAGAGGGTTAAGAACCCTAAAACAGTTGAAACTTAGAAAACGTAATATGAATAATGGTCGAATTTTAATCTCAAGGCGATGTCTAGTAATAATAAAAGCAGCTTCAAGCATCACTGTAGCTACATTACTGCTATCAAAATATAGCGTACGCGCTATGCTACACGTTTTCGTAGCGGGCCTACGAACATGCTACGAGCTCTTGCTCGTAGCATGTTCGTAGGCCCGCTCGACTTTCAACAGTGCATTTTCACACAAAATAATACAATAATTTATATTTCTTATATTTTGTGTAAACTACGCATTTATTGTTCGGAAAATAAATATAAATGTTTTTCTTTATCTAACATATTTAGAAGCATTTTCGTTTATAAGACATGACAACCCCATTCATGTAATGATGACATCTGTGGCTCAGTGGTTAGCGCGTTGCGCTCCAGCTGGAGGTCGTGGGTTCGGATCCCATCAGGGAATAAAAGCTTTCTATGTTCCTGGGTCATGGATGCGTATTATTAAATAAAAATTGAATAGAAAAAATAGATATCCGTTGTCCTGTACCCGTAATACAAGTTCTTCGAGAACTTACCATGGGACGAGATTTACGTAGTATGTAATTGTCCATAGAAAAAAATAATTTATACTAAATTTGTCAATGAATAAGCACCGTCAAAAGAGAAAATAAGTTTATTTTCCTTTATTCTAAGATTCGTTATCATTAAACAAGGCAGTTAATTTTTGCTTCGTCGAAGCGCTGTCAACTATAACTATCAAGTTCCGAGATCCAACTGAGCTTCGTTCATATTTTCAAACAAAAACACAACAAAGCCAGTCTGGAACAAGAACAAGGGACTAATAATACACTCGCCACATGACAATACTGTCAAGCTGAGAACGCCTACTGATTGTCCAGCACTTCTGTATTGGCTCCATACCATTGTTACAAAAACTTTTAGCTTTGCTTTCAATTAGTGAAAAGGGCTCTTGGCTTGTCTCATTATAAAGAGAAGAATATTGAAGATTGCTAGATGTTGCCCGTGACTTCGTGCACGCTAAAGGAACAAAGACAGAAAGGTTGTTTCGGAGTATATTTAATGTAAACAAACAAATAAACGAATCTTTCCTCTGTATAATATATATAGATTATGGATTAATCTATGATGAACCTATTCAAATTGAAGTCATCCAATCATATTGCTTATTCTATACATATAAAATCCTTTGTCCTGAATGACTGACGGATCAACGCACAGCCTAAACCGCTGATCGTAGATACCTGAAACTTGCAGGGCTTGCTCTTTGTAATGCGTAGGGATCCGATAAGAAGGGATTTTTCGAAATTCGACTCCTAAGGGGGTGAAAAGGGGGAAAACAGTTTGTATGGGGCAACGTGATTCCTTGGTCTAATCTACTTCATATTTTGCACAAACATTATGTAACAGAATTGATGGAATTCGTGTATCATAGTTTATTGAAATTCGTCCCCTAACGGGAATAAAAAGGGAAAGAAAGTTGTTTGGGAGCGATTTGCTTTAAAGTTGATTTAAATACTCCTTAGTGCTTTTGATTTAAAGCTCCCACTCACAAGCGATCGATCGATTTAGTTTTTACAATTTAAACATTTACTGGATTCGTAGTTGCAAGTAAATCGGTTTAGATTAAAATTGAATATAGTCTGAGATCCTAGGACCACATTACTATACTTTTTATATGAAACTCGTATATATACGCGTAAATTTTGTTCCAAATTTTGACCCCCACCGCAAAAACTAGCTGGTAGGTCTTACACTAATCATTCTGTGTAATAGTTTATCGTCAGCAATTTACTTTCAAATATGAATTAATTTCCAATTTGATCGAAGCAATCGATAGCCCGTGAGTGGGGAGCTTTATTTTTATTTTGACATAATATATTGTCATCATGTTGAAAAATAAATATCTGACAAGAATGCGAAAGTTAAATCTGATGAAAATGTCTTTGAAAAACTGGGCACCTAAATATTTGCGATTGCTGCATTAATTATATTCATAATACTTTTTATATTACATACTATTTCAGTAGAATATTTTGAGTGTAGGTATAATTAAATTTCTTTATCTTTTGTTGTTATATGTAATATTTAATTTATTTGTGCTTGATTTATCAGTGTTTAATACATAGGTTTTTACAAAGGGTTTTTAGTTTTTAACTCACAACAATGACTCTTAAGATTTTCTTAAAAGATTTTTGATCTGTAGGTTTGTGCGCGCTAATCTCAGAAACTACGTAACGGATTTTTATAAAATTTGTTAATGTAGTAGCTTAGCCCTTGGATCATAGATATATAATAATCACTGCCTTGGATAAACACATAGGACTCGCTTTTTATCGCGGAAAAATTTTGGGTACCTTACCTACGGGTTCCACGCGGATAGGAATTAGGATAACTCTGCTTATAATTTTGTGTAGGTATTTCAATTCAATCGGTTCATACCTACAAAAAGTTTTATCAATCGAAAAAATAACGTAAGTAGTATAAAATGCTATAAAATAACCAGATATTTGAATTGGTTAAAACTCTACCTAGGTTAATTCTAATCATTAATGTGTATGATTATTTGGTCGTACTGCTAACTCATGTCTCTCTCAAACTCTGTCGTGGTTCCAACTAGGATGGGCGATCACAATCCAAATTATTTTTTAAGTTCAAAGTCCACAACGTCTTCCCATTCAAAAGATTTTCAAAATCGTTAAAATACTAATTATCGGCTACAAAGAAATTCTTACTTAATATTATACCTAAACGCGAAAGTTTGTATGTACATAATAATATGTTTAGTTTTTCATGCAATAAAGTAAAGTAAAGAAAACACGTAAAAAATTTTAATGAAATCAGGTATGGTAGTAGGTTAAGCAGAATTAACACAGAATACTTTTTCAGCTTATTAAATTTTATTTATGGTACAGTTCTCGGTAGATTTCTTGAGTGTACCTACGAAGTGCAGTGCCTACACCATTATGTATTCAATTTTGGTATTGGTATTTTCCCGAACAAGCTTTCCCTCTGACGCGAGCGAAGCTGCGGGCAAAAGCTAGTCTATATATATAAAAGAAAGTCGTGTTAGTTACACTATTTATAACTCAAGATGGGCTGAACCGATTTGGCTGAAAATTGGTAGAGAGGTAGCTTAGAACCAGGAGAAGGACATAGGATACTATTTATCGCGGGAAAATGTACGGTTCCCGTGGAATACTGTATTTACGCTTTTACGTGAAAACTACTTAACCGATCATCGTGAAATTAGGCACAGATATAAAGTAGACTACGAGGAAGAACATATGTTACTCTTTATTGCATAAAATGTACGGTTCCCGTGGAATACTGTATTTACGCTTTTACGTAACTACTTACCCGATCATCATGAAATTTGCTATAGATACAAAGTAGACCACGAGGAAGGTTATTGCAAGAAAATATACGGTTCCCGTGGAATATTGTATTTACGCTTTTACGTAAAAACTACTTAACCGATCATCATGAAAATTTTCACAGATATAAAGTAGAGTGGTAGAGCACGGGAAAGGACATAGGCTACTTTTTATTGCAGAAAATGTACGGTTCCCGTGGAATACTGTATTTACGCTTTTACGTAAAAACTACTTAACCGATCATCATGAAATTTGGCACAGATATAAACGCAGACCACTGGGAAGGACATAGGGTACTTTTTATCGAAATTGGTAGGGAGGTAGCTTAGAACCAGGAGAAGGACATAGGATACTATTTATCGCGGGAAAATATACGGTTCCCGTGGAATATTGTATTTACGCTTTTACGTAAAAACTACTTAACCGATCATCATGAAATTTTTACAGATATAAAGTAGAGTGGTAGAGCACGGGAAAGGACATAGGCTACTTTTTATTGCAAGAAAATATACGGTTCCCGTGGAATATTGTATTTACGCTTTTACGTAAAAACTACTTAACCGATCATCATTAAATTTTGCACAGATATAAAGTAGAGCACGGGAAAGGACATAAGCTACTTTTTATTGCAGAAAATGTACGATTCCCGTGAAATACTGTATTTACACTTTTACGTAAAAACTACTTAACCGATCATCATTAAATTTTGCACAGATATAAAGTAGAGCACGGGAAAGGACATAGGCTACTTTTTATTGCAGAAAATGTACGATTCCCGTGAAATACTGTATTTACGCTTTTACGTAAAAACTACTTAACCGATCATCATGAAATTTGGCACAGATATAAACGTAGACCACTGGGAAGGACATAGGCTACTTTTTATCGCGGGAAATATACGGTTCCTGTGGACAACTGTATTTACGCTTTTATGTAAAACTAGTTAACCAATCATCATGAAAATTGACACAGACATAGAGTAGACTACGAGGAAGAGCATAGGCTAATATATATCGCAGAATAATATGTTTGGGGATTTAGTAAATAGGGGATTTAGAGATTTACAAATAATGTGATTTACGCGACGATACTCAAAGGAAAATTCGAAGGTGAGGAAGTTCTCATTCCGAAGATCCCGATGATCCCTACCGAATACCAATATGCCGTTTGAGTTCAAACAACTTAAATTTCCGATCCGTCTTGCATTCGCCATGACCATTAAATCACAAGGCCAATCCTTGAAAGTTTGTGGTCTGAATCTACAAAATCCATGTTTTTCACCTGGTCAATTATATGTGGCATATTCACGGATTGGAAGACCATCTGCGTTATTTATTCTTGCGCCTGATAATAAAACGAAAAATGTCGTCTATTATAAGATGCTTTACTGAAGATTGCAACCCATGCACCAAAATACATGGCCCATTTTTAAAATCATTAAAATAATTGATTTCTTTTTAATCATATCTATTATCCTCATGAAAAATTGCACTTAATGAAATCCAAATTCTGCTCATTTATTGCCTCTAAGGTAGAACAAAGTTTGCCGGGTCAGCTAGCTAGTTTACGATAAATGTTTTGTTTTTAAACTTAAAATAATACGTATGTTTGCATTATGCTTTATTCACGTGCAATGTGAATTTAATGTCGTTTAAATAGAAGATAACGAAGATACTCCCAATCTATGCGACCGTTACGCGAGATTGCGACCAGCAAACCAGCCAATCAGGTTCTCTGGCCACGTCCACTGGTCGCGCGACGCGGGTCGCGGGGGTTGTTTAGCGCTCCACATACAGTATATCCTACTATTATAATTAATATAGTATTATTTATTATATTTATTATTATATAATTATATTATATATCCTACTAATATTATAAATGTGAAAGTTTGTGAGGATGTATGGATGGATGTTTGTTACTCCTTCACACAAAAAGCTACTAAACGGATTTTGATGAAATTTGGTATGGTAGTAGTTTAGACTCTGGATTAAAACATAGGCTACTTTTTATCCCGAGTACAGTGTTCCCGCGGGATACTCGACAGTATATTTACGCGGGCGGAGCCGCGAGAAACAGCTAGTAAATTCATACATAGCAGTGGCTCCGCGACCCTATTTCGGTCTCGGGTCGCGATCTTGAGTCGCGCGTCGCGTGCATCGGTAGGCTACCTTTAGATATTTTGTAATACTACCAAAATAGCCAACGAGCGACGGCGTGAATGTCAGTATTATATTATATAAATTTTAAATAATTAATTCATTGCCTAATTTCTTTCTTCAGTTACGTCTTGTATTTTATAAGACTTTATCCTACTACTGTTATAAATGTGGAAGTTTGTGAGGATAGATGGATGGATGGATGGATGGATGTTTGTTGTTACTATTTTCAGTACTTAAAAACTACTTTTTGATGAAATTTGTATGGTAGTAGTTTAGGGTTTTTATCCCGAAAAAGGGCAATATTCCCGTCGAATACTGTATTTATGCAGGCGCAGACGCAGGCAGAAGCTAGTAAGCAGTAAAATTGATGAATATAACTGTTCCATTCATTAATAACGTGCCCAAGTGTGTCGTAAAAATGCTAATGAAATGTTTTTTTTCCGAGTGCGTGTCGTTAAAGTATTTAATTGAATCGAGGGTTACTTTACAGAAGTCAGTTGCAAATTATTATTTATCTATACTAATATATATAATAAAGAGGAAAAGTTTGTTTGTTTGCATTAAATAGTCTCCGAAACTACTGGACTGATTTTGATGAAATTTGGTACAGATATAGAGTAGACCGCGGGGAAGGACATAGACTACTTTTTATTTCGGCAAAATGTACGGTTTCTACGGGAACCCTTTTTGTGCGCACGAAGTCGCGGGAAACATCTAGTAAATATTCATTTAAAAGTAATGCGACGCTATGGGAAAAGGACGAAGCTGCATAACGATTATATACCCCGTTACTAATAAAAATATTCACACAATGAATAAGCTATATAATGTTTTGTCCTTTGCGACAAGGAAAACCATTGTATAGCTTGTCCACTGTGTATAATATATTTTTATTAGTAAGGGGGTTTGTATATAACGCATGTGTAGATGCCCAGATGCAATTACGCCTTGAGAAGAATTATATGAGGCACGAAGAATTATATAGAATGAGGCACGAATCTCACATCAATGTATCGACGATTAGGGCCGATTAGAGGACAGCAGCCGGTTAATGGTCGCTGCACAATATGCTGCCCGCGTTTTTCTATTATTTTTTTAATTACTTTAATTTCTTGTTTTTAGTTTTTGCTTTCCTCTCATTTTATCTTTATTGCTACTTAGCCAACAGTATTAATTTAATAGTGTCAGATCGATCTAACATTTAAAAATAAATAATTTTGCATTTTAATATCACTTACGGTACAGCTACAGATCTATTGAAAGTAGTACTAAGTACTTATTTCAATAGATAGCTAGGTTTTTCTATTTTTATTTCACATCGTGGCCCATGTCTGGCAAAAGATTACTCACCCCTGGCTTATACTGTTTGATTTAATTGAACAGTGAAGTTTTATTGTTACGTATGTAGCGGGACTAAGCCATCCGTTAGCCTGACTAAACTGCATCAGCGGCCACTGGCGACGAACCGCGCGGTATTTATTTCGAGATTTTAGAATCATAGTCATCTCTTTGCTACGAAGATATATCTTTAAACTTCTTCCCAACTCCCAACAATCCCACTTCTGATACCATCTTCTATGCTGCAGCCCAGGATGTCCCGAACTTCTTGGGGATTCTTCTTGTGTTATAGTGGAGATATGATACAATCAATAGTGTTCCAATTGGCTTCTTTATTCATACAAGTGCGATAGATATACTTATTACAAAACTCATATGACAGAGCTACACGTACAAAAGATACACGTCTATGCTATACATAGCCCGGCTAACTCAAATAAACTATCTTAAGCTTCAAAGTGACATTAGAGATTATGACATTGACATAAAATATTTTTATATAATTACAATGTTAAGCAACATATTTCTTGTTTCAGGATCACGATGAAGACTCGCGACATAGTGTTGCTGGTGGTGCTGAGCTGTGGCGCGGCGGCGGGCTTCTTCGCGGCGGCCGCGTACCTGTTCATACGGCGCCGCAGACGGAAGCGGGAGGAGGACGAGGACGGCACTAGCTGCGCTATTCGGTAAGTGTACATCATCATCATCTTCGGCCGCGTACCTGTTTATACGGCGCTGCAGACGAAAACGGGAAGAAGACGAGGACGGCACTAGCTGCGCTATACGGTAAGTGTACATCACCATAATCATCATCATTATCATCATCATCAATCTTCAAGGCTTAAGAAGGTCGTCTTGTGGTCGAAGTTCGGGGAATTTTTAAGTTTGAACTTTATTAAGGTTCTTTTGGCACTTAAATACGCAATAAAAAAATGTAAATGTAAAAGAAAAAATGACCATTGTGTCAAATCAAAATACCATTATTACTAACTAACATAAATGCATGTTAATAAAAGTTACTAATCTAAAATAGTAGGTATAACATTTTTTATTACTTTTATACCTATATTTCTAAGCATTATTTAAAATATATAACCTTTCTGCATACCTTCCTCCACATAAACTTTAACTGTACCAAATTTCAAACAGATCCGCTTTTGTACTTTTCGTAAAAAGGGGTCTGAAGTATTCGCTTCACCTGTGTTATTTTAGTGCCTTAGTTGCATAAAGGCACAAGTCCAAAAGAGGCTCCAGACTGCGTCGCTTGCAGCTTGTGGCTGCTGTTTTTAGTTTGACTTCTAACTTAGCGAGAACTTCTGTGCATCTCTGCTTTTCACTCAGTCTTTGAAGACATAAAAAGAATCAAAAACAAGTCTTACGAAGGTATCATTTTAAACTTTTACGCCTGGGAATACACGTTCTTAATTTGACATGCATTAAGGATTTCAAATTCAGGGAAATTGTACGAAATTGTATGAACGTGTTAGATCGATCTAAAATTTCCATGATCTGGAGGGGCCCATTGGTATGCGAATTATCTCTAGAAAACTTTGCTCCCTACTATATACTATAAGATTTTGTAATAGATCTTTGAGATATCGTATACGACCTAGTAAATCGTTTACGACCGATGTAAACGATTTGTTTCCGACGAAATCAGTTTTTTTTTCACTTTGATCGTAACGCCATCTCGTGCATCAAATTGAGTTGTGTTCTCAGGCTAAGGTATCGTGTTTTATGCAGCGCCTATATTTACTCAATGAACTTATTGAACCGTGTGAAATGTTAGCAAGTCAAAGAGAAAATAAATATAGGATGTTCCCCATATGACACGGTATTTGTGGACGACCTTTCGAGGGAAGGGTCAGTGTAAATAAGAAAAATGAAGTTAGGTATATCTTCATAATATTACGCCTTGATATTAAAATTAATCTTCAGTTATTAATAAAAATAAGATTTGTTTCTTTGTTTTCATTGAATAGGCTCCGAAACTGTTCAACCGATTTCGATGAAATTTGGCACAGACATAAAATATACCAAGGGGAAGAACATACTATGCTACTTATTATAGTGATAAATACACTATAATAATATATGTATATACGCGGGAATCGTATATTCTGCCTATATATTATATCTATATCTATAAAAGAAAGTCGTGTTAGTTACACTATTTATAACTCAAGAAAGGCTGAACCGATTTGGCTGAAAATTGGTGGGGAGGTAGATTAGAACCAGGAGCCGTTTCCTGGTTCCAAGCTACCTCTATGTAGGATACTTTTTGGAACTGGAAACCCGAGATATTTTATTTTTATTTTAAGAAGACAAATCTATGCAAGCTATTATAATAAACACTTCCACTCATTAATTGACTTAGAAAAACTTAACTAAATACCTATTTGACTTAAAAATGTTCGAATAAGAATCTATCAACATAAAATTCTTGACAATATAAGTAAAAGTATTAATTAACTTTTTAAGATGTTAACAATACAGAGGTTTTATTAATTGGAGTCTTGTAGGTACCAATAAAAAACTTTAAAACCAATTTTATTTAAGTTTTCGTTAGTCAATGAATGAGGAAACAGATAATAATCAATTATTATATATATTCATGAATCATGTTGTATGAACAGAAATCAATACCTACCTACTTTTGCGGCGAGCAATATGAGTCGACAAAGTTTGTAAGCTGGTCTCCGCCTTTAAGATGAATATTTCATGCCAGTAACATGGAAGTTTTATATTATATCGTGATCAGTAAACGCGGGGTGAGCGATTGGCAAGATGCCAATTTCTGCTCGTTATTATTTAACTAAACAGTCAGATGAAGTTAAATTAAATCTAAGTTTAATTATGTTTAACGTTAACTAATTTTGAAATAGTAACCATTGTATTTTATTGAAACAATGAATATTGTTGTTCTATAAGACTTGTTTACGAATACTTGACTGTTACAGTTGTCTGATGGCCATTTTTAGGGTTCCGTAATACTTGAGGAACCCATAAGGGTTTTATAAACTATAAAGTTTCGCTCTGTCCGTCCGTCTGTCTGTTTGTCTGTCTGTCCGTTTGTCCGGCTATCTGTTCGCGCTTCTAGCGTCGGTAATTATGAATATAATGGACGAAATTCGGTATAATCATATAGCACAATCTATGATCTCAGATTTGACATCATAAAATAATAATAATTTTATATTCTAGTGGTGGCTCTCCATACATGTGAAGTAGGGATGTTTTTTTTTTCTTTGTACTACATCGTGTGGGGTATCGTTAAATAGGTTTTTTAAAATAAAGACAAGGTTTCATACATTACTTTTTTTATAAAGTCAACCATTTTCGAGTAATCGGCCTCCAAAGTGATTTATAAGTTAGTCCCTCCTGGCATTTCTAAACTATAAAACTCTTTAGGAATATTATTTTGAACTAAATCGGACAGTAGCTTTTGAAGTAATTTGAAAAAACTTATTACGCGTTTATAGCTACGGAACCCTCATTAGACATATCCTGACATGCTCTTGGTTAGGTTATTTATTTATTTTCTGGCCCTCATTATGATTTCTGTAGCAAAATCATTCTGATAATATTTTATTTAGACATTCACATCTGTCTTGTATCCTGTCCAATTAAATTTAAATAAGATGTAGAGACTGACAAAAACAGAAGCATGTTTCAGTATTCAACATATTTTAATAAATTAAAAAAATATACAGCACCTGCTTTTACCATATTATATTATCAAATATATTTATCATCTTAACTAATATAATAAAGATGAAATGTGTGTTTATTTGTTTCTATTGAATAGGCTTCGAAACTACTGGACCGAGTTTTATGAAATTTGGCATGAATGTAGAGTAGACCACGGGGAAGGCTACTTTTTAACGCGGGAAAATGTACGGTTTCTGCGAAATTAACTTTTGCGTGTACGAAGTCGCGGGCAACATCTAGTATAAATGTATAAAAGGTAAACCTGACTGACTCATCTATCAACGCACAGCCGAAACTACTGAACGGATTTTGCTGAAATTTGGCATACAGATAGTTGTATTGGCATTCGCTTAGAAAGGATTTTTGAAAATTCACCCCGGGGTGAAAAAGAGGTTAAAATTTATTATGGAAACCGAACTCAACACGGACGAAGTCGCGGGCAAAAGATAGTTATAAATAAAAATAAATCAGTAGAATTAATTCATGAAAATATTAGGTTTCAATATATAATTCCGTTTGGAGATTATAATATTTAGACTTTTGCCATAAAATCTGAAAATGTTTGTATTCCTTGACAATAAATTGCAGAATTAAAAAATACAGTCACTTGAAATTCTAAATCGTAATTTATTATCATCTAAGCGCTTTTAGTTTAAAAATGGGCGGTCTTAGCTATTACCTGGTAAATAATGTCGGGCTTCAGCCGGGAGCTACGAGTTTGTTGATGTTGGAGCTTAGCGCCTCACTCCTGTTATACACGAGCAATAAATGTTACCTATTGTTCGCGTATCTCTCCTAAGATAAACTGTAAACAATATCCTTTCATAGTATTTTAATATGTATAGTTGACAGAAACTAAAACTTACATGCCACGCAAAAAAGTACGGTGACCAGTGATTGTCATTGGCGACCGTATTTTTTTCTGATCTCTGACAGATCAATCTCTCTATTCGTCAGGCTGTCATTCCGGCTTTCTGTTTGTTCTGGCAAATCTTTATTGTGGCTGGACTAATTTTGACCGGACATTGGCTGCGTTCCGCGAAAAATAGCGTTAACAAAAAAACGTAAGCAAAATGGCGACCGCTGGCATTAAATAATCAAAATGGCGGATTATGTTAGCAGTATTGAAGTTAGCAAACGTGACCTGACCGATAATCTGTTCTTTTTTTTCTTTAGCGTGTGTGTGTGTGTGTCGTTTTTCTGTGCAACACAGCCATTCTCTGGCAGATATCTGATGTATAAGGAGTAACTCAGTAACTTTACTTTTACCGTAAGGTTTCTTTAAAAAATTACGTTTCATACGTTACATACGTTCCATTATTTCCACGCAAACAAAGTTTGTAAAGAATAAAACTTAACTTTGTTTACTCGAGAAGCGATGACAGGAACAAGTTCAATACAGATAATGGTAAGTATGTTATAAGTGTTAACAGACAGCCCTGATTTCGAACAGGTTGGCATGTTCAGGAACAAAGTTCCTACAAATGGATAAGTTTAGACTTGTTACACAAAGTCACCTCTGCCCTCGAACGAGTTTAGATTTGCAGGAGCTTACAAACTGTATTTGCTGTTTGTCTAATCAAAAGGCCGGCTTAAACCAGTAGCATCCAGTAAAAACAGGATTATAACAGCTAAAAACCAAGTAAGACTGCATTTGTTTTTGCGCATTGACTTCTTCATTATAAGATATTGTGGTTTCAAGGCAACCGACTTTCATTTTCACCTAATACGTTAAACACAGGTTAATTATTTTGAAATGATTATTCAATTATATTTCTTAACAATATTAATTTGTTAACATGCCTGATAAAATGCCACGTTTCCAGACCACAATGTAATATGTAATAAATAAATATAACCTCACAATGTAATAAATAAATATAACCTCTAATAAGATTTGACAGTTGACACGTCATATTCTGATTAATTTTTTAAATTATTGCTAAATTCGAAATATTTATATATTTTTTTTGTAATTCCGAATAATAATTTTGCGAATAATTATTTGAACTTGATATAATAATTAAGTAAATCAACCTTTGTTTTTTGACACTAGTAACAATTTTCATTAATTTAATAGGGGATCGGACTACATTTGAAATATTTAGTTTCATTAATATATTCAGAAATATTGAGGCATTACTACTTGGTAAATGTAAAAAAATATATTATTTTATGTGTAGTTTACTAATTAAATTTTTACTAATAAAATTTAAAAAAGTACCAAAAAATTTTTTTTTGCGAAATTAGTAAACAAAACTATTAGTTTACTTACATCATATACAAAAATATTCATTATGGTAAGTATGAACTTAAACGCACAAATATCGGAGATATTTACAAATATATTCCTGCGGCCGTATACTTCATACACCTTAACCTACAAGTGACGTCATTTGTAGGTCGACTTTAGTATGGAGCGTTTTTACGAGACTTGCGAAATTTTATATACAAATCGCGGTACCTTTGAAAATATTGACTTTTGATATACGGTTTCTTCTGAGAAGTTACTCATATTTAAGAGTACTATTCATTTATGCAATAAAAAAAAATCAGTCCGCTTGGCTATTGTGAAATTGTCTCATCTAATTGTATTACCTGCATTCTATGCAAATAAAATTATCTATCTATCTAACGTATGTATAATATAAAATATATTTCATATTACCTACTCTAATGTTCGTAACAATAACAATATTCTGTCTGTACTCATAAACCAGTCGTAAAACGAAGCAGATAGTACCAGATGCGTAGCGATTTTATTTTCTACAGAGCTTAAACGTGTAAAAATGCTATTATATTTATATTATAAACGTTAGCAACTCACGAACAAGATCAACAATAAAATATACATTAAAATATTTCCAAGCACGTAGCTTTCGATACGAATAGGAAAATGTGAATGCATTTTCTGAAATAATGAGCAAATGTTGTGAGAAATCGGCAAATCTGCAGTCGTACAACATCGTCCGCGAGTGCTGAGTGTCGCTGAAAAATGTTAGGATTTACTCTAACGAAGTCACGCGCTCGCAACGTGCTCAGATAACAAGCTGTATAAATGTATAGCGAGATGGTTAAACGATACGGCCTTGCCAAATTTGAACCTTGAAATATTTAAGTAAATTACAAGGAAAAAGCAACTTTCAACACTTTCAAGAACCTTTCACAGGATCAGATTATTTATGGTGAAAGCGTCCATGGATGCTATTTATTTTATTTTACTTACGGTTTAATGTATGATCAGCATGCTATTTCTTAACAAAACTTAAATTTTTAATAGTTTACAGGTAGGTACTTATGTTATAAATTAACTAGAATTACTTAAACAATAATAAAATACTCATATAAATAGAACAAATAAAGTATAAAATACATGTTCAAAATGTATAAAAATGTACAAGAAATACATACAAAAGGAGTCGCACCTCAGTAGAAAAACTAACCCATCATACCAGGAATCTCCGTTGAAAGTAATAGGTTGAAAGTTAATTCTCTGAGAGTGAATTGAAGAATTATACGTACTGAAGAATTATCATAATAATAATAAGAAACTCTTCTTTAATTTTAACTTTTATCTAACGAACTAGCGATGATAAAAATACTACAATAAAAAGTCCGAACAACAATAAACACGTATAAAACGGACAATCTTTTTATGTAATAAAATATAACTTCACTAGGATATCCTGTGTTGTAAGAGGCTTAAGAGCTGGTGCGATGCGGTAAAAGAAAAGAAAACTTAAAATATAAGTAGTATCATATTATCAAGATATATTAAATCGTACGATGGCGCTATCTGTTGTCGCTTTATACGCATTATTATATACTAAATTTTCATCGCATGTAATTAATTATTGCTGTGACCAAAAGTTACGTTGAAATTTAATTAATTTTAGCCGTATTTGTGCGACAAAAACTTCACGCTTTGGGAAGTTGCAAACTATGCGGAGCAATTTCATTCTTGCTATTGGCTAAAAAACATTGGAATTTTTTGACCTACTGTTTATAAAGTGGCAACCACAAACCAAATTACTAAAATATTGTGCAATTTTCATTAATATTTCATTTCTCGTAATTCATTAATTTTATCTTTGGTCGCCGTGTATAGTAAAATGCCCCACGCCTTTTGAAAGTAAAATGAAAACGAGGTAATTAAATTGAATTAAATTGCTAGAAAGAAAATAAATAACCAGAGGCAGAATATATATTACTAACGTACCAGAGCGTGATGATACCGGAAGGAGACCGGATTTTTGGCTTCGCCATAGTGTGGTAAATAGGTTCCTACTAGAAATAGTGCATCAGTTCTGCTTGGTGTCCACTTCCATGCTTGTCAGCCATGAGTTGGTTTTCAAATTAATTTTTTTACTAGTTGTTCCAACACACGTTGTTCTGTCTTAAATATGAACTGGAATGAATAAATAACTACACCCTACAATTCAACAGCTATGTTTTAGTCCTACACCTACTCCAACAACCTACACCTTTTCTTATCCAAATTAGCAAAATCGATCCCGACGTTCTCGAGTTTTAGCGAGACATTGGAATTGCAATCCATTTTTCTATACATTATACCACTTTTTATGTCACGTGACACGTCCCTCGGAAACGGGATAAAAACTATTCTATGTCTTTCTCCTAGTTCTAAGCTACCTCGTCACCAATTTTCAGCCAAATCGGTTCAGCCGTGTAACGAACACGATTTTCTTTTATATACGTAATAGGTACGTATAGATTGTCTTGTAAATAATATTAATGTGTTTAGTATTTTTTCACATATTTTTTACTGTAAAGCGTATTAATAACTGATGAGTATCTTAATATATAGCTAGCTTTATTGGATTTTTAAAATATGTATTATTTTATTCAACTAATTATCTACAGCTTCTGCGTCTTATAGTTTCTAGTGTAATGGAAATTATACTTAATGACTTTTGTAATAGAGTTCATAAACAATAACCATGTCCAGTCGCTAGAAAATGAGATTTCTGCAAGCGAAATTGAGCCATAACTTAATTTTTTTTAGATTAAAATTGTAATAAATGCTATTTGTAGAAAGCTTGCTAGTGTTCATTCTGTTTATGATGTTATTTTCATCAAAATACCTAAATATTTTCTTAAAAAAAATATATTTAAGGAATAAGAAAAAATACAAAATATTCTTTCGATATGTTTGTTCTAAAGTAGTTGTATATTAAAAAAGTGTTATCAAGTCACACAATGAACTCCATATTAAATCAAAGGTTTTGAAAAAGGCTGTATGAATATCAATTATATAAGAAGAAATTTAATAACATCGTATATTTAAGAGTAAAGCAAGAAGGATGCAAGAAATTATTCAAGAGTAGCTGATTAATTTATGGTTATCCAAAAACTGTTTAGATTATTTTGAATAGTGCTAGAACCCATCACAGTGTTTTCATTTTATTTTATGCGTTGTATAAAAGTTAAACAGTAAGAACGACTTTAAATTACTAGTACCAATGGGAACATCATTTCTACGCTATGCTGCAACACTCAACGTTTAGCCAAATTTAATTTCAACTCTACATGCTAAAAATAGAGTCCACATTTCTATACCAAACGTTCTCTACCGGTATAAAACAAGAAACCGCCAAACGAAATACAGCTCTAGCGAATGCTTATAAGGCTTATATTTGAATAGATTTATTTTTGGTGAGATGTGGGACCAGAATCGGCAAAGATCAGTCTATTCACGAAATCGGGAGGCTAAACTTGTTTTCCTACATCCATGTGCTGTTTTCAAAATAAACAGTTATATTTATCTTTTCAAAATTTTACTGTAAAGACGTTTCTGAATTCAAATTAGTATCAAAGTGTAGGTTTGTTTTATGTAACTTTAATGTTCTAGTTTATAAACATCAATACAAACTTTTATAAATGTTTTGTTAAAACTAAAGTACCTACAGTGGTATGAAATGCTTTAAATGTGATTGTGCGTTACAAAGATGAGTCTCAGAAGGTATGACTTGTAGATATTATTTTAAACTTAGATAACTGATAGATATCTGATAGATAAATCCACCCTCTAGGCTACGCACAAAGTTGTTTGTGTTTTATCAGTGTATAAAAACATTCGGACAAACCTTCAATACGAACAAAGAAAGTAACTTTGGTCTTCGTAGATTTTTTCTGCAGAACAAACTGTTTTTATTTATTTTATTTATATGGAGGCTAGTCTAGTTTCTGACCACGTTAATTTTATTTTTTTGGATAACCCCCAATTGTCGGAAAATTGAATTGATATAAAATGAAACAAATTATTTGTATAGTTTTTACAGTTGTGTATTTTTTTGTGGCTTCAGCCATGCTTCAGAACATGATGCCTGGCTCTGCCGAATAGTTATCACGGCTTCACAGAGAACTAGCGTGAAAAAAAAGGATTTCATTGAGTGAGTGAACCCAGCCCAAGGTGGGGGTTCAAAAGACCGGTAACTCACAACTCTTCTGGTATTACGGGGGTCAATTATAGGCAAGCGGACTGATTTTTTTTATTGCATAAATGAATATTACTCTTAAATATGAGTAACTTCTCAGAAGAAACTGTATATCAAAAGTCAATATTTTCAAAAGTACAGCGATTTGTATACAAAATTTCGCGAGTGTCGTAAAAACGCTAGTAACTATGATGAAACTTTTTCAACATAATAACGACCTCAGTGGTTAACGCGTTGGCGCTAAAGCCGGAGGTCACGGGTTCGAATCCCGCCAGGGAACAAAAAACGACGACGTGGTGTGAAAGCGTCCATAGATATAATTATTATTTATTATAATGTTGTTTCGTTATGCACGAACATTTTCAGCAACAACGCATTAACACACATAAATAGAAATGCAAAATTAAAGTTTGTACTATTTCATATTCCACGTCGCACGAATGGACCAATTAGCGATATTTTGAAGTTGACATTTTTCGGAGGAGCTTTCAGTGAGAACTTTACCGAGCTTTATTTCAAGTTTAATAAACTTAAAAGTTTTGAAATGGTTTTTACCCTAAGGATTTTCTTTAATAAATCTGTTGAGAATAAGATATTATTCATTTAAAGATCTTTTCAAAAGTAAAAGGATTAAGTTACTTGTATTATTTCTTTTAATATGGTCTAACACGTTATAAAATGTTAATGTTATAAAAATAAACACGAATGTTTATTCATTAAAATCGGTCCATACCTTTGGAACCTATTCGATGCAAACAAACAAACAAACCTTTGCTCTTTATAATATGTATAATAGATAATAGTCAAATGATTACTACGTAGTAGGTTTATGTATTTATTAGACCAACGGAAATGGATACTCCCACCATCAGAGTAGTTACACTTGTAACTTCAATTTGAGTAAAACGTTGAAGATCGGTATGATGAACATCAGTAGGATGGCCTTATCTTGTGTTATCGGTTTTCTCAAATGCGGGCGCCTTCCCATCCTGACACATTAAATAGATAGATAAAATTGTGATCTCGTTCTAATGATTTCAGACCATTCGGTTTGCAAAAACTAGTATAATAGAATACTGAGGAACTACGGGTACCAACAGGCGATCCTTTGCTCGTTTTCTGGTCCATTTCATAAAAATACCTTCTTTGATAATACCATGATAGCACAGTGATACTAAATTGTAGTAATACTTTTAGTATCCAAGCTTATCAGCTACTTACGTTTTTATTATAGCTTCAAAAAGTGTTATGAAGCTATTGTGTTGAAGTCAAGCTACCATTTTACAATAAGTAGGGTTTCATGCGAAGGGCTCAGGGTAATGGCCATACCTTAAGTTTTAGGCTATTTATCACTGGTGTTTAATATTATTGACTTGAATGAGACGTTTCTAGAAATAAGATAAAGTAACTGGGAGACCGAGATTTGCTCGGAGTTTTAGTAGAACGATAAAATAGGTAAATATAAATTAATAAATTAAAAGCAAAAGAACAATAATTTAAAAACCTTTTATTTAAGTAAATGCTATAAAAAGAATAAATAAAATTTTCCTTTCAAAATTTTACTATCAACTTAATATAATATAACATCATTACACAATTTATATTATGATATAAAAGCTTGTCGAGAATCAAACAAAGCAAACTACTAAATTAAGTAATTATAATCTGATATATTTATGTGACAAATGCATAGATATATTATAATATTAAAAATTTGTTATCACTGGACAACGTTTCATTCTCGACAAGATTTTATATATTTTTTTTTAATTTTGAATAACATAATTATTATAATAAACAATAGTATAATCAATGCCACTTTAATAATAATTTGTGCTAATGAACTAATACTAATGTACCAATGCATTCATTTATTGCATAGTCATATCGCTTATCGAAAATTTTATTTGATGCAATGAATACTATTGCCCCGTAACGAAAACTGTGTCAAAATGCAAATCGACAAATTTGTACAGCGCACCTGCCTCGAAAAGTGAAAATATAATGAGGTAACTAACATGCTGAAAGAAACTCAAACATGCAGTCACCCGTCTCTGCAGTGGAGAGCTCGTTATACAGCCGCGCTGTACAGCGAGCGAAGCTGATACTATGTATCGCCTTCGATCATAAAATCCATACTAATAATATTATAAATGGGACAGTGTGTGTCTATTTGATTTCGTACATAGAGCCTGAGACATAAGCTACTTTTTATCAAGGGAAATTTACGGTTCCCTTGGGATACTTTATTTACATAAAAACTACTAAACCGATTATGTTTAAATTTGTCACAAATATAATAATAATAAGTAGACCACGGGAAAGGACATAGACTACTTTTTATCGCGGGAAATATACGGTTCCCGTGGGTTACTGTATTTACGCGGGCTGAGCCGTGGGCATCAGCTAGTAGGTATAGTATACATCTAAAAACCTATTTAGAACTTAGTTTGTTTTTTAGGATTTTCATATTTATAAACTTAATTCGCCGGAAGATATTAATTATATTACTTATATCCTTCGGCGTACAAGGTGGAAAATACTTCTCACCTGTACAACGTGGGGTTAAAATAACCCCACCATGATTTTCTTTTATTTTAGTGTTTTAATGAAATGTCTAAAGTTAATTTAAGTTTTTAAGAGTATTTGTTATATGATGCCAATAAATAATACAGAAAAACATACAAAATAAACATTTATTTAAAAAAACACATAGTTGGAAATCATTTCCTTAAAATCAACATTTTTCTAACTAGCTTCAAATAAATCAATAAAATAAAGAAACTGTAACAAAAACGCAATCTAAATGAGTTTTTTTATGTTGAGCTGCACTTCTGCATCCCGGCAAATGAGTGATAATATTGACTGCCCTAGTACGAACATTGGGACGCGGTGGAGTTTTATACCACTTTGTTCTGCCATCTTTACCCAGAAAAACTGGTTGTGATGTCGATGGTGTATCTTCTACTGTAGCTTCAATGTTCAACTCAATATCTTCCACGTCACTATCAACTTCAGAAGCTTCGCTGATGTGGTCAGTTTCGTCCTCGCTACTAGGGAGGAAGATGTCATTATCCGACTCATATTCCTCCAATAACGCCGCCGAAATTTGATCTTCATTCTTTTTACTATGGTAAATGAAAATCTGTACCTACAATAAATACAATATTTTATAAATAAAACACATATGCAATCTAAAAATAACATAAAACTGAAAAAGGTACACTTACAATTTAGCGACGTCCCGTACAATGTGGGGTTAAAAATGCCCAGGAGCCACTTGATGCGCGTGCACACACGACCGCGATGCGCGGGGTACTGAATCGACGCGGGAGGTCTTAAACTCCAGCTACTGAGAAAATCGAATCGTTTTGTTGAATTTTAATATTAAATAAATGTATTTTAAAAATGTTGGGGTTAAAATAACCCCACGTCGTACGCCGAAGGATATGCCAGTAAATATTTAGTAATCAAACATCATTATACAAACGGCAGATGCGATAATTTGTAAGAGGTGTTGCTTCCTACCTTTTTGACTTATCAACAGAGATTTTGTTACTCGAATCTTTATTAATATCTATTTATTTGAGCATACATTATCAAAACGTATAAACACTATAAAATCGTTAAGATTTAGTCAAAAAGATAATAACAATCTATAATATTCAGCTGTGCAATAGAGTTTTAGCTTCGCATTTACTAAGAAGTGTCCCTAGCAACTTGAATCTTTCGTTTCCTAAGACTGAACTCCTCGAGAATATTAATGTACTCATCGTGAAGTTTCTTTTTATTTTACGAACAGCCTTGTTAGAATAAATTTAGATTAGGCATACTTTTAATTGGTTTGCTGAGTACTAATTAATTGTTTGAAACTTTCAATTGTTTTCACTGTAATAATTTAATTTTAATTTCACGAATCTTCTTTATAATAACAAACTGAGGTGACTTCGTTCGTTTTCAAATAAGGACACGTTGCATAAAAAATAACTTATTTTGTAACAATATTTTCATAACAGGCATATTTTATAACTTGTTACTACAATAACTTTATTGATCTATAAAAATCATCCAAACAATTTTACGGGAGTTTTTTCTTTTTACTGTTAGTTAGGTTTACGTAACATTGATCTCTACTTTATGTATTATCGACAAAAAAACGAGTCTTAAAAAGTTGCGACAATAAAGTCCAAGGTCGAAAAATATTGTTTTTCGGAAGGTTGAACATAATTTAGACTGTCGCCGGATTATATACGTTTACTAGCTTTTGCCCGCAGCTTCGCTCGCGTGAAATTGGGTTTAAGGCAGAGGGAAATCTTGTTCGGGAAAATACCAATACCAAAATTGAATACATAATGGTGTAGGCACTGCACAGCCGTATCAGTTGTCTTTTATTTGAATGTTTCTTGCAACTTCGTAGGTACACTCAAGAAATCTACCGGGAACTGTACCAGAAATAAAATTTAATAAGCTGCAAAAAGTATTCTGTGTTAATTCTGGATAAACACTACCATACCAAATTTCATCAAAATTATTTACGTGTTTTCTTTACTGCACTTTATTGCATGAAAAACTAAACATATTATTATGTACCTACCTACATACAAACTTTCGCGTTTAGGTATAATATTAAGTAAGAATTTCTTTGTACCCGATAATTAGTATTTTAACGATTTCGAAAATTTTTTGAATGGGAAGACGTTTTGGACTTTGAACTTAATAAAAATAATTTGGATTGTGATCGCCCATCCTAGTTGGGACCACGACAGAGTTTGAGAGAGATATGAGTTAGCAGTACGACCACGAAGCCATCTAGCTTCTCATTTATTCCTCATATTATGATAATAATACACCTAAGTAATACCTAGGTGGTTTTAACTAATTCAAATATCTGGTTATTTTATAGCGTTTTATTCTATGTTATTCTTTAGACTGATAAATTTTTTTGTAGGTATGACTATGAACCGATTGAATTGAAATACCCACACAAAATTATAAGCAGAGCTATCCTAATTCCTACCGCATGGAACCCGTAAATTTTCCGCGATAAAAAGTGAGTTCCATGTGTTTATCCAAGGGCTAAACTACTACGGTAGCAAATTTTATAAAAATCCGTTCCGCAGCTTCTGAGATTAGCGCGCACAAACGTACAGATCAAAAATCTGTTAGGAAAATCTTAAAAGTCATTGTTTTGGGTTAAAATATTCTACTGAAATAGTATGTAATTAATAAGTATTATGAATATAATTAATGCAGCAATCGCAAATATTTAGGTGTTGTTTAGGTGCCTAGTTTTTTTTTTCATCAAATTTTACTTTCGTCTTCTTGTCAGATTTATTTTTCAACATGATGACAATATATTATGTCAAAATAAAAATAAAGCTCCCCACTCACGGCCTATCGATTGCTTCGATCAAATTGGAAATTAATTCGTATTTGAAAGTACGAATGATTACTAATGATTACACAAAATGATTAGTGTAAGACCTACCAGCTAGTTATTGCGCTGGGGGTCAAAAGTTGGAACAAAATTTACGCGTATATATACGAGTTTCATATAAAAAGTATAGTAAGGTGGTCCTAGGATCTCAGACTATATTTAATTTTTATCTAAACCGATTTTCTTGCAACTACGAATCCAGTAAATGTTTAAATTGTAAATACTAAATCGATCGATTGCTTGTGAGTGGGAGCTTTAAATCAAAAGCACTAAGGAGTATTTATATCAACTTTAAAGCAAATCGCTCCCAAACAACTTTCTTTCCCTTTTTATTCCCGTTAGGGGACGAATTTCAATAAACTATGATACACGAATTCCATCAATTCTGTTACATAATATTTGTGCAAAATATGAAGTTGATTGGACCAAGGAATCACGTTGCCCCATACAAACTGTTTTCCCCCTTTTCACCCCCTTAGGAGTCGAATTTCGAAAAATCCCTTCTTACCGGATCCCTACGCATTACAAAGAGCAAGCCCTGCAAGTTTCAGGTCTCTACGATCAGCGGTTTAGGCTGTGCGTTGATCCGTCAGTCATTCAGGACAAAGGATTTTATATGTATAGATTGTTTCAACTTCGACACTGTCAGGGTCGAGTGAGAGATATTGTAATTCTGTTATGGTTGAATATGATAATGTTAGGCAATTCAATACTTTTTTATTCATATACTTTTTTATACGCTTTTTTCCTTTACATGGGTAAACAAACGGGTAGCATTACTTCCGCCCTTGTCTTACCGCGCATCATTAAAAAATGCAAGTGCCTTTGGTTGCCCTGGAATGCCTTAGTCAACGGCAAAATGCTATGAACGTGTGGGGGAACACGGCTATGGGGATATAGCCGTGTTCCCCCACACGTTTACAGTGATCACCGAGTGCGAATAGTTTACGTATAACAAATACACACCTCTTGCTAGGCCTGTCCGCATGTTCATATTATGTGGTGCAATAATAATGAAGTACATAACGTTTAATATATGTATTCAGAAATACCTTACACACTATTAAGTACTAGGTACATATTGAACAAACAAAAACAAGAAAAACAAAATATAACTTTGCACTTACAAAAAATAGGAGCCACATAGATAGATGGATGAACCACATAGATGGACCACGTGAAAAAACGAACAGAATAAATCAAAACCTTTGACCCCATCTAAGGGCGGCAACAAATGCAAGCTGTATTAAACCTAGTTTGACCGTCGAATCTTTCCGGCAGAGTCTCCTCAAAATATGAGGTGTCAGCTAAATCTTTCTTATACTTTAAACGAGCAATTCTTGTATAGGTATAATTTATAATCAGAATCTCGAAACGACTTCAAGTATTTCTATGAAATTTAGTATGCAGGAAGTTTTGAGATAGAGAAATAGATTTAGCTAGGTTTTATCTTTTATTTCGTCGTACAACAATATGTTAATAATTTCGACTGTATTTATGTCAGTTGTGGCACTTTGATATGCTATCTACAGACACACGAATTTGGTACGGAGCGTACAGCGGACCATATCCGCAGACCAAATCCGGTATCGCTACACACGCACGGATTTGGTAAGGTGCAGTGGACCGTAAAGCTCGACACTCGTGTGTTCGATTTTATGCTCTATTACATTAGCACAGAGTTCTATTTACAGTGCTGTTTTTAAACGACGTCGATGATTCCCGCAATTCATTGATAACGGGCAGTGACCTGACTCTCATTACTTATACCATTGACAGGTCTAAGAGATAATAAGCTAGAAAGAAAGGTTATGTGTTTAACATAAAGACTTACGCGTGAATAACATAAAACTAACTTGTCTTAATCTGATTTTACTCCCAATACATTTTCATATCCCTGGCTATATACACACATTAAAATAATTTTTATTATTACATACAAATTGATTCATAAGGAGAAAACTCTAAACATCTTGTCCCCTAGTAAGCCCCCGTAGATATTTTCCCTAATTTTGGGGGGTACATCCCTAAGTTGCCAACATTGACACCGTTGTACGGCCTAACCCCCGAACTGCTCTACACACGCACGAATTTGGTACGGAGCGGACCAGATCCGATGCAGACAGCGACGAACTCTTCGCCTTTTTCTTATGTTCGCCGGACTGTCCTACACACGCCCGGATTTGGTACGGAGCTTATCAGATCCGCTATACGCTCCGTACCAAATTCGTGTGTCTGTAGACACCATAACATGTATAACTTTTGCGTAGTTGGCAAATTGTTGTCTCGGGATTGTATCCTGTATATCTTTGACTATTTTTAAATATCATAAAAAGAAGATTCACAAGATCAGTTATATTTTTTCTTTAAGAACTAAAGAACTAAATTAGATATTATAAGTTCTGTAAAAATTACAAAATAACCCAGTGTTCAGGACGATATCCAAACTTATTTTAGGACTGGCACATTGTATATTTACTTTTTTATTGCATTTGAATTTGGAACACATACGTCACATTTTTTTCACTTCATTCAATTTATTTGTATTCAACAAATAGCTGTATGTAATAATTTTGTAAACTATTATTTATTATACCTTTATATCATTGGCTGTATTATTTTATTATTAGATGACCTCTTCTGTATTAAGGCCGATAGATCTTCGATCTATACAGCCAGATACTCCGTCCATATTGTATACAATTTGTACTAGAAGCAAAGATTAATTCAAAACTCAAGAACAAGCTGAATTCGCACAGGTACCTCTAATTATAATTAATATTAGTGTGAAAGTACTCATAAGCCCAGTTGATCCATCACATCCATGACTCAGGAACACAGAAGAACTTTTTGTTCCTTCGGCGAGATTCGAACCCGTGACCCCCGGATTGAGCACCAACGCGCTGAACCACTGAGCCACAGAGTGCCACAGTCTGCGGAAGTGGGTCTTTCAGTAACATTGTAATATTATATATCTAGTACTATAGATATATTATGTCTAGTACTAATATCTAAGTGTAATAGGCTTATCGAGCTGCCACAATTTGAGATTAATGAGTATTTCTGCTTATGTATGTATATTCAATTAGAATGTACCTAATACCTATAGACATAATATTATCCTATATATTTTCTGAAATGTATACATTTCAAAACATGCAATTTTATAATAACTCTTGCTAACCTACATCCTACTACTATATATATTTATAGCTAATATTTTATATTTACTATAGTTATAGCTAAGAACACTCCATGATGTCAGTTTTTTTTGTTTGAAACTAAAAACTATATCAAAATCGGTGCCCCGGACAGACACATATATACACACAAATACACACAAAGACACGTATCAAACTTTTAACAACAATTGTTTTCGTCGGGGGTTAAAAACAATAAACACATTTTGTCCACTAGAATTTCTCTATATCTGGGTAAGAACCGCATTAAAATCCGTTGCGTACTTTAAAATATTCAAAGGCTATTGCGTAGCGAGCGTTCCTCCTGTATATTTTGTCTGCGCAAGAGAGAAAAATTTGTTTTTAAGATTATATGGGGCTAAAAAGAGGCATACTGTATTTTTATTTCTAGGTCAGGACAAACTTACGTTTTTTTTTTTTTTTTTTCTTTATGAAATATGGGGGCAAACGAGCAAACGGGTGACCTGATGGAAAGCAACTTCCGTCGCCCATGGACACTCGCAGCATCAGAAGAGCTGCAAGTGCGTTGCCGGCATTTTAAGAGGGAATAGGGTAATAGGGGAGGGTAGGGAAGGGAATAGGGTAGGGGATTGGGCCTCCGGTAAACTCACTCACTCGGCGAAACACAGCGCAAACGCTGTTTCACGCCGGTTTTCTGTGAGCCCGTGGTATTTCTCCGGTCGAGCCGGCCCATTCGTGCCGAAGCATGGCTCTACCACGTAAAACGTTTACTTTTACACCGGCCATCTTTACCAATACATCATCTTGCTGCATCTGACAATAACAATATCTCATCCTAATATAGAAATACAACAAATATTAAGCATTCGCAGCTAACTAGGGCACTTTAAATTGACAGCGCAGTTTCTGAATTCATCGGGAACATTTTGGAGACTGCAGTCAAGCAGAAATAGCGCTGAGATATAATCGATAGCAATAGGTTGATAGTTCGGCTCAGCTATGTCAAATAGCAATTAATAGTAGAAACTCAAAGCCCTTTGCTATCTGTAATCACATTTGTAATCAAAATCACAAACACAGCTGAGCTGCAATGAATGAGCTCTGTAGTGGACAGTATAGTTTGTTGAGGACCCGTATCGGTTACGGTACGGTACGGTTTACTTATTCGGAACTTCTATCGCTGCTTACTTTATATCGAGAGATAGAGATAAAACATGCGAATAAGGTATATAACACTTATTACTAGATTGTGAAACATCCCTTTAGTTGGTCTGTTCAATGTTTTCAATGACTTATTTACTTTATAGTAAATAAGTCATTGAAATGGTTGCGTTAGTAGCAGTTTAAGTATTTGTCGGTATTAGTCGAAAAGTCACTTATTCCTAAATTTTTTACTTTCACGATATTAAGGAAAGAGCAACCGATGTGTAAATGCATATTGAGTCGTCAACACGCAAAAATTCAGTGACTTTAGAATTCTTTCCACTTACCACCTCAATAAAGTTTAGCGCGACGGACTTATTACCTAAGCATTTTACAGTCATTGTATTTTATTGTTTTATTACTACTAACTGGTGCCCCAGTTAGTAATATATAAAATCTGTACAATCTTCTACATCATTTATTTAATGAGTTATATTATTATGAACTAATAAATACATTTGTTAATTAACATACTATTATACTCGTAGTAACTGGTTAAATCAACATGATATTGATATTATTATATTATGTAATGACTTTCTACAAATAATGTGACTAAAGCAATTTATTATTATTCGATATGATATAATTTTGAAACCATGCTGTGAAAACCATAGATTTAGTATTTACTATTAAACCTATGGTGAAAATACTATGATATTGATTTCACATTACGCGATAGCGACATCCCTCATCGGACCGGAAATGCTCTTATGTCGTCGGCATAAGTGCGATTTTCCAGTATCCAATCCGATAAACAGGTACATAATATATTTTTCATACCACCTGCTCGACAATGTCCGATTATAGGTATATCACGCAATCTCAACGTAAAGCAGGTCATTGTCTCCCAAGGGAGATAATGTTGTATGAAACTTCCAAGGGATTAAAGTGATTTGAATTTGAAACGTTAAAATTCGTACGAAAACTCCTATTAGATACAATACGGCCGATGTATCTTGGCGAGTCTGAACTTCGCGCAGAAGGTTGTGCAATAACTGTTTCTAAGCGTTTTCGTATTTATTTTATTTGTACTAATTGGTCAACTGTATTAGGGAAAATTTATTAGTACATAGGTATATAAAAATAATACAATAACAGTTTTCTTCACGAGTTGTACATGCGCTAAAGTTCGCAGAGCCTATGTTCAGACCCGTTAAGATACAGCGGCCGTAGTGTACGTATCTATCATAGAGTTTTTTAAGAATAATATGCCATTGCAAAGAGAGTTTATTCGAAAATCGAACTGGCCACCTATAATAAAAGAAAAATAAATTAATGCCACCACCACCTATAAATGTTCCTAGTAAAAATATTACTCTGTCCCTCCACAACTGGAGAAATGTGTCCAATATCAATATTAACTTTTAACAAAATATATGTTTTATTTAAGTAGCCCTGGGTTTTTATTGCCTCGCAGTAGGTATGAAAAGTATAGTATGCACCTCTGGGATAAAGCCTGTCTTCGTCTTGGGGAGCTTGAACCCCTCTCTTTGCTCAGGACTCTACATAACTGCCTCGCTTCGCTCGGGAGTTAACTCTAGAGTCCCTCGTTACGCTCAGGGTCCAATATGCTGCCCGTGACGTAAGACACTGCTTTATCCCCTTGGTGCATAATCTACTATTAATGTTATCTATATAATATATAAAAATCAATGCCATTTTTGTTGTAATTTTATAACTCAAGAACTCTCCTATCCAAACCAAATGTATAAGCTTTGTTCGGACTATTTAATAGATGGTTTATGTGAAGTTTGCACAAAATCGGTCGAGTGGTTTTTTTTTAACATTTTTTTTCATTTATCACATTTTTTGTAACAAAATTAATGAATTCAATAAATGGCGGATCATTTTCTTACTGGGCACTTTGCTGTCAAATTGAAACTTTTTTCAGTGTTGACAGTACAAGTATGTTGTTATATCATTCATGCGGTCATTTCATTTTGGACGTGCTTCGATTAAAGCATGTGATGATTTTTAGCAAAGTTGTTGTGAATGAGCCAGAGAAGGTTATTGGACCTTTTTTTAAGGACCTACTCCTTGTAGGAGTAGGAGTAGGTGTAGGTTAGGTAGTCACTTATTCATTCCAGTTCATATTTAAGACAGAACAACGTCTACCAGGGTCAGCTAGTATTCCATAATATTAAAACATAATTTATACCTACCTGTCTTTCTCATCAATTTGGTATCGTATAGGACGCTATATTACGCTCACATGACGATGTGAAAACGTTCTTATATTCAATGATGTAGCTCTTGCACGTGGGAGGAAATCGTGTGAAAATATTAAAATTTTAAAAATACGATGAAAATGTTGTCGATATTTGAAATTCTTTCTATAACGTGTTACCGTCATGCGACGTACGCCTAAGGGCCATTTCACACCGAAATGAGACGACACTTGACGCGCTACGTTTTTAAAATAGTGTTTCTAAATTGAACTTTATTCAGTACATAACAAGATACACGTTTCGGAGAACGGTCTAATATTCGAAAATTTGGAAAATTCAGGTACATTAAATTCAGGTATCATTTGAACTTTTGCAAATGTGTATCTTTTTGTATAGTGAATAAATTTCAATTTGGAAGCACTATCTTAAGAATACAGCGCCGCATCGTGTACCATTCCGTTTTCGTGTGAACTGACGCTTCCTACTAATATTATAAATGTGAAAGTTTGTGAGGATGGATGGATGTTTGTTACTCTTTCACGCAAAACCTACCGAACGGATTTTGATGAAATTTGGTATAGTAGTAGCTTAGGCTTTGGATTAAAACATAGGATACTTTTTATCCCGGTAAAGTACTGTAATCCCACGGGATACCCGATACTATATTTACACGAGCGGAGCCGCAGGAAATAGGTAGTATAATAAAAAAACAAGATGTTCGAAGTACCAACCAAAATTTTTCTACTAATTATTTCGCATTATTTAATTTTTTCCCTATTATTTTGTACCAGCAATACAATAGTCAATAATATATCACTGTATAGTAATAGTAATTTACTGTAATGTATTGATATATATTGTGATTGATTGATTTACTATATGTATAGGATGGCCGGGATATTGACGTCAAAAAAAATTAGATCCCTCGTGTCGGGTATCCGAATCACCCCTACTTCTTACTAAAAACTTTTCTTACCCAACCTCTGAAGCTATTTGTTAGTTAGTTTCCAGCATTCTCTATCATAAATTAAACTTTAGTAATTTTAAGAATTTTTCCACCTCGCTGTCTTTGAAGGTCGATTTTAGTCAAAGTAGCTCATTAAGTATTACTTTTTTTTATAATTATGAAAGGTAAGAGACTAGCGCATTTTTTTTAGAATTTTTTTAGTTGGTCAGGTCGAAAATTCTCAAAAATTTAAAAAAATATAGAAAAATAAATTCATAACTCGAAAACTATGAAAATGTTTAGCGGAAAATACATGGGGGTGATTTGGATACCCCACGACACGAGGATTTTTGACGTCAATCTCCCGGCCACTCTGTATTATATATTGCTGAGGTTTCTACTACAAAAGTTATTTTTCTTAGCAAAATGTATTGTTTTGGTGGGGTAGATCACAAATCGCAGGCAGTGTGAAGACGCTCACTAGAACTAGTACTCCGGGGACGCTGTCAGATACAATCGTATTTCACCGCTTGAGTTAGGTCCAACTCAGTCCTTATAAATCAAATGTTCCCTCTGAAGTGATTTCTCATCTTTGGCATTTTTCCTTTGTAAATTATAGTTGATGTCTAAGGAAAAATATCCTGAAAGTTTGTTTCTTATTTCTGGGGTTCTTTAGTAATTTTTTTTAACAGTAAAAAAACATTTTATTTAACATTTAAGTATAATAGTTATAGTAACGACTATATTATTTCATATAAACACTAATAAGAAAAATATAGTAATTCTGTCACTTTTGTATGATTTTTTCACATACAATGAGGGTTATAATAATATGTACTCGTATTCTTTATTCCTAATCATAAAACAAAAAAAAAAAGAAAAAAGAATCGGGGTGGGTCACAAAAAACAACTGCAAAATCGGTCAAACCGTTTCAAAGAGTTGTGTCACGAACACTGTGACACGAGAATTTTTTATACTTATAGAAGGTAGTTATGGTTGCTTGTATTCAGGGCATACACTTTTGGTCACTGATTAGAAAATCGCCTCATATAAAATAATTATACTACAACTGTGATTAATTATTGTCATCTCTACAACCACATTTCTTACAAATAAAGATTATTATGATTATGATTACTAAATCCCGTTTCGTTTTAATTTCGCTAAACTGAAATATAACAACTATACAAAAATTATGGTGCATGTTTGTAGAAAAGTTTATGTTAACTTCATTTGCTGGAGCCATTCTTCTTTATTTGGTTAGAATTTAACATATTTTGTTCCAATTCTTATACTTTAATCCAAGACACGTATTTCGTTCCCAAAGGTCCCTGAATTGTGCTGTAGACCAATACGTTTATTACTCGCTCTGAATCTTCAATTTTCTTCTCCAATGTTCTTTATATGAAACTAAAGTAGGTACCTAATGTTAATGTTATTTTTTTCTTAAGGCAAATCCGAATCAAAACTTTGACAATATTGAGTTCAGATATAATTTTAAGACATAATTTTTATGAAGGATACCGAAGTATATCAACGTGTACTAGGTTTTAAAACTTACTTCAAAGTAGAAAAAGCTTGATTGAAAAAAAAAAAAAACAACCCAATTTCACATGTATGCTATTCCTAAAATTTTATTTTATGATGCCAAAAAATCACAACATAATAATAATTGTCAACAATGTTAAAGCTAGAAGGGGATGCACCATGGGAATAATATAATCTATTTATTAAAAGATGTTCCCCCTTACTAATAAACGCTGTATAAGCTTTGAATAGTTACACAGTGTTTTGTCTTCTTCTATCGAATTAAAAACGTCACTTGTGTGACGTGAACAAAACGCTGTTACATAACTATTCAAAGCTTTAACAGCGTTTATTAGTAAGGGGGGTTATATATTATGTAATAATTTAAATGGCATGTATTATAACGGAAAAATAATTTTGGATTTGTTTCCAATAGTTCTTATGACAAAAACTGTACCTACCTGCCAAATTTCATCCATTTATGTTTATTCTGTATATATTTTTATGTGTGTTTGAATAAATTGATTTGATTTGATTATAAAAATTACACTTCTAGACAGACAGACGGAATAAATGAAACTATTAGGGTTGTAGTACTACGAAACCGTAAAATCACAAATATGACTTGGTCTTCGCAAAAACGTGGAAAAGGTTGGCATTGTTCTGTACGTTCTTAGACAAGAAAACGTTACCTTGGTATTGGATAAAAAAGTTACGTAACATTTCTACGACAAACCTTAGCAAGCGTATAACCCTAGCAATCTTAATACAGAAAAGAGATCTATTTCATTTTATTTAAAGGGCTCTTGACAATAGAACTCCTTCACATTCATCAGAGCTCTGTATGAAATACGATTTTAAGCTGCAGCTGTCGAACACGAACGGCTCCAGAAAATTGGCTTCCGAACATCACACGTTAAAATATATTATATTGTGAAACTAGTTTTTTTCCGCCGCTTCGCCTGCGTAAACACAGTATCGGGTATCCCACGGGAATACTGTACTTTTTCGGGGTAAAAAGTAACCTGTTTTAATCTGGAGCCTAAACTACTACCATACCAAATTCATCAAAATCAGTCGTTTTTGCGAAAAAGAGTAACCATCCAACTATTTACTAGACCCTGTGGATAAGTTTTGAGGGTGAAATAATTCTAAAGTCTTTTATTATTTCACAAGGTGATCCGTGTTTATCTACGAGATTTTTATTAGAATGTAAAAAAACAACTTTTATCGTGTATAGGCGAATACGGGGCGAGTGCGGGTGTGAAAAACGATCATGTAATTTAGTACTGGACGATAATGATGCAAATTAAGTCTCCATACTCTGCAAGCTATATGAACACCATTTATATTTTAAACTTTAAACAGTTTTTCCACTTTTATGGCCATTAAAAAAAAATCAACTACAGATAACCGAATTGTTGAAAACGCAATAGGCAGAAATGTCACAAAACTTAATAATAAGCTCCCTAGGGATTACTTTATCAACACGCAAAAATTCAGCTACTTAAGAATTCTTTCCATTTACCACCTCAAAAAAAGCCAGCGCGATGGGTCTATGCAGGTTGCGAACTTTTAAATCTTGGTTTATATTTTTATATTGACTCGTGATTTTGACTATAGGTACCAAACAATATATTATGTATATATCACTAACGTACTACATTCATTTGATTTAAAATTATGTAAGTGTAAAATTGACATAAACAATAGACAAACAAAGATATAAATACAAAATTAACAAAAAAATCGCAATTTATCATCTAATCAAATGGAATTTTGAACTCATTACTCAATTAATTAAGCCATTACGGCAAAATCCAACTTCGGTTTGTGATAAATAATCCTGAAGCTAATAATGCGTGAAATTCGTTAATTGTGGAACTTTGGTTTTTGATAATTGAGGCGAATCCCGCGGGTCGGATACGGGTTTTATACGATTTGCAATTATTGCTATTTGCTATTGGTTTGTTAATTATAAAAACATTTACCATTAATAATTATGCTTTAAGTTGTATTAAATAAAATTGTACGGCATTAGTCAATAATAATAATAATTATATTTATTTTCATAATAATATTATATATATCAATTCGTAATAACGCATTTAAGCTGTAGATAATAATGTGCGTTTAGTATACAATAAAATTTAGTAGGTATTATACATTTAACCTCAGATTGCTATTATTTATTTAATCTAAGCATCTAATGCTTTCTTTGTATAAGCGAAATATTATGCCTTTTTATAATATATTTAATACGTGATATATGCATTGAAAATAGCTAACAGTATACCTATTATATGAATTCATAATACATAATAATTTATCAAGCAATGTTTTAGCCACCTCTTGTTACCGACTAGTGTTACTTCAATTTTCAGAGCCATCTCGTGTATTTTGATGTAACTAGAATGTCTTATTAAGGTTTGAACCTCGCTGTGAACGTTAGGTTCCAATAAAAACTAGAAGATGGCGGTTTTCTAAGACGCTGTTTAAATGAATAATATTATATTATAAATTAAAAAAAATTAAACTATTGTGTACGTAACTACGTATTAATATTACTATACTACATAAAAATGTCATCAATAAGTAATTCATCATATCCTTAAAGTATTAGTCAGTTTCAGTAAAAATATACCTAAAAGTTTGAATTCTCTCGCTCAAGTCAAGGTTTTAACGCTATTATTTCATATTTTTGTTGATATTAGTTCCAACTATTTACCTCAATAAAAATACTAATTGCGGCTTAAACAAAATGAGTTGCTAAAATTATCTTTTGCTTTAAATAATGAACTCTTATAAACAATTTCCTACTTTAGACTACAATCTGCTTGTCATTGTCTTATAATTAACAGTTTAATTTCGTTCCAGAGTCGAGCACGCACCCGACAGCGGCCGGGAGAAGAGCAGGTTAAACGGTTTCCTGAGCCTCAAAACTCCTCTCATCAGCACCAAAACTTTGGGGTGAGTCAGGGTTAAACATACTATAATTAATAAGCGCTTCGTTTGAGATTCTGTTACATCATATTAGGTATGAAATGTAAATAGGTATTTACTTAAAAATTAAGTAATATAAAGCTAGTACATAATATGATATGATGGTTATTTATTAAAATAGGAAAGTATAGGTAATAGGCAAGTACACTAGTACTTGCCTATTATACTTTCCTATTTTTCCTTAAACAGACATTTCTTCTTTTTTATATAATATTAGAATAGAGGAAATTATTATTTTCGTACGACTGTCGTAAGAATTATAAGCGCCATCTATTTTCATTCTTAATGACTACGTTACTTGCCAAGGCTGTGAAAAAGGGTGGTTTTAGAATTTAAATGAAAGCCTGAATTGTTCAAATACAATTATTGTACCAATATCTAAAAACTATAATATTATGTTGTCATATTCATACAAAAATAGGAAAAACTGTTACTGTTAGCACAACTTTACGTAAATTTACCGATTGCTCTATGCTTCTACTTGCTCCATGCTAACTTCTCAATCAAGGCTGTTCTCTTGTAACTTTTATTATTATTATTTTAATTTATGTCGTCATTTTAATAGATTCTTACTCTTTACTTATGTTATGGTCGACTTTGTAAATAATAAAATAACAGAAGTTAGATAAGCAGGCAGGTGGATATACAGAATAAAACTATAAGGGTCGCTTATAGTACTATTGAACCCTAAAACGTTAGGTTCTAAAGTCATTCGAGAGATGGCGTTGAATGCATTATGTAACAGCTTTATTCTCGTAAAGGCTTCTCTTCCTCGAATCGAAATACGGCTATAAATAATGAAGTAACTGTTTTATGGGATTTTTAGGCTCTACGAGTCTTTCGCTTTCAACTTATAAAACACTTTAAAATAAAATAACTGCGGAAAATTCTAAATATCGTGTCTTTTAAAGCTGCTACGAGTTTCATAGATGAGCTACGAAAACTGATTTCTGGCTGGTTAACCTTAAAATTACTTAAAATAAGGTTTAAATAAAGGATAAACTGTTGCACCTGTAGTTTAGGCTTACAATTCTGCGCCTTAGGGTCAGCTTACATTAAGACGCAACGCGACGTGGCACTGCATTTTTAAGATAGCGATTCAAAATTGAACTTAATCCACTCAAGAAGATACACGTTTCATTGCAAAAATGGCACCGCGCTTCTCATTTTGGTGAAGCTCGAAATTAAAACTCTCACAATAGGCAAGCGGACTGATTTTTTTTATTGCATAAATGAATAGTACTCTTAAATATGAGTAACTTCCCAGAAGAAACCGTATATCAAAAGTCAATATTTTCAAAGGTACAGCGATTTGTATACAAAATTTCGCGAGTCTTTATACCAAAAATTTTTTTTTTTTGCGAAATTGGTAAACAAAACCTACATCATTAGTTTACTCACATCTTATACAAAAACATTCATTACGGTAAGTATGAACTTAAACGCACAAATATCGGAGATATTTACAAATATATTCCTGCGGCCATATACTTCATATACTACTTCATACTACTTCATATACAAGTGACGTCATTTTTAGGTCGACTTTAGTATGGAGCGTTTTTAGGAGGCTCGCGAAATTTTTTATACAAATCGCTGTACCTTTGAAAATATTGACTTTTGATATACGGTTTCTTCTGAGAAGTCACTCATATTTAAGTGTACTATTCATTTATGCAATAAAAAAAAATAGTCCGATTGCCTATTAAATCTGTATCTTCTTGTGTAGTGCATAAAGTATAACTTTGAATAGCTATCAAAAAAATGCAGCGCCAGGTTGCAACGCGTCTTAGTATGAACTGATCCTTAAGCGTTTGTGTAAATGTAAATAGAAACTTTGTCATTGATACGAGTACCAATTTATATAAAATATTAAGATTGTTTTATACTCATTACAAATTAATCCTACGTATTACCGCACCCGAGCAAGGGTTAAATATGTTTACATTACACTTCACAACTGACCAAATCACGCTCATGAATATAACAGTAGTTCCGTTTTTTGATACAAGATGTCGCTATATGAATAATGTAAGCCTGTCAAGTATTAAGTATTAGTAGGGTTGTCAATTTTTACAATTATTTAATTTTAATGTACAAACTCAAATTCATTTTTTTTATTTCCATGTAGGTTACCAAATAACTCTTATAGATTTTTCCTACATTATACCTACCACCGGTTCGGAAACTAACCCAGCGAGAAGAGCCGGCGTAAGAAACTCGCAACAGAACAAAAAAGGAAAAAGGTTGTCATTTAAGGACAAGTAATTTATCAAAGTATTACGTGGTATTATGTTCAATATTAGACAGCCACGTAAACAAACTGTTTTATATAACCGTACACAACTACACACATACAATTAACAATACATGGTGTTAAAAAAGTACAATAACCTGATTCTATTTATAAAATTACCCGGCAATACTTATACTTCATAAGGTAATAAAAAAGTCGTGAAAGCCGACATCCTTAAAGTTGAATAGGGTTTTGTGCCGTTTAAGAAGCCCACATTTCGATTCAGAGCGTCTCGTGAGGGTCCAATAAATTATGTGACCCCGTGGCTCCTTACCACGTGGAAATGGGTCACTCTTAATACATTTTTCTCATCATAATAGAAAATGGAAGGTATACAAAAAGTTGTATCGCTTAAATTTACTTTTATTAATTTATAAGGTACGGTAACAGACATCAAAGTATACTTACTCTTATTCTATTAGGACCTGGAGTTTACAAGTTTCATCATCAACAAAAACAGTTTTGTTGATGATGAAACCTGTAACTTTCATTTAAATGATTGTTGGTTTTAATTTTCATTTAAAGTTTCATACTTTTTTTTAGTTTATTCCAGAAACAAAGGTGCCAATAATATTGAATATTACTTAAACCTTAGATTATGAACGTGTCCGAAGTGACACGTTTCCAAAAAATTCCGAATCCGCACGTGTCAGTTATACCGCATGAATACTAATAAAATGTTTTGCGAGAATTGGGATAAATTCACATTCGGTATCTACTGAGTGCTTTTATAGACATCCGCCGCTAACGAGCTTGGAAGTTTAATATTGATAATAGCGTTCATATTTCTATTGTTTAGTAATTTATATAATATTACTAGCTGATGCTCTCTATTTTTTTAATTAAAACCAACGCAACCCTTAAAATTCTCTGATCTATATAATCTGCCAGTGAAAGTCCTGTGAAAATCAATTCAGCCGTTTCAGAGCCAGAACAGATAGATAGACAAACATACAAACAAAAAAATATAATATTTTATTTTAAGTAAATATCTTATTAAAAGTATAAACCTTAATATTATGCATTTAGATAAATATGTTAATTTAAAATTACAAACAGTCACTTCGATTTTATTCATTTGCATAGATAATTTTATTTAATTAGTACGTTTTGTAATACTGTACATCTAACATGTATCTAAAAACCGTACAAATGGCTTGAAAAATAATGTATCTAATATCATACTTGCACATTTCGATTTTTGGTTTTGAACAGAAAAGCTCGAAAAAAAAGGTGAGGCTTAAAATCGTCTACTCAAATATATTAATGACCTATTTCATAATTTTATTTTTGTTCTACCATATAACAAAATAATATGAAATTTAAACAACATAGTAATATGTTAATAGCTACTTATACCAATTTCATCGTTAAAATCAATGATTTCAAAAGTAAGGGTGGGCTATGCTACGACGTACATTTGACAGAACAAAGTAGGTATCTTTATTTATGAAAATGAAAAGGTAACGCCATCTTGATTTCACCATACTTCAAATGTCAGAACGGCACCAAATAGCCCCAATAGTGGGGCCATTTAGGTGAGGATAGTTTTTGCCTCGACATGCCTCATCAATCTATACTAATATTATAAATGGGAAAGTGTGTATGTTTGTCCGTCTTTCACGCCAAAATTACTGAACCGATTTAAATGAAATTTGGTATACAGATAGTCTAGAGCCTGAGAAAGGATATAGGCTATTTTTATCGCGCGGAAATGTACGGTTTCCGTGGGATACTGTACTTTCGCAGGCATCAGCTAGTATATGTCTATGGTTAAAACTAAAACTTGCATTCAACTATTACTTGCACTTCAATATAAATCAATTGGGAAGCGTTGGACCAAGTTCTGTGATCGAATCTATCTGAGCTATCGTGAAGTATGAAAACAGACCAAATTGATTGAATAGTCAAAGCCGAATTCGGAGCGAATCAATGCACAACTGGTGCATGAAATCCGATATGCCAGTACTTGTGTCCAGTCCAATTTCACGTGGACACTGCACAGCTTGTCGTATCCAATAATAGCGCCCTTCACACGTATAAGTCGGACTGCTGAAAACAGCACGCGCCGTTCTAACTCTCGCTCTGAAACGAACATTTAGTGCAACCGGAGTCAACCGGAGTCCGGAAATTATACATACATTTTCAACTGCTGTGATGTCACTCCTGCTACATTTTTTGTTTAAAGCGTTTTTAATGCAATCCAACAATTTCACTTTTGTGATGACTGTATTTCGTCAACGGTTGATCGTAGATATGCCATTGCAATGACAATATTTCCTGGATTATTATGTACTTTTCGAAAAACCAATAAAAATATACTTATATTATATTAAATATAAACAAGAGTATTTAAAGTCTTGAGACAGTGCAATTGCAATAACTATAGAATGGATTTAGACGAAGTTTAGTATGGTGGTAGTTGTTACATAACATTATAATTATTTAAGAGCATCTCATGTCAATGCCAAACTTCTTATTGTCACTTTGATGCCTAAGATAGATTATTTAGTTAGCCGAAAGGCTATGTATAGTATAGACATGTATTAGTATGCTCCTCTGTTATATGAGTTATATATTAATTGTATCTGTTGTACGTGTAGTAATAAATCAACATATTGTGATGCTATAATTTGTATCATTGTATCTCCATTATAACATAAGAAGAATCCCCGAGATATTCAACATAGAGATCCTGGTTGGAGCATCTAACAGTAGTATACAACGTTTTATCGCAGGAGAAATGTACGGTTCCTTTTCGCGTATACGATTTAGCAGGAAACACCTTATCTATATATATAAAAATTTGAGTCCGACCGAAACTGGTTTTCCGGCCGAAACCGAATCTGAAACCTAATATTTGGCCGTGGCTTCAGTTTCGGCCGAAACCGAAACCGAAACCGAAACTCACGTGGTCAAGTAGAAAATTCCTTAAAATACTGAAATTTGGTGCATTTTATCCATTATTCTGCATTAATTAGGACACGAAATGAAAACACGGTATCTGGGGGCACGGTAGTGCCCCCATGCCAAGATGTCAAGTGAAGCGCAAGGGCACTACCAAACCACCTTTTCTCGAAGCGTTTCGTCGATTTTTTGAACCCTCCTAACTTGAGTTTGGATTGTACCAGATAAATGAAACTTTCAGGATTTGTTCCCATCAGCGGTCTCATTAAACATGTAAAGTTTCGACTTCCTACGTCTTATACTTTAGATTTTATTGATATCTAAAAACCCCTGATTCCGTCACTGACTCACTGATGATCAACAAAATTATATCGTACTTCCGGATGTTCTCGAAAGCTGAAATTTGTTACGTAAGATTGTATTAGTACACAACCAACATAAAAATTCTCAAAATTGGAACTTTCATCTTCCAACCCCTTAAACAAGGGAGTTAAAGTTAATTATCTGTGAAAGCGCCATCTATCGCGTTATTATGAACTATATAAGTTATGTCGTCATTCATCGCTAGGCTTGTAAACTAATTGACTAATATTGATTGAACTAATTATTTCCTGAATATTCTGAATTTGAACGGAAAATTTAACATATGTATATGCAACATTCATTTAATTATGTTAAGAATTATTAAGGTAAGAAGTCTCATATAAACTTTTATCCTTCAACCCCTTAAACTACAGGATGGAAGTTTCTATAATATTACCACAAATTTAGCTAGAGGCCTGAAAATTGTTGTTGTTATTAGGGATCTGATAATAACAATAAAATTTAATAAAATAACCATGTATCCCTTTATTAACAACAAAAAACACAATATTTTTTTTAAACTTTATCGATATATTTTATTGCACTTGTTAAGTTTTACCCGTATGTATTTTCCGTTTAAATTACTAAAGAATACTCGGGAAATAATTAGGTATTTAAATATTACGTCAAAATTTAGATTCCACTTCAAGCGACGAACACATAACTAACATAATTCATAATGTACGAGATAGATGTCACTTTTACACAAAACTATTAATGATAATAAAATATTATGAGTTATCACTTATCATTAAAACGATTAATAATAATTAACTGAAGGGAATGAAATAATAAGAAAACTATGTATCAAATTACAGTTACATACATTTTAGTATCATCAAAATATTTACATTATCCGAGTAACTTACAATAAATAAAATCTAGTAAAAGCACCACCTAGCATAGCTTATAAACAATAATCAATTATAAATGGACATTCAAGTAGTACTTACTGCTACCGACAGATGTCAGTGCTTCGACTCCTAAACCGCGCTAATGGTGTTCTTTATTACATAAGTCATAAGACATCATAGAACGTGAGTAAAGTTTTTTACCATGAAAGATTCGGATAGTTGTTTGTAGTAACTAGTACCTGGGAGACGTGAGTCATGCTCAGGAGTGATCCGGGAGATCGAGCTTTGCTCGGAGTTTAAACAATAGTACGGAAGAAGAAAAAAATATAAAAGGCATAACCTAACCAAAAGCATGTCAGGACATGTCTAAGGAGGGTTCCGTAACTATAAACGCGTAATATGCTTTTTTTTAATTACTCCAAAAGTAACTGTCCGATTTGGTTCACAATAATTTTCCTAAAGTTTTTAGCAAGTTTCTATCTCATATAGTTTAAAAATGCTGGGGGGGGGGACCAACTTACAAACTACTTTGGAGGCCGATTACTCGAAAATGGTCAACTTTATAAAAAAGTAACGTATGAAACCTTCCCTTTATTCTTTATTTTAAAAGACCCTATTTTACGATACCCCACACGATGGGGTAGAGTGAAAAAATATTTTTCATCCCCACTTCACATGTATGGAGAGCCACCCTTAAAATATAAAATTATTATTTTTTTATGACCCCAAAACCGTGATCTATACACAATCTATAACTGCACCAAATTTCATTAATTTATATTCATAATTACAGGAGCTAGAGGCGCGGACAGACAGACAGACAGATGGACAGAGCGAAACTATAAGGGTTCCTTAAGTACTACGGAACCCTAAAAAAGGCAAAGGGAGAGTGGGAAGAAAAAAAGCATCTCTGTTGTGAAAGAAATACACCCAAAAAAAGAAAAAGAAAATAACAATTCTGTTAAAACAACTTACAAAAAGAAGTGAAATCCCACCAAAAACATTTTCATGTAAAAAAATTATGCCAAGACGATACCATATGACGTCGACTGTCAAAAAGTTATGAAATCTCATGTAAAACCAAGCTTCTTACCCTATGAAAATGTTTTTGGTGGGATATTAATTTTGTTGTAATCATTTATTTAATGTAATATTAAAAAAATATTAATTATATTTTAATTATGTTTTCAAATTCAGTTGCGTTGTCAAAGCGTTGCCGCAAGAAACGAAGTTAGGCGAGCGTGCACGAAAACTTCCGAAATCAGTTTCGGTTTCGGCAAAAGTTTCGGCCATTTTTGGCCGAAACCGAAACTGCCGCCGAAACTTGATTTTTGGCCGAAACTCGGCCGAAACCGAAACCGAAACCGAACTTTCGGTCGGACACTAATAAAAATGTTATGTTGGTTTGTGTACGCTTCAATAACTCAAAAAATTCTGCACCGATCGAGCTGAAATTTTAGCATGACATATAATCCGCATCAAGGATTGTTTTTATCTATTTTTTTGCATCAGTCATATATCCGCGAAAAAGCTATATTTACGCGGGCGAAGCCGCGGGCAACAGCTAGTATCTTATAAATATAAGATTTTTAATTCAGTCTGCGTAATCCGACGTGATCCGACGCGATCCGATCGCGGATCCGCCGTGTAATCGTATTTGCGTGCTGAGAGCCCAATGAAAATGCGATTCTGAACTTCGCGTGTGCTGAACATAGCGACGTAGGGATTAATGAACATTAAGGGTCCAAACATAAAACTGAATATCAATGCTGATATTTAGATATCAGATTTCAAACTGTGATGCGAATAGTTATTATAGAATATTGATTTTGTATGCTTGATTGTTACGCTTTCACGTAAAAACTACTTAGGAGTGCGCGTCAACGGCTCGAACTCAGTGCGGCGCGCGGGGAAAAAGCTTGTTATTTCACCTTATATTGGAGAAAAAAGTATATACTCATAAAATAGTAATCTATACTTATATGTAAGAGAAGCTATAGTGCACACATTTATACTGCTTTGTGAAGTATTTTAGAAAAGGCGTCTTCAAATTACGCAAATCGACACTCAGCTGTAAAGTTGTTGCCCGCGGCTCTACCCGCGTAAATATAGTATCCCTCGAGAACACTGAATTTTTTCGGGATAAAAAGTAGCCTATGTTTTAATCCAGAGCCTAAACTACAACCATACCGAACTTTATCCAAATCCGTTCAATAGTTTTTGCGTGAAGGAGTAACAAACATCTATCCATACATCCATCCATCCTACATCCTCACAAACTTTCACATTTATAATATTAATAGGATTTTAAACATTTTTAAGAGATCTTCTTAATTTTATTCTGGGTGCAAAAACTAGGTAATAGGTGTTGTATGTAGGTGTTTTTATAAATACAAAATTTGTAGTGCAAGTTTACGATTTGCCTTCAGTGCATAAAATAGTGCCGACTTCACATGTGCTGTTGACGTTTTATATTGTACAATAGAAATCCCATTTTACCTATTTCAGTATTTTATTTATTTGTTGTTAAATCTTAGGGTCAATTAGACGCGATGCGATGCGGCGCTGCATTTTTTAGAGATTCTTATACAAAATATTATGCAGGCCGCAGAGAGAGAAATAACAAAATATTTAAGTACCAATTCAAAATAATTTTATCAAACAAATTATTTATGCAAGACAATTAATGAACCAATAGGGGATCGGACTACATCTGAAATATTTAGTTCCATTAATATATTCAGAAATATTGAGGCATTAATACTTGGTTAATGTAAAAAATATATTATTTTATGTGTAGTTTACTAATAAAACGACTTTAGTATGGAGCGTTTTTAGGAGGCTCGCGAATTTTTTTATACAAATCGCTGTACCTTTGAAAATATTGACTTTTGATATACGGTTTCTTCTGAGAAGTTACTCATATTTAAGAGTACTATTTATTTATGCAATAAAAAAAAATAGTCCGATTGCCTATTGTTTTAATGGTACAAATAAAACGGGTGATGCAGTCGAATTACTTGGTAAAGTATTTACTTGTTTTCATTATAATATTATGTATTTACAAGCTTAGCCTGTTTTTTTAGAGATTTTAAGAGAGATAAAAATGTGATAAATGGCATTTATATTTTTAAACACATCTGGAGCAATTTGTTTCTCATTCTTCACAGCCGTGTGTCTCAGAAACAACCCAGATTCATCTTAGTTATCTGTCAAGGCTGACACTTCGCAAATGGATAGATTCTATGGCGCAGTTTGAATATCTTGTTATAAAGTGCACAACGTATGCAAATTTGGACCTTATCACGTATGCATAAAGTTCAGATTGAAAATCTAATTTACAACATCGCTGCTCCAATGTTCCCGGCGAAAGGTGAAAACATTAGTGAGGTATTAAGTTTCCCCGATATTGTACTTTGTAATAATGATTTTTGGGACTGGTATACTAATATTATAAATGCGAAAGTGTATCTGTCTGTCTGTTACCTTTTCACACTATAACCGCTGAATCGATTTTTATGAAATTTGGTATAAATACTTTCGAGTCCCGGGAAAGGACATAGGATATTTTTTATCCTGAAAAGGAAAGTACAGTGTTCCCGCGGGATAAAGTATTTACGCGGGCGGAGTTGCGGGCAAAAGCTTGTGATATATATGGACAAAATACGATTAGGGTTATGGAGATTTTATTTTATCTGTATTTGTGTCTGTGTTAAAAATGTTTTTGGCTTTTTAATTTTAAGTATAAAAAAGTATTTTGATGAGCTTATGATTATAACTTAAACGGGTTTACCTCAAACCAAATAAAACAAAGTTTACTGTGTCGACTAGTAAAAAAATATTATATTTAAAAAAAAAACTTAGGCCTTTACATCCGTTAATGGATGATTTATACAGTATTCTCCGAGCGAAGTAACCACTCTTGAAATACTGCAGTGCCTGGGACAGTTGGTTTTTAAATGTCGTATGGTTGCCCAAGCACATACGGCATTCTCACAACATAGTCAGCCTAGTCCAGAGGAATGAACTAGTCAATACGTCTGGGGCCAACTATGTGCGGGTTTCCTCACGATGTTTTCCTTCACCGTAAGAGCGTCCGTATGATGTACTTGAGATCTGAAAAAGTCTCATTGGTACACGCCACAACCTGGGATTTGAACCTGCACTCTCTCGAGTGCGAACCAAACGGTCTACCCACTAGGCCACGGAGCTCTCATCATTTATATTTTATTATATTTTAACGTACTGTTTTATCACTGGAACATAAATTTGTGTAAAATCTTTGTCATGTATTCTATTTATTGTTATTGGTAGGTCGTAAACTACCTGTCGTAAATCTGGCCAGGACGGAAGTGGCTAGGTGTGAAGTGGTCATCACATTATGCCATCTAGTATATCGTACCTATAGTAGCTCTAATGGTTTGGTGCTAGAGAGACTTCAAGTATTAAAAGAATTAAGGGTCCGTTTATAAAATGTATTGTTTGACAGCGGTCTAGTACAGACTGCCATATGTTTATAAATGTTTTTGCAAATCATCTAGACAGTAACTAAATAAAATAGACTTACCTGACTGCCACGCAATAATATGCATGATAGCAATACACTTGAAAAAGACATGTTTGATTTTGGGCCAGTTCTATGTACACTACATAGGTAAATAGGAAAAAAATATGGGAATATCATAAAAATACGAAAAAATTAATTTGAAGAAGGGTACATGCGTACAAAAATGATTATTTGAAAAGTTTTTTATTGCGAGAACACTATTTTTAGGGTGGCCATGACAGTTGTTTTGACTTGACTTTTGACGTAGTAGACAGTTTTACGAAGAAACGACGTCTTGACTGTCATACGTCTTTCTTTGTCAAAAGTCATGTCATTGACAAAATGACATTCTTTAGTTAATTCTGATCTGATTCGCCATGTTTTATTTTACTTTTTGTTGCTCTCCTTGACGAAGTAAATTTAAATGTACATGGAAACGAAGTGAAATTAAACAAAATAAAGAATAGGAAACGGTTACTATATTATGTAGCTATATTTACATATACTATACGTAGGGCTGGCCCAGGCCTCATACATTTCTTGAACATCGCTTTTAGAGCTGACTTTTTATGTTTTTTCGGGGTCGAAGTCGCGGGCACCAACTATCTAGTTATAATAGGTATAAATGGAAATACCATGTCGCAATTTAATGTTTCACCTACCGTTTCCCAACATTTGGGGATCCAATTTATGAGACAGATTTATTGATAATAATGTATTTGTATAACGAAATTCACAATATGCGAACGGTTCGTTTCCGATACGCTTTTGGAGGGATATAATTATTATTGTTCATTTTACAATATTTGTGAGGAAGGTTACATTGTCTCTACACAATAGGCACTAATGTACTGCCTATTATATATACAAATACTTTCGTGTGATCGTGACACGTGTATGGATAGTGGACTATAGGTTGATTAAACATACATACATACATATAATCACGCCTTTTTCCCGTAGGGGTAGGCAGGACCGCCTCTTTCCCGTAGGGGTAGGCAGAGACCACTTCTTTCCACTTGCTACAATCCTTACATACTTCTTTCGCTTCGTCCACTTTCATTCTTACCATCCACTCCTCCTCTTACATTTAACGTAGCCAAGCGTCTCTCCATGGTCCGCTTTTCGCCTCCGCGATGGATGGCGAACCACATCACCGCTATTTTGGATAATTACATTATTTTTGATTATCCGTTACGTTTCCACGGATTAGTGGAGAGGGTAGGAATAGGGAAAGGGAAGGATAAGTGATGTGGAAAGGAAGATTGGTAAGTTAGAGTGGGAAATAAGGAATGTAGGATATTACCGCCCAGGAGGGTAAGGGATAGGACAGTAATAGCTAGGGAAGCCGGGGTCGCATACCCGTATACTATACCACAACTACCGGACAGGTAAGTTGGGAAGGACAGACATTGATTAAAGACATATAAAATACTAGAAAATAATAGACGCGACTTCGTGCGCGCTAAAAGGAATTTTGCAGCAACCGTACACTTTGCCGCAACAAAAAATAGCTTATGTCCTTTCCCGTGGTATACTCTACATCTGTGCCAAATTTCATCAAAATCTGTCCAGTACTTTCGGATTCTATTCGATGCAAACAAAAAAAATATAATCAAACTTTTCCTCTTTATTATATTAGTATAGATTAGTATAGACAAAAGGGAGAGGCTTTGTGAGTGAGAAAGATGACGAGTATTTGTGCTTTTTACTCTTTCATACTAACTACTAGATGCACAATATCGGAAAAGTTCCAGCTCGACCAGTTACTAAACATTTTCCGCCTCAAAATATTTAATAACAAAGAAAGTGACCACATCGACTGCAGACGTGGTTGAAGTCCGTATTTACACGTGAGTGTGTGTGCATTGGCACGTTTGGTGGTTTATCGGCACTGTCAGCGATTTCGATCTTGTCTGGTCGAGCGTCAACTTGTTCGATAGTACCTACTACCAATCTCAATGAAATTGGCACACATATATATAGTTTTAAGCCTGGATTTTGGATAGCAAAGGCGATACGAGTCTGCAGTTATCTATTCTTATACATATAAAATCCTTTGTCCTGAATGACTGACGGATCAACGCACAGCCTAAACCGCTGATCGTAGAGACCTGAAACTTGCAGGGCTTGCTCTTTGTAATGCGTAAGGATCCGATAAGAAGGGATTTTTCGAAATTCGACTCCTAAGGGGGTGAAAAGGGGGAAAACAGTTTGTATGGGGCAACGTGATTCCTTGGTCCAATCTACTTCATATTTTGCACAAACATTATGTAACAGAATTGATGGAATTCGTGTATCATAATTTATTGAAATTCGTCCCTTAACGGGAATAAAAAGGGAAAGAAAGTTGTTTGGGAGCGATTTGCTTTAAAGTTCATATAAATACTCCTTAGTGCTTTTGATTTAAAGCTCCCACTCACAAGCGATCGATCGATTTAGTCTTTACAATTTAAACATTTATTGGATTCGTAGTTGCAAGGAAATCGGTTTAGATAAAAATTGAATATAGCCTGAGATCCTAGGACCGCCTTACTACACTTTTTATATGAAACTCGTATATATATAAGTAAATTTTGTTCCGATTTTGACGTGCACAGCAAAAACTATCTGGTAGGTCTTACACTAATCATTTTGTGTAATAGTTTATCGTTAGCAATTTACTTTCAAATACGAATTAATTTCCAATTTGATCGAAGCAATCGATAGCCCGTGAGTGGGGAGCTTTATTTTTATTTTGACATAATATATTGTCATCATGTTAAAAAATAAATCTGACAAGTATTCGAAAGTTAAATTTTCAATGAAAATATTAGTCTTCGAAAAACTAGGCACTTAGATATTTACGATTGCTGCATTTAATTATATATAATTCATAAAACATATATTATATACTAGCCAATGCCCGCGGCTCCGCCCGCGTAAGTACAGTAACCCACGGGAACCTTACATATAAGGTGTCCCGCGATAAAGAGTAGCCTATGTCCTTCCCCATGGTCTACTTTATATCTGTGCCAAATTTGATGATAATCGGTATAGTAGGTTTTACGTGAAACTGAAAATAAAGTATCCCACGGAAACCGTACATTTTCCCGCTATAAAAAGTAGCCTATGTCCTTTCTCAGGCTCTTCCTGTGTACTTAATTCCTGTGTACCAAATTTCATTTAAATCGGTTCAGAAGTTTTGACGTGGACAAACAGACAGACAGACACACACTCTCTCATTTATAATATTAGTATAAATAAAATAATAATAATAATATCTATAGACGCTTCACACCACGTCAGTCTGGCCCCGTGGTAAGTATCCGAAGAACTTGTGTTACGGGTTACCAGACAACGGAAATATATTTAATACTTTTTATACTATACTTATATTTTAGATTTTTATTATATTATACACATATTTAATACACATCCATGACCCAGGAACACAGAAAACTTTTTTTGTTCCTTGGCGGGATTCGAACCCGCGACCTCCGGCTAAAGCGCCACTGCGCTCACCATTGAGCCACGGAGGTCGTCAAGTATGGATATTTCTGTAGAATATATCCCACCAAAAACATTCTGTAAAAAACTAGCCAAGTCTCGATGGAGCTGCTTGTTTATCTCTAAAAAGTAATGAAATCTAGACAAAGTCGTGCCAAGTCTAAGGATCCTTACTGCGATTTATTTATTATTATAGTTAATGTTGTGTGACTTGGCCGTTGAAAATTCTTTATACGTTAGTGGGTACAAGTCAATTTTGTTTACACGTAATGTTATATCAGATTCTGTTGTAACTACCTATGTTTGTTAAGCGAGATAATAGCCCATACTGGTATTGTTAATTGGACGCTAGTGTCTTATTTTAGGCGTTGTTGATTGTATAACACATGTATTGGAGCAATGGTGTCATGGAGCCCCTTTTGTACCCTTGTGTACTCTTCAACGGCCAAGTCACACAACATTAACTATAATAATAAATAAATCGCAGTAAGGATCCTTAGACTTGGCACGACTTTGTCTAGATTTCATTACTTTTTAGAGATAAACAAGCAGCTCCATCGAGACTTGGCTAGTTTTTTACAGAATGTTTTTGGTGGGATTTCACTTCTTTTTGTAGAAACGTAGGAATATTGATTTATTTTACTAGATTTTAGTATAATTTGTTTATTTAATTTGTGTAATGTTCGAGTAGAATAAAGTTAATTGTTCGACTATTTCTTCTTGTAAACTTGTAAGTATAAGTATAAAAGCCAGTCCAGTCTTAACCAGAGTTTTCCTTTAATTTCATTTATATGCGTATTAAAAGCAGAAGGGGAGGCATTCGCCCAGCAGTGGGACGCTAGGGCTAGATTAAATCAGAAGATGTGTCCTACTTCACTGGATTTTGCAATGACAGTCGATTTTTTTATGTACCAATAGTAGAAGGGGGCATTACCATATCACAGCTGAGACCAGCTGAGGGTTCTTCATCAGATACTTCAGACCTTCGATTTTTGACATCAAATGAAGTGGCCCGCCAAGTTGAATATTTTTTGTAAAGGCAGTATGTCGATCTCTAATAGTTTGGTTGGGCTCTTGTGTTTTCTAATAAGGGTCACCAGGTACTCCAGATCTTCGATTATCCTAGTTTTTACAGTTTTCCCTTTATGTGGCCATTAAACCTTACCTCTGTACCAAATTTCAGCTCTCTGAGTTTATGGGAAGTACTAGTTCTATTCTGATGATCATGAGTGAGTGACTGGGTGAGTGTCATAAATGCGAAACTTTGCTTTCGTTTAACTGCGGAACTAAATGACCTACAGACTTAAAATTTTGGATTTTAAGTATGTGATTATACTTTACTGGATGACGAAAATTTCTGCGTTCTGGTCTTATCCAGAGGTTCTCAAATAAGGGCCTGAAAATGCGGCGAAATGGTTCCAGTAAATAATGGTACGGCAGTGTTTGCTTCGCGCTCGACTTGGCGGGGGCACTGCCGTGCCCCCAGATCGACGTTCTGGTCTTATCCAGAGGTTCTCAAATAGAGGCCTGAAAATGCGGCGAAATGGTTCCCGTAAATAATGGTACGGCAGTGTTTGCTTCGCGCTTGACTTGGCGGGGGCACTGCCGTGCCCCCAGATCGACGTTCTGGTCTTATCCAGAGGTTCTCAAATAGAGGCCTGAAAATGCGGCGAAATGGTTCCCGTAAATAATGGTACGGCAGTGTTTGCTTCGCGCTTGACTTGGCGGGGGCACTGCCGTGCCCCCAGATCGATTATCCTAGTTTTTATAGTTTTCCCTTTATGTGGCCATTAAACCCTAACTCTGTACCAAATTTTAGCTCTCTGAGTTTATGGGAAGTACTAGTTCTATTTTGATGATCATGAGTGAGTGAGTGAGTGAGTGAGTGAGTGAGTGTCGTAAATGCGAAACTTTGCTTTCGCTTAACTTCGGAACTAAATGACCTACAGACTTGAAATTTTGGATTTTAAGTATGTGATTATAGCTTACTGGATGACGAAATTCTGCGTTCTGGTCTTATCCAGAGGTCCTTAAATAGGGGCCTGAAAATGCGGCGAAATGGTTCCAGTAAAGGATGGTACGGCAGTGTTTGCTTCGCGCTCGACTTTGGCGGGTGCACTGCCGTGCCCCCAGATTTTTGAGTGTAGAATTAAATTTCTTTCTCTTTTGTTGTTGTATGTAATATTGAATTTATTTGTGCCTGATTTATTAGTGTTTAATATCATAGGTTTTAACCCAAAACAATGACTTTAATTTTTTTTTGTTTTTTTGTGCGCGCTAATCTCCGAAACTACGGAATGGATTTTTATTAAAATTTGTTACCGTAGTAGTTTAGGCTATGAATAAACACATAGGACCAATATAGGACTCACTTTTTATCGCGGAAATTTTTTGGGTACCTACGGCTTTCACGCGGTTAGGATAGCTCTGCTTACAATTTTGTCTAGGTATTTCAATTCAATCGGTTCATACCATAGATTTAGTACTGTAGTATATATAATAAATCTATGGTTCATACCTGCAAAAAGTTTTATCAATCTAAAGAATAACATAGTACGACCTCTGTGGCTCAGTTGGTTGAGCGTGATGGTGCTCAAGCCGGGGGTCGCGGGTTCAAATCCCGCCGAAGGAACATAAAGTTTTTCTGTGTTCCTGGGTCATGGATGTATATTAAATATATGTATAATATAATAAAAATCTTAAATATGTGTATAGTATAAAAGTATTATATATGTTTCCGTTGTCTGGTACCCGTAACACAAGTTCTTCGAGAACTTACCACGGGATCAGATTGACGTGGTGTGAAGCGTCCATAGATATTATTATTATTATATTATTTAAAAATGCTATAGAATAACGAGATATTTGAATTGGTTAAAACTTTACCTAGGTATTAGGTACCTAATCATTAGTGTGTATGGTTCTATGAGGAATAAGTAAGAAGCTCGATGGATTCGTAGTCGAACTGCTAACTCATCTTTATAGGTACATCAAAAGATTTTCGAAATCGTTAAAATACTAATTATCGGCTACAAAGAAATCCTTACTCAATATTATACCTAAACGCGAAAGTTTGTATGTACATAATATGTTTAGTTTTTCATGCAATATATTATATACTACGTAACGAATTTTGATGAAATTTGGTATGGTAGTAGTTTATCCAGAATTAACACAGAATCTGGGGGCACGGCAGTGCCCCCGCCAAGTCGAGCGCGAAGCAAACACTGCCGTACCATGCTTTACTGGAACCATTTCGCCGCATTTTAAAGCTCCTATTTAAGAACCTCTCGTTAAGACCAGAACGTTGATCTGGGGGCACGGTAGTGTCCCCGCCAAGTCGAGCGCGAAGCAAACACTATCGTACCATTATTTACTGGAACCATTTCGCCGCATTTTCAGGCCTCTATTTGAGAACCTCTGGATAAGACCAGAACGTCGATCTGGGGGCACAGCAGTGCCCCCGCCAAGTCGAGCGCGAAGCAAACACTGCCGTACCATTATTTACTGGAACCATTTCGCCGCATTTACAGGCCCCTATTTGAGAATCTCTGGATAAGACCAGAACGTCGATCTGGGGGCACGGCAGTGCCCCCGCCAAGTCGAGCGCAAAGCAAACACTGTCGTACCATTCTTTACTGGAACTATTTCGCCGCATTTTCAGGCCCCTATTTGAGGAGCTCTGGATAAGACCAGAACGCAGAAATTTTCGTCATCAAGTAAACTATAATCACATACTTAAAACCCAAAATTTTAAGTCTGTAGGTCATTTAGTTCCGAAGTTAAGCGAAAGCAAATTTAAGAATTTATGACACTCACTCACTCAGACACTCACTCATGATCATCAGAATAGAACTAGTACTTCCCATGAACTCAGAGGGCTGAAATTTGGTACAGAGTTAGGGTTTAATGGCCACATAAAGAGAAAACTATAAAAACTAGGACAATCGAAGATCTGGAGTACCTGGTGACCCTGATTAGAAAACACAAGAGCCCAACCAAACTATTAGAGATCGACATACCACCTTAATAAAAAATATTCAACTTAGTGGGCCGCTTCTTTTGATGTCAAAAATCGAAGGTCTGAAGTATCTGATGAAGAATCCTCAGCTGGTCTCAGCTGATTAGAGATATGATAATACCCCCCTTCTACTATTGGTACATAAAAAAATCGACTGTCATTGCAAAAACCTAGCGAAGTAGGACACATCTTTTAATTTATTCTAGTCCGTAGCGTCTCATTCCTGGGCGAATGCCTCCCCTTCTGCTTTTGATACGCATATAAATAAAATTAAAGGAAAACTCTGGATAAGACTAGACTGGCTTTTATACTTATATTTACAAGTTTACAAGAAGAAATAGTCGAACGATTAACTTTATTCTACTCGATCATTACACAAATTAAATAAACAAATTACACTAAAATCTAGTAAAATAAATCAATATGCCCAAGTTTCTACAAAAAGAAGTGAAATCCCACCAAAAACATTCTGTAAAAAACTAGCCAAGTCTCGATAGAGCTGCTTGTTTATCTCTAAAAAGTAGTGAAATCTAGACAAAGTCGTGCCAAGTCTAAGGTTCCTTACTGCGATTTCTTTATTATTATAGTTAATGTTGTGTGACTTGGCCGTTGAACATTCTTTATACGTTAGTGGGTACAAGTCAATTTTGTTTACACGTAATGTATATCTGTTGCAACTACCTATGTTTGTTAAGCGAGATAATATCCTATACTGGTATTGGTAATTGGACGCTAGTGTCTCATTTTAGGCTGTTATTGATTGTAGAACACATGTATTGGAGAAATGGTGTCATGGAGCCCCTTTTGTACCCTTGTGTACCCTTCAATGGCCAAGTCACACAACATTAACTATAATAATAAAGAAATCGCAGTAAGGAACCTTAGACTTGGCACGACTTTGTCTAGATTTCACTACTTTTTAGAGATAAACATGCAGCTCTATCGAGACTTGGCTAGTTTTTTACAGAATGTTTTTGGTGGGATAATTTTTGCAGCTTATTAAATTTTGTTCATGGTACAGTTCCCGGTACATTTCTTGAGTGTACGAAGTCGTAGGAAACATTCAAGTAAGATACAACTGGCTGTGCAGTGCCTACACTATTACGTATTCAATTTTAGTAGTGGTATTTTTCTGAACAAGCTTTCCCTCTGACTTAAAACCAATTTCACGCGAGCGAAGCTGCGGGCAAAAGCTAGTTATACATATATATGACTCAAAGGTACAATACGGACAAAGGAACATAATATCTGGACCCTACCTGGATAGATTTTAAGCGCCCTGAAAATAATAAAATTTATTTGATTTTTGCATGTTCGTTAAATTATTTGATGATTTTCGGTTTCTTGAAGGATTTGACAAACATTTTACGTGTTTGTTTAATGAAAATCTTGATTGATGCCGTATAGCTGTCAGTGACAAACATACTTGAACGTCAACTATGGTGGTCAACTGAGTAAAGCAAAGGATCAAATATTGGTTTGATTGTGTAAGCTTGAAAAAAACGTAAATTTCGATAAAAGAGATGTTTTAGAAATGTATGAGGCGTAAGCCAGCACTATGTACACTTTAAGTAAATGTAGCTACATAATATGGTAATCGTTTCCTATTCTTTATTTTATTTAATTTCACTTTGTTTCAATGTACATTTAAATTAACTTCGCCAAGGAGAGCAACACAACGTTTAATAAAATATGGCGGATCAGATCAGAATTAACCAAAGAATGTCATGTTGATAATGACATGATTTTTGGCAAAGAAAGACGTATGACATTCAATAAGACGTTTCTACCTAAAATTGTCAACTACGTCAAAAGTCATGTCAAAGCAACTGCCATGGCCGACCTACAAATAGGGTTATCGCATTAAAAAACTTTTCAAATAATCATTTTTGTACGTATTTTCACTTCTTCAAATTATTTTTTAAATATTTTCATGAAATTCCCATATTTTTTTGCTATTTACCTATGTGGTGTACATAGAGCTGGCCCAAAATCAAACATCTCTTTTTGTCTAACAGATCGTTTTCAGGGCACTCTACAAAATGTTATTCGTCATTTGTTACTAGTACAAACTTTGAAATATTTCTTGTATGCCACAGATTTGGGTAGTTACCATCTATATTTTGGCAGCTTATATCTTTTGTCTTTGCGAAATAATGATACCCCTCCCGAAATATCTTTTCTTTTGTTTCGATCTTTTTTCCTATTTTCGTTGCTGCATTTGGTTTTATAGCGAAGGTAGCGAGGTGCTCATTCGCTGATGAAAGAAGAGATGGAGCTTAAAGATACTTAAATACAACGATCAAACTTTTGTGAAATTAATGTATATTTGTTATATTTGAAATTAATGTAAGATTATTCATTTTTGTAAGATAATGTAGGTAAAATTAGGTAATCCAATTCGTAAATAGGTTGACCATTTATTTGAACTATAATATTATAATATGAATAATTGATGACTTGAGCGTTGTGACTGCATGCTATCATTTTATTACAAAGTATGAAAACACTCTACCTGCTCAAGTAAAAGATTCCATGATAGTACCTACTCAAACAAGACTTATTTATATACACTATTTATATCAAAAGAATCCACACTTTACACATGTACACTTTACACAAATCTATATGGTCAATCTGGATTTACATGTCTATATCTATATATATACTAATAATAAAGAGGAAAAGTTTGTTTGTTTGTATGTTTATTTGCATGGAATAGGCTCCGAAACTACTAGACCTATTTTGATTAAATTTGACAAAGATGTTGGGTACACCACGGGGAAAGACATAGGCTACTTTTTATCGCGGAAAAATGTACGGTTACTGCGAAATTAACTTTTGACAAAGTCGTGGGCAACATCTAATATATAATATAAATGTACACTCATTAAAACATATTTTTTCAAGACAAAACTATTTCCACTTCTTCTTAACGTGTACACAATCATTATAGGCAATTTCGACTGGTTTCTCGACGGTATGTTAAATCCTAATGAAGAAAATGTAAAGTGTTTGCTTTATCAATGTCGTTATTTTCCGGGATATCGGATTACGGCTAACGATGCGCCCCAGTTCGGCTATTTCAGAAAGTAAATCAGAAGCTTACTAACTAGTAACTAGTTGTTAGGTACTTAACTCATGTCTAAATTAAGCCAAACTTCACTGAGGTACCATTAAGAGATAACTAAGTTACGATAAAAGCCATGATGTTAATAGTTTAACGAATTGTTATTTCAATAATTATATTTATATGCCTGTTCCTTAGGGGTTTGGAGTAATCAAAATAATATTTAACAAAACCTTTAACTGAGTCTTACATTTCCTACATTTTACTTACTATTTTGTCATAACTTATAACGACGACACCTTAAATATATTTACCAATCAAAACAATTTCTGGAAGATTTGATAGAGATTTTTTCACAACTTGATAACTTCAAAGGACTTGCCGCCCTACACTATTAAATGTAACGGGCCCCGAGACGTGACCTCAGAGACGGACCGTCTATGTCGAAAACGACAGCGCGCCCATTCTCAGAATTCAGCATAAAAGTTTCCTCACAAAAGGAGAATTCCCTCTTCAAAGTTCAACGAAAATACTCGACGAGCGGTTATGTTTTCTTGCTAATAAAAAATCACTATCATTTTTTGTCAATAATAATAATATAAGCCTTCGTGGTCTAGTGGTTAGAGCTTGGTTCTCGACTCGTCGTGGGTCAATTCTCGCATTGGAACAACAAAAACTGTTGTTTCCAAGTTTGGTTAGGACAATGCAGGCTGATCACGATCAACCATGCGTCGGATGGACTTCTCATCTCTCTCATCTCTCATCTCGGATCTTTCGTCATCGTATCGTATCGGTTATCCGTTCCACTGTATTATGAAAGTAAAGGAAGTGAGAGTGCTCTTGTGTAGTGCGCACACACTTGGATATTATAAAATTACTCCTTCATAACTGACCTGGTTTCACTGAAACCGGCCACCGTCACCGAAATTAGTGTGGGGAGTTATTATAATAATGTAATAAAATATTCTACTAGATATACTATTATAAATATAAATGTTTGTGAGGATTGATGGATGGATGTTTATTACTCTTTCAGCTCTTTGAATCAAAAACTACTGAACGGATTGCAATGATATTTGGTATGGTAATAGCTTAGGCTACTTTTTATCCTGAAAGCTAGTATAAAAGTATATGTGATTAATATTCAACAAATTATATTAAGTATTAGGTATGTTTACATAGTCAATGCCCGTACATTTTAACAAACTTTTACACGAAAAATATTTTTTTCTCATCAAGGGTAACAATTAAAATTGAAATATGACACCTCGTCTTCGTCGACCTTCGTAATATTACGAGTGGGATTCAACTCACGTAAGTAATGAAAATTGACAGCGAAAATAAAATTTTTTCGTTTTTGGATTACGCGTTCATGTTATATGAGGTGAAAACAATCACATTACGTGAGTTATATCGTGGGTTATATTTGTAGATAACTATCTGTTCTGACATTAATATTATGTTGTTTTGTCTTAACTTAATAAAAAAATAAGTACACCTCCAAATACAACCGATTTTTGTCATAAAGTTGGAGTTTTACATTACTTTTTTCAAAAAAGATCAAAATTGCCTTTTCTTGGCAATTTTTTTTTAAATAATATATAACGTCTCCGAAAATCAATTACGGATACTTCGGGCACATAATTTACTGCTTGTGTAAAGACGTTTAGGAAAAATATTTTAAATACTCAAAGTAAAAAAATCATCTCTGCAAAACGCAAACTCGCCAATAAAGAAAAAAAATATGCTTAAACGTCTTTAAGTAAGCAGCTGATCATATGCCCAAAATATCCGTAATTAATTTTACCAAACCTTATATAAACTGTATATTTTAAGTGCAATTAAATTTCTCTTATGTTCAGAGTTTCCATAGTATCAATAAAATAATTTTGATATAATCATAAAATATTTTATAAACGACTAGATATTGCCCGCGGCTCTGCCCACGTAAATACAGTATCCCACAGAAACACTGTACTTTTTCGGGATAAAAAGTAGTATATATTTTTTTTCAGAGCCTAATCTACCACAATACCGAATTCCATCAAAATCCGTTCAGTAGTTAAAGAAGTAGTTGCGTGAAAGAGTAAGAAACATCCATCCATCCATCCTCACACTTTCACATTTATAATAGTAGGTAGGATAATCTAAATAATATAATCTAATTTAATTATTGTGGATTCAAATTATTATTTTAATAATTGTGCCGAGCCTCCCCTATGCCTAGTTCACGGCTGCACATTTCTATTGTTGAAACTCTCAGTCATATACATCCATATGCCATATTGTCTTTTATATAAATGCGCTCGCTCATTACAAGCTTTTATTTTAATGATGCGGTACGTACTTACGTAAACTCACTGGTTATAAAATTAACGACTCAGTTACGTAAAACTAATGCTAAGGACCTAAAAGCGTTGAGCACCGAAATTGAGGTAATATTTTTAAGATAGCTTTGTGTACCGAAATTTTGGCAAAAGCGGAGTCTGGTTAGAAAGAGACTCGTTACGGCGAGCTAAATTAATTTAAATTATGTGTGTTTTTAAATATAAATTAAATTTCTTTGAACATCCTTAATGCTTGCTGTCAGGTGTAATGAAGAAAAATCCTCGTATAATATTATAAATGGGTTATATCATAGTTTCTGAGGATAGATGGATGGATGGATTTTTGTTACTCTTTCAAGAAAAATCTACTGAATGGATTATGATAAAATTTGGTACGGTAGTAGTTTAGGCTCTGGAATAAAACATAGACTGCTTCTTATCCCGATAAAGTACAGTATTCCCGAGGGATACTATATTTATGCAGGCGGAGCCACGGGTAACAGCTAGCATATAAACGAATGGTTATTAGTTTTCGAATATTTTTTTATTACTTTGTTCGCGTAGAGTAGTAAGGTTCTACACTTCTACTTCTTCGACGCACGAAAATTCTTTTGCTGCAAAATGTAAACTATCAGTGTGAGTCTTTTATGTGTTTAATACATCCATCTATCCTCACAAACATTAAGTAACCTAAGGCCTCCCTTAAGTAACATTCAATTATGGACCAAATCGGAGTAGGCCAGAGAGCCTGCACTCTATCGACCGGAGTCATTACTCGAAGCGCCGATCCAACATTATGTCACAGCCAGGAGGCTCGATCCGATATTTGTGGTTTCGGCTCTATAAAGTGGATAATAAGCTTGAGAACTAGAGGAAAATAAGTAGGTATAATTTCTTAGTTCTGCTATAAGAAACTATAGAAAAGTATACAATTTACAATTGCTGGTAAAGTGTGCTATTGAATTTTTGTGGACAAATATTGTATAACTTGGATGGAAGTTTTTTGTAGCTACTCTATTCAACGTCTTTGAAAAATAGTAAACTGAACTTTGATTTGATTTGATGAGATTTTATCAGGCGGTGATTAGGCAGTTCCGTGTCAAAGCAAGAATAATCACAGAATCAAGCGTCAGTTCATACCGAAACGAGATATACTAGACGCGGCGCTGTAATTTTAATAGCGATTCAATATTAAACTTTATTCACAACACTAGAAGAAGGTATTCGTTTCATCGCAAGAGTTCGAATGTCAAACTTTTCCGCTCAACATAGCGCGGCGCCCCTCTCGCAATGAAACGTGTATCTTCTTGTATACTACTCGTATATTATAAGGTTCGGTAAATCAATTACGGATATTTTAGGCATATTATAATATATTGCATAAATAATTGTCATGCTAGAATTTTTTTTTCTTTATATGAGTGAGTTTGTGTTTTGCGAGTCACCCATACATTAGATGATTTTTTACTTTGAGTATGACAATTATTTTTATGCCTAAACGTCTTTACATAAGCAATGGATCAAATGCCTGAAGTATACGTACCTAATTGATTTTCGGAGACATTATATAAAGTTCAATTTAGAATCACTATTTTAAAAATGTTACGCCGCATCGCGTAGTGTCTCTATTCGGTGTGAGCTAACTCTTAGACTTCTTTAAGCCTATAATGAAAATCAACGCAATTTGTAATCACAAATCCGCCATCAACAACTACTAAATCATTCTAGATCTCGAGTTTCTTCTTCTAGCGTGCGATCATATTTTGGCGATCATATTTTGTTTCCGTTATTTCAAATTCCGTTGCCCGCTGAATAAATAGCAATAGGTATTTAAAAAATTGAGTGAGGAGACTCAGGCGATATTATGGAAGCCTACTACAGAGCTGAAAATTATATAAGCTTCAGTCAAATCAACTATGGATATTTTGGGCATATAATCTACAGCTCCTTAAGTTTAGACATTTAGGCAGAAAAATAATTGATATACTCGAAAAAAAAAAAACTTCCTTTATATGTAGAAGTTTGCATTGAGCGGAGATTCACCCATTATGAGATGATTTTTAATTTCGAGTATGACAGCAGTTTTTTGCCTAAACGTCTTTATATGATAGATATATACCCAAAATAACCGTAGTTGATTTTACCGAACTTTATATTTCAAGCCAACTTTTATATATAATTTACAAATATATTTTTATATTCAATATATCGCACATGCTCTTAGCTAAAACACTATCAAGTCAGATTACACCTCATATTATATTTATTTAATTAAACATTAGGTAAGTTTAGTTTTAGCAATAAGGTAAATAAGGGTTCATGACGAGGGTTAACAAAATGGGCGAAGTTCCACAAAGCCGAGCCACACAAAGGTAACAATCGACGCCTCTGTCACAGACACCACTGACTAATCATTCTACTAACAAGTTGTATTGTTTGATTAAATCAAAACTACACCGAATGCTTCCTTTTTACAAGCTTTTTTTATTTAATAACATATTTTATATACTTATAAATCTGTGACTTGTTTCAAAAGTTTATAATTGTCCTTTGTGTTTGAAATTACTTTCGAATTTGATAACAGACAGAATTTGTAAAACATTTCTCAACAATAAATTTAGATTTAAAATTTATTGAATTTATTTTACTCCCCCAAAACCTCTTGCTAATTAAAAATGGAAGTACTTGAAGCCATTTCCGAGTATAATATGTATTTATCTGTACATAATATAACAAATATACAAGTATTATAGTGGTAACTTAATTTTTACATAATATTACTGAAACGTTTTACTAGAAGACGAACTTTAAATACTTGTAGTGATTTCAGTTTCAAATAATGTGTTATAAAGTATAAATAATATTAATATATTAGTTATTTCTGCATAAAATTTAATCATGTGGGAATAGTTGAAAGAAAGGATATTTGCATTTTTTTTTTTGGATAATGTTTAAATCGAATTAAGGGCGAAAACGCAAACGTAAGAGGGTATAACTTCGTAGTTAGTCCAGTTCGCTACCTAACAATGAGGTTGTTTGTTACACTATCAGGAAAAGGTACCTATTGTAATACTCTTACTAAAAAATATTGACGCAACGTATAAGATATTCAATGTTGCTGTCTTTCTCTGCTATGTTGGAAAAGTCACTTGACAGACAAATACAGCAAAATCGAATAGCTTATCCGTTTTGCAATTATTTTTATTTTATCGGGGTAAGTCTATAGAGGTCACCAAAGGGTGTAGGCGGTAGAGTACACTAGCAGGTAGTGCTGATGTTGATGATGGCCGTGACATTATTGTCAGCGCATAAAAGGTTTTGTCAGACATTGTTTTGCCGCAATTAAAATTATTCAAATGAAGTTTCATTTATTTAAAACGTAGCGGCAGCCCGTATTTTGATTTTAAAGCTTTTAATTTTACTAGCTCGGAACTTGGTAGTGCAGAAAATTATTTAAAAACAAGCGTCCTGCGGGAGTTAAATTAGTTTCGATAAGCGCTTAGAATTTATATTTTAAAATCTTCCACTCGCGGTTTTATTTAAAAGTTACCCTGTAACATTTTGGCTTTTACGGTGTACCAAAAACGCTGTTCCATGCACGCATTTTATTTTTTATTCTGGTGTTCAAACCTGGTAATGTGATTAAAAAGCCTACACTTATACGGCTGAGCTAGTAAGTCAAAGGAATATACAAAAGTTTAATTGTATATTTATTATTTGGGTACCATATTATAATAATGTAATAATAATAAACTTTATTTCGGACAACTACCGTCCACATGTTAGTTACAGTAATGTTAAAAACTTAATAACTAGTGTTAGTATACATTTTATGACATTATAATATATATTATGGGCACACCAATCTATTTAAGTGTTATTTGACGTATCTAAAAATACAAAATTCGCAGCTACAAAGCGAGAAAGGACTAAAATAAATGTTATTTAATATTCAAGGAACTAAGACAAGACAGAATATTTCATACTTTATTCAAGAAATATGAAGATAAATGGGGGTGTATGAATGAAACGTCCCACTCAGAGGCATCGGTCTCCGAGCACTTATGTTAAAACGAACATTTTTTATTACGATTTTTTCGGTTCATTTGCAATTCTTTTCAAAGGTTAAAAATATTTTTTGCAAATAACATCACATACTTCCAAATAAAGGTGTCCTTTATAATAAGTAGATCTTGCCCGCGACTTCGTTCGGTCAAACGGAAATCTGTCTGAAGCACCAAATAGGTATATGTATAATTGTATACATAATATATAAATTCAGTGTTGCTACACTAGAGCAGTGACAATGTTGTTGTGTAGAGCAGTGAAAAACAGTGTTGGCCTTTATTATTATTTTTATTTTTTTAAATTACAAACTGAATAAAAAATTATGTAAAAGATATACATTTAGTTCTCTCATAAAAGTAAAGCTGCTCTTGTAGACTTTGATAAGAAGTCCCAGGGCTGAAACTCTTCATTGGCCAATGGTTCAACTTTGTCCAAAGTTAGTTTCAAATATTTACTTTGGTATTCAAAATTATCTTATGAATACCAAAGTAAATATTATAATAAAAACTTCTAAACATAAAGTGTAGTAATTAAATTAGATTATAACATAACAATAAAATAAAATTATCATTGAATCTTTATTGACGAAATATTGTCTGAGAGGTGGTATCTACAAAAACTTGTTTCAAAAGTGTATAATTTTTCTTTTTGTTAGAATTAGATAGAATTTGTAATGACTTACCGTAATATTTTGTAATATTAGGATATCTAAAAAGAGCGGTCAACCTGTTGGACCATGGCGCTTATAGTCGGACCATAGTACCTAATGATATTTTTCTGCCAAATTATTAATATAATATAAATAAAATATAATTATTAATATGTACAGCAGTGGCGAAGCGTGAGATCTGCGAAATGGTAAGCCGCATAAGGTAATATCTAATGTTATCCAGAATAACGACATTAATTTATTTTGATTGCACTTAAAGCCATTTATTATGTAATATTCATAAGGGAAGCCGATATGATATCGAGTTACATATGTCACCGTAAAATTGTAAAAACCGTTAGATTGTAAAATAACTAACGAGATTGTAAAAATATGTCGAAATATTAAAAACTATATGTTTATAATCTAACGAAAAATAATGTGTCAAATTATAGGCAGCATATTCGCGTCGGAAGTCTATCAACATTTTACAATTTCACTAATTTTATTATAATCTAACGGTTTTTACAATTTTACGGTGACATATACACGCCTCGCTACTGTTATACAGGCATGCTGTCTCGACTAATATGGCATATAAATTGGGGCTATTGTCGTGATTTTTATTTCGATGTGGGTAAAAAATCTGATGAAAAAAACATATCGCTTGGCAATTTGTACTATCAGGGAATCTACCGTTGTGATAATTCGTTCGCATTTTAATATTATGATATCAAATTGACATAATATGATTATTATTAACAATTATATTATGTCATTATAATACAAATAAATTATGAGATAACAATGATAATTATTAATTTAATGACTTCTCGGCTCAGTGGTTGAGCGCGTCATAAGTGAAGCTAGAGGTCATATAAATGTTGCTCATACTGGCCTCAAAGTCAGAACATAATAAGTTATGAAACATCTTCATCAGTCTGAGCCGGTCTGAGCGACATCCGAGCAATGTAAATCGGCGATTCTATAATCTTTAATTTATACACTCCCCGCGCCGAATTACCCTAATTACTCTTCATTAGTGCGCCTCACTCCGCGACGAGATAACCTTGTTATCGGCCATCATCATCATTATGGCTAAGTAGTAAGTTAAAAGTAATTATTTCCAAGCAATAAATTTTTCGTAGGTTTTAGACCTACCAAAAATGTATTGCTTGAAAGTTGAAAAGTTGCTGGAAAGTTGAATTTCAATATCGGTGAAGTTCCTGCTCGATCACTTTCTAAATATTTTCCTTTGCACTAGGAAGGCTAAACTTATTTAAACACAGAGAAATCGACCGCTTTAACTGTAGCAGATCTTTAAATAAAAAAAAGCCTTTTATTTCACGTTTTACACAATATTTATAAAATTAAAAATAAGTATACTTACTTAATTCAATTCAATTTAACAGTAAAATAAAAAATCATGCAATATTTTTTTTTTATAAAATTATTAATAACACAATATAGTATGTATTGCAATTCTTTTTATCATTAAATAGAGTTTATGCCTTTTTTTGTTTCAAATTATAATAATTTATATATTTAAGATTTAGATTTTTTTAATATAATTTTTCGTAAATAATATTTAATTGTATTAAATTTATATTAATATAGCACTACCATAATTATATATATTTTTTTTAAATAATTATTATATATAATATAATATTAATGTCATGGGATACTCGTCCCAACTTACCTGTCCGGTAGTTGTGGTATAGTATACGGGTATGCGACCCCGGCTTCCCTAGCTATCACTGTCCTATCCCTTACTCTCCTGGGCGGTAATATCCTACATTTCCTATTTCCTACTCTAACTTACCAATCCTCCTTTCCACACCACCTATCCTTCCCTTTCCCTATTCCTACCCTCCCCACCAATCCGTAGGAACGCAACGGATAATAGTTAATAGAATCAGGCGTTACTTTGCGGAAATCCATAGCATTAAATTAATTAATATTATGTTTATAGCTGTTTTTCCGCTAAATAATACCCACAACCTGCAAGCAAATGTGTGAGTGCACGCATAAGCATGCGTAACGCACCTCCCTCCTCCCACACTGCTTATGCGTGCACTCAGATGCAAGATCGTGCAAACACCACCACCACACAAGCAACAATGTCGGCAAGATCGTGCAAAGCCCCACACCACCATGCAGGTTGCAAAACTCGACGCGCGTTTCGCCCCGAACCCGGAGCATCCTCAGGAAGTGGACCTGCGAACAAAGTTCGTTAGTAATGCTGCCAAGCAAACCGCCACCTTATATAGACTACTGGCTACTAGTACCCCCACCAAACATATTAATGAGCGGTGACGTAGTCAAGCAAGTTTGGTCATTCAACAATGCATGTCTATTGTTGTTCTTTTCTTTAATTATTTCTAATTGTTCCAACACGCTCAGTCGAAAGCCTTTGTCACATTTATGTAATATCTTATAGGAATGGCCATCGGGTACACTATGACCACTATCTAAAAGGTGTTTAGCAAAATGTGATTTATCACGATGACCATTTCTATAAGCCGCGATGTGTTCTTTGTACCGAGTCTCAAAGTTACGTCCAGTTTGACCTACGTATACACTATCGCATTCAGGACAATCGATTTTATAGACACCGGATTGGTACTTTAAATCAATCCGGGCGCCTAGACAAATTACCTTCGTTAAAATTCGGAAAGATCTGTCGTATCGACTTCTCTTTTGAGATCACGACATTTTGTCCCTAGACAAACGCACACTGTTGTTCGAATCGCAACAACGAATTGCTCAAACGTTAGTTGTTTATGATTTCAAGAATTTAGCCGTCAGTTGTGAAGTTGTCAAATGTCATATATTTTTTTTTTAATTATTGATGGCGTTACGGCATAAAACTATTTGTCAGTGTCAAGTTAAAAAGGCAGACAACTAGATTTAATGTAGGTACCTATATGATTTCAACACCGTATTATTTTCAAGTCTAATGTCTAGTCAAAGTTCAAAATACAAATTTTGATACAAATAGTCAGTGCAAGTCAGTCGATTCAGTAAAACGGTACCTAGAAGTTTTATTGAAAGTTCCTAGAGTGTTTTGTATAAAATGGAATCAAATTTCAAGTGTAGATATTTACAATAACAATAAAGTAGGTACTTATTTAACAAGGCCGATTATTACGGTTGTAAGGCTGGAACATGAAGCATAGATATCAGGAGTCCGAACGGTATAGGCTTTTTAATAATAATTATGTACACAATAATAGGACCAGATCTTAGTTCTCTTTTCTGCCGCTAGGCGTGCGAGACCGACGAGTACCAAGTGTTGCCAATACTATTATACCGAGTGTTGCCAATACTATTATTTATTACAATTATTTTTAAATTACCGTTAGGCAATTACCGTGTTCTACGGTATCTATTTTTCGAGAACAGTTTCTAAGAATTTCCTAAAACTTTTATATAATAAGATTTCAATCTTTCCAGAGCTGTCAATAGCAATTTTAAACTTCCCGCGTAATTTCAAACGAGTGCATGTCGAACCGTCGCGCGCTCTACCGGCAAAAATCTGTCCCAGTAATTGAGACCATTATTTTAACATTACGTTCGGACTCCTTGTTAACTATACTTCGTGGGCTGGAACTTCAATATGCACCGAAATCCGAAACACCGGGAAAAATTCAGAGGATTATAAATTAGACACACAATTGGATAACTGTTTATCTATTGTATGACTCCAGAGTTCTATTTTGAATAATTATATTATATAATACATTATTTAATTAATTATCTTCTAGTTTTCATTGATAATACAGATTTTATACAGATTTCTTGCCAAATGGTCATAGGACACACATTATAAACAGATTTTAAGAGATTACACTAAAGGCCATACTCACGGTGCGTCCAGCAAATCCAGCACTGGTACTATTATGAATTTTAATATTATCCGGTGTCAGCATAAAATATGTGTACAGTCTGACAAGGATCTTTTGGCACGTGGACAAAATCAGAACTAACATCGCCGTCTTGTAAAATGTCACTTTTAGTATTAAATTGTATTGTTTTGTAGTTGCGACACTTACCTTTTGGCACGTGGATAAAATCAGTAATAACATCGCCGTCTTGTAAAATTTCACTTTTAGTAATAAGTATTGTTCTTATTTGCGACACTCACGCCCCCATCCAAGTGCCAAAAGATCCTTGTCCGACTGTAATGGCGTATCTATTGTCTTGCGAATGATACCATCTAATAAAAAAGAAGGAAAAGGTTTTAATGTAAACTGCATTTTTATTTAGTATTAAATGACTATTTCTAACTTTTTTAATTAGAATATGATATAGTTATAAACATTTGTTAAAATAATAATAAAGTACACTCGTTTTATCTAAGATTTTTCAAGTTACTTTTTAAAAATACCAACATTTTTCTGGTTGGCAACATGCAAGAACGAGACACACGGCCTCCCTTATGGCTATCTCGCTCGGCTCGGATTTGCCTCTATGATACGTGCATTGTGAAATACACTCTATTACCAAGGCAATACAGTTCTTTTTAGCAATTACAAAATACGGAGTCTTCTATCCTTAGGACTATATCCATGTCCTGGTAAAAAAAAAAACTGGCCAGAAGAAGAAGAAGATGAAGTACAATTATTTTTGTTTGTTATCAAAATAACAATTTACCTAACTTAGGCCTTTACATCCGATGATGGATGATTTATACAGTATTCTCCGAGCGAAGTAACCACTCTTGAAATACTGTAGTGCCTGGGACAGTTGTTTTTTAAATATCGTATGATTTCCCAAGCGCATACGGCATTCTCACAACATAGCCACCCTAGTCCAGAGGAATGACTAGTCAATACGTCTGGGGCCAACTATGTGCGGGTTTCCTCACGATGTTTTCCTTCACCGGTAGAGTTGTCACATACCTTTTGCAAACCTTCATAGAAATCCCTACCTATGATACAGGTTCCGGCTTCCCTTTGAAGAAGCAGCCTTCGGCACTGATAGTGAGAAGTGATATAAATCATAATGTAATTATTAATGTATCAAAACCGCTGTAAATAATAATAATTATTAGCTGTGTTGATTTTTAAATTGTATAATGTTATTATTGGTTATGTGACTTGAGATAAAACTAATTATTTAAAGAAATATCTGCATTATGTAATTCCTTTGCAAGAAATAAAAGTATTTTTACATTTTAAGTTTATTTTCTTACTAAAACCATGTAAAACTTACTTTAAAAAGTAAAATAAAATGTAGATACTCTTGTATTGTTATTATTTAATCAATCCTAATACGGACACTTGATACGGCACGAATTATTTAGTCACAAATATACTATAGAGATTAAATATTAAGTATTTAATTGGTTAACACTACTTGACTGTTTATAATAGGTGTATAATAGCATAGATATATAATATTAAATTTGTAATAATTAATCAAAGTATAATAGCAAATATTTCAAAACTTTTATGAGGTGTTTGTGTCCTTCTAACCCATTTATAAGGCGAAGGTGTTGAGCATCGATGACAATAAAATATCATTACATTGAAAAACTTATAAATTTTAATTACTAAATACCTGTGCTAAATACAAATCTTTATTTCTAAGGAAGTTTCAGAGAAACTTGCTTAATTATGAACTCCATTTGGTACCTAAATTATAGTAGTAATTTAGGTACCTACTATACACCTAAAGATTGCTTTCAGCTGATATAGTAGCGTGTAAAGATTACAAACTGCAAGTAAGCTACAAATTAAGAAATTTATATTTTAACAAAGTGTTGAATTATACTTGAATACAATGAATTACATATTAGGTATTGACAATAATTGTGATTTATTGAATACTTTAGATTGAATTCTTTTGACTTTTTGCAATATAGACTACTAGCAGAAGGTGTTTTATAGACCGTTTAGGCAACTTTAGGCAAATCATTATTATTTACAAATAACAGCTGATCAATAAAAATCCGCCATATTGTTCGTTGAGGCGATAAAGGTAGCTATCTGGGTATCTTTATCGTTAGGTCGATAAAGATAAAGATCACGATCTGCTAAATGTCACTTACGGCCGCTTGTCTAGGCATTGTATGGAGAAACGCGTTAGAGCAATTCGTTATATGGGTGCATCGTTAGCGTATTCGTTCAAAGTGGCTGTTTGGCTACCAATTTTTTTAACGATACGACTGAATATGTCATTTAACGCACGCTTATGTCAATCCCATACATTTTTTATTCACGAAGTTCGCCGTCGATATTATTTAATGCATCTTGTCTAGCCCTCCAGGTCTTTATTATGACACAATTGATTTTTTAAAGTATTATTTGTCCTGAATGCGACGTGCATATCGTTATTTCTCATTATTTTTTTTTATTTTTTTTTTTTTTTTATGAAATAAGGGGGCAAACGAGCAAATGGGTCACCTGATGGAAAGCAACTTCCGTCGCCCATGGACACTCGCAGCATCAGAAGAGCTGCAAGTGCGTTGCCGGCCTTTTAAGAGGGAATAGGGTAATAGGGGAGGGTAGGGAAGGGAATAGGGTAGGGGATTGGGCCTCCGGTAAACTCACTCACTCGGCGAAACACAGCGCAAACGCTGTTTCACGCCGGTTTTCTGTGAGCCCGTGGTATTTCTCCGGTCGAGCCGGCCCATTCGTGCCGAAGCATGGCTCTACCACGTACAATTATTTTAGATAAACGTGCAGATACCTCACCCATGTAGGTCAAACTGGACTTGTATCTAACCACTTCCTTATCAGGAGTCCCTGCGTACAAAAACTTAACCAATTCCTTTTTAATTTTATTATTTAAAATATTATTTATAATTTTGGGATTATACCCATTCGACTTAGCAATTTGGTAAATTATGTTTAACTCTTTCTGATAATTTTCTTTACTAAGAGGAATGGACATTAATCTGTGAACGTAACTATGAAAAGCCGCGAGTTTATGTTGCCAAGGATGACATGAGGATGCATGAATAGTAGTATTAGTATATGTCGGTTTGCGAAAGATTCCAAAACTGTGTTTATCGTTATCTCTAGTAATAGATAAATCAAGGAAATTAAGTGTTTTATTGTCTTCACATTCTAATTTAAATTTAATTTTAATATGTTTTTTATTAAGATTTTTAACAAAGACGTCCAGTTGTCTCTCTGTACCGGTCCAACAAAGGATGCAATCATCTACATATCTATAGTAATATAAAATACTTTTGTCATTAACAATATTTCTTTGTTCAAAATCATTCATAAATATTTCGGCCAGCAAGGGACTCAGTGGTGAGCCCATTGCTAGACCGTCTTGTTGAACAAATAATTGATTGTTAAATCGAAAGTAGTTTTGTTCCATGCAGATTTTAGTAAGAGTAAGCAATTCCAGACCTTCACCAGGAGGCAAACGTTTTTCCAATTCATTCCCCAGAATACCCAACGTTTCCTCACACGGAACATTAGTAAATAAACTATCTACATCAAGCGAAACTAATTTGCAACGAGGTGGCAAAGTCACATTTTTTATTTGATTTACTAATTGCAAGCTATTTTTAATTGCATAAGGTGGCCGAAATGAAATCCTTTGTTTAATAATGTAATTTAATGACTTTGCCAACTCGTATGCCGGTGCACCTATATATGAGACAACTGGACGCATTGGGATATCAGTTTTGTGAATCTTTGGCAAACCGTACAGTGATGGTGCGTGAGGATTCATTGGAATAAGTTTTCTCTTCGCTGATTCGGTACCAAATAAATATTTATTATTGTTTATGGCTAATTTAATCTTAGCCATAAACTTGTTAGTTGGGTCAGAAGGAACCCTTAGAAATTGATCACACCGAATCACGTTATTTACTTTTTCCAAGTAATCGTCACGCTCCATCACCACTATTGTGTTACCCTTATCTGCTTTAGATATAACCAAGCCATTATTATCTATTGTTTGTTTTAATGACCTCAAAGCTACTCTTTCATGGTTAAATGAATAACCGGAAGGAGTACCCTTGATTTCATTGGCTAGTAAACCCTTAACCATGTTATCCTTTTTATTAACTACAGTTGCTATCTCTGATTCAACCGCAAGCATTTCCAAAGCATTCTGATTAATATTAGGAGTAATATTATATTTAAGACCCTTTTCCAAAAGTGACATGTCATCCTTGGCAAATTGGACATTGGTTAAGTTTTTTGACGCGAGGATGAAAAGAAAAAGCTTCAGACTGTGTCTCTGTATAGGATTGTACAAATCTATTTTTATTTACTAAAGTCTGAAGCTTTTTTTGTTGATTAATATATTTAGCATGCACTTCGATTGATGCGAAATCACGTGCTTTTTCGTCTAACCAATCGAATTCAATGTTATGTAATTTATATGAGAGCTCGGTATAAAGAACTTTAAGATGTAGTTTTAAATTATCTCTAACGGTAAACCAGTGACGTATCTCTTCATTAAGCCAAATGGCTTCGGCTTTTTTAATAGCCCTATTGGCGGCTCGACTGTGCATGTTGGTTTTAATATTAATATAGTTAGGAACAACATTTAGATGTTTGCATTGTTGATTGAACCAAACATTTTGGGCGGCGACTCGATGTAACTTTGTTAGTTTAATATAGAGTCTTGCCTGTACGGTCATGCTCACCGATTTTAAATAGTTAATAGAATCAGGCGTTACTTTGCGGAAATCCATAGCATTAAATTAATTAATATTATGTTTATAGCTGTTTTTCCGCTAAATAATACCCACAACCTGCAAGCAAATGTGTGAGTGCACGCATAAGCATGCGTAACGCACCTCCCTCCTCCCACACTGCTTATGCGTGCACTCAGATGCAAGATCGTGCAAACACCACCACCACACAAGCAACAATGTCGGCAAGATCGTGCAAAGCCCCACACCACCATGCAGGTTGCAAAACTCGACGCGCGTTTCGCCCCGAACCCGGAGCATCCTCAGGAAGTGGACCTGCGAACAAAGTTCGTTAGTAATGCTGCCAAGCAAACCGCCACCTTATATAGACTACTGGCTACTAGTGCCCCCACCAAACATATTAATGAGCGGTGACGTAGTCAAGCAAGTTTGGTCATTCAACAATGCATGTCTATTGTTGTTCTTTTCTTTAATTATTTCTAATTGTCCCAACACGCTCAGTCGAAAGCCTTTGTCACATTTATGTAATATCTTATAGGAATGGCCATCGGGTACACTATGACCACTATCTAAAAGGTGTTTAGCAAAATGTGATTTATCACGATGACCATTTCTATAAGCCGCGATGTGTTCTTTGTACCGAGTCTCAAAGTTACGTCCAGTTTGACCTACGTATACACTATCGCATTCAGGACAATCGATTTTATAGACACCGGATTGGTACTTTAAATCAATCCGGTCTTTATTATGACACAATTGATTTTTTAAAGTATTATTTGTCCTGAATGCGACGTGCATATCGTTATTTCTCATTATTTTAGATAAACGTGCAGATACCTCACCCATGTAGGTCAAACTGGACTTGTATCTAACCACTTCCTTATCAGGAGTCCCTGCGTACAAAAACTTAACCAATTCCTTTTTAATTTTATTATTTAAAATATTATTAATAATTTTGGGATTATACCCATTCGACTTAGCAATTTGGTAAATTATGTTTAACTCTTTCTGATAATTTTCTTTACTAAGAGGAATGGACATTAATCTGTGAACGTAACTATGAAAAGCCGCGAGTTTATGTTGCCAAGGATGACATGAGGATGCATGAATAGTAGTATTAGTATATGTCGGTTTGCGAAAGATTCCAAAACTGTGTTTATCGTTATCTCTAGTAATAGATAAATCAAGGAAATTAAGTGTTTTATTGTCTTCACATTCTAATTTAAATTTAATTTTAATATGTTTTTTATTAAGATTTTTAACAAAGACGTCCAGTTGTCTCTCTGTACCGGTCCAACAAAGGATGCAATCATCTACATATCTATAGTAATATAAAATACTTTTGTCATTAACAATATTTCTTTGTTCAAAATCATTCATAAATATTTCGGCCAGCAAGGGACTCAGTGGTGAGCCCATTGCTAGACCGTCTTGTTGAACAAAGAATTGATTGTTAAATCGAAAGTAGTTTTGTTCCATGCAGATTTTAGTAAGAGTAAGCAATTCCAGACCTTCACCAGGAGTTCCAGTTGTCTCATATATAGGTGCACCGGCATACGAGTTGGCAAAGTCATTAAATTACATTATTAAACAAAGGATTTCATTTCGGCCACCTTATGCAATTAAAAATAGCTTGCAATTAGTAAATCAAATAAAAAATGTGACTTTGCCACCTCGTTGCAAATTAGTTTCGCTTGATGTAGATAGTTTATTTACTAATGTTCCGTGTGAGGAAACGTTGGGTATTCTGGGGAATGAATTGGAAAAACGTTTGCCTCCTGGTGAAGGTCTGGAATTGCTTACTCTTACTAAAATCTGCATGGAACAAAACTACTTTCGATTTAACAATCAATTCTTTGTTCAACAAGACGGTCTAGCAATGGGCTCACCACTGAGTCCCTTGCTGGCCGAAATATTTATGAATGATTTTGAACAAAGAAATATTGTTAATGACAAAAGTATTTTATATTACTATAGATATGTAGATGATTGCATCCTTTGTTGGACCGGTACAGAGAGACAACTGGACGTCGTTGTTAAAAATCTTAATAAAAAACATATTAAAATTAAATTTAAATTAGAATGTGAAGACAATAAAACACTTAATTTCCTTGATTTATCTATTACTAGAGATAACGATAAACACAGTTTTGGAATCTTTCGCAAACCGACATATACTAATACTACTATTCATGCATCCTCATGTCATCCTTGGCAACATAAACTCGCGGCTTTTCATAGTTACGTTCACAGATTAATGTCCATTCCTCTTAGTAAAGAAAATTATCAGAAAGAGTTAAACATAATTTACCAAATTGCTAAGTCGAATGGGTATAATCCCAAAATTATTAATAATATTTTAAATAATAAAATTAAAAAGGAATTGGTTAAGTTTTTGTACGCAGGGACTCCTGATAAGGAAGTGGTTAGATACAAGTCCAGTTTGACCTACATGGGTGAGGTATCTGCACGTTTATCTAAAATAATGAGAAATAACGATATGCACGTCGCATTCAGGACAAATAATACTTTAAAAAATCAATTGTGTCATAATAAAGACCGGATTGATTTAAAGTACCAATCCGGTGTCTATAAAATCGATTGTCCTGAATGCGATAGTGTATACGTAGGTCAAACTGGACGTAACTTTGAGACTCGGTACAAAGAACACATCGCGGCTTATAGAAATGGTCATCGTGATAAATCACATTTTGCTAAACACCTTTTAGATAGTGGTCATAGTGTACCCGATGGCCATTCCTATAAGATATTACATAAATGTGACAAAGGCTTTCGACTGAGCGTGTTGGAACAATTAGAAATAATTAAAGAAAAGAACAACAATAGACATGCATTGTTGAATGACCAAACTTGCTTGACTACGTCACCGCTCATTAATATGTTTGGTGGGGGTACTAGTAGCCAGTAGTCTATATAAGGTGGCGGTTTGCTTGGCAGCATTACTAACGAACTTTGTTCGCAGGTCCACTTCCTGAGGATGCTCCGGGTTCGGGGCGAAACGCGCGTCGAGTTTTGCAACCTGCATGGTGGTGTGGGGCTTTGCACGATCTTGCCGACATTGTTGCTTGTGTGGTGGTGGTGTTTGCACGATCTTGCATCTGAGTGCACGCATAAGCAGTGTGGGAGGAGGGAGGTGCGTTACGCATGCTTATGCGTGCACTCACACATTTACTTGCAGGTTGTGGGTATTATTTAGCGGAAAAACAGCTATAAACATAATATTAATTAATTTAATGCAACGGATAATCATAAAAATAATTCAATTATCCAAAATGGCGGCGATGTGGTTCACCACCCATCACGTCTCGTTTCTCGCGGAGGTGAAAAGCGGACCATGGAGAGCCGCTTCGCTACGTTGAATGTAAGAGGAGGAATGGATAGTAAGAATGAAAGTGAACGAAGCGAAACGAGTATGTAAGGATCGTAGCAAGTGGCAAAAAATGGTCTCTGCCTACCCCTTTACGGGAAAAAGGCGTGATTATATGTATGTACATACATACATATAATCACGCCTTTTTCCCTTTTTAATCTATAAATTCATTGATTATTACATACATACATATGTATGTAATAATCAATGAATTTATAGATTAAAGAATAATTTGAGAAACTTTGATCGTGAACCCCTCTCATTTGAGGGTGAAGGCCTCCTCAAGAGATGTCCAATAGTCTCTGTCTCTAGCTTTCACCATCCATGAACTGCCAGCGGTTTCTATGATGTCGTCTGACCACCTCGCTCTAGGCCTACCTCTCTTTCTGGTTCCCTTGGGCCCCGGCCATGATGTCAACCGAATTGTCCATCTGTCGTCGCTCATTCTCGCTACGTGGCCCGCCCAGCGCCACTTTAATCTCATTGAGTAGGAAAGTGCGTCCGTTACTCTTGATTTTTCTCTTATATCGGAATGGCGTATTTTTTGTACTTTTTTTTTATATTCAGCATGCTTCGCTCTATGCTCCTTTGGCAAGTTGTTATTTTGTTTTTAATTCGACGTGTGAATTTCCACGTTTGGCAGGCGTATGTGAGCGATGGCAGGAGACAACTATCCATGACTATTTTTTTGAGTCCTTTTGAGCTTTTAAAAAATTCTTTGAGTCCCTAATACTTTTTCCAGGTTCCTTTTACTCTTCTCTCTACTTCATGTTCGTTGTGATTTTCTGCAAGGGAAATTTGTTTGCCAAGATAGATATATGAGTCGACATACTCTACAATTTTGTTGTCGACTTTAATTTCATTTTTTGCCGCGTTTGTCATCACCTTTATTTTACTGAAGTTGATCTCTAGTCCTGACTGTCTGCTTAATATTAGAAGTGTAGTTATCATGTGTTCTAGCTCTCCGCTGTTTTCCGACAGCAATACTAGATCATCTGCGAATCTTAGGTGGTTAATGTACTTTCCGTTTATATTTAGACCGACTCTACTCCAGTCTGCTTTTTTGATTATGAATTCTAATACAGCGATGAAGATTCTAGGAGAGAGGGGGTCCCCTTGTCTAACTCCTCTTTTGATTGAAATGGGAGGTCCCATTTTCTCTAATTTCACTCTACTAGTATTTTTATTGTATAGGTATTTTAACACTCTGATGTATTTAGCCTCTACACTTTGTGTTTCTAAGGCTTCCCATATTGATGAGTAGAGTACAGTATCGAATGCTTTTTGGTAATCTATAAAAGCTGCGTAGAGCGGTCTTTGGAATTCTTGGTATTTCTCAAAAATAATTTCCACTGAATAGATGTGATCCACTGTAGAGTAACCTCGTCGAAATCCCGTTTGTTCAATAGGCTGGTGAGAGTCAAGAGCTGCAGCAATTCTTTTTTCTATAATGGACGAAAACAGTTTATATATTGTAGGCAAGAGGCTGATGGGTCTATAATTACTTATATCGCTGGGGTCCACTTTTTTGTAGAGCAATATGATGTTTGACTCTGACCACTGTTTAGGTGTTTTTCCGTTGTCTAGTATCTTATTAAAGAGTATCATTAGGGGTGTAGCGAGGAGTGAACAAGCAGATTTTATAGCTACATTTGTTTTTTTTTCTGGCCCTGGGCTTTTGTCTGGTTTTAGCTGTTTTATATATTTAAATAATATAATAATATTATATCTATGGACGCTTTCACACCACGTCAATCTGGTCCCGTGGTAAGTTCGAGAACTTATGTTACAGGTACCAAATAACGGAAATATATTTAATACTTCATACTTTACATATCTTTAAGATTTTTATTATATTATATAATACACAATATATTCCAGGACCCAGAAACACAGAAAACTTTTTTGTTCCCTGGCGGGATTCGAACCCACGACCTCCGCTTTGAGTGGCAGCGCGCTAACCACTAAGCCACAGAGATAGTCAAGCACAATAATTAAATATTGGAATGTACATTATATAATTATTGTAGAATATACGTGCAATCAGATAATCTTATTAGATTCATAAGCAGGTTGACCATATTGTGTCATAATTTGTTCGTATTATAATTATGATATTAACAAACTTACTTATCATTATTGACAATTGCATTGTGACATCATGCGTTAATACAATACCAGTTAATTGTGACTATACTCTACCTGCTTATGAACTATTAGATTCCTGATAGTACATACAAAATAGGACGAAAAGGACGCCACTCCCTCAATAATAATGCTATCAATAAACTGATAGTTAACTTTATTTAAAAATAGACACGAAACTTTGGCTTACGGAAATTATAGCCTGCTACGGAGCTACGAGACTCTACGCGCAGGCTACGAAGTTCGTAGCGCCGTAGCACCGTAGCACTAGTATCACTCGGCTTGACGCACGGAGCGCACGTCAACTTTAATCTATATATCTCTCTCTCTGTCTAATTTCGAAATTCACCTTCAAAATAGCAATAAAATCCGTGTTCAAACTGTGATTTTGTGTTTGTTATGAAGCTGTATGTTATGTAACAGGTTGGTATTCTTTATAATATTTTATATTTTACTTTAACTTTAAAAAAATAAGAGCAAAGATTATATAAAGAAAAATATTATTCTTTATTTATTTTATTCTTGAAAGTTAAGTTAGAAACCCATTTCAAAGGCTTGAAAAGAAAATCGCGCGAATTAAGTTTAAATAATTAACCGTTACATAACTCCGAGGCAGGGACTCACATTGCTTTGTTTATTTTCAGTGAACGTTAAGTTTAGGCTGAAATTGAATCTCTATTTATTATTTACATTATATCATATAAATATATTAGTAAGCAGATTATTAAAATTATTACTTATTATAATATTATTTTTTATCGTGTAAGTTACTATTTAAATCTACTTAAAGGTATTTTAGTAGTTAGCGATATTTATGAACAAATAATAATTTTGCATGTGTATATTATTGTATACAATTATATAATGAGTATGAATACTCATTATATAATTGTATACAATAATATACATATAAGTATCTAACAATAGTTATACCTATAGTTTTTTCTTCACGTCTTATGGAGTCATCATTATGGTTCAGATAGATACGGTAGTTACTTGTTAAAAAAATTATAACATTTATAGTAAGTTAAATATTGCCCGCGACTTCGTGAGCGCAAAAGTTGATTTCGCTGAAACCGTAAATTTTTCTAAAACAAAAAGTCGCCCATGTCCTTCCCAGTAGTTAACTCTACATCTGTGCTAAATTTCATTAAAATCGGTCTAGTAGTAATTAATAGCATCTAAAGATAGAAGTATAGTACTTTATTAACATCTTTTTCGGAATCATTTTCATACATTTGTTATTTCCATAGTAAAACTATGATTGCTGAGGACATTATGAAAGTAGTTGCGTTGTAGATAATTATAAAACGTATCGACAAAAAAATTGTTTTAGCTAAAATATTGGAATATGATTTGAATCATTTAGGTGTAAGTAGTTGAACCTACATCATTATTATCCTACTAATATTATAAACGTGAAAGTTTGTGAGGATGGATGGATGTACGGATAGATAGATGGATGTTTGTTAGTCTTTCATGACAAAAGTACTAAACGGATTTCGATAAAATTTGTTATGGTAGTAGTTTAGGTTCTGCATTAAATCATAGCTACTTTTTATCCCAAAAAAATACAGTGTTCGTTTGGGATACTGTATTTAAGCGAGGGGAGTTGCAGGCAACAGCTAGTAGTAATATATTACCCACCTGATTACACCTGCATCTAGACCGGGGTAATTATGCATATGTCACCTCCTAATCTATTGCATCGGTTAATGATACACATTCCGTTGTATAATAATAGCTCCCTACACCGTTTTCGGTAACTGTGACCGGTTTCAATGAAACCAGGCCAGCTACGCAGGAGATATTTTTTGTAGAGCCCAAGTGTGTGCGCAGTGCATAAAAGCACTATCTTTCTTTATTATCGTAACCTAGTGGGGCGGATGACTGACACGACTGGCGAGAGATTAAATGCAGGTTCGACTTTTTACATGCCCATGCGACGCATGGATCATCTTTCTTGTCAGACAATCAGGTGATCAGCCTGCATTGCTCTAACCAAACTTGGAAACCACCTTTTTTGTTGTTGCAACGCGGAAATTTGAACTACTTCGCGCTGGCGATCATTGAGTTCGTGGGGCACCCATTTGTCAAGCTTTTTTACCTTGCCAATTTGACGCAAATGGACCAATATTGTTTTGACGCTAACGTCGAAAGCTGCTACTAATTCAGCCGTAGATTGTGTATCATCAGCTTCTACAATCGCCTTTAATTCGTCATTGTCGACCACAGTCTTCGGACGACCGCGAGGTTAATTTTTTAGGTAACAGAACGGAAGCGATCAAACCAACAACAGGCGGTGCGTTGGTTTGTAGTGTTAGCTCCGTAAACATCGTTGATGTTGCGTGCCGCTTGTGCCGCGTTGCTGTCACGACGGTACTCATATTCCATAATTACTCGAATTTTTAACGTATCCATGATGACGAAAAAGATTGAAATGCGATGAAAATGTAACACTAATTAATAAACAAATGACTACTTTTGGAAAAAGAATTCCATGTTTTTAAAATAAAATTAATTTTAAATTAGAATTCTTAGCCAAACAAAAATTATTTTGATTTGAAATGGCCAGTACCGCAGAACGGCAATTTCATAGGTAAAGACCTATTATTAAGGCAAATACACCATTTACAATAAAAAGTTAGTTAATAAAACTTAGTTTTCATTAAACGCATGAACGCGTCGATATCAATCTCATTTTACGTTTCACCATTTAAGTAGTTATATGGTATATACATATTAGCTACTCGCAATAACGAAAACTGAGTTAAATGGATATAGATGTTAATTATATTTGCACAAATGTGTTTTGTTTTAGAATTTTCTATTTGTGAGAGCTACCTGCGATATTATATACAAATTAATGTATCACAATTACTGTCATCTCATGACATTTCGTACGTGACAGATCTTGGATGCGTTCAACGAAGTTAAACCGACGACATCCGGAGTTCAGAACTTAAACTCAGCTTAGCTAGAAACTGATTCAGTTGATGTTGGTGAAATTGAATTTAGATTTTAAACTCGGTTATACGCGTGAACTATTTTTCCGTATGCTAATTGCGTTAAATTTTGCGGTCATTGGTTGATGGAAAGTGTCATCAGCCCAAAGATATTTGATTGGTCTCGCTACGTAGAGCGCCCAGCGACACCATTGATTATTCTATGCATCAGATCACAGCCTCCTACTTCAATGACGAATACGCCTCTTATGGATTATTGAAATTCCCACTAATGCTGAATATGTCGATGCATATTATACATTGTTAGAGTCCTCGACATTTCTGATGGTGATGTAAATTATGAAATGGTGAACCTCCAATGATGCAAAATATGATGATACTATTGTGGGAATAGTGGCAGTAGCCCCAAAGGGTAATCTCCGACCGAGCGAGATGGTATGCCCAATCAGGCCGAAGCCCACTTCTTCGAATGTTTTACGGATTTCATCGTTGTTTACTATCATTTTAGTTCTCTCGACGTTTCGGTTACTTAATAACCGCGAGCTTGGTTGGTTTGAAGTGTCATGTGTCCTACGTACTAAAACTACAGTCCGTTCAAAATAACAATAATAATATTCCAGCCTCCGTGGTCTAGTGGTTCGAGCATTGGCTCTCGACTCGGGAAGTCGTGGGTTCGATTCCCGCATTGGAACAACAAAAAATGTTGTTTCCAAGTTTGGTTAGGACAATGCAGGCTGATCACCTGATTGTCTGACAAGAAAGATGATTCATGCGTCGGATGGGCATGTAAAAAGTCGGTCCTGCGCCTGATCTCTCGCCAGTCGTGTCGGTCATCCGTCCCACTGGGTTATGAGAGTAAAGGAAGAGAGAGTGCTCTTGTGCACCGCACTACACACCCCGATGCAGCTCAAAATTCCAACTCTTGCAATGAAATCTGTTTCTTCTTGTGCAGTGATTAAAGTTATATTTTGAATCGCTACCTCATTAATGCAGCACCGCCTCACGTCGCGCCTAGGTGTGAACTGACGCTAGTATGATCCTTATGTCGTTGCCATAAGTCTTGTCAGAGTTTAAATTTTATTTTTAATTACGTGGTAGAGCCATGCTTCGGCACTAATGGGCCGGCTCGACCGGAGAAATACTACGGGCTCACAGAAAACCGGCGTGAAACAGCGTTTGCGCTGTGTTTCGCCGAGTGAGTGAGTTTCCCTTCCCTTCCCTACCCTCCCCTATTACCCTATTGCCTCTTAAAAGGCCGGCAACGCACTTGCAGCTCTTCTGATGCTGCGAGTGTCCATGGGCGACGGAAGTTGCTTTCCATCAGGTGACCCGTTTGCTCGTTTGCAGTATTTCATAAAAAAGAAATGACGCTGATCGGATTGTATTCCGACATACTTACCCAAATTCCTAAGCTGATGTTAATATAATAACTCCCCACACCGATCTCGCTGACGGTGGCCGGTTTCATTGAAACCAGGCCAGTTACGCAGGAGTAATTTTATTGTACCCAAGTGTGAACGCAGTACACAAGAGCGAGTGCTCTTGTGTACTGCGTTCACATTTGTACTTCCTGTACTCTCGTAATCCAGTGGGACGGATAACCGACACGACTAACGAGAGATGAGGCGAGGGTCCGAATTTTTACATGCCCATCCGACGCATGGATCATCTTTCTTGTCAGACAATCAGTTGATCAGCCTACATTGTCCTAACCAAACTTGGAAACAAGATATTTTGTTGTTCCATTGCGGGAATCGAACCCACGACCTCTGAGTCGAGAGCCAATGCTCTAACCACTAGACCACGGAGGCTGTTTAAGCTGATGATAACGCATATTCAATGTTAGTATCGGGCATTATGCAACATACCGAAGCTCTTTGCTTGTGATTGCTCATTGATACAAGCTGCGCTGATTGCTGCACAGACTTCGCCACTCGCCGCTTGTGAGCGGACAATATGAAAATAACGCGCTGATTAATGTATTGTTATTGTTGTTTAGATTGTCTAGATGTGTGTTTCCATCGTCATCATAAAGTGTAAATAATATTGAGACTGTAATTTAACATTTTGTATGACCTACTTTGTATACCTACTTCGCATTATTTCACTTACCTACACATCAATTAACTTAATGTTGTATTATATCCACTTATTATTTTATTTATTTTGTAGATAAACATTGAATTTAAAATGTTTTATTTATTTTTTATAACAATAATTAATACCAACATTATACTCTCAGTTTATCACCATTTTTAAGAATACATCCTATACACGATTTATCGTAACGAGTAAACGGTGTTAGCCAAACTGTGCAGTTTTAACGATCGCGTGAATGGAAAATCGTTACGATAATTCGCAACCAATTGATTTAATCGTTACTATAAAACATTAAATATTAGGTGTGTAGTGAGCATAATACTAATTGTGACGTTAGTCTAAAATATTACCTACAAACCCTATAAAAAAATTTTTTTTTGGGTGTTTTATTTGCATTATCCTCGTAATATTATTTAATACCTCCTAACAAAGAAACTGAAAAGTGTACAATATAGAAGCCGAAATAGACCGCAAAACTTTAAGTAGTCTGAAACCGAAGTTCCCAATATATTTTGTTGCCCCTTTAAGTTGAAAAGCTCCAAATATTAGCGGTATTATTGAACACACAATTTATATTTGAAGAAGTCTTTATTCAACTTTGCGGCTTGACTTTGAATTAAGCTGTTTCAATGATAGAAAATGGAAATACAAAATTCATAAGTAAGTATTATATAATTGTATAATTTAATTTCATAAAAGATATTTAGTGAAAATATGTTTTCAAATCAGATATTTGGAGATCTATTATAGCTACACTGAGTTAATTAGTGAAACAAAGTGGGTTAAAATTCCAGGCCAATTCGATTGGCATTATCACGTCATTTAATATTTATAGTATATTTTTTATTAAACAATGATTTCAAAACTAAGGTTGGGCTTTAACGTACATTTGATAGAAAAAAAGATGTATGGCACTCGGGGATTGCCGCGGTAAAGCTATTGCATAAAGCTATTACATATTATTTAAAAGTACAACGCCATCTACCAATCAAGTACTTCATTATCTTCAGCAATGTGTAGGGAACATACACACGTCGTAGTTTAAGCTTGAACACATAGATGGCGAAACCATTGTAATAATTCAATATTCCTGATACTAATTTAAATAACATATAGCTCACGTTACACTAGACGGAAAGCGATTGAGTACCAGCGGCTCGATTGTAACCAAATTAATCAGACCCCCACCCCAGCTCAGCGGTGTTAGGTTTTTTCGTTACGGAATTTCTTGATTCGGTCGCCGCGCTTAAAGCCCGCGATAAAAGCTATGCAATAGCTTAAAAAGCTTCATACAAGAAAAAGTTATGCCATCTTGATTACAGAAGATTTCGTCTATTATATACGGACTGACTAAGCGGATATCAAAATATGAATATGACAAATGACAAACCTCCAGAACTCAAGCCTCAAACAACACCAAAATAGGGTAATTGCGTGAACATTTAGGTTTATGTTATTAATAATAATAATAATATCTATGGACGCTTCTCACCACGTCAATCTGATCCCGTGGTAAGTTCTCGAAGAACTTGTGTTACGGGTACCAGACAACGGTAATATTATAATACTTTTATATTATACACATATTTAAGATTTTTATTATATTATACTCTTATTTAATACACATCCATGACCCAGGAATACAGAAAAACTTTTTGTTCCTTCGGCGGGATTTGAACCCGCGACCCCCGGTTTGAGCACCAACACGCTCAACCAACTGAGCCACAGAGGTGCTGATTTTTCAATCATGAGATGACTTTGACCTGAGGAATGAATCTGTGACTGACATATTTTTCATACAAAATCTGTCAAAGTCACCTAATTATTATTCGTCAGATAAAAGTTATCTGACGATTGAAATATCAGCCCTAGTCTCTATATAAACTTTCTTGTTTTCTCGCTACGCTAGCTATTTTATACTTAACAAAGCAAAAGTACAAAAATATAAGAACCTTTGCAAAATGATGATATGAGATGCTAACAATAAATCTAACGAGCGTGAAACGCGCTTTTGTCTAGTCATCCATAAAAATAAATCGTATTACCTCATACGCGCTACACGAGGCTAGTTTTTGAAGTTAGGATGGCAAGCTAGAGTACCTGCTAGTAATTCTAGCTTCATGTAGACAAAACAAGCTTCCTTTCTAAGCCAATAGCAGTAGTCTAGTAGAAGCCAGGTCAGTAAGCCAGTTCAGTTTGATGTGAGAAATACGTGTGCAAAATTTTATAAAAGTTTGTATGAAACTTTTTACTCCTTGGACATATTTGTATGAAATTTCGTATGATTTACGTATTACAGCGATTTCTATTATTCAACACTTAAACGAGTTAAATAGGGGATGAAATTTTTAAATTATTATAGAAATAATATGGTTCAGTACCCAATTTCACGCGGGCGAAGCCGCGGACAAATTCTAGTATACAATTAAATAAAATTAGTGTATGTGAATTTTCAAATTAACAGCTTTGCACTAAATGCACAATAAATAACCATTTTATATGGTCAAAAAATCAAATTTTCTTTGTCTGTCTGTCCGTCCGTCTCTCTGTTTGTCCCGGCTTATCTCTGAAACGGCTACATCAATTTTGATTAGACTTTCACAGGCATATAGCTCACGTTATGAGTAGCTTAGGCTACTTTTATCTTAGGGTTCCGTATAAAAAAAACAGTTTGCATTAGTTCCACGTAAGTGTAGTTGGGGGCACCAGCTATTATGACGAATATTGGTGTTTTATAGAAACAAAATACATAAAACTGTGACATTTTAAAGAAATTAAATTCTACTGCTCGTACTCACAATAACTTCTCACACGGATCCCAGTGACGGTGGCCGGTTTCATTAAAACCAGGTCAGTTCGCAGAAGTAATGCTTATAGTGCCCAACTGTGGCCGCAGTACACAATAGCACTCTCTCTTCTTTAACTCTCATAAACCAGTGGTACAGATAACCGACATGACTGACGAGAGATTAGATGCAGGTCCGATTTTTTACATGCCCATCCGACGCATGGATCATCTTTCTTGTCAGTCAATCAGGTAATCAGCCTGTATTGTTCTAACCAAACTTGGAAACAACATTTTTTGTTGTTCCAATGCGGGAATCGAACCCACAACCTCCAAGTCGAGAGTCAATACTCTAACCACTAGACCACGCAGGTTGTGCTCGTACTACTACGAGTATAACAATAATGCACTACATCTACCCACATACCCAGATATTTAAGTTGCGGTTGAACACCGGCAGTCGGGATTTTCATTAAAATTCCAAGCTTAAGGTTAATCTTGGAATGGATTTCTATAGTACGTATGAATTTTGTTTCAATTTAAATAAATCGTGAAAGACTTTACTTGTGAACTTTCACATATCTTAAACGTTTTCAATAATCAGTTTATGTTATTGATTTGAAAATGAAATAGCGTGCAGTTTGACACTAAAATTTTAAATGTGGTTTTGTGAGTGAGAGACCGGAAATACACTTGTGACATCATTTGGTCTAACATGGCGACATTAATAATTATTAATTTTTATTGAATTTCAATAAATGATGTTTAATAATTTCTATTGAATTTCAATAGATGATGTTTAATAATTTCTATTGAATTTTAATAGATAATGTTTAATAATACAATTCACTTAATGTGGCTATTTACACTTACTATTGGTGTACATGAACAGCAAAAAGTGTTCACCATCAGGTGATGTGCTTACTCATACTTCGATCTTATTCCATTAAAATTGAGAAAATCTCGAGCAAGTCGAAAGTTGGTTTCGCCATTAGACCGACAGGTTAAAATGTGCTGAATCAGTGACGAAAGTGTCGACATGGCGCTTCCCGACATGTGAAACTCTAACTACGAAGTGTGGAGTTGGGAAGTCGAATTTATCTTATTAGAGCCTTAGACCAAATATAAAAGTAAAGAGAGCATACAAAAATTGAGGCTGGTTTTTATGTGTGTAGTGCACATGTGGCTACGCACTTATTAACTTAGGCCTTTTCATCCGTTAATGAATGATTTATACAGTATTCTCACAGCATAGTCAGCCTAGTACAGAGGAATAACTGGTCAATACGTCTGGGGCCAACCATGTGCTGGTTTCTTCACGATGTTTTCCTTTACCGTTAGAGCGTCCATATATTATACTTGAGATCTGAAAAAGTCTCATTGGTATACGCCACAACCTAGGACTCGAACCTCTCTCTCGAACTCGAACCGAGTGCAAACCAAACGGTCTACCCACTAGGCCACGGAGCTCTTATACGCACGGCTACGCACTACATACATAAATAACTACATTTTTATAGGAAAAACTATAAACTACGTTCACGGCTATTCATCATCATCATCATCATCATCATAATCAGCCTATCGCCGTCCACTGCTGAACGTAGGCCTCCCCCAATGAGCGCCAACCATCCCGATCTTGGGCAGCCCTCATCCATCCGCTGCCAGCCACCTTCTTCAAATCGTCGGTCCATCGTGCCGCAGGACGTCCTACACTACGTTTGCCTAAGCGTGGTCTCCACTCTAATACTTGTCTGCTCCATCGATTGTCTGTCCGTCTGCAGACATGGCCGGCCCACTTCCACTTCAGCGTGCTAATTCGTTGAGCAATGTCGGTGACTTTAGTTCTCTGGCGAATAACGTCGTTACGTATTTTATCCACCAGAGATACCCTTAACATTGCTCTTTCCATCGCACGCTGAGCAACTTTAAACTTATGAACCAAGCCTACGGTGAGTGTCCACGTTTCGGCTCCGTATGTCATTACCGGTAGAACGCATTGATCAAAGACGGAGAGTCTTAAGGGATTGTGGGATCGACGATTCAAAGATGTCCCGGAGCTTCCCGAATGCAGCCCAGCCCAAGCGTATTCTTCTACTCGCCTCCTTCTCAAAGTTGTGCCGCCCGGGTTGAATGGTTTGGCCAAAATATACGTATTCTTGCACAACTTCGAGACTAGCGCCATTTACGACGACAGGTCTCGGGAGAACGTGTTCATTATACATAATTTTAGTTTTGGTCAGGTTCATACCAAGACCCACCCGTCTTGAAGAATCGCTTCACGGCTATTATTACGAATATATTGACTCCTCATTCATGAAGATTGGATCAGGAGGATTAGGATTTTGGCAGACATACATATTCTGTCAAAACCATTACACTTCCTTTTGGCTTCGCCGTTGTCGGGTAAAAACTTTGAACCACACACCGTAACAGCTCGTTTTACGAGGTGAGGAGGAGGAGGTGTGTGTGGGTGACACTGTGAGGCATAGTTAGACCGGCCTCACTGTGTGCTTCGCAAAAGTCACCTCCTCCTTCAGTCGTGCTCCTTAGTCCTTATGTCTGAGTGGTCCTGACCTCGGCCTTCCATAATCGTCTTTATAAGTTACTAGTCACACTCACACTTATGTTATAAACGCAAAAGTTTGTATGTGTGTTTGACATTCTTTCACTCGAAAAGCGTTTAAAGGATTTAAATTAAATATGGGTTCCGTCTCCGTTAGTTCTATGCAAATGAAGTTGCGGGCACTAGCTAGAAAATAAATATAATAAATATTGGAATGATTTATTTTGCTCAGATTTAAGTTTGTTTCTATAAATTTTGTATAAACTTTAAAACATTATTTTGTGTAGGAGGCTAAAAAAGCATTAGAACTCTCGTAGTATTTAAATGGTTTATAAAGTTTTAAATAATATTTCAGAACTTTAACGCAACTTAAGCCATTTTTCTTTAAAGTATTGCTAAGTTGGTATCTAAACTATTTTGCTTCTGTTAGACAACTTTCGCACAGCGGACTTTCTTTAAAGACATACGAGTATTTTATTATTTCTGAAATTTTTGACATTTATTATTATTAAAATCTTAACTTTTTGAAATGCCACCGAAGTGTTGTGACCTCTCTAGTGGTAATGCATGATAGTTATTACTATAATTCTTTCTTTTGCTTCCTTTAATGTGAATAAAGACCATATTTTAAAATTACCCTGAAACAAGTATTAAACTATAAACTTATGTATAACTAGAAGTTGCGCGCGACTAGGTGCGCGACAAAAGGAAATCTCATGGAACTGTACATTTTTCCGCAATAAAAAGTAGTATATGTCCTTCCTCATTCCCTATTCTTTATCTGTGCCAAATTTCATCAATATCGGTCCAATAGTTTCGGAGCCTATTCGATGCAAACAAACAAACTTTTCCTCTTTATTATAATATTAGTATAGATATAATATGCTTTCCGTTTTCATATTTGGTTACTATTCTCGTACTAGAATGTTTAGATAGGAAAAATTTTATTAATGTTTTTTTATTATTTCTACTCCCGTCTAACTTTGGGCCAGGTAGGTACAATTTTTGTTTCATTTTTAGTCTAGTGCTATTACAAAAAGAGATTAAGACCCTATTTATTAAATTATTATATAAGACTCCGCTGTCCGTCCGTCTGTCTGTCTGTATCTCATGAACTGTGATAGCTAAATTATTGAAATCTTTACAGATGATGTATTTCTTTTGCCACTAGAACAACAAATGCCTACTAAAACAGAATAAAATAAATATTGGGAGCACTATACTTTTTCGATAAAAAAGTGGGTACCGAATGTGTTAACCCAAAGCTTAAACTACTACCGTAACAAATTTCATTTAAATCCATACCAGTAGTTTTTGAACATCTAAACATCTGTCCGTCCATACAAACTTAATCATTTATAATAAAAGTAGCATTAAACAATAGTCAATATTTTACAATATGGCGTTTACTTACAATAACGTTGAATCAAACTCTCCACTTACATGCAATCTTGTTTCGAACACAAAAACCACTTTAGTACAAAGCCCGTGAATTGCGTTATTCCCTTTGAAACTCGCTGACGGTTGTTGGATTTAAGTTTTTTAAGATTGCGAAAGATGAAATGACTTTCTCTTTTAATAACTTATAGCGAATTTTCTTTGTTCCCTAAATAACGGACGTCGGTCGTGCGTTTCTTTCATGGGGTCAGATGAATGAGTTGTTTCTTATATTGCTGGTTTCTGCTCTACTTTGTTGGTAAACAGTGTTCGTTATATTTTTATATCGTAGTATATACTCAAAAATCGTAGAATTACAAGAAATAAAACACCTATTGCACCGCAAAAATAGTTAAAGCGCCACGAATTAAACGACTAACGTCTAAAAGTAGCTCTATTGAATATATTTCAACATTATATAGTCTGAGTCACAAGATCCCTGTCAGTTAGTTTCTGTCCAAGGGCACCGAAAATTATGTGATGAGTGAATCAGACTATATAATATTACGTGTGAAAACGTACAAATCATGTAGCTAATACAAAAATAGTTAAAATAACAGGAATAAACTAAGCCATCAGCGTTACGTAAAGGACATTTATTTTAATCAGACATAAAATAGATTCACATACATAAACAAGTGGAAGTCAGGGTTCATCCCACATCTGATCCTGGATAATACCAGCCAGGATGAACATTGAACAGCGGGATAGAAACGAGGGACGAAATGTGGAGAAATAAAGTGTGATATTTGTAGTTCGTATGACGTGTAATTTTCTTCGTTACGTATGCATTGTAGAGATGTTGCATGAGATTTTCAATACTACGAGTAATATTCAACTCGAATATTGTTTCTTTATCTACAGGTATGTACTATCAGCTATAGGGTTGTTCGAAATCAATTACGAATATTTTGCATATATAATCTGCTTATGTAAAGATAGATGTTGAGATTTAAAAAAACCGACCAAGTGCGAGTCGGACTCGCACACCGAGGGTTCCGTACAAACCTGAAGTTATTTTGTTATAGCTTAAATGTATTATAGATCTAAGTATTTGATATGAATTTCAATTTAAGACCTCTACACGTTCATTAGGAAAGGGGTAGTAATTATTAAATTATTAAAAATATTTTATTAAGTCACCTGACTGATAATTCCGAAAGGTTTTCCATCGAGTTGACTATAGGTTTAAGTTTTGGTATGTCATATTTTAAAAATAATCAATATTTGCATAAATGAATGTATTTATTTTATAACTTGATGGCTAATTTGCCATAAATATTAAAATTATAAATGGTATATTTATTAGATATTTAAATGTAGGGTTTTGTAACATTGTCATGATCAAATGTGGGGGATATTACAACTTAATGTGGGGGAATTCCGTAGAATATTAAAATATCAACCTTACAGAACCTGTGCATTAGGTATACATTGCATTTAATATCATTAAAAACGATTATCTTTAATATAATATAAAAACTCATATTTAATTTACTTACTAAAATTTCGAAATATATACAATATATATAATGTTGTAGTTATTGCGAATCAACAAAAATGGCGCGAAAAACACTAGTGGTGGGTCGTCGACGCTTTTTCGATCAACGAAACGAGACCGTTTATCGTTCATCGTAAACTAGATGAAAAAACAGTTTTTTTTTCGACTAGTTTACGTGTTCGACGAATACTGAACTGAGCAATAAACTATGACAAACGAAAGTAGTTTTGTTGAATGAACGACTTTCAGCATTAACTGTTTTGACAAACTTGTTGTCGTTTGCTGATCGAAGCGACTAGTGATGACGACGAACGACGAGACGGTTTAATCTGTGAGCGGTGGAAATGAACTTCCCTTCATACTTTTTCCAGGCTTAGGACTGGCAGGCATCCAGGTTCATTACTATATTATAGAACAGAGATAGACGTATTGCTCGTGCCGAGTGGTCGTGCCCCGCCACAGAACACATAATACTCGCGGAGTGCCCCGCGCCCGTCCGTCGATCGTGTCGTCGCGTCGCGACGAACGGTCTCTGTCGCACGCACCGTTCCGGCATATGGCAACCGTTCACGCATAGACTAGTTTATCAGTAGGCGCTAAACTAGTTTACCCGTTCATGACAAATAAACAGTTTAATAAAACAGTTCGTTCATTCAACGCCCATTCCTAAAAAACACTAATCGAAGAAAAAATAACATAACGTACACCTTGTCGCTGATTTCACCGGGCGGCAATTGATGTGGCCAAGAAAAACAAATAGGCAATCGGACTAAATTTTTTTTAATTGCATAAATGAATAGTACTCTATACGTATAATATGAGTAACTTCTCAGAAGAAACCGTATTTCAAAAGTCAATATTTTCAAAGGTACAGCGATTTGTATAAAAAATTTTGCGAGCTTCCTAAAAACGCTCCATACTAAAGTCGACCTACAAATGACGTCACTTGTAGGTTATAGTATATGAAGTAGTATATGAAGTATATGGCCGCCGGAATATATTTGTAAATATCTCCGATATTTGTGCGTTTAAGTTCATACTTACCATAATTAATGTTTTTGTATATGATGTGAGTAAACTAACGATGTAGGTTTTGTTTACCAATTTCGCAAAAAAAAAATTTTTTTTTGGTACTTTTTAAATGTATTTTATTAGTAAACTACATATAAAATAATATTTTTTTTTTACATATACCAAGTAGTAATGCCTCAATATTTCTGAATATATTAATGGAACTAAATATTTCACATGTAGTCCGATCCCCTATTGGCTGCTAAACTAATGTTCCCATTTTAAGAAATTTTGCTTGTTTTTGTAGATTTTTATTAATTTCGGAATTTCCCCATTTTCGGAATTACCCCAAGTCAATAATATGCTGTAACTAAAATTTACGGTTTTCAAAATTTTTCCTTATCTGTGCTATAAAACGTTGCTTCGTACTCAATTTCAAGATTCTGAGTTCACGGGAAGTACCCTGTAGGTTTTGAGTTTGCGAGTGTCGAATATTTGTTGAAATTTGCGGCATAAACGGCTGTATATTTTGATTGCGTTGGCTTAGAAGTTTGATTTTTTTTCAGCTCTAAGTATTTGATATGAATTTCTCCATGCGTTCTGAGAAAAAGGGTCTTGAAAGACAGACGGACGGACAACAAAGTGAACAACAAGGGTTCCGTTTTTTCCTTTCGAGGTACGGAATCCTAAAAAACAATTTAAAAAAGGCATTGAGGTCACTTACCTCACAGAAACAGCTGATATTTATAGACCTTACTAATAAAACTATTTACTAAATGGATAACTTATACAACGCTGCTGTCTTTATCTGATATATTTGAAATGTCACTTGATAGAAAGAGATAGCAACGTTGTTTGAGTTATCCTTTGAGTTAATATTTTGATCCTAGCAAGTCTAGAACTTTAAGATTAAATCTTAAAGTTATAAATAAATAATACATTTTATTATTTTTAACATACAGGTACGTTTATTTTAAGGTAAAAATATTATTACCTTAAAGTACACGTACTTACCTATAAGTTAATATACCTATAGTAGGAAGTTCTTCTAGAATTAATTAATTATTATATAAATGTATTAAATATGAAGTGACATTTTTTTCTTCTCTGTTGATTACATTGTCAATTACCTATAATATAGCCAAGGTTTTTTATAAAAGTCAATTAGATAGTTTGTAGTTTAGTTAACATCCATCAAAAAGGACTCACATTTGTTACAATAACATAACAGAAATGCCTAGGTTCCCAAACGTCAGAAATAATTTTTGCGGAACAAACATCTTTAATATCTTTTATATTCTTTGTACCTTTTGTTGCCGTTTTAGCCTTCTTTTGTCAACCATTGAAACGAGTGAAATGATTTTTTGTAACAAACACTCACTTGAGATTAATTTTGCCGGCGTGTTAAAAAACATAATTACATGTCTGACGTAACAACTACATGGCTAAATATTTTGTACAAACTCCGACGTCTTTACGCCTATGTGCGACTTTGTCACTACTCGTCGTGAAGAAGTTAACTACAATCTAGCATCAAATAAGTCGTCATTGTTTGCTACTAGGGGCGTTGTCTCGACGCGACGGACGACGGCGAGCAGTGACAAAAACTAGCACTCAGCACACTGTTTTAGTAAGTATGTATGTATGTATGTAGCTTCTTTTTTCATGAGATCTGGTAGCCGAAACTGGTTATCTTTTATTTACTTTGTACAAAATATCTAAAAAGTGATAAAAAAGAAAATAAAGTTAACCAACTGAGAGGAACATAATCTAATTTGAACTTTGCGTTGGGGTATATTTAAAGAGTTAAGAAAGTCGACTATAAAAGTAAACTCGAGTCAATTTAAAAAGCGCTTTTCTTATAAATTAGAGCTAATTTATTTGGCCAAACACTGTCTGGACTGGAATAAATCTCATGCCAATAAATTTGAAAGAGATTTCAGAAATTATTCATTTCGCATTCATTTGTTCTGAGCCAATTGACTACATAACAGTCATCTAACTTCAATTTGGCAACTTTATCAGGATATTATAAAAAAAAAAACTTAGGCCTTTGCATCCGTTAATGGATGATTTATACAGTATTCTCCGAGCGAAGTAACCACTCTTGAAATACTGTAGTGCCTGGGACAGTTGGTTTTTTAAATGTCGTATGGTTGCCCAAGCACATACGGCATTCTCACAACATAGTCAGCCTAGTCCAGAGGAATGAACTGATCAATACGTCTGGGGCCAACCTTGTGCGGGTTTCCTCACGATGTTTTCCTTCACCGTTAGAGCGTCCGTATAATGTACTTGAGATCTGAAAAAGTCTCATTGGTACACGCCACAACCTGGGATTCGAACCTGCACTCTCTCGAGTGCGAACCAAACGATCTACCCACTAGGCTACGGAGCTCTACATTATAAAAAAAGGGACGTAATTAAAGAACACCTACGAAGTTATGGAATGGGATTTTCTTAAATTAAAATGTATTAAGGAGTGAAAAAATATTTTAAAGGTTTCTAATTATAAAATGAAAGTAAATTATTAAAAGTTATTAATATATTTATTGACGTTTCATCTAGTTATGGTCTGACAAAATCGTCAAAAAAATTGCCTATCTGCTAGAAATAAACGTATCTGAAAAATTCGAGTGATTGAATTACATTCCACCCATATTGATGATTTGATGGATACGATTGATTGTTTAATTAAATTTCATTTATTTCGGGCGGCATAGGCCCATATTATAAATACCTTACAGACTAACATACATATTATATACTTAAAAACTAGACTTTGTCACGTGTTGACGGCGACGTGATCCGCGCTTCGTTCCGGAGTCTCCCCCGGAACCTCCGGTAGACGACACCCGTCGGCCAGAACTCCTCCACCTCGAAGGTCGACAAAAGATGCGTCGGCACTCTCACCACAAAGGAACTGAAATTGACCTTGTGGCGAGACTCCAGACGCTCGACCCTCAAGGCGATGGACGTCTTCTGGCGGATGTAGTCCACGACGTCCTCGACCTGCATAGACCAGTGCAGGCGGGATACGTACAACGGCGTCGCGGGTACCTCGCACCGCAGGCGCAGTTCCGGTACGTAAGGTGCGGTGCCGCGGTGGTTGCGGGCGGCGGGCTTCTTCTTCTTTCTTCTCTCCACCAGTATGAAGCCCTCCTCATCGCACCTCCTGCTCTCGTCCTTGCCAGGTCGAGGATGCTCGGCCTTGCGGCTCTCCACGGACTTACGGCCCTCCTTCACCCCCTTTGTCTTCGCCCGCGGGGGAGGTGCGGGGCGACCGGCGACAGTCGCAAAAGTTTTCTGCTGAGTTGGTTGACTCGGCGTCTGCACGACCCGGAGGGGAAGGCGGGCGGGGGCGGCGGCGATCGCCGACTCGTCGGAATCCGCTGACACGCAAGACGATGTGTCAGCGCGCGCGCCGCCACGACGTGTGTTGACAAAGTCGGTTGAATGATCGGGTGACCTACTTACTGAATTATTACATTTTAATTGTAGTAATTCACTACGTAAGTCACGGATGGTAGATTCCGATGCATCCAACCTACCTCGCATCTCGTCCAGCTCTGCCTTCATACTGTTGAAGTTCTTCAGCAGGCTGGAGACGTCGACGTGGTCCATCGTTACGACCGGCAGCTTGTGGAGATCTTTCGCCACAAAGGCCGGCACGTCGTCTGGATCCGTCTGCTTCAGCAGGGAGATGATGTCCTGCACGCTTCGTTCGCCGCCATCTCGCCTCCGTGATGGCATATTCGCGCTCTGGCCGAGCGTTTCGTAGAGCAGCTGCTTACCCGTGCAAATCTCCTCGCTTGTAAAAGAAGATTTGCAGATCTGCATGATGCTGACCTCGTCCATAGTGTCGATGGCGTGCTGGATGAACGCCAGCAACTCGTTGGCCACCAACGCCATGGTGTACGTGCAGCGGCGTCGCCGCGCGACTCGCAAACAATTAAATTCGCTTCGTGTGTAATGCGGAGCGCGTCCGTTTCATAGCGCTCAACGCACGACAATGATGTTTCTCCATCTCCTAAATCCATGCTGGAATCACGAATCGCAATTTTTCCCTTGGAAAAAGCTCATACGTAACAATGATAATATTTTAAGGTTCCTAAAAATGCGGCGACATAAATATTTATTATTTCTTTAAACATACTGTATCATCGAGAAAAAAATATTTACATGGAAAATAATACGTTACGTTCTGCGAAGGAATTCTGCGTTCATTTATAACTTTTATGGCGGAAAGAATAAAACGGAGTCTTATCCTAAAAAGGCTTCATGAATGTTTTCTTTCAGAATAACTCCATCTATGATATAAAATACATTAAATATTACGTCGATAGATTTGCTATTCATAAAGCCATAATTATTTCGTTAAACTTATAGTCCGGTCAATTTAGACATTCGAAGTTACCTAAATTCCCACCAAGCTGAAAATCGGTAATATTTTTTAAAATATCATTAAAAACAAAATTTGAAAGTTCCCCATCTTTCCCCTGTAAGGAAAAAATTTTATTCAAGGTCAAAGGTAAAAAAAATAGTTTTTCGCGATTTTCAGCAAAACGGTAAGTTTTATCATAAAAATATTTTAAACAAAAATTGTAGATCATAAAATTATCTACAAAAAATTAATTCATACTTTTTTTTCTACGAGCCACCGTTTTTGAGATATAACGATTCAAAAAGTTGTAAAAGTTGTAATCGTCATAATATGCATGAGTACGCCACGTTATATTAGATAAATACGTACAGTATGTACGTCGACATTTTGGTTCCCGAGTTACTGTCGTATTTGATGGCTATAATGATTGCACAAGAAATACCAAAGCTGCAGAACAGCGTCGTCGAACTTTAGCAACATCTTCATCAATTGATATTTTATTTGATGAAAATATGACAGTTCCAACCAGCCAACAAAAATTTATTTCTAATACTCACAACAAGTCTCGGTTCATTTCAATGTTGAAAGAAAGATTTACTACGGAAAATATATTGGTAAGACAAGCTAATAATGATGCTGATGTATTGATAATTGTGGTTGCAAAAAAGTCGGACTATTCTGTTCTCCGGCATGTACACATTGTCAAGGCCGGTTGTGCTCTAATATTGAATCACCAATAATAGAGGATCCATTTGAGTTCGAGGCAACATGCGATACATCGCTATTAACGCAGTTTACATGCACTCAGGATGAAGATGAAGAAGAACATGAACAAGAAGAACAAGAACAAGACGAACAAGAACAAGAAGATCAAGAAGAAGAACAAGAAGAAGATTTTGAAAGTTACGACTCGGACGATTTAATTTCACTACTTTTTTTTAACTTAAATTGCTTTTATCTTTTTAATCTCTGCTAATATCCATTATTTTTCAATAGTTTCAAATAAAACAGGATCAAAACTGACCCGTGGAATAGGCCTACTGGGGAAACCACAAAAAAAAACGCGATAAGTACACTACCTCATAGGTGGCGAGGAAACGTGTGCATATTATGACGATTACAACTTTTACAACTTTTTGAATCGTTATATCTCAAAAACGGTGGCTCGTAGAAAAAAAAGTATTAATTAATTTTTTGTAGATAATTTTATGATCTACAATTCTTGTCTGAGATATTTTTATGATAAAACTTACCGTTTTGCTGAAAATCGCGAAAAACTCATTTTTTTAACCTTTGATCTTGAATAAATTTTTTTCCTTACAGGGGAAAGATGGGGAACTTTCAAATTTTGTTTTTAATGATATTTCAAACAGTATTACCGATTTTCAGCTTGGTGGGAATTTATGTAACTTTACTTTTATTTTTTGGTCTAATTTGACCGGACTATTATATCTTCGAATATTTTGATTGCTATTTTTTTAAATAGAGTAAAGAAATTACTGTTAACTTTTATTGTATACCTACTAGCTTTTGCTCACGGCTTCGCCTGCGTAAATGCAGTACCCCACAAAAACACTGTACTTTTTCGGGATTAAAAGTAGCCTATGTTTTAATCCAGAGCCTAAACTGCTAGCAAGCCAAATTTCATAGAGATCCGTTTTGTAGTTTTTGCTTGAAAGAGTAACATCCATCCATCCATGCTTACAAGCTTTCCAATTTATAATATTAGTAGTATGTGAAATCCCTAAGTAGCTTTCCGAATCGAAATCTTCCCGATTTAAAGCTTTAAAACCCAAAAATGTATGTGTAACAGATTCACATAATTCAACAAACAGTGTAAATGTTAGGCACAAAGTGATATTTTGTATTATTAAAAAGGGTAAGGGACCGCAACGGGCGGCGCGCGGCGTGACAGTTCGGTTACCGCATAATATATTCGGAAATTCGTTCTGCGTCTGATCATGTGACGTCTCTCGAGTTTCACTTAAGATTTAAATGTATTTTATTGTTTAAGTATTAACTTTATACAATTGTAATCATAAAACAGAAGTTCCTGTTTCTTAGCTATAATACATCATCATCCGCTCACTCACTGCTTGACATTTCATTTAGAGAATAACCATATAGGAGAGGTTAAGTACGTAATCCTTCGTTAATTAAGATAATTAATCATAATGTTAATATGACGCAACACCCACACAACCGTCTCATTAAATATGAACACATCAGCTAATACCGCGGCGGAATATGAAATAAGAAGTGACGTAACGACGAAGTAAATGAAGAATTTTCATAGGAAAATTATCAGAATGTAAGTTTGTATGCCACGTTTTTACCAGTAAATTAATTATTACTTAGTAATAGCACAGATTAGAATATAAGTAATATGTACCAAGAAACAGTTTTCAAAGAATCGATTTGGTACGTTTTACCGTAATAAATCGATCTAAATTTGAAAAAATTAACGGCCCCTTCAACAGCTCACAAGTATCACAACTTTCCACACAGTCGTGACATATAGTATGCTTGTAGTAGTACAATTAAATCGAAAGCTAACTATGTAGCTATTTATCTGCTCGTCTTTCTTTGATCTGCGGTAATAGGAAGCTGTTATTCGTAGAAATAGAGAAAAAATATTCAAGTTAAATTGCCTTCTATAACATTTAATTTTTTCGCATCCGATAGTGACATAATTATTTATAATAATATTATCATGAGATGACCTGTTGTCGTGATCGGTAGTTAATATTTTCCCATATATCTTACCAACATATTTAAAGGATCCAAATAATAAAATGACAGTCTGCGATCGATAAGAATTCAAGGCTGCATCAATTTAAATCACGATAAAGAATTCTGTGTCTACCGACACGGGTAAGCTTTTAAAAGTCCTCTTTCGAGCTTTCTCCAACTAAAGTTCGTAAGGGCAATGAATCGTAGAACGTTTTACGGCTAAAAAGGGTCTCATCTAACAGGCCACAATCCCTCGTTGTTACTACTAAACTTTCGAGTATTTAGACATGATAAGGAAGGTACTAGAACATAGAGCCTAAAACGTACAGATTATACAAGTGAGCTATAAAAACTTTATGGCTCTGGTAGGAAAAATAGTAAGTAAGTCACAGAGTACTACCGTAGGCGGCTAGAGTCTGTTCCATAGTATAGTAAATAATTGGGAGACCGAGCTTTGCTTGGAGTTCCAGTAAAACGGTAAATATTAACACATGGCGATAAAAAAAAAAGATTAGTCTGACTGGGACTCGAGCTCGAGACACTAATTTACCAATAAAGGCTACCTTAACGCAAAATGTCCAACGTACACGAGCTGAGCCACGCGCTTTGACAAACAGACAGCAAAATACCTCATATTATTATATTATTACGCAACGAAAGAAAAAGTGGAAAAAACTCAAAAATTCAGCTTGAACTCAAATCATACTAAAAGTCAGGCTTCATGGAATTTTAAATTCTTGTCATACATTAGGAAGTAAAAAAAAGATAATGTGATAAAAGTAGTTATATACTCGACGTAAATATATGTACGGTCGCCGACAGATCCGGTGTATCACTTTTCGACCTTATCACTTGGGAATAAGGTTCAAAAATGTTACACCAGATTTATAAACAACGGTACGTCACGTAGGCGAGCATATAATGCAATTACAAGGGTGGAGGGCGAAGAGGACTTAAAAAAGGTCGAGTCGGATAAAAAATGAATCATCCCTCAATTTTCTGGACACTTTTAGGAAATTTTACGAGGACGAAATTTTATTACATCCTGATTGTATCTGGCATATTGTTTTATTTATTATCATTATTGATTTTCCGATGAATAAAAGACTCTAAGTATGCTTTCACTATTCATCCTGTGCCTGTTTTAGTACGTAGTCGGGCTACGGCGCAGCCAAAAGAAAGTAACGATTTTGGGAGTCCATGTATGTAGGTATGTATGTGTGTTTATTTGTTCCATCCAAGTGCTTAGTTCTTAATTTATGATTAAATACATATTTATTTCTAAACTCGTGTGTCAGAAGATGTAGAGATTTAAATTTTCGTAGTTCTTGATCCTTGAATCCTTATTGTATTGTCAAATGTTAGAAATTATTAGGAATGAAATTATTTTCTATTTACAAACAGAATTCCTCTGAATATATTATACAACTATAAAAGGTTTGTTTAATAAATTAACTAAATTAAAAGAGCTGATTAACTTTTAATTACTTCGACTTTCAGAGTTTTTAAGATCGGTTCGAAATTGATTTTATGCAGTGATAAATTACGTAGCTCTAATTGCGTCTCTGTAATTATGTCGGACTCTTCAGTAGCACTAATTATGATGAATATTCATAAAAAGGCACGCCTTGGACGTCGCCTTTTAAACGAATTATTTAGGATTGTATAAGTAAATACTGATTATGTGAGAGATTACAGGGAACATTTTTTTTTTGTCCATAGCTACGCTGATTTCGTATACCTAAAATAAATAACTATGAATAAATTTATAAGATGTTATCTGATACATTATTTCAGAGACCATTCACCGTTTCGCTGGACGATAGCCTGACAAGGTACCAAATATTTCAAAACTCAAGATAGGCTATGGCGACATTTGACAGAACAAATCTTCACACATAAAGCTACGCCATCTTAGTTTACCATACTTAAACATATGTCAGCCATCTTGTTTTCACCATACTTCAAAATATGTCAGCCATCTTGTTTTCACCATACTTCAAAACATGTCAGCCATCTTGTTTTCACTATACTTCAAAATATGTCAGCCATCTTGTTTTCACCATACTTTAAATGTCAAAATGGCCCCAAAAATCTCAAATGTAGGCCACTTAACTAGAGAACCTTTTTGCCTCAACATGCCTCGTCTATTTTATATAGGTACGTAAAAGTATATGCTAGGTACCTAAAATGGATCTAACCGCTCGTATATTCTCTTTTCAAGCCTTTTTGTTGACATTTTCTAGGCGATGATAGTAAAGTTTTCTATTTTTTTCAGGTTCAAAAAGAATTATGGACTGTTACAATTGAAAATATATTACATCGATAAGTCTGTGATAAGAATAAAAAAGTGCTTTATGTTGTTTTTTATCTGTTGAAAATTGTTCGCGCGTTATTTGTTGCGGTTTCAAAAATAGAATTCGAAAATAGAATTCAATGTTGTGTTGCCGTTTAAAAAAGTAAGTTGGTGTTATTTTATACGTAGCAACACCGCGTAGCGATTTAAATTGTTTATTTTCGTTTTTGTGTGGCCAGTGACATCGCAAGAGTCAACGATGACGAAGAATTTTTTGACCGTCACCAGCATCGTCAACGAGGGGATCAAAAGCTCGAAAATATCTCAGCTCGGTCTCTCCAAGTATTTGTCACAATCGCTGTAAGTATTCTTAGACTTAAAAAACAGAAGTTTGTATACATTTTACCTCCAATAAGGTACTATACTAAAAGTTTCAATGTTTACAAATTACTTTAGTTTTAAAGTTAAGCTCTTTAAGAAACAACATTTCAATTTTATTCGACAGCCTCTAATGGTCAGCTCACATCGAAACGAAACGATACGCGACGAGGCGCAAAATTTTTAATATACTTATTCAAATTTTATTCATTACACAAACATGTATATCTACGTTTCATATGACATCAGTCATACTCTGCACAAGCGCTGTGCAGCAGGTCTAAAAAGGCCGTTTTGGCAATTCATTTTCAATTCTTGTTATGAATTACTGTATGAAAGATGACAGCGATCGTAAAATGGCCACTTGAATTGCAATTCTTTGGATACAATTCATATGCAGAAATTGGCTGAAATGCATTTATTTGACAGATTTACAAGCAGAATTGCTTTAGTGTCAAATAGCAATATTGCGATGATATTGCGCAAGTGGCCTTTTTAGACCCGCTGGGCGGTGCACATTTGAACTTTTACAATGAAACGTGTATTTTCTTTGTGTAATGATGTATGAATAAAGTCAAATTTTGAATAATTACTCCCAACACCGTTTTTCGAGACGGTAGCCGGTTTCATTGAAACCAGGCCAGTTACAGGAGTAATTTTATAGTGCCCAAGTGTGTGCGCAGTACACAAAATCACTTCCTTTACTCTCATAACCCAGTGGGACAGATAACCCACACAACTGCAGAGATATCACGCGCAGGTTCGATTTTTTATTAAAGCAACAATCAGGTAATCAGCCTAACCATTGTCCTAACATTGCGTTGTCTTAACCACACTACGAAACAACATTTTTTGTTGTCCCAATGTGGGAATCGAACCCGCGACGAAGTCGAGAGCTGAGCTTTAACCACTAGACCGCGGAGGCAGTTTTGCATAGCTATGTTAAAAATGTAGCGTCGCGTATCTTTTCATTTCGGTGTGACTTGACCCTTAGCGTGCTAAGGTATAACCGTGTCTGACAGATATCTACTGTAATAAAAAGTATTTATTGCTGGAGGCACGGAATGTAATGAGGAGCTGAGAGATGTTTTCCCTGCTTTGTCACTTTGATTCTTCCCTAATATTGCGGTTTGTTTATTTGTTCGCCCCACACTCGCGCTCAAACATCAACCAGTCGCGTGAAAAGGCACGTTACGTGTACTTACAGGAATAATAAAATATATTCAATCGAATATATGGCGAAATTACCAGTTTATAACATTTAGAAAATAATTTGAAGAAGAATTTTGGATTGAGTTGAGGTTGCATCCTGATATATTTTATGACCTTAATTTCAGATGTGGAGTTGAGTTTTGATTCGTAAATCATTGTCGTGGGCCCTCTAAAGGTCAGCTCACACTGAAACGCGACGTGACGCGGTGCTGAATTTTTAAGATAGCGATTCAAAATTGAACTTTATTCACTACACAATAAGATTCACGTTTTATTGAAATTCGAACTTTTTCAATGCAACGTGTATTAAATAATCTTGTGTTTTCAGTTTTGAACCGTCATCTTAAAAATTTAGCGATGTATCCCGTCGCGTCTCGTCTCTTACGCTGAGGCGCTGTTTATATTTTGACGATAATTTCTCCAATCTAAAAACAAATAGATTGCCTGCTTTATCATTAAAACATTGGTAAATACACCAGTATCACCAGTACCTACTTTAAAAATATGGTCTGATATCATAATATTACTATTTTTAATACCCAATGAACAAATTGTTTTTTCCATCCTAATGAAACTTATTTACATGTTTAAAATACACATAATAGTTATATAATTTACTTCGGGAATTTAATGTTATTTAATTTACTAACTTCATAAATAATAATAGTTGAGATTTAAATCTACAAAGCCTTAAGCAACTAAATATTGTTAACAATATCTTACACATACCGAATTATATTTTGTCAAAGTATTTGAGCGTTGTTTAGTAAATTGCCTCGGCAGTTACACTTAACTGCTTCTTGAGGTGAGAATACTTCTGGTTGCTCAAATAAAATCTAAAGTCGCGCTGTTACACGAGTAAATGTGCCCGTTAGCGAGTTTTGTTTGTGCAATCTTACCTGTTTATTTCTGTAAAAAATAAAAAGTAGAATAAGGTACGTAATAAGTAAAAAGTAAAATAAGTTACGTAAATACTTTTATCAAACGTAATTTTATAATATTATGGCGAACATTAGTTCCTATTTGAGTGTGTAATGTATGATAATAATTTGTTCTTATATAATTTGTTGTTTTCACAATTAGTTAATTTTCTTATTTTTGTACAAACAAAGAGTGTACAAAATGTTGTTTTGTTCGGAATAGTTATTAGGTGTGGGGGTTTGGCCGTAGGGACGGATTTAATTTCGTTACGGACTGAGGAATCACGCTGAGGCAGTTCTCTTATCTTATCTTATCGTGATAAGTTTTTCTCAAAATAACGAACTGAGCTCGCAGTGGAAATTCCCCCAGGATTTTATGTTCGGAGTCCAAATGTTGTGTTATCATGTGGGGCAGGACGTGAAGGATATATCACATAGTAGCTGTTGCTTCGTTTGAGTTCAACTATACGAATCGGAAACCTATTTTTTTAAACGGACCCCTGGCATAAAATATTCCTTAAAACATCGTCCGGTATAACCGGCATAACGTCCGGTCAAAATCGGTTCGGCTGTTTCAGAGATCAGCTAGAACAAAAATACAGACAAACAGACAGACGGATAGACAGAGCGAAACTATAAGTGTTCCTTGAGTATTATGGAACCCTAAAAATTGTTTGCCATTAGATGATAAACCTGAATTTTCATTCCACCAAGAAAAACTCTTATAATAACAATGAAGGTGCTGAAAATTTAAAAATAATTGCAAGTAGTATTTACTGTGAATATTGCAGCATTAATTTTCAGTTATCAGACCCAAACAGTCCGGCGCGGCGCGGCGTTCGGAATTATTGAATTTCGGACAATGCCTATTAATTTGAGCAATGTTGAAGTGAGGTCCGATTACTGTATCAAAAGGAAGATGGGCAGAAATGTATGAACGCGTGTCTACTTACTCAATACGAAAAAGCTATTTGACAGAGGAAAGGGAATTTCTTGTACATTATTTCCTTCACTAACCAAAATTATAAATATCAATAACTAGCTGACCCGACAGACGTTATCCTGTCTTAACTATGAAGTATGAATTGGAATAAATAAAAATCATATAACTACCTATGATCTACATACTAAAATTTATTGAGCTGACTAAAAGTAACTTTGACACCAAGACCAAAACTTCGAATGTTAAGAGAAATAATTGGGGATCGGACTAAATCTAAAACATTTAGCTTCATAAATATACTCAGAAATATTGAGACATATTAAATATATTATTTTATGTGTAGTTTATTAATTAAATAGGTACATCTAAAAAGTTAAAAAAAAAGGTTTTTGTTTTCTTTTGTTTGAAAATACTTTATATTATAGTTTGTACTGGGGAGTACATAAGTTATTTTCATCGTGGGAGAGCCATGTTTAGGCACAAACGGGCTGACTCGATGGGATAATATATAACACGGCGTCAAGGAGAACTGTAATACATAATTTTTTTTGTTTTAGGAGAACATATTTTTTTTTATATAAAATATGCCAAATATGATGAATGACTCATAAGTTACACTTTTATATTGATACAAAGACCAAAGACATAAAAAGAAATAAACATAAAAACAGACTTTTCTAATGACATATAGCTTGTGAGTAGGTATACCAAAATAGCCATCGTCCTTTACTAGTTAAAGATAAACGTGTTTTTGATTGATACAATCAATATATTATTATGTTATATGTACGATGCAGTGGTATTAATAATGACAATAATAATAATATGAAGCTCAACATAGTAGGTACTTTAATTTTAAAAGAATAAGAAAAAAGGCTGAGCTTAAAACTAAGTTTAGCAATAACTTAGTTTTAAGCTTACAACTTATACTAAAAACTAAAATCTGAGGATATAAGAAAATAAAAATAAAAGTTTTTTTAAGGGTGTATCAAAACGGTGACAAATTTTGTTTGCATGGATCACCATTGAAGCTTGTGGCAATAATATTACATACAAATTCATGCAACGCGGAAAATACATTAAAGTGAACGTGCAGCTGAAAGATGGTTCAAAGTTGAAATTTGCATTAGAATTCGAGGCAGGCCTTACCGTTTTCTTACTGGGTCAACATATGCGGTCTATGGCTTCAAAGTTATATTGCTTAGTGAAAATTTAATTTTGGTCCCAATAAACAAGTTGAATGTTAATACCATTTTGGATCTGGATGCGGATTTGCTTTCTCTTTTACTCTTATGGGTCTTTCATTTGATGTTTTGGGAGACAGGATTATTGTAGCTTCGATTTTAGTGCTCCTTCTATATTATTTTTCTCACAAGCTATCAAAATCAAGACAAGTAGTACCAACTAAACGCCTAACGTATACGTATAGACCAATATAATCTAGAAATGGCTTTTCAAAAGTTAAATTTTCACGAGTATATTATAATAGTGTTAGTAACAACTGGACATATACGAGTAAAGTCTGGAGTCTGTACCATCTTAAGCAACGCATTACAAGTTTCAACTTTGGCTATAAATATGGCGATTAAGTAAAATTTATGATATTAAAATTTCAACTTTGTTCTTATTTAGCTGTGTTGTTGAAGTTTATCTCTTTAATTCTTCACTTCCCAACTTCTTTTCCACTTTACGGGGAAAATACGTGCATTTGATTATAAGTTTTTACCCCACTACGGCGAAACTAAAAAGAAGAGTAAATATTTTGGCAATTATGTATGCCAAAGTAATGTATGTTTGTTCCGCCGTATCGCCTAAACTACTGATCCTTCAACTTATTTAATGGGGTGTTAATAGACTCATAATAATAGCCCGGGTAACACAGACTACAATTTAAGTAGTCGGTTTATAGTTTTTATAAAAAAATATGATATGTGATATTCTTTTTCTGTTTGAAGAGACATAGAGTTAATAATATTATTATCCATACTAATATTGTAAATGGGAAAGAGTGTGTGTCTGTTTTTCCGCCTTTCACGCCAAAACTACAGAACCGATTTAAATGAAATTCGATACACAGATAGTCTAAAGCCTGGCAAAGGACATAAGCTACTTTTTATCGCGGGATATATACGGTTCCCGATATTGTAGTCCGCCCGCCACTGTATTGAACCGCGGGCATCAGCTAGTATCAACTAATTATAAAATACGAATGAAAGAAGGTGACATTAAAATTATGCGTTAATTCAAAATCTAATTGAAATTCGAAACAAATCAATAACTTATATTAAAACTTATCACATCGACATAAAGTACATATTTGTTTACTAAAATAAATAGGAGCCACACACAACGTACGCGTCTATTAGTTCAGCACATATTGGTCTACGTCTCGTTGATCTATCAACGTCAGGGAATCTGCGACTGAAGGTAAATAGTTCGTGAATAAATGAATGAATATTCGGTTTCATTGAACGAGTTATGCTAGCTGGAATAAGCAAATTGAGATGTTGCCAGAAGGGACAAGATTCTATTACTATTATAAATGTGGAAGTTTGTGAGGATGGACGTATGGATGGATAGATAGATATTTGTTACTCTTCCACGCAAAAACTACTGAACAAATTTAGATGAAAATTCCTTCAGTAGTTTTTGCGTGAAAGAGTAACAAACATCCATCTATATACAAATACTCACAAACTTTCACATAATAATATAACAGCTGCAGTAGGATGTACAAAATTTAAAACAATTCAACTGCTATTTCATTTTAAACGTACCTAGCGTGAAACCATGAAGCCTTAAATAAATGCCTAAAGAAAATTCACTTAGAAACCTTTGTCCCTTTTGAAACCCCATATAAAGATGTTACTCACGTTTGTCGTTAGTATTCTTACCAATTTTACGGTTTTATTGACCGTCACGCTGTTAAACCTATCAATATGTCACCGTAAAATTGTAAAAACCGTTAGATTGTAATAAAACTAGTGAAATTGTAAAATGTTTATAGACTTCCGACGCGAATATGATGGCTATAATTTAAAACATTATTTTTTGTTACATTATAAATATATAGTTTCTAATCTTTCAACATATTTTTACAATTTTGTTAGTTATTTTACAATCTAACGGTTGTTACAATTTTACGGTGACATATATAAGTTTAAACTTATCTATATTGACGACCTCTATGGCTCAGTTGGTTGAGCGTGTTGGTGGTAAAGCCGGGGGTCGCGGGTTCGAATCCCGCCGAAGGAACAAAAAGTTTTTCTGTGTTCCTGGGTCATGGATGTGTATTAAATATGTGTATAATATAATAAAAATCTTAAATATAAGTATAGTATTAAATTATTAAATATACTTCCGTTGTCTGGTACCCGTAACACAAGTTCTTCGAGAACTTACCACGGGATCAGATATATATTATTATATATTATATTATATAAGTTTATTGACCGTCACGCTGTTAAACTTATATAGACTAAGTCAACGTTGATCTTTAAAGAATTGTAGCCCCATTACTTCTAATACTTTCATCCAAAAACCTATCGACTATTTTTTTACAAAATTTATGCTTAGTTATACCTCGTACATAATGAAGAAAATTAATATGTCAACTAGCTTACATGATTAAATTGAATTTAATATTAAATATATTTCTTCTGTGCGTGTGTATGCATACTGAACTTCTCCAATACGACTGGATCGATTTTAATGAAATTTTTGTGTCTTCAGATGGATTCGAGAATGGCTTACAATTGGACCCAGTAGGTTACGCTTCTGTCAGTGCATCAACAAATTTAATTCTAACTTCTAAGGCGGTACGAAGTATATATCAAATATTATATAATCCTATACCTACCGATATAAAGGTTAAAATATATTATCACTTTATCCGTCAATTTCATATTGTACGATGTCTATACTAATATAATAAAGAGGAAAAGTTTGTTTGTAAGTTTGTTTGCATTGAATAGGCTCCGAAACTATTGGACCGATTTGATGAAATTTGGCACAGATGTAGAGTAGACCACGGGGAAGGACATAGTCTACTTTTTATCGCGGAAAAATGTACGGTTTCTGTGAAATTAACTTTTGCGCGCACGAAGTCGCGGGCAACATCTAGTGTTATATAAATTCCAAATATTTATTAATTATAATATCTGTAGTAAGTACAGAGTACATACTACGGTGTATTATATTTCATTCCCACGTGAAACTTTTTCTCCACAAGGTCGCGATACTATCCAATATTTTTGCGACGGCAATAAAAAATCTACCAATAACACCCGAAGACGAAATTGTGATATTTCGCCATGTTACGATATCGGATAGGAAATTGGAAAAAATACAAATGAATAAAATAATATCGAACAAATCCTCCGAGACGGATGTGCTGGCTGCGATGGAATAACATATTCAGGTCCAATGTCACTTCTATACTGTAGTGGAACGGGAGCCCAACCCTCATTCTAGTATTTAACTTCTACTTTCATTTTAATTTGATTGAATGAGGGTTTTTGATATTTTTTACGCCGTAAGGGGCAGACGCAGCTCATAAAAAACGCCACCAGGTGGCGTAAGTGGTATCAAAAACGGTTAATAAGAACTTTCGATTCTTTTTCTGTCACCAGGCGGCGATTGGTAGCCCGACGTTCCTTGTCATGTCAAAAAGCTGTCATAATTGTTTTTTTTTTTTTTTATGTAATATGGGGGCAAACGAGCAAACGGGTCACCTGATGGAAAGCAACTTCCGTCGCCCATGGACACTCGCAGCATCAGAAGAGCTGCAAGTGCGTTGCCGGCCTTTTAAGAGGGAATAGGGTAATAGGGGAGGATAGGGAAGGGAATAGGGTAGGGGATTGGGCCTCCGGTAAACTCACTCACTCGGCGAAACACAGCGCAAACGCTGTTTCACGCCGGTTTTCTGTGAGCCCGTGGTATTTCTCCGGTCGAGCCGGCCCATTCGTGCCGAAGCATGGCTCTACCACGTACAAAACCCTCATATTTATAAACCCTCATAAACAAATCTTTGTAGTTTGGACCAATCAAAACGGGTTCGATAAGGGTTTGATGTTGTTTTGGCATTTATGAGAATACCATTTTTCAGTTTTAACATATTAGGACTAGATTGTAACTGTATTATTGCAGGATTTACTTAGCAGAATCGACCTTTATGATGCTAAATGTGAAGTTTTATAGATTAGAGAGGGAAAAACCAGCCACGTGCGAGTCGGACTCGCGCACCGAGGATTCCGTACAAACTTGTAGTGATTACAGCTTAAATGTGTTATAGACTGAGTATTTGATATGAATTTCAATTTAATACGTCTAAGCGTTCATGAGGAAAGAGGAAGTAAGTTTGAAATTATTAAAAATATTATATTATGATGTAACAAAAAATTAACAGTTCTCGCAATTTTTCCTTAATCTGTGCTATATGACGTTGCTTCGTACCAAATTTCAAGATTCTGAATTAACGGGAATACCCTGTAGATTTTGAGTTTTTGAGGAAATTTGCGGCATAAACGGCTGTATCTTTTGATTGCGTTGGCTTAGAATTTTGAATTTTGCACAGCTCCAAGGGACAGTAGACTTGAGTATTTGATATAAATTCCAGTTTAATACCTCAACAAGTTCCTGAGAAAAAGGGTATTGACAGACATTCGGACGGACAACAAAGTGATTCTATAAAGGTTCCGTTTTTTTCTCTCGAGGTATGGAAGCAATATGGAAGCCTAAAAAGTTACGAAATATTTATTAGGTATGCGGAAAATAGCTTTATTATATGACTGTATGTGAGTGCATGTGTTTTATGCATAATATATTGTAATGAAATTAATATTTCTAGCATTTTGAGGTACATTTTGCATAATATCCTTAGCTCTGGGCTGTTTGAGTTGTCCTTTTGATAGTTTCCAAAATCAAAACCTTATTATCTTTTGAAAATGAGTTACTCTTGTCAATACACCGAATGCTATTGATTCAGAAAAGGGTCTATTCAACACGATTCCTATCGACATCCTTTTGAAAGCGGTGAATAGCTATCTCACTAATAATAAACAAACTAATTGGTTTATTAAAGATCCAATTTACTTAAGGTTTCTTCAGGTATCTCTTTGTTTATTTGTCAATATAAAGCGTGACGCACGTATATATTATATGGTATGTATACGTATGTATATCCTAAAATTATCCTCACTAACTACTAGGGATGGGCGTTGAATGAACGAACTGTTTTATTAAACTGTTTATTTGTCATGAACGGGTAAACTAGTTTAGCGTCTACTGATAAACTAGTCTATGCGTGAACGGTTGCCATATGCCGGAACGGTGCGTGCGACAGAGACCGTTCGTCGCGACGCGACGACACGATCGACGGACGGGCGCGGGGCACGACGACTCGGCACGAGCAATACGTCTATCTCTGTTCTTTACAGTAGGTAATGAACCTGCCTGCCTGCCAGTCCTAAGCCTGGAAAAAGTATGAAGGGAAGTTCATTTCCACCGCTCACAGATTAAACCGTCTCGTCGTTCGTCATCATCACTAGTTGCGTCGATCAGCAAACGACAACAAGTTTGTCAAAACAGTTAATGCTGAAAGTCGATCATTCAACGAAACTACTTTGTTTGTCATAGTTTATTGCTCAGTTCAGTATTCGTCGAACACGTAAACTAGTCGAAAAAAAAAACTGTTTTTTCAACTAGTTTACGATAAACGATAAACGGTCTCGTTTCGTTGATCGAAAAAGCGTCGACGACCCACCACTGCTAACTACACTATAAGTAGTGTAGTTAGTGAGGATAATTTTAGGATATACAGGTATTAATTTGTTCCGCGGGAAATAGCGCCTGTTAGCGCTTGCTAGCGCGAGAGAAAAAACAGATTAAGGGCCAGGACAAGTTTGCTAACTTCAATACTGCTAACATAATCCGCCATTTTGCTTATTTAATGCCAGAGGTTGCCATTTTGCTTACGTTTTTTGTTAGTGCTATTTTCCGCGAAACACAGCATTTATCTTTGCAATGGCGTATCTACGATCAAACATTGACGAAATACAGTCATCACAAAAGTGAGATCGTTGAAGAGCATCAAAAACGCTCTATACAAAAAAAAAATTGCAGGAGTGCATATTCTCTATTGTGCACCTGTGCATATCTCCACAGCATGCTCATATGCTTGTGTATTTCAATTTTTTTTAATTAAAATTAATTGGGGTCGAAAACGTAGCTTCCACTTACTAAATATCACGAAAAGGTTTTATAAAATAAACAAACATTTAACCGACAAAAATGAATTTTTTTTTAGTATATCTTCTGCATAAAGATACACCAACAATATTCTTGCTCTCCCGCAAACACAACTTTGGTTAAAAGTTAAAGTTGCTGGCATGTCACTATAACTATGGCACGAGAGGATGATACGAGGCGTGGGTATTATTAAAAGTTCATAATAAGCACGTCAGAGCGTTACAAAGTTGTTGCTCGTAAGTTATGAATCATGCAAAAGCTTTGAAGAGCTTTCGTTATTAATTTCTGGTTCATATAGGACGTACTCTTGTTAATTACTTTTACATCGCGTGTCCTTAATTTACTATAGGTCTATTGTTATTATCATAACAATATTCATATTCGTTGCAAAGGCGTATTAAATTTAAAATAACATTATATTAATGATTTATCAATTTAAAGGTCAAGGACGAGTTACGTAAGAGAAGTTACGACTGCAACCGTCGTCGGCCAGACAAGCTGCATCTACTCGTATTTATACTAATATAATGAAGAGGTAAAGTTTGTTTGCTTGCATCGAATAGGCTCCAAAACTACTGGACTGATTATATATAGAGTAGACCACGGGCAAGGACATAGGCTACATTTTATCAAGGAAAAATGTACAGTTTCTGTTAAATTAACTTCTGCGCGCACGAAGTCGCGGGCAACATTTAGTAGTTAATATAGGTGACACGATAAAGCAACATTCACGATTCAATAGAATAATCCTTTTTACCCACTTCTTAAAGTATATAATATTATGATCTAAAACAGCAACACAGTTCCACATTCCTTGTAAAAATTTGCAGTAAACACATCCAACCAGCTGTAGAGGTTGTCTGATATTAAAATTATTGTTGGTCGCATGTAACCTATCTGAGCTGACCGTTTTGCTCGCTTTTCGTCACTAATCCAAGCAACTATTTGTCGAAGATTTGTGGCAATCATATCAATTGTTTTGCAAGCCATCAGATACGAAGAAACATGAGATAAGATAAAGCTTTTTATCCTAAAATAGCTTTTCTATTTTTGATAAAAGTATTTGAGATATATCTTGTGGAAGGGTCATCTGTAAAGTACTCTCTTGAGACGCCGATATATGAATGGTACTTTCCTCTACGACTTGTCATAACATCCAAGGGAAAAGTATTATATCAATATATTGTCTCAACAATTTTGTTGAAAAACGATTCAAATAAACAGGACATTGATAGTAAGATAAAATATATTTTCGATTTTCTAAAAGTATTTTACGTATATCTTTTCGCTCTAAGCATAGAACGTATGTGTTTATTGTTTAGCTATTTGGCATGACTTGCATATAATTTTAGGCGATTTGAGTGTTGATATAATAATCTAGTGATTATTTTGGTGGGCTGTAAAAATTCAATTTGATATAAAATACTTAATAGAATTAATACAACGTAAATTATATTATACACATCTCTCATTTATTAATATTTTAAAGTAAAATGTACAGGTAAAAAGAAAAATGGGCCACTCACTATCTTTGTATAGTTAAACAAATGATAAAATATATTCGACGTTAGTAGAGTTTTTACGATAACGTTATGCAACGTTCCAGCTAATACACAAGTTAGGCGTTAAGTTTGTTATTTATCTACTAAGTAAGGCGCCGAGTAGTCTATGTACAATACATAAAATACAATACAGTCACATTTCCTAACTTGTTGACTTTGGCTCGGTGCCATGTAACGGTAAACAGTTCATGCTTGACTGAAAATTGATTTGAATTATAAGTTGAACAGTAGATAGCATAGATCACGAAATATGGTACTCGGTAGAGAATATGAAAAATTTCTATTACAGTCTTTATTGCAAGTAATAAAATGTTTACTGAGCGTAAAAGTTGGATAGAGTACCTAGTGAGCTTTTTAGCCTGCTCTTTTAGCATAACCACCATAGAAATGATTTCTTTCTGAAATAGATAAAATTGTTATTTGCTGTAGTTTGACAAATTAAAGATGTTACATTTGGTCCATAATATTAACTGCCAGTATGTAATTTTTTGTGTAGACAAAACGCGTTTCTATGGTGGTCATGCTAAGTTAAAAAGCTGGAAAAGCACCCAGCACCTACGTTGCGCGTGTTTATGAGTTGCGACGGTCGCTTCTCCTCCATTCAATTGCTGTAAGCCACTAGTTGGTGGCTTACAGCAATTGGATAAAGAGGGATAAGGCAGTTGCCTTATCCCTCTTTGCATCTCACAAGCGTAGATATTTCGCAGTGCCTTCTGGCGGGAAAAATAGTGTATCAGGGATACACGACCAATAGACCAACCAGCAGAGGTAGAATAAGTAGTTTCTTGGCGTGAATTTTGCGGTCAAGGTGATTAAGTCTACCCAGTCGTGATGAATTGATGCCCAGCCAAATTAGACAACTGGACTTTGGTTCACTAAATAAACATTTTACATTTTAAAAACAAAATTGTTTGATTAATACTACAATATTACAATAAAAAAGTTTATTATTAATCGTAGGATACAATAGCGCCCGTCACAGGTACAGTTCGGACTGCGGGAAATAGCATGCGCTGTTCCAACGCGCTCCAAAACGAACGTTTAAAATGTGCAGGGCTGAAAGTCCGATTAGGTATGTTGAAGATAATAGGGGATCGGACTACATCTGAAATATTTCGTTTCATGAATATATTCAGAAATATTGATGCATTTCTACTTGGTAAATGTAAAAAATATATTATTTTTGTGTAGTTTACTAATTAGGTAAATACATTTAAAAAGTACCAAAAAATTTTTTTTTGCTAAATAGGCAATCGGACTATTTTTTTATTGCATAAATGAATAGTACTCTTAAATATGAGTAACTTCTCAGAAGAAACCGTATATCAAAAGTCAATATTTTCAAAGGTACAGCGATTTGTATAAAAAAATTTGCGAGCCTCCTAAAAACGCTCCATACTAAAGTCGACCTACAAATGACGTCACTTGTAGGTTATAGTATATGAAGTAGTATATTATGAAGTATATGGCCGCAGGAATATATTTGTAAATATCTCCGATATTTGTGCGTTTAAGTTCATACTTACCATAATGAATGTTTTTGTATATGATGTGAGACACTAATGATGTAGGTTTTGTTTACCAATTTAGCAAAAAAAAAAAAATTTTGGTATAAAGACTCGCGAAATTTTGTATACAAATCGCTGTACCTTTGAAAATATTGACATTTGATATACGGTTTCTTCTGAGAAGTTACTCATATTTAAGAGTACTATTCATTTATGCAATAAAAAAATAATCAGTCCGCTTGCCTATTGGTAAACATCATTAGTTTACTTACATCATATACAAAAACATTCATTATTGTAAGTATGAACTTAACGCACAAATATCGGAGATATTTACAAATATATTCCTGCGGCCGTACACATCATACACCTTAAAAATATTGACTTTTAATATACGGTTTCTTCTGAGAAGTTACTCATATTTGAGAGTACTATTCATTCGCTTGCCTATTGACATCGTATTTTCCACAGTTTTAACCGCGCGCTATGATGTATTTTGACGTATTAAGAGGCCGGCAGTTCAAACCGCACAGATCCCTCCGCGTTTTGGAACACGCGGCCGAAGTTTAAGTGTGATGGGCCCTAATATCTATACATATAAAATCCTTTGTCCTGAATGACTGACGGATCAACGCACAGCCTAAACCGCTGATCGTAGAGACCTGAAACTTGCAGGGCTTGCTCTTTGTAATGCGTAGGGATCCGATAAGAAGGGATTTTTCGAAATTCGACTCCTAAGGGGGTGAAAAGGGGGAAAACAGTTTGTATGGGACGACGTGATTCCTTGGTCCAATCTACTTCATATTTTGCACAAACATTATGTAACCGAATTGATGGAATTCGTGTATCATAGTTTATTGAAATTCGTCCCCTAACGGGAATAAAAAGAGAAATAAAGTTGTTTGGGAGCGATTTGCTTTAAAGTTGATATAAATACTCCTTAGTGCTTTTGATTTAAAGCTCCCACAGCTCACAAGCGATCGATCGATTTAGTCTTTACAATTTAAACATCGAGTTGCAAGTAAATCGGTTTAGATGAAAATTGAATATAGTCTGAGATCCTAGGACCACCTTACTATACTTTTTATATGAAATTCGTATATATACGCGTAAATTTTGTTCCAACTTTTGACCCCCACCGCAAAAACTAGCTGGTAGGTCTTCTTACACTAATCATTTTATGTAATAGTTTGTCGTTAGCAATTTACTTTCAAATACGAATTAATTTCCAATTTGATCGAAGCAATCGATAGCCCGTGAGTGGGGAGCTTTATTTTTATTTTGACATAATATATTGTCATCATGTTGAAAAATAAATCTGACAAGAATGCATAAGTTTTTGATGAAAATCTTAAATATTTGCGAATGCTATATTTTAAATGGGAAAGTGTGTGTCTGTCCGTCTTCCACGCCAAAACTACTGAACCGATTGAAACGAAATTTGGTACACAAATACAGAGAGTATAGCCTGAAAAAGGATATAGGCTACTTTTTATCACAGGGAAATATACTGTTCCTGTGGGATACTTTATTTACAGTAAAAACTACTAAACCGATTATCATGAAATTTGGCACAGATATAAAGGAGACTAAGAGAGAAGGACATCGGCTACTTTTTATCTCGGATAAATATACGGTTCCCGTAGGAAAATTTATTTACACTTTCACGTAAAAACTACTGAACCTATTATCATGGAATTTGCCACAGATATAAAGTAGACCACGAGGAAGAACATAGGCTACTTTTTATCGCGGTACGTATACGGTTCCCGTGGGTTACTGTACATACGCGGGACGAGCCGCGGGCATCAGCTATCTATACTAATATTATAAAGCTGAAGAGTTTTTTTGTTTGAACGCGCTAATCTATAGTAGTTATCAGGAACTACTGGTTCGAATTGAAAAATCCGTTTATAGAGGAAGTATTTAGGTTATATAGCATCACGCTGCGACCAATAGGACTGAAGAATAAGTGGAAAATGTGGGAAAAACGGGGAAAATTATTCATCTTTGAGGGCTTACGTTGCACGTTGTTTGATTGAACGCGCTGATCTCAGGAACTACTTAATCGAATTGAAAAATTATTTTTGTGTTAGATAGTCAGTCCTTCTGTTGAGAAAGGCTTTAAGCTATATAACATTACGCTGCGACCAATAGGAGCGAAGAATCAGTGGAAAATGTGGAAAAAACGAGGAAAATTATTCATCTTTGAGGGCTTACATTGTTTGTTTGAACGCGCTGATCTCAGGAACTGCTAAATCGAATTGAAAAATTATTTTTGTGTTGGATAGTCCATTTGTCGAGGAAGGCTTTCAGCTATATAACATTACGCTGCGACTAATAGGAGCGAAGCATCAGTAAGAATGTTGAAAAACGGGGAAAATTATTCACATTTCAGCTTTATTTGAGGGCTTCCGTTGCGTGCGCTGCGTAAACGGCTCAAGTTACAAAAAAATATGTATGAAAGAATTATTCCTCTTTTTCTATGATCTAAAAAAATCTTTTAAGATTGACTTAAGTACTTGGTAACCTTTTTTATGGTAATCAAATTTGATCGAAATTGATGCATTATTGCGCCATCAGTTGACGCGGACGAAGTCGCGGGCAACAGCTAGTCTGAAATACAATTTAATATCTAACAAGCCTATGAGAGCTAGTAAATAAATGTTATTTCCCGTGTTAATGAATTAATAAACTTGAACTACAGATCCAAACCTCAAACATTCGGTTACATAACCGACCGCTAGATAGAATAAATTAGCTGAAGATGTAACGAAAATTCCACTACTAATAACCGCAGCCATTGCAGCTATAAACTTAAAGCTAACTAGGCACTTAACTTACAATAATATCTAGCTTTATCCGAGGCTACGTCCGCATAAATACAGTATCCCATGGAAAAACTATACTTTTTCGTGATAAAAAGCCCATGTGCTCAAACTACTACCATATCAAATCTCAAAATCTGGTCAGTAGTTTTTGTGTAAAAATGTGACAAATATTCATGCATACATCCATTTATCCATCCATCCATTCATACATCCATCCTCACAACTTTTAAATTTATAATAGTAGTATGATATTAGTGTATTATTATTTCAGACCAACCAAACCAAATTAATGGACTCTATAGTCAGGCTATCCGTATACGGCTATCCTTATCCTCACAGAGAACCGGCGTGAAATAACGCTTGCGTTGTGTTTCGCAGAGTCGAGTGTCCATGGGCGGCGGTATCGCCTACCATCAGGTGATCGCCTTCCATCGACCACTCGTTTCCTAGTTCATTTAAAAATAAACCTTACTCGTGTCGTATGATTATAGTCTAAAGAGTAGCCTATGTCCTTTACCGTGATCTACTCTATTCTGTATTCCCTTGATCAGTGCCAAATTTCATCAAAATTGGCTCAGTAGTTTCAAAGCCTACCTAATGAATTTTTTTTTGAAACTAGGGGGCAAACGAGCAAACGGATCACCTGATGGAAAGCGATTACCGTCGCCCATGGACACCCGCAACATCAGAGAAGTTGCAAGTGCGTTGCCGGCCTTTTAGGAGGGAATACGCTCCCTTCTTGAAGGTTTGCAGGTCATAATGGTCCGGAAATACTGCTGGCGACAGTTCATTCCAGAGTTGTACAGTGCGCGGCAGAAAGCTTCGGGTAAAGCGCACGGTGGAGGACTGCCACTCATCTAGGTGATGAGGATGATAATTATTTTGTCGCATGGAGCGGTGGCAAAAAGTTGCAGCAGGTATAAGTCCGAACAATTCCTCGGAGCACTCCCCGTAATATAACCGATAGAGGATGCAGAGCGATGCTACATCTCTACGTAGCTCTAAGGAGTCAAGCCTGTTTGAAACACTATGGCAGTCGACAATTCGAGCGGCCCTACGTTGGATACGATCCAGAGGGAGAAGCTGGTACTTTTGTGCCCCTGCCCAGAGATGAGAACAGTATTCCATGTGAGGCCGAACCTGCGCCTTAAAGAGTTGTAGGCGTTGGACCGGACTGAAATACTGCTTTGACCTGTTTAGTACACCAAGCTTCTTGGAGGCTAACTTGGCCTTGCCCTCCAATGTTGGAGGAGACAGTTATGGGTATGCTTTCAAAACGAGGACATACGACCATTGGCAACTTTTTAGCGGTGAACGCGCAAACTTGTGTCTTAGAGGGATTGAATTGGACTAAGTTAAGTCTACCCCATTCAGAGACCTTCTCCAATGAATATTCAATTTGAGAGACAAGTTTGTTTCGACTCTCAATGACATTTTGCCGAGAGATATTCGCGTGGCCGGTATATAAGGCATCACCCGTGCTGTCATCTGCATAGCAATGAATGCCATTGGTTTGTAACATATCATTGATATGCAGTATGAACAGGGTAGGTGATAGCACACAGCCTTGTGGGACACCAGCATCAACAGACAGAGTATCTGAGCATTCACCGTCGACTACGACCCTTATGCTTCGGTCTGCTAAGAAACTCGTGACCCACTTGCATAATTTCTCGGAGAGCCCATACGAAGGAAGCTTCGAAAGAAGCGCTTTGTGCCAAACCCGATCAAAGGCTTTCGCTATGTCCAAACTTACAGCCAATGCCTCTCCCTTAGACTCGATCGCCTGTGCCCAACGATGAGTTACCTAACTCACCAGCAGATCACCAGCCGAGCGACCTTTACGGAACCCGTACTGTTTGTCGCTTAGCAACTGCTGAACGTTTAAGTATCGAAGGAGCTGTCTATTAATAATGGACTCCATTTTCTTCGAGAAGAGAGAGGTTATAGCGATTGGTCTGTAGTTGGAAGGATTGGAGCGATCGCCTTTTTTAGAGATCGGGTGCACCAAAGCTATATTCCAAGATGCTGGGACTGTGCCATAAGAGTAGGAAAGCCGAAAAAGACGCGTTAAGACCAGTGCCAACTCTGGAGCACACATTTTCAACACTATAGGAGGGATTCCGTCAGGCCCACTCGACTTTTGGGTATCAAGGGAACGGAGAGCAACTCGCACTGAGCGCTGATGAAACCGAATATCCGACATGATGCTCTTGCATCGCGGTATAGTCGGCGGTTCCTGTCCCCCGTCATCCAGGGTCGAGTTGGACGCAAAGAGCTTGCCAAGAAGTTCAGCTTTCTCTTTTGCGTCATGGGCCAACGAGCCATTTCCTACGTGTAGGGAAGGAAGAGATGGCTTACAGAAATTCCCTTCGATAGCTTTGGCGAGAGACCAGAATGCACGGGTTCCCGAGGGGAGACGCTCGAGTCTCTCGCCAATTCTACTGATGTGCTGTTTCTTCGCCCAAGCGAACTCTCTTTTGAAGGACCTAGAGGCAAGGTTGTACTCGTTTTTAAGTTTGCTGGTGTTTAAATCCTGTACTGACACTGCATTAGCCCAGGTTTAGTAAGCTTCCTGCTTCCGGCGAGAAGCTTTTTTGGAAGATGAACCAAACCAGGGACGGAATCTGCTGCCAGTAGGGACCACAGAGGACGGAATGAAAAGTTCGATTCCTTGTAGCACTACGTTGGCAACAGAGTTGGCAGCGGCGTCAGGATCATCCGGCGAGAAGCACAACTGCCCCCAGGGGTAGGACGCAAAAAAAGACCGCATCTCATCCCAATCTGCTAACTTGTAGTGCCAAACACGACGGTATTTAGCAACACGCTGTCGCAACGCGCTCGTGAGTTGCACAGAGCTGCGGACAAGGCAATGATCCGATGAGCCAAGTGGTGCGGCCACGGATACTTGGTAGCCGTCCGGATGTGACGTTAGTAGAAGGTCCAACAGGGAAGGAATCTGACCGTCCATATCTGGAATTCGCGTAGGCGCAGTAACCAGTTGTGTAAGGTCATATGCAAGGGCAAAGTCGCAGGCAGATCTCCCCGCATGATCAGTTTTACTGGAATTGAGCCAGTCGGCGTGGTGGGCATTAAAATCGCCAAGTAGTATGATCTCTACGGATGGGATCTGCCGCTGCACGAAGTCTGTAGCTATTTGCAGATGCTCAAAGAGTCGGTCTATTTCGGGATCACCGCTATGGGACCTATAGAGGCACGCATAGACGCGGGGATGGTCGTCGCACTTTATGCGGAGCCATAAGATTGAAAGGTCCCTAACTTCAAGATTGCTGAGGCGGCGAGAGCTGATATCATCTCTGATGTACACACACACTCCAGCTTTAGGCAGAAAAGAGTGCTCAAGGTTATACGCAGGGTGGGAAAGGTATGATGTGTCAGCCGGAGATGATATCTGCGTCTCGGTTAAGAAGAGCAACGCCGGCTTTGCTGTCTCAAGATGGTAATGGATGGCATTGAGGTTTGAGTGTAGTCCCCTGATATTACAGAAGTCCACTTTCAATATCGCAGGGGGTGCCTTAGCACGTTTGCTCTTGCCCCGTGCAGATTGGAGCGCAGTTTTGCCCTCCCCAGAATACGAGGGGCAGCCTAGACGTCCACGCTCAGGTCCAGGGGCGCCTGAGCATGGACGTCCAGAGAGGGATTCTCCAACGCAGTTGGTACCCTCCTGGGGTAACAAATTACTTTTCAACTGCGGCATCATAGGGGGGTAGGGGGATTGGGCCTCCGGTAAACTCACTAACTCGGCGAAACACAGCGTAAGTGCTGCTTCACGCCGGTTTTCTGTGAGTCCGTGGTATTTCTCCGGTCGAGCCGGCCCATTCGTGCCGAAGCATGGCTCTCCCACGTTCAATTGAATGCAAACAAATAACAACAACATTTCTTCTTTATAATATTACCATGGACTAATAAATACTAATATTACTATGGAAATTTTCGTTGGCTGCAGAGAATGTTGGCACCGAAATTTACCAAATACACACAGAGAATATGTAGTAATTGCATGTTAATGAATCTCAAGAAAAAAAAGCAATTAAATGATACCACGAGGTTGCCCTGTGGTTGAAATTTGACCATAGGTAATTCAAAATATTTAAATTTTAAGTTTAAACTTTTTTAGAGTTATTTTGACTCTTAGATACGAAATAGATAATACTAGATGTTGCCTGCGACTTCGTGCGCGCAAAAGTTAATTTCGTTGGTATAGTAGTAGGTTACGCTCTGGATTAAAACATAGGCTACTTTTCATCCCGGAAAAATACAGTATCCCCGCGGGATACTCGATAGTGTATTTACGCGGGCGGAGCCACGGGAAACAGCTAGTGTATTATAATATGATTTCAATTTAATGATAGTGCTACTTAAATTACTGATTCCTCACAACTGCAATGAAACTGATCTTACAAGTCATCTTCAAATTACTTTCTGATGAGGTTTCTAACAAGTTCTGTGAGTAGGCCGTCGAAGTACTGTCAACAAATAAGAAACACCAGTAAGTATAGTAATATAATGACCGTCTATTACGACCTGGCAGGCTTCCAGAAGTTACCTGTATAATACCGTCGGAAATTCACTCGTAAGAAATTCTTTTTGTGGCCTTTGGAAGTAATTTGATACGACTTAGGGTCTGTTCATTGAGATATATATTAATTCAGTATTGTTTATATTGTAGTGTCTTGTATTATCTATTTATATAAAATTATTGTTTGTCTGTTCGTCCTTTAGAGAATAGTAAACTAAGCATTTGATCATGTGATGATCTTAAGCAAAGTTGTTGTGCATGAGCCAAAGAAGGTTTCTGAGGTCTTAGATTCCCAATTGGACCCGGTAGGTGGCGCTCGCGCTGCTGTCAGTACGTCAACAAATTTAATTCTAATTTCTAAGGCAGTACGAAGTTTGCCGGTACAGTTAGTTACATATCAATTTTGAGGAGTTTTTATTTTTAGATTTAATGGTTTGTTTTAAAATTAATGAATATAAAAAAATGCAAAACATATGACTTTTTTCTAATACTTTATTTTCGGGATTTTAGTGCATGAAATACTATGCCAATCTTATTGTGTTCTTATCAGCTAACACAAAACATATAAAAAAACCGAATTCATATAATAACACTAATAACAATATATTAAACTTAGTATTAAAAACTATCCACTAACATCGAAGGTTACCAACAGCAGACTCTGGTTCGGCTAGATTGCTGTGTGCAAAATTATTATTTAAATTCAATGTAGTAACCATTCGATCGCTTTTTTCACTGTGTGTGTTCCTTAAATATGCCATAAAGTGATTATATAATAATATGTCATCTCTCTTATCACTATCTATATGAATTATACTCGTAGTTATACAATAATATAATACCACTAACGTTAGAGTATGGTTAGATAAAACTGTACTCTAACTTTTTACAAATCCGTAAAACAAAAGTGGGATCGAAATAAAACAGCCTAGATAATAGTTAAAACTAATCGGCTTACGGCTTTAAAAGCAGCTTCGTTTGAAGCGACGCAGTGCTGTACTGAAGTTTTTTGTATGGAACATAGATGTATAGCAAAGCTTTTACAAGTACTAAGTAGAACTTTATATATTACTAATTTTTGTCCGCGGCTCCGCCCGCGAAAATACAGTATCCCACAGGAACACTGTACTTTTTCCGGATAAAAGTAGCCTATGTTTTAAATGTAAGAGTTTGTGAGGATGGATGGATGGATGAATGAATGAATGGATGGATGTTCGTTACTTTATCTCGAAAAACTACTGAATGGATTTTTATGAAGTTTGCTATGGAAGTAGTTTAAGCTCTGGATTAACACATAGGCTTTTTTATCCCGAAAAAGTACAGTTTTCCCGTGGAATATTATATTTACGCGGGAAAAAGCTAGTTCACTATATTTTAAGACTCATAAGTCAACATTTATCAGAACGCTACTAGTAGTTATCATAATAATAATATAACGCCACATTTAACGTAGAATTAGCAATGACAAGCACGTATCCTCGCCACAGCGAGACGTGTTCGATCCCACAAATCACAATGATTGTACGCCACAGAGTTCAAAACTTACAGATTTACCACCAGTCACCAGAACAAAGAACTTGCAATATCGTAGAGCTGAAATGTACAAAACAAAATTAATTGATACTTAGCCTCAAGCTTACTAGAACAATGTTTTATTGTTTGAACAATTAAGCACCTTCTATTTTTATAACCAATTAGCTCGGCGTTGCTGGTTCATTGTTTTTGTTCCATGGCTGTTTCTACTTCCATAAAATCGTAATGTTTTTATCAACATCCTGGTCAAATTAATATTATATTAGTATGGATTAGGACCTGAACATCAATTCCCTTAACTTTTAACTTACACTTCACATACACTTTTATTACAATTATAATTCTAAATTAATTGTCTTGAATAATTTTAAAGCAATTAATTTATAAATAATTTAAAATGTTTTTGATTTGATTTTTGGAGTTTGGACCAACTAAAACTATTCCCATAAGCGTCAAACCAATATCAAATTGGTTTGACGTTTATGAGAATACCATTTTGCACTTTAAGCATATCGGGACCGGATTATAACTGTATTATTGTAGGATTTAATCAACAGACCCAACCTTCATATATTTTTTAAAATAAACAAGATTTATTGATTAAGCAAACAGACTCCGTGGTCTAGTGGTTCGATCATTGGCTCTCGATTCGGAACTCATGGGTTCTATTCCCGTATTGGAATAACAAAAAATGATGCAATTCCAAGTTTGGTTAGGACAATGTAGGCTGATCACCTGATTGTCTGACAAGAAAGATGATTCATGCGTCGGATGGGCATGTAAAAAGTCGGACCTGCGCCTGATTTCTCGTCAGTCGTGTCGGTTATCCGTCCCACTAGATTACGAGAGTAAAGGAAGAGAGAATGCTCGTGTCCCGCGCACACACTTGGGCACTATAAAATTATTCCTGCGTAACATGGCCTAGTTTCAATGAAACCGGCTACCGTCTCGGAAATCGGTGTGGGGAGTTATGTTTTAAAATGATAGTAAATTCAAAACTTGTTGAATAATTTCTCAAAAGTGTACATTTATATTAATATTATGCAAAATGCAAATGATGTTGCAGCTATCTACACTAATATTATAAAGAGGAAAACTTTGTTTGTATGTTTGTTTGTTTGTTTGTTTGTTTGTTTGTTTGTTTGTTTGTTTGTTTGTTTGTTTGTTTGTTTGTTTGTTTGTAATGAATAGGCTCAAAAAGTACTGGACCGATTTCAAAAATTCTTTCACCATTCGAAAGCTACATTATCCACGAGTAACATAGGCTAAATTTTATTTTGGAAAAAAATAGGGTTCCGTAAAATATTTGGGTTTTTCGGACACAAGGTGTAAAAAATCAACCAGAAAAGTTACTTATTTTGCGTACGCTGCCTAAACTATAAAAGATAGAACCATAAAATGTTCTAATTAATTGTAGATCTTACAAATATCTACAAAAAAGTCCGCGACACACTATACCTATCTATGTCGAGTGAGGCACAACAACCTTTTTTTTATTTAGAAATCTTGAAATTTTTTTATGACTACATTTAAACGCGTTTATTTTACTCATGCTATTAATCCTTATCAAAATAAATTATTTCATCACTAAGTACAGTTTATGTAGATAATATTTGGTCTTTGAATGATTGAAATTGGACGTTTGGTTTTGAAGTTATGGCGAAATTAAAATATTACGATTTCTGCTGCAGGGCCCGTTGCGAAATGCGCGTGCGGGGGTTCAGATCTATGGTATTTCATACGATAAAAGTATACCCACCTACTTATTTCATTGAGTTTTAGTAGGTACCTATATTAATTTGTTTCTGTTTGTTTTGACTAGATTTCGCCCGTTTTGTTAGAGGTTTAAAGACATTCTGTAGTATTAGTATCATTATTGTACCCGTGCGAAGCTGGGGCGGGTCGCTAGTTTAATTATAAATTGTAATAACCATTCCACATACACATTGAACATTTCCCTGGTATAGAACAAACAGTAGTATCTATAATTAAAAATAACTAAATTCTTGCCATTATGAACTTCATTTATTTTCTTTGTATTCCCTGTGCTATACATAATTAAAAATACCTTAATTATTATTATATACATATTGATGTAAGTATGTATGATGCATTTTCTCTCTTTATAATGTTAGTATTGAGTAACATTATAAAGAGAGAAAATGTTGATTGTCCATATTTCTGTTTGTTTGCATTAAACAGACTCCGAAGCTGCTGGACCGATTTTGATGAAATTTGGCACAGATAAGTGGTCTACTCTGACCACGAGGAACCAATTGGATCACTTTTTATTGCATCAAAATATAACATACACATTACAGTTTAACATACACATTTTATTATAATATATTATTACTTTCTGTTGTTAATGAAACATTTTTCGAAGAAATATGTTTATTGTTTATTATGAGGAGAGTTTAACTGTAGTTTATAAATACTACAGTTCAACTCTCCTCATAATGAGGATATATCGTAGTTCTAGTGGTGTACGTCAGTCGGTCGTGATGATGATGATCTTGTCCTCTATCGCGCCTACGAGTCGCAAACTAAGACATAGACAATACTTCTAGTCGCCTAATTGTCTGCTAACTGTACCCAATGTGGCCACAATCCTAGATCTTATCAGGCACTAATACACTTGGCACTAATAGAACGAATAACTACATCTATTATGTTGTTTATGTTTCAGACCTAAGTGACGACTATTTCTAATAAATTGCCCAAAGTACTATCAATATTAATTCGACAAAGTTATTGAGTATTTACTAATATAAATGTTTATAGTTGATTGTGTATGCGAATGCCTCATAGTCGCATAGTTATTTAAATGTTATACCAAAACAACACAAAAATAAAATGGATAATAATGAAGATTTGTTTTTCCCTTTCGTAATGACTTGACAAAAATAAATACATACTACGTTTTGTCAAACAATATAATTAATAAGTATAGTTTCTGAACTAGAGAATCACGTTTTTATAGTAAGTATTTAAATACACAATAATAGGTATAATGTTTAGAATGTTTAGAGTTAGATTCGCTAGCTTAAAACTGTAAAGCCCGCATCTAACCTAAAGAGCAGCTTTTCACACAATAGCAATGATAATGAACTAGGTCATATGCAGACCAAGCGCCCAAAAGTGCAGCTTTAATTCAACTAGACCTTGACACCGTAACGCGCCATTCTCTGTCAGCTGTCTAAACCGGGCCTTTAGTCAGGAGGATGCATTCTATAATTTCGATCGCGAAGTTCGAAATTAAAATGTATAGGATTTGAAATCAGGCCCTCTAGTCAGGATGCATTCGATAATTTCGATAGCGAACTTCGAAAACAAAACCATACATTGATGATGTTGATGATGATGATGATGATGATTTATGTCAAATCCCGTACATTTTTGATTTCGAAGTTCGCCGTCGAAATTATCGAATGCATCTTGACTAGACCATCAGGCATCGTAAGAGACATGCCACTTAGCGATGACTTATGTCCAATCCCATACATTTTGTTTTCGAACCTGGCTGTCGAAATTATCAAAAGCATCTTAACTAAAGGCCTTGAACTTCAATCTGTATAATAAAACCAAGGTAAACTAGAAAAAAACTAATTATTATTGAACGTCTTTAGGGTTCTCTACCCAAAGGGTAAATACGGGACGCTATTATTGAGACTTCGGAGTCTCTCCGTCCGTCTGTCACCAGGCTGTATCTCCTTTAAGATTTTCATAGATGATAGCTTTTGTTCGCGGCTCCGCCAGCGAAAATACATTATCCCGCGGGAACACTACTTATTCGGGATAAAAAATATCCTATGCCCTTTCCCGGGACCCAAAGTATAACTATACCAAGTTTCATAAAAATCGGTTCAGCGGTTAAAGTGTGAAGAGGTAACAGACAGACAGATACACTTTCGCATTTATAATATTAGTCTAGATTTTGAATTATAGATGTAGGTCTGTTCCGCTATAACAACAAATACCAAAAACATGGCTTTGTGACCCTCGACGAGAACTGAACACGGTGGTCAGGCAGGGCTCTACAGCCTATATTATGTACCCATTGAAAATATAGACAACTAGCCTTTGCCCACGGCTCCGCCCGGTAAATACAGTATCCCACGTTACCACTGTGCTTTTTCGGGATAAAATGTAGCCTATTGTTTAATCCAAAGCTTAAACTACTACCATACTAAATTTCATTATAATGATTTAAGAATAACAAATATCCATCTTCACAAACATTCACATTTACAATAGTAGTAATATGTCAAGGAATAAAACATTTAGTTAACTACATGTAAAGTAAGGGCTAAGCCCTTTCGTTCGACAAATAGCTTTATAAATAGATGGGACATGTTATAAAACTCTACTATCATTTCTCTTCAGTCCCGAAAACGTCCTAAACAAATATTTTTAACCTTTTCCTCGTAAATATTAAAATGAAGAATTAAATGGACTCTATACCCGGATAGGAAGGGACTTGTATTATGTGTCGAGCGACGTACACTATTTCGGAGATACATGTTGCCCACTACTTGCCTGCAAGACGAAATCCTGTAGGAACCATACATATGTGTCCTTTCCCTTGGTCTACTCTACATGTGTCAAATTTCATCAAAATCGGTTCAGAAGTTTCGGATCCTATTCAAGCAACAGAACAAACAATAACATTTTTACTCTTTATAGCTGGAGAGCTACTAAGAAATTTAGAGTAGGTATTTGAGGCACGTTGAAACCGTGTCCTGTACTTCTCCTATTGTACCTCAACACGAGAATGCAGGCCTGGCTAGTCAGAAGCGGAACTTAGCCAAGTTACAAATTTTTGAAAAGTCCATTTTTTAATGCCAAAAATCCATGTTTGAGGCGCTTTGAAATTTGGATATACAGTTAGTATAATGAATAAGAAGTTGGGGGAAAAAAAGGCCATGTAATTTAGTTGGAACTTTAACCTAGCCATGTCAGTTTAAAAGTAAATAAACTGGCTTTCGATTCATGATTTTCTGACATCTATTGGTCATTTTATGAACTGCAATATACGTACGGGCGAAAATGCGACATCTATGAAGCCCTCAAAGAACTACGTGGTCAAAAAATGAAATAATTGCGTATTGTGCAATAAACTTACTCGTCAAAATGTATTTATAAAACAAATAGGTATTAATGAAATAGAAATGGCATACGAACCAGCATAACCTACCATCTACATGTTTTAGATAATAGTTAAGTTAACTATAAACGTAAAAGCGACATCTAGGCTTGGCTTGACACACTACCGCGTGTCTAGATTTGTTTTTTATATACAATTTGTCGAGTAAATTAGACTATTGCACAATATATAATTTTATTGCACACAATATTGTATAAACAACGAATGGATGTCTTCGATTTTTATAGGAAAATCAATTAAAAACGACTCATATCGACTTTGCGAAAATTATCAAGACCACGTAGTTCTTTGATTCTTCCTAGATGTCGCTTTTACGTTTATAGTTAACTAAACTATTATCTAAAACATGTAGATGGTAGGTTATGCTGGTTCGTATGCCATTTCTATTTCATAATACCTATTTGTTTTATAAATACATTTTGACGAGTAAGTTTATTGCACAATACGCAATTATTTCATTATTTGACCACGTAGTTCTTTGAGGGCTTCATAGATGTCGCATTTTCGCCCGTACGTATATTGCAGTTCATAAAATAACCAATAGATGTCAGAAAATCATGAATCGAAAGCCAGTTTATTTACTTTTAAACTGACATGGCTAGGTTAAAGTTCCAACTAAATTACATGGCCTTTTTTTTCCCCAACTCCTTATTCATTACACTAACTGTATATCAAAATTTCAAAGCGCCTCAAACATGGATTTTTGGCATTAAAAAATGGACTTTTCAAAAATTTGTAACTTGGCTAAGTTCCGCTTCTGACCAGCCAGGCCTGCATTCTCGTGTTGAGGTACAATAGGAGAAGTACAGGACAAGGTTTCATCGTGCCTCAAATACCTACTCTAAATTTCTCAGTAGCTCTTGGGCTATTATAATATTAGTACCTATAGAAATACTCACATGAGGTTGCAACATTTGATCACATCGTAATAAAAATTTGGCCTCGATAATAAGATTATAATGTGTGTTCTATAATATATTGTGTCTAATAATAATGTCTTCATTACAATGTTAAAGCTGGTCTCTTTCTGTTCGCCAAAGATGGCAGTGCTCAAAATACATAATCGGACTAGTCTGCTCGTTTTCCGGTCTTAATCCATAATGGAAAATTATTTCCAGCCTCGAATTTATCTTGTATTTACCTTATTACGATTCGTGGGAAAATTAAGATTTTGAGATTGTGGGAGATTTTGTATTTATTAGAAATAATCCACAGGCTAAAGCTTGAACTTGTATACTTTGAAGGTATAGTCTTTGTGTTGAGACAATATCTTAGAAGAGTAGGCTATGATACTATAGGCTTCTAATTTCCCACTTGTTGCCCACGGGACTGGGGAAGAATTAGACACTTTTACTCCAAGATAAAAATCATGACGGCATAAAAACCTTTTGTGTAATTTATTTGTACAGTACATTTAATGGTTTTCTTTTTTTAAACTCTGGAGATTAAGAAGATTTCAAAGTAAAATGCATTTTATCTCGATAATTTCATCTTTATCTTTTTTAGAAGCTGCTACATAATATTTCACGTGAAATAAGACTTAAAACCTGCATGTATAGACATTTTCAAATTATTTTGTAAAATTCATATCCTTGTGTGTATTAAAAGAGAAAAAACCGGCCAAGTGCGAGTCGGACTCGCGCACTGAGGGTTTCGTATAAACCTGTAGTGATTTTGTTACAGCTTAATTGTATTATAGACCTGAGTATTTGATATGAATTTCAATTTAATACCTCTACGCGTTCATGAGGAAAGGTGTAGAAAGTTTAAAATTATTAAAAATATTTTGATTATAAGATTATAAAATATATATTATAAGATAATATTTTGATTATAAGAAATTTCAATATTCTGAGTTTACGGGAAGTACCCTGTATGTTTTTTAGTTTTGATTGTACAATATTTGCGGAAATTTGAGCCATCTTTTGATTGCGTTGGCTTAGAAGTTTGATTTTTTCACAGATTTAAGGGACCGTGTATTTGATATAAATTCTAGCTTGATACCTCCTATATTATATATTCCTGAGAAAAAGGGTCTTGACAGACATTCGGACGGACAACACAGTGATCTCTTAAGGGTTTCGTTTTTTCCTTTTGAGGTACGGTACCTAAAAAATACCAACCAAATATTAGTTACTAACATTATTCAAGATCTAAGCGATATGGTCTTTGTGTATGGTGTAATACTCTAATGTGTATGGCAATTAAAATTAATTGAAGATCCTATCGGCGTCGTTGTACCTTTTACCCTTGTATTACGTTATCTAACTACAAAGTATCACTTTGTTACTTTTATTACAGTTATACCCTATCATTGTGAGTTTTAGTGCGTGGCTCAATATGGAGCTTAATTCTTTTTACTATCACAATGCAATAGACATTTTCAAAAGGTATATTAAAAAAAAAAACAAATGATGACCTGCATTGACATGAGACACGCAGATAGTTATTATTATTTACGAATCAATAGAGACAAAAGTCATCCCTAAATCAATAAAAGGAGGATTTTCGATTGGAAAAAGGCATAAGTAACATATAATGATTATTTTTAGTATATTACTGTTTACATTAAGTACATTTTCTATCAATAGATGTTCTATATTTTTTTTAGCTTTTTCTAGCTTCTACTTCAATTGCTCACAAACACAGAATTGCGCACAAAGGAACATACGTGACACAGCACCACTATATCGCCCAGTACAAACTTCGGGCTATCGAAGTTTACAATAAACTAGCAAAACAGGGAACGCTCCGAATATGAGCTGGCAACACGCCAGAGGTAGAGATGGGGTAGGTGTCGATAAAATCGCTTTGGTCATCGACTGGCGAATGTCTAGGAAATATTTCAGGCTTATTGAAGTAGGTATTATAGAGTAAGCTAACCTAAAGATAAATACCTATAGGAAAAGTGGCTTAAGGTATTTTTGATACCTGTATAATATTCTAGAGACACCAGGGCCTCTAGTCAAAATGCATTCGATAATTTCGACGGCGAACTTCGAAATCAAAAATTTATGGGATTTGACATATTAAGTCATCCCTAAGTGACGTTGTCGCTTGGGATGCCTTAATTATGTCAAGGCGAATGTCTAGGAAATAGGCTTATTCAAGTAGGTATTATAGAGTAAGTCAGCTAACCTAATCCTATAGGAAAAGTGGCTTAACGTATTTTTGATACCTGTATAATATTCTAGAGACACAATAGACTCTAATCAAAATGCATTCGATAATTTCGACGGCGAACTTCAAAATCAAAAATGTATGGGATTTGACACAAGTCATCGCAAAGTGACCTGTCGCTTGCGATGCCTTATGTCAAATCCCCATATTTTGTTTTCGAACTTCGCCGTCAAAATTATTGAATGCATCTTGACTCTAGTCTAAGCCCTGGCCTTTTAGTTAAGCAGCCATCATTAATTACGACGAAGCAATTAGAATTCTAAAATGTACGGTATTGACGTATTGCACTGTATATCACTTAACAATGAACTTTATGTCAATCCATATTTTTAATTTCGAATATCATTATTGAGATTAACGATGGTTCGTTGGCTAAGACCTCTGTTTTCTTTTCGATTGGATTTGTTCAGATGACATGCATTTACGTATCGTATACCGCTATCAGTACTGACTATTATTATTATTAGATATTATTTGTGTTGATCTCTTTGCAGGAAGTGAGTCTCCACTTGGTAACATTTTGTATGCGTCACTCAAGTTCACGTTTAGCTGGACGGTATTATAGAAAAGTATTTTCATAAACTATCGATATTTTTAGTATCGATAAGAACATTTGTAGCCGAATCTAGTGCGATAGACAAAGCAGCGGGCATTAAACCGTCACCATAACAATTAGACAGCCGTTACATAAAACCGAGCTCTAATAGCTTTTCTTTTTATCTTCTTGTTGACAACCTATATAAAAAAGTTTATCTTGGTTTTATTGTTTTTTGTTCAAATTATATTGTACTAGCTGACCCGCCAAATATTTTTATATGCCATTATATTAGGTTGGGGAAAAAGTTTCTTCGCATTTTATATAAAAATTCAAAAGGTTTGTTTTATAAAGTTTATTTACAAGTGACTAAAGTATATAGGTGCCATTTTGTTCGATAACGTTTTGCCATCTTGTTGGTAGGTACATGATCCCATTGCTATAACATTTTTGGGGCTTCTGATGAAAAAACTGCAACAAGTAGTTTTGGCAGTCCTCTCGTGATGTCAACCTGACACTGCCTAAGGAATTCTGCAGCGACCGAAACAGGTGGAAATCTGAAGGTGCAAGGTCAGGACTATACGGCGGATGCATTAACACCTCCCAGCCAAACTCCCGTAATTTTTTCTGAGTGGCTAAAGATGTGTGAGGTCTAACGTTATCATGGTGAAAAACCACACCCCTTCTGTTGATTAATTCCGGCCGCTTTCTCTCAACTTCTTGCTTTAATCTCATCAGTTGTTCGCAGTACAGTTCAGAATTGATGGTCCTGCCTGGCGGTAACAGCTCATAATGAATAATGCCCTTCCAATCCTACCACACACACAGCATCACCTTGTTGCGAGTTAACCCGGGATTCGCCACAGTCTGTGAAGCCTGACCGGCCTTTGACCACGATCTTTTTCGCACGTTCTTGTCGTACGTGATCCACTTTTCATCACCAGTTATCAGCTTCTTCAAAAATGGTTCGGTTTCATTACGTCGTAATAAAGAATCACAAATGAGTACACGGTTCATTAGGTTTCTTTCAGTGAGCTCATGAGGCACCCAAATATCGAGCTTTTTTGTGTACCCAGCTTTTTTCAAATGCGCCAAAACCGTTTTGTGGTCAATCCCCAGTTCTTCAGCTACATCGTAACTACTAATATGCCGATCTTGCTCCACTTTTTCAAAAATGGCAACTGTTTTGTCCGTAACAGGGCGACCAGAGCGACGTGCATCTTTGATATCAAAATTTCCAGATTGAAAACGCTTAAACCAAATTTGCGCCACTCTCACAGATACTGCATTAGGTCCATAAACATCACAAATTTTTTTCGCGGCTCGTGTTGCATTTTTACCTTTTTTGTAATAAATTTTTAAAATGTATCGAAATTCTTTATAAGAATCACTCATTTTAACAATAAGAAAAACAAATGAAAATCTCAAATTTACCTAATTTGAATTTGGAATTGTCTTCTGTAAAATTAAAACTTTTTAATGATACCAAAATCAGCCAGATACAATTGGTATAGCCCAAGATATTTTATGACAAGTTCATACATACTATAATGCGAAACGACTTTTTCCCCAACCTATTATATTTTTTTTATACTTACCTTCCACTGACAATAAACAACACATAAAATAAAGATTTGTCCAATTTAGACTATGTCCAGAAAGTGCGTAAGCCTGCGTAAACCTACGCACGTAGAGATTCTTATCTTATACAACAAAATGTGTGAATTTTGTACGATACGCGCATAGCAAAAATTATACGCACGTAGCTCCTGGACGCAATGTATGGGGCCCTAGTACCTCGACTACGTGCGTAGACCTCACGCGCGTAAGAATACGCAGTTTCTGGACATAGTCTTAGTGCAGTCATTTGGAAGTTATGTGCATACAAACATTTCGCTAATACATTTTTATTCACATTATTACTAGCTGATCCGGTAAAATCGGTTCAGTAGTTTCGAAGCCTATTCAATACAAACAAATAAACAAACAAACATTTCCTCTTTATATTACAAGATGTTGCCCGCGACGTCGGGCGCGGAAGGTAATCTCGAGGGGACCGTATATTTTGCCGCAATAAAAAGTAGCCTATTTCCTTTCCCGTAGTCCGTCCTATATCCGTGCCAAATTTCATCAAAATATTTCGAGTAGTTTCGGAGCTTATTCAATGCAAACAAACATACAAACAAACAAATCTTTTCTATTTATTATATTAGTATAGAATATAGATAGTATATATTAGTATAAATATATGTAGATAAGGATTTAATTACTGGTGGTAATTCAATAGGTATTATGTTTCTTGTTCATTGCAAAGCTCACTAGTTTTAGGTTCTCTATATTTTGACTTTCGAGATTGAGCCTGATCTCGTGGGCTGACACCAAGACATCAGTCTGCACAACGACAAAAAGAAATGTTTTAAAATAACGCCATGAACAAATAGTGTTTATAAAAACAACACGCCCATCAGGTACACGATATAAACAAACAAGACACTAAAATTAACACATTTAGATTACTTTCACAAATTATTTTATTTTGCAAGTATGCATTCATATAACACGTAATTTAAAGTTAACTCAGTTGAAATGACCACAGAAGTGGGTCGTTCTGTTAAAAATATTATCCACATTATCGGTTTTAAAAGCCCAATTGTGTCACCACCTGCCTACTTATCATTATAAATGTGATAAGCTCTCAATGAAAATTCATTTTTTGTGGTACATTTTTACGAACTTTCCGATGTTTAACTCGCTTTAGTCATAAATCTATACCGACTTCAGATTGATAAAATATACTAGCTATTGTTATTTTATATTGATATCAAAATTGGAATACGTTAGTAATACCTGAGAGACCAAAGAGACCTTTGTTCGCAGATTTAGTAGAAAAACTAGAACGACTTAAAAAAAATCACAAAAATATTCGTCAAAACCAGGATTCGAACCTGAGACACCCATTTACCAACAACGCAAAAAGTCCGATGATAACGAAGCCACAGAAATCTAGTTGAGATTTGACATTTAGAAATCGAAATTACTCTAATATGTAACGCGCCAAAAATAACTTAAAAAGTGTAATTTTCAAGGGATAAACCTAACTAGATCGATTTTGCTCCCCAAAACACCTAGAATGCTAAATTTCATCAAAATACTTGCAGCCGTCTCCGGGTTTCCAAATCTATATAATATAATATACACAAGATTTCCTCATTCAAAGTAAAATATTGATTATTTAACTTAAAACAATACAATAAACAAACAAAATATTAAAAAACTGCAACTCATTATCATTTGGTACAAAACTGCAGGAATTAAGGATAATTTGTCCGCTTAAAACGCTTCTAATATTTAGAGAACGCCTAAAAATTCAGCACAAATTGCGAAAGCCTTTTGTTTTAGCGAAAAGAAATCTTTTCCATAGCGCGGGCGGTTCTGCGAGTAAATAAAAACGGCAGAGAAAAGGTAATTTTCAGCTCCACAATGGTAGCTAACAATTTAGAATATTACAATTATTTTGTACCTTGTATTTTTATTGTAGGTGTGATTGTCTTGAATATTTACGGATTGTGTCGCGTGCACTTTTCTCATTCCCGACGATATGGCTACTTGCAAATTGCACCGCAATACCATCCGTAAGTGTTGAATAATGTTCACGTAAACATAAGAAATATTATGTAGCTCTAATATTAATGCCTTTGTCCCTTGTATTTTTTTTTATAAAACTAGAGGACAAACGAGCAAACGGATCACCTGATGGAAAGCGATTACCGTCGCCCATGGACACCCGCAACATCAGAGAAGTTGCAAGTGCGTTGCCGGCCTTTTAGGAGAGAATACGCTCCCTTCTTGAAGGTTTGCAGGTCGTAATGGTCCGGAAATACTGCTGGCGACAGTTCATTCCAGAGTTTTACACGAGGAAGAACAAAGGCTACTTTTTATGGCGGGAAATATACGGTTCTTACGCGGGTGGAGCCGCGGGCATCAGCTATCTATACTAATATTATAAAGCTGAAGAGTTTTTTTTATTTGAACGCGCTTATCTCAGGAAATACTGGTTCGAATTGAAAAATTATTTTTGTGTTGGATATTCCATTTATAGAGGAAGGATTTAGGCTATAAAACACCACGCTGCGACCAATAGGAGTGAAGAATCAGTGGAAAATGTGGAAAAAACGGGGGAAATTATTCATCTTTGAGGGCTTACGTTGTTTGTTTGAACGCGCTGATCTCAGGAACTACTAAATTGAATTGAAAAATTTTTTTGTATTGAATAGTCCATTTGTTGAGGAAGGTTTTAAGATATATAACATCACTCTGCGATCAATAGGAGCGAAAAATCAGTGGAAAATGTGGAAAAAACAGGAAAAATTATTCATCTTTGAGGGCTTACATTGTTTGTTTGAACGCGCTGATCTCAGGAACTGCTAAATCGAATTGAAATATTATTTTTGTGTTGTTATTATTTGTTGAGGAAGGTTTTAAGCTATATAACATTACGCTGCGACTAATAGGAGCGAAGCATCAGTGAAAACGTTGCAAAAACGAGGAAAATTATTCATGTTTGAGCTTTATTTGAGGGCTTCCATTGCGTGCGCTACGTAAACGGCTCAAGTTACCCAAAAAATATGTATAAAAGAATTATTCCTCTTTAAATGATGTAAAAAAATCTTTTAAGATTGACTCACTATAACCTTTTTATGGTAATCAAATTTGGTCGAAATGAATGCATTATTGCGCCATCAGTTGACGCGGACGAAGTCGCGGGCAACAGCTGGTATAAATATAAATGGGAAATTTTGTGAGCATGGATGGATGAAGGTTTGTGACTTTTTGTGAAGTTTGGTATGGTGGTAGTTTAAGCACTGCATTAAAACATAGGCTACATTTTAACCCCAAAAAAGTACAGTGTTCCCGTGGGAGACTGTATTTAAGCGCCGCGGGTAAAAGCTAGTAATAACATAACAATATATTGTCACTCGGAGCTGCAAGATTGTCTATGTATTGGTTGGTGTCTTAAAGACGTGGCCAGTTCTTCTGCCGATCGAGCTATAAAGATGTGAACCTCACTTATTTTCAGAAATGTATTAGAAGTAGGAAAATATTTGGCAGTTTCGCTTATATAAATGAAAATAAGAAGACCATTAGACCAATTACATCAGCTAGGGAAAGGAAGATGTTGTTGTCAAAGCTAGTGGCTGGAAAACAATTACAGAAACCAGATGTTATGACTTACTAGCAACATAACTGATCTTTTTTCGGCGCAAAATATTAGGTACAAATGAATTGTTACGGATACGTGAAAATATTTACCGTAAAACGATTACTAAACGTTACTAAATATTATTAAAAAACCCCACAAATATTGTTTTGCTATACTTCGTTAATTGTATTTTCAAACATTGGACGCGTAATTGATCATTCAACATAGTACAGTTAAACGATGTTGTTATGGTCCTCGGCAATTATCGTTTTTTTATGGGAATAAAAGACGTTTTATGGAAAAAACAATAACACTCGAAAAACATTGAATTTGTGGTCGCACTGTACATAATATCGAACCTACTCGTATATAGAATGTGTTAATACGTACAGCAGAAACGTATGCGTGCTGTTGATAAGTCAGAATTAGAGCAGCGTCAGTCATCAAATCGATAACGTCTACGTAATTCCGTTGATGTACGTGGCGCTACGTTCCGATAACGTAACCCTCAATAACGGTCCCGTGAATGGCTCATACTTGTTGATGACATTGGCAGCATTCCAGCACTGTGGTATTGGATGCCCGATTACCACGGTTATGCGCTGCGCCTGATATCTCTGACTGACAGATTAAGATTTATCTCAGTATCTTGCGATTGTTTCTTAGGTTATTTCCAGTATTTTATGTAGTATTATGCTTAAATATTCTGATACATGGCAAAAATATCGTCTCAAGTCAATTAAAGTTCAGGATAATTTTTAATTACATACAATATTATATTTAAGTACTTGTTTTGTTTTAAATACTTTATGACTTAAACTTTATGTTAAATACTAGCTTATATCCGAATTCTTTATGCACAACAATTTAATCGCAAATTAGATATTTTATGAAGCGCAAAAGTACAGTAGATACTTTGATAAAAATATATTTTACTAAAATTTCGAAGTGATCGTGTAGACGGATTTTCGTTAAAAAAATCCAATTCAGTGTAGTTCTTTCAGAATACCACGTGCCGAATATTATAAAAAAAAAAAATTAAATAATGACTGGCTTTATAAATAAGACCAGGCTTTTAAGGCTTTTAAATTAAACACTTCAGAAACGTATTTTCGTAGCATTTTGTACACAAAACTTTGTATAAAACTTATTAAGGTTTTATTAAGATTAGAGCCGGATTTTATATTTCCATGTACTGACTCCTCGGAGAAGTAGTTCTAAGTAGATTGTGACTGGATTAAATTGGATTTTTCTCAATTCTAAATTTTAGATTTTTTTTTGTAAAAAGTTAGCATTGTTAATATGATAATGAGGGTTTGATGTCTACTTAAAATAGTATCGTTTCTGTACCCAAAGGGTAAAACGGGACCCTATTACTAAGATTACGCTATGCATCCGTATGTCAGTCCGTCTGGCATCAGGATGTATCTTATGAACCGTGATAGGCAGACAGTCGAAATTTTCATAGATGATGTATTCTGTTGCTTCTTTAACAACAAATACTAAAAACAAAATAATATAAATATTTAAGGGGCTCCTCTATACAACAAACGTAATTATTTTTGGAGTTTATATACTACCGACTCGCACTTGGCCAATTTTTAATGAATTTGCGGTGGGGCTTGTGAGGCCATACCTATACTTAAACATTCTAACCTTGTGAACGTAGGCGACCAGATTTACCCAAATTTTTATAATAGGTACTGTAGTATTCTAGCACGCAACAATACTGGATCGCCGATGCTCTCGCCATTGACACACATCCTGCCCGTATGGCTTCTCTATCAGGACTGATATCTTAACTGTCACTGTGACACGTCTACTGTCATCTGTGGCTAGAGCACTCGAGATAGTATATCTCTGCTTACATACACAGCCATACACTACAGTCCATATTATAGTGCCAAGTCGTTTTATTACATATCTGGGAGCTTACAGTATTTAACGTTTGTCCGTAGTCCGCCGAAGACGTATGGTCATCCGCCTGGAGATTGAAGTATTTATGTCTTCGCGCGTCACCCCTGAACCGGGTTAACGCAAGGACCCATTTGTTTAAATGTCAACGACATGAGAAATGCTTTGATATTATTGCTTTTTAACCGACTTCCAAAAAATGAGGCGGTTATACATTCGGATGTATACATTTTGTTTTTTTTTGTATGTTCAACGTTAATTCCGCCGTCTGTGGACCGATTTTAAAAATTCTTTTTTGTTATTAAAGTGTATAATTTCAAGTTGGTCCCATTTTCAAAAAAGTGGTGACCTAATGATGAGATCCATGAGGAATCGAGGGAACTCCTCGAAATTAAAATGGACACATATGGTGATTTTAACTTTTCTGAAGTAACTCAAGCATAATTTGCTACCAAAAAATAAGATTTTGCACCAAGGTATAACCCTGGATACGAAAGTACTGAATTACAGAACTCCTCAGTCTTTAAAGATACGCGTTTGGAAATTTCGGCATTGTTTAAAGAACTGCAAGCATATGTTACTATGTAACTTACAGTAATCATCATCATCATCATCTTATTAACAATACTTAATGGAAGCTTGGCGCGTATTCAATTGTACATTGGATATTAATATATCACTAATAACGGTAAAATAATTATTTTCAAACAAAAATTAAACCGACTTCCATAGTAATAAAAATATACAAAAAAGTACTGTATATAAAATAAAGATTATTTTCTAAATAATTTCCCTTTTAAATTTGGCTAAAATTTTAACGATTTCTTTACTCAATCTTCTTAACTTTGAAGTCGGTACCAGCAAATTTGATAGTAACTTGATAGTAACTAATACTTTTTAACCGACTTCCAAAACACAGAAGGAGGCTGTCAATTCGTGTGTATGTTTTTGTGTGTATGTTACGCAATTACTCTGCCGTTTGTGGACCGATTTTCAAATTTTTTTTTTATTGTAAAGAGTTGACTCCTGACTTGATTTTATTGTTACCAAATGGTAGACCAGGTAGGAGTAGTGGTAGGTGATGGGATCCATGAGGAATCAAGGGCAGTCCTCAAAATTTATAGGGACACCGATAGTGATTATGTATTTTATCACAGGATTATAATTATTTGGCCTGGTACCGACTTCAAAAATAAGAAGATTGAGTAGAAACATTTTAAAATTTTAGCAGAATTCAAAAGGGGAACTATTTCGACGATAAGACTTATTTCATAATTTTTAGTGATTTTTAAGAATGTTATTACTTTTACTTTGGAGGTTTTCTATTACTATGGACTTGGTTTAATTTTTTGTTTAAAAATAATAATTGCCATTTTGATATGATGGTCAACAAAAGAGAAAAGTAAGCAAATTCTCTACAATTATTTGCCACATTGTACGAACTAAAACATCTTAGTCATCTTAAAACTTATTGGTACATACTACGAAGATGTGTATCTACTATCTATATATGGATGGATACTAGAAAATAACTAAACAAAATACTTTGTACTCAATATTCTTCTAAATAACTTTGAAAATAAAACGAACAAACGGATGAACGAAAGTAACTAAAACAAAAGTTTCTTTGTAACGGCGGATAAAAGAAAAATGACACACGTTAGCTTCTTTTAATTAACAGTTTTTAACAAAGAGTTTTTAAAATGTTTTTTTTCTTTGTTACAAATGTTTTGTAAACTTTTTACTTTGTTTCTTTTCGAATTCTCTAGACTTTGCATTTAAAAAATTACTCCATTTTAGTTTAATTTTCGAAAGACTGCTTTTGAACAGTATTATTAATATTTCTTAAAACAGTAAGCAACGCGAAATAAAGAATTTAAACACCAGCTTGTTCTATATTTTGTTTCTAGCTCGCTGTACAAAGTTAATAGTAAGAGTTCTAAAGTCTAATCTTTATAACGTTTTACTTTAATTATAATAAATAATACCTATATTATTACAAATATTAAATTGTTGAAACTGTATAAGCTACCTATATTAGGGGAGACCGAGGGGTTTTGACACAAAGGTGATTTGAAACAGTACCGATTTCATGGAACTTAAAACTGTTAGCGAGTTCGCAATGTTGCATTTCAACCACTCCCCTCCACCCGCTGACTTGTCAATACGCGTCAGTGGAATGAGTCACGCGGTTATGCAGTTCTGCGTGCCATGTGACAAAAATCGTGAAAAGTAAGTTATTTAAGTTTTTTTTTCCATGCCTATGTTTTGAAAAGGGTATTGTATTTTAGTTTGATTTATATTGGTTTCGAAAGTTCATTATTTAGGGATTTATTGTATATATTTGGTACAATTGATTTCTGTGTAGTTGATTTTTGATTGCAGGTCAAATTAATATTGAGAGGTTTTTTCTTACTGAGGAGATTTGAAACAGGTTGTTTCAAATCTCCTCGTTTTCAATTTTGTATCAGAATATTTACGCATTAAAAGCATTAACGTTGTGTCAATTAAATAAATGCTTCTTAATTTATTTATTTTGTTTCGGCATGCCTAATGATCATAAAATAAAGACTGACAGAGGTATAACAAGTTGCAAAATATATGATTTTGCAACAGAAGATATAGTATCAAGTAACTATGCCACTTTTTGCCAGATTGATGTTTTTTTGTTTTCTATTTATATTTTTGATATTTGTGACATTATTGTTACATAAATATTTGAAGAAATAATTATCAAAACTGATTATAATTCTAAAGAAATGACTGAAAGTTAATTATTTATTGAAAATCAAATATTTTAATTTAAAAATTTTCAATGAATGTAAAACATTTTGTTTATCTGACTGTTATTTTAATTAATATTACGAATAATGACGTTATGATACTTTTAACTACTTTAGGCGTTGATTATTTATTTTGTGTATCAGAACTGTAGTTATTTACTTATACGATATATCAGTACAAAATGTGAATAGATACATAAAACAAAGTATGTGCTTGAAAAGATAAATTTTAATACATGCCTTTAAATTATATCACAACTTTTATTTTACAGCCCTTAATATTTCACAGAAATCATATGTTTTAACTCTCCTCGACCCCTGTTTCATTTTACCTCGGTATGAGGGGAATTGAAACAAGATGACTTGTTGCGGTTAAGTCGATTTTTTACCACAATATTTAACACTTACAATTTCTTTATGTTAGTCATTTGCAAGTGTAAAGAATTACCTAACGTTTGGTACTAATATCATACCATTTCTTGCAATAGTGTTTGGTATATGAGACAACATGTAAAAATTGTGTCAACACCCCTCGGTCTCCCCTACCCCTTACGAATAAAAATATTTATTCAGTAGATAAGCAATACAATGTTTTGTCCTTATCTTATACGTTGGAAAAGTCGCTTGACGAACAAGGACAAAACATTGTATTGCTTATCTACTGGATAAATATTTTTATTATTAAGGGGGTAGATGTTTGTCGGTCAAGCTACTTTTCTGATGTATAAGATAAGATCAAAACACTGTATAAATATTTTTTTAATAAGGGGGATAATTTAAGTAGCTGAACCTTTATACTCGGCAAAAACTCGGTAAATGACCAAAAACATGTAGATTCTATATAGCTTTATAAAACTAAATTGTTAAAATAACTAAACTAATAATCAGTTTTATCGAAAAAGTTAGTAAAACATACGAAAAATAAAGAAGCTACACAATTTAACTTTACACAAAATTATATCTACAAACTTTAAGGTCAACTTCTTAACGATAAGCAATAATAATTTTGTAGGCCGTTGAAATTCTGGGTGTACTGGAGGGTTAAATTTATCGAATGGCCCAACTTAGAAGGGTTGAGTTTGATATTATGTTTTTAATTATTCAAATTGTCATCGTATTTTGCATTCGAAATATAATTTTGTTACTTAAATTGATACTGAGTCTCAGTAGCAGTTAAAATTTTATAAGATCGCTTACAATTTTCAATTAATTTTTTATGTACAGTCAAGATTATTTTGATAAAAATGCAAAAAATACTAGAGCGTACTCCCAAATCGACGCAAATGTCATCATAGCACCCGGGATATCGCGAAACCATGAGACGACCCAGGACCGAGCTGCCTGGGGACGCATGAACGTGATACGGAGGGCCGACCCCAAATGAAATGGGAAAATGACAGGCAAGGAAGAAGAAGTAAAAATAATCTACAATCGCCGTATTTCTAAATCTTCAAGTTCTAGTCAAAGTCCAAATAAATGGTCAGGGTAGTCAATCAGTCAATTAAGTCGATTTAGTAAAGTGGTAGACGCTTTACTGAAATTTACTAGGGAGTTTAGGCGAGAAACCCAATTTAGCATCCATTTTGTAGTTATATCACTTTTCCACACTAGTGCACGTTATCGAATAACTAATGGTTAATATTCCACCAATATTCCACATTAAAATACGAAATAATACTAATTTAGAAAATTAACACGAATTACATAACGGCTGATTGACATTACCGGCAATACTCCCATCTATAAATATTATTAGGTATCAATCTGATTCCGTTAAATACGGGTAAAGTTGACCCAAAGGGGCTTGTGCGCTTTATTGACGGGGAATGCTCTTTTAAGGCGCTCTTACCCTAAAAATACGCTTCTATAAAAAAATTTTTGAGACGAATGGATACATTTTAGTGCAGCAAAAAAATATATGTTAATTTTGATCATATTTGCTAGGGGGCCTTCGTTTTCAAAACACGTTATCTGAACATTTTCTCGATAAAAAAAAAACATAAAGTAACCATTAAAATAGAAATTCTTGGAGTTGTAACTGTACTATTTGTGTACAAAAATGAGAAAATTATTTGCAGTTTCGTAAAACATAATAAAAGGAAGGGAATTGTTGTTTTGATTTTTCGATAGGAATAAGATACTTGTTAGTATTAATTTATTTCAATAATAAATAATTCGGACGAGTCGAATGAAACATCGCGAAATGGCTACCTGTCATTCCTTCTCTTTCATATCTATGGAATAAGACAGTACCGGCTTAGGCCTCTTGCTAATGAGACGTATGTCAAAATTTTCCCCTTTTTTCTGCTCAAAAATCATTCGAATTTAATGTTGAAAGTCCGTTCAAATTTATTTTACCCCCGACTTGACCTTTATGTCGTCTGCATAAAGGTCAAGTTGGGGGTAAATATTTGTTTTTCTTTCATCGTTTAATACTAATAAGATATGCGTAATTTCGCTATCTGACGTAAGGCGCTCGGTAGCCCTTTGGCTTTTTGCGTTGTTGCGACCAATTGGTCTCGGGTTCGAATCCCGGTCAGACGATTTTTTATTTCTTTTTCTTTTTCTCGCACTATAAAACTCCGAGCTTGTTCTCGCAGTAATCAAAGTATAATATTGTTAGTTATGTACTTATTTTATTATTAGTTACTTTAAGTTGTTGTAAATATTAGTGTAGATTGTATTATAAAAAATATGAAAAGATTGTATTCGATGAAAGTGCAAAAACCGTATTTTTAAGATGGAAGTACAAAAACTCTTTATAAGTAAGTACTAGGGAGACCGAGCTTTGGTCGTAGTTTTAGTACTTACAACGATAAAATTTAATTAAAAATAAATAAAAAATATTAAAGAAAAACAAATACATTATGTATAAGAATCACAATAAAATATTTATCTTACCGGGATTTGAACTCACCACCAAAAATCAAACGTCGGTACGCAAACCGAGCTGCCAGTCAGACTGACATAAAGTAACCGAAATTATTGATATAATTTATTACACGACAAAAGAAAAAATATATTATTTGATTCAAAATTGACAACATTGATTGACAACAAAATTAGTAATTATATATATCCCTAAATATTATTCTGTTGGTTTGCAAAGTTTATACACAATATAATTATATCAATTATTATAATCAATTCTAATTCTAATTCTAATTACCATGAGCAATAAGGAACATGTATTCAGTAATCTACGTTTATTTTTACTAGCTTTTTCCCGCGACTTCACCCGCGTGAAGTTCGGTTTACATACAAAATTTTAACCCCTTTGTTACCCCCGTAGGGGGCAAATTTTCAAAAATCCTTTCTTAGCGGATGCTTACGTCATTACAACTATCTGTATGTCAAATTTCAGCAAAATCCGTTCAGTAGTTTCGGCTGTGCGTTGATAGATGAGTCAGTCAGCTTTGCCTTTTATATATTTAGACTAGGTGTTGCCCGATACTTGGAAAAGGAAATCTCGATGGAACCTTACATTTTTCCGCATTAAAAGTATGCCTATATGTGCTTCCCCGTGGTCTATATATCTGTCCTAAATTTCATCAAAATTGGTCCAGTAGTTTCCGAGCCTATACAATGCAAACAAACAAACATAAACACAAAAAAACCTCTCTGTATTATAGTAGTATAGATTAAATAAAACAATATTTACAATAAATATGATGTAGCCGAAGAGACTATTTGGTTAAACCACTAATATATGTAATATCAGAAACTAGATATAGGTACCTATTTGAAATTGTAATTTTTTGGGTGTCAGATAGCCGAAGTTTCTTGTAAGTAGGTAGAAGGGGAATATTGGATATTGAATTTTTATACAATATTTATGTACTTATTGTATAAAATAATTTAGCTTTGTGCTACGCGAACGAAGTTGCAGGCAAAAGCAAGTTTAGATTTTGTAATCGCTGAAAAATGCGAATTAAATAAAATTTTGCCATACTGTCTTAGAATTAAACGGCAATGTGTGTAATGTGTATGTCGTAGTGCGTATTCCGCAGTACTTCAACAGCATAAGTATTATAATAATACTAGCAACTGTCCCGGCAAGCTTCGTACCGCCTTAGAATTAAATTTGTTGACGTACTGACAGCAGCGCCACCTACCAGGTCCAATTACAAATCTAAACCATTCTCGAATCCACCTGAAGACACAAAAATTTTCATTAAAATCGGTCCAGCCGTTTAGGAGTTCAGTGACATATTATACACGCATAGAAGAAATATAATATTAGATTTGCATTTTATTATTTTAAGTAATAAATCCATGAAAAATGAAGAAATTAGGATATAGATTAGATAGGTATATAGATTCTTTATGACTAAATAATATTGAATACGTGAACTTTATTTAACAATTAGGTTTTTTAAGCCTTTTTAGCTTAGGGAAACTAAAAAGATAAATTTCTCAAATCGCAATGGCTAAATTTTGTACAAAATTAGGAATTAGACTTCTTTTAATGGACCTAGACAGAAAATAGACATTTTGAAATTTTGAATTTAAAAAATTTGAATTTGAAATTTGAATTTTTAAATATAATTTATTTGTATTGAGATTTGAACCTAGACGCTACGCTTCGCACTAGGCGGGCACAATACCGCCAGGCTATGAAGCTCAATACAATTTTATCGAAATTACGCTTTTGTACATTATGGACACATCACTTTGACGTAAATCGCATGAAGCCCCCCGCAGTCACGGGGGCGGCACGTCCCCCACTCATCTCCTTCACCCCCTCGAATACTTCATAGTTGGCTACTCACAGCGCCTTAACTCCTCTGATATGTCGAAACTTTTTTCAAATAAGTTTTTTATAAATCTCAGTGTACGAGTACAAACAGTGTACCTGTACTTGAATAAAATATATAGTGATACCTACCTACTATGTTTGTATATCGTATTCAAAAATTATTTCTACACTAATCTTCATTTAAACCAAATCAGTCAGCTTGTCATTTTCTGTTAACTACATAGTTAATATCTCGTAGCTGCCGGCAGGTCGTTTCGCAATTAGTGTCATAATAACCACTTCACTTTCCTCTACAGCTATATCGATATATCTAAATATATACTCGTAAATAGCAAACCTGACTGACTCATGTATCAACTAACAGCCGAAACTACTTAACGGATTTTGCTGAAATTCGGCGTACAATTAACATATCGAGCGAGGTCCAGTTCCGATATCATCTAGAGGGCAAGGCCAAGTTAGCCTCCAAGAAGCTTGGTGTTCTGAACAGGTCAAAGCAGTATTTCAGTCCGGTCCAACGCCTACAACTCTATAAGGCGCAGGTTCGGCCTCACATGGAATACTGTTCTCATCTCTGGGCAGGGGCACCAAAGTACCAGCTTCTCCCTCTGGATCGTATCCAACGTAGGGCCGCTCGAATTGTCGACTGCCATAGTGTTTCAAATAGGCTTGACTCCTTAGAGCTACGTAGAGATGTAGCATCGCTCTGCGTCCTCTATCGGTTATATTACGGGGAGTGCTCCGAGGAACTGTTCGGACTTATACCTGCTGCAACTTTTCGCCACCGTTCCATGCGACAAAATATTTATCATCCTCATCACCTTGATGAGTGGCAGTCCTCCACCGTGCGCTTTACCCGAAGCTTTCTGCCGCGCACTGTAAAACTCTGGAATGAACTGTCGCCAGCAGTATTTCCGGACCACTACGACCTGCAAACCTTCAAGAAGGGAGCGTATTCTTTCCTAAAAGGCCGGCAACGCACTTGCAACTTCTCTGATGTTGCGGGTGTCCATGGGCGACGGTAATCTCTTTCCATCAGGTGATCCGTTTGCTCGTTTGCCCCCTTGTTTTATAAAAAAAAAAAGTTGTAATGACGTAGGCATCCGCTAAGAAAGGAATTTTGAAAATTGACGCCCTAAGGGGGTAAAAAGGGGTTAAAATTTTATATGGAAACCAAACTCCATGCGGACGAAGTCGCGGGCAAAAGCTAGTTGTTTAATAATATTATACTAACGTAACTAATGCCCACTACATACCATAACGATAAAACTGCACAGTTCGGTCACAGTAGAGTATATTTAGTACTAGATGTTGCCCGTTACTTCGTAAGCGCAAAAGGAAATTCTATTGGAACCTGTCGCGCTATAAAGTAGCCTATGTCCTGCTAACTAAAGTAACCCATGATCTGCTCTATAAGGTTCGGTAATTTGGGGGCACGACAGTGCACCCGCCAAGTCGAACGCGAAGCAAACACTGCCGTACCATCCTTTACTGGAACCATTTCGCCGCATTTTCAGGCCCCTATTTGAAAACCTCTGGATAAGACCAGAACGCAGAAATTTTCGTCATCCAGTAAGCTATAATCACATACTTAAAATCCAAAATTTCAAGTCTGTAGGTCATTTAGTTCCGAAGTTAAGCGAAAGCAAAGTTTCGCATTTACGACACTCACTCACTCACTCACTCACTCACTCACTCATGATCATCAAAATAGAACTAGTACTTCCCATAAACTCAGAGAGCTGAAATTTGGTACAGAGTTAGGGTTTAATGGCCACATAAAGGGAAAACTATAAAAACTAGGATAATCGAAGATCTGGAGTACCTGGTGACCCTGATTAGAAAACACAAGAGCCCATCCAAACTATTAGAGATCGATATACTGCCTTTACAAAAAATATTCAACTTGGTGGGCCACTTCATTTGATGTCAAAAATCGAAGGTCTGAATTATCTGATGAAGAACCCTCAGCTGGTCTCAGCTGATTAGAGATATGGTAATGCCCCCTTCTACTATTGGTACATAAAAAAATCGACTGTCATTGCAAAAATCCAGTGAAGTGGGACACATCTTCTAATTTAATCTAGCCCGTAGCGTCCCACTGCTGGGCGAATGCCTCCCCTTCTGCTTTTAATACGCATATAAATAAAATTAAAGGAAAACTCTGGATAAGACTGGACTGGCTTTTATACTTATACTTACAAGTTTACAAGAAGAAATAGTCGAACAATTAACTTTATTCTACTCGAACATTACACGAATTAAATAAACAAATTACACTAAAATCTAGTAAAATAAATCAATATTCCTACGTTTCTACAAAAAGAAGTGAAATCCCACCAAAAACATTCTGTAAAAAACTAGCCAAGTCTCGATAGAGCTGCTTGTTTATCTCTAAAAAGTAATGAAATCTAGACAAAGTCGTGCCAAGTCTAAGGATCCTTACTGCGATTTTTTTATTATTATAGTTAATGTTGTGTGACTTGGCCGTTGAAGAGTACACAAGGGTACAAAAGGGGCTCCATGACACTATTGCTCCAATACATGTGTTATACAATCAACAACAGCCTAAAATAAGACACTAGCGTCCAATTATACTTCGGGTCTTAACCGAAGACGATTACATAATTTACTTGCAGCAGTACATGAGTAGGTGCCATCCTTATCACACATTTAGAGTAAGTAACGAGCTAGAAAGAGAAAACAACATACCTGTTTCATCCCACCACTCCCACGCCACCTGGCCGTGGGGGGTGGCGTGACAATTCATTACGTGATTTTGTGTCGTCCGAGTCACACAATTTTCTTTTTTTAATCGTTATTTTTCATTTTTTTTTTGGTTTTATACGATCAGTAGATTATGTCGAAAAGAAAACGTGATCGTTCCGTGGACAGTGATTATAATAGGTTGGCCAAAAAAGTTAAAAGATTCAGAGATAAGTTGAAAGAAAAAAGAAGAAGACGAGAACATTCCCCGTCGGTTTCCTCGAGCACTTCGACGGATTTTTCAGAACAGGAATACGATAGCTATTATCCAGGTAGCAAATTTAGTCTTCTGTTCAACATTTTTAACTACCTACTTACTTCAATAAAAATTTGATTGGCGAAAATTGTAAATGTCGTTGTCTTTATGCATTAATAATTTTAACTGATATAGTGGTTACAATAGTGTTAACAAAACGTCGACTAGCCACGGTCCAATCTATGATTTAAGTGCATGATATACACATAATATTTTGTGAGCCAGATAACCGCCACAGCGCCGGGACTTATTCGAGACTGAGCCCCGTTGGACATGGGTACCTAACTTGGGCCCGTTGCTTCTATTAGCGTTTTCTAGAACCTAGACAAATGCACGGGTACCTATCTTGGACCTGTTGCTTATATTGGGTACCTATCTTGGACCCAAACAAGTTTATGGGTAGCCTAGCTTGGACCCAGGCCTGAAACTCTGACACTCCACGAAAGTGTTATAAAATTTAAACAAAAGAAACAATTTTATAAATAGAATTCGTTAAGTGAATTCAAATAATCATATTACGTAATACGCGATATTTTACTCCCGCTGCTACTGTTTATTATTCTACCTCCTATTTAGGTGTATCTTAAGACTAAGCAGGGTTTTATTTTCCCTTCTAGTCGATGACCTTCCAAATCAGGAAGCTTTGGACGATCTTAACAATGATGAGGAGCGCCCACAGATGGAGTCTGTAGTCGTCATACCAGACAATGTGTCGACCCCAATGGAGGCAGATGCCCCGTCACTTACCCCGTCACTTACCTTACAAGAACTACAGCCAGAGGCTAGTAACGGGGACGCGGTGACTAGCTTGGAACCTGAAATTTTAAACCTCTTAGGCGAAGATCCCGCTGATAAAAAAAGTCATGGTGAGGGTTTACATAAGGATATTGTACCAAGATGGGCACATATCCTCACTAACGGGCTACAGAAGGAGACCGTGGCGGACTTACTAAAACTTTACCTACCGCCTGACAACTGTACAAATATCTGCGCGCCCAAACTTAACCCAGAAATTAAGGCTGCCCTGTCTGATTTAAATGTGAAACAGGACTTATACCGCCAAAATAAACAGAACCAACTGGTATCCGGTCTCACAGCCCTCGGACAAGTACTCAACTGGGCTTTGACATCTAATAATATTGTCCCTCCCGAAATAATAAAAACCTTGAGCGACGCTGGGAGACTTCTCTGCGACAATCATTACAGGGAGTCATTATCTCGTAGATACGCGATTCTCAATGTCCTAAACAGGAATATTAGAGATACCGTTAAGGGCACAAAGATCAACGAAAATCTCTTTGGCTCTGACCTAGCTGAGCACCTAAAATCATCAAAAGCCATAACGAAGACTGCATCTGAGATGAAGTCTAGGCCACGCCCACCATACAGGACTCCAGTAGTCGTACAGCCTCAGAGAGGAACTTTAAACTCGAGGGGGACTCCGCGTGCGGCGGCGACGCCGACGGAGCCCCGGACGGCCCCCGCTCCCCGCCGGCCGCCGCCGCCCCCGCCGCCGCCGCTGCGGGACAACCGCCAGGCTGCAGCGCGAGGCCGACAACGTCACACCGGCTACTCCCGGCTGCAAACGAGGAGACGATAGAAGATACACAGGTAATTATCATTGCCGGACGTTTGAAGTATTTTTATAATAAGTGGACTGAGTTTACTGATGACTGTACTATTCTAAGCTGGGTCGAAGGTTATAAAATACCATTTAAAGAAGAATCAGTGCAAAACGTTAAACCAAAAAATAGTGCCTGTAATTCTAAGTCTCAAATGGCTATCATCGATAATTGTATTTGTGACTTATTAGAGTCTAATTTCATTTCACCTTGCACACATTGTGAAGGTCAATTTCTTTCACCGATTTTCACGGTGCCTAAGCCGAACGGGACACATAGATTTATTCTAAATTTAAAACAGCTTAATAAGTATATTAAGGCGGATCATTTTAAGATGGAGGACTATCGTACCGCCCTAAAATTATTACAAAATAACTATTATATGAGTTCTATTGATTTACAAGACGCTTATTTCTTAATTGCAGTCGATAAAGAAGATAGAAAGATGTTGCGTTTTGAATGGAAATCTCAATTATACCAATTTAATGTTCTCCCGTTCGGCCTTTGCACCGCACCTTATGTTTTCACAAAACTGATGAAACCAGTTTTACAATATTTGCGCTCATTAGGATTAATATCAGTGGCGTATTTAGACGATGTCCTATGTATTGGTAGTAGATGTCCTATGTATTGGTAGTTGGTACCAGAGAAACATTGGAATCTTTAGGCTTTGTAATAAACACTCAAAAGAGTGTAATGGAACCGAATACCACCTGTAAATTCTTAGGTTTTTTTTTGGACACTAACCGCATGACTATTACCCTACCAGAGGAGAAGAAAATGAGTTCATGCGCAAAAACAAATGTACTATTAGATATTTCTCAGAATTCATTGGTCTGCTGACTTCCGCATGCCCAGCCGTAAGTTACGGCTGGATATACACTAAGTTGTTCGAACGTGAAAAATACTTAGCACTAAATTTTACTGATGATTATAATAAACAAATGAATATAAAACATTATTTAAAAAATGAATTTTCATGGTGGATAAAAAATATTCATTCATCATTTAGCCCAATTCGAAAAAGCAATAATTATCTTTTGGAAATATTCAGTGACGCTTCTAATACAGGGTGGGGTGTCGCATGCGGAGATCGGCGGGCGAATGGAAACTGGACTGAATCAGAATTAGATCTTCATATAAATACGCTTGAACTAAAAGCTTATTACGGACTTAAGATATTTACTCCTGACTTACGCAATTGTGATATTTTATTGAGAATCGACAACACCACTGCTATAAGTTACATAAATCGAATGGGCGGTGTTCAACACCCTCACTTAAATGAATTAACTCGAAATATATGGCAGTGGTGTGAATATAGGAATATCTTTATATTCGCTTCCTATATAAAATCTTCGGATAACGTTATAGCTGACAGGGAATCTCGACGATTTAATATAGACACGGAATGGGAAATCAGTGAAACGATCTTTGTGCGAATAACCGAATTGTTAGGTAAACCTGAGTTTGACATTTTCGCAAGTGCTCAAAACAATAAATGCGCCAGATACTCATCTTGGAAACTGGATCCATTTTCAGAGGGCCTGCCACCCACTTCATACGAACCTTGTCCTGGTGGCAGCGAAATTATCCGGGAATCGATGATCCGGCGCGGCGTACCACTTACCTCTTTAGAAATAATGATGGCATCACTTGCACCAAAAACTTTACGTCAGTATAGTAGCTCTTTACAATCTTGGTGGTCATATTGTATGATTAATAATATTAATATTTTTGAAGCTAATAGTTATAGTGTAATGTCATTTTTAACACAAAAATTTAACGAAGGAGCTAGTTATAGTAGTTTAAATACATATAGATCAGCGTAGTCAATAATTTTGGGTACAAACGTTACTTTAAATGATATTATTAATAGGTTTATGAAGGGCGTATACAGACTTAGCCCCCCTACACCTAAATACGATTCCACTTGGGACACTAATGTCGTTTTAAACTACTTATCTAAGATGTATCCATACGAAACGATCACTTTATCTAACCTGGCATATAAAACTTGTACCCTTTTATGTATAGCATCTGCTCAGCGATTGCAGACAATTAGCTTAATTAAATTACCAAATTTAGTTTTTAAAGAAGATGCAATTGTTATAAAAATTACAGACTTAATTAAGACGTCAAGACCTGGAACTCACCAACCACTGATAAAATTACCGTTTATTCGTGAAAACCCTAGTATTTGCCCAGCTTTAGCTTAAAATATCTATATAGAAAGAACCCGGGATTTGCGAAAAAATGATGAACATCTTTTTGTAGGAATACGTAAACCACATAACAAAGTGGGAACTCAGACTCTATCACACTGGGTAAAAAAGGTCTTACAAGATAGTGGCATAGATATATCTATATTCGGTGCCCACAGCACCAGGTCGGCATCCACATCTACCGCCTACAGGTCCGGGGTAAATTTAGAGGTGGTTCGCAAGGCTGCAGGCTGGAGTGATTCATCTAATGTGTTCCTCAAATATTATTTCAGGGAAGTCGAATATGCGAATCCAAATGACTTTGTTAACGCAGTATTTAATATTCATTAACAAATTAGTAATTTAGAAATTTATCGACCAGGTATTCACTTAAGTATTAAAAGTCATAGTTATACATTGAGTGACACATTTTATTTTTACTTCTTACCTTTTGTATTATAATTATACTGTTACATGTTAATAAAAACTGCAGCTCTAAACATCTGCAAGTAAATTATGTAATCGTCTTCGGTTAAGACCCGAAGTATAATTAAGAATCAAACGAACTTACCTTGTGAAGTTTGATTCCAATTATGCGAGGGTCTTAACCGAAGACGATTACATCGTCCCATCCCACCCAGATCCACTTTAATCTTAAAAATAAAATGGCCAATAACAACACAAAATCTCACGTCTCTAAAATAATGAATTGTCACGCCACCCCCCACGGCCAGGTGGCGTGGGAGTGGTGGGATGAAACAGGTATGTTGTTTTCTCTTTCTAGCTCGTTACTTACTCTAAATGTGTGATAAGGATGGCACCTACTCATGTACTGCTGCAAGTAAATTATGTAATCGTCTTCGGTTAAGACCCTCGCATAATTGGAATCAAACTTCACAAGGTAAGTTCGTTTGATTCTTAATTACCAATACCAGTATGGGCTATAATCTCGCTTAACAGACATAGGTAGTTACAACAGAATCTGATATAACATTACGTGTAAACAAAATTGACTTGTAACGTATAAAGAATTTTCAACGGCCAAGTCACACAACATTAACTATAATAATAAATAAATCGCAGTAAGGATCCTTAGACTTGGCACGACTTTGTCTAGATTTCATTACTTTTTAGAGATAAACAAGCAGCTCTATCGAGACTTGGCTAGTTTTTTACAGAATGTTTTTGGTGGGATATCAATTACATATTATATTTTATTAGCTTATGTAAAGGCGTTTAAGCATAAAAATAATTATCATACTAGATTTTTTCCCATACATGAGATGATTTTTAACACGCTATATTATTAACTTCACCTATGTAAGCTTGTTTGCTTGCTTGTATGTAACTATCAATACAATGCGGTCGCCAAGCAACCGTTTGAAGTTATTCCACGCGTTACACCGCCAACTCTCTCCTAATTATTTGCTTTATTAAATGGACCTCTATCTTACAACAGTCTAGTATCTACACCTAAATCTGGGGGCACGGCAGTGCCCCCGCCAAGTCGAGCGCGAAGCAAACATTGCCTTTTACATCAATGATGAATGTATAAAATAACTAAAAAGTTGAAAATAAATATAGTTTAAAAAAACTAAAAAAACACGCTTTTAAAGAATATCGAACTAAAAATTTGAAAGTCATTTTAAAAATAAACTTAAAACAGTAGTATATAAAATATACTAGTATAATTGAGGGAAAAGCGTGGGTCGCTCGATATACGAAAATTATGGCACAAAGCGCCCCACGCTTTTCCCTTTTTTTTAAATTATTTTCAACTTTTTAGTTCGATATTCTTTAAAAGCGTGTTTTTTACTTTTTTAAACTATATTTATTTACCTTGAGTATGACAATTATTTGTTGCCTAAACGTCTTTACATAAGCAGTAGATCGTGTGCTCGAAGCTGCCCAAAATATTCGTAATTGTTTTTCGGAGACATTAAATATCTGTACCAAATTTCATAAAACTCGGCCCAGAAGTTTCATAGCCTATTCGATGCAAACAAATACACATATAGATGAAGAAACAGATATTTCCTCTTTATAATATTAGTATAGAAATATAGATGTGTGCGTGCGCCGATTTGGGCGGTCTAGTATGAAGATGTAGTACTGTATAGTGTATACATCCACTGTAACTGAACAGTGCAGTTTTATCGTTATGGTGTGTAGCGAGCATTAGCCATGCTTTTTGCCCCGACTTAGATAGACGAAAACATTTTTTTTATTCATAAGACTAAAAAAAATTTAAGTACGTTGCTGGTATTTTTAAAGTTCCTTATACTTTGGTGTTTGCTAGCACAGCAAGTTATGTAAGTCCATGGTGTCTTGCCGAGCCGGTCATTCGTGCCAAAGCATGATTTTCCCACGTTAAACTCTCTATTCCAGATAAGAAATATAAAGTGCTGAAATAAGGTAAAATGTTATGGCTTCTGTAAAGTTTCCTCAAGAGATTTATAGAGGTAGTAAACTCTTAAAACGTTTTATGTTACATGAACAAAACCCCACTTTGAGTGCGAGCTTAGTTAGTTTTATTATTTGCGATATATTCTCCCCCATAAGTCAGCATCACCCATATTATATCTTTTTTTAGGCTGCTGGTTTCTAGGTATAAAAGAAAACTGTTTTGGGTATACGTATTCCTCGAAATTAGAATGAAATGAATGATATTCAAAAATTGTTTTTCAGTATGATCGCTCGAGGCGAGTACTCCCTGCAATTTTCTGACAATTCAGGTCATCTGACTACCTAGTGGAAGAACGACCTACGCCGCAACGTTAAATGGCATAAAATAATACAGTTACCATTTAGACATCGAAATTATGAAACAAAAAAGTACTAGGAATTCATAAATACTAGTGACATGTCGGTGTAATGAATCTTTGTCTCTCGGGCGCCCGTGACAGGTTTATAGGTCTCAACGGCGATACGGGACCCTCTGTCATGATGCTCGCGTGACATGACAGCTACATGCAAACGGCTAGCCAATACCGCTGGACGCATGCCACATGATGCATATTGCATATATTTAATGCTAACTAGACATTGTCTATTCGTATTACACTTTACACTTGCTTTACACGAATAAATAAATGGTTGATTTATTGAAGTGGTTCGGCCTTTCAATAAATATTATCTAATGTTGTAAACTGCGTTTTGTAAGCAAACGTTCTAATTTTAGGTATATTAGTCACTAAATGTTTCTCGCGATTACGCGCAAAAATAAATCCTTCGGGAACTGTACATTTTGCTGCGGAAAAAGTGCTTTGAGTGATTAAAATCCAGAGCCGAAACTACAACCATACCAAATTTCACCAAGATCAGAGTAACAAACCTCTATACAGCCTTACAAACTTGCGTTAATAACAATATTATTAGTACCTTCTGACCATGATAATAAATTTAATTAACTATCATTGTCAGAAATACTTCAAGGTGATACGTTTATCTAAGAAAAGGGTTCGAAACAAAGTTTATTCTTTCTCGTGAACCATAGAGATATATATGTATATTATAGATGAGGCTGGTCGGGGTAAAGTGTAGATCCAGTTAAATTGCCCCACTTTTAAAATTTTTGGAGCCATTCTGACATTTGGAGTATGATGCACACAAGATGGGTGACACTTCTTAATGTATCACAGTAATAATAAACAATACTTCTTGCACTATTTCCACTTTTATAATTATTTTACATTATTTCGACAAAGTCATCATCAGGTGTAGGTAGATTAAAAAAAAACTTAATGTATGGTGAAAACCAATATGGCGTAACTTTTTAATGTATGAAGATTTGTTCTGTCAAATGTATGTCATAACCTATCTTGAGTTTTGAAATCTTTATCGAAAACTAAAATAACGTAAGGTGAGTATACCTAAATAATGGCACCGAGCACAGATTAACCGATTTAATAGAAATACCTTGTTGACTGTCGTAATAAGATTTTTCAAGATTCACCCCCGGGGACTTAAGTCTTTATTATTCTATTATTATGCGTGATACTTATTAAACTTGAGGAGACAGGGGGATAATATTAACTGAGCCAGTATTATGAGATAAAAAAATGAGGCTAAATTTTTTTGCGAATTTTTTCATAAGCCACGAACTTATCTGAAAATAGCATTAAATTGCCTGTGGCTTCGCCCGCGTGAAATTAGGTTTTAAACTTTCATCCCCTATTTTACCCCCTTGGGAGTTGAATTTTGGAAATTCCTTCCTTTGTAGATACGTTATACATACTTAACTTTTTTATGAATATTATCTAATCATTATTATTTTTCGCTTTTAAATATTGGCTTACATGCTATAGTCGTGGTATTACAAAAAAGTTACGTAACTTAAGCGTAGAAATTGTAACGTTTCAATTTTCGTTTTTCGCAGTAAAACATGTTTCCACTTGTAAAATATGGCGGCCATTCGTTGTATTGACACTGAAACATATATGAAGTTTTGTGCTGACCGTTTAACAATGAAAATGCATGTTCCAGTGTTTTATATAGGTCAGTCCGAATCAACTTTTTAGATTCTTACAAAACTGAATGTACAGTTATATCCACATACTATTTAACAATAGCCCATTCGATTTATGTAGGGTAACTGGAGTTCTCAGTAACATCTGGATATCAAAAGTGTACTCAGCCTGGTGAGATGATAGACGCGAGTCGCGACGGTATATGACTGACTTATTTGAAGCAAAGTGCAATCGATAAATGACTAAGATCCTGTTTCACAATCTTCTAATAAGTGTCGGATATCTTATTTGGAGGTTTTTTCGCTGGTTATTTTAAATCGAGCGACAGTGAGAAAATATAAAAACAAACAATCTAACACGTCATATCAGCAGATTGTACAAATAAGTATCACAAAATTATGATTTTTAGAAAATTTTGTCTTAACACTGATAAACTTAAAAATGATATGACCACGTCTGACTCTATCACAACCATTCACATATTAAGCAAGAGAAAAATGTGTCTTGAATGCATTTGACTAAATAGAAGATTCTACCAAATCTGACTGACTTTTTACACTGTTTATTTTGATGTCATTTGTTATTACGCCTCTTTGTAATAAAACCTTAAATACTTTTTACTATCCCATCTAGGGTAAGGAGCCGAGCCTCCATTAGGCCACGGATGCGCGAGGAACGTTTGTTTTAAGTGTTATGGCGCTACAAAACTATGTAAATGTAAATTGTGTAGTGTAACAGCTACCCGAGTTTAACGGCCTAATACAGAGATCATATCTAACTTCTCTCCGCTTATATACAGAAAATGTTTTGTGCTCAACACGCTTACTTTTACAAACTAAGGTTATAGTATTGCTTACAAGAATATGACCTGAACTTGTAGTTTACTCTACACGCGCCTGTGGCGTTCGGAGACAAGATGCGCATTCACAAGGGTTAATAATATTAAATTGTATTTTAATGTCAAAGTAGGTAGTGAAGCGTCAATAGATATTATTATTATTTATAATATATAATAATATGATCAACTGTAAGGGTCAGCGCACACACCAGACGGGACGCGACACGATTCGACGTTGCATTTTTAGGTAGCGATCAAAAATATAATTTTATTTATTTTAGTCACCTTGAAATTGTTCAAACCGTTAGATTGTTACAATATAAAGGTCTATCAATCTAAAGTTATATTAATTACTAACGAGATTGTAAAAAATTATATCGAAGTATTTTTTGCTATATATTTTTAATCTAACGAAAAGTAATGTGTTTAAATTATAAGCAGAATATTCGGGTCCACATCTTTTCGACACTTTACAATTTCACTAGTACAATATAGGTTTTTACAATTTAACGGAGACATATTATACCTATTTATTATGTGAATGGGAATTAATAAATATGCAGCGCTGCATCTCGTCGTGTCTCAATGTGAACAAACCCAATGTGTGGGTTTGTTCACATTGAGACAAGATATTTATAGAAAACTTCTTGTTGATATAAAAAGTTTAAAGTATAAAAATACAGTATCATTAAAATAAAATAAAAAATTATCACCCAAAACAAAAAGGTATTAAATAAAAACATGTCGCCTACGCATTTCTTAACACGAAACCAGTAATCGTCAATAAAAACAAAAGTTTTATTAGATATTAAATAGTGTAGTAAAATATATTTGGGGCGCCGTTTGGATGTAATCGTAAAAGATGGATGTTACGTGACACTGGGCCAGACATAGAGATAACTTATTGGCTGTGGAAGATGCGATAAAAACGTTTACACAAGATAGCTGTTGGGTTTATTTATACAAAAATCCGTGTAAAACATTGACATTTTTAATGTGTAACTCTACAATTATGTTTTTCATTGTAAGTACTTAATAATTACTCAAACTCAAAGATTTTATTTCCATAAAGGTTATTAAATGACACTCATAGAATAATTATCCTCCATTATGGAGGCTACCACGGCACCGGTTCAAATAAATATAGTTTAAAAAAACTAAAAAAATACGCTTTTAAAGAATATCGAACTAAAAAAGTCATTATTTTCGTATATCGAGCGACCCACGCTTTTCCCTCAATTATACTAGTATTTTTTATATACTACTGTTTTAAGGTTATTTTTAAAAATTTTTAAATTATTTTCAACTTTTTAGTTCGATATTCTTTAAAAGCGTGTTTTTTTAGTTTTTTTAACTATATTTATTTTCAACTTTTTAGTTATTTTATACATTCATCACTCATGTAAAGGCAATTTAGGTGTAGATACTAGACTGTTGTTAGATAGAGGTCCATTTAATAAAGCATATAATTAGGAGAGAGTTGGCGTGTGGCACAACAGGAGCACAAGTCACAACTCACAGCACGTGTGAGGTGTAACGCGTGGAATAACTTCAAACGGTTGCTTGGCGACCGCATTGTATTGATAGTTACATACAAGCAAGCAAACAAACTTACATACAGGTGAAGTTAATATAAGCGTGATAAAAATAGCCCGGCGAGAAGAACTGAAAGAAGAATTCGCGTAGCATTTTTCTGTTTATTTATTTTTTCCTTCATTATTTATTTATTATGTTACAGTAAAATATAAAGTATGTTTTAATGTGAACGACGTACCTCTTAGGTAGGTACTATTACCATCCTATGATCGAAATTCGCCGATAGTCATTTTATTATATTTTTTTAGTTTGAACTTTATAAGGGTTCTTTTGCTTCTTAGACAGAAAATAAATTGTCGTGGCGGATCCAAAAACGTCACCGCGTAAAAAAATTGTATATCAAACACACGGCAGTGTGGGTTAATGGTCTGAGGGACCATTGGTGTTTGTTGTTTTTTTATTAATTTTATGTACAAATGTCAAAGCATTATTTAAAATAATATTAGTTATCTGCTCCTTCTTCCACATAAAATTGAACTGTGCCAAATATCATACTCCTGCATTAGCTTATTTAAATCTAAATAGTAATAAGGCCGCCTTTCCATTGGCTTATTTAAATCTAAATAGTAATAATTGTGTTCTACATTGTTTTTATCTAAGATTGTTTTTAAATTTCAAATTGTTAAAATGATTCATTCATTCATATTTCTTATAAAACTGTACTGAAAGTTTTTGCTTCATGTATAGACATGATATCTAAATTTAATATACCTACGAGTATATGATGTGTCTGAAGCTTTAGATATTATATCAAAGTTATCAAACGCCACAACGGATTGCTTTATTTGTTGCGATTTGAAATACCAACATATTATTGTGCAGCTTACTCCAGATAATAGAATCGAAATTGTATGCGAATACCAGAGCTGACAGCCAGCGTCATATAAGTATGATGGCCTTAGTCGCACTCTTGCATTATTCATCCCATGTTGTACATAGAACGGCGGAATTCTTGTAAAATTCATGACATCATTTGCCTTTATAACAAAATTTAATAATGTATCAGTAGCGAGCTGTGAAAATTGTTACAAAATTTAGCTAGGTAGGTGGTCGTTTCATGTTCGGATTCACTTTAAGCTTATTAAGTTAGGAGATGGTATTTTTTCTACTATGTCTTCTTATAGATGTATGTCTTATAAATATTCATACTAGCTTTTCCACGTGGTTCCGCCCGCGGTAGTTTCCAATGGGATTTCCAGACTTTTTCAGGATAAAAATTAGCCTAAGCTTTAATCAATAAATTTATCCATCCATCCTTACAAACTTTCACATTTATAATATTAGTAGGATTCTTTCTTATAAACAAAGTAAGCAGAATATTTATTTTAATCTACAACTAGCTGGTGCCTGAAACTTCGTATTCTTTTAAAATTACAAACAGATACTTCAATTTTATTTATTTATATGTCGGAGCGTGTTAAAGCTAAGATTGTCTGTGATTGGAAACGTCAAATAGTTTTACTATTTGGACTCGGTCGATGCCAGTGTTGATGGATGTCATAGAAAATCGTTGTCATGGAGATTTGATTATTTGCTGGGATTTGGAAATGACTGGATTAGAAAATCTGAGGATAAAAATACGGGATACGTGGCATCGAACTTGTCACGTTTCTGATCGTTCAGCATTTGAGCTATTCGATAATATTGTAAATATCTTATCCTAATGGAGTCTTTGTCATATATATAATGTTGGACACGATTTTGCACACAACATATATTTTATATTTGTTAATTTCTCTTGGGATTTATAGTTATAATTTAAATTGGAGTTAGAACACTCACATCCCCTCTGGGCCGCTGTAAAGTTTTATTAAGATCCTTATTAGTTTACCCTATTAAGGCGCTGTGAGGAGTCAACTATGAAGTATTCGAGGGGGTGAAGGAGATGAGTGGGGGACGTGCCGCCCCCGTTACTGCGGGGGACTTCATGCAAAATACGTCAAAGTGATGTGTCTATAATGTACAAAAGCGTAATTTCGATAAAATTGTAATGTGCTTCATAGCCTAGCGGTATTTTGCCCGCCTAAAGCAAAGCGTAGCGTCTAGGTTCAAATCTCATTACAATTTATTATATTTCAAAATGTCTATTTTCTGTCTAGGTCAATTAAAAGAAATCTATTTCCTAATTTTGTGCCAAATTTAGCCATTGCGATTTGAGAAAGTTAAGTTTTTAGTAAGTAGTTAAAGGGTAAAAAAATCTAAAAAAAAGCTCAATTAAGTCACTGAACTCCTAAACGGCTGTACCGATATTAAGTAATGAAAAATTTTGTGTGTCTTCAGGTTGATTCGAGAATGGCTTAGATTTGCAATCGGACCTGGTAGGTGGCGCTGCTGTCAGTAGTCAGTACGTCAACAAATTTAATTCTAAGGCGGTACGAAGTTTGCCGGGATAGCTAGTATTATTATAATATGCGGTCGAAGTACTGCGGAATACGCACACTACAACATGTAACACATTACACAATACACATTATGACATCACACACATGACGTTTCTTCCTAGGACGATATTTCAAAATTTTATATATTTCGCATTTTTCAGCGGTTACAAAATCTAAACTTGCTTTTACCTGCAACTTCGTTCGCGTAGCACAAAGCTAAATTTTATCGACTGATTTTATACAATACATAAATACACAATAAAATTCAATATCAAATATTCCCCTTCTACATACATGAAACTTCGGCTATCTGACAGCAAAAAAAAAAAAATACAATTTCAAATACCTAGTTTCTGACATTTGTGGTTTAACCAAATAGTCTCTTCGGCTACATCAAGGCTACATCATATTAATTTTAAATATTGTTTTATTTAATCTATTACTAATATAATACAGAGAGAAGGTTTATTTGTTTGTATGTTTGTTTGTTTGCATCGAATAGGCTCCGAAACTACTGGAATGATTTTGATGAAATTTAGGACAGATATAGAATAGACGACGGGGAAGCACATAGGCATACTTTTTATTACCGAAAAATGTACGATTCCATCGAGATTTCCTTTTGCGCGCATGAAGTCGCGGGCAACACCTAGTCTAAATATATAAAAGGCAAACCTGACTGACTCATCTATCAAAGCACAACCGAAACTACTGAACAGATGTTGCTAAAATTTGGCACATATAGTTGTAATGACGTAGGCATCCGCTAAGAAAGGATTTTTGAAAATTCGCCCCCTACAGGTGTAACAAAGGGGTTAAAATTTTGTATGGAAACCGAACTTTACGCGGACAAAGTCGCGGGCAAAAGCTAGTAAAAAATAAACGTAGATTACTAAATAAGTACATGTTCCTAATATCTGTTCATAGTGATTAGCATTAGAATTTATTATAATAATATGTATAAACTTTACAAACCAACAGAATAATATTTAGGTATATATATATTTACTTATTCTGTTGTCAATCAATGTTGTCAATTTTGAATCAAATATGTTTTTTCTTTCGTCGTGTAATAAATTATATCAATAATTTCGGTTACTTTACGTCAGTCTGACTGGCAGCTCGGTTTGCGTACCGACGTTTGATTTTTGGTGGTGAGTTCAAATCCCGGTAAGATAAATATTATTTTTGTAATTCTTATAATGTCTTTGTTTTTCTTTAATATTTTTTTATTTATTTTTTATTAATTTTTATCGTTGTACTAAAACTACGACCAAAGCTCGGTCTCCCTAGTACCTACTTATAAAGAGTTTTTGTACCTCCATCTTAAAACTTTGGACTAAAAATTTGGACATTCATCGAATACAATCTTTTCATACTTTATATAATATAATCTACACTAATAATATTAACAACAACTTAAAGTAACTAATAATAAAATAAGTACATAATTAACCATATACTTTTATTACTAGGAAAACAAGCATCGCTCGGAGTTTTATAGTGCGACAAAAAAAAAATCGTCTGACCGGGATTCGAACCCGAGACCAATTAGTCGCAACAACGCAAAAAGCCAAAGGGCTACCAAGCGTCTTACATCAGATTGCGAAATTACGCATAATATGTTATAAGTATTACACGACGAAAGAAAAACTAATATTGACTTAACCTTTATGCAGACGACATAAAGGTCCATTCGGGGGTAAAATAAATTTGAACGGACTTTCAACAATAAATTCGAATAATTTTTGAGCAGAAGAGAGGGGAAAATTTTGACATACGTCTCATTAGCAAGAGGCCTAAGCCGGTACTGTCTTATTCAATAGATATGAAAGAGAAGGAATGACAGGTCGCCATTTCGCGATGTTTCATTCGACTCGTACGAATTATTTATCATTGAAATAAATTAATACTAACAAATATCACATTCTATACGAAAAATCAAAACAACAATTCCCTTCCTTTTATTATGTTTTACGAAACTGCAAATAATTTTCTCATTTCTGTTCACAAATAATACAGTTACAACTCCAAGAATTTCTATTTTAATGGTTACTTTATGATTTTTTTTTATCGAGAAAATGTTCAGATAACGTGTTTTGAAAACGAAGGTCCCTTAGCAAATATGATCAAAATTAACATATATTTTTTTGCTGCACTAAAATGTATCCATTCGTCTCAAAAAAATTTTGAAAGAAGCGTATTTCTAGGGTAAGAGCGCCTTAAATACAGTGTAAACTTATGAACTTATTTACATGTATCTTCGTCTATTTATTTAATAATATTACAATTATTGTTGTTATCTGTTTATTTAATAGCTTTTCTACAATACTTCTAATTAAATTTTTGGTATCACTGACATGTTTGTTATGTAATTGATCATTAAAAAATCTATTAATAAAATATTTATCAGATCAGGCTCAGGACCGACTTTTTACTTGCCCATCCGACGCATGGATCATCATTCTTGTCAGACAATCTGGTGATCAATCTATATTGTCCTAACCAAACTTGGAAATAATATTTTTGGTGATAGCTGGTTTTAAAATATAAAACGGAATATTATTTAATATTTCATAAATCAGTCCAAAGTTAGACTTCACTTAGTTCTTTGTAAGTAGATTAGGTCATACAGCGAGTTTCTCGGAGCAAAAAAACCTAATTGATCTCTACCCTGTTTCTTTTAGAACCTAGGGAATAGCTCTGGATTATTAAATATTTAATTAACTTCAAGGCAAAAAGTAATGGACGGAAATCCGTCGTACAGCTTGCCAATAGGAAAATGCTTTGAAGTCTGATATTGACTATAATTAATTGCTTATATTACATTGCAACTTTTGTACTTAATGTTTATATTACGATTTATTAATATAAATTATATAGAAAGTTTTTTTGTTATAAACAAGTTTTTGCGTGCGACTTCGTCCGCATGAATGAAAATCAATGCGGACTTTTTTAATCCTTTCTAACGGATTTTTACGTCATAATAACTATCCGCTTGCCAGAAATTGAACGCCTCTCGTTCATTTGTAATATTTCATCATAAAACTTTTGGTCTCCCATTACAGCCTTTTAGGGGACGAATTTAAAAATCTATAAAATACGTAGGTTCTCGATTATTTTTATTTACTAGCTCATATTATATCAAGATTTTTTTTTTAATTTTCCATATAAACTATCAACTAAGTAAATTTGAATAATTCCTGACACAGTATTATCTGAAATGTATTTCGTCGAAATCGGTGAAGATTTAAAAAGTTTTACAGTAATAATACACTCTAACTTCTCAAAGAAATTTTCAACCCCTATTATAACCCTTATAGGGTGATTTTTTTAAATCACGTCTATATTATAAAATTAAGACTACTGTTCAACATTTTTCCTAGCATTAGCGTTTACGGCTGTTCGTCAGTCAGACATCTCCTTTTATAGATTTCATCAGAATGATAGAGAAATCTACATATAATAATCATAGAACAATAATAATTAATATAATATTTTTTTCTATTTAAATTTAACCTTATCAAACTAATATAAACTAATTTAAACTTCATCATAATAATTTAGAGAAAAGAAAAACACTATACTTTGAAAAATATTTTACTTCTTGCGGAATATTTAAAGAATAGAAATCCCCAGATACTGTAGTCTCGAATTCAGACATTGATAAAAGATGAAATGCGCCAAAGATTATTCAGAATTTTATCTTACGGATGCTATGAAAAGCATAGCGCGGTTGAAATTTAGGTTAAATGCCTAAACGTACAAAGCTGAGGGACTCGTGAAGGCTTCGTGCGCCGTACTAGAGAGTACAGTTGGCGGAACAAATTACCTCAATATGCACTTGGAACTAGTTTTTCAAATGTATTCTACGAGTACAGTTGTTGTTTTCTTTGAATTTTATATTTAGCGCGTGTGGTTTCTAGTATCCTTATTAAAATGACTTGGTTTTTTTAGTGTAATTTATGAAGTTGAATTATATTTATGAAGAAGATAGCTCAATTATCGTTTATTGCGAAATTTTTGTCTCCTTTTAAGGAGACAAAAATTTCGCTCTGGATTTTTCTATACTTAATGTAATAAAAAGGAAAAGTTTGTTTGTTTGTTTTGTTTTGAAGCCTATTCAATGCAAAAAAAATGTTTGCATTGAATAGGCTCCAAAGCTACTGGACTAATTTTGATGAAATTTAGCACAGATATAGAGTAAACGACGGGGAAGGACATAGGCTCCTTTTTATCGCGGAAAAATGTACGATTTTTGCTAAATTAACTTTGGCGCCCAACAAATCGCGGGCAACATCTAGTTTCTCATAATTTTACTCTCAAAGTTATCTACACTAATATTATAAAGAGGAAAACTTTGTTTCTATGTTTCTTTGTTTGTTTGTTTGGTTGTAATGAATAGGCTCAAAAAGTACTGGACCGATTTCAAAATTTCTTTCACCATTCGAAAGCTACATTATCCACGAGTAACATAGGCTAAATTTTATTTTGGAAAAAAATAGGGTTCCGTAAGATATTTGGGGTTTTCGGACACAAGGTGTAAAAAATCAACCAGAAAAGTGACTTATTTTGCGTACGCTGCCTAAACTATAAAAGATAGAACCATATAATGTTCTAATTAATTGTAGATCTTATAAATATCTACAAAAAAGTCCGCGACACACTATACCTATCTATGTCGAGTGAGGCACAACAACAATTTTTTTATTTAGAAATCTTGATTTTTTTTGGACTACATTTAAACGCGTTTATTTTACTCATGCTATTAATCCTTATCAAAATAAATTATTTTATCACTAAGTACAGTTTATGTAGATAATATTTGGTCTTTGAATGATTAAAATTGGACGTTTGGTTTTGAAGTTATGGCGAAATTAAAATATTACGATTTCTGCTCCACGGCCCGTTGCGAAGTAGGCGTCACCAAGGCGGGGGTGTGCGTGCGGGATCTATGAGGGATCTATCTATCTATCTATCTATCTATCTATCATGTTGAGATCTATGAGGTAGGATTAGTATCAGTATTGTACCCATAGATTATACAGATATATACATTGTACCCGTGCGAAGCCGGGGCGGGTCGCTAGTTTTTCATAAAATGAAAGACAGCTATTGTCCGCAGATCCACCTGCGTAAATACAGTATTTTACGGGGATACTATTTTTTTGGGATCAAATGCAGCCTATTTGCCTTTAACCTAGAGCCTAAACCACTACCATACCAAGTGTCATCAAAATCCGTTCATTGGTTTTTGCGTGAAAGAGTAACAAATATCAATTCAATCCATACATCCATTCATCCATCCGTAGTAGTAGGACTAATGATTAGCTTTGGGAGGAGAGAAGGATATATAATAGTTGAATTTGTCAACTTTAATTTAGGTATTAAAGAAGAAAAACACAGATAATTTCTTAGGAATGACTTTGATCTGTGGGTACCTACTCATATTCAACAATTCACAATCTAAACTCATTACTCGTTAGTTATACTATATTTACAGCATAGTTACACGTACAATATTAGCGAATTAATTATGGATATTGTGAAACTTTTACAAATAATCCGGGAGTGCGCCGCTTTGTGCAGAAAAGTTTTTAGAAAAAAAATGAATATAGGAACGGTCGAAATAGCAATCTCGTTTCGTACTTTTTAGTCGACGGGAAGTTTGTGATCTGAAATAATTAAAAGTTTAAAATGAATATTCCGTTGCCATACTTTTTACTAGCTAGCTGTTTGTAAAAAAAGTATTAAGAATACAATGGTTACATCGAAGCCTAATAATTATAAGCATTATACACATTTTAAATAGAGACACTCATAATAATAACTCCTTACACAAATTTCAGTGACGGTGGCCGGTTTCATTGAAACCAGGTCAGTTCCGCAGGAGTAATTTTATAGTGCTCAAGTGTGTGCGCAGTACACAATAGCACTTTATTTTCCTTTACTCTCGTAACCCAGTGGGATGGATAACCGACACGACTGACGAGAACCAAGGCGCAGGTCAGACTTTTACATGCCCATCCGAAGCATGGATTATTGTTTCTTGTAGACAATCAGGTCACTATGATCTCAGTTTTCTGGCTTTTAATTAATAAATATTACATTTTATTTACTTTAATTATAAGAAACATACTTAATAAATTATAACTTTATAAACTTTATAACTTTATAATAATAATAAAAATTAGGAAGAAGGTCTTGACCACCATCCAGCATATTATACTTATATACACATAATATACCACATATACCAATAAAGTGACATACTCAGTACGACGCTTCAGAGGTATATAATGATAATATTAATATAGCTGTCAATATTTCCGTTGTAACTATTAGGAAGCGGGCTGTGCGGTTTTTGGCAAAAGCTCAATATTTATATATTCGATATACTAATATCCCAACACTAAAGTATATTCATTACATATCATATTCAACCAACGCAACGCCATGTCCTTGTAAAATTTTACTTAATTAAAACTGCGTCTACTCATCATTCTACTACGAATGTGTTTAATTATTCAAACTGTAGGTATACAAATTTTAACACTGTAATTTGTAAACTTATATGTTATTTTTTATGAATAAATAAATAAAGAAAAAAAAAATATATAATATGTTGCTTTAGTCATTAATAATAATTATTTATACCACTCAAACTTTTATTTTTTACTAGCATTAATTTCCCGCGGCTTCGCCCGCATGGAATTAGGTTTTAAATTTCATCCCCTATTTTACCTCCATGGGGGTTGAATTTAAAAAATCCTTCCTTAGTGGATGCCTACTCATATCAGAAATACGTGTGCAAAATTTCAAATTTCTAGCCTTAAGGGTTTGGCCTGTGCGTGGATACATCAGTCTTGCCTTTTATATATTTTTTAATCATATCACATTAGCTCTTGAGCTATAAAGTTTAAATACATTTACTTTATTCGTATAAAATAATATTGAATCACAACAAAATGCCTTAACAAACAGACGCCCGCCCAGGCCTTTATTAATTACTTAATTTTCTAACGGAAATTAGGTCGGCGTGTAAATTATTTTAACTGCGCATTCTACGGCTCACATTTCTGAGATTATAATATTAATATAATAACTTTTGTGATAAATCATTATAAACTGATCCTAAAATAACCTTAATTTCCCTCGACACGAGCGAGTGGTCTAGAAGGTGTCAAAGTAACATGACAGTCCTGGGAGTGTTGTCAAGTGTGGCTTTTGACACCTACTTGACACTTTTGCGTCTGTTACGAGTAGCTGCAGTGCTATTCTCTAAGAACATTTTTATATATTATCTCGACAGCTGAATCCGCGGTGAGTGTCAAAATTGTGTCAAATCAGTATACGAATTTGACACTCACCGCAGATTCAGCTGTCGAGATTTGAAAATGTTCTTAGAGAATAGACAGGCTGTACGCTATTTCCGTGATAGAGGCGCATTCCACTGTGGGAGAGCCACGCTTTGGCGCGAATGAGCCGGCTTGACCAAATAAATACCACGACCTCACAGAAAACTGGCGTGAAATAATGCTTGTTTTTTTTTCGCTGAGTGAGTGAGGTTACCGGAAGCCCAAGAGGCCTCCCTTCTTGGGCCTCTAGTATTGGCTTTAGGGATTTTAAGGACCAGGAACGCAAGTTTCCATGGGCGGTGGTATCATATGGTATGGTGTGCTTGGCATCGGACGATCCACCTGCTCGTTTCCTGGTTAGTTTCGTAAGAAAGTATAAATGAAATAATGTGTTATACATTTTCTTAAGATGACTATTGAAATCATTCTTATAAATATTTATTTTGTTATAGGTAAGTGTCTGAGTTTGTAACATCCCAAGCTTCGCAACTGTAAGTGCCACTTTAGTTGTACTAGGATTTGAATGTATTTTTTGCCGCAGCGCCGGCGGTGAGCGCCGCTCCTGCGGCGCGTGTGTATAGGCGCTAATGCTTTAGGCCCGAGTTCTCTAAGGCCTATGTCGACGCTCCGGTTTTTTCGCGGCAAGGCGTCAGTTATGTATGAAACCGGCTTCGAGTCAAACCGTTGCTAGCGCCGACGCTTGTACACGCGTACGCAGCGCCCTTGGTGCTTCATACATAACTGGCACCGGTCCGGCGCCGCATAGAAACTGGAGCGTCGACACGCGCCCTAACAGTATCGAATACCTTTAATAAATTTGTAGGTGTCACCCTCATTTGACCATTCAATAAACTTTTTAAATGAAAGGGTGAAATAATATTGCAGAATTTTTCTGTATGTTCAGTTGAACTAAGATCTAAGTTGAACCGGAAGGAACAAAGTAATACTATAACAACATATATGTTAACATACTTTTTGTACGGTATTGTATATTTTTGCCCATAGACCTCTTAGATCTTGCAACTGAAAATAAATATCAATAATATAATATTATTATTATTAATAATACATATTTTATAATATTCATTTATATGAGCAAAGCTGCGGCATAAAGAACTTAACGAGCAAGAAAGTTCCGTAATATAACGCTTTGAATCAGCTTAACAAGCGAGATATAAGTTTCAAATGTAAGTTTGTCCGTTCCACAGTAACTACAGTAATTGTAGTTTCTACTTCACACTTCAACCATCCTACTACTATTATAAATGTGAAAGTTTTTGAGGATAGATGGATGGATGGATGAATGTTTGTTACTCTTTAATAACTACTGAACTGATTTTGATGAAATTCATAATGGTAGTAGTTTAAGCTTTGCATTTACTTTTATTTATATTGAATTTTACTTAAATTAAAAATGCGCAGTTTCTCAGGCATAAAACTTACCTAGACCGATTTATCGCCTCCGAATCCCCCTGTATACTAAATTTCATAAAAATCTTTGGTGCCGCCAGATTATATGTATACAAGAATTGTTCGCTTAAATGGTTGTATTAAATAACATTTAAATTAATTAGTATCATGAGCTTCTCTCAGTTTAGATGCAGATTAGAATGTGTTCAATAGCGTCATCAAGACGGCTTAACCCCAGTCTTAGCCAAGCCAAGCCGAGACTTCGATATATTATCTTGTTCGTACGGAATATATTAACTAAATGTTTCCCGCGACTTCGCGCGCGCTAAAAGAAAACTCACGGAAACCGTATATTTTGCCGCGATAAAAAGTAGTCTATGTCCTTCCCCGTGCTCTTATCTATATCTGCGTTAAATTTAAACAAAATATAAACAAACAAAAATAACAAACCTTTCCTCTCGATTATATTAAGTAATAAGTAACTATCGATCGTAAAATATTTTATAGAGACTTAACCAAGGCTTACTACGTAGTTAAATAAATCCTTACCAAAATATTCTTTAAATTTAGTTTTCCTACTATAATACGAGTATTATAAATTTGAAAGTTTGTGAGGATGTTTGTATTTGTTCCTCTTTCACGCAAAAACTACTGAACGGATTTTAATGAAATTTGGTATGATAGTATTTTAGGCTCTGAATTAAAATATAGGCTACTTTTTATCCCGAAAAAGTACAGAATTCCTGAGGGACACTATATTTAGCGGGGAACAGCTAGTAATTTATAGTATACAATTTTACAATAGCTATAAATAATATTGTTGTTCCCCGTCCTAGATTTTGTGACGTCAAGTCTGTATAGTTTGGACGTATTCTACAGCGAATCCGAAACAAAGGCCGCTAAAATTATATTGAAAATAGATTTGAGAACACATTACTTAATTTGTATTTTCACTAACTAATCTAGCGACCTACTCCGAAACTATCCGACCTCAGTCGAATATTACCGAAATAAAATCGATACAATGTTGCCAGTCTATATTTGATATTTGCAGATTGCAGGGCTGAATGGTTACTACTTTTGGTAGAACAAAAGTTGCGTAAAATCCTTTGTCCATTGTACATATCCAAATAATATTTAAAAAACGTAAAAATAAGAAAAAACTTAAAACGAGACTATAGTGAAAATGCAGACCTGCAACCCACTTGTACCCAACAAGTGTAGTTACTGCTTGTACCGTGTATTTTAGGGTTAGAAATAAAAATTGCGGGCCTAAGCTTGGAAGCCTTTTAGCAAAACAAACCCTAAACTACTTATGTAATCCTATGCTCGCCTTGGCGTCTTTTCGGCATAATAAATCTTACATAAATGTCACCCTTTTATCTTCATAATATTACTTACAACGAAAGCAAAACGTATTCAATATCCTTTGAATTGATAATATAAAATAGATTGCTTTATTTCCAGAATATAATATTATCTCAAGAATATTGTGTTTGATTTCAATAATTTTTAGGGTTCTGTTTGTTTGTCCGACCATCTGTCTATACACCTGCGAACTTCCGTAATTATTACTAATACTAGAGTTGTTCCTTGTTTTTTATTATTTCTCTACTCAATCTTCTAAATATTGAAGTCGGTACCAACAAATATGAATGTGAATTCTATAAAATATTGTAGGATATCGTTTGGGCTGGTAGCGACTTCAAAATTAAGAAGATTGAGTAGAGAAATAGTTAAAATTTAAGCCAAATTTGAAAGGGAAATTATTAAGAAAATAAGTTTTATATCATATTTTTGGTGTATTTTGACTTTGTAAAATAATAACAAAAGTATATTTTTTAGGGATGACTTTCTTTTCTCATTCTATGATGAGCGAGGTATTTTTGAAATAAGTTTTTTATAAAGTGAACCATTATCGAATAATCGGAGACCAAAGTGGTTGACAAGTTGGTCGACCCCTGTTTATGTACTATAAAACTATAGAACTTTCTATTTACGAAAATACTCAAGTGAAAGCGTAGGTACAATAACTTTTAAAATACTTTACAAAAAAACGTATTACGTGTTGATAGTAACGGAACCATTCGTAAAAATGTCGTTATATCTGACAAGATCAGTTTCATAAAGCAATACTAACATTACGCATAGTATTTCATAATATTATGCTTACGCTCGTTATCGTGACATTTAAGATACAAAGTACACTGAATTTAGTGTTTGTGTACTTTGAAAGAGCTTGCCAAAGGGATTTTAGGGCTTTTATGCCTTTTAAAGCATTTTAAATGGCTCATAAATGTTTATGAATTTTAGTCAGCATCGTAGGCTTTCATTTATGTAAATACATAAAAAGCTCGATTGTTAGGAATTACTAAAGTATTAGTATGTATTATATTGTGGGAATGGTGGAAGCCCCAAAAGAAGATCTCCGACCAAGCGAGGTGCTATGCTCGGTCAGGCCGAAGCCCACCTATATGCATTTCGGATGTTGTATATTATGTCACCGTAAAATTGTAAAAACCGTTAGATTGTAATATAACTAGTGAAATTGTAAAATCTTAATAGACTTCGGACGCGAATATTATGCTGCCTATAATTTAACACATCATTTTTCGTTAATTATAAATATATAGTTATTAATCTTTCGACATATTTTTATAATCTCATTAGTTATTTTACAATCTAACGGTTTTTATAATTTTACGTTGACATAATATGTATGTAGGATCGTAGCGCTAATTGGTCTGCCACAACATGATAATAATATTAATAATTCGATGTTGTTCCTATAAACTATAACCTTTAAGTTTATACATAAAGGTTATAGTTTATAGGAACAACAACGAATTATGTTTTTACATACATACATACATATAATCACGCCTTTTTCCCGTAAAGGGGTAGGCAGAGACCACTTTTTGCCACTTGCTACGATCCTTACATACTCGTTTCGCTTCGTTCACTTTCATTCTTACCATCCATTCCTCCTCTTACATTCAACGTAGCGAAGCGGCTCTCCATGATCCGCTTTTTACCTCCACGAGAAACGAGACGTGATGGGTGGTGAACCACATCGCCGCCATTTTGGATAATTAAATTATTTTTATGATTATCCATTGCGTTTCCACGGATTTGTGGAGAGGGTAGGAATAGGGAAAGGGAAGGATAGGTGGTGTAGAAAGGAAGATTGGTAAGTTAGAGTGGGAAAAAGGAAATGTAGGATATTACCGCCCAGGAGGGCAAGGGATAGGACAGTAATAGCTAGGGAAGCCGGGGCCGCATACCCGTATACTATACCACAACTACCGGACAGGTAAGTGGGGATGAGTATCCCATGAATTATGTTTTTGCGAAAGATTATCTTTTGTGAAAATTTAATGTGTCCAAATATCACGGTTCATGAGCCAGAAGCCGGAGTCTTCGGATGTCGAAAAATCATAGTATAGTTTGAGTCATGAAGACTAGACACAACGAGTCCAATCTCTGTATGTAAAAGTTGTCCTGGAGCAGCGGACAATTGAAAAGTCGCTCAGTTTGCTGTTCGATTAGATCTTTTAAACTAAGCAACGGATTTTAATGCAGTTTTCAGCAATGGATAGAGTGATTTAAGAGGAAGCTTTTTATGTATAATACATAGTACTCGTGCAAACCTGGAGTGGGTCGCTTATATAAAACAATAAAAATTTAATTCCAATTTCTGTCATACTAAATAATTATCAACGTGGCAAGAGCTATTAACTGCGATAGGTCTGAAATCTGTTGTGGATGGGGACACTGCCCATACAGAGTTTTGCATGGTCCTTTGTAAGTTTAAGTTCATACTTACTATAAATATATTTTTATTAAGGTTCTTTTATTAATTTCGCAAAAAAAAAAATTGTCTTTGTAATTTTACACTTTATATGTAGGTAGTTTAGTATATTGTGAAATTTACTAAACTATACATAAGGTGTAAATTACAGTAAAGTTATTTTTTACGTTTATCAATTAACTCAGTATTCCCAAATAATTAGATTAAACTAAATATCTCTTTAAGGCAACTAACTCCTAAACGCAACAAATTGCATACGAATTAAATTATAAGAGGCGAAAAAAAAAAAAATAGTTCGAAGTAAATTATTTATGCAATGTAATTTATTTAGTTTCTGAACACCTAAAATGCCTCTAACATAAATGTCAAAGAGTTAAATATTCAAATTGAATACGAGAATCGTTTCTCAATTTGAATTCAAACAACGAGCAGACTCGGAAATTGTGGGGCCTCCACAGATTATGTAAACACGTCATTGACGAGAATATTTAATCCCACAAAAACAAAAAAAGCCAAGTATTTCCTTTGCAAACATTTATGAGATGTAGAGATCAAGTGAAATTCAAGATAGTCAATATACTCGTAATTAGTTACTCATAGTTTGTCAGTGACTTGCATGGGTCTAATCTATCTATATTATCTATCTTATTTTTATTAAAATATGTATACCAGTACCGGAGATTTATCTTATTAAGTTCTCATTGCCAAGTCACTATTTTTGTAGCGGTATTTGTTATAATATAAATAACGATTAAAAAGTTATCAGTGAACTTGTATTCATACATTTTGTTCCTAGGTGAGTTCGTAAAATTAAAAATTCTAAAATCATTACTGTTTTTTAGAATTTTTAATTTTTATATATTTTTCCTTTATATGTGTAGTGTAACTTTGATAAAATATGTATTTACATTGTTTAAATTATATAAATAAATAAATTACATAAACTACATAAATACTGTTACATAAATTATATTGTAAGATTGCATTGTTCTTAAATACTAACATTACAACTAAATAATAATTTAAGTAAAACATTTCATTTTTAAATATTTGTTAGATGTGCGACGGACAAACACATTTTGTTGTATATAGTTGCGGGCCGCTCGGGCGGCCCCCCTCCGCCGCGCCTCCTGCGACGCGCTCGAACCGGTCCGGTCCGCGCGAGCGCAGGACGCGGGGGAAAGGGGACCGGCCGCCGCCGCCGGCCACCGATCGCTAGTCGGAAATTATGTTGACGCGGAATGTATGTCGCCTTACGCTCTCGATTTAATTGTACCTAAAATTAAGTCTTCCTTTCTCGGTAATATCGATCGTACTTTGCTTTCCTTATTCTCGCTAAAACTGTACTGCTTTCGCCTGTGCTTTAACCGTCGCTCCTTCCAATAAACTTTTTAAATAGAAGTGCTGTGGTTTTTAGTGCACCCTACCACAATTACGTTTCTACACTGGTGACTTCCTACGGAACACAATGCAAGACGGTGAACTATCTGGAGTTGGAGGTAGGATCGATCGAGTCGGAGTAAAGGTACCTCCATTTTACGCGACAAAACCGACACTATGGTTCGCTACGCTAGAGAGCCAGTTTGCGATCGCGAACATCACACAAGACGCGACAAAATATCATTACGCGATATCTCAGCTGGATCCCCATATCGCTGAACTGGTGGAGGACATCATTGAAGCCCCAGCCGCCTCAGATAAGTACGAGCGTCTAAAGACCGAGCTCACAAAACGACTCACAGCGTCGCGCGAAAAGCAGGTGCAGCAGCTTCTAAATCACGAGGAGCTGGGTGAAAGGAAGCCGTCGCAGTTTCTTCGTCACCTGAAGAACTTGGCAGGCCCAGGAGTCCCAGACGAATTTATACGCAGCGTCTGGAGCAGCCGCCTACCATCAAACGTGCAGACAATAGTTGCCTCCCAAGCGGCGAAGTCAACGCTGAAGGAGTTAGCCGAGCTTGCAGACCAGATAATGGACGTAGTCACGTCCACTCCACAAGTGGCAGCAGCGTCGTCACACCCAGGTGCGTCAGAGTCGGCACAGATAGCGGCGCTCACAAGACAAGTTGAGGCACTATCTGCCAAACTGGACCGAATGTCACGACCTAGGCAACGCCAAACGTCACGTCGCCAGGGACGCTCAGCTTCGACCAGGTCACTGTCCAGCTATAAGAAGTTTCCCAACTGCTGGTACCACAACAAGTTCGGGTCGAAGGCGCATAAGTGTGTACAGCCGTGCGACTACGCGGGAAAAGCGAAGGGCAGTCGGTAGACGCGGCCGACGGCTTTCCAAGTCCCGGTCGCTTGTTTGTGACGGATAGGCGGACAAAAATGCAATTTTTAGTGGACACGGGCAGTGATTTGTGTGTGTTTCCAAAAGCTTATCTAAAAGCGCACGGCACAAAAACCAACTATGAATTGTGTGCAGCTAATGGTACTGTTATTAGTACGTACGGGTACGCGCACATAGTGCTTAACCTAGGTTTGCGCCGCGACTTCGCTTGGCGATTTATTGTAGCCGATGTGACGAAAGCGATTATAGATGTGGATTTTCTTTCACACTATAATCTTATTGTTGACGTCCGTCACCGACGCCTTATTGATGGTAGCACTATGCTCGCGGCCCCGGGTTCACTTACCTGTAAAAAAGACGTTTCCTCGGTGAAGGTGATTTCTGGTAGCACTGTTTACCACGACATACTCGCACAGTATCCCGAGGTTACTCGCCCATCTGGCTTACATCGCACACCCACACACAACACCGTTCATTTCATCCGTACTACACCTGGACCACCAGTATCGTGCAACCCACGCAGGCTTGCGCCTGAAAAGCTGAAAATCGCAAAAGCGGAATTTGAAGCTATGTTACAGATTGGTACCTGCCGTCCGTCGGAATCAGCCTGGTCATCACCACTACACCTCGCCCAGAAAAAGGACAACGGCTGGCGACCCTGTGGCGACTACCGAATGCTAAACGCCCGGACAATCCCCGACAGGTACCCAATCAGGCACATCCAAGATTTTTCGCATAGCTTGTCAGGTTGCACTGTGTTCTCGACCATCGACCTAGTAAAAGCGTACAACCAGATCCCCGTTAATCCAGACGACGTCGCGAAGACCGCCATTACAACGCCGTTCGGACTTTACGAGTTCCCGTTTATGACGTTCGGGCTTCGTAATGCCGGACAGTCATTTCAGCGGTTCGTCGACGAGATGCTACGCGGCCTGGACTTCACTTACGCATACGTTGATGACTTTTTGGTATTTTCCAAAGACCACCAGACGCACGAAGAACACTTGCATCAACTTTTTACCCGGCTGAAGGAGTACGGCATGGTAATCAACACGGCCAAGTGCATATTCGGTGCCCCCAGGTCACTTTCCTTGGGTACCAGATTTCGGCCAAAGGGACCACTCCGCTCCCTTCTAAAGTCGAGGCCATAACTAATTTTCCCACCCCAAAAACCGTTAGGGAATTGCGTCGGTTCCTGGGAATGGTCAATTTTTATAGGCGTTTTATTCCCAACGCAGCTCAGCACCAGGGACCCCTGAACGCACTACTGACCGGATCTGTCAAAGGATCGCATCCAGTTGACATTTCAGGCGCGGCATTGCAAGCATTTCAAGCCTGTAAGGATGGTCTATGTCAGGCTGCCTTATTGGCTCACCCGAAGTGCGATGCCAAACTCGCCCTCGTCACCGATGCGTCGGACTCTGCCATTGGGGCAGTGCTTCAGCAGCATGATGGGAACGAGTGGCAGCCCTTGGCGTTCTACTCCCACAAACTCAGTCCCACGCAGCAGAAGTACTCACCTTATGACAGAGAACTGCTCGCGATTTATGAGAGTGTCAAGTACTTCCGGCACATGATAGAGGCACGCGACTTCGTGATCTTCACAGATCACAAGCCGCTAACTTTTGCCTTCCATAACAGAAAGGAAAACTGCTCTCCCAGGCAATTCCGGCATCTGGACCTTATCTCTCAGTTTACCACCGACATCCGCCATATCTCTGGTAAGAATAACGTGGTGGCAGATACCCTCTCCCGAGTTGACGAGATTGCGAAACCCGTCGATCTGGACCAGCTGGCGGTCTCCCAGCAGTCTGATCCTGAGCTTAGTCAACTCATCAAGGGAACAACTTCACTGCACATCAGGAAGGTCCCATTTGCCGGATCGCAACATAATATCTTCTGCGATGACAGCAATAACCGTCTGAGACCTTTTGTTCCCAAGAGTCTGCGAAAAAAGGTCTTTGACAGTCTTCATTGCTACAGTCACCCTGGTGCCAACGCTACAGCAGAGTTAGTTTCTGCCAGATTTGTTTGGCCGGGAGTGAGACGAGATTGCAGAGAATGGGTACGCTCATGCCAGGCATGCCAGCGATCCAAAACCACAAGGCACGTCAGTGCACCCTTGGGCGCCTTCAAACTTCCAGCAGCCAGGTTCAGGTTTGTTCACATCGACCTCGTTGGACCGCTGCCAATCTCTCAAGGTTACCGGTATTGCCTCACAGCTGTAGACCGTTTTACACGGTGGCCAGAAGCGATACCGATACCGGACATGACTGCTGAGACAGTAGCAAAAGCTTTGCTGGGTGGATGGATCTCGCGGTTCGGATGTCCAGCCGACATTGTGACAGACCGTGGTAGACAATTTGAATCCGCTTTGTTTAAATGTCTGTCGCAAATTGCTGGATTCCAGCATCGCCGAACCACAGCATACCATCCAGCATGCAATGGGCTCGTGGAAAGATTCCACCGACAGTTAAAAGCTGCCATAACCTGCCACGAGACCACCAACTGGGTCGAGACTCTTCCCCTGGTATTACTCGGTATACGGAGTGCCTTCAAAGAGGATCTCCAATGCTCTACCGCTGAGCTAGTGTACGGCGAACCACTTCGCCTACCTGGAGAGTTTTTGGACGCAAAAGCCACGACCGCTTATACTCCGGACTTGACAGAATTTTCGTCAAGACTACGCAGTATAGTTCGTAAATTGCAGCCTGCGCCCACCTCCCAACACACCAGCAAAAGGACCATCTTCATTTTCAAAGATTTAGCCACCTGCAGTCACGTATTTTTGCGTGACTGCACTGTCGGCGGTTCTTTAAAGCCATCCTACATGGGTCCTTACGAAGTCATTCAGCGAGGAGATAAGATCTTCACCATTATGGTAAACGGGAAAAGGGTGACGGTATCAGTAGACCGTATTAAACCGGCCTATATACTGTCCGACCCGGATACCCCATTCCATTCACCATACACACAATCAACACTCATACATCCCACACATACAACACGAACACTCACACATACAAAACCAACATCCACTCACACAGACTACCAGAACTTACCTGGATCGGAGAAGCCTCTTTTCACTACTCGATCAGGTCGTAGGGTGAGATTCCCTGATTATTATCGCCCGTAACCCGGTCTCTGGAGGGGGGTGATGTAGTGTAACTTTGATAAAATATGTATTTACATTGTTTAAATTATATAAATAAATAAATTACATAAACTACATAAATACTGTTACATAAATTATATTGTAAGATTGCATTGTTCTTAAATACTAACATTACAACTAAATAATAATTTAAGTAAAACATTTCATTTTTAAATATTTGTTAGATGTGCGACGGACAAACACATTTTGTTGTATATAGTTGCGGGCCGCTCGGGCGGCCCCCCTCCGCCGCGCCTCCTGCGACGCGCTCGAACCGGTCCGGTCCGCGCGAGCGCAGGACGCGGGGGAAAGGGGACCGGCCGCCGCCGCCGGCCACCGATCGCTAGTCGGAAATTATGTTGACGCGGAATGTATGTCGCCTTACGCTCTCGATTTAATTGTACCTAAAATTAAGTCTTCCTTTCTCGGTAATATCGATCGTACTTTGCTTTCCTTATTCTCGCTAAAACTGTACTGCTTTCGCCTGTGCTTTAACCGTCGCTCCTTCCAATAAACTTTTTAAATAGAAGTGCTGTGGTTTTTAGTGCACCCTACCACAATTACGTTTCTACATATGTAACTAATAACCTAGCCCAACCGCAAATTTGACATTTCTAAGTCTGCTAAAGTATGCTTTTAATTTTGCTTACTCTCCAGTATTTTTCAAAATTTCGTTTTTATCTCCTAAACTCGAATTCAAAAAATCACTCGATTTTTATGAAATTTAAAACATTAGCTTGTGCCACTAACGACCTCTCCGCTACAAAAATTCAGACAACTGACTTAATTACAAACAAAAATATGGGATCCCGAAAAGCCGCGAAATGCTTCGAGAAAAGATAGTTACGGCTGGTTTAAACTTGGCGATACCGCTGCCGTGCTATCAGATAATACTGTTGGCAAAGGAATCATTTAGATTAATATTAATGTAAAATTTCTATTCTTATACCTATGCGCGAAGTATATTTTATTTCGACAATATTTACATTGAAAAAATACTGAAATTGACATATTATCTTATTAAAAAATACACTACATAGTCTACAATAATTATTTAAAAAAACGTGATACTAAATCAAGTTTTTATTTTACATAAACGAAATTTTAAGTAATACTTATATTTCTTAATGTAGTCGGTCAGAGGAGTTTTTAAATGGTCAATCACGATCAAAATAATCATTCACAAAGATATTTGAAATATATTTGTGAATTATTTTGTTTTGTTTAGTAATAAACTGTAGTATTTATAAATTACTAGTTATTTTCACGGGATCCCACGGGAATACTGTACTCTTCCAGGATAAAAAGTAGCCTATACTAGAGTACCGTAACTTTCATTAAAATCCGTTTAGTAGTTTTTGCATGAAAGAGTAACAAACATATGGATAGATGGCCATCCATCCTCACAAACTTTTACATTTATAATCTTAGTAGAATTATTATGTTTTTGCTCACAGTTAAGCTTAGAAATCTTTCATTTTCTTAGGTTGTCTAAAACAACTACTGTAAATAGAAAAACTGCCTTACTATTCTTAGAAGTGATATTTTATTGGGATAAGCGGCTATTCTACATGTTAACATACTATAAATCCTAGAGTTTCTAATTTGTGTTTGACATTGATTGATTCATTGCTTTAATTTAGGGCAGGGAGTGCTGCTATTTTATATTTTAATTTTCTTTCTAATGAGGGTGTTTGATATTTTTTCTGTTATTATGGGGCAGACCCAACACACAAAGCGTCATCTGGTGGTGTAAGTGGTATCAAAAACGGTCAATAAGAATTTTCGAATCCTTTTCTATCACCAGGCGGCGCTCGTAGCCCGACGGTCATTGACGTGACGGATTTAAAAACCCTCATCTAATAGTATAGGTCGTTAGATAAGAGTTGGCGCCTACAACATGTATACACACTACGTTGTGTGCTGTCTATGAATATAAGTATTACGTGACGTGGCTTGTCATGATTATTCATAGACAGCACACAATGTAAGATGTTTACATGTTGTGCGCGCCAACTCTCACCTAACTGCCTATATAAATCGTTTGATATCATCTTAATTTCTATCATAAAGTGTCATTTTATAAATTACCTAGGTATATTTTACTTCCGAATCAATTATAGTTTTATGGATAATTATTAGCTTGTGGCCATGGCTACGCCCGCGTGAGTATTGTATCCCACGGGAACACTGAACTTTTTTGGGATAAAATATAGGCTAGTTTTTAATCCAGAGCTTTTAATCTACTGCCATACCAAATTTTATCAAAATTCGTTCTGCAGTTTTTGCCTAAAAGAGTCACAAACATTCATATATCCATCCAACCATCCATCCCCGTTTTGAGACATCAATTACGTATTTTTTTAGTAAATGAATGTATATTATATTTTTCAGTTAGCTCAGAAAATTCTTTTAATAGGTGCGGTAAAAACCAGAAACAGTACGTAATAATTAATTAGGCTTTTTAATTATCTTTTGACAGCAAGTCATGCTTTCACGATGCTGAAAGTCATTTACTTTTTCACAAAGATAAAAGCGGATTATTTTTCTCTAAGTAAAAGACGTCGCGGTATTAACGGCTTATAGAAAGAAGTTGTTTAATGTTATTTGATAATTTACTGAATATTATTGGTATGTACAATTTCAATTAATAATTTAAATAACATTTAATCGGTTGGTTGTCGGTAGTACCTATTAGATTAAATGTTTCTATCTATACTAATATAATAAAGAGGAAAAATTTGTTTGTTTGCAAACAACATAATAAAGAGGAAAAGTTTGTTTTTTGTACGCATAAAACAAATAAACTGTTTTTTATGTCTTGATTACCACACAACCAAAACACCTATGCAAAATCCTAATCTGACGTGCTTGAGTTACTAAAAAACCCTTCTATTAAACCATACAGTTTTATTAATTTTCTGCTATTATCTACATTATATTTGTTCCTTTGTAAGTTAACCAATCCTGCCGTCCTCAAACTAAAAGGCAGCTAAATGACAAAAAGAGTTTTTGAGGTAGATCTAAAAACACGGGATTATTTTGAAATTGATGCTAGTGATTTTCTATAAACAATTGTTAATGTTGTCATATTAAGACATTCACGAAAACATTAACAATTGTTTATTTGTTAATTTTTTAGCTCTACCTCAAAAACTCTTTTTGTCATTTAGCCGCCTTTTAGTTTGAGGACGGCAGACTCTTTTACCAAGAAATATTTTATATTTACCACTTTAAACAAGATGTAATTTCAAACTAAAATTACCTTTTAAAATATTTTGGCGGGCATTGCGGCTAGTTCAAACGCATTTTGTGATAACCTTAAATACATTATATCCATAATAAATGTAAAGCTCGGGTTGTGTAGGCTTACACCCTTAATACCTTTGCTCTAATCCCTTGAATAAACACAAAAAATGTAAACCTTCGCAGAACACACCGGGTAACGATACACAAAGTTTAATAAGTGTACTTAGGCTTTCTAATTTTTAATGAAAATGACGCAACAATAAAAACGGTATTTAAACATATTTATGGGAAAATTTAATCAAACTGTTTAGTACTTTCCTTACGATTTCGTCAATTTTTCTAACCATTTAAACCTTGCCTGAACTTTCAAAAACATTTCGAAACAGAAATAAGCCAAATCGGTCCGGCTGTTCTCGAGTTTTATTAGAATTACAATCCATTTTTTTTTCTTTCAGAAGATTTTAATATTTTACCTAAAGTGTTTTTAATAACACCGGAAAACAAGCAGACGGATCATATTCTGATGGAAAGTGATTACCACCACCGTGCACCGCCACCAAACGAGTTACCATTTAACTTGTCTTTAGAACCTAAACATACCTGGACTTCAACTTGTACAAAGTCAGTTTTATTTATGAAATGAACCAGGAAATGAGCAAATGAGCAGACGGATCGCCTGATGAAATGCGATTACCGCTACTCATGGATATTCGCAATACCAGAGGAGTTACTCTTGTAACTTAACTGGTGGACTTGCGTTCCTGGTCCTTAAAATCCCTAATCCCCCCTTGGTCGGGTTTCAAATAGGTAACATATAGGGCCAGTGAATTATTACCTAAATTTAACGCCATTTAAGTTTTATTACAATTTGATAGTGTAAAATTTCTCTACCTGCTTTTCATTTTTGCCTGCAATAAGGTTTAATTTAGGTGAAGCCGGTTTTATTTATTTATTTATTTATTATACTTTATGCACACAATATGGTACAGAGGCGGGCTTAATGCCTTGTGGCATTTTCTACCAGCCAACCTTAGGGTGATGCAGAGACAGTGTGAGGTAGATGCATAATACTTATTAAAAGAAAACATACATTCAGACATTTGAGTATATTAGATATACCTAAAATATAATATAATAATATATAAATATTGTAATATAAATATGGTAAATACCATTATAACGTTTTAAGTACTTATAATACACTAAAACAAGATATTATATATAATTAGCATACTTTACACCTATAGAATAAACCTACTAAACAATATAAATATATAAACATAATATATAATAACATATAGCATAATAAGATAATGAAATAATTTACATAATTATTCTATTCTGCCAATGAACTCAAGTACAGTTCACGAACTCTGAGTTTGAACACATTTTTTGTCTCAGACATCCTTACTTCTTGGGGTAGTGTATTCCAAAGGAGGATGGCCTGAATATGGAAGGATGAATGGACAAGGGAGGAGCTATGGGAAGGACAAAGAAGGAGAAAATTATTTGTAGAACGGAGATTCCTATCATGGTTACTACACAGATATTTAAAATGAGGAGTTAGATAATGAGGAGCAGAAGGGGAGTGAAGGAGGGAATAGAGTGTACACAGAGCCCGTAGAGAACGACGTTGTCGTATCGGTAGCCAATGAAGCTTAGAGCGGAAGGAGGAGATGTGGTCGTACTTACGGAGGAGGTTTTCTGTAAGGTCGTGGGTATTTATCCGGTTGAGCCAGGCTATTCGTGCCGAAGTGTGGCTCTTCCACAGTTAAATATTATGTTAAGGCCGATTTTCTGTAAAGCATACCATCTCTCCGGTCGGGTTTCAAATAGGTAGGGTAAAAATAATTCACTGGCCCTATATACCTACTACCTATAATAATAATAGGTAGTATATAGGGCCAGTGAATTATTACCTAAATTACACGCTATTTAAGTTTTATTACAATTTGATAGAAAATTCTCTACCTGCTTTTCATTTTTGCCTGCAATAAAGTTTAATTTAGGTGAAGCGAAAAAAAAAACTTGAAATCCACAACAATGAAAATCGCTCAAGAGAACAAACTAAGGCTCGGCACCGGAAATGTGGTTCCGCCGAGATCCAAGATGGCGGCTGCTTCCGGTGTACTCGTTAACGCAATTATGTCCTCCATATATGCAAGCCGAGGTATTTAGCACTATATTTTAGAGTGGAATATGAGTTTTGGCAAAATTAGGTACACGCGAATTACGTTTTAAACGAAATTAAATTTAGTACACTATTTTTGTATAAATAGGAAACCATATGCATCGTTAAAAATATAAATATCGTAATTATGCAATAATAGCCACGATGTCCAGTTATGGACTTGTTGTAGTTTTCGTATACGTGGCTACGGCTACGACATTCGTAGCTTATACGTAGATAGTCTACGCCGCTACGTTTAAGCTACGAATGTCGTAGTCGTAGAGATTCTACGTAGAAACTGCGAAAGTCGTAGATATACTGTATCTAAGTATAAAAGAGTGTTTCCGTTTCTTGAGCATTGATCTCATATAAACAATCTGGGGAGAGTTAAGTGTTAAGCTGTAGTTTTCTAGGATATTAGTTTAGTAATTGTAAAGACGCCGCTTTCTAGGAAACCATGTCATAGACAACGTTCTAATGACATCATTGACCGCTGTATCATATGGATGCCACCGCTATCATAGAAAGGCAGCCTGTCCGCCATTTAAGATTATTGTGGGCTGGTAGACATTATTGCCTCACCTTCATGGGTCGCGCTTTAACCCGGGATCGAACTTGAACCCTTTCATGCAGTTCAAACGGGACATATTAAAAGCTTAAATTCAATAAAATTATATATTTCTAGGTAGTCATATAAAAATGATACATTTATTAATTTTAAGCACTCATAGGGCCATTTTTATTACGAAATGGTGGTGCATCTGGAGAGAATGAGACTGTATAAAATGAAATTAAAAACCTCAGCGCTGCACAAAAGATTATTTATTGAGAGCGATTCCAGTCAGACATCCGGGCCTCAGAACTTAAGTGAAGATATTTATTAAGAAAAGGGTAGCGTCCGCAAAAAAAAAAACTTCAAATCGTTTGTCTCGGAACAATGTAGGGTAATAATTCAAATATGGTTTTAGTACTTTGTTGAATAATTGAAAGTATTAAAGTATTAATATTAAAGTATAAAAAATGTATTATTTCATTTTCCTTGTAGTCTTAATTTTTTATAGCCGAGCTTCGAGCCTTATAGCCGAACTAATAGGATAGGCTCGAGAACGATCTGCTGCCCGATTAGCTAATTTTATGGACTTCAACTGTCAACTAGGAATTGTCTTCATTTTAACATTTGAACTTTTTAAAACACAATTTAAAAAGTTAAAATGTTAAAATTTTGCCTTAAGAACTTAAACTGTGTTTAACAATAATATTGTCACTTAAAAGCCTAAAACGATACTTGACATAACAAGAATCTGTATTATTATATTTTGTTAAAATATAATAAAAGTCATTATTATCATGTAATGTTATGTAAATGAACAGACATAAGACATTAGCTGCCTGTACTGTAAATGTTTTGAACGTCCCTTGAAGTAGGCTTTTATGTGAGAATAAAAGCATGTTGAGCGGTCTTCGAATAATGTTAGCTAAGTAAGTATTCCGCACAAACATGTTTTTATTACATCACCATTTTGTGTGCTACTAGCTAAAAATATTGAATTACATTAACTCAATGTCGTACAGTACAATCACATTCCTAATAATATTATCTTTCTGAAAACTGTTTTCGTAACATTTGTTACTTCCATAGAAATACGATGATCGCTGGACATCACAAAATAATTTTTTAATGTACAAACTAAAATAGGTACAACTTATTGTTAGTTTTTTTACATTTATATATAAATAATTGTCATTATTATAAGATTTTATAATAAATCTATACAATAATATTAACTTTATAATACTTCGACAGGAATGAACGATTTCCATTAGTCGAATCATACTAATCCTGCTAATATTATATATGTGAAAGTTTGTGAGGATGTATGGATGGATGAATTGAGGAATGGATGTTTGTTCTCTTTCACGTAGTACTGAACGGATTTTGATGAAATGATGTAGCCTAAACGGCTCTGGATTAAAACATAGGCTACTTTTTATCCCGAAAAAAATACAGTATTCCCGTAGGATACTATATTGACGTGGGCGGAGCTGCGGGCAACAGCTAGTAATACTTATAATTTAAACTGTTGTGTTATTTTTTCACCATGAACTAAAGTAACAGTTATTTTCATAATGAATTGTTACCGGCATAAACATCAAATAGGTCCATACAAAATATCCCCACTATTATCTTCTAAATGGAGCGGTTTCTCCATGAATAATTGTCGAATCAGGCTTGCGGCAGCGCCCCATTTGCGACTGCATTGGTTCCTAGAGTAGATACGGTCAGTAAAAACATCTATAGTTTTATAGCCTTTTTTTAATTCATAATATTATATTATATTAGTTTTTTGCTGGATACTGCTACGTTTAGATACTACTAATACTTGACGAAGTAATCTATTAAATTAATAATTAAATGAAATGTTGACGAACCATTGGTTTAAGTGGAGTAAATTAGACTATTTTCATCTTAGAACAAATTTATAGTTCTAGCATTATCCATTCGTTCTAATCAAAGATGCAGGGAATATCTAGTTACAATAATAATTAAAATAACAAGTTCTAAATTTGGTAATAAAAAACTGATTTAGTTCCCGCTTGTTAAAAAGTAAAAAAGTACCTATTTGCATAATATAGCAAATAATTATGAAGAAAATTTGTTTAATTTGTATTTTTTGGGTAATATAACAAAATGTCCTCGGCACCCATTTTCATTGTTCAGTATTCGACCCACGTCTTCATTCGCATTCTAATAGCGCCGAGGAGCAAATTTGAAAATGTATAATTAGTTGTTATAAGTGGTGTATAATTCTTTTTATTTAAAGCTTGATTTCATGTTGTTAGCAAAAAATATGTTAATATGACTAGGATACTACAGCTCGATTGCGAAAATAGTCAAAAAAGTTGTGATCTGAATTTCATTGTATTTTTTTTTTGCTATTCCAAGAACTGACACATCTTTTATTTAGTGGTCGGCATCTGAGTGTCCCGTACAGTAGCAAAGGAAATGAGGAGCGGATACTACTTTTTTTTTACCCCCGTTAACAGTTTTTATTTAATGGATCGCCTGGTGCAATAATTTACGTATATAGATTATAACATTACTATTTGTGAGAATTTTAATGCTTGTGCATTTTTTTACCAATAAAATTAAACATTTTATTTTGCTGGTAAATGTTTTAGCCTCAAGAATTGAGGAAAATCTAGAAACATTACAATCTTGGCTATCTGTGTACAAAATGATCCATCTCAGACTTGCACATAATATAGTTGTTTCAATCGCCATGATCGCTGTAGACCGACACATTAATCTTCTTAATACAACTGTTTGTTTTCTCCAGTTGGACTCATTTGTTTGGCTGTCGGTGTATTAAGTATTTGTAACTGGTAAGCCTTGTATTTTTGAAACTATTTCTTTTTCTATTAGTATTTTCTACTAGTATTTTCTAGCTTGAATTAAAAATATTCAAGCTGGAAAGTCCTTTATTTTTTTTATCCGCCTATGGTGAAGCCAATAGGAAGGGTAATTTTGGCAGTGTATGTATTATTTTTTCCATCGTAGCGCCTAAAATACTGGTTTGATTTTAATAAATGAGGTGTCAATAGATTTATATTAGCTCGAGTAATATAGGCTATAGTATAATTTACATTTTTTCCTTTAGTGGTACGGGTATCTACAGGTGGTGTAAATAGCTTTCAGCGATGTATCTGAATAAGTTCAAATTACAACTGAACCAAAACTATTGGACTGATTTTGATGATACTTTCATAGATATAGAGTAGACAACGAGGAAAGACAGAGAATTTTTTCTATCGCAGCTAAATCGAACGTTTTGCTGCGATATCAAGGACCTACTACTGTATAAGAAAATACATCCTCATTACTTACAAAGTAAGGAATGACCTTTCCGAATATAAACCTGTACCAGATTGAAAGGGCTTTTGACAACCTTCCTAGGATGTGGGGTATTAATTAAGTATTTTGGCTAAGTTTGGCACGTGTGGGCTGAGGCTGCACTCAAACTAAAATTAATTACGGCACATTGTTATCATCTCATACAAGTACAGTCAGGGAAATTAAACGCTTAGAAGTTTGTCAGAATTATATCAAGCTGCTAATCTTTTAAGTTTTATTATGTAATTCAATTACTTGAAAGAATTTAAAGAATCTTTATAATAAATTATATTCTACATAAAACTCTTTATTAAGAAATTTAGATGATCATTGCAATAATGCATAATAATGATTATTGTATTTTATTTATTCTAATTCTATACAAAAAAGAAAAAATATAATATTTTCCAAATTTTAATATTTAATCTCTACCTAAAGACGACTGTACGTAGGTAGAGACTTTATATTATTATGTATTTTCAGAGTGAAGGAATCGACCATTTTGTGTTGTTTATCTGATATTATCTTTTGTCTCTATCTAAATATTCATCCAGTGAGTCTTTGTTTTCTGTGTCACTAAAGTATAATGTGTTTCAGGCAAAGGCCTCTTATCTTCTCGACCGTCGGGCCGAAAAATGGCCGAAATGAGCTGGCGTCGGGCCATCGCGGGCCAATTTGGCGAATCACGGGAGCGACTCCCGCCTTGTTGTTTTTCAATATTATATTGATAAATTGTAACTTAAACCTATATATATTATTTTTCTTCAGCCAAGTTAAATGACGTGATAGCTAATTAGTTTACAGTGTATCTGCAGCTTCCTATTGGGGTTACTCTGTGGGGTTACTATATAAATATAGCACGTAGCAGTATAATTATATTGTAAACATTTACTGTTTCAATTTATAAATATACTAGATGCTGCTCGCGACTTTGTGCGTGCAAAAGGAAACCACGCAAGCACCATATAAAAAGAAGCCTATGTCCTTCCTCGTTGTCTATAACGCTATATCTATGCCGAATTACACTAAAATCGATCTCGTAGTATCGGAGTCTATTCAATGCTGACAATCTAATATATAAAAATGAATGTCTGTCTGTCTGTCCATATGTCCTTTATATAATCGTAAACTATGCATTTTATCATGTGATGATCTTTAGCAAAGTTGTTGTGCATGAACCAGTGAAGGTTTTTGGACTTTTTACATCCACCCATACGGATCATCTTTCTTGTCAGACAATCAGGTGATCAGCCTACATCGTCCTATTCAAATTTGGAAACAACATTTTTTGTTATTCCAATGCGGGAATCGAACCCACGACCCCCGAGTTGAGAGCCAATGGTCGAACCACTAGACCGCGGAGGCTGCAAATAATATACTAACGTAGTAAAAGTGCAATACTTTAACATTTTGCATTTTCGGTATATGTGGGACAAAATAGAAATTTATAGATTCTCATAATATCCCCATATTTGGTTGTTTTACTAGAGCTTGGCTGTGGCCTGGAGCTGTATATTGAGTGGGACTGGCTGTCGCTTGCGAGACATTATCTTGTACTGCCGTGTCCCGCTACACTCTAACACGGCTAAGTAAAATGTAGGTATAGTCACATAATATCTTCTGACCATATACACCTCAAACAAATAAATCACACTACTTTTATAAATGTGAAATTTTATGGAAAGATGTTCGTTACTCTTTCACGCATTTAGATGCAATTTGGCATTGTAGGCTCTGGATTAAAACATAGGCTACTTTTTATTCCGAAAAAGTACATATTTCCGTAGTATACTATATTCACGCTGCCGGAGCGACGGAATAAATCTAGTCTTGTAATAATCGGGATCTCAGAAACAGCAGGTATTTTCATGAAATTTAGTATCCAGAGAGTTTTAGGGGGAGAAAAATCGAGATTAGATTAGCGAGAGATATGTCCTAAAACTTTTTTTTCAACGGGCAATTGGCCCACCACACTTACTCACCACTGCAACACCCGTTTAGCCAGGATCGATAATGGTAACCATCCACAAAAACCCTTTGATATGATCTCAGGGGTGCCCGAGGGACGTGCTAAAGTCCCGCAACGAAATTAATCAGAAGATTGTAGGAGGAGTAGGAAGAATTCCAGTTTTCCTTCCCAAACAAATAGGTCTTAAAACTGGGAAAGTGGGTTTTTTCTTTTCTTTTTTCGCATAATATGATAAGAGTGATTTCGTTTTCTATATATGATATCCGGTTGGGGGCTTGGTTAACGTTGGATTTTTTGCGTTATTTTATCATTCCACTAAAACTTCGAGCAAGGTTCAGGGTCCGATATTAGTAGTTATTAATTATTACGTTAGTAGAAGGTATTTTTATGTTATGAAACTGAACTAAAGCAAAAACATTGGAGTATAGACGGATGATATTATGTTTATGGTAACACAAGAACAAAATTATTAAATTACTTTATATTAAGGTACTCGAAATCGTGAACCCAAAAATGTTTTGATGTTTATTAAAAAGGTTGATGTTTTGTTGAGTTCTGTTGATCGGCGGGGCGGCTCAATTTCCGACCTCCGCTGCTCCCAGATTCCTGAGTCCGAATACCTTCGATATACATAGTTATAATACGGAAAACGGTTTGGTTGTACCGTCGCGTTCGTCGAAAATCGAAGTACATTTGCGTAATACGTGAAATATTAAACAAAGTAAACCTATAACGAAAAGTAGTACGTATCACTCCTTTGATTAATTATAATTTATACGTTGTATCCTTACTTACAATATTTCTGTCGACACACATTGACACGGGACGCGTAATACTAGTTACAGAACACTGTTACTCACGGAGCACTGTAACCAAAATTGGTCCGACGTCGGGCCAATTTGAGTCTTCACTTCTTACGCACAATGCCATATCTACCTCTTTTTAATATAATAGATACATCTATGGTGTCACCCTGTTAAGAGCCGATGATAGTAATATTAGTAATAAAATGTGAATAAATTTTATGCTAAGAAACTTCCTATATTTCATTTCTTTCATTGGTATCCCTCAAAGCAAGTGAAACAGCGAGCAAATGCTTTCGTAGACTGTACTCATTGAATCACTTTTTTATAAATATACTTTTTACTAGCTACCTACTCACAGAAAATAGGCGATCGCCTACCTATCTTATAACCTATTATGCAATAATTTTATAAATATAAATGTAAAAGTTGTAAAATGTAAAAAAAAAAACAATGGATGGATATCCATCTATCCAGATGGAAGGATGTTTTTGATTCTTTGACGCAAAAACTACTGAACGAACTTTTATGAAATTTGATATGGAAGTGATTTAGACTCTGCATTAAATTTTATTCCGAAAAAGTATAGTGTTCCTGTATTAACGTAGTATCGGGAAACGGGCGTAGTATCAGGAAAACTTATTATCATTTAAAAATAATAATATATTCATATTATTAATAACAAAAAAAACACAATATAAAATACAAAAGCGATATTGAAGGCAAACGAGTATTATCGGGCATCACATTACACATACTTCAAATTCAATTTAACAGGCAATTTACACCAAAACCACAAAATTAAATATCAACAAGCGTATTACCCGTTGTTCATACGTGTTTAGTGAATATTAAGTAAGAGTTAAGTAAGTTGGGTAAACTGCTTTAACATTCGTCGTAGGCGTGTTGTAGTTATTAATGTAAAGTTCATGTGGGACAAACTATTGCGGCTACTGTTCTTGCTCATACTAGCAAAAAAAAATTTGCTCGGTGTTGCAAAATATAAGGCTTGCGTAGTTAGAACAATATTATTAGTACCTGGGAAACCGAGATTTGCTCGCAGTTCTAGTCGTACCTACGTAAAAAAGTTAACATGACGTGACGATTGGTACACAAAAAAACAAAAAATATCAGTCTGACCGGAACTCGAACCCAAGACACTAATTTGCTAACAATACAACACAAAAAGTACAAAGCATAAGTATCAGAGCAACGCGCCTTGTCAATTAATAAAGAGTAAAATAACTCGTATATTTATAATACTAGCTTTTGCCCGCGGCTCCGCCCGCGTAAATATATTATTCCGCGGGAACACTACTTTGTCGGGATAAAAAAATCCTATATCCTTTCCCGGGACCCAAAGTATGTCTATACCAAATTTCATAAAAAACGGTTCAGCGGTTAAAGCGTGAAGAGGTAACAGACAGACCGACACACTTTCGCATTTATAATATTATTAAGTATAGAAGTATAATATATTAGTATATTAATAGTAGTATATTAGTATAGAAGTATAGATTTGGAATAAAAAGTAGACTACGCGTTTGTCCAAAGAATTAACCACTACCATACCAACTTTCATTCAAATCGGTTCAACCTTTTAACAGTGAAAAACAGTCAAATATCCACAGAATAATATACTTATCATCCCTCGGGAACACTGTATCTTTTTGGGAAAAAAGTGGACTGCGCGTTTGTCCAAAGCATAAACCACTACCACATGCAGAATGAGCGTTCGATCACATTTGTATGCAGCGCACTGTGTCCAAAACCATGGCGAAATCGGTATTTATAAGATTAAAAAGTGCTTTTTAATTTTTACTCTTTACACTTACAAAAAAATCGCGTTGTTATATTACGACAATTAGCTATTCAATAAAAATTAATTCAAAAAAAGTTGGGTAAAATATTCCGTTATTCTGTGGCAACATAATATTATGTGTGGATAACCATTCCAATTTGGAGTGGTTGTGACGGCCTCACTTTCAAGCGTGTTGACGGCTTCTGGATGATTTCTGTATTCTGTGCTACAGACACACGAATTTGGTACGGAGCGTACAGCGGACCATATCCGCAGACCGAATCCGGTGTCGCTACACACGCACGGATTTGGTACGATGCAGTGGACCGAAAAGCTCGACACTCGTGTGTTCGATTTTCAGCTCTATTGCTAAATTAGCACAGAGTTCTATTTACAGTGCTGTTTTTCGACGACGCGATGATTCCTGAAATTCATTGATAACAGGCAGTGAAATCAACTCTCAAAAATATTTCTCCCCAAACTTTACCCCTGATAATTATACCATATAAGAGATAATAAGCTAGAAAGAAAGGTTATGTGTTTAACATAAAGACTTACGCGTGAATAACATAAAACTAACTTGTCTTAATCTGATTTCACTCCCAATATTATATTTTCATATCCCTGACTATATACATACATTTAAATAATTTTTATTTTTACATACAAATTGATTCATAAGGAGTAAACGCTAAACATACTGGCCCCTTAGTAAACCTCCGTAGATATTTTCCCTAATTTTGGGGGGTAAATCCCTAAGTTGGCAACACTGACACCGTTGTACGGCCTAACCGCCGGACTGCTCTACACACGCACGGATTTGGTACGGAGCGGACCAAATCCGATGCGGATAGCTGCGAACTTATATATTCTTCGCCTTCTTCTTATGTTCGCCGGACTGCCCTACACACGCTCGGATTTGGTAGGTACGGAGCGTACCAGATCCGCTGTACTCTTCATACCAAATTCGTGTGTCTGTAGACACCATTATTCGTAATAAGATACCTACCAAGCTTCAAATTCAACCTAATATACAATAATTACTTAGTACCTATAATATGTTAGGATACTCAAAGATATAACATCAATTTAAAGTTTATTTCACTAAAATTAAAGAAGACGAATGTTATAAAAGTTGAAAATATTTTTTCACAGAATAAAATAGTATTTGAAATTATAAAACAGTTATTCTTCTATTCTGCTCAGTCAAAATCAATACGGTAAAAAGACTATGGCTGTGTTCCGCCGAAAATAGAGCTTGTTAGCGCTTGCTAGCGCTAAAACAGATTATCCGCCAGGGCACATATTTTGCTAACTTCAATAATGCTAACATAATCCGCCATTTTGCTTATTTAATACCAGCGGTTGCCATTTTGCCTACGTATTATTTTCCGCGGAACACAGCCTTAGATGTAAGTATGCGGTTTAATTTTGAATTTCGAACGCAAATATTTCAAGAGCCTGAACGAAATAATATCAAGGTTCATTTTTACCGGCTAAAAAAATAGTAGGTAACTTATTAAAGACCACCAAATAAGTTGACCTCTCGCTCAAAGCAAATTCTTAGTTTAAGTAGATCTTGTACTATTGGTTTTTTTCCTTCGCTATTTATTATTTGTGTTGAGTAGGATAAAAAATAGATTTATTTTTATAATTTTAATTTAAAAGTTTTATTTCAAGAGAAAACATGCGAAAAATGATGATTCATTTCGGTTTGTGAAGCAAGTTCAAAAATACAGTTTTTTCATGATCCCGTGGGAACCGTTTTGGTTTCCAAGAAAAAAAAATACTGTTAGTTATTTCATGTTCCAATCTACCTTTGTGCCAAGTTTTATTTAAATACGTCGAGTAGATTGCCTGAAATAACGTCAAACAGGTAGGTACAGTTTTTTGAAGATCCCATGGGAACCCTTTAATTTTGCGGGATAGAGAGTATCCTATTTTACCCTTCAGGTCCTAAGCTACCTACCTGCCAAATTTCATTTAATTCCATCCAGTGGTTTCGGCGTGATGTGATAACAAACACACAGACAGACAGACAGACAGACAGACAGACAGACAGACAGACATTTTTTTCAAAAACGTTATTTTTAGGTTCTGTGGCCTTTATAGACCCTCCATTTTGATTTTCACTTAGATAACTTTAATGTACAGACATGACCCCTCTACAGATTTATTATATGTATAGATTTAAAATAAAGAAAGAAAGATATTATAGTATCAATAGGTACTCAAAAATGCGTAGTTTTCCTGGGCTGAGTGAGACCTTCATCAATTTTTCACCCTCAAAATAATGAAATTAATCGTAAAACTTTCTTTGCGGTTAATTTAACAACATGTGACTTTTGGTAGAACTGTTAAATTGATAGAAAAAAGGAGTTTCGTATTTTTTCTAAAAAAATCGTTTTTACTTCAACCCTTGTCGTATTTGAAGTGAAATCGATTTTCAAGTACAATAGCTAATATTAACAAGTCTGCCGTGAATTTTCATTTTCGATGACGATTTGCCACTCAAAACGGGTTATTTTCGTTTCACCATAAAACCTTTTGTTGACTCATTATTGCTGCTGTATATTGAACTTTGTCACTGTGTATTGAGAGTTCCTTATTGCGCGGCGTGGATCCAGTTGCGTAATAAGTACTGGGATACAAGCGCAATTGTCATCCCGGCTCCGTGGAGAGATAAAGAGGAGTTTGTACTGGATCAATAAGTTAGTTAACCCAGCAGGTACTCATTTTCTTGTTTATAGTATGTGTCTTACAATTTTGTTTTCTTCTAAGTTGATATTTTTGGAGTTTACTCCTTATTAAACGATTTGAGTTATAAGGCCCGGTACGGAAATTTTATAAGGAGTAAAATCAAGTTTAACACGGAAAGTTGAGGCGTTACGTAGAAAGAGACAAACATATATATCTGTAGGATTGAACGTGCAAAAGAATGAGATGGAATACATTACACAGCGTATTACGACCCAATTTATATTTTTAAATTTAAATATTATGTTCGAATTTGTTCATTCACAGTTCTGAAACCAGCTCGTTATTACCGTCAGCTTTATTACTATTACTATTATTATTATGTTTTTTTTATTTTTTTTCTCCCTTCCGGGGTCTACTACATCTGCGGGCTTGTGGCCAAATAGGGGAAGGTGGCGATTAATTATTATTATTGATAAGAATTTCCCGACGATGCGGCATGTGTTGAGGATGACTGCTTTTTTTAAGGAGATGAATTATTAACAAAACCAAAGCTAAGGAATCGCAGTGTAAAATTAGTAATAGCTTAACCAAGACCATGTGCAGACAATATGACTCCTTCACTATCAATCCGCAATAGATTCTTTTTCAGATTGCTTCAAACGTTATAGTCTAATTCCGATCAAAATATTCCTAACGAGTATTTAACGTGATCTATCAGCTTGGAATGTAACAAGTTTTATCTCTTATAGTTTATAAATACCAGAAATAACTTGTAAACCACTTTGGAGGCCGATTACTCGAATATAATATGAAATAGAGAATGCTTCACTTTTAAAAAAAGTCGTGTATGAAACTTCACATTTATTTAAAATACCTATTCGAAAATACCTCATATAATGAGGTAGAATGAGCAAAAAATCATCCCCACTCCACATATTGTATCCAGCCACACCTAAAATATATTTTTTAATTAATTTATGATACCAAAAATAAAATTTACTTGAGTGTTCTAAATTTTATCAATTTATTTTCACAATTACAGAAGTTAGGAGGGCGGATAGACAGACGGACGGATACAGCGAAACTATTAAGGTTTCTTGTAGTACTACTGAACCCTAGAAACGTCCTAGAAATTGCTACATTTTTTTTAGCTTCACTCACTAATCGGTTCTTTTCCCAAATTGTAAAAAAATGTATAATATTATATTTAATAAAAAACTACAACCATCAATGTTGCTTACTAAGTAGTTAATATAGAACGTCTCATACAATTTAATTTCTAGTGTCTCATTACTTTGTGCTTAATAGATGTTGCACTTTGGAATTTATATTACAGTGGGAATATTCCGGGAAGCATTTCACTCTGGTAAACGCATAATAGTTAGTGTATTACTAAACTAGTTGTCTAGTTTCTGGTTTAAAAATTCAAGTTTTATTGCTATTTTTAATTTTTGAAAAGTTGTTAATAAAATCCGTACAGTAAAGAATAAAATATTATTTATTACGAATTAATAATTATTTTATATTATTTAGAAGAGCGATGTATAAAATACTAGCTTATGCCCACGGCTACGCCCGCGTAAATACAGTATCCCACGGGAATATTGTACTTTTTCAGGATAAAAAGTAGCTGTGTTAATCCAGAGATTTAAACTACTACCATACCAAATTTCAGCAAAATCTGTTATGTAGTTTTTGCATGAAAGAGTTATAAAACATCCATCCATCCATCTTCACAAACTTTCACATTTATAAAATTATAATGACTGACACAAAGACTGACAAGATATGAGGAGAATATCAGATTAATAACTATTAGAGAATGACCAAAAAAAGGCTCAAAAAAAAAAAAAACAGTAATCGAAAAATGTAATATTTATATTCGATATTATTATAATATTTTCACTTTACTAGTGAATATCCAAACTAAAATAATAAAATATTACATTGGTTTCGTTTTTACATAATATCAACTCAAAGGGCCAAATCATTAATTTTACCTGTTAAATATTTATTAAAATCCCTATACTATAACACTATAATGTCAGGGTCGTAGCTAAATTGTCGCAGGCCCAAAAGATAGATAACAAACTTCCTTTACATTTTTCTACAAAGATCTCTCTGTCATGTCGAAGGGTAAATTGTACAAAGCTTACACGCTCCTCAAATATTTATAGAATGTAGCTACCGTCGTGACTTGAGAATAAACTTAAGAGTTTACGCCATACCTTGGGCTTGGAAAATATTGATACTAGAGCTTTAAGGGGTACTTATTCTGTCTGGTTTACTTGAGGATGGCTAATAAAGAAAACTCTTAACGGACGCAAACTTTAAATCATATTTATACTATTATTAGATGTGTAGGCTAAAAGGGGGGATTGGGGATTTTAGGGACCAGGAACGCAAGTCGCAACACCAGAGGAGTTACAAGTATAACTCCGTAAGTAGAGTGTCCGTGGGCGGTGGTAAACGCTTGCCATCAGGCGATCCGGCCGCTCGTTTACTGGTTCATTACAGAAAAAAATAAATGTTGCCCGCGACTTCGTGCGCGCAAAAGTTAATCTTGCGGAAACCGTATATTTTCCACGCCTATGTCCTCTCTCTACTCTATACCTCTGCCAAAATGCATCGAAATCGGTCCAGTAGTTTCGGAACATACCAACAAACAAACAAACTTTTCCTCTATATAATATTAGTAGAGATTATATAGTCTGAAGGTATGTTGATACTGGTAGTCCTACTTATAATGTACTAACTTTTACCCGCGCCCCCACTCGCGTAAGTAAAGAATACTGTACTTTTTGGGATAAAAGTAGCCTGTGTTTTAAAGCCTAAACTACTACGATACCAAATTTCATCAATATCTGTCCAGTAGTTATTAGGTGAAAGGGGAAATGGTTACAAACATACGGATGGACGGCCACAAAAACATCCATCCTCACAAATTTTCACATTTATAATACACTAGCTTTTGCCAGCAGCTCTGCCCGCGTAAATACATTATCGGTACTTTTTACTTTTTCGGGATAAAAATATCCTATCTCCTTTCCCGTGACCCAAAATTTCATAAAAATCGGTTCAGCGGTTAAAGCATGAAGAGGTAGCAGACAGACAGACACACTTTCGCAGTTATAATATTAAGTACGTATAGAAGTATAGATAGATTTTGACGTGGTAGAGCCATGCTTCGGCACGAATGGGCCGGCTCGACCGGATAAATACCACGGGCTCACAGAAAACCGGCGTGAAACAGCGTTTGCGCTGTGTTTCGCCGAGTGAGTGAGTTTACCGGAGGCCCAATCCCCTACCCTATTCCCTTCCCTACCCTCCCCTATTACCCTATTCCCTCTTAAAAGGCCGGCAACGCACTTGCAGCTCTTCTGATGCTGCGAGTGTCTATGGGCGACGGAAGTTGCTTTCCATCAGGTGACCCGTTTGCTCGTTTGCCCCCTTATTTCATAAAAAAAAAAAAAAAAAAAAAGTAGTAGGAGTGAAAACGTTAAAAAACTTACTTTTTAATAACACAAGTCAGCCAATTGTATTATTACATGTTAAATTAAAACAATACGAATTCACTCTTTAGTTATTTTAACAATTTCAATTACATAATATTAATCCCCGCTGTATTCAAAGAATAATAGTAGTTCCGAATCAAATTTGTTTTAATTCGAAACATACATTCGAGTATGTTTCGACTACATAGTTAAGTAGTACATTTGATACTGAATTATGAATAGCTGTTCGCTGATGTTAGTGAGTGAGTGAGTAATGAAAATAAACTACCGAAAATTGCATTGTTTATTAAGTAAACTTTGTGTGCAGTTTTCACACGAATTTCAGTTAACTTTATTTCGATTAGTATAGATTTTGTTATAGAGTTTCCAGTTCCAACTTGTGTAAGTAGATGTCGCTCTCGGGGAGCTACCAGTTTAAGCTACACGCTTTAAGTAACATAAGATTAATTTTCAGTTTCTCTTCTTATAATACAGTTTTATTGACACACATACAGGTCAACTTTTGTTACATTTTTCAAATTCAAAAACAAAAAATCATACTTAAAGATAAAATGAATTCTTGTGATAGCTGATGATGCGTTTGGGACAATAATAATGAAATACTTATGTGATGACATGGATCTTTAATATAATGAAGGTGACAACGTCGGACAAGGTCGTTTCAGCCTGGTAACATACAATTCAGGACATATGCCTCACTAATAGAATTCCAGTGGGACTGGTCACTTGCAGCTTGTATCCACTTTTCGTTGGCCATCTATCTACCTGGTTACCTGGTGGGAGGCAAAAGGAATGCTGCGTCGCGTTGTGTTGCGTCTCGGTGTGCACTGACGCTTAGGTGACAAAATATTTAAACGAAAATAATCAGTAAGACCAAATTTTTACCAACCAAAATAATATATGATAAACAGAACTAGTTATATATATAACGTCTATGACTATAATATACTCTTGTATATTATAGTCATAGACTAGTATATATTATAGCCGAGGCAAAAAGTATATTCATTAAAATGTCCTGACTTTAAGAAATTTTGGGGCCATTTTGACATTTAACGTACTATGATGAAACCAAGATGGCGTAACTTTTTAATGTTTCAAGATTTGTTCTGTCAAATGTACGACTACGTCATAGCCTATCTTGAGTTTTGAAATCTTTGCTTATTATATAGTAATAGTACTATATTATTGTTGTTATATAATTATATTACTAGATTATTATAGATTAATGTAATACAAGTATTATACTCCTATAGATTTTCTGTGCAATTCGTTGAGACGTAACGATACATTCCATAATATCATAATTATTTAAAAACAAATTAAATACAGTTGTTACTTTTAACTCTTAGATTAAACTGCAAACCTTGCTCCTCCTTGTCCAGTTGGATAAAAACTACTGTGGAATAGAATAAAGCTATTTTCCATTCCATTAACTTCTGCTCGGTCAGTTAAAATCAGTTCACAGAACATTATTCTTATATAACAGTGTAACGAAAACCGCATGGATTTGGAAGATGGAAGCCAAAATTGCGAGCAGCTGCAGTGACCGGAAGTGACGTAACGGAATTATTGCCGCCACACTTGGCCGCTTCCTGTGGAAAAATTCCGGATTTCTTATGTAACCGGAATTGAATATCAAGTGCTTTCGGGTTTCAAATGCTTCCTTACTCCGGATCAAAGTGTTTTGACGGAAACGGGTGTATTGAAATGTTATCAAAATTGAGCACCATTTTGTGATACAAATAAGGGTGTTTGATAATTTTTCTGCCGTTATGGGACGGACCCAACACACAAAGCGTCATCTGGTGGCGTAAGTGGTATCAAAAATGGTCGATAAGAATTTTCGATTCTTTTTCTGTCACCGGGCGCCGCTTGATAGCCCGACGGTCCTTGTGGTGTCAAAAAGCTGTCAGATGTCACGAATTTAAAAAACATCATTACGATTAACACCAAAGAATTAATACAAAAATATTACAATGGCTGTCCCGCGGAAAAAAGCGCTAACAAAAAATCGTAAGCAAAATGGCGACCGCTATCGCGGTATTGAAGGTATTGAAGTTAGTAAACGTGTCCAGGCCGATAATCTGTTTTTTTTTCGTCAGCGCTATCAAGCGCTTTTTTCCGACGAACACAGCCAATGTTCAAATTAAAGTAAGGATCATTCACACCGACACGCGACGATGCACTGTATTTTTTAAGAGCGACGCAACGGTGACATTGAATTTTATTGACTTGATATTAGAAATCTTACAATGAAGCGAAAGTTAAAGTTTTAAATATTTTTAATCAGTAAATAAATTCCAATTTTTAATATCTAACTTAAAATGCAGTAGCGCGACGTGTCGCGTGTCGTCGCAGGTAGAATTAATCTTAAGATTTTTTAAACATATTATTCAAGTCATTTCTGTGAAATAAGTAACATGAGTCATGACTCCCACGTTTCCCAATTAATACCTTCCACCCAAATCTATAATACGTATTACGTAATGCATAAATTACAATTCGGAGCACGGTTATTGAAGCAGAACGATAAACAATTATTATAATATCGAACTTTATTCATTACATAATAATTTATGTATACACAATTTATTGTTTATACCTTTAAAATACCCTGTATAGTGTAATATTGTTTTTACGAGTATGTTTACAAAATTGGACCTGAAGAGACTTTAGGGCTATCTTTCTAAAATACATGATATAACAAAAACGGTTGGGTCGCGCTGATTGAGGGAGATTAATTAGGGCCCGCAGCTATATTGATACCGATTAAGTAACACTTCCGCCTTGAAAAATGTTGACCTTCGCCTTAAGTGACCTGTGAGCTGATAATGAGCTATTCTAGCTTTTTTTAATTTTTTTTAATGAAATTAACCAGGAAACGAGCAGACGGATTGCCTGATGGTAAGCGATTACCGCCGCCCATGGACACTCGCAACACCAGAGGAGTTGTACTTGTAACTCCTCTGGTGTAGCGACTTGCGTTCCTGGTCTTTCAAATCCACAATCCCCTCCTTGGGCCTCCGGTAACCTCACTCACTCGGCGAAACACAACACAAGCGTTATTTCACGCCGGTTTTCTGTGAGGTCGTGGTATTTATCCGGTCGAGCCGGCCCATTCCTGCCGAAGCGTAGCTCTCCTACAGCTTATTGCTAGCATCAATCTATAGCTTGCCTATACGTTAGACAAGAATATCGGCAAGCAGGAAAATAGTTCAGTGTTTCGAGGCTTCCTTTAAAATAAATAGAGTTGCGATTACGTCCGCTCTAATAAAAACATTGTTGCAGGCAGCAGATAATAAGAAATATATAAAAAGAAATTAATTGTAGGCTTATTCTTAATGCTTCTACAATATTTGCACCTAAGCTCTAATAATAATTATATTTATAATGTGCCAAAATAGAATATCTTTAGAAAATTATAAGGTACTTAGATATGTTTTTGTCATAATTACTTACATTTTGGGCAAAAGAAAAATAATTATACTAATAAATTAAAACTTTTCATAACGATATTTATTGAGTTTTTCGGATATGAAATATAATTATTCAGAAACACGCTATTTCACTTCCATAATAAGCGAAGATGTGTAAATTAAAAACATTTTCTTTTTACAAAATCAAAGGGAAACTTGATTAACATTTCTATTCTCATATTTTACCTTCATAAAATAAATTTATTAGAGAAACAATATTAATATATTTGTATTTCAAAAAAATTATTAAATACCAGTAATTATAATTGATTAGAATTGTTATAAAAACATTAAAAGTTGCACGATTATAATTAATAGTACGTAAAGATAATAAAGAGAGAAATAATATTCAAATTGGATCATAATTGTCCTATACTAACGTCTCTTAACTCGGAGTCACTCTCCTTACATAGGTAATATTCACAATATCCAAATATTGGTTGGTTTCGCTACGGTAGAACGCCCAGTGAGACCAATGATTAGTCTATGACAATTTCATCATTATTCAAAGACTTTGGTTGCATTATATTTGGCAACTTTTTTAGAATCTCTGGGGGGGAGGGGCAGCTGCCCCTCCCTGCCCCTCCTTGGCGACGGCCTTGCAAATTTTAAAGTACGGTTTGACGAGAATAATACAGATCAGTATGAAAATTGGCACATTTAAAGTTGAAGTTGAGGAAGGCCTGCCGAAAGCGACTATTTTGAAAAATAACGCTTAGAAATACATTAAGTGTATAAAAATGACAACAACACACTACCTCACTCATACTAGCATGTATAATTATACAGTAGGTTTGACACAATTGTCAATTAGTGTCAATCTTTCTTTCACATACCATAAAAAACATACATATTTTTATTGCGTATCTAAGAGGCTAAAAAAACCCAAAAAAAGTGAAAAAAGAACATGAAATAATGGTCGAATTTCGGCCACATAGCGACCTCTAGTTATATGTTAATACCTACGTGAAGCAGAAACTTTCAGCACAGCAGTGCTAGTCTCTAAGAACATTTTCTCTCGACAGCTGAATCCGCGGTGAGTGTCAAATATCATATTATACGAATTTGACACTCACCGCGGATTCAGCTGTCGAGATTTGAAAATGTTCAGAGAATAGCACTGCAGTTTTACCAGAATTGTGCGAATGGAGATGGATGTATATTTGACACAGTTACAGCTTATGTGGAGGAAGGTGTGCAAAATGTACAAGTAAAGCTAAATAAAATTTATAACGCTTAGAAATTCATAATATTATATAAAGTTAATTAAATATACTCGTATAACAACAACATACCTACACCTTTATAATACAATAGGTTCTATGTTTTTGGCTGCCACGTTGTAGGGTTGTAATAGACCATGCTTATAAATTATAATTTATAACCTCTCTTCGACACACATGACATTTCGTTTTTTTTTTTTTTTTAAATAACATTTGAAATATTGTTTGTCAATTTTTTTTTTCTTCTTTATGTGTAATAGGCCTTTTTTAATTTAATTGATGTATAATTAATTACTTAATGAATTTAATTTATGTTATGACTCAAATATCTAATGTTAATACTTATTATGTTAATGTTCAATATCTTTATTTTTGACTTAAGTGATATTGCTTCTTGTAATAATTTTGCACGCCACTGACAAGGCAGAATGTTGGATCCATATAAAGCATCATATTGTACCTTTATAAACCACATTTCATGCAATAAATGTTATTCTATTTATTCTATCCTATCTCATATTATTACTCACACACTTCAGCGAATTAATTCGATCACAGAGTGACCTCTACCTAGAGTGACCTCTATCTATAGTGACCTCTAAGTTGATATTATTAATAATAATTAATGCTATTAATGCTAGTTTAAGCCAGCCAGCTTTGATATATTCCACGTTCTGTCCATCAATTGATTCGGAAATCAAAAAGCAATTACAATCATTCGTCCAAACGCTGATATTAGCATCTGATGGCTAATGCACAAATAAGCAATATGCCAAAATGACCATTACATTCCCAATTACAAAATAGGATTTCAGTTATACTCTGTATTTTCGGTAATGCTCTGTCCGAGTATTAAATACAAGTAGGCACAGCTATGTTATTTTGATATAGACAATTAGTAATATTAATAAAAATCCCGCCTAGTTCGTGTGAAGCCACACATATAACGTGGTTTCGTATTATGATTTAATTTTCTTAAATTTTACATATTTACTTTATATTACATTATTTTTGCATGATATTTTCAAAATAAGCGAATTTTACAAGTTAGGCCTAAATAAATAGCAACCACCCAATCCCGAAAAAAAATAATTAAAAGATCTATCAAATATTATAGACACACTTTGGTGTAGACGCGAAAAAAAATATCATTCTCACTTTACGTGTAGGGGAAATGAAATGAAAACAATTAACTATTAAAATTATCTACTATCATCACTTTAATCTAATCTTCGCAACAAGAAATCAACATTCATTTATATATGAGGGTATAGAGGGTAATCGCCCAGGGCCCAAGATTATGCTAAAACCAGCACTGGACATGACGAACATAATATAAAGGTTCCAAAATATGAGATACGGAACCCCATAAATTATAATATTATCTTAAATTTTTCTTTACATCTATCCTTTAAATTACAAAAATACCTACTAAACGCTCTCTTAAGGGTTATATTAGCTGTTAAGAAGCTAGTCAACCTAACAGCTTTAGAAAGTAATACAATTCACCTTACAATTTATAAAGAAGAAACAAGGTCTATTTGTTGTCAGAGCTAAGACGTATATTACATTATCTTTGTATTGAATTGTACAACTTCAAGATTGTGTTGGAAATGTTTATGCTGCAGTCTGCAAGATGCCTTAAGAAAACAAAATTTTTATTGCTAACTTCTTGTGATTTTATTTTCAACTCGATGTGAAGTTCTGCTATGATTTTTACAATAACAACCGAGAAACGAGAAAAGTTTATATATTATACAAATAAAGGATAAAATTGTTACAAATGTTGTACTGGAAAGACTTAAATACCATAGACGCCTTCAGTTCTGCCCATAACATACGAGCCGAAAAATTTGTTTTTAACCAGGTTGTTTCAAACCTTTTTGAGCACTAATTTAGTCGTCATTTTACGCTGTAAAAGCATACAATGAATTCGGTTTTTGTCGGCAACAATTTCGGTGAAATTCGTCGGTTAAATTAAAGGCCTCTCTGTGCATCGTGTTGACAAGTTTATTTCGTTCCAAAATTGTCGCCTTTTCAATGAATCACTATTAAAAACTGATATTGGAAATCAAGTTTTAAAATTCGAACCAGATAATAATATAGTCGACTTTTTTGTTCACTTTCCAGAATATCTTCTTGCAATCTAAAGCAGTGAATAAGATTATAATTCAGTATTATATTAATTTTATAGAATGTTCTTAACTAAATACCCATGTCTGTGGTTTAAAGGCACTTACCTAGGTCACATGGAGAAATATTTTTCCTGTTGTATTTAAGAGACCCCAAAATTGAACCGCAATTTCATCCATGAAAAGACTTGTATTTTGATAAAAATATTTTCCAACAAATATAGCAGCAAACAAGGAATTATTGAACACGATTTTACTGTTACTAAATAATAAAAGTTTTAGGTATTATGCGTACATAATTCATCAACAAAATTTAATTATGTACTGAATTATTTGAATATTATACTAAGTATATTGAATTACACCGCAACCAAATTGAAGCGTTAGACTTGATTTTACATTCTTGATTGCTTGCTTGTGGAAATTAGCTTGAAAGTGAACACTTTAAGTACACGCTTCGAAGTATAAAAAAAGTATTACATTTGATTGTCCATAAAAGTATTTTATTGTACTTTATTTTATGTTGTTTTTCTCTTAATGACAAAACCATTTAGTAACATATTTTTATGGTATAAACATTTTTATTACATGTAATAAATGCAGACATTGGATTTATTTTAATGTTTATTGTTTAAATGGATTAAACTCCTAGATTAAAGATCCGTGAACCACATAAAATAATGATAGAAATAAATAATAAAATAATAACTATGGACGCTTTCACAGTATGTCAATCTGGTCCCGTGGTAAGTTCTCTAAGACTGGCTCAGTGTTACGGGTACCAGACAATGGAAATAAATTTAATATAATTTATACTACTATACTATATTTATATTTAAGATATTATGTATTGATAAAATAATGCACTGCATATAAAATACACATCCATGACCCAGGAACATATAAAACTTTAATTTCCTGGCGGGATTCGAACCCGCGACCTCCGGTTTGAATGACAATGCGCTAACCACTGAGTCACAGAGGTCGTCAAGTTAGTTTAGGTTTTATTAAATACAAGATGTTTTTCGCGACTTAGTATGCGCAAAAGATAATCCCGCCAGATCGTTGCATTTTGCCGCGATTACAGGTAGCCCTTGCCTGTGCTCTTATCTTTATTTTTGTCAAATTTCATCAAAATCAGTCCAGTAGTTACGGACCTATTCAATGCTAACAAACAAACAAATCTTTCCACTTTATTATATTAGTATAGGAAATCGTTAACCTTAGAAAATTAAAATAATTCTTTAAATACATTCTTGGTTTTAGAAAGATAAATCATACATAAATTGTAAGATATTTTCCCAGCTGTTTTGAGTCATCATTAGTTTTAATCGCATTAGTCTAATTGTACGTGCACAGAACGCGCTCAGAGAAGTGTACTAAGCCTTAAATGCGCTTTAATATGCACACGGATTCCACGACAACGTTCTTCACTAAATGTTCCTCGCAAACGTTTCTAAGGAATGTTCCCCAGAATGTTCCACGTGAATCGTGACGGGGGACACGGTACAACTATTGGACAAGTTAAACTCGTTGTGGTAGTGAGTGGCAGGTAAATGGGACTGTCCCGGCGAAATGTCCCGTAACGCCGCGCTCAATATGTCTAAGTAGTGACATTTACATAAAAATTAATTTTATTATGATTCGTCTTATACTCTAAATCTTGTATCTACTTTAATATTTATCTTAAAGGTAGCCTTTCGAACTGAGCGTCAGTGACGCGGCGTCACTGACGCTCAGTTCGAAAGGCCACCTTACTGATAATTATGTTATTGGTATTTTTGTTTGATTGTTTATTGGTATACAAAGAAAAAAAAAATTGATTATTGGTATACAAAGGCTTAAGTAGACAAGCTACTTTCATGTATGATGTAACATAGCCTTAGTGGCTTTTCTTTTAAATCTTTATTTATTAATGAGGGTTTTGTTCGTTTTGCGAGCATGTCACCCTTATAGGAACATACAATATGTAAAAACCTTGGTGGTTTATGGAGAGTACAATTTCGATGAATGTATGTTCCTATATTATGAAAAAATGGGTTTCTCGAAAACGGATTCAATTATTACCATGAAATTTAGTATCAATCGATCGAGTCTGAATCGATGTAGCTAGGTCTTGTCCCTGTAAAAATGCGCATTTTAAGCTATAATATGTTTTTCCGTTCCTTGTGAATACTAATATAATACTATATATATCAATAATTTCGACTCAATTATGTCAGTCAAATAATGATTGGGAGTTTGATATTCGAATGTATAATTTTAGCTTTTTTCGAAAATTCGGAATGTAGTGGATTCGAATCCCAGTGATTAAAATATATTAGTGTTTTTTTTTTTGTAATTTATTGGAACTCCGAGCAAAACTCTGTTACCCAAGAACTGTAGCCGTCTGTATTTATGTCTGTCTGTGTGTCTATTTGCTCCAGCTAATCTCTAAAACGGTCGGACTGATTGTGACCGGACTTTCAGATTCTGTTGGCATCTTTATTTAGCAGATAGCTGATGCTATAAGGATTAACTTGGGCTACTTTTATGTAAGGATTCTGTTTAAAAAAATAGAGTTACTTTTGCATTAATAAATCCACGCAAATAAAGTTGCGGACATCAGCTAGCTTATAATATTTATGCTTCCTTTTGATATTTTCAATAATTAATGTAAGAGCACATAAGCAATTAGTCAATTAATTAAATTTATGTCTCGACTATACAGTTCACTTAATTAGTGAATCGTTCAACATATTATTTTCTATAAAAAATTAACACATAAAATAATTTGTTGCTAAGTAAAAGTTAACAGTTACTCATCAGTTTTACATAATGTTTTAATACAAGCTTAAAATAAAAACATTTCTCAAGCCAAGTCTGACATCAAATTGAGTGCCCTCCATAGAAGAGCTCTACGGGCCCTCGACTTGACGAGTTACTTTAAGCAAATAAAATGTGACTGTCTAACGTGGATCTTGATAATGTGCTCGTGACCTATATCATATTGAACGTTACTTAGAATATCTTAACGTGAATAGATTAACGTAACTTATGATAACTCAATTTTACTAGTGTGCAGGTATAAGACGACCTCTGTGGCTCAGTTGGTTGAGCGTGTTGGTGCTCAAGCCGGAGGTCGCGGGTTTAAATCCCGCCGAAGGAACAAAAACTTTTTCTGTGTTCCTGGGTCATGGATGTGTATTAAATATGTGTATAAGAAAAATCTTAAATATGTGTATAGTATAAAAGTATTAAATATATTTCCATTGTCTGGTACCCGTAACATAAGTTCTTCGAAAACTTACCACGGGATCAGATTGACGTGGTGTGAAGCGTCCATAGATATTATATTATAATAAAAAAAGATACTAGCTTTTGCCCACAACTCCGCGTAAATACATTATCCCGCGGGAACACTGTACTTTCTCGGGACTCAAAGTATGTTGATACCAAATTTCATAAAAATCGGTTCAGCGGTTAAAGCGTGAAGAGGTAACAGATAAACAGACAGACACACTTTCGCATTTATAATATTAGTATAGATTAATATAGATTACTTACGCCTTCCATTTTAATAGCCAATCGAGAGTCTTATCCTACTACTATTATAAATGTGAAAATTTGTGAGGATGGATGGATGTATGGATGTAAATAATAGTATTATACGTTTTAATCCAGAGCGTAAATTACAATATATTCATCAAAATCTGTTCAGTTAGTTTTGCTCGAAAGAGTAACAAACATCAACCCATCCATACATCCACCCTCACATACTTTGACATGTACACCTTGCAAGATTTTGCCCGCGGCTCCGCCCGCGTAAATATAGTATCCCTCGGGAACACTACTTTTTCGGGATTAAAAGTAGCCCATGTTTTAATAGCCTAAACTACTACCATAGAAAACTTCATCGAAATTCGTTGAGTAGTTTTTGCGTCAAAGAGTAACAAATATCCATCTAACCTCATAAATTTTCACTTATAATACCACAAGAGCTTCAAAATTATCGGGTATATCCCGATAGGTTCGTTGCAAACAAATTTATTTGTTTGCAGGGAACCTTGAGGGAAATGCCAGATAATTTTGAAGCTCGTGTGGTATTCGGGGGATTATTTTTCCGTCCCAAATGTCGGCCAATAGAATTGCACCATGAGACGAAATGTACAGTTATAGCAACTACCAGAGAAAATTTTCAAAAAATTATCAGTATAATACCATGTAGGTTGTACCACGTGACGTCGAATGGTGCAATTCTATTGGTCGATATTTGGGTCGGAAAAATAATCACATTTATAATATTAGTAGGTAATAGTAGGATTCGATACCTGTTTGCTTCGCTGTAGTATGATGTTGTATGAAGTTGCAGATAGAGCAAATGGCACGTTTGTACCTTAGTCCCACGTTTTAACCCCTCAAAAGTTCAATTTTGTAAACTTCTTGTCATTGGTCGAACCGCTCCAATACGCATCAATAACTTTATCTTAGTCGAGTTATATTTTGCAAAATACAAAGTAACTGTTGTGAGATTCACTAAAGATATATTTTTTAATGAAATGAACTAGGAAACGAGCAGATGGATCGCCTGATGGTAATCGGCAATACAAACAAATTACAAGAGTAATTACTCTGGTGTTGCAACATGTGTTCCCAGTCTATAAAATCCCCAACCCCCCTCGAGGGCGCGTGTCGACGCGACAGTTTTTACCCGGCCCGGCACTAGTTATGTATGATGTATATACGCTAGTGCCGGCACGTGGACAGTGTGAAGCCGGTTTCATACATAACTGACGCCAGGCCGGCGCGGCGCCGTGCCGGGTAGAAACACGCGCGTCGACACGCGCTGTTATTACGATAAAATCAAGAGTTAGTTTACTAACTTGTTAAACTTAAATACACCCATACTCAACATCTCATAAGAGTTGAAATAATTAAAGTGTTTGCAGTTCCGCCCCAGTGCTAAACTAAATTCGAACTGGAAGTATAAGTAGACACAAGCGTAATCCCGCGGCGCATATAGAGCTGTACTGGACCAACTATTAACAACTGTTGCGAGCTCACTGCCGAGTGCCGACGGCGCGTCAAACTTCAACAATCGTATTCGAATGTGGAATTCAATTTTGAATTCAGAATTTTATGCATCTTTTTAATGTTCCGTAGACAAGGAACTCTTATAGTTTCGCTCTGTTTTTCCGATCTTCTAGAAGCTAGAAGATCGGAAAAACGGACAGACACACGGCTAGAAGACAATTTTTTTATTGCATAAAGGAATATTACTCTTAAATATGAGTAAATTCTCAGAAGAAACAGTACATCAAAAGACAATATTTTCAAAGGTAGAGCGATATGTACACAGAATTTCGCAAGTCTCGTGAAAACGCTCCATACTAAAGTTGTACTTAGCTTTGACGTTACGCCTAGGTAAAAGTGTATGAAGTATACGGCCGCAGGAATATATTTGTAAATATCTCCGATATTTATTCTTAAGTTCATACTTACTATAATTAATGTTTTTATATATTAAGTAAACTGAATGATGTAGGTTTTGTTACAAATGTAATAAAAAATTATCTTACTTGTACGTTTTAGATGTATCTATTTACTAAACTACACATAATATGATACTTTTTATATATTTTTATATATTTACCAAGTAGAAAAGCCTCAATATTTCTGAGTATTTTTTTTTTCAGAGATTAATGAAAGCAGCGAATGAAAGTAAATATTTTAGATGTAGTCTTCATCCCTATTATGAATGTAAACAAGCACCCTGGTAATTCTAAACTGATCCCAAGAATTCAGCCGTAGTTCCAGGGAGCTTCATACACATACACACCTCGGGGGTTGCAACTTCTGAATTAGTTTCAGTTCAGTACCTTTAGGAATCTAGGTAGGTACCTCTCTAGTAACTTAAATAATATGTATTCTAAAAAGTTGAAAGGAGTTAACATTATTGTTACTGATGCCAAAATAAAAACAAATGAACAAAATAATATTTTATTTTTATTACATACCTACCTTTTTTATAAGGATGTTAGATTCGATACAATCCAATTTCCCCTAAAAAAACCTACCATTCTTGTTTGTTCAGTTAATAATGTGCCTTATTATTATCTACTTACATGTATTGTATTGCTACAATCTTATGTCACAGATTTACAAACATACATACACTACAAAGGTATCGACACAATATTATGTATAAATATGGAAGGGCCACGCTTCGGCATGAATGGGCTAGCTCGACTGGGTAGATACCACGGCCTCAAAGAAAACCGGCGTGAAATAACGCTTACGTTGTGTTTCGCCGAGTGAGTGAGGTTATCGGAGGCCCATGGGCACCCCCATGGGCATGGCCATTGGGGATTTTAAGGACTGGGAACGCAAGTCACAATACCAAAGGAGTCATAAGTGTAACTCCTCTGGTGTTGCGAGTGTCTATGGGCGATGGTAATCGCTTACCATGAGGCGATCCATCTGCTCGTTTCTTGGTTCATTCCATAAAAAAAATATTCTATTTTATCCTCGGCAAGAGTTTATTTAGGGGAGACTTTCGACCGTATACTAAAACGCTAGTCAAAACTAAAAGCCCTCCTATTCACAGGCTGTCGCTGTCTCTGCTAGCCGAAATGACAAGGACAGCATGTGATTTGTACGTCACTTAATTTAACTATCGTTCCAGAATTCTGCCGTTAGTATGTGATAATTTACTATTTTCCAAAGAAAGAATTTTAGTAACATATTATTGTTAATACTTTTGTAATTGTGACACTAATCATTAGCACGGTTTCTCCGTAATAACCAAGTTATGTGAACTGTTCTTTTCTCGTAATAAACTCATTCCCCTAAGTCGCCTAACCGCTAATAAAATGATCATAAACCGTCCGACAAGACGTCTGGAGCCAGGTTCGTGCCATCATCATCATCATCAGTAAAATACACTGTTTTAAATGTATATCCAGCAGCTTAATTTTGGACGGTAAAAGCATTGAAAAATTTGAACTTTTGAAATATAATTGTGCGCTTGGATTCGCACACCTGCTGCTTTGATGTTCACTCAAGTAGATAGGTAATAAAGTACCTACTTGCATTAGTAAAATCTGAAACTTTAAACAAGCAATTCATGTATCGATCTAGCTAGCTCTTATCCCTAGGAAACCCCGTAATTCAATGTTATTATAATCTGGGAGCACGGTAGTGCCCCGCCAAGACGAGCTAAGCGAAGCGCAAGGGCACTACCAGACTACCTTTTCTCGAAGCGTTTCGTCGATATTTTGAACTTGGGTTTGGATTATACCAGATACACAAAATTTTCAGGACATGTTCCCAGTAGCGGACTAATGAAACATGTAAAGTTCTGATTATATAGGTCTAATAATTTAGATTTTATTGATATCTAAAAACCACTGATTTCGTCACTGACTCACTGATGATCAACAAAATTATAGGGTACTTCCGGATGTCATAGAAAGCTGAAATTTGGTACGAAAGCTAGATTTAGCACATAACCAACATAAAAATTGTCAAACTTGGAACTTTTATCCTCCAACCCCTTAAACTAGGGGATGAAAATTTGTAAGAGACGTACTATGTAAATGTTAACTCTTAGAGGTCTGAAAATTGTTTTTCAGAAAGATGTGAAATCCCACCAAAAACATTTTCATGTAAAGTGATGCCAAGACGATACCATATAACTCGCACTGTCAAAAAGCTATTAGATCTCATGTGAAACCAAGCTACTGACTATCAAACTTCTAACTCTACACGCCCTAACTCTACAAGCCTAACTCTACAAACTCTATACTTTAGTCAAATTATATGGCTTGGCCATTTTGTTCGTACAAGAATAGTATAACAGAAAAACAGTCCGTAAAATTTTTACCTTATACCTAAGCGAATTTATCGAAATGGCCAGGCCACATACTTTGACTAAGGTGTAGAGTTTGTGGAGTTAGGCTTGTAGAATTATGGCGTGTAGAGTTAGAAGTTTGATTGAGTCAGTAGCTTGGTTTCACATGAGATCTAATAGCTTTTTGACAGTGCGAGTTATATGGTATCGTCTTGGCATCACTTTACATGAAAATGTTTTTGGTGGGATAAGTGTTATCTTTCAACTAAATTATGTCAACAATTTCAAGTCTATAATTATCATGTCATTGGCTGTGTTCCGCGAAAAAAACGATTGCTAGCGCTAAAGAAAAAAACCATGCTAGGACACGTTTGGTAACATAATCCGCCATTTTGCTTATTTTATGCCAGCGGTCGCCATTTTGCTTACGTTTTATGTTAGCACTATTTACACTTTTGCCGCGGTACACAGCCAATGACATGATAATCATAGACTTGAAATTGTTGACATAATTTACAGGTTTCATATGCGTACTGTAAGCTTATAGTTGAAGGTTTCATAAAATACTTCTAATTAATAATATGTAAACGTGCAATGAATGGTTTAAATGTGCATTAATATATAATTATTATTATTTGGTTATGAGATGAAATGATTTTATAGTTTATTTCTTAGGCATAAGAAATAATATTCAGTGCCATGTTCAATTTGTATAAAAAATGCAAGATCAGTATCGTCGTTTTTTTGGTATGGACGCCGGGTTTGGTATTATTACCGAGAGACTGCCATGGAGGCACATGTTATGTTAATTTATGGAGAATAAATCCTGTATATTATTTATTTGAAGTTTTAATCACTGGATATGAATAAGGATTTCAGAGTGGACTTTACATTTCAGAAGTGTGATCGGCGAAAATTATATTTTTTTTCGCTCTGAGCCTACGTAAGTATCGTTGTTTATATCGACATTTATTTTGAAAATTTTTCTTTGTTTTTGTGGTACCTAACTACCTACCTAATAATGATTAATGTTATGGTAAACTATAATTAATTGCTTAGATAATAGTAAAGTGAAAAATCGTAATATTATCTAAAGGGATTAAATTAAATTTTTGATGCATATCGTGAAAAAGGGGCATAGAGAATCGGAGGAAATTTGAAAATGGAATACATATTTTATTCTCGAACGTTCTCATGAGTCATGACGTCATATGAGTGCAAAAGAGATAGAATGATGATGGAAGAGATAATATTATTAGAATAATAATTTAAATAGTAGTTAGGGTGATACACCCAATTGCTAGCACTGTACCAAATTATCAGTACCCCGAACAAATAGTAGAATTATAAGCTTCTCACTTGTTAATATTTCTTTTCACTTAATAAAAACAAAAATATACTGTTTCTGGAATCTACTGCCGGCGACACCACACTTTTCGACTTAAAAACAGCGACATATAAGTAAATGAGTGTTGGTATCCTACAGTTTGAATTTTTTTGGCAGATTCCTTGTGATCGACTGTAAGCTCACATATTTTCATATTATGCTATTTTTGACCTTTTCCATATTTTTTACTCAAACTTTTGGTTTGTCTCATGACTGAGATGTTTTATGAGGCTTATCTAGTAAAAGAGAGTTAAAGTTAGAGCAAAATTAATGATAAAACATATGGTGCTGATATCTGGGTCGAATATATTGTAAATTCCAATTTATCAGCACTACTATGGAACAAATGAATGTTATATCAACGTTTATACTCTTTTAAGTTGCATAGTATTTTTATAGAGGATCAAGTTTCCTTTATATGGGGACTTAAGAGTGCGCTAGTCAACGGTTCGAACTCAGTGCGGCGCGTGGGGAAAATGCTTGTTATTTCACATAATATCGGGGAAAAAATATATAGCCATAAAATAGTTACCTATTTATTATATGATTATTATATGAGAAGAAGAGAATTTATATGAGAAGCTGTAGTGCACACATTTATACTGCTTTGTAAAGTATTTTAGAAAAGGCGTCCTCAGATTACGCAAATCAACAATCAGCTGTTGGTGTTTTATGAACAAACTGTATAATATTTCTGTCTGAAGTAAAGTTATCTCAATTTCTTTATTTTCATTCTTCGTTTGTTTTTTATTTACGGTCAAAGTTGCGCTAAAAACCCGATGTTTGGAAGCTATTAAAATTTTTAAAATATAAGCACATACCGACCTAGATAAGTGTAATAAAAATCGATATTACACAAAAATTTGGGTCTACAATATTTGACTTTAGAGTAAATCACCAACAGCGTTTGTATAGAGAAAAAACCGACTAGCGCAGCCTTAAGTAAAAAAGCAAATACGTGTCATGAGTTTAAGCAGGTAAATTAATACTTATTTTGACTGATATTCTGTTAGTTGTTGCAAATTCTTTAAGCTAGATAAACTCCACGTCTTTGAGTACCACTTTTTAGGGTTCCGTATCCAAATGGCAAAAAACGTAACCCTTATGGATTCATATCTGTCTGTTTGTCTGTATGTCCGTCCGTATGTCACAGCCACTTTTTTCCGAAACCATAAGAACTATAGTATTGTTGAAATTTGGTAAGTATATGTATTCTATGAATCGCATTAAGATTTTCACACAAAAATAGAAAAAAAAACAATCATTTTTGGGGGATCCCCATACTTAGAACTGAAACTCAAATTTTTTTCACGTGTGGGGTATCAAAAACTTTAGGTTTCTAATATATTATTTTCTTTTTCTAAACTGAATAGTTTGCGCGAGAGACACTTCCAAAGTAGTAAAATGTGTGTCCCCCCCCCGTATCTTCTTAAATAAGAGAATGATAATACTAAAAAATATATGATGTAACATTACTATGCAAACTTCCACCGAAAATTGGTTTGAACGAGATCTAGTAGGAAGTTTTTTTAATACGTCATAAATCGTAAACTGCAATTTACCTTTCATTCAATCAACTCTCTACAAGAACTTTTATGTAATGTTACTTGTTGCTATCCTGCTGCTAGAATCCTTCATGGGCTAGTCCCACTCGCACTTGGCCGCTTTGAATTATTTTAAATAGAATACATATTATTATATTGTTACGTGTTGGGTTTCGAAGGATTTGGAGAAAAAAACCTGGTGACTCTTTTGAAGACTTTATTCACTAGCACTTAGTCCAACATTAAGCACTAGGTCCACATTAAACACTAAGTCCAAACACTAAGCACTAACGGTGTCCTTAGTCGTAGCCAAGTCGTCGGTTTCACTCACGGTATCATCACATCACTAGTATTCACATCGATATCGCCTGTTTCGCTGTTCAAATCGAACTCCCGATCACTATTTTCACTTGTATCGCCCGTTTCGCTTCGATGGAAGCTCAAAGTGAACTCAACTCGCTCGCATTCTTCCGACGTATTTATACCGGTTGATACGAGTCCCAGACCATTCCAGAAATGTTCGCGACTCGCGTGAACTGGTTGGACTGTTCCGGAATATTCGCACAGTAGCGCCATCTAGTACTGAGTAGGAGACCTCACGCTGTCCCTGTTCACACCAAGTGGTTTCATTGGTTGACGCTAGATGGCACTTTTGTGTGTTCGTTACAATATTATGTAGAAAATAAGGGGAACAAAACAAAAGGGGGATCAAGTCTCTCCAGTTTCCTGTACTATAAACTACAACTCAATAGTAATTTTACCACAGTCATTTACTAATTTATTTTGATGCTTCATTAAGACTTAAGAATATTAGTGGAATAAAAATTTAATTAAAAATACTACACTTAAACTTGGAATAACTATATACTAAGATTAATGAGAAAGACTTGACTAATTAATAAGAATTAATGTGATATTTGTAAAGTCAATTTTTTATGAAACTGATTATCAGGCAAGGTATAAAAAGAGATTATTATCTCATCATTATTTTATTTCATAATGTTGCCCGCGGCTCTCCTCGCGTAAATACAGTATCTCATGGGAACAAACTGTGCTTTTTATCCTTTGTTTTTAATTCATACAAAATTTCATCGAAATCCGTTCAGTATTTTTTGCGTGAAAGAGTAACAAATATCCACCCATCCATACATGTATCCATCCATCCTCACAAACACTCACATTTATAATATTAGTAGAATTAACTACCGAATTTCATCACCACTATCACAGGGCTGATAATTTGGTACCCCAGTGCTGATAATTGGTGACAAGGGTGCTAATAATTGGCGTCAGGGTAATTTTTTAGTTATGATTATTTTTATAAAATGTGGATGAAGGTAAACTATATTATGAAATAAAAATCAGTCATTTATTAAATAATGGACCCAGAAGAATCATCATTGTGGGTAAAAAAGTATTTTCCTCTGTAATAATCGGGGTTAAATTTGAACTATCTCTTAAAGTGCTGATAATTGGTACGTTCACCCTAGTTATTAATAAATAGGTTTTGCGATTTTATGATATTATATCAGATACTTTAATCGAGACGATATTGTTTATACATAATTATTGTTTATTAATATGTAAGTACAATTGGTTTTTCGAAAACAGTTACAAGTATTACCTACCATGAAATTTGCAGAGAAATGTGGGGGAGTAAAATCGATCTCACTAAGGCTTATATCTGGAGAACTGTGCATTTTTTGCTACATTATGTATATTATGGTTTTTTTTTCGTCTTGTAACAATGTAATATAATTATTTCTATAATTTTGACTATTATAATTTATAAATGTTATGACAACTTGATCGAAATAGAACTCAAAATAATAATATGGGTTTTTTCGACTGGAGCAAAAGATTTTTATTTATGTTTAAAAGAGCATTTATTAGTTGAACTTCAATATATATGATTTATTAATTTTAATATAGAATAACGCTTAAGATTCTTAATTTCTTTTTATTTGGAGTGACATGGTATTAAGCTGTATTCTGTCAGTTTCAGATCAGATGGAATTCCGATTACGACTATCTATTTTGGGTATTTAAGGACCCAGGGAGTGAAAGTCAGGAAGTTCCTAATACCATTAGAAAGTACTAGGTGAGAAATTAAATGCCAAAATTAATATGCCAGTTGACCAGGACGACCCGGGTGTAAGCGGTCAGGTCAGCCGGTGGAGCAATACAGAGTGATACCCAGGGAGCCCAAGGTTAATGGGACAGGGTCAGGAAATAGACTTCTGCCGGTTGCTCAGGACGACCCAGGTGTAAGTGGTTAGATCAGCCGGTGGAGCAATACAGAGGGATACCCAGGGAGCCCAAGGTTATTGGGACAGGGTCAGGAAATAGACTACTGCCGGTTGCTCAGGACGACCCAGGTGTAAGTGGTTAGATCAGCCGGTAGAGGTGAGTGGTCAGGGGTGGCGCAGGAGAGTAGCGCTACCGAGACCAGAATTGTAAGGGGATCGGTGGAGGCCGATCCCAGGATTGGTGGAGGCCAATCCGAGACGAAACAAATTGTAAGGGGATTGGTGGAGGCCGATCCGAGACGAAACGAGACGAGGACTGTATTGACGGAGAGCACCTATCAGAGAGTATTGGTGGGTGCCTATTCAAGAGCATTGGCGGAGAGCGCCTATTCCAGACGAGATTTGAGCATGGGATTAATGGAGTGTGTCGATCACGAAACGTTTTGATTATTCATGGAATATGAGGAGTGAGGATGGTGTATTTTTCTGCCGTAGCCAGGCCAGATCGTGGGTCTACCATGGAACACCAAAAGTGTGATAGAGATCAATCATAATTATTTAAGAGCACTATATAGTACTTTCGACATAACAGTTCGAGTAGAGTGGAGAGAACGATATAAAAAAAATGAATTTGAAACGAGGTGTAAAAGTGAGAGAAGTAAGGTACAGATTTTGTTTGTATCAATTTTATAGTAAGGGATTATATATGAGATTTAAATGAATTTACAGAATCAATATAGAACAAGGTTTTGACAATAATAGTGTCAGTCAATGGTTTGGGTAGACAAAAATTTATTAACCTACTTTTACCACAAATATTGAGTTTGACCCTATGTCTAAAGATAAGACAATGTTAATGTAGCTTATAGTAAGAGATTATACATATATGAGATTTAAATGAGTTTACAGAATCAATATAGAACAAGGTTTTGATAATAATAGAGTCAGTCAATGGTTTGGATAGACAAAAATTTAGTAACCTGAGATTTAAATGAATTTACAGAATCAATATAGAACAAGGTTTTGACAATAATAGAGTCAGTCAACGGTTTGGATAGACAAAAATTTATTAACCTACTTTTACCATGAATATTGAGTTGACCCTATGTCTAAAGAGCAGACAATGTTAATGTGGCTTACAAGTAATATAAGTATTAGTTATTGGAATGAAAGTTCCTATGGGGCGTTGCGGAGAGGTACTCTAGTCGGCAAAAAAAAAGGGTCTGTAACGTTAAATAAAACCGTACGATTTTTATGTATTAGTAAAAAGCAAAATTCGATCGATCGATCAATTGACATCCTACATTATGGTCTAGTGGCAAGGATGCCTGGATTCTCACCCAGGAGGCTCGCGTTTGATTCCCGGTATTGGAATTAAACTTTTACATTATTTTAACTCAAATAAGTATTTATAATTATCACTTAATAATAATAATAATGTGACCTACACAAACTTTCTTCACATAAAAATAATATTTTTGCAAACAATGTTACATAAAACGCCACCTGTGATCTAGAAACGGTACTTTATTAGGGTTCATATCGGAAGCGATCGTAGTTCTTATCGAGACAAAGTACAGTTTTAAAAGGTAAAGCTGATCGACTGATGTATTAATGCACAGACCATTGCTAGAAATTTGAAATTTTGCACATGTATTTCTCATAATATGACAGGAATTGGTTGCGGGGTTATTAGGGTGGAGGTAATTTTCATTATTTTTCAAATAGGATACACCGTTTCTGAGATAGAAGTATTATAGAAGAAAAAAATACGGCAATGCTCTACTTTGAGACACGAACGGTGTCTGTAGAAAATTTGGAAAATTCAGGAAGGATTTTTCAAAATTCAACCCCCCCAAGGGGGCAAAATATTGGATTAAAGTTTAAAACCTAACTTTACGCTGGCGAAGCCCCAGGAAATTAATATTGTTTTCTATAAACCTCAAATAGAACTTGAAATCAAAATTTTATAATGAGGAACTTCGTTCCTATCTGGTGTCCAACGACACCACACGGCTTTTTGTTCTAATGAATCGAATAGAACGACTAGGTATGTAAAAAAATTGTTAAATCGATGTAAGGTTGTGAGCTGTAGATTTTTAACAGCTGTACGGTATAAAAGATAGGGTGATAAAGATATGACGTGAGGCACTAGTAAAATTTTAAAGACTAAAATTCTTTTAAACATGTGTACTTGAACGATTACAATTTGTAAAACTTAAAGAGATGAAACTTTGGATAATTGTCATTCTGATTTGAATAGACAATAACTATTTATCTAAAATGAAAATTTAACTAAATAATTATAGTTTAATATTTTCTTTGGGCTTTGGCTTTGAATTTGGGCTTCTGACCGAAATAATAATCGAACTTGAGGATACCGAGCTGGCTGGTTAAAAAATAGACAAGTGATAGAGAAAGTATATTTATAGTATACAATATAAATAATAACGTTTTCTTAGGTTTTTACAGTTTAAATATCACCTTGACCTTGCGGACTATGATAGGTACTAGATGCAAAGATTCCACTTTCTTCCCCTGCATTATCGTAGGAACATCTCCGATCTAGTCTACTTATGTAAAATTATTAACAAAATAGATGTTCCTGACTTACTAATTTGATACAATTTAACGTTCCCACTAGGTAATCATAGTTTTATGCCTTTTTATGTCTCACCATTTAACACCTATTATCGTCGAAACTCTTTCATCCTTAGATCAAGCGCTCAAATGAATACATTCCTTAATGAAAATCCACTTGAAGATATATTTTCATTAAATCCACCTAAAATTAGGAGACTCCTAACTGATACCCTTCTTCAATTGTAACTAATAAACCATTTTAAATATTAATCTTAATTACTAAACAAATATAAGACTATCAAATAATTATGTGTACGAGTGTAGTTTTGAATTTTAATATTAACATTCATTCGGTTTATTGTGTTTGTGGTTAGACTGCTTTTGGATATTTTTTTGACACATTCAGGGGCTTAACTTGAGCTTTGCTAATTTGTTTTGTAGTTGTGAAAACTTGTCATTGGTACTTTATTTTTTTTAATATGATAATTTATTATCATTGTATTTGTTGCTGTAAGCTTTCATAACAAAATAAAAAAAAATCGCCCAAGTGCGAGTCGGACACGCGCGCCGAGGGTTCAGTACAAACCGGTAGTGATTTTGTTACACCTTAAATGTACTTTAAACCTGAGTGTTTGATATGAATTTCAATTTAATATCTCTACGCGTTCATAAGGAAAGGGGTAGTAATTTTAAAATTATTAAAAATATTTTTATTATATTATGTAAAAACTAAAAAGTTACGGTTTTCGTAATTTTTCCTTTATATGTGCTATAAGACGTTACTCTATGTATTTTAAATTTCAAGATTCTGAGTTCACGGGAAGTAGCCTGTTGGTTTTGAGTTTGTGAACTTCAAAAATTTGCGGAAATTTGCGGCATTAACATCTGTATCTTTTGATTGTATTGGCTTAGAAGTTTGTTTTTTTCACAGCTCTAAAGGACCGTAGACCTTACCTCTACGCGTTCCTGAGAAAAAGGGTCTTGACAGACATTCGGACGGACAACAAAATGATTCTATAAGGGTTTCGTTTTTTCCTTTCGAGGTACCCTAAAAATGAATAAAAATAAAAATTAAAAAAATAATTATAGTAGTAGGAAGCGTAAGTAGAGAGGCAGATTCCCCACGATGCAGATGGTCAGTTTCAAAATTACTACTCAAATAAGTCCCTATCGGGGAGTGTACTGCAAAGTAAATGTAAATTATGTCATACTAGATGTTCATACGCGCAAAGAAAATTTTGTCACGAAAAGTAGCCTATTTAGATACTAGTGGTGACGATGATGTTTCTGAGAATGAAGAAGTGGTCCTAATAGTTATAAATATATTTTAATAACAATAGTCAGTAAGAAATTCATAGTTGTTATCTTTGAGTATATAACCACGTTGTTATATCTCTACCTCTCAATTGTCAAAAGTGTCCATTTTGTATCTGTCGGACTAGATTTCGGCCTAGGTCTAGAAATAGCGCCCCGTCGCATTAAAATGACGAAAACTTCCTAATTTTGTATGAAAGATATAATTATATAAAACTTATGTTGTTAGAATCTGTGCAATGTAAACTAACAGAATTAATACAAGTTATATTCTTTTACCCTAAAATATTTTAGGAGAAAATAGGTGAAAGTAAGTGAAAGTATACGCGAATATTTCGAGTGATAATATAAAAAAAAAATAATTCATTCAAATTTCTTATATTCTTCGTACAAATGGATATACTGTTTTACAATAATTCATTAAAAAAAAACAACACCTTTTTTTAAACCACAAGCTTTTTAAAAATATATATTTGGCACATCTATCGATACGCCTGTTTATAAAAACGCCATGAGATGGCATTCGACAGACAAGGGGATATTTCATTAAATTGAGCGTTTTTTTGGTAGTTTCTCACTAGAGAAACTACCAAAAAAAAATAGTTAGTAAACTATTACTAACTATTGTTGTATGTTATAATATTATGATTGTGTGTAGATAAAGTGTTATCTATCTATATAACTGAAGCGAAGGGACTCGCTTCTTGCAGGAAGGCCGAGCTGTAAGCTTATAGTTGAAGGTTTCATAAAATACTTCTAATTAATAATATGTAAACGTGCAATGAATGGTTTAAATTTGAATTAATATATAATTATTATTATTTGGTTATGAGATGAAATGATTTTATAGTTTATTTCTTAGGCATAAGAAATAATATTCAGTGCCATGTTCAATTTGTATAAAAAATGCAAGATCAGTATCGTCGTTTTTTTGGTATGGACGCCGGGTTTGGTATTATTACCGAGAGACTGCCATGGAGGCACATGTTATGTTAATTTATGGAGAATAAATCCTGTATATTATTTATTTGAAGTTTTAATCACTGGATATGAATAAGGATTTCAGAGTGGACTTTACAGTACGTACAGTTTTTGCGTTGTTAGAAAATTGGTATTGCGGGTTGATTATCATAAAAAGAATATAATGTACACGGTCACTAAAATCAGAAAGATTATTTTAAAGACTAAATAAAAAACAACTTCTGCAAAATTTAAAAAATAACAGACACCTATTGTAATCCGTTTTTTCCGTTCTATCTATATAGTTATTAGAACTTCGCGCAAAGCTCGGTCTCCCAGGTACTTAATATTAATGCGACTACAAAGGATAAATTTAGCTTTAAACTAGTGATCATTAATTGCTAAAAAAAATCATACAACTTGTAAAATAATTGTGAAATCGTGAATTTCACAAATGAGTCTAATTTGGGAGATCCAGTGATTAAGGGGAGTGGGGACCTACGTGCAGTTAAATCTGTAGGGTAAAGGGCTCCGTGTGGTTATGGCAGTGTTACCGCCCTAATTTAAGGATACTACCTGTTTACAGTGTCTTCAATTACTGTTGCTTGTTGACTCTTTTTTTAGTTCGCTTAAATCAATGGTAGGTACTCTAAAATATGAGTAAGTTCTTATAAGAAACTGAAAAAAAAAGATTTTGCTTGAAATCGCTGTTTTTCTACATGCCTCTGAGTTAGGTGCCAAGTTTTGAACACTTCGGTAGTCTAAGCCTGTAGGTACTATTATTTATTCTGTGGTCTAGGTACATTGCACCTTAGTATGTATTGTTTATTATCACACACTACGGTGCTTTTGATATAATATATTTTGTCACATTACCTACGTTGACGCTCGTTTATGTTTGTGAATCTGTCACCACATTCATATTTTTTTAATCCAAGAGGCAAAAAGGTTATTTATAATGTTCAAACTTTAAATCATATAAAATTATATTATATAATGATTAAGGCCAAATATCGACCACAGGGTGACCTCTAGTATTTTCTTATTGTACCAGTTTATGAAATAATTGTAAAACACATTACCATCACGTGTTGATTTAATAATTTATTATATAATTTTAAATCGTGATGTAAATAAAGAGTGAAATAAATAAGCGGTAAGCGAACTAATGGGAAACTGCTCAATCGGATAGCGTAATGAGATGAGCGAAATGTGATTAATGCGATTCGTTTATTTTGACAGATCGTAAACAATCATGACGGATTGAATGATTACTAAATAATTGCAAGTAAATCATCATCATCGCGACTATACTTTTAGTTCATTTGAGTTTGTTTTCAGCCAAAATAGTCAAAAATGAACTAGAAAAATAAAACTAGAAAAAATGTCTTATTACCCTACGACTACGACGAAGCCAAAAGGAAGGGTAATGATTTTAGAAGTATGTGTATGTATGTGTGTTCCACCGTAACGCCTAATCTACAGATTCAATTTTAATGTACGAGGTAAAAAGATACGTTATAATAGCCCGGGTAGTCGGGATATAGTTTAAAAAAATATATAGTCTGTATATAATGACTTTTACAAAACGTAGATAAGAGCCAGGCGGCAGGCCACACGGTGCGGTGCGGAGCTCTATAGGAGTAATAGTGTTCTGTGGTGCGGAGTATTGCGGTGCGGTGCGGCGCCGCACCGTGTGGCCTCACGCTAACGAGCCAGATAGTAAGCGAATAATGACACCGCAATACCGTAAAGGTAGCCTTCTGATTCATGAGACCGCGACTCGCGACCGCGACCCGCAACCGCGACTAGCAAGTCGCGTGCATCGGAGAGCTACGTTAAAAGTTCGAAGAGTTCGAATCGCAAGCTGTACCGCGACTCCGCTGCGTAGCGTGTCAACAAATATCCTCTACAATATCATAAGAATTGTCGTTATATCAAGATTCAAGATATAACGACAATTCTTATGATATTGTAGAGGATATTTGTTTCAAGATTAGTTTATATTTAATTTCAAAGGTTCGAGCTCTCGTAATGAAAAACCCTTTAGCTTCGATAAAAAAAACATAAATAATGCTGGTACATATAGCGGGAACGTAAAGCTTTCGAAATATGACCCCATGTATATTTACTCAACTCATTGTAATTTTCCATTTGTTTTGGAGTAAATGAATCCTCAAGTCATGAAATGCCTCATTAGTATTCAATTGTACGTATTACTCTCGTATGCGTAGAGATATAAAGGAAGACGTCTTCTCGCCGTAGACGTTCTTATAAAATACGTAACATTATTTTATACAATTAATCGATAGTAGCTATCTTTCTTCACACTTAACGGTATTTTTGTTGAGGCTGGGACGAGACTAGTATAATATAATAATTATATACTACCTATATCATTTGTAATCCAGCGGGCCGGAGAAAATTCAGATAACGGAAAATAAAACTCTGCGTTAATAACAATAGAGCTGAACATTTTGGATTCCGGATCATATAGTATCAGCCTAAGAATTTTACATTTTCCAAGGATACTTTGTGTGTGTCAAATATTTTTCAAATCTATTTTAATTTTCACTCATTGATCGAACAAAAGTTCAATTTTTTTAAATATGTGTTTTGAATACCGAGTGTTTTTGAATTTTGTATTAAGCAATAGACTGTGATAGGAACTATTACACGACGTAATCGTTCTAGCGATAGCAATTCTTATAAAAGAAAATGCAATTTCATGAAGCAGAAACTAGGATTCGCCTTATCTTTAAAATAGTAAAAATTTCAAATCCTTCGAACTGACATTTTCGAGCTGAATTTATATATTTGCTCCAGATGTTACAACTTCAGAGCTATTCTCTAGGTATCATTAAATTTTATCACTTCCATAGACCGAGCCTTGAAACGGGTTAACCGTAAGTTGTTTAGATTAATTTCGGTGCTAAACTAGGCCATAGTATGAATAGAGATTTTATTACTTTTTATTTCATACCAAAATAATATTTAATATTGTAATTGAATGTCTGTATATGTATATTAGAAACTTAATACATCAAACTACAAAGAGCACAAAATTAAAATCAGTCCGTAGAACTGTGAAAAATATAACATACTAGCTGTCCCGACACACGTTGTTCTGTCTTAAATATGAACTGGATAAATAAGTACACCTACAATGCAACCTACACCTTTTCCAATATTTGTCACCGTTTAAACCTTTCCTGAAATTCCACAATCCTTTCAAGATCAAAATTAGCCAAATCGGTCCAGCCCTTCTCTATTATTATAGGTATATTTAGCATCGTGATATAGTACAACAAACAAAAATAAATACTCTTTTTGAAAGTATATTTAAAATAGTAAAATTCGGAATATCAAACGAGTACTCCGTAACATTTTCGGTAAAAATAGAATTACATAAAAGTTACGGATAGCAAAATAGAAATGGAAAAGATACAAATATTGAATAACCCGTCGTATTTCACGGAGCTTTAAATCGAACTGAGGGTAGATGTGTATTCAGTCAGTAAGCCCATGAGCCCTTTTGAGGGCACAATAATGTCGTCGTGATAAATGAGATTGTTGCGAAGGGTCTAAAGTACTATTGATGGGTTCTGCTTCATTTTCAGATAGATTCTTTATTATATTCAAAAATTTCAAAACTTAAGATAGGCGCTGTACATTAGACAGAATAAATCTTCATACAGTAAAAAATTATGCCATCTTGGCTTTCACCACGAAGTATAGATACCAGAAGTCCGAACGGTATAGGCTTTTCCATAGTATTCATTTACACAATAATAAACCCAGATCTTAGTTCTCTTTTCTGCCACTGGATGCGCTAGAATTTTGGACGTACCGATGCTATTGTGGCGGACCAATCAGCCCACAGTCCTGAATCGCGCTTGGTACTTCTTGAAAAATGGCGCGCTTCAACGGCAAAAAATCTGTCCCTTAAATTGAGACCATTATTTTAACATTAAGTTCGGACTTGGTAAGATATACTTCGTGGTTTTCACCATGCTTCAAATGTCAGCTATCTTGTTTTCATTACACTATTTCAAATGTCAAAATGGCCCCAAAAATCTCAAAAGTAGGACCATTTAACTTTTTACTTAGACATTTTTTACTTTAACAGGCCTCGTCTTTTATATTATTTTTTTTTTTTATGAAATATGGGGGCACACGAGCAAACGGGTCACCTGATGGAAAGCAACTTCCGTCGCCCTTGGACACTCGCAGCATCAGAGGAGCTGCAAGTGCGTTGCCGGCCTTTTACGAGGGAATAGGGTAATAGGGGAGGGTAGGGAAGGGAATAGGGTAGGGGATTGGGCCTCCGGTAAACTCACTCACTCGGCGAAACACAGCGCAAACGCTGTTTCACGCCGGTTTTCTGTGAGCCCGTGGTATTTCTCCGGTCGAGCCGGCCCATTCGTGCCGAAGCATGGCTCTACCACGTATTATGTACACCTATGATTATATTAGCCAAAAAAGACTACACATAACCAGTGATAGACCTAGTCCCAAATTTACCAACGTTAGTGTTATTCGTTCGTCTAAATATCTTGTCTACTCTTTCATTAATATGAAGAACGAGACAGATAGAATGATACTTAATCAACGAATGACTTTAACAGTTGTTAGTGAAATTGGCACTAAAGTTAAATTTATTAGTGTTAGTATTTAAAATTGCTTCCAAGTTAAAAACGAATGATAACGAATCGGAGTATTACTTTTTTCATCTAATATACAAAAGCACTATAACAGTTAAAGCTTAGTGACACTGACTGTGACACGAGATGACGGAAAAGCACCTTTATATTATATTATGTCACCGTAAAATTGTAAAAATTGTAATTTATCTAATGAAATTGTAAAATGTTGATAGACTTCGGACGCGAATTATTATTCTGCCTATAATTTAACATATTATTTTTCGTTATATTATAAATATATAGTATCTTTCGACATATTTTTACAATCTCGTTAGTTATTTTGCAATCTAACGGTTTTCACAAATTTTCGGTGACATATACACCATATTATCGTCCAATCGGCATAACACCACCGATTGAATCAGTTCCACATTGACATAAACAGTATAAACTGTCATGCCAATCCACGCGCGTAAACGGTGTCGCGCGTAAAATCCAACATAGTGGACACAACGTTCTGATGTGTCCACTATGTTGTAAGCACACAGCATATTTTTTGGCTATTTACATATTCATCTTACATGTATTCACGTGCAAGAGAGAACGTGGAAGCGTGGAACAAGGAAGCGTATTGGGACCTCTATTATTTCTGATATACATTAATGATCTTCCAGTTGTTACGGACCAGGAATGTATTCTATTCGCTGATGATACAACGCTTTTAGTTAAATGTAAAAACAGAAATGATTTAGAGACTATTGCAATAACGGAATTTAGTAAAATACTTAAATGGTTGAATAACAATAACTTGAACATTAATATTAGTAAAACTAAATACATAAAATTTCAAACCATAAATAAAAATGAAGAGCAAATTGACATAACATGTAATTTTAATGATAATAATAATATAATAGAAGAAGTTACTACGACCAAATTTTTAGGAATAACTATTGACAAATACCTTAATTGGAAAGCCCACATTAACGCAATAGTAACAAAATTAGACAAATTTGTTTATGCTCTAAATAGGTTAAGACAAATTGCATCCAAACAAGCTGCCCTAACTGCTTATCACGGATACGTCTCATCTAATTTACGATATGGAATTATACTGTGGGGTAATTCAAGCGAGATTATTAGAGCATTTAAAGTACAGAAAAAATGTATAAGATCGGTATGTGGTGCAGGGTATTTAGACAGTTGCAGGCCGCTGTTTAAAAATTTAAATGTGCTGCCACTGCCTTGTTTATACATTTATGAAACGGCAATTTTTGTTTACAAGCATGCATATCTGTTTCCTAAAAATAAGGATTATAAATATAGAGGTAGAAAAGGAGACCAACTATATATTCCTGAACAAAAACTCACAATGTTTTCAAAAAATGCATACTGTATGGCTATTCGCATATATAATAAACTGCCAAATATCCTAAAGGGTTTGACATTGAATCAATTTAAAAATAGATTATTTACGTTATTAATAAACAAAATGTATTATACTGTTGATGAATTTATTAATGATAAAAGCTTATTATGATATTTAAATTATGACGCTTAATAATTTTCAATATTGACTTATCAAACTTTTGACGGATGCTGACATTTTATTTAATATTTTTTAATTAACTACTATTTTATTTCATTTAATTAATTAATCGTACCTAACATGTGATCATTATAATTTAATATTTACAATAATTTGTCCTTAATTTGTTAAATACCTATCTCTATGTTAATTATTAATTATTATTATCTATATTAATTTCATAAAATATTTGCACGTCGAGGTAAATCCGACAAAATATGAGTGTCATTTAACATTGTACCATCTTATTGTACCATATTTTTGCAAATAAAATATTCTTATTCTTATTCTTATTCGTGTCCATAACAGCCACAAATCTTCTTATATATAAAAACTAGCTGATGCCCGCAACTTCGTTTGCATAGAACTAACTGAAACGGAACTCTATTTTTTTAAACGGAATCCAGCCGTTTTGGAGATTAGCCGGAACAAACAGACAGACAGACCGACAGACAGACAGACAGACGGACAGACAAAAATTTTAAAATTGGTATTTCATTCTAAGTACCGAATATACTTTCATATGCATTAAATGAAAAGCTGTTAATTTTAAATTACAAACAGACACTGAAATTTTATTTATCTGTATGTATGTATGTATGTATGTATATAGATGGATTGCAATTTGAATGTCTCGCTAAAACCGGTGAACGTCTGGACCAATAAGGCTAATTTTGGTCCATAAATAATCTTACCAGTTCAGAGAAGGTTTAAACGGTTAGAAATTTTGGAAAAATTGCGAGGAAAATATTAATACTAGATATAGGTGTGATAGAAAAACGTGTGTCAGGACATTTAAGTTGAAACAAAAATATCCCCTTGAAATCCACTTTCTAATTTCAAATCGCAATAAATCCGCAAATGAACAGACAATCTCCGATTTGCCGAAACTTTGTTACTCAAACAAAAGAACGAGGTGGCGGACTGTCGCGAGGTAAGATCATTTCCACCCTGAACGAGCTCAGATAAACTCAAATAGGAAGTGTATTACAATTTCACTAACTCAAAGAAGAACTTTATCTTTAATAATAATATAATAAATAGGAAAAGTTTGTTTGTTTGCATTGAATAGGCTCCAAACTACTGGACCAATTTTAATGAAATTTGGCACAGATGTAGATTAGACCACGCGGAAGGACACAGGCTACTTTTTGTCGTGGAAAAATGTACGGTTTCTGCGAAATTAACTTTTTCACGAAATCGCGGGCAACATCTAGTACGTAATAAAATTAAATATTCCAAATGCCCCATGTGGGCATTTTACTATTGAACAACGACTCATGGCGACCAAAGATATGATAAGGTTAGATGTAAGCGTAATTACATCTAAAATACAACGGCACAGATTGTATATCTGCAGGAGGTGGGATAAATTCTCATAATATTGTTTGTTTTGTAACATTGGTGCATGCTGTGTTTGTCTTTAAAAGATTGTAACACTAAATTCTCTACTTAATCGAGTGTTTTATGTGTGTAGTAATAGTGTTCACAATTGTTGGGAAACCTTATAAATAAATAAATAAATAAATATATTTTAACGAATGTTCATATTAAATATATGATTAACCATTTTTAAACATTAGAAAATGTAGAAGTACTCTATGGATCTGATTAAATTGATAACGTTAAATGAAATATTATTAAAAGATTCAATCTAGGTAAATGTATTTTGGTTTGTGGTCAACACTTTTTGAAGTAAAAACCTCTTTAACGGTGTTGTGCACTTTTCTTGGGATAGGTAAAATATGTTAAACTCGCCGCAGGACACGTGACCTGATCAAAAATTCTTAAGATGCAACTTGCAACTGTTTGCTGTCTTAGTTCCCTTACGCGAGCATTGCATTAAACCTTTTTTAGTTCGTATATTTTAACATAGATCAGGGTTTTTCTTAGTTCCCTTACACGAGCATGAAACTATTGTAATTCGTATCTTTTAATCTAGATTAATGTTAAAGTTTTTTGTTGTTTTTTTAAATCATTTCACATTTCCCTGTCACAACACACGTTTATCAATAGGTTTCATAACACACAGTGATATCACACTGAGTTTTTTTAACTGCAAGACATAAACCGCTCAATATCTTTTCAATAAAGCTTTAGCTTTTCAAAAGTGGAACAATAATTATATTTACATAATTTTTAAAATGACAGAATACTTAAAATTTTTCTATTTTATTAAATCTCATCTTTTCATGTAAAAATTAAGTCTCTTCTTACTATCATTGTATAATTTTTTTATTTTCGTAATAATCTGGAAAGCTTTTGCGGACCATAACAAAATTCCACGGGAGCTTTCAGTCTTGTACAAATGTGACACAAAATGCTTATTTATAAATACTGGAGAAGAACAAACAAAGATTAATTTACGTTAACAATTATAAATCAATAATGATAAATAATAAAGTAGTATAAAAACGGTTGTACCTAAAATTTGAGTTAGCGTAGTAGGTATAACTTATTTTGATTTGAACCATTCTGAACAGAACTGATAATCTGATACCTACATCTAGTATCAATGATAACTTAGACTTTCATTTACTTTTAATGAATGATAAATAAATCGTCTTGATACTATAAACTGACTTTTAGAGTTTTAACCAATAAAAACTCCTTAGACGTAGGTTCTAAGCATATTTTGCTGTTTTAATATGTTAAGACTGCATTGAAACGGTATTATTGTAACATTTAATAAGAAGAATCAACCAGCAGATAATAATAACAGAAACATTATTAACTGAGTCACTTGGGCGTAACTTTCTTTTGTACCCGCCGTCGTTACGCCGCTATAATACGTTCCAATTGGAAGATACTTTATTATTAAAGTTAAGAAGTTCATTTATTGCTTCCCCTGCTAATTTTCTCTTTTTTAATCTTCAAGATTGTGAAGTAGCTTTTCAATAAAGTCGCCATCACTTTGTAATTAATAAAAGCTTTCCAACATTTAATTTAATCATAACATAATATTATTATGTTGTTCAAAATTTATTATGGAAGAGCGTAATATAATTTTATTTAGTACAATATTTTAATTTTTAATATTTTTTGTTTGACTTATTAACGTCTTTTTATAAATCAGTAGATCATGATATGCCCAAAATATCCGTATACATCCATTTATATCCGTTTATAGGTTTTGAAGAACTTATTTAAACAACATTTTCATTTTTTTATATCTGAATTTATTGATTAAACAAATTATTTTTATTGTTTCAGGTAAGTACGAAATACAAATAAAATTGACAGTAAGAGTTATTATTACAGCTAATCAAAACAGGTACCTACCTATGTCTTTATCTCTGCTTAATTAATATTTTATCGGCTTAAAATCTGAATGCCAAGCTCGTAATGAAATTGTATGAAATAAAGTATTCTATCATTATTAGATCGATGTCCTATATATTACATAATTATGTATTACAGCCTCCGTGGTCTAGTGTTTAGAGCATTGACTCTCGACTCCGAGATCGTGGGTTCGATTCCCACATCGGAACAACAAAAAATGTTGTTTCCAAGTTTGGTTAGGATAATGTAGGCTGATCACCTGATTGTCTGACAAGAAAGATGATCCATGCGTGGGATGGGCATGTAAAAAGTCGGACCTACGCCTGAACTCTCATCAGTCGTGTCGATTATTCGTCCCACTAGATTATGAGAGTAAAGGAAGAGAGAGTGCTCTTGTGTACTGCGCACACACTTAGGCACTATAAAATTACTCCTACGTAACTGGCCTGGTTTCAATAAAACCAGCCACTATCACCGATATTGGTGTGGGGAGTTATATAATTATGTATTAATATTAATATCTGTACATATAATGAATAAATGAATTTGACTATCGGGCCATACTATTGCACTTGTATATGCTTAAAATCGAACGTATGCGTATGTAGCAGCACAATATGAGATTGAATCGAGATTGCATTTTTAACAAATCTAAGTACAAGATAGTGATGTAACGAATATTCGCATTCGCATTTGCGAATATTCGCACATTTTTGTATATTCGCATTCGCATTCGCAAAATTTTTGCGAATGTTTTGCGAATATGAATATCAGAAAACAAAAGCAAATGTGCGAGTTTCTTACGCCGGTTCTTCTCGCCGGGCTAGTTTTCGAACCGGTGGTAGGCATCATGTAGGACAATTCTATAAGTGTTAAATCTAAACCTACATGGAAATAAAAATTTTGAGTTTAAGTTTGAGTGAGCGGAGCGTAATGAATGACGCTTTATTAAGATCATAGATGAGTTCGTATGAACTCGGCAATACTCGGAAGATACGAACGTAACAAACCCATAACGAACTGTCCGAACGCGACTGCCGCCAAGCCATAGACAAATTGGCGCCAAATATGAACAAAAACTGAATATTCGCATTCGCATTCGCGAATGTCGGTAGCAGATATTCGCATTCGCATTCGCATTCGCATTCGCGAATGCTAAAAAAAAGACATTCGTTACATCACTATTACAAGAATCAACTTACAAGGGCTATATTTAAATATTAAAATTTACTATCCAAATAAATCCCTTCGCTTTTTTTGCCGTAATTTAATTGGAATCGATCATCAAGGTTATTCCCTTCGCGATACTATAACATCTCAAGGTCGCAATATTTTGCATGCGATGGGCTCTCTCGATATCAAAATCGATTCCCCAATGTCTCGATGTATGTCTTATATTTACGACTATGATCGACTTTATGTTGGATATCTGAAGATTTTTTTCGAGTTACCTGTTCCCTTTTAGTTTAAATATAAGTATCTATCATCATTGTGTATTTAAATAAAATACATTATTACACGTTTATATATTAAGAAACTTCTAAGACATGTTAAAATAGTTACTACGTATAGAGAAATAAGTAGTTTATTAAATAAACTTTCGAATAAATTCGTTAACTTACTGTCTTACTGCAAACAGTGATAATCTATTATATATAATATTGAGTCAATCATAATATTATATCAAAACCTTTTCAAAATATTTTTTATATTGTAATCGTTAGTTTACCGCAAGTTAAAGACTATTTACTAGTTACCCGCTACGTACTTGTCACAATGTAAACACAGCATGCCCAGTATTTTCTGTTTGAACTTTATATGATTCTGTTCGTGGATAATCAAACTGTACCTGAAATAGAAATAATAACTTTATAAGTCAAGTTAAGAGTTGAACAGGAAACAAAAACACAAATCAGAGGATGTTTTATACAATCTTATAAGAAATAATTTTTCAGCTGTAATTTTAAAGCTGAGGGTGTTTATATTATTATAAATTTAATGCAAATAACTGAAACAACGCCATCTAGGCTACTGGAATGTTGACTCATACAAATATTTGAAGTATTAGATTCAAACCCTACTAGACTCAAGCCTCACAATAGTACCTTACTTGCTCAAAAAGAAGATGGCGTTGAAACAAAAATGCACCTATGATACTCAAATACAGATTCCAACCTCACTAGTGCTTATAGTTGTATAAATTATATTGTGTAGATGGCGTAGAACGCAAAATACTTTTTAGGTACACGAGACTCAGCACTTGAGGTAGGTTAGTAGGTGTAGATGTCAGTTGGATGGTGTAGTTATAGGTGTAGATGTAAGTTAATGAAGACCAAGTTAATGCCTATATTTATAAATAAAAAAGAAGTGTCGATTTTGCGGACTATTTGAGTTATATATGTAATTGATTGTACTGTCGGTTCTTGGTGGAAATTCATGTTGAACACTAATAAAACACAATTTTTCGTGCACTTTTTCCACTATATTAAGATATAATTATAAATTTTAATAAATAACACGACCGGTTTCGAAATAAATCATCATCGAAAATTGTGTTTTATTAGTATTTGAGTTATTAAATTAAATCGAAAATGTTCAAAATGATTGTAAAATCTTTTCTAATAAACTTAAAATAGATTTTGTAACTGAAATATGTGTCCATAAAGTCTTCATCGATTAAATAAATCCACTTGATGCTAATATGCACCAGTAATTTTTAATTAATTTTTATTCATAAATCCGGGTGAAAATTTTCGCATTTTCGAAGGCATCTCCAGATTTCGGTATACCAGTAAATCGGGAAATCTACTCCCGCATTTCTTTTCATCTAATCTTTAAAGAACTGTAATAAAAAAAAGATGTCACTTTTTTGGGTTTATTAAACACTGTACAACGAGGTATCCAGTGATACCCCTCAAGCTCCGTATTTGAGCAAGCCACTTAGGCTCTGAATCGTGCCAAAGAAATATACACAAATACATTCACACACATAACCTAAAATATAATCTTTGCTAAAGATAACTTTCAGTGAGCGTTACCTACAGCATGAAAAAACGAAATCCCACCAAAAACATTTTCATGTAAAGTGATGCCAAGACGATACCATATAACTCGCACTGTCAAAAAGCTATTAGATCTCATGTGAAACCAAGCTTCTGACTCTACCAAACTTCTAACTCTACAAGCCTAACTCCACAAACTCTACACCTTAGTCAAAATATGTGGCCTGGCCATTTCGATACATTCGCTTAGGTGTAAGGTGAAAAATTTACGGACTGTTTTTCTGTTATATTATTCTCGTACGAACGAAATGGCCAAGCCACATAATTTGACTAAAGTGTAGAGTTTGTCGAATTAGGCTTGTAGAGTTTGAAGTTAGGTAGAGTCAGAAGCTTGGTTTCACATGAGATCTAATAGCTTTTTGACAGTGCGAGTTATATGGTATCGTCTTGGCATCACTTTACATGAAAATGTTTTTGGTGGGATTTCACTTCTTTTTGAAAGACAATTTTCAGACTTCTAGAGTAAACATTTACATAGGTAAGTTTCTTACAAATTTTCATCCCCTAGTTTAAGGGGTTGGAGGATAAAAGTTCCAAGTTTGTTAATTTTTATGTTGGTTATGTGCTAAAACTAGCTTACATACCAAATTTCAGCTTTCTACTACATCCGGAAGTACCTTATAATTTTGTTGATCATCAGTGAGTCAGTGACGAAATCAGGGGTTTTTAGATATCAATAAAATCTAAATTATTAGACTGATATTATCAAAACTTTATATATTTCATTAGTGCGCTACTGGGAACATATCCTGAAAATTTTGTGTATCTGGTATAATCCAAACCCAAGTTATGAGGGTTCAAAATATCGACGAAACGCTTCGAGAAAAAGTAGTCTGGTAGTGCCCTTGCGCTTCGCTTAGCTCGTCTTGGCGGGGCACTACCGTGCTCCCAGATATACCCATTAAAAAAATAGACCGGCAACGCACTTGCAACTTCTCTGATATTGCGGGTGTCCATGGGTGACGGTAATCGCTTTCCATCATCCGTTTGCTCGTTTGCCCCATAGTTTTATTAAAAAAAAAGACAATATTCATAATTATGAATAAAAAATATTGTATTATTTTAAACTATGAACCATAATTATATACTACACTGAACACATGGGAGCTATTCGTACACATTACATATTAATAGATCGCTTGTCTTCATTTATTTACGAGATCATAGAAAATTCACGTCAGGGGTTGCGTTTTCACTATCTGTTACCTGCTAACACCGTCTCAAAATCCAAGTGTTTTCTACTCGTACTTTAATGGTATACTTATGATTTGCGACTTGCGACTTACACTTCTGTTTACTAAATAATATACTAGTTATTTTAATCTAACCAAGAGCATGTAGGGACATGACTAAAGGGTTCCGTTACTATCAACACGCAATAGTTTATTTTGTAATTAAACGTCAGATATTGCTAAAAATAAATTTCCTAATGTGTATGTAGCATGATCACGGAAAAAAATCTACTTCTTATGGGCATATAGGGCATATAGGGGGAAAACTTGAACACCACTTTGTAGGTTGATTACTCAATAACCTAACCAAGAGCATGTGACGGATATGTCCAAGGAGGGTTCTGTAACTATAGGTATAAACGCGTAATACATATGTTTGTTGCAAATTATTTAAAAAGTTACTGTCCGATTTGGTTCAAAATAATTAGCCTTGAAAATTGCAAGTTTCTAAGTCTTATAGTTTAGAAATGACGGGAGGGGGGGTGGTTCCCCTTATAAATCACTTTGGAGGCCGATTACTCGAAAATGATTACCGACACTAAAAGTGCGGACAGACAGACAGTAACGGTAAGAGCATTTTTACAAGCGCTTCACAACGCCATCTCTACTGAACTGCTGGAACTACATTCATATAGAAATTCCTTTTGAACCACACGACACTTTTGTATAAGGTTAACTTTTTTACCTAGACGAACCTTGTTTGGATAGTAGGTAGCGCTCTTGTAAAAAAAAAACTTAAAATGTATTAACACCCATAATTATTTTCCTACTAATATTATAAATATGAATGTTTGTGAGGATGGATTGATGTATATGTGGATGGATGGATGTTTGTAATATTTCACGCAAAAACTAGCGAATGGATTTTGATGAAATTTGGTATGGTAGTAGTAAAAGGCCCTGGATTAAAACATACGCAGATTTTTAACCCGGAAAGGTGCCTGATATTCCCGTGGTATAACCGATAGTATATGTACGCGGGCGGAGACGCGGAAAATAGGTAGTATTTTAATAATTTCCTTTGAGGCAGATAATACGCTAGATAAGCAAATTATTATGTAGTGTGCCGTAGCGATTTAATAGAAAAGACAAAGTATGTATAACATTATGAATAATCCACAGATTACTTCTTACTAAAAAAGTATGTTAGTAATAATATCATTATTATATTCCATGATATCTATACGTATAGTCTGGTATTATGGTATCACTACGGCGTAGCATTGGTCTACGACACGGCGTAGCGCTACGAAGAAGATTGAAGCTACGAGGTGCCGTTAGCGCTACGAATCCTCGTAACTTCAATCTTATTCTACATACAAACCACCTTACTAATAAACGTTGTATAAGCTTTGAATAGTTATACAGTGTTTTGTTCACATCACACAAGTGACATGTTTAATTCGATAGAAGGAGACAAACACTGTATAACTATTTAAAGCTTATACAGCGTTTATTAGTAAGGGGGATAATAATATACAGTGAAATTGTGAGTGAAATGGTAGAATTTGTATGACCAAACGTCCTAAATAACTAAAAAATATTGTAAAGAACAAAAAACAATATAAATAGAAATACTACTGACAATTTTAGGGTTCCGTATCTCGAAAGGAAAAACAAAACCCTTATAGGTTCACTTTATTGTCTGTCCGAATGTCTGTCAAGACCCTTTTTCTCAGGGACGCGTGGAGGTATCAAGCTGGAATATATCAAATAATAAGTCCATTGGAGCTGTGAAAAAATCAAACTTCTAAGCCAACGCAATCAAAAGATACAGCCGCAAAACCCTCGCAAACTCAAAAGGGTACCACTACAGGGTAATTCCCGTGAACTCAGAATCTTGAAATTTGGCATGAAGCAACGTCTTATAGCACAAATTAAGGAAAAATTACGAAAACCGTAAAATTTAAGTTACATCATATAATAAAAATATTCTTAATAATTTTAAACTTACTACCGCTGTCCTCATGAGCGCGAAGAGGTATTAAATTGAAATTCATATCTAATACTCAGGTCTATAATACCTTTAAGCTGTAACAAAATCACTACAGGTTTGTACGGAATCCTCGGTGCGCGAGTCTAACTCGCACTTGGCCGGTTTTTAACTAAATATATTAGTTCCTCGCAATACATACTTATCATGATTACCAGTAACAAAGGCTTCGACACTGTTGATACCTGTTAGACAGGAACAGCCTAATCTGCTACCACTGAGAGTGAGGGAGACAGCACGTGATCGCCAATCGATTCTGTTGCCATGGCAGCAGAAGCTCCTGGAAGTTGTAGTTACAGCACGAATCACAAAGCACTTCGGAAGCAGGTGGTTATACCGGGGTCTGGGTGTTAAGCAGAAGTACTATATACCTCTCATTCATAACTAATAATATACTATTATATTAATTTATTATATTATGGAAGCTTTAAATAATTATTAAACGTATATAAGGTAAAAATCAGTAAATAATATTTTCGCATAGGGTTATATTTAACCCTAGACTGGGCGCGCTATGAGCATTTTGCATTCGTAAAACAATAGCCCGTTAGGCTTGTGCTTTTTAGTAGCTGCCCCCATTTTCGTTAGCAACGCGTACCGAAAGGCTGAACGCCATAAAAGCACAGGGTACTATTTGAGAAGAATGTTTTTACTATCAGGTGTCGTCAGGCGGCAAATTGCTCACTGCGCGCCCACTCACGTAAGTAAAAATTGTGTCACTTATTTTTTGCGAAATTGATATTTAGACTATATTTTATGTGAAAACTAAAAACAATTTAACTGTAAGATTTGTAGGAATAGTATCAATTGATTTGTAGGAATATTTGTCAACTTTGCATGACGACGACAAAATCAATGAAATTTTGATGTTACGCCGAAAAAGGTATTTTATTGATACCTTAAATAATATTACTTAAATAAATATTTGAGGACACAAATTGCTTGCTTTGCACATTATAGAAAAAGCATCATCTTCAAAGAAGGAGGCCAAATGCATATATATTATGTTCAAAAAAGGAAAAATAGGCGCACGAAAAAAGGGTGTTATAGATGCTCAAAGTTACTGTGCAATGAACATTGCACATACCTTTGTGAATACTTTTTGGATTAAGCATATACTGTAGATTTATTAAACATATAATTATGTTATTTTTTACATTTTTTTTCAGTATTATAGAGTATTTTATAGAATAAGTTAAAAAAATTTACTAAAATAATACTTCTTGAATTGAATATTTTGTAAACCAAAGTTTATAAAACATAGTTTAGTAAATATGTTGATTTATCAATACTTATTTGTGTATTATTTACGTCCCGAAAAAATAAATTAATTTAATTGATGTATTCCTACTTAAAATGATCAGTGAAAAGGGGCAAAATGCTCTATACGTGCCCACTGACGTTTCGCGGATTGACGCGCCCACTCTAGGGTTAATCGAGAGTCTTATCAGTATCTTAACGGCCTCTGTAGCTCAGTGGTTAAGCGCGTTGATGCTCAAGCCGGAGGTCACGGTTCCGTATCCCGCCGAATTAACAAAAAAAATCTTAATCCATACTAATATTATAAATGGGAAAATGTGTGTGTCTGTTTGTCCGTCTTTCACGCCAAAACTACGGAACTGATTTAAATGAAATTTGGTACACAGATAGTCTAGAGCCTGTTAAAGGACATATGCTACTTTTTATCGCGGGACATATACGGTTCCCATGGGTTACTGTACTTACGCAAGCGGAACCGCGGGCATCAGCTAGTATACTAAAAATCTTAAATATAATATGAATGTAATAGTATTAAATATACTTTCCGGAGTATGATCCCACAATTTTTTAGAGTATTTAGCATGGGACCATATTGTTGTAATATGAAGCGTATTACATAATATCTAAACCACAGCAATATTAACTTACTATAGGTACTGTACGACTATAGGTACTGTACAAAAATGTGGTCTTTGTGCTTAGTGCCTTTACATACACGTCGCAGCTACCGCGGCGACCTTGGACTACGATTTGTATGGATTTTGTGCCGCAGCGCCGACGGTGAAACGTGCAGCTTCACAACCTACAACCTTATAAAAAAGAAAACTTTGAATGACTAAAATATACTTACTATTAAAGCTAGCGACTTATAATAATGGTATATGTGTAAAAAAAAATTGGACCTCCCATACTAATTTGATTTGCTGACCGTGCGGTTTGTATTGGACTTCCAATTTTTTTTTACGTTCCGCTAAGAAAATTTAAGATTTTCAAAAATCGGGAAGTTATTGGTTTTACCCCGATTTGCAAAAATCTAATTCTCATCAAATGTCGACGTTCTGAGGTCACAGGAAGCTTCCCTGACTACCCCCGTGAGGCCGTCACTATGTCTGTATGTATGTGTGTGTGTGTGTATGTATGTGTGTGTGTGTGTGTGTGTGTGTGTGTGTGTGTGTGTGTGTGTGTGTGTGTGTGTGTGTGTGTGTGTGTGTGTGTGTGTGTGTGTGTGTGTGTGTGTGTGTGTGTGTTATTATGTAAAACTTTTATAACTTTTGAACTGTTTGACCGATATTATTGCGGCTGGCGCCATTCAAAAGGGCTTGGCCAAACTCAGATTTTGAACACAATTTGGACCGATTCGGACAGAGAGATTTCAATAAATCTAAAAAAACTGTGATTTTTTTTAAGTGTTTTTTTTTTAAATAAATTGTAAACGGCTTTATTGAACAACTTTAACCTTGAAAAACCACGTCGAAAACCGCTAATTTGGTCAAAATCGGTTTATTCGTTCGAGAGATATCGTAAAAGGTGTTTTTTCGGAATTACTCCGAAATTTTTCATCAAAAAATTTTTTGTTGTCGATTCTTTCAGAAAACATAAAAATTGCCGCCAATCGCATAAAAATCGGTTGATTCATTCCTAAGTTATGACGGTTTGAAATTTCAAAAAATAGTGTTTTATTAAACTTTGTATTTATTTTTATTTAAGTGTTTTATTAAACTTTCATCAGACTTTTGACTTTTCATCAGAAAATTATCAGTGAAAAATTTTAGAAGCACTTTTATAAAATTTAAGCGCTTAGCGGGAAGTTGCTCGGATGGCCTTTAGGTCAACTATTTTCTTAATATTTTTTTCATATTTCGACCTTGGGAAATTTGTTCAGTTTCATGAGTATTATCACTGAGTTTTGGATTGATATTTGTTACAAGTTGTATTTATAATTATGCAAGAACAAATAACATTAACAACAGTTTGTTAATATAAGTGACTTATATTATTTATTTTAAAATAGTATCTGTGGGATTCACAGAGTGAAGAGAGTTTTTCCGATGAAATAAGCGCTATTTCACGGCTTACTGTTATCTAAAATGCGTCGATTTGAAATTTACCTCAAAACCCTATGCAAGACGTGGCTCGCTGGTTTATTCCACTTTGGACGCCCAGGTTGATCGAATAATTTATTTACTCGCAATCTACATCATCAACTATCATAAATATACCACAGATTACTTGTGGCGGACTAATTAGCACAACGATCTGAATCGCGGTATCGAAGTTTTCACAGTTTGGCGCTAAATATACAATTACTAAAATGCTAACAAGTGGGCTTCGGCCTGATCGAGCATACCAGCTGGCTCGGTCGGCCCATAGGGGCTTCCACATTCCCACACTAAATAGCTACGAGTATATTAAAGAGCTTCAGCTCCTCGAGAGCGACATATATTTATAAAAGTAGGAACTTAGTAGCTTTGTTGAAAATCGTTAAAATGTCTATGTTAGTTGTTTTTTAGTTTCATTAAAACAAATAAATTGAAGATTTCTCTTCAGTTACCTATGAATACAGGCTGAATTTTTACCTGTCGGTCAGTGGCGTAGATGTTCCAAGTGAAATGGCGTTGGCGGCATGATGATACGAAATTATTTAGCTGCGTCAACTTCACCTTCAATGTCAGTGGATCTAATAAATTATAAGTTGAAAGTAGTTTAGTAAATGAAAGCTCAACAAAAGCTAGAAAATATACGTGTTCAGATTCAGCAATTCTTGTATATTATTATTTGTAATCTGAATTTCGGAAACGGCTTTAACAATTTACATAAAATTTCGTACACAGGGGGTTTTGAAGATGAAAAATCTATCTAACTAGGTCTTATCCCAGGGAAACGGCAAACATTTCCGTTTTTATTTTTTTCCGTTTGCGTATTAAGATATTTAAACTATTTCGCTCTTTAATTATCAAGGCGCGAGGCTGAGCTATGTATGTATGCCACGCGCATTGTTCGCACATTCTGCTCATTTCCTGGTTCATTTCATTTTAAAAAAAAATGTGATCAGGGTTCGAGTCCTGGCCAGACTAATATTTTTTATTGTTATTTTTTTATATTTTTTTTATCATCTGTTAATTTTTTTTTTTCATACTACCAGAACTCCAAGCAAACTTAAGTTTCCCAGGTACTACTCAGATATTAATAGCGCAACACACTCAATAAATATATTGTGTAAAAAAAAACGGCTACATATTTATTTGAAAAACAATACAATATGTACATACAAAATATTATATGTTCAAATAAATGTTCGACCATTTGACCTTCTTAGTACTAACCCAAAAATGGCCGATATATCCTTAAACTTACAAATTTTTGCTAAAGATAATAAAATATAAGCTGAAAGAGGAAAAACCTTTCTTACGACTCTCATAAAATTGCCTCAAGATCGGAAATCAAGATTGAATTACCCTGGCGTTATGTAATATTGTGGATGTTAAAATATCTAAGTGATAAAGTGGAAGCATCCTTCACCTATCAATAAAAATGGAAACTCGATTTTACGGATTCGATTTTGAAAGGTTAGCTAAGTATCGAAACACGTTTACGTTTTTCAAAAAGATGCTAGACAATCTTAGGATGTTTACTAAAACATAAAATTCCATATTATGTGCTCACAGCTTTCGCTGTTTACAAGCTTTTATTTACAATAAATAATTTTTACCCGTGAAAAGAACATAATGAAATTATGGTGCGTCGAGCGTGCTAGCAAACGGTCGTGCTCCGCTTTACGACACATGAAGGAAGCAAATATTAATTAATAATTAATATTTTCGCGAGTCGCACGGCTCACAGCCGTTGCACGTCATCATGGCGCTCGTAGCCAACGAGCTGCTGGCGTTCGTACAACACGTCATCAACGCCATGGACGAGGACAGCATCGTGCAGCTCTGCAAGTCGACCTACACCAGCGAGGAGATCTGCAAGGGCAAGCTGATGCTGTACGAAGCGCTCGGTAAGACCGCGCAGATGACGTCTCGAAGGAGAGATGGGAGCGACGGAAGCTTGCAGGACATCATCTCCCTGCTCAAGCGGACGAATCCAGCGGTCGTGCCGGTATTTGTAGCTAAGGAGCTACACAGGCTGCCGGCAGTATTTGCGGACAACGTCAACGTCTCCAGCCTGCTGAACAAGTTCAACATCATGAAGGCAGAGTTGGACGAGATGCGAGGAAGATTGGATGCCTCGGAATCTACCATCAGTGAGTTGCGTAGTGAATTATTACAACTTAAAAGTAATAATTCATTATGTAGGTCACCCGAGCATCCGATAGACTCGGTAAATATGCGTCGCGGAGCGCAGTTTGACTCGTCGTTTTGCATGTCAGCGAAATCGTACGGGTCAGCAACCGCCGCCGTCAGCTCGCCGCTTGCGGTCGAGTCGAAACTGAGTCCACTGACTCAGCCGAAAAAATATGCAAGCGTCGCTGCTTGCCCCGCGCCGCCTCCGCGGGTGAAAACGAGGGGGGTGAAAGAGGGCCACAAGGCTGAACCTCTTCGACTCGACAAGGACGAGTGCAGGAAGTGCGATGAGGAGGGCTTCACACTGGTGGAGAGAAGAAAGAAGAGGAAGCCCGCCGTCCGCAACCACCGCGGCACCGCACCCAGCGGACCCGAGGAGCGTCTGCGGTGTGAGGTACCCGCAACGCCGCTATACGTGTCCCGCCTGCACTGGTCCACGACAGTAGAGGACGTAGTGGACTACATCCGGAAGAAGACGTTTTTCACCTTAAGGATCGAACGCTTGAAGTCTCGCCACAAGGTTAACTTTAGTTCCTTTGTGGTGAGAGTACCAACGCATCTTCTACCGACCTTTGAGGTGGAGGAATTCTGGCCGACGGACGTGGTCTACCGAAGGTTTAGGGGGAGGCTCCCTAATGAAGCGCGCATCACGTCGCCGACTTTACGTGATTAACATGTGTGTTAGTGAGTGTGAGTGTAGATTATAGTTTTAGAATAGTATATGTATAGTAGTAGTTATAATATAAAATATATACCCGATATATCTGGTACTCGTAACACAAGTTAATCTTAGCACGGGACTAGATAGTCGTGGTGTATATATTAATATAGTTATGTATAATATAACTATTTTGTATCTATATTGTTATTAGTATAAATTAATTATGCGTGTATTGTATTTGTATAAAATATAATTATATCCGTTGTCTGATACCCGTAACACAAGTTTTACTTAGCACGGGATTAGATCGACGTGATATATATTATTTAATTATACTCAAGCTTAGTCCGAGATATTCTTATTCACTTTGTAGTTTCTCAATCTTGCATTGTGTGTACCGCGACTGTTCAGAGAATCCAAAAAAACAGGCTACTTACTGGCAACCTATATCTGTAAGTCATTCTTTTTTTTCGCGCTGTGCGTAGCTGTCAATATATTTTCTCTCTTATCGTTTTTTTAGTTTAAAGTGTAAAAAAGGCCTAAAAAGAAGAGAGAAAATAGTGAAGAAAAGTACAGAAGGAAAATAAAACGCCTGAAAAGAAAATTAAAACAAAAAAAAAAGGTCGCAGTCGAAGTTCATCATACTCACTCACTTGTGCTCACGAACGTCGACTCCGCCGTCGATGTCACCCAAATTAGTAGATAAAAATGATTCAATAGACATGGAAAATTGTGAAATTGTGGACGCAGAGGTTTCAGGCACTCCGGTGGAGTGAGGTCATCGCGGAGCGGCGGGGGAGTCTCGGCGTATAATGTACCTTTCTTTTGATTTATGCGCTTGAAGAGCTGTATGAGGAATTATTATACCTAGTATCTCTTGTCAAATACTAGTGTGGTAAAGAAAAATTTTCCTTGCTAAAACAGACAGCCACGGGGTGACTGTAATCTATACGTGTAATTGTAACTTATAGTTATACTCCTTGGAGTACAAATTTACACACAGCTGGTAGCTGTAAGGCATCTTAAAACAGCTGGTAGCTGTAAGGCATCTTAAAACAGCTGGTAGCTGTAAGGCATCCTAAAACAGCTGGTAGCTGTAAGGCATCTTAAAACAGCTGGTAGCTGTAAGGCATCCTAAAACAGCTGGTAGCTGTAAGGCATCTTAAAACAGCTGGTAGCTATAAGGCATCTTAAAACAGCTGGTAGCTGTAAGGCATCTTAAAACAGCTGGTAGCTGTAAGGCATCCTAAAACAGCTGGTAGCTGTAAGGCATCTTAAAACAGCTGGTAGCTGTAAGGCATCTTAAAACAGCTGGTAGCTGTAAGGCATCTTAAAACAGCTGGTAGCTGAATACATAGGTATAATATAGATAAAGCAAACATATTTGTCTGGCATTTTTATAGGTGCTGAACTAGATGACTCTATTATGAAGGCTCTTGGCCAAACAACATTAACTGATAAAGAATATGGGCCAGAAATCCATACCGAGCTTGTTAAAAGAGTTGAAGGTATTATTACTGTTAGCGCCAACTATGTTATTCTTTATTAAAATCATTCTAATTGGCGCCACCTATATTTTCCTAATATATTATTGGCCTTTATTGATTTAAAGTTGTTCCCTATTGGCGAGTTCAAAGTATTCTCTAGAATAAGCGATATATCCCTCTCTTTCGCACTGATACCGCGCACGCCCTGATTGGAGGACAAGATGGCGTGATTTTCTTGTGCGCCGGCGTCGACCAATCACGAGGAAGATATGAAGAAACGGACGCTTAGAAGCTTCTCGGCATCGGCGCGACTCGTTGCAAAACCGCTAACTTGAACATTAATTATAGCTAATAATCTATAATCCTGTGCGCTTATCCGCTCGCGAGTGCTGGTTCATGAGACTGCGTGACAAGTGATTGGATATCAGAGGAGAAGCAGATTCATGCGGATTGAAGATCAACAGCAGAGATCCTAAGGTACAGTGCATCCTTCCTATTTCCCAAAAATATCGCTTATTAAAATCGCTGGCGACTAGCCAGTCATCCTTAGTACAGTCCACGAAATATCAAAGGAATAACTAATTTTCTACCAAATCGCCACGCCCTATATAGTCAGATTCAGACGGCCATATTAATTTCGGCCCACGTTAGCCGCACCACATTTAGACCATTTGGTCCACTTTTGGTCCTTCGAGCCGGATTACTTCCCGTATTCTCATTAATACAGCATAAGTTTCTCCTAGAATATCTATTCATTTTGTTGTAAGACAAGGCTACACTCATAATTTATTTATACAAATACTTATAACCCATTTCGTGGTTTTCCCGCTCCGCTGCAGGTAACATACTGTATTTTTGAGTAGTTACCTACATTCATAATTTATTTATACAAATACATATAACCCATTTCGTGGTTTTCCCGCTCCGCTGCAGGTAACATACTGTATTTTTGAGTAGTTACCTACATTCATAATAATTGCTAAATTCAATTTATAATAATATGGTGTCGCTTGCAAATTCCATATTTCAAGCGCTTCATTAAACCGCTTAAAGTGTTGCCTTTACAGCTTAATACGCAACTATCGCATACCGCAATTTGCTTAAACTTAATAGGTATATAATTTCAATTCCCGCCTAAAGTCACAGGATTATATAACCCGCACCGCGTACCTTACTTCCATATTACAAGTAGGTACTTAATGTTTTACCGCCATAATTGTTCGCTATAATTTGTACGTACTTACAACTGCATAATAGGTATCTGTTCACACTTCCGCAACCTCAAGTATTTTACATTTAAATAAATACCTAGGTACCTAAATATTTAAAACTTAGATTTGTTTCATACGGTCGTTATTATATTTACATAAAATGTCGAAACAAGACAAACAGTCTATTTTTGATGACAAAGAGTTAGCGATATTAGTAGCTAAGCGTAACATTTTATTTGAACACATTCAAAATATTTACGAGCTCTCAAAAAACGCTGAGTCATGCGAAGCTAGTAAAGAATCGTTTCTTAGTTCTTGTATGACGATAGACGAAATTCGAACTAATTTTCATAAATTGTTAGACGATTATAACGCCGAGTTGCTTTCTTTAAACCCTGAATCTCAACCAAACTATCAAGCATACACGTCATTCGAGGAACTGTATTGCGTTATTAAACGCGTGCAAGCACGTTTAGAATGTAGGTACGCTAAGCCCAGCGTACGAGCGGCTAGCGTGGATACAGTACGTATGCCAAAGCTACCTACAATCGAACTGGTATCATTCGATGGTGACATACGCAATTGGCCGCTATTTTATGCAAGTTTTAAATCTACTGTGCACGACAACGGTTCAATGACCGACGCTGACAGGTTGTACTATTTATTAGGTAAGCTGTCGCCGAAGGCCCAGACCGTGTTCGCAGGCGTTACACCTAATGCGGAGAATTATCAAATAATATTCCAATCGCTTCTTGATAGGTATCAGGATACGCGCGTCCTAGGATCCATGTATTTGGATCAGGCTTTAAATCTTAAATTGTCCGGACCCGCGTCAGTTTCTAACTTTCAATTATTTATGAATAACTTTGTTACGGCAGTAAACTCTTTGAAAAACTTAAAATTGGATAATCTTTCGGATTTTATATTGCTGCAACTTGCTTTGAAAAAGTTCGACCGAGATACTATACACGCATTCGAAATGACGGAACGCCATAATAAGATACCTACACTCGATAGTTTCATTTCCTTTATACGGGACCAGTCTCGAATATTTCTCAATACACAAACTATTTCATATAATAGATCATCTCATAATATTAGTAAACGAAGTTCGAATAGACTACGAAGTAATAATTCCGCCCCAAATCCGCAGTCGTACGTAACATGTGCGGAACCTAATAATAATTTACATAAATGTATGTGCGATAATATTGTACACGATCACTTTTTTAAATGTCCCGCTTTTAATAACTTGACTCCGACCGCTCGATTTAAACACGTAAAAGATAATAAAGGTTGTGTTAATTGTTTGAGTTTAAAGCATAAAATAAGTGTATGTTCAAGTACATCCAAGTGTCGTGCGTGCAATCAGCGTCACCATACATTACTACATTTTAATAAAAATTTGCCGCGTAACATGAATAACGTAGTTTCTGATAACACCGCGCCTAGGAATTCCCAGTCCGAAGTTTCTTTGTGTACCACGCTCATTGCGCGTCCGCCGCGCGCGTATTATGATAGTCAAGTGGTCGCTCAGCAATGTACTGCTCACGCTACGATATTGTTAGCCACGGCGCAAGCCATCGTTTACGATGCCAGCGGAACACCTATAGTAGTGCGTTGTCTGCTGGATAGCGCCTCACAGAGCAGTTTTATTACTTCCCATTGTTTTCAACGTCTAGGACTGCGGAATAAAATGAAAAATTGTAATTTAATAGTAACAGGGATCGGTGGCTCAGAAAAATCGTGTAAGGGTTCCGTAGATATAAAATTATATTCACGCCTTAATAATAATATTAATTTTAATGTTTCCTCGCTTATAGTGGATAGTATTACGGACGTGTTGCCGAACGCTCATGTGGATGTGTCCGCACTTACTCATCTGGAGAAATTGCCTCTCGCGGACCGGGACTTTGCGCTGCCGGGTAACATCGATGTTTTGATCGGAGCTGCAATATTCCCACATTTACTGCTGCCTAATATAGTACGCAGTGAGAAAAATAATTTACCTCCCGCTATTGAGACGGTATTAGGATATGTGATTATGGGTGCCGTGCCTACGTCACATAGTTCTCGTTATACTACGTCTTGCTGTTCTGTCGTTCAAGAAAATAATATTAATTCTCTCGTAAAGCGATTCTGGGAGCTTGAAGAGATTTCCGCGCCGCCCTCGATGAGTCCTAAGGACCTCGAGTGTGAAGAACATTTCCGCGCTACTACTGTTCGCGATGACAGTGGTAGGTATACGGTCGCGCTACCATTTAGCGGTGACCCTTATTCGTTAGGCGATTCGTACGCCGTCGCGCTCAGACGTTTTCATTGTTTAGAACGAAAACTGAATTCGTCACCTAATTTACGCTGCGCTTATAATGACGTCATTCGTGACTACCTCGATAAAGATTTTCTGAGCCCAGTTACGATAGACAACCTTAACTGCGTTCCCGCATATTATATCCCGCACCACGGTGTAGTTCGCGAGGATAAAATTTCCACCAAGCTCCGCGTGGTTTTAGATGCTAGCTGTCGGACTACATCGGGCCAATCTATCAACGATATTTTGCATACTGGACCGAATCTACAGGGTGATTTATTTAACATAATAATAAACTTTCGGCTTTTCAAAATTGCTTTGTCAGCTGATTGTCGACAAATGTTCCTTAATATAGGCGTCCACGAATCTGACCGTAGATTTCAACGTATGTTTTACCGCTTCAATAATGATGAACCTCTGACGGTTTACCAATTTAATCGCGTTTGTTTCGGACTTAGGTCCAGCCCGTATCACGCCTTACGTGTTGTACGTCAGCTGATCGCTGATGAAGGCGATGATTTTCCCGCTGCTGCATCAGCAGCTTCTACGTCTTTATTTATGGATGACATCGTATGTAGTGTTATAGACACTCCGCGTGCAATTTCGCTTTGTAAAGAGCTTATTCAGCTTTTCAAGCGGGGCCAATTTGATCTTGTCAAATGGACGAGTAATTCAAAGGAGGTTCTCGCCCATATATCTGATTCTCATAAAGCTTCACCGGACATTGAGTTCGATAGGTCCATTCCGCATAAGGTCCTCGGCTTACGCTGGGACAGATCTCGAGATTGTTTCCGCTTTGACGTCGCATTGCCTGATGCTAAGTGCACCAAACGCATAATGCTGTCCACAATAGCTCGACTTTGGGATATAATGGGGTTTGTGGCTCCCTCCATTTTGTACGCCAAGCTCTTGATAAAAGAACTTTGGTTGGCAAAGTGCGATTGGGATGACGCACCTCCTGTACATATAGTCGCAGCCTGGAAGCAGTTCTGCAACGAGCTTCCCAAGCTCAATCAAGTTATGATACCGCGTCATTTAGGATTGGTCGATGGATGTACTGTTAATCTAATAGGTTTCGCTGACGCTAGCGAAAGCGCTTACGGCGGAGTAGTGTATATGCAAGTCCGTAATGGCTGTAACTATTCTGTGCAATTAGTTTGTGCCAAGTCTAAAGTCTCGCCAGTCAAAACCATTTCGATTGCAAGGCTCGAATTGTGCGCAGCCCTTCTGCTGTCACAACTGCTTCGCAAGGTTAAAGACACAGTTTCGTCCCACTACTCCATTAATAATATTTACGCTTTTACTGACTCCAAGATAGTACTTGCTTGGATTTATTCTTCCCCTCATCGCTGGCAGACCTTTGTTGCCAATCGCATTACCAAACTAATAGAGTTTGTTTCCCCCACTTGTTTTAATCATGTCCCGGGTATTGAAAACCCCGCTGATTGCTTGTCTCGTGGAATCACTCCAACGACACTTCTTGATCATCCATTGTGGCATCGTGGCCCACCTTGGATCAGCCAGGATCCGTTAGATTGGCCCATTGAACCTTATAGCAAGGATACAGAAGTTGAGGACGTACCCGAGCAAAAATCTGTCTCTCATCCCGTGGTCGTTGAAGTTACACAGTCCCCGTTTTATACACTCGCACAGCGCTTGTCATCTTGGTCTAAGTTGTTACGCGTCATTGTTTATGTATGCAGGTTTCTTAGGAAATTACCTAAAGGAACTTTTGTTTCGATATCCGATTTGGAATTCGCAGAACGCGAAATATTATTATCCGTACAGGCTGTTCATTTTGATAATGATATTCAAAATTTAAAAAATGACTTACCTGTCTCCCCCGCTCTTCTTAAGCTTAAGCCGTTTCTCGATGAGAACGGTATAATACGCGTCGGTGGTCGTTTGTCTAATTCAGACGAGCCTTATAACTATAAGCATCCATGCATTCTTCCGCGTCATGATCATGTGGTCGACCTTCTTGTTGAATTTTATCACAAAAGGCATCTCCATGCCGGTCCAGAGTTACTTATGTCCTTACTCAGGCAAAATTACTGGATTTTAGCTGCTCGGCGTACCATTCGCCAGATAATACATAAGTGTAACACGTGTTTTAGATTTCGTCCACGTCCAACTTATCCCTTTATGGCAGACCTTCCTAGCCAACGCGTGAACCAGGTAGATAAAGCGTTTACACATACCGGTTGCGATTACGCAGGACCACTGCAGTACACTCCAATACGTGGTCGAGGTATTAAAAGTCGTAAGGCTTGGTTATGCATATTCACATGCTTAACAACGCGCGCTACGCATATTGAGGTTGCGACGGATTTAAGCACGGTGTCTTTTCTAGCAGCACTAAAACGTTTTCTTTCGCGCCGCGGTCCCATACAATGCTTGTACTCTGATAACGGCACCTGTTTCGTAGGTGCTAATTCGTACTTACGCGATTTGTATAAATTTCTAAAGGAAGAATACCGTATACGTCTCCAAGACGAACTTTTAGTCAATCACATTGATTGGAAGTTTATTCCGCCTGCCTCTCCACATTTCGGAGGATGCTGGGAGAGCATGGTTAAAGTAGTAAAAACGCATCTTTTTAAGGTTATAGGCCAGCAGATCCTTTCTTACGAAGAACTTCTAACTGTCCTTGCTCAAGTCGAGGCATTGATAAATTCGCGTCCGCTTACTACATTGAGTAGCGATCCTGCTGAGCCTTCCGCATTAACTCCTGCACACTTCCTAAACACAATGCCATTGTCGTCACTACCCGCTCCTAAAGCAAACTCATCTAACATGCTTCAGAGACATACACTGCTTGACAAACTCGTGCAGTCATTTTGGCAGCGCTGGCGTTTAGAATACCTGCATAAATTGCAGACTAGATATAAGTGGAATAGTCCCGCCTCGCCTTTACGGGAGGGAGCGTTAGTCATTATCATTAATGACAATTCACCACCGCTTTCATGGCCACTAGGTGTCATCGAAAAATTACATACCGCTAAAGACGGTACAACCCGCGTTGTGACTGTTAAGACCGCGATGGGTAGCTACGTGCGCCCAGTTGTACGGCTCTGCCCATTACCTACTCAGTGAGATCTAGTTGCAACCTGGATCTCTCTCATTTAGTTTATAGTTTAGTTGTAATTCTAGCAAATTAACGGTCATGCGATAGTTTACTTAAGAAAAATATTATTATCATTATTATTTTTTCTTTTCTCTTTTTTTTTTTTTTTTTTAAAGGTAACCCTTTAAGGCCGGGGGAATGTTAGCGCCAACTATGTTATTCTTTATTAAAATCATTCTAATTGGCGCCACCTATATTTTCCTAATATATTATTGGCCTTTATTGATTTAAAGTTGTTCCCTATTGGCGAGTTCAAAGTATTCTCTAGAATAAGCGATATATCCCTCTCTTTCGCACTGATACCGCGCACGCCCTGATTGGAGGACAAGATGGCGTGATTTTCTTGTGCGCCGGCGTCGACCAATCACGAGGAAGATATGAAGAAACGGACGCTTAGAAGCTTCTCGGCATCGGCGCGACTCGTTGCAAAACCGCTAACTTGAACATTAATTATAGCTAATAATCTATAATCCTGTGCGCTTATCCGCTCGCGAGTGCTGGTTCATGAGACTGCGTGACAAGTGATTGGATATCAGAGGAGAAGCAGATTCATGCGGATTGAAGATCAACAGCAGAGATCCTAAGGTACAGTGCATCCTTCCTATTTCCCAAAAATATCGCTTATTAAAATCGCTGGCGACTAGCCAGTCATCCTTAGTACAGTCCACGAAATATCAAAGGAATAACTAATTTTCTACCAAATCGCCACGCCCTATATAGTCAGATTCAGACGGCCATATTAATTTCGGCCCACGTTAGCCGCACCACATTTAGACCATTTGGTCCAATTACCCAAGGGCTTAAACAGGATTTAAAGAATGAAATTATCAAGAAGTTCTTGATACCATCCAACTCCAAGCTTTCAAATGCACCTAGGCTTAACAGAGAGTTAGAGAGCCTATTAAATGCTATGAAGGCCCGAGACAAAAAGAATCGAAGAACGCCAGCAACAGATGGGTGTGGCAATAGCAGCCTTGTTGTCTGCTATAGACGGACTGATAAAAGGTGGTATAGATAAAATTAAATTAATTTCAACACTCAGTGATATCACAAGGTTACTGATAGACCTCCATTATCAAGACACTGTCACCAGAAAAAAGTTAATTATCCCAATTCTCGATAAGAATATTGGCAAGACAGTCGAAAATCAAAAAAGGAATGAGTACCTATTTGGAGAAAAATTTAATGACAATGTTAAGACTGCCACAGCAATAAAAAAATCAGCTGGCACAATATTAAAACAGAAGACCCCTAAACGGAAACATATTCCATCTATTCGACCAAACTATTCTCAAAATTATACCAAGAAACAGGGAAACCTCGTACGAGCATGACCCAGTTCAAACAGGGGGGGGGGGGGCAGATATCACCAGCAACAGGCACAACACTACTCGAAGCCGAAACCCCCACAACGTCCTCCAGCCAAACCGTTTGTATGACAAACATAGAGGTAAATACTTTTTCTGGTAGACTTAAGTATTTTATCGTTGTTGGCTAAAATTACACAAGACAAAGTTGTCTTTTCTTGGCTAAAAGGTTATCACATCCCATTTTTGAACGTACCTCACCAAGATTATATTCCAAGAAATACAAAATTTTCCAATGGAGAAAAGTTAGTATTGATGAAAGAAATTAATAGACTGTTACAACTTGAGTAATTATAAAATATAGGCCAATTAAAGGAAAATATTTTTCAAAAATATTTACAGTACCAAAACCAAATGGAGATCCCAGATTTATTTTAAATTAAAGATGTTTAAATAAATTATCTCATCAGAACATTTTAAATTAAAGACATGAGAATACTATGTAAATTATTTAAAAAAAAAACAATTTCATGTGTACAATTGATTTGAAAGAATCATAACATTTCCTGATCGCAGTAGGTGAAGATAAAAATATCTTAGTTTTTGGTTTCAAAATATAATGTATGAGATTACTTGTCTGCCATTTGGTCTTAATACTGCCCACACATTTACAATTACAAAGTTACTCAAACCGGTTATTAATTTTCTACGTAGCAAAGGTTACAAATCAGTGTCATATCTTGATGACATATTATTTAATATTTAATATTATTTGTATTGGTAGAAGTTACCAGGAGTGTTTTGAGAACTGCTAGATGACCATTAGGTTACTAGAATGTCAAAGTTTTATTATAAATGGAGAAAAAAGTAGTATTGTTCCATCTAATATTGCTGATTTTTTTGGATTTATAGTAAATACAAAAGATATGTCACTATCAGTGACTTCTAGGAAAAAGGAACATATTTCGAAGATAATTCAGAAATATTTACAAATGGAGCAAGGTACAATCAGTGAATTTGAACATCTTATTGGTACCCTTGTAGCATGCTCTCCAGCCATGTCTTATGGTTTTTTATATACTAAAACATTTGAGAAGCAAAAATATCAAGCATTATATGAAGTAAACAATAATTACGATTCAATTATAAATATTAATGACAGTTGTAAAGTTAATTTAAAATGGTGGGATATCCATATTAAAAGACAATTCAAAGTTGTGTGACACAGTTTTCCTAAACATTACAAGGTCATTCGGAAAACCTGACATAGATCTGTTTGCGACTAGAGCAAATAAAAAATGTCAAAGATACATATCTTGGCATCTAAGATATAGTACCTCTTGGCATAGAGATCCATATGCAGAAAAGATTGACACTTTTACGATTAACTGGTCAACTTTTAAGTTATTTTATGCTTTTCCTCCTTTTTCATTAATTTCTAAATGTAATTATTTTATGTGTATAAAATAATTTGTGATAAGGCAATAGGTATCATAGTTTTCCCTTTATGGCCCTCGCAACCCTGGTACCCTTATATTAACGAATTAGCCTAAAACGAATTAGCCAGTTTAAACCTTCAAAATAATTGTTATTATCACAAAGCACTATAAAGCAATATACAACAGCTTTTAAAAAATGGTGGTTGTTTTGTAAAGTAAAAAATATATTATATGAGTTGTCAATTCCCAAAATTTTAAAATTTCTCACAGAAATGTTATCACAGGGTGCCTCTTACACAACTCTTAACACATGCCGTTCAGCATTGTCTCTAATCATAGACGCAAGTTTATGAACAGATTTACATATTAAAAGATTTTTAAGGGAGTTTTCAAGCTGAAACCTTGCAGACCTAAGTATAATGACACATGGGATCCTTCTGTTGTCTTAAATTATATTGAAACTTGGTCACCAACCAGTAATCTTAACATAGAAAAAGTTACAAAAAAAAAAAATTGGTAATATTGTTAGCTCTCACAACTGCTCAACGTATACAAACATTGTCAGTTATCAGATTAAATAACATAGAGTTCGCTGAAACTGGTGTTAAAAATATAATTTCTGATATCTTGAAAACAACTACTCTTTTTAAGGATCAGGTCATAATTTAACTTTCTTTATTTGATATGAAACCAGAAATATGCCCTGTGAACGTACTTCGAAATTATATTGACCAAACAAAACCACTCAGAAGAGTAGATTTAAATAACACGGATAAACTACTAATTTGTTATAAAAAACCTCATACCTGTGCCAGTAACCAGACTATTAGTCGCTGGATAAGACAAGTTATAACTGAGTGTGGTATTGATGTTAAAAAATTTACCCCTCACTCTACGCGCCATGCGTCTACGTCTATGGCATGTAGAGAAGGCGTAACATTAGATTCCATTTTTAAATCGGCTGGTTGGTCTACAGGGTCTAGATTTGTTTGCTAATCATTATAACAGACCCTTAAATGCAGATAACAATAGTTACTCATTTGCAAATGCTATTTGTAACGCTAATATTAATTAATATTTTTATCTTAATTAATATATTAATTCTGTTAATTGTTTGTTAAGGCATGCCAAAAAATTTGATTTTAAGTGATCTTATTGATTGTCAATTAATTACATTGAAAATTACTTATGTCTTAGATTCTGTATTTTATTATGTACTTATTCATTACTGTCGAACTAATTTATGATTTCCAACAATTCTCTAAACATCTACAAAGTGAATAAGAATATCTCGGACTAAGCTTGAGTATAATTACATAATTAAACGAACTTACCTGAAGTGAAGTTCTATTGTAATTATACGAGATGCTTAGTCCGAGATATCGGTCTCCCACCCACCCTTATAGTAATCATGGATTACAATGCCCTAGAAGTCAAGTTGGAAATCATAATCCTTTCTATACTAATGCTCTGAAAAGAATGACTTACAGATATAGGTTGCCAGTAAGTAGCCTGTTTTTTTGGATTCTCTGAACAGTCGCGGTACGCACAATGCAAGATTGAGAAACTACAAAGTGAATAAGAATATCTCGGACTAAGCATCTCGTATAATTACAATAGAACTTCACTTCAGGTAAGTTCGTTTAATTATGTAATTATGTATTAATAATGTTTGTATATATTTTTTTGTGTGTGTGTGAATAAAGAATTTGAACGAATTTGATTATCCTATTTGCTTCGCTCTATATTTATTGGGTGTCACTTGTGTACACTTATCCGATTGAAATATTGAACCCAACTAAAGGCAACATAATATTAAGTAATAATAGCACTAAACTAACATGATTAACATTTCCTGACAACTCGCACTATGTATGGACACAAGTGACCGTTGGAAATTCTACGCTCGAAGTTGTTGACGACTATATATACCTGGGGCACAAAGTCCAGTTAGGTAGGTCCAACTTCGAAAAAGAGGTCAACCGTCGAATCCAGCTCGGCTGGGCAGCGTTCGGGAAACTCAGAAACATCTTCTCGTCAAAAATTCCTCAGTGCCTGAAGACAAAAGTTTTCGAGCAGTGTGTGTTGCCGGTGATGACATATTATGGAGCCGAAACGTGGTCATTCACAACGGGACTTATTCAAAAGCTTCGTGTCGCTCAAAGAGCTATGGAGAGGGCTATGCTTGGAGTCTCTCTACGTGATAGAATCAGAAATGAGGAAATCCGTAGCAGAACTAAAGTTACCGACATAGCCCAGCGCATTAGCAAGTTAAAGTTTGACGACCTCTGTGGCTCAGTTGGTTGAGCGTGTTGGTGCTCAAGCCGGGGGTCGCGGGTTCAAATCCCGCCGAAGGAACAAAAAGTTTTTCTGTGTCCCTGGGTCATGGATGTGTATTAAATATGTGTATAATATAATAAAAATCTTAAATATGTGTATAGTATAAAAGTATTAAATATATATTTTCCGTTGTCTGGTACCCGTAACACAAGTTCTTCGAGAACTTACCACGGGATCAGATTGACGTGGTGTGAAGCGTCCATAGATATTATAAAAAAAAAAAAAAAAAAAAAAGTGGCAATGGGCTGGACATATAGCCCGTAGAACCGATGCCCGCTGGGGCCGAAAGGTTCTTGAGTGGAGACCACGAACTGGACGCCGAAGCGTAGGACGGCCTTCCACCAGGTGGACAGATGACCTGAGAAAAGTCGCAGGGAGTTGGTGGATACAGGCCGCGAGCGACCGGTCGCACTGGAAATTTATGGGGGAGGCCTATGTCCTGCAGTGGACGTCACCAGGCTGAAACGGAATAAAGTATAACCTGGTCAAAATTAATATCACTTGTAACATTAAATATTTTTGGAACGTGAATCGAATACTGGTCAGTGGTCACGCTTTTTGAATATTTATTTTTGTTTTTAAGACATCTTCAAATTAAACATGAATTATATAATTTCTTATATAATATTATGATACTATGACATATTACGTTTAATCAATCATATTATCATAGCTCTATTTTCTCTCAGTTCTAGGCCATTAATGTGTGTGAGAGAGGAATTATTTTATTACCAAATAATTTTATATTGTCATTGCTCGGTAATATTTTATGTCTGGATCATGTCACATCCTACGCACTTTTGGATTAATTTTGAAGTTCTCAATTGCTCTTGCATACCTAGTCTACATGGCAAACTAATATAACATAATATTTTACGTAATTAAATAAGTATTAACATAATATTATGGACTTGAGATTAATCAAGTTAGTTAAATTACAGGAATTAATCATTTTACGTCGTGAAGTCGAAAAAGTAGTAAGTAACTGCATTTAAAAATGATATTTTTTAATTAAATTGCCTTTTAAATATCACTATCAACCCCCTAGCACAATTTTCTAGGACGTGACGCGTCCGAGATATACTTTAGGAACTCTTTACTTTGCTCGCATCGCGGAAGCGCAAATAATATTGTAACTCGCATTGTAACATTATTCGGCAATCGTGCGGAATATAAAGTATTTTAGCATATTTTGCAGATAAGCAAATCATTTTTAAAAATTTAGGCAAACCATTACCATCTTGGCCAAGCTTTTCTACTAAGGCGGCACAACTTTGAGAAAGAGACGGGTAGAAGAATACACTTCAGTTGGGCTGCATTCTCTGGGACATCTTTGAATCATCGATCCCACAATCCCTTATGACCAGGATCTTTAATGTGTTCTACCAATAATGATATACGGAGCTAAAACTCACGATAGGGCTGGTTCACAAGTCAAGGTTGCTCAGCGTGCGATAGAAAGAGCAATGTTAATGGTATCTCTGGTGCATACAATTTGTAACGATGACATTGCTCATTGACGACTTATCGACATTGGATGGCGATAAGCTGATGATGATGATGATGATGATGATGATTAGGCAGTCGAGTAACATATAGATTGCATGACATCATTGAGCTCTTGGAAGTTAAGTAGTACCACAGATATTACAAATTTTCTCGGAATCCTAATAAAAAGTAGAAAATTAAGCAAGAGATTAAGTTTATTACATTCAATATGCCTGCCATCTGTCTGGCGGAGGCCCTGAAACTTTCATTAAACACATTTTATACAGCCAAGCCACGATGGTTTATAACTTAGCTATCTTAGCAAGGTTATTACTTCAACATACGAGTTAGACCATATAGACAAAAATCGCAACATGTGAAGTTAGCTGCTTGTATAATAATTATTATGTTTATAAGTGTAACGTACAAGTATGTTGTAGTTACTTAGGACTATAAAATCGCAAGAATAAAACATTCAAGTTGTATTCTCAGTCGCTGTTTGGTAGTATCTTTTTCTCTTGACTTTTCGAATAAAATAAAGTTTGTTAATTCAAAGTTTGTAAATTAAAAAAAAAAACATTTTTCATTTCGTTTTCTTTTCATTTTAATGATCTGTTTACTTTTTCTGCTAATGTTTAAGTACACAAAAAAACTAGTAATTAACTCAAGTTCAAATAATAATAGGTACATAGTTTTAGCTGATGATGATAATGATAGATAAAACGTTTATAAACCTAGGAGAGCGACCATAAATTAGGTAGGGCGACAGTTCACTTTACAAATATTTATTATGGACCTAGAATGAGACAGCGGTTGGTATAGTCCATAAATATAATTTATGGCGCTTAACTAAACAGGTGAAGGTTAAATTGGCTTTTACCAATAAAATTATACAATATATTGTACGACTAGAAGACGCTGCTGATTTGTATTGCTGATTTATATTTTTACTACCTGAAAAGTAAGCAATATCGAAAAGTCTGCCTTACAAAAAATAATACAGTAGACAAGCGTATTACACTATTGGCCTTATATTAATTCTGATTTTGAAAGTTAAGTTATAAAAAATATATATAATTGCGAACTTATAATAACGCGTAAATATAGTTACGGAGCTTAGTAGTCAACCATTCATAAAAAATCAAACTTAGATTTAATAATATTAATTGTAGAGAACGATAGTAAGGTATACCACAAGGCCCCGTGTAAAGCCCTTCTTGTTCCAATTTGCATAAGCAATTCGCTGGTTCATCACCTAACTTGAATGTTTGGGTAACATTATTTAAAGCCGTGGTCATAACATAAGGACTGAGGAGAACTCTAATTGAAATCTTGTCAGTACACATATTTTGCAAATTGTAGTAACAACTATTCATATTATTATTTTTATTTATGTCATAATTCCTTGAAAATTGTTGTAATATTATGTAAGGAATATGTTTTTGATTGATTTGACTATTAATATAATAATATTATCACTGATTTTACGAGTAGGTATGTTGATAAAAATAAATACGTATACCTGTTATATATGATGTAGGTACGAGTACGTACGTGAAGCAAAGAAAGCTCCGCATTATTTTTCTAACATTCTCTGAATTGACGTATCAATAATTGAACTGAATCGCTGCGTGTGGGATTTTATCTATATGATATAGTTTATGAATAATTCTTAGTTACGCTATTTTTCTATTGATCTTACTTTTAATTAGATCATTTGTTTCTCATACGAAATTAAATGTAAGAACCCTGACACTCGGGGTTCTTACATTTAATTACGGTTAGTACCGAGTACCGACGAATACTCAGAGTCTTCTTAAAGTAAAAGGCTGTCAAGTCAGTAATTCTTAAAGCAGAGACACTAAAAGTCTGAAATTAAGGGGCTTCTATCTTTAAGTATTCAGTCCTTAGTATTCAAAATGTAATCAACAGCTTCGCATGATGCGACGTATGTTGTTAAATGCGAAGTATTTGAACAATTATTCGCCAAGGGCCACCACACAAAGTTTATCCACGTCTTGATAAACATCTTCACAATATTATATATTACTAGCCGATGCCCGCAACTTCGTTTGCGCAGAACTGACGGAAGCGGAACCCTATTTTTTAAACGGAACCCTTAAATAAAAGTAGCCTATGTTAGACCTTATAACATCAGCTATCTGCCAGTGAAAGTCCCGTGAAAATCGGCCCAGCCGTTTCAGAGATTAGCCAGAACAAACAGACAGACAGACCGACAGACAGACGGACAGACAAAAATTAAAAAAATTGGTATTTTATTGTAAGTACCGAATATACTTTCAGATGCATTATGTGAAAAGCTGTTAAATTGAAGTTACAAACAGACACTTCATTTTTAGGGTTCCGTACCTCAAAAGGAAAAAACGGAACCCTTATAGGATCACTTTGTTGTCCGTCTGTCCGTCCGTCCGTCTGTCAAGACCCTTTTTCTCAGGAACGCGTGGAGGTATGAAGCTGAAATTTATATCAATTACTCAGGTCTACTGTCCCTTGAAACTGTGAAAAAATCAAACTTCTAAGCCAACGCAATCAAAAGATACAGCCGTTTATGCCGCAAATTTTCGACACTTGCAAGGGAATCAAAACCTACAGGGTGCTTCCCGTGAACTCAGAATCTTGAAATTTGGTACGAAGCAACGTCTTATAGCATAGATAAAGGAAAAATTACGAAAACCATAAATTTTTAGTTACATCACATAATATATTTTTTTTTAATAATTTTAAACTTACTACCCATTTCCTCATAAACGCGTCATTTTGCAATAAAAATACCATAGTTATGACTCGATTGTCGTAATGAACGAACTTTGTAAACCTTGCAGGTTTGTACGGAACCCTCGGTGCGCGAGTCCGACTCGCACTTGGCCGGTTTTTTTATTTATCTGTATAGATGTATAGATAATACTACCTTTTGTCCATAGCTTTGCCCACGCGGAATACCTAGTGTTCGTGCCAAAAATAAAATAAAATTATTATACTACTGTAAATGATTATATTAAATGTTTTGGGTTTCATTCTCAAAGGGTTATAATGGAACCCAATTACGTCGTAGTCAATAATAATATCTATGGACACTTCCACACCACGTCAATCTGGGCCTACAGGCCCACTAAGTATCCGAAGAACTTGAATCACAGGTACCAGACAACGGAAATATATATTTTAATACTGTTTGTTATACTATACTTACATTTAAGATTTTTATTTTACTATACATAATACGTAATAATATATTTAATACATATCCAAGAACACAGAAAATCCTTTTGTCCTTCGGCGGAATTCAAACCCACGACCTCCGGCTTAAACACCGACGCGCTAACCACTGAGCCACAGGGATCGTCAACGGCGTGATGGATTATACGAGATCGTTTGAATTTATCTTCTCTCTCGTATATTTTCTTTTAATTTTACGATAACTCCTTACATATTAATTTTCACTATAATATGGTGTAAAGTAACTAACGTATTCAATTTGACAAGGAAAAAATCTGTATCCGTTTAAATCGCTTCTGAAAATACCACATTACATGTGACTATCTTTTAAACTTAGTAAATAGTTTACTATATCAAGCTATTCTTAAAAGATGGACATATTATGCTATCGCGAATTTTTTTGTAGACCTGTTAAGGAGATATAATCCCACCATACATTGTTGATTATATTGGATAGCGTTTTCAATGAAAGCACCCAAATGGCTTGAATTTTTCAGACAATTCTCGTCACATCAACCAATTTCCACACTAACAAATTATACACCTAAATCTTCATTGGGATCACTCTGTCAACAGATGAAAACCATATGAAAATGAAATCTATTCAGTAGATTCATTCATTTTTGAGATTATCGCGAACATACAGACAGACAGACAAACACGATGAGGCCTTTATTATAAAATATTTGTTTATAGATTATATTATTTAATATACATCGCGCTTAAAAGTTAAAAATTAATATTAAAAAAAATATATAAACCGACTTCCAAAGTAAAACATTCTTATAAATCACTTAAAAGTATAAAATAATTCTTATTGTCGAATAGTTGCCCTTTAAATTTTGCTAAAATTTAACTATTTCTCTACTCAATTTTCTTATTTTTGAAGTCGGTACCAGCCAATTTGAACGGAAAGTTCTTTAAAATATTGTTTATATGTATATGGACGTAGTTGTGTTAAAATTGATGATTTTTTGATTAAAAAGTACCTATATACAATTGTTTGGGCTGGTACCGACTTCAAAAATAAGAAAATTGAGTAGAGAAATAGTTAAATTTTAGCAAAATTTAAAGGGCAACTATTCGACAATAAGAATTATTTTATACTTTTAAGTGATTTATAAGAATGTTTTACTTTGGAAGTCGGTATATATATTTTTTTAAATATTAATTTATTTTTGTCTTTTTAGTGGAAGATCGAGCTTTGCTCAGAATTTATGGAGGATGATAAAATATTTAAAAATAGGAAAGAAAGGAAATAAATAGAATCACAAAAATATTTATCTGACCGGGATTCGAACCCGATACCAATTCGTAAACTTTACACCGCACAAATTACTAATTAACCGTCCAGCTGCCATTAATAGTATCGAAATTATTTAATGAAGTATTGTTGTAGAACGAAAGAAAAACATAAACTTAAAAATGTGTGATTTATCAGGGATAAGACCTAGCTTTGGAAGAAGACGACGAAGATATTGCGGACCTTTCGCATACATTTTTACAACAGTTCTTTAAACAATAATTCCAAAATTTCCAATCGATACACGTTAAAGAGTTCCATTCAGTGCTTTTGGAACCAGACTTAGGGAACCTTGACATAATGTCACTTTTTGGTATCATATTATGCTTAGGTTACCTAAAAATGAAGTTGTTGGCGGAAATGATGTGAACAGTTGATACACAATATAATAAAATATAATGATGATGATGAATGTCATGGGATACTCATCCCAACTTACCTGTCCGGTAGTTGTGGTATAGTATACGGGACGCGACCCCGGCTTCCCTAGCTATTACTGTCCTATCCCTTGCCCTCCTGGGCGGTAATATCCTACATTTCCTATTTCCCACTCTAACTTACCAATCTTCCTTTCCACACCACCTGTCCTTCCCTTTTCCTATTCCTACCCTCTCCGCAAATCCGTGGGAACGCAATGGATAATTATAAAAATAATTTAATTATCCAAAATGGCGGCGATATGGTTCGCCACCCATCACGTCTCGTTCTCGCGGAGGCGAAAAGTGGCCCATGGAGAGCCGCTTCGCTACGTTAAATGTAAGAGGAGGAATGGATGGTAAGAATGAAAGTGGATGAAGCGAAACAAGTATGTAAGGATCATAGCAAGTGGAAAGAAGTGGTCTCTGCCTACCCCTACGGGAAAGAGGCGGTCTCTGCCTACCCCTACGGGAAAAAGGCGTGATTATATGTATGTATGTATGTATGACGATGATGGGAATCGAATAAAAGACTAAGCGACATACCTATTTATATATTATTATGTATGGTGTAATGATGGTGGTAACAATATGCTTGCAGTTCTTAAAACAATGCCGAGATTTAGAAACGTAAATACTAAGGAGTTCTGTTCAGTGCTTTTCGATCCAGGGAACACCTTGGTACAAAATTTCACTTTTTGGTAACTGTTAATTTTTTTTTTTTTTTTTTGTACTGGCAACATTTGTAGCTACACGTACAATTGTAACCTCCCGACTATATAATTAATTTAAAATATATTTTTAGCTAATAATCAAGTAAAAAGTGTTAGAAACGATACCCATAACTCTTGTAATTGTTTGTTTCTATTTACCAACGGCAGTGTTTGCGTAAAATCGTTCTATTGAACTAACGAAAATTCAAGCCAAGTGCCAACTGTCAACGACTGGACGAATTCAAATTGGAGCTGTATTATTCCTGAGGACTGCTTAATCCCGGGGAGTATTGTGTTTTATTTTGTTCTAATTAGTCATCTTTTACTATATAACAATAACAACTCCACTACACACCGCTCACTCATGTGAGATACGTCCAAAATCACACTTGGCAAAGTTATTTCTCTCTTGGCTTGACAAATTGTGGAAGCGAAGTTGAGGATAAAAACAACAAGCCCAGACATACATAAGACTAGAATACTGTGCACACATCACACAAGCACAGAGACATCCTCAAAAACGTTTAGAATTTAAGTTCAGAATTTAAGTTTGCAAAGCTTTTATTGTACAGTTATACACAGGTTTGGTAACCACTACTTGATCTGTCTATACTGTCTTCTACTTCTATACTCTCTCTAAAAACTGTTTAATTATTCATTTTATATTTCAATTCTTTAACCTTTCTTATATCACTTTGCTAATTTTTCCACGGTAACCAATAACTGTACATATTGTATTGAGGCTGGCTTTTGCTTTTAAAGTAAAAGGTGACTTCTCTACCTACATATAACTAGTAAAGCCAATAAACCAATATAATTGCTTTCAGTGCTCGGGAATAAATAGCAAAATGATGACTCGCTCAGCCGTGGCCCGCCGTACCGAGGAACAACTTCGTATGGCCCTCACAGAGTTAAAGGATTATAAAGATCAATGCCAAACACTGCTAAGGGAAAGAGATGACAATGAACAAGAGATGTTGTCTGTATTACAAAAAAATAAGGACTTGAAGATAGAATTAAATAAACTAACTTTGGACTATGAGGACATTCTCCAACAAAAATTGGAATTACAAGCAATTGTCGACGGTTTTGATCAGTGCAGAGAAGAGTATGAAGACACACTCAAGAACTCAGCTAACCTCAAAATCAAATTGAATAATGCTGAGGAATATATATTACAATTAGAAGAACAATTGCATAATGAAAACTCCACCCAAACGCAAATTTTGTTTAATAAACTGGTCTCAAATAAAAACAGTTCAGTTTCTAACACAAAATCGGATATTGACATTAGTACCATTGATTTAACAGGTGAGGATACATTACCAGTGTGCCTAATGAGTAGTAATAAAAAATTAAAGAAATATATTAAAATTAAAAAGTGTATTAACCCTAGAAACATAACCTTCTTAATACTCCCTTTAAACATAACCATTCATCATATTGATGAATATTTTTTAAAGTGTGAAATTTTTACTTGAAACGTTATATTTTAAAACTGTTTATTATATAACTTTTTAGGGACAAGGGTCTTATTTGTAATTAAAAAATAATAATTAAAAAAAAAAGAAATCTTTATTTACTTTTATTATATTATCTTAAGGCACTAGTTGTAAGGAGATCATAGTTGACAAGGTACTTAAAAATTTAAATTAAAAAAAAATAACAAAACATAGCTTTTTTTTTCTTTGGCCAAAATAAACTTAGGGCATAACTCTACACTTAAAAAAAAACAAAAGCTAATTATTCACAGCGCAATTCACACATAATTCAGCCTTATGTTCACCACTATGAATGGTACTTTGTGGTAAGGTCAAAATACATGAAGAAGTACCTGAAGTCTCTTCCAGTAAATCAGGAGGTGATTGATAGTCGGTCACGTGGTCCCGTGGGTGAGATGGTGATGAACCATGACGGATTTGCAGACTGTCCTCTTGGTCAGAGGGTTCATATTGGTGATCGCTTTCCACGTCATCCACCTCCATAAAGTCTTCATTTTCGCCATCCGAAGAAGCCGGCAGCAAGTTGGTGTCATCTTCTTCCAATAATAATCGCGCAATTGTGTCATCACTCAGTGACTCCATGTCAAAAATCTGCAAACAAATATTTCAATCCGTCACCAAAACTAACACAAACCATAACCATTCATCGAAACGATGAACAGATGCTCAATAAATCAAAAATTAAAATACTTACGCGCTGAACACCGGTGTCGCCTGCAGCAGCGCAGTGGGCACTTAGTTGACAAGAACAGGCAAGTTTATACGCGCACGCGTTAGAAAGATATAGCAAATTTAGTACCGCGTATTCATCGGATCGACGAAGGTTATGTTTCTAGGGTTAAAAAGTATTGTAAACTATCACTGAAAAATAAAAAATATCTGGGTATATTATCAAAAGCTGTTAAGGAAAATAAGTTGTTAAATAGTAATTTTCTAAATTGTACCCGTGAGTTGGAACAAATTAAGTGCGACTATGAGGCCGATGTATGTAGCCTTCAGGCAGAAATTTCTATTTTGCATGACTGTTTGGACAATTTAAAGAAAAAGTATGAATTGTCACAAAATGAAATACAGGAACACATATCAACAATGGATGATTTGCTTGAAGTGTCTCGTTACAACGAGGAACGTGTTTACTCTTTATTGAGAGTGAACAATTCCTCAGACAGAGTCAATCATTCTGTTTTTAAAAGTATACCAGATATGTGTTCCAGTAAGAAGGCTCATATTGAAAGCCCAAAAAATATTACATTATTCAGTGATGAGTTAGGTAAGGATTTAGGTATATATCTAAATAGAATGTGTATCGGACAATCAATTTCTAATTTTTGTATGCCCGGAGCTAATTATAAAGAGATAGTAAATAGGGCTTTAACATTGACATATTGTCCGAATACCACATTGATACTTCTAGTCGGGAGGAAAGGAAAATTAAACAGAAAACAGATGACTGAATGTCTTGAAAAATCATTTAATATTGAAGATGTTAAAAATGTAATATTGTTTACTTTTCCCTATATACAAATGTTGCCAAAAAGAAATAGAGAAGAGAATTCTAATAGATATAAGCTTAACAGCCTAATGTATAGCGCTGTTAATAATAATTGTAAAGTTTTAAATGACACACATGAACAAAAATGTCAGATTGTGGACATAAACAATTTAAATTTATGTAATATGAGATTAGATAAGTATTTCTTATCTAACTTCTGTAAGCGACATATAGCTAGGGTGCTATTAAACTTTTTATTTTTAAAACCAGCCAAGGATTTGGCTTCTTCGACTACTGCTTTTATTGAGCAGAATACTAGTACTAGTAGTATTAACGAATTGGAATATGTTCCAAATTCTTATTTAAATTAGATAATAAGACAATGGAGGATGTCTCTTGCAGAAATAAGATAAGTTTAAATGTACAAAATCCTACCATAAAAAATGTATTAAATTATAATATATCTTCTGTGATTAACCTGGTGCATCAAAATTTACAAGGAATGGTAGGTAAAGAACTTGAAATTGAGTTATTTTTAAATGAATTTAATGTTGACATTATTTGTATATCTGAACATTGGTTCAGGCAACATGAACTCATTTTCAATTTTAATGATCACCAGTTAGCAAGTTCGTTCAGTAGAGAAAATGCCATTAGAGGTGGCTCTTTAATATTAATTAGAAAAAATTTGAAATTCAAGGAACGCAAAGATGTCGTGAGCCTCTCAACTGAGCGAATTATTGAAGTTGCTTGCATAGAGTTGAGTCAACTTATTATTGTAAGCGTATACAGGCCTCCATCAGGGTTATACGATTCATTTGAACAAACTATGGAACGAGTATTGTCAAAAATATGTGCATCTAACAAAAAAGTTATTATATGTGGCGATTTTAATATAAATTTATTAGATTTAAACTCCACAACTGTTAGATGCACATCTTTGTTTAAATCGTATAACTTCTTTAATTTATTTCTTGAACCGACAAGAGTGTGTGACACAACTGCTACTTGTATCGATAACATTTTCACGAATATTACTCCATCTAAAAAAGAAATAATTAATAAGTTCAGTTCTGATCACTGTGGACAGTTAGCTTCTTTTAATATTAATTATGACCGTAACCAAAAGGAAGAGTTTGTGTTTATTCCTGTGAATACAAAACGTATTGAGAAATTTAGAAATAATTTAAGTACAAATATTCAATTATTGGATGGGTCAAATAGCTCAGATGAAGCTTTTAGTAAATTGTTTAAGGTAATAAGAACCCAATTTAATTCAATATTCACAACTAAAACGGTTAGAAATTGTAAGGAAAAAAGTAACTTTATTGAATGGGCAACTGCAGGAATTAAAATTAGCAGGCAAAGACTATACGAATTATATGCTGAAAAAAGTATTAATAATAATGAAACATTTAAAACATATGTTAAAAACTATTCAAAAACCTTCAAAAAAGTATGTAAAGCTGCTAAGGCTCTTTATATAAAGAATAAAATTAAATATTCTAAAAATAAAATTAAAACTACATGGAAGGTAATAGCTGGTGAGACTGGAAACGTCACCTGTCGTAGCTCTGAATTTGAACTTTATTTTGAAAATAAAAAAATTACTACTGATTTGGAAGTTGCGACGGTCTTTGAAAAGTTTTTTGCTGACATTCCGGTCTCAACTACAAAAAATTTAAATTCCTCACCTGCAGCTGCTGAAAAACTACTCAGAGATAATGTAAAGTAATGTGATGTCAATTTTAAGTTTAAAGAAATTGACTCCAGAGATATTATTAACACATTTAAATTGTTGAATATTAAAAATACTGCTGATCTCTGGGGCATGTCTACAAAAGTTATTAAATCAATAATTGACATCGTAGCTCCTTATCTAGCGACAATATTCAATGAATGTATAAAAAGTGGTGTATTCCCTGATTTAATGAAGCATAGCAAGGTAATACCCTTATTCAAAGCAGGAAATAAATCTGATCCGACAAACTACAGGCCTATATCAATTCTACCGACTCTTAGTAAAATATTTGAAAAAATTATTTTAAGACAGTTATTAGTGCATTTTAATTTAAACAAATTATTACATAATAATCAATACGGTTTTACTAAGGGTCGATCCACAACGGATGCTGGTATAGGTCTTCTTTGTAGTATCTTTGAAGCTTGGGAGGGGTTACAGGATGCATTAGGTGTATTTTGCGATCTCTCCAAGGCCTTTGATTGTGTTGAGCATGCTACATTGATCAGAAAATTGCACCACTATGGCATTCGGGACTCTGCACTCAAACTTTTGAGTTCTTACCTTAACAATAGAACTCAAAGGGTGGAGATAAATAGTAAAAAGTCCACTGGGACCAAAATAGAATTAGGTGTCCCACAGGGATCTATTTTGGGCCCGTTTCTTTTTCTCATCTATATAAATGATTTACCTTATCTTGTTAAAGATAATGATAACGAGATAGTACTTTTTGCCGATGACACTTCACTAATTTTTAATGTGAAGCGACAGCAGTCAGACTACGACGAGGTAAATAGTGCTCTCTCAAAAATAGTACATTGGTTTAATGTTAATAACTTACTTTTAAATTCCAAAAAAACAAAATGTTTAAAGTTTACATTGCCCAATGTTAGGCAAGTTCAAACCAATATACTATTAAATGATGAGAAAATGAATCTTGTGGACACCACTGTATTTCTAGGTATAACACTAGATAGTAAATTACAGTGGGGTCCTCATATTGCTAATCTTGCAGATAGGCTCAGTTCTGCAGCATATGCAGTCAGAAAAATTAGAGAAATTTCTGACGAAGACACGGCGCGACTTGTTTACTTTAGTTACTTTCATAGTAGAATGTCTTACGGCATCCTTTTATGGGGAAGTGCCGCAGACATTAATACGATATTTGTGCTGCAGAAGCGAGCAATACGTTCAATTTACAAAATGTCCCCCTTTGAATCTCTGAGAGAAAAGTTTAAAGAAATAGGTATTCTAACCGTCGCTTCTCAATACATTTTGGATAATGTATTATATGTTAGAAAGAATATTAGTAATTTTAAAACTAAAAGCGACAATCACTGTAGAAACACTAGAAATAAGCACAAGCTAGATATACCGGTGATCAGACTAAGTAAAGTAAGCAAATCATTTAAAGGTCAATGTATACGCCTATACAATAGAATCCCAGAAAACGTTCAAAATTTGTCCATTAATAAATTTAAAAAAGTAGTTAAAGAACGTTTGTGTGCAAAAGCCTATTATAAGGTCAATGATTTTATTGACGACCGCACACCTTGGGAATAGGATGACCACCTGCAAGGCTACTTCTATGTACTACAATATGTATCTGACTTTTGTCAATATTATATACCTAGACCTAAGTTTTCAAATTGTAAACAACTTCATTTTTTTTAAAAAGAACAATTTTCCATCTTTTTGCTAAAAGATGGCCCCGTGCGAGTTTCTTACGCCGGTTCTTCTCGCCGGGTTAGTTCCCGAACCGGTGGTAGGCATCAAGTAGGGACAATTCTTTAAGCGTTACTTTGTAACCCATATCGAAATAAAACTTTTTTGATTTGATTTGATTTGTGAATTTTCAAAGAAATCGATACCAGTGTAAAAGACAATAAGAAATACCAATGTCAACATACAATATATGGTGGGATGATGGTGGTGGTGGTGATGATGATGATGATGATGCTTATTTAAAAGTGACATATGCTTGCAGTTTTATAAATAATCCTGAAATTCCCAAACGAGTATCTTCAAAGACTGAGGAGTACCGTTCAATGCTTTTGGATCCAGGGTATACCTTGGCACAACATTTCACTTTTTGGTAGCATATGCTCAAGTTACTTCATAAAAAGTCAAAATCACTGTAGGTGTCCCTATAAATTTTGAGGACTTCTCTCGATTCTTCATGGATCCCATCACCAGGTCTACCATTTAGTGACAATGGGACCAATCCGGGAGTCAATCCTTCAAAATAAAAAAAGAATTTCGAAAATCGGTCAACAAACGGCGGAGTAATCGCGTAACATACATACAAAAAAGAAAAAAAAACATACACACGAATTGAGAACCTCCTTCTGTGTTTTGGAAGTCGGTTGAAAAGAATCTTTGATTTATTATTTAAAAATTAATTCTAAAGGCTTCAACAGGCGTTTAAAAGGCGATGTTTAAAACTTTTTCTTGTACAATTTTAAGCTCTGTACTTTATTATGTTCTCTGCCGAACTTTGCTTTTATCTGCTCAAAAACAAATAATCATTTCTTTGTATCAATAAAGTGCTTGAAATTCACGAGTTTTTCTTAAAAGAATGTAGACTGTATGACATAATATTAAGTGAGCAATGAACCTGTAAAATATTCAGAACGCCAAATAACTTACACTTTCATTTTACTTTTATTGAATTACTAGATGTTGCACGCGACTTCGTGCACGCAAAAGGATATCTCGCAGTAACCGTACACTTTGCCGCGATAAACATTTGTCTGTGTCCTTCCCCGTCGTCTAATCTATATCTGTACCAATTTTTATCAAAATCGGTTCAGTAGTTTCGGAGGCTATTCAACGCAAACAAATAAACAAACTTTTCCTCTCTATTATTAGTAGGGTGATACACCCAATTGCTAGCACTGTACCAAATTATCAGTATCCCGAACAAATAGTAGAATTATAAGCTTCTCACTTATTAATATTTGTTTCCACTTAATAAAAACAAAAATATAATGTTTCTGGAATCTACTGCCGGCGACACCACACTTTTCGACTTAAAAAAAGCGACATACAAGTAAATGAGTGTTGGTGTCCTACAGTTTGAATTTTTTTGGCAGATTCCTTGTGATCGACTGTAAGCTCACGTATTTTCATATTATGCTATTTTTGACCTTTTCGTTATTTTTTACTCAAACTTTTGGTTTGTCTCATAACTGAGATGTTTTATGAGGCTTATCTAGTAAAAGAGAGTTAAAGTTATAGCAAAATTAATGATAAAACATATGGTGCTGACATCTGGGTCCAATATTTTGTAAATTCCAATTTATCAGCACTAGTGTTCTACTATGGAACAAATGAATGTTATATCAACGTCTATACTCTTTTAAGTTGCATAGTATTTTTTATAGAGGATCAAGTTTCCTTTATATGGGGACTTAAGAGTGCGCTAGTCAACGGTTCGTACTCAGTGGCGCGTAGGGAAAATGTGTCGATATGTGCTATCTTTTTTATTTTCATTCTTCGTTTGTTTTTTATTTACGGTAAAAGTTGCGCTTAAAGCCGATGTTTGGAGGCTATTTAAATTTAAGAAATATAAGCACATACCGACCTAGATAAGTATAATAAAAATCGATATTACGCTAGAATTTGGATCTACAATATTTGACTTTGGAGTAAATCACCAACAGCTTTTGTATGGAGAAAAAACCGACTAGCGCAGCTTTAAGTAAAAAAACCCCCCCGACACAAAAAATAAACTCTAAAAAATAATAAATAATATTTTAAAACTATTGTAATTATATTATCACATAATATAATATTATGTAAGTTGAAATAATTATATTTTCTAATCGTCGCCTCGTCGGGAGACATATACATATCTATGTATAGGTCTTCAAAAATTTAGGTTTCTAATATCACTTTTTTTCTAAACTGAATACGAGAAAAACGCGAGAGACACTTCCAAAGTGGTAAAACGTGTTCTTCCCCCCCCCCTGTAACTTCTAAAATAAGAGAATGATAATATGTACTGAAAAAAATATATGATGTACATTACTATGCAAACTTCCACCGAAAATTGGTTTGAACGAGATCTAGTAAGAAGTTTTTTTAATACGTCATAAATCGTAAACTGCCTTTTTTACCTTTCATTCAATCAACTCTCTACAAGAACTTTTATGTCATATTACTTGCTGCTACGGAATCCTTCATGGGCGAGTCCGACTCGCACTTGGCCGCTTTGAATTATTTTAAATAGGATCCATATTATGTAGAAAATAAGGGTCAAAAAAAGGGGGGGATCAAGTCTCTCCAGTTTCCTGTACTATAACTCGATAGTAATTTTACCATAGTCATTTACTAATTTATTTTGATGCTTCATTATGACTTAAGAATATTAGTGGAATAAAAATTTAATTAAAAATACTACACTTAACTTGGAATAACTATATACTAAGGTTAATGAGAAAGACTTAACTAATTAATAAGAATTAATGTGATATTTTTTAAAGACAAATTTTTATGAAACTGATTATTTATCAGGCAAGGTATAAAAAGAGATTATTCTCTCATCATGATTTTATTTCATAATGTTACCCGCGGCTCCCCTCGCGTAAATACAGTATCCCACGGGAACAAACTATGCTTTTTATCCTTTGTTTTAATCCAGAGTTTAAACTACTACCATACAAAATTTCATCGAAATCCGTTCAGTATTTTTTGCGTGAAAGAGTAACAAATATCCATCCATCCTCACAAACACTCACATTTATAATATTAGTAGAATTAACTACCGAATTTCATCACCACTATCACAGGGCTGATAATTTGGCACCCCAGTACTGATAATTGGTGACGAGGGTGCTAATAATTGGCAAAGGGGTAATTTTTTAGTTATGATTATTTTTATAAAATGTGGATGAAGGTAAACTATATTATGAAATAAAAATCAGTCATTTATTAAATAATGGACCCAGAAAAGTCATCATTGTGGGTAAAAAAGTATTTTACCTCTGTAATAATCGGGGTTACATTTGAACTATCTGTTAAAGTGCTGATAATTGGTACGTTCACCCTATACAGATATAGAAAAATGAAACGTCTTGATATCATAAACTGATTTTTTTAGTTTGGACCAATCAAAACGGTTTTGACGTTTATTAGAATGCCATTTTGCTGTTATTTTTAAATATCGGGACCTGATTGTAACTCTATTATTTCAGAATCGACCTTCTCATTTAGTCGGTACTAGATGTTTGCCGCGACTCTGTTTACAACAATAGTAAGACTTATTTTGAAATTAAATTTTTCGTAGAATTCATTTATAAATCTCGATATCCAATCTACTATTATTATTTACGACAATATGTTGCCCGCGACTTCGTACACGCAAAAAAAACCATACCGCGGAAACCGTATATTTTGCTCTGATAAGTAGTAGCATAATATTATTTATTAATCTAGGATTAAAACTACTACCATAGCTGTCAAAATCCGTTCAGCGGTTTTTGTGTGAAATCTGTAACAAACATCGATCCATCCATTCTCAAATACTTCCACATTTATAATAGTAGTTTAACCTACGATAAGTATTTAAGTTTATAAGTAAGGATTGGATCCAGAATGAAAATCTTCGAATCATATTTTAATAATTCCTTCGATAAATAATCAGGACCAAGACGTAGCCTTGTAGTAAAAGATTATTAAGATATATTTACGAAACTTGGCATTTTTTGTGTCTTCATAATATTTCAACATAAACAGCAATTTACTATTCCGAGAATCAAACTGTACAATATAAGCCGTGCTTTGTCACCCTCCAATATCTCATTCTTTCAGAATTGTAGTCCCCCTTATTTGATGTTCATTGTGCACTTATTACGTAATAATGTGCGGGAAATCCTCTCCATGATAACACTTTACTGTTTACTTTACTGTTGAATATATGTTTTTTTTCTATAATTCTCTAACGATATTTAATCTATCTTAGAATACATTTAGAACATAAGAATTGAAAAAAAAAAACTGAAAAAGTAGCCTTATCAGTGCTGTAAAACGTAAAGTATAAGTATGCCAAAATTTAAATCCATTCTGTAAATTACATATGAAGTCATAATAAATAAACAAACATAAGTATAGCTTATGATATATTTATCTTGGCACGTATACACATAGATAGTATGTATGTGTGTATATGTGTATAAAAGTGTGCAGGGCCGAATTAACCTTAAGGTATTTGGCCTTAGGGCCCTTGCCTTTTGACGGTAATATTATGTATATGCAAAATTCTTAAGTTGTTAAGTACTTTTTAAATGGAAAACAGGTGGATAGCATTTCACCACAATTACAATGGCTCCGACGGTCAGTCCGCTTCTACATGCTTGGTGCTTTATACATTTATCTAACTCATCACACGGTTCCTTGAGTACTTACTTGCAGGTTGTATTTTTTTTTGGCGGGATATTGCTAGATAATAATTAAATTGTATCCTCGAGGAACTTGTCTTACGGGTACTATAGACAACAGAAATGTACAATCCTTTTAATACTTTTATATTATCTATACATAATATATTTAAGATTTTTATTATAATATACATTTAATGCTCTTAGTATTATAAACATCCATAACCCAGAAATACAGAAATCTATTTTGTTCCTTTTGTTGAAATACCAAAACGCTCAATCAGTTAGTCATAGAGTTCGTAAAATAACAGCAATGAGTCAAATTTTTTAATTAAAACTGTGTACATATTTACTTAGTTGAGAATAAATAAAAACAATTTTGTGTTACTTATAAAATGTAAACTGTTTTATTAGGAGCATACCTATTATACGGTATACAATATAAAAATCTGTCTATTATAGGGCGATTCACTAGTATTGCCGAGACTAACCGCGTAAAGCTTATGAAGCACATGAGGTCTATTCTTCTTTTCCTAAAGAGAATTGACAATCGTAATTTAAATAAATTTCTCAGTTGTAGTATTTTGCACCTAGGTAACGAGTTTGCTCCGAGTTCTGAGGGCCTAAAACCCGTGTTTCATATTATGTTTCATATATTTTGATAGAAAACAATTTTGACAGTTTTCAATAGAAATGCGTTAAATGGCGTTAAATGCATAATATGAATTGCATATGATTTATCTTATGTTCACCTAAAGTGGCCTTTTAGACCCCCTGATAAATAAAAAATAAAAAAATATATCGCAAAAATATTTATCTGAGCAGGGCCCTGTGTAACAAATTTGTTACGTAGTATTACCTTCTGTATATTGATACGTGTGTAAGTAGAAGTATACTTCCTGAAGGCTATTCGATTTAAGTAGCTGTGATAGAAATAAGTTGTTGTCAAATTACTTAACTCAAGCAACTTCGTCCTAACAATTTTATATTTTCGGGTGTTTCCTCAATATATTAAGGAGTTAAGCTATAGTCAGCTCACACTATCTACTTATAAACCTTTACCAGCACATTAAAAAGCAATAAAGATCACTTCGATAGGTTGGCACCGAAGAAGAAACGGGCCTTGGGCCTCATTTTGGTTATGCCGACCCTGAGCGCTCTAAGTTCTGTTTACAAATACAGCGTGATACATAATTTTTTAAATTTGTTTATCAATGACGGTCACTTGTCAAATCGATACTTTCTAAGTGAAGTTTTGCATATAAAATGTCTTCTGAAAAATTGGTTCCGGCAAAATATTGACAGGACAAAACAATTATCATACTGTACAACAAATAGATTTTTTTAAATAGTTGTGACAGAAAAGGCTGCATTCTAAATAGAACTCTGCATTAATGTAATAGAGCTGAAAATCATATAGAGTTGTCAAATCTGGGCGAAGACGCCAACATATTTCAATTCACCTGTACTAAAGATCTCATTTAGTATGATATTGTTCATCATAGAAACGCCTCAGCTTAGACCGCGAAGCTCGGGCTTGTCAGTCAATAAATAGAACATGGAGGTTAGAGAAAAGGAGACCAATCGCTGTAGAAAATAGTGTCCCTGAAATATGGACAAAATAAGTGAGGCACTGCGATCGCTAAGTTGTCTCAATAAAAGCAGGCCACCAATGCCGCGAAGAAAATTATACTACCTACTTACCGACGGCAGAACGGCTGGTGGCTGAAAAATGAATTCTAAATTCTACAAATTTTCAGGGAGAGGCGAGCAATGCTTTAGCATGTAGTGATCGGTCTCCTTTTCTCTAACCTCCATGAATTATGATCTTGTTGTTGTTAAACTTTTTCTATTTCCTGACCTCTATGACCACAGCGACTCAGAACAGTCACTGGACCTGGCACGGCTTTGGTTTTCATAATATTTATTTGGCATTACAGTTTGGCAGTCATCACTGAGTTATCTCAGATATCAAAAGATAACCTAAAAGATCTATTAAACGTGAACTTTATAGTGTTCCTGTAAATAACTCTGATAAACCTCATACCCAATCTCATAAAAACATCATACTTAACCTCATAAAAGAAGGTTATTAAAATGTAACAAATAAATACAATTATTAATTTAATTCCGCTTTGCACTCCAAATCTCTGTTGAATTTACCAATCACACTTTTTTTACTTATCTCGTGAAGGTCCTACGTAAATACACATCGAAATAAACATACACGTAGGTATCTTGTAACTACGAAACGTAGTCGGGCTGCACGTGGCTGGACAGTCGTGTTATTAATGCAATGGCACGTGTGATGCAATTAGAGTGAGGCCCAACGAGCTTAATTTTACGAGCTGTTGTTATTTGTTGTATTTTTCGGTCGCGTATTTTTTCCGTACCAAAGTGAATTATTCAGTCATCGTGTAAATCAAATAGGACTTTTCTATGAAACCGAATACAGTAGATTGATGCTGACCGAAATTCTGCAACTCACGACTCACGAAATTACGTTCCATTGGCCACAACCTTACAACGCAAATATACAGTGGAGCTTTACGAAGTTATTTTTTTTTTTCAAAAAAGATTACAGAAGATTCATGATAGCCTGGAGAAAAAGAAGGAAATTTAAAATTTGAAAGAAATAATCTAAAACACCAGCTAAATAATATAACGATAAGAATTAAAAAGTCTTCTCTCTACTATAATGTGTCTTAAAGTGTGCCGATACTATCGGCAGTAACTCAAGCATTTATTATGCGGCAAATTCTAGCAGTAACAAATACTTAATTTGATTTGCCTGAGAGCTTTACAATTTAACTTTATACGAAAACTAACATTATAAAAAATGATAGTCATAAAAAATCACACCCATCAGTTTTTCTTAACCAATTTCAATTGCAATCATTGACAAAAATCGTGAAACCCATCAGTTTTTTTAACCAATTTCAATTGCAATCATTGACAAAAATCGTGAACAATTTTCACGACAAACAATGAGTATCTCATCTGCCCTCTGAGATAACCACCTAACTTTTCACAATATCACAATATTGATAACAAAAAAGGCAAAACCAACTGTGGATTCTTTTATATACAATTTATCCGCGTATCTACGCTGCCAGTACACCATGACCTGTCTTGATGAGGAATCTTCGTCTTAAGTGTTAGCTGGAAACGGGCACCCGAGCTCAAGCTTAACCGGTCGGAGGGACAATTTTATTGGGAGCATGCGCTATTCAAGCCTTCAGCCAGTCTGCGAAAACCGGTCGCCTGTAATGTACGCATCACTATAAATTTAAACGTGCCATTTGTTCGATCAAATTTAAATTTGGCATTTTCAATTATTCCTTATTACAAAAAAAAATAATATTTTTTTTGTGTGAAAAAGTTGGTGATATTTACTTTTATAAGTAGGTCAGTTACCTGTTGCCGGCGTACTACAGCGTACTGCGTAGGTGGTGAGCGTAGACACGCTTCCCTTTGCCAGACAATATAAATAATAATATCCTATTTGTCTAGCAAAACATCACCAGGTTCAATAACATGTGGATTAAAAAAAGGAACAAAAATTGTCGCTGTCAGTAGATACCGAAGCAAATTAATAACAAACTTTAAGTCCCTATTTAATACATTTTAATTTTATTTTTGTTTGTATTTAAATTTAATCGAACAAAGCATTTGTAATCTGGTGACGTAACTTTTAATTAGGAGAGCTTAGTGTCTAGTGTATGATCCACACGAACAAATTTTAAACTTTTTTTTATATAAAAAAAGTCGCGAACGTTTTATTTTGTGCCAGTGCCATGTGAATATTTTTTTAAATGTCCGAGGGTCCGTCAAGACTTCCACCATTGCCGTCGCTGTCAAAATGCAAAACACACGAAATGTGGGCGGCTATGACTAGATCGATCGAAATCCTAGTCGCATTCTTCGAGTACTATGCACAGAGGTGAGTACCAGTTTCAAGCTAAAATCGTTTATACCCCGAAACACAAAGGCAATAGTTTTTTTCTGACGTATAAAAAAGTGGCGTATTAATTAAGTCCGAAAAACATAAATCCTACTACTATTATAAATGTTAAAGTTTATGAGGATGAATGGATAGTTGGATGTTTGTTACTCTTTCACGCAAAAGCTACTAAACGGATTTTGATGAAATTTGGTATAGTAGTAGTTTAGGCTCTGGTTAAAAATAAAGGCTGCTGTTTATTCCGTAAAAGTACAGGCTTCGCCCGCGGGAGAAAGTTAGTTGAAAATAATTTAGGCATCAATTCCTGTCAAGCAAAGAAAAAAGGAATTCAGTAGTCACGCTAAATGTAGCTAGTAAGGAGCATAGGTAATTTAATAAACAAATGTGTTTATTAAATTACCTATGCTCCTTACTTATTAAAATGCTGGAATTATTACACACCAACCCCCATTACTAATAAAAAAATTTACACAACGGATAACTTACATAACGTTGCTATCTTTGTCAGATACGTTGGAAAAATCACTTGATAGATAATGACAGCAACGTTTTTTTAAGTTATCCATTATGTAAATAGTTTTATCAGTAATAAGTATAATATTATATAAAATTATTTTCTTACACAACACGTTATATTTTTTTGTGCCGAAAACAATAAATAATTTACTAATCCACAATGATCACAATTACTTGCATTTTGAGTTATAAAAGCAGACGAGATAAAAGAAACTCCCATCGTTCTAAAATAACAAAGGAAGTCCATTACCTTTAATATATTACCCTAAAAGGTAAAGCCCAGTAATGGTTTGGTTTAATAAAGTAAAATTTTAATATAGGTATAATTTTGAATCTACGTACGTACGTAGATTCAAAATTATATGCCCGACGTCACTTTTTAATTAAATAGATAATTTCACAGTATCAGCCTTTATGAATAAATTAATTAATAACAGTAATAATTTATTCCCTGATTAATCATTGAGTAATTATAACTGAAAATGTAACACGGAAAGTTAGCAGCGAGCAATGAATAATACGCAAACGTCAGAATGTCTGACGACAGAGTTGCTAAATTAGTTCCATGATAAGCCCGCGATAGGACTTCGTAGTACAAGTGTTACAAATTGCTTGCACAATAGACTATAGAGCATTTAGATTTTAACAATTTTGTAATACTCGTGCACTCGTGCATTATACCTGTTACTATATATTTATTTATTTTTAGATTTAAGACATTTATTTCTCATAAGAACTAATAATAATTCACTTTACATGAGAAAACATATTTTACAATAAGTTACAGAGACTCAGAACGTACGAACTATATTTTCTATCTATTATGCTATATTTTCTATCTACTAACATCCCCACTATTTTATCACGAGTTTATTCCCCATGAAAAAAATATTGTTTCCAAGTTTGGTAAGGAAAGGCAGGCTTAATGAATGTCAACTGACTTGTCTGACAAGAAAGAATAGCATGTAAAAAGTCGGACCTGCGCCTGGTCTCTTATGAGTCGTGTCGGTTATCCGTCCCACTAGGTTTCGTGAGTAAAGGAAGTGACAGTGCTCTTATGTACTGCACACACACTTGGATACTATAAAATGAAATCGGCCACCGTCTCCAAAATCGGTGTGGCAAGTTATTATTATTCGGCAGTAGTGGCAATTCGCCGTGGGCTAATGGACACGCTAGCCTACTACGGATTGTTTAATTTGATTTGCCTCCAAAAATACGTGTAAGTTGCCTTACGACGTAAGTTAACGTAAGGCTTACGTTTTTCTTTTTCAATTTTTAGAATTATATCTTACCTAGCTTGCTATCTCGGTCCAATAACGTATTCAGACTCTACACGCTGATTGGTCCGCCACAGATTTGTATGGTATCTACTTGTCAAGGCAAGGCAATTACTCTGTTGAACAGAGTGGCAGTTGATAATCATAACATAGAATTGAGGTATTGTGAAAGAAAGGGCCGTATCAATAATTTATGATGAAAAAGGTTGATTTATGAATCATGGAGCTCGGGCATGTGACGTTTTGAATAAATGCCGTTTGTCGATTATACGCTTTGTGAAATTATTTATCACATTTTTCCAGATGGGCCTGACTCCCATGTTTTTTTCTATGGATAATGCAAAAACAGCCTCCGTGGTCCAGTGGTTTAGAGCTTGGCTTTCGACTCGGATTCGTGGGTTCGATTCCTGCATTGGAACAACAGAAATGTTGTTTCCAAGTTTGGTTAGGACTGTTTGGTTTGGTCCTTCCACTGGGTTTTCGAGAGTAAAGGAAGAGAGAGTCAGTGGCGTAGCGTAGTAGGGGCGTGGGGGCGGCCCGCTCCGGGTGGCACTTTTAAGGGGGCGGCAAAACCTAAGTAAGGGAGCGGCAAAATCTAAGTAAGAGGGCGGCAAAACCTAAGTAAGGGGGCAGCAAAATTGACGTCCGCCCCGGGCGGCAGACACCCACGCTACGCCACTAGAGAGAGTGCTCTTGTGTACTGTGCACCCTTGGGCACTATAAAATAACTCCTGCGTGGCTGGCCAGCTTTCAATGAAACCGGCCACCGTCACCTACACGGTGTGGGGAGCTATTAATGAAAAATTATACTTTATGCCATGTTTTAAATATATTTTTCATAGTAATAACCATAATTATTACGGTGAATATGATTTGTCATTAATACGAAAGTGCGAGACAATTCTTGACTATTATAATAATTATGATAATGATATAGATTATGTCATACGGTATCCTTCTATGGGGAAACGCTGCGGACATTAACATAATATTTGTGCTGCAGAAGCGAACTAATACATTCTATTTATAAGATGTTATGTTTTGAATCTCTGAGAGAGAAGTTTAAAGAAATATGTGTTCTGACCGTCGCTTCTCAATTGTGGACAATTTGTTTTCTTTTTGTCGTAGACGACGACGACAAAAAGAAAAACGACAACCATTGTAGGAATACTAGAAATAAGAACAAATTAGAAATATCGGTGATCAGACTTAGCAAAGTAAGTAACTCGTTACAATAGAATCCCAGAAAACGTTTAAAATCATACTATTAATAAATTTAAAAAAGTTGTTAAAGAATGTTTGTGTGCTAAAGCTTATTATAAAGTCAGTGATTTCATCAACGATTGCACCCCTTTGAATAAGATGTCCTGGCTGCTTAGTGCTTATATGTTTATGTTTTATGCACTTATGACTTCTGTTATATAGATTAAGTTACAACATTGTGAAATTATTATTTTTTGACAAAAACAATTTTCCCCGTAGTTTCGTGCGAGTTTCTTACGCCGGAATAGTTTCCGAACCGGTGATGGGCATCATGTAGACCGACGTTCATTTAAAAATACTAATGTTGAATAAAAAAAATTTAATTAACTTATACTTTGACTATTTGTTTTAATGACATTTTTTGCAAGTTTAAAATATACTTTATACCTGTAATTTTACCCACAGGTAAGCTATCTCGCTAGCATTTCACAATATTAAGAGAGTGACCTTTTCTCCTTATTTCCCCAAAGATTATTAATTTCCCGAGAAACTTTCACTGCATAAAAAGAAAAATACTTATTGCGTATCTACCAATAATAACAGGATATTCCAACAAAGAAATTGAAATTGAAGTTAATTTTTTCTAAACATATGCAGAAACTTTTTGACATAAGCTAAGTCCTATTTGTAGGCAAATACGACTTAGCTTATGCCAAAAAGTTTCTAAAATGTGGACAAGGTAGAAAATCGACGAGAAACAATTTCTTTATTCATAAACTTGGTATTATCTTTCTTTAGTCAGTAAGGAAATTTATCATGATCTAAGAAAATTAAGTCATTTACCTTTCCCTAAAATATTTCTGCGTAGTAAGAATTTTGTGGCGAATTTTAATCAACCTTTATATTCATCGTTATTATGTGATTTGAAGGCTTTTAATTATATATAACATTGAATAAAAATTCATTTATTAATCGAATAATAGCAAAAGTTAATTTTATTTGAAATTTGTATTTTATAAAAATAAAAAAAATCAAATTAACATTAGGAAATTAGGTTTCAAACTTTCATCCCCCATATATAGTATATACGTCCAACATGTCGTATATAGTAGGTATACACTTTAAAAACAAACGGTGCAACATTTGTATGCAGCTAAATAAATTAATGTGCCTATAATTAATAACTACATAGTTCATACCTTTTCTATTCTTTAAAAATAAATGTTTATTTGCATGTGACTGAATAATAATCCAGAATTAAAAAGTATGAGCCGACTATGTAAATTATATATAACCTATGTTTTTTATGTAAACTATGTTATTATAGCCTATGTTACCTGGGTCATCAATATCATCCTATTGACACTCCAATAATAATTATTAAAATTGGATCGTTAGTTAAGAGTTAAGACGCTATGGTGGAACAAACGTGCCTACATAGTTAAACATAATTACATAGATTGCCAAAATCATTTCCTTCCTTTTGACTTAGCCGTAGTCGGGAAACAATTGAACATTCAGTTCCAAGAGCGGTATATTTATTTTTCTGTCTGTCATAAGAAACATAAACTTTTTGTAAGGCACTGACGTTCTTTACCAGCAAATCATTTAGTTTCCGACTCTATTTTTTTTTTTTATGAAATATGGGGGCAAACGAGCAAACGGGTCACCTGATGGAAAGCAACTTCCGTCGCCCATGGACACTCGCAGCATCAGAAGAGCTGCAAGTGCGTTGCCGGCCTTTTAAGAGGGAATTGGGTAATAGGGGAGGGTAGGGAAGGGAATAGGGTAGGGGATTGGGCCTCCGGTAAACTCACTCACTCGGCGAAACACAGCGCAAACGCTGTTTCACGCCGGTTTTCTGTGAGCCCGTGGTGGCCTTTTATATATATAGATAAAATACTCAATAATTTTATCTATATATATAAAAGGCCAACCTGACTGACTCATCTATCAATCCAACCGAAACTACTGAACGGATTTTGCTGAAATTTGGCATACAGATAGTTGTAATGACGTAGGCATCCACCAAGAAAGGATTTTTAAAAATGCGTCCCCCAAGGGGGTGAAAAAGGGGCTTAAGTTTTGTATGGAAATCGAACTCCACGCGGACGATGTCGCGGGCAAAAGCTAGTCTAGATATAAAAGATAATTTTTATTAGGTGACATTGTTAATTTAAATTGCCGAGGGACCTTTTGATAGTTCACTGCGCAGATAAAAGCGGCCTGGAGCGGAGCGACAGACTGTACTTTGTAGGGAGTAAAAATACAAAGCTAAATTGAAGCTTGGAAAAATGAAGAATTATTTTATAATTCACTAGCTTTTGCCCGCAACTTCGTTCGCGTGGAGTTCGTTTTCCATACAACATTTTACCACTTTTTCATCCCCTTAGTGGGTGAATTTTCAAAAATCCTTTCATTTACAACCATCTTTATGCCAAATTTCAGCAAAATCAGTAGTTTCGGCTGTGCGTTGATAGATGAGTCAGTCAGCTTTTCCTTTTAAATATTTTCCCGTAATACACGTCTTCGTGGCATACCTATTGTGCCATATTAACTGTATATTTTGCGATTGTCAAGCGAATTATGTGCGAATTATGTGTCAATAAAAAAATGATTTATTTATTTATTTAATAATTTATGTATACACAATAATATACAAAAAAATCTTAATTCTTTTATTAATTCTAAATAAAAGAGTTCTAGTTTACCAACAAAAAACTACATAATATACATCGAAAAGGTTTATCGTGATTTAATTTTGAATGAGACCTAAAGTAAAAGCATGAAAGTCATACCAGTATTTAATTATGAAGGTAAAGTAAAATTCGATCAAACTTATCTATTAATAATAAAATCGACTTACTTGATAAAAGTTAAGTGGCCAAATTGATTCTGAAGTTTATTTTATCAGTTAAATTCATTACTAAAGGGTTGAGTTAAGTGGAAATTGACTACTTCTCTTGGATGAACAAAAATAATCTGTTTTTTTTTTTATTTGACATAATTTTCATAAACAATTATTATAGTGCAGCCATAAACACGATTAACCTTATTCACTTTAAACAATAATAAAATAAAAATATAATTATAAAATATAGAGCCAAATATAATGTTAATATAAATAAATGTAATCTAAAATAATATATAAAATGAGACTACTGTATTAATAATTATAAATTCATATTAATGTATTATCTTTATACTGCATGTTTTAAAATTGTATCAGTAAATAAAGGCTATTTATTTTGATTTCATAACCACAATTTGTATACTTTTAATTATAATTAATTTTAATTTTCTTTAAATTTTCAAAGATGCGATCTAAAGGCGCCATCATTTTATGTTTAAACAAACTGCCAATTTTATTTTAATAGTATACGAACTTATATAATTACATGAAGTTAATGCCTAAGCATATTAAAGCTCGGTCGGTTCCAGTATGATCGAGTTCAAAACAGTTTGATCCGGTTCGAACCGCCCCAATCCGCATTTATCCGGTTAGAGGCTGGTAACTGATTACCCGTCCATCCGTTACCCCACGGGTCACGGCTAATGGAATATCAATATTTACTACACCTAGACCCCACTCCTGTCAATAGCGGGGAGTCAGATACTTTAAATCCTTCGCGGTCCTTCTGTTGTTGGTTAGGTATGAAACTGCAATGTGAAACTTCGATACAATATCAGCATCATAATATTATGTTTTGGGAGGTTTTTCTTTCGTTATTATGTCACAGGCATACGATTAAAAATACCAAATTCAGCATATAAGCCTTTACAATGTAGCTAACTTCAATTAGTTAAAATTAGCTAATTAGTTAAAATTAGATTAATTTTAATCTTTTTTCTATTTATTTAATTATAATATAAAAGGCAAGGCTGATTTACTGATTTATCCATACACAGGCTTAACCTTTAAGGCTAGAAATTTCAAAATTTTCACACGTCTTTGTTTATTGGCGTAGGCATCCACTAAGGAATGATTTTTCAAAATTCAACCCCTCAGGAAGAAAATAGGGGATGAAATTTAAAACCTTATTTCACGCAAGCGAAGCCGCCAATAAATGCTAGTTGTTAATAAAGCCTAAAGTTGCTAAATTGTGAAGGCTTAAGTAAATTCGGTTAAACCTTGGAAAATAGCTAGCTCTTTATACAATAATTTTCAAAGTGCCTCTCTAAATTGGTGCTTAGTGTAACAGTAGATACCTGTGAATAGGTGTACAATAGGTCAGCATTAGAGCTATTTATATTTCTTATCGAGTTTTCTGCCTCTTTTGTTCTATGATATATGGCCGCTTTCGAATAGACCAATGAAATCATTATTTATTTCTTTTTACTTCAGCCGTAATTCTAAAAAGATTTATATGTTCGATAAAGTAAAAGGAATGCTTCAGATAAATTCTCTTTTCGTATTAAGCTGTATAATCAGTGAATAATATAAGATATATTCTGTTATTTCATGTATATAAAAATTACATTTTCATTAAATTGTTTTTAAAAGAAAAAAATTAGGTAGTATTTCTTATTGTTATATTTCTTACATTACGGATTTGTAAGAGTGAGACAAAAATATATTTTTATATCTGTTTTTTAATAATAAATATCTACTAAAATAAATTATTGTATAATGAATACGGTCCTAAATAGGTATTCAGCTTTAATCAAATTGTAATGTCGCCTTTTTTATTGAGAATATTCTTCGATTAAACAGAGAGATAAAAGGTTCTAAACAGCAGTCAAACAGTATATTTCTACAACAGTGTCCTTAAAGGGATTAGCTGAGCGGAGGAGATAGATGCCGCGAAGCTGCTTTTTTAAAATAGCTATTCAAAATTGATCTTTATTCACTGCTCAAAAGGCACACGTTTCATATGATAGCAGTCATATACTGCCCTGCAACCTGACATTCGAACTCTTACTATGAAACGTGTTTCTTCCGTGCAGATCCGAATTTATACTACCATTGTTCGCGGACCATTCGTGGTGTCGCGAGTGAAGGAAGAAAATTAGGATTCCGTACCCAAAGGGTAAAAACGAGACCCCAGTACCGATACCTCGCTGTCTGTCTGTCTGTCAATAGACTGTATTTTGTAAATTTTCACGTAATATTATATTGTTATTGCCGCTATGACAACAAAATTGACGCCCTCTGTGACTCAATGGTTGAGCGTGTCGGTGCTGAAGCCGGGGGTCGCGGGTTCGAATCTCGCCAAAGGAACAAAAAAGTTTTTCTGTGTTCCTGGGTCATGGATATGTATTAAATATGTGTATAACAAAAACCATAAATATGTGTATAGCATAAAAGTATTAAAAATATTTCCGTTGTCTAGTACCCGCAACACAAGTTCTTCGAGAACTTACCACGGGACTAGTGTGAAGCGTCCATAGATATTGTTATATAATATTATAAAAACTAAAAACACAAAAATATTTTATTGAAATGTTTTTTGCTCCATATTAATAACGGCAACAGGTAGGCACTTAAAATAACCACTGAATATTGAATTGTGCATTAATTGTCTTTAAAAATATATATATAATGCTCCCACACAAAAAACCTGCTTTTTTTGCTGTTTTTGCTCAATATTAGTACTGATTGTTATATAGATAATAATTATAGGTACGAAATCAGTCGTGCGCGAGTCCGACTCGCACTTGGCTGGTTTCGTTATTGTAGTCTAGTCTAGTTTACACGTTAGAAACAAACTAAGTACCGCAACTATAGCCTGAACTATAAACTAAAGCTAGCGGTAACACCAGTAATCCGATAGATAGGTTATCCGATTACTTTAACGGTGCCCATCGAAATAATCGAGTTCTGGACCCCGTAGTTAACTTAATATTCGATACACCTTGGCCTTATCTTTATTTTATGCGAAGGAAAATTGAGTTTCCAAGTTAGAGAATGTTATTATTAACAAAATGTTGCTTAGGGCGTTTAAACACTGTCCGGGGATCCTCTATTTTACATTGAAATATGGGTTAGTAAATTCTCACTTAAGACACTTAAACTTTATATAAATTCAAAGACTAATAATTTATAATTGTAAATTAAAGTCAAGGTGGTATTTTAATTACTCAGTTTGTATTCTGTTTCTCATTTCATATTTCGAAATACTAAATTAAAACTTTATCAAAATAGTATTTACTTCGTAAGTCGTAGAAATAAACCGTTGCGTAATATACAAGATACCCTTGTAGTTTCGCTTCGTCCGTCTGTATCTGTCTCTCAGTCCGCGCTTCTAGCTTCTATAATTTGATATAGTTATGGTCAGGGTGACCTTTATATATTATTGTCTTATAAAAGTATCTACTAAGCGGAAACGTAGAGAAAAGTTGGGTGGGCCGTTTAAAATGAAGCTCATATTTCAAATGGAGTCGCGTTACGCATTATTAAGTTATTCGTCAAAGGCCCTGCTAACAGTCGTCTGCCAACGTTATTTAAAGCCCTTTTGAAAGCTTTCATCACTATGTTATCGTCGTACAATTGTATTTTTGACACTTACAATATTCGAATAAAATTCATGTAGGTTATTATAAATAACACTCCTTAGAACAGGCGTAAACAACTCGCGCGAACCATATTTTAGTTTAAAAAATAGGAATAATTATTGTAAGAAATATTTTTACAATGTAGTTACTTAATCTATAAGACAAAAGTCAAGATACATGAGCACATAGAAGCAGAGTTGCAGGAAGCCATTTTATTCCCAAGGCATACAATCGTTCAATGAAATTATCGACGTTAGTATACAAACATTCTATAACAACTTTTTAAATTTATTAAATACTAGCTATGCGCGCGGCTCCGCCCACGTAAATGCAAAATTGAACGTTTTCTGGAATGTTATTGTATATTGCGTTTATTATACATTGACCTTCAAAAGATTTACTTTGCTAAATCTGATCACAGGTATATGTAACTTGTTCTTATTTCTAGTATTCTTAAATATTATTGTCGCTTTTTATTTCGAAATTACTTATTTAGATTCTTGTGACTAGTATATTGGCGTAGTAGGTATATAAAATATTGTTTTGAGTACATATTTAGTAAAATATTTTTCAACGAATAATGTTATTAGTTGAAAAATAAATTATGAAGTATTTATTTGTTACTATTAATAACAGATCTAACTTTTTACATTTTAAGTAAAATAAAGTAAAATCATAACGATGATAATGAACTATTGATATTGTCAATAATAATTGGAGAAAAAGCGCCTCACAGAACTGACGGAGATACCGCACGAATCACTTCGACTTGCAAATTCTACGAATAAATTTACGAATGGGTAGAGTGTGCAATAGATAGTGCAGAAACTCTAAGATAACAGTGCTTATGTTTAGAGAAACTGCATAATATGTGATGCAAAGTTTTAATTTTGTTTGCCAGAGCTTTGTTTCTTGTATTTCGTAACACTCTCACTATATACACTATTTCTACACTGGTCTACACTAATATTATAAAGAGGAAAGATTTGAATTTTTGTGTTACATGTTTGTAATGACTGACAAACTCAAAAATTAATGTGCCGACTTAAAAATTATTTCACCATTAGATTAGAAAGCTATATTTACCCTGAGCAGTGTTGGGCATTAATCAATTAATTTGTCAATCATCTTGTTAATTGATTAAAAATGTAATTGAAATTAAATTAATTACAATTAAAATTAATCGCAATTGAACTTTTAATTGCACCTTGCAATTAAATTAATTTGATTAACGTGTTTCAATTGTAACTCACAATTAGAATAATTGCAATTAACTTTTTTAGTTGTTTTATAAAACAATTAAAACTAACAATTAATTATGGAAATTTAAGCTATAAGTATTACACTTTAGACGAATAAAAAAGTGGTCAAAGGCTGTAAGTATAGCTTATTTTTTCTAAATCTTTTTTTCTACATAAAAAAACTGCTAGTAGACAAAAAAAGAAACGAATATTTCCTTTCAATGTGAGTCACAAACTGTCAGACAGCATGTTCGAGAAGAGAGTGGAACTGAAGTGTAATTTAAATTATTAAATTACACTTCAGAAATTTTAAATTGTTATTGTCTGTCTAATCATGTTTAATTAAAGGTATTGATTCGTATCATGGATGGATCGGTATTTTATTTTTTGCCAACATATTTATTTAACTACATGAAAAGATGGGGGGGGGGGGGCACTATTCTACTACCCGGAACCACACGGGTATATTGTATATTTATATATACCGGCTTTATATTATAGGTACATCAGTATTTTATTAATTGTTATTTTTAATTAAAATTAACAAAGCAATTGAAAATTAATTAATTGTTAGTTGTTACTAATACAATTAACAATTAAATAATTGTTAATTGTAATTTTTCACAATTACAATTGATTAATTGTTAGTTGTTGTGGTTACATTTACCAATTAATTAATTGTTAATCTTTAATTGTAATTGCAATTAAAATTTGCCCAACACTGACCCTGAGTAACATAGGCTATATTTATTGCTAAAAAGGATTTGGGATCCTTACTAAAACCACACTAAAACTATATAGATAGAAAAAAAGTAAGTTCTACAATATTAAAGAACATCCATACATCCATCCATCTTCACAAACTTTCACATAATTATAATATAAGTAGGATGGATGGATGTATATTTGTTACACTTTCACTCAAACACTACTGAACGGATTTTGATGAAATTTGGTATGGTAGTACTATCTTGAGCTCTGGATTAAAATATAGGCTACTTGTTATCCCGAAAAAGTACAGTGTTCCTGTGGGATACTGTATTTACGCGGACGGAGCCGCGAGAACCAGCTAGTCTTACTATAAATGAGAATGTGAATTTGTTTATTTGTTACGCTTTCACGTATATATTCGATGTATGAAGATCGGATAAGTAGTTTTTTTTTAGTAAGATCGGTTATCTAGTTTTTGAAGTAGTAAATTTCATGAGAAATTTGGCACAAATATAGAGTAGACCACGGGGAAAGTCGAAGTCAACTTTCTATCGCGGGAAATAGACGGTTCCGTTGGTATACTGCACTTACGCGGGCGAATCCTAATCTAGTAAATAATATTACAAAGCATTAGACATACGTTTTACTTGCTACTTGTTTGATTAAATAAGGATAATCAAAGAAATGAATAAGGAATATTCAGGTTTAAAAAAAAAAAATAGATCTATCTTGTTTGGTATACCGAATGGTAAAATCAGTTTTTTAGTATCATTACAAATAACAAAGATTAAAGATATGAACGTTTAAAGTAGTCTATTAGACAGAGAGATCGGATGTGTAACGTGACGTCACATAACACGACTTTCATAGAAAGTACATAATGTAATTTTGTTTTGCTAGAAAGAGATAGATTAAAAACTCTGACTGCTTATATCTTGCTCATTTATCAACAGAATACAGATGTTGAAAATTTTCTCGCCATTTCCTTTACTTTTCAGTCTAGTATAATATTATTATGGTTTGAGTTATTTTTATGTTTTATATGCATATTCCCTAGTTACCCACAGTCATAGAATTGGTAAAGATTGACAGGTCTTCGTGGAATTGAAAAAAGCCCCTCGTATTCCTATTAATTGATTTATATTATACACCTACAAAAATAACACAGTATATTAACGTCATCACAGACGTTGAAGACGCTATAATATTTTATTTTAAGATAAAATATTGGTGCTATACAGTTTATATGCAGTATGACATATCACAGATGGCTTAGATGCTATTTTTGACTACTTTAAATACTTTAAACGAGATAGTCGATAGACGACTATAATGTCAGTCCTATTTGCAGTATAATTTTTAAGGTGTTCGGAAGTTTCGAATGTGGTGGGTTAGAACCCCGGATAAATATTTTTGTAACTCCTTTTATCTACGTTAGACTTTGTTCGACTACCTAGGTACAATTTTCATATGCAAGCAATTATTCCAGTCATCTTAAGATAAAATATAATAGTATCTTCGCGGTCTGTGACGTCCTTTATGCATTCGTTATCGAAATTCATTAGTTCACGCAAGCAAAGCCACAGGTTTAATCTATTTGTGTCACTAGCACGCTCTGAATTTCCCCTCCGCAACAGGTGTTGGTTTTCACCAATAAACTCAGCCCACAGATGGTTCGGTACAATTATTGTAAACTATTTCATTATGGTATTAGCATTCTGTATTTGATTATAAAATTTGTATATTAAATAGGCAAATCTCTAAATTGATAGCGGCCAATACAAATTTTGAGAGCTCCGTACCCTTTGGATGTTTTAAAGTTTTTTACAGGACCTCTGTTTTTATAGGACTAGGGTCCTATAAAAACAGTACTTCGCTGTTTGTTTGTCCGTCCGTATGTCTATATCATCAAGCTGTGTTATGAACCATGATAGCAAGAGAGTAGAAATTTTCACAGAAGGTGTATTTTGGTTGCCGCTATATAATGTCTCCAAAAATCAATTACAGATACTTCAGGCACATGATCCACTACTTATGTAAAGACGTTTAGGCATAGATATAATTGTCAAAATCAAAGTAAAAATCATCTCATGCGTGCCTCTCCACAAAACGTAAACTCGCCTATATAAAGAAAAAACATATTTCAAGTATGACAATTATTTTTCTGCTTAAACATCTTTACATAAGCAATAGATCATATGCCCAAAATATGCGTTAATGATTTTACCGAACCTTATATAACAAAATATACTAAAAACACAATAAAATATTTAGTTGGGGCTCCCATACTACAAACATGATTTTTACCGTTTGTACGGAACCCTTCACGCAAGTTCGAATCGCACTTGGGTGATTTTTTAAAACTCAGATTGGATATGGTAAGCTATCCTTAAAAGATAGACCATCAATGCGTACCTGTATTATAAGGCACCTACACCAAAAATTCTTTTTTTTTTCTTTCCGTCTGTTTGTTCCAGCTAGTATCTAAAACGCCAAGCTTTAAGGCTCTAAAAGAGGCTGTATAATGTCAATCAAATCCCATGCTAATATGAACTTGTGTTACGAGTATCACACAACGGATAATATTATATATTTTATAAAAATAAGGTCAGTCACAAGTGATACATGTCATTATATTATTTGTGAAACTTAACGGGATCGACTTTAATTAAAATTATGTACAACTCCGTAATTCTGACCCCCTCAGAATTCGGGGTGAAACTCTTATATTGAGAGAGTTACGGCGCGGCGCTCGGCCCTACGGTGAGTACCGACTGCGAAGTGCGGAGGTCAATAGTTACAATCATTTGAATATGCGGAATATTAAATACCAAATAGATAATATATTATCTTTAAGTATCATATTATTTTATTAAGGCCATTTGAACAGCCTCCGTGGTCTAACCATTAGACATGCATGGGCTCTCGACATTTAAGAAATGATTTTTTTAAAATCTCTATTAATAATATTAAATATTAAAGAATGAAAAATATTAAAGAAAATATATATAATTAATATTTTATTTACATTTTAATATGTTTTTCATGGGTCAAAGTACCCAAATTTGAGATTTTTCGAACCTTTAAAAAGTAATATCTCTAAAAACATTAACTTTATCGTGAAAAGTCATATGACCTTTTTATTTGTGTTTCAATAAAGAATATAAAAAAAGTCCTATAGTCCGATTGAAAAGTAGGGCAATTTGAAGAAGATCACATGAAAAAATTGTGGTGGAATAGTTTTCAGAACTCTAGTCCATCTGTCCGCAAAACAAAAACCTTTCTTATTTCAAATAGACCCAAATAAAAACAATGTCATCACAATATAATACTAACAATGTCAACATTATGGGGTATTTTCAGGTGTCGATGTCTTTGTTTGTAACATCTCTTTAGACAAGCTCGATGGCAATTTGTCAATATTTATGTAAGAGGCCATATTTTCCTGGTGTCGATTTCACAGGGTCCAATCCCTGAGGATAACACACGAGCACTCAGAGTTTCACATACATTAGCTATACACACGGTAAAATATTGAATTTATAACTATAAGCAGGACTTTGTATAATATGAAAATACACAAAACTGCGACGCGACCGTATATCGCAGAAATGACGTCAGACCTCCATATTACAATACCAACGCCTAATTTCACTATAATAAATATCATAATTAAATGTGCCGTGTGTCCTAATTTTTTGTGTGTGTGTCGCAATTCTGTGTACAAGTCCTAAAACTGTTTTATATGAATCTTGTCCCAAAGAAGCGAACCATAGTTAATTTACCGAGCTTTACGGTACAAATGAGCCGGCTCGACTGGCCACCACAGTTAGCACGGCCTCACGAAAAACCGGCGTGAAAATACGCTTGCGTTGTATAACTCCTTCGTCGCGCCGCGCCGCCGCAAAGCCGCTGCACTAGATGGCACGGAGCGACGGCAACAGCCATACAAATTCCAGCGGCGCCCCGGGAGCTGCAGCGAATTTACAATCAGACGATGCATCTTCTCTATAAAAAATGAACTTGACAAATTTTCATAAAATACTAAATTCCTTTGTTCTCTACTTAAAACTGCAAACTATTCTTAATCTAGATTCAAATTTCGAAATACAAATTCCAGTAAATTTTGATTTTCGAATATCGTCGTCGGTAACACCAGCACGTATCTCATTTACAATGTGACTTGACTTCAAAGAAGTTTCAAAACCATCATTTAGTTCTAAAGCATTTACATTGCATTTAGTAATCTACAAAATTTAGATTTCGTGTATCGAATTCCTTCCCTTTTTGAATAGCAGCCCATTCATGCAAAGGAAGACAATGGGTGTGTTCCGCGGAAAAAAGCGCTTGTTAGCTCTTGCTAGAGCTAAAGAAAAAAAAAACAGATTATCGGCCAGGACACATTTGCTAACTTTAATACTGCTAACATAATAGCTATTTAACGCCAGTGGTCGCCATTTTGCTTACGTTTTTTGTTAGCGCTATTTTCCGCGCAACACAACCATTATTTTTATCACATATTACAAGACAGGACGCTGCATTTATGGCCTATTCTAAATATTGTCATAAACCAGTGCGACGGATGACTGACAGGACTGTCGAGAATTCAGGCGCAAGATGGATGTCCATCCAACGCATGGATTATCTTTCTTGTCAGACAATCAGCCTGCATTGTCCAAACCAGACACGAAAACAACATTTTTTGTTGTTCCAACGCGGGGATCGAACCCACGACCTCTAAAGTCAGGAGCCAAGCTCTAAACCACGAACGCGTCTACATACAGAATAATAAATATAAGAATCCACTTATTACATTTAAAGCATTTATATCTGTACCTACAATAAAAAGGTTTTTATAAATATGCTTAGTTCGAGAAGGTACTTACAAAAAATCAAGCAAAAGCTACGTATGTGTATATCTATATATAGCGCACCTTTTCGCTATCCCCCTATATTCGTGTCTGAGGACCGTACTTACAGGGTGATTTATTTTGTCCCTCGCTCGGTTTTTAAGTGGACCTGCTTGAAAATCACAAAAAATGAATAAAACGTTGCGATGTTGAAATATGAATTTTGTACTGAATCAACCGTTGAAAAGTTCTTTGTGTTTTTGTAAAAAATGCTTTAATTATAACAAAATCTACTTTTTTCGATTATACAATATATTATAATATTTCGTCTATAAATTCATTTGAATTTAAAGACAAATATTTAATTCTTATTTCTTGTTGAGTATAAATTATAATATTATGGTTTTACTAGCTGGTTTGCGTAGAACTAACAATATGTATCTCAAACTCAAAACTCAAACTCAAAATTTTTATTTCCATGTAGGTTATAATATAACGCTTATAGAATTGTCCTACATGATGCCTACCACCGGTTCGGAAACTAGCCCGGCGAGAAGAACCGGCGTAAGAAACTCGCACGGGGCCACCTTTTAGCAAAAAGATGGGAAAATTGTTCTTTTCAAAAAATATTTTACAATGTTGTAACTTAATCTATATAACATTAGTCATAAGTACATAGAACATACTTAAGTACATAAAAGCAGCCTTGCATGGGGCCATCTTATTCCCAAGGTGTGCAATCGTTAATGAAATCACTGACTTTATAATAAGCTTTAGCACACAAACGTTCTTTAACAGCTTTTTTAAATTGATTAATGGAAAGATTTTGAACGTTTTCTGGGATTCTATTGTAAAGGCGTATAAATTGACCTTTAAAAGATTTACTTACTTTACTAAGTCTGATCACTGGTATTTCTAACTTGTTCCTATTTCTAGTATTCCTACAATGTGTGTCACTTTTCTTTTTAAAATTTGTTAAATTCTTTCTGACATACAACACATTGTCCAAAATGTATTGAGAAGCAACGGTCAGAATACCTATTTCTTTAAATTTTTCTCTCAGAGATTCAAAACATGACATCTTATAAATAGAACGTATAGCTCGCTTCTGTAGCACAAATATTGTATTAATGTCCGCAGCGTTTCCCCAAAGAAGAATGCCATATGACATTATACTATGAAAATAACTAAAATAAACTAGCCGCGCTGTATCCTCATCGGTAATTTCTCTAATTTTTTTGACTGCATATGCTGCAGAACTGAGCTTATCTGCCAGATTTGCAATATGGGGACCCCACTGTAATTTACAATCTAGTGTTATTCCTAGAAATACAGTGGTGTCCACTAAGTTCATTTTCTCACCATTTAATAGTATATTGGTTTGTGCCTGCCTAACATTTGAGAGGCTAAACTTTAAACATTTCGTTTTATTTGATGTTAAAAGTAAATTATTAACATTAAACCAATGTACCATTTTTGAGAGAGCACTATTTACCTCGTCATAATTTGACTGTCGTCGCTTCACATTAAAAATTAGTGAAGTGTCATCGGCAAAGAGTACTATCTCATGCTTATCTTTAACTAGATAAGGAAGAGAAAAAGAAACGGGCCTAAAATTGACCCTTGTGGCACACCTAGTTCTATTTTGGTCCCAGTAGACCTTGTAGAATTAACTTCTACTCTCTGCGTTCTATTTTTAAGATAAGAATCTAAAAGTTTAAGTGCCGTGTCCCTTATACCATAATGGTATAATTTTTTGACCAACGTAGCATGCTCGACACAGTCGAAAGCCTTGGATAGATAACAAAAGACACCAAGTGCATCATGCGATCCCTCCCAGGCCCCAAATATGCTGCATAGAAGACTGATACCTGCGTCTGTTGTGGACCGACCTTTAGTAAACCCGAATTGGTTACTATGTAATAAATTATTTATATTAAAGTGGGCTAGCAATTGATTTAAGATTATTTTCTTGGAAATTTTACTGAAAGTCGGTAGTATAGATATTGGTCTATAATTTGCTGGGTCAGACTTATTCCCAGCCTTAAAAAGAGGCATTACCTTGCTATGTTTCATTAGGTCAGGGAACACACCATTCTTTATACAATTATTGAAAACTAAGGCTAGATAGGGGGCAATGATGTCAATTATTGATTTTATAACTTTTATAGACATACCCCAGAGATCGGTAGTATTTTTAATATTGAGTACTTTGAAGGTGTTAATAATATCTCTGGAGTCAATTTCTTTAAAATTAAAATTGACATCACATTCCTTGACATTTTCTCTGAGTATTTTTTCAGCAACTGCAGGTGAAGAATTTAAATTTTTTGTAGTTGAGACCGGAATGTCAGCAAAAAATTTCTCGAAGATTGTCGCAACCTCTAGGTCAGAATTTACCTTTTTATTATTAATACAAAGTTCAAATTTAGAGTTACGACTGCCTTTACCTCTTCCAGTCTCATCTGCAATTATCTTCCAAGTGGTTTTCACTTTATTTTTAGCGTTCATTATTTTTTCTTTTATGTGAAGTGCCTTCGCTGCTTGACATACTTTTTTAAAAATTTTTGAATATTGCTTGACATACAGTTTAAAAGATTCACTCCTATTAAATGTCTTTTCGTTATACAAGTCATATAATCTCTGTTTACTTATTATAATTCCTGCAGTTGGCCAGGTTTTAAAATTACTTTTTCTATTATTTAAATTGACCGTTTTAGAAGTAAATACAGAGTTATACTGGGTTCTTATTATTTTAAATAGTTTATGAAACGCTTCATCGGAGCTATTAAACCCATCTAACTGTTGAATATTTGAAACTAATTTACCTCTAAATTTCTCAATACGTTTTGTATTCACAGGAATATAAACAAGCTTTTCTTGAGGTTTATTTTCACAATTAATATTAAATGAAGCAAATTGTCTACAGTGATCAGAGCTAAGCGTATTAATTATTTCTTTTTTATAATGAGTAATATTAGTGAAAATATTATCAATACAAGTAGCTGCTGTATCACAATAAATTACTCAGGTTGTACGATTTTAACAATGATGTGAATCTAACAGTGGTGGAGTTTGAGTCTAATAAATTAATGTTGAAATCACCACATACAATAATCTTTTTGTTAGATGCACATATTTTTGTCAACACTTATGGTAGTAGTTAACAACACAGTATGGTAGTAGTCAGAGGCGGCCTTACCCATTGCGAGGCCCTTTGTCCTTCGTGAAAATTATGTAATGCGAACTTAGGTCTGGTTTTTTGAAGGATTTACAAAATGGCATGTAGGTATTTAAACTTGCAACAAAACAATAAAATTTTGAGTGTGAAAAAAACAAATATTGAATACTAAATTACTAGATTGGCGAAATAATGTAAGAAACAAAAATTTCCAAATCTGGTGACTAAATAATACCAGTTTTGTTCACTGAATATTCCAAACTGGCAGACAGATATTATTTTGCCCAACAAATTACCATCTTTGTGACAATTGTTGAGTAGGTACACATATAATAAAAAAATAAGCACATGTGTTTTCCCTGATGTAGGCAATTCAAAAAACATGTAAAAAACATAGCGCACATAAAAAAACGTAAAGGAAATTTTTAATTTTTCTCGATTTTGTTAAAATTTAAAAATGACATAAGTATATTTATTTTTCTCAAATATTTAGGGTGTCGCCTTCGAGGTTTTTAGGGACGCTGAACACAAAAATTATATTAATTTTGAATTTCAAAGAGCGTATAATAATAATTTTTAATAAAATTAATCTAGGTGTCGTTTTCTAGGCTTATGGGGAAGTAAATTACAAAAATTAATTTATTTTGAAATTTTATCATTTCATATAAGTACATCCGTATTTCAATTTCTGTAAAATTCTTCGATCTCGAAAACGGTGCGTCCTACTGAAAAAAATGAAAATTTGCTCCCCCTTATTATCCCTACAACCACATATTTCCTTCAGGGTGGAAGAAAATGAAATTTGAAAATCATAAATTTTTAACTCTTCTAGGTATAGCTTTATACGTCGCTCGTATCTCAATGTAGAGCATTTACATTTTTTTATAAAATTGTTTCTATCTCGGAAACGGTACTTCCTACCGAAAAAGATAATGAAAATTTCCTCCCTCTCAGTAGCCCTGCAATCGCATATTTTTTTCATGATGGGGGAAAAAGGAAATTAATACTCATTTTCCAACATAATATCTATCCTACTAACATTATAAATGTGAAAGTTTGTGAGGTTACTCTTTCGCGTAAAAACTATTGAGCGGATTTTGCCTACTTTGATCATGAAAAAATACAATATTCCCGAAAGATATTGAATTTACGCGAACGGAGCTGCGGGCAACAGCTACTAGCTTTATACGAGCGATGACTCGTACCGCAAAGTACAGCATTGCTATTGTTTTTTTCTATACTGAAAAAGTAATGAAAATTTCCTCCTTAGTAACGCCGCAACCACATTTTCTTCATGATGAAAAGTTGAGAAAAAGAAATTTGAAAATCATAAATTTTCCAACATTTCTATAGCTTTATATATCGCTCGTATCTCAAAGTCATTGGCATCTTTTTTCTATAGTCGCTTCTATCTCGGAAATGGTGCATGATGCATCCTACTAAAAAATAATATAAATTTCTTTCTCCTTAGTTAAACACCGCAATATTTTCTTAATGATGGGGGGAAAAGAAATTTGAAAATCCTGAATTTTCTAACATTTCTATAGCTTTATGCATCATCACTCGTATCTCAAAGAAGAGCATCGCTATATAAAATCTATAATCGCTTCTATCTCGAGAACAGCTGGTAATCCTACTGAAAAAAAAACCGGCCAAGTGCGATTCGGACTCGCACACCGAGTGTTCTGTACAAACCATGGCCTCTAGTCAAGATGCATTCGATAATTTCGACTGCGAACTTCGAAATCAAAAACGAATGGGATTTGACATAAGTCATCGGTAAATGACATGTCACTTAGCCTAGAGGCCCTGTAGTGACTTTGTTACAGCTTAAATTTAATACCTCTACGCGTTGTAGAGGATAGGGGTAGTAAGTTTAAAATTATTAAAAATATTTGTATCTTCCCGCTAAGATAATCTAAGATTTTCTAAAATCGGGAAATTATTGGTTTTACTTGATATTGGCAAAAATAGAATTCTCATCAGATCTCGACGTTCTGCAGTGCTATCTATCTCTATATATCTCGATAGCTGAATCCGCGGTGAGTGTCAAATATCATATACGAATTTGACACTAACCGCGGATTCAGCTGTCGAGATTTGAAAATGTTCTTAGAGAATAGACAGGCTGAGGTCACAGCAAGCTTGTGTGTGTGTGTGTGTGTGTGTGTGTGTGAGTATGTAAACCTTTTATAACTTTTGAACGGTTTGACCGATTTTATTGCGGCTGGCGCCATTCGAAAGGGCTTGACTAAACTTAGATTTTGAATACAATTTGGACCGATTCGGACAGATAGATTTCAAGAAATATAAGAAAAAAACTTTAAAAAATGTTTTTTAAGTGTTTTTTTTTTTTTGGGAATTACTTTTAAACGGCTTTATCAATCATCTCCAAAAACTAATCAGCTCTTAACCTTGAAAAATCACGTCAACCGCCGGATCCGGTCAAAATCGATTGATTCGTTCGAGAGCTATTGATTTTTTTGGGATTACTCCGAAATTTTTCATCTAAAAAATCTTTGTTGTCAATTCTTTCAAAGGACATGAAAAACCCCATCGATTGCCGCCAATCGCGTGAAAATCGGTTGATTCATTCCAAAGTTGACAGTTTGAAATTTCAAAAAATAGTGTTTTATTAAACTTTCATCAGATTTTTGAGCTCGATAAGCTCAAAAATGACGCATTAGATAAAATTTGAGCGCTTAGCGGGAAGTTGCACGGATGGCCTTTAAGTCAACTGTTCTATTATATGACGTAATAAAAAAATTACGGTTTTCACAATTTTTCCTTTATCTGTGCTTTAAGACGTTGCTCGTACCAAATTTCAAGATTCTGAGTTCACGGGAAGTACGATGTAGGTTGATTCCCTTGCGAGTGTCGAAAATTTGCGGCATTAACAGCTGTATCTGTTGATTTCGTTGGCTTAGAAGTTTGATTTTTTCACAGCTCCAAGGGACCGTAAACTTGAGTATTTTATATAAATTCCAGCTTGATACCTCCACGTGTTCCTGAGAAAAAGGGTCTTGACAGACAGACGGACGGACAACAAAGTGATCCAATAAGGGTTCATTTTTTCCTTTCGAGGAACCCTAATAATAATGACAATTTCTCCCCCCAAGTAACCCCGTAAGTGGAACTACGTATTTTCTTGAAAATCCTGAATTTCCAAAAAAATCTATAGCTTACATAGCTTACGTACCTCGAACTACATAACATACTGTGTTAATATAATCATCAATCCTAATCAGCATCCCCAACAATTTTATATTAGTACTCGTGTCATTTTTACGAAGAATGAAAATTCTCCATTTTGGAAATATTAATCGGAAGACAATTTTGTAATCAGCACCCCCAGAAACCTAGAAAACTACACCCATATTAATTTTAATAAAAAAAAATGTACGCTCTTTGGTATTTCAAAATGGATTTAATTTTCATATTGTTCTGCGCCCCCAAAAACCTTGAAAACGACACCATACCAAAGGAAAACGATCTCCAACTGTATCCAAAAATGTGATTTTCCGTAGCCTGCAAATTAGATTTTAGGAGTCATTGATTTATCAACCCAATCTGGTTTCATAGCTGCTTACATGGTATAATGGTCATCAACTCGAAAATTAAGTCGTCAACTTATATATTTCGGTGCCAATTTGGATTAGATTTTTCCACTTTTTATCGGCCGATTTATTTTGTCACCTGAGTGCTTTCGCCAGTAATTTAGTCGCCAAATTATTAATTCACTGCCAAATTCAGTAATACAGTATGCCCACGTGCAGTGCACGAACAAGAAATAAGTGCAACTTTTTTCTCGTCGCACGATTAATTATATCCCTTACAAATAAAAAATACAGAGATGATAATTTTGTAACTAATACTGCAAGCAAAATAATTCCAAGGTGACAAGAGTTGACGACTTGACGAACGAAATGAAACACAGGGATTCTCTGAGCGATAGATGAGCAAAACCTTATGCCATGACTTCCGCGCTGACCCGAGTGCTATGGATTAAAAAATCGATCTTCAAGGTGACGCGATATTCAAGTACCACATAATGATTTTTTCAATTATGTTTTGAATGAATTAATTACTTAACTAAGTTTATTTTAATTTTCCATTATGTTATAACCTTAATAAATAATTAAGAATCAAAGTCAAAAAATACATATAGATTTTTTATCTATAAGTATGTATTTTTAGATTTTGAAAATTTATAGGTGCTTTTTAAAAATTTGCTTGGGTTGATGCGCGAGGCCCCTGCAAGCGCGAGGCCCCGGGCGATTGCCCCGTTCGCCACCCCCTAAGGCCGCCACTGGTAGTAGTTAAAGGCTTTGGATAAAAACATACGCTACATTTATCGGAAAAAAGTACAGTGTCCTCGTGGGATACTGTTTTTAAATTTTTACGTTACTGTGTTTAGCTACATGTCCGCTAGTCTGTATTAAAAATAGCAATCTAAAACATTACCTAAAAAAAAAGTTAAAAGATAACTTTGTTTCGGGCAGAAATTTGAGAACGAGTTATATCCAAACACAGACTTTGGATATTAAAAACCTTTTAATATTTTACTTGAATTGTAAATCTGAAAGTATTTTATATTTTAGAATTCAAGCTTCAATTTTAGAAATCCGCAGTGGCCCATTCGACGATTTCATTGAAAAGTTTGTCGGTAAATCAAACTCAGGGTTTTTTCCCCTGCGCTGTTTTGTTCGTGAAGCCTTTTGTATCGATGTATCGATGTCGTGATATTGATAAACTAATTAGAAACTACCTTGTAATTAAGAACTTTATTGTTTCTTATTTTTGGAAGAATTTGGAAGAGTTTGAAGTATTTTCTGTCTCACTCGCTATTTCTAAATAATCTATCAACTCGGTGACCCACATAATAGACCTAATCTTTATTTTGAAAATTAGACTACTGTTTCAATAATATCATTACTTATATAGAGAGTCAAGTAGTTATTTTTTTAGACAAATGTATAATATTATAACAAGGGCTAGAAACTAATTGAACTTGACACATCTGACCCTTTTCAACCTTTATCTATATATATAAAAGAAAGTCGTGTTAGTTACACCATTTATAACTCAAGAACGGCTGAACTGATATGGCTGAAAATTGGTAGGAAGGTAGCTTAGAACCAGGAAAAGGACATAGGATACTATTTATCGCATGTACGGTTCCCGTGGAATACTGTATTTACGCTTTTACGTAACTACTTACCCGATCATTATGAAATTTTGCACAGATATAAAGTAGACTACGAGGAAGAACATAGATTACTCTTTATTGCATAAAAATGTACGGTTCCCGTGGAATACTGTATTTACGCTTTTACGTAACTACTTACCCGATCATCATGAAATTTTGCACAGATATAAAGTAGAGCACGGGAAAGGACATAGGCTACTTTTTATTGTAGAAAATGTACGGTTCCCGTGGAATATTGTATTTACGCTTTTACGTAAAAACTACTTAACCGATCATCATGAAATTTGGCACAGATATAAAGTAGACTACGAGGAAGAACAAGGATTACTCTTTATTGCATAAAAATGTACGGTTCCCGTGGAATACTGTATTTACGCTTTTACGTAACTACTTACCCGATCATCATGAAATTTTGCACAGATATAAAGTAGAGCACGGGAAAGGACATAGGCTACTTTTTATTGTAGAAAATGTACGGTTCCCGTGGAATATTGTATTTACGCTTTTACGTAAAAACTACTTAACCGATCATCATGAAATTTTGCACAGATATAAAGTAGAGCACGGGAAAGGACATAGGCTACTTTTTATTGCAGAAAATGTACGGTTCCCGTGGAATACTGTATTTACGCTTTTACGTAAAAACTACTTAACCGATCATCATGAAATTTGGCACAGATATAAAGTAGACTACGAGGAAGAACATAGGCTACTCTTTATTGCATAAAAATGTACGGTTCCCGTGAAATACTGTATTTACGCTTTTACCTTCCCGATCATCATAAAATTTTGCACAGATATAAAGTAGAGCACGGGAAAGGACATAGGCTACTTTTTATTGTAGAAAATGTACGGTTCCCGTGGAATATTGTATTTACGCTTTTACGTAAAAACTACTTAACCGATCATCATGAAATTTGGCACAGATATAAAGTAGACTACGAGGAAGAACAAGGATTACTCTTTATTGCATAAAAATGTACGGTTCCCGTGGAATACTGTATTTACGCTTTTACGTAACTACTTACCCGATCATCATGAAATTTTGCACAGATATAAAGTAGAGCACGGGAAAGGACATAGGCTACTTTTTATTGTAGAAAATGTACGGTTCCCGTGGAATATTGTATTTACGCTTTTACGTAAAAACTACTTAACCGATCATCATGAAATTTTGCACAGATATAAAGTAGAGCACGGGAAAGGACATAGGCTACTTTTTATTGCAGAAAATGTACGGTTCCCGTGGAATACTGTATTTACGCTTTTACGTAAAAACTACTTAACCGATCATCATGAAATTTGGCACAGATATAAAGTAGACTACGAGGAAGAACATAGGCTACTCTTTATTGCATAAAAATGTACGGTTCCCGTGAAATACTGTATTTACGCTTTTACCTTCCCGATCATCATAAAATTTTGCACAGATATAAAGTAGAGCACGGGAAAGGACATAGGCTACTTTTTATTGTAGAAAATGTACGGTTCCCGTGGAATATTGTATTTACGCTTTTACGTAAAAACTACTTAACCGATCATCATGATATTTTGCACAGATATAAAGTAGAGCACGGGAAAGGACATAGGCTACTTTTTATTGCGGAAAATGTACGGTTCCCGTGGAATACTGTATTTACGCTTTTACGTAAAAACTACTTAACCGATCATCATGAAATTTGGCACAGATATAAAGTAGACCACTGGGAAGGACATAGGCTACTTTTTATCGCGGGAAATGTACGGTTCCTGTGGACAACTGTATTTACACTTTTACGTAAAACTACTTAAACGATCATCATGAAAATTGGCATAGACATAGAGTAGACTACGAGGAAGAGCATAGGTTACTCTTTATTGCATAAAAATGTACGGTTCCCGTGGAATACTGTATTTACGCTTTTACGTAACTACTTACCCGATCATCATGAAATTTTGCACAGATATAAAGTAGAGCACGGGAAAGGACATAGGCTACTTTTTATTGCAAGAAAATATACGGTTCCCGTGGAATATCGTATTTACGCTTTTACGTAAAAACTACTTAACCGATCATCATGAAATTTTGCACAGATATAAAGTAGAGCACGGGAAAGGACATAGGCTACTTTGTATTGCAGAAAATGTACGGTTCCCGTGGAATACTGTATTTACGCTTTTACGTAAAACCACTTAACCGATCATCATGAAAATTGGCACAGACATAGAGTAGACTACGAGGAAGAGCATAGGCTACTATTTATCGCAGAAAAATATGTTTGGGGATTTAGTAAATAGGGGATTTATGGATTTACAAAAAATGTGATTTACGCGACGATACTCAAAGGAAAATTCGAAGGTGAGGAAGTTCTCATTCCGAAGATCCCGATGATCCCTACCGAATACCGATATGCCGTTTGAGTTCAAGCGACTTCAATTTCCGATCCTTCTTGCATTTGCCATGACCATTAATAAGTCTCAAGGCCAATCCTTGAAAGTTTGTGGTCTGAATCTACAAAATCCATGTTTTTCACCTGGTCAATTATAGTGGCATATTCACGGATCGGAAGACCATCTGCGTTATTTATTCTTGCGCCTGATAATAAAACGAAAAATGTCGTCTATTACAAGATGCTTTACTGAAGATTGCAACCCATGCATCAAAATACATGGCCCATTTTACACAATCATTAAAATAATTGATTTCTTTTTAATTATATCTATTATCCTAATGAAAAATTGCACTTAATGAAATCCAAAATCTGCTCATTTATTACCTCTAAGGTAGAACAAAGTTTGCCGGGTCAGCTAGTATTATATAAAAGAAAGTCGTGTTAGTTACACCATTTATAACTCAAGAACGGCTGAACCGATTTGGCTGAAAATTGGTAGAGAGGTATCTTAGAACCTGGAAAAGGACATAGGATACTATTTATCGCAGGAAAATGTACGGTTCCCGTGGAATACTGTATTTACGCTTTTACGTAAAAACTACTTAACCGATCATCATGAAATTTGGCACAGATATAAAGTAGACTACGAGAAAGAACATAGGTTACTTTTTATTGCACAAAATGTACGGTTCCTGTGGAATACTGTATTTACGCTTTTACGTAACTACTTACCCGATCATCATGAAATTTGCTATAGATACAAAGTAGACCACGAGGAAGGACATAGGCTACTTTTTATTGCAAGAAAATATACGGTTCCCGTGGAATATTGTATTTACGCTTTTACGTAAAAACTACTTAACCGATCATCATGAAATTTTGCACAGATATAAAGTAGAGCACGGGAAAGGACATAGGGTACTTTTTATTGCAGAAAATGTACGGTTCCCGTGGAATACTGTATTTACGCTTTTACGTAAAAACTACATAACCGATCATCATGAAATTTGGCAGAGATATAAAGTAGACCACTGGGAAGACAATAGGCTACTTTTTATCGCGGGAAATGTACGGTTCCTGTGGACAACTGTATTTACGCTTTTACGTAAAACTACTTAACCGATCATCATGAAAATTGGCACAGACATAGAGTAGACTACGAGAAAGAGCATAGGCTACTATTTATCGCAGAAAAATATGTTTGGGGATTTTGTAAATAGGGGATTTAGGGATTTACAAATAATGTGATTTACGCGACGATACTCAAAGGAAAATTCGAAGGTGAGGAAGTTCTCATTCCGAAGATCCCGATGATCCCTACCGAATACCGATATGCCGTATGAGTTCAAACGACTTCAATTTCCGATCCGTCTTGCATTCGCCATGACCATTAATAAGTCACAAGGCCAATCCTTGAAAGTTTGTGGTCTGAATCTACAAAATCCATGTTTTTCACCTGGTTAGGAAGTTCTCATTCCGAAGATCCCGATGATCCCTACCGAATACCGATATGCCGTATGAGTTCAAACGACTTCAATTTCCGATCCGTCTTGCATTCGCCATGACCATTAATAAGTCACAAGGCCAATCCTTGAAAGTTTGTGGTCTGAATCTACAAAATCCATGTTTTTCACCTGGTTATTTATATGTGGCATATTCACGGATCGGAAGACCATCTGTATTATTTATTCTTGCGCCTGATAATAAAACGAAAAATGTCATCTATTACAAGATGAAGACTGAAGATTGCAACCCATGTACCAAAATACATGGCCCATTTTAACAATCATTAAAATAATTGATTTCTTTTTAATTATATCTATTATCCTAATGAAAAATTGCACTTAATGAAATCCAAAATCTGCTCATTTATTGCCTCTAAGGTAGAACAAAGTTTGCCGGGTCAGCTAGTTTATGATAAAGAAACTAAGGGTCGCGATGTTTGTCATGGCGAAATTAATTAAAGTTTTGATAATACTTTTTCTGTTAATAACTACAATGACGACCTCTGTGGCTCAGTGGTTGAGCGTGTGGGTGCTCAAGCCAGGGGTCGCGGGTCCAATCCCACCGAAGGAACAAAAGTTTTTCTGTGTTACTGGGTCATGGATGTGTATTAAATATGTGAATAATAATAGGTTGGGGAAAAAGTCTTTTCGCATTATAGTATGTATGAACTTGTCATAAAATATCTTAGGCTATACCAATTGTATCTGGCTGATTTTGGTATCATTAAAAAGTTTTAATTTTACAGAAGACAATTCCAAATTCAAATTAGGTAAATTTGAGATTTTCATTTGTTTTTCTTATTGTTAAAATGAGTGATTATTATGAAGAATTTCGATACATTTTAAAATTTTATTACAAAAAAGGTAAAAATGCAACACAAGCCGCGAAAAAAATTTGTGATGTTTATGGACCTAATGCAGTATCTGTGAGAGTAGCGCAAATTTGGTTTAAGCGTTTTCAATCCGGAAATTGTGATATCAAAGATGCACGTCGCTCTGGTCGCCCTGTTACGGACGAAACTGTTGCCATTTTTGAAAAAGTGGAGCAAGATCGGCATATTAGTAGTTACGATGTAGCTGAAGAACTGGGGATTGACCACAAAACGGTTTTGGCGCATTTGAAAAAAGCTGGGTACACAAAAAAGCTCGATATTTGGGTGCCTCATGAGCTCACTGAAAGAAACCTAATGAACCGTGTACTCATTTGTGATTCTTTATTACGACGTAATGAAACCGAACCATTTTCGAAGAAGCTGATAACTGGTGATGAAAAGTGGATCACGTACGACAAGAACGTGCGAAAAAGATCGTGGTCAAAGGCCGGTCAGGCTTCACAGACTGTGGCGAAACCCGGGTTAACTCGCAACAACGTGATGCTGTGTGTGTGGTGGGATTGGAAGGGCATTATTCATTATGAGCTGTTACCGCCAGGCAGGACCATCAATTCTGAACTGTACTGCGAACAACTGATGAGATTAAAGCAAGAAGTTGAGAGAAAGCGGCCGGAATTAATCAACAGAAGGGGTGTGGTTTTTCACCATGATAACGCTAGACCTCACACATCTTTAGCCACTCAGAAAAAATTACGGGAGTTTGGCTGGGAGGTGTTAATGCATCCGCCGTATAGTCCTGACCTTGCACCTTCAGATTTCCACCTGTTTCGGTCGCTGCAGAATTCCTTAGGCAGTGTCAGGTTGACATCACAAGAGGACTGCCAAAACCACTTGTCGCAGTTTTTTCATCAGAAGCCCCAAAAATTTTATAGCAATGGGATCATGTACCTACCAACAAGATGGCAAAAAGTTATCGAACAAAATGGCACCTATATACTTTAGTCACTTGTAAATAAACTTTATAAAAAACCTTTTGAATTTTTATATAAAATGCGAAGAAACTTTTTCCCCAACCTAATATAATAAAAAAAAAACTTCAAATAATATGTGTATAGTATAAAAGTATTAAATATATTTCCGTTGTCTGGTACCCGTAACACAAGTTCTTCGAGAACTTACCACGGGAGCATTTACATGGTGTGAAGCGTCCATAGATATTATTATTATTATTTTTATAAAAAACTACAACCCGACTACGTAAATTATATAGCCTATGTTACCCGGACTACTATAACAAATCTTTGGCACCTTATTTATTTCATCCGATTAATCCAAACAGTAAGTTACGCGCTAAGATGGAACAAAAATACATACATACATAGACTGCCAAAATCCTTCTCTTTTGGCTTCGCCGTAGCTAAAAACATACTTCTGTAATTTAAATATATATTTTTTAAAGTGCTCATTTCCTGCTTGTACATTTAATATGATTTATGACGCACTGTGTCGTTTCGTAATTTAAATATTTGGTGCCGAAATAAAATTAAGCTTAAGTTTCATCCGTTTTTCTGTTGTTATAAAAACATATCAATTAGCACGTTCGCAGAGTTAGTTAAAATTATTGTTGCATGGTAATTGTCAAATTATATTTAGAAAGTTCTTGCTAGTGATAAAATATTTAGCTTCAGTTATATTTTCAAGCTTACGGTTGATGTTACTATATGCGATATTCTGAAACTACAAGGGAACGAAAAGCGTATTACATTGTGACGGACCAATCAGCGCACAGTCCTGAATCACGTTATCGAAGTTTTCTAAGATCGGCGATATATATATTATGACATATGAAAACCACTGCAGTGGGCTTCGGCCTGACCGAGCATAGCACTTCGCTCGGTCGGAGATCTCCCTTTGGGGCTTGCCACCATATTCCCACAACATATAACACGCCACCGTACGGGGGCGCATTTTTAGTTTAATATTCTATTAATATCCAGTTTGATCTATCTTTATATTATATTATATAAAAAATTAGAGGTGTGTGTCCCTCCTTATATTTCACTTTGCAGCTAAAACGTCGCAGACGCATAATGTTTGTATGTCGCAATAGGTACAAGTACAAGGCTCCCATCGTGCACTTTGGTGGTTACAAGTTGATACCTAGGGTGTAGGTTGAAGCATTTGATTTCTAAAAATGTGTGATTATCATTGGTCTAAAATGATTTAGATTGTTCAAAAAAATTTAATAATGATCTAGAATTTTCTACATTCATCTAGATTATATGACAATTTTCTCATCAATAAAGAACGTTATCGAAATTCCTCGAATGATCTAGAAAGTTCCAAAATGTAAAGAACATGTGTATTTTACATGAAAAAATGTGAAGTATTTACAAATAACAATTAAAAATTACTCAGCGAAGCGAGTATTCACTGCTAGTCTAAATATAAAGGGCCTTCTTCACGTTGGCTGTCTAGATGACCATAATGGTATGTGCCATCGTATAAATTAAGGATTGGCGCGTGTTGGAATGATGAGCCACAACTGTGATTGCTTCTTGGCCAAGATCCGTGCGGTGTCAGTTTTTCAATGAAAGATAAAAGAGTTGTGGCCAAAGTTATGGCTTTACCATCCACACGTTGGCGCATACTTAGTTCGCCACGTCCTCGAACAGTGAGCGCACGCGTACACCTTTTGTTTTCATCGTCGAAACTTTCATAATTTAATCTTTAGTAATAAAAATGTCTTGCTTGTCAATTATGATCGAGGAAACGTTTAGATTTATAGAATTATATAAAACAGAAAATTGCATTTACCTGCGATAAAAATTAGCCTAAGGAATGTATAGATCTGTGCCAAATTTAATGATGATTGGTTGAGTAATTTTTACGTGAAAGCGTTAAATGCAATACACCACAAGAACCGTATATCATCTTGCTATAAAAAGTAGCCTTCCTCGTGGTCTACTCGATATCTGTGTCAAATTTCATGATGATCGGTTAAGTAGTTTCGGAGAATATTCGATGCAAACAAACAAACATTTCCTTTTTATTGTTATAATATTTAGTATATATTTTATTTCATATAAAACTTTCAAGTATAACGATCAGTAGGAGTATTTGGGGAGAAGGGGAGTTAACACATTAACATAGTAACGGTATGATGTAAATAAATAGACCGCAGTAGCCGTTAGTGTCTCGACATCCATTTTAATAAATACGTCCGCACCTTGGCCCAAACTGAAGCATACTAAACGACCTTCCAACGTATGGATGCCTTCACAATCTGTTGGCCAACACTCAGCCACAATAAAACGATTATATTTGACCAAAGAATGTGTCATTATTGCGTGGTAAAAAGTGACATTTAAATTGGTAGCCTATTGTCTTTTTGTTTACTTTTAAATGAAATTGGATTGGGGACCCAGTATGTCAGAATAGCTGATTTATTTCACTGGAGTCTATGGTATCATAATTTTCATTAAAATAATAAAGGGCATTCGTTCAGGCTGATGATGATGATGACATCGATATTATGTAAAAGGTAAGTGATAAGGATTTGGCAGGTCATTAATTTTATCGCTCAGGTGGGTCATGATTTACGCGCGCTTTATGCGGAAATGCTCCGCCCTCCCCGCTCAGTCCGCTGATCAAATTAACGGTGTTTATTTGGGAAAAATTCGTGAAAACTGATCTCTACTGAGCAAAAATGAAAGCTATTTTCTAAAATATAACATAAAAGTCCTTCTAAACTTTTTATCAAGAGTAAAATATATCGTTTCATTTATTTTTGTTCTACTAAGGAGCATCGATTATTACCGAATTACTAACCGTTCCAGTCGTAATCCTACTAATATAATATAATTTATAAAAGTACGTACGTAAAAACTACTATACGGATTTTGATGAAATTTGTTATGTTAGCAGTTAGTAGTTTAAACTCTGGAATTTACACATAAGCTACTATTTATTGCAGCAAAGTGTACGGTTTCGGCGGCATTTCCTTTTCACATTCGAAGTTGCGTTTAGTTCGTATCTATGTATATTGAGAAAAACGATAAAATTTTCATCCTAATATTATTAAAACTATAAAAACAAAGACAGTTCTTTTAAAAGAATAAGTGAAATGTCAAGGCCGCTACGAGAACTCTGTAGCAGCTGTTACCTGTAATCTGCTACGAGCGAAGCCGCGTAGGCCGCTACGGTGGGTGGAGTAAAGCCTACCTATAAAACTTAAAGTACACATTTGTAATTAAAGTTTACTTTAATTATAAATTAATCCGCACTATAATTAAAGTTTTGTTTATAAATTGCTTACGACGGTACTTTTATAATATGACAGTATATGAACGTTTAACAATAATTTACTGGCTAAAGTATAATATACAGAGTGTAACAAAAATAAATGATAATACTTTAGGGTGTGTGTTCCTTATAGAGAGTTCACTGTGAAAGTAGCAGCGCTGAAAGAGCAAAATTTTTTTGCGATTTGTATGGGAAAGCGCTCCAGTGTCGCGAGTTTCCCCATACAAAAGTGAAAAAAAAATTGCTCATTCAGCACTGCTACTTTCACAGTGAACTCTCTATAAGGAACACAAACACACCCTTAAGTATTATCACTTATTTTTGTTACACCTATTATAGGTATACTATAATTTAATAAAGAGAAAATATTTGTTTGTTTGTTTGCATTGAATAGGCTTCGAAACTACTGGTTTGGATGAAATTTGGCACATATAATATTATAGAGTAGACCACGAGAATGGATATAGGCTACTTTTAATCGCGGAAAATGTACGGTTTGCAAGATTAAGTTTTGCGCGCACAAAGTCGCGGGCAACATTTAGTTTAGTATAAAATATTATACTAACCTCCATAAACACTGTAAAGGCATCCGTACCGGCCTTAAATTTAATTCGCCTTTTGTTGTCATGAAATTATTATTCTCGTTATCTTCTCAGAAGACATATTATGTAGGAACTTGAAGTTTTGCATATACGAGAAGCTCTGTAGATATATAAAGCACTATAGCTAAATCTAGTAATAATTGTAGCCAATTTGTCCTCGTGAAACACAATTTTAACGCAAAACCGAATCCTTTGGCTGCGGTGTGAGTTGCGAACAATTCTCGTTAGTATAAACTTCGTGTTCCGTCAACACTTAATCGTGTTTAGGACATTCGCATTATTTATAGACGTCCAAAGAAATAAACATGAATTTTATCTTACAAGTCATGGAAATAAAGATAGATGTTTGCTTAAGTTATATCAACTTTGTTCTTGTTCACTTTATGAAAAATTGAGAAATATTACCTACTTTTTTATTTTTAATAGACCGCGGCGACCACCGAAATGGATTTATTGTATCCTCAGTGCGTGCACTTGGTCTTACGATGTAACCTGCGGCCGCTGGCCGCCGCGAACCCTGGGTTTCGAAGAATTGCAGGTTCAAATTACATCGTGACACGTAGAGGTTTATTTGCGACTTTGACTAATGTGTAGAATTTGTCAATTTAGGCTTGTAGAGTTAAGGCGTACGTACGTAGGCGTACGTTAGTAATATATATTCTTTGGTTAAGGTGTGTAGAGTCAGAAGCTTGGTTTTACATGTGATCTGATAACTTTTTGACAGTGCGATCTTGGCATTACTGTGTACATGAAAATGTTTTTGGTGGGATTTTGTTTTCCATTTACCTTTGCAGGATATTGTGATCTTTAAGTCAGTTAATATCGCGTTCTCTACTCTGGTTATTGAAGCAACTTTTGAGTTTCTAGAAGCTTAACAAAGCGGAGCGAAGTCAGACACATTTCATGTTCGTCACAAATATTAATACTTTGACTAATACAGTATTAGAAATTACAGGAAAGAATAAGAAATCTCTGGTTCCTACGATTAAAGGAATTTCAATTTACCATTGACTAATTGTTTCTTCGAATATCGCTTTATCTAGTCAGATTATTGTAACCTTTGAGTTTCTAGAAGCTAGACAAAGCGGAGTGAAGTTGGACACGTTTCATGTTCACAATCAATGAATTATTAACTTTCCTAAACAGATAACACCCGTCACTCAACATGGCCGACAATGGCGAGGAAAAACAAAGGGCAAACTTAATATTGTCGAACAAATAATGAAAGGGACAAAGCAAATATTTGTTTTATTACAAATGTTTTGTTAAACGTATGGCGGGTCAGTGAATGCAAAGGAACGCAAAATAAAGAGTTTATAACTTTACAAATGATTTTGTTTTGCCTAAAATATGTAATAATAAAATGTAACTAAATGATTTGAGAGCTTTTATTAAGTACGAACGTTTTTTTTCTTTTATCAATATCGTTGTAGAAAATACTAATAATGTGTTCGAAAAAAATTGTTTTTTTTAATGAATATTAAGTAACATATATTATAACATATATAATATAACATATATAATAATAGTAACATAAATCATCCTAGATAGTAGTAATATTCCAATTTTATAAAAGTCAAATCTTTCTTCTATGATATATTTCCTTTCTAGTCAAGAAACCATTATTTACTTACCGCTGTGTTGAGATTACATTTCTATTTTCTTTGAACTCTCTTGCGTCTGCCGCGAGGGATTCTAGATTTTAAGGTTCCGAGGAAACTACGCTGTAGAATTCGAAATATATCAATGCTTAATGTACTGAGAATTATTATACTAAGATACGTAAACGCTATGTGTTATTAGGATCGTTTTATTGGTCCATTCATGGGTCTATCTTTTAATTACAAAAATCAGCCACATTTATATTATTTTTGATCTAAAATCCCGTCATTACTCGTATAATATTCTTCATAATATGTAATAATTCCTGTCTATAACGTAGTCTAAGATTTTGAATTTATTTCAACATTATCAAATTTCATTTAATGATTTATCAGCAAAACTCCTTAGTTTTAGCAAAACTCATTACTTGCCTGTGCAGTAAGGACTACACAGGCAAGACAAATCACGAACTTGTACCTGGATTCTAACGTTTTTCTTCAGTTACTTAAATATCCCAAAAACTTGGAGAAATAACTTTTCGTTTCATTTGCCTATCGATTTTCCCTTAGCCTTGATGAGTCACAGCGTATTACTGGTCTGCGAAAAGATTCCTTGGCGACCCTAAGGGACAATTCACACCGCGACAATACGTGACGCGACGCATTGCTGCAGTATTCAAAATTAAACTTTTACGTGGTAGAGCCATGCTTCGGCACGAATGGGCCGGCTCGACCGGAGAAATACCACGGGCTCACAGAAAACCGGCGTGAAACAGCGTTTGCGCTGTGTCTCGCCGAGTGAGTGAGTTTACCGGAGGCCCAATCCCCTACCCTATTCCCTTCCCTACCCTCCCCTATTACCCTCTTCCCTCTTAAAAGGCCGGCAACGCACTTGCAGCTCTTCTGATGCTGCGAGTGTCCATGGGCGACGGAAGTTGCTTTCCATCAGGTGACCCGTTTGCTCGTTTGCCCCCATATTTCATTAAAAAAAATTATTCACTTCCCAGAATGATACACGTTTCATTACAAGAGCGGTGCCTTTGACATGACTTTGATTAAATGTCACAGCATTCTAGCCGAACCAGACTCTGATGCTGCTAGAATGCTGGTAAGTTTTGATTTTAACGGATAGGTTGTTAACTGTAATATGTAGTATCATGTTAAGTAAGTTATGTATTTTTAGTTTTAATTATGTGTATTATCTGTAAGAGTACAATAGGATTGTCATCGTCATTTCATGTACAAAAATTCAAAATCAATAAAGATAAAAAAAAAAAGACTTGACATACGAACTCTTGCAATGAAATATGACTCTTTTTGTGTAGTGAATAAAGTCAAACTTTGAATATTATAGCTATCATAAAAATGCGCGTCTCGTTGCGGTGTGAACTGACCGTATATTCAAATTATTAAAAGCTAATCTATACCAGGGTTCATTACCCTGAAGTCGATTCGTATATTTGATTCTCTTGAAGATATAATAATCCTTAGGCACATGATTGATTAAAAAAAAGTAATTCCCTATACTGTCGAGTCTTGACGTTTCCACACAATTATGTTGATAAGGATTACGTTCGCGGAATCCGGGAAATGTATAGGTATATTAAGCACTTTTCCTCCCCGTTTTTATCTCGAATTAAACATTCATAGGGTTCTCTCTAAGCAAATTACTTTATTAAGAAAGTAAATAAATTAAATTCTTAATTAGTAGTAATTTCTTTAACCTGAAGCCCAAATTATGCTTATAAATAAACAAATTACTTCGATCATAACTAAATCGTGCTACAGAAGATTTACTTTCTATGTTTTTTTTTTTACTTTGAAATAGCAGCCTTAAAATGTGTCAAAACCAGCAAAAGGCTATTGCAGTACAGCTATTCTTGTATGAAATACTTGACTACCTACATAGGATAATGTACTTACCACACACTCTCAAGTAGGTACTTAGAACCAAAGTTATCCGCAAGTTTTTATTGCTTTGCTACTTGCTAATTTACAACTAATTAACCTTTATTTCGACGTACCTATATAGTGGTTATTTGATGAAATTGATCATCTATAGCGGTTGTAATTTTGTTACAAACTTTAATAGGCAAGCGGACTGATTTTTTTTTATTGCATAAATGAATAGTACTCTTAAATATGAGTAACTTCTCAGAAGAAACCGTATATCAAAAGTCAATATTTTCAAAGGTACAGCAATTTGTATACAAAATTTCGCGAGTCTTTATGCCAAAAAAATTTTTTTTTTTTTGCGAAATTGGTAAACAAAACCTACATCATTAGTTTACTCACATCATATTATACAAAAACATTCATTATGGTAAGTATGAACTTAAACGCACAAATATCGGAGATATTTACAAATATATTCCTGCGGCCGTATACTTTATACCTACTTAATACACTTTAATTCAATAGTGACGTCATTTGTGTGGCGATTTTAGTATGGAGCGTTTTTAGGAGGCTCGCGAAACTTTTTATACAAATCGTTTGAAAATATTGACTTTTGATATACGGTTTCTTCTGAGAAGTTACTCATATTTAAGAGTACTATTCATTTATGCAATAAAAAAAAATTGTCCGATTGCCTATTGTAGTATAATATTGTTCTAGATTTTTAGGAAGAAATGTGTAAATCATTTTTTTATGATTACCTGTTTACAACTTAATAACGTCTTGTTTAAGGCTTTTTTTGTAAGCAGGTCATCTTATTAATATTATAAATGTGAAAGTTTGTGAGGATGTATGGATGGATGGATGGATGTATGTTACTCTTTCACGCAAAAACTACCGAACAGATTTCGATGAAATTTGATATGATTTATTAGGCTTTATTAGGATGAGGCTCTGGATTAAAACATATGCTACTTTTTATCCCGGAAAAGTACAGTATTCCCGTATGTAATTACGCGGGCAGAGCCACGGGAAACAACTAGTTTATTTATACAGAAGGTACTAGGGCTCCATAAGTAATGCAGAGTCTACAGCCGACCGCAATTAAGCTGTACGTAACACTTCATTAATTACTCAGCTGCGCGGTCTCCAGATGAAACGCCAAACGTTTACTCCTAGACGCACGTTCTAGAATATTCTAATTACAACTTGTATATGTTTTAATTATATTATTACTAGATATTCCCCGCGGCATCGTACAAGGGAAACTCAAGGAAACCGTACATTTTGCCGCAATAAAAAGTAGCCTATGTCCTTCTCCGTGGTCTATTCTATATGTGTGCCAAATTTCATCAAAATTGGTCCAGTAGTTTCGGAGCCTATTCAATGCAAATAAACAAACAAACAACTAAACTTTTCCTCTTCTATACAAATAAATAAAATTGAAGTGTCTGTTTGTAATTTCAAATTAACAGCTTTTCACTTAATGCATATGAAAGTATATTCGGTACTTACAATGAAATAGCATTTTTTAAAATTTTTGTCTGTCCGTCTGTCTGTCTGTCGATCTGTCTGTTTGTTCCGGCTAATCTCCGAAATGGCTGGACCGATTTTCGCGGGACTTTCACTGGCAGATAGCTGATGTTATAAGGTCTAACATAGGCTACTTTTATTTTAGGGTTCCGTTTAAAAAAATAGAGTTCCGTTTCCGTTAGTTCTATGCAAACGAAGTTGCGGGCATCAGCTAGTTATTATATAAGTATAGAAGTACAGTAGTAGTAAAAAACTTATATTTAAGTAGACCATACAATTCTCAAAACATGCTTGTGGTATATTTCTTAGTAGACTATGGTTTATGACAGATGGAAATTATTTGCTTTATGATGTAACTACCTAACTAACTAGTAGCTATGGTAGACGCCTCCACTGTCCCGTGGTTTAGAGCTTGACTCGAGAGTCGGATTCGACTCCGAAGGTCATGGGTTTGATCCATCGCATTGGAATAACAAAATATTATGTTCTCGAGTCTGGTTAGGACAATACAGGTTGATCACTTGATTGTCTAACTAGTAAAGAAGATTATCCATGGGTCGGGTGGGCATGTAAAAAGTCGATTCTACGCTTAGGCGTAGGCATGTAAAACCTACGTTGTCCTAACCAGACTCGAGAACATATTCTGTTTATCTATCCCACTAGGCTACGAGATTAAAGGAATATAGGGTTTACTTGTAGTTTTTGCACACACTCGGGCACTATAAAATAACTTCTGCGTAGCTGGTCTGGTTTCAATAAATCCGGCTCCTGTCTCTGAAATGGGTGTGAGGAGCTATTATTATTATCATAGAACCTAGCTGTATAAATCCGAATTGCATTTCAGCATCAATTAATAGATATTTTAAATCGGTCTCAAACTAAATAATTATTTATTTTCTTTTATTTATTTAATATCTATACACCAACAACTTATTGATAACTACATTAATAACTTATTTCTAGATCAGTTTTACTTAGTATTAGCACAATAGTTAATTATATATAGGTATACACAGCATTTAAAGAAAATTTTAATTGAACTAGGTGTCTTTCGTAACTTGCTCTATGATTGATATGCATGATGCATGCTCTAGGATTGCCTCGACGGAGTAATAAAATTTACTGGCTTTCCCACGGTTTGCTAAGAAAACTTTTGCAATGCACCTTTAAATTTCTAGTAACTTTGTACAGTACTGTCTCATCTGCCTTTCGTACAAAAACATTTGACATTAATTCATCATGGCGTGTATGGCGCAAGTGGGCTGAGCGTGACAAACACATTTCTAACCCAGCGGCATTTGAACGCAAACCGCACCTGACATTTACAAGCCACTAAAAATACACATTATGCTTTGCCCAGGTAAATTATAATGTGTTTAGTCAACGATCCAATCACTTTAGATGGGATATAACTTCTTTATTATTTTTAAATATCTTGAATCTTCCAATATTTGGTTAGTTTTATACGATTCATATAACTTAGGCCTATCTAATACCATATACCAATTAATATCTAATACCAAAAATTTGAACTTTTAAAATAGTCTTAAAATGTAATAAAATAATAATATTATACTACTATTTGTTGTTATAAGTCCTTATTTTAGTAAAAACTAACTGGTAATTATTTAAATTAATTTTGGATAGTAAAATGAAACACCGGTTCTAAGATGGCAGATGGCAGAGAGAACTTTTTTATTTCTTTATAGATAAACATGACATTGACATTTGGCATAGACAAAACATTACTTTTGTGATTAACTAATTTTAACATTATTAAACATGAAAACCCTCAATATTAATTAATAAATAATGTATTCCTAGAATTTATGGGACATAATTATTAACAATATGTAAATAAGGTTTTTTACGAAAATATTCCATTTCAATTACAAACGTTTTCTTTTCAACTTAAATATTTAATTACGTCTCGAAAAACCTAAACGACATTAATCCCTATTCATTTCCAGCGAAACGTTTTTAATTAATAAATAGTTGATAAATGACTAGCGAATTCTAAAGCTAAATTGACTCACGAATGAAGCTTTAGCGCTAGAGCTTTTACAGGGAAGCTTTGAAGCTCTGCTAACGTGCGGTTGTACGTGAAAATCAATCACACCGCTACATTATGCTTTTACACTGTTTCTACAGCTTAAATTACTTTATTTTCACTAAAACCCCTTACGTGAGAGCTTTTACGTGTGAGTAATTATGACTTAGCAAGAAAAATATGTATGGTACAAAGGCCGAAGGTGAAAAATAAAACAGACCTGGGCACTTATTTATAACTAGTGTTCCCAGCGACTTCGTCCCCGTGGAGTTCGGTTTTCATACAAAATTTAAACCCCTTTTTCACCCACTTAGGGGGCGAATTTTTAAAAATCCTTTCTTAGCGGATGCCTACGTTATTACAACGATCTGTATGCCAAATTTCAGCAAAATCCGTTCAGTAGTTTCGGCTGTGCATTGATAGATGTGTCAGTCAGGTTTGCCTTTTATATATTTAGAAGTGCTATTGTCTGGGACTCTTTCTCTATGAATAGAAAATCGACCATCTACGTAATTTAAACTAAAGAAAACATAAGTTGTGAAGAATTTGATCCATTTACATACTTTTGATTTTAAGTTGTTCTTTTTTTAACAGCAAGGAATTGCGTAGCGACTGATATCCCACATCTAAAGCTGTCGACGAATATTTCACAGCTGAGCCGTTACATATTTACGATATGAAATACATTCTCGTTTTTTAACAACAGGATCACATGTTACCGCGTCATAATGGCGGGAGTAATGGCGGCGTTGCGTGCGAACCTTCAGATTAATGTGCCACTCCCCGTAGTTCCGTACAGCCTGATATTAATGCGTTTGTTTGGATGTTTTCTCCTCAATTGACAAGAACTAGATCAATTTGGTACCTGTGGGAGTGTGATGTAGTGGTTGGGGGCGAGTGATGTGACGGACCAATTAGCGCCACAAACCTGAATCGCGCTATCGAAATTTTGACAGTTCGGCGCTATTTAAAAAACATCCGAAAACTACTACAGTGGGCTTCGGCCTGACCGAGCATACCGCCTTGCTCGGTCGGAGATCTCTCTTTGGGGCTTCCACGTATCCCACATACCTTTCCCAACTTGTTAATCAGATTTATACAGAGACAAATCAATTTGTTTTATCTGTAGAGGCCATCACCACCACCATTATTACCAGCTAACAACGTCGATGTTTTATCAATGATTGTGATAAATATTTCGTTTTAATAGCTCGGTGCAAAAGTGTCGCAATATCTCGGTATAAAAGTGTCACAACATATCGTCTAACGTTGTTCTTTAATTGCTTTTTAACTTTTAACATTAATAGCGTAAAATTGTAAAACAAGGAATATGAAGTTACATTTAAACGAAAAATACCATTATTAATTTTCAAGCGGCCCTGAGCAACCTTGTTATAATTTATGGTAAAAATACATTTTCACGACACACGCGCCTGACTAATAATACATTACGTTGAATAACAAATCCAATCACGAAAATCTACATTAAAAATACGTTTCAACTGGAGTTATGATGAATTTTATATCCTTATATAAATCAATTAGAAATAAGTATTATACAATGCTACGCGCCCACAGAAAGTGCAAGCGAAGAAGAGATTGAAGATTTTTATAACATCTTAAACAACGCTATAGACTTATCAGGAAAAAACTTAATTGTACTAGGCGACTTTAATGCCAAAATTGGACAACCGAAAAAAGAAGAAAACCTAATAATGAAACAATATGGATATGGCAGCAGAAATAATAGAGGTGAAAGACTAATCAAATTTGCTTATGAAAATAAATTATCTATATTAAACACATTTTTTAAAAAGAAAAACACCAAAAGATGGACTTGGCAGTCACCAAATGGCAAGGTTAAAAACGAATTAGACTACATTTTAACAAACATCCCATTATGTGCTCAAAATATACAAGCCGTGCTAATTATCCAAGCGACCATAGATTGGTAAGAGCAACGTTTAAACTAGAACCTTACAAAAAGAACCGTAAAGTCTATGGGCATAATAGAAATACTATTTTCAAAGACGAAGAGAGTATAAAAGTATATAAAGAATGTCTAATGAAAAATTTAGATCTCTTAAAAAAATTCTCACAAAATTACACAGTCCAACAGCTTTACGACGAAATTATCTCTGCAATAAATATTAGCATTAAAAGAGCTAGCGAAACGTCGTCTCACAAAACACAATCGATCATTTCACCTGATACAAAAAAACTCATGGTAAGACGACGGGAATTACATACAAAATATAAGACCAAAATCAAGAAGTATGAAAAATGAATTGAAAGCTCTTTATAAACTGATCAGCAAACGTATACACTCAGACTATAGAAAACATCGTTTGAATACTATTAAGAATCATATACTAGACACTGGGAGTTTAAAAAGAGCTAACAAAGACTTAAGAGCTTACAGGACGTGGATAGAGGGCTTAAAAGTGTCAAAAAAAACGAGCTATAATAGAAATGAAATACTATCAATAGCTACAACCTTCTATAAAAACCTATATAAATCAATAAATATAGAGTCTACAATACTGGAACCAAGGGAAACGCCATCAAAAGCAATAGACATAAGCGAAGACGAAGTTTCCAAAATGTTAGCTAAATTAAAGCCCGAGAAAAGCCCAGGACCAGATAAAATAACTAACGAGGCTTTAAAGTTAGGACAAGCATTTCTTAAAACCCCTCTAACGCTTCTTTTTAACTTGGTTCTAAAAACAACAGTAACTCCAACTCAATGGGCTGAATCAGAAATAATTTTGCTATATAAAAAAGGAGATCCAAATAATATAGCTAACTACAGACCAATAAGTCTACTACCCTCAATATACAAAATGTTCTCATCAATAATAGATAAAAGAATCAGATATAATATTGAATCTTACCAACCCATAGAGCAGGCGGGATTCAGAAGAGGATTCTCAACAGTGGACCATATACACTCTATAGAAATGCTCATCGAAAAATATCAAGAGTTTAATAGACCGCTCTATCTTATATTTATTGACTACCAAAAGGCATTTGACACAATATTACACAATTCAATATGGAGAGCTCTACATTTGCAAAATGTCGAAACTGAATATATCAGGGTTCTCCAATACCTATATAGAAATGGAAGAAGCAAAATTAAACTAGAGTCTACTGGAAGTTATATACCTATAGAAAGAGGAGTCCGCCAAGGGGACCCCATCTCTCCTACTATTTTTATAGCCGTTTTAGAAGAGGTAATAGGACGTCTCAACTGGGAAAGAGTCGGTTTAAATATCAACAACAAATATATAAGCCATTTAAGATTTGCCGACGACATAGTCTTGCTTTCTGATAGTGCGAACTAATTACAATCAATGGTGAGTGCTCTATATACCGCAAGTCTACAAGTAGGCCTCGAAATAAACCGCAATAAAACTTGTATCATGACAAACTCTACAAAAACCCAAGTGTACATCCAAAATGAAGCGCTAGAGTATGTCGACACATTTGTCTACCTAGGAAAACAAATCTCATTTCACAAAGAAAGAAACGAACAAGAAGTGGAGAGAAGAAGTTCACTAGCTTGGAAAAAATTTTGGAGCTTGAAAGAAATTATAAAGAGTGACATGCCGATAAAACTAAAAAGAAAAATAATGGATTCGTGCATTCTCCCAACGTTAACCTACGCCAGTCAAACATGGCCATTTACTTATCGTATTAAGTCGAAGATAAGATCATGTCAAAGAAGTATGGAGCGAAGCTTACTAAAAGTAAAAAAAATGCAAAAAATCCCCCACAAAATTATAAGAGAGCGAACAAAAATAACCGATGCTTTGACCTTCTCAAAAAGACTCAAATGGCGTTGGGCGGGTCATGTGGCTAGACAAACAGACGATAGATGGACACACAGACTCACATCATGGAGCGGGCCGTCAGGCATCAGGAAAAGAGGCCGACCGGCAACACGATGGGCAGATGATATTGTTCAAGTAGCCGGAAAACAATGGGCACGTATAGCTCATGATAGAGACACCTGGCAATCTCTGGAGGAGGCCTTCACCTTCGATTGAGGGGTTCTTACTCTATAGCAAACAAAATTACTGTTAAATAATTCATGTCATTGTAAATCTAAACTAAAATATTTTTATGTTCTTTTTTGTACTCGTAGTTAGAAAGAAATAAAAGGCTTTTTATTTTATTTTATTTTATTTTATTATATAAATCAATCTCTTTAAAATATGGTAAGTTTAAATCTACCTACTACCTCAACCTGTCTAGGTACTTAGGAATGAGGAATTTTGTTCACGCATATTACAATAGGCATAATACACACTATCACAAAGTAGAAAATATGATGTATACCGTATGATGTGTCACCGTAAAATTAAAAAATAACGTTATATTGTAAAATAACTAACGAGATTGTAAAAATATATCGAAAGGTTCATTACTATATATTTATAATCTAACTAAAAATAATGCAATCTAACGGTTTTTACAATTTTGCGGTGACACACATAATATTACGTACGGAGAAACAGCTTTCATCGAACGATTCAAATCGATCCATATTTGAAAATGTTGAAGTCCCCTTCAACGGCCTATGATTTTACCATATTACAGTACCCCAAGCAGGAACATTTTGCGGTATCGTTACGTGTACGTAAACGAGAAATATGTGGAATATTGTATGAAAATTTTAGTTACTTTTACGTCCGCTAGAGGCGCTTTCATGATTTTCATACAATATTTCTCGCTTACGAACACGTAACGATACCGCAAAATGTTCCTGCTTGGGGTACAGTTAGCATACGGTGTGTCCATACACACCGTATGCTTGTAGTAGTGCAATCAAATCGAAAGCTAACTATGTAGCTGTTTATCTTTTCGTCTTTCTATACTCTGTGTCTTTAGTTTCATGAAAGTAGTAAACGAACCATTGTTTTAAACTAAATCGATTTCTGAAAGTAGGTGGATATGGTAGTCCAATACTTTGAAATAATCATAATATCTATGGACCCTACACCACGTCAATCTAGTCCCCGAATAGCTCGTGTTATGGGGACCAAATAACGGGACGTATATTTAATACTTGCATACTATACCTTTTTTAAGTATTTTATTGTAATATTATAAACATATTTATTACTCATCCATAACCCAGGAGCATTGAAAACTTTCTGTTTCCTCGGAGGGATTTAAGCCCGTGACCTCCGGCTCGTATGCCGACGCGACTAACCTAACCACTGAGCCACAGAGGCCATCAATTACTTGAAATTAATTATTATTATTAATATTGAAATAAATAATTACTGGGCTTAGAGCAATTTCATATTTTTCACGAGACAGTCAGTCAAAAAATGTATACGAATGAAGTTATTTTTGCTTAAAAGCAGATTTAATCTTAATTCTTTATACAAATTATTACTGTACCTACCTACCAATTTTTTTATTACAATTGAAAGGAGCAATAAGCGTCAAAACAATAAAGGTTGACTTGATTTCATTATGATTACAAGGTTGGATGGTTGGTTAAGTACTTAAATAATAAACCATTTCAGCGATTTTCTTGTAACAGAAACAGAATTTACGTGACCAAATGATTAAATGATGTCAAAGAATATAATTATAATATTACTAACGTACTGATGTATCAACGCGCAGGCTAATCCCGAGACTAGAAATTTGAAATTTTGCACACGTATCGATCATATGACGTAGGAATGAAAGTTTAAAATAGGGAATGAAAGTTTTAAATCTAAATTCACGCGGGTGAAGCCGCAGGTAATGCTTGCTTGTATTTTTATATTTTACAAGACGTATATTATATATTGTCATTTTCTATTATACTACCGTTTAGTGGACGACAAGAAAGGGATCAGTGTCCGTATTCACTACACAAAAGATTCATTATCATGAAACAGATCCAAACATGTGTATCAGCCGAAGATTCCGCATGATCTTGTTGTAGAAATTAATTTTACCTACTGTAGTAGGTAAAATTAATTTTTTTAGTCCCTCGGCTGTCGTATTTCTATGGAACTGACAGACGATGTATAAAAATAACCGAAAGTCATAAATAACGTGGTAGTACCTACTGCCTACTGCAGTTAATACTACGCAGGGCCAAGTTGGCGCCAATATCCACAAGAAAGACAAATATTAATTTGAAGCCTCAGTTACTTTGGGTGTTTTGTGATCGGATAATAATTTGTAATTACCATTAATTAAAGCCGATAAGGATCTCTCGTGGACCTTTTAGGGCATTTAATCGTTTTATAAGTAATTAAATTTTAGTAATTCATTACAGTAGTAATTCAGTGGAAACGTTTCGTGACCAGAAATGGGGAAACTTTTAATTGGTATCATTAAGTTATTACATTCTCTACATTTGTTTTAGCTAGACTAGTTTATAGTAATCAAGATACAGAGTTTATTAAATACGATATTATTATATACTAGCTGTTTCCCGCGGCTCCGCCCGCGTAAATATACAATCGGGTATCCCGCGGGAATACTGTACTTTTCCGGGATAAAAAATATTCTATGTCCTTTCTCGGGACTCAAAGTATGTCTATACCAAATTTCTAAAAAATCGGTTCAGCTGATAAAGCGTGAAAAGGTAGATAGACAGACAGACACACTATCGCATTTATAATATTTGTATAGATTGTATTACTTAGTTCACCTTGAAGTTATACCTACATTAGGTATGTAGGTAATATCTAGGTAATCATATTTTAAACCAGCGCATAGATTATAATTTTTATTACGGGCAATTGCCCCACCACACTTTCCCACCACTGCAACATCGACAGTGGTAACCAACCGCAAAAACCCTTTGATATGATCTCAGGGGTGCCCGGGGGACATGCTAAATCTGTCTTGGAACCCGCAACGAAATTAATCAGAAGATTGTAGGAGGAGTAGGAAGTATTCCAGTTTCCCTCTCCAAGCAAAGCGGGAGACAGCAAAAATTGTTATGACAAAAAAGTCAAAGGGGAAGCACCACGGGAATAACATGTTTTTTTTTATGACTACAAGATAATGTAATTATATATTTTAATTTAAATATGACAATTATTACAATGGACTTATGATGACAAAATAGTGTTGCATTGTTTCCAATAGTATTTATGACAAAAACGTTTGAAAGCCCGGAATTTCTTCGCGCAGCCCACGAGATCTTCTTAAGGCCCTCTATTAGTGTGTGTCCCAAATAAAATTAACTTGTAAATACTATGGAGACGCTGAAACTATAATTGAATGTAACATTGAATCAATCTCATAAGCTAGATATTCGCCGTTTACATTTTTTTTTTGGTCAATTTTGAACTAAGTTATGTGAAAATTTTTGAACTGAGTTATGCGGCTGACCGCCTCAAGGTCTTTTGCTCGGGGGAGGGCCTTAATACACTACCCTAGAAACACAATGGACGCTGTTCAACATTTCGATTGCATATATTATAATTATATTCATTCAAAGTTCAACATTTCTATTGCATATATGCATAGATTATTATAATATGAAATGTGATTGTTTGTGAGGATGGATGGATGTTTGTGGCTCTTTCACGCAAAAACTACTGAACGGATTTTGATTAAATTTGGTACGAAAGTAGTTTAGACTCTATATACAACAAAGGCCACATTTTATCCCGAAAATGTGTTTCCGTTGGATACAGTATAACAGCGGCGAAGGCTGGTTCTCCTTCATAGGGAAGCCGTAGCCTGTATAATAGGTAGGAATTTGGATCAGGGTCTTCAAAAGGTAAGTGGAAAGGGAAGCCGACAGGAATAGAGTTATAGGAACCCCACGCCACTGCTGTATAATTTATTCATGTGGAGCCGCGGGCTAAAGCTAGTATGATAATAATTATAATCTTAAAATCAGTAACGCACTTATAAAAATATCCGGTATTGCAGAATTCCATGTGAGGCAATAAAGGCTTTCATTTTGGTGATGCTTGTTCCTTTTACCTTCGACAAAAATATTACGTTATATATTAAGTTTCGCAAATAGCGAAAGTTTCTGTTTTTATTCAAAGAAAAATAGCGTAAGTTACTGTGGATAAGGCTCCTAAGAGGGCTCTTTAAACATGATAAGGAAGAGCTTTGTAAATGCATAATATTCTGAACTTGATTTCCCCAGTTCCCCACTCTTCAAAATCGACACCAAGTTAACCCAGTCCCTAGGGCATTAAGGGCAATTCATACTAGAGCAGAGACGAAGCACAGTGAAGCGGTAATCTGAAAACGTATTACAGGAAATTCACTCTTGTATGTCCACAACGTATATAATGCGCATTTTCCTTCTGAGAAGAAGAAAATGCGCGAATTTTCGCATCTGTGATTCTGTGCACGACCAATGGTTCTTTTTAGAGTTCATAACCCTTATAGTTTCGCTCTATACGTCCGTCTATCTGTGTGTCCACCCTAGCTAACATCTGAAATTATGAATATATTATACCGGGAGCACACGCGCCCTTGAAAGTTACATGAGCACACGAGCAAATAGCATTTCGCTCATGTTTTTTAATTCAGGAAAATAGTACACAGAATACAAATTAATATGATATTTTATGAGTGTATTATAATTAAACAACCACATATAATGAAATAAATGCTTAATTAAAGTTTGCAACGTCTTTTACACTTTTAATTTTTAATAACAAACGTAGGAACTTAATCTCTAAACATTTCACGTCCTTTTGAAAAACAGTTAAATTCAATATGTGTAAAACCACAAATATATGTTATCACTGTTTGAACACATCATATGCTTGAGCTTCATATAAGTAAAAGCATGTTCCGTACATAAATAATGATTGCAGTTAACGCATGTCCCTTTTTTATATATTTTTCTTGCGATTTTTGACGTCTTGGACAGATCGTGCAAATCTCATCAGGTTTTTGATCCTGAAACCCCAAGTTCATTTGTAAATCTATTCAGTATTTGCTGTGCTCACTTTTTGGTCATTTTCTACAATATCGACCCTAAAAGCTCGCTTCGACTAACCACGCCAAAATTTGTTTCTGAAGTATATCCATCTGGAAAAATTATAAATTATATAAATTAGTAGCTAACTACAATAATAAGTAACAATTATTTACTTGGAAATAACAATAATCCGTTATGTAATTTATTTTTTTCATTTTAAGTAAAGACACTACAACGAAACGCTACTCGCACGATGAGCAAAATACCGCGTAACACGACTTCGCCGAACAAACCATACTACCACAATGGACTAGGACGTACTGTGCCGATGTAACTACTATACGAGGGTCGGGGGAGTATAAAACTCAGCTATAGCGTGAACGACGCCCATTTTTTACGAAATGCCGTGAGTTTTAATTTCGTTGTGAGGGAAATGCTTATAGCGCGAGTGATCGCGGGAGTGACAAAATTTAGTCAGTAATAGTTTTTACTTTTTTATAGTCTAATATAAAAAATATGATTTTATATTTAGGGGTACATGAGAATTGGTGATGTTTTTTTTTTATCAAAAATAAATAAAAACAAAGGTGAAGTTCATACATGACTTTCGGTTGGCATTTCTAAACTATAAAAGAAACAAATTTGTTACTTTCCATGCTTGTAGGTCATGCTAAAAATGTTGCAGGAAAATTATTACAAGTAAATTGGCCAATAGCTTATTAAGTAATATGAAGAAAAAAACTACTTATAGCGCGTTAATATGTACAAAACCCTCCATAAACATATCTGACATGTTCTTGGTTATGTCTTTTATCGCTTCACTGCGCTTCGTCTCCACGCTAATGTGAATGGGCCCTTATCAATAATCAGGATTTATAGTACACTCACGTTTCATTACGCAATACTAAAGAGTACGATCTTACTTAAGTGTTTTGTCTATGGTTGGAGGCGTTTAATACTTTTTTTATGTAACACAATAAAAATTATTTTACAAGCTGCTATTTATAGTGTTCGGGCATGCTTACATTTTTCATAGAATGGTGAACTTGTGAACTTTGTAAGGCAACGTGGTGTCGGACCACGGCTCGCCACTTGCGCAGCTACAAGGCAAATATATAATAATATCACACAACTTATTTATATATTCTTTTCCATTTTATTTTTTAATTAACATTTAATTAAAGTTGAAAAATATATCCCACCAAAAACATTCTGTAAAAAACTAGCCAAGTCTCGATGGAGCTGCTTGTTTATCTCTAAAAAGTAATGAAATCTAGACAAAATCGTGCCAAGTCTAAGGTTCCTTACTGCGGTTTCTTTATTATTATAGTTAATGTTGAGTGACTTGGCCGTTGAACATTCTTTATACTTTAGTGGGTACAAGTCAATTTTGTGTACATTTGTAACTACCTATGTTTGTTAAGCGAGATAATAGCCCATACTGGTATTGGTAATTGGACGCTAGTGTCTCATTTTAGGCTGTTGTTGATTGTACAACACACGTATTGGAGTAATGGTGTCATGGAGCCCCTTTTGTACCCTTGTGTACCCTTCAACGGCCAAGTCACACAACATTAACTATAATAATAAAGAAACCGCAGTAAGGAACCTTAGACTTGGCACGATTTTGTCTAGATTTCATTACTTTTTAGAGATAAACAAGCAGCTCCATCGAGACTTGGCTAGTTTTTAACAGAATGTTTTTGGTGGTATTTCACTTCTTTTTGTAGAAACGTGGGCATATTGATTTATTTTCCTAGATTTTAGTGTAATTTGTTTATTTAATTTGTGTAATGTTCGAGTAGAATAAAGGGGCCTGAAAATGCGGCAAAATAGTTCTAGTAAAGAATGGTACGGCAGTGTTTGCTTCGCGCTCGACTTGGCGGGGGCACTGCCGTGCCCCCAGATCGACGTTCTGGTCTTATCTAGAGGTTCCCAAATAGGGGCCTGAAAATGCGGCGAAATGGTTCCAGTAAAGAATGGTACGCAGTGTTTGCTTCGCGCTCGACTTGGCGGGGGCACTGCCGTGCCCCCAGATCGACGTTCTGGTCTTATCTAGAGGTTCTCAAATAGGGGCCTGAAAATGCGGCGAAATGATTCCAGTAAAGAATGGTACGGCAGTGTTTGCTTCGCGCTCGACTTGACAGGGGCACTGCCGTGCCCCCAGATCGATTATCCTAGTTTTTATAGTTTTCCCTTTATGTGGCCATTAAACCCCAACTCTGTACCAAATTTCAGCTCTCTAAGTTTATGGGAAGTACTAGTTCTATATTGATGATCATGAGTGAGTGAGTGAGTGAGTAAGTGAGTGAGTGTCGTAAATGCGAAACTTTGCTTTCGCTTAACTTTGGAACTAAATGACCTACAGACTTGAAATTTTGGATTTTAAGTATGTGATTATAGCTTATTGGATGACGAAAATTTCTGCGTTCTGGTCTTATCCAGAGGTTCTCAAATAGGGGCCTGAAAATGCGGCGAAATGGTTCCAGTAAAGGATGGTACGGCAGTGTTTGCTTCGCGCTCGACTTGGCGGGGGCACTGCCGTGCCCCCAGATTTAAAAAAGTTGTGTGATATTATTATTAACATAAATTTCCATTAAGAACCAATAGTTTAGTAAATCAGTTATATATGTAGCAAATATAAGCTTGTAATTTAGTCAGTAAATATACACAGTAATCAGTATAGTGACACAGATCTTTTCTTTCCCCGTATGCGTATTTACAGGTGGACATTTGGCTAGTATCTGGACTCGAGGTAAAGTATTACAAGACACAGGTTTATAACCTAAAAAATAAAAATAAATCTTTTTTGTACCTTTTAGCTGTATCTAATTAATGAACGACACATAAAATAGTTTATTTTTTTACATTTTCCAAGTAGTAATGCCTCAATATTTCTGAGTATATTTTAACGAAACTAAATATTTAAGATGTACCTAGTCTTATGGAGATAAGACTAGGTACATCTAAAATATTTAGTTCTAATGAAAATCGAATGAAAATTGTAAATGCGCTGTCATAATAGGGGTATTATGACAGCGCCTTTACAATTTTCATTCGATAATATTACGAATACGCCGTTGTCAATTCTTCGTGCTTACCCCACAGAACTCTAGTTCTGTGAGAACTAGAGAACTTACTAAAAGAAAAACCGTAAAATAAGGTTTGCTTTAATGTAAAGACTGGGATTAGGTTTCTTCGTCTCCTAAGCTCCTAATAGTCTGTCTTGGAACTGCCATATGGGAAACTTATAATTAGTTTTATCTTAATGGCCGTACCTACTTTACCCATTTATTTTATTTCTCATCATTTTTTTATCAGTGTTTAATCACGGCTATGTTTAAACATTATCCCCCTTACTAATAAACGCTGTATAAGCTTTGAATAGTTACACAGTGTTTTGTCTCCTTCTATCGAATTAAAAATGACACTTGTGTGACGTGAACAAAACACAGTGTAACTATTCAAAGCTTACACAGCGTTTATTAGTAAGGGGGTATATCTGTAAGCTTGCTATGCTGTTCTACTAAAAATATGTTCACAAAAATTTACATATCTGTTTTCTAACACGATTAACCCGTAATAATCGCGAGTTTGTCGAGTAGGTTTCGAAAAGAGCTTTGAAACCTTCTCGCGATTTATTGTACTTATACATCCTAATACTATTATAGATCTGAAAGTTTGTGAGGAAGGATGGATATAATATAGATGGATGGATGTATGTTTGATACTCTTTCACGCAAAAACTACTTAACAAATTTTGATGAATTTTGGTATGATATTAGTTTAGGCCCTAGATTAAATTAATTTTGATCCCGAAAAATTAGAGTCTTCCCTTAGGATACTTTTTTCGCGAGTGGAGCCGCGGGCAACAGCTAGTTAGATAAAATGTAAAGAGCTAATTCATGGTTGTTTCTGTACAATAACTGTTTAATATAAACAGTCATTCATAAAGTTGTGCTAAGTAAGATTAATGAGAGTATTATGTTCACTAATCGGTTATTAATTACCCATTGCTGTCACTACTTCAATGATCAGTCACCATAACTACTGCTGTATGTCAATATTTATAGAAAAACATGTAATAAATAGGAGATAAAACAATAAAGATAATGAAAAAAAAATTTTTTTGGTGACCAATTGAACTAAAACTAAGTTTTGATTTACGAATATCTAATATTCTACACCTAATTAGATAATAAAAATACGAGTTTATTAAAAGTGTTAGTACCATATCACATAATTTGAAATTAAGGAAGTCTCCATTCTGGGCGGAATTCAAATCAAACTCCATAGTGAAAATTCTAAACTATCGTTTCGACAAATGAGCTACTGAAGGTAAATTTATGTTTTCAAGTCTTTCTTTACTTTTTTTTTTGGTGTTGAAGAGCAATGCTTTGGCACGAATAGGCCGGCTCGACGATATAAATAGCACGGCCTCTCAGAAAAGTGACGCTTGCGCGAGTGAGTGCGGCTACCGAAGGCCCAAGGGGGTTTGGGGATTTTAAGGACCAGGAACGCAAGTACACATCACTGTGTTGCGAGTATCTATGGGCGGCGGTAATCGTTTACCATTAAGCGATCCGTCTGCTCGTTTCATACAAAATTTTTTTATGAAATATATTATGTTTGTATTCGATCTAAAACTACATAGTACATCCCGGTTCAATATATTTTCCCATCTGTGGATCTTCCCGGAGTGCGGTATGTTCACTGTCGTGAAATTGAAAGAATAATAGTGAAAAATGGAGTCAAAAATGCGAATATTGTTTCAGGCAAACTGACATATTCTACAGAACTGTATTACGAGTGTATAGATTTCAGATGATAGTAATATTAATTATTAATGTGTCTCACACATCATTTGATTCTATAGACAACATATTAATACTTTATTTCGTATCTAAGTGCCAAAAATGGCTTATTTCAAAATAAAAAATTAAATTATTTTGACCACTATTCGACCACTAGTATTACTAAATATCTAGCTATTGCCCGCGGCTCCGCCCGCGTAAGTATAGTATCCCCCGGGAACACTAAACTACTACCATACCAAATTTCATTCAGTATTCTTTCAGTTCGTTAGAAATCCGTTCAGTATTTTTTGCGTGAAAGAGGAACAAACATCCATCCATACATCCTCACAAACTTTCACATTTATGATATAATATTAGTAGGAATTAGTAGGATTTTATATCATAAAAGAGTATGAATTTAAAATAGTAAGAAAATACAATAAAATACAATATGCATGAAATAGGCAGCATTAATTTTTTGTATGTACCTTCTACATGAAACTTGAGCAAAATTGTATTTTACTCGTAATATGCAAATATCGCTGTCGCAGCTAATGAAATGTATTGAAGTAAATATTTTGGAAAAGGTCGTGCCAACAGTCACACCTTTTACATTCCTCGATCCTCATATTATTTTAATATCTCTTTATTGGGTACTCTCATGCAATACTTTTATTTTTACATTAAAAATAATGTGTTTTAAATTTGCAGTACAAGTGCAGCGACAAAATTATTTCATACTAGCTTGTTCCTGCGGCTCTGCCCACGTAAATACATTATCCCGTGGGAACACTACTTTTTCGGTACAAAAAATATCCTATGTCCTTTTCCGGGACCTAAAGTAAGTCTATACTAAATTTCATAAAAATGTGTTCAGCGGTTAAAGCGTGAAGAGGTAACAGACAGACACACTTTTGCATTTATTATATTAGTAATTAGTATATTATAGAGTATGGATTGTATAGACTTTTATTATATAATATAAAAGTTTAAGTAACCCCTGATGATTAATTAATTATCCTTAGCTAAGAACGCTCTTGATCATGACAGCTTTCAAACAATAAACAGCTATTTCAAAATCGGTTCATCCGTTTAGGAGCTACGATGCCACGAACAGATACACAAACAGACACGTCAAACTTTTATTACCCCTCTATTTTCATCGGGCGTAACCATACGTTTTGCCGCCATAAAAAGTAGCCAATAGTAGTAGAAGTATACAATTCCCCAGGGTCTACTCTATTTTTTGTCCGTGCCTAATTTCATAAAAATCGATCCAGTATTTTCGGAGCCAATTCAATGCAAACAAACAAACCTGTCTTATAATATTACTTATATATGTATGGAAATTATATAGTGTAGATGTATTTTTTTATGTATTTCATTTTCTAGTATCTCATTAAAACAAAAGCGTCTAGTTGATAATTGGTACTCGTGCTTCGTTGGATGCTATTAGTATCCAACCACTTCCGATCGGAAATACATACTCGTGCATATTGTATGAGTGTGTATGAGTATTGAGTACCTATCAATTCATTTCCTCCTCATACAAGATGGCAGAACCGGAGCAGGCATTGTTGTCCGTCGCGTGGGATTTCAGCATTACTTGTTTTGAACACTATAAAGTTAACAATACTCGAGCCTTTTCCGCAGGTATGTTAGAATTGTCAATTGAAACTCGTGACCGCGTCTTGGATGGAATTAATTGAATTCTTTTAAATTTGGTCAATTGGTTTTTAAACAAAACACTGTAAGAAAATATACAGGTTATGTAACATCTGACATCTCATTTTAGTAATAAGCAAACAATTAAAAATTATGTTCTGAAAAATGATTTCAGTAGGTATTATTTTAAATTTTAACAAAGACTAACAATTAAAATAGTGGATTAATTATCTTCCTGACTTATTAAAGCAATTGTACTACTGACAGCAATTGACCTGCTACAGTGTTCATTATTAAGCTATTTTACCCAATTTCCCATATAATTATTATACTAATGATTTTGGTAGTCTATGTGTGAATGTTTCTTCCACCGTAGCACCTTAAGTACTAATCCGATTTTATTGAATGAGGTATCAACAGTTTCGTAATAATAGCCCGGGCAATGTAGGCTATTATAATTTACTAGATGGTGCGCGCAAAATGAAATCCTGTGGTAACCGTACATTTTTAAACGATAAAAAGTAGCCTATGTCCTTCCCCGTGGTCTAATCTATATTTGTATCAAATTTCATCAAAATCGGTCCAGTAGTTTCGGAGCCTATTCAATGCAAACAAACAAATAAACTTTTCTCTTTATTAGTAAAGATGTAGTCAGGTTATCGTTTTTTCTAAACTTATGCTTATTGTGGACGTACAAAAACACAGAAATGAGAATAATTCTATAATTTCTACCGTACGCATTAATATAAACAGAGAGTTAAAAAGTTAGTTCATATGAAATTATAATATCATAATATTATGAATATTCACGAGCTGCCAGTTCTTTTGTTTCTCGAAGTTGGTAAGACTTTTGTGTACAATTTATAAAATCACAGCTGTATTAAGTAACGATATTTAAATGTTATTACAACAAATCGCTTAAATAACGGCATTTATTTATATTTAAAACAAGATGTCACTCGCGACTTCGTGCGCGCAAAAGTTAATTTCGCAGAAATCGTGCATTTTGCCACGATAAAAAGTAGCATATGTCCTTCCCCGTGGTCTACTCTACATCTGTGCCAAATTTCATTAAAATTGGTCCAGTAGTTTCGGAGCCTATTCGATGCAAACAAACAAACAAACAAACTTTTCCTCTTTATTATATTAGTGTAGATAATTGTTTGCTTTTTGCAACTTTCTTTGAGTATTTTTTTCTTGCATTTCATAAGAAAATTATCTCCATGTTACAGCGTGGTCGGCCTTATACTCGTAGAATGTAAAACGGACTTTTGAAAAGAGCATCATATCTGTTAGGCCGCTGCCAGAGTGCATTTCAGACAAGAGGTGACTATGACCTTGTCCAGAAAGATGAATTACACGTGTAAACCTACGTGTGTAATACATATAGCTTCTAGACAAAATGTCATGCAATCCCGTACGATATGCGCGTTAGTAAAAAAGACACACGTAGCATCTGGATGAAATAGATGGGGGCCTAGTATCTCGACTCGCGCATATCCAGACTGCTCTCATAGTACGCCGAGGAAATGTTCCGCGAAGCATCCCGAAGTATGAAAAGGCGAAGCGAAGTGCATGCCCACACTTGTCTTATTCGGCCAATCTCGGATTTTCGCGAGTAGTCTGGACGGGTCATTACGTGCGTATGATTTCGCGCTTTCTGGACATAGTCTATGGCGCCAGTTTGCGCGCGTTTCCGCTCAGCTTAAAATTGAAGGCAGCGCGCAGCGGCCTTGAACGTTGTGAATGCAACATTTGTCATTCAAAACGCTTTACAACATCTGTAAAATTCCGACACTAGCCGAATATCACTTTTTAAACGTCGATATGCATTCTTTGTGGACGAGAACTGTACCTATATGTTATGGTAGTATTGCTTTTAAGTGTAATAATAATAGATATTAATAAACACACACGTCGTGTTGCACGTACCCGCCTCGGGGGAAATATGCCTTTGACTTAGTTATTCCAAATAATTTTAAACAAGCAAACAATGTCTGGGATCAGACCTTCAAAACTTATTATTGGATCTATAGTCTTTGATATTTTCACCTCACAATCTTTTCCAGACTTTCGATTCTTTTTTACCTGTGGTTACTAAGTAAATTTTAGGTATTATGACTGATATTATGATATACTGCAGTGTAATTGATTAAAAATACATAAAAGTAAATAGTCACTTATATGACATTGCGTTGAATTATTTTTAACAGTAAATACAACATAATATAATATAGTTGTGCAACTATTTTTAATATATCACTCATTCCGTCGCAAATTTCTTGAAATCACCCCCACAGATTTGAAAAACAAAACAGGCGCATAGATGTTACACAGTAACAATTAGTTACACACTTGGTTCCATTAATGAGTCTTAATTACATTAAGCATTCTGTAGGGACCACACAAAAGTGCTTTCTTACACTCTTGGTTCCTAGTCATTTAATTATTATATTTTTAATGTTAGTCAGTCTCGTCCTAACCTCCGATCTAAATGGTTGTTAAATATAAAATGTTAAGCGTAACGTTGTGTGTACATAATTTATCTAATTATTTCATTCGAGAAACCAACCGTATATAATCAAACTAGATGTCACCCGCGACTTCGTGCGCGTATAAGTTAATTTCACAGACACCGTACATTTTTCCGCAATTAAAAGTAGCCTTTGTCCTTCCTCGTGGTCTACTCTACATCTGTGCCAAATTTCATCAAAATCGGTCCAGTAGTTTCGAAGCCTATTCGATGCAAAAAATTAAACATACAAACTTTTCCTCTTTATTATATTAGTAATAGATTAACAGCATATAAGTGAATACACAATATAATAAATAATAATATCGGGACTCTACTCTTCATTTATATCTCGAACATTACTTATACCCCACACATTCCTTCACTATTTATTTCACAACATTATTATAGCGTCATAATTTCTAAACAATATTGAAAATTATATTTGTTAGGATCCATAATAATTTATATAATAGAGTATCCAAACGTAGATTCATATTTAGCTGTAATAATTTAGTGTAGTAGCCAAACATGTATGGTAGTGCAGCGCCCCCATCGGATGTTGCGTAATTGTCTCAAAACATAATAGGCAAGCGGACTGATTTTTTTTTTATTGCATAAATCAATAGTACTCTTAAATATGAGTAACTTCTCAGAAGAAACCGTATATCAAAAGTCAATATTTTCAAAGGTACAGCGATTTGTATACAAAATTTCGCGAGTCTATACCAAAAAAAATTATTTTTTTTGCGAAATTGGTAAACAAAACCTACATCATTAGATTACTCACATCATATACAAAAACATTCATTATGGTAAGTATGAACTTAAACGCACAAATATCGGAGATATTTACAAATATATTCCTGCGGCCGTATACTTTATACCTACTTAATACACTTTAATCCAATAGTGACGTCATTTGTATGGCGATTTTAGTATGGAGCGTTTTTAGGAGGCTCGCGAAATTTTGTATAAAAATCGCTGTACCTTTGAAAATATTGACTTTTGATATACGGTTTCTTCTGAGAAGTTACTCATATTTAAGAGTACTATTCATTTATGCAATAAAAAATAGTCCGATTGCCTATTGTCGGCCATTACAAATTACATACGCTCTGTCTCAATACGATGTAAATTATTACTCCTAACACTATTGTGATACTTAAATAAACCATAATGATTATTTAAGCATTTATTTGATCTGTTTACATACATAACAATATTCTTTAATTTATAGTTTAAACTATTATAACAGAAAATCGTGGCTAACCGGCTCTGTTGGTCTGGCAATCTCCCAGCTAACTTCATTCTGTACAAATTCGCACTGACAATTTATTAACACTTTCGCCAGGACGTTAATCGTTTTAAAACTTTAAATTTTAACACGATAAATCGTTAATAAAATCTATTCGATTAAATAACAAATAACAAAAGGCTGCTTTATGAAAACCGCCTGACAGTTTTAGTTGTAGAGATCCCTATAAAATATTTAAAAGAAATTCATAGTTATACTACATATTTATAAATCCAGAATGGCTGAACCGATTTGGCTGAAAATTCGTGGGGAGGTAGCTTAGAAGCAGGAGACGAACATAGGACTTTTTTTTCCCGTTCCCGAGGGACGTGACACAAAACGTGGTATATAAAAATAGATTGTAATCCCAATGTCTTGCTAAAACTTGAGAACGGCTGGACCAATTTGGCTAATTTTAGTATTAAAATAATTTTGGAAGTTCAGGGAAGGTTTAAACGGTAAGAAATATTGGAAAACGTGTAGTTTGTAGGAGTAGGTGTAGGACAAGGACGTAGGTTGTATTGTAGCTGTAGATATTTATTCATTCCAGTTCATATTTAATATAGAACAACGTGTGTCGGGACAGCTAGTATAGATAATAAAAATATTATTATCTACAAACACAAACCACTTTATTAATACAAAGCTATAGTATAATAGTATAGTATAGTATAAATTCTCTGGGGAATAAAATATAATCAATGTTGGACTACGTGTGTTCGCGTTTGTTTCACTAAAATAATTGTGTTAGTAAGACGAATACGTTTTCTCTCTATTCTTGATTAAAATGAATCGAATAAAGTAGTGTTTCTAAAATAAAAATCCTCGTTGCATTTTCGTTTTCCCCCGTCCTATTAAAATGTAATCTCAGAATGTCAGTCCACGCTAATAGTTTGTCGAAAATATACTTTTCAAGGTAATCGTTTGTAGAAAATATATAATATTATACTTTTCAATTTTATGTAAGTAGGTATTAAGAGCTAAAAAAAGCTGTTAAAAACTATTCCATGTCTAAATGCATCTGAGGTACTCATTTTATATAAAACCGCGAGTAATAAGTGTTCTGTGTATAATACCTTTTTTGCTTTATCATTGTTAAGGTAGATGATATTATACTGCCTAAAGCCGCTTTCAGATTACGCTATAATATAAAAGTATTATATTATAGCGCTATAGTATATTAGCTCATAGCGCGGTTACGCCGCTGCACGTACACCATGGCGTTGGTGGCCAACGAGTTGCTGGCGTTCATCCAGCACGCCATCGACACTATGGACGAGGTCAGCATCATGCAGATCTGCAAATCTTCTTTCTCAAGCGAGGAGATTTGCATGGGTAAGCAGCTGCTTTATGAAACGCTCGGCCAGAGCGCGAACATGCCATCACGGCGGCGAGATGGCGGCGAACGAAGCGTGCAGGACATCATCTCCCTGCTGAAGCAGACGGATCCAGACGACGTGCCGGCCTTTGTGGCGAAAGATCTCCACAAGCTGCCGGTAGTAACGATGGACCACGTCGACGTCTCCAGCCTGCTGAAGAACTTCAACAGTATGAAGGCAGAGCTGGACGAGATGCGAGGTAGGTTGGATGCATCGGAATCTACCATCCGTGACTTACGTAGTGAATTACTGCAATTAAAATGTAATAATTCAGTAAGTAGGTCACCCGATCATTCAACCGCCTTTGTCAACACACGTCGTGGCGGCGCGCGCGCTGACACATCGGTTTGCGTGTCAGCGGATTCCGACGAGTCGGCGATCGCCACCGCCCCCGCCCGCACTCCCCTCCGGGTCGTGCAGACGCCGAGTCAACCAACTCAGCAGAAAACTTTTGCGACTGTCGCCGGTCGCCCCGCACCACCCCCGCGGGCGAAGACAAAGGGGGTGAAGGAGAGCCGTAAGGCTGTGGAGAGCCGCAAGGCTGAGCCTCTTCGACCTGGCAAGGACGAGAGCAGGAGGTGCGATGAGGAGGGCTTCATACTGGTAGAGAGAAGAAAGAAGAAGAAGCCCGCCGCCCGCAACCACCGCGGCACCGCACCTTACGTACCTGAACTGCGCCTGCGGAGCGAAGTACCCGCGACGCCGTTGTACGTATCCCGCCTGTACTGATCTATGCAGGTCGAGGACGTCGTGGACTACATCCGCCAGAAGACTTCCATCGCCTTAAGGGTCGAACGTCTGGAGTCTCGCCACAAGGTCAATTTCAGTTCCTTTGTGGTGAGAGTGCCGACGCATCTTTTGTCGACCTTCGAGGTGGAGGAGTTCTGGCCGACGGGTGTGGTCTACCGGAGGTTCCGGGGAGACTCCGGAACGAAGCGCGGATCACGTCGCCGACAACACGTGACAAAGTGTAGTTTTTAAGTATATAATATGTATGTTAGTCTGTAAGGTATTTATAATATGGGCCTATGCCGCCCGAAACAAATGAAATTTAATTTAATTTAATTTTAATTTAATAGCACAACAATATCGCGCTCCATACATTGTTATGGAATATGGACATGTTCACGTACCTACTGTACTATATTAAGTTTTTGACTTACTATATGCTATAAAATAGTGCGATACGTTGAGTTCATGCTGTGCTATATCGCGCGCCACCCTCTGCCTCATCCGTCACCCTCGAGTATTCGGTTAACTGAGCTTGCTATACTATACTATAAATGCTTGCGAAAATATCACGTAATATGAATGCCATGCTATATAGTATAGCATTAGGTCCTTCTTTGCTATACTATATAGCACAATAGTATAGCGTAGTCTGAAATGAGCTTGATATAGTGTTTCGAAATACGAATGGAATTAATAATTTTATTCTTTTGTGTCACTTAATTTTAATACACACAATATTTTCAAGTTTAATTTACTTAAATTATGTTTTCAAATGGACAAGATTACTATGTATTAGTTTGATAGTAATTACAGTACAGAGTTCAGTTTTATAAAGCTGGCAATACACTTGTAGAACTTCTGGTATTGCAGGTGGCCATGGGTGACGGTAATTTCTTAGAAAGTGGCTCGGCAGCCCGTAAAAAAGTAACCACGAAGGATATGAAGAGGCTTTCAACATTTTTAATTTAAATATTTTGGATTACATTATGTCTTTTGTATCCTTTGTATGGTAACAATTTTACATACAAGAACTAGCTGTAATCAACAGACGTTGTTCTGACATAAATATGAACTGGAATAAATAATTAACGGTGTACCTACAATCTCCATACACCTACAATCTACACCTACTACATAATCATACACCTATTGCCAACGCTGACTCCTACACCTATTGCCTGCACCTATAAACTACACCTACTACCTACTCCTACAACCTACAACATACAGGTGATGTGTGAAAGAATTATCACTTAGGGTTAAAGATTATAACAGTAGTAATATTGCTAATAATAAATGGGATTGGTGTAAGAAGAGTGAAAATCAAGCGTTATATGTATTTTTACGTCAAGCTATAAAAAAAATTCAAAAAAAATTTCGGGTGGGGACAACTTTATCACTAAGGGGTAAAAAAATAGTTTACAACCTACTCTCATACCTACTACCGAATACACCTGGATTTCATAAACATTGGCTGTGTTCCGCGGAAAATAGCACTAACAAAAAAACGTAAGCAAAATGGCGACCGCTGGCATTAAATAAGCAAAATGGCGGATTATGTTAGCAGTATTGAAGTTAGCCAACGTGTCCTGACCAATAATCTTTTTTTTAGCGCTAGCAAGTGCTAACAACTGCTTTTTTCTGCAGAACACAGCCATTGCTCAAGCCGTTTCGGAGGAGTTCTCTGACAAACACTATGACACAAGAATTTTATCCTGCTATCCTACTCATAATTATAAATGTGAAAGTTTGTGAGGATGGATGGTTTTCACGCAAAATCTACTGAACGGATTTTAATGAAATTTGGTATGGTAGGAGTTTATGGCTCTGGATTTAAACATACGCTACTTTTATTTATTAAAGATAGCCGCGGGAAACAGCTAGTATTATAATATAAGAATACAGCGTGTTACGTAAAAGTCATAAGGCTAGGCTGTAAAGGTAACATATCGGCTATTAGCAGGTTAACGAGCGCCGATCCCGGCGCAGATGTTATCGTAGGCGATCATGCTTTATCACGTTTAAGTTATTAAAGGATTTTTTCTTTATATTGCTAATGAATAATGTAAGCAAAAAATACTTTACCCTTTATTTCGTTTAAGATAATTAGTAACTTCTTTTAGCGATGTTTTGTACCAAATTATAGTTTTCAGTTTACTATGGTCAGTTTATTATTATTTAATAGATAGGAAGTGACTTCTATGCAGTTATGTAAACCTACTTTATGTTAAACACAGTATTTTTTCACAATTTTTCAAATTTTTTCTTGCTTTTTAATATCTGGCTGTCTCGTATCGCATTATAACTAAATGTTGTAATAGTAAAACATAATAATAATATTAATAAATGTTTTTTGTTTATTTTCATGTATGGCTGATGCAGAGCGCAACTCGAGTAAGTATTGCATTTTCATAAAATAAACATTAATATCTACCTTATTGCACCGTCACATTAGTTTACATTGTCCATATAGTATTTTAGATCTATAGTAGAGTGAAGGTTTGTGATGGCTGGATGGATGGATGGATATATGGATTTTACTCTTTCACCCAAAAACTACTGAACAGATTTCGATGAAATATTGATGGTAGTAGATTGGGCTCTGGATTAAAACATAGACTACTTTTTATCCCAAAATCCTTTGGGATACTGTATTTACGTGGGTGGAGTCGCAGAGAAAAACTAGTGGAGGAATAAAATCTTACTACTGTTGTAAATGTGAAAGTTTGTGAGGATGGGTGGACGTTTGTTACTTTTTCACGCCTAAGCAACTGAACGGGTTTCGATGGACATTTGGATTAAAACTAGGCAGCATTTTATGCTGAAAAAGTAGTGTTTCCATGGGATATTGTATTAACGCGGGTGGAGCAACGGAAAAAAGTTTGTATTCCATATGTATTATTATTTGTTCATATAAGAGACGAGTCACGAAAAGCAGAATATATTATTACCATCAATAATCACTCTTTGTTAAATCATAGAATAAAAAAAACAATGAAACAAAAAACGATATTAAAGCAATTACAAACAAGTAATAGCCTTCGAGCCTTCGCATAAAAGGGCGATTATCTTTGCAATTATTCATGAGAATTTAAAGCCGTATTTTATGGGTGTACGTAATTTGTGGCGAGCCGTAAACAAATGACTGCTTTGGTGACAATTTACATGGAGCCGGCGACTTATTTTATAGCGAATGTTAAGCGTCTACAAAGACTAAGACCTTGTCCAGAGTGCTGAGAGTTTTTCTATTCGTATTCAAGCGCGTTGGGCGTTTACTAGGAATTTGTATGTGACTCGCACTCACATGTTTTGTTTCTCGCGCTTAGAACTAGGTTGCGCAGTGAAAATCACATATCAATTCCTTGTAAAGGCCAAACGCGCGATCGAATGTGAATAGAAAAAAACTCACACTTAGCACTCAGTAAAGCGAATTTAAATTTTAGTACAATTACGCGCGTAAACCTATGTACGTGCTCTACGTATACGTATATCAAGACATTATGTCCTATATAAAAACATGTGATGGACGATACGCGCGTTAGCAAAAGAATACGTGCTAGCTTCTGGACGCAATGTATGGGGGACTAGTACCTCGACACGCGCGTCGGCCTTACGTGTGTATGCCCAACAAGCAAAGTAATCCTATAACGAAAGATTATAAGTCTACCTCTTCTTATAATGTTCTTATTAAGGCATTGGTGCAGACTGTGTCTCTTATAATAGCATAAGATAAGCTCTAACATACTCAAGAGCATTAGGATTTATATCTCAGTCTTATAGTTTGCTACACGACTACTTTCAAAACAGTTATAGGACTTTTTTACTTATAATAACATTTCACAAGCGTATATATTCTCAAGAGCATTTGTTTTTATTACTCAATCTTATAGTTAACTACAAGGTTACCTTATAAACCACTAATAGGAATATGTATCCTATAATTGTCTGCAGAAAGATTAAATAGTCTTGAAATCTTATAGTAGCATTTTGTAAGAAAGGATGATGTTATAACACTCTTATCGAAGATAATTATAAGTTAGTCTCGTTACTGTCTTGTTTAAGACTCTTTTAAATGTAATAGTGCTTAATAAGAGCGTTATAAAATCAAACAACCTTATAAGCTACTTGATCAATCACATAATTAATAAACATTATACTTCTAGCTGTTCTAATTTGTCCTGAGAAAATAGTTTATTATCAGTTTATTATAGATATGGAATTGTTTTCTGGCAATGTAAATTGAAAAATTAGTAAGTAGTCCGAATACATGAGGAACCCTAAACTTGTTTAAATATGGAGGCAATGTATCTTAATCGAAACTACTATAAGTACTAATTTACTTAAAATTGTTCTATAACATACTCAACGCAGAGTATTTAAAGAAAATGGCGAATGTTTGTAAAAATCATTGATAAATTATTTTACAGTAAATACTATAACTGCTTGTTTTCAAAGCGCGTTGTAAAATTAATCAAATCTTAGCCCACATTTACAATAAAAATGACTTCCCCGTCGAGTTCCCACATCGTATATATATTATTACGAGTGTTAACGTTATGCAGTTACTATAAATTAGAATGAAGAATACTTACATATTCAATATTTCGTTTTATCACAAGCAATAACCAAAGTTTATAAAATGTCCTTATAACTAATAACTTAACTAAGTATATTACTAGAGCATTACAAACAAGATTGCTTTAGTAAGATATTTATGTCAGATACTAATAAGAGTGTTTGTACTTAAAAATGAGTAGTCTCAGAACATTATAGAAATAATTGCGCTTCCTTAAGTATACTATAGGGATAATTGACATTCTATAAGTTGATTATAAGAGAGTTATAAGAAAACAATGCTCCTATAACTGCACCCAAATCCAGCAATGTAGTAAACTATAAGTATCTTATAAGCACAAGAAAAGTAGTGTTGGAGAATACTTCAAGTACTGATTTTGCTTGTTGGGTGGTTACGCGGCTTTTTGGAGATATTCTAAGACGTGACGCCATCAACTATATTGCGTCACACGTATTAGACTGCTTATTAGATTTTTTATTTGACACAACTTAAGTATAGCCATATATGGCATACACCATCGTTTCTCAACCGGTGGGTCGCGATCCTTGGGGGGGTCGAGTTTGTTTTAAAGGGGGTCGCAGTCTGTTGAAAAATAATAAATACAAACTACATAGGTACAAAAGATTCATTTTTCAAACGAATGTTTTATATCGAACGTCGAAAAAATCGTGACGGGATCGCAAGATATTTTACTAAACTTAATTTGGCTTTTTCGTGGGTTGTGACATAAAAATGGTTGAGAAACGATGGCATACACTAAACTGCCGAGCGTCCAAACGACATGACGCTATAGATTTGATGAGTTGGAACTGACGGTGTCCGGGCATGGACTGGCATGACAGTTGTATAAACTTTCATGTCAAAATCTAACTGAAACTAATCCAATCGGTAGTATTATGCTAATCGGACATTAGATAATAGTATGGAGTATGGCTTCTGATTATTCAAAATGAAAAATCTATAAGTACTTCTACTAAACTAAAATAATACTTAAACTATATGCGAAAGTGTGTATGTCTGTCTGTCTATCTGTTACCTCTTCACGTGAAGACCCTAAACGTAAAAACTAAAAAGTAATTTTGGAAATATGATGAAACTAAGAATTATGCGATATTTTGCGCGGAAGATTGACTTTGAACTACACTAGATGTTGCTCGCGACTTCATGAGCGCTATCCCACGGTAACCGTACATTTTTTCCGCTATAAAAAGGCTATGTCCTTCACCGTGGTCTACACTTAGATATCAGTGCTAAATTTCGTCAAAATCGGTTCAGTAGTTTCGGAGCCTTTTGCAAACAAACAAACAATTATATGTACTTAAAGACTGTAACTGTATAGATCTGAGATCTATACAGTTACACAGTAATATTATTATTATTTTATGATGCCAAAACTGAGGTTTTGGCATCATAAAATAATAATAATATTACATAATATTAGGGGTGGGGATGAAAATATTTTTTCATCATATCGTGTGGGATATCATTGAATAGGTCTTAAAATAAAGGCAAGGTTTCATAAATGACTTTTTATAAAGTAATTTTCGAGTAATTGGACTCCAAAGTGGTTCATAAGTTGCCCCCTGGCATTTCTAAAATATGATACTTAGAAATTTGAAATTTTTCATGTTGATAGATTTATTTATTTATAGATAGAATTATTTTGCACGAAATCGGACAGTAACTTTTGAAGTAATTTGAAAAACCTATTACGCGTTTATAGTTACGGAACCCTCCTTAGACATGTCCTGACTCCTGACATGCACTTGGTTATTATTATTATTTTTTGTAAAAAAAATGATTAAATTTGATCAAATTAATGTATCCTTATATTTCTTTATTACACGGTAAATAAGTGACATTTAAATTGATAGCATTATCTGTGTCTTTTTGTTTACAAAATATTAAATTGGATCAGAGTACCTTAGATAACAATAATAATTGTTTAGCAAGGCGGACCTATAGCGTATAGTCTGCACTGAGCCTTTGGCATTATAGCTCAGGGGAGGTAGGGACACGGGAACCTCCGGCTCGTCCATGATGATTAAGCTCCTTTGATGGAAAATCACTGGACAAGAGCATGTGTTTCAGGCTTAAAAGTTCTTTGTGTTTTTGTAATTATAAAAAAAAATGCTTTTGTCCGGAGCTCCGCCCGCGAAAACATCCTGTACCCCATGGGAACACTGGTATTTTCCGGGATAAAATGTGACCTTTGTTTTAACACAGGGCCAAAACTACTACCATAATATCAAAATTCTGGATGGATGCATGGAAGGATATTACTCTTTAATGATGATGATGAAATTTGGTATGGTAGTAGTTTAGGCCCTGGATTAAAACATAGGCTACTTTTTACCCCGTAAAAGTACAGAATTTCTATGGGATCCCGAATTTTCGCGATCGGAGACACGGGAATGAGCTAGTTTATAATAGTAGTAGGTAGGATATCTTCTCCTTTCTATAGATTAATTTGTTCTTCACAGGACGACATCCACCAGCTCCCCGCAGGCCAAGTCGCCAGCCGGCAGTAGTGCAGGTGCCGCAGCCTCCGCGTCCACAGCGCAGGGCGAGAGGACCCCCACCGCCCACAACAAACAGCTCCAGAATGTCAAGGGACAGGACCACCCGGCACATCCCAGCGTAAGTAGAAAAAAATTTAAAAAAATCGCTCCAAGAAAAAAAAATCTTCTAAAAAAGTTATAATGCGCGTCTTGGCAAGATAGAGTCTACATTATGAGGAAAATGTTTGGCTAAGTTTTAGTTTTATAACTAATAATATATATTTGGAGTGATTTTAAATCTGATTGTTACTGTTTTGTAACTATTATAGGCCACTGTTTCTTGTTATTAATAACATTAAATTTAAGTTTTTTAAAGACAGTTGTCTGCTTTCTTGCGATGACTTTTGTATATATTATTTAGTTTTCATAATATTCAGATCCTACAACGAGTCTTCTTGCCAAGATGCACCACTACCTTTTTATGTCACGCACAAAATACTTAAAAAAATTTAATTAAAATCAGTTTGGAATGAAATTGACTTTTTATTGGCAAAGTAAGTACGTGGTGTTTTATATTTCAGTGTTTTAGTTTCAATTGGCTGCGAATAGTGCTATGACTGAATTTTAAGAATGTTTGAATTAGGTAAAGTACAAGAAACGTAACGTATATAAAATACTGACGTCCAAATTCTCGAACGCTTTCGCAATATACCCTAACTCCCTTATTAATAAAATTATTTACACTACAGATTAGCTATCCAACATGTCTTTTTTTGTCAGATAGTTTGGAACAGTCACTTGATAGACAAAGAGAGCAATTTGCTTATCCTTTGTGTAAATATTTTTATTAAAAAGGAGGTTAGGTTGGTTAGAGTGAAATCACACTGAAACGAAATGATATGCGACATTGCTGCATTTTAAGATAGCTATTTAAAATTGAACTTTATTCATTACACATGAAGATACACGTTTCATTGCAAGAGTTCGAATGTCATGTTACACCACGTTGCACAGCGCATGTGCATGACTGTTGTCATATGAAACGTGTTACATCTTTGGCTGTGTTCCGCGGAAAATAGCGCTAACAAAAAAACGTAAGCAAAATGGTGAGCGCTGGCATTAAATGAGCAAAATGGCGGATTATGTTAGCAATATTGAATTTAGCAAACGTGTCCTGGATCTGTTCTTTTTTCTTTAGCGCTAGTAAGCGCTAACAGGCTCTTTTTACCGCGAAAAACAGCCTTTGTGTGTAACGAATAAAGTTAAATTTTGAATAGCTATCTTAAAATGCAACGTTGTGTATCGTCGCGGTGTGAACTTAAGTCACACGCTGTCCTTATCACTCTGCAAATCCAAGTATCGATAGGCTGTGACTTAAGTAGAAATTAACATTAATAAGACTTTGAGAATTGTTCGTTACTTTATTAAACGTTTCGATATAGTTAAAGTTAACTTATATTAAAAATGTATGTTTGTCTTGATGCAGGTATGTACACGATATTAAATCTGAACGCGCGTAAGGCAATAAAGTGATTGCGATTCCTTTATTTTTGCTGTACGAGTTATGAATATCAATATGTCTCGCGTCCCGCCCTCGCTAGTCCTAAGAGATTAACAAATTTATCAAAAAAGGTTGTATAAACGAGTGATAAATGTTTTATTCTGAATATAATTATTTTACAATATCGTAATATTATGTTAATACTCTACATGGCGAGATATTGGAATATGTATTTTGTTAAGCGCCACAAAATTCGCAACTCTTTATTTAATATTTGAGAGCAACATTTTTAAATGGCGTATGAACTATAGTTAGTAAGTGTTCTAAGTGAAAGCTTTTAATATTTGAGGACTGTGGTATATTACAGTGTGTCTGGAACAAAAACGCCTTAAGTATTTTTCACATAAGATAATCATTCATTTTTATAAACACAAAATGAAGATACAAAAAGTATTTCTCAATTTTTCTACAATATTTTTACGTGAACATTTATAACACGAGTAAATTTTGTGTTTACTATCTAGAGATTTATGACCAATTATTATAAATTATTACTTCACTTGCTGTAATATATTGTGGTCTAAAAAGTTACAAAAATTGGGCCAGTGCCACACACGATGTGGAAGCCTTTTACTGCATTTTTTCTATGATTGGATAATAAGGAATAATTCTGGCTTACCTACTCAAAAAATATTATAATATCAAAAAGTACTCACCAAAATTTTGTTAACATTATTTCTCTATCAAGACATAAAAAAACACAACATATTTATAATATATACACTTTCGCATTTATAATATGAGTATGGATTTTATTATTTTTATTTGATTTGACTACGGTATGATAATGTACGTAATTAGTAAATCTATCAAATTGATTTTTCTGGTGAGAATTATGAAACTTTGGTAAGTCATACAGCTATAAAGTCATAAAATTGTAAAGGTTTTTTAACAAAAGTCCCTATTTGGGGACAGACGTTAAGGCCAAGCCTATTAAAAACCCACGTCACGCACGATGACTGGTATTGTTGGGGGCTGGAGATTGTATGAAGGTTTTTAATGACTTTTCTTTTTAAGGACTCGGCGAACCTCTAAAAGTTATCCCCCTTTAACTTTTGAAATGTGTCATTTTAACGATATTAAGTTTAACAATAACCTCCATCGCTTTTCGAAATTATAATTTATAATAAAACTTATTTTAATTACTTTTGAATAATGAATAAGTTAATAAAATCATAAAACACGCAGTATAATTTCAATTTCAATTTAGTAAATTTTCTTTGATCCTACAAAAGCTTACATGTCCAGCCGTCCATCAAAGCTTTATTGGAATAATTTGTTGGAATTTCAAACTTAAAAACATATTTCGAGACGTACAAACGAATTAAAAACTTGTAAAGCTTTATGGAGAATGAAAACTTTATCGAAATAAAATTCGAATAAATTGAATATCGGGATTTAGAATTTAGATTGAGCAGCACAAATCTCTTTAATAGTCAAATAAAGTAATAGTCAAAAAGCGATGTTCAAGAAATGTATGAGGCCTGGGCCAGCCCTACGTACAGTATATGTAAATATAGCTACATAATATAGTAACCGTTTCCTATTCTTTATTTTGTTTAATTTCACTTCGTTTCCATGTACATTTAAATTAACTTCGTCAAGGACAGAAACACAAAGTAAAATAAAACATGGCGGATCAGATCAAAATTAACTAAATAATGTCATTTTGTCAATGACATGACTTTTGACAAAGAAAGACGTATGGCATTCAAGACGTCGTCTCTTCGTAAAATTGTCTACTACGTCAAAAGTCAAGTCAAAACAACTGTCATGGCCGCCCTAAAAATAGTGTTCTCGCAATAAAAAACTCTTCAAATAATCATTTTTGTACGCATGTACCCTTCTTCAAATTAATTTTTACGTATTTTTATGATATTCCCATATTTTTTTACCATTTACCTATGTAGTGTACATAGAACTGGCCCAAAATCAAACATGTCTTTTCCGATAGAACTTTCGAGCTTTTGATGCTTTATTCGCACGACTTAACGTTTCATTTATCAAAATTCTATAATGGATAAACTTTTATGAGCTTACGATGAGAACCTTTGTGCTTTGATAGATGGGATTTTTCGACTTAAAATCTCGAGAGCTTTCGATTAATGATGTTTGTTATAGTAAAAAGTAATCCTAGTTGAAAGTAACAACGATACTTTCCTTATCTTCTGTGTATAAGTTGACTTTAATGTAGCAAACTCAGCAGTTGGAGTACTTGTATCCAAAAAGTTATTGAGTAAGAAGCGTTAAATAAATTTTAGACTATATTTTAGATATAATTGCTTTCAGGGTTCCGTACCCATAGAGTAAAACAGGACCCTATTATATTACTAAGACTTTGCTCATGAATCGTCATAGACAATGGAAATTTTCACACATTATGATGTATTTCTGTTATAAAAACGAAAACTAAAAAACAGAAAAAAAATATTATATACAAACAACCTTATTTTTTGCCGTTTTATAGACAATCGTCGTTCATATATTATTGGGTTGTTAAATATATGATGTACACGTAGAATTTGTAAATTATTTCGTTCTTTATCAGTGACATCTAAAATGTAATGCAGTGTTAGTTTTTACAAAAAACTGTCTTTTTACTCGTTTGAACACTCGCCACTTATTAAACTTATATTCGGATTCACTTATCATACTTACTTGGAAATAATAATAATGATAATATCTATTTAATACACACACATTTAATACACATCCATGACCCAAGAACACAGAATTTTTTTGTTCCTTCGGCGGGATTCGAACCCACGAACCCTGGCTTGAGCACCAACACGCTCAACCACTGAGCCATAGAGGTCGTCAAAATTCAAGATATTGTGTTGCAATTTACATAAATGCATCGTCAATTTGGCACATACAAATTTAATTTGCGTTTCCCGATTAAATCCAAACGAGTAAGGGTCATTTAACGGCGAGTGAATAAAAATCTACAGTCCACGTAACTGCTTTACAAACCATTTAATTTTTACTTTTACGTTCGTTCCAATTCGTACAGCTTTGCGCATGCAAGTATCCATTTATTTTTATCTGCCGCATTAATCTACGATGCAATATCAAATAATTAGCCGACATGCAACTAAACAGTGAAAGTGAATTTAAAAAAGCTTGTAATCATGATGGCGACCGAGTGACCTGTACAGGTTTAGCTAAAAACATACAGCTATACTTTAGCAGTTATAATATATAACTACCTACTTACTTTAAAATTCGATTAGGTGTCAGAGTCGCGCACGAGGTCTTCCGTACAAAACGGCAAAAATTCAAGTTTGTTGAATGGGTATGCCCTCTTAATTTTTTTTTCTGTTTTAGTATTTGTTGCTATAGCTGCAACAAAATTTCAACTCTTATCATCAGAATACATCATCTGTGAAAATTTCAACTGTCTAGCTGGAGATACAGCATGTTGATAGACGTACAGACAAACAGACAGCGAAGTCTCAATTATATGATCCCTTTTTTACTCTTTGGGCACGAAACCCTCAAATTTCGTGTCAAAAATATAACATGAAGCCACACACACGCGTTCACATTTTTTAATATTACACATATATGTGGAAAGTACGTGCAGTAATTTCGTATTTCTATTTGGGTGCCTTATGTTACGCATACAATAAGCTTTCGTGATGGTGGTTGATATTTCTATTTTGCTTTGGAAAATCCCACGCTATTTACATGGGTGCGTATGAGATAATATTTTCTCTTATGCTATGAGGAATCCTCTTATTATATTTAACACTAGATGTTGCCCGCGACTTCGTGCGCGCAATAGTTAATTTCCCAGAAACTATACATTTTTCCTCAATATAAAGTAGCCTATATCCTTTCCCGTGGTCTACTCTATATCTGTGCCAAATTTCATTAAAATCGGTTCAATAGTTTCGGAGCCTATTCAATGCAAAGAAACAAACACACATTTCCTCTTGATTATATTAGTATAGATGGATATAGAATGTCTATATCCATGTTTGATTTAATAATTTAATAATTTTTAGTTTTTTATTTAGCTCTAGTTTTGTTGTTAATTTTATGTTTCTTGTATTATTTTAATTACGTTCTTGAAATAAAATTCTATCAGGAATTTGGAGCATTCAGGACATGTTACTACTTACTTTATATTTGATTATCGTTTAAATTCTGTAATGACGTTATAAGTAGATACTATAAGAATCAAAGTAAAACAAATCAAAGTTAGTATTTTATATACTTACTTTCTGAACGTCGGTTTGCATGATGCCTACCTACGGTTCGGAAACTAGCCCGGCGAGAAGAATCGTATTTACAGTCGGTTAGCCAGCGGCTAAAAAACTCTCGGGCCATCTTGTAACAAAATATGGAAAAATTGTTCTTTTAATGTAAAAAGGTAAAAAAATGCTATGACTAAAACTACATAACAAGACAACAATATATTATGTTATTCATTGTACTGTAGGTTTTTGGCGGAAATTCATGTTTCACACTAATAACACACAAGACTTCTTGCACTATTTCCACTTTTTTTTTTTTTTTTAATTTAATTAAAGTGGAAATAATGCAAGAAGTCTTGTCTGTTATTACTGTGAAGACTATACAATAGTATAATAAAGAAGTAGCCTTGCAGATTATTTTTGCTAACCGAGCAATCTCTAGTCGCCTAAGATACCTGATGTTGTCAATACAATATTATTGTGATTTTTAACAACTTTTGATAAAATTCAAAAGGTTCCCTTAGTTCAAACCAATTTGCTAGTACCTACCATTTAATATTATATGCTTCTGCCAATAGAATAGATAACATTGTAACTCTTTCCCGCAAAAACCGCTTAACGGATCTTAATAAATATTTGCATACCGATTGTAGTAGGTATAATATTTTATTTACTTTGTGCAGGTAGTTTATAACTTCACTAAACTAATTTTAAATACATCGACTACATAATATCGACTAATTTTAATGACAGACAATAATTCCTTTGTTTGTAGATAAATAACGTGTTAGTGAGGTATGGCGGCGATGTGGTTCGCCACCCATCACGTCTCGTTTCTCGCGGAGGCGAAAAGAGGACCATGGAGAGACGCTTGGCTACGTTGAATGTAAGAGGAGGAATGGATGGTAAGAATGAAAGCGAACGAAGCGAAAGAAGTATGTAAGGATCGTAGCAAGTAGAAAGAAGTGGTCTCTGCTTACCCCTACGGGAAAGAGGTGGTCCTGCCTACCCCTACGGGAAAAAGGCGTGATTATATGTATGTATGTATGTATGTAGTGAGGTATAATAGTTAATTTTCCTACGTTGTCAATAGTTTATTTATGAAATAGTCATCAACGAATGGGTTCATTTCCCAATAATTCGTTAAGATCATCCAATTACTGTCAATATTCTATTAATTGTAAGTTGCATAATATGAGTTGTATATTATATAGCTATAGAATTAAAAGTAAGTTGTGTAGCAGCCAGCATTTTGTCGCATAAGCGATAGCTCGGTTTCCTCAAGATATTAAATTTCTTATTCCATCATCAATCTGAACTTATTAAAAAATTATTGTGAAAAATACTTTAAAATGTTTCTCTATTGAGAAAAGTTAAAGGTTTTAGCTAGTGAGGTTCGTAAACTGCAACTAGATGTAATAATAGAGGAAGCGTACTAATTGATTATCACAATTTTTGACGTCACCTTGAACGCCAGTAGGACTTGCAAATTACGAAAAAAATATAAAATCTTTCGTCATTGTGTGTTTTATATAAATGTTATTAGTTACGAAAAATGAATGCAATAGGTAATCGGACTAATTTTTTTTATTGCATAAATGAATAGTACTCTTAAATATGAGTAACTTCTCAGAAGAAACCGTATATCAAAATTCAATATTTTCAAAGGTACAGCGATTTGTATAAAAAATTTCGCGAGCCTCCTAAAAACGCTCCATACTAAAGTCGACCTACAAGTGACGTCACTTGTAGATTATAGTATATGAAGTAGTAAATGAAGTATATGGCCGCAGGAATATATTTGTAAATATCTCCGATATTTGTGCGTTTAAGTTCATACTTACCATAATGAATGTTTTTGTATATGATGTGAGTAAACTAATGATGTAGGATTTGTTTACCAATTTCGCAAAAAAAAAAATTTTTTGGTATAAAGACTCGCGAAATTTTGTATACAAATTGCTGTACCTTTGAAAATATTGACTTTTGATATACGGTTTCTTCTGAGAAGTTACTCATATTTAAGAGAACTATTCATTTATGCAATAAAAAAAAAACAGTCCGCTTGCCTATTCTGTTTTGGTAACTAGTTATAAACAGAGAAAAATAATGTTTTTTTTTTGTAGCTGGTTATGAAAACCAGTTACAAAAACAGAAATTTAATTATGTTTTCGTAGCTAGTTATCAAACGAAAAGAAAATTCCATGTTCATAGCTGGTTACAAAACTTCAGTTACGAATGTGGATGAAAGGCTAGAGAAAAGACCACAGTACCATACCTAATAATATTAAGGGCCATACTGACCAACCAGCCTGCAAGCTCAAGGCCGCGGATTTGTAGGCAAAATGTTTGAATGATTGAAACTATTGGCATTAATGACGGCATATTAGTACCGGTACTGGATAGCCTTGGGCTTGCAGGCTGGATGATGCGTATGGCCCTCTTAAAATTTTAACTTTCTACGGCGCGCAGCGTCTTAGAGCATTTTCACATTGCGCGGTGCGATGTTGCATGTCGCACCGATAAATTAATAACTCCCCACATCGATCTCGGTGACGGTGGCCGGTTTCATTGAAACCACACCAGTTACGCAGGAGTGATTTTATAGTGCCCAAGTGTGTGCGCAGTACACAAGAGCACTCTCTCTTCCTTTTACTCTCGTAACCCAGTGGGACGGATGACCGACACGACTGGCGAGAGATCAGGCGCAGGTCCGACTTTTTACATGCCCATCCGACGCATGGATCATCTTTCTTGTCAGACAATCAGGTGATCAGCCTGCATTGTCCTAACCAAATTGGGAAACGACATTTTTTTTTGTTGTTCCCATGTGGGAATCGAACCCACGACCTCCGAGTCGAGAGCCAATGCTCGAACCACTTGACCACGGAGGCTTTATTAAGGAATCAGAGAGACAGCGATATGTCTTAGTAAGAAATATTATACCTGTCTTTGTTATAATCGGTGAGACATGCGATAATTATCTGGATATTGGAAAAATGCACTTATTCCAACGACAAAAGAGTGACTTAGTAATTTATCCGTCCGACATGCGATATCGCACCGCGCGATGTGAAAATGGTCTTATTATGGCAGTAGATAATAATAATAATAATAATACCTATGGACGCTTCACACCACGTCAATCTGATCCCGTGGTAAGTTCTCGAAGAACTTGTGCTATGGGTACCAGACAACGGAAATATATTTAATACTTTTATACTTAACACATATTTAAGATTTTTATTATATTATACACATATTTAATACACATCCATGACCCAGGAACACAGAAAAACTTTTTGTTCCTTCGGCGGGATTTGAACCCGCGACCCCCGGCTTGAGCACCAACACGCTCAACCAACTGAGCCACAGATGTCGTCAAATATCTACATACTAGCCACAGATATCTACATACTATCGCGTCGGCATAAGTTGCGTCGTTTTAAAGAAGGTTTTACTTCATAGATGAAACCATTTAGATATAAGAGACGTATTGAATCGCGCATAAAACATTACATACATAATTCTGAAATTTGTATTTTATATTATAAAGTAAATTGAGCAATCACGGCGTACAAATACTACGCTCGACCATATTCAATATTAGCATATCTTCCGCGCATTCAGATTTAAAACATAGTCCAGTTTGTGTGTATCTTTGTGTATTTAGTTTCCTCCTTTCTAGTTGTGGTTTTCTAAACTATGGATTCTTTTTCCATGCTATCTCCTTCAAAAATGGTAGGTAGAAGAGGTTGTATAAGAAAAAAATAGAGAACAACTAAAACAATAGAATAGCTTTTCACCTTTTTACAGGATTTAAAAGTGTGCTTCAACATAATAGGTTGGGGAAAAAGTCTTTTCGCAATATAGTATGTATGAACTTGTCATAAAATATCTTGGGCTATACCAATTGTATCTGGCTGATTTTGGTATCATTAAAAAGTTTTAATTTTAGAGAAGACAATTCCAAATTCAAATTAGGTAAAATTGAGATTTTCATTTGTTTTTCTTATTGTTAAAATGAGTGATTCTTATGAAGAATTTCGATACATTTTAAAATTTTATTACAAAAAGGTAAAAATGCAACACAAGCCGCGAAAAAAATTTGTGATGTTTATGGACCTAATGCAGTATCTGTGAGAGTAGCGCAAATTTGGTTTAAGCGTTTTCAATCCGGAAATTTTGATATCAAAGATGCACGTCGCTCTGGTCGCCCTGTTACGGACAAAACTGTTGCCATTTTTGAAAAAGTGGAGCAAGATCGGCATATTAGTAGTTACGATGTAGCTGAAGAACTGGGGATTGACCACAAAACGGTTTTGGCGCATTTGAAAAAAGCTGGGTACACAAAAAAGCTCGATATTTGGGTGCCTCATGAGCTCACTGAAAGAAACCTAATGAACCGTGTACTCATTTGTGATTCTTTATTACGACGTAATGAAACCGAACCATTTTTGAAGAAGCTGATAACTGGTGATGAAAAGTGGATCACGTACGAAAAGAACGTGCGAAAAAGATCGTGGTCAAAGGCCGGTCAGGCTTCACAGACTGTGGCGAAACCCGGGTTAACTCGTAACAAGGTGATGCTGTGTGTGTGGTGGGATTGGAAGGGCATTATTCATTATGAGCTGTTACCGCCAGGCAGGACCATCAATTTTGAACTGTACTGCGAACAACTGATGAGATTAAAGCAAGAAGTTGAGAGAAAGCGGCCGGAATTAATCAACAGAAGGGGTGTGGTTTTTCACCATGATAACGCTAGACCTCACACATCTTTAGCCACTCAGAAAAAATTACGGGAGTTTGGCTGGGAGGTGTTAATGCATCCGCCGTATAGTCCTGACCTTGCACCTTCAGATTTCCACCTGTTTCGGTCGCTGCAGAACTCCTTAGGCAGTGTCAGGTTGACATCACAAGAGGACTGCCAAAACCACTTGTCGCAGTTTTTTCATCAGAAGCCCCAAAAATTTTATAGCAATGGGATCATGTACCTACCAACAAGATGGCAAAAAGTTATCGAACAAAATGGCACCTATATACTTTAGTCACTTGTAAATAAACTTTATAAAAAAACCTTTTGAATTTTTATATAAAATGCGAAGAAACTTTTTCCCCAACCTAATACAGTAAACGCTTTAACATAATATTTTGCTTGTATTTTTCGGCTGTTTTTATTTTGTGACGGTTTAGTGGAAAACAAATAACATAGAGTATACGTGATATTGTTGTAGATATAGCAGCAAAATGTTCTTGCTCTATGCTCTACTAATTCCCGGTTTCAAAAGCTTTTTGTTGGTAGTTTATCTATTCAATAGCGCTTTTGATTGGATGATACAATTAACCTATCAAAAGCGCTATTAAATATATAAACATGCTACAAAAATATCAGAAACCGGGTGTAAACATTACTATAAGTAGATCAAAGTACCAGTTAATATCATAGTATTAAAAATATATTGTTTCAATTTTTTTATTTCAATAAAATACGATCTAAACAGCCGAATATACAATTGGCAAGCGGACTGATTTTTTTTTATTGCATTAATGAATAGTACTCTTAAATATGAGTAACTTCTCAGAAGAAACCGTATATCAAAAGTCAATATTTTCAAAGGTACAGCGATTTGTATACAAAATTTCGCGAGTCTTTATACCAAAAAAAATTTTTTTTTTTTTTTGCGAAATTGGTAAACAAAACCTACATCATTAGTTTACTCACATCATATACAAAAATATTCATTATGGTAAGTATGAACTTAAACGCACAAATATCGGAGATATTTACAAATATATTCCTGCGGCCATATATTCATATACTACTTCATACTACTTCATATACAAGTGACGTCATTTTTAGGTCGACTTTAGTATGGAGCGTTTTTAGGAGGCTCGCGAAATTTTTTATACAAATCGCTGTACCTTTGAAAATATTGACTTTTGATATACGGTTTCTTCTGAGAAGTTACTCATATTTAAGAGTACTATTCATTTATGCAATAAAAAAAAAATTGTCCGATTGCCTATTGCATTATAATAACATAATATGCATTTTGCCACCAATTTCCACAAAAAAACTGGAAATATTTTTGTTCACGATTTTTTAATAGATTTTTAGATTAGAAGTAAATTGTCTTTGTTTTTAAATAAAAGTTTAAAAGACAAGCTTAATATTTTTGTAATAAATCAAAATATTTTCTTCTCTACTACTTTTTCTTTTCTGTTTCTAGCTGCTTTGGGTTTTCTTACGCTTGTACTACATAAATTATTATTTGAGCTCTTTTACGTTTTAGCAATTTATTCTTGATTTTTGTACATAATTGAAAGTATAGAATTAAGATTAATTAACATATTTTGTAAAACTGATGTTTTGATCCAAGTGCAAGTTATTATCTTTATTGTACCTACTCAGTAGGTACGGTGGAAAAAATTGAATGGTTAGCAATTTGGCACATTATATAATTTACGAAAAATGAGAAAAATGATGTCATACTTACGCGTAACTAACAAACAAATTATGCGGACGATCTAATTGCTAAACATTCATTTGCTGATTTTACCTACTCGATATAAAATGGACGCATTAAACACTAATCTAAACGGTTACGGACGCCGGTTCGTAATGTGTATAAGGGTCTCATTAATATAGCTTTTAGGTAATTGATATGTCATTATGTTGTAGTAGTGTAAATATAACAGCATTATCTACAATAAACGTCACAGTCGGCGAAAATACTATAATATTTTATCTTAAGATGTCTGCATATAATATGAACTGTAGGTATTTAGGTTGTATAGCAAGCGATATTTTATCTTAACATAAAATATCATAGTATCTTACCAGACTGTGACTCACCTAGTTAATTCAAATAATATAATATGTTATAATAGTATAGCTTTATAGTTTAAGATGAAAATTATGCAATATTAACACTATAATTATGGTAATGGTAATATCATTCCAGTTCGCAAATTATTTCTTTTTTATCTCCTAGAAAAAGGTACCCACCCAGAAATAAGATCCTCACAACTCATCACAAATCACGATTCTGAAATATTTTAGATGTTATTTTACTCTGTCAGTTAAATTTCAGCCAAAAAGTAAAATTGATTCTAGAGGCTTCATTACTAACGAAACTTAATAAAATGCGTACTGAAAAATAATATTTAGATGGTTGTAGAGTATCCTCCAGAGTACTTGAACATTTAGGCAATTCTAACGATGAAATAATACATTTTCAAGTTCTCTAGAGAATCGTTATAAAATCAACACACAATGCTTCCATTGTTTTATATTCTGTGTCAATATCAATAGTTTGTTGGAAAATATTTATTTTATGGTTTTTATTTGTATGGTTTGGAAAATATAAAACCACAAACCTACGTAATATTTGCTGCATGAAAATACGAAAAATTTCTCTAAATTTTTGTGATATGTATGAATGTAGATCACTGAATTTAATTCTAAATCCTGGTGGAGAAATATAGACAGGAATACGTGCATGTTATTTTCTAGGTAACTTTAATTTCAAAAGTAGGTACAAAACAAAAGAGATGGGTAGCTAGACGAATCAAAGATTACTTAGTTTATTTGTTAATATGATTATTAAGTTTTTAATATTATTTTTTTTAATTAGAAGTAGAACTTACTAGAGTAAAACGTTATAAAAATATATTATATTGGTATAAAAATTTTGAACTAAAACTTTGCTTAAGAGTGCCTTCTTAAAATGCTAGAGAAGCTTCTTAGTTCAATAAAAAAGCAAGCTTTGTATAAACTGCTACTCATGCTTTAAAATTAAAGATTATAGTACGTGAAAATATGATCGGTAAGTTAAATAAATACACCTAATTTTAGTTAGAACATGTATCATTTGCTTAAAAATTATAGTGATCATGTATTAGATATAACTATAAAGTCTACATTTTAACTGTGTCTCAAAAATCAATACGCATAGAGCGAACAAAAAATTACGAACGTTAATTTGTTTTTTACACTACCATAATGATCATTAATATGTTTAAAATACCTCCAACTTACAGCTTCACAGGGTAATAAATATCATTCACTTCCACAATTATTTCAAGACTAGTTACTATATAATTTCAATTGTAGTTTTAAAACCAAATATAAAAGTCACATACCAAATACATGATGATAGAGACGGTGAAACACGATTTGATTGTTGAACTTAAAATAATTATTCTAATACAAAAATGAATACGATTATGAATTTATTACAATATACATAGTTTTTCGTAAACAAATACTTTTTTTTTAATTTTTCAAGTATTTTTGATAGACTCATGAAACAGATATATCATAATCAGGCTCGCAGCTCTTTTAGAATTTTTCTATATTCCTTACAGTTTTGGATTACGCCTATGCCCACTTGAATTTCAACCGGTATAGAATTTTTTTTCGGTAAAATGACAATAAAAAAAGTTATGCTGTAGAATATAAACTTTAAAAATTGACTCATTTGTATATAAACGAATTCTTTATATTATTCTGAGTAAAGGATAAACAAGAGAAAGTTTTATTTTAAACGTAAGTATAAAAGTTTTTATAGACACCAGATAAAACATACGTTTCGCTTACTTTTATTGATACTAAGCAAATAACATTGTACACCCACGAGTTCTGTTTTCCAACACTAGTTTTATTTCATTCACAAAAAGCTATGGTTTGTGTAATTTATCGCCTTTGGTAAAGTGTAGCAAAAAGCGAAGCGAGAAAAGGAAAACACATTCAGCAGTAATTATTTCCTATTAATGTCTTTACAAATATAATAAATTTATGAATACAGTGAATGCTTTAGTTCAGTCTTCACTTTGAATCCATATTGAATTTGTTCTAGAGAAGAGATTTTTTGTTCTATAAAATGTCAACTGGACTTCGCTTCGCTTTTCTCTGTTTCGCTTCTCGTAGTTATAAGGCGCAAGTATATGCGTCGAGTTAAATCTGTGAAAACTTACTAACAGATGGCGTTCCTCCAGAACCGGTCGATATCGCTGGTTGACATGTACATTGACAACTCGGAGCCCTCAGAGAACGTCGGCCAGATACACTTCTCCCTCGAGTACGACTTCCAGAACACCACGCTCATACTGAGGATTATTCAGGTAAAGGAAACTGACAGACCACGGTTTGATCCACTCACAAGAGATCAGATTCTCATTGGTCCATATCGTCTCTATGGTCAAACGTAACTATCTATGTGTAGACGCGCTATCTATGTGTAGACAAAACTATATTCTAACTACAAAGAACTTTTAGGCAGCTACATTTTTGTTGTAAACTTAAGTATTCCACTTATTGCATACGCATATTACGAATTTTGGAAATTAGCTATGCAAGTGACAGAAGTGACAGGCCTCAACTCCTATCGGTTTAACTCAATTCTCTAACAATGACGAAGGATTATAGAGCTCCAATTGACTGGAAAGATAAGGCTGTTAAGCGACATAATGTATAAATATATATTCAGAATTACATTGGGACGTTTCCTTTGAAGAAATTTGAAATTCATGAGCTACATTTTTTACCTTCACGAAATTATTTGTTATTACAATTTTATAAAGAATAGGACTAAGGGATTTTGAGATACCCACGGCAATTTCATAGCACACCTGCTACCCTGCAACGCTGGGGATTAATCCATCATACTCAAAATGTCTAGTCTATTTGGTTATTCTGTACAATTGTCACTTTGCGAAAGAAAGAAGAGCCAATGTAAAAGTTATCGGTTTGATTAGCGTCATAAACAAATTATTATTCTGCGTTTTAAAATAATGTTGTTGGGGCAAGGAAATGAAAAAAATTGCCTAACTGTCAAATAAAAAAATATATTCTTTCAAAATATCAACAGGATCTTAAAATTTTAAGAAACACAAAAATTATGAATCTCCTAAAAATATTGTCTTAGCAATTATTGTAGTTTGCTAAGCTGTTTGTTCGTCGAATTATCGGGAACAAAACGTGATATTTACCTTCAGGGGCCATAATTGATGTTTAGTGTTAGCTAAAACAATATACAAACTGAATAACTTGACAAGGAGTTCAAATTATGGGATTACAAAATATAAAAATCAATTAGATATATTATTTCATTTTAGGCGTAATTTCAAAAACAAATTCCTTGAAAATATTGAACGTTTTAGAAATGTCTCCGAGGGGGTTTTAATTTTAATTCCAATTATGAAATAATTCTAGCAATGAAAATTTAATGTCTCCATCACTTTTGTTCTACGGCCTTTCCCAGTGGGTAAATTTACAAACCCAGTATTAGAGGTATTGACTTTCAAGAAATGAAGCATTTTACTCATAAAGAGAAACAAACTCTATTGACTCGCCTTGGCAACTTACTTTTAAAGATCCAGACGTATTATAATGTTTTTTAATTACTAGGTACGATTCCACATCACGCCAATGTGGTCCTTGTACGAAGTATCCAAACTCCGAAGAACTTATGTTTCGGGTACCAGACAACAGAAACATATTTAATACTTTGTATATAAATATATAAAGACAACAAACGATTAATTCGTACTGAAAGGTTTGAAGAAAGAGAAAATATTGCTAAAGGGCTTGGAACAGATTGACATTATACTTCCAAATCGTTGCAGTGAATAAATCCGAAAAGCGATATTAAAAATATTACATACATTTAACGGTATAAAGTTTGAGACAATTTGAAGATTTCACTTTTAGCGCATCTAAAAACATTTTTTTTATTTAGGGCAAGGAACTACCCGCTAAGGATCTGAGCGGCACATCGGACCCGTACGTGCGCGTGACGCTGCTGCCGGACAAGAAGCACCGGCTGGAGACTAAGATCAAGCGGCGGACGCTCAACCCCAGGTGGAACGAGACCTTCTACTTTGAAGGATTTCCCATACAGAAACTGCAGAGTCGGGTAAGGATTTTATTTAAGAACTTGACTTACATGAGCATATATACCCAGTTTACCCACATGGGTACAGTACATAGACATAATATAGTACATAGTACGTAGTACGTGTATTAGTACATAGACTCCACACAATCATAATAAGGTTGTGATCAAGCCCTAGCTAGCCCTAGCCCTAGCTACTAGTAGCAACCCCTCATAATGTTCTTGTAACGTAAGTTCTATCCCATAACGCCACAGAACTAATTTACTATGTACCTACTTCATTACCAGCAATTGGTGATTGTGATATTGTGGAAAAAAATCCAATATAATGACATTGGCGTGTAACGTTTCTTCATTATAACCCAACAAAAATGTTTGAGAACTAATATATAGAACATCATTCGGATCGCAACATTCATAGATAGGGCTCTGCAAATTTTATCAAAATATTTTATCATGGAAATAAGTTTAGAAACCAATTTAAATATTTTACTGAATGTCTGTTATGCGAAAAACTAAATTAAACCATTATTTGATAGCCTCTAGCGCTTTCATTTTGTTTATTAACATTTACATTTTTTCTTCATTCTGTTTTCATCAAGCCATTTAAACGTCGATTGGATTAAGAAACTTTATCTTTATATTATCCTCAGTAGGTATAAAGGTCTAAATTTGCCAAGTTGATTTTTGTGAATTTTATACCCAACCAATAACCATCCTTTTAGAAACGTTAGTTTTTAACTGTTTCTTTTATGAAGATTTTTTCTATCAAAAATATAATATGCCCATCCTTAGTTAATTTCTGAAATCATTGTTAATAACTAAAAATGTAATAAGAAATAGGTAGATAACACTCTGCACTACAATATCTATACAATCTACTAACGTTCTACTTGTTTTTTTTTTGTACTGCAGTGTTTTAGCATCACAGTTAAAAATGCAGTAGCATAATATTAAGGGAAGCTTTGAATTTGTATAATTTTTCAGGTGCTACACTTGCATGTGTTCGACTACGATCGCTTCTCGAGGGATGACTCCATTGGCGAAGTCTTCTTACCTTTATGTCAGGTGAGCAATACACAAACATAAAACATTTATTGCTATAAAAACAAATAAGGCACTTAATTCGAAAATCGACTGTCGACGCTCTAAAAACAGCAAAGATATCACGAAAGATACGATCAATACTAATATTATAAATGGGAAAGTGTGTTTGTCCGTCTTTCACGCAAAAACTACTGAGACGATTTAAATAAAATTTGGTACACTAGGTACTATACTATCTAGTTTAGAGCCTGAGAAAGGACATAAACTACTTTTTATCGCGGGGAAATGTACGGTTCCCGTGGGATATTTTATTTACAGTTTAAAAACTCCTAAACCGATTATCATGAAATTTGACAGATGTGATGACAGATAATATAAAGTAGACCATGGGATAGACATAGGCTACTTTTTATCGCGGGATATATACGGTTCCCATGGGTTACTGTACTCCCCCGCGGGTGAAGCGGTGGGCATCAGCTAGTAACCTTTAATGCTATTAATATTCATTTTAAACTTTTTGCGGAGCGAGTGAAATTCGGCTACACAGTTCTACAACTATATTATTGATCGAAGACACCACGAAGTATAGATAACAAGGAGTCCGAACGTAATGTTAAAATAATGGTCTCAATTACGGGGACAGATTTTTGCCGGTAGAGCGCGCGACGGTCCGACGTGCACTCGTTTGAAATTACGCGGGAAGTTTAAAATTGCTATTGACAGCTCTGGAAAGATTGAAATCTTATTATATAAAAGTTTTAGGAAATTCTTAGAAACTGTTCTCGAAAAATAGATACCGTAGAACACGGTGATTGCCTAACGGTAATTTAAAAATAATTGTAATAAATAATAGTATTGGCAACACTCGGTATAATAGTATTGGCAACACGCGGTACTCGTCGGTCTCGCACGCCTAGCGGCAGAAAAGAGAACTAAGATCTGGTCCTATTATTGTGTACATAATTATTATTAAAAAGCCTATACCGTTCGGACTCCTGGTATCTATGCTTCATGGAAGACACCTATACTTACATCTACCTACCACCATCTTACCTGTACCAGACTACCTACCTATGCCTTGTCATTTTTCCGAGCGGAGACATTCTCTTAATTTACGTATCATAATATTTTGAATATATTGAAAACAGTTTCTTCACAATATCTACAAGAAAAAAAACTAAATTTAATTACTATATAAACCTATATTGTGTTCCATTAAGGTAAGTTTGTAACTGTGGTAAATATTTAGTTAAAGTAGCGTAACTGTGAGACTTGTAATATAACGTCGTACCTACACAAGTTTTTAATTAAACTGTCATAAGTTAAGAAAGTTATCTCCAGGCGTAACTGAGCTGACTACGATAGACTGATGTTTTAATATAACGTTGAACGAGGCCGTATAAACCATCTCCGTGGTCTAGTGGGTAGACAGTTTGGTTCGCACTTGAGAGAGTACAGGTTCGAATCCCAGATTGTGGTGTGAACCAATGAGACTTTTTCAAATCTCAAGAACATTTCGATTGTATAATGTTGAACATTATACAAACGCTAGAGCGTTTGTATAATGTTCTTTCACAATGTTTTCCTTCACCGTTAGAACGGTGAAGGAAAACATTGTGAGGAAACCCGTACTTGGTTGGCCCCAGACGTATTGACCAGTCATTCCTCTGGATTAGGCTGACTATGTTGTGAGAATGCCGTATGTGCTTGGGCAACCATACGATATTTAAAAACCGACTGAACCCGAAAAAAAGGCCTAAGTTTTTGAAAAAATAACCAACGCAGAATATTTCTGAATTACCCAGTTAATTTAAGTTACTAAGGTACATTTCTAATTAAAATAAAAGTTAAGACTCCTAATAATCTGTTACTCACCTATATTGATTTTTTAAATTAAAACATTAGTCTTAAGAATAAAATTTGTAGAATAATGTTAGACTTTACAGTTTTTATTGCTATATTGAAACAAAATGAAAGTAAAAAATATTGCATAGTGTGAAAAACCCTAAATAAGTGACCTCAAAATTTGCTTCTTTGTATTAGGAACCTTAATTTGGACCTCAATCTTAATCCTATCGTATCAATGAACGCTAGAACAATTTTAAGCAAACTTTAACCTTTAAAGGTATTACCACAGCCTATAGAACTATTACCTACAGTCGTCCAACGGACACGTCTAGACAGAGCAATCGTGCGGGGCGTGCGGGGTGAGAGAGGGGCGGTAGCGAGCCCAAGCTGCCATACACTCGCTTGGGACACGTCAGCCGGGGTTGACGCTTTTTAATTTGATTGTTTTAAGTGATTTGCGACAGTGTATCGTTTGAGTTGTATGTAGGTACTTATTTACAATGGTTAATTATATGAACAGCTAAAGAAGATTAATTTTAATACAAAACCATGCGCTTGTTTCAGGTCAGAATTTTTAATAAAATTGTATCTACGTATGAGAATTTACTAACTACATCGTCAAATTCAACAATCGCAATCTAAAAACTAGTAAATCCAAATGTCGAAAATACCTTTCAGTTTCGCATTTGTAGCTTTTGCAGGGTTCGTAAATATCCGATATTTATAATAAATATCAAAATATCAGATATCTTTGATTATATATATCCGATATTTTTGATTTTTTTATATTTTCAAAATTACATACAAATCTCATAGATACTCTGATATGTTTTTTCGTAATAGTTGAATCGAAATAATTTGTATGTCTGATAATTTGAAGATAGGGAAGTAAAATTAAACTCATTTATTTATTATTGATATTAAAAGTTTTCAAATCAATTAAAAATCAACGATAGATACTTTTGAGTATCAATTTAAATAAACCATAAAACCATAAAATGACTTTTGTTTATAACCAGAAGAAAAAAAAGTGTATTAATTTTATCAGTCGAATTAATTTGACACATGGTATAAATGGTATAACAATAGTATAATAACAAACAAGGAATTTTCTTCCGAAAAACAGGGGGTCACGTGGGTGTCATATGCCGTTACAAGCCGCGTCGACGGCTATGATTAGTTAATGTCGTGTCAAATAGCAAGTTTTTGATGACCTAGGCTTGTGAAACTCTCGGAAAATAAGACCTGTGTTGATGTAAGATTTTTTACATTTAAAACATTCTTTAACATTTTTAAATATAAATAGGTATCAATTTTGATATAATATATCAAGCATAAATATCAATTGATATATATCATGATATATATACGATATATTATATCAATTGATATATATCATGCTAACCCTGAGCTTTTGTATACGCATTTGTATTTTTTTTAATAAAACTCTTCATTAATACTTCTATATATATTTTTTTTTGTTTTATTCCTAGTACTCTACATACACATACTACGAATACCTACACAAAATGTAGAACAGATTATAATAAAACACATTATTGTGACAACCCTGCAGCAATGACGAATACCTACACAAAAGCGGCATTTCGCGCGACTTCAAACGCGTTGGACCACTGTATCTCTTTATTACACTGTGGTATTACATTGTTACTATCTCGCCTCAATAATTTTGCGGTCAGACAAACTAATTTAAAGGTTATATTAAAACCCTTAATCTCATGGGCACGTAACTGTATCATAATATTTGTTTGAATATTTTATACACATGAAACCCCTGAGACTCAAGGTGTTGAATATGCTTTATATAAGAAGGGTTTATTTCATGAAGTAGACAAGGATATCATCCAACTGCTAATGAGAATATTATTATTACAAAGAGCTTGACTGATGTAACCTCTTTCATTGTTTTATCATTACATTAATTGTTATTATATTATGGACGTAAAAAAATAAAAATAATGAGGATCGTGGAAAGACAACAACACAATATATGTTTTTAAATGAGAATGATTTTGCACACACCACCGCAGTCACTTAGGATAATGTAGGATTGTTTTCCTATTTTCAGATTAGGTAGAAAAGGTATACCTTAGGTATTGTTATCAAAATTAATAAGAGTGAAAAAAGAGGAACATAAAACAAGTGTTATAATATTATCCAAACTCACACAAATACACCGATGATCATCACAATACACAAATAATTCATTTTATTGGTAGTTAATATTGTAGTTAAAAGTAGCATGTTTTATTTGAAAATGCCCTTACCTCAATGGATAATGTTTATTTTGTTATACAGTCAAAAGTACTTACGACATATTGTAAGTGAAATTGACGAATCTTGAATAAAAATAAAGTACGCGTAAGATCACTTAGTCGTGGCACGCGAACCACGTCTACTTCGCGCTTGCACTTGTTTTCTATTCCGTGGCGAAAAACAATTTTAAAGCAAAAAAAACACACAAATTCCGAAAATATGCTTTATAATATCTTTCTGCTTATCGTTTTTCTATTCCTCTATCCACTTTCTTCTCAATTCCAGGTGGATCTAAGCGAGAAGCCGTCGTTCTGGAAGGCTCTGAAGCCTCCCGCGAAGGACAAGTGCGGGGAGCTGCTGACGTCACTGTGCTACCACCCCAGCAACAGCGTGCTCACGCTCACGCTGCTGAAGGCGAGGAACCTTAAGGCGAAAGATATTAATGGAAAATCAGGTATAAATACATAATTATAGATGTTGTTCTGATATTATATTGATTTTCGATGTGTGATATAACATAATATACAATACTGCCAAAATTACTACCTCTCGTCGCTTGGAAGAAGAATATACATGGAAGGAGTACTAAAATCACAGCTATCTCACAAAACAGCAGTGGCGAAAATGCATAAGAAGGAGAAAGCAAATGTCACTTTTTTTTTGGCTCTTCTTTTTTACGACGTTAGAATTTTTACTTTATGGCACTCATAATAAGTGTTAATTAGTAGTAGGATAAAGTGTAAAATAATATAGAAAGGTACAGAAGCTAATTATGTACCTTTCTGCGTGAAGCCTTTATAGTTAAAATATCAATTCACCTAAATATAGAGACACATCAATGACGACCTTTGTGGCTCATTTGTTAGCGTATTAGCGCTCAAGTAGAATATCGAGGGTTCGTATCAAACAATATGTTAATTGTATAATTAAAATTCATTCATCGTGTATTTTATAGTTACGTAGTAGGCATAGTTGTGAATACGTATTTTAATTCATCCTTTAGAGGGTGAAATAGGGGTTCAAAGTTGGTATAGTGAAATATCAACAAAATATAGTCGTATCACTTTATTTTAATAATTGGTACGCTAGTTATTATTATGTAGACATTGAGTTTTTTTTATTCCCCACAGAGTTGCAAACGCGAACTTAGATGCGCGCAAAAGCTAGTTTTAGAATAAAAATCTGAAACTAAACGGTGCATATCCGAAGCAGCTAGTCCATTAATAAAAACTTCAGTCTTCAGATTAATTTATTTTGCTATTCGTTGAATTTTTTTCGTAATTTACGTCTGGATTCTTATTTCAAGGTACACTGAACCAATATCGTAAATTTAGTATTTTCACAGGCAACGGTTATTAACAAAACTTTGCTATACTTTTGCGGTTTTTTATTCTCGGTTTCGTTACACACTTCTTAAGACTGTTACGAAATAAAAAATGTGTGGCACAATAGAATTTCATCTCTCTCCAAGATTTCTACGCCTCTTTGAAGTATTTCATTCGCTTGTCTCGAGTTTCCCGGCGGAAGATCAAGATTTATCTTGAAAATATTCGGCAAATAAATGTTGTAATATTTATTTTAAAGGACGTTTTTTGTAACTGTAGACCCATTTGCGACGCTGAACTTCATTTATCAAACAATATCGAGTTGTCAATTTTGTAATGAAGTTACAAGTTTCGTTATGCTTACAATTATACCTACTACTTTTAATAATACCCTTAATAGTGAGCTCCCTGGCCTAGTGGGTAGACCGTTTAGTTCGCACTCGAGAGAGTGCAGGTACGAATCCCAGGTTGTGGCGTGTACCAATGAGACTTTTCAAATCTTAAGTACATTATACGGACGCTCTAACGGTTAAGGAAAACATCGTGAGGAAACCCGCACATGGTTGGCCCCAGACGTATTGACCAGTCATTACTCTGGACTAGGCTGACTGTGCTGTGAGAATGTCGTATGTGCTTGGGCAACCATACGACATTTAAAGCCGAATGTCCCAGGCACTACAGTGTTTCAAGAGTGGTCACTTCGCTCGCTGTATGTATCCAATGACGTATAAAAAGGCCAAAGTTTTTTATATATTATATTTCCTAAAAACATTCAGTTCCTGTAAATCTATTATCACAGGAAACACTTCATTAATTTTCCCGAATTATTTGAGTGTTCAGTTTAATAACAGAAGTATGATTGCAAATAAGTTGTGAATGGCTGGGAGACGTCATGAATTCCCGCGGGCGATCCATATTTCACCGTGACGCGACGCCATTACGCTCTCTAATTTACTCCAATTTTAAAAGCAAATTTCATACTTTTTTATTTGATGGCGCTGGAAGATTTTTAAACTCCCATAATAATAATTATAAATCAATAATAATATTTTATGTTTTATTTTGATTCTGACTTAAAAATATATAATTTTTAATGAAAATATATATTATGTACCATATATGTATATGTATAGGAGGTATCTATTTATTTATTTAGAGTTTTGTAAAATTATTTATCATGTGGCTAGTGGTAGACAAAATTAAATACACATCTGAAATGTGGATAATTTCTCTTGATTTATAGGGTTCCGTAGTGATATAATCACGAAAAATATTTTTGGGGTACCTCCTCTACACGTAAAGTGGGGATGTTTTTTTTTCTTGCGTCTAGTGCGAGGGGTATTTATATATATATAATATATATAAGGTATTTCAAAAACGAGAGGTAGCTAAGACGATTTTTTGATTTAGGTATCAGTTTGCGAGATATTCCAATTTTAAGCGCATTTTTTTGTAAAAATAATACGTTCTCCCCCTGTAAAATCTAATCAGCTGGCTCAAAAAATCTGGATAAATTCATGATGGCAGTCCATATTGTTATGAACTTTCAAGGAAAACTATAATGGCTTAAATCCTAAACTTCCTTTAGGAGTTATAGAAAATTAATTAGTAAAATGGGCTTACTTGGAAATACTTTGTACAATAATAATGAGGTAATAAATAAATTATTGGTATAGCGATACGGAACTCTACGTGCGCGAATCCGATTCACACTTGACCTTTTTTTATCCCGTTCTTAAGAATACCAAAATTTGTTATTTTCCATAAGCCACTTCTGTTTATTTTCTACAAAAATGTCCCCTAACCATTTCAGATCCATACGTAAAGGTGTGGCTCCAGTTCGGCGACAAGCGGATCGAGAAACGCAAGACGGCGGTGTTCAAGTGCACGCTGAACCCCGTGTTCAACGACGCGTTCTCGTTCAACGTGCCGTGGGAGAAGATCAGGGAGTGCTCGCTCGACGTGCAGGTCATGGACTTCGACAACATCGGCCGCAACGAGCTCATCGGCCGGATACTGCTGGCTGGTAAGTGTCATACTATAACCCCGCGTTCAACGACGCGGTCTCGTTCAACATGCCGTGGGTGAAGATTGGCCGCAACGAGCTCATCGGCCGGATACTGCTGGCTGGTGAGTTTCATCTTATACTATAACCCCGTGTTCAACGACGCGGTCTCGTTCGACGTGCCGTGGGAGAAGATCAGGGAGTGCTCGCTCGACGTGCAGGTCATGGACTTCGACAACATCGGCCGCAACGAGCTCATCGGCCGGATACTGCTGGCTGGTAAGTGTCATACTATAACCCCGTATTCAACGACGCGGTCTCGTTCAACATGCCGTGGGAGAAGATTGGTCGCAACGAGCTCATCGGCCGGATACTGCTGGCTGGTAAGTGTCATACTATAACCCCGTGTTCAACGACGCGGTCTCGTTCAACATGCCGTGGGAGAAGATTGGTCGCAACGAGCTCATCGGCCGGATACTGCTGGCTGGTAAGTGTCATACTATAACCCCGTGTTCAACGACGCGGTCTCGTTCAACATGCCGTGGGAGAAGATTGGTCGCAACGAGCTCATCGGCCGGATACTGCTGGCTGGTAAGTGTCATACTATAACCCCGTGTTCAACGACGCGGTCTCGTTCAACATGCCGTGGTAGAAGATTGGCCGCAACGAGCTCATCGGCCGGATACTGCTGGCTGGTGAGTTTCATCTTATACTATAACCCCGTGTTCAACGACGCGGTCTCGTTCGACGTGCCGTGGGAGAAGATCAGGGAGTGCTCGCTCGACGTGCAGGTCATGGACTTCGACAACATCGGCCGCAACGAGCTCATCGGCCGGATACTGCTGGCTGGTAAGTGTCATACTATAACCCCGTGTTCAACGACGCGGTCTCGTTCAACATGCCGTGGTAGAAGATTGGCCGCAACGAGCTCATCGGCCGGATACTGCTGGCTGGTGAGTTTCATCTTATACTATAACCCCGTGTTCAACGACGCGGTCTCGTTCGACGTGCCGTGGGAGAAGATCAGGGAGTGCTCGCTCGACGTGCAGGTCATGGACTTCGACAACATCGGCCGCAACGAGCTCATCGGCCGGATATTGCTGGTTGGTGAGTTTGTGACCTATGTACCAATATAAAAAGTTGCCAGATAGTCATGGAAATAATGGGAGTTTTTAAATTCGTGACATCTGACAGCTTTTAACAGGACAAGGACCGCCGGGCTAACAAGCATCGCCTGGTGACAGAAAAAGAATGAAAATTCTTATTGACCGTTTTGATACCCTTTACGCCCTTTACGCTTTGTGTGAGTTGGGCTTGCCCTCTAGCGGCAGAAAAAATATCAAACACCCTCATGGGATATGGGTAAAGTGACCTATAAATATGTGGTAACGGAAACACGTGATTAGACGATTTGGCTCCTGTCTGTTTTAACTGTCGTACCCATAGATATATAATACTAAAAAGAGGTAGATATGTTATAAACGCGTAAAAATGAAGACTCGAATTGGTCGGGCCAATTTTGGTTAGTGTGCTCCGCGAGTAATAGCGTGTTTTGTGTTACTATGCGACGTTGACACATTAACACGCATCCCATGTCAATGTGTGTCGTGGCACAGAAATATTGTCAGTTTTGTAAGGATATAACGTATCTATGTAATAATTAATCAAAGATCGTACCTATATTTTTCGCCTTTTAAGACGAAAAATAATAGGTTCTATTTCAGGTTCATATCATGTCATGGGGTACTCTTCCCAATTTACCTGTCCGGTAGTTGTGGTATAGTATACGGGTACGCGACCCCGGCTTCCCTAGCTATTACTGTCCTATCCCTTGCCCTCCTGGGCGGTAATATCCTACATTTCCTATTTCCCACTCTTAATTACCAATCTTCCCTTCCTCACCACCTATCCTTCCCTTTCCCTATTCCTACCCTCTCCACCAATCCGTGGAAACGCAATGGATAATCAAAAATAATTAAATTATCCAAAATGGCGGCGATGTGGTTCGCCACCCATCACGTCTCGTTTCTCGCGGAGGCGAAAAGCGGACCATGGAGAGACGCTTGGCTACGTTGAATGTAAGAGGAGGAATGGATGGTAAGAATGAAACTGGACGAAGCGAAAGAAGTATGTAAGGATCGTAGCAAGTGGAAAGAAGTGGTCTCTGCCTACCCCTACGGGAAAGAGGCGGTTCAGCCTACCCCTACGGGAAAAAGGCGTGATTATATGTATGTATGTATGTATTTAGGAGAGATTATTTCTATCTACGTTTTACATCCATTTTCACTAAACTAAGGGTCAGTTCACACCGCGACGATACACTACACGGCGCTTCATTTTAAGGTAGTTTCATATAACATCAGTCATACATTGTAAGGTAGTTTCATATAACATCAGTCATACATTGTAAGGTAGTTTCATATAACATCAGTCATACATTGTAAGGTAGTTTCATATAACATCAGTCATACATTGCACATGCGTTGTGTAGCACGATGCAACTTGACTCTTACAATGAAACGTGTATCTTCTTGTTAATGAATAAAAATCAATTTACAGTAGTAGTTCATAACAGAATCGTGTCGTTTCGATGTGGTTGGCCGTAACGCGGAAAATTTTTCACTGCGTATGTTCAATTGTGGATGAAAATGACTTTATCCGATTTCAGGTAAAAACGGTTCAGGGGCTTCGGAGACGAAGCACTGGCAGGACATGATCACCAAGCCGCGCCAGACCATCGTGCAGTGGCACCGCCTCAAGCCCGAGTAGACCAGTAACTGACACGCGACAGGTGAAGCGTCGTAAGACTGAAAGTTAAAAAAAATACATAAAATCGCAAAAAATGAAAATTTCCACAATCTCTATTTTAATACAATATTTTTGAATTTACAATGTATACAGAAAAGGTAGATTTTACCGTAAACCGATTTCGATTTCCTTGCCACCTTTTCCCATGTTCCTTGGAATTTTAACCTACATACCGAAACAATGCCAATATTATGCAAGGTCGAATTACAAAATCTTAAGAAAATCTTTTAAGGTTTTACAAAATTATGTATTTTTTTAACAATTGTTGATACTGGATACATACTGTTTAAATGCTATTAAAGTTATACAATATTGTATTATAATATAGATTGTTCCTGGCTTTTCTGATCGTCTATCTTGTGCATCTTTTCTAAGTCTCTTGCGCTTTAATCCTTATATACTAAAAGCATATTTATATATCCCAAAGGACACCAAAAGGAACAAACTTACCTTTATATGGCAAATTCGTTTATGAAGTTAAAGGATTTAAAAAAAACATCAATTTGTACATAGATAATAGGGATTAAGGCGCACACCTTGGTAATTCTTCTGGTGTCATTTTTAGTCAAAGTAAATTATTCATAGCAGCTGGTCTGTGTAATTTCATTAGTAGGTCTAAATATAGAGTTTGTGTGAGTTTAAAAAGATTTAACATACCTAGATGAAATAGATTTATTTATCCATCGAAATTAATTTAACAGCGTTAAGTTTCAGTTCTCTTCTAGGTATATTTTGACGCGAATAATTTATGTAGAATACTTTATATAGTAAATACCTTACTTTATATTAAGTGAAGCATTTAATTATCTGTACTACATTGTGAAAGAAAACTCTCGATGGAAATACCTACTTATATCATCTGTGTATTCTAGTAGTCGTCTAACATTTCTTATTCGCTGTGGACTTTCTATAATCTTATTGAAGTTTTATTAATATTAAGAGTTGAATGTAATTTAAATAATTGATTAGATGTTTAGGTATAAATGATAATTGTTAATGTAGAGAAATTATGTACATTGATAAATGTCGAGATCGCATCGCACAAAATGAGTAGATTTTTCATTATCATGTTTTAGCTGTTGTTTCAAATGCTCTGCCTTAGGGGATCTAAAGTATATCGTATGGGTTTCGGCATTTGGAATTAATTGAAATATTATTATACTTATAACCTAGCTATCTTAAGCATAGCAGAAGCAGTAAAATAGATTGTTCTCATAATTTATTCGTATTATAATGATGGTATGCAGTCACAATACAATTATTATCAGTGACATGCCAGTTTGACGTTGTATTATTATTTATATTATAATACAAACAAATTATGTAAGTAAACGGTTGACCGTACCTAATTGTCATAATTTGTTCATATTATATAGCAAATTAACTGTTTATGAATTAGATTCCCCAATAGTATTATCGTACACATTCAGAGGCGTCGAACTTGTAATGACAATTTAGTGAATTTGAATTGACCGATTAAATTGAACCTAAGGGTATCTTTTCGATCCCCTAACGTAGGGACCGTGTTAAAATAGTTTGTTAACACGTGTTTATTTGTTAAAGTAATTTGGTAGGTATACACCTGAGCGTGGACGTAATGTTAGGGTTTGTATAGGGCACTATAGGGCATTGAGAGTGGGATTTTAGGAGAGGTGTAGTTTTAAGAGACGTGGCTTGTGTCTGATAGGTAGAAAAGATGGAGGTGTTTTCTCTTGAAAGTGTGATAAACTTGAGGTCATGTAGGGTATGCTTGCGCAGTTTTGTTCATACGGATATATTCGAGCCTTTAACACTTTAAGTTTTAACTGAACAAGTTTGAAGAATTCCTAAAATAAAAGTCGGGTTAAGCCATCGTAAAAATTTAAATAATTTTCTAATGCAAAATATTATGCAAAAGCTACGAAAGCATACCCACGATTCCCAATTACCTACGCTGGAATAAAAACTGCCAAATATTTCAAAATTACTCATTTTTTATTAGCTTGATAAACAGCAGACACAACACTTATTTTTAACTATAATACTTTTTATGATTTATACATTCATTGACATAGCTTTCTGATTGAAGAGCATTGGATAGTTTTTTAAAGTGTTTCAAGAAAAACAGTTTTTTTTCCATAATTTTATCATGTCAATGACTATAAAAATGTTTTACTATTGAAATTCCTGCTGATAAAATGTTATATTACATTTTAATATTTTTTCTGAATTAACATTCACCGCCATAATTATCATAACGTCAGTTCCACGATATCGTTTAATTGTTTGAAAAGTTATTTTCCAAAATGAAAATTGTTACAAAAATTCATTGACGCTTATTTTTTACTCATTCTCGTTGGCTACATACTAATCGTATTTACTATGTTATATTCACTCCAACATCGACGTACATTATATACATTTTTAAACGTTTTATATAAAATTGTAGCATTTAAAGTGTAGTAGTATACACATACACCACTAAACATCCACAATCTAAAAAACCTAGTACACCCCATTTCATCTAGAAAAATCAGTTTAGAGATTTATAAATAAAATAAAACATTTAAAATGACAATAATGTTACGTAATACAATCAATAGATTTTGCATTAGGGGTTCAAAATAAAACTTTGTAGAAAGTTTTATTTTTATTTGGAAATATCTGCTGCTGAAACTAGAAAAACACTAGACAACGTAGAAATAGATGACACTGATTCAATATTAGAAGAAAATAGGAAAATGCTAGATTTTCTGATCGAAAATATTTAAGGAAAGAAAATAATACTGAAATATCTGATCGTAACTGAGATTTTATTAAAGGTTTGGGGTTTTAAAACGTTAGAGATTAAATTTGGATATATCTACTATTTGATACACGACCCCGAAGTTATGAATGTGTGGTGGTTAAAAATATTAAATACCACGTTTTGATATAGATGTGGAAGTATTTGAAAAGAGACTAAGAAAAATTATGAGTTGTCGATATCAAAGAGCTTGCAATATACAGCTTTGAATGGTAGATTTTTTAAGTAATTAAAATTCATTCTAGGTATATATTAGGGGAGCCATTTTAAATGTTATACATGTGTGTGTATATTACTATACAAACGCACTGTAGAGTGTTGTTATATAGATTAGGTCGATGTTTGTACATAGTTGCATTGCAACTGAACTAAACCAAATCCCCAACCGAGCTTCGAAATCCGATTATAGTGTTGCCAAGTGATTTTAGCTCGTTCTAAGACTATAGTTATATTAAACCTTCACGATGAATGCATGCTGGCCAAAATCGCATATAAAAATGCAAATAATAACATTACGAATTCGGAAATCTTTAAAATAAATCACTCGAAGTGAAATTTTTGAATTTTGCAAACGTATAATATACGGTGTAGGCAATAAATTTAAAACTTTATGACTACTTTTCATATTTAATTCGAAATTTTCCGCGTACTAATTCGAAGTTATTTGTTTGTAAGTTTATTTAAAGTGATCACCATTTTGTAGGTCTTTAAAAAATCCATGTACTTTTTCAAGTCAATTTAGGACAAAAATTTAGGTGAACCATATAAAAATTACTTTGCAGACAAACTTGTTTTTTATTCAAATTTGAACTGTACAATTTAATGCTATCCTTAATATACATTATTAAGATACAGCTATAATTGTTACATGATTTTTTTTAAATATCATCAAAATTGGACTACTCTGTAAAAATGTCTAGTTATTAAAAATATACCCGTTAACTTGAGAACTTTCTCCGCATTTTTCGTCGGTTAATAATCTAAACGAATTTATTTGCAGAATTTATGTGGTATTTATGACACAAACTTGTGAGTATGATAGCCAGAATGCACGCATCCATATTGGTGTTGGTCGTTTCGTAACGTAATAGTAGATTTAGAAATCTTGTATAACCATAACGAGCCGCATTAGCAATTCACGAGTGTTACAGTTTTTAGTTTTAGCTCTAGTGTCCGTGTAAGAGTTCTCGAATGTTCGGTCCCCTGCGAGTTTCCTAATCGTGGTACACATTGCGCGCATTATATGACATGTTATTTTTTTTAAATAAATTACAAGCATAAGACAAATGACAAGATGAGTGACAACTAATTAAGCGTAATTGATTTTCAGAGCTTTAGCCTTTTAAGGGCGACGCGACGACGCATCTTACAAACGACGTTGTACAATTCTTGTAAATTGTATTACAATGCGACGTCGTTTTTTGGCGATGCGACGACACAACGCGGTGTTGTGGCCTCGTCCTAATACAAAATCACTGCATTGCAAATTATCAAAGAATTCATTGGCTATGTGAAATATTTTGTATCGGTTCTCGAAAATGGCATGCATTTAGTAAACCAATTTTAGCCGATATTTTCGAATAAACCCCGCTAATGATTTTGTTTTAAAGGTAACCGATTACAGAAGTAATCGATATTCTGGTTCAACCTTGTGCTTTAATTATTGAAATACTTATAACGAATACAAAAATATAACTCATTTCGCATTCTTAATTATTGATCGCCGTTTCAAGGAATTATGTGGCTTGTACCGAGTTAACAGAGGCATATCTTGTGTAGGGGGAGCACGTGTAAAGAGTAATTAGTAAGCAAATGTCAATAAGGAAAAATTATCTATAAATGTACATAGAAAAATATTTTCATGCATCGTTGTGCTTTGAATACATATTTTGATATTTGAAGTCTTTCTTATACTTCCGAATACTACCTCTATTTTTTTTATACTGTCGAGAATATATTTTGTTTCAGTATCTTCTAAGTGTCACGTACAATGTAGTCACATATCAGGTTTTAGTTTTTTTAATGTGTTTACAAATTATTTTATCGAAGATGAGGATATATTTTTAATTTAGAATTTGATAGTCTATCATGGTTCCAAAACATATTCTAAATGTTCGCGCTTTTCATGACATCCGGTAGCTTGGTAGAGTAAGGTATAAGCTCAAAACGTATAACTTTTTAATCGCATTTGATGTCTATTTTGTGCAGATGTATTAATGTTAAAAATTAGGAAATTGTGATTCAAAACAATATAGTTGATTATTTTAATATATAGATTATAATATATTGAAGTATATAATATTACATATTGTTAAGTCTGTGTTTAGGTATAGATTAAAGAATGTTAAAAGTGTATTTATAGATTGTTATTACAATTTGCTTGTCTACTAACGTTTTAGTATAACGATGAATGTATCCACTGTTCGTTTCTACTGGAGAGGCACTCTTTTTATGCTTTTGCAGCTTTTTAAAACTGCATTTTTGTCTTATTCCAAAATTTTTCGTACCACCATTTCTAAGTTATCGTAAAATTGTCAAGAAGAATGTTGTAAAAGAAACTTAATCCATCGTAATAGATTACTCGAAATCGTCGCATAGAATATAAATCGTGCACTCACTACGTAAGTCCCAGATGAGGTAACACGCGACACATGACGAGCATCACGACATCTCTCCCTCGTGACTGGTTTTGTTACGAAATTCGTACAGTAATTAATTACATAGTTCGAAAACTATAAAATAAAAATAACAGTCCAATCTGAATTTCGACCGTTTGCGAAATAGGTGCTCTCCTATTTGCCAATATAACATTATATACTTATATACTTACCTTACATGGCTAATATAATGATTTTTTTAATTCACAAACATTAATTTTTGCGTCTACTTAAGTATTGATAGGCTTCTGTCGATTGTAATAAATGTCTACCTTCAAAAATATAAGTGTCAATTTCACCAACGCTTGTTAAAATTAATCGTTGATTAATTAATATATAATAAAAACAAAAATGATCATGTTGTCTCCCCCGTTCTGCATATTTGAAAGAGAGAGCATGATATTTAGACCAGCAATCAACACTAGTATTGGTGTCATAAACACTAAGTTTACAAACAAATCAATTAGTTGTAATATTTTTATTTTATTCCTTGGCATAAATATTGTGAACTTCTTTTAGTTTCAAATTTATAATGCTAAATAAATGACATTGCAAAAAATACTTTTGCAAGAAAAGACAGTGCCTTTCCTGACCCTAAATTTTATTTACATTTAATAGATGTATATTTATATTGTAAGTATTTAAAGCGTTGACAATCAGTGTACTCTGTATTCATTATACTTGTGAGATTATTCCCAAATAAAATTATTGAGTTAATGATTGTTTTTTCTTTTATAGTTACGTTAACCCAAGAAAGAAACACGTTGTTTCTTATTTCAAGTGAAAAAAACTATTAGCTAGCTGGCTGCTTCATCAGACCGTCTCATAACAAGGAGACCAATGCGTCTAAACTCTAATGTAAGTCTAAACTTTTCTCTAACTCTATTTCAGGTGGACTACTTTTAAAACGTTTTACAGCTAGTATGTAGATTGTTTCTTTGTTTTTGGTATACTGTATTTTGTACATAAAAATGTTTGTTTCTTTTTCGTTTTTTTCCTACAAATATAGAAATGGAGAGCCGCGATCTGGTCCCTTTGTAAGTTCTCGAAAAAACTTGTGTTACGGGTTCCAGACAACAGAAATATAATATGTATAGCTTTTGTGTCGTACATAATATTATATTATATAAGATTTTTATTATATTATACACATTTTTAATACACATCCCTGACCCAGGAACACAGATAACTTTTTCCTTCGGCGGTATTCGAACCCGTGACCTTTGGCTTAAGCGCTGCTAACCGCTGAAGCATAAAGTTCGGTAAAATTTTCAAATTTTGTAACCCCTTAACTTCCCTCATCGGCTGTGCCTAGTTTGGAAGACAGAATAAATAGCTAATGTTTGTAAAAGTACTCTGGAAATATATATTTTTAAATGAGAGAGTTGACGCATTTAATCTTAATTCCATTTATATTTTGTCGTCCAATCCAAATCAGCCACCGTAACCGCTTTCGGATTGTAGGGCCATCCGCCATAACAAACGTTAGTAATGCTCACGGCGCCACCGGTGTGTGTCAACTGGCCACGGTCGGTGGGCATATGGGCTAACGTTACAATGGTGTAATACTGGTAGCCGAGTGCGAGCCTGGTCAGTAGCAGGAATCCTGCATAGAGAGTCCTACATACTCTTTAATTAATGTTATTGAACAGGAACTAGGGTCTTAGGCCGGGACTATATCGTATCCGTACCATATACGCCGGAACGGCCAGTGCTCTGAATTTTCCCACACCTTACGGATTCCGATCCGTAAAGCCTGGGAAAATTCGGAGCACTAAAAATAGGACTCTGCGCTACTACAATAAAGCTGAAAATTGAACACACAAGTGTCGAGTGAAATGTCAATGTCGTATATGACAGCTCCATACTCGGCACTCGGCACATCGATTTTCAACTGTATTGTATTAGCGCAGAGTTCTATTTACAGTACTCTGAATGTTCCTGGGACCTCCGGATTCCGGATCGTTCAGTCCCAGCCTTACTTGATTTGGATGTGTAGACTTGAAGAGTTCATCGTTGTCTCAGCCCCAGGATATCCTCATACGACTCCCCTATAGTTTTTCAGTAGCTGGTATTACTTATTTATTTTATTTTATTTATTTATTTAACAATTTATTGTACACAAAGAAAATTATGACAATACAATTAACAAAGTAAGATGACACAAAGGACTGCTTATTTCTAAATAGAAATTTCTTCCAGCAGCCCTACGGAGAGAAATGGGATTAAATATAGCAGTTAGGACGTGCACAATTGTACAAATTATAGCTAGATAATAATATATATAAATACTAATATATTATTATAACTATAATATATAAATACTATATGTATACATAATAACGGTATCTATATGGATTCAGATTTGAGGTAATGCTCTTTCAAGCGTCTTTTAAATATATCGATGTTGGGACTGTCGCGAATGGCGTGAGGAAGAGAGTTCCACAATCTAACTGCATGAACAGTGAAGGAGTAGGAGTAGAAGTTGGAGCGATGGGAGGGGAGAGAAAGATTTGTCCTGACAGTGGACCTACAAGGAATATCGAGGGGTCGAGAAAAATTGAATCGATCAAGAAGATAAGGAGGAGAGCGAGGATTATGCAAAATATTGTAGAGTAAACAGAGGATATGGGAGTTGCGTCGAAGACGGATAGGGAGCCACTTGAGTTTCGATCGAAAGGCTGAAACATGGTCGAACTTTCTTAGACCAAACACAAAACGAATACAGATATTCTGTAAACGTTCCAGTTTAGTTAACAGCTCCTCGGTAGCGTCTAAGTAGCAGGAATCGGCATAGTCAAGGATAGGGAAGATGAGTGTCTGGACAAGGAAAATTTTGGTGTTTATAGGCAAAAAGTTTTGGAGGCACTTCAACGTGTGCAGCGAGTAGTGAACCTTTCTGCTCACTTCACTCACCTGACGTACCCAGAAGATACGTTCATAGATAACATTTCACATTTTAATATTTTTAAGGGTTATGGTACTATGACAAAAAATCCTTATAGTTACGCTCTGTCCATCTGGCTGTACATCTGTCCGTCCATCTGTCCGTCCGTCTATCCGTCCATCTGTCTGACCGCCTCTGCTAACGTTTGTTATTATGAATATTTGAATATAATTTCATAAAATTTAATATAAATAATTGATTGAATAATAGTCTTTAATTTTAGTACCATATAGTAATAAAAATATTTTAGAAGTGGCTCGCCACACATGTGAAATGGAAATATATTTTTTATTTCATTCTACCCTATCGTGTGGATACCCCACACGATGGGGTACGACGAATATTTCTTTTTTAAATAAAGGCAATGTTCCATACACGACTTTGTATGTATACATAAACTGAACTATCTTAGAGTAATTATTAGCCTCCAAAGTGGTTTACAAGTTGGTCCCTAAACTATAAGAGTTAGGAACTCGTAACTTTTTATGGTAATAAAAACGTCATGCTAAATACTCTATAGGAAAATTATTTTGAACGAAATCTGACAATAGCTTTCGAAGTTTTTTAAAAAAATCTACTGCGCGTTGATAGTTACGGAACCCTCCTGATATGTCGCGAGTCGTGACATGCTCTTGGTTAGGTTATTTATTATTGCAGTATATTTTAACATAATATTATATTAATGAAATGTACAAAAATAAGGTATAATGAAACACAGAAATTAGAAATTTTGTAATTTTTTTTATTGATATTTTACTTTAATAATTAACGTATCAATATCACAATTACTATCTTAAAATAGGAATAAAGAGACCAATGAATTCGTCGCACAATGGCCGCGCCGGAAACGGAAGCGGCCTGCCCATTGTTTGTCCAGTATAAAATATATTTTAGAAAGCGATAACCCCGAACGCTTTTCACAACTACCCGCCGTTTGTACTGGTTTCGTTTTGGTTTGAAATTTTGGCGGGCATTTCTGTTTGATGTTTTTTTTTTTTTGGAATTTGAGGTTTTATGGAATTTCACTTGTGTTTCCCGACGACTTCACCTTCCGGACTTAAAGCTAGATTAACTTATGCCTTCTTCTCCTCCTCCTTCTTCTCCTCCTCTGTAGGGGGGAGGGGGAGCTCGGGGTACTCCAGCTTGGCTCCGTCCTCGCAAGTGAAGATCGGACAGCATCCGGGGAAGGGTGCGGTCTTGTTGGTCTTCTCTGTAATATTATTGTTTTAATTAGTATTCATGTATTTGTTATAAATAAAATATATTTTATAACTAGATATTATTTGGCATGGTCAGAATTTTTTTGATAGATCCATTATCCAAAAAATATTTTCAGTTTGCCATAATTTCCAGACAGGATAGTAGCCAGTTTACAGCCCTTTGTAACTTGACTGTAATGCTTTTTAAATAGCCACTCGAAGCCAAGCCTTAGTCAGCCAACCCACTTATATCATAGCAATCGGTTCTATTAATTATTAACAAAATATAACCTCAATGTATACATACCAGTATCGAGCTTGCACTTGGGGTTAGCAAGTGGCAGGGGTCCGCAGTCTTCCACCAGCTCCAGCAGCCTGGGCGGCTTGTCCTCGCTGACCACGCACGTGCTGCGGCCGCAGAATGGTGCCAGGTCCCACGAGTTGTCGGGTTCGACGGTCGCGCAGCGGGTGGACGCGAAGCACATGCCGGGGAAGTCTGTGGAGAGATATAGGTTAGAAACAAATAGACACAAGACTAACTTAGGCAATGGTCTTTGAAAACTGGGTATGCTGTCCGAATTTTTTACGGAATGATATTGATAGTAAAGTACATAAATACAATAGAGAAGCAAAAGAAAATAATTTTACGTTCAAATACAACGTAATATTATACAAAATTCAAACGTAACAAATCATAGTTACGGTTATGGTAGAGTAGATAGGGCCTGTTTTACTGTAAAATTATTGCTCAATTTCTAAATGAGTCATAAAAAATATTTTATACATTTAGTAGTCTACTGCTACTTCATCGTTTCGTATTATAACAAAAACAAAACGACATTGCAACGTTGTTTCATTGAAATACCAAATGACATTCAAAGTTTAAGTCTACTTGAATTTGCATCATTAAACCTACATGTAAGTTATTTAGTTTAATCGAGTATTCATAAGATACATTGCGGTGATAATATTAAATGTAGGTACAGGCTTGTTGGCCGTGATCTAGATTTAGTGCTTAAAGTTCGTGATCAGGTAAGTACCTATGGCCATATTCTACAACAGTTTAATAGGTTTTACCTCCAAAATTTTAATGTTACAAGGTATTATTTTTGATCCAAAAATTGTAATTTAATTGAGAATGTGCATAATTTTTTAGTTAATTATAAGTTCATGTTTATGAAATTAACATTTATGTAGGTTAGTGTTAGAAGTTTCTAGGCTTTTAGACTGCCTGATTCTACAGACGGAAATTATATTTGCAAACGCAGCCTAATCTTATTAGCAAATAAATTATTATTTAACATTAGATAACTGAAAGTTTATGACGGTACTTATACGCCCTACTACATTTGTCGAAGCTTCTCGAACGGCTTAGATATCGTTATTTCGTTGCGTTACCGGTAATTTACATAATTATTTATTGCTAAGTGTAACTAATATTAATTGTTCGAAAGCGGCGAGACTGGTTCGCAACAATATGATTTGCAAAAATCCAGGCCCGTTGCACAAGGTGTTGCGAAACGGCGATATGTCTTCGGATAAACTCGCTGGCCTACATTTTGACACTGCACCGGACCGCTTTCACCTTCGTGGCTTACGCTTGCAGCTAATGCAGCTGAGTTTGCTTTACATTTTACATAAGTGACTAACTAAAAACCTTTCGTTGATTAATTTAAAAACTAATGTGATGCGAATTTTCTCAAATGATTTTTCAAAGACTGTCAGCATGAAAAATAAAAATAAAAAAATAATAATTTGCTTGCTCATTGCGGTCACATTGTGATATCGAAAATAACGAAATACATTTTTCTACTTGGTTGACTGTATTGATTATATTAATACTTATTATGTACTATTATATACTTAGCATAAAATTTCCCAATTAACATAATTTATTTAATTAATAATAATATCTATGGACGCTTCATACCACGTCAATCTGGCCCCGTGCTAAGTATTCGAAGAACTTGTGTTACATGTACCAGAAAACGGAAAGTATATTTAATAATTTTATGCTATACATAAATTTAAGGTTTTTATTATATTATACCTACACATAATATTTAATACACATACATGACCCAGGAACGCAGAAAATCTTTTTATTCCCTCGGCGGGATTCGCACGCGCTGAACCACTGAGCCACAAAGGTCGTCAAATACAGACACTAAAAGAAATCTGTTTGTTTGTTAACCTTGAAAGCCTTACCGAATTTATATAATCGCATTAAAACGTCTTGTAACCGATTGAGTGACTTTACGTAACGTTACAACAGCTGAAGACGTTATTTAATTCAGTCCATATCGCTCGTGGCATAAAGATGTATACAGTTATAAAAAATTGTGAAACGATGTATGTTTGTTTTTATTGGATGTAGGATGAGAACTGTGATTTTTACTTTGTTTTTTTAATATATTATTTTTATTTCATTTATTTAATTCTCTATGAAGTAATTATTATATATGTCACCGTAAAATTGCAAAAACCGATAGATTGTAATATTACTAGAGATATTGTAATAAGTCGACAGATTGTCAAATAAAAATGTCTTCTTACAATTTACACGTTATTTTGCGTTATATTGTAATATTTACCGTGCCTATTGGTTAAACGGCAAGTGCCCCGTGCCGCCATATTTGTTTTCTTTTTCATATTACTAATTAAAACGAAAAATAATGCGTACAATTGTATGGAGAAATTTTTATTTGACAATCTGTCGACTTATTACAATATCTCTAGTAATATTACAATCTATCGGTTTTTGCAATTTTACGGTGACATATATAACTCACAAAACTAGTATATATACTTACAATACAAGAAAGAAAAAAAGATGATTTAAATGTGAATAATTAGCGTGACATTTGTATGAAACTGTATCGTGTATCAATAGTAACGTTCGTGACTATACCTTTCTATTACTCAACACCGATGAAAGTGCCCAAACAGTAAACCTCCTAACAATTTCTCTCCGGCGAAGCGTGACCGTTCCAATAGTGACAGTTGTTGCATAACGCCGTCCATCTTTACTATTAGACAATATTATAATGTCAAGTTAATTTTAAGCTTTATCAAATTTTTGCAGCAGGGGCACATCAAAAATAGAGTTTTGTAGTTCATATAACTTGGGCTCTAATTTTTATTAATAATACAATCTTAAAAATAATCCTTCTGGTTAAAATCAATTTTGTTTCGTGTATGTAGTTGCAACAACATAATTGATACAATTTTGTACAAATTTCTCATACACGAATGACCATATGAAAAAAAAATACAATCTTTACCTACTTATAATAAAAATGAAATAATAACTACCTATATTATAAATATGAATGATTTATTTTTGTGTTGCATAGGCTCCGAATTGCTGGTCCGATTTTTATGAAATTTGGCACAGATATATACAATAGTAGGCCAGAGGGAAGGACATAGACTACTTTGTACGATTCTCGGTATTCGGTAAGGAAATCCTTTAGCGCGTACGAAGTTGCGGGCAACATCAAGTTTTCATCAAGGGTTAAACAGTTTGTTAATAAAATTACAACAAATTACAAGTATTGTATGTATATATTCGAAAACTGTTTAGGTGTTGACCTTTACAGATTTATTTCCTCCGCTATTTCATATCTACCTAGAGTTCGATCAGGATGTGAAATGGAGCTCATTCGGTTACATTTGCATACTATCAGTATAATTAATTCAATTACCTAATTTATTAATTTGACCTTTCCACTTTTTATGATAATTAATATTTATATAATTAAACCAGTTCACGCTTTGCCGGGAATTTCATTAAAACAGTTACCATACAAAGAATTTCAAAAATAAACAACATAAGTATTTCAGGTTTTATAAAAAAATTGGAATAAAATCTTTGAATAACCATTAAAGAGATACTTAGTAGGTAAAATTGCCCAATTCCTTTACATAATATTGAAATGAGTTTCTTTAAAATGTCTTTTTAAAATGTAATTTTATTCAAGTAATTTTTAGATAGTGCAAGTAAGTATAAACAAATAAATACAAATAAATCGATTTATTCAGCTCATCACCGACGACTTGTCTAGAGACTTGTCTACAGAGTAGGTCCCGCAAAGCTGTGTGTGTATGTGCAAAACAGCAAACAACAAATTAAGTAATAGCGATAGAAACTGGTAGTTACACAGTGCAATATGGACTTAATGGAGCAAAACAATTAGCATGCGTGTAAATTGTAACTATTACCTAATACTTGTGAGTAGTTTTTTAATTGTTACAAATTATTATATAGAAGTCTTGAGAATTGTTTATAGAATTTAGACCTCTGCCTTGAACAGTAGCGAGCGGTGTGGCAGCGGCAAGCGGTAACGCGCAGGCGGAAGCCGTAGTCGCCGCTTAATAGGAGTGCAGTGTGCCAAACGTCGACTAAGGCCACAGATTAAGGAAGGACAGATAAACAGCTATCTGTTTAGCTATTGATTCGATTACACCACTACAAGCGTATGTTGTATCCACTATTGTGTGGGCCGTTGAAGGGGACATCAAAATTTTGAAATCTGAGCACACTGCCGCTCGCTGTGAAATTAAAGTAAAAATATGCTAAGAGAATAAGTTCTACTTAGATATATGAAATTGTACATTTATAAGGTTTTACAACAATCTTAAGTCAAAATATTAAAATTAAATTTTATTTAATTCAAGAGTATTTAAATATAGCCTTAAAGGTAATTTTAAGTCTGCACTTTCGAAACAAGTACAGGGTTAATTTAAAATACAAATATTATGTCCATTACGCAAAATATGTGACTTTATAAAATGCCCATGAAAAGTTATCGTAGGGCAACTATGCAAAAACTATGTCCATTACGCAAAAGATGTGACTTTATAAAATGCCCATGAAAAGTCATCGTAGTGCAACTGTGCAAAAATTATGTCCATTACGCAAAATATGTGACTTTATAAAATGCCCATGAAAACTCATCGTAGTGCAGCTTTCAAGTTTATTGTCCGCCAGTCTAAATTTGCTAGAACAATCCAAGGCCTACTTACACGTTCACTTAGACTACTTACATGACTCAACGCGCAAAGGACAGCAGGAAATATACGATTGTTGACAAAACATCGTAAAACGTCGGAAGCGTAATTTGCCCATTGCAAGAAAATGTGAAAGCTTAAACAGGTTTTTTATTCAATAAAAACAAACTACAGGTTTAATGACCATACCCTTTTTAACACAGTTAAGCTTAGGACATTTATAAATTTCCTACAATTACTTTTTAACTTAAGTTTTAAAAAGATTAAAAATGATATAATCATAAGGCACGTACTAAAAGAATTATAAAATATTTTTCGATAGTTAAAGTACCAAACCGTACCGTTTTAATTATGCAAGTATAAATTTTATATGCGTTGAAATCTTTTGTATGCAAGAGCGTAACTAACCAGCATTTTGGATGACTTTTATGTGTTGAAATTGGGTTTAATATTATTGTATTATAATTTTATTACTGTTTGTTGGTCATCATTTAAAATCTACATATCCTAGTAAAATAATTACGTTCGAACACGTTGCAACACACACAGTTGTCGATTGCGAGCCCATCTGTCGCAACATCCGCCGACCGCTGCGACTCATTACTACAAAAACATGCATTAGCTAAATCGGTTTCAATTCGTAGAATAAATTTAAATTTAATTGAGCACATATATAAAATATGTGTATAGTAATAGGCCTATATCACCTTTCAAAGTGACTGTGGAGATAATATTTGCCTTGTAGATTTTTTTTAAATAAGGTACAGTAAAATGACAAGTGTCGAAAATCATTAGAAACATGGTACATACTATATTGAAGGGTTGATTTCAACGCGCGAAAGTTTTACGTGGTACCGATTAAGCTTAAACTTACCAAAAGCTCGGTGATACGGCAAAGAGCATTTACCATGTAATTTGAAACTAGATCGTTCAACATTTTGGAAGTATATTTATGTAACAACTATCAAATGACTGGTTTTTTTTTAATATTTAACTAAAATTCATTTACTAGTTTAAACTGTTATCATCAAAACTTGGATTTTGTCAAATAAAATTCGGAGAATATTTGAGCGTTTGATTTACCAGGTGTGTAGAACACAGAGCTATTTGATCAATAACACTTTTTGTGGGGAAAAAATTAAGCACGTATTCGTGAACCTTCAAATTTGGACCAAGGTCGGGTACTGCATTAGGAAACCTTCTAAGAGTCTTTTGTTCGAAACAATTACTAACGTGTGTTCCCACACATCATAATATGCCTTTATGCCTGCATAATGTGTATATTGTCATAATTCACAATAATTAGTGTCACGCTATACCCAGATGTTGCAGTTTTTTTTTTCACACGGCCAAAATTAATTAAACCAAGATCAAATTTTATCGTAGATAGCACACATACATACATCTTTAAGTAAGAACTCCAATCTTCGATCAGTTTTAGACAATTTTGTTCCCAAAAATGAACCGATTTTATTCTGATATAGGTTACACGTACCTAAAATCAGAATCGAGATCGATAATTACTTTCTATTAAAACTACTTTTCCTCCTTTTCTCTTTTGTTAAAGGTCAAATAATTCATGAGGCCTTAGCCAAGATGCCTTCATTAATCACGATGACGAAGTTAGAAATCAAAAATATATGGTATAGATGTATGAGCTTCGTCACTTTAGCGAACGTAATGTCAATTCTATATCGTCGGTCTAGATGTGATAGCTTGTAACTAACTTTTTAGCAATTTTTAATAAAATGAGATTTTGTTGCAGAAAAATTCAAATAATATTTGCTTACTTGCAATTAATAATAGAATGTCACTAACGTTCACAGTATTTACGGTTTAGCACCAACCCGTAATTACTGTGACCGTTAGTGACATTCTATTATTAAAAGATGTTTTGTTTCTCCCGTAAAGTTGGGTAGTTTGTATTTACGGCTATCACAATCTAGACCGACGAAATATTATTTTAAATTTAGAAGTTCGTTATTGTAATTAACGTTAGCATGTTGGCTCTCTGTTTACTTCTAAATAACTAAACAGTAAATAAGTTTGACTTTAATTATGCCTAATGATCTATTGGTTATTTATCTAATTACATTTACGTGAACGGTGAAACCTAATACCCTGTATAATTCATAATATGAAATTAGGTAACTACATGATATTGTAATTACCGTTATTATAATATTTAATAATAACTAACTCCCCACACCGATGTCGGTGATGGTGGCCGGTTTCATTGAAACTAGGCTAGTTACGCAGGAATAATTTTTATAGTGCCCAAGTGTGTGCACAGTACACAAGAGCACACTATCTCTCTCTTCCTTTGCACTCGTAACCCAGTGGGACGGATAATCAACACGATTGACGTCCGACTTTTTACATGCCCATCTGACTCATGGATCATCTTTCTTGTCAGACAATCTGGTGATCAGCACGCATTGTCCTATCTAAACTTGGAAACAACGTTTTTGTTGTTCCAATGCGGGAATCAAACACAGGACCTCCTTGTCGAGAGTCAATCTCTAACCACTAGACTACGGAGGTATTTTACACAATCTACAAGCGACAATATAATTTCGTGCCATGCGAGATTACATTGATAAGTCGAAAATGAAAACTTTTCAGGGCAGCCATTTAAAAAATTGAGACTAACTTAAGACCGTTAATATATCTAAGTGTCCATTCACACATGGATGCGACTTTTAAAGCAAAAATATACACGTTTCATAGCAAGAGTATTTTTGTATAGTGAATAAAAGTTGATTTTGAATCGCTGTCTTAAAAGTGCGCGACGCGTCGCGTCTCAGTGTGGGCTGACCCTAAGTATTCAAAATATTGTTCGTAGATAATAAGTACATTAAAACGCCAGTTATTCAACTTAATATATGCTCTCATCTCAAAATATAAAAAAAAAACATCCAATGAATGCGAATTCGGGTCGCGCTTTTTCAGTATATTATTTTAACCCTCCAAACTTTCAGTTCGAATGAAGCCAAAAGATGCTAAAAGACCAATAAATAATTAATAATAAGAATCCACATTTTATGTGATGATAATATTTTCTTTATTAATTGTGGCTTTGGGCTTATTTGGCTTTGACTTAATCGCAACTTAGTGCAAACATAGAGGGGTAGCATGGACAATTGAATAGGAATTAACAAGTACGTATTCGTATCGTTAATGAAAGAGAATAATAATTATATGAAAATTCATTTCATTCGAAAACATTACGAATATGCCGTTGTCAATTATTTATTATTCGTGCATACTCCACATATTACAAAATTTTTACTTCGTAAGTGCAATCATTATAAACAAAATTTAGTTGTCTTACTAGTTATAATTATTGTATAACTTTTATATAACTTCAATAACCAGATACTGACTATTAATTACAACCTGATGCAAACTATAATTCCAATAGCGCATAATTTACCGAATATTTGAATTTCAAATATGAATAATCAATTACCATCATGATTATTAAATAGAGGACTACTGTCTTAATGAGTATCGGGAAATAACTTGGCAATAAATTGAATAATTTAAAAAATCTCTAACCTAACCTATGTTATATACAGGACCATAAATATATTCTGGCACAACTCCAAATTTTTAAAATATTTTATTCAACCTTATAACATAATTCATAAAATTAAAGGTGCTGCGTAAAACAAGCTTTGCTAATATGTTTTTGTCTGATACGTTGAAAAAGTCATTTGACAGACAAAGAAATCTACATTGAATAGCTTATCCGTTAGAATATTTTCATTTTCTGAGACTTCGCTGTCCGTCTGTCTGTCTGTCACCAGGCTGTATTTCGTGATCCGTGAAAAGTTGAAATTTTCAGAAATTATGTACATAAATTATTCATACATTCCCCAAAACACTGTAACTTACAAAACACTGGCAACACTGACCTCTCAAAACATCGGCGGGAATCAGCCGCCTGTACGTGAGTGGCCTCTCTTCATCTTTCTTCTCCTCGGCCGAGAAAGCGCACGCGAATAAAGCGAAAACGATCAAGTATTTCATTTTGAGCGAACACCTTACGAGTGCCGGTTGTTAAAAGCTAAATCCTTGCCAACGCGTGGTTTGCGACTGAGTGGCTGCTGCGGCGTCCGCGCGGTTATAAGCGGGCGGGAGTGAACGCAAAATGGCCACCAAGGTGCCGGGATCTCGTTATGAAACCTATTGTTGAAGCTCTGGGACTTCTGCCAAAATATTATTGTTAAAAAAAGTTTTTTTTTTTTTTTTCAAAACAATGTGTTGCCATTAAAAATGCAATTGTAACAAACAATACAGTAATTTTGAAGTTAATTAGAGATAAGAAAAAATAATTATTGTTAGTCAGATCTAATTGCTCGCGGAAACCGTCTTAATGAACGTTGAAATAGTTAAATGAAAATAGATTTGTTAAGGAAGGACACATCTGAAACAAAGAGTTATGACTTTACTAGTTTTTGCCTCCAATTATGAAGTTTTTCATAGATCAATTAATCATTTTCTAAAATGTAGATCATAATGCAACTAAATAATGATGTTTAAAAAATCGCTCTTAACTCTATACAAATCACCTACTTCTTACAAGATTATTTAGAATTAAAACTAAGCTTAAATATTATTTTAAAACAAAAATTCATTAAAGAACAAAAGTCCAGACAAAATCGGTCAGGCAACAATCAGACAGACAGACGGACAAACAGACGAACATTTTTTTTAGGAACCGTATATTATAATACTTAGACATTTTAGTACAAAACTGTTAATTTGAAATTACACATAACACTTCAATAAAACGCAATAATATATCCTTTACAAAAATACGTAAGAGCGATAAGCTAATTTAAATTGGAATATTTTCTAGAAGTGAAATTCGTTCATTGAATCTATTACAAAATGAGCGTAAGATTTTGATTGCGTAAACTACATGTGACATTATAATACTGGTCGGAATAGAAATTGGTGAGAAATTGATACTCTCGTACGAAAACACAAACACAAGTGACTCATTCGACTTTAATGGAGTATCGGAAAAATTCGGATTCAGTCCGCGACCCGCTTTACCTTTTTTTTAAGGACAAAGATTGCAAGGGTCCTAATGGATATATTAATGTTTTGTCGTACTTAAATGTTATCTAGAACGTATGTTAAGGTAGGTAAGACAAATGTAAAGAAGTTGCGACTATTCAATATTGTTGAAATCCCCAGAAATGTCAAAATAGCGAACATGCAGTTCTTTTTAATTGGTTTTTCGAAAAGTACATAATAAGTCAGAAAAATCGTTTATAAAATACAGTAATCACAAATGAGTTCGTTGGAGAGCTCTACAACGCTCTTTGCCACTGTGGTACTCAACCTTTTTTTATACGGGCCACAAACACCTTTTAGTCATAGTGTTGCGGGCCACAAGCAAAAAATATTTAGGGGTAGGTAGGGTAAACAAATAATATAATTCCTAATTTTATTATTATTTTACTCGACGTGATTACAGTTTCTACGATGGGCGCGAAATTTAAAATGGTTTACAATATATTTGTAACTCTAGGCGGGCCAACTATAAAGGCCGAGCGGGCCGCAGGTTGAGTACGACTGCTCTATGCAAAAAAATGGCATGTATTTAAACTTCCGACAAAACAATTAAATTTTGGATGTGAAAATACCGAATACTGAATACTAAATTACCAAGTTGGCGAAAGAATGTAAGGAACAAAAAATTACAAATCTGGTGACCACTGAATTTTTTAAATTGGCAAACAGATATTATTTTAGCGAACAAATAACCATCTTGGCGACAATTTGTGAGTAGATATTTAATTTAAGTATAGGCACATATATTTTCCCTGATGTAGGTAACTCAAAAAACATCCAAGCAGCAAAACGAGCGCACAAAAAAAAACATAAAGAAGCATACAAAATTCCCAATTTTTAATTTTTCTCGGTTTTTGGGGGGGGGGGGGGTATATATTGTGTAGATTCATTTGTCAAATTTAAAAATGGCGGATATTTATTTTTCGTAAAATTGATATAGGTATCGTTTTTGGGAGTGCTGGATACGAAAATGACATTCGTTTTGAAATTCCAATATGGCGGACATACTTTTATAAAAATAATATGGGTGTCCTTTTGTTGGTTTCTGGGGGTGCTGATTACAAAAAAGTTATCCATTATAATTTCCTTAGCAACCCCGCAACTTAGTATTTTCTTCATGGTGGGAGAAAAAGAAATTTGAAAATCCTGAATTTTCCAACATTTCTATAGATTTATACATCCATCGTATCTCAATGTACCTACAGCATATCTCAGAAACGGTGCATCCTACTGGAAAAATAATGAAAATTTACTCCTCCATAATAAACCGGAAATCGGATATTTTCTTCATGAATGGCAGAAAAAATTATGAATCCTGTATTTTGAAAAATTTCTATACATAGCTGGTACCTTGAACTACATAACATATTGTAATAATAATCATCAATCCTAATCAGCATCCCAAGATCTTTTAATTTAGTATTCATATTCGTTTTACGAAGATTGAATATTCTCCATTTTGGAAAATGAAATTGGAAGACAAATTTGTAATCAGCACCCCCAGAAACCTGGAAAAGGACATCCATATTAATTGTAATAACTAAAATGTACGCCATTGTGGAATTTCAAAACAGATTTTATTTTCATATTATTCTGCATCCCTAGAAACCTTGAAAATGACACCCATGCCAAAGAAAAATATACTCCAACAGTATCCAAAAATAGGATTTTCCGTAGCCTGCAAATTGAATTTTAAGCAGCCATTAATTTATCAACCAAATCTGGTTTTATAGCTGATTATATGTTAGCTGAAATTAAGTCACCAACTTATAAATGTCGGTGCTAATTTGGATTAAATTTCGCCTCTTTTTATCTGCCGACTTCTGATTTTTTTTGTCACCTGAGTGATTTCGCCAGTTTAGTAATTTAACTGCCAACATATTAATTTGCTGCCAAATTCAGTAATACAGTATGCTCATGTGCAGCCGCCAACTTATTTTTTGTTCGCTCGATTAATTATATCCCCAAAAAAATTGCACGAGTGACGTCACAGCAGTTGAAAATGTATGAAGATAAATACAAAACTGATTTTATGAACTTAAATATTGCGTTTATGTAAATAATTGTTATAACAACCAAATGTCACAAATAACTTAAGGATGTGAACAGTAATTATCGTTTTTCAGTCATAGCAAAAAATCGACGTTTTTTTCGGTCCATATTTCCATATTTATGTTGCTCGGATAAAATAAGAATTTTGCTGATTTTAAATAACTAAACGTTCCCTATAATTGTGATTTTTTTTTATATCTGTATTCCGATTCATGCGTGATCAAGTCTCTACTTAAATAAGTTTGAAGCTATTTCAGGTAATAGCGGATGACCAAACAGTCGTGAGAGAAAGGAGTCGATCTGTGTCCAATCACCTATGCTTGAACTTAGCACAGAACACTAAATCATGAGCATAGATATAAAATAGAAACTTAGATTTAACGCTGAGAGCACGAGTTTGGAGGAGCTATTACTAAGAAACGGGAAGAACCGTGCTTCAGCACTAATACCACGGCAAAAGAGAATTGGCGTGAATTAACGTTTTCGTTGTTAACCTTCCCTTAGCTTCCACAATTATTCATGACTAAAATTAGACAACTCGGTCCAAGTTTTGCAAAATATTGGAATTGCAATCCATTTTTAACTGACTTCCAAAAAGAAGGCGATTATACGTTTGGCCGTCGGTCTGTTGACAGATTTTCAAAATTATTTTTTATGTAAAAGGTATAATCCGAAGTTAGTTCCGTTTTCACCAAAGTGGTGACCTGATTATGTGAACCATGAGGAATCGAGGGAACTGGTCGAAATTTATATGGACATATAATATAGTAATTTTGACTTTTTCTGAAATAACCTGAGCAGATACAATATCAACCAAAAAGTAAGATTTTGCTCCAAGGTATAACCTGGATCTAAAAGTACTGAACAGAACTCCTGACTCCTTATAAATACATGTTTATGGATTTTGGCGTTTGCTTAAAAAACTGCAAACAACCAGCCAACTTAAGCGTGAGCTCTATAAAATAATGATTTATCAGGTTATCCGATATTGCTTGGGCTGGTACCGATTTCAAAATTATGAAGGTTGTGTAGAGACATAGTTAGATTTTAGCCGAATTTAAAGGGGGAAAGAAAATAAGATTTATTTCATATGTTATTTGTTTATTTTTGATTCAGAAGTTGGTTTAATTTTTGTTTAAAAATAAAGAAGAACAAGATATATTATTTATTTCATACTTTTTTCTTTATTTTTGCTTTAGAAGTCGATTCAATTTTTTGTTACAAACTAATTATTATCTATAAATAAGAACAAGATATCATCACTTAAATACACTTACAACTAACTTTATAGAATATCTGCAACAATTAAAAACTTTCTGCCTTTCATTGTGTTCGTTGTATTATCTACATTTTATATCAACGACCGTCAGTGCTAAGAGCGAAAGTACCTCTCAAGTGAGTACTTAGGTATCACTGTAATGAAATTACAACACGTACCAATCTTCAGTACTTTGGTGCTCTTATCATAACATTAAGTGGACATTACGCGATTTTAATAATAAGCTTTTTATTAAACACAAAACTTTCCGCTTAGAGAAGGGTTTTCCTGGAATATAACTAGTTCTAATGTGAACTATAATTGACAGTAATTAATCTATTATTAATTATTCAATCGATTGATAATAGTCTAGTGCAATTTGATTAATAATAGTCGTCACAGATGATGAGAGTCGTTACACGTGAGAAAATAATTAATAAACTTATTTGCTTCGCAATCTAAACATGAAAAAAATCAAGTAGGTACCTAGTACCCACATCTACCCCTTTATACAAACTTTTGCCCGCGACTTCGTCCGCGTGGAGTTCGGTTTCCATAAAAAATGTAACCCATTTTTCACGCCCTTAGGTATTTTAAAAAATCCTTTCTTAGCGGATGTCTACGTCATTACAACAAATCTGTATGTCAAATTTCAGCAAAATCTGTTCAGTTGTTGCGGCTGTGCGTTGCATGTAAGTCAGTCAGGTTTGCCTTTTATATATTTAGATAAGGGTTCCTTGAGTATTACGGAACCTTAAAAAGATTGAAACGATTAGCTAATCAGTTATGTACCAGTTCGTTTCACCGCTTCTTATCTATTGGTTAGAATTAAGCTGGTGGTGAGCCTTTTTTGTAACTTTCCTAAAATAACTTTTAAAGTTCTACTCGGAAAAAAAAATATATATTCTCATTATTAAGATTTCAGCTACATACTTATAAAAGTTGTAATTATAAAAGTGATTCTAGTTTTGTACTACTCGTAATTAGGTGTAGGTATATAAATATACGAACAGTCAATTTTATTCTGCTAAGAAAATATCTTAATTCATTTATTTTAATTTTAATTGGCTTGAACTACATGCATGGAAAAAATATTATTATCTTACAACAATAGTTTAGTGAAACAGAAAAAATCTTGAATATAGAATTTTATTTTTGCGCTCAGATACTTAATATATTTTGCAAATTTTCCACCTCATAATTATTATATTCTTGTACTTGTTATATACACCTATCTACTGTTAGGTACGAATAGGTTTGCAAAATTATTATTACATACTCATACTTATTACTTATACTGACATTATTATCAATAGATATCCAGATGCTATGCTTCATAATGAGTAAGGTAATAGATGTATTTATCCTACATAGTATCCTTGTATACATAGTAGGTATCGTACCCTATTTAGGTTGGCAAAATTTCTATAGGATACTATACTGATTTGAGTATCAAAATATACTGAGTACGTAATCCATATTTGACTAATCGCTATTCTGTCTCCTCATTGGTAGGTAAGTAGCGAAGTCCGAAGACGTATGCCCTAGGTAGACTATTATTATGTAGGTAATGAGGCACGGTATAGCGATACTAGTTCAAAAATAATAGTAAAATACATTAATTTCTCCTCACAATGTTTACTTACGAGCTAATATATATAAAATATTTACGTTATATTTAAGTGAGGAGCTGGTGTCTGTGTTAGGTAGCAGCCTGAGTTACAGATCACCAGGGCCTCAACACCGCGGACAATCAGCGACATTTTATTATAAATTCGCCCGCATGGAATCGGTTTGTAAACGATATCTTTACAATAATTTAAAATTCTTACCCCTTATTTTACCCTCTTAGGAGTTTAATATTAGAAAACGCTGAAATACGTAACTCGTTATTTTTTCCGCACTCAATTCATACGTATTAATATCATGCTTATAATATGGTCCAAGGAATAAAAAGTTTCATTCAGTGTTTATCCCCTATTTTTCCCACTTGGGGGGCTGAATTTTGAAAAATCCTTAGTCAGTAATATGTATACCCCCTACGTCACATGAGAATACCCCCTGCGTCGATACATTTTTTGATGTCGATACAGCTTTGCCTTGTTCAATCAAGTCTGGTCTTTTTTCTTTTTCATAATTCAGCAAAACTTTCCCATTTAAATAAAATTCATAATAGTACGGTTGATCCAAGTGCCCCGAATCTCAGTCGAACCGTAAACTCAAGCACGGCGGTAACCGTGTCATCCGATCGTTGTAAATAATGATTTTGGTCAGGCTTACGACTGCGATTAACATCTACTGAACTCCATAATAGGATGACGTAAAGGATGGTTCCTGCTTGAGTAGTTTGAATTTGTAATTTAGTGTTATTATTTTCCTATCATATTATATTATAATGATTTACTAATAAGTAGATGCAGTTTTAATTAATGTAAAATGTGAGGCCACAATATTAAGACAAAGCTTTATTTGCAATTATTTCTTGACTCAGTGAAGATAATTACTATGCAAAATAATTAATTCAGTCTTGATTCGATTCACTATAAACTAAAATAGGTACAAGATAGTTAGGTGCCTAATGCCTCTTCTCATAGGGCTAGTTCCCGAACCGGTGGTTCATATATGATGTAGGACGAGGTAGATCATAATGTAGGACAATTCCTTAAGAGGAAACACTAAGGCTAAGGCCCACTTGCGCCAATCCGGGTTAAAGTTAACCCTGGGTTAAAAATCATGTTATCTCTCTCGTTCTTCGTATTTGTGAAAGAGAAAGCATGATATTTTAACCCAAGGTTAACTTTAACCCCGAATGGCGCAAGTGGGCCTTAGAGAAATGAAAAATAGGTATTTGTAAAATCTATTGCTGTCTTGCAATGTCACAATCAATGTGTGCGAGTGCGATAGAGACAACAACAACTTGAACTGAAGATTAAAATTAAAATCAACGATTCGTAGTCCTCGGATTCCTTCTCCAAAACTTAACCGATTTAAGTGTTTTTTTCATTAAAATAAAAAAGGGCTTAGTTCAAGCCCTTTTTAAATTTTTAATAAAAAAATCCTATTTACATTTTTATAATAGCTCTTTACCTATAAAATTGCCGTTCTGCAGTACTGGCATTACAAAATATTCATCAATGGCAATATTCATCGCATTTCAATCTTTTTCGACCTTTGACGACCTCTGTGGCTCAGTTGGTTGAGCGTGTTGGTGCTCAAGCCGGAGGTCGCGGGTTCAAATCCCGCCGAAGGAACAAAACGTTTTTCTATGTTCCTGGGTCATGGATGTGTATTAGATATGTGTATAATATAATAAAAATCTTAAATATGTGTATAGTATAAAAGTATTAAATATATTTCCGTTGTCTGGTACCCGTAACACAAGTTCTTCGGATACTTAGCACAGGGCCAGATTGACGTGGTGTGAAGCGTCCATAGATATTATTATTATTATTATTTTTCGTCATCATGGATACGTTAAAAATTCGAGTAATTATGGAATATGAGTACCGTCGTGGCAGCAACGCGGCACTAGCGGCACGCAACATCAACGACGTTTACGGAGCTAACACTACAAACCAACGCACCACCTGTTATTGGTTTGCTCGCTTCCGTTCTGGAAATTTCGACCTGAAAAATTAACCTCGCGGTTGTCCGAAGACTTTGGTCGACAATGACGAATTAAAGGCGATTATGGAAGCTGATGATACACAATCTACGGCTGAATTAGCACCAGCTTTCGACGTTAGCGTCGAAACAATACTGGTCCATTTGCGTCAAATTGGCAAGGTAAAAAAGCTTGACAAATGGGTGCCCCACGAACTCAATGATCGCCAGCGCGAAGTACGCGTCGAGACGTGCCTTGCACTGCTCAACAGACACACAAATGAAGGAATTTTGAACCGCATTGTTACCTGCGATGAAAAATAGATTCTGTTTGATAATCGCAAGCGCTCAGCAAGTTTGTTGGATCCTGATTCAGTACCTAAACAATGCCCTAAACGAAAACGTACCCCTAGAAAAGTGATGGTCATTGTTTGGTGGTCTAGCGCCGGTGTGATTCATTACAGCTTCTTACCGAACGGGGTGAGCATTACTGCAGATGTGTACTGTGAAGAACTGAACACAACGATGGAGTAGCTGGCACATCTCCAACCAGCATTGGTCAATCGCTCGTCTCCGCTGCTCCTGCACGACAACGCGCGACCTCATACTGCACAGCAGACGGTCTACAAGTTGCAAGAACTGTGGTTGGAAGCTCTCTGTCATCCGATCTACTCACCAGATCTTGCGCCTACAGACTACTACTTTTTCCAGAATTTGGATAACTTCTTGGCGGGAAAAAAATTCAATACCCGAGAGACAGTTCAAAATGCCTTTGAAGAATTTGTTGCCACCCGTCCAGCTGATTTCTTTGAGAAGGGCATCAATAAACTGCCACGGCGTTGGCAAAGATGCATTGATTGCGTAGGTGATTACTTCGATTAATACAAAATCTTTTAAATTTTAGGTAAAGACCTAATATAATTTAGTTAAACTTGTTTTCTGGATGTTTGAACACAGCGGAAAATCTGACAATTTTTTAAAATTTTTGAACGTTCATATCTCCTTAACTAATTAATTTATGAAACACAAGAACATGGGAACACAATCATAGGGACATGCTAATAGTAGTATCCATAGATATTCAGGAAAAAAATTGTTACTCTACCGGGATTATCCAGGGAGGAAACAGGGGACTACGTTTGTATGTTTTTCCATACATTTCGTGGCCCTGGTGTTTCCTCTTAAGTGTTACATTCAAGCCTTAAGCCTTTACCTTCATATATATAAAAGATTTTGATCTGATTAATGAGATCGCATAATGACAAAACTTTAAGCAACTTCAAGTAGGTAAATTAATTCAAATCTAGACTAGCTGTATTCGTATCTGTTACATTAATGTGAACAAAGGCCGGCAACAATGCTCGCGCACAGCCTGACCCTGTCACCGCACAATGGGCTCCCACAAGGCAATACACTGGGTCCTTTGTTTTAGTACAGCTTCATTTTCAAAAATTGTATTGTGTAAATTCAATCTAATTGATGATATTGCGTTTTGTCACTCAGTTAAGCCGGATTTTCCGGGATTATGTTGTGAACATAGCTTATTCAAATGTAGGTAACAATGAGCTTTAATTTAATGCATAAAAAGCAAGAAAATATCTTTTCAAATAGGCAGAGCATGGTCTTATAAGTAGATAGTGCTAACTAGATGCCTAATATAAGCATTGTTTTGCTAGCCATTAGATATAAAAATCTTGGAAAATCTAACAACCCTGCAAGTCAAGGAAAACGGACGATATATTTCAATTAGATATAATGAGAGTTTAAAATTTAATTACATACCAAGAATGAAATAAATGCTTTCTGAAATGTACCTAAACGCTTGCATGAAAATATTTTAGAATTCATTAAGCATCTTTGTGGAGTATTTCCAAAGAAATAAGTAAGTTCATTCAACGAAAGTCCAAGAACCAGATATTATAATATCATAGTTCTCACACTCACTCACTGTCACATAATTGTTACAATGTTAGGTTCGCTAGTCATAATGTATTTGCGAGTTATACATGCATGCGCACACAGAAATAATTAGATAATATATTGTCCTTACATCATCAATGTTTAATGTAGGTAGGTAGCAAGTAAAACCAAATATTTCAAAACTCAAAACAGGCTTTGACGTACATTTGACAAAACAAATCTTCATACATGAAAAAGTTACGCCGCGCCAAAGCGCCGCGCCGCACAGTGGTCCCGATTTTGTTTCAATTTTTTTTTCTATGGACGAAAACATTCAAATTCATTTTATTCGAAACTGATTGAAACTGACACCTTGGTTTTCACAGGGATTGTTATCCTACACGAGACGAATCTTACAAGCTTTATTACATGTACTAGTTTTTGCCCGTTTGGACGTGGTATAAACGTGAAATTTTTCTATGGACGAAATCATTCAAATTCATTTTATTCGAAACTGATTCAAACTGACGTCTTGGTTTTCACAGATATTGTTGTCCTATACGAGATGAATCCTACAAGCTTTATTACATGTACTCGTTTTTGCCCGTTTGAACGTGGAATAAATGGAAAAAATTTCTATGGACGAAATCATTCAAATTAATTTTATTCGATACTGATTGAAACTGACATCTTGGTTTTCACAGTGATTGTTGTCCTACACAAGTCAAATCCTACAAGCTACAATACATGTACCAGTTTTTGCCCGTTTGGACGTGGGAACATAAATGGGTAATTTTTCTATGGACGAAATCACTCAAATTCATTTTATTCGAAACTAATAGAAACTGACATCTCGGTTTTCACAGGGATTATTGTCCTGTATGAGATGAATCCTACAAATTATAATACATGTATCTGTTTTTGCCCGTTTGGACGTGGGAACATAAATGGGTAATTTTTCTATGGACGAAATCATTCAAATTCATTTTATTCGAAACTGAATATAACTGACACCTTGATTTTCACAGGGATTGTTGTCCTATACGAGACGAATCCTACAAGTTATAATACATGTACCCGTTTTTGCCCGTTTGGACGTGGAAACATAAATGGAAAATTTTTCTATAGATGAAATTATCCAAATTCATTTTATTCGAAACTGAAACAAACTGACATCTTGGTTTTCAAAGGGATTGTTGTCCTATACGAGACGAATCCTACAACTTATAATACATGTACCTGTTTTTGCCCGTTTGAACGTGGGAACATAAATGGAAAAAAATTCTATAGATGAAATTACTCTTGAGTCGTTTTTTTTTCAAAACGGGCAAAAACGGGTACATGTATTATAACTTGTGGGATTCGTCTCGTATAGGACAACAATCCCTTTGAAAACCAAGATGTCAGTTTCTATCAGTTTTGAATAAAATGAATTTGAATCATTTCGTCCATAGAAAAATTACCCATTTATATTCCCACGTCCAAACGGGCAAAAACAGGTACATGTATTGTAGCTTGTAGGATTCCTCTCGTGTAGGAGAATAATCGCTGTGTAAACTAAGATGTCAGTTTCTATCAGTTTCGAATAAAATGAATTTGAATGATTTCGTCCATAGAAAAATTACTGATTTATATTCCCACGTCCAAACGGGCAAAAACGGGTACATGTATTGTAGCTTGTAGGATTCGTCTCGTGTAGAACAATAATCGCTGTGAAAATCAAGATGTCAGTTTCAATCAGTATCGAATAAAATGAATTTGAATGACTTCGTCCATAGAAAATTTTCCCATTTATTCCACGTTCAAACGGGCAAAAATGAGTACATGTATTATAGCTTGTAGGATTTGTCTCGTGTAGGACAACAATCCCTGTGAAAACCAAGATGTCAGTTTCAATCAGTTTCGAATAAAATGAATTCGAATGATTTCGTCCATAGAAAAATTTACCGTTTATTCCACGTCCAAACGGACAAAAACTAGTACATGTATTATAGATTATAGGATTCATCTCGTGTAGGACAACAATCCCTGTGAAATCCAAGGTGTCAGTTTCAATCAGTTTCGAATAAAATGAATTTGAATGATTTCGTCCATAGAAAAAAAAAATGAAACGTTCATTTTACGCACACAAATAAACCTAAGAGTTTTATATCCTAATATTTATACTTAAACCATGCCCCGAAACGTTCCTGAGCAAAAAAAACAACGATTTTTAGGAATCGAGTTCTATGAGTATGGAGCGTCAAAATCGGGACCACTGTGCGCCGCCGTCTTGGTTTTCACCATACTTCAAATGTCAGCCATCTTGTTTTCGATGATGTCAAAATGTCCCCAAAGGCTGTTAATAACTGCACAAGACGTATCGTGTAGGTATTATATTACCAACTTTTTAATACATGAGTGGATATTTTTATTTACTACGTTTACCTATTAGGTATTAGGTAATATATGGCCCAGACGTATTGACCAGCCATTCCTCTGGACTAGGCTGGCTTTGTTGTGAGAATGTCGAAACCTATATCACATAATATGATATTTAAAACTACCTGTCCCAGGTATATAGGTTTCTTCGTTTGAAAAACATTGTATAAAATTATAAATCTTCCAATAACGGATAAAAAGGCCTACGTTTTTTGTTTGTTATTCACATCGGAATTTGGAGGCGGCAATAATATCTACATTCGCTATTAATTTATAAACCCGACGCAAAAAGAGGAGTGTTGTTAGTGGCATCGTCGCTCCTAAACTAAAAGGTCCGATTAAGATGCGGTTTCTTTTTTTGTTTGGAAGCTGACGTGATGGAGATGGAGAGTGTTCTTAATTATAATTCATCATCATCAGCTTGCTCACAGCTTGAGAATTCGGGGTTTACTTAATTTTATCGCACTTTTCCAGCGTTTCCATTCATGAACAGTTTATCTGTGTAAAACAATCCAATGTTAATATTCTTACACAGCTTACATTACATTAGATACATCATACAGTGCAGTCTGCAATTACTTTGGAAACTAAAGTATATTTATATTATTATTAATTAAATTACTGACATAATCTGATTATTATTCATATTGCGTGAGCTGCAAGATGGTCACGGAAAATAACTAGTATTTGCATAACGCGAGTCAGGTCGGTAAATGACATCAAGTACGTTCGACTCTATCAGCAGACCTTCGGGCTAGACAAGTTAACAATAACAATTTATTATTGTAGGCTTCTTCCTACTACTATTATAAATGTGAAAGTATGTTAGGATGGATCTTTGTTACTTTTTCACGCAAAAACAACTGGACGGATTTTGATGAAGTTTGGGATGGTAGTAGTTTAACACAAGCTACTTTTTATCCCGTAAACAACAGTATAGTGTTTCCATGGGATATTGAATTTACGCGGTTGGAGCCACAGGCATAAGCTAGTAATGAAATAAAACTGGTAATTAAGCAGACGGATCGTCTGTTGGTACATAATTTTGCCCATGGGCGGGTGCCCTAAGCACACTAAGAGAAATTTCCAAGCTTGACTTTTGTTTTATACTTACTAAGTTCAAAATAAATAATCAGGCCCTCTTAAAAAGATACAAATGACTTGCGAAACTTAGGCACCCGCCCACCCATGTCATAAAACAAGATAAGATCATAATTTATTTGAAAAAAAAAGCAGTAAAAAAAAGAGAAATCAGTGATAAAATTCGCGTCATAATACATAATATGTATTATGACGCGAATTTTTTTCAAATCGAAACATATTTATTTACATAATATTATTATGTAAATAAATATGTTTCGATTTGAGTTAGATAATGTTCGCGTGTTTTTGTTTACTCACTGTCAGGCGCAGTGGGGTGGCTCGGCTCGAAGAAGTCGGCCAACCTGTTACTACGGTTATCTAGAATGTTCGCGCGGTTGCGTCGACGATGCTACCGAAACAGCCAACCTAGGCCGCATTACAAAATTGATGGTCAATGTTATTTCTGAGAACTTACAACATGACTGCCTAGAATGAATTTTTATTTACAACGATTTCCTTAGAAAGTTCCTAGTGTCTTTTTCCTAGAATTCATTTTTAAAAGAACTTTAGGACAGTCCCAATAAATTTTGTAAATATTACCTTATCATAAAAGTAGTAACAAAGTAGGTCAAGTTCGAAGTTATTGTAAGTTGGACTACCTATTAGTATATTTTGAACTGAATCTTATAATGAAAACTGATTATAGTCGGGAAATATTGCAATTATTTTTATATTTCTGATTATCCGTTATACCTGCAGACGTCTGAGGCGAATGCGGCCATCGCACCGGCGGAAATCCGCGTAGTTTCTAAACCTATGCCGGTGCGAATTGTGACTGTATGAAACGTTATTCGATAACTAGGTATTATAGGGGATCGGACTACATCTGAAATATTTAGTTTCATTAATATATTCAGAAATATTGAGGCATTACTACTTGGTAAATGTAAAAAAATATATTATTTTATGTGTAGTTTACTAATTAAATACATTTAAAAAGTACCAAAAAGATTTTTTTTTTTTTGCGAAATTGGTAAACAAAACCTACATCATTAGTTTACTCACATCATATACAAAAACATTCATTATGGTAAGTATGAAATTAAACGCACAAATATCGGAGATATTTACAAATATATTCCGGCGGCCATATACTTCATATACTACTTCATATACTATACCTACCTACAAGTGACGTCATTTGTAGGTCGACTTTAGTATGGAGCGTTTTTAGGAGGCTCGCGAAATTTTTTATACAAATCGCTGTACCTTTGAAAATATTGACTTTTGATATATGGTTTCTTCTGAGAAGTTACTCATATTTAAGAGTACTATTCATTTATGCAATAAAAAAACAAATAGTCCGATTGCCTATTATCAATGAATAAAAAACGATCCGTTACAGGACTTCGGGCAGATGATGAAAGCTAAAAATATTTTGTACAAATCTGTGGTAGGAAACTAGTAAGCAGCGGCGGCCTTACCCATGCATGCCTGAGTGCTATGCGAATAAAAAACCAATTTTCAAGTGTTTCGAGACGCGATATTCAAGTATTAGGTACCTACATAATGAATTTTTCAATTATGTTTTGAATGGATGAATAAGTTAACTCACTTTATTTTAATTTATATTATGGTATAACCCTAACAAATAATTAAGGATAAAATTGAAAAGTTTTAATTTTTTTTTTTATTTGCTTGGGTCGTTGCGCGAGGCCCCTGCAAGAGCAATACCCTGCTGGCCGATTCTGTATCGTACATTTTGTGAGTTAATCACTGAGTTAGTAACGAAACGGAGGAGTGAGTAACGGAAAGTCTCAATTTTGTATTCACTAATACAAAATTGAGACTTTCCGTTACTCACTAATACAAAATTGAGTATTTGTATTCACTAATACAAAATTGAGACTTTCCGTTACTCACTCCTCCGTTTCGTTACTAACTCAGTGATTAACTCACAAAATGTACGATACAGAATCGGCCAGCTGGACGATTGCCCTGTTCGCCACCCCATAAGGCCGCCGCTGCTAGTAAGGCATAAACAAAGGAATTATTTCTAAGACTACAATATATAATTATTATTATTAATAATTATTACATATTAATTATTATGTTATCATTCAAACTTATATGTAACAAGTTTGTTGTAAGCTTCGCTTTTTCAGTGGCCATGTGCGTTTGAGTGACTCATAGAATATAGAAAGTAGCTTACTCATGTAACGCAAGAACTGGTAACAAAATTAATTTAAATGTCACATTATATGCAAGGCTGATTCAGTGATTGTTTATTTTTTAGGTAAGGCAGATTATAGATGGGCTTTGTGGCTTGTGCGGTCCACACGAATAAGGACGTTAGAGCCATCTGAGTTGACATATTTTATTTTATTTTATTTTATGAGTAGGGCTATGCAACAGTTCAATTTAAATATAAAATATAAGCACATATTACCTACCTATATTATTAATTTATGAAATCCATTACATTATAAGTTACACGAAACAATGAACAATAAAAAAGTGAAAGCGCCATCTATTGTACGAAAGAAAGAAACTCTTGTTGGGGCTCATTTTGCTGATATAATATTATAACCGTATTAATATACCTAGGTTAAATTAGTATCACCGTGTTTTTGTTTTAATATATGTTTTAACCCCTAATGCGTAAAAGGGATGTTATAAGTTTGCCGTGTCTATCTGTCGATATGTGTGCCTGTCGTGGCATCATAGCTCCGAAACGAAAGGCCCGGTTTTAATGGGGTTATATTTCATGTTTGAAAGGTGACGTGATCGAAATGGTTCTTAACTATAACTTATCATCATCATCAGTCCGCTTATTCCTTGACAATGTCGGGATTACTTAAAAAAATCAATTTTGTTTGTTATTCAGGACTACTTAGTACAAAATCGTGGCTAACACTTACCTACTAACTACCCTGCAACCAGACACCAGTTGGTCACGTATCCGATCTGAGTTACTGATTCGTCACGGCAAATTAAATGTCGCGACATTTCCGCGTCCAGCGCAGGCATCAAGGTCAGTCGGCCGAGCAGGTAGTGGGTAGGTACATAGGCATAGGTAGTACCAATTGTAAACAAGATTAATAATAATATTGCAAATTATAGCCAGTAGGACTTTACATAGGTATAGTCCTACTGGCTATAATTTGCAATATTTCTTCCTAAGTACACATAGGTGTAGAAAAGGAGAATAGGCTAAAATATGTGGAGCTGCCGCTGGTTTACTTTTTTTTTTATGGGGGAAATGCATTATGCATACCACACGACCCAGGGAGTGTCGCTGGGTTATGTTGGACTCCCGTGCACCGGCTTACCAACTAAAACCCCCCGATGTCCTTCTTCACGCTTGGCGCATGGCGGGACCCTGGGAACTTTTTGACTACCACAACCCCACTGACGTTTTGCCTCATCGAGCATCATCTGATTATAGATGACGGCGATGCTGCCTTCTTAATTCGCTAAGGGTTCCCCGGACATAAGGGAACCCTACATCTCCTGATCCTTCAGTAGGCGGCAACCCCCCAGATGCCGTCTACGGATCAATTTTATGGCGGTAATCTGTATGTTTGCTAAACGCCGCCGACCATGTCGTCTACGACGCATCGGGTGCGATTCTGCCGAAGCCTCACGCTCTCGCTCCGCCGCTTCCTTTTGCACAATGATTACGGTGCAAAAAGTAGCAGCTGCGTCCCAAACTTCCTTGTTCCGTGCCATAGCGGCAAATAGAATAGGGAGCGACAAATCCGGGCCGATGCGTGCAGACATAGCTGCGCGAGGGATCGGCTAAGCTGGACACACCTCCCGCGTATGTTGTGCCGTGTCTTCGACTCCACTTCCGCAGTGATGGCAGACTGCTGTCGGCTCCCTTTTGACCACTCTACACAGGTACTCACGAAAGCACCCGTGCCCTGTGATCACCTGTGTAAGGTAATCTGGGAAGCTGAGTTCACACTCGACCCAGTTTCGTAGGATAGGTCGTACTGCAGCCACCAGCTGCCTATTTGCACCCGGGAGCCCCAGTTCTTCCTCCCATTTTCGGAAGAGGTCCTCGCGGGTCTCATCTCGCCAACGAACGACCTCTATTGGGTTTGGGTAGATACCTCCTTCAATCGCCTCTGTGCGTCAACTGTAGACCGCTGCAAGAGCTTGAGCCTCTAATTCCCATGGCGGACTACCGGCGATGATGCACGCCGCAGTATATGACACGGTCCTATAGGCCTGGGCTGCCCTAAGCGCCATAGCCCGCTGCGGACGCCTCAGTAGTGCTCGATTATATGTATTTAGCGAGTATATCCATATAGGCGCACTATATAACACCATCGAGCGCATCATACCTATATATAATTGGCGGCATTTTCCTCCAGGGCCCCCGATATTTGGAAGGACTCTCGCTAGCGCTCCGGTAGTTTTTATTAGTTTTGGGGCCAATCTCTTGAAGTGTTCGCTGAAACTCCACTTGCCATCGAGTACAAGTCCGAGGTATTTCATCATTGTACCGACAGCAATGGATTAATCACCTACTACTATCTGGACGTCTTGGAGCGGCACATTACGAGGCTTGTGAAAAGCAAGAGCCTCAGAATTGTGTAGGGCCATCTCCAGCCCTAGCCGCCGAATACGGTTCACAATCTGTGCCACTCCTGCTGTAGCAAGTATTCTCGCTTGACGATGGGTTCTGCCACGGGCCGTCACAAGGGTGTCATCTACGTAGCACGTAACGTTCACTCCACGCATGAAGGTACCGCGCAACACCAGGGCCGGATCTACCTAAGGGCTACTTGGGCGGCAGCCCAGGGCCCCGAGGTTACAAGGGGCCCCCAAACCCCGCTAACAACAATAGGCGATAATTTGAATTTAAAAATTGCTTGTCTGTAAAGTCGGTTTACGGGCGATATTTTTACGTGATATTGTCATAAAAACATTGTAAAAAAATTGCATACTTCTATGAATTGAGTTAAGGCGGAAAATACGTGTGAAATGATATTTTCATGCTGATTTTCATTAATTTTTTAAGGTATTAAAAATGAATATTATTTATTAAAACTATTTGGTTATTTTATACATATCGCACCTTCAGAATTGTGTAAGTGTGGCTTAATGTAAAATTCTTGATTTTTGTTAAACTCTTAAAATGTAATTGAAGAATAGGCCATTTTTGTTTTTTTTTTGACTTTAATAGTAAGCCTTTTAAAAATATGAGTTTAATTAATTAGAACCTTTGTTAATTAATCATTAAAAAAAGGTGTCACTTTTTTCCAAATTTTTTAAAATTTAATTGACTTATTAACTTTGTGTCTATTTTTTACTAAAGCATTCAAAAATAAAACGTAACTATTTTAAAAATAGGCTATTTATTTCAACTGTAAAATTTATTTATGGTGACTAATTTTGGAATATGCTAGTTTATTAATTTGACTTTTAAAATTAAAGGTAAATTAGAATAGAAGACACTGAAAAAAAACTTTTATTTTGTGCGTTATTACGCACTTATTTAAACCTATACCTAATTTGTATGTATTAGGTAGGTACCTTATATTTTTCTGTATTTACTGTGTACATAAAAAATAAGGTACATAAGTTACCGTGGTGTCTTCCTATCAAAATAATGTTTATTATGTAGGAAAAGGAAATGCTATTTAAACAAGCCTTTCCATATCAGAGGTCAATATTAATTATTATCGACGGGGAAATTTTATCATCATCAGCCTACGGACATATGGATAGCACACTGCTTAACGTTGGCCTCCACTAATGAGCGCCAACCATTCTGATCTCGCCCTCATCCATCTGCTGCCAGCCAACTTTAAATTGTCTGTCCATTGTGCTGCAGGTCATCCTACACTACGTTCGCCTAAGCGTGGTCTCCACTCTAACGCTTGTCTGCGCCATCAACCGTCTGTCCGTCTGCAAACATGGCCGGCTCACTTCCAGTTCAGCGTGCTAATTCTATGAGCAATGTCAGTGCTTTTATTCGTAGTAGTCCCGGAGCTTCCCGAATGCAACCCAGCCCAAGCTTATTCTTCTATTTGCCTCGTTCTCAAAGTTATGCCGCCCTAGTTGAATGAGAGTTTGCCCAAGATATACGTATTCTTGCTTCTTAAGTTCAAGACAATTTACGTACAATTTAGTACGTGACATGTAGACAATTTACGTACAGTTTAGTAGTACAATTTACGACGACAGGTCCCTGGAGAATATGTTCAATATGCATAATTTTGGTTTTGTTAAGGTTCATCCCGAGACACACCCGTCTTGAACAATCGCTTAGGCTGTTCAGCATCTCTTTCAGGTCCTGCAGATATTCTGACATAATGATTATTTCATCTGCAAACTGCAAGTGTGAGATGTATTGGCTGTTTATGTTCAGTCTCAGGCCGTTCCAATCAAGCGACTTGAAAACGTCCTACGACGCGTTAGTAAACAGTTTCGGAGAGATAACATCTACCTGTCTCACTCCTTGATGAAGTTGGATCCGTTTTATGGTCTGTTCTTTTACTTGGACGGTAATGGTTACGGCCTTGAACAGACATCTTAACAACTCGAAATATTATCGGCAGTCAATGAGGCATTTCTGCATGAATCCCAGCACAGACCAGAACCTCAATTCTCGTATTTAAAGTAGAATTTAATTTTACTTTATGACGTTTCAACCAATTAGAGCGCGTTTCACGTTGGTTTAACGTTTATAAAAACACCGATTGAGATTAGCGTATTGAGACTTGATTGTAATTGTATTAATGCAGGTTTTATTTAGCAGAATTGCCCCTCAGGTCTTGACGGTATCAAAGGCTTTCTCATAGTCCACATACGCTCAGCAGAGAGGGTGATTACACTTCTCGATGTATGTATGTGGTTCCCGGTCTGCTCCACTGGCTGAAAGTCGTTGAACTTCTGGGAAGGATGATTCGAGATAACCTTCGATAATAGCTAATAAACGTGGCTCATGAGCGAAATGGGACCGTAGTTTCAAGTCGCGTGTTATCGCCTTTTTTAAAAATGAAGCCATCATGTTCCTGCTCTATGCTTCCGGGGTAGTGCCAGTGTGAATGATGGAATTAAGTTGCTTAGTCAAGACAGGTGTTCCTCCTGCCTTGAGCAGCTCTGTGGTTATTTCGTCATCTCTTGGTGCTTTATTATATATCTTTATTATTATATTATTATGGAGCTGCCTGAGAGTTATTCTAATCTCACCCATGTCAATATCAGGAATCTAATCTGTAAGGTGGCGCATAAGTCTGGCTCGTGAATCATCTGCAAGATGGGTTTGGGGTGGACTCGTGTTTTAGGGGAACAGTTCCCCATTTTGACTTCATCGAGAATCTCCGATTTCGTGGTGACAATAGTGTATAGCAAGTTGCGGCTGCGTTTTGTCAAAAATGACAACATGAGTCATTGAGTTTAGCAAATACCTTCGAGCCCTTGTTTCGCACGCAAGCATAGTTTGCTTGATGGCCCTAAATACCCAATATTTTTATATTTATAGAAAAAACCAAGCCTTAAATATCTTTTATACGTTTAGATTTTGCTGAAATCATCTTTTCTCGTATTGTATTTTCATTTAGATTATATTTTAATAGTAATATAACATAACTGTCACACACATAACCTGTCAATTCTTTTACTAATTCATAATACATAAATAAAATTATTATATTGTTTTTTTATAGTCTTATATATATTACTATTTCGGTTTCTCTCTCACCCAAAGGTTACCTGGAAGAGATTGCTACCACAGCAATAAGGTCGCCTTTTGTACAACTATTACTTGCGTAGATTTAAGTAATATTTATGCTTTTTTGTGCGATAAAAAATATGTAATAATATAATTATAGAAACAGTTTTTTGACATGGCTATTAGTTGAGTGCCTACTTAGATAGGCCCCTAAGTAGTTACAGCCCAGCGCCCCACAAACCCACGATCCGCCCCTGCGCAACACCCAATCGTAGCCGATGTGCCACAGGTATGGTCCGAGAACAGACCCCTGTGGAACACCGCACCACATTTCGCGCCTAACCCAGCCATTTTTCGTCAGGTACGCAACGACTCTCCCATGAAAATAGTCTCGTATCAATCTTTGTAGATAATCAGGAACTCCAGACTCCTGTAATGCCGACAAGACCGCTTCCCATGGCAGCGTGTTAAATGCGTTAGAAATATCTAACGAAACCGCGACCAACACGCCACCATCAGCCACCGCTTTTTTGCCAGGTTTTTGACACGGGAAACTGCATCGATCGTCGACCGTCCGACCCGAAACCCAAACTGAGAGTCGTGAAGGTCGATGTACTCAGCGAGGCGACCGACGACCACCCGTCGCTGGTTTCCCTACCCAATACGAACAAGCCATATTATATTAGCTTTAGGTAACATTGGCAAGGGCGTTTTTATATTTAATTTCTTTTCTGGGACACATTTAAGTAAATAATGGAATTATAAAAATAACAGATTTTTCTCCCGTTACTCAGACCAAACATTATATTATTATCTGCTGCATTTTGAGCCCGGATTTGTGGAAGACAGGGCAAGGTTTCTTAGCTATTATCCTGCTACTATAATTATAAATGTAAAATTTAGTGAGGATATTATTTTTTTACTCTGTTACGCAAAAACTACTGAACGGTTTTTATAACGCTCATAGGCTACTTTTGCCCCGAAAAAGAACAGTGTTCTGATATGATGAATACTGTATTTACGCGAGCGGAGCCGCGGGCAAAAGCTAGTATTACATACGATTACAAACATTGATGGTAAAATAATTCAGTTAGCGGTGTCGTTTCGGCCGGACAATATACTTATCACGCTCGACGGCCCACGAAGGCTATGGTTCAGTTTTTTAAGCCATGGCCCATATACCTACCAACAACCTGCAAGACATCAACGAAACGCTGTCGTAATCTGTTGACAGACAATTTTTACTCGAATATGTTATTAAGAGCAAAGAAGAAGGGGCATTTTTGTATGGAGCCCGTCCCCACTACTGTAGCACTACCAGACATATATCAAAAGCTTGGGATTAAAAATTGTGTAATTTTATTGTACGACGAAAAATCTCTAAACCATGGGAGAAAAAAGTTAATGAGGGTTAAAGGTTAAAAAAAGTTAAAAAAAATCACCTGTATTATTGCACCATTTTATAGTGTTGCTAATAAGGAACAATTTTTGGGAAGTAATGATATACAGCAAACTTCATAAAAGTGGTATATTTTGATAAACTGCCTCATATTTTGAAGAAATGTATAATAATAAAATGCTAACAAAAGCTATTTCCTTAATTTTTTCGCACATATTTACTATCTGGAAATTGTTTCTTACTTGCTTGTCGCATATCGAATGGTGCAATATACAGAATGTATTTTTTTAAATAATCTATGGGTTCGAATCCTGGCTAGGAAAATTGAGTTATTAAAAATCTAATGATGCAGTTTAAATTTTCATCAAGTCGGACTCGACACTCCATAAATTGCTATTCCTAATTTGTTTTAGACTTCTCTTACAACGCCCAAAAGAATAGTTCACCATGTAATATGTTTTTTTATACTTTTTTCAGTGCATAATCGTTTAAAAATAATGTTTGCTTTATTTATATGTATTTTAATGTAATTGTTTTATCTGCATCATTAGATTTTACATAAACCAATTTTCCAGGCCAGGATTCGAATTATATAATATATTATGCGTGTACGTCTGATAACGCAACAAGCTACTGCTCAGGGTAGGATAGTATTAGCTATAGGTAAGTCTTGACATACTTAGTTAATGCTTTTAATTCCTTACCGTGGGATGCAATATGGCGTGCTTTGGACTATCATTGTATTCCTGATTACCTGAAAGCTATAATAAAATACTACTTTCGTGATAGATATATAATCTTAATTGGCCCCAACGGCGTTATTTGTCGGAGAAAGATATACTGTGGTGTTCCACAGGGTTCTGTATTGGGACCAATTTTATGGAATATGGCATATGATGATGTCTTAAGGCTGAATCTCCCTGAAGGCGTTTACATTGTTTGTTATGCAGATGACACGCTTCTACTTGTGACCGGAACAGACTTCGAAAGTTGTAAGGTACTGGCCGAGGCTGCTGTGGAAATCGTTGTTCGTAGAATACGTGAGCTAGATTTACAAATAGCGCCTCACAAGACCGAAGGGTTATGGTTCCATAAATTGCCGAGAAATAGGGAACCTCCTAGCTTGTCTATCCGGGTTGATGGCTCATTTGTACACGTGGCTCGGTACATGAAGTACCTGGGACTAACCTTAGATGGACGATGGGGCTTTGAAGAACATTTTGAGCGTACTGTTCTGAGAGTTGAAAAAGTGGTTGGTGCTCTACATAGGATTTTACCTAACCTTGGAGGACCGAGTGAAGACGTTCGTCGCCTTTATGCTGGAGTCGTAAGATCAATGGCCCTCTATGGGGCCCCGATATGGTCACACAGACTGTCTGGTGTCCGTCGCTGTAGAAACAAAATTTACAGTTTACAGCGACGAGTGGCTATTCGTATTGCCCGGGGGTAGGTACCGAACCATTTCATTTAAGGCTGACACTTTACTTGCACGTTTGCCACCCTTCGATATTCTGGCAGAAATGGATAGGAAAGTTTACGAGCGAATCCGTAGCGCGGATGGCACCCTACGTGGGGAAATATGGCCCTTGCTATTGAAGCATGGCGGAATCGCCTCCAAGAAGAGCGATATTCCCAAAAGCGATTTGTTCAGGCGGCGCTGCCTGTGTTTACAGATTGGACCACGCAAAAGCGTCGTGTGACGTTTCATCTTACACAGGTGCTGACAGGTCATGGGTGCTTTGGCAGCTACCTGTGTAAGATCAGATGTGAGATGACGGCTTTCTGCTACCATTGTGGTAAAGAAGAGGATAGCGCTCAACATATTACGCTCGAAATGTGTCCCGCGTGGAATGCTCTTAACGTCAAATCTTGGTCCAATGTATAGGACCGGATCTCTCTTTGGCGAAGGTTGTCTCTGCCATGATTAGTGGAGACTCTGCGTGGAACGCGGTTGCCTTTTTCTGTGACTCTGTTATGGCGCAGAAGGAGGCAGCTGAACGGATTCGTCAAAGATCCAACCGCACTCGACAGACGCGAAGTCGACACTGAGCGTCGTCAGGGTCTTTATTTAATATAGTTAAGGTCATGGATGTATAGTTAGGGGAACCCGAGTGGTTGAGTACTAAGTACGATGTTGGTAGTTTTTGCGGACTATTAGACCCGATTATGAGCATAACAGCGAAACACAGGGGGCCGCGGATGTAATCCTGTAGTTCCTGTAGCCCTCAGTTGTGTTGAAGTAGACCGCCGCAGGGGTTTTAGTGGGTAAGAATCCCACATAACCATATCTTACCGAAGATTTCCCCTGCGAAAAAAAAAAGGATTCGAACCCGCAAATTAGGAAAAAAAATGCATTCTGTATTATTGCACAATTCGATAGCGTCGCAAGAAACAATTTCTAGAAAGTAATTATGTGCGAATAAATTAAGGAAATAGCTTTTTTTAGCATTTTATTATTATTCCATACATTTCTTCAAAATATGAGGCAGTTTATCAAAATATACCACTTTTATGAAGTTTGCTGTATAACATTACTTTCCAAAAATTGTTCCTTATTAGCAACACTATAAAATAATGCAATAATACAGGTTGATATTTTTAACTTTTTTTTAACCTTTAACCCTCATTAACTTTTTTCTCCCATGTTTTAAAGATTTTTCGTTATACAATAAAATGACACACTTTTTAAGCCCTTTCATTTGATATAACCTAACCAAGAGCATGTCAGGACATGTCTAAGGAGGGTTCCGTAACTATAAACGCGTAATATGTTTTTTTTTAATTACTCCAAAAGTTACTGTCCGATTTGGTTCACAATAGTTTTCCTAAAGAGTTTTTAGCATGATCTATCAGCATGGAAATTTGCAAGTTTCTATCTCCTATAGTTTAAAAATGCTAGGGGGGGGACCAACTTACAAACTACTTTGGAGGCCGATTACTCGAAAATGGTCAACTTTATAAAAAAGTAACGTATGAAACCTTGCCTTTATTTTAAAAGACCTATTCTACGATACCCCACACGATGGGGTGGAGTGAAAAAATATTTTTCATCCCCACTTCACATGTATGGAGAGCCACCCCTAAAATATAAAATTATTATTTTTTTATAATCCCGAAACCGTGATCTATACACAATCTATAACTGTACCAAATTTCATCAATTTATATTCATAATTACAGGAGCTAGAGGCGCGGACAGACAGACAGACAGACAGACAGACATACAGACAGACAGACAGACAGACAGACAGACAGACAGACAGACAGACATACAGACAGACAGACAGACAGACAGACAGACGGACAGAGCGAAACTATAAGGGTTCCTTAAGTATTACGGAACCCTAATAAGTCCTGTTGTGCTACAAGGGTGGGGACGGTTTGCCCCTTCTTCTTTAAATTAGTTACCATGCACACATTACATAATATACTACTAGCGCCACCTTTTACGTACAATAGCAATTATTGATTTTGTAAAATACTTTTCAATATACCTAATCGTTGTTAGAGGTAATTAGGTATTTATAGTTTATTATGAATTTTGTATGATGAAATGTTGTATTTTGTTTGCAGATGTTAGTTATCAATTATCATGATAAGTAGATTATCTAAAGCGCCAAAAACTTAGGCCTTTTAGGATTTATACAGTATTCTCCGAGCGTAAGTAACCACTTTTGATATACTGTAGTGCCTGGGACAGTTGGTTTTTAAATGTTGTATAGTTGCCCAAGCACATACGGCATTCTCACAACACAGCCTAGTCCAGAGGAATGACTGGTCAATACGTCTGGGGCCAACCATGTGCGGGTTTTCTCACGATGTTTTCCTTCACCGTTAGAGCGCGAGCGTCCGTATAATTTACTTGAGATCTGAAAAAGTCTCATTGGTAGTTACACGACACAACCTGGGAATCGAACCTGCACTCTCTCGAGTGCGAACCAAACGGTCTTCCCAGTAGACCACAGAGCTCTCTAAATCGCCAACAATAAGAATTATTACAATACAGTTCACACCAAGAGGCGACAAACGAAAGACTTACTCAAAATTAATTTTAAATGTGGCCTACATTTAACATTAATTTAGTGTGGATGACCTATTTTACATAAAAATAACATTAAAATTTATACAACCACGTCGAAATCTCAGAATATTTTTTCTTTATAATATACAGGAACATCTTTATCATTATCTGATGATAAAGATGTTCCTGTATATTATAAGGGCTAGCTATCTAGCTTTGTCACTTTCAGTACAGAGGCAATAAAAGAATAAATTAATTTATAAAATATTTTATTCTGGCAACACATACAATTTAATAATCTTTACAGATTCGGTGCAATTACAAACTAAATTTATAAACCCAAAAAACAAGGGTAGAATGATCGAAGGGAAAAGATACTATAATAGACAAACCATATTATTAGATACAATATTTTTCTAACTAATTATAGAAAGTATCGATTTTAGTAGAAAATGCAATAACCAAAACTGAATTTTGCAACATTAAAAATATACATTTTTTGTCATTTTACTCTTGTTGTTGATCATACATACCCTATATTTGGCAAACGACAATCAGTGGTGACTGGTGCATGATGTAATATAATATATACAATAATATATTCTAAATATTTACATTATATTACAGTTTCAACAAACGAAATAAATAGCAACAAAAATACTATATTTCTATAAATTGTATAAAATAATTATAACTCTTCGTATAACTTATAAAAACGCGTGCAAATAAAGAAATAGTATTTGAAATATAAAAAACTGCAGAATATTCTTAAGATATAACATGGTATACGGCGAATTTATTTTACAACCATTGCCAAGAACAATAAAATTTTGTAAATTTCAGCAAATACTATTCCTTTAAATCGCCGATTACCGTTTGCCAATGTAGCCTAGCTTAACCTACAATATACAATAACAATAGAATTTAACCGATCACTTACAAAGCCCATGTACAGTGGCCGTATGTTTAGGCAGTTAGCATCCCCTATGGAAAGCTAGTTCTTTTTGCATGAGCAATTTACATACTTTATAAGCTCAAATAAACAAAGGATTTTTCATCTTAAGGGCTAAAAATGTGCTAATTAGGTCGGCTTGTAACGGCTAACCGAAGTGGTCGAGACGAGACGCGCCAAATTAGAACAATGTTAGTACTTACTATAAACAGACACATATTAATCATGCAGTATTATTGTATTCCAAAAATATTTTCCTCATTCATATTTTATTTAAGTATATAAATTCTACGACACAACTAGGTGTTCATTTCGAAGAAATATAATATTACGAAAGAATACTATATTCTTTCGTAATATTCGTTAGTAAAGAGGGTTACTCCTAAAAATCTAAGAATAACTTCATTATTTTACGAGCTGTGACCTTTGTCGGTGGAGGTCTTTGTATCTTAAATATTTCTATTTCATTGATAATAAATAGCTCTGTTGGTTTTTATCGACTTCGGCAGAGTTAAATGTGCAATATTACATAAGCAATGCGTTTTAACCGTATTATTAACGCCATCTAGCGACGTAGTACAACGGTATTGTTACGATACGTCGGGAAAACAGTCCCATGTATTCCTCAAATCAAGGAGCTGACATTTAGCTTGTATTCAGTATACGCCTCCTTCTATTTCCGGTTCAAATCTTTAATTTTTTAATTAGCAACAATTTCAGCGAGCATTGCGTCCCATTGCTAGACACGCATGTGTCACTAAAACTGTTACTGATATGTTTTTCGATTTTTATCTTTATATTATATTTCGTGTCTAGTTCCGCGTTTACATCAATAAACGGAGAAAATATATTTTTTTTTGTTTTTAAAAAACTTTCAATATTTTACGTATTATCATATTATTTTATTTAAGATTTCTTCAAAAGGGTCCCCCCTATTACTTAGATTTCGATGGCCATCAGTCTGTCTGTCACCAGGCTGTATCTCATAAACTGTGATAGCTAGACAGTTAAATTTTTCATATATTATGATGTACCTATGTATATTTCTATGTAGATATTATATTTAAATGGGGCTCTCATACAACATTAACGTGGCGTTTTCTCCCTTTTTTACGGAACCCTACATGGGCGAGTCGCACTTGGTCGGTTTTTATATTTTTTCTTTCAGATTTAACAAGAATATTTTAGAATTTTTTACTTAATTTTTGAGCACCATTTTCCAATTATACACATTTAATTAAAGTGTCTAACAAATAAACCCATCAAAATGTCATATTAAACCAGTTTGGATCATAAAATCAAATTATAACTAGAACCGCAGGCGGACATTTGATTATGTCATTATAATATTATGTGTAGGTGGTCTTCTTCATACTTCTGAGGCATCGCTGTATTTCATTTTACAATGTACTCGCCCTGGAAATAAAAAGTATACATTAGGTACAAATTACAATATATTTAAAAGTATACACAATATGACCCAACTTTTTTGCACATGTAGGTATTAACGAATTCTAATATACTTTTTTGGATATAAAAAATCAATGAAAGCAAAAAACATATTTTTACAAATATTATTTCATCGTCATTAGCTTTGAATACAAAAATTTTACTAACACAGAATTCTATTGACTAGACCACGCAAATGTATGTACTTCGCGGGTAAAAGAGGAGTAAAAATTACTTCCTTCAGCGCCTTTGATTAATTATTATATAGATACGTTATTTATTTATTTTATTTTATTTGGAAAACTTACAGTTAACTTTAAGTTATACCCTTACAAAACTGACAACATTCCTGTGCCGCGACACACATTGACAAGGGACGCGTAAACGTATTATATACGTGCTACTACGACAGACTGTCTGTGACGCACTTTTTACATACATACATACATATAATCACGCCTTTTTCCCGTAGGGGTAGGCAGAACCGCCTCTTTCCCGTAGGGGTAGGCAGAGACCACTTCTTTCCACTTGCTACGATCCTTACATACTTCTTTCGCTTCGTCCACTTTCATTCTTACCATCCATTCCTCCTCTTACATTCAACGTAGCCAAGCGTCTCTCCATGGTCCGCTTTTCGCCTCCGCGAGAAACGAGACGTGATGGGTGGCGAACCACATCGCCGCCATTTTGGATAATTTAATTATTTTTGATTATCCATTGCGTTTCCACGGATTGGTGGAGAGGGTAGGAATAGGGAAAGGGAAGGATAGGTGGTGAGGAAGGGAAGATTGGTAAGTTAGAGTGGGAAATAGGAAATGTAGGATATTACCGCCCAGGAGGGCAAGGGATAGGACAGTAATAGCTAGGGAAGCCGGGGTCGCGTACCCGTATACTATACCACAACTACCGGACAGGTAAGTTGGGAAGAGTACCCCATGACATTTTTTAGTCTGTGAAAATAGAACCTATGAAATTATATGCAGTAACGCACACGACGCCCAAAAAGTCCGGCGCACAAAAAATCCGTGTAATTCGAGATGAAAAAAAAAATCGTTTACTTCAACATGCCCTAACGCACAGGGCGCACACTTTAGTCTGCAGTCTGCACTCTGCATAATATGTTAGGGATGGACGTAACGAATGCGATATAATACCATGACGCCAGAGATCTATGTAACGATGTTAATACAATAAATACAAAACAGACCATAAATAGCAGCTCAAAAAATATAGAAACAGACATTTTATAAGATTAAAAAAATGTATCCGGATGTTGTTTCAGATTTGAATCTACACTAATATTATAAAGAGGAAAACTTTGTTTGTATGTTTGTTTGTTTGTTTGTTTGTTTGTTTGTTTGTAATGAATAGGCTCAAAAAGTACTGGACCGATTTCAAAAATTCTTTCACCATTCGAAAGCTACATTATCCACGAGTAACATAGGCTAAATTTTATTTTGGAAAAAAATAGGGTTCCGTAAGATATTTGGGTTTTTCGGACACAAGGTGTAAAAAATCAACCAGAAAAGTTACTTATTTTGCGTACGCTGCCTAAACTATAAAAGATAGAACCATAAAATGTTCTAATTAATTGTAGATCTTATAAATATCTACAAAAAAGCCCGCGACACACTATACCTATCTTTGTCGAGTGAGGCACAACAACCATTTTTTTATTTAGAAATCTTAAATTTTTTTTGGACTACATTTAAACGCGTTTATTTTACTCATGTTATTAATCCTTATCAAAATAAATTATTTCATCACTAAGTACAGTTTATGTAGATAATATTTGGTCTTTGAATGATTAAAATTGGACGTTTGGTTTTGAAGTTATGGCGAAATTAAAATATTACGATTTCTGCTGCACGGCCCGTTGCGAAGTGGGCATCACCAAGGCGAAGTGCACGTGCGGGTTAATGTTTAGTTTAGTTTAGTTTAGTTAAATAGTTTAGTTATTTTATAAACATCAAATTGATAATATCTTAAAATATAATACATTCTAATATCTATACATCTATACAGTTAAATACAATTTAAGTGTCTGTTTGTAACTTCAAATTAACAGCTTTTTACATAATGAATCTGAAAGTATATTCGGTACTTACAATAAAATACATTTTTTTTTAATTTTTGTCTGTCCGTCTGTCCGTCTGTTTGTTCCGACTAATCTCTGAAACGGCTGGACCGATTTTCACGGGACTTTCACTAGCAGATAGCTGATGTTATAGGGTCAAACATAGGCTACTTTTATTTTAGGGTTCCGTTTAAAAAAATAGGATACCGCTTTCGTTAGTCATAAATAAAGTCGCGGGTAAATTTCAGCGATATCCCAAAGTATTGTTCAACGCGGACGAAGTCGCGGGCAAAAGCTAGTGTTTAATAACATGGAACTGTCCTTTCAGTAATCTCTCCGAAAGTATAGGATGTACCCAAAATTCTCTATTTCTTTTTTTTTTCCTGTACTTCGAGTATAAAATAATACATCCCGATCTCTGCGCGATTTCCATAGTATGAACGTCCCTACTGTTCTGCGGACAGAATGATCGAAGATGTGCGTCGTGTGTTTTGAGTCTGTGAAAAATCCGCGAACGACTATATGCGCGCCATGTAGACTTTCTGTGCGCCGCAGACTCGATCGCAGAAAAAGTGTGTCGTCTGCGTTGCACCTAATCGATTATGGAAATTGAGCAATGATAATGTTTGGGTTAAGTAGGTCCGCAGATCGGTAATGCTTATTTAGGGAAATACTACGGTATCTCTTGAAAACTGGCATGAAAAAACGCTTGAGTTTGTTTTGCCGAGAGAGTGAGGATAGCGGAGACTTTTTTGTATTTATAACTTTCTTAAAATGTGTTTATAATAATATAGATTATAGACTACGAGTAAATTAAACTACGAGAAAAATTATTAGTTTTAACCAAAAAAAAATAAAACCGACTTCCAAAGTAAAAATGTACAAAAAAGTATGAAATAAAACCTATTTTCTAAATAATTCCCATTTTCAAATTCGGCTAAAAAATTAACTATTTCTCTACTCAATCTTCTTAATTTTGAAGTCGGTACCAGCAATTTTGGACGAGAGTTCCATAAAATATTGTAGGATATTGTTTGGCAAAACGCGGAAAGGCGGCGCGCGGCTACGCGACAGCCTTTAAATAGGGTATTATCCTATGATGAAAATATACATCAGATTGTTGATATTTTATCGCTAAACATTAATTTAAACCACTTTAACCAACTTTTTACACAAAAATATGTATGATTTTTATAAAATATCAAAAATAAAATTATGAATTTTTCACGTTTGACCACGTGACTAAAAACGCACGAGATTGGAATGTGACGTCATATTCTTGTACTTCTTCTTCTTTTTTAATGGCCTCCCGATTTCCATAGAGAATAGCCAGCATCAGAATCATTAACGTCATGCGTCAGCGAGTTATAACCACTTTTTCCGCATTTCAGTGTTCTTTTGTATGGTTACAGAGATTTTGCCCGGTGTTTTAATAGACGTATTAGTACATTTTGGCACTGCGCACCATTTATAAGGCATTTTTAATAGACTTAAAACATTTATTTACAAACGTAAACAGTAGGTATTTGGCATTTTCAGTGTAATTTGACACTTGACACTTGACAATTACAATGTTACAAGAATGTGACGTCATGACAACACAATAAAGCGTTTTCGCGCCTAAAATATTAATTTAAACTTTTAGGCTAATTTGCAAGGAAAAGAAAGAAATTCACAAAGAATGGTTCAAACTGCTAATGTATTTTGGTATTAGGAACAATTTGACATACTTTTTAAAAACTTGGAAAATACCCTATTTGGAGCGCGAAGTCAATACGCGGCTCTCGCGGACGGGGAGTTCGCATCACTAAATCGCTCTTGTGACGCCACAGTAGGTAGACAAATAATGGCAGGCTTAGTTTCTATACAGACGATAAGACTTGCGTGGTCCAGTCAATAGAAGTCTGGTTACTAAACTATTTTTTAGAACTTCATACATAAATTTCAAAGCTGCATAATATTTAAGATAGCGATTAAAAATAGAACTTTTTTCACTACTCTAGAAGATACACGTTCCATTGCAAGAGCGGCGCTGCATTGCATTTTTAAGATATTCAATTTTAAATATCTTAAAAATGCAATGCCGCGTCGTGATTTATTTTAGTAAAATCAACAAATTTTACCTCATTAGCAGTCATCTGTCACTCTCCAATGACGGATCTGTGGGCGCACTGTCATTGCTACTGACGTCATCGCATGAATTTGCTATCTGCAGTTCGTTACCGAATTGGAAATTGTTGTCATGTTCCGTGCCTTGGCTGTTTATCCTATCAGGCGCCTTCTTTTTATCTATATGCAGCTTCCCCTTATCTTCCGCTCGTATTTCCTCATCTGTTTCTGTTTTTTCATATAGTTTTTCTATATTTTCTGTTCTCTCCATTTTTTCTTTGTCTTTCAATTCTTTATCTTCTGTTAATGTTTCGTTTAATATTTCTTCATTCGTAAGTTGCACTTGTTCTGTCAGACTATTTTCGGTTGTAATTTGATCCTTAATGTTTTCATTTTTATCCAGTTCCACATGTTCTTCTTTGCTTTCTCCTTTTTGCTCTTCTTGTTGTTGTTTCATTTGGTGTTCTAACTCTTGTTGTTTCTTCTCCTCCTGTTCTTTTCTTTTCTGTGCGTTCCACCAGGGCATGAATCGTTGGAACATGACTAATCTCCTGTGTTGTGGTTTCAGCACCCACGATATTGCCATTTCTACGTCGTTAATTCTGAAACGTAAAACAATCTTGTTAGATCTCTTATCGCATGATAATTTTTTTCTTTTTCGCATTATTTTTATCGCATTGGCGTTCTATAATTATTTAACTAATTTCACCATAAATAAAAAAAATGAAAAATTTACTTTGCTGTGGACTGCAGCTTTCTACACATATTATTCTTCTTATTCTACTAAGACATGACCGTATTACAGTGGCGTGGGGTTCCTATAACTCCATTCCCATCGGCTTCACTTACCACTTATCTTTAAAGACCCTCATCTAATTCCCTACATATTGGTAGAGATTTAGATGAGGGTCTTGAAATGGTTAGTAAAAAAAATAACAGGCTAGGGCTTCCCTATGAAGGAGAACCAACCTTCGCCACTTCTGCATTGATCTCTCATAAGTTCTTTTATTAAATAGGAGGAAAATGAGCAAACGGTTCGCCTGATGAAAAGCGATCATCGCCCATGGACACCCGCAACACCAGAGGAGTCACAAGTGCATTGGCCGAAATAAAAGAGAATAGGCTCTTTTCTTGAAGGTCGTAGTGGCCTGGGAATAGCGAAGGCGAATTTATTCCAGTTTTATTGGGCGCAGCAGAAGACTGTAGGTACCACGTATGAAGATAATTCTTCTAAGACTCACTGGCGCAGATCCAGGTTAAAGTTAACCCTGGGTTAAAATGTCATGCCTTCTCTTTCATAAATACGAAGAAGAGAGGGATAACATGTTATTCAACCCAGGGTTAACTTCAACCCAGATCTGCGCAAGTGGGCCTAAGACACGTAGGCCTCCCTTATGTTTTTCACAGTAAGACCTTTTTTACCTTGATTTAAATCTCTCCCGATCCCGCGCGTGCTGCTCCCACTCCCCGATCCTCGCCTGCCTCGCCGCAAACGCCCACACCCTCATCACGTGAACCTTCGGCGGCTCCGATGAAAAGTGGACCTGCAAAATACATCATACATTTATAACTTTAAACAAAAACGTCGATGCGTCAGATGTACCTACGTCCGTCGCAGTTATCTCGTTTTATTTATAGGTCGAATCAAATACTGAATCGTCACTCAACCATTAAGGGCTGCTCAAATACTGGAGTGCCTTCTAGGTAGAAAAAATTTCATGCTTGTTTACGATTTTTATGTTTAGAAACTACACAAACTAGCTGTTAATATTTAAGTGACGTTAGTGTTCGACTAGTCATTCATTCATTTTGACGGCGTCTGTGGCTCAGTGGTTGAGCGTGTCGGAGCTTAACCCGGGGGTCGCGGGTACGAGTCCCGCCGAAGGAACAAAAAGTTTTTTCTGTGTTCCTGGGTCATGGATGTGTATTAAATATGTGTATAATATTATTAAATAAGTGTATAATATTATAAAAGTATTAAATGTATTTCCGTTGTCTGGTACCCGTAGCACGAGCTCTTCGAGAACTTACCACGGGATCAGATTGACGTGGTGTGAAGCGTCCATAGATATAATAATTATTATTATTTAATGATAAAACACCCGCATTTAAATTAACCTGGCCCGATACCTGGCATCCAAAGAGCCACAACTGAAGTAAACGTCATCGATATTTTACATGGTGGAAACCCAATCGCGATTCCATAGTTAATTTTAAACGTAGGTCATGTAGGCGTGTGTGACGTAGCGTAGCGTCACGGGTGAGTCATCAGTAAACAACACGTCATCAGTTCCATGACCGATTATGATCTCAAGTAATCTTAGTCATTATAATTGTGAGAATTCCCATAACGCAATAATTTGGAAATAAGAGTTACTCGAACGAATTTGACCAGCCGTTAGTATTTAAGTGACGTTTTAGTATTAAATTCCTTCCTACTATTCACGGACTATAATTTTAATCGTTTCCTATTCCAAACTATAACTAAAATACTTTATTTTAGATCGAGAAAGAATGAGAACAGGCCAAAATAATGATGCGTGAATGTGTTACATATAATTTAGTCTTGGCTGAATCCCAATGTGAGGGTCAAAATACTCGTAACAGAATACACTATACCTACATGTAAAACTAAAGTTTATATTAAAAATATATATATTTAGATTTTAGAGATGTGCGCACAGCGAAACGTATCTATGAGCTATGTGTTAACAAATAACAGTGTTACGGTCGAATACTGGAACGTTAGTTAAATTAAGTGATGCTCATGTCACCATGTTGTCCTTGTCATTTCGGCTATCAGAGACGAGTGGGACGGATGACTGACAGGACTGGCGAGAGACTGATCTCTCGCCAGTCCTGTTAGTCATCCGCCTGAGCGCAGGACCGACTTTTTACATGCCCATCCGACGCATGGATCATCTTTCTTGTCAGAAAATCAGGTGATCAGCCTGCATTGTCCTAACCAAACTTGGAAACATTTTTTGTTGTTCCAACGTGGGAATCGTACCCACGAACTCCGAGTCGAAAGTCAAGCTCTAAACCACTGGACCACGGAGGATGTTCTCCTTCATAGAGACGACCTCTGTGGCTCAGTAGCTGAGCGTGTTGGTGCTCAAGCCGAGGGTCGCGGGTTCGAATCCCACCGAAGGAACAAGAAGTTCTTCTGTGTTCCTGGGTCATGGATGTGTATTAAATATGTGTATAGTATAATAAAAATATGAAATATAATATGTATAATATAAAAATATTTCCGTTGTCAGGTACCCGTAGGCCGGAACACATGTTCTTCAAGACCTTACCACGGGCCCAGATTAATGTGGTGTGAAGCGTCCATAGATATTATTATATTATTGGAAGCCCTAGCATGTATAATAGGTAGGGATTTGAATGAGGATCTTCAAAAGGTAAGTGGTAACTGGTAAGTGAAGCCGATAGGAACGGAGTTATAGCACAGTTTATAGGAATCCCACGCCACTGATACTAGTGATATAGATTTATTAAAGCAGGAAAACCTTTATCTATATTAAAGATTGCCTATCTATATATCTGTGTACTCTTACTAGAGTCAATATGTTATCGCAATTTTATTAATAACAGCATCGCACATCGCAATTTTTCTCCTTGCATACAATTTACGAAGAGTTGCAAGCAATAATTAAGAATGACATAAAAAAGTAATACAGATAGATGTTTATTTTATAGGTACTAAATTTAAGACTTACTTAAGTAAATCTATATATATAAAAGAAAGTCGTGTTAGTTACACCATTTATAACTCAAGAACGGCTGAACCGATTTGGCTGAAAATTGGTAGGGAGGTATCTTAGAACCAGGAAAAGGACATAGGATACTATTTATCGCGGGAAAATGTACGGTTCCCGTGGAATACTGTATTTACGCTTTTACGTAAAAACTACTTAACCGATCATCATGAAATTTGGCACAGATATAAAGTAGACTACGAGGAAGAACATAGGTTACTCTTTATTGCATAAAAATGTACGGTTCCCGTGGAATACAGTATTTACGCTTTTACGTAAAACTACTTAACCGATCATCATGAAATTGGCACAGATATAAAAAAGACTACGAGGAAGAACATAGGTAACTATTTATTGCATAAAAATGTACGGTTCCCGTGGAATACTGTATTTACGCTTTTACGTAAAAACTACTTAACCGATCATCATGAAATTTGGCACAGATATAAACGTAGACCACTGGGAAGGACACAGGCTACTTTTTATCGAAATTGGTAGGGAGGTAGCTTAGAACCAGGAGAAGGACATAGGATACTATTTATCGCGGGAAAATGTACGGTTCCCATGGATTACTGTATTTACGCTTTTACGTAAAAACTACTTAACCGATCATCATGAAATTTGGCACAGATATAAAGTAGACCACTGGGAAGGACATAAGCTACTTTTTATCGCGGGAAATGTACGGTTCCTGTGGACAACTGTATTTACGCTTTTACGCAAAACTACTTAAACGATCATCATGAAAATTGGCACAGATATAGAGTAGACTACGAGCAAGAGCATAGGCTACTATTTATCGCAGAAAAATATGTTTGGGGATTTAGTAATTAAGGGATTTAGGGATTTACAAATAATGTGATTTGCGCGACGATACTTAAAGGAAAATTCGAAGGTGAGGAAGTTCTCATTCCGAAGATCCCGATGATCCCTACCGAATACCGATATGCCGTTTGAGTTCAAACGACTTCAATTTCCGATCCGTCTTGCATTCGCCATGACCATTAATAAGTCACAAGGTCAATCCTTGAAAGTTTGTGGTCTGAATCTACAAAATCCATGTTTTTCACCTGGTCAATTATATGTGGCATATTCACGGATCGGAAGACCATCTGCGTTATTTATTCCTGCGCCTGATAATAAAACGAAAAATGTCGTCTATTACAAGATGCTTTACTGAAGATTGCAACCCATGCAACAAAATACATGGCCCATTTTAACGATCATTAAAATAATTGATTTCTTTTTAATTATATCTATTATCCTAATGAAAAATTGCACTTAATGAAATCCAAAATCTGCTCATTTATTGCCTCTAAGGTAGAACAAAGTTTACCGGGTCAGCTAGTACTTAATCTTTTTTCTGTGATTTATAGATAAATGTTAATGCATTCTAAATAAAGACGGCTGACGCTGACGGCTCTTAGTAGGTTAAGGGCTACTGCACATGACCGACTTTCGTTAGGGCCGATAATAATTATCAAACTGATAATGAACGGCGAGTTTTGTTTCGACTTTCTGATCTACTAACCAAACTAGGCTGACCTAGTGTGCCCTAGCATATTATAACATATAAACTTGTAGAGCAATTGATTAGTAAATATGTATGTCAAAATGTTACGGAATTCCGTGTGAACACGTCTGGTAGATAGTAGCTTACAGCATGTTGTAATTCACTTCGAGTATTACTAATGATAACTTGTGAATTGTGCGATAATGGTGGCAATTGACTTTTTATCTTTAACGTTCTTATTTAAAACTAGCGACCCGCCCCAGCTTCGCACGGGTACAATACTGATACTAATACTACAGAATGTCTTTAAACCTCTAACAAAACGGGCGAAATCTAGTCAAAACAAACAGAAACAAATTAATATAGGTACCTACTAAAACTCAATGAAATAAGTAGGTGGGTATACTTTTATCGTATGAAATACCATAGATCTAAACTCCCCCCGCACGCGCCTTGGTGACGCCTACTTCGCAACGGGCCGTGCAGCAGAAATCGTAATATTTTAATTTCGCCATAACTTCAAAACCACACGTCCAATTTCAATCATTCAAAGACCAAATATTATCTACATAAACTGTACTTAGTGATGAAATAATTTATTTTGATAAGGATTAATAGCATGAGTAAAATAAACGCGTTTAAATGTAGTCCAAAAAAATTCAAGATTTCTAAATAAAAAAATGGTTGTTGTGCCTCACTCGACATATTAGATAGGTATAGTGTGTCGCGGACTTTTTTGTAGATATTTATAAGATCTACAATTAATTAGAACATTTTATGGTTCTATCTTTTATAGTTTAGGCAGCGTACGCAAAATAAGTAACTTTTCTGGTTGATTTTTTACACCTTGTGTCCGAAAAACCCAAATATTTTACGGAACCCTATTTTTTTTCAAAATAAAATATAGCCTATGTTACTCGTGGATAATGTAGCTTTCGAATGGTGAAGGAATTTTTGAAATCGGTCCAGTACTTTTTGAGCCTATTCATTACAAACAAACAAACAAACAAACAAACAAACAAACAAACATACAAACAAAGTTTTCCTCTTTATAATATTAGTGTAGATGTATTTTAAACGGTCACGAGCCCAACCAAATATACCTACCTACTTACTTTATTTAAATAATATGTTCTAGTAAAATCTGACCAAATCGACAAAAACAGGTTGACTTGTACATGTCACCGTAAAATTGTAAAAACCGTTAGATTATAAAATAACTAATAAGATTGTAAAAATATGTCGAAAGATTAAAAACTATATATATTTATAATCTAAAGAAAAATAAAGTGTGAAAATATAGGCAGCATATTCGCGTCGGAAGTCTATCATCATTTTACAATTTCACTAGTTTTATTACAATCTAACGGTTTTTACAATTTTACGGTGACATATAATGGTCGGTTCAAAGGTAAAAGTCACTAAGTGTCACTTTAAATCATAATGAGATTTTTCTACTATTGCTTCTTTAAAGCCAAAATCTACGATAAGAAATAATCACTTACCCCCTTACTAATAAACGCTGTCATAAGCTTGGAATAGTTATACCGTGTTTTGTTCCCGTCACACAAGTGACATTTTTAATTCGATAGAAGAAGACAAAACACGGTATAACTATTCCAAGCTTATGACAGCGTTTATTAGTAAGGGGGTAAGTGCTTATTGTACTCCATAACATTATACAGTAAAGGGCATTACGAGCGCGCCGAAGATACTATATTATATGGTAAAGATTAAATATCGCTTGAAATACAGTATAGTGTATACACTATACAGTATGTGTCACCCTTAAGAAAGTTTTTAAAGTAATATAAATTTTATTTGTGTAATTGATTTCCCTAACTTGTAGGTACCTATGTCCAATCGGCAATTGCATATTCTTATGTCATACTGTTAATTTTTTTATTTCTTACTTTTGCCCTTATCATGTTAAAACCAAAACAAATGTTATGGTTAATTAATAATTATGGTTTATTATATCGTCGAAAGAGCAATAATTTATTGTTAGTTGTTACACTCACACCCAGTTTTATTAAACCTCGCCCAAATTACATCATGTCCTTAATTCGGCACCGACAACTAACTGTCGAGTAACTCGGTAGATACTAGGTACAATAAATACCTACTTAGGTACTTCTAAAATATTATCTTTTACATTGTTTTTTTTTTGTGATAAGTATCTACATTTTTTTTATTAAATCGAAGGCAGTTCAAAATCGAACCCTGACGTCACTGCGACCCATCGCCCAAGTGGATCTATTGTGACTAAAAGCATCTACATAATATTTTTTCTATTTAGTATTTACTAAATAAAATACTGATTCAGGAAAATGCGAATTCGGAAGCGGAAGTTCATAAAAGTAAAACAGTAAAATCATTTATAGTCAACATTTTTAGTCGTTTTTTAGCCCCCGACGAAGATAAAGGGGTATGACGTGTCTTTCTGTACTCTGGGTGTGTGTGTGTGTAATGTGTATGCTATGTCTGTCCGCATTAAGTAGCTCCTAAACGAATTAACCAATTTTGATCAAATTTTGGTTTAAAAGCTGACGCTGACGAGGGCTTCTTAGCTATACTTATTTTAATTCAAGGGTTACTTTTTTATTTCTTTATCATGAGAAAAAATAAAAATATTAGCTACCACGACTGGTTTATGTTCTCGTCAAAGTTCGCAATCCCTTTGCTTTGTTGTTTGTTTACATCCCCTTTCATTTAAAAACATTTACATTAAGCATTGTAAATAAAATTGTGCAATAATCAAACAAAGAATCAAAACAAAGTAAATATGCAACTTTTATAAACATTATGACAACAATGATGAGTAACTTTCAAGGGAACCTGACGATTCATCGCGATGAAACTTGCTACTTGGTTACTGGTAAATTCAAATTTCTTTCAAATTTCTAGCTCACTATAGTCTATATAAGGCTACGTTCCCAAGAGGGTTTTTTTTTTGTGGTCGCGACAGAAAAAAACAGCACTGTAAGGTGGGTTTAGACCAAAAGAACATAGAGCAAGAACTACACAAGAACATTCTTTTGTATTCGTTTAATGTAAACGATAATTCGTTAAGACATAGTTTACATCATTTACACTAATCATTCCGAACAAGAACAATAAGAACAAGAATTTTTGCTCTTTATGAGAATCATTTAGACCAAATGAGCGAATGCTCATTGCTCATTTGCCAACGATAAGTAGTACTGTTCACACTACACTATGTCTGTGATAGCGACGATATTGTGATTTCAAGTGCTGCATTTATTGTTATTACGTAATTAATGAAAAAGAAAAGAAGGAAGAGACGTTGGTGGGTGACGATTGCTGTTGCAATTTGCCTCCAGGCATCTTCCGTGTGCAGTTTATTTTTATAATGTTCATAAAACATAAGTTGGATCCCATAAACACCTTATATTATGGTACCTACATTTCTATCACACATTTTTCGTTGCTCCAATCCATATTTACGAATAAACCTAAAACTAGCCGCCAAAATATACAAAAATTCAAGAACACTAGAATCCCTTTGAAGAGACCGCCTCAAGTAGCGAGCACACCCGAACACGAAAGAACGCTCTAAGCAACTGTTTGTGCGCTCTTGCGTCGGTTATACCAAACGAGCGAGTGTTCTTAGAGCATTCTACCAAATTACCGGCGAACACGTGGCGAATACACCAGAACAACGAAAGAATGCCCGTTGTTTGTTTACATCAAAAGAGCTTTACTAGAATGAGCATTCGCTCGCTTGGTCTAAACACACCTTAAATAGAACTGTATGATAATAAAGATGAAAATGTGCTGTCAAATCTGACATTTGAATTTGACACTTCAATTTTCAGCTCTATTGTATTTGCGCAGAGTTCTATTTACAGTGCAGATTGCATTTTTTTGTCGCAACTCGCAACCCCAAAAAACTCTTGTGGGTACGAGGACTTATTAGTTTGTGGGGTTCGTTGGCCGCTGGGTTACAAAAAAGAAAATTACTTACTAATTTACAGTAAGAGGTCAATCACATTAATAATAGTCGATAGTTAGGTAGGTTATATGATCTATTATTATCTAAATGTAATCCTAAATAATAATACAAATTCGAATGTGAGTTTGTATGTTACATTTTAACACTTTAAGAAAGCAGATTAGAATGTTTGACTTATTAGCCTGGATAAGGCGATAGGACACAATATTATACTTTTTGCAACCAACTAGGTAGGTACATAAGTACTGTAATCCTGGAAAATTGACGAATCCTATGGGATAGTTTTCGTTCTCCGCAAAGGAAGGGCAAAAGCTGACAGGTAAGACAACAAGACGTCCTAGATCTACATTCTACACTAATATTATAAAGAGGATAGATTTGTTTGAATTGAATGGGCTCCAAAACTACTAGACTGACTTTTGATGAAATTTGGCACGGATATAGGAGTAGACCACAGGGAAACACATAGGTTACTTTTTACCGCGTCACCACAGTTTTAGAAATCCTCAAAATTGGACATTTCTAAACTAAGCCCATAGGTCGATGGCGTTTTGTATTTCAAACCTAAGAGTAAAACTACCGTGTACCAATTCCACTTAGTTTTTGAGATAAAAAATTTGGAAGATGGGCATTTTTTCAAGTCATCAATTCATAAAATAAATTTATTTCGGCAATTGCGAGGCGTTGTAAACTTGTTATATTATACTTTGTTCGATACACCAGTTAGATGTGCATTTTTTAAACTTTATTACGTTTCTGCCACTTGAGGGGTACTTTATGATAGGTATATTTAATTTTTTTCACTTTTCAAACTTTCTTTTTTTTCTTCGATACTAAGTTGTTTCCGCAATTGTTTTTTGTACTAAACCATACTTTGCCATAGCTTCTTTGTATAGTTTTTTTTTTTTCTATTGCCAATATCATTAGGACCACTAGACCACGGAGGCGGGAGGAGGAGGCTGTTGAAAACCAACTTTATAGGTTACACAACGACTTGCAGATTCTGTGAGGAAAAGGACGAGACACCCCTTCACCTTCTCCTCGACTGTCCAGCACTTCAACAGAACAGAAACAAGTACCTTGGGCAGCACGAATACTCCACCACAGAGAAAATTCGTAGCACCAACCCCCAACATATCAATCAGTTTATGAGCAGCATATACCTGGGGGAGGTACTATAACGCGAAGGAGTCACAATAGATCCACTTGGGTCGCAGTGGCATCAGGGCTATATTTTGACCTGCCTTCGATTAATAAAAACCTATAAAAAAACTAGATGTTGCTCGCGACTTCGAGCACGCTAAAAGAACATTTTACCGCAATAAAAAGTAGCCTTTCCCATGGTCTAATCTAAATATCTGTGTCAAATTTCATCAAAATTGGTCTAGTTTAGTAGCCTTTATACAAATTATAAACAAACAAACATAGAAACAAAGAAATCTTTTCTCTTTATAATAGTAACGTACCTATAGAAGTATAAATATTATTTCCTCATTGATACTTCCGACCTTGACGGTGGACACACAATAAAACACCTTGCTGGTTATGCAATAAGACATTTTCCTACCGCAACAACCTTCGTGATACGTTATAACGCGCACGTAGCGACGACTAGTACGAATACATTAATGTTGCAGGATATGGATGTTTGTAAGTGCCGAAATGGTTAATCTTAAGTCTTAGACCTAACTAGGATAATATGTAATATGCTTTAAATCAATAAACATGTAAAGGTATTTATTAACATGACTTAAGCTCGAAGAGTTCTGTAGAATATAATAACAATTATGCATGCATTATTGTAATACCTTAAATATTTCTTTAATTAAAGCACTATGTATAGGTATTGTTTATCTTATACCAAAAATATAGATTTTCCCAGGTGTAAATGATAAAAACTGATAAGGTAATTGTCTAGGAAGCTCAATGATACTGTTTGTAAAATAAATGAACTTCAGAATGTTTTGTATTAGGTAGTTCTAACTCTACAAAGTTAGCCCGTTTAGTATCTTAATACCAATATCAGTACATAATGTGTGGTTTTAGGAATTTAAATATTGAATCTTAATATTTAATTATTTAATAGCTACATTGCATACCAACAAAACCAGTCCCAGCATATTCCATGTAACCTTCTCAACCAGATCAAGTCTTTGATTTGTAAGTAAATGTAAGTTTGAGGAAGGCAAACAGGTGGTTTAAGAACTGCTTCTTTTTTTTTTTTTTATTTACTTAGTTAAATAATAAAAATGATTCTCATTTTAACAAGACAACATGGTAAATTCTGGAATGTGGAGTACAAAATAACAGATGTTTAATAATTTTAATGTTATAAGCAACTACTTATGGTTTTATTATATACTAGCTTATGCCCACAGCTCCGCTGGTGTAAATATATTATCCCATGGGAACACTACTTTTTCGGGATAAAAAAATCCTATGTCCTTTCCCGGGACCCAAAGCATGTCTATACCAAATTTCATAAAAATCGGTACAGCGGTTAAAGCGTGAAGAGGTAACAGACAGACTGACAGACAGGCACACTTTTGCGTTTATAATATTATTGACGTGGTAGAGCCAGAGACGTGGAGAAATACCACGGGCTCACAGAAAACCGGCGTGAAACAGCGTTTGCGCTGTGTTTCGCCGAGTGAGTGAGTTTACCGGAGGCCCAATCCCCTACCCTATTCCCTTCCCTACCCTCCCGTATTACCCTATTCCCTCTTAAAAGGCCGGCAACGCACTTGCAGCTCTTCTGATGCTGCGAGTGTCCATGGGCGACGGAAGTTGCTTTCCATCAGGTGACCCGTTTGCTCGTTTGCCCCCTTATTTCATTAAAAAAATATATATATATTTTTGTGGTCTAGGCTGGAAAAAATATTAAATAAACAATACCTACTAAAAACTTTGATAAATAAACATTTACCTTTTTGCGAGGTCTGTCCTTGCTTGTTTTTATGTCTTCATTTTGTAATATTAGTGTTTCACAGCAGTTGTATAGGTTTTGTCCTAATATAGTTGCACTATCAACCTCGTCATACAACTTGCAGTCTGTTAAGTCTTCAACAGTCCGTGAGAAGCCTGGACACAGTCTCGATTCACATCCAGAGTCATCTTCACTGTCCGATGTCTCCGAATCAGAATAATGATTTATCTGTATATTGCCAAAAACATCATCCGAAATGTAACAGCTGTCTGGACTCTCTTCAAAAACTATAAACGAGTCTTCTGATTCACACTCAGATGGTATTCTACATCTAGATTCTTTAGCATCATCGGTAAAAACGATTTGAAATGAATCATCACTTTCTACTGAAGATGAATAGAATTTCCCGGTGACCTCATTGAACGGTTCAGCTAAACGTAAACATGCTGTACTCGGGATACTAATTTCATCACCAAAAATAGTATCGCAGATAATATTTTCAGTTTTATGGTCTGTGGATATATTATTGTCATCATCATTTTCAGTTTCCTTTTGCTTAGAACATTTAGACTTTAGAAGTGCCTTTAACCTATTTAATTTGTCTTCACAGGATGAAACAACACTATCCTTTATGGTGGAAATAATCTCATTTTTGTCAGGTTTTGGGGAATCTTCTCTCACCATGTCGGGCTTCGTTAAGGATTCACTTAGATCAAATGCTGGTGATGCTACTGTGACCAAAGTCAGCTTTTCAATAGTTTTATTTATTTTATTCTGTGCTGATGGAAGTGCATTGTCAATTTCATGATTAAATGCAAATTCACATTTGCCTGGATTTCGTGACGTTTCTGTGACTGGATCCGAAATCACAACACTGTCACTTCTTTCTACATTTGGTGACATTTCTATGACTGGATTCGAAATCACAACACTGTCACTTCTTTCTTCTTTTGGTGTCATTTCTGTGACTGGATTCGAAATCACAACACTGTCACTTCTTTCTTTTTTTGGTGACATTTCTGTGACTGGATTTGAAATCACAACACTGTCACTTCTTTCTTCTTTTGGTGATATTTCTGTGACTGGATTCGACAGCACAACAATGTTACTTCTACTTTCTTTTAGTGACATTTCCTTGACTGGTTCTGAAAGGACTGCACTGCCGCTGTTGTCTGGCTTTGGTGACATATCTTTGACCAGTTCAGAGTCAAAATTTTCTTTGTTTAGTTTAGATTTAACATTTGAAGCATACGAGTTAAATAATTCTTCCTGGTAACAAAATGGACTATATTCCAAATATGAATCAGCAGATAGATTCAGTTCATCTGGACAAAATGCATCTTCAAAGACATCTACTGAACCCGACTCAAAAGGTTTTGATTTTGAATTTGGTATTTGGATATAATTTGACTCGCCATTCAACAATAAGCATACCTGATTAATTTGGTCATCCGTTAAAGCAGGGCTACAGTTACTCATCATTTCTGAACTCCAATTTGTTTCATTGTTATCATCAAATATACTCCGAGCCCAACCATTCTTATTTTGAATATCACAGCTGGCAGACTGCCAAGTTACAGATCCTGACATAGGCTCGTCACTATTTTCTATATAATCACCCTCGAAGCAGTCGTAATATTGAGAAGCAGGTGAGGAATCCCGCCATTGAAACATAGCTCCCATGACATTAATGACACCTGATATAATATTTCTCAGTCTGGGATAGAAGTCTGATGATTGACTACTTGGAGGTTTTTTAACCTCCTTTGGCGTATACTCTTTTGTTTTTGTCATGCTGATATCTTTCTCCGTTATCACAGAATCAGCAAGGTTCTTCTTCAGAGGATCAGGTATCAAATGTAGATTGTTTAGAAACATTGTGTTATATGTGTCATTCATACTTTCCTTTGTTTGAGCCTTGGTGCTATAATTGGAGACAGGAACATGAATCGGTGGAAAAGTTGTGTTAAGGTTGCGCCTATTGCGCGTATCTAAACCAATAAAATTATTCATCATTTTTTTATATTTATATGTTCGTAGAGGATGCTAAGCCATATTCACTCACGCAAACATTTTCGAGTCATTTAAAACACACTTATAAATACACGGAAAAGGCTTATGAGCAAGTCTATAAAAGTCCAAAAGATCTTCAACACCCTGTAGTATGCTAGGACCAGAGTCGTCAAAAATCACTTTATTCTTCCCGCTACACACAATATCACTTTTATATATGTTGTTTGTAACTTCCAAATAACTGGCAGATTGGTTTTCTTGGTAGAAATAATCGTTGTTAGTCTCCATTGTGATAAATTTCATAATACACGTCTTTACAGTTCAGCCATTTTGTAAGAATTCGTACTTCTGTCTTCTATTTTTTGTTCGATGACAGGAAATAATGAATGACGTTTACCAGAGACATTTTTTTTTTTGTTTAATTCGTCCCGAAATGGAACAGGCTAAGGTCTTAGACCATACTGCCTCGTCTGTCGTTTGAGGTATTTCTTTGTCTTATTTCTAAATCGTCAAGTCCAAAGTGTAGTCGAAGTCGAAATAAGTAGTCAGGGTAGTCAATTAGTCAAGTCAGTCGATTCAGTAAAGTGGTAGACGCTTTACTGAAACTTCCTAGGGAGTTTTGGCGGGAAACCCAATTTAGCACGCATTTTGTAGAATGTATCACTTTTCCACACTAATGCACCTCAACGAATAATTAATGGTTAATAATCCACCACTATAACACATTAAAAACCGATTTAACACGAATTTAGAAAATTAATACAGAAACACAACATTGCTGATTAACTTTCCCGGCAAAACTCCCTCACCAGAGACAAAAGAAGAACATAGAGTTACGTATTACCACAGATAAATAATTTATATAACGCTTTGAGTCTAAGATAAAGTACCTATAGATCCGCAGCTCTTGTAACCAAAGAAATTGGAGTTTCATAGAACTAAAACAAAAATCGAAGCCGTAGGCAGCTATTTGTCTCACAAAACATCAAAGGCAAAACCAATAAGAGTGAAAGAGAAAGCCATCTCTATGTCTATACGTATTTTTTCGAAGGTTGCTCCAATTTGGAGTCCAAATAGGAGTCCAATTTTAGACGTTGGAATTACGACTTTATTGCTTTAACAATAAGTGACATTTTGAATTAGTAGCAGTAGATGTGGCCTGAAGTTAGCCACTGACAGCTAATGTCATTTGTTTACGTGTGCATTATGATACAAGAAGAAGAAGAAGCAAATCATGAATTTATAGTGTGTTATTCAAAAGATAGGCTGTCACGTACATTTAGCCGAAAAAATTTTCATACAAGAAAAAATTACGCCATCTATGTAAAATCAACGGAACTTCGATGTTCCTTTGATTTTACGATTTTACCATTCCGATGGAACAGTCGCTAGTCGTATGATATAACTTTGTAAGGGCGTACAACGCATACATTTTTTTTAAATACATATCTTGATTAACCCTAGAAACATAACCTTCGTCGATCCGATGAATACGCGGTACTAAATATGCTATATCTTTCTAACGCGTGCGCGTAATAACTTGCCTGTTTTTGTCAACTAAGTGCCCACCGCGCTGCTGCAGGCGACACCGGTGTTCAGCGCGTAAGTATTTTATTTTGTGATTTATTGAGCATCTGTTCATCGTTTCGATGAATGGTTATGGTTTGTGTTAGTTTTGGTGACGGGTTGAAATATTTGTTTGCAGATTTTTGACATGGAGTCACTGAGTGATGACACAATTGCGCGATTATTATTGGAAGAGGATGACACCAACTCGCTGCCGGCTTCTTCGGATGGCGAAAATGAAGACTTTATGGAGGTGGATGACGTGGAAAGCGATCACCAATATGAACCCTCTGACCAAGAGGACAGTCTGCAAATCCATCATGGTTCATCACCATCTCACTCACGGGATCATGTAACCGACTCTCAATCACCTCCTGACTTATTGGAAGAGACTTCAGGTACTTCTTCATGTATTTTGACCTTACCACAAAGTACCATTCATAGTGGTGAACATTAGGCTGAATTATGTGTGAATTGCGCTGTGAATAATTAGCTTTTGTATTTTTTTAAGTGTAGAGTTATGCCCTAAGTTTATTTTGGCCAAAGAAAAAAAAGCTATGTTTTGTTATTTTTTTTTTTAATTTTAATTTTTAAGTACCTTGTCAACTATGATCTCCTTACAACTAGTGCCTTTATGGATAATATAATAAAATTAAATAAAGATTTCTTTTTTTTTATTATTATGTTTTAATTACAAATAAGACCCTTGTCCCTAAAAAGTTATATACTAAACAGTTTTAAAATATAACGTATCAAGTAAAAATTTCACACTTTAAAAAATGTTCATCAATATGATGAATGGTTATGTTTAAAGGGAGTATTAAGAAGGTTATGTTTCTAGGGTTAAAGAAATTTTAATAAAATTGTCCGGCGTAATATAAGTTTAGCTCGCATTAATACTGGAATTACTAAAATATTAACAACAATAAATCAATAAGGCTTACAAACAAATATAAATTTTACAGAAACGTAATGTAATTTCAATATTTCATATTTCTTTTTACATCACTCTCATTATCATAAAGCATAGACGAGGCGTGTTGAGGCAAAAAGTGTCCACGCTTAAACTGCCCCACTTTTGGGGTTTTTTTGGGGCAGTCGAGGTTTCATATTTTGTCATCTTGACATTTCGAAATTTGCTTTCCGCAGATTTTTCAGTCCACATTTAGTTGAAAAAATCTTCTGAAATCAAGATGGCGTAACTTTTTCTTATATATTATTTGTCAAATGTATGCCAAAGATTAGGAACGCACTTTTAACTCCTCTGGTGATTAGTGTCCATAGATGGCGATAATTACATACTAGAATATTATACAGATATTATAACGGTGTAATAGATCAGTGCAATGGCTAATGGTGTATGCATACTAGATATTTTAACCTAAGCAAGATATTTTAAAGGATTTTACAAGAAAACCATTTTTTTCTTCTATACGGCGTATGGACCTAGACCAGACAACAAATTTGTTTTTACACATGTGCCGTAGCTCCAGCGGCGCCACAGAAGGGGCGGACGTTTCACAGCCAGCGCTGCAGCAAAAATTACATACAAATCCTAGCGCAACAGCACTTAATATTCCTTTATTACCTAGATAAATAAAACAAGACTTATTAAAAATAAAACTAATTATATTAAGTACCATAAAAAAAAATGAATTATAATTTATACAAACTTATTCTAATTCAGTTTGAAAATAATAATCTACACTAATATTATAAAGAGGAAAACTTTGTTGGTATGTTTGTTTGTTTGTTTGTAATGAATAGGCTCAAAAAGTACTGGACCGATTTCAAAAAATCTTTCACCTTTCGAAAGCTACATTATCCACGAGTAACATAGGCTAAATTTTATTTTGGAAAAAATAGGGTTCCGTAAGATATTTGGGTTTTTCGGACACAAGGTGTAAAAATCAACCAGAAAAGTTACTTATTTTACGTACGCTGCCTAAACTATAAAAGATAGAACCATAAAATGTTCTCATTTACTGCAGATCTTATAAATATCAACAAAAAAGTCCGTGACACACTATAGGTACCTATCTATGGCGAGTGAGGCACAACAACCATTTTTTTATTTAGAAATCTTGAATTATTTTGAACTATATTTAAACGCGTTTATTTTACTTATGCTATTAGTCCTTATCAAAATAAATTATTTCATCACTATGTAAAGTTTATGTAGATAATATTTGGTCTTTGAATGATTAAAATTGGATGTTTGATTTTGAAGTTATGGCGAAATTAAAATATTACGATTTCTGCTGCACGGCCCGTTGCGAAGTGGGTGTCACCAAGGCGCGTGCGGGAGGGGAGTTTAGATCTATGAGTAAATTTTTTGTTTTGTGTTCGTTGTAACTATGATGGATAGTTACTTGAATACCTATTTATTTAGTGTTTGTCGTATTGTTAGTCCTGAAGGTATTTCATACGATAAAAGTATACCCAACTACTTATTTCATTGAGTTTTAGTAGGTACCTATATTAATTTATTTCTGTTTGTTTTGACTAAATTTCGCCCTTTGCGCTTTGGATCATTGGGAAATCTGTAATTTAAATACTATAAATTACTGCGATGTTTACAACAAATGTCCACTAAGTTAGACAAAAGAAAAAAATAATAAACTAAGTATGCCAAAGTACTCTATTTTGTGTAACATTTCATTTAGTAATATTTCAGAAATACTACTTTTTTTTTCTCCAAAAGTGCATAATGTTAAATCGGCTGGCCCCTGAACATTGTAGGTCCACACATATCTACTCCTACAACAACCGTTGTAGGAATAGATATAGACAGTAGGTGCAGGTTGTAGGTGATCTACATCTAGTAGATGCAGCTTGTAGGTTTTTAGTGGGGTAACTACTGTTTACCTACCAACCTACCACCTACCAACTATAGGTATGTAGTAGGTCTAGATGTAGGTTGTAGGTGTAGGGTATGACTTATGGGTGTAGCAATCTACGCTTACAACCTTCAAGTGTAGTTATTTTTTATTCAATTTCATAATTCACAGAACAACGTCTGTCAGGCCAGATGGTAAATAATATTTTTAAATATATGTAAAAATCAAATAAATAGTTAACCTTAGTTTCATTTTATTTAAATTAATCAAAAATGTGAATACTGACGGGTAAGGTTAGGTTTGGTTAGGTACTGAAATAAAAAAAAAACTTCATCTCTTATTTCTGTACTAATAAATCAATAATAAAAATGACGTCCCTACAAAGTTACCTTTTCACTGTTGCGCATACAATAACCAGTGTTCTTTCATAGTTGGCCGCCATTTTTTGAATATTTATTTAAAATTCCTTAAGTATTTTAATTGTAACAAACAATATTGTGATAATTACCCGTGATGAGATATCTTTTTTATAAGTTTGTCATAGTTTTTACAGCCTTTAATTACGCATCTACTCAGCATTTTATGAATTATATGCGGACTGGATAAAGCAAACGTAGAAATGGTAAGATCACGAGTGCCAAACCTCAACTGTCAAAATGGCCCCAAAATTTAAAAATTGGGGCCATTTTACTGGAGACACTTTTTGCCTCAACATGCCTCGTCTATAATATACGTCTATGGTGTTATTTGGTAAAAATCTCAGTTTATATTAAAAAGTCTTATTAGAAAACAAAGCTGTGCTCAAATTAATATGGCCCGTTTGGTGGAGGGCTGTAAATCACACTCTGCGAGGAAAGAAAATAGTGAAGAAGTGTTAACTTTTCACCAGTATGTTGAGAATTGTTTCAGGTTATATAAATACAAGCAATTACACTGAAGTTATTATATTCTTGTAGATAAATGTGTTTATTGTCCATTATATGCGGATTTCAACAATATATAATAGAAATTTTGTATAAATTTCAGAGGTTGTGTATTTACATAGTGATGTTTTGGATATCGATAAACCTTCGAAAGGGAAAATATGTTAATCTGAAAGAAAAATATTTTGCCTACTTTATGTTTACCAAACACCATACAATTATACAAATTAGTAAGATCCAAAATATAAACTAAGTGATAATATATAATATAAAATAGTGTGGTGTATATTTTAATTATTATAATTATTAATTAATAATTCCTGTATATTATAATGCAGTTACGGTTGTACATAATCACAAAAACATGTCACAAATTTTCAAATTTAACTTTGCTTTTTGGTTTTGCAGGGAATTAGGTGGCCTTTTGCAAGGATACTTCTATGTAATTTTTTAATTGACCAGAAAACGGGCAGACTGATCGCCAGATGGAGAGCGATTATCGCCACCTCGCAATAGGAGGAGTCACAAGTACGATCCCGGTCTTAAAATCCGCAACTACTCCTTGAGTACCCGGAGGCCGTGGTATTTATCTGGTCCAGGTGGACCGTTCGTGCCAAAGCATGGCTCTCCCACGTAAACGGACTGCTGTGCTCTATTTTCTTCACATATTTAGCTCCATGCTGACAATCTGAGAGCTTTTTGGTGTTGTAACGTGTAAGCTAATAAATGATGTCCAATTGTTAATAAATAATAAATATATCTATTAAAATTTCCTGTTTTCATTTATCTTTCCACGTAGGTACCCCAATTAAAGGGAGAAATGCATAAAGACATAAAAAGTCTATACGGCTACTGTTTATATATTTACCAGCTGTATCCAAGGGAAAAGTATCCTATGTTTTAATCCAAAGCTTAAACTACTGCCATACCAAATTTCATTGAAATCTGGTCAATAGTTTTTGCGTGAAGGAGTAACAAACATCCATCCATACATCCAGCCATCCTCACGAACTTTCATGTTTATAATAGTAGTAGGATATAGAACTGACAAGTCGATTGGACGATAGCCTGCATAGTGTTTGGGTGTATAGTTCAAGAGACTAGCTTCCCCAACATACTTCTGTTTGTTGTAGACAATACTGCATAAATTCGTTTTTGATCGACTGATAATAATTTATAAATCACAAAGGTGCATAGATCATTACGCATAAATATTCCACTTTAATCATTCTATCTATTGGCTGCAAACTGTATTTAAATTCATTTAATAGTTTAAAAGATCTAAGCAAACATAAAGCGGAATAAAAGACTTCATTTTATGCTATGAAAAGATTAACATTTTCATCATCATTTTGATTTTTATCGACACAAAATGCCGACTAGGGACTTCACTGGCGGACGGGAATATATTTACATATGAAGTTGCTGATAAATACGAGCAATGCAACTTGTAAGCAACTTCAGACAGCTGATCTGAAGTTGGTTACATATGTTCAAAACCTGTAACCGTCTACAAAAATTGTAAGTAACGCACAACTAGATATCTCTTTCTTTCTCATTGGCATGTGTCATATAGGGGGATAAGGTACGATATATAATTTTGCTCTTGCTAATAGCCTTTACTCTTTATACTCTATGCTTGTAACCACTAGAGTGCATCTCGCTCACCCACTATGTGTTGCCATGTACAAACATAGCCTTCAATTGTAGTATTTTTGTCTTGATCTTAGGATGTACACGTAAGTTTTCTCGTCGTAGTCAGTAATAAATAAGAATCGTAGAACGAGTTTTTCCCTGCACCACTTATTAAAATAAGTAAATTTCAATATTTTCATACTGGCGATTAAATTGTTCTAGTTATTTTTTATGAGTCAGAGGCTATTTAAGAAAACATGCGATTAGAGTACGATCGTACCTGGATTTTCAGTCTAGATAGAGACCTATCAATAAGTTAACTCTAGGCCAAGACCGAGAGTAATAGTTAAATTAACAAAATATTATGAACGTGGTAAAAATATTTATAACTCAAGAACGGCTGAACCGATTTGACTGAAAATTGGTGGGCTATCTTGAAACCAGGAGAAGAACATAGGATACTTTTTATTCCGTTCACGAGGACTCAAAACTCGAGAACGGCTGGATCGATTTGGCTCATTTTGATTTATATTGAAAATAATTGTGGAAGTTCAGGGAAGGCTTACGCACTGAGAAATAATGAAAAAGGTGTAGGTTGTAGGTGTAGGACTAGGACGTAGGATGCAGTCATTTATTCATTCCAGTTCATGTTTATGACAGAACAACGGGTGTCGAGACAGCTAGCTATATTATATATTACTAGCTGACCCCGACAGACGTTGTTCTGTCTTAAATATGAACTGGAATGAATAAATGACTACACCTGCTCCTACACCTGTTCCTACTCCTACTCTTACTCCAACACCTACTCGTACATTAACTCATACACCTACTCCTACCCATACTCCTACACCCACTCAGATACCTACGCCTACACCTGCTCCTACACCTACTCCTACAACATACACCTTTTCCAATATTAAAAAAAAAAAAGGTCCAGCCCGCGCCCATTACGCCCACGTAAGTACAGTAATCCACGGATATATATCCCATGATATAAAGTAGCCTATGTCCTTCCCCATTGTCTACTCCAACTCCACTCTGTGCCAAATTTCATCATAATCGGTTTAGTAATATTTACGTGAAAGCGTAAATAAAGTATCGTACAGGAACCGTACATTTTTTCGCGATAAAAAGTAGCCTACGTCCTTTCCCGTGGTCTAATTTATATCTGGGCCAAATTTCATGATAATCAGTTCAGTAGTTTTAACGTGAAAACGTTCAGGTTTACTCTTTTATTTTTATGTAAAGGATATAATCCCAAGTTGGTCCTGTTTTCATTCAAAAAAGTAGTGACCTGATGATGAGATCTATGAGGAATCGAGGGAATTTCTAATGACACATATGGTGATTTTGACTTTTTCTGAAGTAGACCAAGCATAAGCTACCAAAAAGTCTTACTATTAATACTGTTAGGTAGGGTAGGTATTTCTCATAATATAAAAATTAAACAATGTCAAAAAGTCAATAGTTTTTATTTAAGTAGATGTTTCAAACATTCTTCATTCACTTCAACACACTTAAAAAGTTAAACAGTTAAAATACATATTATATCAATAATAAACTGGCCCGTCGAGAAGAACCGGCGTAAGAAACTCGCACGGGGCCACTTTTTAGCAAAAAGATGGAAACAAATTCTTTGATTAATTACCTTTGTATCCAAAATTTATGTTTAGTCAGGTTTGCGGTTAGGGTTAGCTGTCACCCTATTACTCAACTATGTTTACCACTCCAAATTACAACTAGTCGTTTAGTTTATAACCCCAAAACTTAAACCACTAATATCTCAGTAACTGTGGGTTTCCTGATGAGGGGAGTGGGGGTTCAACCCTCCCCCTCCCCTTCCCTCTTAACTCCCTCCTCCCCAAATCGTGGAATCGTGGGATATTATACTAAATTTTTACCGAAAGAACTTTAGTCAGTATATTTTGGTACTAAATTAAATAGCAACACTAAGACAAATATATTTTTAGAACACGAATTATGTAAAAATACTGATTTCATCTCACTTTCTATGGAAAATATGACTGTATTTACATCCATATATTATCATCATTCTTATGTTATATGCAATCACAAACTAAAAAACACGAGCTATAGCTAATTACGAGTGAAAAGTTACGGCAGCACATTTTCGTTCGCTGCGACTTTTGCACCTCAAAATACTGCATCCACACATTGTTAAAATACTTAAAACTACACGGAGTCTCTATCTCAAAAGAGTATATAACATAAAACACTCCAAAAAACACAAAAGAGTTCAATTAAAATGAAACCTCAATCTTCACAGTCATTTGTTTGGCACAGGAATGTCAAATTTGACAGCTCTGTGCCAAAAACCCGGTTACAGCGAAAGGGACAAAACATAACATTTTTGTCTCGTTTCTTCACAAGTATTGACCAATTTACGTTCTCTCTCTAACAAGCTGTGACGTCAGGAGCTATCCTGCCCTGGCTTTGAGTATTTATCCACATATAACGTCTTCTTCTCTTATCTATGTCAGAACGATTCATTAAAAAAATTCAGAGTATGTCCGTGTTTTTTACGATTGTGATACTGAGGAATGGAACATTAGGCGCTAAAGTTAGGCGCTAAGCTCACCGTCCAGTCTGCAAATCCGATATAGTGGATTTGATGCCGACTTGTAGGTAAAATTTTTTAATGACATTAACAAGAACAACACCAATGACGGTCATTAAGTATAGTGCGATTCAAATGAGAATAGCATCGAGTCGGCGCCATATTGTTTCGAATTTAGACTGTTATGATCAAAGGTTATGATAGTTAAATTTATAATTATTTAGTTATTAATAGATTAGGTACTATATAACGTTTTTATTTAAATTCGATGCAAAACTATTAATATTTATATTATTAATGCACATAAGTTTTTCTGAAAATCGCACTTTTCAAGTGATATTTAACAGAAAAAGGTCATTGACGTTCCTATTCTCATTTGAAACGCGTTATACCTGTGCTGGATTTGCGCTGGACGGTGAGTATGGTGTTTAAGGAGCATCTGACCATCCAGCCTGCAAATCCAATGCCATGACCTTGAAGCGGACTTGTAGGCAAACATTTTAGAGACGTCCTGTCCTTGTCAGTAACGGCGCGGCGCGATGACACCGATGACATAATAATATTAGAGAGCGTTACCAGTCCTATAGGCGCTATCGCTATCGCATTCCCATGATCCAGCTTTCTATTCTACTTTTTAAATATATATCACATGCATAGGTAAAGGTCTACCAGAATCTGATGGCATTTTAAAAAAAATAAAAAATGTGATTTTCATATGGCAATGTCAAGTAAGACCCGTCAAATCAAAGTACGTGATCTGTCAACCGCTGCTAAAATTTTGTGATTATGTTCTTGGAATTTGTTGTTTTTGTGAAAATATCCAAAAAGACAATTTGATCTCAAGCGAGAAATATTGTTTTCTATGTCTATAGTAAAATACAGATAGAAGAAGGTGTAAATCGAACTCAATCTTATAATTTAAAGTTCGTGGTAGAGTTGACCGGTAAGTTAGAGTGAGTTGTTTTGATACTTTTAGTTTTTTTATATTTTCTTAGGTAATTATTGTGACTTCTTTAAAGGTGTTTCCAGTATTGATATACGGTGAATCGTATCTGATGGCACATCGAACGATGGTTTGTTTTCCATGCCTGGTAAAAGGAGGAGAGGAGGAAAAAAGAAAATCAACATAAGACAGTTTCGATTTACAGTTGATTAGGAATAAAGTAAACGAGTTCTATACAGTTCGGAAGGAAATTCCAACATTAAATAAACTGTTGCCAATTTTATTCGTAATAAATAAGTATATAAAGTAATTCACGATTGATTTATTTTTCATGAAATATCATTATCATTACATAGTTAAAACAAAGTCCCTTTTTGTCTGTCCCTATGTATGCTTAAATCTTTAAAACTACGCAAAGGATTTTGATGCCGTTTTTTTTTAACAGATAAAGTGATCTAACGGGAAGGTTTTTAGGTATATAACATGCATAACATAGTAGAGGTACTTACACAGATAATTTTAGAGGTTTCTAAAGTCCTAAAAATCACATATTTTGCGCTTATATTAAAAATGCTAGCTGAACACTACGAGATAGAATAAAATTATGTACCTACTTACTACAGTTTTATTATTCATCTTAAAAAAGCCTACAAAAAAGTCCGCGTATCGTATCTCTTAGGGATAACCCACAATAACCATTTTTTTATTATTTACTTTGATTTTAATTTAATAGCTTATTTACAAAGCGATTTTATGCAATACAGTATTAATCCTTATCCAATTAAGTACCTTAAATACATTGTGCATTTAAGATATATCAATACTGCCGTTTACGCCATGTAATTAAAATGAATATTTTCGAAGATATTACAGATTTAAAATGCAGGGATATAGTGTTGCTGCGCGGCGCGGGCGCTCGCGTTTCTACATCGCGCTATCGAAAACGCGGGACTATACAGTATAAAGAGGTTCACGAATATTTTGAACTGCAGCACAGAATACGTATAATAGTAACTGCAGTTCTCAATTCTTATGGAATATCCAGAGGTGGTTTGTCAGTTTTGTTGGTCAAATAACTTTACTTATTACATATTACATAGTATAAAACAATTAGTGGCTTTATCTGTCTGTCCCTATGCATGTAGGTATAGTATATTGTATGCTTAGATCTTTAAATCTACGCAACGGATTTTGATGCGAGTTTTTAAAATAATAGTCTTTAAGTATATTTCAGTCTTTAAGATATTATAAGATTATGGTAAAATTTATATTCAAGTGCGATAAATATAATATTATACATTTATCGCACTTGAATATAGTCGTGTCGAGGTGATAGGGTCCCATTTTTAACAATTTGCATTGGGCATACCTAAAAACATTTTTAATATTGTATCAGTAGTATAATATTGCTGTAAGTAGGTAGAGAATTATTCGCCGAAATAGTTTTTTCTCCAAGAACACTATTCCACGCGGGCGAAGCCGCGGGCAAAAGCTAGTTTTCTATATTATACACCTTACATTCTTCATACAGTCCTATATAATTCATGTTCAATAATACTAAAGACATAATTAAATATTAACCAGTATCAAGATCGTTTAATCCAATTTCCCCAGTATTGCACACTACAAAATTTTATTTCCCTATTTGCCATGAGATTCTGGTACACCTATAGTACATAAATTATAACAATATAATTTGGAGAAATAAAAATCGCGGGAATCGAAATTAGACTGACAATTTTATAGTAGATAACTGTAACTTATTTTATATCGTTTTTTGAATTAAAATTTTATATATAATGTGTGCACCTACGTAAATTAAGCAAATTTTACTATATAGAAACATAAATTTGGCCTTAGTTTAGATTTGCAATAAAAATATAAGAAAAAGTCGTGTGTTGTGTTTGGATCAAGATTTCTTTTATTAAACTAGTATTTTTCTTAATTCCAATTATATTATCAATTAGGAAATTTAATCACCTTTCTAAATATATATAACATGCATATGTTTTATTCACATTAAAACATTATAATCTTGAAGAAAAACACGACGGGAAACAACATATGATTTATAGAGGTTGGTACTCCGTGCATCTGTCATGAGGGAATGAGGTCGTCCTCCTCCTTCCTCTCCGTAATGTGTGTTCTGTGATGAGGTATCATTTGGCATGTTCCCACTTGAGTGTCAATAACGAAGTCCAAAAGTAAACAATCAATGCAAGTGTTTACGTTAATTGAAATGTTTACTTTCAAGTGGATAGGTACTTAATTATACTGAATCTAATAACTGTATTTTTTTATAAATCTGTTTTTATATTACGTAATCACTTAGGAAATTAATTATATTTTTAAATATATACATCATCCATAGGTTTTATTTACTTATTAACATTAAAATTTCGAAAAAAAATCGCGAAAAAAATTGCGGGAGAATGTAAGGAAAATTAATTTTTGGTGGCAAAAAGGCCCGACGCTTGTTGGCATAATCTGTCAAAAAGTGTCAAGGCGCTTGACAGGTTATTATACAAAGTTATTATATTAGTAACTGACACTAATGACGGCCATTAGGCTGGGCCATAATCACGAAGTATAGATAACAAGGAGTCCGAACGTAATGTTAAAATAATGGTCTCAATTACGGGGACAGATTTTTGCCGGTAGAGCGCGCGACGGTCCGACATGCACTCGTTTGAAATTACGCGGGAAGTTTAAAGTTGCTATTGACAGCTCTGGAAAGATTGAAATCTTATTATTTAATAGTTTTAGGAAATTCTTAGAAACTGTTCTCGAAAAATAGATACCGTAGAACACGGTAATTGCCTAACGGTAATTTAAAAATAATTATAATAAATAATAGTATTGGCAACACTCGGTATAATAGTATTGGCAACACTCGGTACTCGTCGGTCTCGCACGCCTAGCGGCAGAAAAGAGAACTAAGATCTGGTCCTATTATTGTGTACATAATTATTATTAAAAAGCCTATACCGTTCGGACTCCTGGTATCTATGCTTCATGTTCCAGCCTTACAACCGTAATAATCGGCCTTGTTAAATAAGTACCTACTTTATTCTTATTGTAAATATCTACACTTGAAATTTGATTCCATTTTATACAAAACACTCTAGGAACTTTCAATAAAACTTCTAGGTACCGTTTTACTGAATCGACTGACTTGCACTGACTATTTGTATCAAAATTTGTATTTTGAACTTTGACTAGACATTAGACTTGAAAATAATACGGTGTTGAAATCATATAGGTACCTACCACGAAGTATAGATAACAAGGAGTCCGAACGTAATGTTAAAATAATGGTCTCAATTACGGGGACAGATTTTTGCCGGTAGAGCGCGCGACGGTCCGACGTGCACTCGTTTGAAATTACGCGGGAAGTTTAAAGTTGCTATTGACAGCTCTGGAAAGATTGAATCTATGCTTCATGGCCATAATAATGACGTACACGACGCTGTCAAAGTGTCACGACGATCCACAGGATATGGTGTTTTCTAATTTTTATTGAAATTGTCAGATTATAGCATAGATATTTAATATAGTTATCACTGGATTAAAGACTAGCGCTCTTATTCATAAAAACTTATAGAACACCTGAAGTGTTCTATACAAAGACTTCTAAAGACGGAGTCATAGTTTTTGAAAGTTGGTACTATTGTTTTCTGTTGCTCTGTCTTACTAACGATGTATCAATACGAGCGAATGAAAGAGCTTATATCGGTGTATAAACACGTGTTTCGTGTCATGTTATGGCCAGCTCAGTAGGCCATTGCAGAGCAGTAGCTCTGTGTATATTTTGTGTTTTATAAATGAAAATAAATGTGTAAAGGAGATATTAATTTTAAAACATCTAATATGTGTTGCGCCGCTGCATATTGTGCCTCAAGAATGACGACAGAAGGTGTCAAATACTTGGAATTATCATTTTACACGTAATGTTTTAACAATGTTTTGTGAACTAAATAATGAGTATTTTTATAATATAAACAGATAATCATTAAATTTAACGAACCCTTTTTCGTACTATATCACGCTTTAATGATGAATATCACGTAATGAGTAATAATTTGTGCAAAATAAAAGCTTTGTTTTTCTGCGTATTTTGAGTGATGTACCCTACTGACACAAGAGTTTATCGATAAAGATAATAAACTTTTACTAAACGGATTTATTAGGTCTCGGAAATGCTCCGGAAGAAGAGGCGAATAGATTGAAGCAGTTAGATGCGAAAATTAGAAGAGTGTGTTCCACCAGTGAGACAGCTTGGTGTGACGGTATTGATACGGGGAAGATATTTCTGTTTTACCGGACAATTAAGAAGACTTACAATAATATAATTATACTTTCTTAAACATATTTTTTTATTTAGTTTCCAATTAAAATGTGCATTTTTCCATTATCCGATCCAGATCGAGTACGATATCGGTATCGAATGCCGATACAGTAATCGATATTCAATAGCCATGCAAGGGCAAGTAAAATATATGAAACACATAGGTCTTTCACATTATCGGTTTGATATCGGATAGAAAAGCACTTTTATTCCTGTAAATATGGGCCTAGCAGGAACAATTGACAGGTGCGTAAATGCAATGTTATCGAATGTCAATTGTATGAGCGCTGTCATAATTTTTATACAAATCTCTTTCGATAACGTAACGCTTACGCAATTGACAATTGTTCCTGCTAGGCCCCCAAGCAAGTAAGTAATCTGACTGACTCAGCTAATCGCTCAATGTATTTACTATTTAGATGCTAATCAAAAATGCAAATACAATACAAAGAGAGGAAATCGAACGCAAAATTTTTGTGTTGTCAGATTTGACATGAGACTCGTGTGTTTGATTTTCAGTTCTATTGTATCAGTCCAGAGTAAAAAAAAAAAAAATATTACTAATAAAGAGGAGGTTCTGTGTTCGGCTGTATAATATTATATGTCACCATAAAATTTAAAAAACCGTTAGATTGTAATATTACTAGAGATATTATAAAATGTCGACAGATTGTCAAATAAAAATTACTTCTTACAATTTTACACGTTATTTTTCGTTACATTGTAATATTTACCGTGCCAATTGGTTAAATGGCAAGTGCCCCGCGCCGCCATACTTGTTTTTTTTTTTCATAATAATAATTAAAATTAAAAATAATGCGTACAATTATTGTAAGGAGAAATTTTTATTTGTCAATCTGTCGACATAATATAATATCTCTAGTAATATTACAATCAAACGGAATTTACAATTTTACGGTGACATATTATATACAGCCGAACACAGAACCTCCTTTTTTTTAAAGTCGGCTAAAATATTTATGAACGGTCTATTTCTATTACAATAGTGCAGAATTGTTAGGAATTGTAAACTTTCAATTGGTAGATATAGGGAGTAATTTTATTTAATGTAAATAGTTATTAATAAAACGTTTTCTCATAATACTTATTTTATAATTAAAATACGCAATTGACTGAATAGTGTGAAAGAATTATGCTACTAATTATTTCATACATTTTACTCGCCTTTGGCTATTGTGTATCGGCTATCAGCATTCTTTACCGATATCGTGTCGGATAATGGGAAAACGCTTTTATGATAAAAACTAGATGTTGCCCGCGCCTTCGTGCGCGCTAAAAGAAATGCCGTGCCGCAAAAAAGTAGCCTATGTGGTCTTTTCTATATATGTGCAAAATTTCATCAAAATCGGTCAAGTACTTTCGGAGCCCATGCAAACAAACAAACCTTATAAGAACACAATATTTTTTAAACATCTAATAAAATCTTGTTAATTTCAAATAACCTATATCTTAAATTAAAAAGGTACTTAGTGAGTTTTAAACATTATAAACTGATGACATAAAACTTAAAATGTGTTTATAAAATAAAAATTCAGAATTATAAAAATATCTACAAACGTCGATAGGTACCACAAAAAAGTCGAGTTGTTTATCGATATTATATCGATATACGTTACATCCCTGCACGTACACTAACACAATGCACACAAGCAGAAAAAGGACACGCGTTTGCTGGCTAAAACTCTCTCTAGTGGTTATATACTCAAAGGTTCTATAAGATCACTATAAGAAGATTGGCAAAAAATTGTATTCATAACAGCATTATATCAACAAAGAGTTCTCTAGCTGATTACTAAAAAACTGACATTTGACACAAATATTTTGTCAATGTTATGTGGATTTCAAGATAATAAAACGACTTACTGTTAAATACGTATCGAAATTTCGACGCCGAACTTCGTAATCTAAAATGTATGGGATTTGACATAGGTCAAGTGACATGTCGCTTGCGATGCAATATGTCAAATCCCATACATTTTATTGTCCAACTTCGTCATCGAAATTATCGGATGCATCTTGACTAGAGGCCCTGGGCACATTACTGGGCCCTAATTTTTTTCGTTTTTACCTTTTTTAGCTTTAAACCCCGAAAGACTGTAATTCGAAAAAATACAAATATCAATAGCCTAAAACTGAACGTCGGTACTGAATTTTATAATATGTTCTTTAAGCCAAACACGAGTAAAGGTGGGTTTAGACCAAGCGAGCGAATGCTCATTCTAGTAAAGCTCTTTTGATGTAAACAAACAACGAGCATTCTTTCGTTGTTCTAGTGTATTCGCCGCGTGTTCGCCGGTAATTTGGTAGAATGCTCTAAGAACACTCGCTCGTTTGGTATAACCGACGCAAGAGCGCACAAACAATTGCTTAGAGCGTTCTTTCGTGTTCGGACGTGCTCGCTACTTGAGGCGGTCTCTTCAAAGGGATTCTAGTGTTCTTGAATTCTTGTACATTTTGGCGGCTAGTTTTAGGTTTATTCGTAAATATGGATTGGAGCAACGAAAAATGTATGATAGAAATGTACCATAATATAAGGTGTTTATGGGATCCAACTTATGTTTTATGAACATTATAAAAATAAACTGTACACGGAAGATGTCTGGAGGCAAATTGCAACAGCAATCGTCACCCACCAACGTCTCTACCTTCTTTTCTTTTTCATTAATCAATAAATGAAGCACTTGAAATCACAATATAGTCGCTATCACACTCAGACATAGTGTAGTGTGAACAGTACTACTTATCGTTGGCAAATGAGCGAATGGCTCATTTGGTCTAAATGATTCTCATATAAAGAGCAAAAATTCTTGTTCTTATTGTTCTTGTTCGGAATGTTTAGTGTAAATGATGTAAACTATGTCTTAACGAATTATCGTTTACATTAAACGAATACAAAATAATGTTCTTGTGTAGTTCTTGCTCTATGTTCTTTTGGTCTAAACCCACCTTAAGAGAAACGAGCGAGAATTTTTTTTCCATTTTACAGGTTAAAATTTGTTCAAACGTGAAATTTCAGCAAAATACCATAAACTAAACCAGTTAAAACAGAACATCAGTACTAAGTAATATAATATTATGTTTTTCATGTTAAACGCGAGCGAGCAAAATTTTTTCCTATTTAATAGGTTTTAAAATCTGTTCAAACTTGAAACCTTAAAAGACTGAAAATAGGATGATTTTGTAATTCAAATTAAAGTAAAATTTGCGTAATTTCTGATGTTGTAAAAAAGATGACAAATAACCTATTAAGCTAGGTTTGTCATAATTATAATGCCTATTTCATGCTTTTTTCGTCGTACATAATTACACAATTTTGTGATCAGTGACGTGCTCAAAATATTGTGTCACATGCTTTAAAAAATTAGGTTCGAGGATTCGATGGCACGCGTGCCATAGCTTCGCATTTTCTGTTTTAACAATTTAAATTTTAAAAAGATTTTTACAGGCAAAATAATAAAAAGCATTTGCTCGCTTTCTCAATTTGAACGCGTTTAGCATAAAGATTATACCTAATATCATATACTTAGTATCAACATTTTGTTTTAGGCTGTTGATTTTTTTTCTAAAATAACTTTAAAAAATTATCTTTCATATAGGATTTGAAGTATAATTAGATGTTAACCTGTAATAAAGATAATAAAAAAGTCCGCCTCTGCTTGACGGGGTGGCAAAATATGTTAATTGGCCTGGGGCAGCGCAAATTTCTAATCTAAATACGCGTCTGTATAGGGGTCATCCACATGGACCAGCCGGTTCAGCACCGCAAGCTTGAAGCAAAGTAGTAGACTAAAATGATTGTCACTTTTGCCAGTTGACACAAATGGCGGCCATTTTTGTATGGGTGAACCCCCTGGCTATGCCCATGTGGTAGAATATTTAATAAAAGTCATGTCTTTCAAAATTATCGTATGAATTCAAAAAATATCGTACGTAGTAGTGAAATTATCGTACGATAATACCTAATTATTTTTTATCGTACCGCACCTCAAATTATCAAAGACTTCTAAAGACGGAGCTATAGTTTTTGAAAGTTGGTACTATTGTTTTCTGTTGCTCTGTCTTACTAACGATGTGTCAATACGTGTGTATGAGAGAGCTTATATCGGTGTATAAACGCGTGTTTCGTGTCATGTTATGACTACCTCAGTAGGCCATCGCATAGCAGTAGCTCTGTGTATTTTTGGTGTTTTATGAATAAAAATAAATGTGTAATGGACATTTGAACATTTAACAAGTAAATAAATGTTGCTCCGCTGCATATTGTGCCTCAAGAATGACGACAGAAGGTGTCAAATACTTGGAATTATCATTTTACACGTAATGTTATAACAATGTTTTGTGAACTAAATAATGAGTATTTTTATAATATAAACAGATAATCATTAAGTTTAACGAACCCTTTTTCGTACTATATCACGCTTTAATGATGAATATCACGTAATGAGTAATAATTTGTGGAAAATAAAAGCTTTGTTTTTCTGCGTATTTTGAGTGATGTACCCTACTGACACAAGAGTTTATCGATAAAGATAATAAACTTTTACTAAACGGTTTTATTAGGTCTCGGAAATGTTCCGGAAGAAGAGGCGAATACACAGAACACTATTACTCGCGGAGGCGAATATATTGAAGCAGTTAGATGCGAGAATTAGAAGAGTGTGTCCCACCAGTGAGACAGCTTGGTGTGACGGTATTGATACGGGGAAGATATTTCTATTTTACCGGACAATTAAGAAGAGTTACAATAATATATACTTTCTCAAACATATTTTTTTATTTAGTTTCCAATTATTTTACATTATCCGATCCGGATCGAATACGATATCGGTATCGAATGCCGATACGGTAGTCGATATTCAATAGCCATGCAAGGGCAAGTAAAATATATGAAACACAGGTCTTTCACATTATTGGTTTGATATCGGATCGAAAAGCACTTTTATTCCTGTAAAGATAGGCCTAGCAGGAACAATTGACAGGTGCGTAAATGCAATGTTATCGAATGTCAATTGTATGAGCGCTGTCATAATTTTATACAAATCTCTTTCGATAACGTAACGTTTACGCAATTGACAATTGTTCCTGCTAGGCCCCCAAGCAAGTGAGTAATCTGACTGACTCAGCTAATCTCTCAATGTAGGTATTTAGATGCTAATCAAAAATGCTAATACAATAGAAAGAGAGGAAATTGAACGCACTATTTTTGTGTTGTCAGATTTGACATGAGACTCGTGTGTTCGATTTTCAGCTCTAGATTGTATATCAGTCCAGAGTTATATTTTCAATACTCTGAATTTTCCCCGGCCTTCCAGATTCCTGATAGGTAGTATATCCGTAGGGATATATTATCGGGTCGGTATTACTAAGGCTTACTTACTAATAAAGAGGAGGTTCTGTGTTCGGCTGTATATATGTCACTATAAAATTGTAAAAACCGTTAGATTGTAATATTACTGTTATTACACGACAGATTGTCAATTAAAAATTTCTTCTTACAATTTTACACGTTATTTTTCGTTACATTGTAATATTTACCGTGCCGATTGGTTAAACGGCAAGTGCCCCGCGCCGCCATATTTGTTTTCTTTTTCATAATAATAATTAAAACGAAAAATAATGCGTACAATTATTGTAAGGATAATTTTTTATTTGACAATCTGTCAACATAACATAATATCTCTAGTAATATTACAATCTAACGGTTTTTTAAATTTTACGGTGACATATTATATATTATATAATAATATCTATGGACGCTTCACACCACGTCAATCTGATCCCGTGGTAAGTTCTGTAAGAACTTGTGTTACGGGTACCAGACAACGGAAATATATTTAATACTTTTATACTATAGGTTCACATATTTAAGATTTTTATTATATTATACACATATTTAATACACATCCATGACCTAGGAAAACAGAAAAACTTTTTGTTCCTTCGGCGGGATTTGAACCCGCGACCCCCGGCTTGAGCACCAACACACTAAACCAACTGAGCCACAGAGGTCGTCAAATTATTATATACAGCCGAACACAGAACCTCCTTTTTTTAAAGTCGGCTAAAAATATTTATGAACGGTCTATTTCTATTACAATAGTGCAGAATTGTTAGGAATTGTAAACTTTCAATTGGTAGTATAGGGAGTAATTTTAATTATTAATAAATCGTTTTCTCATAATACTTATTTTATAATTAAAATACGCAATTGACTGAATAGTGTGAAAGAAATATACTCCTAATTATTTCATACATTTTACTCGCCTTTGGCTATTGCGTCGATACACAATATCGATAAAGAATGCCGATGCTATCAGCATTACTAGATGTTGCCCGCGCCTTCGTGCGCGCTTAAAGAAATGCCGTGCCGCAAAAAAAGTAGGACACTTTTGTCTTCTCTATATATCGCTGCTTCAATTCAAAAGAACCACAAGTCAAAAAAATGTAAAAATGATTTTATTGCAAAAATACAATTGTAATAGTTCATATTTTTATATTCAAAAATACACTCGTTGATTCCTCATTTTAAGACACATAAACAACACAAAAGTTTCTTTTGAATTATTGCGTTTTACGTGCGAATTATAATCTAAACAACCATATTTTGAGTTGCGCGTCGACAATCGAGCTATAAGCATATATTTTTTATGCAAGAGTACCCTAACTCAAAATAATAAAAAAATTCTGAATAATTTTATACAGAAAAAAACCATATTTCGTAATACTTCTGTTTTGAAGAAAGGATCCATGTAAGTAAAATCATATTTTTAAATCAAAAGCACCATATTACAAAAAGGGGTTGTTTTGCACCGAAATAATATATAAATGAACTTAAATTTTTAAATCAAAGTTAACTTATGAGACAATATTATATTCGTTTTCCGTTTAAATTATTGAATAAGAGGTACCATAATTATATAGTAATATAAATAATTAAATATATTATGTAGTTTATTTTGAATATAAAAAAAAAACATATACTTAATTATTAACATTTTAAATAAAAATTACCTCAGGAATACACGCGTTTTGAATTAAAAAAAAAATTTGTTTGTGAATATTTGTTTTAATTCAAGACTGTGACTGAATAATGTTTTGAAAATATACCTTACATTAAGTATATTAATATACAAATTTTTGGTCCGTTGTAATCAACGTCGGTTATTATAAAATTTGTACTGTGTTTTTGTCCTTACTAATATTATAAACGCGAAAGTTTGTATGTGTGGATGAATGGATGTATGGATGTGTGGGTGTATGTATATGGGATATATGTGATGTACCTATATATGGATGTAGGGATGCAGGGATGTATAAATGTAATATTACCTATATATTATTATGTTTGTTACTCTTCCCATAAAACTTTCTGACCGAATCTTACATTTTTTACTCAACATCTTACAAAAGGTAGAAGATAACAGTGGAAGTAAAAGTTATTAATCTTAGAGATTTTCGAAATCTTCCGCAAATTTAGAAAAAATATTAGAAAATATTGGTTAGCCAATTTGTGGATGTTTTTGGAACTGGAATTGCGTGTTCAATGATTATTCCACTATCCAAAAAATATAGCTCGAGCTTTAAAGCTTAAAAATCATCGCCCATTTATGTACTAACGAAGACAGAGAAATGCTTTATGTAACTCCCGACACAAAAAATATATAAAAAAGTAAATAATAAGTTTCTTAATTAATGTTGTTTTTATTAATTATAACATTATTTTATTTGGTTTCTGCGAAGTCCGTTCTATTTGAAATTCTGATAATACCCATTCTACCATTGACCAATTGACCATAAGTGTAAGGTTCCTTAGACTTAATAGATACAATGACGCGAAGACAACTATAGAATACATTTTGACCATTACTTATAAAATTTGCAAACATTTTTTAATGTTATAAGCGAGGTTCCAGTATCATGCTGCAGCATCAGGTGCAGATTATCACCATACATAAACATCCTATTCATTGGAGCCTTTTTAAGGAGCCCAAACAGGATACGTCTGCTGTATGTTAGTGATATCACCAGGTGCAAATGATCACTATTTATCTATGTCCTATTCAATGAGATCACTAAAATGTTCCTTTATCACATTTAATATACTCTTCGTATTGTAATAATTAGATATAAGATAATAGTTATTGTTGATGTAAAAGTAAGAGAATAATGGTCTAAAACTATTTTTAAAATTTTGAATGTCAAAAGTCTTTGTTTTATTTAAGTAAAGTTTAGATTTTTTAAAACTTTTTTGCGAAATAATTTGGTTTAAATCATTATTTTAATATACTTTTACGTTACTTTTTCATCGTCTTAAAAGAACTGAAACATTACTATGATAATATTGAAACAATTTCGAAGATTTTAGTTTGTTAAATTGTAATAAACTTTGATTTGATTTAAGACTCAGACAGTATTTAAATTACTTTATTATATTTTACTTTATTACTTTATATTGCATGGCGATTTTTAACTTATTCTTTAAAAAACATTAATAATACAATTAAAATATTCACACTTGTGGTGGTTTTATTCCACATTTAGTCTATTTCAAGCATTTTTTTTATATTCAAAAGTAACTTATTTGCTTATACCTCCTCTGGCATTCATTTTAGTATGTTACTACCTACAACATATAACGGTGCTTAAAAATACGCTTTCAATGATGTATAACATGTATATATTAGATATAGAACAAGTAAGTATTGGACCAAAAAAGGTATTTATTTTCTTTGATTGGCTCTCCTGTAAAAAAAGGTAATTTTGACTTGTGGTAGTTTTGAATTGAAGAAGCGATATGTGCAAATTTTCATCAAAATCGGTCAAGTACTTTCGGAGCCCATTCGATGCAAATAAACAAACTTTACCTTTCATTAGTATATTAGTATAGAAGTATATATTATTTTTTACACTCACAATCACTAATCTAAACATCTAATAAAATCTTGTTAATTTCAAATACCTATATCTTAAATTAAAAAGGTACCCTATGAGTTTTACACATTATAAACAGATGACATTAATCCTAAAATGTGTTTATAAAATAAAAATTCAGAATTATAAAAATATCTACAAACATCGATAGGTACCACAAAAAAGTCGAGTAGTTTATAGATATTATATCGATATACGTTACATCCCTGCACGTACACTAATGCAATGCACACAAGCAGAAAAAGGACACGCGATTGCTGACTAAAACTCTCTCTAGTGGTTATATACTCAAAGCAAATTATCGTACAAATACGATAATTATCGTACGGTTGGCAACACTGGTTCCGTATTGCGTAGACAACAAATTATTGTAGTTTTATACATATTATCTATGATCGATTCAATATGTTCGTCCAACTTACTAATAATGGCAACATTTTTGCTTATAGACAATTGTTAGTTATAGAAGGTTTATAGAACTGTTATGAATAGATAATTTTATCGAACGTTATAATATAAGCCTATCGAGCATTTTAACTATTATCCGTTATAAACGTTTTATAAGCTTTTTTTATGAATAAGACCGAATAATTATATTATATTTTATGATAAAAACTTTTTGAATCTGGCATAAAATAATTTAAAAAAAAACCAAATTTGAAATCATTTTAAATATTAAACAAATCAAAAGTCTACACGAAATGTGGAAAGTGAATAAATAGACGATTTATATTTATTTAAAATAAAAAAGAAAAATCGCATAAAATAAGTAGGTAGGTAAGCCTGCTTAAGTAAAATTATTAATTGGCTACTATAACACAGCTAATTTGAAGCCACGACTTGCGCCGCTGGTATCACCACGGTGGTCAGACGATCTGAAAAAATCTAAACATACCTACATAGTTAACTATTTACAGGTTTACCTTTGGACGAATAAAGCTACGGCGTGAAAAAGAATTTAAAAATCGCAATAAGAAAATGACGGACAAAAAGAAGTATGTATTTAAATTACCCAATATAACGTTTTATAATATTAGGTACCTACCTAATATTATAAAACATACCTAGGTGTATCACCTGGTAGTTGGTACACCTAGGTACGCAGTAGGTACCTTTCAAGGTATGTAGGTACGCGTCCATTGGCCCGCGTCGGACGCTCGGCACGCAACGGATTGTAGTTTGCTTGATATGATTTTATATAGAAATGCGTCCACTATACGCCTCCGTGGCCAAGTGGGTTTGGCCCTCCGGAGGTCGCGGTTTCGATACCCGCGTTGCAACAACAAAAAATGTTGTCAAGTCGAGACATGGTCGAGATAATGCAAGCTGATCATCTGGTTGTCTGTCAATAAAGATTGCATTGACATTTAAAAAGTAGATCAGTCACGCGTTTAAATTTAGGTTCAACTCTGCTTTGGTTAGGATTCTTTTTCGGTTCAATTTCGGTGCGCCTGAACAAATTTCAGTATCGCCACAGAGTACCTACCTTGATATTATATACTGAAAAGTATCGCACTATCCTTCCAATCGTAACATAATTTTACTTTTATTTTTATCTTATTTTACAATACCTAGTTATTTTTACCTCATTCTCAACTATTTAACACACCAAAACAAGAAACATTCGTTCGTTCTCGTTCTGCGTTCCAACTATCTGTCAAAACGTTAGCGCGATACCCAAAGGCGATACCACAGAATCGTTACTACGAAAGCGACACCTAATCATTCAAAAAGTCGAGTACGTTCACGGTTCGTTTACGATTCAACTGAAACAACTTCAGCGCGTTGTCGGTCCCTCTGGGTTACGAGAGTAAGGCCGGGACTATACGGCACCGGAATCCGGAAGGCCGTGAAAAATTCTGAGCATTGAAATAAATCTCTGCACTAATACAATAGAGTTGAAAATCGAACATCCGAGTGTCGAGTCAAATGTCAATGTCATTTGTGACAGCTCGACACTCGAAACTTCCATTTTCAACTGTATTGTATGAGCACAGAGTTCTATTTTCAGTGCTCATAATTCTCTACGGCCTACCGGATTCCGTTGCATATAGTCCCAGCCTAAAGAGATTGCTCATGTGTATTTATAAATTATAATAATAGGTAATTAATAAATAGGTATTAAATAAGTACCTATTATTATACATATATAGCACACACTAATTGGGCACTATAAAATAACTACTTACTACACTTACACAATATTATCTAGTTTCGATGAAACCGGCCACCGTCACCGATATCGGCGTGGGATTACCTACTATAAAGTTACGACAATAGTTGGAAGGAAAAATTTTTTGTTATCCCATATTGGATTATTTATTATTTATCGTAACCAATCTTCAACACGAGCTTTACAGAAGACCGATGCGTAAATGTAAAAAAAACGGTTTGGGGGTAGAGATCGGCAATACAGCACTAATACCTAATTGTAACCTCTGTGATGTTGGATGGCCATGGGGCAGCGAAAATTTGCCATCTAACCACCTGCTTGTTTACGGTCTTATAATAATTTAGAAAAAAAAATGAAAACCTATTACCTACCTGTCCTAGTATAATAAGATGCTACGAGTACCTAGTGTTAACTTTCTCCATAACAAGTTGGATGGCGTAGAATAAAACACAGAAACGATCAGCCAGATACTTATATTATTTCTCACAGTAGGTAGGTACACTTTTAATCACAAGTTCTCACTTTGCCACCTCGATATCGAATGAATCTCCAGAGAAGGACCCTGTTCTCCCTCTAGTTTTCCCACTACTTCTCCTCGACAAAATGGCGGTTGTTTCTGATTGGTTGAAAATATTCAACCAATTGGAGAACAGTTTCCTGTCTAGGAGATTAAAATGTTTAAGTAAATTTATTTTAAAAACAATAAATATCTAATAAAATATTATAAATCATTATTAAAGATAAAATTGATATCACATATTTTACTATAACATTTGACAATAATTTAAATAATTACCGGAAACGACAACATAATTTTATTTTATAATACCAACTCTTAATATTTACAAGTGATTTACCCAATAGTATTACACTAGTAAGTACCTACATAAACAAAAATATTTAATATTTCACAGAGCTCAAGCAGGAGGAGATGGACCAGAAGACAAAAAGAAGAAGAAAGTCGAGCTTGAGGTAATACACCGTCCCAAAGGGAATTCAGGGAATGATGAACCGCCTCCAGAACCTGAAGTGGAAAAAACTCCATCTGAAATTGCACGCGAGTAAGTAGATAGTCCGACTTCCCACTTTAATCTTAGTTCTCGATGATATTCATACCGGTGTCACTCTCTCTATTGAGGCGACTAAGACCACAACCTGTTGCTAAAACGATGAACACGTTTAGGCTTTTGAAGTTTTAGGCTTTTGAAGTTTACATAGAAATATAATTACTACTATTTTAATCTATACTATCTAAACTTCTATACTTAATACTAGCGACCCGCCCCGGCTTCGCACGGGTTCAATGTATATATCTGTATAATCTATGGGTACAATACTGATGATACTAATCCTACCTCATAGATCTAAACTCCCCTCCCGCACGCACACCCCCGCCTTGGTGACGCCTACTTCGCAACGGGCCGTGGAGCAGAAATCGTAATATTTTAATTTCGCCATAACTTCAAAACCAAACGTCCAATTTTAATCATTCAAAGACCAAATATTATAATTATCTACATAAACTGTACTTAGTGATAAAATAATTTATTTTGATAAGGATTAATAGCATGAGTAAAATAAACGCGTTTAAATGTAGTCCAAAAAAAATCAAGATTTCTAAATAAAAAAATTGTTGTTGTGCCTCACTCGACATAGATAGGTATAGTGTGTCGCGGACTTTTTTGTAGATATTTATAAGATCTACAATTAATTAGAACATTTTATGGTTCTATCTTTTATAGTTTAGGCAGCGTACGCAAAATAAGTAACTTTTCTGGTTGATTTTTTACACCTTGTGTCCGAAAACCCCAAATATCTTACGGAACCCTATTTTTTTCCAAACTAAAATTTAGCCTATGTTACTCGTGGATAATGTAGCTTTCGAATGGTGAAATAATTTTTGAAATCGGTCCAGTACTTTTTGAGCCTATTCATTACAACCAAACAAACAAACATACAAACAAAGTTTTCCTCTTTATAATATTAGTGTAGACTGTAGATAATAAAGAGCAAAAGTTTGTTTGTTTGCATTGAATAGGCCCCGAAACTACTGGACCGATTTTGATAAAATTTGGCAAAGATATAGAGTAGACCACGGGGAAGGACAAAATATGCTACTTTTTATCGCGGAAAAATGTACGGTTCTTTCGAAATTAATTTTCTATTTAAATAATCTAATTAAATCTAGTACTAGATATTTTAATTTAGATATGACGGCGAATGCTACACGCTCGATATTTATTTTGAGTTATTTTTAAAGGTACTAGGTACTTAAATGTCGTAATCTTGGATCACGAATCACGATACAAAATACTGTGTCGTGATAAAATATCTCGAGCGAGTTAGTACTAACTCTAATGCTAGTGCATTAGCCATTTGGCCAGCGCTTTTAATTAGGTATGAAACAATACCTAATAAACATTACTCTTGAAGGGAAGCGGAGCACAGAGCATTGGTACGAAAACAGCGATTCAAGAGAAAATGGCCCGAAGTGACAAGAGTAAAGATCATAACGAAGCCTTGGAAACCACCTCCACCGCCACGAAAACCTTCCCCCGTCGTAAGTGATTTGTAACACGACTTAGGGCCTCCCACACAATTGGCGTGCGCGATCCTCGGGCGTGTGTGCAGCGCGCAAACGCGCGAGAAACGCGGACGCCTAATGTAGAGTCAGCCTTAGGCTGGGGCTATATGATCCGGAATCCGGAAGGCCGGAGCAGAGCGTAGAGTCAAATGTCAATGTCAATTTTGACAACTCGATACCCTAGTGTTCCATTTTCAGCTCTATTGTAAAAGCCCAAAGTTCTATTTTGAGTGCTCTGAATTTTCTCCAGTGTTCCGGATTCCGGAACATCATATAGTCCCAGCCTTAGAAGGACCACTTGAATCCCTAAATATTTTCCCATTATCTTATTAATATTAATTCTGACGAATTAGACTTATGAAACCCAAGGAATTTGTAAGTATTATATTATATATTTGTAAGTATTATATATTTGTAAGTATTATATACAATAGTTGTATATAATACTTACAAATTCCTTGATGAAACCTGACAAGTTAAAACAATACGATTTCTAAACCTTCACTGGGTAGCAAGTGCCGACCCACTTACTCCTCTAGTGTACCTACCCGTGTTAAATCGCGGGCGGTAGACGGCAGACGCTTGCCATGAAGCAAACGGAGAACTCGTTTAGCTCCTTTAGAAAAAACTATTAAAATATATTTAAACATCTCGCAGTTGATTGCTTTACCCGATCTCAAACTACGTAAATGGGTGCCACCGTTCATGAGACGGCGACGCAGACGGCCTAAACTCCTGCGCAAACCGTCCGAGGAGATTACGCAAACTTTGTATGAATGCGCGACTTTGAAAAAGGTGAGTAATGGAGTAATGAGTAAGTAGTAGGTAGTTAGGTACCTCCTAACTATCTAGTAGGTAGTTAGGTAGTACCTACACAAGCTGTTCCCGACATTCCTTGCTATATCCTCAGACCAAATAAGCTTCGTTAAACAAAATTGAGGTCGGCTCACGCCCCCTACGGCCAGCTTCACAGCTACGTTACTAAGTTCTTCGAGAACTTACCACGGGACTAGATTGACGGGATGTAAAAGCGTCCATAGATAGATATTAATATTATAATAACCTCATACAATAGATATGATATTACATAAATAGAAGTTTCGTCTTATAGCCAGATTTAGAAGGATCCGTCCCAAATAACTATAAAAAAATTTCGACGGGTATTTAAAATGAATAACCGAGAGAAAAAGTGAAAAAATAAATGAAATCATTGGTTTTTCTGTAAATATAATATCTACACTGTCATTAACGTGACGCCTCAATTCGCTTTCGTCATGATTTGCATATCTGAGCTTTAGTCATTGTGATGATTAGGGGCCATCCACGTATTACGTCACGCAAAATTTCGACTTTTTGAACCCCCCCCCCCCCCCTATGTCACGGTTTTTAGTATCCCTGTACCTGTATTTAACATGTACTGTCACATTAAGTATGACCCCCCCCCCCCTCCCCCATCCGCTGTGACGTAATATGTGGATGGACCCTTAGTAGGAGATAAATGATTATTATCATATAACGACGACTATGTAGAAATGATAGGTTGATGTCACAAAATAAAATATATAGGTAACTAGCTGATGCCCACGGTTCCGCCCCCGCGTAAGTATAGTAACCCACGGGAACCGTATATGTCCCGCGACATAAAGTAACTTATGTCCTTTGTCAGGCTCTAGACTATGTGTACCAAATTTCATTTAAATCGGTTCAGTAGTTTTGGTGTGAAAGACGGATAAACAGACACACACTTTCCCATTTATAATATTAGTATGGATTATTTTAAAGGTCAATTCTGCTAATTAAATCCTGTAATAATGCAGTTACAATCCAGCCCCGATATGTTAAAATTGCAAAATGGTATTCTCATAAACGTCAAACCCGTTTTGATTGGTACAAACCCAAAAAATAAGTTTATGATACGAAGACGATTTATTTATTATTCCTTTATGGAATAACTTTATGAAATTTTAAGTTTATTACGAGATTTGGGGTTCGACGCTCATGTCGGAGGTACAATACAATAATTAACAATCCTATCCTATCTTCAACAGGTTTGGCATAATTTTAGTCAAGTGAGCGCGAACAAAATGATTCTCCAAGGTAGAACAGCTTGCAATATAAAAAGGTCTGCTCTATCGGGTAAGTGAAATCAAATAAAATGAAATGTTTATTTTTCTAAAAAAAAAATACATACAGAGATGTTTTTGCTATGCCCCTGCACTAGGCAGAGCCTGTCCCGCAGGTGGCATAAGACACAATCGACACAAATTAGTCCAAAGTTTACAGGGCAGTAAAAGTAAAATACGCATCATTAGTCTAGGTTTAAAAAGGCAACAGTACCTAATCAAAAAAGTTTCTGTATAAATATTACAACTGATTACATCTTAGTCAATATTTTATTGCTTTTTCTTACTTACCTACTAATCTCATAAGTTTTCTGAACCACCTGAAAAATTATGTTTTAGGGTTCCGTACCTAAAGGGTACCAGACCCTCTTACTAAGAGTTAAGACTCCGCTGTCCGTCCGTAATTCCATCTATCTGTCACCTGCCTCTAGGTATATTACGATTCACGAACCGTAACACCTCGTCCAGACTTCTCGCGAAGTAGGCTGAGGTTGGCCGAATAAGACAGTGTGGGCACGCACTTCGTTTCGCATTTTTATACTTCGGGTTACTTCGCGGAGCACTTCCTCGGGCTATCGCGATCGCGAGCATTCTGGACGAGGCAACTTACGAAGATTGCTAGTAGGTATTCTTCCACACAGGCATATCCTCACATGTAAAATTTTAGGGGCTCAAACAGCATGTATTGCGGCGGTGTGTAGGGGACTTCTGGACGACAAGACAGCGGCGGATCTAATAAGAAGTGATGTGGACCAACTCATAGAAGCCGGCGACAACTATTACAAGCAGTGCATAATAGCGATGAAATGTTACAAAGGTAGGTCATCTTACTTGTAAATAAGCGCGGTCAGCGCTATCGCCAAATCTTACTCTTTAAGCGGCTGTAACTTAACGTCAACCAACAGTTAACACAATAAAAGCTTGTAAAAAGGAGTTACTGGTAAATACTTACGTCAAAATATTGTAATAATAATGAATTGCCAAGTCACTATAATAAATAATAACCTAAATAAGACTTGGTTAGATCGTAGAAAACGATATCTCAAAACTTTTTACGTGAAAAAGACTTGGCTCTTTTTCATTTAGGTAATGGTTTTAATGGGATAATATTGAATGGTAAGATTGCAATGGTGGTAACACTATCGCCGTAAAGTTCCGGGAACAGTTGTTAGTGTGGTATTTGTAGCCTGGGTATAACTTTGTCATTAATTTACGGCGATATCATAAGGTAAAGGGATTGAATGTTTCAAACAATATATGACCAGAATAGGTAAATTGTCCTTCTTTCAATTGCAAAATGTACTCACATAAATTGTGATGATATCATAACGGATTTTTTTTTACTAAAATTCCTCAGGCAAACCTCAACTCCAACTAAACCAACTGCTGCCCACATTCTTCCTAAACGACACGAAATACACGATCAAGATAGATCTGCAGGACAAGGGTGTGCTGGCGAAACATCCCGATGATAAACGAACCGATCCGGATTTGATGTCGTTAGTAGATTTCTTACGATGAACGTTTTCAAACTAAGTATAAAATAGTTTAATAAATTTATGCGCAATGTGCATTGAAAAAATTGTATTGATAAGATAATTATTATTAAACTAGCTGTTGCCCGCGGCTCCGCCCGCATAAAATTGAATACAGTATCCCTTGGGAACACTGTATTTTTTCGGGATAAAAAGTAGCCTATGTTTTAATCCAGAGTCTAAACTACTAAGATACCAAATTTCATCAAAATCTGTTTAGTAGTTTTTTTAACAAACATCCATCCATCCATCCATACATCCTCACAAATTTTCACATTTATAATAATAGTAGGATTAACAAAACAAGCAACATACAATGTAATGTCTGCATGCTAATCTCCATTTCGTCGAAAGGTTCGAAAGTTTCTTGGTCGCCTTTATTTACCACTAGATGTTTCTCGCAACTTCGTTCGCGCAAAAGTATATATCGCAGAAACCGTACATTTTTCTGCGATAAAAAGTAGCCTATGTCCTTCCCCGTGGTCTACTCTACGTCTATGCTAAATTTCATCGTAATCGGTCCAGTAGTTTCAGAGCCTGTTTAGTAGTTTCAGAGAACAAACTTTTCCTAATAATTATATATTAGTATTAGTATAATGTAAATTAATGGGGGCTGATCTTTTGTTGGATTCCGGATTCTTTCGGATGCTAAAAAGTTTTATTGTTAGTTGCGAAGACTTAATCTAAAGATCTAAAGGCTCTCTTTACCTACAGGTTGATGGGGAAACGTATGGGCAAGACGTACATGGCGATCCTCAGTATGAAGGACAAGCACTTTCTACTCTGGGGCCACCCGCCCGCGCCGGAGAGCGGCAGCCAGGTGAAGACAGTCTGCTACATGTTCGACCCCCACATGCTGGATGAAAGTGGAAATCCTAGTAAAGTGTTAGTTGATGAAGTATTTCTTTGTAAGTCTGTAATGTTAGTAAGTCTGTCATTTTAGAGTTTAGTACCCAAAGGGTAGAGTCGGGACTCTATTACTGATAATTCGCTGTTTCTCCGTCTGTCTGTCACCAGACTGTATTTCTTTATCTTTGATAGCTAGACAGTTGAAATATTCACAGTAGGTGAGGTTGCCGCTATAACAACAAATACTAAGTACAGAATAAATATATTTATGGGAGGCTCATACATCAAACGTGATTTATTGCCTTTTTGTACGGAACTCTTCGTGCGCGAGTCCGACTCGCACTTGGCCGTTTTTTTCTTGCGTGCATGACCCGAAACATTTGCTGTGCCACTGGAGTTTTGGCGTGACGTGGCAATATATCGAATCATCACGCTATTGCATGATATTTTAGCAGTTTTACATGGCTATCGTGATACACGTTGGCTTACTGTTCATGATGTGGAACTTTTAAGGCGTGACGTGGCAAAATGATGCAAACATATTTGATATTACCATTTACCAAGATATTATAAAGTATTTGATAATATTAATTTATAATTTATGGTTAAACCCAAACCGCGTATGCCTAGTCTATTAGCTAGCGCGGTGGTGAGAGAGAGGCCCTCTTTGACGACCTCTGTGGCTCAGTGATTCAGCGCTTTGGTGCTCAAGCCGGGGGGTAGGTTTGAATCCTGCCGAAGGAACAAAAAGTTTTTCTGTGTTCTTGGGTAATGGATGTGTATTAAATATGTGTATACTAATAACAAAAATATATGTATAGTATAAAAGTATTAAATATACTTCCCATTTTCAGGTACTTGTAACACAAGTTCTTCGTATACTTAGCACAAGGCTAGATTGACGTGGTGTGAATCGTCCATAGATATTATTATTATTATATTATGTCCTAGACTCTGGGTATGCAACATCTGGGGCATAGACCTCGATAGGGATGGTCACTGATGCTGATGATGAACTAACCCTGTACCAGATCGGGTGCGGGTGCGTTTCTCCGCTACGCGGGCGTGTCGTCGTTCGTAACCGACCTCCTCGCGAACTACGGCGAGCTAGATGCCGCCGCGCGGGGACACCTCAAACCGATTACCTTAACTGGTGTAGAGGTATTCACAATTAAAATAATTGTCTACCGGCTGTGTAAGGGCGGGCGGTCACTTGCGACACTACTTGAGGCAGTTTTGTTACATATAGAATATTAGCCTTTCTTTCTTACGATTAAAACACAGTTTTAAGACAGCTGTGTCGCTCCTAGACAGTTTCGTCTATGAGATGTTTGTTTTCAAGTGTGCGTATCTTCATCTATACTAATATAATAAAGAGGAAAAGTTTGTTTGCTTGTTTGCATTGAATAGGCTCCGAAATTACCGGACCGATTTTGATGGAAGGCACTGTATGTGGAGTAGACCATGGGACAGGTCATAGGTTACTTTTTATTGCGGGAAAATGTACGGTTTCTGTTTAATTAACTTTTGAGCACAAAGTCGTGGGCAACATCTAGTAAATTAATATTTTGTAATATTGCAAAAGACTGTCTTGTCTCAAGTGAGCGCTCGCTCTAATGTGAAAAATGTAGTAATAGGGTTAGAATGAAAGCATAAAGTACGAATTCTTTGGGATCAACGGTATTACGGTACTGTGTTATGAGGAGATCCCGTTTTGATGACTAATCTATCAGTGCAAACTGGAAAGTAGGAAAATTATTTTCTAATTTCACTACAAGAAGTCAAGAACTTGGTCTTGAATATATTATAGCAAGAAACTTAACCAACTTTTTCGTATTTTGAAGGTCCTACAAAAAGAGCCGTTACTGCGTGAGCCTGACTACGATTTGAATCTCAAAGTCATTAAAGTTCACTGCCAAAATGAATATGACAGTATTTTCAGGACCGTTCATGTGGAAAAGAAAGTAAGTATAAGACTTAGGTAACTTATTATGAATATAGGTAGGTAAGTTACATTAAATAAAAAAAGTATGATTTCTTGAAAAATAATAACTAGGCAATTTAATATATTATCTAGGGCCTGTTACACAATAAAACAGATCTCTAATATATTTTAAGCTACTGGTAACAACGAAATATTTGCAATGAAATCTAAAGATTTTTATTTAATTGCAGGAAAGGCCTGCACTAATATCATTAAGTGCTATGAGTTTGGCGTCTTCCAAAGCTCTCTCCAGAAGAAAAGTTTTAGAGTTCTATAATATTAATAAGACAAAAAAAGAGGTAAGTACATAATATCTAAATAAAACCATAGTAGGTATGAAGTGAAATACTGATCTTATTTACGCTCAGCGCAAACGGGCGACTGACTATCGCGACTGGTTTTGTTATAATAATTAAGTAGGTAATTAGTTATATTTTGATACATTTTATACGCCTCTAACAGCGACACAAATAGTCGGTGTGAGATGCCGCGACAAAAAAATGTTATGTACGTGTACCTCCCAGAGTACACAGATAAGAAGTGAAACTTCTCTGATATGTCATATCGTTTTTCTACTATTTATAATTTATAATAGAAATTGGGTAGATAAGGTTTAAGCTTTGAAAAAATATTAAAATCACACTCACGTGTTGGATTTATCAAACGAAATAGGTATACATATGATCACTCACTTTTACTATAAATTCACATTTTGAATAAGTAGGTATTTTTAATTTATCTCTTTCAAACTAATATACCTATTATTATTTACGTCACTATACTGAACTTTGTTAAAAAAATAGGGTTATATTTCCGTTTCCGTTAGTTATACGCAAACGAATATGCGGGTACGAGCTAGTTCACAAAAACAACATGGCGCGTAGGTAGCCGAAAATCGTAACGATTTTTCTATAAAATTTCTCTCGTAATATTTCACTTCAATTATGTCCCGGTAGTGCGCGACAGCTACTATCGTTTGCGCTGAACCTTTATAAGTTGTTATTACATTCAGCAAGCACCGAAACTACCCGTACCTCCGGAGAAACCACCGACCCTCAGCCCAGAGGAGATAATGCAGATGCGCGGGGAGGACTTCTTCCTCTACACCCCGAGACCCGACAGCCATTATTTTGGCAGGTAATATATTGTCTTAAATGAATCTGATAGGTTGGGGAAAAAGTCTTTTCGCATTATAGTATGTATGAACTTGTCATAAAATATCTTGGGCTATACCAATTGTATCTGGCTGATTTTGGTATCATTAAAAAGTTTTAATTTTACAGAAGACAATTCCAAATTCAAATTAGGTAAATTTGAGATTTTCATTTGTTTTTCTTATTGTTAAAATGAGTGATTCTTATGAAGAATTTCGATACATTTTAAAATTTTATTACAAAAAAGGTAAAAATGCAACACAAGCCGCGAAAAAAATTTGTGATGTTTATGGACCTAATGCAGTATCTGTAAGAGTAGCGCAAATTTGGTTTAAGCGTTTTCAATCCGGAAATTTTGATATCAAAGATTCACGTCGCTCTGGTCGCCCTGTTACGGACAAAACTGTTGCCATTTTTGAAAAAGTGGAGCAAGATCGGCATATTAGTAGTTATGATGTAGCTGAAGAACTGGGGATTGACCACAAAACGGTTTTGGCGCATTTGAAAAAAGCTGGGTACACAAAAAAGCTCGATATTTGGGTGCCTCATGAGCTCACTGAAAGAAACCTAATGAACCGTGTACTCATTTGTGATTCTTTATTACGACGTAATGAAACCGAACCATTTTTGAAGAAGCTGATAACTGGTGATGAAAAGTGGATCACGTACGACAAGAACGTGCGAAAAAGATCAAAGGCCGGTCAGGCTTCACAGACTGTGGCGAAACCCGGGTTAACTCGCAACAAGGTGATGCTGTGTGTGTGGTGGGATTGGAAGGGCATTATTCATTATGAGCTGTTACCGCCAGGCAGGACCATCAATTCTGAACTGTACTGCGAACAACTGATGAGATTAAAGCAAGAAGTTGAGAGAAAGCGGCCGGAATTAATCAACAGAAGGGGTGTGGTTTTTCACCATGATAACGCTAGACCTCACACATCTTTAGCCACTCAGAAAAAATTACGGGAGTTTGGCTGGGAGATGTTAATGCATCCGCCGTATAGTCCTGACCTTGCACCTTCAGATTTCCACCTGTTTCGGTCGCTGCAGAATTCCTTAGGCAGTGTCAGGTTGACATCACAAGAGGACTGCCAAAACCACTTGTCGCAGTTTTTTCATCAGAAGCCCCAAAAATTTTATAGCAATGGGATCATGTACCTACAACAAGATGGCAAAAAGTTATCGAACAAAATGGCACCTATATACTTTAGTCACTTGTAAATAAACTTTATAAAATAACCTTTTGAATTTTTATATAAAATGCGAAGAAACTTTTTCCCCAACCTAATAATTATGTAAATCGCTTAACAGCGCCTTTGAATCGTGCGCACGCACACATACCTACATGTTAACACGAAATACCACATCTGCAGTCGGCACGGTCACTTACTTTGTGCTTAATTATATACTATGCGTTCTAGTGCAAATGCATAGTTATGAATCTGGTCGAGCAGGAACTTTGTCGATGGTACGTAAATCTTTCATTCTTATCCGCGGAAGAGTGTTGCTTCGGCACGAATAGAATCGGTACTGAAGTGATACCACGGCCTATGATATAACGCTTGTTGTTTTGTGTTTCTCCGAATAAATGCGAGTCCGGTGGCCTAAATTTTTAACTGACTTCAAAAAAGGACGTCCTCAGTTTGATCACTAGGTATGTTTAAATGTATTTATGTTTGTCCGCGATTTTCTCAAGAACCACTGATGCTATTTGGACGTGGTTTTCACTATTGAATAGCACATCATGGAAGGTTATCTACCTCTCTAATTTAATACAGAAACTTTCAAAGGCCCAAAACGCACTTGTGACTCCTGTTGTGCTGTAAAGTCCCTACTTAGTAATTATGTTTAATAAGTAATAAAGAAATCATAAATTTTAGCGAACCGTCTTTTCGTTTGCCTTTGCCCTTTTCTAATAAAAAAATATGTTATTGAAGGAGAGTCCTTTTTTCAGAGATGACTTGGCACAGCTATCGAAGTCGGAGACTGTACTTTACAGTCCCGTGGACATAGCCGACCAAACCTTCAAGTCCCAATACCACAAGGTGAACAGGGATAAGTGGATTCTGAGGGGCACCAGACACATGGCCAGTCATAGGTGAGTTACCTCTATCACTGAATAAATATTAGTACAAGTACTCTATTACTGTTTGTGAAGCCTAAGAGAACTCGTTAATATTAATACGTGAAGCAGAAACTTGAAGTACAGTTTTACTAGAATTGTGCGAACGGAGGACCATGATATTTAGCACAGTTAAAGTTTATGTACCTAGAGCTAATATTTTTTTAAAATAATGCTTAGAAATACATTAAATTAATAAAAATAACAACTACACATACTAACTCAGATTTGTAGCTCCTATTATAAAGCGTATAGGTATTATAATTAAAATGAAACGCTATAGGTACCAAACATTCAAAACGTACACGGGCGTGGCGTGCTGCGTGTCGGCGCTGATGACGCTGCTGCGGCTGAGGGCGCGCGCGTGGAACGAGGACATCGTCGACGAGACCCTGGACCTGGGATACAACTTCTACAGGGTTTGTTGCACTCGTCGCCACTGTTTACTCCCTTTTTACCCGACTGCCGCGAAGCCAAAAGGAAGAGTAATGATTTTGGCAGTCTATGTATGTATGTTTGTTACCGTAGTGCTTAAACACGGATAAGAGCTTTGCGTAGTCAGTTTATATTATTTAGAAAAATATTATAAGTATAGTACCTATGTTTAGTTGTTACTCTATCCTCATTTCTTTCTAAATTACCTCATAACACTTAGTAAAGGTGTAAGAATCTAAAATCAAATTCCAAAAAATGTATTATAATTTATTCTTAGTAGGTATTTTACTTTCACAAGTTTCTGTGCTACAGAATGTTTAGCTAATAGCCCAAGAGCTACTGAGAAATTTAGAGTAGGTATTTGAGGCACGATGAAACCTTGTCCTGTACTTCTCCTATTGTACCTCAACACGAGAATGCAGGCCTGGCTGGTCAGAAGCGGAACTTAGCCAAGTTACAAATTTTTCAAAAGTCCATTTTTTAATGCCAAAAATCCATGTTTGAGGCGCTTTGAAATTTTGATATACAGTTAGTATAATGAATAAGGAGTTGGGGAAAAAAAAGGCCATGTAATTTAGTTGGAACTTTAACCTAGCCATGTCAGTTTAAAAGTAAATAAACTGGCTTTCGATTCATGATTTTCTGACATCTATTGGTCATTTTATGAACTGCAATAATACGTATGGGCGAAAATGCGACATCTATGAAGCCCTCAAAGAACTACGTGGTCAAAAAATAAAATTGCGTATTGTGCAATAAACTTACTCGTCAAAATGTATTTATAAAACAAATAGGTATTATTGAAATAGAAATGGCATACGAACCAGCATAACCTACCATCTACATTTTTTAAATAATAGTTTAGTTAACTATAAACGTAAAGCGACATCTAGGAAGAATCAAAGAACTACGTGGTCTTGATAATTTTCGCAAAGTCGATATGAGTCGTTTTTAATTGATTTTCCTATAAAAATCGAAGACATCCATTCGTTGTTTATACAATATTGTGTGCAATAAAATTATATATTGTGCAATAGTCTAATTTACTCGACAAATTGTATATAAAAAACAAATCTAGACACGCGGTAGTGTGTCAAGCCAAGTTCAAGTAACAGAACTGACGAGCGGCACCGTGTGTAATATTACACGAACCATTTGGAGCCCAAACAGTTATTTAGATATTAACGTCCAAAAATCGTCATTTTGATCACTGAGTAACCTATAGATCAAAACTTTAACCCAGTTCCAGATGACCTAAAAAATCAATATTATGTTTGTTCGTAGATAACTTCGTCGTTTATGAACCGATTTTCAAATTTCCCTTTTAAATTTAACTAATTTTTTTTACAATTTCTCTACTCGATTGAGTGCCGATCGATTGAGATTGCTGGTACCGACTTCAAAATTAAGAAGATTTTCTTAATTTTGAAGTCGGTACCAGCAAATTTCCTTCCTAGATGTCGCTTTACGTTTATAGTTAACTAAACTATTATTTAAAACATGTAGATGGTAGGTTATGCTGGTTCGTATGCCATTTCTATTTCAATAATACCTATTTGTTTTATAAATACATTTTGACGAGTAAGTTTATTGCACAATACGCAATTTTATTTTTTGACCACGTAGTTCTTTGAGGGCTTCATAGATGTCGCATTTTCGCCCATACGTATTATTGCAGTTCATAAAATGACCAATAGATGTCAGAAAATCATGAATCGAAAGCCAGTTTATTTACTTTTAAACTGACATGGCTAGGTTAAAGTTCCAACTAAATTACATGGCCTTTTTTTCCCCCAACTTCTTATACATTATACTAACTGTATATCAAAATTTCAAAGCGGCTCAAACATGGATTTTTGGCATTAAAAAATTGACTTTTCAAAAATTTGTAACTTGGCTAAGTTCCGCTTCTGACTAGCCAGGTCTGTATTCTCGTGTTGAGGTACAATAGGAGAAGTACAGGACACGGTTTCAACGTGCCTCAAATACCTACTCTAAATTTCTTAGTAGCTCTCCAGCTATAATGTTATTGTCAATTCAGGAGTCCCTGGCTGAAAGAGGTGGACCGATACGCAGAATAGTGTTGGGTGAACTGAAGGACAATTTCAAGATTCGTGATAAGGAATTCACCTATAAGGTAAAACAATTATAAGTATTTATGGTATTTTATATGATAAAGATTATAAAAGCTTAACTGTATGTACTAAAATTATAAAGAGGAAAGATTTGTTTTTTTGTGTATTTTTTGTTTGCAATGAATAGACTCCGAAACTGCTGGGCCGATTTTGTTGTAATTTTGCACGGATACAGAATACGGGGAAGGATAGGTTACTTTTTATTGCGGGAAATTGTACGGTTGCCGCGGGATTCACTTTTGCGCGTACGAAGTCGCGAGAAACATATTATAGTATCTATTAATCGTATTTAAAGATCAAAATTGACGGTCAATGATTTCAGGAAATTGGTATTGCCGTTTGGGGCAAACTGTTATCAACTGACCCGAAGGTGTTGGACGTGTGCCGGGGACTGGAGACTTTCTTCAAGGAGAGAGACTATGGAGTACTTCAGGTACATTTTATAACTTTCTCGGCCAAATACATAGTAAAATGAGGTAACGCTCGAGTCACATTTTTTTTTAATTAAATGAACCAGGAAATGAGCAGACGGATCCTGATGGTAACCGATTACCGCCACCCATGGACACTCGCGCCACCAGCGGAGTTACACTTGTAATTCCTCTGATTTCGCAACATCAGAGGAATTACATGTGAAGGGTACAGGAAAAAAGGGGCTCATCGAGATATTTGTCCAAATCAAACCAACAATGGTAGTTGGTAGATTTTGAATGGGCCTTTAGTATGCCGTGTTCAATACAAACTAAAAGGGGCTAGTTTCCTGCTATATGAGCATAGCAAAATCATCTGTGAAACTCAGGAAAATATAGTCTGAAACTTTTAAATAGCTTTTTCTTGAAATTTTGAATCCGCGATCCCCGGCTTGAGCACTAACGCGCTGAACCACTGAGCCACAGAGGTCGGCAATATTATTCAAATGACTAAAAATGTTGAAATAATTATCGTGGAAGTAATTGAGAATAATATTATTGCAGGTGCCTGGTGAGCTGGAAGTGGCAATATTCAATGAAGCCGGACGTTACTACATTTACCATCCTTGGCCCGCTGATAAGAATGGATACAGGGTAAGTTAAGGAAATAAGTTTCAAAATAATTTTAAAAGTCTTAAAGCAATCCTAAATTCATTTCATTAGCAGCACATCATACAAAAAGACTCCGTTGGAATAGTGAAACATTCGTTATGTTTAGTTCATGTTAATTTTGCTCGTAGGTTGGACTGCAGGCTGGTGGAAAAGCATGCCTTCTGTATTTCAAGGATGTTTCGGATCTTTGCAAACATTTCTTGGACAGCGTCAAGGACTTGAAGCGAAAGCCGTTCAGTATAACGCGCATAGTGGTCACAGAAACTGACAAACTACCAGAACCTGTTAATGATTTAAAACGTAAGTCTTGTATATATTTGGTCGTAGAGAAAAAAAAACTCGTGTGCAGTTCACGCGTGATAGAAGTGAAACCTTCAAAAATATGTTTGTCTCATAAATATTTCCTTCCTTAGCTGTCATCCACTTTCAAATCACAATGATGCTGAAGAAGCGACAGTAAAAAGAGACACACACATAAATGTGTCTGTCTCTTTCATTGATTTTTAAATCACAATGATGCTAAAGAAGTTTTCACTTCAAAAAAAACAAACTGCAAATATTGGCTGTGTTCCGCGGAAAATAGCGCTTGTTAGCGCTTGCTAGCGCTAAAGAAAAAAAAAACTGATTATCGGCCAGCGGGTCTAAAAAGGCCACTTACGCAATATCATCGCAATATTGCTATTTGACACTAAAGCAATTCTGCTTGTAAATCTGTCAAATGAATGCATTTCAGCCAATTTCTGCATATGAATTGTACCAAATCATATTATGAATTGCAATTCAAGTGGCCATTTTACGATCGCTGTCAGCAATTCATAACAAGAATTGAAAATTAATTGCCAAAACGGCCTTTTTAGACCTGCTGGACACGTTTGCTAACTTCAATACTGCTAACATAATCCGTTTTGCTTATTTAATGCCAGCGGTCGCCATTTTGCTTACGTTATTTTGTTAGCGCTATTTTCCGCGGAACACAGCCATTTCATTTTTTGTACCGTATTTTGAAGTAAAATTGCTTTAGCGGCATTGAGAGTGAAATTTCAAGGTTGCGTTACGTTACGACACGATTTTGGATATAGCCCCATTTGTCGGAAGCTACTTATATATAAATATATAAGGGCATGTATTTAAACTTGCGACAAAACAATTAAATTTTGGATGTGAAAATACCCAATATTGAATACTAAATTACCAATTTGGCGAAAGAATGTAAGGAACAAAAAAATTACTAATCTGGTGACTAAATAATACCACTGAATTTTCCAAACTCGCAGACAGATTATGATTTAGCGACTAAATAACCATCTTGGCGACAATTTGTGAGTACACATTTAATTTAAGAATAGGCACATATATTTTCCCTGATGTAGGTAACTTAAAAAACATACAAGCAGCGAAACGAGCGCACACAAAAAAACATAAAGGAGCGTACAAAATTCCCAATTTTTAATTTTTCTCGGTTTTTATTAGGGGGGTGTAGATTATTGTGTAGATTAATTTTGAAATTTAGAAATGGCGGATATTATTTTTCGTAAAATTGATATGGGTGTCGTTTACCAGGTTTTTGGGAGTGCTGGATACAAAAATGACATTTATTTTGAAATTCCAATATGACGGACATACTTAATTTCATAAAAATAATATGGGTGTCCTTTTATTGGTTTCTGGGGGTGCTGATTACAAAAAAGTTATCCATTTTAAATCTCCTTAATAACCCAACAACCTCATATTTTCTTCATGATGGGAGAAAAAGAAATTTGAAAATCCTGAATTTTCCAACATTTCTATAGCTTTATACATTCCTAGTATCTCAATGTAGAGCATTTACTATGTTTTTATAAAGTTGATTCTATCTCGGAAACGGTGCATCCTATTGAAAAAATAATGAAAATTTCGTCCCCCTTAGGAACCCCACAACATCATATTTTCTTCATGATGGGAGAAAAAAAAATCCGAAAATCCTGAATTTTCCAACATTTCTATAGCTATAAACATCCGTCGTATCTCAATGTACAGCATTTACTTCTTTTTTATAAAATTGATTCTATCTCGGAAACGGTGCATCCTATTGAAAATATAATGAAAATTTCGCCCCCCTTAGGAACCCCGCAACATCATATTTTCTTCATGATGGGAGAAAAAAAATTTCGAATATCCTGAATTTTCCAACATTTCTATAGCTATAAACATCCATCGTATCTCAATGTACAGCATTTACTTCTTTTTTTATAAAATTGATTCTATCTCGGAAACGGTGCATCCTATTGAAAAAATAATGAAAATTCCGCCCCCCTTAGAAACTCCGCAACATCATATTTTCTTCAAGATGGGAGAAAAAAAAATTCGAAAATCCAAAATTTTCCAACATTTCTGTAGATTAATACATTCGTCATATCTCAAAGTACAGCATTACTTCTTTTTTTATAAAATTGATTTTATCTCGGAAACGGTGCATCCTATTGAAAAAAGAATGAAAATTTCGTCCCCCTTAGGAACTCTACAACATCATATTTTTTTCATGATGGGAGAAAAAAAATTCAAAAATCCTGAATTTTCCAACATTTCTATAGATTTATACATCCGTCGTATCTCAATGTACAGCATTACTTCTTTTTTTATAAAATTGATACTATCTCGGAAACGGTGCATCCTATTGAAAAAATAAGAAAAATTTCGTCCCCCTTAGAATCCGCGCAACATCATATTTTCTTCACGGTTGGAGAATTTTTTTTCGAAAATCCTGAATTTTCCAACATTTCTATAGATTTATACATCCGTCGTATCTCAATGTACAGCATTACTTCTTTTTTTATAAAATTGATACTATCTCGGAAACGGTGCATCCTATTGAAAAAATAATGAAAATTCCGCCCCCCTTAGAAACCCCGCAACATCATATTTTCTTCATGATGGGAGGAAAAAAAATCGAAAATCTTGAATTTTCCAACATTTCTATAGATTGATACACCCCTCGTATCTCAGTACAGCATTGTCATATTTTTTTCTATAGTCGCTTCTATCTCAGAAACGGTGCATCCTACTGCAAAAATAATAAAAATTTGCTCCCCCTTATTAACCTAGAAATCGCATATTTCCTTCATGAATGGCAGAAAAATTCATGAATCCTGAATTTCGAAAAATTTCTATACATAGCTGGTACCTTGAACTACATAACATACTGTAATAATAATCATCAATCCTAATTAGCATCCCCAAGATCTTTTAATTTAGTATTCATATTCATTTTCCGAACATTGAATATTCTCCATTTTGGAAAATGAAATTGGAAGACAATTTTGTAATCAGAACCCCCGGAAACCGGGAAAAGGACAACCTTGTTAATTTTAATAACAAAAATTTACGCCATTGTGGAATTACGAAACAGATTTTATTTTCATATTATTCTGCACCCCCAGAAACCTAGAAAATGACACCCATGACAAAGAAAAACATACTCCAACAGTATCCAAAAATAGGATTTTCCGTAGCCTGCAAATTTAATTTTTAGCAGCCATTAATTTATCAACCAAATCTGGTTTTATAGCTGCTTATATGGTATAATGGTCACCAACTCGGAAATTAAGTCACCAACTTATAAACGTCGGTGCTAATTTGGATTAAATTTCGCCTCTTTTTATCTGCCGACTTTAGAATTTTTTGTCACCCGAGTGTTGTCGCCAGTTTAGTAATTTAGTCGCCAACATATTAATTCGCTGCCAAATTCAGTAATACAGTATGCTCACGTGCAGCCGCCAACTTATTTTTTGTTCGCTCGATTAATTATATCCCATATATAAGTAGCTTTCGACAAATTAAAATAAATTTCTAAAGTACGGCTCTTGTATTGAGATCAGAGAAAAATTAAAACTTGTACAGTGTACAGGTGTACACTGTACAAATTTTAATTTTTCTATTGTTTCTTATAGTGAACAGATGTTCTGTAGGCACGATGAGAGTATTTTTGGACTTAAATGATGAGTGAAGTTACACTTCTGCCTACCTGTACACTACACTTCTGTGTACCTACTCTGTACACGTCATGTTTTTTTCTTTTTTCATTTTAAATGGGAGGTTGACCAATGGCCAGCGAAACACTTGTACTCCTCGAGTATTGTGGGTGTTCATGAGCAGTGATTCTGATTGATCTGTTTACCTTTGCTGCCATGAAAAGTTTGATTCCAGCTATTGCGGCCAATCGTTGGATAATAAGAGGACGTTTCCAGAACGACGATGAGAGATTTCCCGAAGATAATCGCGGCAAGCAGGCGGCGCCCATGTCCATAGCGGCCATAGCTATGGCTCACGTTCTAGACCCGTCTATGTGGAAACCGGATAATATTGATGAGGTCCTTTTTTGTTACAATGAGTTTTTGAAATTGTAAAAACCGTTAGATTGTAATATTACTAGAGATATTATAATATGTCGACAGATTGTCAAATAAAAATTTCTCCTTACAATTGTACGCATTATTTTTCGTTATATTGTAATATTTACCGTGCCGATTGGTTAATCGGCAAGTAGGTACCCCGCGTCGCCATATTGGTTTGCTTTTTATAATAATAATTATAACTAAAAATAATGCGTACAATTGTAAGGAGAATTTTTTATTTGACAATCTGTAGACATTTTATAATATCTCTAGTAATATTACAATCTAACGGTTTTTACAATTTTATGGTAACATAATATATATCCTAATTACGTATTACCTACAGTATCTAGAATTTCTAAAATACACAAATAATAATTATAAAGAGATTTTCTTAGATAAACAAAAAAAAAACGTTTCATACTCTACGTATTATATGTAATCAAAATGATTATTTATTTGTTAGACACTCGTGGTCGGTGATAATCTATATGCAAATACATTAGACTTAATGGACAAGATGGGTATTGATTTGAATGTACCCAAAACTGAAACGGAAGGTGAAGAGGAAGAGGAGATAGTTCCGTCAGGGCTCCTCTCACCAACCCAAGTTATTGACAGATTCAAAGTGACCGAAAACGATTTCATTGAAACTGAAGTTGTGGATAGTGGTTATAGTGGTAAGTAATATATTAAACTTATGAATGAATAAATGAATGAATTTACTACATACTAGATATAAATACTAGATAGATGTTGAGATAAATACTAGATAGATATTATAAATACTAGATAGATGTTGAACGCGACTTCGTGCGCGCAAAAAGAAATTCTGCGGTAACCATACATTTGGGCGCAGTAAAAAGTAGTCTGACCTTCCCCGTGGTCTAATCTATATATTTATTATTTACCAAATTTTATCAAAATCGGTCCAGTAGTTTCGGAGCCTGTTCAATGCAAAAAATGAAACAAACAAACTTTTCCTCTTTATTATATTAGTTTTGCCGCGATAAAAAGTAGCCTTTATCATTCCCAGTGGTCTTCATCTATATCTGTTTCATCAAAATCGGTCCAGTAGTTTTGGAGCCTATTCAATGAAAACAAACAAACAAACAACCAAACTTTTCCTCTTTATTATATTAGGTTGGGGAAAAAGTTTCTTCGCATTTTATATAAAAATTCAAAAGGTTTTTTTATAAAGTTTATTTACAAGTGACTAAAGTATATAGGTGCCATTTTGTTCGATAACTTTTTGCCATCTTGTTGGTAGGTACATGATCCCATTGCTATAAAATTTTTGGGGCTTCTGATGAAAAAACTGCGACAAGTGGTTTTGGCAGTCCTCTTGTGATGTCAACCTGACACTGCCTAAGAAATTCTGCAGCGACCGAAACAGGTGGAAATCTGAAGGTGCAAGGTCAGGACTATACGGCGGATGCATTAACACCTCCCAGCCAAACTCCCGTAATTTTTTCTGAGTGGCTAAAGATGTGTGAGGTCTAGCTTTATCATGGTGAAAAACCACACCCCTTCTGTTGATTAATTCCGGCCGCTTTCTCTCAACTTCTTGCTTTAATCTCATCAGTTGTTCGCAGTACAGTTCAGAATTGATGGTCTTGCCTGGCGGTAACAGCTCATAATGAATAATGCCCTTCCAATCCCACCACACACACAGCATCACCTTGTTGCGAGTTAACCCGGGTTTCGCCACAGTCTGTGGAGCCTGACCGGCCTTTGACCACGATCTTTTTCGCACGTTCTTGTCGTACGTGATCCACTTTTCATCACCAGTTATCATCTTCTTCAAAAATGGTTCGGTTTCATTACGTCGTAATAAAGTTTCTTTCAGTGAGCTCATGAGGCACCCAAATATCGAGCTTTTTTGTGTACCCAGCTTTTTTCAAATGCGCCAAAACCGTTTTGTGGTCAATCCCCAGTTCTTCAGCTACGTCGTAACTACTAATATGCCGATCTTGCTCCACTTTTTCAAAAATGACAACAGTTTTGTCCGTAACAGGGCGACCAGAGCGACGTGCATCTTTGATATCAAAATTTCCGGATTGAAAACGCTTAAACCAAATTTGCGCTACTCTCACAGAATATACTGCATTAGGTCCATAAACATCACAAATTTTTTTCGCGGCTTGTGTTGCATTATTACCTTTTTTGTAATAAAATTTTAAAATGTATCGAAATTCTTCATAAGAATCACTCATTTTAACAATAAGAAAAACAAATGAAAATCTCAAATTTACCTAATTTGAATTTGGAATTGTCTTCTGTAAAATTAAAACTTTTTAATGATACCAAAATCAGCCAGATACAATTGGTATAGCCCAAGATATTTTATGACAAGTTCATACATACTATAATGCGAAAAGACTTTTCCCCAACCTATTATTAGTATAGATAACATCGTAGTGTAGTATATAAGTTAATACAAAAATAATATTATTATATATGAGAAATATTGTATTTATTTTAGGACAACTTACCCCGGCACCTGGTAGTGGTGTACTGTCCTTCAAGGACTCACTTCGTAAAATGTTCAAAGAACACAATCACGGTGTAGTGAATGCCAGAGGTTGTTCTGTCGCTGTGTGGAAACAGGGAGACAGTTATTACTATTTTGATCCGGCGGGATGTGATGATAAAGGTTCGAATAATAAGAAACTTATTTGAAATGTTAAAGGAGATGTTTGCTTTTGGGCCAGCTCTATGCACACCACATGAGTATATAGGAAAAAAATATGGGAATGTCATAAAAATACAAAGAAAATAATTTGAAGAAGGCAAAATGCGAACAAAAATTATTATTTGAAAAGTTTTTTAATGCGATAATCCTATTTTTAGGTCGGCCATGGCAGTTGATTTCGATATGAATTTTGACGTAGTTGACAATTTTAGTAAGAGACGTCTTCTTGAACGTTATACGTCTTTCTTTGCCAAAAATCATATCATTGTCAAAATTACATTCTTTGGATAATTCTGATCTGATCCACCATGTTTTATTTTACGATGTGTTGCTCTTCTTGGCGAAGTTAATTTAAATGTACATTAAAACGGAGTGAAATTAAATAAAATAAAGAATAGGAAACGGTTACCATATTATGTATATGTTACCGTAAAATTGTAAAAACCGTTAGATTGTAAAATAACTAACGAGATTGTAAAAATATGTCGAAAGATTAAAAACTTATAATGTAACTAAAAATAATGTGTTAAATTATAGGCAGCATATTCGCGTCGGAAGTCTATCTACATTTTACAATTTCAATAGTTTTATTACAGTCTAACGGCTTTTACAATTTTACGGTGACATATACATTTACATATATAGTGTACATAGTGCTGGCCCACGCCTCATACATTTATAAATCATCTCCTTTTATTTAATTATCGTAAGACAATTCGAGTTGCAGTTGTGAATAATAATTAAATACTTTTTTCCATTTTTTGTAGGTTATTCTTCTGACGAACCTTGGGCATCTAGTTGTTTGGTCCGCGTAAATGGCAATGTGGAAGAACTGGCTAATCTGGTGATGGGAAACCTGCCGCCAGGTCCCAATGACAGTTTCACAGTAAATCCCGTTATGGTGTCTGTTAGCAAAATGATTCCTGCCATCGGCGCCCCCGAGACTAAATTGGAGGTAAAACAAGTTGATTCGTTACTTTCAATAGGGAATTAGGGATATTGCCTAGTGTCGAATATCACATTTTAACAAATTTAATTTTAAAATTATTAAATAGAGATACATTAATCTTAAAGAAATATTTATTACGGTTGATGCGATTAAAATTATAAGCAAACTAGCTGTCCCGCTAAACTTCGTCCTGCCTTAGAATTAAATATGTTCACGTTCTGACAGCAGCGTCATCTACCGGGTCTAATTGCAAATCATGACCATTCAGAAACCTCCTTTAGCTCTGCACATCAACTTTGCTAAATATCATCACATGATCAAATGCATAGTTTACGATTCTATAAAGGACATACAGACAAATATTAATTTTTATATAAGCAAATAAAAAATATTGCCCATCTCTTTCTCGCAAAATGATCTGTGATGTGACTGATTTGATGTGACACAAATTGTTATAGCTATATATTGTTTATGAAAAATGTGTAATGTGTATCTAAATGCCAGTCGGGTAAAAAATGTTCAGGCAACTTGCCTATAACTGATCAACAGGCAAGACTTTCAATTCTGGTTGAGTGGACTTCCACGATTCTATTTTTTTTATAAAACTATTTTTTAATATTTTGAGTTCAATGTTACCTAGCTAATATCATCAATATTTTAGAATAAAGCATTCCAATGGATATCAAAAGGCACAGCTGCAATACTCATGGGACCTAGAGGCGAGAACACTGCGATTGGTAAAGCGGCTAAGAAAGCTGGTGTTGAGGTATAGTTTATTTAAAACTAGCTGTTGCCCGAGGCTCCACCCGCGTAAATACCGTATCCCTTGGGAACACTGTACTTTTTGTGATAAAAAGTAGCCTATGTTTTAATCCAGAGCCTAAATTACAAAGATACCAAACTTCATCGAAATCCGTTCTGTAGTTTTTGCGTAAAAGAGTAACAAACATCCATCCATATATCCTCACAAACTTTTACATTTATAATATTAGTAGGATTCAAATTGTTCGGTCGAATTAGCACAAGGATATTAGTTGAGAATTTAGAAGATAAAAATTGAATGTCAAGTTAGGTGACAAGACGTATTACAGAAATGTAAAATAGAGCAAGTAGAAGTTTAAAGTAAAAGATGGATCCATATAAATAAGTCCTTTAATTTACATCCTGGGAGGACCTAGGGCATAAGTATACACAAATGTTTACTATAATGCTTATTTTTTACTCCAATTTGATTTCAATGGACACAAAAAAGTATATTATTATTTCAATTAATTTATAGGCTGATGATAAGGCTGGTCGCACACTGGCACTACCAGCAGCTGCGGCTTTCGTAGCGGCCTCCGCTGCAATACCTCCACCGCACATGCATCAAGACCACATGTATAATTTCATTGGTACGAGAATTAAAATATGTAATGAGTTAAACTTTTACTTTCACAGTAATAATACACAATACTTCTTGCACTATTTCCACTTTAATTTAATAAATTAAAGTGGAAATAGTGCAAGAAGTACCTATTGTGTATTATTACTGTGAAACATGAATTTCCACCAAGAATTTACAGTACAATCAATAAAATTTGTAAACTTTTACTTAGCTAAAGCTCTTCTTAGTTTAGGTAAGAGAAAACAAAAATTCGATAATAGGCTAGATAAATGAATACGAGTAACTTCTGAGAAGAAACAGTATATCAAAAGTCAATATTGCTAAAGGTACAGCGATTTGTATGCAAAATTTCGCAAGTCTCGTGAAAACGCTCCATACTAAAGTCGTACCTAGCTGTGACGTCACGCCTAGGTAAAAGTGTATGAAGTATAAGGCCGCAGGAACATATTTGTAAATATCCCCGATATTTGTGCCTGTAAGTTCATACTTACCACAATAAACGTTTTTGTATATTATGATGTAAGTTAACTACCTAATGATGTAGGTTTTGTTTACCAATTTAGCAAAAAAAACTTTTTTGTACTTTTTACATGTTACATCTCATTAATAAACTACACATAGAATATTATATTTTTTAAACATTTACCAAGTAGTAATGTCCTAACATTTCTGAGTATATTAATGAAACTAAATATATTAGATGTAGTCATCTCCTCCATTACTTATGTATATTTAGATGCTGGTACGGAATATTATCTGAATCATGTAAAAGAAACTGGAAATAAGGAAATTGGTCCACAAGAAATGGGCGAAAAATTCGAAATGGGGGTAAACACATTCTCCATAGAAGTAGAGGATCCAATAAAGCTACCGCTGCGATTGCCCGATGAACCTAAAGGGGTAAACATATAAGTTTTTTTTTTGTTGTTTAGTAAGTACAAAATATATTTAATTTCAGAACTATAAGTACGTTAGGTACACTAAGTATCTATTATTTTTCTTAGGAAGGTGAAGAAGAAAGTGAGAAAGAATTAGGCGAAATAGAAGAGGAGGAAGAAAAAGAAAAGCCAATGAAACGTAAGTAGCTGATATAGGTAAATGTCAAAGGTAAATTTCATCATTATCGATCACTAACTGTCTCCCTAAGGGAACGAAATTATTTAACTAATGATTCAATTTAAATATCGTACTAGCTGTTGCCCCCAGCTCCACCCGCGTAAATACAGTATCCCTCGGGAACACTGTACTTTTTCGGGATGAAAAGTATCCTATGTCCTTTCCCTGGACTCAAAGTATGTCTGTACCAAATTTCATCAAAATTGGTTCAGCGGTTAAAGCGAGAAGAGGTAACAGACAGACAGACAGATAGACACACTTTCGTATTTATAATATTATAGTATAGATTATATCGTTGATTTTGAACGAGAAATTTGTATAAGCTTTGTAGGTAGGTAGATATTATTTGGTGGATGTTTAATGAGTAGTTATGTTTTCCAGAAATAAAAGACGTATTGTTCAGAACATGGAATGACCCGACAAAACGAACATCAGCGTTTTTGTTGCTCGGAGACTACCATCAGATTGGTGTGTGGATGTCTGCGGGGGGAAAAGTGGTAGCTTTCGATCCTGCACCAACCTTAGAGAAAGGATTGCTCACACCACAACGAATCCGTAAAGGTATAATTAATATTATCATGATTAAGTATTTAATGATTATACAAACGTTTTCACATTTTTGTACGCATACTTATTTGAGTATGTGTTACTTAAAATCAATTATTAGGTAATTAATTTATATGTTATATATAAATCCGATAGTGAGATAAAGAAAATGCAGACGCAGAGTAGATATAAAACGATAAAAATTTAAAAGTATTGAATAATACTTTATGATTTAAACAGAACAATTTAATTATTTTTGTATTTATTTGTTTTTTTCACAGGCGACGAATTGCGTCTTCAGCGAATAAAAGATGAGATGGGCGGTGAAGGGGATGATAATGCTGAAGAAGAGGAAGAGGAAGAAGACGAAGCTATGGGAGGTAAACTGTTACACGTAATAATATAGTTTGTGACTGTAATCATGACTATAGTCAATAATATGCTTTCGTGTTTCTTACACCGCGGCCGGTTCTTCGGAATGGGATTGAATCTGTGGTAGTTTTTTTTCTGTTGGCTTTCCGAAATAAACTTGTTAAGTTTCATTTGAAAATAAAAAAAATAATTTTATGGTAAAATAATCATATAATAAAATAATAATATTTTTCTGACATTCATATAAATATTAGAAATTAATGTCTATTCTTATTGTTGAATACAATATTTTAATGCAATATCAGAGGGTGAGGAAAAAGAAGAAGTGCCAGATTTTTGTCCACCGGAGTCATGTCCGGCGCTGATGGTATGTGCCAGTCCTGGCGAATTCATCGATAAACTTGGTAAGTAGCTTTTTTGTCAATCTTGCCAAAATATTTGATTTCTCTTCTACCCTTATATCCATACTAATATTATAAATGGGAAAGTGTGTGTGTCTGTATGACTGTTTGTCTGACTTTCACGCCAAAACTACTGAACCGATTTAAATAAAATTTGCTACACAGATAGTCTAGAGCCTGAGAAAGGACATAGGATACTTTTTGTCGCGGGGAAATGTACGGTTCCCGTGGGATACTTTATCCACAGTTTCACGTAAAAAGTACTAAGCCGATTATCATGAAATTTGGCACAGATATAAAGTAGACTATGGGGAAGGACATAGGTTACTTTTTATCGCGGGACCTATAAGGTTCCCGTGAGTTAGTTTTAGTTTAATTATGTACGCGGGCGCAGCCGGGGGCATCAGCTAGTCAATATATAATATTATATTAATTATTGCCACTACACGTATCACATATTGTTAGTCCAATAGCCTTCTAATAAATATCTGTTTAGTTAATGTTTTTACTACCAACAACAGTGGCTCAAGGACGCCTAGACAGAAAACAGTGTTTGGCGCCGTACAAATTATACCCAGTGAACATCACCAATGAACTCACGACCACGATGAAAGACAAGAAAGGGGCTGGAGATGCCGCCGAGGAAGTTGACGAAGAAGGTAAGGTGCTAGTAACAAGTGTATAGTGAGTTGAACTGTTAGATACGACTAAGATTATTATAATTAGTAAATATTTATATAGACCTTTTTAAACGAACAAAAAACTCAGGCCTTTTCATCCGTTAATGGATGTTTTATACAGTATTCTCCGAGCGAAGTAACCACTCTTGAAATACTGTAGTGCCTGGGACAGGTGGTTTTTAAATGTCGTTTGGTTGCCCAAACACATACGGCATTATCACAGCATAGTCAGCCTAGCCTAGAGGAATGACTGGTCAATACGTCTGGGACCAACTATGTGCGGGTTTCCTCACGATGTTTTCCTTCACCGTTAGAGCGTCCGTATAATGTACTTGAGATCTGAAAAAGTCTTATTGGTATACGCCATAACGAAAATATTCGAACCTGCACTCTCTCGAGTGCAAACCAAACGGTCTACTCACTAGGCCACGTAGCTCACTTAAACGAACAAATCAGTATAAAATTCACAGAAACCTCGCATTTGGCATGATTTAAAGCATTGCATTCGAAAATCCATCATTTTAATTCGGAAATCATTCAAAACCTTTTGTGATATGGGTACAGAAGAAAGCGCGGAAGACTCAGCTGAAGCTCTCAGTGATGATGCTGTTGGCAAGTACTTCACCAAGATCGACAAATACACGGCGTCCGTGAGAGGACGTGTGGCACAAAACGAAAACTGCTATCTACAAACACCCAATAGAGACCATCAGGTACTAGTGGAAACTACAAATTTAAACTTTATTTAGCTGTGTTATATAACAGATAAAACATTCGTACAAGAATTGTGTGATAATGAAATTCTTGTTTTATCTGTTATTTATAATTAAATGTTCCAGGGTAACCGAGCTTTGCTCACAGTTCTGATAAATTTAAAACAATAAAAATAATCACAAAAATATTTTCGAACAAACCAAAAATTATTTACATGCATACCAAACTGCCAATCAGACTGACATACTAGAGTCGAAATTATTGATATATATTGTATTACTAATATATTGTTGCATGAAGAAAATCAAACGTACAATACGGCCGATGTATCTTGGCGAGTCTGAACTTCGCGCAGAAGGTTGCGCATTAGCTGTTTCTAAGTGTTTTCGTATTTATTTTATTTGTACTAATTGGTCAACTGTATTAGGGAAATTTTATTAGTACATGGGTATATAAAAATAATACAATAACAGTTTCCTTCACGAGTTGTACATGCGCTAAAGTTCGCAGAGCCTATGTTCAGACCCGTCAAGATACAGCGGCCGTAGTGTATATAGCTTAAAAATGCGCAGTTTTATCGGTTTCTAGTTGGCGCGTACCCGTGTATTAAAACAGTTTTCTTGTTCCTTATGACAAAAAATCAAAATCTTCACACATTTTGGTAAATAAAAAAAAACTGCCAGGTGTAGAACCACCAGACCGGCGGTTTCATATCAAACTGTTGGACAGTGGTCCAATGCTTGTTCTCGGTGACCTCCTTTTGCGACGATGAGCTCTAGATCTACTCGTATAGCCAACACCTATAAATAATATAAAATGTGATTCCTCTGGTGCCCTACGAGCGATGACAATATTTTTCCACTAGACGGTACTAGGCGGTACATCTGCTCTGTAAAGACTTTTTTATCCAGGACGTGGCGAATGCAGTACTGGGCATTGTGGTCGATCACATTGAGCCACACGGGTACTGGAAGGGCCCCCTCGTAGACGCGATCCTACAGTTCGGCGACCGTCTGTACACGCGCGCCCTGCCACACGCGTCTCATCCACCGCGGCTGCGAGCATCCGAGCTGCCCGCGGAGTTCCATCTCACCAACTTTGATGTAAGTTACAGCTCTATCTCTAGATCTAAACAAATATTATTTAGATGAAATAAGATGCCAGGTAAATATGGATTACTTTTACAAATTATTTTCTTAAATTAGCATGTCATCAATTCGCTACGGCACGTTTAATCCTACTAATATTATAAATAAGTTTGTGAGGATGTATGAATGTATGTTTGGTGACTCCTTCACGCAAAAACTACTGAACAGATTTTGATGAAATTTGGTATGGTAGTAGTTTAGGCTCTAGATTAAAACATAGGCTTCTTTTTATCTCGAAAAAATACAGTGTTCCCGAGGGATACTGTATTTACGCGGCTGGAGCCGCGGGCAACGGCTCGTGATTTATATAAAAATAATACTTAACTTTTTGTTGTGCTACAATAGGTGAACATGGAAGTAGAAAGTGACGTGGTGACAGGAGACATCACTGCCGGAGATCGTGGCACTGTGCTCAATTTGGCTAGAGGAATAGCTAAATTCTTTGAAGCGGTAACTTCCTACATTAAATGTTATAATATACTTAGGGTGACACACCTAATTGCTAGCACTATATCAAATTATCGCGATCCGAACAAATAGTAGAATTATAAAGCTTCTCACTATTTTTTTTTTCCACTTAATAAAAACAAAAATTTTATGTTTGGACCATCTTTTAATGTGTATCAGCTTAGTGTATCAGCTTAGTGTATCAGTGCTCTCACCGGCCTATTTTTTTTCATAATCATAATCATAATCATAATAATCTTTATTTGCAAGAAATGTGGGTGTAGAGATGACAAAATCACAGTTATAGGTACCATCACAATTCGCTAGTACATTTATAGCATGCAAATATAATAATAATATTCTTTGATTTTTATAAGTCGATAGGTATTCAGCACCCTTACAGGAGGTGGAGGTTGTTACATCAACGGGAGGAAATAAATTAATGTCACAATAATAGATAATAATAGATACAATTCATGTCAAGGAAATAATAAGAAATATATTCAAATCAATTAAAAAATAAGTTAATTAAAAAATAAATAAATAAATGTCAATTTAATTATTATCATTCAAGTATTCTGTGAGACTGTAATAACATTTATTTAATAAAAGTTCATTAACAGCTTTTTTGAAGGATAGTATATTATGATTATGTTCTCTTATTGATGTTGGTAGTCTGTTATATATTTTGGACGCCATTCCAAGTACACTTTTACACACAAGTGTTGTTTTATAGCTGCTAGTGTAAACTTTATTATTATCACGCCTGTTTCTATTTACAATGTCAGAAATCTTAGGAAATAGTTCTTGGTTTTTATGTACAAACAATACTATTTCCAATATGTATAATGATGGAAGTGATAGAATCTTATATTTAACAAAATATGGTTTGCAACTATCAGTCACTCGCAAACTAAACATTGCCCGGATACATCTTTTTTGCATTTTGAAGATCATTTCTTTGTCTGTTGAGTTCCCCCAGAAAATTATTCCGTATCGCAAAAGTGATCCAACCATACCATGGTAAGCAGATAGGACTCCATCTGTGTTCATAAGGAGTTTAACTTGAGTAGTGCAAAGGAACAACTGCTAATCTTTTTACTTAGTTGTTCAACGTGAGCTTTCCAATTAAGTTTATTATCAATTATCAAACCTAGAAATTTATAATTGTCAATATGTTGAATTTCAATATTATTATAGTGCACATAGATTTCTGGTGTGGATTTTCTTTGAGAAAATTGCATAACAAATGTTTTATTTAAATTAATTTTTTAATTTTTATTGTCAAGCCATAATATTATAGATGTCAAGGTTTCATTAATGTCATTTTCATAATTATTTAAATTGTCACAAGCTATTGTTATGGTACTTTCGTCAGCAAAGAGTGTCATTGGTTTGTCAATTGTTTCAGGAAAATCATTTATATAAGTCAAAAATAAAAGAGGCCCTAATATACTACCTTGTGGGACTCCGTATAGCAAATATCTTAATTTTGATAGGAAACTTACTTCATGAAGTGTCTTTAGATTAAGTCGCTTAATTACTGTATATTGAATTCTATTTGTTAAATAAGATTCCATTAGCTTTAATGTATTTCCTCGTATACCATATGCTTCTAGTTTTTTTAACAAGATTCTGTGATCAATATAGTCAAAGGCTTGAGTCATGTCACAGAATATAGAGGATATTGGGTTTCCATTATCCATGTTATTCATTACATGTTTTAAAAAATCAAAAATAGCTCGATTTATACCCATATTTTGGCGGAAACCTTTTTGTTCCTTACATAGGATTTTAAATTTTTCTAAATAATTGTATAAGTAATTATAAATATATTTTTCAAAAATTTTAGATATTACTGATGTAAGTGCAATGGGTCTATAGTTCTCTAATAATTTTTTTGTCATTATTTAAATTTTGTTCTTTTGTAAAAATATAGTTTTGTATGGTGTTATTTTTGTCTCGCAGAACACCCACGGTATAGTATGCGCCAAGGACTACTGTGTAGGCATTTGGAAGAGTGACAAGCACTTCTGTCTGTGGGAGCCTCACAGCGTGTGCCCCACTGGCGTGTGGACGCCCGGGGGCGCGGCGACACTAGTCCTAATGTCCTCCGTCAAACAAATTGCTGAAACTCTAAAGAAGTCTTTGGACAGATTGGAGAGAACTGGATCTAATAAGTTAGTGGCAAATTGATCTATTGTTTAGGACTAACTGGTGCCCGCAACGTGTGTTATTGAATATAAATAACTAACGGAAACGGAACTATTATATTCTTCTAACGGGATCCTAAGATAAAAGAAACCCAAGTTACTCCTTATAACATCAGCTATCTGCGATTTAAAGTCCCGTTTTAAATCGGTCCGGCAGTTTCAGAGATTTCCGGCTAATCTCTGAAATAGACAGACAGACAAACAATAATTTTAGAAATTGTTATTTTTTAAATAAGTACTGTATTAACTGATAAAAGCATTTTGTAGTCTATAAAATTTAATAAAAGATAATACCTAATTGTATTATATTATATTATAAGTAGCTATATTAGATGATGGTAATCATAAAGCATCTTGGTATAATTGATAGAAAAGATCAAAATATAAAGTATGTAAAGAATTTATATGTACTAAAATTTGTAAATCTTAAATTTAGATTTACGATATCAGCAATCAAAGTGTCATGGGAACTGGCAAAAACTTGTGAAGCAGAAAAGCCGACTGCGGTTCCTGATGAAGGCTATGAGTTGAAGGTTAATTATATTTCTGGCTTTACTCCAGTAGTCTCATAATATAATTTTATTTATTTTTATTAGAGTTCCTTAATGGCCGAGGATTTGCCTACATAAATGCTATAGGCACAAACTTGGTATAGTACCTTTGAGAGCCTTTCCATCTGATGCAATTAATCTCGCTAATCATACCGCTTTAACGTTTTGGTACTTACTCATCTAGGTCCTTACCGCGTACGTGGAAATTGCGAAAGGACGAAGCATCTTACGAGGCACACGACCATTAGACCTTCCCAAGTAAGTAACACGATTATTCTTCCGAGAACTTTTCCAGCCTGTTAAAATTAGTATCTTTCCTTGTCTATACTTAGTTAACAAATTGCAAGATATTGCCAAACCTTTCTTAATTCTTGTTGACTATTATAGAATGTATAATTCTTCTTCATACAAAACTTTAACTTCGGTTCTGACATTTTTTTTTATTTTTATTTATTTAAACTTAATTCACAAACATGTACAAAGGCGGACTTAATGTCTTATGGCATTATCTACCAGTCAACCTTTGGGCGTTACAGGAGCGTAATTGTGTAGTGTAACATTTTCCCTACTATTATCACGACATGTACCATTTAGATTCAGTCGGGAAGCATGCATGCAGTCTTCCTGTGGCGCCATAGTGGCCGCGTGCATGGCTCACGTGAGGAAGCCCCAGCTATGGACCCGTCACACGGTCGACGAAGTCATGTCTGTGGCTTGTAAACTGTTCGTGGCTTCCATCGACTCCTTGGGATATGAGTTCAGACCCGGAGATGACATCCTAGTACCCTTGCAGGTAATTTTTCAAATGATTGTAATTTTAACCTCATTGTGAAAAAAAAACACGCATAAAATATCTGCTCAAAAGACGACAAATATATTTTTTCTTGAATGAAGAAAATCATATTAAAATCGCATAGAGACTTATTTATTTGCGCATCAAAAATTATTGTAATCAACATTACAAAAAACTAAAACGATGAACATGTATACATAATAGGTTGGGGAAAAAGTCTTTTCGCATTATAGTATGTATGAACTTGTCATAAAATATCTTGGGCTATACCAATTGTATCTGGCTGATTTTGGTATCATTAAAAAGTTTTAATTTTACAGAAGACAATTCCAAATTCAAATTAGGTCAATTTGAGATTTTCATTTGTTTTTCTTATTGTTAAAATGAGTGATTCTTATGAAGAATTTCGATACATTTTAAAATTTTATTACAAAACAGGTAAAAATGCAACACAAGCCGCGAAAAAAATTTGTGATGTTTATGGACCTAATGCAGTATCTGTGAGAGTAGCGCAAATTTGGTTTTAGCGTTTTCAATCCGGAAATTTTGATATCAAAGATGCACGTCGCTCTGGTCGCCCTGTTACGGACAAAACTGTTGCCATTTTTGAAAAAGTGGAGCAAGATCGGCATATTAGTAGTTACGATGTAGCTGAAGAACTGGGGATTGACCACAAAACGGTTTTGGCGCATTTGAAAAAAGCTGGGTACACAAAGAAGCCCGATATTTGGGTGCCTCATGAGCTCACTGAAAGAAACCTAATGCACCGTGTACTCATTTGTGATTCTTTATTACGACGTAATGAAACCGAACCATTTTTGAAGAAGCTGATAACTGGTGATGAAAAGTGGATCACGTACGACAAGAACGTGCGAAAAAGATCGTGGTCAAAGGCCGGTCAGGCTTCACAGACTGTGGCGAAACCCGGGTTAACTCGCAACAAGGTGATGCTGTGTGTGTGGTGGGATTGGAAGGGCATTATTCATTATGAGCTGTTACCGCCAGGCAGGACCATCAATTCTGAACTGTACTGCGAACAACTGATGAGATTAAAGCAAGAAGTTGAGAGAAAGCGGCCGGAATTAATCAACAGAAGAGGTGTGGTTTTTCACCATGATAACGCTAGACCTCACACATCTTTAGCCACTCAGAAAAAATTACGGGAGTTTGGCTGGGAGGTGTTAATGCATCCGCCGTATAGTCCTGACCTTGCACCTTCAGATTTCCACCTGTTTCGGTCGCTGCAGAATTCCTTAGGCAGTGTCAGGTTGACATCACAAGAGGACTGCCAAAACCACTTGTCGCAGTTTTTTCATCAGAAGCCCCAAAAATTTTGTAGCAATGGGATTATGTACCTACCAACAAGATGGCAAAAAGTTATCGAACAAAATGGCACCTATATACTCAGTACCTATATACTTAGTCACTTGTAAATAAACTTTATAAAAAAAACCTTTAGAATTTTTATATAAAATGCGAAGAAACTTTTTCCCCAACCTAATATAATAGCGGTCCTTTTTTTTACTTGGGGAAATCCTTTGTGGATCTCCGGCCGATTGGAAACATCGGCCGGGGTATGTGGGACTCTCCCGAGGTATCCGCACGAAAACCCCAAGGTGACTTCTCCTCCGTTTGTTGCTGGGCCGCCGGACCCGCCTAAGCGATAACAGCAGCGGCCCAGTGAGCGGCAACTGTTTTCATCAGCAGAACCATCGCAGCAACCTGTCGACGACAGCTAGTAAACATAATAGCGGTCCTATTGCTCACAGCACAACTTAATTAAGACTAAAACCTTAATTCTTGATCAGGTGTTGAAGAGATTTATTCTGGGTGTGAACTATATCAGATACGATCTACAGCATGTCTTCTCAGGGAAGTTAGAACAGAAGGAACCGACTGATGTGAATCTCAGGTTTAACAATTGTGTATAACCTTAGACTCTGTCCAGAAAGTGCGTAAGCCTGCGTAAACCTACGCACGTAGAGATTCTTATCTTATCGTTTCTTTTTTACGAAATTTTGTACTATACGCGCATAGCTAAAATAATACGCACGTAGCTTCTGGACGCAATGTATGGGGCCCTAGTACCTCGACTACGTGCGTAGACCTTACGTGCGTAAGAATACGCAGTTTCTGGACATAGTCTTACCTATGTTTAATTTCACGCATAGTTATAATATTGCATCTCTTTTTGTCGTAAACGTCGTTTGAGATTCTTACTTTCTTAAACATGCACAATATGATTATTGACACCAACATTATAAGGACCATCATCGCCACCTTTATCACCATCACTACCATCATCATCATCATCCATCATCATCATCACCATCACCATCACCATCATCATCATCATCATAATCATCATCATCACTACTAAAAACGATAAAGGCAGTCTCATTTATTATTTAATTATTTTAGTTATGCGTTGGAGCAGTTCTTCAAGTTCCACACGCACGGCATTCTATTTTCGGTGCCGTATGCGGTGGCGGTGTGGCGGGTGGACGCCTGCCCCGCACACTACATGATGGAGCCCCACGCTTGTGGACCCACGGGTCTCAGGACTGATGCTGAGGTATGTGAGCAAAAATTTAACTTGGGAAGCCCAAATAACGTACTGCAGACATTGAGCCTACTATTACTTAGCTCGATATTAATAACAGGATACTCTAAAATGTTAGGTCACAATAAGGCTTCTCTATTATTAAGGGCATGTTATCCCGTCGCGCAAGTCCGGCAGGACACTGATGCGACGTGGCGTCAGGCGTGGTGCGCGCAAGCCGTATTTCTCGTTGATATTGAATCGAACAATACTTAATTATTATAACTAAACATGTATCCAATGAATACCCTGCAAAATTTAAATAGTAATCGAACTATCAAAATTATTTTTTGATTGGGTCCCAAAACTCAAAATGTTTTTCAAATCGACGTTGTTTCTGATTTTTTTTATCGAGTAAAATTATCTGTATTGTGTTTCTAACTAAAAAAGTCACTAGTTAAAAGACGTATCTATTCATGTATATATTTTTTAGTTCTTTTAATGACGCTTTCTTGAAAAATTACTTATTCTAGAAACGTGAATTTCGAATAAGCCCTTAAGGCGCTGTGAGTAGTCAACTATGAAGTATTCGAGGGGGTGAAGGAGATGAGTGGGGGACGTGCCGCCCCCGTTACTGCGGGGGGCTTCATGCGATTTACGTCAAAGTGATGCGTCTATAATGTACAAAAGCGTAATTTCGATAAAACCGTAATGTGCTTCATAGCCTAGCGGTATTTTGCCCGCCTAAAGCAAAGCGTAGCGTCTAGGTTCAAATCTCATTACAATTTCAAAATGTCTATTTTCTGTCTAGGTCAATAATTATAATAAGTCTAATTCCTAATTTTGTGCCAAATTTAGCCATTGCGATTTGAGAAAGTTAAGCTTTTTAGTAAGTAGTTAAAGGGTAAAAAAATTCTAAAAAAAAGCTCAATTTAGTCACTGAACTCCTAAACGGCTGGACCGATTTTAATAAAAAAAATTATGTGTCTTCAGGTTGATTCGAGAATGGTTTAAATTTGCAATTGGACCTGGTAGGTGGCGCTGCTGTCAGTAGTCACTACGTCAACAAATTTAATTCTAAGGCGGTAAGAAGACTACGAAGTTTCCCGGGATAGCTAGTACTATTATAATATGCGGTCGAAGTACTGCGGAATACGCACTACAACATGTAACACATTACACAATCTGAGGGCACGGCAGTGCCCCCGCCAAGTCGAGCGCGAAGCAAACACTGCCGTACCATCCTTTACTGGAACCATTTCGCCGCATTTTCAGGCCCCTATTTGAGAACCTCTGGATAAGACCAGAACGCAGAAATTTTCGTCATCCAGTAAGCTATAATCACATACTTAAAATTCAAAATTTCAAGTCTGTAGGTCATTTAGTTCCGAAGTTAAGCGGAAGAAAAGTTTCGCATTTATGAAACTCACTCACTCACTCACTCACTCACACACTCATGATCATCAAAATAGAACTAGTACTTCCCATAGACTCAGAGAGCTGAAATTTGGTACAGAGTTAGGGTTTAATGGTCACATAAAGGGAAAACTATAAAAACTACGATAATCGATCTGGGGGCACGGCAGTGCCCCCGCCAAGTCGAGCGCGAAGCAAACACTGCCGTACCATTCTTTACTGGAACCATTTCGCCGCATTTTCAGGCCCCTATTTGAGAACCTCTGGATAAGACCAGAACGTCGATCTGGGGGCACGGCAGTGCCCCCGCCAAGTCGAGCGCGAAGCAAACACTGCCGTACCATTCTTTACTGGAACCATTTCGCCGCATTTTCAGGCCTCTATTTGAGAACCTCTGGATAAGACCAGAACGCAAAAATTTTCGTCATCCAGTAAACTATAATCACATACTTAAAATCCAAAATTTAGCTCCAAAGTTAAGCGAAAGCAAAGTTTCGCATTTATGACACTCACTCACTCAGTCACTCACTCATGATCATCAGAATAGAACTAGTACTTCCCATAAACTCAGAGAGCTGAAATTTGGTACAGAGTTAGGGTTTAATGGCCACATTAAGGGAAAACTATAAAAAACTAGGATAATCGAAGATCTAGAGTACCTGGTGACCTTGATTAGAAAACACAAGATCCCAACCAAACTATTAGAGATCGACATACCGCCTTTACAAAAAATATTCAACTTGGTGGGCCGCTTCATTTGATGTCAAAAATCGAAGGTCAGAAGTATCTGATGAAGAACCCTCAGCTGGTCTCAACTGATTTAGAGTTATTATGGTAATTCCCCCCTTCTACTATTGGTACATAAAAAATCAACTGTCATTGCAAAAATCCAGCGAAGTGGGACACATCTTCTAATTTAATCTAGCCCGTAGCGCCCCACTACTGGGCGAATGCCTCCCCTTCTGCTTTTAATACGCATATAAATAAAATTAAAGGAAAACTCTGGATAAGACTAGACTGTCTTTTATACTTATACAAGTTTACAAGAAGAAATAGTCGAACGATTAACTTTATTCTACTCGAACATTAAATAAACAAATTACACTAAAATCTAGTAACATAAATCAATAAGCCCACGTTTCTACAAAAAGAAGTGAAATCCCACCAAAAACATTCTGTAAAAAACTAGCCAAGTCTCGATGGAGCTGCTTGTTTATCTCTAAAAAGTAATGAAATCTAGACAAAGTCGTGCCAAGTCTAAGGTTCCTTACTGCGATTTCTTTCGACCTATGCGTAGAACAAAGTCCGATTTGAAAAATTGCTACTTTTCAGTAGAGGCAAAACAAGTTTTGCGAATTGAAAAACTTGAATAACTTATAAACGGTGAGACTTTTATTTTTGAAATTTTGGTATGTTATTATGACATCCTAGTCTAGTTAACCACTTTATACTGTTTATTACTAATTATTATATTTACTCAGATAACGAGTTCTATATCAAGCTAGGACGTTTTACAGCGGAGAAGCGAGAGTTCGTAGTGATCATATTACGTTGTTTTACGGAGACATTTGAATGAAACTCGGTTCTATATTCATATGATTCGTTTTTTGTTGGAGTTATCCGACATTTTTAAGTCCTATGTGAATAATCATAATCTATTATTTTGATATAGCACTATCCACACTACGTATAAATGAATTATAATACATAATTATTTTTAAAAATCGTTTATTTACATTAAAAAATCTCAAAAAGGTGGTGTTTTGAACTATAATTAATCCATAGTCAGTACTAGGGACTTACTTAAAATTAAATTAAAATACTAGTTACCATAGTCTAAAACCTACAAAAAAATTAAAATCTCTAAGATATGCCCATAAAAATAAATATTGTTTGAAAAAATACATCAAGCCCAAAACAAAATTTAAACTTATAAACAGTTAAAACTTTTTTTTTTTTTATTAAACTAGGGGGCAAATTAGTAAACGGATCACCTGATGGAAAGCGATTACCGTAGTGCTTACGGTACCGTACCGTTACCATAAGTGATAACATCAGAGAAGTTGCAAGTGCGTTGCCGGTCTTTTAGGAGGGAATATGCTCCCTTCTTGAAGGTTTGCAGGTCGTAATGGTCCGGATACTGCTGGCGATAGTTCATTCCAGAGTTTTACAGTGCGCGGCAGAAAGCTTCGGGTGATCAATCATCAAGGTGATGAAGATGATAAATATTTTGTCGCTTGGAACGGTGGCGAAAAGTTGCAGCAGGTATAAGTCCGAACAATTCCTTGGAGCACTCCCCGTAATATAACCGATAGAGGATGCAGAGTGATGCTACATAGTCAAGTCTGTTTGAAATACTATGGCAGTCGACAATTCGAGCGGCTCTACGTTGGATACGATCTAGAGGGAGAAGCTGGTACTTTGGCGCCCCTGCCCAAAGATGAGAACAGTATTCCATGTGAGGCCGAACCTGCGCCTTATAGAGTTGGCGTTGGACCGGACTGAAATACTGCTTTGACCTGTTCAGAACACCAAGCTTCTTGGAGGCTAACTTGGCCTTGCCCTCCAGATGATATCGGAAGTGACCTCGCTCGATATGTTAACACCTAACCCTTTCTAAAACGTAGTTATAAATTAAACTGCTTTGGTACTGTATCTAAGCTTTCTAGCTATGTTGTATAATGTAATTAGATAGTTACAAGTTCAGTTTAACCTACATGGGGGGGAGGTATCTGCACGTTTATCCAAAATAATGAAAAATAACCATAATATTGTAATGGCCATAATCCCGTTATAATAAGCATGTCGCATTCAGGAGAAATAATACATACAAAATCAATTTTGTCATAATAAGGTTCGGATTGATTTAAAGTACCAATCAAGTGTCTATAAAATCGATTATCCTGAATGTGGTAGTGTATATCTATGTATACATTATCATATTTTCTGTAACACCTTATAGGAATGGCCTCAGGTACTTACACTATAGTGATTTAACATATTATCTAAAAGGTGTTTAGCAGTATGTGATTTATCACGATAACCATTTTTATAAGACGCGATGTATTCTTTGTACCGATTCTTAAATTTACGTCCAGTTTGAGTCAAACTTTGTACCCCGTTTCAGAGTTACATATGATCACATTTTGCAAAACACCTTTTAGATAGTGGTCAAAGGCTTTTGACCGAGCGTGCTGGAATAATTATTAGAAATAATTAAATAAAAGAGCAACAATAGACTTGCATTATGCATGGTAAAAAGGAAAACTCACACATTTGCTTGCAGGTTTTGGATATTTTTCTAGATTATACTTTCGAGATATTGCTAGATATAATATTAATTAAATTGTATACTACTATCTACTTAATTGGACCTGAAAACGCTGTCATAGGTGGAATGACTATCAGCAGGAGACTGCATAGGAGTTAGTACCGACATTTCTTGATCAACTGATGATCAGAACCTATGGTCAGAATTTTCTAAGTCTTTAAGTTGTATTAAAGGTGATTTTTCGAAACTAGGAGTAGCTTTTAAAGAAAGTATTGATGGTCGAAGGCCATAAATTCTCTCATTATTCATCTACTAATGAGAGAATCCATCGATTAGGAGGTGCGTCGCTATTAGAAAAAGTTTGAATATACAAGGTTTAATGAACATCGCAGTACAGAACTAAAAACTGTCGATCATAATGTTATATGATTCGCCGAATTTGTAGGGTACAAATGTGTATATATTGTAAGGTAACGCAGCTTTAAACTATTTTTATTTATTTAATATGAAATATATTTATATTTAACGATATTTTTAAAAGAACAACGTCCTAACTGATGTCATTATTCAGGCTATAACGTCCCATCTGCATATCGAACTGACAAATTGTATTGTAACTATTCTGTGATTCCGTAAAAAAACGTCCTATAGTTACATGAAACTTTTAGAAATTCTAAAGTATTAGTCTTACAAAGTTCTAATATTACTTATAATCTCAACTATTTGGTACGTCAACTTTTATTAATAACACGACAAATATTTACCTAATAAATAAACATGAAACTAATCATACTTTTCGAACTAAAGTGTATTTTTCTAACTTTCCGTCAAAAAATGTCTTATATGAATATAGATTTCCCGTTTCTATTTATGAGCTTAAAAAGCGGAATAGTAAAAAACTATAATTTCAAAGCATGATAATACTAAATTTGAAGAATAATTTAAGTAAAAAAATCAGCTTACCCGGATATACACCGTTCTTCATAAAAATATATTGCTTATTTGAAAAATAAGGACTACGTTCAGGCTCTTTTTCTTCTCTTCTTAAAGCATATCCAGCATTATCCGTAAGCATGACATCTCAGAAATACTTTTAGTACGCAATAATTAGTAAAATTATAATTTTCGTCAAACCGAAAAAAAATCACACACATGACGCAAAAAACCCTTCTTTCCGCTCGACAACGCCTGAAGTGAAGATCGTGCGAGGCGCCCGCGGCGTGCGCGCCTCAATTTCTCCGTCCTATGAACACTACGTGCATTTTATCATGGAGCTTACATCAAATAAGACGTTGTACGATTCTGTATTTCCGAAAATAAGCCAGATAAAAAAAAAATTAAAATGTCAGTCTGTAGAGCTTTGATTCCTTATTTCATTTATCCAAAAAACGCACTTTTGCTCTATGATCACATCAGACTTTGTTCTACGCATAGGTCGCTTTATTATTATAGTTAATGTTGTGTGACTTGGCCGTTGAAGGGTACAAAAGGGGCTCCATGACACCATTGCTCCAATACATGTGTTGTACAATCAACAACAGCCTAAAACGAGACACTAGCGTCCAATTACCAATACCAGTATGGGCTATTATCTCGTATAACAAACATAGGTAGTTACAATAGATATAACAGATATAACGTGTAAACAAAATTGACTTGTACCCACTAACGTATAAATAATGTTCAACGGCCAAGTCACACAATATTAACTATAATAATAAAGAAATCGCAGTAAGACTTGGCACGACTTTGTCTAGATTTCATTACTTTTTAGAGATAAACAAGCAGCTCCATCGAGACTTGGATAGTTTTTTACAGAAAATTTTTTGGTGAGATACACATTATGACATTACACACATTGACGTTTCTTCCTAGAACGACATTTCAAAATTTTATTTAATTCGCATTTTTCAGCGGTTACAAAATCTAAACTTGCTTTTGCCCGCAACTTTGTTCGCGTAGCACAAAGATAAATTTTGTCGACTGATTTTATACAATACATAAATACACAATAAAATTCAATATCAAATATTCCCCTTCTACATAGGTACATGAAACTTGCACAGACAGCAAAAAAAATACAATTTCAAATACCTAGTTTCTGACATTTGTGGTTTAACCAAATAGTCTCTTCGGCTTCATCATATTAATTGTAAATATTGTTTTATTTAATCTATTACTAATATAATACAGAGAGAAGGTTTATTTGTTTGTATGATTGTTTGTTTGCATTGAATAGGCTCCGAAACTACTGGAATGATTTTGATGAAATTTAGGACAGATATAGAATAGACAACGGGGAAGCACATAGGCATACTTTTTATTGCCGAAAAATGTACGGTTCCATCGAGATTTCCTTATGCGCGCATGAAGTCGCGGGCAACACCTAGTCTAAATATATAAAAGGCAAACCTGACTGACTGACTCATCTATCAAAGCACAGCCGAAACTACTGAACAGATGTTGCTATAATTTGGCATACAGATAGTTGTAATGACGTAGGCATCCGCTAAGAAAGGATTTTTGAAAATTCGCCCCCTACGGACACCCGTTAAAATTGGGTTAAAATTTTGTATGGAAACCGAACTTTACGCGGACGAAGTCGCGGGCAAAAGCTAGTAAAAAATAAACGTAGATTACTGAATAAGTACCTACATGTTCCTAATATCTGCTCATGGTGATTAGAATTAGAATTGATTATAATAATTGATATAATTATATGTATAAACTTTACAAACCAACAGAATAATAATATTTAGGTATATATATTATATTTACTTATTCTGTTGTCAATCAATGTTGTCAATTATGAATCAAATACCTACCTATGTTTTTTCTTTCGTCGTGTAATAAATTATATCAATAATTTCGGTTGTTTTACGTCAGTCTGACTGGCAGCTCGGTTTGCGTACCGTTTGATTTTTGGTGGTGAGTTCAAATCCCGGTAAGATAAATATTATTTTTGTGATTCTTTAATATTTTTTTATTTATTTTTTATTAATTTTTATCGTTGTACTAAAACTACGACCAAAGCTCGGTCTCCCTAGTACCTACTTATAAAGAGTTTTTGTACCTCCATCTTAAAACTTTGAATTAAAAATTTGGACATTCATCGAATACAATCTTTTCATATTTTATATAATATAATCTACACTAATATTAACAACAACTTAAAGTAACTAATAATAAATAAGTACATAATTAACCATATACTTCTATTACTGGGAAAACAAGCATCGCTCGGAGTTTTATAGTGCGACAAAAAAAAAGAAAAAAAAATCGTTTGACCGGGATTCGAACCCGAGACCAATTGGTCGCAACAACGCAAAAAGCCAAAGGGCTACTAAGCGTCTTACGTCAGATAGCGAAATTACGTATATATCATAAGTATTACACGACGAAAGAAAACTAATATTTACCCCCGACTTGACCTTTATGCAGACGACATAAAGGTCCATTCGGGGGTAAAATAAATTTGAACGGACTTTCTACAATAAATTCGAATAATTTTTGAGCAGAAAAGAGGGGAAAAATTTGACATACGTCTCATTAGCAAGAGGCCTAAGCCGGTACTAGTGATTATATTCTCTTTGGTACTGTCTTATTCAATAGATATGAAAGAGAAGGAATGACAGGTCGCCATTTCGCGATGTTTCATTCGACTCGTACGAATTATTAATCATTGAAATAAATTAATACTAACAAATATCACATTCTATACGAAAAATCAAAACAACAATTCCCTTCCTTTTATTATGTTTTACGAAACTGCAAATAATTTTCTCATTTCTGTTCACAAATAATACAGTTACAACTCCAAGAATTTCTATTTTAATGGTTACTTTATGATTTTTTTTTATCGAGAAATTTTTCAGATAACGTGTTTTGAAAATGAAGGTCCCCTAGCAAATATGATCAAAATTAACATATATTTTTTTGCTGCACTAAAATGTATCCATTCGTCTCAAAAATTTTTTGAAAGAAGCGTATTTCTAGGGTAAGAGCGCCTTAAATAGATGTTGCCCGCGACTTTGTGCACGCAAAAGTTTATTTCGCAGAAACCGTAAATTTTCCGAGATAAAAAGTAGCCTATGTCCTACCCCGTGGTCTACTCTACATCTGTGCCAAATTTCATCAAAATCGGTCGAGTAGTTTCGGAGCCTATTCGATGCAAACAAACAAATAACTAACTGTGGGAGAGCCACGCTTCGGCATGAATGGGCCGGCTCGACCGGGTAAATACCACGACCTCACAGAAAACCGGCGTGAAATAACGCTTGCGTTGTGTTTCGCCGAGTGAGTGAGGTTACCGGAGGCCCATGGGGGGGATTGGGGATTTTAAGGACCAGGAACGCAAGTCGCAACACCAGAGGAGTTACAAGTGTAACTCCTCTGGTGTTGCGAGTGTCCATGGGCGGCGGTAATCGCTTACCATCAGGCGATCCGTCTGCTCGTTTCCTGGCTCATTACATTAAAAAAAAAAAAAAAATTAAAAAAATAAACAAACTTTTCCTTTATATTATATTAGTATAAATAATAGACCTAACCGAACCATTTAGTTTTGTACACCGTACGCATTGCATCAGAGGAGATATCAAGAAGAGTAATGTAATTGCTGAACGATACTAGATAGTGATACCAATTATAATATTATATTTTCTCTTTTCTAGGATGATGGCGCAGCATGTGTACTAACATTTACGTCTTCAAAGCAGATGGCGTTGGCGTTAGTATTTATGCATAAATTATTAAATATATACTATGTAAATATTTATCGTATGTTACATTTTACAGAAATGAAATTGCATTATTGTTTAATTATAATAAACAGCATTATGAAATAACATACTCCCACTTTCTTTTTACAGCTACCTCCAAAACATACCAGTGGAGAGGCGAACAAAACATCACTTTCAGTTGTACAACATATCGGTGAAGGTGCACCCGATAAAGAAACTCGATCCCGAACCGCCGCTAGTGAAGTCTCCGCCGGGTGTTGTGTTGGTTCCTGCGACGAGCAAGGTGCGTGACGTAAATCTTCTCTAGGCTATATACAGCTAGGGTTGCCAACTATACTGTTAAAAACAGTATTATATTGTTTTTTACTACATTATACTTTTTACTGTTGAACAAAAATAGTAAAAAAAGTATATAAAATTTTCAGCATCGAAATGCTTACCACTATAAGTTAAGGCTTAGATGCTCACACATTTTTTTATTTAGTTAGAGGGCGCTCAGTGTAGCGCAGCAATCACATTAATGGAGTTAAAAAATACTGTAAAATAATAAGTTGTGCGAGAAGCTAAATGAAATAAGTATGTACTGTAAATTATTAATATGTGCGAAAAATATGTATTTAAAACATTAAATAAATATACTGTTTAATATTCTTCTCAGACCTAAATATACTTTATTTCTTGTAAAAAAAGTTGGCAACCCTATATACCGCGCGTGTCGGTCCCCACGTCGAACCCGTGAGCTCCGGCTTGAGCGCCGCGCTAACCACTGAGCCACAAAAGCCGTCAATATTAATTGTACGTATATGGCCTAAAGATAATGGAGCCAATATAATATTATAGCACACTATTTTAATAAAGACGTGATATTTTTTTTGTTAAAACATGTAGGAGAGAGTTCTTAAACTATAAGTACACTAAAAACCCAACATCTTAAAAAATCTCTGGTGTATGCATGCTATCGTAATTTTGGTATAATATTTTGTTTGAAGAAAAGAAATAGATTTTACAACCATTAATTTTAGTTATAAAAATAGGTTGTAAATATATTCAGGTTTACGTCGATGGCAGCAAGCGTAGGGCGTCAGAACGCGACCGGAAACATCCTCCGGGAGAGGAGACGTGCGCTGACACTGAGCGAGCGACGATGAAGAAGGACGAAGAGGACCCCACTGTTGAAGGTATGAGCTAATAGGGAATATGCATGAAAAATAAAAATAACTTAAAACGTAATAATATGATACTAGACTGAAAAGTAAAGGCAATGGCGAGAAAATTTTCAATATATTTTGTTAATAAATGAGCAACATATGAGCGGTCGAAGTTTTTAATCTATCTCTTTCTAGCAAAACGGAATTACTTATGAACTTTCTATGAAAGTCGTGTTATGTGACGTCACGTTACACATCCGATCTCTCTGCCTAATAGACTACTTTCAACGTTCATATCTTTGTTATTTTTAATGATATCCAAAAACTGAGTTTTACCATACGATTTACCAAACAAGATCTATATAAAAAAATAAAAAAAATACGTATTAACATCACCACATATTTAAGCGTGACAGAAGAAATCACTTTCACTATTTAGGTAATCCTAAAAGTTGTTACTGTAGTCTGTACCTAGATATAAATATAATATAATGCAGTACTTTATATACTGCCGACTCTACCTTCAGCAGTCAGATTCTTCCTATCTATCTATATATCAAACAGATAGATCTATATAAAAAAATAAAAAAATATTCCCTATTAACATCACCACATATTTAAGCGTGACAGAAGAAATCACTTTCACTGTTCAGATAATCCAGAAAGTTGTTACTGTACCTAGACATAAATATTATATAATGCAGTCCTTTATACTACCCACTCTAACTTCAGCAGTCAGATTCTTCCTATCTATCTATATATTATAAGGTCTGGTAAAATCAATTACGGATATTTTGGGCTGGCTTGGCATCTACTGCTTATGTATAGACGTTTAGGCACAAAAATAATTGTCATACTCATACTAAAAAATCATCTCATGTATGGGTGACTCTCCGCAAAACGCAAACTCGCCTATACAAAACGTAAAGAAAACAATTTTTTTTCGAGTATGATAATTATTTTTATACTTAAACGTCTTTACTTAAGCAGTAGATCATATACCCAAAATATCCGTAGTTGATTTTACCAAACCTTATAATATATCAAACTATAGGTCTACCAGAATCTGATGGCATTTTAAAAAAAATAAAAAATGTGATTTTCATATGGCAATGTCAAGTATGACCCGTCAAATCAAAGTACGTGATCTGTCAACCGCTGCTAAAATTTTGTGATTATGTTCTTGGAATTTGTTGTTTTTGTGAAAATATCCAAAAAGGAAATTCGATCTCAAGCGAGAAATGTTGTTTTCAATGTCTATAGTAAAATACAGAAAGAAGAAGGTGTAAATCGAACTCAATCCTATAATTTAAAGCTCGTAGTAGAGTTGACCGGTAAGTTAGAGTGAGTTGTTTTGATACTTTTAGTTTTTTTATATTTTCTTAGGTAATTATTGTGACTTCTTTAAAGGTATTTCCAGTATTACTATACGGTGAATCGTAGCTGATGGGCGATGGCACATTGAATGATGGTTTGTTTTCCATGCCTGGTAAAAGGAGGAGAGGAGGAAAAAAGAAAATCAACATAAGACAGTTTCGATTTATAGTTGATTAGGAATAAAGTAAACGAGTTCTATACAGTTCGGAAGGAAATTCCAACATTAAATAAACTGTTGCCAATTTAATTGTATGTTATTCGTAATAAATAAGTATATAAAGTAATTCACGATTGATTTATTTTTCATGAAATATCATTATATTACATACTTTGATTAATTATTTAATATTATATATCTATGATTACATAATACATAGTATAAAACAAAGTCCCTTTTTTGTCTGTCTCTATGTATGCTTAAATCTTTAAAAGTACGCAACGGATTTTGATGCCGTTTTTTTAACAGATAAAGTGATTTAACGGGAAGGTTTTTAGATATATAACATGCATAACAACATAGTAGAGCTACACATATAATTTTAGAGGTTTCTAAAGTCCTAAAAAATCACATATTTTGCGCTTGTATTGAAAATGCTGGCTGAACACTACGAGATAGATCAAAATTATGTACTACAGTTTTATTATTCATCTTAAATAACCCACAATAACCATTTTTTTATCCTTTACTTTGATTTTAATTTTATAGCTTATTTACAAAGCGATTTTAAGCAATACAGTATTAATCCTTATCCAATTAAGTACCTTAAATACATTGTGCATTTAAGATAGATCAATACTGCCCTTTACGGCATGTAATTTAAATGAATATTTTCGAAGATATTACAGATTTAAAATGCAGGGATATAGTGTTGCTGCGCGGCGCGGGCGCTCGCGTTTCTACATCGTGCTATCGAAAACGCGGAACGTATACAGTATAAAGAGGTTCACGAATATTTTGAACTGCAGCACAGAATACGTATAATAGTAACTGCAGTTCTTAATTCTTATGGAATATCCAGAGGTGGTTTGTCAGTTTTTTTGGTCAAATAACTTTACTTATTACATATTAAATAGTAGGTACATAGTATAAAACAAGTCGCTTTATGTATAAGTCTGTCCCTATGCATGTAGGTATAGTATATTGTATGCTTAGATCTTTAAATCTACGCAACGGATTTTGATGCGAGTTTTTAAAATAATAGTATTTAAGTATTTAGTCTTTAAGATATTATAAGATTATGGTAAAATTTATATTCAAGTGCGATAAATATAATATTATGTTTAGTATATTATCAAGTGGTCGCGCATGTCGTGTCGAGGTGATATGGTCCCATTTTTAACAATTTGCATTGGGCAAACCTAAAAACATTTTCAATATTGTATCAGTAGTATATTGCTGTGCGTAGGTCTTTACCTACGCACAGCAATATACTACTGTATAATTATTCGCCGAAGTAGTTTTTTCTCCAAGAACACTATTCCACGCGGGCGAAGCCGCGGGCAAAAGCTAGTTTTCTATATTATACACCGAACATTCTTCATACAGTCTTATATATCTACATATATAATAATTCATGTTAAATAATACTTAAGACATAATTAAATATTAACCAGTATCAAGATCGTTTAATCCAATTTCCCCAGTATTGCACACTACAAAATTTTATTTCCCTATTTGCCATGAGATTCTGGTACACCTATATCAAATATTAATTTTATAAAGGTGAACGCAACACAAGCGGGTGGTTGGTGCTACGTAATGGCACACAGTTCATGTCCGCTCACCACTCGATCTGCTGCAAAAAATTTCCTCATGCCTCTCGTGGAAAACAAGTAAGTGAACTTTCCGCCCATCAGGATTTCTGTCTCTGGTTTTAATAATAACTAGCTAGTGCCCGCAACTTCGTTTGCATAGATGGAAATGGAACCCTATTTTTAATTTTTTTTAAACATAATCCAAGATAAAAGTAGCCTCAATTACTCATTAAAACATCAGCTCACATAGCAGACATTGAAAAGTCCGGTCAAAATTGGTCCGGCTGTCTTTCAGTCGGAAACATGGACAGGCGGAAAGACGGACGGACGTAAATACGGAGAGAGACAAAAAGACTGATAGATGGAAAGACGAACGGACGGACAGACACACAATCGGACAGACAGACAATCGGAAAGACAGACAGACATAATTTCAAAAATAGATTTTTTGGTGTATGTACCGTATCAAATATCATACTAAGCATTTAGGGCAAGTATTTTCATTTGAAATTGCAAACAGACATATTTAATTTTATTATTTATATACATTGCAGTGTTATAATAGTGAAAAGTAGAAGCTAAAGTAGGAAGTAATTTACAGGCCCTGTCGTGCTCAATAATGGCGGTGGCGATGTCACGAGTCGAAGACGTCTGCCGCTGGTGCGAATCCACTCTGGACCAGATCCTCGAGAGCGGAGACCAGTTGTACCAGGACAGCTATTTGCACTATCGCCCTCCGAGCAGAATACTCGCAATCGATCAAGTAGTGTCACTAATTCATTTTGTTTCTTTTTTTCCGTCCCGGGTAAAAATCTTAAATCCAGTATTTTTTGGCTTATTTAAACATATTATAATCTCGCCTCTTTCCCGTAGGGGTAGGCAGAGACCACTTCTTTCCACTTGCTACGATCCTTACATACTTGTTTCGCTTCGTTCACTTTCATTCTTCCAATTCATTCCTCCTCTTACATTCAACGTAGCGAAGCGGCTCTCCATGCCACTTTTCGTCTCCTCTAGAACGAGACGTGATGGGTGGTGAACCACATCGCCGCCATTTTGGATAATTAAATTATTTTTATGATTATCCATTGCGTTCCCACGGATTAGTGGAGAGGGTAGGAATAGGGAAAGGGAAAGATAGGTGGTGTAGAAAGGAAGATTGGTAAGTTAGAGTGGGAAATACGAATGTAGGATATTACCGCCCAGAAGGGCAAAGGATAGGACAGTAATAGCTAGGGAAGCCGGGGTCGCATACCCGTATACTATACCACAACTACCGGACAGGTAAGTTGGGATGAGTATCCCATTATTTAAACATTCATCTTTTATAGGCTGAAAAAATCTGGCAACCCTAATAAGTACTCATACTTAATCCAGGTGTTCTTTTAGGTCCTCCGCAAGTTCTTTACGCCAGGCAACTGCGTGTGCCGCGTCGTGATCTACAAGCCGAGGCAAAACGGAAATGTCACTGATAATTTATTCGAGCAGGTGATTTGCAAAAACATTATCTTCAGCTCCCTGTTTTTTCGCATATAATTATAATTTTGTCATAATTTTACTTGAAATAATTTAATTTATCCTAAAAATATTAAGTAATTGGCAATATATCAATTTGGCATAACTAAATAAAAATTAAAAATAATATTTAACTGTTTAGGCATATTTTTTGACATAATCACTTTATATCATAATATAACATATTTAAATATATTTTGAACGCGATAAAAAGTTGTAACTTAACCCAAAACTATATATTAATTATATAAACGTTATTTCACGCCGGGTATTTGTGAGGTCGCGTTTCTACTTCAAACACGTTTTGAACGTAATATAAAAGTTCTAACCTAACTTAACCCAAAACGACACAAACGTTGTTTCACGCCGTGTTTTTGGAGGCCTGTTACCACTACAAAAACGTTTTGAAAGTGAGAAAAAAGTTCTTACCTAACCTAACCCAAAACTACACAAACGATATTTCACCCCGGATTAACCTATTATTACATTGTGGTACCCAAATATCTAACGAAACAATTATGCCAAAGTATTGTTATAACAAAAACAATATGCCTAACCAGTTATGCCACACAGCCCCGGATCTAAGGGGGCACTTGCCCCGGTTCGAAAAAATCGTAAATCCGGGGCTGAATTGCCACATTAAATTAGGACAAAAACATTAGCCTAAATGATATTTATGCCTAATGATATAGTATACCTAGAAACAAGTATGCCAAAGTATTATTATGCCAAACATAATTATGCCTATTGAGGTGTGCCACATTAAATTATGCCAAAAAAATATGCGAAAAAAGATATCCCTTCTGTTTTACTGCAAAATTGGTTAGAAGAAAGTGTACCTTTAAAGTGTATTTCTTTTTAAAGATCTACTTATTTCTGACTTGTGGAGTAAATTGTATTAGAGAATGCATATTGCATGTTTACAATTACTGAAAATAAGCAACAGACTTCACGCATTAACAAATTTAAATTCTTTGTATATCAAATCAAGTGTATATCAAAAGCGTGGTGTTTCAGTTGACGCAATTCTTTCGTGAGGAGCGAGCCGGCGTTTTCGTGTTGGGTGAAGGAAAGTTTGCAGTCGCTTTGTTCAGAACGCCAAAAGGTACACGAATAATTAACTTCTGAACCTCAATTCTCGTATTTAAAGTAGACTTTGATTATACTCTGATTGTATTATATAAGTGAAGCTATATGTTACCGTAAACTAATTTTATGAAGTTTCGACCAATCAGAGCGCTTTACGTTGATTTGACGTTTACGAGAATACAGTTTGGCAGTTTTAGCCTATCGAGACTTGATTGTAATTGTATTAATACAGGTTTTATTAGATATAATAGATCAGCGGATCAATTCTACTGAATTGATCCGCTGATCTATTAAGGCTGAATACTGAAACGCTAATCGAAATTAAAAGCCCTTCTATTCACAGACTGTCGCTGTCTTTGATAGTCGAAATGACAAGGACAGCATGTGACTTGAGCATCGCTTAATTTAACTATCGTTCCAGTATTCGGCAGTTAGTCCACCTTTACATTTTAGCGGCAGCAACGCGATTATCATTTCTTTATTTTTTCCCCGATGTAAAGAGGCCCCAACTGCTAACAGAAGTTGTAAGAAAACTGTACAATACTAAAAATCGTTAGTTAACTGATACAAAAAAATATTTTTGTAACTGAAATACTACTACTTCAGGGTTCTACATGTTCGACCCCGACGACCGGGACCGCGTGGGCCGCGCCGTGGCGCCGCCCTGTAGGGGCAGGGCCAGGGCCTGCTTCTCGCACTACCCCGATGTGAGTGTCAATATATATTAACTAGATGTAGACCACGACTTGGTGTACGCAAAAAGAAATTTCGCGGAAACTGTACGTTTTGCCGCAATAAAGAGTAGTCTGTCCTTCCCCGTGGTGTACTCTATTTCTGTGCCAAATTTCATCAAAATCACTCCAGTAGTTTCGGAGCTTAATACCAAACATACAAATAAACAAAAATTATAAGAAGCGAAGTAACCACTCTTGAAATACTGTAGTGCCTGGGACAGCCGGTTTTTAAATGTCGTATGGTTGCCCAAGCACACACGGCATTCTCACAACATAGTCAGCCTAGTCCAGAGGAATGGCTGGTCAATACGTCTGGGGCCAACCATGTGCGAGTTTCCTCGCGATGTTTTCCTTCACCGTTAGAGCGTCCGTATAATGTACTTGAGATCTGAAAAGTCTCATTGGTACACGCCACAACCTGGGATTCGAACCTGCACTCTCTCGAGTGTGAACCAAACGGTCTACCCACTAGGCCACGGAGCTCTCACATGGTCTACATAGTTGCATTAAAACAGCAAGTAGGTAGGTAGCAGGTAGTTAATTAATTTCCTTGAAAAGTTTAGTACCTATGTTATGGGATATCCAAAATATTTGTGTCACAGTTTTATAATCATAAGTAATTGTGTGCATTATTTTGACCGTAAACAGGTGGAAAGGTTAGCTGAAAAATTGATGAACAACGCCACGTCAGTGATAAAAGTCAGCGACGAAGTAAAGGTGAGTCACAAACTGCACATCACGACTGCTTCTGAGAATCTGTTTCTTTAACTACCTGTACTCCACGCAGGAATAATTTGCGGTATCGTTACGTGTACGTAAACATTGCATGAAAACCATGAAAGCGCCTCTAGCGGACGTAAAAGTAACTAAAATTTTCATACAAAATTTCTCATATTTCACGTAACGATACCGCAAAATGTTCCTACTTGGGGTACTGTTATAAAAATATAATAACTGATAAATTTGTTTACAGGTAAAGGCCAACGACCCTGCGGAAAATGGTGAAAAGAAGGAAACAAAAACTAACGAGAAGGAGGTAGGATTAATTTATATGTTATTATTATTAAGTTACAACTGGAACATGTCGACGGCGAACTTCGAAATCAAAAATGTATGGGATTTGACATAAGTCATCGCTAAGTGACATGTCGCTTGCGATGCCTTACGTCAAATCCCATACATTTTGTTTTCGAACTTCGCAGTCGAAATTATCGAATGCATCTTGACTATAGGCCCTGTTTCTTTAACTACCTGCTAAAAAATGTAATAACTGACAAAATTTGTTTACAGGTAAAGGCCAATGACCCTGCGGAAAATGGTGAAAAGCAGGAAACGAAAACTAACGAGAAAGAGGTAGGATTAATTTATATATTATAATCATTAAGGTACAACTGATATCTAACAAAATTATTGTACGATTCAAATTGTAAATCAAGCATTTTTAGATTTAAGGCATCAGCGTGGCGGTGTGCGACCACGCGCGATCGCCTTGATAGATCTCGCCTTGATCTGGCTCGAAGGACCATAAAGTATGTAGCGTCCTTGATTGACTCTACACACTTTTACTTGATACAGATGAAATTAATCTAGAGTTACGAATAGTAAAAATAAACTGATTTATTGATCCTTGATATGAATGACCCGGTGTGCGAGCACGCGCGATCGCCTTGATAGATCTGAACTTACTGAATTATATTTAATAATTAATTAATTAAGCGCGTGCCACAAACCGCTGATGCCTTAAACCTAAAAATGCTTGATGTACGATAAGTAATATAGTTACTGTCTTGTGTTTATTGGCTAGCCGCACACGTGCAATATTATTGTCAATACTAGTCAACACATACAAAAAAACGGCAATATGGCCCGCATACGAGGAATATTATTGTCATTATGAGCATTATTGCCAATAATATGGTGTGTGTGCGGCTAACCATTAAGTTGGCAATTAGCTATACTTAAGACCCGCTTCACAATATTATAAAGGGGTGGGCCTTTACCCCACTTAAACTACAAAAAGCCCTTTACTATTGGTTTCTGAAACGATGGATCGTTAACGATCGATCGCACGTGAGTGAGACCCATAATAAGTGTCCAACAGCTTATTCGGAAGTTTTGTCGTTGTTTTTATATCAAGCGATAGAGACAAAACAAAATAAGCTATATCTGACACGTATCAGTAGAAGTAACAGACCCAATACGTACTGTATTTTTTTACAAAAATCCTTATTCATTCCTATACATTTCACAAAAATCTTAATTTATTTTCAGGTCCGCTTCGATGACGATACATCCTTCTTCATTTACGGGGTTGACGTCACTGCACTGCGAAGGGCTACGGAAGATTAAAATTTACGAGTTCAATGTAAGGGTGAGCTCACACCGAGATGTGCACGGTGCGTGTATTTTAAGATAACGATTCAAAATAGAACTTTATTTACCACACAAAAAGATAAAATTTTCATTACAAGAGCGCCGCAGTGTTGCTCGCAATTAAGACTCTTGCTATGAAACGTGTATCGTTTAATGCAGAAAATAAAGTTCTATTTTAAATGTTTGTCTTAAAAAGTGCGCGCTGCGTCGTGTCTCGGTGTTAACGGTATCTACATTTTTATATGGACTTTAACATTTCAAAAATTTTTTTTTATTATATAACGTAAACCATAAAATTAGTTAGTTTAAATTGTAAAATGTTTTGATTCGTTTAACAAACATATTTCGCGTTTATTGGAATTGTTGTAAATTGTCTCCACATTTCGTGCTGCAATAAACATTTGAACCAAAAAGTTTGTTTTTAATCTTATAGTATATTCTGAATACAGCATGCTACACTTCCTAATTGCCACTTAAAAATTAACATTATCGAAATCAATATTTCTCTTGCTTTGTCATGCCTGTAAATATTTTATGACGTAAACATTATTAATGCAATTGCTAATAATTTAAATAAGGCGTGCGTTTTTAGGCCCACAATAAAAGTTGTGAATTCCAACGCGAGGAACTTGTTACGTTTTAAATCTTAGTACTTATCTAAAGTCGGTACTTGCCTAATTCTGACTTAGAACTACTAAAGTCTAATCTAAAGTACCTACCTATCTCCCGGGGAAATTCGATGCCTGGTTGATTGTACATTTATATAGCAAAAGCTACGAAAAATTTCGACCTTTCTCTGTGGGTAATGTTTAGTAAAATAATTATTTATTTATTAAGGTGTATAAAATTAAAGTCCCATGTGTAAATAAAATTTTTGTGTAATGACGCTCACTCGTAAGCTCACCTACAGCTCTATAACGTTTAATGTGAGGTAATCAAATCGATCAAAAAGTATTTTTTATGTTCATTGAAAATATAAATAATAAGAAGCAAGAGGATGAGTGTGAACATAAAACGTATATATTTGTTCAAACTGACTGGTCGTCACTTTTTCCACGGAGCGAGCGTGTCTCAATTCAACTCCAAAAGCGGATACTTATCGATCGCACGCACACAGCACGACACGATTTATCGTAACTTGAGTTCATCATTTGTACATATGACTGCACTATTTTTATAAAAAAGCATTAGTTAACCGATTCGTTGCGGCACCCATTTTGGAAAACTTTTCGCCATGGCTGGGGAACAAATTTTCTATGACACGACTGGCGTGTCAAGCGCCATAGAAGTCCATGGCGCGCCTAGTGTGCCATCAGCCATGCGTATACAACTAAATGCTTTTTTTGATTTTTTACTAGTTTAGACTTGATTTTAGTTTAGTTGGAATCAAACTACGGGAGTGTACGGCACGATACGTTAATTACGTTGGTTTTGAAGAGGTAATCTACGTGTTTTTCCTGAAATGGAAGGTAAGTGGCTTTACTCTTTCAGATGTTTTAAACCTTTTTTGATATTGTAACAAAGGGACCCTAAAATATAAAGGTTAAACTTAGAATTAAGTCATCTCATCATCTTTATGCACAAAGAAACGTACAAAAGCGGACTTAATGCCTTATGGCATTTTGAAATGCAAGGAACATTTAATGTTACTTGCATTTCAAAATGATTATAGCCATAAGGCATTAAGCCATAAGGCTTTAAGTCCGCCTTTGTACGTTCTTTGTGCATAAAGTTTAACCTTTATATTTTAGGGTCCCTTTGTTACAATAATTCGAATAGACACGCCTTTCGTGTACCTCGAAAGGCTAAGACAACAGGCTTATTCTACGTGGAAAATTTTGATAGTTTTGTTCTGGGCAGACCCTTCTAAAACTTAATCCGAGGGTGTTACAATCGATGAAAAAATGACTCGCCTATCGTGTCATAAGCCACTAGTTAAAACCATCGATGACACGCCTGTCGTGTCACCAGCGTAACCTGTAACGAATCGGTTAATAAATGATTATTATATATTGAAAAAAAAATGAAGCAAAAACTTTCAGTACTGTTTCAAGATAATTTGCAAAAAAAATTAGGAGTATAAAATTTGGCCGATAAATTATAGTTTATTTGGAGGACGGTGTGCAGAATGATAACAATATATGTATTTAAATAATGCTAAAAATACATAAAATTATAAAAATAATAACAACAACAACACATTACCGTGTGTTTGATAGATAGTAGATAAAATTTTTAGGGTTCCGTACCTCGAAAGGAAAAAACGGAGCCCTTAAGGGGATCGATCACTTTGTTGTCCGTCAGTCTGTATGTCAAGATCGTTTTTCTCAGGAACGCAGCTGGAATTTATATCAAATACTCAGGTCTACTGTCCCTTGGAAGTTGGAGCTGTGAAAAAATCAAACTTCTAAGCCAACACAATCAATTACTACAGCCGTTTATGCCGCAAATTTACGCAATTTTTATTATTTTCTATTATTACAATACAAACTCTTTTAAGGGTTCCGTAGTACTCAAGAAACGCTTATAGTTTCGCTCTGTCCGTCCGACTTTCCTGTTGTCCGCCCTTCTAACTTTTGTTCATATAATAAAATGAAATTTGGTATATTTATAGACTGTATATATTTCGTTTTTGGAATTATCAAAATAAATATTATTTATTTTATGTTTAAGGGGTAACTCTCACTACGTGTGAAGTGGGTATGATAATATTTTTTTATTCTACATTTCTACCCCATAATTATTTTAAGCGTAATCGGATTGTAACCTTTAAAGTAATTTTAAAAATATCTATTACTCGTTGGTAGTTTAGGACATGTCCTGACTCCAGACATGCTCTTGGTTATTTTATTTTTTACTACGAGAGCTATTACTTAATGGTAAATACTTATTCATGGCCCTCGTGGTGGAGAATACAAGTACCTACATTATTTAAACTATGCGAGATATAACACGATATATCGCCGGTTATAAAGTTCGCGGAGATCGTTTGACAGCACAGCGTGCCAGCAAATTAAATCAAAATCGAGCCTTGAACTGTCAAATTCGTTTAGTGACCAACATTTCGGCCGGAGTACGCCTCGTCCCGCAGCCGGCGCAAAAACAATACGGGGATGTACCTACATAATAATTGGTCTAAACAAGACGCGCATACGAGCGAGACGGACATCTGTATAATACTCTAGATATTATAAGCGTCCATAAATATTATTTATTCTTTTAGTTTTCACATTAAATCGATTCCGAGGTGCTCTCTATCTTGTTATGCGCATCCGTCGTAAAAAATTTATGGGATCTCGTTAAAGATCTCCTTATGGCCTTCGAGCGCTTGAACTATTGCAATGTAGATCCTGCGGCATATCTCACGTGTATTAAGCTGGAAAGGGTTTTATAGAGTAAAAGCTTTATAGTGATTCCTTGTTACAGCAAAAAGGTACTAGGCAGAAGCACGTAAACGTCAGCTAAATCCTCTTATTTGGTGTTATGAAAACTTTTCAGACTATTTATTGCGTGCGACTTCGTCCGCTTGGATCCATGGACACTTTATCTCAACACACAGCACAATTTATCCAGCAGTTGATATTTCACTAAACATACCCTTTTCACCCCTCAGAACCTCCTTTTCACCCGTTTGGGGGAAAACTTTCAAAAATTATATTACGTTCAATTATTTGTTAGGCTGGATATTAAACTTCACGAAAATCGGTGAACATTTTCAATTTCTACCATATAAAATTTAAATCCTTATTTTATACTCTCAGGGGGTAAATTGTAAACCCTGAAACACAATCCAATGAAATATATTTAAGGAACGAATCTCAATTTTCAACGAAATGTGTGTTTTAAAAAATTAAAGATTTTCCATTTATTAAAACTAAGTAGGTAGGTACTATTCAAATTTTGTATTTCTAACGTCGCGTTGCGGCGGCTATGCGTGCGTTTAAAAGTTAGTGAGTCAGTGGGGGCATCTCCTTTTATTTTTCCATCTCTTCCTTTTTGAAATGAAAACAAGTAAATTTAGTTTCTTTCTTTATTATAAACTGGTAAATTAACGAAAAAACCAAACAGGCAGACTAAACGCACTAAATATTTAACAGACAAGTTACAAATTGAACACAGTGAACATTTAGTATGGGAAAATTCAATCGTCGTTTTTAGTATTTTGCCCGTAATTGTTCCAATATCTCTTACTGTTTGAACCTTCCTTGAACTTCCACAATAATTTCAAAATCAAGATTATCCATATGAGTCCATCCGTTCTGGAGTTTTAGCGAGACATTGGAATTGGAATCCATTTTTATATACTTATACGAGAAGACGACCGTAATATTATGTACCAAGTGATAAGTTACTTTTGTATTAAATCAGAATAACTTCAATTTGTCTAGTCTAGTACATAGAGACCAGTGGCGAAGGCTGCTTCTCCTTCATAGGGAAGCCGGAGCCTGTATAATAGGTAGAGATTTCTATGAAGGTTTGCAAAAGGTAAGTGACAAGGGAAGCCGATAGGAATGGAGTTATAGGAACCCTTCGCCACTGCTAGAGACCAAGGTCTGCATCTTTTGAACAATACAAGACGTCCGCGTGACTCCTGCGCACGGCATAACTCTTCGGCCATTTTGTTGGGCGAATGTTTAATTACAAAGTTTTTCACTCGTCCCCGCCATTGGGCGGACGACGGACATGTTTTTGTCCCCGCTCGCCTTCCCCGAAGCGAATTAACTACATGAACTTAATTTGACAGCTTATAATTCCGATGTACTGCGAGCTTTCGCTAATGTGGCTCGTTACGGCGACCTTTTTGTGCGGGTCTATTTGAAGCTCCAATTACTGTTACTTAACTAATCAAATAAAATTATTTGCCTTCCCACTAACCTAAAAGGAACCTTAAATGAGAGTTTTTATTAAACATACGAGTGCATTTTCTCAGCTTGGTGCATGCCGAGCATAACAAAATATTCTATTCTTACAATAAATCTAATACGAATTACGAACCCACACTTGTGATGAAAACTTAAGGATTTTCTACGAGGCGGTTCGTCACACGGCCGACGCAAATTAAATGGGGGCATTAAATGTTCCCAGCGCACTCAGTGTTGTGCCGGGTATAGAGTTATCGACCAATTGTTATCGATCTCAAAGAAATCAAAGAATCTAACCTAAACTACGCAATATACGGTACGTAAACAAACGGTCGAGTATTTAATAAAAAGGGAAACTCAATGAGCGTTACCTTTGTATTAAATATTTTTATCGTTCTTAAATGCTTATTTCTGTGACTGCATACCACTGTTTATTTTATAACCGAGCTTTTCTCGAAGTTCTAGAAGTACGAACAAAAGAATGGATTGAAATGAACCCAGATACAATTATATGTACTATAACTGTATTTGGTTTATTTTACATGTTGGAGATCTTATTTATTGATTTATTTTTATAAAATACTAGCTGTTGCCCGCGGCTCCACCCGCATAAATATAGTATCCCGCGGGAACACCACTTTCCCGGAACCCAAAATATGTCTATACCAAATTTCATAAAAATTGGTTCAGCGGTTAAAGCGTGAAGAGGTAACAGACAGACAGACAGACAGACCGACACACTTTCGCATTTATAATATTACCCCCTTACTAAGAAACGCTGTATAAGATTTGAATAGTTATACAGTGTTTTGTTCACATCACACAAGTGACATGTTTAATTCGATAGAATGAGACAAAACACTGTGTAACTATTCAAAGCTATAAACAGCGTTTATTAGTAAGGGGGTTAGTATAGAAGTATAGATTAGCGACCGTGTAAATATTTTGTTTAAGTATATACATTTAAGACAAAAAAATAATCACAAAATACTCTTCTGGAATTCGAACCCGAGACACCAATCTGCCAACAACGCAAAAACGATGCATACAAAACTGCCATTTGGACTGATATTAATAAATTTTAAATTATTATTAACATATTGTTGCACGATGCAAAAAAAACATTTAGTAACTTACAAATGCGCGGTTTCCAATTTTGTCCGCCCAAAAACTCCCTGCAAACTAAATTTCATGAAAATATTTGGAGCCGTTTCCGAGATTCAGACTCTATTTATAAATACTCGTTATTACTTGTTTAAAGTATAAAATAAAAAAATGAGATTTTCTGATAAAAACAAAGAATTGACATTTCTATTTCATTTCGAAATGTAATTTACCCTTAGATTATATAGTACAAGATAAGGCACGCGAGGAAATTTTCAAACAAAACTTTCTGCCAATTTTGGTGCGGGGAGGGTAACTCCCACAATGAAAACAAAATCACACATTCACAAAAATATTGTAATCGTTACAAACTCACACATTTATAAAACTGCAACACTAGCTTATTTATTTCACACAAATAAGACTCGCGCTAATATAACAGTGTAGCGTACGCACTAATACACTGGCATGTTAAGTGATATTACCAATACAAATTATATCGATATATTGTCGATATGAATTTGTATTGGTCACATCTTCGTTATTTGAAAATAATGTATTTTGTTGAAATAAAACCATTCCGAATAATTCCGATATACATATTATATTATATTACATGTAAAAGTTATGGCAGCAATAGAAAACTTCACATACATAAGTAGTAAATACAGTCTATTCACGTTAAGTTTGCAATGAGTCGTCAGTACAAATTACAAATGTTAAACTGGCTTACCTTTATTGTCAAAAGTGAACACGAGCTAAGCGTCATTGCTTTCTAGACATTTGCACTGATGACTCACTGCAAACTTAACGCGTACCTATAGGCTGTATTTACCACTTATCTATGTGAAGCTTTTTAAAACCGCCATAGCTTCTACGTATACTATAGACTGCATATACGCACATACATACGCTAATACTCACATACGTAGATATTATTATGAACACTAAACATACAACTCTCCTTTTTTGCAAACATCAAAGAAAAAATAACCTAACCTAATCAAGAATATATCAGGACACGTCTAAGGAGGGTTCCGTAACTATAAACGAGTAATATTTTGTCAAATTACTTCAAAAGTTACTGTCTGATTTGGTTCAAAATATTTTTCCTAAAGAGTTATTAGCATAATCTATCAGCATAGAAAATTGTAAGTTTTTAAGTCTTATAGTTTAGAAATGCTAGGGGGGACCAACTTATAAATCACTTTGGAGGCCGATTACTCGAAAATGGTTGACTTTATAAAAAAGTTATGTATGAAACCTTGCCTTTATTTTAAAATACCTATTAAACGATACCCCACACGATGGGATAGAAATAAAAAAAAGTTCATCCCCACACCTAGAATATCTTATACGTTTAAACGAGCAATTCTTGTATATTTATGTATATGTATAATATAACCATGATCTTGGAAACGGCTCTTAACGATTTCGCTGAAATTTGGTATATGGGGGTTTTCGGGGGTAAACAATCGATCTAGATTAGTCATATATTTGGGAAAATGCGTGTTCGTGTTTTAATGCGTTTTTCTTTCCACGCAGAATATGGTCGCTAATTTCGTCCTGCCGGCCACTGTCCGTTTGGTCCAGCGGGTTAAGACGCGAATGGCAAGAAACGAGTGTTACGGGTTCGAAACCTGCTCGGTGCCTTACTTTTGTTTTTTTATATGTTCAAGTATATAATTATAATTTTTTTATTTTTTATAGTTTTTAGACAAGTTTAAAAAAATGTAGTTAATGTTTGAGATTAAACACCTAATCTACACAGAAATCGATTGTAAATAATAATAATTATCAGTTCACATTTTACTTTTTAAGTTTATGTAGATTATCACCTAAACACCACCCACCATATTACAATAAATAGTCACACGGTACTAAAATTATTATTATTTTATGATGCCAAATCCGAGATCTATACACAATCTATGATCTAGCTACATAATACTAATCTGTGATCTATGACTGTACCAAATTTCATCCATTTATATTCATAATTAGGCTAACGGTAGAAGCGCGGACAGACAGACAGACGGATGGACAGAGCGAAACTATAAGCGTTCCTCAAGTATTACGGAACCCTAAAAATGAACTGCGCTTCAAACAAGGAAAACTTGTGTCCCTCTGGCTGGGAACATCTTGATTTTATAACGATACCCCATAGTCCATATTTCAAACATCCAAATAAACTGTTCAGCCTTTCAAGTTTCAAAGTTGCGGTAGGGTAAATAATAAACATCACATACATACATGCATTGCTTGATCTGTCGTATAAAGTGTAAAAGCAATCCAATATTTTTACATCACAAAATATAAAATTAGTTTACCAAGAAAAAAATTAATTTTTATCGACATCGTTATTCTAGTGATTGTCACGTCACTCAAAAAGTAATAAAAAAGTTCCGCCATGTTTCGAGAATTAAGTGCCATAGTAAAATTCGAATCTATTGCATAGGAAATAAAGACTAAAATTCTATATCTAACAACAATAGTCTCGTGGGGAGTACGATCGAATATTCTACGATTATCTGTCTCGTGTACACCGCTATTCGATACATCGTCGATTTTTACGAAATTACATTTAAATAGAAATATACAATAATTAAATAAAAAAATACTCATAAATGAAAGGTTATTCCATCTTTTTTAAGATTCGACGTGTTGGACTTGTTTTTACAGGACATAAGAGCACAAATCGGCATTTTTAGCGGAGCATTTCGGACGTCCTTTCGATGCTATACCGATGCACATAATGATTAAAATCGATTACGCAAATAGTTTTTATGAACGCATTAGATTCAAAAATCTTATACCTCGGCAGAGGGGAAAGCTCATGTAAGGCGTATCCCGTAGTATAAGATCTAAGAATTTACCAATCTGATTTAATATTCATCACAATCTTATTCTAACCCATGACTACATGAAGTTAACTTTTCGTAAGTTATCGATATTTTTCAAACGACGTCGTATATCACCAGCGCATGGCCTATGGTATTGTTAGAACGAACGTGCTTATAGGAATCGCCGTCACTTGAGCCAGGCAAATTTTATTACCAATTATATTATAATTATAAGCAATAAGCATGACTAAGAACTATATAATTATTATATTCATGGTGGTGAAATACAGAACTAAAGAATACTAGACAGACAAAGGACTTTTGAGTTTTGTTTGAGATTGCAAAAATAATAATAACATTGATTTACTTACGAACAATAATATTAATTACTAGATGTTGCTCGCGACTTCGTGCGCGCAAAAGTTAATTTCGCAGAACCCGCACATTTTTCCGCAATAAAAAGTAGCCTATGTCCTTCGCCGTGGTATACTCTACATCTGTGCCTTTCAACAAAATCGGTCTAGTACTTTCGGAACCTATTCGATGCAAACAAACAAACAAACTTTTCCTCTTTATTATATTAGTGTAGATATTATCACTTGCACTTGGTACAAATTCTATCTCTTCTATCCTAGGGCCTAATTCATAGTCAACTTGTATAATGTACCTTGTAGACACATAGAAGAGTGTGAGACGAGACAAAAAGTTCAGGGTACAGCTTGAACTAATTACTCGTACATAGTAGTGGGAATCACTAATTAATTAAACTGATTTACGCTTGCTAATGAGTGCTACAATCCAGAAAAAACTAGAATTTATACCTCCACTACGTAGTTGGAAATATTCCTTACTGGTATTTTATAAAATAGTAGGTACTTATTTAAAAGACTTAAAAAGGTCTGAATTCAAACTTTATATTACAACTTTGTAATTAATACAAATATAATCTTAATTTTTTGTGTGACATATCTTTTGACATCTTTAAATTTGTACAAAGATTAAATCACAGTGATCACACTACCATTTTAAGTGTAACAAAATACTTATTAGCGATCCAATCCCAACAGCACAATGTCTTCACAGCTAACCTAATTAGAAAAAAAACTTTCGGCACTGGTCTGAAAGCTGATTCAAATCGACAATACAACGTAACACCTATTGTTGACGTCCTCATTGTACGTATTTTAGAATTCACGCGTTTGTGAATAACGAGATGTGGCAAAAACTCCGTTTCCTGTTAACACAATGACATGGGCTCACATTCTGGTGCGGGCTAAGCCTTGTATCGAGTGGAAGATATTATCGCTCCTAGTGCAGGTACAGAAACGTACATTACTAGTATATTTTAACTAGATGTTGCGCGCGACTTCGTGCGCGATAAAAGGAAAAGTAGCCTATGTAAGGACATAGGCTACTTTTCCTTTTATATTATTATTATAAAATAGACCACGGGGAAGGCCCCGTGGCCTATTTTATATCTGTGCCAAATTTCATCAAAGGTAGTTTCGGAGCCCATTCGATGCAAACAAACAAACTAACAAACAAACTTTATCTCTTTATTATATTATTAGTGTAGATAGTATAGATATTTCTTTTGAGGTCAATGAAAGGACATCGGGAATTTTATTATGGAATAGTTATCCACGGCGACCAAAGATAAAATTACGTTAGTTAAAAGCGTAATTGCATCTGGATTACAACGGCATAGGTCGCATGTCCGATGGAGTAAATACATTTTGTCTAATTTCAACGAATATGCACAATATAATATATAATTAACAATTTATTGATTATCTCCACTTCTTCATGGAACTAAAAATGAAAATTGTACAATCTAAAACTATTTTGGTTTTGTGATCGCTACTTTTTTAAGAATATAAAGCCTGTCTATTAAATAAAACTAAAATCATAATTCAGATAGGTTACACAGAACCTATATGAATTATTATTTTCCATAATTATTATTGTATCGTATATAGGTTGGTTGAAATTAAAGATTGACTTGAAAAACGTGGATTTATTGCAACTTGCTTGTGAGAACAAAGAGAATGATGTAAAAGTGAAATGATAAAGCAAAAAAATTAAAATGACCAATGCGTAGGGTATTTAAAATATTAATTTGTAGGTGGCCGTATATTTTATCGCCCGTTGCTATGTAGAAATTGTAGGCGCTCGAACATCCTCCCCTCCGTGGAAAGCATCGCTTTCAACTTCATAGCTCGTCTCCGGTAAGAAGAGGGCAAAGCTTTGCCAACGGTCTTCGGTAGCTGGTGCCTGTAGAAGTTCGCACCTCGGCAACTCGTGCTATGGCATCTGATCCGGGAAATAGGCGTGACACTCTTGCAAGTTTCCAGGACAGTGGCGGTAAATTGTCTTCTATTAAAAGAACTAGATCTCCTTCTTGTAATTTTGACGAATTTGTTTTCCATTTATGCCGCTGTTGTAGCTCAGAGACATATTCCTTTTGCCAGCACTGCCAAAAGTGTTGTCGAATTTGTTCTAGCCTTTCATGACGTTGGAGATGGTTTGTATTGGCATCGTAGAGTGACGGTGAAGGTAAGGATAGCATAGACCGACCTATCACGAAGTGCCCTGGGGTTAAGGAACGATAATCATTGGGATTGGACGATAAGGGACATAAAGGTCTACTATTTAATATGGCCTCGACTTGTGCAAACAGTGTACCTAATTCTTCAAATGTGAGATGGGTGTTACCCATAACACGACGTATGTGAAATTTGGCTGACTTAACACCGGCCTCCCAGAGGCCACCAAAATGAGGAGCGTGCGCAGGGGAAAAAATAAATTTAATATTATCTTCAGTTGCAAAATCCAATATAGCTTGTTTGTTTGCCTTTATAAAGTTGCCTATCTCTTTGGCTGCCGCGACAAAATTCTTGCCGTTATCACAAAATATTTCTGAAGGTTTTCCACGCCTAGAAATAAATCTGCGAAGCGCCTGTAAAAAACCATCTTTGGAAAGGTCACTGACAGCCTCTAAATGCAGACATTTAAAACGAAAACATACGAATAGACATAAATACGCCTTGATTGTTCTTGCCCCGCGACCCCTCTTATTTAATATATAGAATGGACCAGCAAAATCAACACCCACAGTTTTAAAAGGAAAATCTGGCATAACTCTTTGTGCAGGTAAATTGCCCATTAAAGGATTTAAAGCCTTTCCTTGATGACGTCTGCATATTATGCATCTATGCACCGTGTTTCGCGCGAGACGCCGACCATTTATTGGCCAAATAGATTCACGAATTAAAGATAATAATAATTGTGGCCCGGCATGCATGTGACGAATGTGATCTCGTTCGAAAATTAGCTTAGTCAGATGATGATTTGAGTGAAGAAGAATAGGATGTCTTTTATTGAAATCGTAATCTGAATTATTTAATCTACCGCCAACTCTTATTAATTTTAAATTATTGTCGAAAAAAGGTGTCAAAGATAAAATGCTCGATTTATTACTAATAGATTTACTGTTTTCCAATAACCTATATTCTTTAGGGAAAGATTCAATTTGAGAAATCATACATAGACTATATAAAGCATCGTTTAGCTCATCCAAACTTAAAACTCCCTCACGTTTGTTTGTTCTGTTTTTTAGATTAAAAATAAAACGCTTAACATAACCTAACACTTTCTGAATCTTTGTAAATTTAGAATACTTTTCAAACTCAATTGCGCTTACTCCTTTACTTTCATCTAGCACACCTGTAGTAGAATTTAGTTTAATCTCAGGTAATATAGACTCATTTGAGATATCTGGGGAAGGAATACACCACTCTGATTCTGGCTTAGATAAAAATTCAGGACCATTCCACCACATTTTATTTGAAATAATATCTTTAGGTGTGACACCCCTAGAAACAAGATCTGCTGGATTCATTAAAGTAGGAACATAATGCCATGATTCGACATCGGTGAGTTCAGATATCTCTATAACCCTATTAGCTACGAACGTTTTTAATTTATGACATTCAGCACGAAGCCATCCAAGGACAACAGTAGAATCACACCAATGTACCTGGCGTGCGACTGAATATCTAAGCGACTTTACTACTGCCTTCGATAACTTAGCTGCTAGAAGTGCTGCGCATAGTTCTAAACGGGGTATAGTAGTAGGTTTAATAGGAAAAATTTTCGACTTAGAACATAACAACTGTACATTAATGACATTATCTTCATTATTTATAGATCTTAGATAAATACAGGCTCCAAAAGCCCGCAAAGAAGCGTCACTAAATGAATGTAACTCAACATATTTGTAATTATCACACAGAACTCTTCGCGGTACGTTGACATTTAGAAGATACGGTAAGTTATTGCTCAATTCATTCCAAGACCTTTGTATATCTTTAGGGTCTGGTTCATCCCAATCTAGCCTCTTTTGCCACAGAAATTGTAATAAGACCTTTGCTAATACTACACATGAACTTATCAAGCCCAAGGGGTCGAATATTTTAAAAGTAAATGATAAAATTAGCCGCTTAGTAACCAATTGTTCCCTTGGTGGAACTTCAAAGGTAACCCGTAAATTATCATTGTCAGGGTTCCAGTTAATACCTAAAGCAGTGGTTGACGAACCAATACTAAACTCACCAGTTGAGTTAACTATATCTGTGCTTAGAATTGATTTGCAATTAGATTTGTATTTGCGAAGATTAAAACGCGCTTTCTTTAAAGTACCTGATACACCAGTTTGAATATATTTAAGCTCATTTTCGCTATCTGCGCCCGTTATAACATTGTCAATATAGAAGTCTTGCTTAATAATTTTACCATTGGATTTATCAGTACATTCGTGTATAAATTGCCAGAGACAACGTGTACTTGATAAATTTGAAAATCTTCCACTAGGTAAGCGAATAGTATATTTTATGAAATGTTGCTCACAAGCCCTTTCGACTTTAGTGAGTGTAGATTTATTTGGAACTTCTTCAATAGCCCAAAACCTTTGTTGTAAATCATTTATATTTTCTGTATGTAAATTATTAATTAGAACTAATTTATGACATTGAATTTTCTTAGTATTAGACAAATTTGTTGAAATAGAACCTGTGATCAACCAACCGAATTTAGAGCTTCTTAGTTTAATGTTATGCCCTGTATTTAAATATCGTTCTTTGTTACCGATAACATCCCAAAATATGTCTGCACCTATAATCATATCGATGGACGATGGAATGTTGAAATTTGGATCGGCAAGTATTATATTGTTTGGAAGTTTGAAATTATGTAAATTGATAGCAGTAGTAGGAATCGATCCTGTTAACTCTTTGAGCACAAAACAAGCTAAGGTTATATTGTAATTTTCGTGTATGGAATTGAGTTGAGCAATGCAACTTTCTGTTATATAGTTAGACAAGTTGTTGCCAATACCTATAACACTAATTTTGTTTTTAATAGAACTTGATTCTAAATTCAAGCAATCTTTTAGCCTTGAAGTTACAAATGAAGATTGACTTCCGCAATCAAGTAATGCACGCACTTTAATAGATTTATTAGTTTTAGGATTTCGTACTTCAATTATAGCAGTAGATAGCAAAACTTGATTTGTTGGTTGTAAAGAAAAATTCACAATTGTATCACTAGAATTTTCAGAACAAGAGTTACCATCTGTTGCCTTCGTTTGATGAAGCAAAGTATTGTGTTTTCTTTTGCAAACACGACACGGACCTAGTTTGCAGTTGTAAGGCTGATGACCTTCCCTTAAACAATTCATGCATAAATTAAATTTTCGAACGTCACCAATCTTTTCGTCATAGCTCTTGGCCTTAAATATATCGCACTCATATATTTTATGCTTATTCTTACAAATAATACAAGATTTAAAATTGTTGTTGTTATTTTTACCTTGTAAGAATGAAAAGGATTTTGTATGAACTCTTTCAGTATTAGCACTAGAGCCTGACGGCCGCGAGGAGCCACTTGATCCTCTCATCTTATCTAATTTATTACGATTTAATGTTTCAAGTATGTCAGCTCGATCCGTTAAAAATTTATTAAATTGTTCTAATGTAGGTACCTCATCCAAAGAGTTACGCATTTCTTCCCATTTAATTAAGGTGCATGTATCAAGTTTTGAAGAAACTATGTGAATTATTAAAATGTCCCAATGCTGAGTAGATTGCCCTAGACTAGATAATGCACGCAAATTTTTAGTAACATGGTCCACAAGAAATCGTAAAGATCGTTCGGATTCGCGACTCAACGGATCAATCTCGAAGAAAGCATTTAAATGATGATTTAAAAGCTGTCGTTTATTGTCGTACCTTTCGCAAAGTAAACGCCACGCATCATTATAATTAGCCTCGGAAACCTCCAGATTAGATATGATTCGCGCAGCATCACCTACTAAATATGATATTAAATAATGAAATTTGTGAATAGGCTTGATGCGATCGTTATTATGTATAACGGACAAGAAAGTGTCACGAAACTCCAACCATCGAAAATAAGCACCATCAAATTTATTAATTTGTAATTGAGGCAATTTAAATTCAGCTTCAAAATGACCGCGATGACACTGAGATACGGAAGAGTTATTATGTTCATCTTTGTTGTTACTAAACTTAGTTATAATAGTTTGTGCCATTGCCATACATGTAGCACATTCTTGCTCAATAGCATCCCGCTCATTTATTTCAAATGTTAAATTATCTGAATTTAATATATCAATTGAATCTTGCACCTGTTCATATTGAACTGTTAATAAACGAAACTTTTCTAATTTGATTGAAACTTCCGCTAATTGAACAGTTGAAAGATCTTCCCTTTTAAAAATCAAATCTATGTAATTTTTAAATTTTGTAATACGACCCTTTAAAGAGGTGCGCTTAGCAAGTAATGTCTTTAATTCACATTTGTCAGTATCGATAGGCATTGTAATAAACAATTAACAAAATACCAAAATACAAAAAACAAAAAAAATATATTGAAATAATTTTAATAAATGCACTTCCCCTTAAATGTAAATCTTATTATGATAAACTTCACCTTAAATTTATTTATTAATTTATTTAATTTGGTATTATGTTAAACTTCGCCTTAAATAAAAAATATTTTTTATGCTTAGGCTTCGCCTTAACAGTAAATCATATTAAGTTGATAAATTGTGTTGTAGGTATGTAAAAAGGAAAAAAATTGCTCACGCTCCTTAATTTGGTGTCACCTGGCTCTCCACAAAATGGCCGCTCACGTTAAGATTCGCCTTAAATGATTTTCCAAGATTTTTCCAAATTATGACCTCCTGATCGCCTGAAATAGTCGGCAAATAACGATAAGTTTATGCTTTCTATAATATTCAATTGACAAATAATATCTGATAGGTATGTAAATTTATTGAACAAAGACTATTTAAGTAACTATAGGTAGGTAATATCTAACGCTTATTTCAGACAATGAACTCTTTTAATAAAGAAACTTTAAGTTGTTTTTTACATAATATAAACACTTTACTTTAAAATTACACTTACTTTTTAAGTATATGTAAGTTAATGTAATTATTGGGCCAAATATCAAACAAATACCAATTGGAACAAAGTAATGTTTTAGCCAAATGTTTTAGCGTTTAGTTTGTTAGGATTATTGTGACTTGTTAGCAAGAATATAACACAGGAAAGTAGATAGTTAGGATTATAGATAGATTGTAAGGTTTTAGATATTAAGGTTAGGAAATGGTTGTGTGGAAAATAGGAAGACACTTATCTGAAAGGCGAATCGTAGCAAGATCCCACAACAACGTCTTCAGTTTCGTCTCTTTCTACTTCCAGAAATAATAATTACAGCTCCAGCTGGATCACTCTGACCAAGATGATGCAATAGTTGGATCGTCGAATAACCGCCGAATGTAATTTCTTATTTCGTATTGTTGAAATTTCTCGTTTCCTTGGATTGCAATTTGTAGATTCGTATTTTTTCACGGTCGCCATATTATGTATCGTATATAGGTTGGTTGAAATTAAAGATTGACTTGAAAAACGTGGATTTATTGCAACTTGCTTGTGAGAACAAAGAGAATGATGTAAAAGTGAAATGATAAAGCAAAAAAATAAAAATGACCAATGCGTAGGGTATTTAAAATATTAATTTGTAGGTGGCCGTATATTTTATCGCCCGTTGCTATGTAGAAATTGTAGGCGCTCGAACAATTATTAATGCTACTAATGAATATCTCTTTTAATAAGGACAAATTCTAAGTTTAGCAACGTTATATTATAGCAGTTGTATATGTCTATCAACATTTTACAATTTCACCATTTTTTTTTACAATCTAACGGTTTTTACAATTTTACGGTGACATATATAAGGTTTATAGTATAGCATGAGCACTATTCATCGCCCTTACCCCGCGTGTGACTAATGCGGTGATTTATTACTTCGCCCGTCGACCCGGATTCGGTCGCCTTTCTTAATCACGTTTATTTCGAAAAAAGGATTTTTTCCAATCGTACTTGTCATTGACTAGAAATCGATTGGTGTGTTTAGTGACCGTCGTTACCCTTATGAGTCAGACAATTTTTTGTTCATTTCTTAGTAGGTATGTGAGAAAGTATTTGGGAACATAGTTAAAATTTAAACAGTTCAAAGAATGTTCATATACCGATGAACTTTAAAAGAATTCTTATTTGCTACTTTTCTGCTGCTTCGTAGTTTTGAGCATACAACAAAGCTGCATAACATTATTGCTGAGTAATAAAACTTGACTACATACATATAAATTATAAATAAACTATAAATTACATAAAGAAATGCCTTTTTTTACGGAAGTGTAGAGCACTAAATAGGTATTTATATTGCTTATTATCTATTTATTAGACAAACATTAGAATTAATTATATAGAATCATTTCTAAGCCCGAGGGCAGATGCTGTGAGAATCACACATCACGAGATATTATGATAGGAGACAAGAATTGTGCTTGTTTAATGTTTTTTTAATCCATTTTTCAAGATGGCCGCCTCATTTGCGCCGTATTGTTGCTAGAACGTGCTTCAACATGGACCACGCACACGGGTCGAACGGACCTCTTCTAATTTTACTATCTTTTATTTTTATCTGTAAAATTATACAAAGGATAATTTCGCTTAGTTTAGAGCTTGCGACTGCAAGCTCTAAACTAAGACTTTAAACGAGAAACAACTGGTGAGGCAAAAGTTCGGAATTTAATGCATAATATTTTTTTGCGTTTGAATAAAGAAATCTTTAAAAATATATAACACTGAGGTCCATTTCCTCTCAAGCTTCTGAAACTAGACACAGTGATACAAATGAGATTGTAGGTAATTGAAAATAGCAAAACATTTTATCTCAGCAATACCGAAGAACATTTTATGAATTGTAGGTCCATGTCCGCTGCGCTCTTGTGTAATATAAATAAACATATATGTTTGGTTAGGATGGCGCGGGCGTGGGCCATAATTATGATATTGTTAACTGTGCAGTGGCAGCGGGCGACGCCGGGCCGCGGGATATGTATTAATTAAATATATCACATCCGACACTATTATATACGCATAAATATGTCTGTCATAATATCAAATCGTAGACAAAAGCGATGTTCAAGAAATGTATGAGGCCCTGGGCCAGCCCTACGTACAGTATATGTAAATATAGCTACATAATATAGTAACCGTTTCCTATTCTTTATTTTGTTTAATTTCACTTCGTTTCCATGTACATTTAAATTAACTTCGTCAAGGAGAGCAACACAAAGTAAAATAAAACATGGCGGATCAGATCAAAATTAACTAAAGAATGTCATTTTGTCAATGACATGACTTTTGACAAAGAAAGACGTATGGCATTCAAGACGACGTCTCTTCGTAAAACTGTCTACTACGTCAAAATTCAAGTCAAAACAACTGTAATGGCCGCCCTAAAAATAGTGTACTCGTAATAAAAAACTCTTCAAATAATCATTTTTGTACGCATGTACCCTTCTTCAAATTAATTTTTTCGTATTTTTATGATATTCCCATATTTTTTTCCTATTTACCTATGTAGTGTACATAGAACTGGCCCAAAATCAAACATCTCTTTTCTATCGCATCTGCAAAATATTATATCTTCTAGTATATTTCCCTTTTTAAATATTTTCTTTGCAATTTTATATACCGACGTCCGATATTATATACCAGTGTCAATTTACTTCAAAGTAGAGCTAACTAATTTATATTTAGAACTGAAGGTCCAAAAAGGTCACTTTATGTGAACATAAGATGAATCATACGCAATTCATATTATGTATATGTGCACCATTTTACGCATTTCTATTGAAAACTGTCAAAATTGATATTTTAACTATCAAAATATATGAAACATAATATAAAACACCTAAAGTGGCCTTTTTGGACCCCCAGATGACTCCACAATCTACCCACATAGAGTCTAATTATTACGGAATTCGACAATACCAATTTAAAACTGAGCCTGGATGTCTGAAATTTTACAAATAGGCTTTACAGGATTCCGCGACTAGTCGCCGGTCGTCGGCCACATAACTCGCCAATTGAAAGCCGCCCGCCGTGACAATTATAAACAGATTCTTCGCAAACAAGCGGCTAAACGCCACTAATGATATCTATAGGCTCATGAAGATACAATAACTATCAATTTCGATATAAAAACAAAAATCTGTAATATTAAAAATTAACACCAGACTATATCTAAGAAATCGCAATAAAATACAGACGAGAGCACTATATTATATTTAATAAACGGTATTAGGCAACACCGCTAATAAATGAAATTAGTAAAAAGCCCAACTATTCAAAGATCGATACCGAGAACTGTCATTTGTCCAGGAAAATTACCGACGAAATTTTCCGAAAATGTCTACCAGAAAGAATTCTCCGTGTCATATATAATAACAGAGACTTTGAATCAATTTAATTTAAACTCTACGATGATGGATTTGGGATCATTTTTTAATGACCGCGCGGTGTCCAAAAAGGCTCTCAAGTTGGATAATTAAAAAAATGAAACAAAAACGGTGGCTCGCTGCGGCTGCATGCCTGCAGGTTGTATGGGACAGGGTTAACATATGTCGGATTTCATGATAAATACACCTTAACTATTTTAATTGTGTATGTGTGTGTTTTATGTCAAAGAGTTAATTATATAGATATGGCATTATTGTTGTATGAAATGTTACGCTCGAAAATCCTAATAATTCATTTGATTACGACAAACATGCCGACAGAAGTCGAAAACGTAGTAAACGTTTAGATTAGGACTCGGGAGCATAATTTTTTGCCTTAAAAATAATGACACTAATTCAGTATCAGTTTAAATAAGCAAATATTAAGCATCAATAAATGAATAAATTACCTTTCGTCGCGTCGCGCGTCGTCTTGTCTTATAATTTAGGATAATGAATTCACGCAACATTAGCAGCATTTCCTGAGTAGGTACTTTTAAACAAATTTTGACAAAATTTATATTACAACTAGCTGTTGCCCGCGGCTCCGCCCGCGTAAATATAGTTTTTTCGCGGACTGATGCAAAAAATAGATAAAAACAATCCTTGATGCGGATTACATATCATGCTAAAATTTCAGCTCGATGGGTGCAGAACTTGAGTTTTTGAAGCGTACACAAACCAACATAACATTTTTATATATATAGATTATATCATAAACTAATTGTCTATATATATATATATATATATATATATATATATATATATATATATATATATATATATATTCGCATGTTTGATTCGCATGTTTGCGCTGTCGATTCTGTTTCAAAAAACCTTTGATCTTTGCCATGTGGCATAGCTGACGTGCCATGGTCCTCCGTTTGTCATAAGCCGACAATGTCGGCATGTATATGGACATAGATATCAAAAACCATATTTTTTGCTTCCATTTTAGTATATTATTTTAATAATTAATTACAAACAAAGAACCAAATTAACAATTTAATATTTATAATAAATATAATAATTATTATTAATGTAATAATAACTATTTATAACAATTAAATACTTGCTTGCAAACAAAGTTGCAGGTACAATTTCGTTTGCATAGAACAAAAAATAGAACCTTTAACATCAACTATCAGCCAGTGAAATCCCGGTCAAAATGGGTCTGCCCGTTTCAGAGATTAGCCGGAATTAACACATAGATAGTTGAACAGACAAACAAAAATTTTAAAAATATTTTCGTCGAAGGTACTGGGGCAAAGCGTGCATACAAGCCGGCTTTCCTTGTGAATATTACTTTGCGATAATTTCGACAGCGAACTTTTAAATCATAAATGTATAGGATTTGACATGTCATCGCTACATGTCGCTTGCGAGGCCTTATGTCAAATTTATACATTTTGTTTTCGAACTTCTCCGTTGAAATTATCGAATGCATCTTGACTAAATCCCTGAGCTATTATGATTACTTATTTACAGGCGATCTGTTTACTCGCTAACCCGTCTATAGCAAATTTAACAAAGTCGCCATAAGGTCCTAAGTTTACAAGTCCTATCTCTAACGTTATGTTTATTTGCTCTGCGCGGCGTTAACCCTTAGCCTCTGTAAATAATACTAAGGATTATTTAATCAGGGATTTGTTTTCTTGCGTAATAAACTACGAATTTTAAATGTCTCAAATACAATTGTAATAAAAAAGGGACCACCACAGAAATGTGTTGAGTTATACAGCGTGTTCGACGTTTGTCAACTGTTAATGCCTACAAAAATTTTATTTTGAAAGCATAGTGCGTTATTTTTTTTTATAAATATGAAACCATTGTATGCTTATACCGCTAAAAACTGCCAGGTGCCAGCCTAGTTGAAGTACAATTTTAAAAGAAATTTACCTTTTTTAAAAGAATAATATGTGTAGCATTTACATTTTTCCAAAGTTTAAAATATTAATAGGCATGAATCAAAACTAATGTTGTTTAGACACGTACCGAATTTGATCTATAGCGGACCATTATGACATCACGATATATTTGATTTTCAGCACCTAAAACTTAATTACTGATAAATAAATAAAAAAATATATGTTCTATAATATGATTCTGTCCTTTTTGACATTAATTCAAATATACATCCAAAAGCAAAGACTTCTATACTCAAAGTCCAAAGTTTATTTTCTACAGCTGACTTTCAAATCGCTTGTTGATAATTAAAACAGCGTAATACCTTAGTTTAATTAAAAGTAAAAAATACAAACCTCTAAAAATAACCCCAAAAAAAATTCACCTTTCAGAATTTGTTCCTTAATTTTATGGAGAAACTCCTAAGTTGGCAATCAAATCTGTATGTGTGTTAATGTCACCGTAAAATTGTAAAAACCTGTATATTGTAAAATAACTAACGAGATTGTAAAAATATGTCGAAAGATTCATAACTATATATTTATAATGTAACGAAAAATATTGTGGTAAATTATAGGCAGCACATTTGTGTCCATAGTCTATCAACATTTTACAATTTCACTAGTTATATTACATAGTATAGTGACATTAATACTTTAAAATTTGACATCACCATGTATAGTGAGGGCGTGTTGACACTGGCGGACGTGTGACATTCGTCGACAAACAGGCGGTGTGTACCTGCCGGAATCATGGCGACACTAATTTTTATTTAAAACAAAAGTATCGCGTACACATCAAAAATTTCACACGTGCCTGTTACATACGGATTCAAATGAGCGGGCTGTTTGCGATCAATTATGTAGGTTTGGTAGGATGTTCCGTGGGATGACTGACGAGGCTTGTCAACCTACTGATGTTGTTCTTTGAATCGTTATAGAACAACATCAGAAGGAATTATCCTTTATAAAATAGGGCTCAACCGAGCAGACGGATCATCTGATGGAAAGCGATTAACGTCGCCCATAGACACCCGCAACATTAGAGGAGACGCAAATGCGTTGATGGTATGATTTGAAGAAAAGAGAAATTATACGGAAGTATTATGTTTTCTATAATTTACTAAAATTTATAGTTTTATTGTTTAGATACATCATAGTTTTTACATAATAATAACCTAAATGAACTGTTAGCAAATAAAATACTGTAAGAATAAGCTACGATTAATAATAAAAAATAACTATTCAGTGGTATTAAATTTTTTTGAAACTAAACAGTAAATAGTAACTCCACCACTTGAGAAAAACTGAGGCAGTCGTTAGTCGCGTCAGCGAGTTTACCTTAAACCGGCGTATAATCAAAACGGCTCAAAAATCGTACACCTTATCTGTCATGCCTTGTTAGACCCTTTGATAGGTTAATATGTTTGGACCCCCGCCGCTTATTAAATATGTGGAATTCTAATTTCATGCAACTACCTAATCACCGACTTTTTCCTTAATGGAATTTCTACGGTCTACTTGTAATCTAGTAGTAATAGGATGATAAACTCTTACAAAATTTGAATGGAAAACTTTTACAGGCGAACTAACTTTATAAATAAGCATTTAACTAACTTTTGTAATGAACGATCCATTTATCTCATATTCCCAGTTCCCGTGTAACTTAACTATAACCAGAACTACGTTGCACTAATTGTTAAGTAAACTAAATCATGTTGAAAGTAACTAGCTCTTGCTCATTTTAAGAAAGCGCAAAGTAATTTGCGTAAACCACGACTGATAAATAAATTTTCAATTACCTTTTTTCAAGTCTTTAATATTGGCGGACTGTGATGTGGACTTGTGATGTGATAACGAGTATTTTTTATACCGCACCTACTCTATTACCTAGCTCCATTAGATATTAGCTGAGATAGAACATATATACGACCAAACATAAGAAAACTGACACCCAAGATTGTGCGGTTATTAGAAATTGTATTAAACTTTGAACTAATCCAAAAAAAGTTAAAAGATTCATCTGCATCTGTCCTTTACAAATCGACTTCGAAAATGATTGATCACAGATTATAGTTTCGACTGCACAAGCTGCGCGCTCACGGAGAATCTTATTTTTACAATTTTGACAGTTTCTTCAAAGCTTTTGTTGAGCGCCAAGTTTGTGGAAGTTTCGAAAAAATACTCTCGGTCGTATCCCGTTGTTATAAAGTGTGTATTCGTTTACGTTGACGCATTTGCTTTTTGTATTATATGTAAGGGAATTCGAAGCGTTCTCCCCCATTGTCAACGCTAATCCCGAGAGAATAGTTCTCTGAAGACCCTTTGTGAGAGGTTCGCAGAGTAACTCAATACGCGTACAAAATTTTCAATGACTGTATTTTTTGTATTTCAAATAGAATTTTTCAATAAAATTAACCGAAGCCAAATACATTATTGGTAAATGTAAAGTTCAAAAACGAATTAGTATTATTACAAATACGTATTGGGTTTGCTGTTATTTTATTTGTCGGCTCGGCTTTGACGCTTGGTTAACTTCTACTAAAGTTGTTCATGTATATTCCGATAAAGACAAAATGTGATCAATGACTTACTCATTTCAGAATTAAGATTACGTGATATTTAAAATTAATTAAGTACATCCAAAAAAAGGAATGTGCAAAAGGGGGTGCTTAAAGTGGAAGAAAAATAAAATTATATTAGTACAATACAAATGCATACCTAAAACTAACACGTACACTAGTTTATTACACATAACAACAATATCATATAAGCTACACATACAAAGATATAATAAAAATAAATATAATTAATAGATGATAATATTTTACTAGATAAATATAATATTTATTATAACACATACTCATTAAGTTTTACGTTGATAGAGCTAGGCTTAGGTAGTAATCTTTTACACTCTAATAAAATTAAATTAATAATCTTATAATTGTGTGAAACAATGATTTTGTTATTAACTTTACTCCGTTTGTTATGTCAGTAAGTGGTACCTATATCAACTATTTCAGGAATAATTATATTGTTGATCCGATTTTCAGATAGACTTTCAATTCTAATTATGATTAACTGCTGGTAGTAATTAGTCAATTATTTCACTTCCCTAAATTCAATTGCTGGATTGCTAATCATTGGTACACGTGCTTGCTTTATCTAAGCACACATAGAGATAGAAATAGCCTTTTTAGAGGCGGGATAAAATGTCGTTGCCCCGCCTTGTAAGTAGGTGGTTTAAAGTGGGATGAAACTTGACAACCAGGTGCAAATGTTTGTAACACAACATAGATTTCTGCAGCTCCTGCTCGCTACGATCGAGGAAACGTTGCAGCGACAATAACTTGTGTTGTCTTAGTATTATATCTTAGTATTTTATTATATAGTAGTATATCTGTTCATACCGAGAATCGCACCGCGGCGATGTATTTAAGATAGCGATTCAAAATAATAATAATAATATCTATGGACGCTTCACTCCACGTCAATCCGGCCTAATGCTAAGTATTCGAAGAACTTGTGTTACAGGTACCAGAAAACGGGAAGTATATTTAATACTTCTATACATATATTTAAGATTTTTATTATATTATACACGTATTTAATACACATCTATAACCCAGGAACACAGAAAAACTTTTGTTCCTTCGGCGGGATTAGAACAGAAAATTGATCTTTATTCTCTACACAGAAGATACACTCAATCTTAAAAGTGCAGCGTTTCGCGTCGCGTCGTGTCTCCGTACCTGACCCTAAGAGTAGCACAAGAAATTTCTTCTTCACAAAACGTCGATCTCGTCTCGTGGTAAGTTTTCGAAGAACATAATTGTGTTACGGGTACCAGACAAAGGAAATATATTTAATACTTATATATTCATTTTTTATTATACACATATTTAATACACATCCGTGACCTAGGAACACGGAAAACTTTTGTTCCTTCGGCAGGATTCGAACCCGCGACCCCGGGTTTAGCACCAACACGCTCAACCACTGAGCCACGGAGGTCGTCGATATGAGCACGCTTCAGAGGAAAATAGCTAATACCAATCGTAAATTGTAGTACAGACAGATTATTAAAAGTAACTATGATCTTATTAATAAGAAATGTAACACACCGAATAAAAGACATCAACGCGCAACTGAACCTATCACAAAGCACATAAATTGAATTATGAATAGAAGTGGCGCGTGCAATATAAATAGTAATAATTATAGTACTATACTATAATTATTATATAATTACTAGCTTTTTCCCTCGGCTCCGCCCGTGTAAATACTCTCGGGACCCACGGGAACACTGCATTTTTCGGGATAAAAAAAGCCTTTGTTTTAACCCAGAGCTCAAGCTCTACTACCATACCAAATTTCATCAAAATCCGTTTAGTAGTTTTTGCGTGCAAGAGTAACAAACATCCGTCCATCCATTCATCTTCACAAGCTTTCACATTTAAAATATTACCTAATAAATAAAAAAGTATCAGTTTGCTTGCCATATTGCTAGGGTTTTCCCCAAAGTTATCATATTATTTTTAACCCTCGACCCAAAAACGACAAGGTGTCATAAGTTTGACGTGTCTGTGTGTGTGTGTGTCAATCTGTGGCATCGTAATGCCCGAACGGATGAACCCATTTAGTTTTTTTTTTGTTTGTTAGGTGATATAATTAACGATTATAATAAAGTATTATAGAAAACATCTTTATATTCTTGTCGACCCATTTTCTACCACTGATGTTTGCAAACGACAATTTCGGAGATAGATTTTCTTCATACTAAATTCGCAATCAACAATTCATTATATTTGGGTCGTCGGCGGGTCGTTTGATCGTCTGTACCTCTGTATCAGCGTGATGTATCGGCGTGTGTTGACGTGTGCAGCGGCGGTGGTAGTCCTGCACCTCAAATATGTCAAGGAATTTAAGTACTTAATGTATGGCTCCACTCACGGTCCAACCAGGGGTGATGAATTGGTGGCGTTCTTATAAAATAGAGAGGAAAAGTTTGTTTGTTTGTTTGCATTGAATAGGCTCCAAAACTACTGGACTGACTTTGATTAAATTTGGTACAGATGTAGAGTAGACCACGGGCCAGGATATAGGCTACTTTTAATCGCGGAAAAATGTACGGTTTCTGCGAAATTAACTTTTGCACGCACGAAGTAGCGGCAAAATCTTGTATAACATAAAAAAATATACAGATATTTTTGTTTTTAATTTGAAAACAAGTGTATTTGAAATGTGTATTGTCTTTCTAGCTTCATTTACGATTTACTAGTATTCTTTTTGTTTTAACTGTATTTGCGATAGTAGAAATATTGTAAAGAATAAGTCAATTTGTTAGTAAAAAAAAGAATTTATTAGATACCACAACAACATAACATGACTAAAGATTAGAAATATTGTGAATCTGAAAATAACAAAATGTCGCAAGATTTTCCACAATAATCGAGGATCTTGCAGTCAACAAATTCTTGAGATTATTTTATCTACCTCGTACCACACAGTTGCGCGGCCCTGGCTCAGGTGACAGACGAACATACGGCCTCGATAACCGCGCATAGTTCGGGGACGTAAGCCCGCGCCGAGGGGTTTGACCGATTAATCCTCGCGTTGGCTAAGCCAGAACCCGGGCGTTTTTCATTGGCTCCGTAACTTAATTAATTTTGGCATTTTAAAAAAATACGCTGTTTTAGGCTCACCAAAATTTGTCCCTTTATATCCTTTATAATTGCAATATTGTAACCTACAACATACCTACATGTACAGATATTTTTCATCCCTTTATTGGATTCTAACCGAACCAAAAAAACTTAAAGTTGTTATTTAAAAAATATTTAGAGCTTACTTTGTTTTTTTCTTTGAACAATATTTTGTGCTAAAATAATGGGAAGTTTATTAGAAAGGACATACCTACAATAGTATTCGATTGTTTATGTATCGCGGATGTTTAAGTTTTGTAAGATATTTTATTTAAAGAAGTGATTGCGGAACCCTATTCCGGTTGTCACCTCATTCTCGCTAGGACACTACTTAAGGCAGGTACATTTGGAAAAATAAAATGAATCATGAGTCTTATCGGGAGTGCTTAAGCCTTACGATAAAATATGGTCGCATACCGCAGAGTGAGCAATGCAGAGGCGCCTAAGTCCAAAGAAGCATTTGTGCCTATGTTTATGAAAACATCTTTGGTCTGCGCAAAATATTAATTTATTTATTTCATTAAAAAACTTGTGGAATAACTAATATAAGTAAGTTCATTAAGTCGATTCATTCATTATGTCGGGTATCTAAAATACTAAATTAGGGATATAACTAATACTTACTAATTACTTCATGTTATTCCAAACATAACCGAATTCGTAGAGTTTCTGTCTCATAATGTAAAGTCATTATATGTAGAGTCACAATAGAGCATTGTGTCTTATAAATATCCTTTTAAATATGGATGTGTTTCATGCGAATGCGATCTCAATTGCACACTTGTTTAGTCTGTGGTCCCCTATGACATTAGCCGGGAGGTCCTGCGGTTTGACGGACCGGCGCTCCCGATAGCCCGGCTAAGTACGAGCTGACAGCCAAAACGCGTGAAACAACCACAAAAATAATAATTGCTTACCATAAAGTTTCGGCATAACTTGTATATTATACTTTTATAACAGAGGCGTATCCACTGGTATTAACTACTTACATTAAATAATAATAATAGCTCCCTAGAGCCCACACTAATTTTGGTAACGATGGGTGGTTTCATTGAAATCAGGCCAGCTACTCAGGAGTTATTTTATAGTGCCCAAGTGTTGTACACAAGAGCACTATCTCTTCCTCTGCTTTCGAATCCCAGTGAGACGGCTGAGCGATACGACTGGCGAGAAATCAGGCACAGAACCGACTTTTCACATGCCCATCCGACGCAAGGATCATCTTTCTTGTCAGACAATCAGGTGATCAACCTGCATTGTCCTAACCAAACTTGGAAACAACATTTTTTGTTATTCCAACGCGGAAATCAAACCCACGACCGCCGAGTCGAGAGCCAAGCTCTAAAACACGGAGGCTCTTTATAATGTATTTTAATAAAAAACATATTAAATAATATATCAAGCATACCCAATATTCATAAAAATAACTTTTAAGAAAAAAAAACTTTGGTATAAGCCTTAATTTCCTACTTTACGTAAATAATATTAGAACGGATGTTTATTACCCATGGTGTATTCAGCAGGATATAATATTATAAATGTGAAAGTTTGTGAGGATGGATGGTTGGATGGATGTATGGATGTTTGTTACCCTTTCATGCAAACATAATTTAATCTCTGGATTAAAACATAGGCTACTTTTTATTCCGAAAAAGTACAGTGTTCCTTTGGGATACTGTATTTACGCGGGCGGAACCGCGGACAACAGCTAGTACTGTGATATTTGAGCTCATTTTATAATTTTACTCACAATATAAAATATGATTAACAATTTATTGATTAGGTATCTCCGCTTTCCCATGGAACTGAATTAAAATTATTACGTAAAATAAAAATTTAATGAAAATTGAACTATCTAATAGTATTTTGGTTTGTAGCCGCGACTGTTGTCCGAAGCGGGTATAGTGCGATTCAAATGAGAATAGGATCGAGTCGGCGCCATATTGTGACGTCATAGCTGTCAATTTTACCCAATTGGGTACCTAATTAGGTAGGGTGGGCAAAAAAAGTTTTTTTTTTCTTTTAATATAATTTATTTACAAAATTTAGTGAAAAAAATGTTTACTTATTTTCGAGCAAAATGAGTATAACAATAACAATATAATTTTGGCAAGTTGTCTTGCTCCAACAATGAAAAACAAAATGTTAACTTATGATTTTAAAAACGAATTATGAATATGTATTATTATAATTAAATGTTTAGATAGTTTAACGTTATTATTTAAATTCGATGTAAGACTATTATTCCTCTTCTTTTATTTATAGCAATCGTGGTTGCAAAGGTTTTGCACCATTCTGCTAGTGTCGAGTATATAAAGAATTATTTTGACTATTATTATTGGCAAATAAGTTTTTCTGCTAACCGTACTTTTCAAGTGACATTTGACAGATAGAGGTCATTGACGTTACTATTCTCATTTGAATCGCATTATAAAAACGCCCAATGTCTATAATGACTCATTTAAAAATATTTAATTAAACTAATAAATATAATATATATATGTATTACAAACGTACACTCAATTAGTCAAATTATCAATCATTTTAACAGTTCTCTAAATACATTAAAATGTTAGAATTAAAAAAACTTCTTACGTACTGCAAAACTTTATTCAATACAATGTATTTTATGAGGTAATGGAGAAATTATTTAAATTTTGCCGTAATTTATGTCCATCTGTGTGTTTGTTTGTGTTTGTGTATGGCGGCTGACCAACAATAAATTCATCCAAATTATCAACTCTAATATATTGGTGAAGGCGTCATGCGAGATTGATCCAGTAAAATGTTATTATTAAAGTGTCTGACTTTAATAACAGAAAAAACTGCAAAAAATACTTCAACTTCAAAGACAATGTATAATATCCCTACTAATATTATAATTGGGAAAGTGTGTATGTTTGTCCGTCTTTTACGCCAAAACTACTGAACCGAATTGAATGAAATTTGGTACACAGATAGTTTAGAGCCTGAGAAAGGACTGGCTACTTTTTATCGCGGGGAAATATACGGTTCACGTGGGATACTTTATTTAGGGTTTCACATAAAAATGACTAAGCCGATTATCATGAAATTTGGCACAGATATAAAGTAGACCACGGGAAAGGACATAGGCTACTTTTAATCGCAGGACATATACGGTATCAGCTAGTTACCTTTATAAAAGTATTTGCTTTTGCCCGCGGCTTCGCTCGCATAAATACAGTATCCCACGAAAACACTGGACTTTTTTCGGGATTAAAAGTAGCCTATGTGTTAATCTAGCTAGTTACCTTTATAAAAGTACTAGTTTTTTCCCGCGGTTTCGCTCGCATAAATACAGTATCCCACGGAAACACTGGATTTTTTTCGGGATTAAAAGTAACCTATGTGTTAATCTAGAGCTCAAACTACTGCCATTCCAAATTTCATCAAAATCCGTTTATTCGTTTTTACATGAATCATCCATTCATCCATCCATACATCTATCCATCCATTCCCGCAAACATTCATATTTAATTCAATAATAGTAGAATTAAGTTTTAATTAGCCTTTGAATGCCATGTTCAAATGTCATGGGATACTCTTCCCAACTTACCTGTCCGGTAGTTGTGGTATAGTATACGGGTATGCGACCCCGGCTTCCCTAGCTATTACTGTCCTATCCCTTGCCCTCCTGGGCAGTAATATCCTACATTCCCTATTTCCTCTAACTTACCAATCTTCCTTTCCACACCACCTATCCTTCCCTTTCCCTATTCCTACCCTCTCCACCAATCCGTGGAAACGCAATGGATAATCAAAAATAATTTAATCATCCAAAATGGCGGCGATGTGGTTCGCCACCCATCACGTCTCGTTTCTCGCGGAGGCGAAAAGCGGACCATGGAGAGACGCTTGGCTACGTTGAATCTAAGAGGAGGAATGGATGGTAAGAATGAAAGTGGACGAAGCGAAAGAAGTATGTAAGGATCGTAGCTAGTGGAAAGAAGTGGTCTCTGCCTACCCCTACGGGAAAGAGGCGGTCCTGCCTACCCCTACGGGAGAAAGGCGTGATTATATGTATGTATGTATTGAACGCCATGTAGGTCACCGGTGGCCGAAACTGCGAAACAAATTATTTTGTGTGGCAGTTAAAGGGGTAACTAAATACCTAATTAGAAAAGAGGTAAATTATAATTATGACTTACATAATTGTGATATATATGCTTATTTTGGTCATGTATTTACTATTTTCGTTAAAAATGGTAGATAAAAATTTCAATAATAATTACTTATATATGATCAATAAGAATACAAAATACTAAAGTTTTTGATGTGTTCATAGTTAAGACAGAACAACTGCCTGTATTAGAACAGCTAGTGTGAAATAAAAAATACATTTTAAAAGAAAATACATACCTAATATGACCGTTTATAATTAAAAATTACATTTTACCGACTACTATTGTTTCACTCTCGCAAACCGTCGTCCAAGCGACAGTGGAACAAAAATATTTGCATATGTATGTATAAGCGGACCGGTGGGCCCAAATATTTATATTTATTGTCCGGAGGTGTAAAGCAACTTCATAATTTATGCTAATGGCGTAATGAGGACCGACTGAAGCCAAGCAAATTCCCATAGAGTAGTAATGAACACCGAAATGATTCGAGTGTTTCGAATCATTTCGGGGTTTTTCTTCATTAGTGATTTCATAAAGTTTGTATGATTCGCTTGTGTGCAATTATTGAACAGTTCATTTTGTATGACAATTAAAATAGTTTGTCATACAAAATAAATATCTATAATAAATAATTGGAGTATGTCATTCGATTGGTGAAGATTTGAACGCGTTGATGTCTTTTACGCGGTGCGCGGTTTTTGGTTGTTTAAAAAGGACTTTCCTTTATAAACGATATGCGTTACAGTATATCTACGATAGGTGATATGTATAATTTTACTATATCTAATATCTATACTAATATAATGAGGATAGTTTTTTTTTGCATTGAACAGGCACTACTGGATCGATTTTGTGAAATTCAGCAAAGACCACAGGGACGTTCATAAATACGCGAGCAACAAGTAGTTTTATCAATATATATAACATTTTCATCAGAAAAATCTGTAGTTTGTATAAAAATTAACTTAAAACGTAGCAATTTTCTCAACACCTACAATATATATTTTAAAAGTATTACGCCTCTCTCGTTATATTTCTGAAATAAAATAAAAGATATGATCACCGTATCCACAGGTGTTCTTTATATTTTATTATAAAGCAGAAACAGATATAGCACAGTTCGGTTATTCCCAAACATTCAACTGTGATTTATGAAACGAGTTAAGTCAAACTCTACGACATGCAAGCTCACACACATTCACAATATTTTGTTAACTTTTTTCTAACAATTTTATTAAAAACTAGATGTTGCACGCGATTTCGTGCGCGCAAAAAGAAATCCGGCTGTAACCGTATATTTTGCCGCGATAAAAAGTAGCCTATGTCCTTTCCCGTGGTCTATTCTATATCTGTGCCAAATTTCATCAAAATTGGTCTAGACCAATTTAAATTACTAGTATTTTCGGAGCCTATTCGATGCAAATAAACAAACACATAAACAAACAAACAAACTTTTCCTCTTTATTATATTAGTATCTATAGATAATGTTTTTAGTGTTTTATATTAAGATTTTGATATAAAGATTTGTTACGAAGCTACCTCATCGTTTCGTGTTTTTTTGGCAATTTACACCCGGTAAATTACTGTAACACAGTGTGTTTCACAATCTTCTAATAAGTGTCGGATAGGTTTTGTGGAAGTTTTTTATCGAGCGACAGAGACAAAACATACAAATAAGCTACCTGACACGTATCAGTATACTAGCTGTTGCCCGCGGCTCCGCCCGCGTAAATACAATATCCCTCGGGAACACTGATTTTTTTCGGAATAAAAAGTAGTCTATGTTTTACTCTAGAGCCTTAACTACTAAGATACCAAATTTCATCAAAATCCGTTAAGTCATTTTTCGGTGAAAGAGTAACAAACATCCATCCATACATCCTCACAAACTTTCACATTTATAATACTAGCTGTTTTCCGCGGCTCCGCTCGCGTAAATATGCTATCGGATATCCCACGGGAATATTGTACTTTTTCGGGAAAAAAGTAGCCTGTTTTAATCCAGAGCTTATACTACTACCATACCAAATTTCATCAAAATCCGTTCAGTAGTTTTTCCGTTAAAGCTTAACAAACGTCCATCCATCCATACATCCTCACAAACTTTCACATTTATATCTGTAATATTAGTAGGATTATGCAACAGGACTCTCCGTATATTTCTCTAGGTCTACTTGCGTATTATTGGCGACAGTCAACATTTTGTAACTCCAGCAGGTATAGCTCGGCCGCCGTAGATAACAATCTACTTCTACGGTGGTCGTGCTACGCCTACTGTTCATTCACGGGCGGTGATGCCTACCAGCAGGCGAAACGTCTGCTTGTTGACCGGTTTGGTACCATAATCTCTAACGGCCCGTTTCAAAACTATCTGTTAAAAACGTCAAATATGTATCGCGAAAAACCGGCAAATGATTGAATGACGACGATTTCAACAAATAGTTGTAGATAGATAGGTTATTAAAACGAGCCTGCATTTTAAAATGTCACACAAGTCACAACGAGCACAGTCGAGAATTTATTTTCGCCAATAAATAACGTTTTTTATCTAAACGGTAATGGAATTGACAAATTATGAATATAAAATTTAAATTTGGCAACATTCATAATATCATATCCTATAAATTCATTGTGTATTTTGTGTTAACTTTTATATTGTATTTTATCACCTGGCTTTGGCCGTAACTTTGGGTGGACGATGCAAAACTAACTGTTGTTTTTAACGAGCTTTTATATCCTTTCCCATACTTAAATATAAATAAATATGGAGATAAAAAAACTAGTATATAGCTTAATAGTTAATATTATGAATGGGTTAGCTAGCAATATAATATCTCAATAAATGTAGTAATTTTTTTAAAACAAAATTAGTACATTTAGCTAACTTTTAAACTAATATTTATAACTAATATTTACAATGTGAGTACAATGGAAATGGAAAATCAGCGGCTGTCCGAATTGAAGTCCACACAAGAGAGTATATTACCTAGCAAATTTACTACCATAAGTAAACTAAAATCAACCTAAGTAAGTTTTTAACCATTTTTCCTGATCTACACTAATATTATAAAGAGGAAAACTTTGTTTGTATGTTTGTTTGTTTGTAATGAATAGGCTCAAAAAGTACTGGACCGATTTCAAAAATTCTTTCACCATTTGAAAGCTACATTATCCACGAGTAACATAGGCTATATTTTATTTTGGAAAAAATAGGGTTCCATAAGATATTTGGGTTTTTCGGACACAAGGTGTAAGAAATCAACCAGAAAAGACACTTATTTTGCATACGCTGCCTAAACTATAAAAGATAGAACCATATAATGTTATAATTAATTGTAGATCTTATAAATATCTACAAAAAAGTTCGCGACACACTATACCTATCTATGTCGAGTGAGGTACAACAACCATTTTTTTTACCCGACTGCGCGACGCAAAGGAGTGGTAATGTGTTTATCAGCCTATGTATGTATGTATGTATGTATGTATGTATGTATGTATGTATGTATGTATGTATGTATGTATGTATGTATGTATGTATGTATGTATGTATGTTCCTTTGAAGCACTATACAGACCAAACGCCTGGGCCGATTTTTATGATTCACACGTCAATCGATTCCTCTTAGTCCGGCGAGTGTCACTAAAGACATGACGTTAGTGAAAATTCAATATGGCGACTACTGGACGCCATATTGTGAAAATGAAAAAAATGAAAGTCAACAAACTATATCAAGTGGGGTATCGTTGAATAGGTATTTAAAAATCATTGTTAGTTTTCTCTCAACATTTTTCGATTCGACTGACCGTTTAGGATCTATATCGATTTAAAGTTGCGTAACAACCATTCTCACATTCCAGTGATGTAGTATTGATGCTGATAGGAAATCCAGTCTGGTAAATAGCTAGCTAGGTACTCATAACTAAAAAGTATAAAATAAAAAATTATAATTTAAAAAATTTAAAAACCCGACTGCGTAAAAAGTGAACCAAACTAAGTAGGTACATAATTAAAACTGAAAAGAAAAAAACAAGCACTTAGATATCCGGTGGTCTAGAATTCTATAATATATTATTGAATTAATACTATTGGAACATAACAACTGAACAGTCGGGATCCATTAATCGACAGCCAATCTAATTTTTCAATGGATCCTGACTGTTTAGTTGTTATGTTCCAATAGTATTAATTCAATAATATATTATAGAATTCTAGACCACCGGATATCTCAGTGCTTGTTTTTTTCTTTTCAGTTTTAATTATGTACCTACTTAGTTTGGTTCACTTTTTACGCAGTCGGGTTTTTAAATTTTTTAAATTATTTTATTTAGAAATATTGAATTTTTTTTGGACTACATTTAAACGCGTTTATTTTACTCATGCTATTAATCCTTATCAAAATAAATTATTTCATCACTAAGTACAGTTTATGTAGATAATATTTGGTCTTTGAATGATTAAAATTGGACGTTTGGTTTTGAAGTAATGGCGAAATTAAAATATTACGATGTCTGCTGCACGGCCCGTTGCGAAGTGGGTGACATTTTGTAGTACATATTAGGCTAACCGCGCACCACGATTTTTTTGTAGTGCGACTATTTTGTCGCATAAATGCAACGTATGGGTTTTTTGCCTGTGCGCGCATATGTGCGATTATTTTGTCGCAGAAATGTATGTAAAATTTCTGCGTCAAAATAATCGCACTACAAAAAAATCGTGGTGCGCGCCTAGCCTAAGTATCAGTATTGTACCCGTGCGAAGCCGGGGCGGGTCGCTAGTAATTTATAAAAGTACGAAATATGACATAGGTATATCCAAAAAATAAGTATTAGAACCTAGTAGGTACAGACGATGAATATTGTAGGATAAAACTATAGTAAGAAAAAATCAGTTGGAAAGTGCTAACCTTTTTTTCATAGGGGATGCCATTTAAGCCCTTCCCGAGGATTCGGGGACCTCCGGGGGTAAGTGGGACTCACCGGCATCTGTTCAGCGGATTACCGCACTAAACCACCTACGGACCATCGGCCGCATAAAGGATCCCCCGGATCTGTCTAGCACAGGGTAACCTCACGACTGGCCGGTCCTGCTGCTAGACGGACCGGACTACATTATCAAGAGGGTTAGTCCGGTAACCTGGAGCACGTGACGCCGGCACTTGTAAAATGCTAACTTATAGTAGACTATCTTGGCGAACATCGGGTATGAATATGGAACCAAGTCTGCTAACGTCCGTTCGTTCGTCAGTTTATACGATATTTACCTTTATTTACCAATAACTATTTTTTAAAAACATCGTCATTCAATTATTTGCCTGATTTTTGCGATACAGACATTTTTAACAAGTAGATGTAGAAGGGTCGGCTCATCCTGAAACGAGACGATACATCTCAACCAAAATCGTGACACGGCGCTGTATTTTTAAAATAGTGATTCAAAATTAAACTTTATTCTGTATACAAGAAGACACATTTCATTGCGAGAGCAGCAACGCGAAACGCAGAGCGGTCTATTTTGACATTAGAACTCTTGCAATCAAACGTGTATATTCGTGTGTAGTGAACAAAATTCAATTTTGCATCGCTATCTTAAAAATACAACGCTGCATCGCTTATTGCCTCGTTTTGGTTTGAGCTGACGCTTAGGTATCATTTCGATAATTTGGAGCTTGGTATTATTTGTGTTATTTGGCGAGAAACTCGGTGTAGCGGGTATCAGATGCGATCGCGTCCGCTTCAGTGGTGGTGGCGCACGGTGGGTCGAAAATCGGCTTTCATAGACATAGAAATGAAATCTCGAAAGTGATAGATTTTTTGATGGATATTGCTTCAGTTTAGTATTACTATGTAGAAAATTAAGTTTGAGATAATTTGGCCCAAAAATTACGAAAATCTTGTATGGAGCCAACATGAAAAATTCAATTATTTCAAAAACGGCAAGTTTAACCGTAATATCCTGACAGATGGTTATAGTACCAATTATTCATGATTTTTTGGCATACATCATATAACGGTTTTAGCTGCTCTTTTTTTTTTAAAAATCGTCGAAAGTTTTGAAAAAAAGTCACCCTGTATTATTGCACGATTCGATAGTGTTACTATTAAGGAACAATTTCTGGAAAGTAATGGTATACGGCAAACTTGAGGAAAGTGTTGAATTTTAATAAACTCCTTCATATTTTGAACAAATGTATGAACAATTACATAAAATGCTAAAATTAAGCACTTTCCTTAACTTTCTCACATATAGTTACTTCCCAGCAATTGTTATTTACTAGCAACACTATCGAATGCTGCAATAATACAGGGTGACTTTTTTTCATAATTAACGGATTCGAATCCTAACCAAGGATGGTGACTTGGCTATAATCTGATAATGCAGTTATATTCTTCGTACACTGTGAAGTGAAGGAAAATTATGTCAGAGTAATTTCTTCCCAAAAATACTGGATCTATAACTTTTTTATAGAAAATTTCTATGAAGCCAATGAGAAAAATCCAATTATCTTCAAAACGGCAAGATAAATCCTTAAATCCTTACATGCTGTTATAGTACTATTAATTCATGTTTTTTCTGCATAGTTCATGAAACGGTTCTATTTGCCATTTTTTTTTAATAATCGAAAATTAATTTTGAAAAAAAAAGTCAATCAATAATACAGGTATTGCACCATTCGATAGTCTTGCTAGTAAAGAACAATTGCTGGGAAATAACTACATATGAGAAAGTTGAGGAAAGAACTAAATTTTAGCATTTTATATTATTTTTCATACATTTGTTCAAAATATGAAGAAGTTTATTGAAATTTAACACTTTCCTCAAGTTTTCCGTATACCATTACTTTCCAGAAATTGTTCTTTACTAGCAAGACTATCGAATGGTGCATTAATACAGGTGACTTTTTTTTTCAAAATTAATATTTCGGTGATTAAAAAAAAATGGCAAATAGAACCGTTTCATGAACTGTGTAAAAAGAACACGAATTAATAGTACTATAACAGCATGTAAGGATATAAGGATTTATCTTGCCGTTTTGAAGATAATTGGATTTTTCTCATTGGCTTCATAGAAATTTTCTATAAAAAAGTTATAAATCCAGTATTTTTGGAAAGCAATTACTCTGACATAATTTTCCTTCACTTCACAGTGTACGACGAATATAACTGCATTTTCAGATTATAGCCAAGTCAACATCCTTGGTTAGGATTCGAATCCGTTAATTTTGAAAAAAAGTCACCCTGTATTATTGCAGCATTCGATAGTCTTGCTAGTAAATAACAATTGCTGGGAAGTAACTATATGTGAGTAAGTTAAGGAAAGTGCTTAATTTTAGCATTTTATATAATTGTTCATACATTTGTTCAAAATATGAAGGAGTTTATTAAAATTCAACACTTTCCTCAAGTTTTCCGTATACTATTACTTTCCAGAAATTGTTCCTTAATAGTAACACTATCGAATCGTGCAATAATACAGGGTGACTTTTTTTCAAAAATTTCGACGATTTTTAAAAAAAAAAGAGCAGCTAAAACCGTTATATGATGTATGCCAAAAAATCATGAATAATTGGTACTATAACCATCTGTCAGGATATTACGGTTAAACTTGCCGTTTTTGAAATAATTGAATTTTTCATGTTGGCTCCATACAAGTTTTTCGTAAAAAACATATTACTCCCTCATTTTTGGGCCAAATTATCTGAAACTTAATTTTCTACATAGTAATACTAAACTGAAGCAATATCCATCAAAAAATCTATCACTTTCGAGATTTCATTTCTATGTCTATGAAAGCCGATTTTCGACCCACTGTGTGGCGTGCGGGCCACAGTTGCTGTAGCAGGCTCATATCGCGATATTTAGAGATCTGTGTGCTGAGTGCGAGACAACGCCCCTAGTGGCAAACAATGGTAACTAAATCGATACCAAACAAATTGTGCTTAACTTCTTCACGGCGACTAGTGACAAAAACTCTGCAGTATGTACTGAGTGCGAATTCAATGCCACAATCTTCTTCGACGACTAGAGATAAAAACTCACACTCGTCACTCAGCACATTGTAGGTAGTAATAGTATAGAGAATATATAACCGCCTCCTTTTTGAAGTTAAATAAAGATTAGGGAGTTACTGGCAGAAGTTAGTGAAGGTGGATAGATCGATGTGTGACAAACACTTTACCAGATGAACTTCATTTTATTATACTCTAGGACTAGGTACTAAACATTTTTTTTATTACCATCCCACTTTTCATAACAATGAAATAAGTAACACTTAGAGTAATCTTAGAGCCCTGAGTCATGACATCCAGGATGTAATGATTAAACTGATATAGTGATATAATGTAGTATGTAGTAATTGGGCTGATAACTAAAGATTTAAGAAAATAGAGCTTTAGAACCCAATGTCTCGAGCATGTTTCACGCTTGGCCGTGTAGTGAACACCCAGGTGCGTCACGTTGGACACATCGACCGAGCCACGTCAATCAGACGCTTCATGGAATACAGGCGGGAATGATGCCCACATTCATACGAGGGATTGCGACAGGCTACTGTCGCCCACGCACAGGTAACGAGCATGAAGATCACCTGATGAGATGTTTTGTCTCGTATTCCCCTTCTTCCTTTGATAATACAACTGAATGCAAACGAGCCGAGTGTGTTAAACAACTTTGGGTTATACTATTTTCATCAGGAAAATATTACCCTTTTACTAATAAAAATTATTACACAACGGATAAGCAATACAATGTTTTGTTCGTGTCTGTCAAGCGGCTTTTACCACGTATCAGACAAGGACAAAACATTGTATTACTTATCCACTGTTTAGATATTTTATTAGTAAGGGGGATATAATTACGAGTATAAGGGGGTTATATAATAATGTATAACCCCATCAAATTAAGTATGACCCGGCGAGCCAGTATACCTAGCCATTATGGTTCGTAGTGGTCAGCTCGTGACAGTCGAGATAATGTCTAGGTGTCAAAGTGGGATAGAACAATTATTTAAGTATTTTCTATTTACATATAATTTCTACGGTCTACATTAAAATTACCTTTACGTGAAAGTGTCCTTGAATTATAGTTTTTCACTTGCTGAATCTAAATATTATACAACTAAAAACTGAAACCTAACTCGTATTTTTCAGGTATAGCATATTTAAGTTTATAGGAGGTGACATGCAATGATACAGCAGCTTATAATTTTTTCATTCTAATTATATTTTTTAAAGAGCAAACTTGAACCAAAAATTTGTTTCCGTATTCAGTGATCCCGTAGGACGTAGCTTAGGTACTAGCAAGTATGGGATCACTGAATACGGAAAAAAAAAATTTAGCATGCAATCAAAAAGCACGCAAAAATCTTTTCTTATTTTACAGAACAGCTCTCATGATTTGTCCGTAGAGGATTTAAATAATATAACACAGACAGTTAAACCAATCCACTACATATTAAATATAGTAGGTCTAACCACTTTGTCGCAAATTTATACGTATTTAAACTATTACGCAAGATAAAATCTGTCAGAGTGCTTTTTTGGGTGCGAAATTTATAACCAAATTTAATCATACCCAAATTTATGAGAAATAAGATAAAACTGGATGTCGTATTTTTTGATAAAATTATTTCATAAATTTCCTCGTGGCTTATCTTAAATAATTATAATGTCATCATTCACACTATAATCCACTAAATATGTATATTTTTTCAATTTTAAATTAGCTAAAATTATATAATCTCTGGCTGTGTTTGTCTAGGCAAGTGTCACCCACTAAAAATGTCTATCAAGTTCATTGTTAATACATTCACAATTCGCACACACTAGCATATCCACATACATTTTAGAATATATAATAATATCTTGGAATGAAAATCGCAAGATTTTTCTTGAGCATAAATTGAGTTTTTTTATAAATTTAATAATAAATTATGCAATATTAATTTAATAAATTAATTAGTTTTGACAAGATAGCCCGTTTGATTGCTTTAAAAAATGAATAATGATAGAATGAATGCAAAACTTAGGAGTGTTTATTAATTACGAAGGCTTTCATGTTCAAAATGGGTGAGTTTTGAATTTCAAAGCGGAACGGGATACAGGCTGCGCGCGCTGAATGAGTTACGGCAAAATATGATATTAATTCATAATTATTGCGCCTAAGAACAAAGTGCGAGTCCTCCGAATTGTTCACTCATTTTTATTTGGAAGTTGTTTTCGGTATTCCCTTACATAAAATATCCCACAAGCTTATTGCTATAATCAACGCACTTAATTAGCGGAGGTTTATATTATAAAGGAGAAAAAACATGTCCCATTCGTCCAATTTTATTTTCACAAAAGAGCGGCCAATAAAGAAAAATTCTATACAAATTTTGTACAATACCAGTAATGATCAATCGATTGAATTGCATTCTAAAGTGTACGCGACTAGGTTCAAAATTGAACGAGCTCGGTATTTAAGCTTTAACAAGCAACCCTTTCATAAAGCATCTCAGTGACTGGCACATATCGAGTTATTTATGGTAAAAAGTCCAAAAGATTTTAAACCTTCGATTGTTTATGATAAAGCCTTAAATAACATGCAATGTTTACAGAAATATTTCAATTGCCCTTAACTAACCAAATTCAAATTCTTCAATGTAGTAAAAAAGAGTGACGTCATATCATTGTAAAATTCAAACTTATTCTAAACCATAGTTTAGAATAAGTTTGAATTTTACAATGATATGACTATGACTATGATGATATGAGTTCATAAACTCACCGTTTCTACTGGTGATTATTTTGACAGCTACAGCTTAATAGCGCATATTCGTAATTGATGACTATGGTATTGTGATATTATGCTCTTAGTTTATTGAACATCTGAGTTTTGGTTGGTATTCTTACAGATATGCAAATATTTAGGTGGCCGATGGCCATTGTTGAATTTTAGTCATTCTGCTAGATTAGACGAGTCCATTATTACTTCTACGTTCACTGCCGATGATAACAATTATTCAACTACTTATAAAGGGGGTTCATAATTCGGAACCCTCCTAATGCATATTCGAGTACCTACCTAATACCTATAACATCCTTTATCTGTCGCAGCAGCGTGTCATTGAACTTCCTTCAGTCCCGTCACTAAATAAGATAATTTTTAGGGTGCCGTAATACATAAGTATTATAGTTGCGCTCTGCCCGTCCGTCTGTCTGTCTGTCTGTCCGCGCTCCTAATGGATGAAATGGATGAAATTTGGTATAGTAATAAATTGTGTATAGATATCGGTTTTAGGTTTTAGGGGTGGCTCTCCATAGTCCATACATGTGAAGTGGGGATGAAAAATATTTTTTCATCCTAATCTATCGTGTGTGGTATCGTTTAATAGGTCTTTTAAAATAAAGTCAATGTTTCATACATGATTTTTTTACAAAATCAACCATTTACGAGTAATCGGCCTCCACAGTGGTTTATAAGTTTGTATTTCTTTATTTCCCTGGCATTTCTAAACCATGAGACTTAGAAACTTGCAATTTTTCACACTAAATAATGGTCATGAAAATTATTTTGAACAAAATCTGACAGTAACATTTAAAGTAATTTAAAAAAAAGTTACGGAAAATAGTTACGGAATAGTTACGGTCCGGATAGACGAATAGTAATTTTAAAAAAAGTTACGGAAGTCCTTAGGCATGGTCCTGATATGCTCTTGGTTAGCTTTTAGAAACCCTAAAAATGGCAACGTGGTCTAAAGAATATTTTTACATGCCAACAGTAAGTGGAGATCAAATTGTAGATATATTACATTTGAAGTATTGTTATATCTAGGTGTGCAAACTTTTTCAGTTTAAGTCTTACTTACTCTACTTACTAAACCGAGATTCCGTGATTGACGTGACACATTTTATCCCGGGCGTATGTAGCGTGTATGAATATTCTTTATTTTATACTAGCTTTGCCTTGGCTCCACCTGCGTAAATATAGTATTTTATACCGAAAAATTAAAAATTTCCAGGGAGATACCCGAGTATCTCCCTGGAAATTTTTAATTTTTCGGTATAAAAAGCAACCTGTTTTAATCCAGAGCTTGAACTACTAACATACCAAATTTCATCGAAATCCGTTCAGTAGTTTTTGTGTGAAAGAGTAAGAAAATTCATCCATCCATCCATCCATCCTCACAAACTTTCACATTTATAATATTAGTAGGATATTAGAAGAATTAGTACGACTTTCTTACTTAATACTATATAAATCATAATAATATAAAGAACTAACTGTTGCCCGCGGCTCCGCCCACGTATATACAGTAACCCACGGGAACCGTATATGTCCCGCAATTAAAAAGTAGCCTTATGTCCTTCCCCATCATGGTATACTACTTTATATATACTTTTATTATCTATATATAAAATTTCACTTAAATCGGTTCAGTAGTTTCGGCGTGAAAGCATAAAACAGACAGACAGAGTTACTTTCGCATTTATAATATTAGTATGGATAAAGTGAAAAATAAACAACTATATCGTTAAATGCTCAATTTATTTAAATATGTATTCGTTTCAATAAACAACAATAGTATTAAAGCATCACTTTATGTCATCTTCACGAAATTCCTCGGGCAGTTCTAGAACAATGTAGAACAATGAGTAGTAAAAACAAAAAGTTGTCACGTCAGCTTAATTAGGGCTGCGTATTGATTACATTAGGCCGCGGTGCAGCGGTGGTAGCCAAAAGGCGGAGCTCGTAGAATACGGAATGAGCTCTATGTGTTAAGGCGCAGCCACGACACAGCCCTTCAAATATTTACTATAGTCTATTCGCGTTATGTTAGTGAATCATGCGTACATATTTCAAAATGGCTTACATTACTTGATTAATATGAACACGGTTTATTGGTTAAGTTTGATATTTGTACGAATCATTCATTGTTTTCCTAACGCGAATAATGTTACCCACGACGTGCATGCCGCACAGAATCCGCAAGTTGCGTGTGAACTTTAGTATATCTTCTGGGATAAAAACTATTTGTGGCAAGTTTCATTCAGATCGGTTTGGTGGTTTAACTTAGGTACACAATATTATAATATTACCTAGTCTCAGTTTTCACAACCTTTAGCATTTATAATAATACTAGATGTCGCTAGCGACTGCGTGCGCGCAAAAGTTATTTTCGCAGAAACCGTACATTTTTCCGCGATGAAAAGTAGCCTATGTCCTTTCCCGTGGTCTACTCTACATCTGTGCTAAATATCATCAAAATCGGTCAAGTAGTTTCGGAGCCTATTCAATGCAAACAATCAAACAAAATTTTCTTCTTTACTATATTAGTATAGATTAGAAGGACTTGTAAAAAAAGATATTATGAGAAGGTGAGTTTGATTGTAATACTTTAATACTAGTTTGACTGTAATACTAATAGTTTATTAGAATGGATTTGGATGTTTAAATTTAGTAGCAATTACGGTACGTTATGTGAGCTAGATACGTCTACAATGTGCATGGTTCAGTGATTTTCGTTTTAGCGGGATCACATTATTATTATTAATATACTTACTTTATTTATTCACCAGCTCTATTTTTATTTGTAGTACCTAGTAGCTTAGGTTCAGTTACGGACAAAATTGTGTTTGTTTTTCTGTTTTATGTGTTGGATGGTCCGTTTTGTCTGTTGTGATACAATTTAAATACGTAGTTTCCTGCTTGTGTGTTGCTTAAAGGATTTTTGCTCTATAGCAGTAAAGCCGCCCTTTGTGTTTGTACTAAGTAGTTAAGTTTTTCGTAATTTTAAGTTTCTTTGTTGTACAGTATGAATGCAATAAAGAATATTCATTCATTCATTTATTCATTTATTTTATATCACTTATAAATAAATAATACTAAAAACTTTGATTCGTTCTGAAATTTTATTTTTATCTATTTTCATTGTTAAGTCAAATGATCATAATATTTCCCTCTTTATCCGCCTATAATGCATGTTAAAAACATATATTTTTTATAATGAATAATGATAACTTTGTGTTCCCAAAGTTAGCTGTCCATATTATAATGGATAGCTAACCAATAACCATAGAACCATAGAAAGTGTTTGATGCTGCGTGAAGCACAGCACAAAACAAAGGTAGTGCTGCCTCTTAACTAATTATGTAGGACCAAACCTTAAAATATAAATAACAAAGATCGCTTTCTATGAAAAGTCTTTTATTTATCATAATTGCATATTTTTTACATTTATTTACATTCATCCTTAAGTATGTACAAACACCGTGACGGGTAAAATATTATATTTCATGTCTGGAACATAACAGAATAGGTTTGAACAGTTACAACTATTCTCAAACCCATTCAGCTAACGCTGTTCCGTGGCGCGGTCAATAAATTTGTTTATTTTATATTTATTACGCATAAAACTCCATTTTATTGATCTATTTGTGACTATAAATCGACTTTATCAATCTAGTTCTCGATTGTAAAGGCATTCAAATTTCAATATTCAGAATAGAAAGAGTTACAACTCAATCGCAGCTTAATTATATATTTACCCATCGGCGTTTAGAATTTCAAAATATACAATATTTACATTTAAACAAATATCACGAGAGAATATACTGGCACGTATTTTTACAATAAATAACAATATTTGGTATCGATAAAATGCTTTACAACACTAACGCCCTTACAAATAAATAAATTAACAATTTAAAAGAGAATACACATCATTTACACAACAAATTTGTACACAAATCGCTATCAAACACAGCTTCGCAGGCGATTTTTGTCTTTGTTTCAGAATTCAGACAGCTGTGGATAATGATTACCCAATAGGTACTTGTTTCCGATAAAATAATCGTAATGGAATACTTTAAGTTATAATGAGTTAAGGGCAATTATGGCATTTATTATTTTTACAATAGGCAGTTCATATCACAAGTACAATAAATACTTCCATGGTGGTTTTTCAATTATCAAATTCACTGTTCACTATAAAATTTAACGATCTCATCAAAATTACTAGAGAAGTGAAAATAGATTTTCTACCACACTTAAATAATTTTAGAGACAATATTTTAATTATAACAATAATTAATTATTCTGAGCAATAAGCTTGAATTTAATACAATCCTGAATAAATCCGTTTTAACATGCAGGAACTTTTTCACTGTATGTATACAATATAATATTACATTCTACGGTCTAACAGTCTTGTCAGTTTGCACAACCCTAACGGAATTTTCCCGACCAAATAGTAAAACTATCTATTCGAAAACTTTTGCTCACAATTTTCAATCTGACTCAACACTTTTCCTATCCTATCGTGTAATATTTTAGCATTTTTCTCTGGCAGTGGTGGTAGAATGTCTCTTATCACCGCATTATTTTTACTATGAAACATTGCACTAATTTTACTACCGACGGAGGAGCTATGTAATTTTTTAAGAGCCTCCACTGTCCTTTTTCTAAATACACATAAATTATCTAGCATTAAACTATGATACACGTTATATTTTTTCAACAGTCTATAACCGTGTAGTAGTCCAGATTCATTATCTAAGAACACCAACAGTCCACTATCCATTTTCCTAGCTAAATTGTGTGCCGGCCCATCCATGATATTAATATTCCACTGGTAATTGAATAAATTATTTACGATTCTATCTAAATTTGCTGTTAGATAGTCGAAAATAATCAAGTCTGACCATTGCGCAAGTTCAACGAATGAATCTATGGTTTTTTTATTTAATTTTACATCGATATGATCGAAGTTTCCGACATTGTTGATTTTTGTTTTTGTTTCTTTATTCTTTAATTTATTAATTAATATCTGTTTATTGTCCTCGATCGTATCGTTTTCTTTAATAGACATATTCATCACATCGATTTTGTTTAAATGTCTGTTAGAAGGTTTAAAAATATCAGGAATTGTTGCAGATTCTAAGCTCGGTATGTACTGTGTTAGTACAACCGCTCGGTTGGAATTCCACTGTGCGGTTGCAATATCGTTAGCAACACTGTTCCATAGTTTATCTTTTAAATCTACGACTTTGACAACTGATGGTGCTAAATTTGTTAAATTCAAGAGCCTCGCAAGATAGAAACTAAATATTTCTCCTTGTATTTGATCGGTGTTTTGTCTATATCGCACACACGCCTGGACTCCATCTTTAAATGTTACCAATCGATTTTGCATTCTTCCGCAGCCTGCTTCCATTTTGATGACTTCACTTTGATCTATATATTTTTCCCAAACTTCAGCGCTATTTTCACCATACCCCTGAGGCATTGAATTTTCAACTTCAGGCCCCCATAAAATATTTTCGTAAAGAATTGTTCGATCATTTGGAACGTGAGCCGTTAGGTTGATATTAGATATACTGTGTCTATGATTCGTTTCCTTGTTGTCTCTTAAAATCTCCTTCATATGGTCAGTTAGTCCTTTTGGGTAAACGTCAATTTTCTGTTTATGTATATCTTTATCGCCAGTAAACGATACTGGTACAAATCTGTCTAAATCTTTATCCGTGACATCTATGTCATTTATTTTGTGATCACTATAAATTTTTATTGAATTCAGAGTCCTAGAATGGCCGTCTCTTGTGGAATTTATCTTTATTGCTTTTCTGGAATTAAAGTTTTGCATTATCACATGCGACTGCGGCGATCTCACTATGGCTACACCTATCACTAAACCAAGGATAAAACTAGCTAAAACACTAAGAAGGCAGTAGTTGTAGAAACTACGATCTCTTTTTGATGGATTCCTCCTCATTAAGTCTCTTCGGTATCCGAAACCACTGTATAATATAAAATTTCTTCTCATATTGTACATTTTCTGATCTATTGCAATATTTAATTTTCTATCTAATTTAGCAGGTAATTTTTCATTTATACTTTTGAATGTTGGTAATGTGTATTCATTATGTTTAGTTGCGCTCTTTTCCTGCGTACTTTCTGCTGCCATTTTTATATTTTCTTTACTTTCTCGTTATGTCGATGTGCTCATCTTCGTTCGCTTCGGATCTGAAACAAAATAAACAACTATTACAATACTGTCTGTAAAAGTTTATGTAAACATGGTACATATGTCGTACGTACCTATATCCGATATTTACAAAGAGTTATTATCTTAAGATAAGTAAATAAATAATTATAGAGATAAGTTCGAACCGCGGATCGGACTATGTACCAAAGCGCGGATTGCGGATCGAACAGTCGTTCTAACTACGACTTTATAGTCGTAACAAGAAGCTGGCAGATCAAACCGGACGCATTTATATGCGCCTGGTTTGATCTGCTAGAGTCTTACATAATAATATGTCAAAATACGTCATAACACGTGATTGAAACTGTGGAAAATACGCTGTCATCGACATGCCAGAACGGACTGAGCGCATACACGCTCGGTTCATAGCGCGGGTTGGTAAAGCGCGTGCTATTTTACGCGGTCAGGGCTATACGTCGTGTGACAGGCACTAACATGTATGATACATACTCTAATAAGATATTTGACTTCATCATATACTTTAGTGTAAAAACCTCTAAATCAGTGTTTTTCAACCTGTGGGTCGCGACCCCCTGAGGGGTCGCGAAGCTTCTGTAGGGGGGTCGCCGGAGGCTGAGAGAACTTTAGTAAAAAAAACAATAAAGATTAAAAATATTGATTTATTAAGTAAAAGAATTTTAAAAGAAGGATATACTTATAAATCGATCATCGATGTATGTAATTGTAAAATAATGTGTTTGACGTACTATATTATGTACTTATATCCGAATCCTAATTATGGAGACGCATATAAACGTCGTTTGGAATGAATATTTATAACACTGTAATATATACACATACACATATGATAAAAAAAGCGAAGGGTCGGGGGGTCGCGAAATATTTTTTCATACAAGGGGGGTCGCATCATGAAAAAGTTTGAAAAACACTGCTCTAAATAAATAAAAATATAAAAAATATCATAGCAATAATTAAATAATTCAAAAAGTATATGTATTACGGGGTCACTTAATTAATTACTACCTATATATATAGTACGACCATTGCTGTCACAGACGTTACAATAAATCAGAGATATTACATTTGGTATTTGGTGCCGTGGCAGATAAGTAGTTATTGAGTTCAAAGTATTGACTTTAACGTTATTTGCAAAGCGTGGCATTAGCTTATGGCGATAACTGATACTATGCAAAAAAATTAAAAGTAAGTATGTAATGATATTTTATTTGTTAACAGTGAAGGCAAAATTATGTAGGAAACTAACTTTCAAGAAAGTCTATATACATGTTTTATACGCATTTGAAAAATTACATTATACTAAGTAAGAAATAGGCATACTTTCATTCTGATAAGATAAGAAACAATAGGTACTATGCATAAACAAACTCAAATGGAAAATACAAACGATTGAACAATAGAGAGAAACAAATCGACACCTTGAAACAAGCAAATGAAGCTTATAATGGTAGAAAAAATAAGTTACATGATATTATATTCAAAATTATTGGAAATGTAATGTCGCTCCCGAGTAAGTATATCACGCTAGACCGTTTCATAACGTGAGCAATAAACTTGTAAAACCAATCGATTCTTTATGAAATTTCAATTAACAATAAATTTACTCAAATTGTATTTATAGGGTGACCACTTTAACGAGTGTTTACAGGACAAGTTTATAGATTGCTTTGCACGCGATTCGCTTATTGCTTTGTTTTATTTGTTGTTTGACAATAAAGATATGTTAAAAGCGAAACTGGATTATATTGCTCGCCGGGCCTATCTGGTGCACTAAACTTGCGTTGTCCACAAACTCCGAACTCGATAACGTTTTGTATAAAGCCTCAATAATATTTTACACCTTCTAATAAAATGTACGGACATAATTACTTATTGTCTAATCTATGAGTGTTCGGAATATTATTATCCAAAATAATTTAGGAACTGTCCCAAACGTATAATACAAAAAGTACGAGTACCTAACTGGTTCAAATATAAAATACTAGCTATTGCCCGCGACTCCGCCCGCGTAAATACAGTCTCCCATGGGAACACTCCAGAGCTCAAACTACTATACCAAATTTAATCAAAATCCATTCAGTAGTCTTAAAAGAGTAACAAATATCCATACATCCATCTATCCATCCGTCCTCACAAACTTTCATTTATTAATCTAAATATATAAAAGGCAAACCTGACTGATCTATCAACGCACAGCCGAAACTACTGCACAGATTTTACTGAAATTTGGCATGCAGATAGTTGTAATGACGTAGGCAGGAATTTTTGAAAATTCGCCCCTCAAAAGGGTAAAAAAGGGGTTAAAATTTTATATGGAAACCGAACTCCACGCGAATGAAGCTAGTAGTAGGATAAGTTAATAAAGAAGCATTTTATGATAATAATGTTGGCATAGCGAAATCCTAGCTTCCTCCTGGCTCTAGCCGGGGGCGACGCGAATTTCATCTGTTAATGTAGAGATGAATCACAGAGTAATGGGATACAGTATACCCCGGCCGCGTACCTTAGCGTACCTCAGCGTAAATCTAATTTTAATTGCGCAATAAAATATTCATGACAGCGCGGTATTAAAATGGATACATCTACCTAGGTATTGAATTTTTATGCAGTCATATCTTAAGTCTAGAATGTCAAGGAAAGCGCCAAAGGCGAGTCCAGTTTAACTAATATTAAATTCCGTATAAATAATTGAGCATACTAACGCGAGCCTGCAGCTACGCCGTTGTGAATTAATCAATTTAATTTACTATACGAATAAAGGAGTTCAAAACGGCAGACTTGAAAAAAAGCGCCAGAGGCGTCGAAATTTGTTAATTTCTGAAAATTCCTTTCCGTTACATTTTTTGCTTTTATTCAGAGCAGTGCTTAAACTTCACAGAATAAATATATTTAACTATATCAGCTTAAAGATTGTCGAAAATTAAAAGATTGTTAATAATATTTAATTACATGGCTATTTATTTTGAATATCCAGTAGCTACTAGCTGCAGTCGTTTAGCTGTCATTAATGTCGATTAATCGTGTCGTGATTAGCGCACGGCTCTGTCACTCCCACCACAGGCCAATGTTAATCCCACTACAGATTACTATATCCGCTCTATCTGACGTGCACTTGCCCGTCACAACATACTCTAATGACTGAATTACTTCGTTAACCTTTTAACTACTTTACGGATTATATATTTACTAAACGATGCCCGCTACTTCGTGCGCGTTAAAGGAAATCCCACAGGAACTGTACGTTCTGCCCCAATAAAAAAGCCTATATTCTTCCCCGTTGTCTACTCTATATATGTCCCAAATTTTATCAATATCGAAACAGTAGTTTCGGAGCCTATTCGATGCAAACAAACAAACAAACTTTTCCTCTTTATTATTATATATAGTATAAATTACTGCTCCTCTTTTATAAGTTCGACCAGAAAACGAGCAGACGGACCTGATGGTAAGCGATTGCAACCGCCCATAGACACTTGCAATACCCAGAGGAAACTGTTGCGCACTTGCGTTCCGGGTCTTTCAAATCCCCAACTCCTTTGGCCTCCGGTTACCTCACTCACTCGGCGAAACACAACGCAAGCGTTATTTCACGCCATTTTTCTGTGAAGCTGTAGTATTTATCCAGTCGAACCGACCCATTCGTATAGAAGCATGGCTTTCCCACGTTTATAACATAACTTTGTAATGTACGAAAGTTTTAAAACAGCGATAAAACTCATACGTGTATCAATGACTAGCCCGCGTTCGTTAAATTTCCTATGAGTTCCTAGATACTTGCGGAATCTTAAGATATTCCGCAAGTATAACTTTCTCTAATATTATTCCATTTAACGTTATACTAATAAACTAGCAAACAGTACTTCTCGTAATACAATTTTATCGTTATTACCAGCTCTTACAAGCGATATAAATTTTACGCTTTATTATATAACAGAATAAACAAAAGAAAATATTGATGGTATACTTATAATCAAAACGTACGATGTTTATTTGGATATAACGACTTTCTCGTTAACTGTATATATTAATATCAATCACTCGTTGACTCTGCCATAGACTAGGTACGTTACCGCGTCAAGGTGCCCCGTGTCTAGATGTTATTAAGTTCTTATATTTGATTAAGTTTGTACCACCTGGGCGGCGAGACTCGTTTACAAAATGATTTATTATTTTCTTAAACGACATAAAATATCTATATAACTGTACATTTTACTGGTTTTGTGTTTTTAACGGCCGTAATATTTATGTACAGAATCTACCATAATGTTTTAAACATCTTTACAGATTTGCTTTAAAAATTATAACTATGTTGCTAGGAAATTTATTTAATACTAGATGTTGCTCGTGAGTTTGTGCGCTAAAAGAGATTACGCGGATACCGTACATTTTGCTGCAATAAAAAGTAGTCTATGTCCTTCCCCATTGCCTATTCTATATCTGTGACAATTTTATCAAGGACGGTTCAACAGTTTTAAAGCCTATTCAATACAATCAAACACATATATACAAATAAACAAATCTTTCCTCTTTATAGTATTATTAGTATGGACAAATATTTATTCTGTGGTATGGATTAACATTAAGTACTTTTCTCCTTTAAGTATTTGTAGTGTAATAAATTTACAACTAATAAGTTCATATAGTTTACATTTTATCGGTTAATGATAGTGCCAATTGATTTAAAATGTTATGCTTCATGCTATACGTACTTATAAATTTAACAAAGTGGTGATAAAATCGAAACTATTTTATGTAAATACTAATATCATGTTCAATCTTTTTTTTAAACAAAAACATACACAAAAAGAAAAGAGTTTTTTCCCCATTAAGAAAGGAGCAAACAAAAAACTGTCCCATAATTATTATCATAAACGATACAACGCTTACAAAGGTCCGTTATATAAATACTCATAAAAAATTAACATAAATTAAATTAAAACGCCAATTAAAATTACGAAGACAGGAAGCATTAATATCCCTATTCCAGAATATTCCAATGGGTACCCCACGACATCCCGATGGGTACCCCATGACATATATCCCAAACCCCAATGACACACATAGGTCAATAAACAAGTGACAGACCCACCGGCCGTGACACGCCATGTTATACAAAATTCTTACACGGATAAAAAAACTAAACAAGTTTGAAGCGAGTGGGAGGCGCTCACTTTATGGTACACTCCGATACTGTGTATTGATTTATTTTAATTGATTAATTGTTAAATGTTAGTTGAATTGGATTTTCAATAACTCTATCTTTTATAGTGAGCGTTGTAAAATGTTAGTTAAACTATTGAATTTTTTAAAATTTCTTTATTTACGTGGGATTTTTATGAGCTTGGAAAACGAGCACACGAGCCTGGTGACCGATTACTGCCTCCTGAGGACTCAAGAATTGCGTTGGTGGTCCTACTTCTATTAAAAATGTGAAAGTTTGTGAGGATGGATATATGGACGTCCATACATCCGTCCTCACAAACATTTGTTACTGCTTCACGCAAAATCTACTGAACGGCTTTTGATTAAATTTGGTGTGGTAGTAGTTTAGGCTCTGAAATAACGAATAGGCTACTTTTAACGTGGCATAATGTAATGTTCCCGTGGGATTTCTTATTTCACGAACGAAGTCATGGGCAACATCTAGTACATATTATAGGAACATACTTATAATATTTTCACAGAGATTCCTCAATTCTAGTTTTATCCACTAACTTTCTGTTTTATAGTCCATAATTTCTATTTTATTTTAATAATGATTCCTAATTTTATAGAATAAGCGCAAACCTCGACATTTTGCTCAATTATTTCTTTAGAAAACATAGATAAATATTATAAGAACCCATAACTCTATGAATTTTACAATGCGACTCAGAACCAACAACCTGACATAACTAATTAAGTCGAACAATTATAAAGCTAGTGATTATCACGGGTGACTCATCACTTCGACAAATCACATAACACTTCAAAAGGAAAGTCGGTGAAGCCCCTTGAAACAGTAACTGTTAATCTTTCTGTACTGTAATTGGTAGTTGCTTAAATATTGAGTACTTAGTGTTAGTAACTACAGTCATAAGCGTTACAATGTACACTCGTCGACAGATTCGGTGTACATATTTGAATATTATTGCCAAATAATACACCGGTACACCGGTATACCGGCGTGGCAAAAAAAAACATCCTCCGTGGTCTAGTGGTTAGAGCATTGGCTCTCGACTCGTAGGTTCGATTCCCGCATTGGAAACAACAAAAAATTTTATTTTCAAGTTCGGTTAGGACAATGCAGGCTGATCACCTGATTGTCTGACAAGAAAGATGATCCATTGTCGGATGGGCAGGTAAAAAGTCGGACCTGCGCCTCATGTCTCGTCAGTCGTATCGGTTATCCGTCCCACTGGATTAAGAGAGTACAGGAATAGAGAATGCTCTTGTGTACTGCGCACACACTTGAGCACTATAAAATTACTCCTGCGTAACTGGCCAGGTTTCAATGAAACCGGCCACCGTCACCGAGATCGGTGTGGGGAGTTATTATTATACCGGAGTGGAACTATCGGCGACCGTAGGTACACGTGCTAAACTTCCAACAGCGTCCTTCTCTCGCTCCGAAACGAGCATGTTGATGCGCGGGGCTGACAATCTGATCCATCCATATGCCAGATCACATTATCCATAACCGCGCATCACGTGTGAAGCAAAATATTAACAAGTCGGTTTGAAGCGTAGACAGCAAAACTTTTGAAATGTATAACGTTCCACGCGCCAGTTCAAACTGTAGACTAAACTCTTGAAATCATAAGTCCAAACCGCACAGATCCATCCGCGGATTGAAATGTATTCTCAGATACGCGGTCCAAACTATACCGTGAGGGCACTATTGTCACGTAAACCGTAAACGGTGCGCCATTGATAAGTAAACATAACGCCAAACTTATATGGCGTGACTCGTGCGCTCGTAACAGTATCTTAAATTTTTAAATACAGGAGGTCTAAAAATACCTACTTCGTTCGTCTAAAAAGGTAAGCAATTTTCTTATAACCTTTTATTAAATGTAAATAATGAAAAGTTTTATTGTGTTCTAAATTATCAGAAGGTAAATGTTAAATTTTTCTTAGTGATTGATATAATGAAAAACCATTTTAGTTTGTTTATAAAAGTTTCTCACGGGCCGTATATACTTTCAATACAATTATAAGGTTGTGAAGATTTTCCTTACAATTCCTATTCCAGGTCTCGACTCTTGACGGAAACACTAACGGTGTCTGGGCCGGTTCACATTAAATCCCAAGTATATTTTCTCGTGTTAAAACTCTAATTTACAAACCTGTCCGAGTATTTTTATAGCGCTAGGTAATGTGTATAACATATGAAAATTAATAATTGCCACCCGTAAAGATAATTTGTGGAAGCGAGACTAATTTATAAAATAAGAAATAGTGCTGTTACATGGTCGTTTTTATAAATCTACTCATTCATCGTATTCTGTAACTTGCTACACCTCTATTATAAAAATAATATGAATTGTTTTGTAATGTTCAATACTAATTTAGAACTTAAAATTTGGAGAGTTAAAGGTTAAAATCGACTATTATACAGTGAAACCTGATTAATTGGGATCTCCAAGGTCTAAGGTTTTGTACCATTAAAAGAGGTTCTTATTAATCCAGTTTCAAATTATAGTTGTCTTATTTATAGAAGCCCCGTTTATAGAGGTATAAATGTACCGTTATTCCATTTATAGAGAAGAAAATATTTACAAAAATGCACACCTTTGGTATTATCATTATGAATTAAGCGTGGGTAAATATAATACTACTAAAAAATAATACTATTGTAATTAGTAAAATGTATGACTTATAGTAATCGGTTATGTTTATTTATAATTAATGATATTATTGCTGAAACCTTTTTCTCAATGGAATGAATTATAAACATGTAACATTTGAAAATACTTATGTTTAGTTTTGTACATTTTGTACAATTTAAATACGTGAGGTAGTAATTCAAATTTTATAAACAAACGTGTTGAAGTCTTTCCTACCCGATAAAATGTCTCTTTTAAACAGAAAATTTAGTTAAAAGCCAACTTCTTACTACAATCTTATTTAACCAGGTTCGAAAAGTCCCATTAGCAGAGGTAAGACGATGAAAAGTTGCCGGGACCTTTTTGTAATTTTCAATAATAGAGGTTTCCAACTAATCCAAGTTGCACTAAACCTGGTTTCACTGTAATTTAATTTACACGCTATCAATGTAAACGGAACTTAACTTTCTATATTTGTACTAGAAAGAACCTACATGTTTTTATAGGGAATCTTTTGTAATACTTCTACGGAATGCCCATATGAGAACCATCAGGTTTTTACACTATTAAAATGCCTAAGCATTAAGACCCCTGTCGTTTTATGGTCGGCTACGAACGAGGAAGCGACTATTTATACTTTTTACTCTGAGTATGTTGTATTCTTAATAAACACAAATGTAATTAATACAAACCGTTCCACATATAAAAGAGCTATAGGTTGTTTAGAATTTATTATTCTGTATTATTACTTCCCATATTTCTTTGAATCGGTGTATAAAAGCTTTTATTTTCATCTCATATTTGATGTTACTAGAGAACTATTTGATGTTATAGTCGTAAAATAGCACGTATAGTGCTTGTAAGATTGCAGGCATTTCTGGTATTTTATATTAAATTCTCATTAACAGTTAACTGTCTAGTTTTAGTAAATGATTGAAGTGAATAAAATGATTTTTTCCCCAAAAATGATTACATAAATAAGATTATTTGCTTGTTTTATGCTTTTATGCTGTTTTATGTGGAAGAAAGACATTGATTTATTTGCGTTATAAGAATGATAGCTCAGTGAACATGCTACAGTATAGCTACAGCTATGTGCCAGTATTTATTTATTATTACTATAATTTTAATCCGAAAGTAGAAAAAAAGAGAGATGACGTAGAGCTACATTCAAATTTTATCAAAGAGATCTCAATAACGATAAATAAGAATTGTAACTTATAAGCAACATCGGAGATAAACTTAAGATATTAAAATTTCAAAGTCATAAACGTCACAGCAAACAACGAACGCATGGCGTATCAAATATCAAATGAAACAATAAAAACTCCTGTCCGGGGGAATAATATTATTTATCTAGCAACACTGGGGCCGTCACAAAAACTCTATCCGGCAATATCGAGGCAATAATTTTATTAAATTGACGCGCATTCAAAGGGGTCCACACAACTCTTTACCGGCTATTGTCTGCGTCCACCCACTCTATCTATCGTCGTGAATATATCACTTAAATCAAGGGTTGCCATTTTTTAACAATTCGAAGGAATATGGAATAAACCTTACACTTAAAATAGACGTCAGTAATCTCGCTTTATCCTGTAATTGGTGTGAGAATGCAACCTTTAATTATAAATCATACTAACGCAATAAAATTCTTACTATACTTTTTACAAGCACGACTATAAATTGTATTTATGCGCAGGCAGTTTACGGTTTTATTAAATCAAAATGCAATTTCTTATCAATAGCATTATATGAAATATTTATAATTTAACATTCGTTAATCACCATCGCATTTGATTTCTTCTAATTTTTAAATCAATTATGATGGTACGAAGTTGTCAATGTTAGATTTCCAGTGAATCATATTGTTTATCCTGCAATCAATTTTGTATGTTATATAAGGTTTTGTAACTATCCGACTAATATTATAAATGTGAAAGTTTGTGAAGATAGATTGATGTATGGATGGATGTTTGTTACTCCTTCACGCAAAACTACTGAATGGATTTCGATGAAATTGTAGTATATTTTTATGGTAGTAGTTTATGCTCTGATAAAAAACATAGGATACTTTTTATCCCGAAAAAGTACAGTATTCCCGTGGGATACTAGTTATAATTATTTATTGTAAACACTTTGAGTTTTGTCAACCCTAAGGCCAAAGATTATTTCCTACTTGAATATTATTTATTGACAACACGTTAAAAACATAGCCAACACATCAAACTAGTACTGTACACCTATATTTCACTGTTCAGTAAGTGTTTACTCAAACTATCCACATATTTTGTAAATGTGGTAAATACTTCAAAATTTTAAGTATCTCCTAGGAAAAAAATATTAAAATATGTTGTTTTGTCTTTCACATCAATTCACGAAATCCATAAGCTATATCCATAGACCCTAGTTAAGATTAGCGCCATGGCCGCGTCTAAACTACCAATTACTGGTACCATTTTGATCGTTTCAATACCAGTTATATTTATAAACATAATATTAATATCAAATAATCGCTGCCTGCAGGCGGCCGGCAAAACAAACACGAGAAAATCAGGTTTTTTTTGATCGTCTAAATGTTACGCTGTATGGTGAGCTCATAGCGGAGGTTATTCAATGAATTTGCGTTTTTTTTTTTTTTGGGTTAGCACCCCGCTGCGTTATTTTACGTAACGCAGATAGCCCGGGCATGGATACTAAACCTAAATAGGTATTTCAAACTCATTCAAACTAGTTTTTCGAGTTCGTTATATTTTCATGCACTTCTATACTCACAAACATAAAACATAGTTTAAGGTTTAAGTATACTAAAATGACAACATTCAATTTAACCGAGATCTATTACGCCATTCTGACTGTAACAAATACCCACACAGCATTAACTAAAATGTCCATTTATATTATTAGTAAGATATATCTGTGTGCACGTCTAAAGTGTTCAACCCTATTAACAAACATTTATACAACAGTTTCGCGTTTCAACTTGTCTCACCAAACACAACTTAACTTCACTTAGAACTGTGCAAAACACATATAAGTTATGATTATGTTTCAAGAGCTAGGTCCTGGCTAGGTGTTAGTGTTAGGTACAAAATGACAATGGACGAAACGCGATCGCCTGTCTACCTCAGGATCGGATTTCGCCCGGTTAAACCTCAGCTAGTTAACTGATGGTTAATATTAATAATCGTAACGTAACAAATTACTTTTGCAAGAAAATTAAGTACCTATAAATGTGAATGAAAATATTATACTACAATTTTACTACCTCCGTATTCTGATCGTTTAACAGTTAAACGTTCATAAACATACTAAAACTTTAACTTACTTACCTATAATATACAGACTTCTATAACTCATGCTAAATATCAAGGAGTACCTATAATGCATGTTGCTAGTTTTTTTTTTACCAGAGACAAAAACTACCTATATAATTTGTTTACAAGTAATATTTTTAATATGAAAACATTATTTACTTTAAAAAGGAAAATAAATAACAGTTTTTTCTTAGAGTAAAGTTACATTAAAGAAATAGGCACCTTAAAGATATAAACATTGGTAAAATAAAAGATAGTATAAATCTGACGGACGATTAAACGTGGTTTAAGGTAATGTGTTGGTGTCCTGCAATTTTATGGTTTCACGCGGTAAGGGCACTTTAGATGTCATTCTCCTTGCTAATACATTCGCCTGACATAGACCGCCAGACAATTTAGGACTCTATTTCATTTTCACAGAGTTTAAATACCAACGCACAAATTACGATAAACCTTTCACATAATTTGTCCCGATAGTTTTATTTTTTGCTAATCGGATGTTGAAAGTTCGCTTTTGTTTAAAGAATGTTAAGATTACTATTAGTATGTCCTAAACGTATTTTTTTCAAAAATATGAAATGGCGAATATCTCAAAAACGGTCCAATATCGGCCATACAAACGGAGGATAAAAATATACTTGTTTTTATTACCCCCCGGATCTATATTTCACGGATTGATTATGTTCTACCAAACACCCTGTACAACGATAAGTATATTAATATCCTTTTAACCGACTTCCAAAAAGTAAATAGTGATTTTATACATTTATTATTCTTAAACCGCCAAAACAACCTCATTCTCACACCACCTGCATAGTTTTTTAAAATGTCGGGTGCATTTTTCAATATATGTATAAATAAATGTCAAAATATAATATACCCTGTACAACGATAAGTATATTTATATCCTTTTAACCGACTTCCAAAAAGTAAATAGTGATTTTATACATTTATTATTCTTAAACCGCCAAAACAACCTCATTCTCACACCACCTGCATAGTTTTTTTAAATGTCGGGTGCATTTTTCAATATATGTATAAATAAATGTCAAAATATTATTATATATAGGGTATATTTACCCTGTACAACGATAAGTATATTAATATCCTTTTAACCGACTTCCAAAAAGTAAATATTTATTTTATACATTTATTATTCTTAAACCGCCAAAACAACCTCATTCTTACACCACCTGCATAGTTTTTTTAAATGTCGGGTGCATTTTTCAATATATGTATAAATAAATGTCAAAATATAATATACTTAGTCACCTGACTAATAATTACCTACGTTTTCCATTTAGGTATTAGGTAAGACAAAAATACTTCATAATTTGAACCATTTTTATTAATAAATGTAAAAATATGTCTGAATGTTTGTCACTTGATTAAATTATGGTAATGTTTTGTTTTTAAAGTATGTTTTTTCGTAAGTCGAAACCCCGCGGAGTTGAGATCCTTCAAGGAGAATTAAACTTACATAATATTCAAACGAATGAAAAATTATCAAATTTAATTAATTTTATCAATAAATACATTATTATTGTAGACAGTGACAATGAAAATATAAAAAATATATATTTGTCTGAGTAAATACAAAGTACAAAGTATAATAAAACCCTAGATCAATTATTATATTACTAATAATCCAGGTAAAAATATTAAAACTTAAAAGCGAATGAATAATTAAAAACAGATTTTTAAACATGAGTGAGAAAATACGAAAGTTCTTTGTATATTTTCCTGAACAAAACTCTTGGTATCATATCTGTTGGTTATACTTTACATACGGTATATATACGGTAAAGTCGAGATATACCGCACATACAGTAGAGTATATTTTTTATCTTTACCACATTAAAGTAAAAAGTATACAACTGTTAGCGACACGTTTAATTTATTAATGAAATGCCGTCTACTGCCGATGGCGCGGATTAGCGAAAGGTTTACTCTCCAATAACAGATGACCTCCACCGAAAAGGACGAATAAGCTTATCAATGTAATTAGTGTTTTACCCAATAAGGATCAGTACACACGACGCTGCGCGCCACTACATTTTTAAGATAGCTATTCAAAATTGAACTTTATTCACTGCACAATAAGATAAACGTTTCAAAAGACATCAGTCATACGCTGCACATACGATGCAACACGATGAACTCTTACAATGAAACGTGTATCTTCTGTGCTTCTGTGCCAATTCACTTAGTGGGAATTGGCACAGAAGTCCTCAAAGGTTTAATATATGATGTCTATTATGTTGGCTGTATAAATCTCTTTGATTTTTGACAATGAACTTTCTGAAGGCGATATTCAGGTACTTTTCAAAATTATACTTCCATCCAAAACAAATTTTGAAACAAGAAAGTAAATAATGACATAAATAAAAGTGCAGAGTTATGTTGGTGGTCTTCAATTTACAAATGATGAAATGAAAATGGCGTGAGACTGATCATGATGGGTAATGTCCGGTGGGAGTGATTACCCACTTTGTAGTACCCACTTAGCCGTGACATACCTCGGGCACCACGAGCAACATTTTTAGTGTTGCTATCGTTAATTTTTATCAACAGAACTTGCCTCAAAAAATATTTACAAGAAAAAATACACTGATAACTTTTTCGATAACTCACTAAGGGTCCGTAAGCATATTAAGTATTGCCAGTACAAAAAAAGGACCAGAACACAGGTATGTATGTGAGCATGAATGATATGGGCCTGACGTTCGTTAGTAGCGTTAGCAAAAACCATTAGTTCAGACTAATATTATAACTTTAAGTAATTTTCATTAGAATAAAATTTGAAATTTATGTAGATTCAATTTAGTAGTTTTACAAAACCTGCAATACCTACCCAATATGATAATGTTTTTCTAATATAAACACACAAAAACCTTAAAATAAAAATAAATAAAATACAACAAAGTAAAAGTCAATTTTCTTATACCTCGAAGTAACAATTTATTTTCCATATACATCTCATGTCCTAGCCAGTTGCGTTTTATTATAATTTGTAGAGATAAGCTACAATGGTATGCACTTACGGTAAAACACAAAGCAACGATTGTATCATCCGAGTTCTGCAATTATAATTCTCTTCCTTAACTTACATTAATCGTTAGCCCTGATCTCCAACTGCCTGCTGAATAAACAAAATCCTAATACACATGCTAAAACGTTAATTATTATTTATACTTATGCCTTTTTACGCCTAAAAACTTTCTCAAGAATCTATGAGCTGAGTGATTTAGGGTAAAAGAGTATAGGATTAATGAGTAGCAATTTACAAAATTGGCATCACGACGCCTCTACGCCCGCGCTGCAGGTTCCCACTAGATAGATATTTTAGAATCTCGGATTATATAAGCAAATAACTTTTACGTGAATTTATTATCGATTATTTGTCTTTCATTAATAAGATAATATTTTACATGGCCTTTAGAGGTAAAAACTGGACAAACGTGTATTAGACCCAAACCTCAGAAGTCATTTATTATTTTCCTAATTTGCTGAACATAAATTGTTCATGCTCACAATAAGCGCCATTTGCGTTGTGGTTTTTTTGTTTAACTCTTTTTTTATGTTCTTTTTTTTTGTTTTGCTCACCGTACTTCACTATCTCGGTAAGAATTTTTGGAATACCGTCGTCGGTCGGCGGGCGATGTTATCAGCGAGTGCGGGTTCGATCCCGGACCGGTCGTAGATGACTCTATTGAATAGTTTAACTTATATATTTAAATGGAACTGGGACAAAGCTCAGGAATACCGAACCCACTTTTACGTTTGACTCTCGACCCGAAAGTCTCTGCATTATATTTGTTTGGCTTAAAATGATCGATTGACGGTAGCAAGTAGCATCAAAATTAAATCTGTCGTGTGAATTATTAGGTCATAGGGTAATTCTTTCAACTTCCGTAATTTCGTTATATAGGTTATATAATGTAATCATAATATCTTCAATCTAAATTTTATTTCCCCATAAATATTAATTAAGCAACTAAATGTTGAAATAACCCCAAAATACCTTTAAAATATTATAATTATTAATTTAAATTCAAAGATCCCAAGGTAATAAAAATAAATGAATAAAAAGTAATGAATTGTTTACAAGAGTTATGTTAACATAAAAAGTACGCGAAACAAGCGGGAACCTTTATACATAGTGTTTATTTTAAAATATGTTAAAAATGTGAATAAATTTTGTACATCAAAATATTGAACAATTTCGTTTATAGTCGCTATAAAATGTTTTATTGATTATAAATTAGTGTATAATAACTTTATGAAACGAGATATTTGTGGCCTCAAGACCGGAAACTGGTGTATCGATTTTATTGACTTTTCCATTGTTCCCTGTACACACATTTTATTAGACCGTTAGGTTTAATGTTTTGAAGATGATACTATAGATTATAGAAGAAAAAATGAGTCAGACTGCCTTATTTTCAATAAGTATAATAGACATAACCTTAGATTATGACGAGCAATAAGCATTATTAGTATTTAGCAGCCTCCGTGGTCTAGTGGTTAGAGCATTGGCTCTCGACTCGGAGGTCGTGGGTTCGATTCCCGCATTGAAATAACAAAAAAATGTTGTTTCCAAGTTTAGTTAGGACAATGCAGGCTGATCACCTGATTGTCTGACAAGAAAGATGATCCATGCGTCGGATGGGCGTGTAAAAAGTCGGATCTCTCACCAGTCGTGTCGGTTATCCCATATTATGAGAGTAAAGGAAGAGAGAGTGCTCTTGTGTACTGCGCATACACTTGGGCACCATAATACTCCTGCGTAACTGGCCTGGTTTCAATGAAGACGGCCACCGTCACCGAGATCGATGTGGGGGGAGTTTTAGTTAGTTACTATTTTCAATGTAGTCTCACCTTACATTACAGCGCTGTAGATAGTGTGATAGATAATATGTTAAAATGTCGTATTTTAGAATTCCATTATAAAACTATTCCAATCTTGTAAGTATACATTTAGATTAAAATTGGCATATAACGATAAGACTATTTATAAAACTTGTCAAGCGCTTTAATTGAGAATGGTTCAGGTAAATTTTAAAAATTAATTCAAAGTAAATAATATATTCCATTAATGTGTAATTTTGGTTAAAAATACTTGTCTCGTGTGAATTGTAGGCTTTGGTACTGGTAGCTCCAAATAGGTTATCGAAATTAGAAATATAAAATTGATCATCACTTAATTCCCAATTGTTTATTGTTATAGGTTGAGAATACACGAGTTACTGAATTTTGTATACCTTTTGTAGCACTATTAAAATAATTTTCTATTTCTAGATGCTTTATTTTTTTATTTTATTTTTGCTCGCAAAATGTGTAACGAACATAAGGAGCTATGTACCATATACCTGTTCATTTTTTCAAGTCAGACACGTTTTTCACGAGCTCTCAGTGGAAGCCTGAAACGGTTACAATTAAAAACGATCCCCATGGATTCTTAAGCGGCAAAACGTCTAATTGTGTATGGTCCTCCTTCGCGGAATACATACCGAAATGAGCACAAAGAGATTCCATCGTCATTAGCCCGCCTAGCTTTTTGCGCCCAAATATTGATCATCCCAAATTGGAATCTGATCTCAGAATCTAAACTTTGAATAGACTTGAAAGTCCTAAATCGACACTTAAATCTTCGATCGTCATCATCATGATCATCATCATGGTACATCATGCCTCAGTATATATTATTAATATGTTAGGCCAGTGATAACTATATAATGTGTGTGATAACTATAATAAATTTCGCGTGAGGCAAAAACTTTACAACCCATTTTACGAACAATATGCAAAGGAAGGAGTATAATAGTTTGTACAGTAAAAGTTTATGTGGAGGAAGGTGTGTAAAAGCAAATTTTTTTGATAAAATAAAATAGTTCAATAAAGTAAAGTTATGCTCGTTACCTCTAACTCACAGTACCATGCGTTTGTAAGATGTTTTGGTACAATTGTCAATCTTTTTTTCACATTCCATAAACAAAAAATACATAGGTATTTTTATTGCGAATGTAAGAAGCAAAAGATTCCTTACAAAGTTGAAACTTTAAAATATAAAATTTCGACCACTAGGCTTCAAACACCAAAGTTTCACTATCCACGCAAAAATGATTCTTACAATGACGTAAAAAAAACTTGCAACTATAGCTCGTATCATTACGTAAGTAATCCTACTAGTAGGTAGTAGTAGAGTAAGTCCTACTTGAATGTATACCGTTTTCTACCGCAAAAAAATATTCACAAGGTAGTTAGTGTTCTTCTTCGAAGGTAGGTGCTGATATTTGGTACCAGTATGTATATGCATGAAAAGGGAATGAGGTACAATTGCCCCCAAACTTCTAGTAGACATAATACGGATCAACTAGTTCCCAAGTTTAATTAGTGTTATATCAAATGGTGAATCAGTTGGTTTCCTCAAAGCTGTTAAAGCTGCAATAAAATTAACGTGTGCCTCGTTACATGTAGTCTGTAGATCATATCACCTACACTCGTAGATAAGAGAGCTCGCTTAGCGTTAATTCCGAATTAACTTGCTTTTAATTTTAACATATTATTATATCAGTCAGCCGGATAATACCTTAAGTTGAAACTGTGTGCTGTATTTTGAGTCTCTGGAGTCCAAATATCCGTGCTTATTATATTTTTTTTACTTATTAAAAGAAAGGTAATGAACAATAGCAAATACGTATCTCGATTTATTATGTGGGTGAACAAATTCCTAATCATCTCCAAGTAATAAACAGAGAAACTCAGCAATCTTTTCCGTGTTCGTAGACACTAGGCAGTGTGCGCGTCATAATAGCAATAAATTGAGGTGATTAACAAGGCGCGCACTCCATATTTTTTGCTGAACATAAAAATTTCATGTTCCTCGACTTTACGACGCCTTGTTAGAGTTTATTTTTTTTACTTTACGTCTGGTGTGCGCTATTCATATGAATATTACATTTTTTGTTTGTGACTGCAATTTGCATAGTTTTAGGAATGATGCCAATTGTCTAACTGTTTGGACTTGTTTTGCTAAGTTTTTTGTGACTATATAAAAATTTACCTGCCAGTCTTAGTTGCATTTCATTTCCAAGTATATTATAAGGCTTCGTCACAAAATAATAATGCTTATTTCTTTAAAATATAAGGAACACAGCGTGAGAAACCAATATTGATAATGCGCTTAAGGGTCAGTTCTCACGACGCTGCGCGGCGCTACATATTTCAGATAGCTATTCAAAATTGAACTTGAATAGCTATCTGAAATACCTACCTACCTACCTAAACCCTACACAAAAAATACATATGCCATCAGTCATAATTTGCACAAGCGCTGAGCAACGCGGTGCAATCAAAACCTCAATTCTCGTATTAAAGTAGACTCGTTTTACTTTGATTGTATTGTAAGTGAAGCGACATGTTATCATGAATCGATTTTGTGAAGTTTCGACCAATCAGAGCGCGTTTCACGTTGGTTTAACGTTTACGAGAATACCGTTTGACAGTTTAAACGTATCGGGACTTAATTGTAATTGTATTATTGCAAGTTTTATTTACCAGAATTGACCCTCTGACATTCGAACTCTTATAATGAAATGTTTTCTTCTGAAAATTCTTGTGTAACGAATAAAGTTCAATTTTGAATAGCTATCTTTAAAATGCAGCTTTACGTCCCGTACCGTTTCGTTTCGGTGGGAATTGACCTTAAGGATTTTAAATAATGCAACCTCGGTCATGGAAAACAGAGCATTTAGTTATGGAGTCATTGCCCAATATGAAGAGGGCAATAATGACGGGACCACGCGCCGCGTGACCCCGGACAAAGCCCGCGCGGCTGGACCTCACGAAATCTATCACTTTATTGTACTTGACATTTCCCGGGGTTTTTGTCTATCATTGATTCTCACGGAGTTAACGCTTGTTCAAATTCTGATAGCGTGGGTGGGGCCAGCCCACCGTTGCCGATTCGCCGCTCGCTCGTTCGCCAATCGTATGGGCTAGTCGAAGTGCGATTATATCTGCACTTTCGGGAAATACGTCTTCGATAGTTCGATTGAGAGATATCAACAATAAATACGGTTATGATGGGAATTACGATAACAAAATGCGACTTTAGCTGGTTATAATAATATCTATATTTGTTGTCAGATGGGGCAAGATTGTTGTTGGGAAAGATTGAACGAGTTAAATAAATAAAAATATTTCTCTTACCCCAAAGAAAAATAAAGCTTTTTCTTATTTCCCTACCTTTCGCTTCACACTAGGTACGTCAATCTGAAACCACCAGACAACGGGATGTATCTTTAATATTTTTAAATTGTACGTTTTCTACATATTATTATATAAAAAATTTACTATATATTATACACATGACCCAGGAATACAGAAAATCTTTTTATTTCTTCAGCGGGATTCGAACCGGGACCCCCGGCTTGAGCACGAACGTGCTCAACCACTGAGCCAGAGAGGTCGTCAAGTTATTCCGGATATTTGAGCAAATCGTAATATTTTTTTATAAATTCTCTTTTTTACTAATTTTGTACAAATTTTATATACATTAGATGTGAAAAATTTATATGATATATTTAGTACCTACGAATTATCTACGAAGTCGACGTGTAGCTTGACGCTCGCTCAGCTTGAGTGTGCGTCTACTTGACGACTTCCACAGTAGTGGGAGACCAGCCAATAGAGCGTGAAAGAACCTGGCTAATGATAATATAAACTAAGTCGCTACTAATTGCAGTTAGCTTATACTAAATAACTGGTCCTCGAGAAGTAAACGGCTATGACATGTTACTGCAGTCTGTCGTGTGGCGGCTAAGATTTTATTAATACACGTCCAATTTATTGAAATGCTAATATTAGTTAATCTAAGGTAGGTAGAATAATAATCCCAAGGTTTAGTAATATGTAAACTCGACCAAAAACTATGAATTTCCTTCCGCAGTTCAAAAGACATCAACGCTCACATCTCGTTGATGTCTTTTGTATCACATATTTTTCTGTGTATCATTTTCTACCACATATTTTTCTGTATAACATCACTAACAAAACATATCACATTAAACCTTAATTTTATCGTCAACATCAAGCTTTAGAAGCTTACAGTTGTACAGTTATTGGTTTGATATAAATTAGCACCGTTTGTGAAAACATGTTTCACAATAAAAATTGACAATATAATGAGGATATTCCAAGAATTTGAACACTCTGTTTATCGACCAATGTTAATAATAATTTGTCTAAACTCGACATCTTGTGGGAAACAGCTTCACTATTATTTGTTCAATCGATCTGTCTCTTATATTTTATTTCGCAATCTGACAAACGAAATCGATGACTTCAAATAAATACTAGAACCGCAACCGGTTTGGAACAATGGCTACTAATAAATATTATTACAAAAGTACGTCTTACCTCATACAGATAGTTTCGGAGTACTAAATCTTTGTAACAACTGGGATAAAACTTTCTTATTACTTATAACAATTTTCATTGCCGTTTTAGATTATTTCATGAAATAATTTGTGTAACGATTATTACACACCAAAATAGTAATATTTAATTTATAAGCTTACAACGAATAAACACGTTATTATTTAGAATTCACATTGTTAATAATAAATTAAAATAAATCATTCATCGAAAAATACTTTTGGTTTGCTTTCTTATTTCTTATAAGAACTTTAATAAATTGAAACGAAATATGACGAGGCAAAAGCAGTTAATATTATTTATATTTCCACTTTTATAGTTAGAAACTATATTTATCTAACTGTCAGAGCACATTAATTCTGCACATGTCTTGCGCGTATGCTAATAATTTTGGCCGAATCTAACTTAAATCAAAAATCCACCCACTCAAATAGCCATTCTAAGATTAGACTCAAATCTAGGTCATGCTACATTCCAGCTTACGTATAACCCTAGGTAGCTGTACCTCAAAATAACAATGTATATTGAACTGCAGAATATCGGGTTCAGATCAGCATTATGATTGTTTATTTTTATATACCTTTTTTTCTAGCCAAATAGAGATTTTTTTTTTTTGAAAAGAGGTATTTTTTTTACATATTATGTTTAGTCATTGTTTAGAACTTAGAGTCATTTTGATATACAAAGCAACGTACCTAACGTTCTTTTATATGTCAAAATGCCAACGTGAAAGCCGACGTTATTTCCAACGTATGGCACGTCTATGGCGAGATTCATTTTTTTTTAACATTCAATCTAACGACACGCTCTAGATAAGTTCTCGTAACGCGACTCAAGACGGATATTACCCCCACCAATGAGTACCATAAAATATCACTAAGCTACCTCATAAATTTTTTATGTATCATGTTATGGGCGATAGTTATCAAACATCTATCTGCAAGGCGTATTGATATCAAATCAACACTTCCCAAAGACAATAAAAATAATTTACGAGTGTATAATAAAGTTAATCTCGAATAAACACCTTTTATAGTGATTTAAATTAAAGTAATGTTTCTATTTCGACAAATTAAAAAGCTTTTAGCATTTTTGAAATTCTTTCGTGTTTTATTTGAAAATAGTTTATAACCAGATGTTGCCCGCGACTTCCTGCGAGCGAAACGAAATTCCATTGAAACCTTATATTTTACAGCAATAAAAATTACCCTATGTCCTTCTCGGTGGACTAATCTATATCTGTGCCAAATTTCATAAAAATTGGTTAAGTATGTTTGGAGCCTATTCAATACAAACAAACAAAGGAATAAATCTTTCCTGTTTTTAATATAAGCAAAGATATATAAGTATATAATATTATACATTATACGTGTATATTGTATATACCTGTATAAATTAATTATAGTAATGTACTGAATTATTAGCTTCATTAACTCTCTCAAGACACGCGGAAGAAAGAAAAAGCTCTAGCTCTCTAGTGGAAGAAATAATAAATACATATTTGTAAATACATACTACTTCCATTTTTACTTGTCAACGAAAACTGTTAGATTATAGTCAACGAATTAGAATTGCAGATCGCATTTTATACATCCGAATACTGCACTAGTTTCTGTGACACAGATGATTTGAAATTGATAATAAGATTGAACATTATCTCAGATCTTCCGTTTAAATATAGAGCACCTTTTAAAGAGTTCGACAAACTAGAAATAATTATAAATATATTTTGTTGACCATCTTTTAAAACACCCATAATAACAGTTCTTTATAGATTTATTTGGTTTTCTATGACAGGCTTTAAACTCGAAATTTTTACTATAGATATCTTTGTTTTATAATCTTATAAAGTTTTTAGCTTAAATGGTAATTCAGTTTCATACAAGTATAAGTAACAAGTACTATAAATAGTATAATATTATGTAATGTAATATTTTGTAAGTTGATACCAATCGAATCTACGTTCCCTGGGGCAGTTCCACAGCCGACCGATAATATCTGATGTACGAATAGATGGATAAAAAACTACACTGAAAATAAATATTTTAACCTTGGATTTTATAAAATCACATTTGACTCTATAAAAGCTTTGATTTCTAGTATTTTTAATAAATCAAAGTTTAATTTGACTTAAACAAATGTTGCTTTACTTTATGTAGAGTTCCAAAAATTTTCGATTTTTAAGTAAATTTTTGCTGTTTATCTATCAATGTTTTCCTTTGTATCTGTCACGCTGTTATATTAAGTTTAATCTTAAATTAAGTAGAGACTTCAAAGAAAACAGTTACTTATCATAACTTAAAAGCATTATACTAATATAATGTGGTAGCTCTAACAATAATACAAGTTAAAGGCTGCTCTAGGACCTGAGGCTCCTCCTCCTGATAATAAATAAGCAGTAATTTAATCAATAATCAAATATGTAATAAATTTATGAATTACTGACCATAACTCAGAGATCAGCGACTCGAAATCCCAGATTATGCACTCAAATATTATCTCCACACAAAACACAAGAAACTACAAAACTTCTTAACTGTTCAATGATTTACTCGAATATAAGCTGCAAAGTTTTATTAACGATCTTGTTTCACATAAATTTAAATATAATAACTGTCGACACGACTACTCGCGGAAGCTTTCAGTGCAATACTGACTCAAAAACATGCACTGTTGAATAAGAGGTCCGGTGTCCCTCTCATACTCTCGCATTGTTATATTCTGGAGCGAGACAGCTATAATGGCATGCATACAGTTGTCTCGGTGGACTTTTTTCCAATGATTTCTTTGAAAGATCCAAGGTTGGATCTATAGGATCTATAGATCGTTATAGTAAGCGTGAGTTATGCCCCCGAACAGTGATTCATTGATAGGGCTCCTTATTATGAAATTATGGGTTTGGTTTTAAGCATGTCTAAAATTATGTTAACGTTATTTATTTTGTGAACGTTTTATTGATATTATCGTGACTTTTTTTTTAAATAATATCTTTATATTAATTATATTTACGCTTTAGGTATAAATATTGTGTATAATTATAATAAGTATATTATTATAATAAGGAGTTTATGAAGCTGAAATATTCGGTGTGATAGTAACAAGAATAAAATATGCATAAATAAAGATTGTAAAATAAACTTGTAGTATTAACCAAAAATTATTTGACTATAATTTAATATTTTCTATGGTTTTATATCCGACCTTTACCGCCCCAAGTATTTGGAAAACAATTTATTGTAAAACATCACTTTAAGCTGACCCGACAGACGTTGTGCTATCTTAATTACTATGATCGGAAATAAATCTATACTAATATTATAAATGCGAAAGTGTGTCTGTCTGTCTGTCTGTCTGTTATCTCTTCACGCTTTAACCGCTTAACCGATTTTATGAAATTTGGTATAGACAGACATACTTTGGGTCCCGGGAAAGGATATAGGATACTTTTAATTCCCAAAAAGTAGTCTTCCCGCGGGATAGTGTATTTACGTGGGCAGAGCCGCGCGCAAAAGCTAATAAAATATAACTAACTACTTATAATAATTATATGTACTACAATTTATATACCAATACTTTTAATACACTCACACTTATTACTTACAACCTTAACCTATAACCTACGCCTACAACCTACTACATAATTCTACCATCTACATCTACTACCAACACCTAAAAACTACCTCTACTACCAACCTCTACAAACTGCACCTACAAGATACAACCTACTCATACACCTACAGTAACTATGAACTAATATGAGAGTGATGAGACACGTGGTCGGCAGATATAATATTAGGCACTTTTTACTACAGATTTGAATTCGCGATAACTTCGACATTAATTAATTAATCTTCATGAATGTTATTTATTTGGATTAGGATTAATATTAAATCACTAAGGAAAGCACGATGATTTTTTGGTCCCTGTGAAGCTGTTTAAGTATAGTAGTTGGCTATAGCCAGCAAATATGCTGTCGCGTACTTTTTGTGCATAATAGTATGTTATTTAATGTTGTAGAACATTACTTTGTTCTATCATCGATAGTTATTAAACATCCAAAAATATACAAATATAAATCTTACCTCTTTATAATTTAAGTATTAGATATATAGATATAAATTAGTATATAGAGTCGTTATGATCATGCGCAAGCTCGGCTGTTTTATCTTTAATAATAATATAATAATAATATCTATGGACGCTTTACACCACGTCAATCTGGCCCCGTGCTAAGTATCCGAAGAACTTGTGTTACGGGTAACAGACAACGGAAATATATTTAATACTTTTATACTATACACATATTTAAGATTTTTATTATATTATACACATATTTAATACACATCCATGACCCAGGAACACAGAAAAACTTTTTGTTCCTTCGGCGGGATTTGAACCCGCGACCCCCGGCGTGAGCACCAACACGCTCAACCAACTGAGCCACAGAGGTCGTCATCTTTACTAATATAATAAAGAGGAAAAGCTTGTTTGTTTGTTTGCATCGAATAGGCTCCGAAACTACAGGACCGATTTTGATGAAATTTGGTACAGATGTAGAGTAGTCCACGGGGAAGGACATAGGCTACTTTTCATTGCGGTAAAATGTACGATTTCTGCGAAATTAACTTTTGTGCGCACGAAGCCGCGGACAACATCTAGTCTTAAATAAATATAGGTAATTGCTTGTATCTGATATATTTATTATATTTGATACTCTAGCTGTCCCGACATAAGTTTGTACTGTCTTAACTATTAACTGGAGTAAATAACTAATTAATGCTAGTGATGGAACGAACATCAAATGTTTCACAGGCAGAAACAGTTAGTATGGAAAAATGTTAGTGTCGGTTTTGGTATTTTTTTGCAATTTTCCTAAAACATCTCAACGTTAAAACTTTCATGAACTTCCTAGCCATTCTCGAGTTTAAACGAGACATCGTAACTGCAATCCATTACGAAACCCTAACCCTATTCCTTGATATTACGAAACCTTTAGGGTTACTATTACATTTTACTTATATGTATTTCGTAATATTCAAGGAAACCTTATAGTCTCGCTCTGTCCGTCCGTCTATCTAACCCTCTAGCTTCTGTAATTATGAACATAAATAGATGAAATTTGTTATAGTTATATAATGCGTAGGTATAGATCACGGTTTTGGCATCATAAAATAATAATAATTTTATATTTTAGGGTTGGCCTCCAGACTCCATACAAGTGAAGTGGAAATGAAAAATATTTTTATTCCAGCTCATCTGGAATATCGTTGAATTGTTCTTTTACAATAAAGGCAAGGTTTCATTTATGACTTTTTTACATGTAAGTTTCTATGCTGAAAGATCATCAGACATGTCCTGACATGCTTTTGGTGAGGTTATTTTAAAAGAAGAAGATAATGTCGTACATATCATATAGCTTTGTACTCGTATTAATTTAATATCTGTCTTATTCTTCACCAATCAGACACCAATGATCTAATTAAGGTGATCATTTTTCATCCCATTCGCACAATGAGTGTCAAATCTGAAAGGAAGTGAGATTTTTTCATTAAAATTCCACCAAAATAAAGAAAAAGTTACCGAAACTCAATACTTGAGATTTTTTTTTATTATTTACTTTCCAAAATCTAATTATAACGATGAATCGGGAATTCACAATAATGATTGATGATTTAAGCAAGGGACACACTCGCGGTTAATAAATCTTTTTATTTTAGAAAAATTATTTATACCTTTACTTTTAAACGACCTTTGATTATTAATTTGAAGTTCACCATAAAAAGTCGTTTATTCTAAGCAAGCAGTTAACATAATGCTATCATAATTGCTGCTTAATCAAATTTTAAATCTACCTATGCACTAATTAATTATTTTTGTATATGTATATGTCATGGGATACTCATCCCAACTTACCTATCCGGTAGTTGTGGTATAGTATACGGGTACACTACGGCCGCTGTATCTTGACGGGTCTGAACATAGGCTCTGCGAACTTTAGCGCATGTACAACTCGTGAATAAAACTGTTATTATACTATTTTTATATACCTATGTACTAATAAAATTTCCCTAATACAGTTGACCAATTAGTACAAATAAAATAAATACGAAAACACTTAGAAACAGTTATTGCGCGACCTTCTGCGCGAAGTTCACACTCGCCAAGATACATCGGCCGTATTGTACGCGACCTCGGCTTCCCTAGCTATTACTGTCCTATCCCTTGCCCTCCTGGGCGGTAATATCCTACATTTCCTACTTCCCACTCTAACTTACCAATCTTCCTTTCCACGCCACCTAACCTTCCCTTTTCCTATTCCTATCCTCTCCGCAAATCCGTGGCAACGCAATGGATAATTATAAAAATAATTTAATTATCTAAAATGGCGGCAATGTGGTTCGCCACCCATCACGTCTCGCTCTCGCGGAGGCGAAAAGTGGCCCATAGAGATCCGCTTCGCTACGTTGAATGTAAGAGGAGGAATGGATGGTAAGAATGAAAGTGGATGAAGCGAAACATGTATGTAAGGATCGTAGCAAGTCGAAAGAAGTGGTCTCTGCCTACCCCTACGGGAAAGAGGCGTGATTATATGTATGTATGTTTATATGAGACCTTTCTTAGGAGATGTTAAATAAAATGTCCGTTTTATTTTACTTTCGCTGTAAATGATGTATTCCAGAAACAAGATATCAGCTTACCGGTTTTACACATCACTTATTACTTATGTGTATGTGTAGGGGCATAGTAAATTCATTCATAAAATGTGTACGAATTATTTGTAAAATATTTTAATTATTTGATAATATCTCCTTTGAAGACATAAAGAGATATTTTGGTATAAAAATATATAATAATATATAAAATAATGGGCGATACTATTTCATTCTTTTAAGTGTAAGCATGGCTTAATACCCCAGGTGCGAAATCCATCATAACAGCAACGCTAATTTGGTAAGCCGTCTGGGATGATTACCGGACTTCAAGTTTGATAAAAAAATAACCCCAACGTGGTCGTTGACTCCGGGAATTATGATACATTCCACAAATTATCTAGGCGGGAGTTTTGACAATTTGGTCAATATTGACAGTTCCTTCGAAGTCCCTTCTAATTACTCGTGTGCGGTTAGTTAAAACATAAATAATATGTAATATTTGATGTCATATTATCACTTGGAATAATATTATAATTGTAAACATTAATCATCATACATATTTAACAGGCAGATAATTATGATGATTAATGTTTACGAATATTAATCAAGTAAAATGAATCAAACTTTGTGTTTGCCCGACTGGCAAAGAAGTGACGATATTCTATTATCAACAGTATTTATGCAATGTTACAATTACAACAAATATAAACAATAATAAAACAATATGAATATATAAAGGAAAAGTTCAGATTATACCGTTAGAAGTGTTGTTAACAATAGTTTACATTTAGACAATACATTTTTGCCTACAAAAAAGTTGAAAAACAAAAGTGAGATATTTTGACAAACAACGAAATTATTTAAATAACGGGATTACTTAAGTAAGAAGCAACAACTTTAAGAAAAACAAAGCAAAATAATTGGCGAGTAATATAACAATTTAAGCTATACTAAAAGTTCTTTCAAATAAAACAATCATATTTTTTGTAAAGTTAACATTATTGTTCCACAGTTAACACTTACCTGTAACTGTAAACAGTTAGCAACTTTCATAAAATAACCGTTCGAAAAAATCATAGTCCTGTTAACTTTGTTCAGGTTTAAATTGTTTAATAAGCTCAGATGAAATAGTTTCATATAGTCATGGTTTTACAAACGTATAACGTTTTATAAACGTAAACGTAAACGTCTATATCCTTTTTGTTTGAAGAACGTTCTTTTTTTTTATTGTTGTTACAGAAATAATAAAAAACGAAAGCACCTTACTTTAAAAGACAATAATATGTAACATTGCAGAAACTTATTAATAAGTAGCGCCGCCCGCGGCTCCACCCCCGTACATATAGTATCCCACGGGAACATACTTTTTACCATGGGAATGTATGTACTTTTTCGGAATAAAAAGTATCCTGTTTTAATCCAGACCTTAAACTACTACCATACCATTTGGTATGGTAGGAACGGTAATTTTTGCGTGAAAGAGGAACAAACGTCCATCCATCCATTCATCCATATAAACTATGTTACTCACAAATAAAGTGGCCTTCTATTGGTAAAAGAATTTTCAAAATCGGTTCATTAGATCCAGAGATTACACCCTACAACCTCACAAACTTTACCTCTTTATATAAAAGTATAAGTACCTAGATTATTTTTGGGATCGGTAAAAAGGAACACCAAGGCTTACGACATTATTTATTTTTTATATTTCCATATCGGTACTGTTTCTTATTGTTTTGTTGTGTCACTGCACAGTTAGGTACGACCGCGACAGTAAAACTTTTATTGTTCTGACGTACATTACAATAAACTGAACAGAATATGGGCTGACATTCTTCCTTTTTATTGCTGCCTTGTTAAAATCGGTAACTAACTTTTAAGCTTTTTGTAGAAAAAGAAAACAGTAAATGTACTGATTCAGTGATTCCAGAAATTATTCTCGAGATTTAATTCCACTGGTATCTTCGTTCGCGTAGCAAGAAAACATGTTTTTCTCGTGAAAACCATACGTTTTACTAGAAAAAGGTAAGCTATCATTATTCAGGCTGTATTTAAAGTTGGCTTATATGAATATTTCGGACAGATTTCATTTAATATTTTTAGCGGTTTAAATAACATAATTTTTCATCCACTTTTGGTAACAAACCTGTGCATTTATAATAATTTTCCTTATCGTTAATTCGAACGTACGAACTCATATCCTGCGACGATAAGAGGCACCAGCGAGATTTAAACGAATAAATAACATTAATATTTAAATAACACTTGTGTTTGATTACTTCAAGTGTCCATGTTATTTTTGGACGAGTGCTACGTCTGGCGTGTAGCGCGACCGACTTCGACCGACCGGATTCGAGCTCGTATAACTTAAATTACTCGCTTCAAATTAATTTATTACTTTTTTATGGCGCTTAAAGATTATGAATGGAAACTATTAGTTTCATATATTTGGACATGGGTGGTATGATTGGTCTATGGTGGTACCATAGTACCACTTATGACGAGATAATTAAGAACAAAATATTTTCTTTGACGCATTGAAAGTATAGTACCTATATCTACCTACTTAGATAAATGAGTAATATCCTTTATTTTTTTGTTAATCGAAGGCAGGTCAAAATCGAGCCCTGGCATCACATAGCAAAATAAAAATAAATAAAAGCTAAATAAAAGTTTTTAAAGATTTGGTAAAGTGAGTGCTATAATAAAGCAGTTATTTAAAAGGAAATGAAAGAAAAAGAGAAAAATACTAATTATGAACAGCATGACCTAAAAGTTTTTTGTCAAATAAACGACAAGATATACATAACCGGGTTAAATAGTTGCCTTTACACGTTAGAGCAACAACGCAAAATTTGCGAAAAATTAGGCTTTAGCTAGGTACAGCAGAATTCAGTTTCCTTCCATTTGAAATCAGCTATTACAGTCAGCTTTATCCAAAGAAAAAAGCAAAATTCTCAATTATATCCAGTCGAGCTATAACCACTCGAAACCAAATCAAAACACTCGATAGTAACGTTAGATGTGCGTTTACTTACGCCAGTCAGAGACATCCAGCCATCCGTTCCCACCTCCTCGCACCTGAGTGCTCACTGAGCTTTAATGCACTGACAGATACATAAATAGATAAATATTAAATATCTAAACTATCAAGATCGTGCAGGTCTATCTATGATTCTAGATTGTCTTGTGAACTAGATAAAATGTAGTTTCGAAGACACAATGAAAGGTATTACTGGAGATACCCCAAAAAGATCAATATAATTTCAAGATGACGATTTTGGATGGCAATTGGATCTAAAAATCTACACTAGTTAACATCTGAAGAATTGCAAAAGAGATTACGCAGTTATCAAACGTAAAATGTAAATTCTTAATAAAATTAAATTGTACTTAAATAAAAATAGAATAATTAATTATTATATTAATACAATTTAAAAAATGAATGGAATATCATTTATCATAAAAAAACTATTTGGATACTAACTATTAGTTTTAAACATGTAAAAACAAACAAAACCCGCGGCGGACTATCATTAACTAGGCCCGAACTAAACTGACGTCGCAGCGCATTCCAATATAAGAATGTCTTAACATTGTCTGTTAAGGGGAACCCATCTTGTATTTAAATGAAAAGATAAATTAAATTAATTTTGATATGTATTATGTTTATTTTAGTAAAATTTACCTAGTTTGCTATGAAAATTATTGTATCTATTTTTATCATTGGTTTTACACGACCTTTCGTATAGTTCAATTTTTGTATTTTTCTAGATGGAAAGCACCTTGGCATGTTGACTCTGTCACCACCCTATGGTTGACTGGTAGAAAATGCCCTATGGCATTAAGTCTGCCATTGTACATTGTGCAGAAAGTGTATAAATAAATAAATAAATATTATGCACAAACCTCTTAATTACATTAGAGTCTCCAAAAAAATATTTTGGTTGCAAAATATCAATGTTTAATTCGATTTCTTTTCTACATGTCATTTTTTGAAGTATTAATTTTCATTGAAAGTTAAGAAGCATGGTGATATATGTTATGAGTTACGTGTTTTCGAAAGATATATAAAAGTACATAATATAGTTTTGTTGCTTGGTGTAAATTATAAGTTTTAATAACTTAGCTATATCCGGTCTTTAATTATAATTTTGAACATTATGTTTCTTCATAAACATAAAAATACAAAAAGCTTTCTCGAAAGCTTCTCCTTAACAGTCGAGCTTTAAAGCTCGGAGCTAAGCTTTTGTTCGGTGGATCTTTGAGTTGCTATCTCGCTGATTTATTGTGTATCCGTCTGTCACTTGTGGTGCGGCCATGCTGGTTCACTTAGCGGCAAATACGAGTATGTAAATAACAAATATATTTTACTACCGACATCAATAACATATTTCTGTTATTATGTGCAGTGAATGATATATAGCTTATGAGTAAAAAGTATATTTTGAAGGTAATTCTTTTAGTAAAAGCTAATCTAATGAAACGTGTATCAGCTTGTTCGAATTGGCATAAATATACACATTATCTTGTGAAGGAGCTGAGAATAGAGACCAACCCTTTATTAGTCAGGGAGATACAAAATTAAAAATCTCATGCTAGCCGATACCCCGTCTTACCCACCAAGGTAAACTAATAATAAATTATTATTAGTCAGATTTAAACTAAGTTTTTTTAATACGTAATATGTTAATGAAACTATACAAGTCGCTGAGATATTTTTCTCTGAACCTTATTGCCCCACTGTCCCATATATTATCATAAAGTAATTTTATAACCTATAGGTATTATTACAATTCATGTAACTTCTTTATTCCCCAAAATTATGAGCATTAAATATATGGATATATGTACGATATTTTTGATGATACTCTTTAGCTTTACCGCAACGAATCCGCCTCGGATTGAAAATGCGTTTTATTATTAATTTGCAACGATAATTCTAATATAAATAAGAGGTAAATGAGTAAACCGCTATGCTGATCGCTCCGCTTATCTACTATGCGGGCACCCTAATCGTCGTGTCCACTAACACAAGTTTTTTGTGCGTCTGTTTGTCATAATAGGTAGTTATCTATTTACTTACTTTGTTTGTTGGGTGTGATTCAATCTTTTTAGAGCTTCAAGTTTTATCGTTTATGAAAGAGCTTTCCAGGACTTTTTAGGTGGTTTTTGTATTATGGTGTTTTTTGTGGGTGCAACATAATATGTAGTTACAAACTGTTCGGTATGGGAATATGGCCTCCCCAACAACCGATAACAAATGCACAAGCGTGTTTCTGCTAGCATCAAACGACTATCTTCTTAACTGTTTCGTAAGAATCATTTTTTTCTAGAATTATATTTACTTGTGATTACCGTCTTCAGATGTTCAAAGCTAGCGATAATATTATAATTTTTAACCCCCGACGCAAAAAGAGGGGTGTTATAAGTTTGACGTGTCTGTCTGTCTGTCTGTCTGTCTGTCTGTGGGTGTGTCTGTCTGTCTGTCTGTGGCATCATAGCTCCCGAACGGATGAAGCGATTTCAATTTAGTTTCTTTTGTATTAAAGGTGACTTACATGCGAGTGTTCTTAGACATGTTTGATGAAAATCGGTTGAGCCGTTCAAAAGTTGTGGGGGGTGAAAGCGGGGAAGAAAAACCGAATGTGCATTATACCTACTCGAGTAAGGTCTCAAATGAAAGCGCACTGAAAGAGAATATTAATGACTTAATCGAGAGTGTTCGTAGCTTCATTTGATGAGAAAATTGGTGGTGGGAAGATCAGCCGTTTGAAGATGATCAGCTCTTTTCTAGTTGATGAGGGGATCTGACTAACTTTCCAATGTCCGATCGATTCAAAATTTGGTACTGTGTTACTTCAACGATATTCAAAGAACATGGTAAGGTAACCATGACCTGATCAGCCGTTTGAAGATGATCAGCTCTTTTCTAGTTGATGAGGGGATCTGACTTACTTTCTTATGACCGATCGATTCGATATTTGGTACCGTGTTACTTCAACGATATTCAAAGAACATGGTAAGGTAACCATGGCCTGATTAGCCGTTTGAAGATCATCTTTTCTTTATTAGTTGATGAGGGGATCTGACTATCGTCCACATGTCCTATCGATTCGAAATTTGGTACCATGTTACTTCAATGATGTTGAAAGTATGTATATGGTAAGGTAACTATTATTTATACCTACTTTAAAAAGGATAAAATAAAAGTAAAATTAAAAATTTCAAAAACCCCCCGACACAAAAAATAAACTCTAAAAAATAATAAATAATATTTTAAACCTAAATATAATTATATTATCACATATAATATTATGTAAGTTGAAATAATTTTATTTTCCAATCGTCGTCTCGTCGGGGGACCGCTATGTGAAAAAAACAGGTGTAGTCGCAAAATGAACAAAAGAATTTACTCCGAAAAAAATTTGCTCATACCTAAATGTAATTCGTAATAATTAATTAGCTGTAGTTGTAAAAATACTTTATAAACTTTAGCGGTCCCCCGACGAGGCGACGATTGGAAAATAAAATTATTTCAACTTACATAATATTATATGTGATAATATAATTATATTTAGGTTTAAAATATTATTTATTATTTTTTAGAGTTTATTTTTTGTGTCGGGGGGTTTTTATAGTATAAGAAACTAGCTGTTGCCCACGACTCCGCACGCGTAAATACAGTATCCCGCGGGAACACTGTAGTTTTTCGGGATAAAAGTAGCCTATGTTTTAATCCAGAGCCTAAACTACTAAGATACCAAATTTCATCAAAATCCGCTCAGAAGATTTTCCGTGAAAGAGTAACAAACATACATCCATCCATACATCCTCACAAACTTTCACATTTATAATATTATCATCGTAGGATACACTTTTAGAATAATTTGCTCTTCTCACAGTAACTTGAAAGTAAGAAAGTTAATAATTGTGATTGCTAAAATTAAATTACGTAAGAAGTAAGTACTGTTTATCTACATGTGTATTTTAAGCCCTTACCCCCTTACTAATAAACGTGTATAAGCTTTGAATAGTTATACAGTGTTTTGTCTCCTTCTATCGAATTGAACATGTCACTTGTGTGATGTGAACAAAACACTGTATAACTATTCAAAGCTTATACAGCGTTTATTAGTAAGGGGGATATAGTTTTACTTATGTACGAGTCAATACGAGTACATATTGCGTTCGTGGCGCCATAAAATTGTGAACATAAACGTTAATAAAAATACCCTGTTGATAATTTTACGAGATGGCGGGTAATGCGGGTCGTTGCGGTTGCGGTTTCGTCTAACATTTGAATAGCGATAATTATTATGTTACCTATGATGACATAATCCACCTACCTCGTAGTGAAAAATAATGGCAATTAAGTGCCTACCTGTAGGTTACATTGAAAAGTAAATAGAAAGGTCATCTCGTACCTACAGCTCGTCGTGTTTTAATTTTATTTAACATAGTGGCATGAGTATAGTTTTTTGTAACATTTACCTACTATTATGTAGCTACTTCACTATAATTGACAGCGTAGATCTAACAGTTGACAGCAAAACATCGAAAACGTAGAGAAAATATAAGACATATTTTTTCAAGATAATAATATACCTATTGAATGATGAAATAGCTGTATCTGAATAATATTATTGACGACCTCTGAGGCTCAGTGGTTAAGCATGTTGATGCTCAAGCCGGGGATCGCGGGTTCGAATCCCGCCGAAGGAACAAAAAGCTTTTCCGTGTTCCTGGGTCATGGATGCGTATTAAATATGTGTATAATATAATAAAAATATTAAATATGTGTATAATATAAAAGTATTAAATATATTTCCGTTGTCTGGTACCCGTAACAAAAGTTCTTCGAGAACTTACCACAACACCAGATTGACGTGGTGTAAAGCGTATTATTATTAAAATCAAACATGAGAAAAAGTTTAAATGACTAACAGAGACATCTACAAAACCAGTAAGTAGTAACCAACTATTAAAGATTCTACTTTGCTAAAGAATACATACTTTTTATGTGAGATAAATATTGCCTAGTAACAGGATACACTATCCCCTCAATTAAGTATTTATTTATTTAAAGAAAAAGTGTAGTTCTAAGCTCATTAATTGTTGTAAAATATTTAATAGTTTTTACGCGCTTGTTGCTGTACCTTACATCTATAAATTACTCGTTTTATTACAGAGCAATGTTGAAGCAGTTTAAATAGATTTTAATGGATGAAACAGAATTTGTCAACGGGCACTTTTTACCTGTTTACTTCAAACTGTAACTTATCGTTTTCTGGCCCAAAAATCAGCTTTTAGTTGCGGCTTCGCTTTTCACATCTCCTTTCATTATATCATAAACTTTAGACCTTATTTTTGGATTCAAAATTTTAGAAAGTGCTTTTGTAGCGATTGCCATGTTTTAATAACTATCTACATGTCTAGCATAATCCATTTTATCAAAACTAATCGCCGTTTAACACCACAGCTGTATGTATGTAGCAATATTCAGTTCTGAAGGTAAACTCGGAGGTTTAATAACATCGTATTATCGGATGACAAATTTTTTCTTTCCTTATTTCTTGTAGCCATTAAAATCGATAACACACTAGTACAAGTGTCGCGTGTAAATAAAATAGACTCTTTAGACTCGAAACGTCTTAACGGTTCTGTAAAATTATGCTTTTATTAAAAATATGAGAATACAGTATTCTCACCTCCGGGTACAAAGCGATTCAATAAACATTTGCTTACTCCAAATATACGGCCTGAGATCCTTGTAGCAGTGCAGGGGGTCATATCAGCTTAGATATGGGTATATTATTCTCAGTTGTAAACCATAGTTTACATTTTCTTGACTTTTGAAATTATTTTGATGTGAAATTTAATACGGCGGGACTCTACGCGAGACGTCGGGAAATAATGCGCCGCTATATAATGAACAAGCTTTTGATATATTTTGATGTATTATAAATTATAGTAGTCAGACTATAGCTTTTTATAATAACTAGATTTTGCCCGCGGATCCACCCGCGTAAATATAGTATTTCACGGAAACTGTACTTTTTCGGGATAAAAAGTAGATTATGTGTTAATTCAGAGCTTAAACTACTACCATACCAAATTTCATCAATATCCGTTTAGTTGTTTTGCATGAAAGAGTAACAAACATCCATCCATCCATCCTCACAAACTTTCATATTTATAATATTTCATATATATAATTCAGACGACCTCTGTGGCTCAGTTGGTTGAGCGTGTTGGTGCTCAAGCCGGCGGTCGCGGGTTCAAATCCCGCCGAAGGAACAAAAAGTTACTCTGTGTTCCTGGGTCATGGATGTGTATTAAATATGTGTATAATATAATAAAAATCTTAAATATGTATATAATATAAAAGTATTAAATATATTTCCGTTGTCTGGTACCACAAGTTCTTCGAGAACTTACCACGGGATCAGATTGACGTGGTGTGAAGCGTCCATAGATATTATATTATATTATTATAATAGTAGTAAGATACATTTGAATATTTCTTTGAAAGTGCAGTAAGATCTCATATCTTTAAATATTTACAATCAAACCCGCAAATTAAGTAAGCGAAGCCAACATTTCAATGCGCAATTTAATAAAAAGTGTACGCCAATTGACGTTTTTAGCACAGAATATGATTTACATTTAATATAATGCGAACGAAATTAATACATTCGTGTGCACCACGCCTAACCCGGAGCGGTCGCTCCGAGCATTTTTTTATTAAATATTATCGTGCGAGTGTCATTTCGAATGCCCTGCCCCTGAATTATGGACACCGGATTCCTTATTCAAATCTTTTAATTATTGCAAAAATATGTAAAATAAATATTTGTATTGGAGAGGTCTTTAGAATCCGCGCTTATTTATGACGAGCCAATATTTCGAGGTTGGCAGGTCCCTGGGGTCAAACGGACGCGGTTATTTGCAGTTGTTATTGCGGGAACAATAAGTTTGCAAGACTACGTCATCACTACTCCCATGAATCGTGTCTGAAAGCTGACGAACATAATAAAATTATAGTATGCTTTTATGCCGTGTTCGACTCCTAGATTTTCTTTTCTACCTAGTCCTTATAACGATGTTACGTAGAACAAAGGTAATAATATTACCTTTACGATACAGTACGAACGATTCGATCCATATATTATATGGATCGAATCGTTCGTACTGTATCGTATTCGTATTCGCAATAAGAACTACATGTCCTGGATATGTCATTGAAAATGAAAACTCAATTGGCTGTTCACATTTTTTTTTAATTATGTATTTAAATAACCTAACCAAGAGCATGTCAGGACATATCTAAGGAGGGTTCCGTAACTATAAACGCGCAATATGCTTTTTTTTAATTACTCCAAAAGTTACTGTCCGATTTGGTTCACAATAATTTTCCTAAAGAGTTTTTAGCATGATCTATCAGCATGGAAATTTGCAAGTTTCTATCTCCTATAGTTAAAAAATACTATGGGGGGGACCAACTTACAAACTACTTTGGAAGCCGATTACTCGAAAATGGTCAACTTTATAAAAAAGTAACGTATGAAACCTTGCCTTTATTTTAAAAGACCTATTCTACGATACCCCACACGATGGGATAGAGTGAAAAAATATTTTTCATCCCCACTTCACATGTATGGAGAGCCACCCCTAAAATATAAAATTATATTTTTTTTATGATCCCGAAACCGTGATCTATACACAATTTATAACTGCACCAAATTTCATCAATTTATATTCATAATTACAGGAGCTAGAGGCGCGGACAGACAGACAGACAGACAGACGGACAGAGCGAAACTATAAGGGTTCCTTAAGTATTACGGAACCCTAAAAACAGGTAATTTTTCACAAGTGGGGCTCCACCTTGAAACGACTGCAAATTTTTTTTATTGCATATTTTCATTATAAAACAGTCTGTTATGCAATATTAAGGTGGCGGAAGACAAAAAAAAATATAAAAAAAATATATAAAAAACACGTCAACCTCAAAAATACCCAGCGTAAAATAATGTTTGTGTAGTTTTGGGTTAGGTTAGAACTTTTTTATCACGTTAAAAACGTCTTCGGGGCGGTAATTTTTTTTTACATTTTTTTTTGGTCTTCCGCCACCTTAATATTGCATAACAGACTGTTTTATAATGAAAATATGCAATAAAAAAAATTGCTGTCGTTTCAAGGTGGAGCCCCACTTGTGAATATTTACCAAAAAACAAATTACAGGCTTGCCCGTACCCTTTTTCCCCACATATGATAATAATTATTATGTTCAGGACATTTACCCTACCTTACCCTATAATTATTTTATTTGAATATAATATAATTATTTACGAAGTCTATCGCGCTTTTGGTAAACTAAAATCAAGGTCGCTGGTCACCTTCGTTCCCAATCCCTTTTTAAAAATTTTAACAGTGATTGTTTTTTGCCTATGTCGTATAGCCATTCACGCGCTTTAGTTATATTATACTTTACGTGCTATAAATCCCACATAAAACGTAGTTTGTTGAGCAGTATGTACAAAATAGGAAAAAAGTAGAGGAAGGTATTCCTTAAAAATTTACAAGCACCTTCTCGCACTTTGCCAGTTTTGTTTGACACACTTGGCATATTTTCGGATTTCTAAGGATCCATGTCATATTTTTGAATCAAAAGTGTAAATATATTTGGCTTTTCTTGGGATTATTTACCACTTAAGTTTACCATTTAGACGGCTTAAAGGCTTAAGTGCACCCGGTAATGTGTTTTCAATTTCGCGTTCGAGTTAGCCAGTACGCGGAATAAATGTGCGGAAACGTCAAATAAAAAATTAAATATGACAAAAATGAGATTCGTTTAATCCCAAGAATTGTTTTTATTTATCGGCTGGATTCACTTGTTTCTCTCCGCCCACGACTTTCAAAAATAAGATTGTAATAATATTATGCCTTTACGTACACTTTTCATAAAATATTTCTGTTTCATTTCTCGTCAATAAAATGTTTATTAGCAGAAGTATTGATTACACTGTCTCTACCGAAGCCGTTTCGGCAGTTTTATGCACCACAAAAATGAAGAGCTTAATACGATTGCTTCTCCGGCACTTAAATGGGGATTCAAATACTCAATTATTGGACGAAGATTTACTGCCTTTAAGAAATTTATAGGTATCCAAGGAATTTTTGAATTTATAAACCTAGTTTTTAAAATATTAACATCAGTCGGTCACCGCTAAGCTGACATCTGTAACTCATCATTTAAAGATTAAGATATGATCTAAGGGTTAGTTTTTTTCAATGACCATCGATTCTTATCTAAAGGGACACCCAGACGTCGGGGATTCTTACCGACGTCCTATGAGAAACAAAAAAACACAAAGTAAACATTCAAAATATCCGCTGCGCCATCGATAGCTCATTTCATCCGAAATTAGATACACACTGCACACAGCTAGGTTAGTAATATATAATGTATTATGTGTTCTGTGTATATTCTTTGACACAGCACAACGCATGTTTAAGCAATTACGCTTCTACTGTTTTACAATATAAAATATTGAGATATTATTACTTGATAAATGTAAATAATTATACAGCGTGTCCCGACACCTATATCGGAGCCTTTAGTGGTAAAAAATATGGAATTTTTTATCGACAAATTGCCTCTCAAATTTTATTTTTCTCTCACGTTTGTGAAATGGCAGCCATTTTATTTTTTGGTAACCACAACCCGGGCTCTAGTACTAATTCGACCACCACTACTCATGTAAATGTCCTAGGAACATAAGAAAGGTCTCATTTGATAGCTAAATATGTGGACAATAATTCACAGTTAAAATGTTTTAATTTTCTTTGAACAGAAAAACAAAAAAAGGTAATTTAAAAAAAAATATAGTTTTTTTTTGGTGAGTTTTTTAAATTATTTGCTTTTTGTGAAAAATCTAGGCCATTAACCTGCTTGTTTTTTGTTCTTAAACGATAGAAGAGGACGTTTGCTAAAATAAAATACAAACCCCTTTACTCTCAGTGCAATAGTTTAGAAGTTATAACAATTTGATTTGTTGGAATCATCTCAGGCAGGGGGCCAGCCAGTCGACTTTTTCAAATTGTTATAACTACTAAACTATTGCACTGAGAGTAATGGAGTTTGGTATTTTATTTTATTAAACGTCCTCTTCTATCGTTGTAGAACAAATAATAAGTAGTTATAATAATTTGAAAAAGACGACTGGCTGGCCCCCTGCCTGAGATGATACCAACAAATTGTTATAACTTCTAAACTATTGGACTAAAAGTAAAGGGGTTTGTATTTTATTTTAGCAAACGTCCTCTTCTATCGTTTAAGAATAAAAAACAAGCAGGTTAATGGCCTAGATTTTTCACAAAAAGCAAATAATTTAAAAAATTCACCAAAAAAAACTATATATTTTTTTAAATTACCTTTTTTTGTTTTTCTGTTCAAAGAAAATTAAAACATTTTAACTGTGAATTATTGTCCACGTATTTAGCTATCAAATGAGACCTTTTTTATGTTCCTAGGACATTTACATGAGTAGTGGTGGTCGAATTAGTACTAGAGCCCGGGTTGTGGTTACCAAAAAATAAAATGGCTGCCATTTCACAAACGTGAGAGAAAAATAAAATTTGAGGGGCAATTTGTCGATAAAAAATTCCATATTTTTACCACTAAAGGCTCCGATATAGGTGTCGGGACACGCTGTATAAAAAAAAATTCATGTGTTGTTTTATAATTAGGTGCATTTTAAAATTACCAAAAAGTTGGAATACATTTACATAATTAGTGTAAAAAACCTACATTAATTTACTTACATCAAACACAAAAATATTTGTTAAAGTTAGTTTCAACTTAAATGCATAACACTAATAAAACTAAATTTTTCGTGCACTTTTTCCACTATATTACGATATAATTAAAAAAAAATTATAAATAACACGACTGGTTTCGAATTAAATCATCATCATTACATATATAAAATGCATACATTTCGGAGAGAATATTAGCAAATATTATGTTCTTGCAACCTTGTATATAACTTTTGGAACGCGTGACGTCATAAGTTCGGTGACTTTCTTTATGGAGTGTTTTCACGAAAATTCTGTATTAAAAATTGCTGTACCTTTGAAAATATAGATTTTTAATATACTGTTTCTTCTGAGAATTTATTCAAATTTTAGAGTACTATTTATTTATGCAATAAAAAAACAGTCATCTAGCCTTATATGATGTTGTTTTAGGTGTCTAATAAGCTAAGTATTTCTGTTTTTATGTCTACAATATAATATGATTGAAGTTTCTTTAAGTCAAAAGTCAAAGTCAAAAATTTTTATTCAAAGTTGGTATTTTTATACACTTATTGAACGTCGGTATACATACTACCACCGGTTCGGGAACTAGCCCGGCGAGAAGAACCGGCGTAAGAAACTCGCGCGGGGCCATCTTTTACCAAAAAGATGGAAAATTGTTCTTATAAAATAAAAAAAATGTATAACAATGTTATGACTAAAACTATATAACTAGAGTACAATAGTATATGGCAATATAAACTTCTGACACTTCCTTCCTTATATATGCTTGAAGTAGCCTTATTTGTTAAATATAATTATAAATTGTTTCCACGCTTATCAGATAATGTTACAAGAAATAGACGCCATGGTGATAGACTATGCATAGAAAAATGTAAGACTGAACTGATGTTAAAAAGTGTATATTGTATGGGTCCAAGAATTTACAATAAGATTCCAAAGCATATAAAAGAACTAAATACAAATCTTTTCACAAAAAATTTAAAAAAATTTTAACAGAAAAATGTTATTACTCTATTGATGACTATCTTAATGACACTTTTTAATTATATCAATATCACTTTATCTATTATTTAATTTTAATTGACATAACAAAAATTGTAATTATTATTATGAATTAATTTTTGACATTATGTTTTTCTTCTAATTTTATAATGATTTACTGATTAAATATATCTATATCTTGTAAATTAAAATGAATTTTAGGCGAATGGTTTATAAATGTGTAATAATTTTAATTATTTTATTGATAATAATCTTAATTAATTGTTGTATTGAATTCTATTTAATATCGGTTTTTACTTTTATTTAATAATTCACTAGTTGCATGATCTTTTTATCAATTTTAGTTTTCTTTTATATTATCATTATACTAAGACTCTCAATATTACTGAGTAATAATTGTGACTTTAATGGTTTATTTAATTGTAAATAATGAAATAAATAGAAAATATAGTAATTAATAAGAGTATGCAAATGTCACACGCCATTATAATGGCAGAATGTATTAGAAACATAATATTTTTAATTTACCATCTTTGTACTACATTCTGGTGATCAATAAATGAATTGAATTGAATTGAATTGAAATTGAATTGAAGTAGCCTTGCAGGGGGCCACCTCATTCCCAAGGTGTGCTATCATTCATGAAATCATTAAGTTTATGATGAGCTTTACTACACAAACGTTCTTTGATTACTTTTTTAAATTTATTGATTGAAAATTGTTGAACGTTTTCTGGGATCCTATTGTATATGCGTATACATTGCCCTTTAAACGAATTCTTTACTTTACTAAGTCTAGTCACTGGTACATCAAGCTTATTCTTATTTCGAGTATTTCTATTGTGGTTGTCACTTTTCTTTTTGAATAGGCTTAATTTTTTTTTAACATATAATACATTTGATAGAATATACTGAGAAGCTACAGTTAAGATCCCAGTTTCCTTAAACTTATCTCTTAATGAAGTGTTGGGGGCCAGCTTGTAGATTGCCCGAACAGCTCGCTTCTGCAGCACAAAGATAGTATTTATATCTGCAGCATTTCCCCATAGCAGAATGCCATAGGACATTATACTGTGGAAGTAACTAAAATACACAAGCCTTGCTGTGTTTTCGTCTTTAACAACTTTTTGTAAAGAAAAGTGCCCAATGTAATATAAGAAGTCAATATATCGCACAACGTTACTGTATAATTTTTCTAATAATATTATATTTACTTATCGTTAAAAGGAAAGTGTGTATTTAAAAAAGAATTATCCTTAATCTAGCATTTAACATCTACGGTGTAGCCTCTTAGTAATATCATTTTTAAATTCTTTATGATCTCTACAAAAGACAGCTCATAACTGAACAGGGAAAATAAACGAAATCAATCATTCCGTCCTTGTTAAGCGCTTAACATTAGAGAGGGATGGAGGACGAGATGGTATCGTACCAGAAACAAATGTTTTTTTTTTTTTGGTAAATTTAAAATGTAATCGTTTTTTATTGAAACAAAATGGCGTCGCACGCGGCGTGACAAATCTGACCGACTGTGCGTATTTAGATGTTCAAGATCTCTCTTTTGATAAACATTAATGTACAATAAATGAATTAATGTCAAAATTATTTATGTTATTACACGAATTACTATTGCACATACAATAGGTCTTAGAGCTGTAATTTACAGCATATAGATAGAGATAATATTTTGTAGTATGTGAGTAACTGTTGCATTATTGCTATTGTTCAAATTATATTGTTACTTATCTGACTCTAAATCAGGTGGGTCAAACAGATTTAAATCATTTTTATTAAAGAGAACTTTGGATATTTGCAAACAAATGATTTAATATTCTGAAAATTTCTTGACTAATACTTTTAATTCCAAGCTGACCTGAAGCTTTTGATTTGGTCGTAAAAAAAATTAAATATGAAAAAATATGAACATTTTATGACGTCATAGTTAGAGTTTATTGTGAAAGCAACCGTTTCTTCGGTGAGTCAGTAAGGACTTTTGTCGAACAAGACTATAAAAAATACCAACTACACCCAAACATTCCGCCACCGTCGCCTATAACTCACCGCTGCGTTTTACCCATTTTGACGTCTCACACTCCTGTTTACACAACACGACATTATATTTTTTTCACACGACTGCCGTTGAGGGAAGAGTACCTGTTTTACAATGTAAAAATTGTGATTTATCATGAAAACGAATATTTAATTAAACTTAGTAAGATTGGAAAAAAATTGAAATCGCTTCCTCCGTTCGGGAGCTATTATACACAGACAGACAGACAGACACGTCAAACTTATCTTTTTGTTACAAATCAACCTAATACCTATTATTTTACCTATTAAACTATTTTTATCATTGAACTCAAACATTTGCGGTTTCCCTCCCTATTTTTTACTTTTTCACCCCCTGTAATTTTCATGGAAATTATTATTGAAGCTGTTTCCAAAAATTACTCGTGTCAAGTAATAGGACGACTAATTTTTGCCTTAAAAGGTTATCTAGTTATCCGTTAAGTGGACGACTTGAAAATATTTTTTCCGTTAGATTTTTTATTTATTAATCCGCTTTGTGAACGATTAGATACTCCAATAATGATTATGGTACAAAAAAGTGACTGACTTTTTATTAGTCTTTAAGTTGAACATTTTCAGAGGAAATGTCTAATACAATAGACTTCAACGCGTATAGTGTAACTTCTTAGAGCATCCAACTAAATGTAACTTAGATTGTTCCCAGTTGTTTTGAAATTGACAATCGATAATTTATGACAATAATTATTGATATTATTGTCGTTGTTTCGTGTCATGGGTATTACAAGCTAGCATATTTTACCTATTGTAATAGGTAAAATATGCTAGCTTAAACAGTACATTTAAAAGACATTGGAAGTTTTTCACGTGCTGTTTACAAAAGTGGCGACCACAGCCCAAAATACTATTTGATTGTACTATTTTATTATAGTAATTAGGCAATTATTATTATTATGACTCGTTTGATATGTATAAATGCATAATAATTATAATAAGGTGATTTACCTGTGTCGTGCTATATATCGTGTCGTACGGCGTACCACATGTCTGCTCGTATAAATACTCCACATTATTGATGACTGCGGGGCAGATATGGCTGGCATATTTTAAAAATGTTTGTACGTTTTAAATCTGTAATAGTTATTGATATTAACCGGGTTATCGACTGTGATATTTTTGTTCTACGTCTACTTGTCTATGTAATAAAGGATTGTGTTGGTACTCGTAAGTCTTTATACCCACCAGTGGCAAAGCGTTAGATCTACTGAATGGTATACCACTTACCGCTTAAGCTAATCGTTATTGTAATGCAGAACAACGATGTTTTATTTTTATTGCACTTAATGCCATCTATCACGTAATAGTCATAAGGGAAGCCGGTTTAATAATAATAATAATATCTATGGACGCTTCACACCACGTCAATCTGATCCCGTGGTAAGTTCTCGAAGAACTTGTGTTACGGGTACCAGACAACGGAAATATATTTAATACTTTTATACTATACACATATTTAAGATTTTTATTATATTATACATATATTTAATACACATCCATGACCCAGGAACACAGAAAAACTTTTTGTTCCTTCGGCGGGATTTGAACCCGCGACCCCCGGCTTGAGCACCAACACGCTCAACCAACTGAGCCACAGAGGTTTGATATTGAGTTGTATATGTTACAGTTAAAACTAATTTTTAGATAGAACGCGTTTTCCCTAGTTAGAACTTGTTTTTACTAAACACCATTGTTAAAACTAGAATTAACTAATGCTGAAAATTTAATATCCGTTAAAACTAGTTCTTACTAGTCAAAACACGTTTTTCCAAAAACTCGCAGTTAAAACTGTTCCAACTGCGGTAAAAATTCATCGAATGATCGTACCTTACTCTGATTGGTCGCGAGACGACACAATGTTCTCTAGTCAAGATGAAATCGATAATTTCGATGGCGAACTTAGAAATCAAAAATGTATGGAATTTGACACAAGTGACAAGTCATCGTATGACACGTCGCTTGCGATGCCTTATGTCAAATCCAATACATTTTGTTTTCGAACTTCGCCGCCATTCTACAAAGCGGCGTCCGCGCGCTATGCGCAATAACAAGTCGATTCTCATTATTTTTTAATTTTTAGTTTGTTTGATTATTTTTATTGTTTGATGCCCAATTGTGTTCTGTTGGCTTATTTAATTATTTTAATTTAATTTTAATTAATATTGTCACGTTGGCAACTACTAGTCGATGTTCCCTAAACTTATGGAGGATGGAGATAAGGAGTACCATCTCAGTCAATAGGGGGCGCTGAAGACTTAACGGGGTGTAAAGCGGCAAAATTTAAACAGATAACTAAATCTTAGCATCTTCTTCGGTTATGTTTATAAAAATATATTCGACTACGCGAGTAAGTAGAATATTCATGATTTACTGAATTAACTACTTTTAGTCTACTAACATACATACATACATACATACATATAATCACGCCTTTTTCCCGTAAAGGTACCCCTTGTGCCTACCGGCAGAGACCACTTTTTGCCACTTGCTACGATCCTTACATACTCGTTTCGCTTCGTTCACTTTCATTCTTACCATCCATTCCTCCTCTTACATTCAACGTAGCGAAGCGGCTCTCCATGGTCCGCTTTTCACCTCCGCGAGAAACGAGACGTGATGGGTGGTGAACCACATCGCCGCTATTTTGGATAATTAAATTATTTTTATGATTATCCATTGCGTTTCCACAGATTGTTGGAGAGGGTAGGAATAGGGATAGGGAAGGATAGGTGGTGTGGAAAGGAAGATTGGTAAGTTAGAGTGGGAAATAGGAAATGTAGGATATTACCGTCCAGGAGGGCAAGGGATAGGACAGTAATAGATAGGGAAGCCGGGGTCGCATACCCGTATACTATACCACAACTACCGAACAGGTAAGTTGGGATGAGTATCCCATGACATACTAAAGTCGTCAAAAATGTTATATATAACTAAACTCAACTCACTTCACTCCATCTCTTATTCCTAACTTCATACCATACCCTTCTTGTGCATCAACGCCATTGTGAAAGATTTTTGAACTGTTATTTAAAGCATACAGCTGGACACTTTTTCAACTTTTCTCCCTTATGAGATGGTTCTCCTTAGCTCTACCCTCCATACCTAAACTATTTCTTTTGTGTAAGATTATTATTTTTACTATGTATATAACTCTATGTCTTAAATCTTATAATAAATATTTTAAAAACTATATCTTGCTTTAAATCCAACAATCCAACAACTAGTTTTATCTGAAAATCAAATACATTAGTAGTAAATTCTAGTGTTGACTGGGTATTTCTAGTTTTAACAAAGGCATTTAGTAAAACCACTCGTTTTCCCTAGTTAAAACTTAACTAGGGAAAACGAGTTATAACTAAAACCGAGTTTTGACTGTAACATATACATGCTTCGCCTCTATACCCTACTCCTCAGATTATAAAATAACATTTTTGTTTTAAATTCCAAGCCCCAATTAAAGAATTGTCTTTAAAAATTTAATTTACTATATCAAACAATCTATCTATCTAGAAACCCACACAGCAACCTCCTAAGTCTAGAATATTAAAAGTAAAGATTCATTTCATGCAAAAATGGGAGTAATCTTATGTCAATAGTCAATACTAAAGTGTTAAAAGAATTAACACTTTTTATTACTCGCGTAATTACTTTAGTTTTGAGCAATAAAGATACACTTATCTATAATTAAACAACCTAATCTTGTTGCGATTCAGAAAATTCACGCGGTCTTGGAAAGGAAATAACTTAAATAAAATAAAATTTTTATCTTTACGGGCTGGCTATAAAATACTTATTGTTTAAAATTACCGATAGCATCTCGATGCTATCGGTAATTTTATTTTATTTAGTAATTATTTATATAGAAGCTGAGTAAAAATAGACATTAATTAATTATTATTAGAAACGTGACCATGAAGACTTTTAGATTTCCCTTGTAGTTATTATCTCGTGTGGAATAATAATAATATAGCCTTTATTCAGATCAACTTATTCTACTAACAATATTCTATAATCAACTTAATAATTAAAACAAAAAATACAAATTATGTTCTAGTACCTAGTTAATGCTTCTTTATTAATTAAAGATCTGTTTGCCAATCGGCAAAGGTCTCCTCCAACCTTTTCCATTCTATTCTGTCTTCTGCCACTCTGTTCCACATTACTCCTGTCACTTTTCTTATATCGTCGTTTCATTTTTTTCGGTCTACCTCTTTTGCTTTTAGATGGGATCTTTAGTTATAGTAACTAAAGATCTAAAGATTCCGTGTGGAGTACACGACCACTCCCACTATAATCGATTTTGTTTCAAACAAACAAATTTTGAACCAAATTATCAACAACTGGGGCATGGATCTTTTTGTTTCATTGGAGTTAGCACAAGATACTATTTGAACAAGTTGTTGCTCGACCAAGCATAAGATGAAAATCGCCGTCTAATCGTGCGCACGCACACATACTTACGTATAAATACGTAGGTCAACCTAATCTGCAGTCTTTGCGGTCACTTTCTTTGTATTTAAATATTTTGAGGCATTTTAGTACACGGGAAAATATTTAGAAACTGGACGTGCAGGAACTTTTTCGATATTGTACGACAATCAAAATCATCATCACTTAAGTTTTCATTTCGTTTGTAGCACACTGCCGCCACCTCATCCCCTCTTATAAGTATAATAGACGATCCTCCTTGTAAGGAAACACCTTACCAGAGACTAGATACATATTAGAGGGTCAGAAATCATTTGGTGATACATGTAAACCTAATCCTTACTAATCTATTTGGATAATTTAAAACATCCTTAAAATATGAATTAGATTCACCTATTATACTTAAATACGCGAAATTTTACCATAACCATATTGCCCTAATCCTTACTCATATTACATAAACGCGTATGGATGTGTAGTAGTTTGTTTCTCTTTTACGCAATAAATTCTGAACGTTTAGACTCCGAATTAACACATAGGATACTTTTATGTACTTTTATCGCATCTAAACGTACGGTTTTCTTTTTGCGCGTTCGAAGAAGCGGGCAACATCTAATATGCTATAAATCCATTAAAATAAGTAAGTCTTTTGGACGACGTAAATTCGCGCGCCATTAAGTGTATTCGGGTGTGTATAAAAGTATTGGCTGTCAAAATACTTTTTTTTATTTTAAATAATAATAATCATCCTTTATGCTGCCTTCCTGCTGTGTTGCCAGTTATTTCGACAATTTTTAGTATTGATGAAATTGTTTGTACAGTCAGCAAATCATATAGACTTGGCAATTTTAAATTTGATAATTTGCAACGTCTTATAATAAAACTAAAATCAATGATTAACACGTTAATAAGAGAAAATAATAATTTATATCCTAAAAAATATTCGCGATACAGTGAATAGTCAAAAAGTCAAAAATCTTTTTTTTTTTTTCTAAAATGGTATTTATTATACTCTTTTTGAACGTCGATAAAGCCGGCGTAAGAAACTCGCGCGGGGCCATCTTTTACCAAAAATATGGAAAATTGTTATTTTAGAATAACACACAGTATACACTATATAGTTCAATTATTCATTATTATGTATTTCTATGTATAATTTCTAACAGAGAGCTATCATTATTCAGTTTACAAATAAACATAATATAATTTAACCTTTATAATTTGGATTATAGTTATCCTTAACTTATTCAACTTCTTTAATCATAATAATCTTTATTTGCAAGAAATGTGTATATAAAATTCTTTACTTATGTTAATATTAGTACTCTGCTGTCATTTAATCATTTCTAATATGGTTGGAAACTCAGCATTTAGAAAACAACAACTGACATTTTTGCCGACAGTACATTTAGACATTTATAAATTAATGTTTTTGACTTTAATTAATGCGAATTTGTGGTTACGCCGTCCGTGATTACTTATTGTGTAACGTGTATGGACGCGTGTGGAGATGTATTATATATATATATAAGGTGTATGGATGTGTATGAAGATGTGTGGACACGTGTGGAGATGTATGAAGATGTATGGACGTGTATGAAGGTGTATGGAACACCTGTAGAAGCATAAGAAGGTGTGTGAAGGTGAAATTCGATTTCGTGCCTTAAACTTAATCGTACGTACATTTTCATTGTTCCCTTGAGCACGTTAAACCAAATAAATGTCCTTCTCTACAAATCGCAAAACTATCAAAGTTTTCTCAGAAAATCGCTCTAAATGTTACACGTTTCCAAAAAAGAGAAGTTCCTTTTTGAAGCTGGCAAAAAACTCGATGATTTTGTTCTTGCCAAAAACACTGATGTTATTTGTGGGTGGAGGGAGGGACCTTAAAGTGTCGACGACCACCCTCCAGAAATCAAACATAATACAACCATCTCTTCAGGTTTTGTTCTCGTTAAGTTTTTGCCAACGACATCGATATATAAATAAAATCTGGACAAAACCCACATAAAGGACATATGCCTTTTCGTACTAGGTATAGGTACGTACATAGCATGCATGTGCATAGTAAACTCGATACAATAAGATTATAGAGTTGTCTATATAAAATAACTCCCCCACACCGATTTCGGTCACGGTGGCCGGTTTCATCGAAACCAGGCCAGTTACGCAGGAGTAATTTTATAGTGCCTAAGTGTGTGCGCAGTACACAAGAGCACTCTCTCTTCCTTTACTCTCATAATCCAGTGGGACGGATAACCGACACGGCTGGTGACTTGGTGAGAAATCAGGCGCAGGTCCGACTTTTTACATGCCCACCCGACGCATGGATCATCTTTCTTGTCAGACAATCAGGTGATCAGCCTGCATTGTCCTAACCAAAATAACATTTTTTTGTTGTTCCAATGCGGGAATCGAACTCATGACCTTCGAGTCGAGAGCCAATACTCTAACCACTAGACCACGGAGGCTGTTAGAGTTGTCTATATTATGTAGCTAATAGTTATGTAATAATGATAATAATGAACATTTTCTCTCCACAACAATTGATATAAATACAATTTTAACATTTACAATGTAGTGTATGTCTTTGTGGAGAGACTGGAGTCTTCCCACTTGTTTTTTCTAGACACCAGAGGGTCAATTCTGTTAGATAAAACCAGTACTAATACAATTACAATGAAGTAATAAATAAGTGATACGCTAAAACTGTCAAACCGGTATTCTCATAAGCGTTAAAGCAGCGCAAAATACATCCTGACTGGTCTAAACGTCACAAAATCAGTTTACGATAACATGTAATACGAGTACAGTCAAAGTAAAATGAAAGTCTACTTTAAATACGAGAATTAAGGTTCAGGCCTCCAACCGTCGTTTTAGCAATATGTAAGTTAAAAAAATATAACATTATTTTAAAAATATATGATTTGTCTATGTTGGTGTGTGTGTATGTGTGTGTGTTTGTATGTGTACTTAAAACTATAGATACATGGCAATCGTAGCTGCTTTCTAATTTAATGAGCAGGAATTGTTATCCTTCATCTGGTGCAATCTATTACACAGAAGGAATATTTTTTTTTAATCACGTTTAATAATAATCTAATATAAATGCATTAACCGGATATGTTTAGCGAATGTGGTATTGGGTGTAGGTCGCGCCGGCGCCACTAGGCTCAGGGCCGCCGGGAGGCGCTAGATCATAGCTAAGACCTAAGTCCTTGGAACTGAATTAAGGCACTTTGTATACGTTTAAGACTAGAATTTGAGATATAATATGCCGGCTTTTTATTATAACCTTAACTAATAGAAATACTTTTTACTTTTTAGTAAAAATATATTTAGGGTTTAGATTAAAGTTCCTAGTACAGAAGATAAGTAAGGCTATGCATTAGCGTTATGTACTATACTTAATACCAGTGGTCGTCATCTGTGGCCCGCGCAGCCCTAGCGCCAAAAGGGCCATGACCGGCAGACTCCAAGAGGCGACGAAGCCAGCGTTTCGTGGATTTCTTTAGGTTTTATTTGTTGGCAAAAAGAACCTTAAGGCCCTCCCCCGAGCAAAAGACCTTGAGGCGGTCAGCCGCATAACTCAGTTGAAAATTTTTCACATAACTTAGTTAAAAATTGACCAAAAAAAAAATTTAAACGGCGAATATCTAGCTTATGAAATCGCCTATCTATTGGTGTGTGTCCCAAATAAAATTAACTTGTAAATACTATGGAGACGCTGAAACTATAATTGAATGTTCATTGAATTATAGTTTCAGCGTCTCCATAGTATTTACAAGTAAACTTTATTTGGGACACACACCAAAAGATAGGCAATTTCATAAGCTAGATATTCGCCGTTTAAATTTTTTTTTTTGTCAATTTTGAACTAAGTTATATGAAAAATTTATGCGGCTGACCGCCTCAAGGTCTTTTGCTCGGGTGAGGGCCTTAAGAAATAGCGGGTACAGACTTCAAAGTATGTGTTTGCAGATAGTTAATCGTCCCAAATCGCAAATGCTGTTTACCTTTCAATGTTTCCATTATTTGAATATGCGAATGTACTTGACACGACATGACGACATTAATTTTCTAGTTCTTCGAAATTGTTTTTGAAATTCAAAACAACAAGTTTCGGGGTTGCTTTAGAATAGGGGTAGCCTACATACAAATCTCCCCCCACCATTCCCAGGGTAAGATGAATAGTTTTGAGAAATAGTGCATTCGAAAATTTACAAATTTTCTTGCAATTCTTCAGTACTTATTTAGTAAAAATATTTAATCAATATTTTAGGTTAAGTTCTAACCTAACTTAACCCATAACAACACAAACGTTATTTCACGACGGGTTTTTGTAAGGCCGTGTTACCACTTAGAAGACATTGTGAACATGAACATGTAAAATACTCATTTCTTCGCTTTAAAATGGGTACCAAAATGATAGGGTAAGTACCCCCCACAAAACCCAACCATCAAAATATATCAATTCAGGCTACTCCTATTCTAAAGCCCACCCGTGACATTTATAGCATCGCTGTGTCACTAAGCGATTCTTATGTCAACTTGGCTAAAGGCTCAGGACCATAATATAACATATCGATGGCAGCCATTAAAGCAATTACAAATATAACAATGTAGCGGCGACAGAGCCCTAACAAGAACCTCTTTCTTACCATAAACTAAAAACCCTCGGAAAAATCCCGCTGACCGTTAAACTTTGTCATAACTTCGCGATCGCCGACCACGAGCTATGACAAATGGATGTGACATTTTATTGCACAATTTCATTGATTTATTATGCTGAGATCAGAGGAGCAATTCTGCTAAATAAAACTTGCATTAATACAATTACAATCAAATCCCGACACGCTTAAACTCTCAAAAGGTGTTTTTATGAACGTTAAACCAACGTGAAACACGCTCTCATTGATCAAAACGTCAAAAAAATCCGTTCCTGGTAACATGTCGCTTCAGTTTCAATCTAAACAAAGTAAAATTAAGTCTACTTTAAATAAGAGAATTGAGGTTCTGAGAAAATCTTTAATTATTATAGCTCTTATGTGCATCTAAAAATAGCTTTTGGCTTTTGTTTGAATAAATATATGTTTAGTTAATAGCTCTTATGTGCGTCTACATAATTTTGGCTTTGATAAATGTAGCTTTTGTGAAATCTCTACATAACTGTAGATTGGATAGATTACCAATTTTCAGGCAAAATATGTTTAATTACTTTAAAACTATGAAACTTTAAAACATTAGTATGATTTTGCTAGGCAACTTATTTAAATCTGTTTTTTTAATAATAAAAGTGCAATAAATATATAAAATCCCACCAAAAACATTCTGTAAAAAACTAGCCAAGTCTCGATGGAGCTGCTTGTTTATCTCTAAAAAGTAATGAAATCTAGACAAAATCGTGCCAAGTCTAAGGTTCCTTACTGCGGTTTCTTTATTATTATAGTTAATGTTGAGTGACTTGGCCGTTGAACATTCTTTATACTTTAGTGGGTACAAGTCAATTTTGTTTACATTTGTAACTACCTATGTTTGTTAAGCGAGATAATAGCCCATAATGGTATTGGTAATTGGACGCTAGTGTCTCATTTTAGGCTGTTGTTGATTGTACAACACACGTATTGGAGCAATGGTGTCATGGAGCCCCTTTTGTACCCTTGTGTGCCCTTCAACGGCCAAGTCACACAACATTAACTATAATAATAAAGAAACCGCAGTAAGGAACCTTAGACTTGGCACGATTTTGTCTAGATTTCATTACTTTTTAGAGATAAAGAAGCAGCTCCATCGAGACTTGGCTAGTTTTTTACAGAATGTTTTTGGTGGAATTTCACTTCTTTTTGTAGAAACGTGGGCATATTGATTTATTTCCCTAGATTTTAGTGTAATTTGTTTATTTAATTTGTGTAATGTTCGAGTAGAATAAAGTTCGAGTAGAATAAAGGGGCCTGAAAATGCGGCAAAATGATTCTAGTAAAGAATGGTACGGCAGTGTTTGCTTCGTGCTCGACTTGGCGGGGGCACTGCCGTGCCCCCAGATCGACGTTCTGGTCTTATCTAGAGGTTCTCAAATAGGGGCCTGAAAATGCGGCGAAATGGTTCAGTAAAGAATGGTACGGCAGTGTTTACTTCGCGCTCGACTTAGCGGGGGCACTGCCGTGCCCCCAGATCGACGTTCTGGTCTTATCTAGAGGTTCTCAAATAGGGGCCTGAAAATGCGGCGAAATGGTTCCAGTAAAGAATGGTACGGCAGTGTTTGCTTCGCGCTCGACTTGGCAGGGGCACTGCCGTGCCCCCAGATCGATTATCCTAGTTTTTATAGTTTTCCCTTTATGTGGCCATTAAACCCCAACTCTGTACCAAATTTCAGCTCTCTAAGTTTATGGGAAGTACTAGTTCTATTTTGATGATCATGAGTGAGTGAGTGAGTGAGTGAGTGAGTGAGTGAGTGTGTGTCGAAAATGCGAAACTTTGCTTTCGCTTAACTTCGGAACTAAATGACCTACAGACTTGAAATTTTAGATTTTAAGTACGTGATTATAGCTTATTGGATGACGAAAATGTCTGCGTTCTGGTCTTATCCAGAGGTTCTCAAATAGGGGCCTGAAAATGCGGCGAAATGGTTCCAGTAAAGGATGGTACGGCAGTGTTTGCTTCGCGCTCGACTTGGAGGGGGCACTGCCGTGCCCCCAGATTAATGTAAAAAATATGTTAATTTAATAATTACTATACGAAACTACTGTAATAATTACTGTAAAAACGTGTACGAATGTAAATTTTAGCCAAATAAATTATTCTTATTCTTGTATCAAAATATAGTACGAGTATAATATCAAAAGCAATACTTGGATTTTAAAACAAACTTTTCGTTGCCTTCTCCAATACACTCATATCATTGTACGTAAAAAGTCATACCAAAAGTTGTTTCAAGCCTAATTACTTGTAATTGCGCGGAACCGGTTCCTTTCCGCTACCGAATCAGATAGTGAGGCAAAACAACATCTGTTACATCGCAATAAGAGTTACACAATTATCGGGGATGGACCATGGCCCCACCCAAAAAGTAATTTGGACCACGGGAGGGGCCAGAATGGCCCAACCCTATAATTACCAAAATTCAGTCCAACTGAGCATTCTTAACGGTAGGTTTTTTAACCACATCCAAAGTATTCTTTACCGATGTTTAACATTATAATTTTTTTATCTATAAAAGCTGAAAGCTCTTTCTTGGAGCTTACTATAAATAAGTCGAATAAATAGTTCCTTTTTTGGCTTTTTTTAGCATTAATAAAGGGTATCAAACTAGTAAAATTATTTCTAACTAGCTTTTGCCCGCGGCTCCGCCCGCGTAAATACATTATCCCGCGGGAACACTACTTTTTCGGGATAAAAAATAATTTCATAAAAATCGGTTTAGTGGTTACTAAAGCGTGAAGAGGTAACAGACAGACAGACATATAGACACACTTTCGCATTTATAATATTAGTATATAAGAATAGATTACTCTGTACTTTCATTTAAAGAATATTGAAAAAAAGGATCGGATGATTTGTAATAAAACAGCTCAGTTTTATTTATTTTGGTATTTATTATGGTAACATTGGCTACGTCATTCAGTGCTTACCTCCTGCTTAGAGCTTAGCAAGTAACCTATATCCACCTGTATATTGTAATACCGGTAGTAAAGTATTTCACAAATTTGTGAATTATTTAAATCACATTTACTTTGAACCCAAAAATACTACAGTAAAATATGCGACTAGCTTTTCATTAAACTCCGTATGGTGTAAGGTTATAAAAAAGTTTTAAATTCAAGATTTCTGTATAAAATATTACAAAACAAAAGTAAAAAAGTTGTTTGAGCAAAATTATTTATAGCTAATGACGTATTTTTTTAATAAAAAAACTACAACTTTATTCTTTAGGTAACCCTATTTTCCTCTTCGTTTGTACTTAAAAGCTTAAAATTAATCATTCACAAATAGTCATCCATTAAAACACACATACTAAATTACTTATAAATACATATTCACAAAACATTACCTATCACAACCACAAAACTTTTATATTTAATACATATTGGACGGATAAGTTTAAAAATCTCCATAGTTCAAGTAATAATTTCAAATGAATTTCATAGACTGTTTGTGCACAAACACACACCAAGTATAATAAACTTTCACACTAAAATTTAGCAAAGTTTTATCACATTAAGACAAACATTATGGCAGCACATTTAATAAAAAGCGTCTTGCTATAAAACGCATGCAAAATTTAAAGTGTAAAAATTTTAATAGTAACAAAATGATACAGACTTAATACTACTTACTACTACTAAAATATCCAAAATAATTTAAATAATACACAATAATTTATTATATTTTGCCACTACCAAAATATTCCTTTGAATGCGTAGTATCCGATGCTCAGTACTACACCTAAAGTTACCAACTTCAGAAACTGATGCGCAAGGTATAATCTGCAAAAAAAAATATTGTCAAAACTAAGGAAGGATTTTTCAAAATTCAACCACCAAGGGGGTAAAATAGGGGACAACAGTTTATATGAAACTTTTTATTCCTGGACATATTTGTATGATATTTCGTATGAATTGAGTACGGAAAAATAATGAGGTAAGAATTTGAGCGATTTCTAAAATTCAGCCCCTAGGAGGGTAAAATAGGGGATGAAAGTTTAAAACCTAATTTTACGCGGGCGAAGCCGCGGGCAAATGGCACACAATACTTTTCAAAGTAAAAATTAACTACATTTATAGATATATAAGCCTACCTATTCCACTTTTTCCTTGCTTCTGGTAATGTTGAAGGATCGTCTTTAAGCAGATAGACTCGGAGGCCTGAAATCGAAATAAATATACCAAGTCAGTACAAAAAATATTAAAAACCAAAACAAGTAACTTAAACATTATATACCTAGAATTAAACATCATAAGAGGAATATAAAAAAAAGACAAAATATAAAATTACTATACAAGTAAAAAATATTATATTTTTTCTTCCACACATCTGAAAATAATGTTAATAATATCTTTAAATATTCATTAAAAATAAATACGTACAAGAAATATACAATACAAAGCAAACCTCATAAGATAAACCCGCCTCATATTAAAAATATGATATAAATAATCTGAAATCATAGATAAATGATTGGTCTCGACGCTCGACAAGATACCGCGCTATCTAACAACAAAAGCTCCGTGAATGCGGCAACTCATTAATTAAGTGTGTGTTTATAAAATAAATGTGTGTAAGACAATTGGTGTGCGTGAATTGGGGATCGGACTTTTTTTATCGCATAAATGAATAGTACTCCTAAATATGAGTAACTTCTCAGTAAAAACTGTATATGAAAAGTCAATATTTTCAAAGGTACAGCGATTTGAATACAAAATTTTGCAAGTCTCGTAAAATGCCCCATACTAAAGTTGACCCACGAGTGACGTCACTCGTGGGTAAGGAACATATTTGTAAATATCTCCGATATTTATGCGTTTAAGTTCATACTTACTATAATAAATGTTTTTGTATTAGATGTAAGAAAACTAATGATGTAGGTTTTGTTCACTAATTTAACAATTTTTTTTTTTTACTTTTAAGATGTATTTAATTAATAAAATACACATAAACGATTTTTTTTACATTTTACCAAGTAGTAATGCCTCAATATTTCTGAGTACATTAATGCAGCAAAATATTCAAATGCAGTCCGATCCCGTACTCGGTGCGTACATCTTTGTTGCCCACCCTAGAAACTTCTTTGCCCACCCTAGACCATAGACAGTGTTAATGAATTACTAAGTTAAATAACCCCCCCCCCCCCACGGACGGCTGCCCCCCCCTAGACAAAATTCCTAGCTACGCCAATGCGTGACGGGCTCGGGCACGCCGGCTTCGGCGTCCTATTTACTGTCGTATTTTTCAGGTATGTTAGCGGTATCTAGCCGGTAGGCGCGCGCCGAACGCCGAGACCAATAATTTAATTATGTCTGAAACATACGCTTTCAGAACGCCATTGTTTTTTCCACCGGTTTCGAACAAACCTTTGAGTCATCTTTATACAAATTTAAACAAACTTTATATAAACGTTAATACACTCACCAAACAAGAAGGTTTCAATCATATGGTCCCAGGAGAACTCGGCCATGGAGAACGGGAACACCACCTTGTCGTTCTTCGGCAGCTCCCGCCACATCTCTTGCACGTTACGGTCGCTGAACTGCCAGTCCTGCATCGAGTAGTAGAACAGTACGCTGGCTACTTTTGTCACCCTCGAGTAGAGCTTCAAAAATCTAAAAAAATAATAGTTACTGTAATTTATGCCCAACTTTGTTTGACGATCTCTGTGGCTCAGTGGTTAGCGTGTTGGTGCTCAAGCCGGAGGCCATTCGAATCCCGTAAAACAAAAAGTTTTCCGTGTACCTACCTGGATCATAGCTGTTTATTAAATACTAGCTTTTGCCCGCGACTTCGTCCGCGTGGTATAGTTACTTTGGGATATGGCTAAAATTTACCCGCGACTTCATTTACGTAGAAGGAGGAGCGCTTGCCCGCGACTCACGACTGCCCGCAGCGCGCCGCAGATCATTATTGCGCGCTGATTATTTTATTACTGCGATATCTTCTAAAATACTTATTGAAATCAAATGATGTAAATGGAAAATTTCTTCTAAATTAAATGCTTGTAATGAATAACGTATTTATTTGGATAAGGATTAATATCATCTTTATGAAAACACCCTCACAAATAATGCTTAATTTTAGAACAAATTTGGTTAGCATAAAAAGGTTATTGTGAGCCAACCTTAAAAGATAGACATATGCTGTCGCGGACTTTTTTTTAGAACTTTTAAAGGGGAACAATTCTGTCATACATAATTTTAGCGAAACTTTAACCGTTTCCGCAGCGTACGCAGCGAAAGCTCTAAAAAGGGAAAAAAACACCCCGATTTTGAAACATTATTGATTGGAGCTCCGCTCGTATCGAGCTTAGCATGATGTTATATAGCCTAAAGCCTTCCTCGATAAATGGACTATCCAACACAAAAAGAATTTTTCAATTCGAACCAGTAGTTCCTGAGATTAGCGCGTTCAAACAAACAAACAAACAAACAAACAAACTCTTCAGCTTTATAATATTAGTATAGATGTGTTATAATAAAAATCCTAAATATAATATTGTTACGTGTTGGGGTTCGAAGGATTTGGAGAAAAAGACCTGCTGACTCCTTTGAAGACTTTATTCACTAGCACTTAGTCCAACATTAAGCACTAGATCCAAATACTAAACACTAAGTCCAAACACTAAGCACTAACGGTGTCCTAAGTCGTAGCCAAGTCGCGGGTTTCACTCACGGTATCATTACATCACTAGTATTCACATCGATATCGCCACATCACTTCGCAGGAAGCTCAAAGTGAACTCCTGATCACTAGTTTTCACTGGTATCGCCCGTATCGCTTCGGATGAAGCTCAAACTGAACTCGACTCGCTCGCATTCTTCCGACGTACCTATTTATACCGGTCGATACGAGTCCCAGACGACTCCAGAAGGTTCCCGAGTCGCGTGACCGTGTTGGATTTATTCTGGAACGTTTGCACAGTAGCGCCATCTAGTACTGAGTAGGGGGCCCCACGCTGTCCCTGTTCACACCAAGTGGTTTCATTGGTTGACGCTAGATGGCGCTATTCTCTGTGTTCGTAACACTACTCCCCTCTTAGAGATGCTCGTCCCGAGCATCTCTGCCACTACCATGGTACTGCACTAGACGATCTATGTGCACCACTTTGAATGACCCTCTTGACACCCAGATGACCTTCTGATACGCCATCATGCATTTTACGGAGAACATCTGGCACTCTCGTTTTTGGGACAATTATCTGAAGACGGAACTCTCTGCCGTTATTTCCGGTAGGGTATTCCGTTTTGAAGTATCAGACTGTCCCATTGCACCCAGTACGCCGTAGTGATAGCGCCAGTGGGTGCAACTGAGGTTGCACCCAGTGCAACGGGGTGACATAAAACTAATCTGGAGCTCACTGCAGATTAGTGCAAACTAATCTGGAGTGAGCTCCAGATTAGTTTTATGTCACCCCGTTTCTTGCACGTGACGATGTGTCGAAGGTCGTCATCTCTTTCTTGAGCCTCCCTCATAGCATCATCCTCCCAGAGACCCAAAAGACTTGAGCAGGCGGGGCCCGGTGGGCGGGGCTTGGTCCCCAGTGGGTGTGGCCTCCGCCAGGGGTCGCTCCTCTCCGCCAGGGGTCGCACCTCTCCGCCAGGGGTCGCACCTCTCCGCCAGGGGTCGCACCTCTCCGCCAGGGGTCGCTCCTCTCCGCCAGGGGTCGCTCCTCTCCGCCAGGGGTCGCTCCTCTCCGCCAGGGGTCGCTCCTCTCCGCCAGGGGTCGCTCCTCTCCGCCAGGGGTCGCACCTCTCCGCCAGGGGTCGCACCTCTCCGCCAGTTGTCGCACCTCTCCGCCAGGGGTCGCTCCTCTCCGCCAGGGGTCGCACCTCTCCGCCAGGGGTCGCACCTCTCCGCCAGGGGTCGCACCTCTCCGCCAGGGGTCGCTCTTCCACCAGGGGTCGCTCCTCCACCAGGGGTCGCTCCTCCACCAGGGGTCGCTCCTCCACCAGGGGTCGCTCCTCCACCAGTGGTCGCTTATCCACCAGTGGTCGCTCCTCCACCAGGGGTCGCTCCTCCACCAGGGCTGCTCCTAGCGCCGCACTCCTTGAAATCTTCTCTCGGAGTCAATGGCATCTCCAAATCTCACTTCCGACACCAGTGTTACGTGTTATGCTTCGAAGGATTTGGAGAAAAAACCTGGTGACTCCTTTTAAAGACTTTATTCACTAACACTTAGTCCAACATTAAGCACTAGGTCCAAATACTAAACACTAAGTCCAAACACTAAGCACTAACGGTGTCCTAAGTCGTAGCCAAGTCGCGGGTTTCACTCACGGTATCATTACATCACTAGTATTCACATCGATATCGCCACATCACTTCGCAGGAAGCTCAAAGTGAACTCCTGATCACTAGTTATCGCCCGTATCGCTTCGGATGAAGCTCAAACTGAACTCGACTCGCTCGCATTCTTCCGACGTACCTATTTATACCGGTCGATACGAGTCCCAGACGACTCCAGAAGGTTCCCGAGTCGCGTGACCGTATTGGATTTATTCTGGAACGTTTGCACAGTAGCGCCATCTAGTACTGAGTAGGGGGGCCCACGCTGTCCCTGTTCACACCAAGTGGTTTCATTGGTTGACGCTAGATGGCGCTATTCTCTGTGTTCGTAACAATATTATGTATAGTATAAAGTATTAAATATACTTCCAGGTGTCTGATACCTGTAACACAAATTCTTCGGATACTTAGCAGATTAACGTGGCGTAAATTTTAATGCCATTTATTAGGGCTACAAGTCGTTGAAATAAAGAACTCAGACAATTGTCACTTGACGTATGTATATTTCATTTGTCTTAATCCTTTTCTTTATTTTAAATGAGCTTTGAAAGTAAGGATGACTAATATTGAATATAAAATTTTTAAAGGTGCCAGAAAAGTTTGTGAAAAAGAGATGTTTAATTTTGGGCCAGATCTATGTACACTACATAGGTAAATAGGAAAAAAATATGGGAGTATCATAAAAATAATTTGAAGAAGGGTACATGCGTACAAAAATGATTATTTGAAGAGTTTTTTATTGCGAGAACACTATTTTTAGGGCAGCCATGACAGTATGACAGTTGTTTTGACTTGACTTTTGACGTAGTAGACAGTTTTACGAAGAGACGTCGTCTTGAATGTCATACGTCTTTCTTTGTCCAAAGTCATGTCATTGACAAAATGACATTCTTTCGTTAATCCGCCATGTTTTATTTTACTTTGTGTTGCTCTCCTTGACGAAGTTAATTTAAATGTACATGAAAACGAAGTGAAATTAAACAAAATAAAGAATAGGAAACGGTTACTATATTATGTAGCTATATTTACATATACTGTACATAGGGCTGGCCCAGGCCTCATACATTTCTTGAACATCTCTTTTAAACCTAATTTAGTATATTTCACGTATAGGTCTGCAGACGGACAGATGGTCGATGAAGCAGACAGAGAGTGGAGACAACGCTTAGGCAAGCGTAGTGCAGGATGTGCTGCAACACGATAGACCGACGATTTGAAGAAGCTGGCAGCGGATAGATGAGGGCTGCCCAAGATCGGGACTGTTGGCGCTCAACGTAGGTCACGTTCAGCAGTGGACGGCGATAGGCTGATGATGATGAGCAAGTTACTTTAAAACTTACTTTCGCTTCTTCCCCGTAACCAAACATATTGTGTCTAACACGAGCGCGGGTAGGTAGTGCAGGAAGAAATTATAGAGCAGGAACATGTAGTAGCATTTCGTGAATGTCATTCCGTAGTACCTGAAATAAAAATATAGTTTTCATAAAATATGCCACAAGATATAAGGAGTACCTAACCTAACCAAGAGCATACCTGACATGCTCTTGGTTAGGTTACTTCTTTTACATGTCTAAGGAGGGTTCCGTAACTATAAACGCGTAATATGTTTTTTTAATAACTTCAAAAGTTGCTGTCCGATTTGGTTCAAAATAATTTTTCTAAAGAGTTTTTAACATTATCTATCAGCATAGAAAATTGCAAGTTTCTAAGCCTTATAGTTAAGAAGTGCCAGGGGGATCAACTTATAAATCACTTTGGAGGCCGATTACTTAAAAATGGTTGACTTTATAAAAAAGTTATTTATGAAACTTTGCCTTTATTCTATCTATGACTATACTAAATTTTATCCATTTATATTCACAATTACCGACGCTAGAAGCGCGGACAGACAGACAGACAGACGGTCGGACGGACAGACGAAACTATAAGGGTTCGTCGAGTATTACGGAACACTAAAAATACTTGATTATGGAAGCAGCTTTTACAACTTAAGGTGTGTTCACACTGCGATGCTACGCGGCGCTGCATTTTTAGGGTTCCGTAATACTTAAGGAACCCTTATAGTTTCGCTCTGTCCGTCTGTCTGTCTGTCTGTCCGCGCCTCTAGCTCCTGTAATTATGAATATAAATTGATGAAATTTGGTGCAGTTATAGATTGTGTATAGATCACGGTTTCGGGATCATAAAAAAATAATAATTTTATATTTTAGGGGTGGCTCTCCATACATGTGAAGTGGGGATGAAAAATATTTTTTCACTCTACCCCATCGTAGAATAGGTATTTTAAAATAAAGGCAAGGTTTCATACGTTACTTTTTTATAAAGTTGACCATTTTCGAGTAATCGGCTTCCAAAGTAGTTTGTAAGTTGGTCCCCCCCCCTAGCATTTTTAAACTATAGGAGATAGAAACTTGCAAATTTCCATGCTGATAGATCATAAGTACTAAAAACTCTTTAGGAAAATTATTTTGAACCAAATCGGACAGTAACTTTTGGAGTAATTAATAAAAAGCCTATTACGCGTTTATAGTTACGGAACCCTCCTTAGACATGTCCTGACATGCTCTTGGTTAGGTTATTAAGATAGCTATTCAAAATTGAACTTTATTTATAACACGAAAAGATACACGTTACTTATGACATCAGTCATACGTTGCACATGCACTGTACAGTGCGGTGTAACATGACATTCGAACTCTTACATTGAAACGTGTATCTTTATGTGTAATAAATAAAGGTCAATTTTAAATAGCTGTCTTAAAAGTGCGCTAGTCTACGGCTCGAACTAAGTGCAGCGCGCGGGGAAAATACTTGTTATTTCACCTTATATATTTCCACCCTTATATTATCCACGGGAAAAAAAAGATATAGCCATAAAATAGTTATCTATATTTATATGAGAAGCTATAGAGAACCTCTTTGTAAAGTATTTTAGAAAAGGCGTCCTAAAATTACGCAAATTGACACTGAGCTGTTGGTGTTTTATGATAAAAATATGTAATATTTTTGTCTAAAGTAAATTTATCTCAATTGCTGAATAATAAAACTGTATTGCTTGCTTTTTTATTTTCATTCTTCAAAGTTGCGCTAAAAATCCGATGTTTGAAGGCTATTATCTTCTAAACTAATTAAATTTTTAGAAATATAAGCACATACCGACCTAGATAAGTGTAATAAAAATCGATATTTCGCTAAAGTTTGGGTCTACAATGTTTGACTTCAGAGTAAATCACCAACAGCGTTTGTATGGAGAAAAAACCGACTAGCGCAGCCTTAAAAAGGCAGCACCATGTCGCGTATCGTTTCGTTTCGGTGTGAATTGAGCCTAATAATAGTAAGTCCAATAAATAATACTTATATTATGTAAATTAATTATACTCTTACCACACAGCATTGATCGTTGGGATGCTTAACCCTCTTCTTTCATTCGCCTCAAAGAATTCGCCCCATGTGATAGGGTTTTGGGCGCCAGATACGTAGTTGTAGATAGGGATTTCTGATGTTTGACTGCAAATTAAAGTATAGAATAAAAATCAAACAATTCACAAAAAATATCAGACTTAGTAAACAAATTCTTAAGAATGGTGTATTCAAGTAAAAAAATGTTCCAATATAAAAGTTAGCTTTTATATTGGTTTCTCTTGTTTTAAAATCCATGCAGCGGCTGGCATGCCTTGTATGGCAAAAGCCTCTTAAAAATAAAGATTTAAAAAAAATCCATGCACTAACCAAAGCACTAACTTACTTGTCTTTGAAGTTTTTCGCGGTATACCAAGTGGAGGCGATGATAGCGTTTACGGTGAGGTCCACCGGCACCATGTCAGCCACTTTGTCCACGGATATGTACATCGTGCGTAACACCTGAAACAATTCATATTCAGAAACAATTCATAGAGGGTTAGAATTACGTACAGGGTTCAGAAGGATTGAGCTCTAAAGATCTGTTTATATTTTAGGTAAAGCGATTTGAAAATGAACTTTATTCACTCCGCAACAAGATACATGTTTCATTGTGTGGTGTCGCGCTCAGCGCGGTGCAGTTCGAAATTCGAACACTTGCAATGCAACATGTATCTTCTTGTTAGTGAATAAAATTCAAATTTGAATCGCTATTAAAAATACCTTACGCCTCGGTGTGAACTTATACTTTAAAGCGGCAAGAAGCTACTTAATAAAAAATATTCGACGTTTGAATGAATATAATTTTGAACGCAGAAACGAGCGAACGAAATAAAGATCAAAACAACAAACGAGAGCTTGGATTAATTAATGAACTGTTTGTTTCTTGAGTGTATAATTATTATGAATTAGGTGAATTAATTATACTTTTTTTTTATTTGATCGACGGCAGGTCATATACGTACCCCGACGTAAAACCTTATAGTACCTGCCCCAGGCCTATGCTACGTTAGTAATATAATATATTCTTTACCTATGCTGCTCAATGCTGATATACTGAACGATATGGCTAGGGTTGGTCTTGGTGCTGCGAATTTCCTCTGTGGCAGAGTATTCGTGCTACGCAAGGAACCTGCTGCCTTATTATAAACTTTAACTTACAAGTGAGAATAGGCTTCATTTTGACGTTTGAAGTTTCTAAAATACAATTTAAAAAGTTATAATGTCTAAATTTTGACGTTGTAACTTTTTAAATTGTGATTTAGCTGTTTCTGTTCCGTTGAAGTAATTAATTACTTACCCCGGTTCCAGATCCAACCACTAGTCCGGTTGGCCCATACAAGCTGTCGGTCCAACCTCTTAGTGGTTCTTCGTAAGTGGAGATAACTGAAAAATAAAATATATAAAAAATATATTTAAGACAACATTTACATTATAATATATAATATTATAATAGGAGTTGATATTAAGATACAATATTAACTTTTTACATACATACATACATAAATCACGCCTCTTTCCCGTAGGGGTAGGCAGAGACCACTTCTTTCCACTTGCTACGATCCTTACATACTTGTTCATTCGCTTCATCCACTTTGACTCTTACCATCCATTCCTCCTCTTACACTCAACGTAGCGAAGCGGCTCTCCGTGGGCCACTTTTCGCCTCCGCGAGAACGAGACGTGATGGGTGGCGAACCACATCGCCGCCATTTTGGATAATTTAACTTTTTAGCTCTTTTGTTATTTTCATTATTTGAAATCAAAAGATTAGGTTCAAACTGTTCAAGTGCCAATCGGACTCGCGCACGATGGTATTCGTATACGAAGTGAAAAAAATATACCTTTTCTGTAATTTTTTTATTGGGAAATACTTATTTAATTCTATCGACAGCGACGCAAAAGGAAATCTCGAGGGAATGTACATTTTGCCACAATAAAAAGTAGTCTATGTCCTTTCCCGTGCTCTATTCTATATCTGTGCCAAATTGCATCAAAATCTCTCTAGTAGTTTCAAAACAAACTTTTCCACTTTATTATATTAGTATAGATTACAGCGGTAACAGAAATATACCATGTCTATAAATATCATCTCTCCAGCTATCACGGTTCTTGAGAGCATGTAACAGATAGACGGACGGAAAGACAGGGAATTCCCAGTAATAGGGTCCCGTTTTGACCCTTTGGGTACGGAACCCTAAACATATGACGTCTCACCTATGGAAGGTCTGATGATACACACCGGCATCCCCTCCCCGTGCACGCGTATGACGTCCTCAGCTATCGACTTTGTGAGACTGTATGTGTTGGGTTTCTCGCCTAAAATCCTACGGGATAAGAATACACAATATACATATTATATATTATTATTATAAAAAAATACCAATTTATAATAAAAAATATTCTACATTATTAATTTTAGGTATATTAATAAAATTATTATTATTATCTAACATAAGAGCAACTTATCCTACCCTATTATAAAAGTCATCAACACTAACGCGTTGATGTCGTTTGTATGACCATATCAAATACGGGACAAAATATTTCGCTTGCAGTTCCAGTAGGTAACCTCGTTAATAATAAGACTGTATGTTATAATAGGAATACCTATTACATAATAATGTAATCACAAAAAAAGTTAAGTATAAAAGTTAACTTTGGATTTCTTAAACCTTCTTAAACTAACCTATGACAGGGTATAAATAATTACAAACACTTTTGAAAACAATTTAGTAGATACATATATTCAATTTAATGACGTACATAGGTTATACATGCATTTCGAGAATTCATATAATAATTAAACTTAGTAGAGCTTTGCTCGGTGTTGTGATAAGTTTAAAAATTATAAAAAACATTAAAAATTTATGTATTTATCCCACAACAAATACATAGATTTACAATACATTATTAGTTTCGAAGTTCAAGACAGGAGCCCAAACTAGGTTACCGTGTGTTTTGGAACTCCTGGCTCCCCCCAAAAACAACAAAATAAATATTTATCTGACCGAGATACGAATGCATCACATTACAGCTTTCCGACAATAGTATCGAAATTATTGTTGCACGATGAAAGAAAAGAACTTACATACTTAACTTAAAAATGCGCTGTATCCTAGAGATAAGATGTAGCTAGATAAATTTTTCTCCCCCAAAACTCCCTGCATAAATTTCATGGTAAAACTTGAAGCCATTTTCGAGATATCGATTATATATATATATATGTTACCGGCCAAACCCGATTTTAGGACAAGCTAGTTTTGCCTAGGCTAAACTGTTTCTTCCTATACGCGATAGGATTAACTAGTATATCCTAGTCCAAACTAATTTGTCCTAAGCCCGATAGGACAAAGTTTAGCCTAGGCCAAACTAGTTGATCCTGATATTAATACGCACACTCTAGGACAAATAACTATAGGAATATCGTTAAGGACTGCAGCTACGAAACATTCTGTTGGATCAGGCCAAGGTTTCGTGAGATGCAGCTGCATCACAAACTGTCCCACAAACAGATGCAAGTGCAAGAAGGCAATGATACCCTGCAATTCTAAGTGCCACCAAAGCACACCATGTAAAAATAAATAACAATTTTAATAATTGAGATATGATTATTGCTTCTATTTCAAAACATTATTTGTTATATAACCAATAAATATCCATAGCTTTTAATGACGAATCATTATCTTTTTAATAAAAATGATTATTTTTTCATTACGTAATATTTTATTCAGTTTATATATTTATTTAGACTTTCTAGATATACCATAATGTTTAGACTAGGCCGTACTAGTTTTTTCTGGAGTGTGCGTATTAATATCAGGATCAACTAGTTTGGCCTAGGCTAAAGTGATTTATCCTATCGGACTTAGGACAAATTAGTTTGGACTAGGATATACTAGTTAATCCTATCGCGTATAGGAAGAACCAGTTTAGCCTAGGCAAAACTAGTTTGTCCTGAAATCGGGTTTGGCCGGTAACATATACAACATTATCTCGTTTAAAGTATAAGATTTAGTACTAAAATACTTACGTAGGTAATATTGGATCTAGTATCTTATCATCTAACTCAGCTAATGCTTCTAAAGTTTCCGCTGGCATAGCAACATCGTAGAATCTGAAAAAACGTTTTAAGTTTGAAACCTACATTAATTATTAATCGTCTATAAATAATAACTAACTCATTCACGGTTCGGTTCCACTAAAACACTTGAGACCCTGTTAAAATATAATAGCAATCATTCCTAATCACAAATAAATTTATTCATACGAAATTTTCCTAACAATTTATTTTTAAAGCAATGCTATTTTTTGTTGAGTCACTTAAACACTTTTTTGAAGAATATTAGGTACTATTGAAATATAAAACCTACTTTTCTTCTATGAACTTGACTTGTGTGTTGGAATATGCTGTAGAGACGTGAGTGAAAGCCTTCAAGTTTCTACACTCTTTTGCTAACTCAAGTATAGTTTTGGGTCCTTTTATGTTTATTCCTACGGCTATAGATAATTGCTCGTCAAATTTGACTGTCGCAGCACTGTTGATGATTATAGTGACCTGAAAGATATAAACTATTAACGATATAACATTTATAACAAAGTAAACCAAACTAAACCCAAATACTTATTTTTTTGGCTATTTTTATTAAACAGGCACTTATTTTTCTTGCATTGCCTTAAACTTGTGACGGGCATTATTATTATCATTATTATTTAATTGTCTGATGAAAAACAAACTGACCCGAGATGTTAACAGCCTCCAGTCTTCATCGCTCATGCCTAGCCTGGGTGACTCCATCTCACCAACTATTGGCACTACCTTTTTGAAGCAGTTTGGATTCTCCTCTCGTGCCTTTTTGTATAACTGTTATAAATGTTCAATGAGGTTTTATTTACTAATCTGAGTTAATATTGTGATGTTCCAAAATGTATGAATAGTTTACATAACTTTTTCCATGAAAGTTAAAGGCAATAAAATTGTAAAGCAAGTAAATATCACTTTATTTTGGATAGAAGTTGTCTGGCAATTTATAATTGAATACTCAGTTTAACTTTGTGTAAAAAATATGCTTACCAAATCATTTGAAAGATCATTTATTCGTGATTGTGGATCTTTTCCTTTCTTATGTCTGACTAAAACATATATTGTGTCTAGATCTCCGCAAGTTCTTAGTAGCTTTTCTATTAAAACTGAAACAAAATTGTTATCAAATGTTAATAAGTACCCAATTTTAAGTACGCCTAATTATTATGAATAAGTAGTTTATATCGACTACGATGAATAAATATAAAAATGAATTGCTGTTCGTTAGTCTCGCTAAAACTCGAGAACGGCTGGACCGATTTGGCTAATTTTGATCTTAAAATAATCGCATCAGTTCAGGAAAAGTTTAAATGGTGAGAATTTTCAGATCATAGTTAAGGCAGAACAACGTTTGTCGGGACAGCTAGTCTTATATATAAAAATTAATTGCTGTTCGTTAGTCTCGCTAAAACTCGAGAACGGCTGGACCGATTTGGCTAATTTTGATCTTAAAATAATCGTATCAGACCAGGGAAGGTTTAAACGGTGAAAAATTGCAGTTCATAGTTAAGGCAGAACAACGTGTGTCGGGACAGCTGGTATTCTTATAATTAATTAATTATTAAAAAATAATTGCAACCTGTGTCTCACTAAAACTCGAGAACAGCTGGACCGATTTGACAAATTTTAGTCTTAAAATAATTGTGGAAGTATGAGGAAGGTTTAAACGGTGAAAAATATTTTAAAATATGCGAGGAAAAGACTAAAAATTACGACTGAACATAGCTAAGACAGAACAACGTTTGTCGGGACAGCTAGTAACTTATGCAAATAATTATTATATAAATCAATTTTAGGTCCAAGCCGAACTGGCAAACTGACTGTAGCTATCATGCTGCTACCCAATTTCAACACATTTTAAGTTGCTACGGCTACAACGGCAACTAGCAGAGATGCGACAATAACTCCCCCACACCGATCTCGGTGACGGCGGCCGGTTTCATTGAAACCAGGCCAGTTACGCTGGAGTAATTTTATAGTACCCAAGTGTGTGTGCAGTACACAAGAGTACTCTCACTTCCTTTACTCTCATAATCCAGTGGAACGGATAACCGACACGACTGACGAGAGATCAGGCGCAGGTCCGGGTTTTTACATACCCATCCGACTCATGGATCATCTTTCTTGTCAGACAATCAGGTGATCAGCCTGCATTATCCTAACCAAAATTGGAAATAACATTTTTGTTGTTCTAATGCGGGAATCGAACCCATGACCTCCGAGTCGATAGCCAATGCTCTAACCACAATAATGTAGTACAGGTGACAGTAGGTAGGTGTAGCTATCGGTCATTGGTGTGTGTCGAACTGTCGAGCACTACGAGATTGCGAAAATATGCCAAAATGTATGAAATACTTCATACATTCAAAATATTCTTTTTTTTTTCACGTACTATATGTTTCAGACATAATTATCAATAATGCATATAAATGCATAAATAATTATAACTAGATGTTGCCCGCAATTTCGTGCACGCTAAAGAAAATATCGCAGGAAACATATATTTCGCCACAATTAAAAGTAGTCCTTCCTCGTGATCTCATATTATGTATATCTGTGCCAAAATTGATCCCATAGTTTTGGAGCCTATTCAATGCAAACAAATAAACAAAGAAACATTTCCTCTTGATAAGATTAGTATCTATAGATATAGTATTTTATACAAAATTCTTCATTTACACCTTTTACATAACTTTTAAAAGTTATGGAAGGAGGAAACAATAAAATATCAAAAACTACACTAGGATAACAAAGGAGACTGAACATCGTGGGCCAAAATACAATAACATATGGTTTAAAAAAATCGTCATATTTTTTGTTCTGAAATATAAAAAATCACCGCAATTCTCAATCTGAGAGCCGAGAAAAATAAGAAAGGTTTCGTGATATCGTCCATATATTTAATTGATTTCAGTATAACAGTAAATACTTTTTGCACAAATCATATTATAATTTTGTCACAGGCCATTGACGTTTTGACTTTTCAGTTTTGATTCGATCATTTCGTGTTTTCTAATGAGTTTTGAGTGCATTCCTAAATAGTTTTATTTTCAACGAATCCGGGTCACAAAACTTGAAAAAAATCTTATAATCAGAAGCTATTCGTAGGTACGCTTCTGTTGTAATTGCATAGTAAGCAAACGATGTTGGAGCCTTCTGAGTGTTCAATGCTCATGTTACGTATCATAATATTATGGTACCTTAAGTGGACAAGGTAATAGGTATCAAGATCATATTGTTTCACCTGAATATTTTTTGACGACATTTTAATATTTATAGAAAACGAATAAACTAAAATATATAATATATTAAAATATGTTCTGTTTTCTGTTTCTTATTCCTATACTTTTTAAGTAATCATAATAATCACTAATTATTATATAAACAAGAAATATATAAATAGTCTATTATTATGACTTTTCACACATTCTCCACCAAATAGATGCAGTGTTAAAAAGTTTCATTGGTATTGAAACATAACCTCACTTTCGTTAAACAGCTCATAATTTTGTTCGCAGATTATCAAAAGTTACACAATTTTCCACAAGGCTCTCATTAATCAAAATCTATCTATACATAGAACAATTTTCATCTTATTACATTCTTGGCCCAAGTATGTATGAAATGGTTTCAATCTCCTTTTGTACAGCCTCGTAAAATTATGTAAGGTCATATTTGCTATTTGTTAAGATTTCATTAATAAAACCTGCTATGGAGTAGCCATAATATTAATTTAATACATTAATGTTGTTTTAAAAATTATTAGCAATAAAATATAATTTATAGATATTATGGCAAGACTTAATATTATCTTATTTTTACCCGACGATTGTATTGTTTCTCTTACTAGTAAAAACTAAAGTAATTAAAGTAACATTAATACCTTTGTGTAAGCTTATAGTTGAAGGTTTTATAAAATACGATACTTCTAAATAATAATAATATGTAAACATACAATGAATGGTTAAAATGTTTAAGATTTAATTGTTTATATTTGGTTATGAGATGAAATGATTTTATAGTTAATGTCTAAATTTCTAAAGGCCTGTATTCACTTTGATTAGTGCGAGTGCGAGTGCGAGTGTGTAGTGCAGGTGTGTAGTGCGAGTAGTGTCCAATTCTGTTTAGTGGCTCTGTTTAGTAAATTCATTTGAAACCATGTCCAGACGTGTTTAGTATAATATATGTTTAGTATAAGATTCAGTACCGTCATTTGTTTTGGATGGACGCCGGGCATTATCAGCGAGAGACGGCCATGGAGACACATGATAATTTAAGGACAATAAATCCTGTATAAAAATAATAATTGAAGTTTTAATCACTGTGTTAATAACTATTGTAGAGAGGATTTTACATTTGTTACTATCTAGCGAAAGTAATTGAAAGCCTTGGTAACTAAATTCCATAAATTACGTCACACGTCAAAAGGTAGGACCCATACTCCTTGTGACAAGGGGTATGGGTCAAAAAAGGGGTAAGGTTAAAGGGCAAAGACGGGAGAGGGGTTCAAAAATCCTAAAATTCATGTGACGTAATTTGAGGATGGTGCCCTATCTGTCCTTATCTAATATAAAAGAGTACTGGTACTATTGGTACGTTAGTAATATATATTTTTTAATCTTTGCTATTGGTATCTACAAAACTACAATTAATAAAACCTCTGTATTGTTAACAGTTTAAAAAGTGAATTAATAAGACTTACATTGTCAATAATTTTATCTTAACATTCAAATACATATTCTGATTCGAGCTATACGTATTTTAATTTTCTCGCCCTTACTACAGGCACAGCCTACTGGCGTCCTTCGGCTTACTTCATATTTAATGTACATTTAAAAGTTACATCGTATTAACTCGACGACGACTCTCAGCAGAACTCTTACCGAGTTCTGCTGAGAGTCGTTCCTCTTACTTCTTATTCAATATTAAAAATTAAAATTAATGACTACTATTATTATAAAAACCTATAACCCTATACTAATCTATACTAATATTATAAATGCGAAAGTGTGTCTGTCTGTCTGTCTGACTGTCTGTGACCTCTTCACGCTTTAACCACTGAACCGATTTTTATTGAAATTTGGTATAGACATACATTGGGTCCCGGGAAAGGACATAGGATATTTTTTATCCCGAAAAAGTAGTGTTCCCGCGGGATAATGCATTTACGCGGGCGGAGCCGTACGCAAAAGCTAGTAAATTATATAACCCATTATCCGTCCTAATATTACAAATGTATTGATACCTCATTCATTAAAATCGGACGAGTAGTTTAAGCGCTACGGTCGAACAAACAAACATATGACATACATACATACATACATACATACATACATACATACATACATACATACATACATACATACATACATACATACATACATACATACATACATACATAGTACATACATAGTACATACATAGTACATACATACATACTTACAGTAAGGTAAAAAAATCTTGATTTGATTCAGAGCTGAATTTGATTAGGTTACACTACGTACTTATGTAGTGCGAATTAATACCAAATTACCGACTAAATATCACGTTTATGTATTTAGTAATATGTTATGTGTATTCAGTGGTAATACAATATTTTACTTTATAATGTACTTATTTGCTACTCAAACAGCAAGTGCTTGTGTAATATCAGCTCTATACGTCTATACAGCTTTTTTTTGCTTGGCATGTTGCTAATGTGGATTTATTTTAACGTATAACTTATAAACCCCTACGGTAGATTTGTAAAACAGTTTTTGCGTAAGAAAAGATTATAGTAATAGGGTTAACGTACCAATTATCAGCACTTTAAAAAAATGGTCCAATTATAACCTCGATTATTACAGAGGAAAATACTTTATAGTTTAAAGTATGGTGTTGCCGGCAGTAGATTCCAGAAACATTAAAGTTTTGTTTTTATTAAGTGGAAACAAAAAATAATTACAGAGAAGCTTATAATTCTACTATTTATTCGGGGTGCTGATAATTAAGTACAGTGCTAGCAATTGGGTGTGTCACCCTATATTATATTATATATATTATATAAGATTATCGTAATATAGTGTTATATTATATTACTAAGGAATTAAATTATCGTTGTTGGAAGAAAGAGAGGGAGACCGGTCGGTCGCGGGGGGTGTCCTGTGTTAGACAGATCCGGGACACTCCCCTTATAGCGGCTGAGGGCAATCCACAGGTGGTTTAGTGGATAACCCTTAGGTTGGAGTTCCACATACCCCCGGGTCACCCAACCCGGGAAGGGCATAAAGCCTTTCCCCTGCGAGATAAAAAAAAGGAATAAATTAAGCTAGAAATCTCTATTTTGAGTGGAGACCACAAACTGGACGTCGAAGCGTAGGACGGCCTCTCACCAGATGGATGGTCTGAGAAAAGTCACAGGAAGTCGGTGGATACAGGCCGCAAGCTACCGGTCGCACTGGAAATTTATGGGGGAAGCCTATGTCCTACAGTGGACGTTACCTGGCTGAAACGACGAGAAAACTCTACGATTCTAGTGTAACATGAAAAAAATATCTCATGATCTCATGTATATTTCCCTGTTAGAGACAGACTATCATGTAATATTAATTTATACAAGCATTCAAATATTGACTTAAATATGAGTATTTGAGGCTGTCCTTCCTTATGCTTTGATGTACACACTTTTAAGTAGCTGCCATCGATTGTTAGCGGATAGGTATATACCTAGTACAAACCTATAAATATAGTTAGAAATATAATATAAAATAAATATAATTGTTATCCAGTTACATAAGTGGACAGTGGACAATTATATTTATTTAGATATTTTGACTTCAGAACTTTTCGCCTAAATTCTAATTCTTTCGCATTCCAATAACTTAAAACACCATCCAATACGTCATTTGTATTTTGTTATAAGGGTCCATCCACATATTACGTCACAGCGGATGGGGGAGGGGGGGGGGGGGTAATACTATGTATAATACTAGGTAATAATATGTGGATAGCCCCTAATAACTGTAAACGTTTAATAAACTACACATATCTATGTCCATAAATCTACTAAAATCGTAAGCAGTTATAGAAAAAAAAAGACTATAAATAATAATTATTTATTGTAAATGACAGTACATAACTAAAATAATGTAAGTTGGAAGTGCTGCAAATCATAGAACCACCTTCTCCACCACGCGACTCGCTTTGAGACTCATCCTGCCATCTGTCGGGATAATAAATAAACATTAGCATTGTTCCTGATACTCAAGTAATAATAATTAGGTAAACAGTGTTTGGAAATGATACAGTCGGAAAAGAAAAAATACTTTGTATTATTTAGTAACAGCATTTTAAAAAAGCATTTTACGTAAAATAATAATAAAATAAGGTAATTAATTAAATCCGAATAAATACAAAGGACATTTCCAAACATCCAAATTTTTTAGTAATAAATAAACTTACCAAGACACTCATGCAAGTCACAATAAAACACAAGTAAACAAAACACACACAAAAACAAACTTAAAACACAAACAAAAACTCAAACGAATACTTACTATACCTATATAGAACTACGTACACAAAACCATGCATTTTTTTTCCTAAAATAAATTCTAATAACATTATGTATAACCATGGACAAATAAAACTATTCCTCCATGGTATAACTATGTTATTATTTTATATCTGAAACGTTAGGCGTACACTCTAGGCAAGTAGCTTGGCAAGCGAATCCATTGTTACCCTAGGGCAGGCATTCGCACCCTACCTCATTCCAGGGCAGTAGGGATCTACTGTCCTGGAATGAGGTAGGGTGCGAATGGGAAGTGGAAATTCGACAAAGGGTGGGCGCCATTGTCGAAAACAATCCCGACTATTAAATAATAATTATGCACTTACTCCTACATACTTAGTTGTAATAAAAATATTGACCATCAGCATTACGCATTTAAACGAATTGAAAAAATAAAACAGAAAGAAAGAAATACAATACATATTGATGCAAACCACAAAAAAACACCATGCAAAAAATTAAATATACCTAAACATTTAAATGCATAATTTATCCGCTATAAATGAACTATATAATAATATTTCAGCAGTTTGAATACAAAATAATAATAGTGCAAGTAGTAAAAGTGAAGTTCCTTAGCGCTAGAGACGAAAAAAATAGTAGAGTATTATAACATAAGCTGGATATATATTTTGTTCAATTACGTTGACATTTATACTGAGCAATATATGCAAAATTAAAGGCTTAAATTGGTGTATTCAATACTTAAAATATGTATTTATGCTTAGATCATGGTTTCTCAACCGGGGGGTCGCGACCCTTGGATGGTCGTGTTTGTTTTTAAAGTGGGTCGCAGTCTGTTGAAAAATAACAAAATAAATAAATACAAACTACATATAGGTACAAAAGAGTCGGTTTTTCGAACGAATTTTGTATCGAACGTTTAAACCAGTGAAGGCTAATAATGTACAGCTGATAAAAGTAGCGCGCTATGTGCATATTATTATAATTTTATAATGACGGGGTCACATGACTTTTTAATTAACTTTTTGGCTTTTTCGTGGGTAAAAAAGGTTGAGACGATGGCTTAGATGATTAATTAGTTTATTAAAACTAATGAATCAACTAATTTGACATTAGTCAATTCTAAATTAAACTATTTCCCACACGAATGACGTATATAATTTACGCAGGCTATGTAATGGAAGTAGACGTGTACGAATTGATTTGAATATAAATTACCTATTACGTTTTGAGTTCAAAACAAAAATAAACTATGTAAAAATATGGTCATTGAATCGATTGTTATACTACGTAGGTACGATATGCCCTACCGTACGTACGTTACGATACAAAGCCTCTGTGGTCTAGTACATTGTTTCTCAACCGGTGAGTCGCGACCCTTAGGGGGGTCGAATTTGTTTTTAAAGGGGGTCGCAGTCTGTTGAAAAATAATACATTCTATATATAGGTACAAAACATTCGTTTTATGAACGAATCTTTTGTATCGAACGTCGAAAACATCGTGACGGGGTCGCAAGACTTTTTTCTTAACTTTTTGGGGGTCGCAACATAAAAAAGGTTGAGAAACGATGGTCTAGTGGTAAGAGCTTGGCTCTCGACTCGGAGGTCGTGGGTTTCGATCACCTGATTGTCTGATAAGAAAGATCCATGTGTCGGATAGGCATGTAAAAAGTCGGACCTGCACCTGATCTCTCGTCAATCGTGTCGGTTATCCGTCTCACTGGTTATGGCTTTATGAGAGTAAAAGACGAGAGAGTGCTCTTGTGTACTGCGCCCACACTTGGGCACTATAAAATTACTCCAGCGTAAAACTGGCGAGATCGATGTGGGGAGTTATTATTACGATACGAAGGTAGTGCATTTACGAAATTACGACGCGACACCGGAATGGAAACGTCTGGAAAAAGTTATTCGCAATGTTTAAACTTTAAAGGATGATGTATGCAACTATTATATTATATCAATTTTATTATAACATCAAAATGAAAATAGTTAATCTGCAAAATCATATTACGAATTAAAAAAAGTTTAATTTGGTAAAGCCAAGGAATTTGTAAGTAGTTGTATATAATACTTACAAATTCCTTGGGTAAAGCAACTGAATATGTTGTTTGTTACGTTGACCTTCATGTCATAGGTATTCTTTTATTTTTTTTAGATAAAACTTCCACGTTGTTTTGCTGCGTTTTTAAGGAAATTTCCGACATTCTGTTTGTTTGCAAACTAAGGATAAAAAACAAATTACTAAAGTAAAAACGATACGAAAATAATCGACACTTGATATTTTAGTTACCTAATAATGCATTATAATAATATAAGCTTTTGCAAAATGGATAATAAGGCTAGACGACTGAATTTTTTATTGCATAAATTTATGTATGTAGTACTCCTTAATATCTCTATAATATCTCAAATCAGAGGAAACAGTTTATAAATAAAAAACAAAATTAAGTCTCGTGAAAACACTCCATACAAAGTGTATAAAATATAAGGCCGCAGAAACATACCCAATTATTTGTAAATATCGTATTTACTGTATGAATGTTTTTAAATAACCTTAGTTTACTTACATTAAACTAATATTACAACATTAGATAATATTAAAGGTTTTTTTACTAATTTGTCGAAAAGATTTGCAACTTTTTTTGTATTTTTAAACGCATCAAATTTTTTACGTTTATCAATATGTAGTAATAGGTACCTTAATGGTTCTGAGTATACAAATTAAACTAAAAAATTTACATGTAGTCGTCTCCCAATTGTGATATTTCTAGCATTTTGGCACATTTTCTAGTTGAAACTACAGGAGACTAGACCAGAGGGAGGTACAGGGACCAATTCTGCTAAATAAAACCTGCATTTATACAATTGCAATCAAGTCCCGATACGCTAAAACTCTCAAACGGTGTTTTTATGAACGTTAAACCAACGTGAAACGCTCTCTGATTGCTCGAAACGTCATAAAATCCGTTCATGGTAACATGTCGCTTCACTTTTAATCCAAACAAAGTAAAATGAAGTCTACTTTAAATACGAGAATTGAGGTTGTTGACTTTACTACGATTGTAGGTACTTATTGGCGCATTACCAAGCATTACTCCTATTACTAAATAATTTTTAATGTGTGAAGAAGTAAAAAAGTACGCTAGTGAAAAATAAAAATAATAACACAAAAAACCATGCAACTCACCTTTGCCCAAAAACCCTGTACCACCAGTCAAAAACACACACTGATCCTTATAAAACTTCTGGATCTCAGTCTTGGCGGCTTTACCCTTCATCAGCTTCCGTTTCTCCTCCTCTCTCGCGTCAGCGGCGTCTTCGGACGCGTAGTAATCGTCCAGCTGGTTGGCCGACACGAACTCGTGGTCTTCTGAGTAGTCCAAGATGGGTGCTGTTGCGTTCATTTCATCGTTATCTGCGTCGGCGTTGCGGGCGGTGTTTTCTAGTTCCTGTAACAGGGGCGCGTAGTGACTTTTAGAAAAGAATAATTAAGAGAATAACTTTGACCATATTCTAAATAAAGACTAAATGTTGCCCGCGACTTCGTGCGCGCAAAAGTTACTTTCGCCGAAACCATACATTTTTCCGCGATAAAAAGTAGCCTATGTTTACAAGCTAGAGCCCGACTTCGTTCGAACAGAATAAACATCGACACAACTTCCCCTATAAATCAGTTATCTAAGACTAAAATACTTTTTAATTCGAACCAAAAGTTTCTGAGATGAGCGCTTCATCAAAACATACGGTACAGCTACATAATATGAGTATCAGTTCTTTAACGTGCTTTATCTATATGTACTTCTATACTAATATATTGAAGGGGAAAAGTTTGTTTGTTTGTTTACATTGAATAGGCTCCGAAACTAATTAAATCCGAAAGCCAAATTTCACAAATATAGAATAGATTTTTATCTATTATTAAAATTTGTAAAACGATTTAGCTTCATATTTTTATCACCTTTAATACTCTGTATCTCCTAAAGTATTGATCGTACAGTAAACATTTTAAGACGTAATTTATAGGAAATTTAATGTAGATAATTAATGTAGAATTCACTAAAGAGATATTATAAATAATTTTCGATTCACAAGCAAAAACCTTGAAAAAGAGACCTTTCCCCCCCTCCCCCACCGCCGGCTCGTGTCCCTCCCTCGGGGGCTTTTAGTATATTCATCTGGACACCTTTTGGAATAACTGTAGCAACTTTCAAAACTACATGAATTATTCGGTCAGATCGACGATTCTGAACCTAATTTTCTTAGACTATATGTTTATTTTAGTTTATCCCGACATTTCCGCCACTTTTGAGCAACCGTTCGGGATAAATGTCGCAAGAGGAATGAGATGACATTCTACGTACTTGTAAATTATCCTGCAGCTCCTTGCTGAGTTTCCTGACATGGTCCAGCTCCTGCAGCTGCTCGGGCGTGGGCTGGCCGTACACGTCCACCTCCAGGTGCTCCCCGCGCCGCTGGGCCTCGATCCACGCAGACATCCTCTCGCTAGTGTCACCGGGACTGATGTCTTTTACGCTCATTACTCTGTTATTAAACAAAATTAAAAAATTCAAGCGACCGTCAACTTTATCGAGCTTTAAGCGAGCTGATGATGATGAAAAGTTGTAGCTTAAAATTATTATCTGCTGTGTGCTGATGGGATCAAGATATTTTTAGTTATAACAAAACTAACGTACAAAACGGCAAAAAAATTGTTCAATGATAAGATGATCCCACGTTTATATTTACTTTATTATATTTTAAGTATATTAGCTTTAGTTTGTAACAATTAGATTATTACTAGATTATATTATATTACATATTAGATTTATTATGCTATAAAATAAGGGATGCAGGGTTCAGCTGGGTTAATCGACTACAGCCTTTTTTTTTTGTTTCCGGGGGGAAAATGCATTACGCATACCACCCAGGCGCAGAAGCACCCAAGTGGTGATGTGAGACTCCCGTATAGGCTAATGAGACCCACGGTATACCCACTAAAAACCCCCCCATCTTCCTCCTCGCCGCCCTCTGACGGGGCCACGGGAACGATACACATATCCGCGATCCCGCCGGCGGCAGCCGCCTACAAGCGGCTCCATCACGGAAGCCTGAAGGCCCTCCACGATGGGCGCACCAGATGGTAAGGTGCGCCTCCCTCCTCGGCCTCCACCAGTACTGTAGCAGACTCCCCCCGAGTCTGCTACTAGGAGGCCATGGGTACCAGATAAACTGGTACCCGGTGTCATATCATGTCTATGGTTCTGCCACCGACCACACCTCGGTCGCACTGGATAGGGCAAGCGGCGCACCGCAATACCGACATGCCTCTTCCTCTGCGGCCCCACCAACGCTGTTTCGACGGAACGGCCCCGCCAGCTCGCAGGGGGTAGGGAGAGTGGCGTACCGTAATACCATCACGCCTCTCCCCCTGCGAAATCTACTACAGCCTACGCTAAGCGGGGTAAAACCTATAAATTAACTTGTTGCTTGCAGTGCTAAATGCACGGAGATATCGAATCCGACTCAATTTACCTTTCCTAAACGATTAAAAATAGCTCTGCAGAGTATCGTATAGAGAGAACAGAGATGTCTGTAGAGATATATATATTTAGTACAATTTTCCATAAAAACTTGCATAACACATCCTTACGAAGAATACCTCACTTTAACACTTGCAAACTCGCTGGCCTTAACAGACTTACTTTAAATCTAAAATTTGATGATAATAGTTTTAAAGCACAGTCATGCTTTGCTTGAAGAAATCACGCATTAGTGTGTGTGCTAATTATGAGCAGTTATTATTATAATATAATTATGTTAATACTGTTGTATGTTGTCTTCGCATACTTCACAAGCTGCACAAGCCATACATTTTATATTACAAATGTATGGAGGAATCAACTCGTGACATCACAGCCTGTTTGTTAATTGTGTCTTCTTTATATTTTACTAGCTGCTGACCGCGGCTTCACCTACGTATATATAGTACCTATCCCTCGGGAACGACGTTTTCAGGGTAAAAAGTATCCAAGGCCTAAACTACTACCATACCAAATTTCATCGAAATCCGTTCAGTAGCTTTTGGGTGAAAGAGTAACAAACATTCATCCATTCATCCATCTATACATCCATACATCCATCCATCCATCCTCACAAACTTTCACGTTTATAATATTAGTAGGATAAGATAATATACGAAAATGGGTGCCAGATTGTTTATTAACATGTTGTCTAACATCACTAAAAGTATTAAATTATATTTTTGTTTTTAATTTTGGCTAATAAATAAATTTTAATATGGATTAAAATTTTCTGTAACCATGTTTACTAGAGGACTAGCCCTGAAATTTAAATAAAATGCGAACCGAACCTAAAATAGACCGAATTTTCGTTCCTTATATTATGTAGATTGTTGTCTGTAATTTATTTTCTATTTAAATAAAATAATTACTGTTAAAATAACAATCAGACTGGAACTGCACTTCCTTTGTTGATATATTTTTGTTCAATTTATTTTTTTTTCATAATCAAAGTAAAATAAATTACGTAATTTACGGCAGATCATAATTTTTGCAATTAATGATAGAGATATTTCATTATTTCATCAAGATCGATCCAGTAATTTCGGAGCCTATTCGGTGCAAACAAATAAACCTTTCCTCTTTATTATATTAGTATAGAAGTAGGTATAGATAAAAGTCTTTGAGATATTTTGCTCTGAACCTTAAGTACCCCGTCCTGTTCCACCCTCCCATATTGTATCTAGATATTATTTATCCAAATGGGTAATTATTTAGTCATTGTTGCCATTTACAACTTTACTAAAAGTATTTCCTATTTAAGCCAATGCCCAACAGACAACAATCTGATAAGCCTACATACTTCCTACTAACAGTAAATTAAAGGCAAGGTTTTGTCACTACTGCCGACGTAGAGGAAACACAACAAAATGTGACCCTTTCAAAGCAAAGCACGCAAATAAAAACAACGTTATGGAAAAATAACAAAAAATACTTCATTCAAATAAAATTTAATTGGGATACTAAATTTTTGGGTTATAACGAGTTCTGTTGTTACTACTATTACGTATGTGGTATAGCCATGAGCTCTATATAGAGGTAAGACTTGACTTTGTTACAGCGTTGCCATTTGGCAACTTTGGTTGCCATTTTGGCAACATTTGACCCTTCGTGGCAACCAAATGGCAACCAGGCTCAAATGGCAACTATTTGGCAACTTTTTGACTTGTCGCGCGATCATCAGTAAAAAATATCGAAGAACTTTCGCAGAACTGAACACATCGAAATGAGCAAAATCAAAATCTTGAACACATTTTTTTTCCCAAATGAAAACAATTCATAATTAGTAGATAAAGAAATTGTACCCGTATTTCTACATCCAAAAGGTCTATTTTGGTGAAGCTTTATGAAAACTCTAAAACAAAAATGGAAGAAAGTGTGTGTCTGTGAGCAGTGTGTAGTGCAGTGCAAGGGAAGTTTTTTTCGTGGTTTTCTAATACTTTTGTTTTTAAATCTATTTATAAATTCTTATTTTTTTCATGTTTTTAATATTGGATTTTAAATGCATGGGCACTTACACATTTTTTAACTTCCCGCTAAGAAAATCTAAATTTTCAAAAATCGGGAAGTTATTGGTTTTACCCCGTTTTGTAAAAATCGAATTCTCTATATCGCGACATTCTGAGGTTACAGGAAGCTTCCCTGACTGCCCCCGCGTGGGTGTCACTGTGTCTGTATGTATGAATGTATGTGTATGTGTGCGTGTGTGTGTATAAGTATCTCCGACGACCTCTGTGGCTCAGTTGGTTGAGCTTGTTGATGCTCAAGCCGGGGGTCGCGGGTTCAAATCCCGCCGAAGGAACAAAAAGTTTTTCTGTGTTCCTGGGTCATGGATGTGTATTAAATATGTGTATAATATATTAAAAATCTTAAATATGTGTATAGTATAAAAGTATTAAATATATTTCCGTTGTCTGGTACCCGTAACACAAGTTCTTCGAGAACTTACCACGGGATCAGATTGACGTGGTGTGAAGCGTCCATAGATAAAAAAAAAAGCATGTAAACCTCATATAACTTTTGAACATTTTCACTGATTTTATTGCGCCTGGCGCTATTTGAAAGGGCTGGGCCAAACTTAGATTTTGAATACAATCTGGACTGATTCAGACGGATAGATTTCACGAAATCTCGAAAAAACTGTGTTTTTTTTTAAAGTGTTTTTTTTTCGAATAACTTTTAAACGGCTTTATCGATCAACTCCAAAAACTAATCAACTCTTAACCATGAAAAACCACGTCGATAACAGCTAATTCAGTCAAAATCGTTCGAGAGATATCGTGAACGAAATAAAACAAAAAAAAAAATTTTTCGGAATTATTCCGAAAATTTTCATAAAAAAAATTTTTGTTATCGATTCTTTCAAAGGACATGAAAAACTGCATCGATTGCCGCCAATCGCGTGAAAATCGGTTGATTCATTCTAAAGTTATGACAGTTTGAAATTTAAAAAAATAGTATTTTATTACACTTAAAGTTTTTTTTGTAATGGCAACCTTTGGTTTGAGTTGGCAACATTTGACCCTAAAAATGGCAACCTGGGCTGAGTAGGCTCTGGCAACACTGCTTTGTTAATAATAATCAAACGTTAAAAACTATAACCCGACTACGCAAAGAATATGTCTAAAAATGTATGAGCCATGCGGGAGCCAGCACTATGTACACTATATGTAAATATAGCTACATAATATAGTAACCGTTTCTTATTCTTTTATTTATTTAATTTCACTTCGTTTTAATGTACATTTAAATTAACTTCGTCAAGGAGAGCAACACAACGTAAAATAAAACATGGCGGATCACATCAGAATTATCCAAAGAATGACATTTTGACGATGACATGACTTTTGGCAAAGAAAGACGTATGACGTTCAAGAAGACGTCTAGAGCTTCCTAAAACTGTCAACTACCTCAAAAATCCTGTCAAAATAACTATCATGGCCGCCCTAAAATTAAGGTCCTCGCATTAAAAAACTTCAAATAATCATTTTTGTACGCAATGTACCCTTCTTCAAATATTTTCTTTTTTGTATTTATATGAAATTCCCATATATTTACCTATGTGGTGTACAAAGAGCTGGCCCATAGTCAAACATATTCTTTAGTATGTTTCCCATTCCATCATTATGAATATACTATTGACACCTCATTCATTAATGTCGGATACCATAGACTGCCAAAATCATTAAACTTCCTTTTTCCTTCGCCGACTTCGACTTATAAAATACACATTTAGCATGTCCCTCGGGCATCCCTAAGAATAAAGGGTTTTGTGGTTGGCTACCACGTCCTGGGGGTCTAAAAAGGCCACTTTAAGTGTTTCATACAAAAATCGTCAAATGTCAAAATGGCTACATGATTCGTCCTATTTCATCGTATTAGAAAACATCAATTTTGACAGTTTTCAAAAGAAATACGTAAAATGGCGCACATAATATGAGTTGAAAAAAATAAATAAAACATATGAAATACCTAAGTGGCCTGTTTAGACCCCCTTGGATGTGTGGACTAATTGCCCGTCAAAAGGTAAAACTTGTAAAGAAGTTGCACTGTTTGTATTGTACACATAGATGTATAATATTAAAAAACTAATTGTACAAAATTTTTCAAACACGGTTTCTGTAAAACGCATATATAATAATATATCCAAATAAAAAAAAAACTCGTTCCATTGACCTTTGGGAAATTTTGCGAAGGTCCCCAAACTAATATTACGCGTGCTAGTTAAGTAGAAAAGACTTGATTTGGCGTGGCAAGGCCTTTCAATCTGTATCAAGTAAATAACATAATTATATACGGAAATATTTAAATGGTTACATTGCTATATATATTTTTATACGCTGTATGACATTTACTGCAATTTTAAATTGTACTTTTGTAATTCTGATACCTTTATGGCTAAAGAGATTATGATAATAATAATGATAAATATAATAATGATAAAAAGCATGTGTTATAGAAATTCTATTTTATTTTATTTAATTAAAAAGCATGTGTTATTTTAGCTCTTATTTATTGCTTATTACATCTTGCTTAATGCATATTATACCTTTTTAATACTTTAAGCGGGCAAGTCTTGTATTTAATATATAATTGGAAACTTGGACACGGCTGCATTTTCATGAAATTTTGTATGCATTGAGTTTTGGTTAAGAGAAATCGATCTTATCCCTGAGAAACTGCGCATTTTTAAACATCTATAACTTTTATTTGGTTGCGTAATAAGATGTGAGAGATTTGTCAAATCCGGTTGGCGGCTTAATTAGCGTTGGACCTTTTACATTGTTGTCAAATATGTATTTTGGGTTTGAATTCCGGTCAGACGAATATCGTTGTGGTTATTTTTATTATATATTTTACTAGCTGTTGCCCGCGGCTCCGCCCGCGCAAATACAGTATCCCACGGGGACACTGTACTTTTTCGAGATAAATACCATACCAAATTTCATCTAAATACCAAATACATCGATTCGACTCTTACTTGGCAATCTCATATTATAAATGTTTCTTGTAAATTCACTGGTACCTTGCGGTTCCTCTATCGTATTAAAAATTTCCTCCCTCACCCGGTCAAGACAATGCTCGTCCAGTCACTTATTGTTCCCATCATAGACTATGGTGATGTGTGCTATTTCGATCTCAATGCCGACAAACTTAATAAACTTGATTGCCTTCTCAATTCTTGTTTAAGATTTATTTTCAATCAGCGAAAATTTGATCATGTTTCCGCCTATCGTTGCAAGCTGCACTGGGCCTCTAGTCAATATGCATTCGATAATCTCGACGGCGAAATCCGAAAACAAAATGTATGGGATTTGACATAAGGCAACGCAAGCGACATGTCACTTAGCGATGCCTTATGTCAAATCCCATAGATTTTTTATTTCGAAGTTCGCCGTGGAAATTGTGGAATGCATCTTGACTAGTTACCAATAGGTAACTCTAGGCTCTAGTGTCCAATGGGACAGCGCCACTCTGTACGGCCCTACTCTCTGTTATATGGGGACTGGATCGTTACTGTATTATTGCAAGGTTTAATTAGCAGAATCAAAATTGAACTTTATTCACTACACCAGAATATCCACGTTTCATGGCAAGAGCGGCGCCGCACTATACAGAGCGGTGAAATCTAACATTCGAACTATATCGTATCTTTTTGTGTAATGAATAAAACTAATTTGAATAACTATGTTCAAAATGCAGCGCCGCGTAAGTATCGTCTCGTTTCGGTGTGAAATGACCCTAAGACTGTGAACGAGCAAGCAGTTCTGTTTTGTATCAACAGAGCAGCCCAATTGCAGAAGTGCAAAATTTGCAGTTCAAATGCGTTTGCACTTTGCGATAACAGTATGTCAATAATGTGTGCAATAGTATTCGAACTGTAAATTTGCAGTCGGAAGGAGGGTTTTTGAATTCGTGACATCTGACAGCTTTTTGACACGACAAGGCTACTAAAGTGCGCGCCAGATAAGTTTGCGCACAGTCAAAATCCCCGGGCCGCACTACCAAATTTTATGTATACTCGTAGTGCGCGCCAGATAAGTCTGCGCACAGTCAAAATCGGATACTAATTTTTCCTATTAGAACTTAGAGCTTAGAACAAAAAAATGTACTGTAATAAGCAAAGAAAACACCCCAGTCACGCGCAGGCACTCTAAGGCGCCTGGTGACAGAAAAAGATTCGAAAATCCTTATTGACCGTTTTTGATACCACTTACGCCACCAGATGACGCTTTGTGTGCGTTGGGTCTGCCCCCTAACGGCAGAAAAAATATCAAACACCCTTATTAAAAGTATTTATCATGCTCTCTATAACTCCGTGTAGCAATGAAGCCTCATCAAAACCGAAATCTTTAGGTATCAAGCAATGTCAAGCATTGTAAGATAAAAGTTAATTCGTGTAACCGGTAGCCAATGATTGGAACTTTCCATATGCGGATATTGGTTAGTTCCACTTGTTATAAATAAAAATATAAATTAATTAATAAGTATTGACCCGCTCAACAAGTGACGTAGCTCCGGGAAAGCCCCGCTCTAACAAACATAAGACGGTTTTTTATTATACTTCATTAAGCTGCTATCATCATTATTCATTGCCATGATTATAGTACTTAGAATAATATATCTATTGGAACGTTTTAAGAAGTTGTGATCAAAACCATCTCTAAAATAAAATCAATAATAATAGTAGTAAATGAAAGTGTAAGTGAAGTTCTGAATAAAGTTCAATTTTGAATCACTATTTTAAAATTCAGCGCCGCGTCTTGCAATGTCTCGCTTCGGTGGGAGCTGGCCCCTAGGCTCTACTTCTACTTGTATAGAATGACAATGTACAGAAAGCACAGTTTTCTAGAACAGTGTTTTTCAACCTGTGGGTCGCGACCTCCAGGGGGGTCGCAAAGCTTCTGTAGGGGAGGTCGCCGGAGGTCGAGAGAACTTTAGTAAAAAAAAATAAAGATTTTTTTTATTTATTATTAGATATTTATTGATTTATTAAGTAAGAGAATTTTAACAAAAGTATATACTTACTCATAAATCGAACATCGATATCATCGATGTATGTAATTATAAAATAATGTGTTTGACGTACTATATTATGTACTTATATCCGATTAATAATTATGGAGACGCATCAAAATGTCGTATGGAATGAATATTTGTAACACTGTAACACACATGATAAAAAAGCGAAGGGGTCGCGAAATATTTTTTCATATAAGGGGGGTCGCATCATGAAAAAGGTTGAAAAACACTGATCTAGACAGTAGATAGTGATGATTAGGTAATGCGCCACGTGCTTACTTCGCCTCAGATAAAATTTAATTACTTTGCGTCAAACAACTAATGTATATGAATCACGCAAATGGTGACGTTTGTAAACAAACGATTAAGAAATAGAAAATTGACAACAACAGACAGCTCTAGTTGTACGTCTCTACCTACTGTACCTTTTGTTATTTCTTGAGAAGTTTTCCAAATAAGCGCATTTTACAAGTTAGGCTAAAACCGCAAAGGGGCGCGAAAGCGGTGTCAAGCCGATTTCGCAGGTTGTGTAGTGTAGATGTATTTTAAAAATAAAAATTTTATTATCGAGGCGCAGAGCGGTAAAAAATATGCATTTAAAAAATAAGTACATATTTTAACCACATACTTACTATATCTTTTCCATTTTTTTTGTCATCTACTATATTTTTAAAGCTTCGAAAATACTATATTTGATAGAAAAAATGTTGGCAACCCTAGTTACGAGACGAACTTTGGAACCCTACAAAGCGAAAATAACTGCCATTTGACTTTAGCAGCAATTTTACAATAGCATTGGTTGGGTTTCCCGGTTATATTGCTTTAATTTAAGGAAATTCCGATCATTATTGTAGTGAAATGATAATGTATTTATTTTGTAATTTGTAACGCACGCTAAATAATAATTTACACGATAATCATCATTCTTATTACGAAATCTTGGACTATCGAACCCATTTTTATTTTATTTTATTAAATTCGATAATAGGGGATCGGACAACATCTGAAATATTTAGTTTCATTAATAAATTCAGAAATATTGAGGCATTACTAGCTGGTAAATGTAAAAAAATATATTATTTTATGTGTACTTTACTAATCAAATACATTTAAAAAGTACATTTTTTTTTTTTTTTTTGCGTAATTGGTAAACAAAATCTACATCATTAGTTTACTTACATCATATACAAAAACATTCATTATTATAAGTATGAACTTAAACGCACAAATATCGGAGATATTTACAAATTTGATCCTGCGGCCGTATAAAGTATACGGCCTATACCTACTTCATACACTTTAATCCAAGAGTGACGTCATTTGTATGTCGATTTTAGTATGGAGCGTTTTTACGAGACTTGCGAAATTTTATATACAAATAGCTGTACCTACCTTTGAAAATATTGACTTTTGATATAGGTACGGTTTCTTCTGAGAAGTTAGTCATATTTAAGAGTACTATTCATTCATGCAATAAAAAAAAATCAGTCCGCTTGCCTATTACATCTTCCTGTTTTGTTTGTAATAATAAAAATTAAAATCATTAGGAATCAAGGTTGAAAATGCTCGTACTGCCGTCGCTTACAAATCGCTTGTTTGCATTGCTCGCACGACTTCATACAGAATGCTAAAGACTATTATTTAAATAATCCGTCAAACAATACTTTATTCCCGTAAGTATATCATCCGAGTCGTCGAAAAAACGATCGGTTTTCTATATGGATAATATACTTAACTGTGACAATTCCGGGAAAGTATTTTCATTTACAAGCTTTTAACACATTTGAGCCCTTAAAGTGAATATTCGATGGAAGCGCGAAAAGTTATCACCGGAAAGTCATATAAAATTTGATAAAACGTATTCTACCCAACAGAAAAAAGGATTTCTATCGCATAAAAGCATTTTATTTTATTTCATACTATATGTTTCCCGCGACTTTGTTCGTGCAAAAGTTAATTTCGCAGAAACCGTACATCTTTTCGCCATAAAAAGTAGCCAATGTCCTTCCCCGTGGTTTACTCTACATCTATGCCAAATTTCATCAAAATCAATTGTAACTTGTAACTAATTAACCATAATTGGTCCACTTTTGTGCTTAATAACCAAAAAATTCAAAAAGCCTGTGAATTTTATTGTATAATAAGAACACTTATTACATAAATATGCATATTATTATTTTAATTTTACATTATTAAAATGTAATATTCGTTATAATTCGTCATGTTAATTTACTGAACGGATTTTAATGAAATTTGGTCGTAGGCTCTGGATTAAAACATAGGCTACTTTTTACCCCGAGGGATACTGTATTTACGCGGCTGGAGCCGCGGGCAACAGCTAGTATTATAAATACGAAAGTGTGTCTGTCTGTCTGTCTGTTTGTTACCTCTTCGTGCTTTAACCGCTGATTTTGATGAAATTTGGTACAGACATTCTTTGAGTCCTGGGAAAGGATATAGGATACTTTTTATCCTGAAAAAATGTAGCGTTTTCGTATTCCCGAGGGATACTGTGTTTACGACAGAAGAGCCGCGGGCAACGACTAGTAAGTTATATGTGGCACAATAAATGAATATAAGAGCAATGGTAAACATACAAAGAAAGAAAACATGATAATAAAATGGACCACTCCGATCTGTAGAGAAAAAAAATATATAATTAAGTACCTACATGACTTACGGAATAGGAAGGCAGACCTCTGGTACCTACTACATGCTACTACCTACATTAGTCAATCTTAACAATTCTATTGTGATTCTAATTAGTTCGACACTCACGCGATCTGATGACGCCCTAATGCCAAGGGCTGTATTACCTATGTATACTTCTGATGCCTTACTTTGCCTTACTATTCGGTCAATAGTCAAATTTAGCTATTTAAACTAGTTTTTATATCGGTATTTTTTAATATTGTAACGTTTAAATGTTATCTACACTTCTACACTAATATTATAAAGAGGAAAACTTTGTTTGTATGTTTGTTTGTTTGTTTGTTTGGTTGTAATGAATAGGCTCAAAAAGTACTGGACCGAATTCAAAAATTCTTTCACCATTCGAAAGCTACATTATCCACGAGTAACATAGGCTAAATTTTATTTTGGAAAAAAATAGGGTTCCGTAAGATATTTGGTGTTTTCGGACACAAGGTGTAAAAAATCAATCAGAAAAGTTACTTATTTTGCGTACGCTGCCTAAACTATAAAAGATAGGACCATAAAATGTTCTAATTAATTGTAGATCTTATAAATATCTACAAAAAAGTCCGCGACACACTATACCTATCTATGTCGAGTGAGGCACAACAACAATTTTTTTATTTAGAAATCTTGATTTTTTTTTTGGACTACATTTAAACGCGTTTATTTTACTCATGCTATTAATCCTTATCAAAATAAATTATTTTATCACTAAGAACAGTTTATGTAGATAATATTTGGTCTTTGGATGATTAAAATTGAACGTTTGGTTTTGAAGTTATGGCGAAATTAAAATATTACGATTTCTGCTCCGCGGCCTGTTGCGAAGTAGGCGTCACCAAGGCGGGGGTGTGCGTGCGGGAGTTTAGATCTATGAGGTAGCCGCAGTATTAGTATCAGTATTGTACCCATAGATTATACAGATATATACATTGTACCCGTGCGAAGCCGGGGCGGGTCGATAGTTGCTTAAATAAATATATAGCTGTGATATATAGAGTCGCATTGTAGTAAACAAAACTTTACTACCTTATTATAAAACTGTACGGTCTACCTCTCGAATTTGGAAGCCAGAATTTATGTTTTGTAAATGTCATCGTAAAACTGTAAAAACCGTTATATTGTAAAATAACTAACGAGATTGCAAAAATATGTCGAAAGATTCATTACTATAGTATGTTTATAATCTAACGAAAAATAATGTGTTAAATTATTATAGGCAGAATATTCGCGTCGGAAGTCTAAAAATACTTGACAGTTTCACTAGTTATATTACAATCTAACGGTTTTCTCAATTTTACAGTGACATAAACACAGCAACTTTTTATTATCACTATGTTACGCTATTTAACTGCTACGAGTTTTTTTATTATTACCTGCCTTTTCCATCGTTACATCTCGGTGCTAGTATAATCAGACAAAGGCTACTGCCGGTAAGTACCATCTAGAAAAAATACCCACAAGCCCTCTTTAATTAGTAATAATAATAATCAACACTGTTTAGGAATTTATGTAATAAGTTGCAATACAAATCATTTTTTAAAGTAAACGAATGATCAAAATAGGTACCTATATCAGTTTCTTAAATCACAAAATCGATAATATTACGTTCATTATGGAAATTATCTAAGGTTAGTTGGGGCAAGAAGAACATAGGTACTTTTTCTTTTTAGGTTGAGAGGAACATCATTTTTGTAGAAAAATTATCGCTATTCATCATACCCTATCTGACAACAAAAGTAATTATTCTTACGTGTTTTTAGCTGGTCAAAACATGAGGTTGATTACAGTGGCGTAACTATAGGGTGGCTGGGCTGGCAAAATGCCACGGGCCCTCGACCCGAGAGGGCCCCGGCCCAAGGGAACGCGAGCTCAGAATTAACGTAACATATAAAAATTATATATATTTTTAAGTACTTAAGTCAATCAATGTGAGGTATTAATAAAGACCACATACAAATTAAAAATAAACATTATTTCAAAACATTCAAAACAAAAAGATGTCTATTTTCGGAACGCATCCAGTATAGTTGCTTAATTTTTTGTCGAGATACATTGGTGCGCTACCAGGCGGGTGAGCTAGTGACGGTCGGTCGGGAACTTCCCTCTTGTTAAACAAATAGGCTAGGAGCCGGTGAGCGGTGGCCGGTGACACTATAAGAATTACTGTTATCGTGTGATTTTCCAAAGAATTTGCCACGGGCGGCGGGCCTCAGATGGTATAGTTACGCCACTGGTTACTTAGAACATCTCACGGTCGTGTCTGACCTCATCTTATGTCATAATACTCATACTCATCAACGTTTTTAACTAAGGGATTTGAAGAAGGAAGTTGTCTGTTTCAATGAAACATAGTGGGTAATCTATCTATATAGTATATATGTTACCGTAAAATTGTAAAAACCATTAGATTGTAATATTACTAGAGATATTATAATATGTTGACAGATTGTCAAATAAAAAATTCTCCTTACAATTGTACGCATTATTTTTCGTTATTATTATTATCTATTATGAAAAAGCAAACAAATATGGCGGTGCTAAATAGTTACTTAAAAAACCTGTACCTACTATCTAAGTATAGGTCCAAGAATAAAGGGCAATGTCTCATCACATCGCTATCGAAATATGACTTAGGTATATGGGATGAGCTTGTAAAGGGTCCATCCACATATTACGTCACACCTGATGGAGGAGGGGGGGGTCATACTAAGTGTGACAGTACATGTTAAATATAGGGGATACTAAAAAGCGTGACATGGGGGGGGGGGGGGGGTCAAAAAGTCGCAATTTTGCGTGACGTAATATGTGGATGGCCCCAAAGGTCGGTTCTGGGACTAATCGCCATACGACTGTCATCTTTCTCTGGATTACCTACTATGTTGCCGGCTGGCCCTCGACAAGGCAAAAGCTGCTAATCGCCCGTTGAATCGTGCGCACCCAAGCATACTCACGTGCAAATACGTAGTTCAACAAAGTCTGCAGTCGTTGCGGTCGCTTCCTTTGCGTTTAAATATTTTGAGGCGTTCTAGTGCAAAGGAAAATGTTTGGAAACTGGTCGAACAGGAGCATTGTCGATATTGTACAAGACAAGGTACGAAATTGAATACATGCATATTTTGCGGTACAAGCTGGTAAACAATTATTATTGTAGTCGATCAGGTTTCATCAAAATAGCTACTGCATCGAAACGGAAGACATAGGTTTAGTAAGGTAGTGAAGGGAGATGCAAAATTTTGCGAAATGTATTAAGGAAAGGCCATTCGAATCAAGGACGCTTACATTCAGGTTTTATTAATTATTTTAAAGTAGGATACCAGCAGGTTATTATAATAATTAGAGTTAATCTTTATAATAATAATAATTAGAGCTAACGTGGCAAATTGTTTGACCCACATTATAAAGTTCCAATTTAAAACGCTTATATAACGATTATAAAATAATTTAATTGGGGTTATTACTTATTACCAAGAACTGATACAATCACTACGCACTTAAACAAAATAAGTTGTTTGGGTTTCGTATCTTGAAAAGATAAAACGGAACCCCTAAACGGTCACTTTGTTGTCCGCCTGTCCGTCAGTCCGTCAGTCCATTTGTCTCTCTGTTCAAGAGTTCAAGACCTGGGCCTCTAGTCAAGATGCATTCGATAATTTCGACTGCGAAGTTCGAAAACAAAATGTATGGGATTTGACATAAGGCATCGCAAGCGACATGTCACATATCGATGACTTATGTCAAATCCTATACATTTTTGATTTCGAAGTTCGCCGTCGAAATTATCGAATGCATCTTGACTAGAGACCCTGTATCGAGTTGAAATTAAAGAAGTAATCTGAGGTGGTCCTTGAAGGTTAGACCGACCGGAAATTAGACCGTTTTCGCCGCAAAAATCGCATGTTTCGACACTCTCAATTAAAATTCACAGAGAACTTCCCATTGACCTAGAACTATGATATTTGGCAAGTAGCATCGTTATATACTAAAAAATTAATGGAAAATCTGAAAACTGTTCATTTGTAATGAAATCATAAGATAAGAGGGTCTAAAGTCTAATAAGGGGTCGAAATTACAAATTCATTCTACTACGTCAAATAAGGTATAATATGAAAAGGTTTGATGTGCGCATTCCAAAACACATTCTACTTATTTTTTACGAAGCATAATTTCTTATTTATAATGAAAAATGTCAAGTAAACTCGACTCCTGAACTATTTTAAATGTTCTTACTTCGTACGGAACCCTCGGTGGGCGAGTTCGACTCGCTCTTGAGCATTTTTTTATTATATCTGCACTGTCCTGCTTGCCTTGTCTACAGTACTACTATTAAACCGAGGAATTTCAAAATGCCCGGAAATATTGCAACGAGAATAGTAAACAGCTTAAAATAAAATCGTTAAAACTGAACCACAATTGTCGTATTTATAGTAGATTTTCATTTTACTTTGATTGTATTATAAGTGAAGTGACATGTTATCGTAAACCAATTTTGTGAAGAACGCATTTCACGTTGGCTTAACGTTTACGAGAATACTGTTTGACAGTTTTAGCGTATCGAGACTTGATTGTAATACAGATTTAGCAGAATTGCCCCTCAGATCTATGGAATTAAACTCATAATAATTTATATCTATTATCATCTATGATAAAACTAATATAATCATAAAATTTATAGCAGACTAAGAGTTAAGTAGAGGAGTAGAGGTACCTACCTATTTTTTTGTAATATTTATAAAAGACTAGCTGTACCAACACACGTTGTTCTGTCTTTGATAGTCAAGTGACTTTAACACGGTGAACGGTTTGTATGGGAGAATTAAATCGTCATGTTTACTATTTTGCCCGAAAATTCTCCGTTTCTTTTCCATTTAAAACCTTTCCAGAACTTTCATAATTATTTCAAGACCAAAATTAGTCAAATTGGTTTAACCATTCTCGTGTTTTAGCGAGTGGAACTGCAATTCATTTTAAACTAAGACGAACATAATAAATTTGAAATATAAAGTATCTACCTATACCTAATAAATAAATAGTAAGTACCTACTAAGTAACACTAAAACGTACGTAAGTGCTACGTGGGTAGTAGTGGATATAGTATAATATATCTACATTCTACTGGACATGAATCATAATTAATGTTTTAGAAGAAAACGTTTGATTTCATGTAGGTACAGACTATATGACCAATTTTGCAGATAGGTAACATAAATAGCACCTAGTTTAAACTAGCTCCTAATAAGGATTAAATTACTAGCAGTTTCAAAGCGCGCTCAAACATACAAAACCAATAGCGATGAATGGATTCAAGTACCTATAATTAAATATTTAAATCAATTTGGATTTCAGTAACTGATGACGGAGGTGATATTTAAAATGTAACTAACCTTATTAGGTACTTATTTATGCTAATGAAGACGAAATTAATGTAAACACGAAACGGGTATTTTGTCACGTTTTGTGCCGTAGAAATGGCTGAGCTGGACCTGGCCAGCAAACCTGATTATCAGGTTTAAAGACATATATACTCATCCCTTATTACCAGCAGATCTGCAAAAATATAACGTTCAAGTAATACTTTGTAAGTTTGTAAGGACGTTGGATTCTCTTAACGCTTATACCGCCGAGATGTTTAGCAGTTCATGTCCTGGGTTTAGGGTTACCAGGGGTTGAAATCGAAAAGCCGGTTGCAAGTGTTGAAAAATCCTGATTTCTGTTAAAAAGTCCGGTCTTTGTTCGTTACAGTGCCGGATATAGGAAGCATTGCAAACGCCCTGGGTGAATACCCCCCCCCCCCCCCCCCCCCCCTCCACCTATTACAATGAATGATCATTTCATACTGCAAATATATTACATTAAAGTGACGAAAGTGGATAATTTTAATAGTCCTTGGGGGAGGCCTGTAGCGAGGGATACATCTTTTTTTGGAGTTTACTCCATTTGAGTTACAAGGCCCGGTACGGAAATTTTATGAGGAGTAAAATCAAGTGTGACACGAAAAGTTGAGGCGTTATGTAGAAAGAGACAAACATATATATCTGTAGGATTGAACGTGCAAAAGAATGAGATGGAATACATTACACAGCGTATCTTATTACAACCCATTTCTATTTTTAAATTTAAATATGTTCGAATTTTAAATGTCCGAATTTGTTCATTCACTGTCCTGAAACCAGCTCGTTATTACCGTCAGCTTTATCACTATTACCTACTATTATAATACATACAATTTTGTAACATACTTTATGTAATACGCTTTGATTGAAGTAATATAAATAATCCGAACAGATACATATATGTTTGTTTCTCTTATCATTTTAGAAGATGCGTTCATTTACCCTCTTTCTATTCGATATATATATATATATCATAAATATCGTTCGTAAGAAGGAAACTCCAGTAGTGCGTCGGAGATGACACACACATACACTTTTTTTTTGTAGAAATTTTACTATTGACTATTTATTGACATTATTAAAAATCCGGTCTCGAATGAAATCCGGGTGGAGTCCGGTCTCTGTCCTTAATCCGGTCTAGACCGGATTTAGCCGGCCAGATGGTAGGTAACCCTACCTGGGTTCAACTAATTTAATACTAATACAAGTCCCTACCTACACTGAAAAATGATATTTCCCGGATAGATAGTCTATTATCTTCCTGCACAAAATAAGGTACCAGTAACATCAAGTACCTAATTATTAAACGAGAAGAATGGTTCGACGACGAACGGTTGAAAATATAGGGGTTCAACACTACAATCCCTATATTTTCAACCGCCATTCTAGGTAACGTCGTTATAAGGATGAGGGTGAAAGTTTTTCCACCCTCGTCCTTATCGGGTTCAAAACATACCAGAATTAAAATGTCTACGTCAAATGAATAAATAAACTTATAAATCCCGGAACCACGTAAACCGATTTATTTTTAACAAATTACAAATCGGAAGATTTTATATATTATACTAGCTGTTGCCCGCGGCTCCGCTCGCGTAAAAACAGTATGCCTCGGGAACATGGTTTTTTTTCGGTATAAAAAGTAGCCTATGTTTTAATCCAGAGCCTAAACTACTAAGATACCAAATTTCATCAAAATCCGTTCAGTAGTTTTTGTGTGAAAGAGTAACAAACATCCATCCATCCATCCATCCATACATCTATTTATCTATTATTTACCTATATTTACTAATAATTCGTAATTTTTATTTAGACACTTTTCACTTCATCAGAAACAATCAAAGAAGCATTCCATATTCGTTAAAGAAATGTTTTATAATCGCACAGCGTGGACATAAGTCCTTATATTAGTAACTAGCTTTTGCCCGCGGCTCCGCCCGCGTAAATATATTATTCCGCGGGAACACTACTTTTTCGGGGTAAAAAAAATCCTATGTCCTTTCCCGGGACCCAAAGTATGTCTATACCAAATTTCATAAAAATCGGTTCAGCAGTTAAAGCGTGAAGAGGTAACAGACAGACAGACACACTTTCGCATTTATAATATTGGTATAGGTATTGTAAAAACTTTTGCGGTTTGCTGCAGAGTAGGCATCTACAGACACACGAATTTGGTACGGAGCGTACAGCGGACCATATCCGCAGACCGAATCCGGTGTCGCTACACACGCACGGATTTGGTATGATGCAGTAGACCGAAAAGCTCGACACTCGTGTGTTCGATTTTCAGTTCTATTGCATTAGCACAGAGTTCTATTTACAGTGCTGTTTTTCGACGACGCGATGATTACCGAAATTCATTGATAACAGGCAGTGATATCAACTCTCAAAAATATTTCTCCCCAAACTTTACCCCTGATAATTATACCATTGACAGGTCTAAGAGATAATAAGCTAGAAAGAAAGGTTATGTGTTTAACATAAAGACTTACGCGTGAATAACATAAAACTAACTTGTCTTAATCTGATTTCACTCCCAATATTATATTTTCATATCCCTGACTCACACACTGAATTACACACATTTAAATAATTTTTATTATTACATACAAATTGATTCATAAGGAGTAAACTCTAAATATCCTGGCCCCTAGTAAACCCCCGTAGATATTTTCCCTAATTTTGGGTGGTAAATCCCTAAGTTGGCAACACTGACACCGTTGTACGGCTTAACCGCCGGACTGCTCTACACATGCACGGATTTGGTACGGAGCGGACCAAATCCGATGCGGATAGCTGCGAACTCTTCACCTTCTTCTTATGTTCGCCGGACACACGCTCGGATTTGGTACGGAGTGTACCAGATCCGCTGTACGCTCCGTACCAAATTCGTGTGTCTGTAGACACCATTATTCGTAATAAGATACCTACCAAGCTTCAAGTTCAACCTAATATACAATTACTTAGTACCTATAATATGGTAGGATACTCAAAGATATAACATCAATTTAAAGTTTATTTCACTAAAATTAAAGAAGACGAATGTTATAAAAGTTGAAAATATTTTTTCACAGAATATAATAGTAAGTATTTGAAATTATTAAACAGTTATTCTTCTATTCTGCTCAGTCAATATCAATACGGTAAAAAGACTATGGCTGTGTTCCGACGAAAATAGAGCTTGTTAGCGCTTGCTAGCGCTAAAAAAAACATTATCCGCCAGGGCACATATTTTGCTAACTTCAATAATGCTAACATAATCCGCCATTTTGCTTATTTTATACCAGCGGTTGCCATTTTGCCTACGTTTTATTTTCCGCAGAACACAGCCTATGTATGCGGTTTAATTTTGAATTTCGAACGCAAATATTTCAAGAGGCTGAACGAAATAATATCAAAGTACATTTTTACCGGCTAAAAAAATAGTAGGTAACTTATTAAAACCACCAAATAGGTTGACCTCTCGCTCAAAGCAAATTCTTAGTTTATGTAGATCTTGTACTATTGGTTTACTCCTTCGCTATTTATTATTTGTGTTGAGTAGGATAAAAAATAGATTTATTTTTATAATTTTAATTTAATAGTTTTATTTCAAGAGAAAACATGCGAAAAATGATGATTTATTTCGGTTTGTGAAGCAAGTTCAAAAATACAGTTTTTTCATGATCCCGTGGGAACCGTTTTGGTTTCCAAGAAAAAAAAAAATACTGTTAGTTATTTCATGTTCTAATCTACCTTTGTGCCAAGTTTTATTTAAATACGTCGAGTAGATTGCCTGAAATAACGTCAAACAGGTAGGTACAGTTTTTTGAATATCCCATGGGAACCCTTTAATTTTGCGGGATAAAGAGTATCCTATTTTACCCTTCAGGTCCTAAGCTACCTACCTGCCAAATTTCATTTTATTCCATCCAGTGGTTTCGGCGTGATGTGATAACAAACACACAGACAGACAGACAGACAGACAGACATTTTTTTCAAAAACGTTATTTTTAGGTTCTGTGACCTTTATAGACCCCCTATTTTGATTTTCACTTAGATAACTTTAATGTACAGACATGACCCCTCTACAGATTTATTATATGTATAGATAAAAAAGCGGACTTTAGAACATGAACAAGCGTTTTTAGTATACCTAAGGGTCAGTTCACACCGCGACGATACGCGACGCTAAGCGGCGCTGTATTTTAAAGATAGCTATTCAAAATTGAACTTTATTCATTAGATAAGAAGATACGCGTTTCATATTACATCAGTCATACACTGCGCATGCGTCCTGCAGCGCAGTGAAACTTGACATTCGAACTCTTACAATGAAACGTGTCTTCTTACGTAATTAATGGAATTCAAATTTAACAGCTATGTTAAAACGCAGCGGCGCTTCGCGTAACGATTCGTCTTTGTATGTGAATTGACCCTTATGTAGCAAGTCTTTAAAAATATGTAACATCCGTCTATCTATTAGCAGCTATAAAATATTCCAGTAAATAGTAAATAAAACCATTTGGTTAGGTAGAGTTAGTAGTTTACACTAAGGCTACGTTCCCACGAGAGTTTATTAGTTGTCGTGTCCGAAAAACAGCGCTGTAAACATAGATATATAATATTAAAAAGAGGTAGATATGTTATAAACGCGTAAAAATGAAGACTCGAATTGGCCCGAGTCGGGCCAATTTTGGTTAGTGTGCTCCGCGAGTAATAGCGTGTTTTGTGTTACTATGCGACGTTGACACATTGACACGCGTCCCATGTCAATGTGTGTCATGGCACAGAAATATTGTCAGTTTTGTAAAGATATAACGTATCTATGTAATAATTAATCAAAGGCTCTGCGCTACTAAAATAGAGCTTAAAATTGAAGTGTCAAGTTTTGACAATGATTTGACAACTCGACACTTGTTACTACGATGTTCAGCTCTATTGTATGTAGAGTTCTATTTACAGCGCTGTTTTTCTGTCGCGACTACAAAAAAGCTTTCGTGGGAACGAGGGCTATAACGCTTTACTTATTTATTATCGCCATTCTCTCTCTCCTCTACAGCTGGGACTCGAATCTCTCCTCAATATTTCAGGATAAGGCTGCAGTCCACCATGTTTATTGAGTATAATAATGCTAATCATACTTCTATATAGGTATTATAAAATTGCTAAATATTTAAGTTAGTATTGGCGAGCTTCTATGCCGGAAGTCGGAAGTGAATAAAATATTTTCTTTTGTTGTTCTTAAGTATCAAGATTACGTCTTATCAGTTATCACTTATGCATGGTTTTTGAGAGTTTTGAGAGTCTTGGACAAGTAAAATACGTAGACATAGGCAAAGTCGTAGCCAGGAGAAGGGTTTGGGGGCTCATCAGATCTAAAATTATTTTAACCAATACAGTATACTACACCCAATAACAATTTATTATTAGGTAATTAGATAGCTACTTTGACCTTTAATTCGCAGTGATTTAATTAGCGAATTAATATATTTAAATAGCTAACGGCCACATTCAGACAGATAATGCTTACATAAGGAGCTTACTTATTTGGACTTTACGTCGAAATCTCTATTAAGTAACTCCTTTAGTAAGCATTAAATATGTCTGAGTCTGTCTTTTTAATCATTTCCCAGGACCGCGCCGACCCCCGGCAGCGCCTGTGTGCGAAACCCATGAAGCGCCTCTTATTTTTACGAATCTTCATGTTTTAACTTTTCGGTGGCGGCCCGCGGCGCCCTCATCGTCTTGGCGCCTGTGTGCGCCGCACACATCGCACACAGGGGCGGCACGGCCCTGTCATTTCCTCTCTTAGGTAAACAATTTTTATTAAAGATTTAGAGGTGTTTTTATGCGCAGAATGATAGAACGTTTATTTTTCCTTTCGCACTACTGTTACGTTAGTAATATAATATATTCTTTGCTACTGTTAAGCATCATCAGCTCGGTCGAGTTTCAAATGTTTGACCTTACACTTGTGAACTCCAAGGCGAGCGAGCCGATTACACTAATGCTTGCGGTGACCATAAGATCCACCGTAAATGCACATACTTGAATACCTACACAGACACACTAGTATTTTTGCTCTATATTTATAATTGAAGCGTGTAAAAATATTAATATAACTTATTAAATCTAAGGACTACTTAAATTTAATTTTTCATTTTCTCACGCTAATATTGTTCCTAGATCGTATCATTTTCCTATTAGTATTAATTTTAATTAAGTCCCATTTTTTTTAACCAAATTAATAAAGAATAATATATAAAACAGGCTGCTTGATTAAAATATACTTGTTTTTTAGTCACCAACTCACATTAATAATATGTAAATAACTTACCAGTATTAGGTACCGATTTGCAGCACTATGTTCCACGTCCGTACGCGGTCGGATCTATACAAGAACTGACGACACTCCCAGAGTCCGATCATCCGAGGACGGCAATTACTAAACACTACGTAAACACGACAATTATACGAAAATTTCATTTTATGTATTAAGAGCAAAAGGCTATGCCTTCAGGCATAGCAGGGCGTTGATCGCTGAATAGCTATGCGTCCTAAAACACGAGGACCCATAGTGTGCAGTATGCTTTATCGTTTTCATGCATGTAACATAAACTACGGATGTAACATTTAACTAATTGAAAATCGTTTTTATAGTAATAGCAAAGCCTAGGACGAAATCGGACGTATTTAAGAGTATTTATCGCTCTCTGAAAAACTGAGTACCTATCCTGAAACATAGTAGGAACGTCGAGGACCTCTTTGCTAGTCCTGAAATATGAGCGAGCCATTTTTAATTAGTTACTCGAACATTTTAGTAATAGCGCTACGGCGTTTTCGGGCAATGATCGCCGCCTCAACTACGTAATACGTATATGTAAAATTAGCTTTAGAACACTGTAGTTTTAGTAGAACACCCAGTGGTTTAGAGCTTGGCTCTCGACTCGGGCGTCGTGAATTCGATTCCCGCATTGGAACAATATTTTGTTTACATTTTGTTTTCGAACTTCGCCGTCATAATTATCGAATGCATCTTGACTAGATGCCCTGCGCCTGATCTCTCGCCAATCGTGTCGGTTATCCGTCCCACTGGGTTACGAGAATAAAGGAGAAGAGAGTGCTCTTGTGTACTTGGGCACAATAAAATTACTCCTGCGTAACTGGCCTGGTTTCAATGAAACCGGCTACCTCACCAAAATCGGTGTGGGGGCTTAGGGGTCGTCCATTAATCACGTGATGCCTAAAGGGGGAGCGGGGATCCGAAAAAAATCACCAAGTATCACCAAGGGGAGGAGGGGGTATAAGGAGACATCACGTGTATTAATTTTCGAATCTAGTCTATGCATATTGCATACCGAAATTGTTATCGGTTGTAGATTCGTAGTATTGTTTAAATACTTACAAGACAAATGACACGTATAGTTTTTAATTGCTTAAATTATTCGATTAAATTGTTTTTTAAGTTAAAGTTTTTCTTCAAACATGACCTGCTTACTATGTAAAAAAAATACACGTGATCTTAGGTGGGGGAGGGGGGGGTAGTATAAAACCTCACCACGTATCACCAGGGGGAGGGGAGGGGTCTAAAAAGTTGTTAAAATCATCACGTGATTAATGGACGGCTCCTTATTATAAGCTCTGCCTAATGAGGCGACTAGGGCCTCTAGTCAAGATGCATTCGATAATTGCGACGGCGAACTTCGAAATCAAAAATGTATGGGATTTGACATAAATTATCGTTAAGTGACATGTCGCCTGCGATGCCTTATGTCAAATCCCATTCATTTAGTTTTAGAACTTCGCCGTCGAAATTATCAAATGCATCTTGTCTAGAGGCCTAGGTGGCGAGCTTGGCCACGTCTTGTTGAAATAATTTCGACGCTTCGCATCTACCGCTTGTCTCGCGACGGCTTATTTGTGATCTGTGTATACTCAAAACCTGTGGACCAAACGGTCCCTAAGGTCCCTAATACGGTCTATATAGGTGTCGGACTCGACCTCTACAAGTAGAGACTCTCTAGTTTCATTAGTAATTGGACTATTAAAAGGGATACGTTTTGTGTTTTGTTTTTTGTAGGTATGTGTAATAAATTGCTTAGGTTACATTAATTTTTCACGTCATATTTTAGCTTTAATCCATTATAGGTATTATGGTTTATGGGTCGCTCGACGAGAATATTCATGTGAATAAGAATTTGACAAAAAATGCATTTTATTACTAAATCCTTTTTGTCATACTCTTATCAACATCGTGCTAAAAATTCAATTTCTAATTTTGATAAACTTTAGTGGGCATAATATAAATGCTATCATGTCTGTTCTATTTCTTGTCTCATTGGGCCAAGTTTAGGCCGATTTTTTATAAACAACATACTCCAATATAACGTAACATTACTTAATTGTTAAAAAAAACAACCGAACCAAACTTTTAACATGCGCATACGATTAATTGATATTCTTCGCATATGAATCCAAATGCAACAATGAAAGGTCGGGGCAGAGATCAGGGCACATAGTAGCTACGTACACAAATAGGGCGAAACGCGCATTTTTTTTTTGAGATTTTTATTTACTTCATTATTAAAGTCATTCACATACTTTATAGGTATGCATTATGTACACCTACGCTCTAAGACCAAAAATGCTTGCCCAGCAAAAAACATGGCTCACAACATTGTGGTCACAGCAAAATAACTTCGAAAGCAAAATATCTTTTCATCCCGCCTGCTCGACAATGTATCGGATATATATCACGCAATCTCAACGTAAAGCATGTCATTGACTCCCAAGGGAGATAATGTTGTATGAAACTCCCAAGGGATTAAAGTGATTTGAATTTGGAACGTTAAAATTCGTATGAAAACTTCTAATAGATACGCATCTATCATAGAGTTTTTCAATAATAATACGGTATTGCTGATAGTTTATTTGAAAATCGAACTGGCCACCTATAACAAAAGAAAAATGTGATTCAAAAAATTCAGAGCAAAAGCCAGTGTTTGGTGCTATTTTCAGAAATTAAAATAGGTACCTACTACGTTATTTTAACAGTTCCGTGTTTTAACATTCTCCCTAATAAAAATATTACTCTGTCCCTCCATAACTGGACAAATGTTTCCAATATCAATATTAACCAACTTTTAACAAAATAAATGTTTTATTTATGTAGCCCTGGGTTTTTATTGCCTCGCAGTAGGTATGAAAAGTAGAGTATGCACCTCTGGGATAAAGCCTGTCTTCGTCTTGGGCAGCTTGAACCCCTCGCTTCACTCAGGACTCTACATAACTCCCTCGCTTCACTCGGGAGTTAAGTTAACTCTAGAGTCCCTTGTTACGCTCAGGATCCAATATGCTGCCCGTGACATAAGACACTGCTTTATCCCCTTGGTGCATAATCTACTATTAGGTACTTGTACATCGCAAAATTCTTGTAATGAATCAAATAAAAGCGTTTAAGATACCTACTACGTGTTATGACCATCAGGCATCATATTTCTATACTATTATTATTAGAAAAAAGGAGAAAAAGTTCGTATGCTTGTTTGTTTGTTTGTTTGCATTGAATAGGCTCCGAAACTAAAGGACCGATTTTGATAAAATTTGGCACAGATACAGAGTAGATTATGGGGGCTACTTTTTATCGCGTAAAATTGTACAGATTCCGCGAGATTACTTTTGCGCGTACGAAGTCGCGGTTAACATAAAGCAAATCCCATGCATGACTGGACCACAGAGTTAAAATATACTTACGTATAGAGAAACACCTTTCATAGAACGATCCAAATTTTGTCAGGGTTGTCACAGGAGGTTTTTTTTTTTTTTTTTTTTTTATGTTCAACGATTACTCCGCCGCCTGTGGACCGATTTTCAAAATTTTTTCTGTGATGTATTATAGGGTCTAATCCCAAATTGGTCTTTTTGATATCAAAGCGGTAACCTGATGATGGGATCCATGAGGAATCGAGGGAACTCCTCAAAATTTATATGGACACATATGTTGATTTTGACTTTTTCTGAAGTAGTTCAAGCATATGCTACCAAAAAGTAAGATTTTTCTTCAAGTTATACCCTGGGTCCAAAAGTACTGAACAGAACTCCTGACTCCTTATAGATACATGTTTGGGGATTTCGGCGTTGTTGTAAGAATTGCAAGCATATTTATATATATTAACAAAAGTGTTTTATCACCACCACTATCACACCATACATCATCACATTATGATGATATAAAAGGTACTTCTCATAGTATTGTACACTAACACGGAGATTTTTGAACATTACTCTGCTGTTTATGGACCTATTTGCAAAATTATTTTGTTGTAGAGGGTTTAATTCGAAATTGGCCCTTTAGTCACTAAGGTGGAAACCTGATGATGCGATCCATGAGGAATCGAGGGAACTCCTCGAAATTTATATCGACACATATAGTGATTTTGACTTTTACTGAAGTAACACAAGCATAATATGCTTGTATTACTTCAGTACGTGTGTTACTTCAGCTCCCAAAAAATAAGATGTTGAAACCAAGGTATACCCTAGATCCAAAAACACTGAACAGAACTCCTCAGTCTTTAAAGATACGCGTTTGGAAATTTCGGCATTGTTTAAAGAACTGCAAGCATATGCCACTTTGTAACTTACAGTACCTAATCATCATCATCACCTTAACAACAATACCGAATGGAAGCTTTGCGCGTATTCAATTATACATTAGATCCGCTATCCCCAACCCGCGGCCCGCGGGCCGCATGCGGCCCGCCGGGCCTTTATCTGCGGCCCGCGTGAAATCTGTAACCGTTAGATAAAGTTGTGAAAAAGCGTTCACAATTCCAAAAATCTCACTGAGTGAACATAATTATTATAATACATATTTGTTATTTTATATTAGTTTGTGTCGTTAGCTCATCTTAAATGTTTAGTTTCACTCTTTTAACTACCTTGTGTTATTCTATTATAAAATCGTTAAAAGAGATGTTCTAGAAATGTATGAGGCGTGGGCCAGCCCTATGTACACTATATGTAAATGTAGCTACATAATATAGTAACTGTTTCCTATCCTTTATTTTATTTTATTTCACTTCGTTTCAATGCACATTTAAAATAAATTCGTCAAGGAGAGCAACACAACGTAAAATAAAACATGGCGGATTAGATCAGAACCATCCAAAGAATATCATTTTGACAATGACAAGACTTTTCACAAAGAAAGACGTATGGCACTCAAGAAGATGTATCTTCCTAAAACTATCAACTACGTCAAAAGTCAAGTCAAAACAACTGTCATGGCCGCCCTAAAATAGGGTTCTCGAATTAAAAAACTCTTCAAACAATCATTTTCGTACGCACGTACCCTTCTTCAAATTACTTTTTTGTATTTTTATTAAATTCCCTTATATTTTTCCTATTTACCTATGTGGTGTACATAGAGCTGGGCCAAAATCAAACATCTCTTTTAAACAACATATTTTTTTGCCCCTAAAAAATTTTGGTTGCGGCCCGCGACACCAGGAGAACAACGGGTTTGTGGCCCGCGTAAAAAAAAGGTTGGGGACCACTGCATTAGATCGTTATTTTAAACTTTCTTAAGGCGTATTAATAACAACTTAACAAAATATATAACTAAAAAGGATGAAATTATTATTTTTAAACAAAAAATTTAACAGACTTCCAAAGTAAAATTACACAAAAAAGTACGAACGTGAGTTCTATAAAATATTGTCGAATATCGTTTGGGCTGGTATCGACTTCAAAATTAAGAAGATTGAGTAGAGAAATAGTCAAATTTAAAAGGGGAATTATTTAGAAAATAAGTTTTATTTCGTTTTTTTTTTGTGTAATTTTACTTTGGAAGTCGGTTTATTGTAATGTATACGTTCACTAAGAAGGGATTTTGCGAAATTTACCCCCTAAAGGAGTAAAAAGGGGTATCAACGTTTGTATGTAGATAACTTTTTTGTTTGTGGTCAGAATATCTGTTTGGAATTTCGTGATGTTACTGGATTATATAATATAGGTTTTCTAAAATTCGATATTTTAAGGGGTTAAAAGGGGTAAAAAATATTATATGACTGTTTTCACTTGAAACTTGTGAATGTAGTCCTAAAAGAAAATATTGTTGCGAACACACGGAGCACAAAGAGACAAGCGCCATCTAGCGTCAACCAATGAAAACACTTGGTGTGAACAGGGACAGCGTGGGGCCCCCTACTCAGTACTAGATGGCGCTACTTTGCGAACATTCTAGAATAAATCCAACTTGGTCACGCGAGTCGGAAACTTTCTGGAATGGTCTGGGACTCGTGTCGGCTGGCATAATACGCCTCAGGAATGCGAGCGAGTTGAGTTCAGTTCGAGCTTCCTTCGAAGCGAAACAGGCGATAAGTGAAAACTAGTGATCGAGAGTTCGATTTGAACAGCGAAACAGGCGATTTCGAAGTGAAAACTAGTGATCAAGAGTGATACCCGTAAGTGATACCTACGACTTGGCTACGACTTAGGACACCGTTAGTGTTTAGTGTTTGGACTTAGTGTTAGTGTTGAACCTAGTGCTAGTGAATAAAGTCTTCAAAAAAAGAGTCAGCAGGTCTTTCTCTCCAAATCCTTCGAACCCTAACACGTAACAATACCTTAGTAAACATGTGTTTCATGACTTTTCGATATTCTACCCCTAAAGGGATGAACGGGGGTATGAATATTGTCTTTTTCAGAGTCAGACTCATGCTTGACCATTTTACTATAATTATGTGTTGTATATTTTTGGAATGGTCTCTTCAAGCTCCTTATTTTGATACCAAACACCTTCTGCAGTTAGGTAGTAACATAAATAGACAGCTAAAATCATTATCCTTCTTTTTGGCTTCGCCGTCGTCGGGTATAAAAGGTTCCGTTTCTATACTATTTCCACGCAAACTAAGTTGGTACCCACCAGCTAGTTGAATAATATAACACAGTAATAATAATATCTATAGAAATTTTACACCACGTCAATCTGGCCCCGTGCTAAGTATCCGAAGAACTTGTGTTACAGGTACCAGAAAACGGGAAGTATATTTAATACTTTTAAGATTTTTATTATATTATACACTTATTTAATACACATCCATGACCCAGGAATACAGAAAAACTTTTTGTTCCTTCGGCAGGATTCGAACCCGCGACTCCCGGCATGAGCACCAAAGCGCTGAACCACTGAGCCACAGAGGTCGTCAAACAATAAGACATCGTTTCTCAACCTTTTTTATGTCGCGACTCGCGACCCACCAAAAAAACAAAAATTAAGTAAAAAGTCTTGTGACCCCGTCACGATTTTTTCGACGTTCGATACAAAAGATTCGTTCGAAAAACGAATCTTTTGTGGCTATATGTAGTCTATTTTTATTATTTTTCAATAGACTGCGACCCCCTTTAAAAACAAACTCGACGAAGTATCGCGACCCACCGGTTGAGAAACGATTCTTTCAAATTCTTTCAAATTCTTTATTAAACACACATAATAACATACAATAGAATAAACATGTAATATACATCACATCAATCTAATCCCATGCTTGAGAAACGATGCAATAAAAGATTGACATAACGTTCGATAAATGACATAGCGCGCGATACCTCGTCTATACCATAAATTATTGATTTCAAACTTCGTCTACGTCTTAGGTCTACGTACAATTATACCTACCATGTTTGTGTACGATTGTGGTACTTAGGTACGTACTGCATAGGCCGGCCTAACCTAAAATATTTATGGCCCTAGCTTGATTCGCCGCGACAAGTGCGAGAGTCGCGACTCGTGGGTGTCAAAAGCGACACTTGGCCGTTACGGGCAGACCCAACGCATACAAAGCGTCATCTGGTGGCGTAAGTGGTATCAAAAATGGTCAATAAGAATTTTCGATTCTTTTTCTGTCACCAGGCGGCGCTCGGTAGCCCGACGGTCCTTGTCGTGTCAAAAAGCTGTCAGATGTCACGAATTTAAAAATCTTCATTTCAGTACGGTCAGGACACCTAAGCACATTTTTCTGCTAAGTATGTAGGTACCTTTGATTAATTATTACATAGATACGTTATATCCTTAAAAAACTGACAATATTTCTGTGCCACGACACACATTGACATGGGACGCGTGTCAATGTGTCAACGTCGCATACTCGCGGAGCACACTAACCAAAATTGGCCCGACTCGGGCCAATTCGAGTCTTCATTTTTACGCGTTTATAACATATCTACCTCTTTTTAATATTATATATCTATGGTAGGTACTTAACATACCTACACCATCGACTGACTCGTTAGCAAGTTTATAAAAACTTACTGTGGTAACATTAACACTTAATTGCCAATTGCTTATGACGGAATTTTAGGTAGTAACTACATGGAACCTTTATGGTTTTGATGTCTCAGTACATCTGTCTTTTTTTCTGATTATTCTTGTCCTTTCAAAATTCTCAAAGATTTCTGGTGTATAGTATTGGACCAAATCTTGGGTAGGTCATAAGTCAATTAATGACCACTTAGTTAGGTATCATACATAAAATTCACCCAGGTTACAAATTCATTAGATACTAGTTTGACTGACACCAAATATTATAGTTACGTCTCAATTTCATGAATATTATTAGAAACTGATCTTCCACACTTAGAGATATCTCATTTCCTGATTTATAACATACTAGCGACCCGCCCCGGCTTCGCACGGGTACAATACTGATACTAATACTACAGAATGTCTTTCAACCTCTAACAAAACGGGCGAAATTTAGTCAAAACAAACAGAAACAAATTAATATAGGTAGGTACCTACTAAAACTCAATGAAATAAGTAGGTGGGTATACTTTTATCGTATGAAATACCTATACTCTTCCCCCCTTACTAATAAACGCTGTCATAAGCTTGGAATAGTTACTTATACCGTGTTTTGTCTTCTTCTATCGAATTAAAAATGTCACTTGTGTGACGGGAACAAAACACTGTATAACTATTCAAAGCTTATGACAGCGTTTATTAGTAAGGGGGTTCAGGACTAACAATACAACAAACACTAACCCCCTTACTAATAAACGCTATATAAGCTTTGAATAGTTATAAGTACAGTGTTTTGTTCCCGTCACACAAGTGACATGTTTAATTCGATAGGAGACAAAACACTGTGTAACAATTCAAAGCTTATACAGCGTTTATTAGTAAGGGAGTAAATAAATAGGTATTTTGAAAGTATCTGTCCATCATAGTTACAACGAACACAAAACAAAAAACCGACTTCCAAAGTAAAAATACACAAAAAAGTATGAAATAAAACTAATTTTCTGAATAATTCCCCTTTTAAATTTGGCTATTTCTCTACTTAATCTTCTTAATTTTGAAGTCGATACCAGCCCAAACGATATTCGACAATATTTTATAGAACTCACGTTCATATTTGCTGGTACCGGTCGGTTTAATTTTTTGTTTAAAAATAATAATTTCACTCTTTTTAGTTATATATTTTGTTAAGTTGTTATAATTACGTCTTAAGAACGTCTAAAATAAACGATCGAATGTATAATTGAATACGCGCCAAGCTTCCTTTAGGTATTGTTATTAAGATGATGATGATGATTACTGTAAGTTACAAAGTGGCATATACTTGCAGTTCTTTAAACAATTCCGAAATTTCCTTACGCATATATTTAAAGACTGAGGAGTTCTGTTCAGTGCTTTTGGATTCAGGGTATACCTTGGTACAACGTCTTATTCTCTGATAGCATATGTTTGTGTTACTTCAGTAAAAGTCAAAATCACTATATATGTCATTATAAATTTCGAGGAGTTCCCTCGATTCCTCATGGATCGCATCATCACGTTTCCACTTTAGTGACCAAAGGACCAATTTAGAATTAAACCCTTTACAACAACAAAAGAATTTTGCAAATAGGTCCATAAACGGCAGAGTAATGTTCAAAGATCTCCGTGTTAGTGTAAAATACTATGAGAAGTACCTTCTTATCATCATAATGTGATGATGTATGCTGTGATAGTGGTGGTGATGATGATGATTACTCTAATTGACAAAGTGGCATATGCTTGCAGTTCTTTAAACAACGCCAAAATCCCCAAACACGTATCTATAAGGAGTCAGGAGTTCTGTTCTGTACTTTTGGATCCAGGGTATACCTTGGAGCAAAATCTTACTTTTTGGTAGCATATGCTTGGACTACTTCAGAAAAAGTCGAAATCACCATATGTGTCCATATAAATTTTGAGGAGTTCCCTCGTTTCCTCATGGATCCCATCATCAGGTCACCAATTTTCTGAAAATGGGACCAACTTCGGATTATACCTTTTACATCAAAAAAAGAATTTTGAAAATCGGCTAACAGACGGCGGAGTTATCCGCGAACATACAAAATATATATATATATATATATATATATATATATATATATATATATATATATATATATATATATATATATATGTTACAGTCATTGTGATTAAATAGCTATTATACATAATGACTGGTCATTATGTATAATAGCTACATTGTCTAGATAATGTGATAAATTAATCACTTTGTCCGGATATTATTCACAATAGCGGGCCAAAGTTAGCTAAAGTAATAAACACGATTCAACTTAGTGATGCAACAGAACTCTGCTTTGCTTCCGCTTCCGCGGAAGTTCTGCATGTCTTTTCACTTTCGTTACCGTTTCTGGTTCCGCAAACTTTATAACAGAACGGAAGCTTACAATGGGAAGAGAGGTGAAGTTCGGCCGGCTATAAAAGTTTCGTTTATTAAAGGTACACGCACATTATTCCGGGCCGCAGCGTGCCGGGGCGGAGCGCCGCGCAGCGCAAAATGGTAACTTAGCACACTGTTGACGGGCCGGGTCGCAGCGCATTGACAAATTTTGAGTACAGTGTATCTACTGCCAGAATTTGTGTGCAACTAACGTTATGGATAGCTCCGACGAAGAATTTTTTTTTTACTGCGGTTAGAAAAAGAAGATAATGAACAACATAGACAAGAAGTTCGTAAAAAAAAAGAAAATGTAAAATATAGGTAGAGATCGTCTAAGCTGAAATGACGCGCCCCACCTCCACATTTACTCACACAAGCAAATTTCAAAATACACATAAAATGCAATTATTATTGGTCGTTCAGTTGCCAGTTATCAAACGCATCGTTCTCGGATTTGTTGTCCAACTAGTTTAGTAGATCGTGAACTTGCGACAGGAGAGGACGTCTTGTTTTATACAATGTGACGGCGCTGCTCCATAGAGCGAGCGTTGTCGGATTTATCACCCGACTAGTCGGCCGTCATGTGCACATACAAATCATACTTCACCGAATAATGACACTCTCACACAGATGCAGTGCCGTTATTATTATTCGCACTCACATTTATAAATAAAGTAATTAAGTAGTGGGGCGCGTCATTTCAGTTTAGACAATCTCTACATCCAATTTGTTCCAAGAGAAAGGTATTTGGCGAATACCTTTTTGTTTTGGGGATATTTTCAGATGACTCCTGATCGATATTTTCAATTACTTGAAATAATAAAGAAGGATCTGCATAAAACAAATCCGCTTGCTATAACACACTGTTGACGGGGCGCAGCGGGACGGGGCGAGCCGCATCGCATGGACGCAAATCCGCCTCGCAATAATGCGAGCCGCTGCGGCCCGACACGACATACTTCATACAAATTGTATTCAGAAAGCGATTTAAGCGGATTTTTGTGCTACGCCCCGGCACGCTGCAGCCCCGCATAATGTGCGCGTACGTTGGTCCCGTTTTCACTAAAGTGGTGACCTGATGATCACAAAAGCTTTGATCAGAGTCCTCAGTCTTTAAAGATACGCCTTTGAAAACTTCGGCATTGTTCAAAGAACTGCAAGCATAATATGCCACTATGTAACTTACAGTAATCATCATCGTCATCTTATTTACAATACCTAATGGAAGCTTGGCGCGTATTCAATAATTATATATTCGATTGTTTATTTAAAACGTTAGTTAATTATTATTTAAAAAAATACTTCTTAAAGTACTATTTATAAAATACAACAAACATAAAATTAACAATAAAACTAGAGGCAAATAAAAAAACTAAAAATTTGTACTAGCAAAAAGAAGACTTACCTACAAATAATCTATATCTAAAAAAAACTATAAAAGTTAAATTACTATATATATAGATCACAATAAAATTGTATCTATGACAATGTTATTATGATAAACATTATAATTATTATTATATAAAGGCAGATTGAAATACAATTTTATAATCTTTACCTGTACCTACTTTTTTATTACTTTATCCAATTCTTCGAAGATATTATATAAAATTGCCAGTCAATGTGATTAATTCTGTGTCATTTATCACTTTGTCTAAATTGAGTAGACGTTATAAATAATGGCTGGATAGTATATATAATATCCGGATTTATTACTTTGGCTGTAACATATATATATATATATATATTTAAAAATAGATCTAAACTCGCACGCCGCGCCTTGGTGACGCCCACTTCGCAACGGGCCGTGCAGCAGAAATCGTCATATTTTAATTTCGCCATAACTTCAAAACCAAACGTCCAATTTTAATAATTCAAAGACCAAATTTGTTGACCAAAGTTTATCTACATAAACTGTACTTAGTGATGATTTTTTTTTGATAAGGATTAATAGCATTAGTAAAATAAACGCGTTTAAATGTAGTCCAAAAAAAATTCAAGATTTCTAAATAAAAAAATGGTTGTTGTGCCTCACTCGACATAGATAGGTATAGTGTGTCGCGGACTTTTTTGTAGATATTTATAAGATCTACAATTAATTAGAACATTTTATGGTTCTATCTTTTATAGTTTAGGCAGCGTACGCAAAAAACAAACATACAAACAAAGTTTTCCTCTTTATAATATTAGTGTAGATATCATAGCCATCCCAATCAATTTTTAATTTTTTGTACGTTTCAAGCCCACTATAAAAGTTTACCGATGTGTCATCAAAAAGTAGTTCTTATGTAGCAAGTAATCTCAACAGAACAGAGGTTTGTATTTTATTTGTTTAAAATTTCACTATCCAGAGTTCCGGCATCACTAAAACCTAAAAAGTTTGGTGCGAATAAGTAGTTGTTTTTTTTTTAGGTTTCTATTCTGCAGCCTCTCCTCTGTAGGAGCTGCGTAAGGTGGTAGAACGTTTGTCCAAGCCATTCTTCTTTAAAATTCGGCGCTCTAAATTGAAACCTGCAATTTACACAATCATGTTACCTACATAAGACATTTGTGAAAGATATAAACAAAATAGGTATAAGAATATACAGTACTCACCTGTAGACGATTTCACATTTTTATAATCATAATATTCTGTTAATTGATGTCCACTAAATATGAAGATTGCAATTTCGCCAATTCTGGCCGATTTATTACTTTAACCCACAACCTTTTACTATTTTTATCTTTTGGGAACAAATGATAACCATTTTCTTTGCATTGTGGCACTGTACACCAGCGTTGCCGATTTGTGGGGAATTCCCCAAACTGCGGGGAATTTCAAGTCGATTAGGGATTTATTGAGGATTGGCATTATGTGGGGAAAATGCAGGGATTTTAACATTTTGACATCTTATTCTCATCGGTAAATATTTCAGCATTCATTATCGACACGACATCGAATGTTTTTAAAATAATTTGAAAAAAAAAAATGCTTCAGCGATTCCATATTTACTTTTTTTCCCGCACGAGAATAGAACCCGTTGGTGTTTAAAACACACCCTGTATTATTTCACCATTTGGTGAGCGTTGTTGATAAGACACAAATTCTGGAAAGCAAAAACATACGGCATATTTGAAGAAAGAACTTATTTTTAACAAAATGCTTTTCTTCTTACGTTTCCTTTAATAGATCATGTAGGTACCTAATTAATTACATAAAGAAGTGTACCTAAAGAAAATTTGAAAGAAAAGACAGAAAGAAATTCCACTTATTTTATTTGAAATGGCCACTGCTGTAAAAATATAAACAAAAATGTTGTATCTATTAACAATTTTCCTTAAACTAAACAGATTTTTCCTGAAAATTTCAAAATTATTGCTATAATATTATCTCAATGTAAACGTGTAAATTGATAAAAAGAATCATAATATAAAAAAATATATACCTACCTATTACCTACTTTTATAAGGAAAAAATAGGAAATGTTAAAAATTACACCTGTGAGTATTGAAATTACTAATTGAAAATTGTACTGAAATACACCCTAGGCGTATAATATTATTACATAAAATTCTAAATCGATATTTTGACCTTGATACGAAACCCAACCTTGTGTTGTCAGGTGCTTTGCCTTAATACAGGTGCTATTAAATATTAATTAATGTAACACTTAGCTTTCAGCAGCGTTAAAATCGTACATAATAGCTAATAATTTTGTATTATCATAATATTATAAGTATACTTAATAAGAAAACTAAAAATAATATCTCATTTTAACAAAAAAGTTAAATAACAAAAAAAAAACAAATTGCCTATGTCCTTAGGCCGATTAATATGTATCTAATAAAATTTTGAAATTCTCAAGAAAATATCCATTTTACAAGTGGTATTTTTACTCTATGGTTATTATAATATTACCAAAGAATAAATATTAGGTACTATATTACGGAGTAATTTAATTCGTTGAATCAACTAAAAGTTACCACAGAGTAAATCACACATTATGTTTCTTAATTCACAGCTTTGGTCTATAAAGAGTGTACATATTATGTACAATTTTCTTTCTTAATATATAAATCCAATTACAATTTTGAAAATAAAACAAAAATAGGTTTCTAAAATATAAAATCTATATAAAATAATGACTTTCACCTGTAAATATAATCTGAAGTTACACTTTATGACGAAACAAGGAAAAGAATAGATCCACTGTGTTATTAATTAAATGTAAATCTAGATTTCTTATAGAAATATTTACAAAGCGAATAGCTAGTGTTGGTTTCTAACGACTTTTTTAACGACAGCAACGTCGTTAAAGTTCTCCGTTGTGTAAATATTTTTATTAGCTAATTGGCTGTTAGAAATGGTAAAATTGACAATATTCTGTCAAGGTATTGTCGATTATTATTACTTTCAATTTACTATTTCGGCACTAAACAAGTAAACCGAAATAGAATTAGAAACCATACCAGTAGGATTTCTGAACAAATAGTACTTCTATTGGCACTCAAATAAATAAGAATTAGGTAATTTATATTAATCTAAAATCATCACCTTAGCTTTTGTCAGAAAATAAAGGGAATTATTGAAAAATGAAGCATGTAACTTATTATTTACAGTCGTTCAAAGTAATAACCAAACCCGCCAAAAATGTTTCAAAATCGATCTCAGAAAGTTCTATACCACCCCACTATAATAATAAATCTTGTCTTAATAATATATCTATTATATAAATCTTAAAACTATGGTAAATATTTTACACTTTAAAAAAATAAACGCTAGCGTATTCCTACAGCCTGTGCGTACATTTTCTCAATCTTGTACTGAAGACTCTCCAAATTACACCCAAAAATTCAAAAAAATGAAAGCACCAAAACTAATGTCAAGATAAATAAATGGCTGTGTTCCGCGAAAATAGCGCTAACAAAAAAACGTAAGCAAAATAGCGACCGCTGGCGTAAAATAAACAAAATGCGGATTAAGTTAGCAGTATTGAAGTTAGCAAACGTGTCCTGGCCGATAATAACCTGTTCTTTTTTCTTTAGCGCTAGCAAGCGCTTATTTAAATTGCTTATTTAACGCCAGCGGTCGCTATTTTGCTTACGTTTTTTTGTTAGCGCTGTTTTCCGCGGAATACAGCCAATGTATTTTGAACAAACCGAATGTAAATAACTATTGATAAACTATGGAACGTTAAAACAATACCTGTCATGTTACGGGTAGATAAAGATTCCAAGAACTGTGTCAGTGAAATAATAATTTCTTAAAAATTGCACTTTTTATAGAACAGATACATACACAACCATCGCATTTATTAATTTTCCCTTAAAACTAAACTATCATAATTAGAATTATAAGAGATTTAAGCTTTCGCATCATAAAAAAAAATCATAGCAGAAGATATAAGCACTGATGCTAAGAAAATATCAAAGTTTTTATTGCAAAAGGCTCGAGAATTATAACAAACTACAAAATAAAGTGTTTCTACATTGCATGTAGATTGTAGATAGAAAATAATATATTCATATTGTACCTACAGTATTTCTGCAAAAATAATAATTGGCAACATAATCTTCTAATCCCAAAAAGAATACGATTTTAAAATACTACAGCTACTAAAATATATTAGTATTTTCATTAAACTAATCCCGCCGATATCCCTGAACGGTCATTATTACAACTATTAAACACCCTAAATATTATTTACATTCAATTTGTAAAATATCAAAAATCTATTGAATAGATAAACTTTGGCAAGATTGTTTTAAACAGAAGCTGTTGTGACGAAATCAAACTTACACTAATTTTTATGTAATTGCCACATAAATTCGATAATATCACTTCCCGGTGAGGCTGCTATCGATAAGATAATAACGGCACAAAGTTTTACTGTACGAGTACCCCGTTACTAATAAACTTTGTGTAAGCTTTTAATAGTTACAGTGTTTTGTTCACATCACACAAGTGACATTTTTGATTCGATTGAACAAGACAAAACACTGTATAACTATTCAAAGCTTATACAGCGCTTATTAGTAAGGGGGATAGTGTTTACATATTTAGTACGGCTAGAAGTCTCTTCTAAAGTAATCTTTAGAGGCACCATCGTGCGATTTGCGAAAGATGTACGCTGCAACTGACACGCACATGTACGCAGCGTCGTACACACACGTATACTCATACATATACGCTGGAACTCACGCGCACGTATACGCTAGAACGTACATGCATGTAATGTATACGCTGGAACGCACACGCACATATACCCTGATACGTACAAGCTCGTAGACGTTGCAACGCACAAGCACGTATACATTGCTACGTGCAACTTGTAGGTTACAAGTTTGAATTGTAATTTACAAGTTTTATGAAAAAACTAACTTCTTGTTGTACTAAACAGTTCAACCGACCAATCACAAACCCACACACATAGTATAACTATGGACGCTTAAAGGTAATGTTTGCAAAAAATTAATGGCAAATTATCACGATTAGTCTGCTAAAAGAATCATGAAATGGTATAGCAATTTATTCGCTTTATCAAAATTTATATGACTATAGATAATATGGTAACTATGTAAGCACTTAATTTCAAAATATATACACTTGATATAAAATAAAAAATAAGACCTTTATGATCTGATTTTCATGTTTTAAAATATGCACATGCATATTTTGTTATATTGCAAGTTGCAACTTGTAATCCATTATTTTTAAATCGTAAACATTATTTTTTAATGTGTATTTTGAATAAAAAAAATATTTAAAAAACTGAAATATTTAAAAGCAAATGATATATTGATTCATTACGAAAAATATCCATGTGTATATTTTGAAACAATATCATATTACCTATATTTATTATTTACACTATAACTTTTAGTTTGGCATTTAATTTACTTTTGTTACCCTAGATATATTGTTAAATAGAAAACAAAGATATATTGTTACATATAAAATAATAACCCTACGTCATTTTACAACATTATTCTGAATAAACCAAGCAATTAAGCTGGCACAGACAAAAAAAAATAACAGAGGCATTATCCACTTAACAGTAAAATCAAAAATCTAAAAAAATAGTAAAATATTTTATGGTATAGAATATGTCACCACAAAATTATAAAAACCGTTAGATTGTAATATAAGTGAAATTGTAAAATGTCGAAAGATCTAACACATTATTTTTCGTTAGATTATAATATAGTATAGCAAAGAATCTTTCGACATATCTTTACAATTTAGCTAGATGTATTACAATCTTACGGTTTTTACAATTTTACGGTGACATAGACACCTAGTTTTTTATTTGTGCTAGCACATTAAATTATTTCATATACATATTACCATTGGTCAAACATCTACAAGTAAATATTAACGCCCCTATTTCTATACTCCGATTTATATGAACAAAAAATAATGTATAGTACAAAAAATCATTACATTATAGAGATTATCGACATGTTGAGACCCAGTAGCTCATCGTAATAATTATACTTTGGAATGTCACTCAGTTACTGGAGAATTCTGGATAAGTCCTAAAACAAACAATTTGTATTTTAGAATGGGAAAATATATTCGATACAGGTCGGTTAAGGGAAGCTGGCACGTTCAACACATTAGCGTTTGCGTAGTTCCTTTAAATATATAATTAACAAGCGCGGCGTCACGGTGCTCTGCATACACTATCATGAAAACACTATCACTCTCTTTCGCACGCCGTTAAAGCTTTTGAATATGAAGGAGACAGTAATTGTATTATTTTTTCTGTAGTTTACAAGTACAGAGTGATATTACGAAATCTTCCGTTTAAGACGGTAACATTAAGGGGCCATCCATAAATAACGTCCTTGTCACAGTTGGTCACATTTGTGAGACCTCCCTCCCTAGTGTGACGTCACATATTTTGCAAATTTACATTTAGAAAATATTGAATAAAAATATCGGTTCCGAAATCAGTTTTATTTCCATTTAAATTATTTTTAATAAAATTAACATCAAATGAAACAATTAACAAAACAAAAAACGATTAATTATATTAATTAAAGAAGTTAACGAAACAAATAACGATTGATTATGTTAACTAAAGAAATTAACAAAACAAAAAACCGTTGGACTGTATTAATTAAAGAAATTAACAAAACAAAAAATAATATTAATAGAATTATCTTTAAATTAAAGATACAAACTTAATAATCTTTAATCCATGGACTTTGAACCCACTCCTTTAAATTATTTATAACTGGCATATATGTTTTTGAGGTTTTCGTAAACTAATAGTTTATAGTTCGTATTTTAACACAATAGCTGATAATATAATAGATTTTGAAATGTGACGTCACAATATTTAGGACCCCTCCCACCCCCTTGTCACACAATGTCACACTTCGTCGACCCCCTCCCTCCCCCTTAACGTGTAATTTTATTTATGGATGGCCCCTAATTAAAATTATTTACTTAAAAATACCTATGAACAAAAATGTCTTCTGTAAGAATTGGTTTCAGCAAAAAATTGCCAGGACACAACATTTAATTAAATTTAACACACTAAAAGGAAATTAAGTTTGTTGGGTAGGTACTATGAACATGCCAGCTTTTTTAATCAATCCGTACCCTACATTTTAGCAACATGCACACCACGATTACGAAACTTACATACATACATACATATAATCACGCCTTTTTCCCGTAAAGGGGTAGGCAGAGACCACTTTTTGCCACTTGCTACGATCCTTACATACTCGTTTCGCTTCGTTCACTTTCATTCTTACCATCCATTCCTCCTCTTACATTCAACGTAGCGAAGCGGCTCTCCATGATCCACTTAACGAAACTTCTACAAAAAATATTCTGATCATTTATAGAATTAGACTGTTTTAATACAATATTAAGATTGAATAATTAAAAACACCATAATCTTCAGTAAATTTCTAAACAAACTAACTGTCCCGGAAAACTTCGTACCGCCTTTGAAGTAAGAATTAAATTTGTTGACGCACTGACAGCAGCGCCACTACTGGGTCCAATTGTAAATCTAAGCCACTCTCAAATCCACATGAACACATACATAAAGTTTCATCAAAAACGGTCCAGCCGTTTAGAAGGAATTCAGTGGCATACGCACAGAAGAAATATATATATTAAAATTAATTGCATTACATTCAAAATATAATGTTAATTATTTTGTGTTTTATATTAATAACGAGTAACGACCACTTAAGCCTTAGGAGTGCTACTGTAATATCGCTTTAAGTGAATAATTTCAAAGAAACTAATTCATCACAATTTAGTTATTTGACAGAATATAAAAAATCCTTGTTTTTTAGTATGCACTACTAATACTTGAAATATCTTACCTCATATCTATGTAATATAGGGGGCGTATTGTACCTGGGGTTTTCGCTGTAGAAAAATGGCCGCTTCATAGTGTTTTGCCCTGAAACAACAAATTCCTTAATTACAAAAAAGTTACTTTCGTAAAACGAATATCTATCCATCCATCCTAATTTGAATATAATCATCATAATATTAAATACGTGAAGCAAAAATTTCAAGTACAGTTTTACGAGAATTGTGCGTACGTATTAGAGTAAAATTTGGCACAATTAAAGTTTATACTGAGAAGGCGTGCGAAAAGCTTAAATTTCTTATATAATGCTTAGAAATATAAGAAATTCATGAAAATATCAGCAAACCCACACACACTCAAGGTAGCTCACATAAACTAGCATTTTTGTATAAATTACAGTAGGTTTGACACAATGGTCAATGAGTGTCAATTATCTTTCGTATTCCATAAACAACATTTACATATATTTGAGTTTTTAAGAGGCAAAAGAAACCTCAAAAACTGAAACTTTAAAATTAAAACATGAAAATGAAATTATGGTCTAATTTCGGCCACAGGGCGACCTCTAGTATACAGTTAAGGGCCATACTGACCGCTCAAGACCGCGGATTTGTATGCAAAAATTTTAAATGATTGACACTAATGACGGCTATTAGTACCGGTGCTGGATTTGCTGTAAGCGCCGTGAGTATGGCCCATAATAGGGAATATGCATAAAATATAAAAATAGATTAAAATATAATAATATGATACTAGACAGAAAAATAAAGAAAATGGCGAGAAAATTTTCAATATTTGTTGATAAATGAGCAAGATATAAGCGGTCAAAGTTTGTAATCTATCTCTTTCTAGCAAAACGAAATTTAGTATGAACTTTCTATGAAAGTCGTGTTATGTGACGTCACGATACACGTCGGATCTCTCTGTCTAATAGACCACTTTAAACGTTCATATCTTCGTTATTATTAATGATATCAAAAAACTGATTTTACCATACGGTTTACCAAACAAGATAGATCTATATAAAAAAATAAAAAAAATACGTGCATATTCCCTATTATAATGTAGCATTAATCACGTGATGCCTAAAGGGGGAGCCACGAACACGTCCGAAAAGAAATCACCAAGTATCACAAGGGGAGGATTGGGTATAAGGAGACATCACGTGTATTAATTTTCAAATCTAGTCTTTGCATACCGAAATTATTATGGGTTGTAGATTCGTAGTGTTGTTTAAATACTTACAAGACAAATGACTCGTAATGTTTTTAATTGCTTAAATTATTCGATTAAATTGTTTTTAAGTTAAAATTTTTCTTCAAACATGACCTGCTTACTATGTAAAAAAAATACACGTGATCTTAGGTGGAGGAGGGGAGGTAGTATAAAACCTCACCACGTATCACCAGGGGGAGGGGAGGGGTCTAAAAAGTTGTTTAAAACATCACGTGATTAATGGACGGTTCCTAGCTAAAATATTTTAGACAAGAACGTGTAATATTTATTTTATTTTATTTATATACTTACAAAGTTGCGTGTGCGCCGCGAGGGCGTTTTGCTTGGCTATCAGTAGCTCTGGGCCAGGCCGAGATACTTGCGGGTAGCAGCCTGCAACTGAAATATGACCCAATTTGTATATTTGAACCTGTCTCACTTATGATTAAGGGATATCACAAAGTTGCACAAAAATAATTATATTTACCATTCATATTGTGTTCACTTGCATTGTAGTACGGACTTTCTTGTGGTGTGGGTACCGTTTCGCATGCTAAAAATAAATTTAAAATTAAATTTGATTCGTTTATTACTCTAAAATTTATTTGTGCTGTCATTTAGACAAATAAATTTATTTTATTTAAAAAATATTTCTCTAAATGAGAGACTGAAAAAACTTTTTTAGTCTTAAATAAGTCAGTATCGTATACATCTGGCAACACATACCACTGTTAGCATCTGGCTCCTGCTTGACTTGATGCTCCATCTGTTGCATTCTCTGTGTCCCATTGAATATCGGGTTGGATTCTGCAAATAGATAATGTAGAAAATGATGCCGTCAAATTGCGCAATAGTTTGTGTAATAAATAAATATTTTATCCATTTAGACATTTATAATATGCTAGAAATTCTGTCATTAGTAATGCTTTCGACCTAGTAAAGTGTAGGTTTAATAACGCGTTCGCCGGTATATAATAATCTCAACAAGGTTTACATTAATTTACTGTATGCAGAGCCGGCAGAGTGTGCAATACAAATGTGGACTATTGTGTCAGTGTAGAAATTTCGATCTTCAAGCTGGGGTTGCCAGCACAAAAAATCTAATTTTATTTACTTTGGCAAAAAGAGTATAATGGCAGGAACTAAAAAAAATATTGTTTTATCTTTTATCCTTATTAGATTAGAATGACATAATATTTAATGTAAATATATTATAATCTAACAAATCTATACTAATATAATAAAGAGGAAAAGTTTGTTTATTTGTTTGCATTGAACAGGCTCAGAAACTACTAGACCGATTTTGATGAAATTTGGCACAGATGTAAAGACCACGGGGAAGGATTTAGGCTTTCTATCGCGGAAAAATGTACGGTTTCTGCGAAATTTACTTTTACGCGCACGAAGTCGCAGGCAACATCTAGTAAACAATAAAATTTAATCCGATCTATTATGAATATAAGATACAATCAAAAATGTTTTAGTTCCTGCTGTCACTGCATCATACTCTTTTTTGCCAAGCTGTACTTAACATTTTAAAAATATGCTTACCGTGTTGATTCTTATGTTCAAACAAAAACTTATCTTCTTCATTATTGAATTCAATTTCCCGCTTTATGTGATTTTCATTGAAGAAATTCTGGTTTTCACTGAGCCTATGGTGTTCTTGAAGCAGCTGTATGTTCTGTTGTTGGTTTCTGAGTGTATCAACACTGTTAGGATATGGATTTTCATAGACATACTCTTGTCTAGATTCAAATGTCTTTTCATTGTAATTCGTATACACTTCTGGCATCTTTTCAAAACCCATACTTTTCTGGTAATGCATTTTATCAAATGTGCTATGAGACTTACGTTCTAAAGCATATTTCTCTGCTTCTTTATTGTATTCATCGTTTGTTTGCGGTATATAATCACTCTCTTTTGTGTAATCTTTTGGTAAATCATACTTCTTCTCCTGAAAACCTTGGGTCTTGTATTGATAATCCAAATCTGATGAGTACGACTTCTCAGTTTCGTAACTTGTATTCAATTGACTGTCCTCCTCATCCTTAATGGGATCAGTCTGCATAATTGCATCTTGTTTTTTAGGTTTTATGGGTTGTGGGGATATTTGATCTTGTGTTTGTGGGGAAACGTTATTAGCTATCGCATTTATAGCTTGAAGACGATATGAAAACTGAAAAAAATAAAAAGTACAATACACACTCTATAGAAGGGAAATCATTCTAAAGAGCTATTGTTTCTCTGAAGAAATTGATACTTACCGATATATTTTCTTGAGGTTCTGTTGAATGTAATGACCCATGCACTGCAGGCACTGGCTTTTGTACAATAGGCGACCATCTTTCTACAGTGTCACTATTAAAAATAGAAATGATTATGTTAATATGATTTGTTAAAAATTATTGTCATCAACAAAGCTTATACACATACATACATAATATAATCATGCCTCTTTCCCATATGGGTAGGCAGATACCGCCTCTTTCCCGTAGGGGTAGGCAGAGCCCACTTCTTTCCACTTGCTACGATCCTTACATACTTGTTTCCTTCTTCCACTTTTATTCCTACCATCCATTCCTCCTCTTACATTCAATGTAGCGAAGCGGCTCTCCATAGACCATTTCGCCTCCGCGAGAAATGAGACGTGATGGGTGGCGAACCACATCGCCGCCATTTTGGATAGTTAAATTATTTCCTTGATTATCTATTGTGTTTCCTCGAATTAAAGAGATTATTACTTACTTTATGACCTCCTTTTTTATTTCCTTGTATTTATTTATTATTCTACTTTTCCTAATAACCATAACAGTTCCATCAGGATTAAGTTTAGGAAGATTTTGTGATGGCACAGCATCTTTTGATAGTGTCTTCCATTGTCCTGGAAAGAAGTTGTCATATTAATAGACTTTTTTCCTCCCCATTCATAGACGTATATTATAGACGAGGCATGTTGAGGCAAAAAGTGTCTCCACTAAATTGGCCCCAATTTTTAAATTTTTGGGGCCATTTTGAAATTCGAAGTATGGTGAAAACAAGATGGCTGATATTAGAGTTATGGTGAAAACCAAGATGGCGTAACTTTTTCTTGTATGAAATTTTTTTCTGCTAAATGTACGTGATAGCCTATCTTGAGTTGAAATCTTTGTCCCCATTACTAAAGGTGTCCACAACATTTACATTATTTCATTTTATTTTATTAATTATTCACACAAAACTCTACATTTCAATTACAATAGGTACTAGCATAACACTAGTGTATTCAAAAGTTAAAGTAACTTTAGATTGAAATTTTGTGTTTCACTCCACATACTTACCAAAGACAGAAAAATATAATCACAAAAATGTTATTGTTATTTTAAATATATAATTATATACAATAGGTAATCTAATAATAAAAAGAAATAAGAATTGCAGTCCAGTTCTTCTTAGTCCATTAAAATTAATGTTTTTACAGCAAAACAGAACAACTCATAGGGATCGAAACTAATAAATCAACCATAAACATTTTTGTTTTTGAAGGTGATTTAAAAAACTTTTTTCTGTTATATGTTTATAATACTAACTTTCTTAATGCAACAGCATTATCAATTAAACTTCTTATAAGTACAAACTTCAATACCTACTTTGTATCCAAAGTCATTTTAGCTCTTGAATACACTAATATTATAAGGAGGAAAGATTTGTATTTATGTGTGTGTATATTTGTAATGAATAAACTCTAAAACTACTACCAATTTCAAAAATCCTTTCACCATTAGAAAGTTACAGTCACCCTGAGTCACATAGGCTATATTTTTATATTAGGGATCCTTACTAAAACTTTAGTAATGTAACCCAAGGTATAAAAAAATGCCATAAAACATATTTCGTCACATTGATGATGGAACAAAAGTATGTTCTACAATATTATCCGTCCATCCATCCTCACAAACTTTTACATTTATAATATTAGTAGGATATGGATATTTGTTACTCTTTCAGGCAAAAACTACTGAACAGATTTTGATGAAATGTGCTATGGTAGTAGCTCGAGCTCTGGATAAAACATTTTTATCCTGAAAAAACTCAAAACTCAAACTCAAGTACAATACGGCCAATGTATCTTGGCGAGTCTGAACTTCGCGCAGAAGGTTGCGCAATAACTGTTTCTCAGTGTTTTCGTATTTATTTTATTTGTACTAATTGGTCAACTGTATTAGGGACATTTTATTAGTACATAGGTATATAAAAATAATACAATAACAGTTTTCTTCACGAGTTGTACATGCGCTAAAGTTCGCAGAGCCTATGTTCACACCCGTCAAGATACAGCGGCCGTAGTGTACAGTGTCCCTATTGGATACTGTATTTACGCAGGCGAAGCCACGGGCTACAGCTATATTATAAATGTGAAAGTAGCTATGTCTATCTGTCTCGCTTTCACGCAAAAGTACTGAACCAATTGAAATTAAATTTGGTACACATATAGTCTAGAGCCTAAGAAAGGACATAGGCTACTTTGTATCGTGAGGAAATGTATGGTTCCTATGGGATACTTTATTTACAGTTTCATGTAGAAACTAATAAACCGATTATCATGAAATTTGGCACAGATATAAAGTAGACCATAGGGAAGGACATAGACGACTTTTTATCACGGGACATATATGGATCCTGTGTGTTACTGTACTTAAGCGGGCAGAGCCGCGGGCATCAGCTAGTTAGTAGTAAAAATAAAATATAAGGATTAGGTGCATCATTGGCTAACAGCTAAGTTAAGCTATTAAATACCTAGCTACTTTGCTCTTTCAAGGAGCATGAAGGGTACTCTGTTTTTTTTTTTTTTTTTTTTTTAATACTTTAGATAATATTTACTTTGTGATGGTTAACTCTACATCTTACCTAGCATGCAAATGATGCTCTATCGTGATTATAATAAATGCTTTATTTCTGTTATTATGTTTATATTTATAATTTGTATTGTGTAACATGATTACTTCATAGTTTCTTGGTTTGTTTTATGTTATGAAGTTGGACGAGGCATAGACAAAGCAAAATATGATACATTTTGAAAAATTTTAATGTCAAATAGCCAATCTTGCAATTCATATAATGATAAAGGGCAATTATTTTATTTTTATTGTACTAAATCCGGTTCCAAAATGCTATTCGTGAATAAATGGATTTCCATTTTCGTTAAAATGTTAAAATGAAAAATGACTCATCATTACACATTGAAACTTGAGATAAACATAAAATAATGTAAGCAGACACGGAAAAACCCAAATACCTTTATTCTTACCCATTGTTGTGACGTTGTAGTCATCTTGAGTAAAATGAAGGCTGCAAACTTTGGAGTATTTTGTTATTGGTTTTCCACGTTTTAAAATTGTGTTCCATTTGTCAGCCATAACCTCATCACGAGGAAACCGATGGAATTTAACATTTTTTGTTTTACCGGCAAGTGAAGTACATTGAGGCACAGTACAATAATAACCCATCTTCGTTTCGTCTCATCCAATGTTTATATTTTCAACCTACAGTGATATTACCACACATTTATAGCTTAACGTCAAAGGAACACTGTAAAGGTTTTTCGAAACGTTTTTAATAACTTATTTGCAGTTTTTGTTAGAACACGTTCATAAAAATTAAAATCATCACACTTCAGCCTTGAAATATTTGACATGTATCGCCTTTTTTTTTCTTCCCCATTGCCAATTTTTTTTTTCTTTTTTTTTTAAGTCTATACATGTTACTATAGACAATAATTGGATTTTTATTACCTATTTGGTCTTCAACTCGTTTTTATTTTTATTAATTCTGTTGGATTGTTTTCTAAATTCTATTCATGACAAAATGTGTGCACCAGAGCTGCACATTACTTCGTGCTACACACAAACACGTATGACCGTACGACCGATAATTTAAACGAAAATACTTTTGGAAAATACTACGTCTATTTAAATAGTCTATGGTAGCGGAGTTTTGCCGGGAAAGTCAATCAGCAATGTTGTGTTTCTGTATCCTGTCCAATGTCTAAAGAATTCAAAGGACAGGCCCTACCTATGACAAAAACGTGTCCAATTTATCAGCTGATTATGAGCAAAAAATGGCTGCCGAACTAGAGTTGCAATTATGGGTATCGACAGTATCGATATTTTAAATTTTCATAAGTTTTACAATAACTTACATGTATACGTAAATAAAAAACTTATTTTACTAATGACATTGTACATTTAACTACTTTTATTAATCGATAATATCTTTTAACGGACATCCAAAAAAGTATTCGATGCTGACGATATATTTAGGTATACATTCTATTTGTTGTAACTGGACCACTTTCAAAAAAGTTTTGTAATATCTTTATTAATCATGTAAGGCTTAGCTTTATTTACCATGGGACAGAAGTGCCATTCTTTATTGAAGTCAACACGCTTAAGTATAATTATTAGTTAAGGATCTTTTAACTCCTAGGTCCTTATAGGTTATAATATTATAACCTCTAAGGACCTAGGAGTTAAAAGATCCTTAAATATTTATTTGTATACGAGCTGAGCCAACTGTATAAATTGGTTTATGACATGAAATTATGCTTTTTTTATTCTTAATTTATGCATACGTAAGTAAAAAAACTTATTTTTCTAATGACATTGTACATTTAACTACTTTTATTAATCGATAATATCTTTTAACCGACATCCTGAGTATTCTATGCTGATTGCTGAGGATAGTTTTATTCTATTTGTTCTAACTGGACCATTTTTTCAAAAAAAATTGTAATACCTTTATTAATCAATTAGTAAGACTTAACTTTATTTACCATGGGAAAGAAGTGCCATTTCTTTATTGAAGTCAACACGTTTATCTTTTATTATTTAAGGATACTTTAACTCCTAGGTCCTTAGAGGTTATAATATGGTTAAATATTTATTTTCATACGAGCTGAGCCAACTGTATAAATTGGTATATGAAATGAAATGGTGCTTTTTTTATTCTTTATTTAGGGACTTTTGATGTACAGCGTAAGTCAGTCCCATCGTAACCTAATCTTATACATAATGACAAGATGCTTTATTTGGTGAAAATATGGTTACAATTAATAGGTGTTACATTTTTACAGCTTGGCAAATAATTAGTCCTTGTGGCATCGACAGATGAAACTAAAAACTTTTTGAACTATCTAAGGTGGAATAGAAATAAAAGACAAAGGAATATATCCACTTATATTAAAATGAATAAGTCTATCCATTTCTAAATAAAATTAAGTTTGTTCAAAAACTGGCTATGCTATTCTCTTGACTGGGTCCGGGGATTAATATTTTCTTCTCCAGCTTTCAACCATAATTTGCTTATTGTATCACTTTTCGGAAACCTATAAAAAACCAGTATTATTAGTTTTATCATTTGTCAAATAATTTTGGTCACAACAATATTATTAAAAGATATTAAACTTATATTTTTAAAACCACATCGAATACATTCAGATTGCTTTTTGAGACATAACACAAATGTTATTATTATGTTTTTATCGATGTAATTATTATTTGTACCTTTATCGATAACTATTACAAACGGTAGGTACAACACTTTTCAATTACGTAAATAAATCTAATGACTTAAAATGCAATTTAAAGGACTGTTCTAATGAAATTTAAGTGGATATGAATATAATAAATGAAAAAATCAAATTGCAACGCAATTATTTCATGAAATGTTTATAGTATTGCATAAAACCGGCTACTAACCTGCGTAAATACAATTGAGGTTGATTTATACTCTTTAATGCATTGCACCTTGCAATATAACGTTTAGGCATGTTAATTATCACTTTTACAACATTCAAATAAAATTTTAAAGAATAAGTCCTTATAATCTCTTGGAAATTCATAATTAAACAAAACATAAACAACCTTTTGACAGGAGACCTACCACAGTTAATTGTCAGTTAATGAGCAAATAATGGCGGATCGTTCCACATTTCGTTAATTGTCAAAGTTTTGAAGTCTAATGTTTCTAAAATGAGCAAAAACAAAAATATTGCTGTTTCTTCTAACATAAAAATTATTGCATTAGATAGAAAGAGACCAAATGATATTTCACCGTCTGTCTCATATTTCCATCATATTTGTATAAGCGCTAGTATGTATAGAATTGTAAGGGCCCCTCCATGTATACTCAATGATCCTGTCGGCTGTCGGGCGGTCGGGCGTGTCAGAGTTTTTTGACAGATAGCTGTCACTTGCCGACCGTCGGCAATCGACGCTTGACAGGGTATTATTTTTCTAAATTCGTGTTAATTCGGTTTTTAATGTGTTATAGTGGTGGAATATTAACCATTAATTATTCGTTGAGGTGCATTAGTGTGGAAAAGTGCGTGCTAAATTGGGTTTCCCGCCAAAACTCCCTAGGAAGTTTCAGTAAAGCGTCTACCACTTTACTGAATCGACTGACTTGACTAATTGACTACCCTGACTACTTATTTGGACTTTGACTAGACTTTGGACTTGATGATTTAGAAATAAGACAAAGAAATACTTCAAACGACAGACGAGGCAGTATGGTCTAAGACCTTAGCCTGTTCCATTTCGGGACGAATTAAACAAAAAAAAAGTCTATGGTAGCGTCTTTTCAAGATGGACGTCTGACAGCTTTACCTAAATGTCAATAAATAACAAAATACAAACAATACGTACAAAACAATCATTTTTTTATAATTTTAAAGCTTTCAGTATATTGTAATTCCATTTAAAATAGCGTCCTAACGCTGTGTGGTTAAATTAGTAACTAAGGTTTTTATTTTCTTGTAAGTTATTCTATAATTTTAAGATGCCATATTACTGCACAGTACCACAGTGCACTTCTATGTCGGGGAAAATAAAAAACGTATCATTCCATCAATTTCCACGCGATGAAGAACTAGCAGATTTATGGAATAAGATATTAAAAAGAGGCAAACCGTATACGAAATATTCAAAAGTTTGTAGTTTGCATTTTAAGCCAGAAGATTTTAAAGGTAAGCTCCAAAATAAATTCTAATAGATTAATTTAGATCACTATTCACGTACTGCTAAGTTGATTAAATTTGACAAGAATAAATGTGCACAAAGTATTAAAAAAATAACCTTTATTGACTTAGGGGTATGGAAGACTTTGAAGAAAGATGCAATACCATCAAAAAACCTTCCTACTGTGACCCCAAGGCAAAGCTCAAATATAGAAGAAAATGGTGAAATGGTTGATTCACAGGTAATTCTCAGAACTGATATTGATGCTGTAGTAATATTTGTCCTGATCTTGCAATAACAAAATTTCAGTGTCCTCTTACCTTGAACTTTGGCATAAGAATTAAAAACTATAGATTTGTTAATAGTAGCTTTAAAAATGTGTCTATTATAAATAAATAAATAAAATAAAAAACATTTATTTCAGACCAGGTCTATAATTGTTTAGCCAGTACAAAATATTATACAGAATATAATTATAATATAAAAATTGAAATCAGGCACGGAGCCGCTGGTTGTGACCTGCACTACTTCAGTGCATGGAGTTTAATCCACCGCTGCAGCAGTGGCGAGTCCCAGGGGTCCGCTATGGCACGCACCAGGGTGTTGTGAATGGTGTTACGGATATTATAATATTATATCCACTTTTATCCTTATATGTACACTTACAGATGCAGCACCAGCTAGCAGCAGCTATATATTCACAGAGTATGTTGGCAATGCAAGCAGCTGCTTTGATGATTAATGCCTCCAAATGTGGTAAGTTACTTGTAGTAGCCACACTAATATGTTTAAACATTTATTAAAACTGTCAGTTGGACCATGCACTAGTAATATCAACCATGTACATTGTACACGTAATAATTATATTATGTAAGGTCCGACTGAGATCTCGGTCTGGGTATCCTTAGCCAAAAATCGAGCCAAGGTCTTGTAGCTGAGACTAAGCAATGACTTATTAATTATGATAAGTGAATTTGATTTTACCACATGCAGTAGGGTGTCCCTTAAATTTTTTTTTTTTGGAAATTTGAAATGCATACTCCACATTTTTTATAAAATATGCTAAAACAAATCTAAATAATAGGATAAAATTCATATCCTTCGAGGATGATTGCAACCTGTGTCAGTTTACAAAAAATCGTGTTCTGTACCTACTGATATTTTGTTCTGCTACAAAACCAATATGAGTGCAAAATTTAGGAACAAAATAAAACAAGGCTGCCATGAATACTTATTTAAACTCAAAAAATAATAACAACCAGTTTGGATAACTTCTCTTTAGGTCAGTTTTTACAGGCCTGATACATGTTTCTATTCTATTTCTATTCATGTAGACACAGCGCAAAAAGAACCTTCTTTTTTTTTGTCACCATTTACATACTTTTTTTGAAGATTCCTGTCAAAGAATGCAGTTTAGATGTCTTTGGCTAATAAGTTCCCTGGTTTTTTAAGTCCAAGGAAGCTGTTCCCTATCGTCAAATTTAGCAATAATTGGTAAATTTTCTTCTTTTCAACTTTGTCAATACATATAAAAAGGTAACAGATTTCCACGAGATAGACTGAGATTACTTCAGATAAGTTATTCTGAAAGACATTTTGATTGCTTCTGCCTTAGATTTTACATAGATAAGAAAATCTCGTCTAACATGCTGCGTCCAGAACTCAGAATCTGTTATATGACCGAATCTTTTTCCATGCTATTTCAGAAAATTTAGAAATAACAACTAATAACTCTTTGTTGTAAAACATTATTTGATATTGCACATCCTAATGCCTTCAAAATATGAAAATTGAGGGAGAAAAAGTAGTTTCAAGAAGGTAGCCAAGTCGAACGAAACCATTGTTTAGGTAGTGTAGACAAAAAAATATGAAATAATAAAGAAAAGGACAAGAAGTTTACTTTCTTTCTTCTTCTTGTAATCAGGTTGTGTTTTTTTCTTTCCACAATTTTTTTGTCTAATCCACATGAGCAATGATTTGGGAACAATTGAGGAAGACGTAATCCTATTCAAGTTGTCAGAATATGCTCTATAATCTTATTAAAAATTTAATCTTATTATTATTATGTTTCTTAACTGGCAATCAGTTTGACTTCATAAATAATGTATTATTTTTAAACAAAAAATTAAACCGACTTCCAAAGTAAAAATTCACAAAAAAGTATGAAATTAAACTTATTTTCTAAATAATTCCCCTTTTAAATTTTGCTAAAATTTTAACTATTTCTCTACTCAATCTTTTATGTGAATCATACTTTTTTGTGAATTTTTACTTTGGAAGTTGGTTTAATTTTTTGTTTAAAAATAATAATTTCACCCTTTTTAGTGATATATTTTGTTCAGTTATTGTTAATACATGTCAAGAACGTCTAAAGAACATTAGGTATTATTAATAAGATGATGATGATTAGTGTAAGGTATAAAGTGGCATATGCTTGCAGTTATTTAAACAATGCCGTAATTTTTAAATGCATCAATCAACGCAGAATCACTATATATTGTGTCGATGTAATTTCGAGGAGTTCCCTCGATTCTTCATGGATCGCATCATCAGATTTCCACTTTAGTAACTAAAGGACTAATTTAGATCCTTTACAACAACAAAAAAAATTTTGCAAATAGGTCCATAAATAGCAAAGTAATGTTCAAAGATATCCATGTTGGTGTAAAATACTATGAGAAGTACCTTTTATACCATCATAATGTGATGATGTATGGTGTGATGATGGTGGTGATGATGATGATTACTCTAATTGACATAGTGACATATGCTTGCAGTTGTTTAAACAACGGCGAAATCCCCGAACATGTATCTATAAGGAGTCAGGAGTTCTGTTCTGTACTTTTGGAACCAGGGTATACCTTGAAGCAAAATATTACTTTTTGTTAACATATGCTTGGATTACTTTAGAAAAACTCAAAACCACCATATGTGTCCATATAAATTTCGAGGTGTTCCCTCGATTCCTCATGGATCCCATCATCAGGTCACCACTTATTTGAAAATGGGACCAACCTCGGATGATAACCTTTACATCAAAAAAAGAATTTTGAAAATCGGTTCACAGACGGCGAAGTAATCGGCGAACATACCAAAAAAAAACACATACAGCCGAACTTATAACCGCCTCCTTTTTTGGAAGTCGTTTAAAAATACACATTAAATAGGACCACAATAGGACTGCCTAAACTTGACGATTATGTGTTAATTTTGCACCAATTATTTTGTGGCTAGGCATAATATTTTTTCCACTATTGAATTTTACAGACATTATTAGATACGCAATAAACAATTACGCACAATAAATCTCAAAAAACCAGGTATGAATCGAGAAATGAAACATTTAATTGCAGGTCATAGACCATAGTTGACCCTTTGTAACTTGTATGGGAAAATTAATATCGCAAGTCGGCACGGGTTATCGTTTATCAATTGGGCTAGTATTTTCTTCTAGGCTATAATGAGTAAATACGAAAATTTTAGGAGGGTATACGTAAGAACATTTCGAACTTGAAATTTAAGGAACAAGAAGAATCTCGCGCCGCGCCGCACCCGTATGCTAGGGGCATACGGGTGCGGCGCGGCGCGGCGCGAGATTCTAAGCCACCTTATTGGTTACATTACATCGCTCGGTTGGTGTGAACTGTAACGTTTCTTTACAATAGAATCAGATATGATATGCAATGAATTGCATGTTTTGTATTTTTCTTACCTACTTTCATCCTTCTTTAAATATTTTATAAATTTTTTCATTTAGTCTCAGTCTTGGCTGATTCCTGACACAAAAAAGTTAAAGTTAATGATATGTTTCTGATTGCAGATGAGTCATCTTCCAGTACTGAGGATACAAAATCTTCACACAGCTTTACATCTGATAACACACATCTTCCGAATCCACTGCAAATAAGTGAAGAAAATATTGAGTTTATAAAAAACTTGCTAAGCAATGGACATGACATAATTGAAAATATGAGACAGTCTAGACAATCAAGAACCTTCACCTGCAGTAGATGCCTTAAACATTATAAAGACTATGATGTATATCTATTGCACAAGAGAACCCATAAAGAGGAGAGTGATACAGAAAAAGAAAATATAACAAACCAAGAAGTATTAAGAGCAAACCCAATTCTGGCTAACCTACTTACTTCTACTCAAGAGAATAATATGGATAGTGAAGAAGAAAATTCCTTAATTGCAAATATGAAAATTTATTTAAACAATCTTGCAGCTGCAATGGTTAAAGATTCTAACGTTTTTAATGTAAAAATAGAGCATGAAATAAAGAATGAAATTGATGATGTAACCGAAGAAAATTGTCAGAGTGGAAACATAGATCAATGATCTTCTAGATAAACTCAACGGACAGAGTAATTTTTCGGAATATTGAACCAAGTGTATCAGAACAAAAGATCTCAAATTGGTTAAGACGAGTGTAGTAAATTTTTATTGATACAAACAACGATATTATAACACCTGGATACTCTATCACCTACTAAAATATAGTGAAAAAATGTCCTCAGACTCAGACCCCCTTACTAATAAACGCTGTATAAGCTTTGAATAGTTACACAGTGTTTTGTCTCTTTCTATCGAATTAAAAATGTCACTTGTGTGATGTGAACAAAACACTGTATAACTATTGAAAGCTATACAGCGTTTATTAGTAAGGGGGTTCAGGACTAACAATACAACAAACACTAACCCCCTTACTTTCTTTGTAGTAGATGATACAAAGTCCCAAACTATATTCGACAGTATTGAAAATCAACTTTACTGCTCACTAAAGCTGTAGCTTTATTTCTCAAATACGCTTAGCACATAATTGGATTATATGTAGAATGTTTACTAAGACTGATTTTTTTAGTGGATTTTGCTTGAATTATACACTTTAATTATTAAGTCTACAAGGTCCAATATTAACTGATGAATAATTCATAGCATTTTGTATTCACTTATACACAATATTAACTTCATGGGAAGAAAAGGGACATGAGGGTGGCCCATGCAATTTAGAATTAACTTTAAATTTTTTTCAAGTTTTAAGACATATTAAACTACAAACGCATTAAGATATTAAAGATTAAATAAACACTTACCGAAAGTATTATTTTTGCTATCCTTTTCAAAATGGTTGAGATGTCTTATTTTATACTTTTTTTACCATGATGCCTGTATGAGATTTTAATCTTTTCTACCGGCATTTTAAGCACTCATCAATCAGGATACATTTCCAGTGTTTGTGGGATCTTAGTTTTATAATATCGTTGGATACTAACCACCCCTAATTTTAAGAAAAACTCCCTTATTTTTTATAATTACATTGTAAGACTTCATAAGACTGATTTTCCACGCATCTATTATTTTCGTTAACTGAACAAGGCATTTAAACAATTTTATAATATTTTAACAATTATGTGTGTTACTGTAAAATCTCTAGATTATAAAGAGGTATTTTACAATTTTAAACATCATAAATGAATTTTAAGTAACAAAGTAAGTAAAATAATTGTTTGTGTGTATTCTTTCCACCCATATTTCTTATATAGGTACCTAACTTTTAATTAATTTCCTTGTTGCTAATATGTCTATATTCATTTAATTTTCATAAAACTCTGTGTAATATTAAAAAATGTATTAGTAATAGTTACATTTGGACACTTTTATTACTATTATAAGTAATTAATTTTATGGTGACCATTGTGTAATTACTACATGAAATTTATGCAATATTTTGGTTAGTAAAATAACCTTTTAAAACTGGGAGAAAGTGCTTCAGCTCAAATGGGCCGGCTTAGCCTCAGTTACTTACCAGTGGGTGTGTATGTGGTAATAATCACTTACAATCATTATGCTTGTTTGCTGGTCTCATTTTATAAAAACACAGTCATGTAGACTTGTTATTTTATGAAAATATTTTGACTTAATTTAAAACCAAGATGTTTCTGTAGCATGATGTAATATAATAATCAATAATCAATGGGGTAATAATAAAAATATTTACACAATTGTTAAGCTATTCAGACAAAGACAGTAACCTTGAATAGCTTATCCGTTGTGTAAATTTGTTATTAGTAATTGTGTAATTAGATCTCAAAATTTGGTATCGTTATGATGTCATGTTATGTATAAAAGTAACATTTGTGTGATTGGATGCGCTGCTCGATTGTTAAAGATGTAATTAAACTAAGTATGTACTGCTTCCAAATTGGGGTAGAGCATAAAATATAATATGTAGCAAATCTAATGTACATTGTACAGTAGCTAAGAACTGAGTATATGCTAGTAGTTGGTATTTTATAAATTAAGTATTACGAATAATTTACTGAGGCTTCATATATCATATTATATTAAAAATTAATCATTTCTTTTAAACGTTACTTACTTAGTCTTTTTATATTTTATTTGTAAAATATTGAATGATTTTTTTTGTTTCCCACCGTTTGTGAATAAAATAAACATGTGCCTTAGTCTTAGATTAAATCAATAAAAATATTGTATGCTAATAAAATTGGTTTTTCATTCAGAAATTTATTTATTCGAGTAAACTATTAAGTATATTTTTCGTTCGCTTAGAACGAAATGTATGAAGAAAAACAAAGTTAAGACTTATAGTGTGCGTGTGGTTTGAGGGAACTACCTGAATATCCCCAAAATAAGTATAGCAAGTTTTAGTAGAAGTCTAAAAAAAATTGTAGAACAAATCTGGGAATTTGTAAAAAGATAGTTTAAAAGATATAGCCCTCAGAGTGTGGTCCCTCAGTTCACACACCGCTATTTTCCAGATCTCGAAAAGTATGTGGAAAATTATGATTTTTTCACTACAGAATTTTAGTAGAACTTTTGTAAAAGTTTTTACAAATTTATCAAATACGCCAATACCATTAGAAATAAAAAAGCTACAACCACCGAAGTGTGGTCCCTCAGTTCACACAAAAATGACATACTCATTCCGCGATATATTACTGACTTTTTTAATTATTTTTCTACGTAGAGTTTTAGTAGAAAATTTGTAGAATTTGTAGACAAAATTTAAGCAAAATCTATCGGCGCATTTGGAAGATATATACCATTATGTTGGGTCCCTCAGTTCACACACTTGTGTATAAGAAAAACTCAAATAACTATTAAACGAGAAAACTAACAGAAAGTCTACTATACTTAAATTATTTTTATATTGCATTTTATGTGTATTTTGAAATTTGCTTGTGTGAGTAAATGTTGAGGTGGGGCGCGTCATTTCAGCTTAGACGATCTCTACCTACATTTAGCAAAGGTAAGTATTGAGGTCTGGTAGGTAGATGTAGTTACTGTAGACACGTGTAGAAGCTAAACAAAATATATATTAAGATCAGGTATTGATCTTAGCAAACATAGGTATTTCGCATTTTTATGACTTGATATAATATGTTGATAGTATAAATTATAAAATTATTGCTCTGAGGTATGGAGGTTTTTTTTTTTTTGTTGAAGATTTAATGGCCTGGTAACAAGACCTTTAAGCCAAGTCTTATATTATTGAGGTTTCTTTTAAATTAACACTTAAATAGTTCCCACAGTATTTTTTATATATTTGAATAACGCACTATAATATTTTTTATTTTGGAGCAAATCACACAATTGGCGGCGGGAGGTATCACTGACTTCAATTATTTCACTTGCCAACACTAGTCTTTGAATGGTGAAGTTTGGGCATTTGAAAAAAATGTGGTTCATGTCTGCGATCCCAACGTTACAAAAAGTGCAAATATTACTGTTTATTATGTTTAGTCTCTTAAGATGTGCAGGTGCAGAGTTATGGCCAAATCTCAGTCTATTTATAGTTGTGATAAAATCACGGCTAGCCATCTTCAGCTCATGGTACCATGGTTTTATTGCTAAATTTTCTTGTATCCGTCCATACCACTTTCCTTTGAGTTTTTGGTCCTCATTCCAAAAATCCTCCCACATGCTTCTTATAGACATATTTACATTATAATAAAAGTCAGTCATTGGTACCCTCACTACACTTTTGACATTCAGGGCGTTGACCCCATCATTTGCAGTTTTGTCTGCAATTTCATTTCCAGAAATGCCTTTATGTGAAGGGACCCACATAAAGGCAATTGTTACTCCTTTGTTATGTAACCGCCAGACAAAATCTTTAATAAAATATATAATATAATTCGTTTTAAAATTAAAATTAATATGCTTTAGACTATTAATGAGACCTAAAGAATCTGATAAGATTAGAAAATATTTACAATTATTATTTAAAGCACTAATGAATTTTAAGGCTTCAAAAACTGCATATGCCTCTGCCGTAAATATCGAACACTGTTTATCTAGAACAAAGCTTTGAGCAATCTGTTTTTGTGGATCATATATGGCACTTCTCACATATTCATTACCTTTACTACCATCAGTGTAGATTGTATAATACTTACTATTTTCTTCTAAAAATGCAAGAAACTCTGAATTGTTGTCAATAGACTTAGTTAAAATCATAATAGGATGTATTATACTACTATATGGATGTGTGTAACATGGCCAGTGTGAATGTGTTTTGATGTTTGAATAATGAGACTGTATTTCTAGGAAAATCCGGCATAAAGTTGGAGATGTATGTGTCAGAAGGTCTTGAGGTGAAGCTAGTGGACCATCTGTAATTATTGGGTGAGGTACAATTCTATTTATGATTTGTAAATTATTTGATGATAAAAGTTTAAGACAGTATCTTTCTGCAAGCAAAAGTCGTCTCAATATCAAGGGCATAATATTTGTTTCAACTTCCATGGCCCTTATGGGAGTTGAACACATTGCCCCAGATATAATCCTCAAAGCCTTGTTCTGTATTATATCTAATTTTTGAGTGTGAATGCTATTTAAATAGGCCAAAGAACTGTAATCAAAATGGCTTCTTACAATAGATTTGTATAACACTGAAAGTATTTTGGGATCTGCGCCCCATGTAACACCAGCTAGACATCTTAAAATGTTAATACCTTTCAATGCATTTCTGGATATATATTTAATGTGGTCTTTAAATGATAGCTTCTGATCAATGTAAACACCCAAGAATTTGTGTGAGGCTACTCTTTGAATAACCTCACCATTATAAGTAACATCTATTGCAGGTGTGTCTTTTCCAAATATCATGACACTACTTTTGGTTGCATTTATTTTCAAATTTAATCTTAGCTGGTAATAATTACATAACCGCATTAAACAAGCATTAACATTTCCAATTGCTACTGATAAGTTAACATCTGAACTGTACAACACTAAGTCATCTGCAAATTGAAGTATATTTACATTTTTAATATTTACATATTTACATATTTCCCATATATACAAATTATATAGCAAAGGCGACAATGTTGCGCCTTGCATTGTTCCCTTAGATACAATTCTAGGTCCATGTAAAATATTATTGTGTTTAACATATAATATTCTGTTAGTAAGAAAATCATAAATCCATTTACATAAGTATCCAGGTACACCAGCACTACTCAGTACCTTCACCAGTATGCCAGGATCCACACTATCAAATGCACCCTGCACATCCAAAAATACACAAACTGAGTGTAATTTATTACCTTTTGCATTTTTCAGATCATTTATGAGGGAAATGAAGCTGTCAGCACAACTCCTTCCTCTACGGAATCCATATTGAACATGAGGGATGATAGTATTAGATTCTGCATACCAGTCTAAGCGAGACTTCACCATGTTTTCAAATATCTTTCCAAGACATGACGATAGGGAGATTGGACGATATGAACTAGCCTGATCAGGAGGTTTATCTGGTTTAAGTATGGGTATCACACATTGAGTTTTCCATGAACTTGGTATTAACTTTTTATGCCAAAGACTATTTAGAACGTTCAAAAATATTTTTTGTATGGTATCAGGTAAATATTTTATTAATAAATATGGAAAATCATCTAAACCAGGACTAGTATTTCTCCTAGAACATATACTCATTAAAAATTCAGACCATGTAAAAGGATCCAATAGAAACCTTGATTGAGGATTTTCATTATTAGAATTAAAATAATTTTCTAATAAGTTCGGATCGACTAAATTGGAATTATCAGATAGCTTGTCTAAAAGTGGTTGTACAAACTCATTTGTATATGACTTATTACCAGTTCTAATACCCTTAAATCTTTTAATGAGATTCCAGATTTTGCTGATGGGAGTAGTTCTATTAAAACTATTACAAAAACTATTCCAACTATTCTTCTTTTGCTCTTTTATAGTACGCTTTTTTAAAGCATCTATTCTTTTATAATTGATGTAATTGTCTAATGTAGGATCATTTCTGTAAAGTTTCAAAGCTTTATAAGATTTGATGACGGCTTGTTCACATACAGCGTTCCACCAGGGGGCTGGTGGTCTACTCCTGAAGCTGGTCCTAGTAAATCTAGGAACAACCATTTGCTTAAGTTTATCAAGCCTGCTACAAAATTCCTCGTAAGATTTCATTGGGTCCTCTTCACTAACCATCATTTCATGAAAGACTGAACTGGATAATTCATTATACTTAGCCCAATCTGTTTTATGGTATAAAAATCTGTCATCATACTCGTTGATTGCGTATCTTTCAATGCACATTGTAATGTTTGTAATTGTTGGATAATGATAACTTTTTGTATGGTATCAGGTAAATATTTTATTAATAAATATGGAAAATCATCTAAACCAGGACTAGTATTTCTCCTAGAACATATACTCATTAAAAATTCAGACCATGTAAAAGGATCCAATAGAAACCTTGATTGAGGATTTTCATTATTAGAATTAAAATAATTTTCTAATAAGTTCGGATCGACTAAATTGGAATTATCAGATAGCTTGTCTAAAAGTGGTTGTACAAACTCATTTGTATATGACTTATTACCAGTTCTAATACCCTTAAATCTTTTAATGAGATTCCAGATTTTGCTGATGGGAGTAGTTCTATTAAAACTATTACAAAAACTATTCCAACTATTCTTCTTTTGCTCTTTTATAGTACGCTTTTTTAAAGCATCTATTCTTTTATAATTGATGTAATTGTCTAATGTAGGATCATTTCTGTAAAGTTTCAAAGCTTTATAAGATTTGATGACGGCTTGTTCACATACAGCGTTCCACCAGGGGGCTGGTGGTCTACTCCTGAAGCTGGTCCTAGTAAATCTAGGAACAACCATTTGCTTAAGTTTATCAAGCCTGCTACAAAATTCCTCGTAAGATTTCATTGGGTCCTCTTCACTAACCATCATTTCATGAAAGACTGAACTGGATAATTCATTATACTTAGCCCAATCTGTTTTATGGTATAAAAATCTGTCATCATACTCGTTGATTGCGTATCTTTCAATGCACATTGTAATGTTTGTAATTGTTGGATAATGATAACTACCCATGGTATCATCATGTACAAACCATTCACAATGTGGGGCCAAATGTGGACTAACAAAACTTACATCTATTGCTGAGGGATTGCGTGTAGGATAATTTACTGTTGTGAAGCTACCATTATTCAAAATGCATAAGTCAAATTCATCAATTATATCATACAAATTTTGACCTCGACTTTTGGTGGACAGACATCCAAAAGCAATGTGATGTGCATTGAAGTCACCGCTTATAAAAACAGGTTTTGGTAAATCTCTTAAAATATTGCGCAATTTATTCATTCTTATGTGCCCACTGCAGGGAGGACAGTATACACAGAGAATAGTCAATGTTGTATTCGCAGTATATATGTTACAGCCAAAGTAATAAATTCGGATATTATATATACTATCCAGCCATTATTTATAATGTCTACTCAATTTAGACAAAGTGATAAATGACACAGAATTAATTACATTGACTGGCCATTTTATATAATATCTTCGAAGAATTGGATAAAGTAATAAAAAGTAGGTACAGGTAAAGATTATAAAATTGTATTTCAATCTGCCTTTATATAATAATAATTATAATGTTTATTATAATTATTATAATAACATTGTCATAGATACTATTTTATTGTCATCTATATAAAGTAATTTAACTTTATGAAATATTTTTTTTATAATAATTTTACCCTTTTTAGGGTTCCGTAATACTTAAGTAACCCTTATAGTTTCGCTCTGTCCGTCTGTCTGTCTGTCCGCGCCTCTAGCTCCTGTAATTATGAATATAAATTGATGAAATTTTGTGCAGTTATAGATTGTGTATAGATCACAGTTTCGGGATCATAAAAAAATAATAATTTTATATTTTAGGGGTGGCCCTCCATACATGTGAAGTGGGGATGAAAAATATTTTTTCACTCTACCCCATCGTGTGGGGTATCGTAGAATAGGTCTTTTAAAATAAAGGCAAGGTTTCATACGTTACTTTTTTATAAAGTTGACCATTTTCGAGTAATCGGCCTCCAAACTAGTTTGTAAGTTGGTCCCCCCCCCTAGCATTTTTAAACTAAAGGAGATAGAAACTTGCAAATTTTCATGCTGATAGATCATGCTAAAAACTTTTTAGGAAAATTATTGTGATCCAAATCGGACAGGAACTTTTGGAGTAATTAAAAAAAAAGCATATTACCCATTTATAGTTACGGAACCCTCCTTACACATGTCCTGACATGCTCTTGGTAAGGTTTTAGTGATATATGTTAAATTATTAACTAACGTTTTAAATAAACAATCGAATATATAATTATTGAATACGCGCCAAGCTTCCATTAGGTATTGTATAGTTGTAAAAATAAGATGACGATGATGATTACTGTAAGTTACATAGTGGCATATTATGCTTGCAGTTCTTTGAACTCAGTTCTTAAGTTTGAGTTTGAGTTTGAATGCCGAAATTTTCAAACGCGTATATTTAAAGACTGAGGAGTTCTGATCAAAGCTTATGTGATCATCAGGTCACCACTTTAGTGAAAACGGGACCAACCTCGGATTATAATCCGAGGTTGGTCCCGTTTTCCCGAAACGAAAGTGAAAAGACATGCAGAACTTCCGCGGAAGCGGAAGCAGAAGCAGAGTTCTGTTGCATCACTAAGTTGAATCGTGTTTATTATTTTAGCTAACTTTGGCCCGCTATTATGAATAATATCCGGACAAAGTGATTAATTTATCACATTATCTAGACAATATAGTTATTATATATAATGACCAGTCATTATGTATAATAGCTATTTAATCACATTGACTGTAACATATACACATATAGCTATTGTTTGTATATCTTCATAAAAGGTTGTATTTATAATATTGTATTTCAAATATGGTTTAACCAATATTCCAACAACAACGTGGGTTTTTAGAATTTTTGTTGTAAAAATTATAACCAGAAATACGAAAAGATTGATGGTCTTTTAACCATGTTTCATTTATAAGACAAATATCAATATATTTTTCATTTAAAAATTTTGTAAGAAGAGGTTTTTTATTATTTATTCCTTGAACATTGAATTGCGCAATACGTAGAAATGACGAATCACAAGATTGCGTATCCATTATGTTGACAGATTTTTAATAAGCATATCTTTAATTAATGATGTGGTAATAGGTTCATCATCATTTTTATTACCTACTTGAACCAGAGTGTGTACTAGGGCCATAAGTACATCACTGTTTCCAATTATTTGAGATTTAATATCAGTAATAATTACATCTTGAGAGATAGGCTTAATATTTACAGATTTATTTACATGTTTATTTACACTTTGAGACATATTATTTACACTATTTACATTTTTATTTACAGGGATGGGACGTGATGGCAGAGGAGGAAAGTCAACATTTTCTTTTGTAGTGGTAGCAGCGCTTGCATAAGTAATTTTATTTTTCTTTTCTAATATTTTCTTTATCTTAATTGGACATTGTTTGGAAATAGCCAGATGAGGCCCACTGCAATTGATACAGCAAATCTCATTTGTTTTATTACATTCTTTATAAAAGTGTTCGCCTGAACAAATTGAGCAACGCTGCTTGCCATTACAAATCTTAGCTGAATGGTTAAATTTAAAACATTTATAACATTGTTGCAAAGGAGCAACATAATCGAATACTCTATAGGAAAATAAGTCATACTGTACATTGTCAGGTAAAGTGTTTGATAAAAATGTAATGCTAACAGTTTGTGTACCAATTAGATCATGACCGACTTTTCTCATGAATCTTCTTACTGCAATTATTTCATATGTAGATGTTAAATTAGTAAATAGTTCTTTATTCGATATATTTGCCGGTACAAATCGTATAATGCCAGTTTTCTCAATTTGAGCAGCTGGAATATATGCTTTCATATCATATTTTTCAAGAAAGTTAATATTGTTGATAAAATTATTGGCCGTGTTATGTTGTTTAAATATCACAACTATCTTATTTGCGTTAATACGCCGTATTGCCACAACTCCTTTTATGTTTGAAAATATACTGTTAAGATAAATTGGACTTTTATTTCCAAGTCTCTCCTGTGCTAGTTTGCTTTCTATAAATACTTTGAATTCTGTGTTGATCGAATTTTCGGAATATAGTCTCTTATAATTTGGTTTTCTATATGCTAAAAAGTTACTCTCACCACCTCCGCCGCCAGCACTTGAAGCCCCCCGAGGATCATCAGGAGGCCGAGGTCTTTTCTTTGAGGTGGGCGGGTTATCCCCGCCCGCCTCGTCTCCGTCCATTTTTATTATTTATACACTATATTTATTTAAAATAAAGCTATTTATACTTATTTACAAATAAAATAATAATAAATAAAAATTTTGTTCAATTTTGAAAAAAATTAAGATGCGCGCCTTTTCAAATTCCCGCCAAGAACCCAGGTATGGAGGGTAGAGGAAAGGAGGTTTTTTCTTTTTTTACAACTTTGTGTTATTTCTGTTTTTCTCATGTATTAAAACCAAATAATTTAGTTCGTTGACGTGCACAAGTGCGGGCAAGTGATACGCCAAAACTCCCTAGGAAGCTCTATGCTAGGAAGTTTCAGTATTAAGCGTCTACCACTTTATTGGACCGGCTGACTTGACTGGTTGACTACCCTGAATATTTATTTGGATTTTGACAAGACTTTAGGCTTTACGATTTAGAAATACAAATTATAATGTTAGATGAAAATTTGAACGCGTATCCTATTTCCCGCTTTTTATCTTGACACTGGCAAATGGTGATAAGCCGACGCTATTTTAAAAAATATACTTGTCAGTAAATAATGTCATAAATCATAATCCTGTCAGGAAAAATAAAAAGTTGCAAAAGTCCAGTTTACGGTCATTGTACAGTATGTACACGTATAAAAGAAATTAATAAATAAGGTTTTTGCTAACTGAATCATGTTATCTTTTTGATACCACAGTATAAAAAAGTTATATAAAATTCTAAATTATATTTACGAACACTTTTAGTCGCCAAATTAGTAAATAAAAATGGATGGAACAGTGGTGCTTATTTTGTTGGCTTTGGTGATGTTAATAGGATCCTATGTAGCTGGGAGCATTCCTCTAAATGTTAGCATGTCTGAGGTAAGCTAACAACGCACAAAACGAATGAATTCATAAAATATTACAGTGTGAAAGTTAACAGCTGTTAGTGCAATACATTCTGTTATCTCTTTCGAAACCTGTTATATTCTGCATTTGTACAATATAAGTAGAATAAAAAACAAAAGAATGTAACGGCTGATTTAATTATGCATAAGCAATCTTAAAAAACAAAAAAATACATGAATTACCGTTTTATAACATTTCAGGACAAACTCCTTAAAGTGACAGTATTTGGCGCGGGGTTACTTGTTGGGACGGCTTTGGCGGTTATCATACCAGAAGGAGTGAGAGCCCTGTTCTCTGAAAGACCTAATCTCCCCACCAAGGAATATACACCGGAGCCATTAGACAAAGATGATTTACACTCTGTTATTGGTATTACACTTGTTTTGGGTAAGTTACTCAAGTTAGAGGAAAGTGTCCACATATTGTATCAGAGTGAGATACTTTATGTGGCAAGTTAGTCACTTCTGTATGTGGCAAATAATTAAATTTCCCTTAATCATAAATTATAGAAATATCACTATTGTCTTAAATTATTGAAACTATCATTCATAATTTTATATTTTTTTCAGGATTTGTGTTTATGTTACTTGTTGATCAAATGTCCTCAAGGTTCAATGATTCCAGTAATCCGACTGAAAGGAATGTAACAGCCACTGTGGGACTAGTGGTGCATGCTGCAGGTTAGTTATTATTAAACATATAATTAAACTCTAAAGCTCCTCCTTTTTGGAAGAGACAGAATTCCTTTTTTTTTTACTTCAATATACAAGGTTATAGGTTAAGTTGATGTTAATCCTTCAAGGGTTGTTGTTCCCTTGATTATTAAGAGTTTTATAAAAAAATTGTGTTTTTTTTTTCTTTTGCCCCTTTTGTTTTAAATTGTGTTCTTTTAATTTATTGCATTTATTATGTAGCTAATGAGCTATTTTATTATTCTTGATTTAATTTACGTGAACTATAAAAACAAGTTGTAATAGATTAAAAATCAATTTTTAAGTTTTTTTTTTTGAGGTATGCCTCATATGTAAGCATTAAAAAAAAAGCATATGGCAGCTATTCAAAGAGGTATAACAATATATTCAAAGAGGTATATTTGTATAAAAAGGTGATAGGTGAAAAAAAGGTGATAGGTGGTAGGCATCATGTAGGACAATTCTATAAGTGTTATTTCATAACCTAAGTATATGGAAATAAAAATTTTGAGTTTGAGTTTGAGAAAGAGTTCTCGACCACTGAGTGTGGACCTTCCTTTATTTCACAGATGAGGATTGCTGTCAGAAAGGTGATAATTAAAGGGCTTTTTAATGCCGAATCATAAAAAATCGATAAAAAAATACACCTGCAAATTTCTCTAACAAATACTGTGACATGAGAATTTTGTATGTTTCAGATATTCTGTAGGCACTTTTAAATGAATACAAGCAATAAAAAGTCATATTTAAACATTAGTTCATGCTTTATTCCAAATCATGTAAGCATAAATCTTATCAAGTGAAATGTTATGCAAACAATAGATATTATTATTATCAGCATGTAATATTTCAGCATAAGTAAGTAAAGATTTTTTAAAATATGTAATATAATGCAAATATGTCATACAAATTTCAGAATAAGCATTTTTATATTTAGGACCACTTACTTAATTATTTAGCTATGTTAGCAAAATGCATACCTGTACCTATTTTGCACAACAACATATTTTACAATTTCATGAGACATGATAAATTTTCAAAGAAGCATGATTGATTTACGTATTTCGATACATGTTTAGTAATTAGAATGTATCCCTTAGGCATTCCTGATTTCTAATATATTATGGTAATTGGTGATAGCACCATGCCATGCAAGTCCAAGGGAAGGGTTTACTTTTATTTTACACTTAGACACTTTAAGGGCGTCACAGACGGCGAACATACTATAATATATTATCTTAAGATGCTTGCATATAAAATGTATTGTAACTTCTATATTCTATACTATTCTAATATTGTAAACGCGAAAGTGTGTCTGTTACCTCTTCACGCTTTAACCGCAGAACCGATTTTTATGAAATTTGGTATAGACATACTTTGGGTCCCAGGAAAGGACATATGATATTTTTTATCCCGAAAAAGTAGTGTTCCCTCGGGATATTGTATTTACGCGGGTGGAGCCGCTCGCAAAAGCTAGTGAAAATATATATAGACGGCTGAGATACAATACATAGTGTAATAGTTCTGTGATACAAACTGAATAGTGAGCAATATTATAACTTAACATAAAATATTGTAGTATCTTCGCCGTCCTTGATGCCCATTACTTTACGTTGACTAGTTAAGAAAACAATATGATGTTGCAGCCGACGGAATCGCGCTCGGAGCCGCAGCGACCACGTCGCACGCTGACGTCGAACTTATCGTCTTCCTAGCTATAATGCTACACAAAGCGCCGGCGGCATTTGGCCTGGTCACATTCTTAATGCATGCGGGACTAGAGAGGTAAGATAAAGGGATCTCTCTAGCACAGTTGTTGAGCATAGACACGACGCATAGCTATGTAATCATTTCGCCATCTCGAGGTAATCGGTTTATTGAGAAACCTTTTGTCGTGTAATATATACTAAACTAGTAGGTTCACTTTCAAAAGTGGTATTAAATTGTTTAACTTTATTTTATTTATGAGTATAAAGGCCTGATTCACATTAACCAGCAGTTTTATCGCTGCTTGCTTTATAATAATAATAACTCCACACCGATCTCGGTGACGGTGGCCGGTTTCATTGAAAACTAGGCCAGTTACGCAGGAGTTATTTTATAGTGCTCAAGTGTGTACGCAGTACACAAGAGCACTCTCTCTTCCTTTACTCTTATAATCCAGTGGGACGGATAACCGACACGACTGGCGAGAGATCAGGCGCAGGTCTGACTTTTTACATGCCCATTCGACGCATGGATCATCGTTCTTGTCAGACAATCAGGTGATCAGCCGGCATTGTCCTAACCAAACTTGGAAACAACATTTTTTGTTATTCCAATGCGGGAATGCTCGACGACCTCTCAGTCGAGAGCCAATGCTCTAACCACTAGACCACGGTGGCTTGCTTTATATCGAGCGACAGATACAAAACTTGCAGTTAAGCTGTCTGACACTTATAGAAGATTGTTAAACAGGCACTAACAATATTTTAAATTTTCCTGCATATGTATTGTCTTGATTTTTGTATACATAATACATATATAGAAGTTGTATTATTGTGCTGCTGTCTATTCAAAACTAATAACTTCAATGTAATTTGTCTTCAGGAATAGGATACGAAAGCACCTCCTCATCTTCTCGTGCGCAGCGCCATTGCTCGCGGTGCTCACGTACTTTGGAATTGGCAACGAGAGCAAGCAAACCTTAAGTGATTATAATGCTACAGGTAAATTTTCTTACCATATTATCCATCCGCACCATTCTTTATACTATTTATCGTTTTCACATCACACGATCACGATCTTATGTCGTCGGCATAAGTGCCTTTTCCCATTATACAATCCGATATCGCGCCAATAATGACAAATAAAGCTATATGTTTCATATTAAAATAAAATACTTATATACTTGTCTTCCTCATATCTTTAGTAATAGGGGATCGGACTACGTCTAAAATATTTAGTTTCATTAATATATTCAGAAATATTACTTGGTAAATGTAAAGAAATATAATATTTTATGTGTAGTTTATTAAATTAAATACATCTAAAAAATACAAAAAAGTTTTGCTAAATTAGTAAACAAAATCTACATCATTAGTTTACTAACATCATATACAAATACATTAATTATGGTAAGTATGAACTTAAACGTACAAATATCGGAGTAATGTATGTATATATGTTCCTGCAGCCACTTTATACACTTTAACCCACATGTGACATCACTTGTGGGTACGACTTTAGTATGGAACGTTTTTACGAGACTTGCGAAAGTATACAAATCGCTGTATCTTTGAAAATATTGATTTTTGATATACTGTGTCTTCTGAGATGTTACTCTTATATAATTTATGCGATTAAAAAAATCAGTCCGATCCCCTATTATGGCGCAACAGGCGATATAATATCGCGTAACGTGAAAACGCTCTTAGTGCAACATAATACGATTTTTAATATAATGTCTATATAATATAATAACTTTGGACCTGATGATATTGCATACATCCTGAATACCTTAAGAAATTTTTGTACCTACTTTAAACTTCCCACTTATTTTATATTAAATAGTTTCATAGTTTCATTACATATGCATCTGTTATTTGTTTATTATAAAAAAATGTTAAATTGTTTTCAGGCATTGCCATGTTGTTCTCTGCTGGGACATTTTTGTATGTGGCAACAGTTCACGTGTTGCCTGAACTGACCCACCCTCACTCGAGCACACACACCCTCCTCCCACAAGACGGAGTGCCAAAGAAGGGCTTTGGGGGACTACAAATTTCTGAGGTCATCATAATAACAGTGGGCGCTATGCTGCCAGTCCTACTGACGATGGGACATAAGCATTGAGACTGAATTACCATTTGAAATTTTTAGTGGCTGTGTTGTTTTAAGTTGAATATCTTGTTATACAATATGATTTCTGTGTTTGAATGTATGATGCTAAAAAGCGGTTGCGGAGAACGTAGAATTTCGTACATTGACTCATTGCTACTTGTCTCTTTCACCCAGTGGCTCAGATCTTGGCTCTCGACTCTGAGGTCGTGGGTTCGATTCCCGCGTGGGAACACCAAAAATGTTGTCTCCAAGTTTGGTAAGGACAATGCAGGCTGATCACCTGATTGTCTGACAAGAAAGATGCGCCTGATTTCTCGCCAGTACGTCGCTGGGTTTCGAGAGTAAAGGAAGAGAGAGAGTGTGTGCTCTGGTGTACTGCGCACACACTTGGGTACTATAAAGTAACTCCTGCATAACTGGTTTAAATGAAACCGGCCACCGTCACAGAAATCAGTGTGTATAGCTATTATTATTATCTTATTGCAATTGCGTTTACACAGGTAAGCGATTGAGCGCGATAGCATTATATTCGTGCGCGGGTGAAAGAGACAAGTAGCGATGAGTCAATGTACGAAATTATACGTCCTTCGCGACCGCACTTTATATATGTATATAAGTACCGGAAGGGAAGAATGTCTTCTTTGCATATTAAATGAAATTGTTCTTTTTTTAAGTCGTATTGTTAATTATAAATTATAATGTCATGTTCAATCCCATGAACTTATAAGCAGATATAATTTGTAGACATAATTATTTTTATTGTTTTTACTAGAATTTAATTAAGTTGTAATAAAATATATGATGATGATGAAATAACGACAAAAATCTAGAAGAGTAAAATTAAATTTTTAAAACCCCCTGACACATCAAATATTTGAACTTACATAATATACAGGATTACTTTTTCATCGGTACAATAAATTTTACCACGTCATTGGTATCGATAATACAGTACATTTCACAAATAAAAAGAAAATATATTTTTTTTCATTTCAATTATTTTATCCTATAACCAATCTAATACCGCATGGGCGCACTAACTACAAGGCGTCAACGGGTGCGGTATGAGGTAGGGGGGGCGGGGTGGGGTAAGCGATCGGTCCGGGTGGCGCACGAGTTGGTAACAAAGCATCGATAGATGCGTAATGCATTCACATTTTGTATTAATTTAGCGGATAAGTTCGGGGATTGATAATTTTGTTTTCTTTTGTTCCAAAGGGGTAGTATAACAAAAATCGCTAGTATTTTTTATTTTTGACAACTATTACGTATGTTGATTTATTGTACTGGTGAAAATATAAACCTGTATAGTGACGATAATAATAATAACAGGTTTAAAATATTACTTGTTAGTTTTTACAGTTTATTTTGTGACATGTTTTAAAAATTTTTAATGTAACCATTATTTAAAAAGGATAAAATAAAAGTATTATTTTATCCTTTTTATATACCTAATCGTTACCTCACCATATACTTTCGATGTCATTGAAGTAACACGGTACCAAATTTTGAATTGATAGGACATATGGAAGGTAGTCAGATCCTCTCATCAACTATTAAAGAATTGATGATCTTCAAACAGCTGATCAGGTCATGGTTACCTTACCATGTTCTTTAAATATCGTTAAAGTAACAGGGTACCAAGTTTCGAATCGATCGGACATAAGAAAGTTAGTCACATCCCCTCATCAAAAAGAAAAGTGCTGATAATCTTCAAACGGCTGAACAGATTTTCATCAAATATAGCTGAGAACACTCCCGACTAATTCACCTTTAAAACAAAAAAAGCAAAATCAAAATCGGGTCATCCGTTCGGGAGCTACGATGCCACAGACAGACAGACACACACACACATACGTCAAACTTATAACACCCCATCGTTTTTGTGTCGGAGGTGAAAAACTAATTTTCCTAATCATGAAAAAAAATCCTTTAAAAAATGAATTATAAATTGTTTCCTTTCGGAAAAATACGACTTTTGATGATTTAAAACAAATGCATATTATTCCCTATTGTTTGTTTGGGGGCCAATCAATTTGAATATTCTACTAATTGAATTAAGCTCAACTTCAGACAGTGTGTTTGGAAGTTGTTATGTATATTTTTATGTTATTGTTTAATAACATTAGTTTGAAATATTTAAAATGAATCATTCCCGTTAACCAATCGTATAATAGCGCAAAATAGTAAAAATAATTAATTATACAAGGGTTGCAAGACTACATACATATAAGAATGGACCTAGTATAACAACAGGACCGAGAACTGTGAGCAAAAAACGAGCCGAGCGAGAGGTTGGAAGAGAGGCCGTGTGTCCCTTTCTAGTAGGGTGACAATAATATTTTCTGCTGTGGCAAACTGCAAAGCTGTGTAAGACAAATTGTGAAACACTGAATGACATACAGCCGAGGCTTTAAAAGTTGACTAGATTGAATAGTGTAAAATCAAGAAGGTTTGAAGTGACGGCTGCATTAATATGTAACAGATTTTTATGTAATTCTCTGCCTTACTTAAACACTATTGAGCCATTTTTGTCGCATTTCTTCATTGTTGGGAAATCTATAAAAACTGTATTATATTATCATTAAAGGCCTTACTCGACTTCACACGTTTTTTTCTCAGTACTTACTACGATTCTAGGCGAGTCGCTACTGACTAGTATAAAACAAAACGTAGTACAATTATAACTCTTAATAACGTCAGTTGCTTTAATGTTAACACTTTTATACTAGAATAACTAGATTAAAACATTAACAATTAACTTACTAATGTTACTAATAAACGAAATATTGCAAACAGCATAACTTTTACTTCGACAAGAATATACACAACATTTTTTCACAATTTTGACTGTTAAATCATCAAATAAATAATAAAAACATAGTTACGGAGATACATGAAGTAAGAAATAAAAACTATTTTCAATTTTAATATTATTCGGTGTTCAGCATAAAATATGTGTAATGGCGTATCTATTGTCTTGCGAATGATACCATCTAATAAAAAAGAAGGAAAGATACATGAAGTAAGAAATAAAAACTATTTTCAATTTTAATATTAGGCTGGGACTATATGCAACGGAATCCGGTAGGCCGTAGAGAATTATGAGCACTGAAAATAGAACTCTGTGCTAATACAATACAGTTGAAAATGGAAGTTTCGAGTGTCGAGCTGTCATATATGACATTGACATTTGACTCGATACTCGGATGTTCCGTTTTCAACTCTATTGTATTAGTGCAGAGATCTATTTTCAATGCTCAGAATTCTCTACGGCCTACCGGATTCCGTTGCATATAGTCCCGGCCTTATTCGGTGTTCAGCATAAAATATGTGTAATGGCGTATCTATTGTCTTGCGAATGATACCATCTAATAAAAAAGAAGGAAAAGGATTTAATGTAAACTGCATTTTTATTTAGTATTATATGACTATTTCTAACTTTTTTAATTAGAATATGATATAGTTATAAACATTTGTTAAAATAATAATAAAGTACACTCGTTTTATCTAAGATTTTTCAAGTTACTTTTTATAAATACCAAAATTTTTCTGGTTGGCAACATGCAAGAACGAGACACACAGCCTCCCTTCTGGCTATCTCGCTCGGCTCGGATTTGCCTCTATGCTACATGCATTGTGAAATACACTCTATTACCAAGGTAATACAGTTCTTTTTAGCAATTACAAAATTCGGAGTCTTCTATCCATAGGTACTATATCCATGCATATAAGTAATAGAAGTCTATACTTTGCTAACTAGCTAGTGTTACTAGTACCTACCCTAAATTATCTTTTTACGCACTACCAGAAAGATGTAATCAAAATATATCAAATACATATAAATATAACATGCATAAATAAACTGGAATTTGGCTAAATGTAGGTAGGTAACTTTTATTTTTACTGGCTGGTGTCCGGTCTGGATATGGACACAGGAAAAAGTTTAGTCCTTTAATGTTATTAATTCGCGATTCGTATAAAAAAAATACAGATTTTGTAACTGTTATTGAGCCCTTTGACCAAATTTAATTTAATAAATACATTATACATAGAGTGTATTGTCACTGTGACTCACAGAATACAGAACATGCAGAATGAATGTTCGATCACATTTGTACGCAGCGCACTGTGTCCAAAAACCATGGCGAAATACCGCCGGCCGCCCCGCCCGCTCTTTTTAATTTTTACTCTTTACACTTACAAAACAAATTGCGTTGTTATGTTACGACAATTAGGTACTTATTCAATAAAATTAATTGAAATTAAACCGACTTCCCAAGTAAAAATACACAAAAAAGTATGAAATAAAACTTATTCTCTAAATCAGCGGTTCTCAAACTTTTTTGGTGACGTAACCCTTTTGGAAGGAGAAATACTTGACGGAACCCTACAATAAAACAATTGTTTTATAAATGTATTATTTATAAATAAGCATAATAAAAGTACAATGTAACAGTTACAACTTATTACATACTAATAGTAAGTTACTACATAACAAGTAAAAGAAAATAAATGACTAAAAGTACATTAAATACTGGTCTTAAACCTATTAAAAGCCCTGGGCACACTATGGGCCCCCATTTTTTTTGTTTTTACCTGTTTCTGCTTTAAACCCTGAATTTAAACTGTAATTCGGAAACATAAAAATGTATAATATGTTTTTTTAACCAAACACAAGTGAGCGGAGCGAGTGAGCCAAATTTTCCCCACTTTACAGGTCAAAACCTGTTCAAACGTTAAATTAAAACACTGAATAACGGTGAACTTCGGAAAAATACCATAAAATCAACCGGCTTTATTAAACATCGGTACTAAAAATTATTTTTTATGGTCAATGCGAGCGAGCGAAGCGAGCGTGCAAATTTTTTTCTCCTATTTAATAGGTAAAGTATGTTCAAACTTTAAATCCTAAAAGACTGAAAATAGGATCATAAAATAAGTGTAATTTCTGATGTTGCAAAATAGTTACAAACTTTTCATTAAAAGTTAGTTAAAAACTTATCATGTTAGGTTTGTCATATAACTGAACATTTCGGGGGCGGTTTGAACCCCCAAACCCGCCCTGGCCGCCTACGCCCATGGCCGTTAGTAATTGCTGAATACTCCGCGCATACTGCTTCAAAAACAGCAACATTCGGCTTTGTTAGAAGACGTTGTTGCAACACGTTTAACGCCTTTAAGCTAACGTTCCATTCTCCTTTATTAATAATGGTAAATGTCAGGATTGTTGGGTGAAAATAAAGCACGATACTGTGTAAAAGAGTTGAGGAAAGAATAATGAATACTTCGTTTAAACTTCTCAATTCGCTAGGTAGCTTGTACATATGTACTTTTCGCTCCAAACGCTAATCGTTGACTGACTGAGTGTCGAGGCCCGATCGTCGCTTCATCGCCCGATTGGTTGTTTCTGTTGTTATTGTCAACTAAGTTCGGCTGCGTCTCATACGACGCGTGAAAACGTTCGACCAGAGAGAGGTGTTTTGTTGATTTTTTTTCTAAATTCTCGCGGAACCCCTACAGGGGCTTCGCGGAACCCCAGGGTTCCGCGGAACACACTTTGAGTATGGCTGCTCTAAATAATCCCCCTTTCAAATTCGGCTAAAATGTTTAGGGTCAAGTAGGCAACAGTGACTCAGTCGACTACAGTGGCTCAGTCTCATTTCGACCTGAAGGAATGGCAATATACAGCTGTCTCGCTTAGTGATTCGAAGCGGTTGGTACCCCGACGCGTTCAAACCAAGCCACTCGCAGATCGTGCGCCCTATTGAAATGTGAAGCGGTGTTAAGTTTTTACGCGCCAAAAAAATACTTTTTGAGATAAGTTTCAGTTATTTTCACGTCTTTGTTTGTTGGAATTGGTGATAACCATTATATTGATTGAATAGTAGGCATGTTATCAATTATTAAACACTAGACTGTTATTTGGAGCATAAACAATAATGAGATAGGCACTTCCGTTTTCCGCTAGATCTTACCTCCTTGTCTTTCCAAAGTGTTGCTTTCTCTGTCTATCTTGGCGCCATCACCAGGCAGGAAGTGGGAAGCTTCCCGCTTAACAGTGGTGTCAACCTCGGGGGTTTCCCCCTAAATCTAGGGGGAAAAGTTTTAAAAAGGGGCAATTTTAGGGGCAGAAAACCTTCAGGGTTTTTTTTAGGGGTCTTCAATTCAAACTAAACCTGTAATTATTAAAACTAACAAAATCCTATGCCCTGTACTTAGAACGGAACGCACGATACAAATTGAACGAAGTGGGGCTCTTTCTTATAACAAGCTCAGTTATGAAACTGTCGTCTGTCTTACTTGATCTGAGGTCTTAACAGATAACTGTGTTGAGGGATAGGACAACTCACTCATTCATACATCGTTGCGTTCCGTCCATTCGGTTCGTTTAAAATCTTAAAAGTTATTTAGCATCCTTTCGGATTTGCAAGTTTTCTTTTGTGTATTAAATATAACTGTGTTTGTGCTATTATAAGACAAGAGTGTGAATTTGAGAACAATGCCGAGAGAATATGATAATTATTATTTTTAAACAAAAAATTAAACCGATTCCAAAGTAAAAATACACAAAAAAGTATGAAATAAAACTTATTTTCTAAATAATTCACCTTTTAAATTTAACTATTTCTCTACTTAATCTTCTTAATTTTGAAGTCGATACCAGCCCAAACGATATTCGACTTTTATTTTTATTATATTTACTTATTATATTATATTATATAATATTCGATATATTTTTACCAACTTCCAAAAAAGGAGGCGGTTATACGTTCGGCTGTATATTTTTTTTTGTATGTAAATTCTTTTTTTTTGATGTAGAAGGTATAATCCGAAGTTGGTCCCATTTTCAGAAAATTGGTGACCTGATGATGGGATCCAAGAAGAAACGAGGGAACTCCTCAAAATTTATATGGATACATATGGTGATTTCGACTTTTTTTGAAGTAGTCCAAGCATATGCTACCAAAAAGTAAGATTTTGCTCCAAGGTATACCCTGGATCCAAAAGTACAGAACAGAACTCAGACTCCTTATAGATACATGTTTGGGGATTTTTGGGTTGTTTAAAGAACTGCAAGCATATGCCACTTTGTCATTTAGAGTAATCATCATCATCACCACCACTATCACAGCATACATCATCACATTATGATGATAAAGAAGGTACTTCTCATAGTATTTTACACTAACACGGAGATCTTTGAACATTACTCTGCCGTTTATGGACCTATTTACAAAATTCCTTTGTTGTTGTAAAGGGTTTAATTCGAAATTGGTCCTTTAGTCACTAAAGTGGAAACGTGATGATGCGATCCATGAGGAATCGAGAGAACTCTTCGGAATTTATATCGACACATATAGTGATTTTGACTTTTTCTGAAGTAACACAAGCATGTGCTACCAAAGAATAAGACGTTGTACCGAGGTATACCCTGAATCCAAAAGCACTGAACAGAACTCCTCAGTCTTTAAAGATATGCGTTAGGAAATTTCGGAATCGTTTAAAGAACTGCAAGCATATGCCATTTTGTAACTTACAGTAATCATCATCATCATCTTAATATCAATACCTAATGGAGGCTTGGCGCGTATTCAGTTATACATTCGATCGTTTATTTTAGACGTTTTTAAGACGTATTAATAATTACTTAACAAGATATATCACTAAAACGGATGAAATTATTATTTTTAAACAAAAAATTAAACCGATAAATAGGTTCATAAACAGCAGAGATCTTCGTGTTAGTGTAAAATACTATGAGAAGCATAGGCGTAGCTAGGGGGGGGGGGGGCAAGGGTGGGCAACGCCCACCCTAGAAACTTCTTTGCCCACCCTAGACCCTAGACAGTATTAATGAATTACTAACTTAAATAACCGTCCGTGGCGGGGGGGGGGGGGGGGGGGGGGCGACGGACGGCTGCCCCCCCCCCCCCCTAGACAAAATTCCTAGCTACGCCAATGATGAGAAGTACCTTTTATATCATCATTATGTGATGATGTATGGCGTGATAGTAGTGGTGATGATGTTGTTTACTCTAATTGACAGGGTGGCATATGCTTGAAATTCTTTAAACAATGCTGAAATCCCCAAACATGTATCTATAAGGAGTCAGGAGTTCTGTTCAGTACTTTTGGACCCAGGGTATAACCTTGAAGCAAAATCTTGCTTTTTGGTAGTATATGCTTGAACTACTTCAGAAAAAGTCGAAATCACCATATGTGTGCATATAAATTTCGATGAGTTCCCTCGATTCCTCATGGATCCCATCATCAGATCTCCACTTTGACATCAAAAGGACCAATTTAGGATTACACCCTATACATCACAGAAAAAAATTGAAAATCGGTCCACATGCGGTACAGTAATCGTCGAACATACAAAAAAAATATATATATATACAGCCGAACGTATAACCGCCTCCTTTTTTGGAAGTCGGTAAAAAAATATCAGCAAAAGTATATCAAATCCTGGGAGACAGATCCCGTACTGAAAGGTTGTTTAAATGAGAGTGAAAGGGGCGACATGATAATATTATAAAGTTCTAATTTCAGAGTAGTACTTCAGGGTAAATGCATGTGTATTAAATAAAAATTGCAAATTCAATAAAAAAATATTTATTTATGAGTTGCGAATAACTTGGACAACAAGTAAAATATCACATAAAAATATGTTATTAAAGCCTATATTTAGGGGTTTTCGGGGGTATTTAAAATAAAACATGGGGGTAAAATTTGGAACAGGTTGGCAACACTGCCGCTTAACTATGATCATTGGCGTCTTGTTTTCCGCACCGCACGGTCGTGCTTAGAAGCCATTACGTATTATACCTCCCTATTATATAATTCAAGTGTTATTAAAAGTAGTAGCAATTTTAGTGCTCTCTAATAAATTATTTAAAATAAATAGTAGGTAAAATAAGTTAATTTAGTATAATTATGTGCTAATTTTATGTGGGGCTCACCTGTACTCAATATCACTTAATAATCACCTCTCTACACTAAGTATTTACAATATCCACCATTTTACAAAATTCAGCACTAGTTTCGCTTACTACAAATATCATGGATGTCAATAACCTGGAGTCTTTGAGCAGCTTCTTTGATTCCCGTATGAAGCAATATGAATAGAAATTACAGAAGATTGCTGAGGGTTCTAACACCAATCCAGAGATTGTCTCACTGTCTGAAGATTTTAAGGAATTTAAGAACACAGTTTTGCAACTCTTATCAAGACTGAAGACTGATGTTGACTCCCTTTCTCTAAAGCTCGATCGGCATGAAATGATGATGCGCAGGAAGGTCCTACTCTTTCATGGTATTCCTGAGAAACATAATGAAAAACCGCATGACCTGATACATCAAGTGTTGTCAGACAGGATGAAATTAGGTGATATTAATAAAGACTGCGTTCAAGTTGTCATCGTCTTGGGTTCTCAACATCATCTAAGGCCAGACCTATTTTAGTGCGGTTTAAAACATTTGATGGCAGGCAAACTGTGTGGGAAACTAAAACTTCTTTAAAAGGCACTAACATTACATTATCAGAGTTCCTGACCAAAGAAAGGCATTAAGTTTTCACTACAGCTCGCAATCATTTTGGTATCAAGAACTGTTGGTCAAGTGATAGCAAAATTAATATTATCCTCCCGGATAAGAGCCGCCGCAAAGTGGAGTCCAATACATCCCTGGTGAAGCTTATGTCCCAGTTCCCAGCAAGCTGTGAGGAGGCAGAGGCTCATGCGCAGGACCTCAGAGCTGGAAGAACCGTAAGACAAGCCCGGCGTCGTCAATAATTAATAACCTACAAATTTTTTTCATGTCTATTGGTTTGTCATTCGATTCACGTAGCACATTGTAAGTTTGGTTTTTCGTTTTCTATTTACAACTTGTAGGTATGTTCAAAATTATTTAATTTCAAATTTTTACTGTTTAAACGCCAATATTACTCCAGTATTTTTATAAATTTTAATGTCACAAATCCATTTCATAGTTCTTTTTACTCAATGACTAAAGAATTCAAAGGACAGGCCCTACCTATGACAAAAACGTGTCCAATTTATCAGCTGATTATGAGCAAAAAATGGCTGCCGAACTAGAGTTGCAATTATGGTTATCGACAGTATCGATATTTTAAATTTTCATAAGTTTTACAATAACTTACATCATACATGTATACGTAAATAAAAATCTTATTATACTTCGGGGGTTTGTCCTCGATATTAGTATTCGTTTTTACACTCTGTAGTATCGCTCGTATTCGTTACCACTTAGCACATTTCAAAGACAAAAAAATGTTTTTTCCCCTTCAGCTTCCCGCCATTTTTTCCCGCGTTATATCTCTGGTTTCCCCTTCTGCCTGTAGCCTGAAACTCACTAGAACCTTCATTCGCTTTTGTGCTTACCACGAACGCACTGGTATTAATTTAAAAGTATTTAAATAATTTATTTGAATTTTATTTTTAAAATGCCAAAACGTAAAAGTGAAAAATCGTTAGATTATATTGTTAAAAAATTAAAATGGATAGAAGAGGAAATTAAAAAACGACCACGTCGTTCTCGTTATAGACGATCATCTTCGTCCTCAAGTAGATCTTCATCCACATCTTCGAGTTCAAGTGAACAAAATGGTGAGTTATTACTCCTTAATAACATAGAAATGAATAAAAGGCATTCAGGGAGTCTGTAGGATTATCTCGCCGCCTTAAAACAAATGCGTTCAGGGTAGTCAGAAGGACTACTCGCTGCATTACTGCTTTAAAATATTGCATTCAGGGTAGTCTGTAGGACTACTCGCGCATTATTAAATTATTGCATTTAAGATAGTCGGAAGGATTGTTCGCGCCAAAATAAATTAATGCACTCAGGGTAGTCTGTAGGACTACTCGCGCATTATTAAATTATTGCATTCAGGATAGTCGGAAGGATTATTCGCCGCAAAAACGAATTAATGCATTCAGGGTAGTCTGGAGGATTACTCGTCGCATTCATTTTTAATCCGATTTCCTGTCTTTGTTTTAGATCAAAACCTAACTGAAAATTTTGAACAAATAACTGAAGATAATTTAGCTATTCCATCAACTTCTGGCGTACAAGCTCTTGTTGTAGAAAAACAAAATAACACGGATTTAGATCCAGTAATTCTTGAAGTTCTAGGTGCAGATCCTAGCACTATTACAAATTACGGACCGGAAATAAATACGGAATTAGCAAATAGATTGACTTATATTTTATCATCTGGTTTAAAAAAAGACGAACGGGTTGAATTTTCAAAAAAATATCTTATACCCGAAAACTGTCAATTAATAGCGGCACCAGAATTAAACGCGGAAATGAAGGTAACATTTTCTGAAATATCTAAAAAACGCGATAAAGCAATAGAGTGGCGGCAAAAAAGCATTGCAACGGTTATTGCTTGTTTGAGTCACGTAATCACGTCAAAAATAAATTCAAGTGAATCGCCAGACCAGGAATTTTTACAAAAACTTGTTGACGCTACCCGTCTTTTATGTGACGTACATTATAATGATTCCATATCGCGTAGGACTTTTGCATTATCAACTGTTAAAAAAGAACTTCAAGAACAACTAGCTAATACTAAGATTACAAAATATTTGTTTGGCGATAATCTAGGTGAAACTCTTAAGGTAGCTAAGGCGGTCACTAAATCAGGAACCGATTTAAAAGACCAGCAAAAAAGTTTTGCGGGGCCTTCGTCAAAAAACTGGAAAGCGACGCCTGGGAAGCGCAAACAATTCTCAGGCCCGACGTCATCACGTCACCAGCGATCGGTTCAGTCAGCCAGAACCACATCGCGGAATTACCCGCCCCAGAAACCACCTCCGAATCAAGGGAACTCCTGGAATGCGTCGTCACATCGGCAGCGATTGACACGAAAGCGGTAAACGAGATGGCCTGTGAGGTAGGCTATGCTGGTCGCTTAAGTTTTTTTATTAAACAGTGGTCAATGATAACCAAGGACCGTACAGTCTTGTCGTGGGTTAACGGTTATAAAATAACATTTAATAAATTCGTCTGCCAGCAAGCTCCACAATATACAGTAATTAGATCTGAATCAGAACAAATTCATTTTGATTGCGCAATCAATAAATTAAAATACATAGGTGCTATAGTAGAATGTGACCATTGTCCTGGCGAATTTATATCTGGTGCATTCCTTATTCCAAAACCAGACGGCACAAGGAGATTTATATTAAATTTAAAGCAGTTAAATAAGAATATAGACACTATACATTTTAAAATGGAGGATGTTCGTACGGTTTTAAAATTAATATCTAAAAATGATTTTATGTCTACTATAGACTTAAAGGATGCTTACATGTTAATAAAAATACACCCAAGTTCTAGGAAGTATTTAAGATTTTGCATTATCCAGGAAAATAATAAAAAATGTATTTATGAATTTCAAGTTTTACCATTCGGCTTATGTACGGCACCTTATATCTTTACTAAATTGTTAAAACCGGTGTTTAAAATACTAAGATCTTGTGGATATTTATCATCTTGTTATTTAGATGATATTATTTTAATAGGTAATACATACGAAGATTGTGTTCTAAATGTAAAGACAACTCGCAATTTTTTACAAGCCTTGGGTTTTATTCTAAATTTAAATAAAAGTTGTCTAAATCCATCCCATACTTGCAAGTATTTAGGTTTTATTATAAATTCAAAAGATTGGAATCTTAGTTTACCACAGGATAAAAGAATAAAAATTAAAAAGGAACTAACTAAAGTTTTAAATATTAATCGTTGTAAAATTAGAGATTGGGCTAAACTCGTAGGCCTCTTAGTTTCAGCATGCCCAGGTGTAGAATATGGATGGATGCATATAAAAGAATTAGAAAGATGTATATATTTAAATGTAGAAAATTACAATTATGACCATTACATGGACATTCCAAGCTTTACAAAAGAAGATATACTATGGTGGCTAAATTCCATAAGTAATTCTGTATTAAAAATTAAGGACAATAATTTTTGTCGCGAAATTTATTCTGACGCCTCAACAACGGGATGGGGGGCAGCCTGTGAGGGTCAATCGGCAGGAGGACAATGGTCACAGTCTGAAAAACAACAACATATTAATTATTTAGAATTACTAGCTGCTTTTTTCTCATTAAAAATATTTGCTATAAATTGTTTTAACTGTCAAATACTTTTGAGGATAGATAATACAACGGCTGTTAGCTATGTCAACCGTATGGGTGGGATACGATATCCCACTCTTAACAAAGTCACCAAAAGCATTTGGCAGTGGTGCGAAGAAAGAAAAATATACATTACAGCAGCATATATAAAATCTGCAGATAATATTGTTGCAGACAGAGAATCGCGCAAGGTGCATCCTGATACAGAGTGGGAGATCTTAGATAAAGGTTTTAGACTAATAGTATCAACATTTGGTTTACCGAATATAGATTTATTCGCAAACCGAGTAAATAAAAAATGTAAAAATTATGCATCTTGGCAATTAGATCCGGACGCAACTGTAATTGATGCGTTTACAATTGACTGGTCAAATTATTATTTTTACGCCTTTCCCCCAGTAGCGTGTATATTAAAAGCCTTAAGAAAAATAATTAATGATCAAGCTACGGGTATCATGGTTGTGCCAAATTGGTCATCTCAATCTTGGTATCCCCTTTTTACAAGTCTAGTAGCTTCAGACATTTTAGAGTTAGATCCGAGCAATTTTTTAATACCAAATTTCAGCAACAAAAACATCAATTCGACTACCCTGGTTGCCGCAGTGTTATCCGGGCGGCAATGATTAGTAGAGGCGTTCCATCATCAGCAGTGGATATAACGATAGCATCATTATCAGAAAACACTTACAAACAGTACGGCGTTTGTATTAAAAGATGGTGTAAATATGCACATGCCAATGATATTGAATTGTTCAAACCATCAATTTCAATGATTTTAGATTTTCTCACAGAAGTTTTCAATAAAGGTAATCAATATAACACAATAAATACCTATAGATCAGCCCTGGCATTAATCTTTGGAGATATTATGCGTAATGAAATTTTCTCAAGATTCTGTAAAGGTGTATACAGACTTAGACCATCACTACCAAGGTATAATGTAACGTGGGATGCTAATGTAGTTTTGAACTATTTAGGATCGTTACATCCTAACGATCAACTAACTTTAGAAAATCTTACAAGGAAATGTATAACGTTATTAGCCTTAGTAACTGCTCACAGAGTACAGACTTTATCAAAGATTTATTTAAGTAATATTATAATGACCGAAAATGAGATTCTTATTAAAATTACAGATTTATTAAAAACTTCTCACCCAAAACGAACACAACCCATTTTACATTTACCTTATTTTGCAGAAAAAACTGAGATATGTCCAGCCAAAACGCTATTAGCGTATTTAAACAAAACATCTGCCCACAGAAAATGTGATAATGTTTTTATTTCATTTAAAAAACCATATAATGCTGTATCATGTCAAACATTAAGTAGATGGATAAAAAATACGTTAAGGGATAGTGGAGTTGATGTGTCTGTTTTCTCAAGTCACAGTACCCGTCACGCTTCAACTTCGTTAGCTTATAGACGAGGAGTTAATCTAGATGTAATTCGTACTACAGCGGGTTGGACAGGCAACTCCACTTCCTTTGCTCGTTTTTATAATAGACCTATTATTGCTGACAGTCCAAATGATTTTGCTATGTCAATTATGAAGAGTACATAAATGTGTATTATTCGATGTATTTAGAACTTTAAGTTTGATTTAAGATAATGAATATGAATAATGAATAAAGCTTGTGTTGTGTAATAAAATGATATTTCTTGTTCATGCTCTAAACATCTACAGAGTGTAAAAACGAATACTAATATCGAGGACAAACCCCCGAAGTATAATTATTGATTAAACGAACTTACCTTTAAGTGATGTTCAATCAAAATTATACGAGGGGTTTGTCCGAAGATATTAGATCCCACCCACCCTGGTTCTCAGTGGATAGCACCCAAATAAGAAATATCATTTTTCTGCTTTGAACTAAATGAAGGTTCTAGTGAGTTTCAGGCTACAGGCAGAAGGGGAAACCAGAGATATAACGCGGGAAAAAATGGCGGGAAGCTGAAGGGGAAAAAACATTTTTTTGTCTTTGAAATGTGCTAAGTGGTAACGAATACGAGCGATACTACAGAGTGTAAAAACGAATACTAATATCTTCGGACAAACCCCTCGTATAATTTTGATTGAACATCACTTAAAGGTAAGTTCGTTTAATCAATAATTTTACTAATGACATTGTACATTTAACTACTTTTATTAATCGATAATATCTTTTAACGGACATCCAAAAAAGTATTCGATGCTGACGATATATTTAGGTATACATTCTATTTGTTCTAACTGGACCACTTTCAAAAAAGTTTTTGTAATATCTTTATTAATCATGTAAGACTTACCTTTATTTACCATGGGACAGAAGTGCCATTTCTTTATTGAAGTCAACACGCTTAAGTATAATTATTAGTTAAGGATCTTTTAACTCCTAGGTCTTTATAGGTTATAATATTATAAACGCTAAGGACCTAGGAGTTAAAAGATCCTTAAATATTTATTTGCATACGAGCTGAGCCAACTGTATAAATTGGTTTATGACATGAAATTATGTTTTTTTATTCTTAATTTATGCATACGTAAGTAAAAAAACTTATTTTACTAATGACATTGTACATTTAACTACTTTTATTAATCGATAATATCTTTTAACCGATATCCTGAGTATTCTATGCTGATTGCTGAGGATAGTTTTATTCTATTTGTTCTAACTGGACCATTTTTTCAAAAAAAAATTGTAATACCTTTATTAATCAAGTAAGACTTAACTTTATTTACCATGGGAAAGAAGTGCCATTTCTTTATTGAAGTCAACACGTTTATCTTTTATTATTTAAGGATACTTTAACTCCTAGGTCCTTAGAGGTTATAATATGGTTAAATATTTATTTTCATACGAGCTGAGCCAACTGTATAAATTGGTATATAAAATGAAATGGTGCTTTTTTTATTCTTTATTTAGGGACTTTTGATGTACAGCGTAAGTCAGTGCCATCGTAACCTAATCTTATACATAATGACAAGATGCTTTATTTGGTGAAAATATGGTTACAATTAATAGGTGTTACATTTTTACAGCTTGGCAATTAATTAGTCCTTGTGGCATCGACAGATGGAACTAAAAACTTTTTGAACTATCTAAGGTGGAATAGGAATAAAAGACAAAGGAATATATCCACTTATATTAAAATGAATAAGTCTATCCATTTCTAAATAAAATTAAGTTTGTTCAAAAACTGGCTAAGACTGGGTCCGGGGATTAATATTTTCTTCTCCAGCTTTCAACCATAATTTGCTTATTGTATCACTTTTCGGAAACCTATAAAAAACAAGTATTATTAGTTTTATCATTTGTCAAATAATTTTGGTCACAACAATATTATTAAAAGCTATCAAACTTATATTTTTAAAACCACATCGAATACATTCAGATTGCTTTTTGAGACATAACACAAATGTAATTATTATGTTTTTATCGATGTAATTATTATTTGTACCTTTATCGATAACTATTACGGTACGTACACGGTAGGTACAACACTTTTCAATTACGTAAATAAATCTAAAGACTTAAAATGCGATTTAAAGGACTGTTCTAATGAAATATATGTGGATATGAATATAATAAATGAAAAAATCAAATTGCAACGCAATTATTTCATGAAATGTTTATAGTATTGCATAAAACCGGCTACTAACCTGCGTAAATACAATTGAGGTTGATTTATACTCTTTAATGCATTGCACCTTGCAATATAACGTTTAGGCATGTTAATTATCACTTTTACAACATTCAAATAAAATTTTAAATAATAAGTCCTTATAATCTCTTGGAAATTCTTATTTAAACAAAACATAAACAAGCTTTTGACAGGAGACCTACCACAGTTAATTGACAGTTAATGAGCAAATAATGGCGGATCGTTCCACATTTCGTTAATTGTCAAAGTTTTGAAGTCTAATGTTTCTAAAATGAGCAAAAACAAAAATATTGCTGTTTCTTCTAACATGAAAATTATTGCATTAGATAGAAAGAGACCAAATGATATTTCACCGTCTGTCTCATATTTCCATCATATTTATATAAGCGCTAATATGTATAGAACTGTAAGGGCCCCTCCATGTATTATATACCTCAATGGTATAGGTGTACCAGAATGTCATGGCAAATAGGGAAATAAAATTTTGTAGTGTGCAATACTGGGGAAATTGAATTAAACGATCTTGATACTGGTTAATTTTTAATTATGTCTTTAGTAATGATAATTGAACATGAATTTTAATAAGACTGTGTGAAGAATGTTCGGTGTATAATATAGAAAACTAGCTTTTGCCCGCGGCTTCGCCCGCGTGGTTTAGTGTTCTTTGAGAAAAAACTGCTTCGGCGAATAACTCTCTACATACTTACAGCAATATACTTCTGATACAATATTGAAAATGTTTTTAGGTTTGCCCAATGCAAATTGTTAAAAATGGGACCCTATCACCTCGACACGACATGCGCGACCACTTGATAATATACTTACATAATATTATATTTATCGCACTTGAATATAAGTTTTACCATAATCTTATATCTTATAGACTAAATACTTAAATACTATTATTTTAAAAACTCGCATCAAAATCTGTTGCGTAGTTTTAAAGATTTAAGCATACATAGGGGACAGACAAAAAAGGGACTTTGTTTTATACTATGTACCTAATGATAATGATATTTCATGAAAAATAAATCAGTCGTGAATTACTTTATATACTTATTTATTACGAATAACATACAATTAAATTGGCAACAGTTTATTTAATGTTGGAATTTCCTTCCAAACTGTATAGAACTCGTTTACTTTATTCCTAATCAACTATAAATCGAAACTGTCTTATGTTGATTTTCTTTTTTCCTCCTCTCCTCCTTTTACCAGGCATGGAAAACAAACCATCATTCGATGTGCCATCAGCTACGATTCACCTTAGTAGTACTGGAAACACATTTAAAGAAGTCACAATAATTACCCCAGAAAATATAAAAAAATTAAAAGTATCAAAACAACTCACTCTAACTTACCGGTCAACTCTACCACAAGCTTTAAATTATAAGATTGAGTTCGATTTACACCTTCTTCTTTCTGTATTTTACTATAGACATAGAAAACAATATTTCTCGCTTGAGATCGAGTTGCCTTTTTTGGATATTTTCACAAAAACAACAAATTCCAAGAACATAATCACAGATCGAAAACATCAAATAAACAAAAGGATGGTGTTACTTTCCATGTGTATGTATTATTTTGCCTAAATATTAACAATAATTGTGATAAATTAGCAAAAATCCAAAAATTTTACTCGATGAATAAATGTTGCTACTAAATCGTACAACATCCAAATTTAGGGTAATATTTAAAAGTAGTAATTTATAAAAACTTCTATTTCATATTCGTTCTTGTTTTTACTATTTCATAATGAAGAAACATGACTAATTAATTAGTACACTATTTACAATTTTGTTTTTCTTCATGATATTATTTCACGAAACACATTGAAAATTTGCAAATTATTATAAAATAATTATACAATTGTATTAACAAACGTTTGTTTATATTAATTATTATTTATTACAATAAAATATGTGCGGATAATATACAAAATTTCATCAAAATCCATTCAGTAGTTTTTGCATGAAAGAGTAACAAGCCTCCATCTATACATCTAACCATCCATCCATCCTCACAAATTTTCACATTTTATACTATTACTAGGATAGGATGTGAAAGTTTGTGAGGATGGATAGATAATGAATGTATGGATGGATGGACGTATGGATGTTCTTTAATATTGTAAAACATACTTTTATTCTATCGTCAATAGTTTCCGCAGCTCATGCGACGAAAGTTCTTTTATGGCATTTTTTACATTTTTAGGGTTCCGTAATACTTGAGGAACGCTTATAGTTTCGCTCTGTCCGTCCGTCCGTCTGTCTGTCCGCGCTTCTACCGTTAGCCTAAGTATAAATATAAATAGATGAAAGGACATCATTCACGTTTCATACATTTTTGGACCAAAAAATGAAAGTGCCGGCCAGAAAGAAAAAAATATATATTCGGATAGAATACACAATTCCTAACATTTTTTACTATGACGTCCAATCTGTGCGCCCAATGGTTACGTCGTAATAAAATAATTTAAAAATAATCCTTTTGTGATAAAAAGGTTGGAGTGTCACTATTAAAAGCATGGATATCTTACGTTATGATATAATACTTGATAGTAAAACACAGTGGTAAGGTTGATAAATAGTATTGGAAAAAAATATTTAGTCATAAAATAAAAATAAAAAATATGTATCAAGTACTAGCTGTCCCGGTGAACTTCGTGTCACTTTAAAACCTTCCCTGGACTTCTACGAATATTTTGAGACTAAAATCAGCCCAACCAGTTCAGCCGTTTTCGAGTTTTAGCGCGACTAACACATTTGAAAATCCATTTTTATATATAAGAAGAAGACTAACTGTCCCGGTGAACTATATGATACAACAACCAAAGATATACAAAAAAAAAAATTGGCAATGCCTGGAAAAGATTCTGGTCCTTTAAAGAAATAGTAAAATGCATAAGTATAAACATGAGCACCAAAAGAAAACTATTTAATACATGGATTCCACCCATTCTAACATAAGGGTGCCAAACTTGGGCACTAACAAAAGCTCATACAAGTATGCTGGAAGTTGGGCCGAAGGCTATGGAGAGGAGTATGTTTGGAAAGAAAAGGATAGACAAAATAGAAAACAAGGAGTTGAGAAAAATGACACGTGTAACTGATGTAACATATAAAACTAAAAAATTGAAATGAAACAACAAACAATCAAAACATGTCCGGCCCGGACATGTTTTGATTTTGATAGGGCCAGACAAATGGACAAAAATAATAACATCTTTGTATCCCAGAAGGGCTAAAAGAAAAGAGGGCAGATCTCTAAAAAGATGGGAAGATGAAATGGTACAAATGGCTGGCAAAATGTGGACTAGTGTATGTGGAGTGGCATGTCAGAGATGTGAGTGGAAGCTGTTGGGGGAGGCCATTGCCAAGAGGCACTCAGAAGCAGAGACCGCGCAACGGAAAAATCAATTATTGATTTAAATATTTTGTAATGTATATAAAATAAATGTATTGTTCTTCTGAATAAAGGCTAATAACAATAATAAGTTAATGACGTACAATTAAACATTTTCTAGTCTTACAAATACGTCATCTAAACTTATTGCGGGTGGGCTGAGGTAAGGGTCATGTCTAGCATAACCCATGTACCAGACTATGCACATAGTATGGGAGCAACATCCGATGGTTCTCATTCCTATATGGCATGTGCAATAGTAATGTTTTATTGCTCGACGCCCGGTTGCTGTTCTATCCAGAGCAACATACACATAGTATGTTTTAGATCGGATGTGTCGGGATTTTTATATCCTTATATTTTGTCTATCCTTTTCTTTCCAAACATACTCCTCTCCATAGCCTTCGGCCCAACTTCCAGCATACTTGTATGAGCTTTTGTTAGTGCCCAAGTTTGGCACCCTTATGTTAGAATGGGTGGAATCCATGTATTAAATAGTTTTCTTTTGGTGCTCATGTTTATACTTATGCATTTTACTATTTCTTTAAAGGACCAGAATCTTTTCCAGGCATTGCCAATTTTTTTTTTTGTATATCTTTGGTTGTTGTATCATATAGTTCACCGGGACAGTTAGTCTTCTTCTTATATATAAAAATGGATTTTCAAATGTGTTAGTCGCGCTAAAACTCGAAAACGGCTGAACTGGTTGGGCTGATTTTAGTCTCAAAATATTCGTAGAAGTCCAGGGAAGGTTTTAAAGTGACACGAAGTTCACCGGGACAGCTAGTACTTGATACATATTTTTTATTTTTATTTTATGACTAAATATTTTTTTCCAATACTATTTATCAACCTTACCACTGTGTTTTACTATCAAGTATTATATCATAACGTAAGATATCCATGCTTTTAATAGTGACACTCCAACCTTTTTATCACAAAAGGATTATTTTTAAATTATTTTATTACGACGTAACCATTGGGCGCACAGATTGGACGTCATAGTAAAAAATGTTAGGAATTGTGTATTCTATCCGAATATATATTTTTTTCTTTCTGGCCGGCACTTTCATTTTTTGGTCCAAAATGAATGATGTCCTTTGGTACAGTCATAAATAACAGATTAGTAATAGGTAGCTAGATCATAGATTGTGTATAGATCTCGGATTTGGCATCATAAAATAATAATAATTTTAGTACCAGGGCGACTGTTTATTGTAATATGGTGGGTGGTGTTTAGGTGATAATCTACATAAACTTAAAAAGTAAAATGTGAACTGACAATTATTATTATTTACAATCGATTTCTGTGTAGATCAGGTGTTTGATCTCAAACATTAACTACATTTTTTAAACTTGTCTAAAAACAATAAAAAATAAAAAATAATAATTATATAAACTTGAACATATAAAAAAAAAAAACAAAAGAAAGGCACCGAGCAGATTTCGAACCCGTAACACTTGTTTCTTGCCTTTCGCGTCTTAACCTGCTGGACCAAACGAACAGCGGCCGGCAGGACGAAATTAGCGACCATATTCTGCGTGGAAAGAAAAACGCATTAAAACACGAACACGCATTTTCCCAAACATAAGACTAATCTAGATCGATTGTGTACCCCCGAAAACCCCCATATACCAAATTTCAGTGAAATCGTTAGAGCCGTTTCCAAGATCACGGTTATATACATATAAATAAATATACAAGAATTGCTCGTGTAAACGTATTAGGTTGGGGAAAAAGTTTCTTCGCATTTTATATAAAAATTCAAAAGGTTTTTTTATAAAGTTTATTTACAAGTGACTAAAGTATATAGGTGCCATTTTGTTCGATAACTTTTTGCCATCTTGTTGGTAGGTACATGATCCCATTGCTATAAAATTTTTGGGGCTTCTGATGAAAAAACTGCGACAAGTGGTTTTGGCAGTCCTCTTGTGATGTCAACCTGACACTGCCTAAGGAATTCTGCAGCGACCGAAACAGGTGGAAATCTGAAGGTGCAAGGTCAGGACTATACGGCGGATGCATTAACACCTCCCAGCCAAACTCCCGTAATTTTTTCTGAGTGGCTAAAGATGTGTGAGGTCTAGCGTTATCATGGTGAAAAACCACACCCCTTCTGTTGATTAATTCCGGCCGCTTTCTCTCAACTTCTTGCTTTAATCTCATCAGATGTTCGCAGTACAGTTCAGAATTGATGGTCCTGCCTGGCGGTAACAGCTCATAATGAATAATGCCCTTCCAATCCCACCACACACACAGCATCACCTTGTTGCGAGTTAACCCGGGTTTCGCCACAGTCTGTGAAGCCTGACCGGCCTTTGACCACGATCTTTTTCGCACGTTCTTGTCGTACGTGATCCACTTTTCATCACCAGTTATCAGCTTCTTCAAAAATGGTTCGGTTTCATTACGTCGTAATAAAGAATCACAAATGAGTACACGGTTCATTAGGTTTCTTTCAGTGAGCTCATGAGGCACCCAAATATCGAGCTTTTTTGTGTACCCAGCTTTTTTCCAATGTGCCAAAACCGTTTTGTCGTCAATCCCCAGTTCTTCAGCTACATCGTAACTACTAATATGCCGATCTTGCTCCACTTTTTCAAAAATGGCAACAGTTTTGTCCGTATCAGGGCGACCAGAGCGACGTGCATCTTTGATATCAAAATTTCCGGATTGAAAACGCTTAAACCAAATTTGCGCTACTCTCACAGATACTGCATTAGGTCCATAAACATCACAAATTTTTTTCGCGGCTTGTGTTGCATTTTTACCTTTTTTGTAATAAAATTTTAAAATGTATCGAAATTCTTCATAAGAATCACTCATTTTAACAATAAGACAAACAAATGAAAATCTCAAATTTACCTAATTTGAATTTGGAATTGTCTTCTGTAAAATTAAAACTTTTTAATGATACCAAAATCAGCCAGATACAATTGGTATAGCCCAAGATATTTTATGACAAGTTCATACATACTATAATGCGAAAAGACTTTTTCCCCAACCTATTATAAGATATTCTAGGTGTGGCTCTCCATGCATTTGAAGTGGGGATGAACTTTTTTTCTTTCTATCCCATCGTGTGGGGTATCGTTTAATAGGTATTTTAAAATAAAGGCAAGGTTTCATACATAACCTTTTTATAAAGTCAACCATTTTCGAGTAATCGGCCTCCAAAGTGATTTATAAGTTGGTCCCCCCCAGCATTTCTAAACTATAAGACTTAAAAACTTACAATTTTCTATGCTGATAGATTATGCTAATAGCTCTTTAGGAAAAATATTTTGAACCAAATCAGACAGTAACTTTTGAAGTAATTTGAAAAAATATTACGCGTTTATAGTTACGAAACCCTCCTTAGACGTGTCCTGATATATTCTTGGTTAGGTTAGGTTATTTTTTGCTTTGATGTTTGCAAAAAAGGAGAGTTGTATGATTAGTGTTCATAATAATATCTATTTTTTTAATTTTAGCGTATGTATGTGCGTATGTGCAGTCTATACGTAGAAGCTATGGCGGTTGTAAAAAGCTTCATATAGATAAGTGGTAAATACAGCCTATAGGTACGCGCTAGGTTTGCAGTGAGTCATCAGTGCAAATGTCTAGAAAGCAATGGCGCTTAGATCATGTTCACGTTTGACAATAAAGGTAAGCCAGTTTAACATTTGTAAATTGTACTGACGACCCACTGCAAACTTAACGTGAATAGACTGTATTTATGTATGTGAAGTTTTCTATTGCTGCCATAACTTTTACGTGTAATATAATATAATATAATATAATATAATATAATATAATATAATATAATATAATATAATATAATATAATATAATATAATATAATATAATATAATATAATATAATATAATATAATATAATATAATATAATATAATATAATATAATATAATATAATATAATATAATATCCCCCACCAAATCTAACTCCTCGTCCGGCATGAACATCTTTGCCACGTGTGGGGGGGACATTGATAACGTCTAGTACGTTAAAAGGCTTTTCAATGGCAAATCGGAGCTCTAGTGACCTTCGAATATGGAGAGACAACTTAATTGTAATAGTAAAGGGCCGCTTCCCGGGGGCGATCGCCGGGGCATGTCTGGAGCTGGTGCTGGACGTGACAGCATGCGAACCGCCAGTGGCTACCTGCTGAACAGGCGGGCGGGGGCCGGGGAACTCGAAGATGCTACAGCCGAACACACCCGTGATGACGATAACGCCTTGCGGAGCAGGCCTCAGGCCACAAACTCCGCCGGCCTATCGCCAGAGACCACAGTACCACATAACACCAATGCTGATATTAGACAAAAATGGTCTCTAGAAGAAGTTAGGGAGCTTTTATTCTGCTACTTTAAAGCTAAATCATTAGGAATAGGTTACATTAAACGACTAGAAAAACTTTTTAAAGATAGAAATCCAAACAGTAACAAAATTAACAAATTAACTGGTGTCGTACCAGTTAATTTGTTAATTTTCTAACTTTCTAACCAAGCACGTAGTATAATTTCCCGTAAAATCATATCCGACGAAGTCATTCATGAAATAAAAAATCAGGTTGAAAATTCTGAAATAAATAGTGAAAGTGAACAAAACTCAAACAACTCAAATTCTCGAACAACAATACAACGCACTGATATACAAACATCAATAATTGAAATAGATAGCAATAGTAACGATACAGCAGAAGTAAGAATTTCGCTACAAGACTCCAGAAGAAAGTGGTCACAACAAGAAATATGTGAACTCATGTTTTGCTACTTTAGAAGTAGATCACAAGGCCCAGGCTATGTTAAGAGACTGGAAAAACTGTTTAAGCAGAGAAACGCTAATAACCCGAAAATAGCAAAAATGACAGGACAACTATTATCAAATCAGGCCCGAAGAGTAATAACATATAAAGATTTATCAGATGAGAGATTAAAAGAAATACGAATAGAGGCTGAACAATATAGTAATAATGATTCACATCCGCTGCAAATACAAGAAACGAGCAACTTAGAAGAATTAAATCAATACCCACACGATCACGCATCACAATCATACACTCAAGCATCAAATCGTTCAAACGTAAGTGAAGAAATTCATCGAGTTTTAGAAGAAGCAAGCACCAACGTGCAACCAGATTTTATCTTAGAGAGCCACTTGTCACAAATATACACACAGTCACAATCGCACACACGCACAGAAATCGAACACACAGATCCACAATTAGAAAACACACTTACCTTTGAATATGATACGCTAATTGAAAATGATTTACACGACGAAGACAACATAGGATACATTGAAACTGATGACCTGCAAGACAATATCATTAATGATTTCCTACAAAATCTATCAGAAACAAAAGAAATTCAAATAGAAGATAGAAAGTCTTTGCCTAAACCTAAATTCAATAAAGCATTCTTTGATAAATTAAATAAAATAAATAAGTACTTACCGAATATTTTACAAACACAAGAAACACTTAGGGACATTAATGATGTAATCTATGCTGCCGCAAAAACTCTTATAATTAGTAATAACCAGAAGCCATATGGCAAACAAAAGTCTGTTAGGCCAATCAAAGAACCACCATGGAAAATGAGGATAAAAAAGAAAATAGAAGAAATCCGAAAAGAATTAGGTAGATTAACAGAAAGTAAAAACAATAATATTGGTCAGAAAAAACGAAATGCAATAAATAAATTGTACGATAAATATAAGTTATTTAGTGAGCAAGATTTAAATAATACAATAGAAATTCTGAAACAAAAAGTTAAGTTATATGCAGGGAGAATTAAACGGTATGAAGAAATGAATAATAGAAAAACTCAAAACACACTTTTTAAAGATAATCAACATAAATTTTACAGGACCTTAGAAAATAAAACAAATAATCCACAAGATATCCCAAATAAACAGGACATACATAGTTTTTGGTCACAAATATTATCACAACCAAAGGATTTTAACATTGATGCACCATGGATAAAAGAAATAGAGAACAATACACAATTTAACCTTGATAATAATATTTACAGATTTGAATGCATAGACGTAGAAATGCTTAAAAACGCCATTAAAAAGACTCATAATTGGAAGACACCAGGAATAGATAAAATACAAAATTTCTACCTTAAATATTTTACTAGCGCCCATGTCTATATAGCAAAAGCTTTTGATAGGATTTTTAAAGGTATAGAAGATACAGATGAATGGTTTACTACAGGTCAGGTTATTCTCATCCCAAAAACAAACAACAACACAAATAACCCAAAGAATTGGCGTCCCATAGCTTGTTTACCTACAATGTATAAATTACTAACATCAATATTGGCAGATAGATTATATTTATATTGTGAACACAACAACATTTTAGCAGTAGAGCAACGCGGATGTAGGAGGGGTACCAGAGGTTGTAAAGATCACCTGATGCTTAATAAAGCAATACTTGAAGACGCCTACTACGCGAAGAAAAACTTGAGCATGTGTTGGATAGATTATCAAAAAGCCTTTGACAGCATATCCCACGAGTGGTTACTAAAAGTAATTAGCCTTTATAGATGCCCAGATGCTGTCATAGACTTTTTGAAGACAGTTATGATGAAATGGAGAGTGATTATGTCAGCCTATGGAGAAAGGACGACTGTGGTTACAGACCCAATACGAATCAAATGTGGATTGTTCCAAGGAGATTCACTGTCGCCATTACTTTTCTGCTTAGCTATAAACCCGATATCCCAAATTCTAAATAAAGGATACCAACTAAAAGATACCACGAACATCAATCATTTACTTTATATGGATGATCTAAAATTATACGCTAAAACTAAAAATAATCTAGAAACTTTAATACACACGGTAGAAATATTTACAAACGATATAGGAATGAAATTTGGTCTGGAAAAATGCAATACACTACATATAATAGAAGGGCGAAAATCTAAAAATCAGACAGATGGACAGTTGTTGCTAAGCGGAGAAGAATTTTCATACCTAAAAGATAATGAAACATACAAATATTTAGGAATACACGAATCTGGAAAGTTAAACCATCAGGAACTGCGTGATCAAATAACAAAAGAATATTTTAAAAGAACTAAGAAAATACTAAACTCACATCTAAGCGCAAGAAACATAATGAAAGCGATTAATACGTATGCAACCCCGGTGCTACTCTACTCATTCGGCATCGTTAACTATAAAGATAGAGATATAAAAGCAATAGATGTAAAAACTAGAAAACTGTTAGCGCTAAATAAGGTACACCAACAAAAAGCAGAAGTAGAAAGATTATACTTACCGGTAGAGGAAGGAGGAAGAGGACTAAGGTAAACACCCCAATGATGGACAGTTTAAGAAGAAAATCTTAATATTTCAGAAAATTCACTTTTACCTGTGAAAGATTTAACACAAAACGTAGTGAAAATTGGAAGTCCTATATTTATTCTATTTTTCTGCTTTATTTAATGTAGGGTACTTTAATAGGTTTTAATGTTATTAACAAATAAAAACTTAGATTTTTTTAACCAATTATGGACAACAAAAATCTAGTTATGGACACCCAGTAATAAACAAGAACCAAATATGGACACCTAGTAATGAACATGAATCATGAGATGCTATAATATGTTAAATTAACTGTGGAATATTAAATTTGGAGTATAAAATAATGCAAACTGTTAGTAATTTAATTATTTCTTTGGGGAAATAATTATGATATGGTGATGTAGGACTTTTCAATGACTAATTTTATTAAAATATGAACAAACGAATTTATTTAAACGAATTATGGTTATTACAAAGTAAACGTATTGATCGTCTAGAGACAAAAGGAGGAGTGCTCGGTGGTCACAATATTAAATGTACAGAGGGGCGCGCGATGTGAAGTTCGTAGCAGGCCGCAGGGTCGCTGGCGCACGGATCGCAGCGACGTCACTCCGTTGACTCTGATGTCCTCGCCTTGACACCAGATGGCGCTATCACGCTCCACGCTGCAGGCTAGTTGCCGCGTCACGGCAACAGATGGCGCGAGTCGTAACATGCCCGGCGCCTTGAAAGACTGTGGTCTTTCAAACTTGATCTTCTGGTTGAACAGGAAGGGGGCAGATTTTGGAAAATGCCCTCCGGATCACGCCTCTGGTTGTCTGGATGCTGGCAACCCTGGAAACTCCATCCTTGCCTGGGAATACACGAATAATTTTACCAAATTTCCAATTAAATGGAGGTTGGTTATCTTCTTTAATTACAACGAGTGCATCTGGCGTTAGTCCTCCAGCATCCAGTCCCCATTTTGTCCTCCTCTGTAGTTCGCATACATACTCCTTCGACCACCGCTGCCAGAAATGTTGACGAATCTGCTCGACTCGGTCGTATCGGGTCAAACGTGTAGAGGGCGTTGAGGTCATGTCTTCATACGTCAGCGCAGTCAAAGGTCGGCCAATCAAAAAGTGACCTGGAGTAAGGGCTTGGTAATCATCTGGATCTGTGGACATAGGATGCATGGGACGGGAGTTCAGGACGGCTTCAATTTCAATCAAAACCGTGCTCAACTCCTCGTATGTTAGTTTCGCACCTCCTACAACGCGACGTAGGTGGTACTTGCAAGACTTCACCCCCGCCTCCCACAACCCGCCAAAATGTGGAGCGTATGGTGGAATGAATGTAAATTTTATATTATTAATACTAGAAAATTCTGTAATTTCATTCGAATTTTGAAAAACATTTAATAATAATTCCCTCTCGGCTCCTACGAAATTTTTACCATTATCTGAAAATATTTGACGAGGTTTACCGCGGCGAGAAATGAATCTTTTAAGTGCTAAAATATAATCCTGTGTCGATAAACCACCGACTAATTCTAAGTGAATAGCGCGTGTAGCGAAGCACACAAATAAACAAATATAATTTTTAAACAATCGAGCGCCTCTGCCCTTCTTATTTAAAACGTATACGGGACCCGCGTAATCCACACCACAGTTAATAAAAGGAAACCCTGGTTGCAGGCGCTCCGGTGGTAGGTTACCCATTACAGGTGTTAAAGTTTTAGCTCTCATTCGAGCACAAGTGACACAACTGTGTGTAACACTCCTAGCTAAATTACGGGCACCTAGTGTCCACCATGACTCACGTGTGCTAGCCACTAATAGCTGAGGACCTGCGTGTAATAAACGTTTATGTTCATAGATAAAAATAAGCCAAGCTAAACGATGCTTACCGCTCAATAACACAGGATGTTTTTTGTCATAGCTAAATTCTGAATTTTGTATACGACCACCGACTCGAATTAAATTTTTATTATCAAGAAATATATTTAGACCTGAAATCTTGTTAACCGTTTTATTATTTTTTATTTTAACTGGTAAATTAGATATTAAATTAGAATATTCTTCGCGAAACGATTGTTGTTGTGCGACTCGAGTTAACATTTGCAATGATTCGTTTAACTCATCTACGCTAGGAGAACCGGTTTTACGCTCGCTCTTATCAACGCGAGTGTTATGTATAAAACGCAATATGTATACACCAGTTTGTTTAAGGCGAATAAAAGATGAAAATCTATTGAAATTAATAAATTCAGTCAACTGGACATTACATAAATTAATAGTATAAGTTTTTATATCTGGTAGATCGGAACAAGATACGTTAACGTTTTCATCGCTTATTTTATGAGACCAGCTGTTAGTATCATAATATAATTCACGTAAGAAGGGGGGACCGCACCACCATAAACTATTCGAGTCATATTGAAGTAAATTTAAGTCTACACCCCTTGTCAACATATCACTGTAGTTTAAAGTGCCTTGAATATGCAGCCAAATTGAATCACCCGTTAATTCATTAATTTGTGTAACCCTATTTTGAACAAAAGTTTTAAGCAATCGCGGGGACATACGAATCCAACTTAAAACAATGGTGGAATCTGTCCAAAAATAAACTTTATTAAAATTTAAACGTAAAGAGTTCTTTATTTTGTGATATAATTTTGAACCTAACAAAGCTCCACATAACTTAAGCCTAGGAATGCTAATCGATTTAATAGGAGCTACTTTTGATTTTGCACACAACAGCAAAACTTTTGGTTGCATATTTTCATTGATAAATGAACGTATATATGCACACGCACCGTATGCGTTTTGTGAAGCATCACAAAAAATATGTAACTCGATATTATTAGCATTTTCAATGAGAACATAACGTGGTATTTTGATGTCAGATAAATAATTTAATTTTGAAACAAAATTATTCCACTTGATTGCCACGTCAGAGGGAACTGCATCATCCCAGTCTAATTTTGTTAACCATAGGTTTTGCAATAAAATTTTAGCCTGAATTATAGCTGGTGACAATAAACCTAGAGGGTCATAAATCTGTGTAATTACTGACAGCATAAAACGTTTAGTTAATTGTGTGTTGCAGTTTTCTATTTTTGTGGTATAATTAAATTCATCACTTTTATTCGACCAACCTAAACCTAAAGTTTTGGACTGACTTAAATCATTACACCCTAGTTCCTTTCTAGTGTCTAACGTAATATTAAAATTAAATGTCCACTTACATAGGGAAAAACAACCTTTTCGTAAAACTTCAGAAATTTTGTTACATGTTTCTAACAAATGATTTAAATTATCACTTCCGGTTAATAGGTCATCTACGTACATATCATCAGTGATGATTCTAGATATTTGTTTATCACTACAATCTGCAGCTAGTTGATGTAAACAACGTATGCTTAGGTATGGCGCGGACGCCGTACCGTAGGTAACAGTATTTAACCTATAAACGCGCAACGAATCGCTCTGATTCGACCGCCACAGTATAAATTGTAAATTTCGTTGATCTTTTTGTAAATAAATATTTCTAAACATTTTCTGAATATCAGAACAAACTACGTATCTATACTGTCTAAAACGCAATAGAATGGAAAAAATATCGTTTTGTAAAACCGGTCCGACATATTGTATGTCATTTAACGAATAATTAGAAGTAGTAGCCGCACTAGCGTTAAAAACGACACGTAATCGCGTAGTAAGGCTGCTCTCACGATAAACTCCATGATGGGGCAAAAAGTAATAAGGTTTTTTTATATTATCTAAATCTCCGGTCCATAAGGACATATGTCCCAACGCTTCGTATTCTTGCATAAAATCACAATATAATGTTTTATACTGTGGGTTACGATTTAACTTGTTTTCTAACGAAATAAAACGATTTCTTGCCATTATATAAGAGTCCCCTAAAACGTTTGGAGATTCTCGAAAAGGCATTCGAACGTAAAACCTACCATCTTCGCCACGCACGGTGGTTTCTGTGAAAAGTTTCTCACAAAATTGTTCATCACTAGAAAGAACTTTCGTAGAAGTAGGTATTTCTTCTAATTCCCAAAATTTTCGTAGTTGAGAATCGATAGTGCTAACAAAATTACATTTAACCTCCCTCTGAATATGATTATTATTAACCGGCCCAGATATAATCCAACCCGCATGAGTATCTTGTAGGTATGGACCACTTTTGAGTTTAATTTTATTAATCTTTAACAAATCCCAGAAAATATCTGCACCTAGTAATAGATCTATATTGGATGGGATATAAAACGTAGGATCGGCAAGTTTTATATGACTAGGTATTTGTAAAGAATTATAATTAATTTTAATCGAGGGCAAGTTTGAGGCAATAGTAGGCAACACTATGCATTTTAACTTTGTGTTAAAATTACTAGAACGAATTTTTGAACGTATATTAATTTCACATGTATTGTTACACTGTGAAATAATTTGTCCTACACCACAAACGCATATAGTGGACTGTAGTAATTCAACGTTTAAACGTTTACACAAATTTTCTGTAATAATACTGTGCTGGCTGCCGCTGTCGAGCAGAGCGCGCACTGTGTGAAAATTATTACATGAATCAGCTATATCTATAAGTATCGTAGATAATAAAACCGACTCCTGTAAAGACGTATTGGACGCAAGTATCGGGTTAGCGTGATTAGTACCAATACTTGTGCTATTTTGTAAATGAAATGAAGTAACCTGACTATTGTGAGCTATCGTATCACTTCCCACTTTGTTATCAATATGCAGCAACGTATTATGTTTCTTTTGACACATTTTACACGAACCGAACAAACAATTTTCTTCTGAGTGGCCGCCTACACGTAAGCAGTTATTGCAAACGGATTTATCTTTGACAAACTTAACCCTATCTGAGACGGACAAAGTCAGAAATTTTGGACACTTATACAAATAATGAAAGTCACTGCACAATAAACAATCACGCCCAATATTTTTATTTTGTTTCGAATTGTTGGCGTTTTTTAATGTTACATAACTGAACGATTTATTTAAATATTTCTTATGCTCACTATTTTTTAAGTATTCGTGGCTAGATTTATTCGGAAAATTAGTAGGCTGCTTATGGTTGTTATTTTGAATCATTTCTAACATGTCTGCCCTGTTCTTTAAAAATGTAATTAAATCGTTTAACTTTAGAGACCTGGAACTATCAAAATTGGTATATAAGGTACCTTTGTAGGTCTCCCACTCGCGTTCTGTGATAAAATCAAGCTTCGACACCACTAAATAAATTATGATAGTATCCCAGCTGTCTGTAGGTTCATTTAAACTATTTAAAGCACGTAAGTTTCTTAAAGTTACGTCAATTATTTTTCTAATCTGATTTGGCGATTCTTTCGGCATAGACGGTATTGAAAACAACGATTTAATATGATTCTGTACCAACAAACGGTCATTGTGAAATCTGTTGTGTAATAATTCCCATGCAATTATATAATTAGGCGCAGTAAATTCTAAAGAACTTATAACTTGAAGGGCAGAACCGCTCAATGACGACTTTAGGTAATGAAACTTTTGAATTGGGTCTAAATCTTTCCGCATGTGAATCATTGTCTTGTAGCAATTTAAAAATTCTAACCATTTATCGTAAGATCCATCAAAGCATGGTAATTTTATGTCGGGTAATTTTATCGCCACAGGAGTGGTAGCAACCGGGTGGGGTTCTGTACCTCCACTTTTCATTAAAAGTTGCTTTACAGTAGCCACCAAAGTATAATACGAATTTTCAAAAAGCTCGCGGTATTCTACTTGCCCTAAAAGATCACTCTCGTCCACGATACTCTCGATTTCTTGTTGAATTTTAGCAAAATCTTTGTATAACTCAAGTAGCGCCACGTGGCGCAACTCTAATTCAACTAAATTTAAACTACGACTCTGCTGAAAGTATTTCTCTAATAAAGTTAATCTACATTTTAAAGCACCTCTCTGTTTTTTTAACAGAGCCACGTGCTCTCGCTCTGTTGAGCTACCTGCCTGTGAGCCTGAAGGAATTATTGGCGATTTAGATCTATGGGGTTTTTCTGATTGGGAAGTTAATTTAGATTCACCATCCGCCATTTTAGCAAATTATGGAATAGAAAGGTACTCACAGTCTTACACGAACCAGCCACGCCCACGTGCTCGAAGCCTCGAAGGTACGAAACCAAACCTGAAAAGTGAGCAACGATTTTAATTAAAATGGGAAAGGATAAAGAAAGGAACGATTGACAGACCAATACCGCTCGCGCTGAGTTTTTCTCCTTGACCATGCCACGTGTTGCACGATGAGTATCCGGCCGAAGGTCCAGCTTCTTCGTGTTAGTAATTTAATTATTTCTTTGGGGAAATAATTATGATATGGTGATGTAGGACTTTTCAATGACTAATTTTATTAAAATATGAACAAACGAATTTATTTAAACGAATTATGGTTATTACAAAGTAAACGTATTGATCGTCTAGAGACAAAAGGAGGAGTGCTCGGTGGTCACAATATTAAATGTACAGAGGGGCGCGCGATGTGAAGTTCGTAGCAGGCCGCAGGGTCGCTGGCGCACGGATCGCAGCGACGTCACTCCGTTGACTCTGATGTCCTCGCCTTGACACCAGATGGCGCTATCACGCTCCACGCTGCAGGCTAGTTGCCGCGTCACGGCAACAGATGGCGCGAGTCGTAACACAAACTTTTATTTTGATCAGCCTTTAATGTAACTGCAGTCGTGACTACATTCAAATTATGTACTAAAAACTCTCTAAAATCGACAAAATCAGCTTCAAGTTCTGAAAACCATTTCTCACTGCCATCTTGAGTAAGAGTAACTCTTGACATGCATAAATTTAGAGCAGTACGTTCAGCAACCGTAGGTTGTTGTTTCATAAACGAGAAATACAATTTTTTGTCTGGTCTATTATTGTGAAAGGAGTCTCCTGCTTTTTGTCGACTATTAGACGTTGAACAGTATCTAATAATTTATCTTTGGGTAATAGAATATATTTATTTGACATAATATATTTTATCCGATCTTCTAAAATGTTTTCTTCTTCCTTCGACAGAATGGTACTGGGTCCAATCGGATACACTACGGTACTTTTTCCTGTGATTTTATTATGCAATGTAATTCTAGACACGTTATTTTTTTTGGCTGCATCAGATATATTTGCGCCTTTTCTAACAGCTTCGATAGCCCACTGCACAGCCCATTTGTTGAGTTGTATAATTTTTTTGGCTAATAATCATTACATAGTAGGTATATAAAAAAGTACCTTTTTTGCCTGTCCCTTTGTCTGCTTAAATTTTTAAAACAATGCAACGGATTTTGATGCTTTTAGGTATATAATATATGCATAACATAGTAGAGGTACACAGATAATTTTAGAGATTTTGCGCTTACATTGCAAACGCTGGCTGAACCCTACGAGATAGATCAAAATATGTACTTACTACAGTTTTGTTTATCTTAAAAAAACCTACAAAAAAGTCTGCGATGGCATATTATGTCTATCTCTTAGGGATAACCCACAATTACCATATTTTTATCCTTTACTTTAATTTAAATTTTATAGATTATTTACGAAGCGAGTTTAAATAATACAGCATTAATCCTTGTCCAATTAAGTACCTTAAATACATTGTGCTTAGATCAATATGGCCCTTTACAACATTAAATTTAAATGAATATTTTCAAGGATAGTAGAGATTTAATATGCAGGGACACGTTTCGACGGCAATCGCTACTCGGTGCTCGCGCTTCTGCATCGCACTATCGAAAACGCATAGACGTATTATTTATAAGAGGCTCACGAATATTTTGTATTGAAGTTCTTAAAGAATATCCATAGCATAGAATGGCAAATTAATTGATTAATCACTACATAGTTTAAAACAAGTCGCTTTATCTGTCTGTCTCTATGTATATTGTATGATTAGATCTTTAAATCTACGCAACGGATTTTGATGCGAGTTTTTTAAAATAGTCTTTAAGATATAAGGTATCGTAAAATTTATATTCAAGCGCGATAAATATAATATTATGTATATAAAGCGGTCGCGCATATCGGGTCGAGGTGATAGGGTCCCATTTTAAACATTTGCATTGGATAAACCTAAAAACATTTTCAATATTGTATCAGAAGTATATTGCTGTAAGTAGAGAGTTATTCGCCGAAGTAGTTTTTTCTCCAAGAACATAATCCACATGGGCGAAGCCGCGGGCAAATGCTAGTTAGCTAGCTAGCTAGTAGTTCTTAAATAAAAAGAAAACTGTATTAATTTACTTCAATGTCCATAACTGGATTTCTATGTAATACCCAATAATGGACACAAGCGTCCATTACTGGTAGGCACCAATATTTTTATAATTATCAACTAGCTTTTAAAAAAGAATTTAAAAAAGAGTATAATAAATTCAAAATCTCAATCAACAATAAAAAAAACAAGTTTGGACATTTGTCCATTATTGCAACTATTCAACTTCAGTGCACCAGTTATAAACATTGATAAAAAACGTGAAACATAGTGTCTCAAGAGTAAAAGCACAGTACGTCTTTATCTCGATTTCATAGTCAATCCAACTAACAAAATAGATTTTGTTTCAAATAATTCAATATTAAATTAACAAGTAAACTCTCTACCTAACTCACTAACCATTTCCGTAACAAAAGCCACTAATATGCATTTTCAATAACACGAGCACCAATTTACCTCACCCATTTTGTCTTATAAAACGGAAGTGAATGAAATATTAAACTTCGGCAGCTTGACGTCTTTTGGCTACCGTAAAATGTTACCAATATAATATACCAAATAATAGCAGATTTGGTTATTTTTCGTCCATTATTGGTTCTGTAGCATACGCTCATAATACGTGAAACAAGAACATCGCTCTGATAAGAGCGTTTTTACGTCGTTTGTCGATCGAAACAAAGAACACGACATTCGTACGAATAAAACGAATATCCGAGTAGTAATCCACGACTAGAAACATTTTCATTCATCGTGACAGCGTTGCAGCCCCGAAAAGGACTTTTTCTAATAAGAATAACACTTAGCACTACACATCACAAACTCAGTCTTCATTCTTCACACGGCAACAGTCGGTGCGCCGAGGTACTGCGTGACATCGTGTTCCCGCGGAAGCTCGCTCGAAATGACCGACGCTCGGCGTCGCGAGGAATATTTATACCCTAGCATCGCGTGTCGCGACACAGCGGCGGTGTGGAGAGATGGCGTAGAAATTAGAATCATGCAAGACGAACAGCCAATAACAAACAACCTTTTAAGGTTGCAAACAAACAGCCAATCAGGTTCAATTTTTAAGTCTGTAAATTCCTAGTGTAATAATAATAATTATGTTATTTTTTTGTATAAATACGTGTACATTTTGTAAATAAATTATTCACTTCAGTTCTCTTCACAACTGTAGATCGAGTTTTACTCTCTACCTAAACTGCCTCGACAAGTACCTCCAAAGTGGAGTACCTACCTCCAAAGTGGTGACCCCGAAGAACAAGGAGCACCTACAAGAAGAAAATACTGCCCGAAGACTCTGCTCAAGAAAATATCAGGAATGGAAGCCAGAAGTGAATCTCTGCCCGAAAATTCTACACCATCTCAAGAAATCGCTGGTATCGCGCTCTCCATGCGAATACCGCCCTTCTGGAGGGACAAACCACGTCTATGGTTCGTGACGTTCGAAGCAGCCACGAGCAACCTACAGAAGAACCAGAGTCAGTTATCCCAGATGGTCATCGCACGTCTTGAAAAACAGGATATTGAGCAAATCGCCGACCTGCTGTACAACCCGCCAGAGAACAACGAATACCAAGCTCTCAAGAACAGATTAATCTCGGCGTATGAAGAATCCGACAGCAGACAGTTCCAGCAGCTCCTGTCAGAAATGGAACTCGGGGACCAAAAACCGTCACAACTACTCAGACGAATGCGTAACCTGGCACGCGACAAAGTTCCCGATTCCACGCTCAAACTCATGTGGACCAACTACCTGCCTTCATCTGTTCGCTCTGTCCTGGCCGTCAGCGAAACTTTCAGCGCGAAGACCACACTCGACGAGCAGGCAGCGATGGCCGACAAGATTCTGGAACAAAACCCTGTAAATAGTGTAAATAGCATCAATACTCCTTCAACATCATCAAACATCGAGAACATCCTCATCGCGGAAATAAGAAAACTGTCACTTGAAGTCGCAGAACTGAAGCAACATCAATCACACTTCAACAATCATAGAAGAAATCATCAGCATCATCAACACTCCCGATTCCGGTCAACATCAAGATACCGCCAACGTTCATCATCACGCCCACGAGTCCAGTCTCCGTCACCATATTGTTTTTACCACAAAACATATGGTAAAGAAGCCAGAAAATGCACACAACCATGCACGTTCAACCAGGGAAACTAATTGAAACGCTGGCAGCGGCGGACTCCGGCGTTCACAACAAACAATACCGCCTTTTCGTCACGGACAAGACAACGAAATTAACTTTTTTGGTAGACACGGGTGCCAATATATCCGTCATACCTAAGAAGAAAGGCACACATCTTCAGCCGCTACCATTTCAACTGTACGCCGCCAACAACACCGTCATACCTACATACGGCGAAAAACACTAGAACTTAACATCGGACTTCGCCAGCCGTACAAATGGAAGTTCATCGTCGCTGCAGTCTCAAAGCCAATCCTCGGTGCCGACTTTCTTCAACATCATGAATTAATCGTCGACTTGAGAAATAGAAAACTCATCGATGGAAGAACTAGCCTACAAATCAACGCACTTGGAAGCTACACGGACATACCTACAGTCCGAAGTATCGACGTCACTCAGTCGTACCACGAAATACTGGCAGAATTCCCCGGCATCACGAGACTAACAGCTATGAACATAACTCCGAAGCACAACGTCGAACACTTCATCGAGACATCTGGCCCACCACTACACTGTCGCGCCAGACCGATTCAACCACATCGCTCGCGGCCGTACCTACCACAAGACTTTCGACGTGCCGTGTTCGACTCGATTCACAACATGAGTCATCCCGGTACAAAAGCTTCAAGAAAAATTATCACACAGAAATTCTTTTGGCCGTCTATGAATACCGACATCAACAATTGGACGAAAACCTGCATACAATGTCAGAGAAGCAAAATACAACGTCATACATCGAGCGCCGTGTCAACATTTCCACAAGTCGACCGTTTTCAACACACTCACATCGACATCGTTGGCCCGCTACCTACAACAGCGAGCGGCCATAGATACCTACTCACTATGATCGATCGAGCAACCAGATGGCCGGAAGCTGTACCACTCACCGATATTACAGCTGAAACTGTGGCGAGAACATTCTACGAGCAATGGATAGCGAGATTTGGTTGTCCTACAACAATAACAACTGATCAAGGACGCCAGTTTGAGAGTCAGCTGTTCGTCAACTTAACACGTTGCATGGGTATCAACAAAACCCGTACAACACCGTACCACCCGCAATCCAACGGAATGATTGAACGCTGGCACAGAAGTTTGAAAAACTCGCTGAAAACAAGACTTATCAACAACAATACGTCATGGATCGACGAAATACCTACAGTTCTACTAGGACTGCGCGCCGCTATTCGTGAAGACACCGGAATTAGTGCCGCCGAACTTACCTACGGGTATAACCTACGCTTACCCGCCGACTTCTTCGAAACATCATCAACATCAGCAAGTCTCAACCACACCTACGTAGAACAGTTAAGAAAAAACATCAATTCACTCAAGCCAAATAAGCAAGTACACCGCCACGGGAATCAGCAAAGCATCTTTGAACATCGCGACCTTCACACATGCGATTACGTATTTGTACGTAATGACGCAGTAAGGAAGCCATTACAACCACCGTACGACGGACCGTACAAAGTTTTACAACGACAAGAAAAACATTTCACACTACGGCACAGTGTTCTATTTGACTCAAAAAATTTCCCTATGCTGTTTATTGCATACATCGATGAAGAAATTCATTTTAAATGCAAGAGTAAAACACCCGCGTGTCTATTTCAAATACTTTTTTTTATAAAAAATAATTTATGTTTCGTGACCTCGACGTAAAAAAAACACTTAATAAATTCTGTAAGCGTGTCTGATCAATATATATTTTTTTTATTAATATAGTATGATGAAGGACCTTTAGGCGCATATTTTCCATGTTTTATTTTTTGAAGATCACTTCTGGCTACCGAGTAATTAATTTTTATTCAGATTTTGGTTTTTATTTTTTTTCTCCCAAAAAACTCAAAAGTGCGACTTGTGACTGGCACTGAAAGATTAACCTTTAATGCGTCTATCATTGATAAAAAATTCAAGTTGCACTATGGAAGCGTTTACGAGTAATCGAATTTCAAAATATTGTGTTAAGGGTGTCACTCAACTTGACCTTTCATTTTTGTTTAAATTAATGCAATTTTGTCTTTAACTACAAAATAGTATATGATTTACAATTATTATGGTTATAGTAATGAATCTTTCGACATATTTTACAATCTCGCGAGTTATTTTACAATTTTACGGTGACATATACAAATCGCTGTACATTTGAAAATATTGACTTTTGATATATGATACTATTTCTTCTGAGAAATTACTCATATTTAAGAGTACTATTCGTTTATACAATTAAAAAAAAGTCAGATCACCTATTGTTTGACCTTTAGTGATAACCCTAAAATGTACCATTTGACCTTTATTCTAACTCCCAAACGCTTCCATAGTGCAACTTGATTTTTTTATCAGTGATAGACACATTTAAGATGAATCTTTCAGTGTCAGTCACAAGTCGCACTTTTGAGTTTTTTGGGAGAAAAAAAATAAAAACAAAAAACTGAATAAAAATTAATAACTCGGTAACCAGAAGTGATTTTCAAAAAATAAAACATGGAAAATATGCGCCTAAAGATCCTTCATCAAACCATATTAATCAAAAAAATATATATTGATCAGACACGCTTACAGAATTTATTAAGTGTTTTTTTTACGTCGAGGTCACGAAACATAAATTATTTTTTATAAAAAAAAGTATTTGAAATAGACACGCGGGTGTTTTACTCTTGCATTTAAAATGCATTTCTTCATCGATTTATGCGATAAACAGCATAGGGAAATTTTTTGAGTCAAATAGAACACTGTGTACGGTTACCCGACCGCACAACAACGTTATCCATCGATCGTTTGAAGCCCGCTTACACATTATTTGAAGATTACCTCAGCGAACCAACGAGCAATGTACAACAGTCACTGAGCACCGAATTACCAAGAACGTCAAGTCAATTACCAGATACCTTACCATTTACCATGAAGAAATTACCAGAAGATACCTCAAAACAATTACCTGTCACCTCAAGACCGTTACCTGTTACCTCAACACCATTACCAAGTGCAACACCAATCAAGCAGAAGTCACCAGCAAGTCCAACAACACAGAAGACAACAAGAACAGGCCGTGCTGTCAGACTGCCGGTACGCTTCGCTTGAGGGGCAGCCCTGTAGCATACGCTCATAATACGTGAAACAAGAACATCGCTCTGATAAGAGCGTTTTTACGTCGTTTGTCGATCGAAACAAAGAACACGACATTCGTACGAATAAAACGAATATCCGAGTAGTAATCCACGACTAGAAACATTTTCATTCATCGTGACAGCGTTGCAGCCCCGAAAAGGACTTTTTCTAATAAGAATAACACTTAGCACTACACATCACAAACTCAGTCTTCATTCTTCACACGGCAACAGTCGGTGCGCCGAGGTACTGCGTGACATCGTGTTCCCGCGGAAGCTCGCTCGAAATGACCGACGCTCGGCGTCGCGAGGAATATTTATACCCTAGCATCGCGTGTCGCGACACAGCGGCGGTGTGGAGAGATGGCGTAGAATCATGCAAGACGAACAGCCAATAACAAACAACCTTTTAAGGTTGCAAACAAACAGCCAATCAGGTTCAATTTTTAAGTCTGTAAATTCCTAGTGTAATAATAATAATTATGTTATTTTTTTGTATAAATACGTGTACATTTTGTAAATAAATTATTCACTTCAGTTCTCTTCACAACTGTAGATCGAGTTTTACTCTCTACCTAAACTGCCTCGACAAGTACCTCCAAAGTGGAGTACCTACCTCCAAAGTTCCATGTCCATTACTGGTGCATTTACCTTACTTAGCATAGAATCGTTATACAAAACACAAATCATCAAGTATAGCCAATATTTAAACAATACAGGTGATTATTTAATAAAAGCAGTTAATGAACATGATAAAAACGTAAATAAATACTCAATAAATATAAATGCAAAGGAATATATAAAAGAACTAGGATTAGACGCAAAAGATAATATAATAGATATAAATATAAAAAAAGCAATAGTAAAAAAGAAAATACTTACCTGGAAATCAAAACCTTTACGCAAACAGTTTTACAAACAAGTCCTAGAAAAAGAAAATATAGATAAAAATCTCTCGTTTAATTGGCTTAAGAAGCAACTGATATCTTCTAGATTAGAGGCGGCCGTTTTTGCAATACAGGACCAATCGATAATAACCAAACAGTTTGAACGCGATATAATGAAGAAACCGATAGATGGAAAATGCCGAATATGCTCCACTAAAGATGAAACAATTCAACACATAGTCTCGGGTTGCGAAAAGTTAGCGGGAACACTATACGTACAACGACATAATAATATAGTTCAATACATTTACTGGGCCCTAAGCAAAAAACACAATTTTAATACTCATCAATTATGGTGGAAAGATACGCTCACACAACCCCAAGTGAAAGAAAACGACACATCCAAGCTCATGTGGGAGATGCCAGTGCAGACAGACGTACAAGTTAATCACAATAGACCGGATATAATATACATAGATAAAAACCAAAACATTACTTACCTGATTGATGTCACAATACCTACCGATTACAATATTGGCGCCAAAGAAATGGAAAAAATAACAAAATACCACATACTGAAAAAAGAAATATCTAGACTCTGGAAAACGAAAACCGTCATTATACCAATAGTAATAGGAGCTACTGGAATGGTCGCCAGGAGTATCCGTAGATATTGTGACATACTAGACGCTAAATTAGACATAACAATAATGCAAAAGCAAATAGCCATTCACACTTCGACAATAGTTTCTAAAGTTCTGGGGGACAATATTTTAATAGATCAAAATTAATCCGCAGTACCCTCTCCCTGAAGGCTTCACGGCGGGACTCGGATATATACCAGCACAAGCTGAGCAAACACAAGTTTCACTCATAATATAATATAATATAATATAATATAATATAATATAATATAATATAATATAATATAATATAATATAATATAATATAATATAATATAATATAATATAATATAATATAATATAATATAATATAATATAATATAATATAATATGTATATCGGAATAATTCAGAATGGTTTTATTTCAACAAAATACATTATTTTCAAATAACGAAGATGTGACCAATACAAATTAATATCGACAATATATCGATATAATTTGTATTGGTAACATCACTGATCACTTAGCATGCCAGTGTATTAGTATTTAGTATGTACGCTACACTGTTATATTAGCGCGAGTCTTATTTGTGTGATATAAATAAGCTAGTGTTGCAGTTTTATAAATGTGTGAGTTTGTAACGATTACAATATTTTTGTGAATGTGTGATTTTGTTTTCATTGTGGGAGTTAACCTCCCCGCACCAAAATTGGCAGAAAGTTTTGTTTGAAAATTTCCCCGCGTACCTTATCCAGTAGTATAAGATCTAAGTAAACACGGTAGTTTATATTTTTTATCTGGTAACACTGCTCAAGTCTCTGTCTGGACTGTCTCTGACCGAACTATAGAAAAAAGGGGAAACCCCAGAAATCAAGATTACATTAGAGTATCCATAGTATCTGTTATTTATCTGTCTTGCTAAAGGTACCTATCAATTTTTATTTTTTGGTTTCAATTTGCTCTGATGAAGTACATAGGTAGTGAAAATCAGCCAAAAATAAATGTTGATAATTTATAACTGTGTGCGCTATTATTTAATTATTAGCCGAGTGCTTTCGAAAAACAGCTACCGTGAGTTAAACTTATTATAAATGAGTTAATAATACATAATAATTACAGTCTGTTGTGTAAGTAATAAGTTATTAACCAACTTCAAAATGTTTTTATTTACAGGTTACCCTACTAAAATTCAAAAAAATTGTAAAACAGATTTCAGATTAGTAAAATGTCTAAAGTAAAACCAGTTATAATACAAAAGAATAACCTGAAAACTCTTAAATCTCTAAGTGATAATATTTTTCAAGAAGATATAATTTATAGAGCTACACCAAATGATTTCCTTAAAGGGAAATACCCGAACTTAGTGATATCTAATAAATTAAATAAACTCAACAATTCCAGTCAAACAAGAGCAAGTTTCTCCAGTAATAATTCATCTGTTGTTGAGTTAACGTCCGATGCAGTAACTCAACTTATAGGACAAAAAAGCTACGACTTAGTACTAGCAGCTTTGTGCTCTGTGATCAATCAAGATTTAAAAATCAAGGCACTCTTATCCTTATTAACTACAAAGAAAATTTCAAAGAATATATCTGATAATGGCCCTAAATTAGGGAAATCTAATATTGCTACTCAGACTGAACAATCTTGTATGGCGCTATTGATGAAAGAGAAAGAAAGAAAAAACCGTAGAAGCCGTATTGCCAAACCCTATGTTGTCACAGACCAACTTACAAAAGTTATTATTCACCCAAAAGAAATAAAGAGAAATGTTAGTTTAAAAAAAAGTCAAGTGAAACAAGAAAATTGTGAACGAGATTTGCCTTCTCTAAAACTAACAGACGAATTGAGCAATGCATCATGGGGGAGCACTAGCAACTTATCAATACTTAGTGACAACATTCCAAATGTAGTTCTAGAGCCGCACTTCATGTTGAATATTATTGACAAACACACAGAAGACATTTTAGCTAATCATGATACCAGTACAAAATCAATAAATGAACCGGATGTTATAGCAGCGCAAGTACAATCAAGTATAGCACATTCTATGAATGTAAAAAATGAGCACAATTTTGATTTTATTACTAATAGTTCACTCGGAGTGATGTCTTCAGAAGATAAAAAAAAGTTCTTAATTCAACAAGCAATAAATGATTTTAAATTATGCATACAGCGAGATGAGGATGATAATTTGTAAGTTTATCTCATTAAAAAATAATATCTATGGACGCTACACACTTCATACCAAGCCAATCTGATCCCATGGTAAGTTCTCAAAGAACTTGTGCTACGGGTACCAGACGGCAGATATAATATATTAATTAATAATAATAATAATAAAATAATAATAATAATATCTATGGACGCTTCACACCACGTCAATCTGATCCCGTGGTAAGTTCTCGAAGAACTTGTGTTACGGGTACCAGACAACGGAAATATATTTAATAATTTTATACTATACACATATTTAAGATTTTTATTATATTATACACATATTTAATACACATCCATGACCCAGGAACACAGAAAAACTTTTTGTTCCTTTGGCGGGATTTGAACCCGCGACCTCCGGCTTGAGCACCAACACACTCAACCAACTGAGCCACAGAGGTCGTCAATGACCCAGGAACACAGAAAAACTGTTTGTTCCTTCGAACCCGCAACCTCTGGCATGAGCAACAACAAGCTCAACCACTGAGCCAGAGAGGTTGTCGAATTGGTTTTCCACTAGGCCTAATCTTATTTACATTTATAGTATAAAATTTTGCAAAGCATTAGACTAGTAGTTTGATTTGCATTTAACTCACTTAATGTTTTTTTTTTCAATCAATCAATCAATTCATTATTCACAGAATGTAGTATTACATGCAGATGGTGACATAATTTTAAAGAAGCATGGTGTGTGAAATTACATCTCAACAATCAGATTTTATTAGAAACATTACATCTTTAGTAATATTTGTTGTATTATTCAATTGTTTAACATAGATAGGTAATTATAGGAAAAATAGGTAGTACATTTTAAAGTTCTGAATTGTGTTGAACACTAAACATGCTAGGCCGTGACAACAATATCCATCTGGTATGGGTTCCTGACCACAGCAATATCCCCGGCAACGAAACGTCGGATGAGCTGGCTAGGCTAGGAGCCGAAAGTCTCATTTACGGACCAGAACCAGTCTGCGGAATATCTCCCAGCACTACCAATATAATATATAATATATAATAGCCTTTTCTATTCTGACTTCAAGCTACAGAATGTCTCGAAGCTCAGTGTGCCTCTTGGCATAGGCCTCCTCCAGCCTTTTCCACTCTGTTCTGTCTAGTGCTACTCTTCTCCAATGGTGTCCAGCTGTTAGTGCTAGGTCGTCTCCCCATCTGGTTTTTTGGCGACCTCTTTTCCGTTTACCATCTCTTGGGTACCAGTAAGTGATGGCTGTGCTCCATTTATTTTGTTTGTCTCTTAACATGTGTCCGGCCCATCTCCACTTTCTTTGGTCTATTTGGGTAAGTATGTCTGTTACTTTTGTTTTTTCTCTTATTGTGGTGTTTCTAATCCTGTCTTGTCTCTTTATACCTAGCATGCTTCTCTCCATAGATCTCTGACATCGTTCCAGCTTTTCTCTGTGTTGTTTGGTAAGAGCCCAGGTTTCACAGCCATAAGTTATAACAGGTAGGACACAGGTGTTAAATGCCTTCTTTTTTACGGTTAAACTCATGTCAGATTTAAATATTTCTTTGAGCGACCAGTACTTTTTCCATCCATTTGCAATTCTACAGTTGATTTCCTTTGTCGTCTGGTTTTCATGGGAGATTAATTGTCCAAGGTAGATGTATTCTTTCACATATTCAAGGGGTTGTTCATCAATTTTTATAATAATTTGTTTGGAGTTAGTAAGTATTTTGGTTTTGTCCTTATTCATACTAAGGCCTACTTTTTTGCTTTCATTGTCAAGGGCTTTTATCATTGTTTCAAGGTTGTTTGGGTTTTCTTCAAAGATAATTATGTCGTCAGCAAATCTTAAGTGGTTTAGCTTTTCTCCGTTCACATTAAGGCCATACTTCACCCAGTCTAGTTTGCGAAAGATGGTTTCGAGTACAGCTGAAAACAGTTTTGGAGAGAGGGGGTCGCCCTGTTTTGCGCCTCTTTCGATCTGAAATTTGTTTCCTACCGTTTCAAGTCTTATTCTGGCTTCGCTATTTAAATAGATGTTTTTGATAATTTCTGTATAGGTTGCGGGTATGCCTTGCTGGTCTAGGCTTTTCCAGATAGCTTCATGACTTATGCTGTCGAAGGCTTTTGAGTAATCAATGAATGCCATATACAATTCCTTATTGTATTCATTGTACTTCTCAAGGATCTGTTTTACTGTGTGTATGTGGTCTATCGTAGAAAAGTTTTTTCTGAAGCCTGCTTGCTCTCTTGGTTGACTTTCTTCCAGCTGTTTGTTAATTCTTTCTAAGATAACTTTGGAAAAAACCTTGTAGATATTTGACAAGAGACTTATTGGTCTGTAGTTCCCTATGTCTTCTTTAGGTCCTTTCTTGTGTATTAAGATGATATGGGATGTTTTCCATTGGTTTGGAATTGTGCAGGTCTTTAGTATGTTGTTGAATATTTTGGTAAGGATGGGTACGAGTTCGTTGATGGTGCCTTTTAGAATTTCATTTGATACTTTATCTGGGCCTGGGGCTTTTTCCATTTTTTGACTGCGGATAGCTTTTTCCACTTCACATGGTAGAATTTCCGGTACCTGACCAGCTTTGTAGCTAGGTTTGGGTAGGCTTTCCCTATTTACTGAAGTTTGCTTTTGTGGGTTTGCATACAGGTTTGTATAAAATGTTGTGGCTATTTTGCTGATGTCTTTTCTATTTGTGCTGGTATTTGTACGTTTTTTAAGTTTAGGTATCCACTCCTTAGTGTGTCCTTTGAGTTCCTTAAGTGCCTTTCTCACCCCTCCTGTTCTGATTATATGTGTTTCTAATGTTTGGAGTCTCTTTATTTTTCTCTCTTTTCTGATGTTTGTTCGTATTTTTTTGCTTAGCTCAGATATCCTTTTAATGTTTTCTTTTTTAGTATTGTTTGTGATCAAATTTTTCCTTTCTTCAATGAGTTGTAATGTTGTATCGGACAGGTTATATTTATTGCGATTTGTTATTCCTTTTGGGATTCTAGTTAATTGCTCTTCTAGTTCTTGGTATTTTGCAAGGATATCTAACGAGTTCTCTATTTTGATTGACTTACTGAAGCCCGCCAACGCAGATGCTATGTTTCCTATAGTGGTTTCGTCAAGATCTGTTTTAGGTGGTTGAATTTGATTCCTTGACCTTTTGGTGCTTCTATTCGTAAGGAACTTCTAACCAAGCGGTGGTTGGTGTTAAAGTTGAGTTTTGTTATTACGGATGTGTCTGTGAAAGCTTTGGGGTAGCTTGTTGTGATGTGGTCGATCTCATTTTTGTAGCTGCCATTAGGTGAAATCCATGTCCATTTCCTTTTAGTATTTTTCTTATACATGCTGTTGAGGTGTGTTAAGTTGTGTTCTAGAAGAAGCTCTAATAATAGTTCCCCATTTGGACTTCTTTTGCCATATCCATGCTCTCCGATAACATACTCTTCTTGGTTTTGTTTAGTGCCAATTTGCGCATTGAAATCACCCATCAGTACTATATGATTTTGCGGGTAGGTTCTTAGGGATTTATTAACCTCATCGTAGAAGAGCTTTGTTTCTGTTTTAGACGCTTTTTCCGTAGGGGCGTAAATTTGGATGATCGACCATGTCTTTCGATAGCCAGGTAAGGTTATATTTAGGATTGCTGTGCGGTCTGAGATCCCAATAAATTCTTGAATGTTCGTCTTGAGTGATTTTTTTACAAGGAACCCTACTCCTTTTTGTCCTGATTTTTCACCTTTATAGAATAATATGTAGTTTGGGTGTTCTTCATATTTTTCATCTGCTCTTCGGGTCTCACACAAACCTAATATGTCCCATTTTACATTCTCTAGGGCCATCTCGAGTTCCTGTAGGCTCTCGTCCGTCCTGAGAGTAAGAGTGTTTAGAGTAGCTATTTTAAGTGTTTTTGTTTTTCTTTTATTTGCTGGAGGGTTTGGGGAGCACTACCAAAGGGGCACTCAAAGAATGGGGCCGCAGCTTAAGCATAAAGCAATGGGCTGCAATCCCAGGCCTTGTGCACTCCAAGGTGCTAATCCCGGCCTTTAATAGAAGGCATGCGGTACTGGTGCTATTAATGAGCAGGAATCTTTAGCAGAACCCTAACTGGGCACTGCAAGCTCCACAAACACCTCAACAAAATAGGAGTTGGTGACACAACAACTTGCAGATTCTGCGGGGAGAAAAATGAAACACCCCTTCACTTCGTTTTGAGCAGCATAGGTTTGGGGCAGGTACTATAACGCGAAGGAGTCACAATAGATCCACTTGGGTCGCAGTAACGTCAGGCTCGATTTTGACCTGCCTTCGGAAGAAAATTTTAAACCAATTAAATTTTTTTAATTAATTTTAACAGACCAATACATCAAGCAGTACTTGAAGACAATGTATCAATGCTTAAAAGACATTGCATAATGTTAAACAATAGAGGAGAATCCATAGATGAGTTATCAGGGAATCATTTAGTAAGTATTTTTTTATTATTTTAAATTTGTGGGAAATATTATCATAATTATAGATGGAGTGCTACTAGGAAATTTAGAGCAGGTGTTTAAAGGCAAGCTGAAACCTTGTTGAAAAGTTAATTATTTAATCTCCAAAAAACATTTGAAGCAATTTGAAATTTTGGTATAGTGTTAATATAATGTTTAAGGAGTTGGGGAAAAAAAGTCAGGTCATTTATTCGGAACTTTAACCTTGCCAGACCAGTGTAAAAGTGAATTGGAAAAGGTTAAAAAATAAAACACGATAAAACTTAAACATTAAACTTTGAGTATAAGACTCTACTGAGGATAAAAACGTAACCAAGAGCATATCACGACATGTCTTAGGACCTTAAGAGCCCTATTACAAATCTGCACTCTGCGAGGAGTACTCGCGCAGTAGGTACCAGGGGTGGTCGACTTTTTATGAATGACCTTGGACCTAAAAGCAGTTCGGTGCGACAAGAATGATGATATTTCAATATATCTATGTTACATAAAAGTTACTTAAAAACCGCTACAGATATGACACTATGCCGCTTTTGCCTTGCGCTATCGAAAACACTAGACGCATGTATAAGAGGCTCTCAATTAATGATTATTGCAGTACAATATTATATTCATATACCTATATTGTACTGCAGTAATAAATGGAGATGGTTGATCAGTTTTGTTAGAATGTCAAATAATAATCGAAAGAGGAATTTAACGATAACTTAAACTATATTTACGTATCTTAAATTTCCCGCCATATTCATTTAACCGAACATATTGGTTGCGCCGGTATCGCATTTGAATTGGACGCGTAAAGTTAATGTGAAATTAAGCATTGATTTGACATTGTAATCACTTCCTATTCCCATCTCCCTTCCACACATACCTTTCTCGGGTGCAAGAGAGAGGCAGTTGATGTCCTTTGGCGACATCTGGCGACAAGATTTGACGCCGGGCAGAAGCAGACCGCAAGCATTTAGTTGCAATCTAAACTCTCTTGAAGATGGTCTATTAGCGCACCGCAAGCGCTCCGCAAGTGTGTGATAGAAAACCTAAATGGCCGCCGTAAACCGCGCTCTTCGTAATTAATTTTTTAATGGAAAACGGTGTGATTGTGTAATGAATTAGTGATTATCATTGTGAAAATTAAGTGCTAGATTGCCAGCTTAGTGTTGTGAAAGGAATGCCTAGCGGCCGAGAGTCCAGATTTGGAATTCTATAGCAGACAACACGTGGTAACCCTCAGAAGCAAGACAAAGACAAGGTACTGTGCAATTCCATCACTGTTTTTCGAACACTCTTGCCCTGGCCTGGTCCACCAGTTCGAAATTTCCTTTCTCTTTCTCTTGATTCCCGCATTAATTAATTAGTAAAAGGTTTACAGCCCACTAAACGCGCCACTATATAGGAGATAACATTCTCATTATTATTTATTATTTCATTTGCTTAGAACAGCTTACAGTAGTTCAATCCAAGGAGCTCAAAAAAGTGCCTTCGCGCATTTTATGAAAATCTTTCTCGCAATTTTGAGCTTAATTAAAAAGTTAAGCAAAGTTTACAAAAAGCGAGGGGGGGTGTTCCAAAAATTCACTACCGACACAGGTACCGACGTTCAACTTTGGCTATTGATATTTGTATTAATCAGGGTTTAAAGTTTAAAAAGATTTTATTAGGCAAAGGAGTAAAAAACATTTGCTCGCTTTCTCGGTTTGAACACATTTAACATAAACACATACATATAAGTAAGTAGTACAAATTAGTATCAAGGTTCTGATTAACGCTGTTGATTATTTGTCAAAAATACATTCAAAAAATCATCTTTCAGATAGGGTTAATGGGACGGCAAAATATGTTAATTAGCCTGGGACGCAAACTCTGTATATTGGTCAGATCTCTGTATTATTTATTATATACCAGCCGGCCTATTTCGGGGGGGGGGGGGGGGGTTTGAACCCCCTAAACCACCCCCTGGCTACGCCCATGGTCTGTACACACAATACCTACTGTACAAATTTGTATATGTATTGACTTAGTTCCGCTTCTGACTAGCCAGAACTGCAGTCTCGTGTTGAGATACAGTAGGAGAATTATAAGGACAAGGTTTCAGCTTGCCTCAAACACCTACTCTAATGCCCATTTGCACTAAACTTAAGAATCGCCTAAGTTCTTTCCTAACTTGTTTAGGCTGCTCCTAGCAAAAAATACTATTGCACTAACCTTAGGCCATTCCTAAGTCCACTTAGGATATTCTTAACTTTATGAGCCCGATTAGGAAGTGCGTAAGCGTAGGCAACACACAAGTCGGGAGTTTTATCTAGTCTTGTAGATTATTTGTAACTATTGATATAGTTTTATATCAATAAAACTATAGAGATAGAGCCTTAGATGTATTACAATAAAAAGAGGTATATTTTTTAGCAGATTTTTTGTTACAGTGGTTTTAAAAATTCAAAGCTTAAAATAGTCAGATCGTAATCACCATGGCAGGGGATTTAATATTTATTGAATTTCCTTGAATTTGTAGAAGACGATTTTCATAATGAACGACACGCGAGAACTAGAATAACAAGATCACGACCAAACTGCTTCCAAAATTTCGATGAAATCGACTTCTTCAAGCGGTACAGTATGTGCAAAAGAATTATTTCTCTTTATTCGTCGTGGCATCGTGAGAAGTTACTTTCGATAGAATGCACGGGCCTTCGTCGCACAACAATCGCACAAAATTTATTTTTTCCTCCGCCGTAAAGTTTGCGGTTTTCACTTTTTCTTTTAATTTATTTTCCATAATAGGTATATTAATAACGATTCGAAATCAATCGTAATGTATAATTTTAGTCAACAGTAAACACGTATAATATAATATCTGTTTATTCTATGAAACACACACCGAATTTGACACAATATGACAAGACAATTGACAGCCTTTTGGTGAATTTACGTTACCAAACAAAATAAACCAAGGTCTTATCTTTTGTCACTTTTTAACACACGACAGAATCAATGTAAAGAGAAGGCCAAAATATTTTCTATGGACTACATTACTTAGCCGGTTTATAAAACCATAAACAACCAATCTTCACATTCGTTCAATCATTCACTTAACTAAGCAATGCCTAAGCTACGACCTATATAAGTTAAAATATCTGTTAGTGCAAACAAAATGTTTAGCTAGGCTGTTCTTATGTTTAAGTGTATCTTAACTAGGACAAGCCTAAAGCGGGGAATTCACTAGACGGACATGCCCGCAGGCAGTCTGTCCGGGCAAGTCTGTCGCTGCAATACACTACACAGGCCGATCAGTTTGCTTTGTAACAGCTTCGCGATTAGTTGTGCACAATATGGCAACGCAAAGGCGAAAAATTGCTTTAGATGAAAAGAAAAGAAAGATAATTTGGTGCAATAAATGGAATCAGAATAGAAACGAGTACCTAGTCATGTCAATATGCATATAGGATAAAAAATTGAAGAACCAGGCGATCTGTACAATTCATAAACCTATAATGCAATATATTATAAGTATATGGTACAATTACTTACGTATGGAATATGGATATAATATATCCATAATCCATACGTAAGTAATTGTATAGATTTTAGGCGCGACTTATCGCTCCAACTTATTGTAGTAAAAATTCAAATGTCTCTATATTATAGTCATTTGGATTTTTACTACAACTTATCGCGCCTAAAATTACAAAACAAAAGACCAAGATGAGGCTGTCGAGTGACTCCAAGAGAACGATTACTTGCCTACAATTGTAAATAATAAATTGAATATTTTATTGTCATTAAAACTCATTATAAAGTAAATATCATCCGCAATTAATAAATAAACAGACGTCTGCACGGCTTGCTTATCACTCACGTCTGTGGACAGGCAGCCCGCGGTGAGCATTCACATTCGGACATGTCCGTGCCCGCGCAGGCAAAATGAGATCTCGCCGACCTGCATCGGGCAGTCTGCCGGACGGCCCGCGACGGTAATACACTAGACAGACCTAATAGTAACGAAGCCTGTCGGACATGCCTGTAGGCTTGCCTGCGGGCATGTCCGTGTAGTGAATTCCCCGCTTTAACTTACGTTTAGTGCAAATGGGTATAAGTTTCCTAGTAGATCTTAGGCTATTAGTAAAAACCCTCATTCGATAGCAAAATGTGACTTTTATGACAACTTTCAGACTGCCTTACAAATGTCAATATTTCATAATTCTGTGAAATGCATGGATGTGTTACTTCAATTCAAAGCCGATGTGTTTGTAACGGATGATGATGGTCGCACCTGCTTTCATTTGGCTGCAGAAAAGGATACTGATCATCTTAAATTACTTGTGGAGCATTGTAAAAAGGATGCCAGGTGGGGATTTCCATTTAAAAATACAGTTCGTAATACTTAATATTATGTTGAATGTTCATTGTATGTTACAATGCATGCGCCTTAGCTGCCGCGGCCGCCGCAGCCTAACAGCATGGCCACAGGACATTCGCCGATGCGAATATTCGCGCGGTGTCAACGGCGAAGCTTCTAGCGACTGAAATAAACGCATAACAATGTACTTAGCAAGCCACGCACAACGGCGCGGCGACCGGCGAAGCAACTAATGCACCGAGCGAAACAAAGGCATAGGAAGTACGGCGCGGCGCGGCGCGGCGCGTGCCACTGAGTCGAGCGTCAGTCGCGGCGAATAGTGTAGTGATCAACTGAGTTGTTTTCGCCGCGAACAAATTAACACCGAGACTTTTATTGCTTAAATACTAGCTAGACCAGCTATTTGGAAGTTCCGCCACCCACAGCATAATTTTAAACATGTAGTGAAAAATTGTGGGAATAAATAAAAATTCAAATTATGTGCTCCACAAATATTAGGTGTTGAACCAAAAAACTATTACACTAAACAATATCGAGATAACTTCGAAACAGATATTTCGCTCTCGGACTTACTGGTCGCAGCGGCGAACGTGACTGCCCGTGGCCTGCAGGCTGCAAACGGTTCCGCGCGAATGGTCGCTACCTCCGCATCGTCGTTCGCGCCCGCGATCTTCGTGGTCAGCAGTGCTATTCTCTAAGAACATTTTTATATATCTCGACAGCTGAATCCGCGGCAAGTGTCAAATATCATATAAAAATTTGACACTCACCGCGGATTCAGCTTTCGAGATTTGAAAATGTTCTTACAGAATAGACAGGCTGTATACGAATTTGACACTCACCGCGGATTCAGCTGTCGAGATTCGAAAATAGAATAGCACTGCAGGCCGTAAAATTCCATACAAAATTTTAGCCGGAGCGCGTGTGTAAACGCACTCTAGTAGGCATCTGCCTTGGTGAGCGGCGCGCAGGCGGTCGCCGTAGTTAGTCGTAGTTGGCAGCTTGCACTCCTGTCAAGCGAGTACTATAGCGCGCCACTGCTGCCGCGCCGCTCGCCGCAAGATACGAGGTAGAGGCCTTAGCTATAGAGCTAGGTAGTGACATATCAACGTACAGGTTTCCGAGGCTCTACTTGCTGAAATATGTATATAATGAATTCTCCCTTATTTTAGCATAGTTTTAAGGCAGAATGAAGATTTGTGGAATGACTTTTGTGATCGCCGGAGTAACGAAGGAATTTGCGAGTTTTTGCTACGTTCAATTAGCATTATATGCGACTCACAGGGTAAGTTAGACAAGGATAAAATGATTGTTTATTTTGAATAACTAGTTACATACTGCATATTTGCGATTCCAATAATTTTACGATGTTTGCATTTCTATCACGATATTTTTTAATGATTGGACGATCTATTTTGGTATATACTTATGTCGCCAGCAAATTTTTATTTGTCATAATGAGCAAGTAAGAAAGCATAGAAACAAATGGAACCCAATAGGGGATCGGACAACATCTGAAATATTTAGTTTCATTAATATATTCAGAAATATTGAGGCATTACTAGCTGGTAAATGTAAAAAAATATATTATTTTATGTGTAGTTTACTAATTAAATACATTTAAAAAGTACAAAAAAAATTTTTTTTTGCGTAATTGGTGAAAAAACCTACATCGTTAGTTTACTTACATCATATACAAAAACATTCATTATTATAAGTATGAACTTGAAACGCACAAATATCGGAGATATTTACAATTAATATATTCCTGCGGCCGTATACTTTATACCTACTTAATACACTTTAATCCAATAGTGACGTCATTTGTATGGCGATTTTAGTATGGAGCGTTTTTACGAGACTTGCGAAATTTTATATACAAATCGCTGTACCTTTGAAAATATTGACTTTTGATATACCTACGGTTTCTTCAGAGAAGTTACTCATATTTAAGAGCACTATTCATTCATGCAATAAAAAAAATCGTTCCTCTTGCCTATTAACCCAGTCACTCGCAAACGCAACCGCATGCAAGATTTAGTTGACGCCAGTGTGAAACCCTGGTATTACTGTAGTCGAGAAGCTAGTTGTAAGAAATCAATTCTCAACAGCTCTATTAATTTACAGGCTACACTCCATTGATGCTAGCTAGTAAATATGGTGTTGCCAAAAATGTGAAGCTCCTGGTAGAGATTTCACCTGACACGATTAACATGACGATGCCCAACTGCGGCAACACTGCTTTGTACCTGGCAGTCGCTGCAGCTTGTTTGGATGCTGATGGTAAGTGTCAAATCGAGTCAAAGTTTATATTCTTCTTTCTCAATCACAAAATATAATATATCAATACAACTAGCTTTTGCCCGCGGCTTTGCCCACTGTCATCGTGGCTCAATCCATGGGAAAACTACTTTTTCCGGATAAAAAGCTTATGTGTTAATCCAAACCTAAATTACTGCCATATCAAATTTTATCAAAATCTCTTTAGTAATTTTTGCATAAAAGAGTAACAAAGATCCATACATCTATCCTCAGAAACTTCATCATCCTCACATTTGTAATAATAAGTAGCGTTACTACATGTGATTTTTTCACTTTCCAAAACTTCTTTTAAAGCTGTATTCGGTTTACGCCTTCTGCTTCCTTCAACAAGTCTTCACTGTTATTGACAGATATATTCCTTTCAGCTCTCGAAGATAAATCTAAAGTATCGCAAAATTATCTAGAAACGGTGGAAACTTTGATAGTGAATGGAGGTGATCCCTTTCTACAAAATAGCTCGGGCAGTAATGTCAACGACTTGCTGTCAGACTCCAATGCTGGGAACCCGAAGGCGGGTTATATAACCACGCTATCACTGCTGATCGCCAATAAACTTACCTCAGTCAAATACTTTAAAGGAAACAATGTGAGTAACTTTGAAAAATATATGCTCATAAGAAACTTACAGGGAGATATTTCAATCGCAGATATTCATAAAAAGAAAAAAAAGGGCACCAGGACAACAAGCAAAAGAGTCTCAAAAAGTGTTACTAGTGACGATAATACCAGTGCGGTGTTGCCAGAAAATAAGGAGTCATATGTTGTAGACTCATCTCTCAAAAGTAATATGAATACAGATAAACCTAAAATTCTGCAAATAACAACTGTGCCTTCGAATATGTGCATTAATAAGAAAAATAGATCAGCAGTGTCTCGTCCATTAATTTTGCGAAAAAAGGGAATTAAATCTAAATGTGAAATAAAATTAAAAACCAACCATATAACCATAGCCAACCAACAAAAGATGAAGTTTGTTAAAATCTTGCCTAAAATGCAACCTGGTATTCAAATAATAAGTACTACAAAAAGACAAAATAGTGACGTAAAACCCACAACCAGTAAAAAAATAAAAACAAATTTTGTAAATACTTGAAATTTGATTTGACGGCGCAATTTTTGCGCAAAAATCGCAAATTCGTATTACGTATCTGCAAAAACCTAGCAGAAGCAACCTAGCAACAGTACTGCCTTTACCGAACAATCGAGGAACTATAAATTGCAATCAGTCGTTCGATCTCTTTACTAATGTCTAATTTTTTGTATTACGTAAGACTTTTACAGCAAAGCGAAAGCAATCAGCGAGCGATTTGAACTATCAGTTATCAATAATAAGCGAAAATGAAGCTAAGTGCATTCAAACACAACAGCGAGCGATTAGCAATCGATCGCATAGGTAATACGATTTTATTTGACGTTCAGCAATCGACAGCGCGTCTATCGCGCGATGAGTGCAAGATTTTTGCTAATCGCTATTTTTACGTAATACGGCGGCCGGTCTCAATCGAAGTGCGGTAATAGTTGTACCTGCGCGGAAGACCGCCATTTTGGTTCAACTTACGCGCCGCGACCTGTACTAATATTTACTTTGGTTAAACTAGAAGAACAAACTTTCAATAGCAATTCAGACTGAAAAGGTTACATTTAAAATCTTCTTTATTCGAAATTCCGAAATCAAATTTTTAGGGAGGCCAAAACATTGCGTTGCGGGCGACGTTTCGCATAAACTACGTCGCTTCGTACAACTATTGTAATTTGTAAATTGTTTTGCAATACGACGTCCAGTCGTTTCTGGCGATGCGTCGTTGCAACTTGGACTGGTATTTGCCTTTCCTATACACTTAAGTTACATTTTATTAAAAAAGCATATTATATTTCTAATCTCAAACTTAGAGCCTTTAATGAAAATAATCAATATTGATTTATTGACTGAATTTTTATATCATTATAAATTACTAGCTGACCCCTAAAGACGTTGTTCTGTCTTAAATATGAACTGGAATGAATAAAAGACTACACCTACTCCTACTCCTAACGCCTACTTCTACACCAACTCATACACCTACTCCTAACCACACTCCTACACCTACGCCTACACCTGCTCCTACACCTACTCTTATACATACTCCTAAACCGACTCCTACAACATACATCTTTTCTAATATTATAAAAAAAAATCATGATGATCAGTTCAGTAGTTTTAACGTGAAAGCGTTCAGGTTTATTTTTTCTTTTTCTATAACTTATAAAATTCGTGATAGGTATCTATTGAATGGAATAGCTGATTTTAACAATTCAAAAAATAATCTACATGAATTGAAACAGTCTTGAAAACAATATGATTTAAATTAGATAAGGATTTAAACAAAAGTATGAATAACATGGTCGAATTTTGTATTTTAATTTTCGTGGGTATTTCTATCAACTTTAAAAATGTAAAAAGTGGTTATTGTGATTTGTGACATAACGATAATAGTTGGACATATAGGTAGTATCGAGAAGTTTTTTTGTAGTTATATGTTCTTTAATATTGTAGAACATATTTTTATTCATCAATAGTTTCCGCAGCGCATTCTACGAAAGATGTTTTATTGCATTTTTTTACACCTTGGGTTACGTTACTAAAGTTTTAGTTAGGATCCCTAATCTATAAATAAATATAGCCTATGTTACTCAGGATGAATGTAGCTTTATAATGGTGAAAGAATTTTTAAAATCGGCCCAGTAGTTTTTGAGTTTATTCATTACAAACATACAAAAATACAAATCTTTCCTCTTTATTATTATTAGTGTAGAAATAGCAATAAGAAGAAATTGGCTATGGGATGTGAATATATTTGCTATAATATTTTTAATCCTTTCGAATTTTTTTGATCAATGTCTTGTTGTTGTTGATGTTGATTACCGATAATAAATTATTTTTAATTTAATTAAGTCTTAGTATAGGACTCACAACAAAACTTATAGTAATAGTGGACGCACATTAAATGAATAATTATTTATGTTTTGTCCTCGGACATTCCTTAATATTACAATTTTTTTAATGAAGTTACTCTAGTATCATAATTATATATGTATAATGTATATCTTATATAAAATTCTTGTGTCAGTGTTTATATATATCACCGTAAAATTGTAAAAACCGTTAGATTGTAATATAACTAGTGAAATTGTAAAATGTTGCTAGACTTCGGACACGAATATCTTGCCTATAATTTAATACATTATTTTTCGTTAGATTATAAAAATATACCTAGTTATGAATCATTCGACATATTTTTAAAAATCTCGTTAGTTATTTTACAGTGTAACAATTATATTAAACAATGGTGGTTACTGGTTGTATTAGTACTGTAATAATCTTCAACCCTCAGTGGTCGATACTCGATAACTCTCTTACTCATTGCCTGTAGGTTGTAGGACTACACCTAGGTGTAGGTTGTAGATGGTCATGTAGGAGTAGGTAGTAGTTACAGCTGGTTAATAGGTATTTATAATTATTATAGGTTTGATTTTTTGATGCGCTATTTCTGCTAATATTTCTACTTATCTGGTTGTATTTTTCTTTAAAATAACACTGCTCGATAATATCATAATGTAATTATTATAATTTAAATCTATTCGTAATTATTTGTAATTATTATGATTTAAATCTATTCGTAAGCGGTTCTGTTTGATGGTACCAAATCATTTATTTCCCTCCTACCCCTACTAATCAGCTCTGATAATAGCTATTCAATGTTGCTAACTTTTCAAACGATTACAAGGATAGCAATATAAATATTTTTATTAGTAGGGGGATAGTCTTTAATTACATTACATATTTGTATATGAAGTTGATTTTATTAGTTATATAAATGTTCGAATAAAATATTGTGATAAAATTAATTTGCTTTTTATTTTGTCAAACAACACTCAATATCGGAGCAGGGATTTGGAAAAACAACAGCGTAATATAACTTACACCTTTATTTACATTAGAGACAATTTAAAACTTACATGTAAAAAATAAACATTATTTAAGTCCCCAAATTTGAGCAAAATAGTAGTAAATGTGGCAACAATTGCAATTTTAACATTATAAAAATAATAAAGTCATGGATAGATGTCAAAGTTTTGTTGTGTATTTAAGATTAAGTATGTCTATAATAGCTGTTGTCTATAAATAATTTCTTTTATAATTTTAGATCACAAATGTTGCCACCGAAAATAGAATCATTCATAATATAATGTCAGGACACAATTCTCACAACAAGTACAATAATAATTATAAGTCAGAGTAGACAAAAGCACCTTTTAACCACAAATTTTGTAAAACATTATCTAGTAAATAATTTCTAAATCAGTGATGAGCCAAGGACATCTTTCATCTAATAGATCTACACAAGCGATTTCTTTTAACATTACGCAAATTAAAAAAATAAATATATTATTATTCAATAAACAAAACATTGTTTGGATAAAATAATATTCATATTTTTAATAATATATTTTTTAGATTTAACAAATTGTGATGTAGAAAAGGTTAAATACAACTAACTTAAACCATTCCTCAAAAGATTTAGGACTAAGAAAAAATGGTAAAAAAAACTAAATACCTAAAAGGACGGACCCATATAGACTAGCAGCTATCGGTAAATAAGTTTAATTTTTTTAATGGCAACCCGAAGCCCGAAGTATTTACAGATTAAAATTAAATGTCATTAATCAATGTCAAAATAATACTAAGATTTGTTCGGAAATAAAATTGTATAAAAGTATCACAATCGTTGAAAAGAATAAGTACTCAGTATTTCAAGGTGGTAAGTACCTACGTAAAACGCTTACATCGATGTTTTCTCCTAAATTGCCGTCACATTATTTCCAACGCGAAACTTTAACATCTACATTTTGAGGTCGCTAATATTAAGTCTATATTACGCTTCCTCTGTCTTATTTCGATTTTTATCAATTCTCCAATCTTACTTAACGAGTAGATTTCAATACAATTTGAATTACCACACAATTTTGTAAGTGCAACTAGTTTTAGCATAACTAATATTATGGATAACATACGACTTACTTTAAAATCTCGCGGTTATATTGCTTCAAGGTCAACCTAATTTGTATATATTTAATTAAAGTTCACGGGCCTGTGCCCTCATCACGAATAAGACAGTTCAAGCGATTTGTCGCGGCGACAATTATCTTCTGTTGTTCAGTTCGTAGCCGTTGTCTTTGCTGGGCGTCTTGGCAGGGGTCGCTTTCGCTACCGCGTGCCCCTCCAGTCGCAGAGTGCTCTGCCTGTGAGACGATCTGTAAAATACAATGGTTCTATGTCATAAACGTCAAACCATACCACATTATTTAAAATAAGAATTACTATTTGGTTCATCATCATCAGTTGGCTAGAACATCTCTATTTGATCGAACGGACGAAGATCTTTGTAATCTCACTCGCAGCCAACTTTAGGTAAGAATTATGGTCGGTATAATATATTATATATGCATATTGTATGGACCACACTAGAGGGCGTGGTGTGTTTTTGTTAATTGGTGGAATCAGGTGTAGGGCGTGGTGGTGTAAGCTAAATATCTTACGTGATATAGCTTAGATCACGTACTCGTAGGTATGACGTAACAGTCAAACACACAAACACACACACTGTCTCACTCTGAACCTGTTGCAATATTAACCTGATGTAAATGTTTTATTTCTATTACTCTTTAATTCCGCGGGGGGCCTGGTGACCCCTTAACATAGGACAACCTAGTTCAGGCACCAGTCTCCTACTGAACATGATAGTGCTATGTACTCATACATCTTTTTGTTATATTTATATCTTCAAAACTGTGGTAGAAGTCTAGAATATTTTTAATTTATTGAAGTTAAACTGCTTTAGCGGCGTTGTGCACTTTTCTTGAGATGGGTAAAAATGTTAAACTCGCATCAGGACACGTGACCTGATCGAAAATTCGTAAGATGCAACTTGCAACTGTTTGCTGTCCTTACGCGAGCATATCATGAAACTATTTTAGTTCGTATCTCCTAACCTAGATGGCGATTTTTCTTAGTTACCTTACGCGAGCATGAAACTATTTTAGTTCGTATCTTTAACCTAGATGGCGGTTTTTTCCGATTTAATGTTCAAGTTTTCACTTTTGCCGGCACTCCCGGAGTGCAACCCGTTGTTTTTTTTTACTAGCTTTTGCGCGCGGCTCTGCCCGCGTTTATATACATTAACCCGCGGGAACACTTCTTTTTCGCGATTAAAAATATCCTATGTCCTTTCCCGGGACCCAAAGTATGTCTATACCAAACATAAAAATCGGTTCAGCTGTTAAAGCGTGAAGAGGTAACAGACAGACACTTTCGCATTTATAATATTAGTATAGATTTACGTATGTGGTGTAGCTGTGTGTGTGGGGGGGCGGTGTACCTGATGATGCAGGTGACGGCGAGCAGCAGCAGCAGCACGCCGAGCGCGCCCAGCCCGCCGGCCAGCGCGGCGCGGGCGAGCGGCGGGGCGCGCGTCGCCAGCCGCAGCATCGATGACACCTCATCGGGCAGCTCGTCGATACCCTAAGAACAGTACAGTAGTAGGTATATGTCACCGTAAAATTGTTAAAACCGAAAGATTGTAAAATAACTAACGAGATTGTGAAAATATGTCGAAAGATTCAAAACTATATATTTATAATCTAACGAAAAATAATGTGTTAAATTATAGGCAGAATATTCGCGTCGGAAGTCTATACACATTTTACAATTTCTCTAGTTATATTACAATTTTACGGTGACATATACACTATACCAGCGGTTCTCAATCTTTTTTGGTGACGGAACCCTTTTGGAAAGCGAAATACTTAACGGAACCCTACAAAAAATAATAATTTTTATTAATTTGCAAAGTAAAAGTACAAGGTTACAATTACTTATTACTTACTTACATAACAAGTATATTATTAGAAAATATAAAAAAAAATCTAACTAATGGATTTTTTTTTATTTCTCATTAATTGGTTGATATCAGGTTTAATAGAAGACAGTTGAAGTCTCATATCAGGTTCGGCGTCCAGTCTATCGCGGTATTTTGATTTTTTTTCTAAATTCTTGCGGAACTCCAACTTTTCAACAACTCTAGGGTTCCGCGGAACACACTTTGAGTGTGGCTGCACTATACAATATACGAAACTTGGTCATTCGAATCTAATTATCCTTTATGAGAAATGAAAATAATTACGGTCTGTTAACAGCAGTTAATCTGATGTCGGGTGATCGAGGAATCACGAGCAGTAAAACTATTTTTCGCTAAATGGGTATTACTTATGGGTGGCCCTAAGGCCTAAGGTGGGTGGGATATGTACTTTTCGAAGGCCGGCAACGAGCCTGGTCGTTTTTGGACTGAACCTAAATTCTTATATTTAAAGTAGATTTCATTTTACTTTGTTTGGATTGAAAGTGAAGCGACATGTTACCATGAACGGATTTTATGAAGTCTCGACCAATCAGAGCGCGATTTACCGAAATACCTTAAAAATCTATCAGGCGATCAGAGGGGCAATTCTGCTAAATAAAACCTGCATTAATACAATTACAATCAAGTCCCGATACGCTTATACTCCCAAACGGTGTTTTATGAACGTTAAAACAACGTGAAACGCGCTCTGATTGGTCGAAACGGCATAAAATCCATTCACGGTAACATGTCGCTGCACTTTCAACCCAAACAAAATAAAATTGACTCTTTAAATTGTCTACTTTAAAATACGAGAATTAAGGTTCTGATTCGCCGGCGTTAAACCGTAACACGTACCTCTTCGAACCACAAGATCGGGAACACGATGTCGGGGAAGTTGGCGACCTGCTTGATGTCGATGACCTGCGAGACGGCCAGGTTGATCTGGATGCGGGCGCGCGCGCGCATCGCCGTGCCCATCTCCTGGAAAACCACATCACATGACGTATAATCTGCAGGTCTCTAATTTTTATTGATATGTCATTCATTGGCTAGCCGCACACGTGCAATATAATTGACAGAATAAATTTGTCAATACTAGTCAACACATACAAAAAAAAATGGCAGCACACAAGGATTACTATTGTCAATATGAGTATTATTGCCAATAATATGGTGTGTGTGCGGCTAGCCAATAATCATTCCATTGCCAATTATGAGAGCTTTGTTTTAAATTTTCAATATACCTAATAATAACTTCCCACGCCGATTTCGGTGGTGGTGGCCGGATTCATTGAAGCAGCCAGTTACACAGGAGTTATTTTTATAGTACACAAGATAACTCCTTTACTCTTGAAACCTAGTGGAACGGATAACCGACACGACTGGCAAGAGATCAGACGCAGATCTGTCTGACTTTCTACATGCCCATCCGACGCATGGATCATCCTTCTTGTCAGACAATTAGGTGATCAGCCTGAATTGTCCTAGCCAAACTTGGAAACAACATTTTTTGTTGTTCCAATGCGGGAACGAACCCACGACGTCGAATCGAGAGCCAAGCACTAAACCACTAGACCACGGAGGCTGTTGTCCAGACTCCAGTGGACCACGGAGGCTGTTGACAATTTGCATTAAACTAATGACTATGACTGAACTATGACTGACCGGCTGGATGTCAATGTAGAGTCTGTGTTTCTCCGGGTCAGGGGGCGAGATGCCCTCCACGGCCTCCCGCAAACTCGGGTCAGCCAGGTAGAAGTGCGGGAACGACAACATGATCGGTGAATCTGAGGAAGTTCATCAATATTAATCAAATAACTTATTTTTATACAAGTAAAAAATTGGTTAAATATGGACAGACAAAATTTTCGAAGTCTTATTCCTAGGCTGTCGGAGCAATCGTTTTTTCATGAAGAACACCAAACGGCCAGTATGTATTTCCTGATTCGGGTAGATTTAGTGTCCCGCGGACATAGCTTAGTGGGTGTATCTGTCACCGTAAAATTGTAAAAACCATTAGATTGTAATATTACTAGAGATATTGTAAAATGTCGACAGATTGTCAAATATATATTCAAATAAAGATTGTCAAATAATAATATTTGTACGCATTACTTTTCGTTATATTGTAATATTTATCGTACCGATTGATTACCTAAACGGCAAGTGCCCCGCGCCGCCATATTGTTTGCTTTTTCATAACAATTATTGTAACGAAAAATAATGCGTACAATTGTAAGAAGAAACGTTTATTTGACAATCTGTCGACATTTTACAATATATCTCTGAGTAATATCACAATCTAACGGTTTTTAAAATTTACGGTGACATATCCATTTATGGTTTGACATTCCTTATGACTTGTATCTAATGTGTTCACAGATGAGACGGAACTACTAGAAAAAAGTATAAAAATTTTGAGTAACCACCGAATTGTCAAGCAGTGAGCGTGCTGCTGATGATGAATATCTTAGAACCATATCGATCACGTCAACTTCCAAACAAAAAAAAAGACTGGCAGCCGCGACGACCGCAACCAGCAAATAAGCGAATCAGGTTCTCTGGCCACGTCCACTGGTCGCGCGACGCTGGTCGCGGGGGTTGTTTAGTGATCCATATGTCACCGTAAAATTGTAAAAACCGTAAGATTGTAATATTACTAGAGATATTATAATATGTCAGCAGATTGTCAAATAAAAATTTCTCCTTACAATTGTACGTATTATTTTTCGATATAATAATTATTATTATCTAAAAGCAAACAAATATAGCGGCGCGAGGCACTTGTCGTTTAAGGACCGTATTCGGAGACGCGCCGCGCGAAGTTTAGGTTTTTAGCGCTACTCTCACAACGATCGAGCCTCGCGCCACAGTATAAAGAACAGTAAACCATCTGCATACAAACGTGCCGCGTTTCGGTTTAAATCCGCAATTCCGCACGCATGCACACACCTCGTATAATAATATTCAAGAACACCAGCCAGCGGGCTTAGCATGGCGATCCGAAGAAATAAATTTAAGGAAGAAATATTTTATCCAAATAGTGAGTTGCAAAATAGTTCTTAATCCTTGGCGACAAGGTTGCCAATAGAAATCAACATTTCTAAACAGACATATTATCTAGTTTTAAAATGGCTGTCGGGAAATCTTCTGTGAGAAAAGAAAGAGAAAATTCGGGAAGGAAAGAAAGATTGTTTCCAAACGACAATGCATCGACCTTGCTGCCTTACAATAAGACCTATTTTGCTACAAATGGTATTAATGTTTCTTCAATCTCTCATTTTGTCGACTCTCCGATGTTTCTGCGATGTGCATGCTAAGCCTGCTGCTCCTTAGCAGAACCGGTAAACCTTCAGGTACCATCGACAAGTGTTCCAACCCAACACCATACATTTTTTGACCAGACCAATAGTCGTCACCAATACCCCAAAGACTTCGAGAGTCAAATTTCAAAATGGCCCCAAAAATCTCAAAAGTGGGGCCATTTAACCGGAGACACTTTTTTCTTCATAGTGTTTTCACCATACGTCAAATTTCAAAATGGCCCTAAAATTCAAAAGTGGGGCCATTTAACTGGAGACACCTCCATAGTATTTTCAATTTCAAAATGGCTCCATTCACCATACGTCAAATTTCAAAATGGCCCCAAAAATCTCAAAAGTGGGGCCATTTAACTGGAGACACGTTTTTCTACATAGTATTTTCAATTTCAAAATGGCCCCAAAAATCTCAAAAGTAGGGCCATTTAACTGGAGACACTTTTTTCTCCATAGTGTTTTCACCATACGTCATATTTCAAAATGGCCCCAAAAATCTCAAAAGTGGGGCCATTTAACTGGAGACACTTTTTTTCTCAATAGTGTTTTCACCATACGTTAAATTTCAAAATGGCCCTAAAAACCTCAAAACTGGTTCGCGGAAATTGAACGAACGACACATGCTTAGTGCACAACGCCGACCGCATTTTCCTGTCCTGTTGACCTGTCGCGAGTTTAAGTCGAGTCACTAGTCCTGATCGAAATCCATTCCACAAGTCCAAAAACAATTTTCGAAAGGTTTCGTGAGAAGGCTATTGGAGGGGTCAAAAATTTTTTTTGAGGGGGGGGGGTGTCTTGACGTTTTTGAGGTATTTAGGGAATCAGATGGAGCCAAATTATAGGGCTCGTTCTCCCGATTCCAATGATACCTCACTCGGGGGGTCTAGGGGTCCAGATGACTGAGATATGCCTCGAGGGGATTTGGGGAGGGGGAGGGGGGAAGGTTTCGTGAGAAGGCTATTGGAGGAGTCAAAATTTTTTGAGAGGGGGAGGGGGGTTCTTGAGGTTTTTGAGGTATATCCCGGGTCCCGTTGGGAATTTAGGGGATCTCATTAAGACAAATTATAGGGCTCGTTCTCGCGATTCCAATGATACCTGACTCGAGGGGTCTAGGGGTCCAGTTGACTGAGATATGCCTCGAGGGGAATTTTTGGGGGGTGGGGGGATGGGGGGAGGTTTCGTGGGAAGGCTATTGGTAAGGTCAAAAATTTTTAGAGGGGGAGGGGGGTTACATTGTATAGGGGTGGGGTTTTTGGTGTGGAGGGTTGTTGGGTTTGGTTGATTGATGATGAGAGAGAGAGAGAGAGAGAGAGAGACAGAGAAACACACCGCACGGCTTACAACTATGGCAAAAAGTGTCGTTACAACTTTTGGTCTTAATTTTTTCCGTCTCCCTTTTGCAACGCGCCATAAGGAACTTCGTTCCAAAAGAAATATTTACTTGCTCAACAGAACAAATGTACCTACTATTATTAATTATACTGTGGTTCGATCGCGATCTGTGGATGCGGCGTAAAGCGACGTGCTCTCTCCTCGGAGTTGCGTGGCGTACTGACCGCAGCGGGCGCTCGCCGGTCGCACATGTATTTGTGGAAACTCGCCAGTTCATAGTAATTTGTATGAAGAATTTGAGCGAAAAAATTGGGCAAGTTTATGATTTCTTAACACAAAATAAGAATATATTTACTAAGAAATAAAGATTTCATCTACTTCTTTATAGTTTTAACTTTATTATTTGATAAAATTAGTTTAATAATTCTTGATAATTACGACTCAGTTATTATAATACGGGAGTGCGATTTACACGTTTTCAGTGATATTCAGATTTTTTTTACACTTATCCATAAATATTATCTTAAATTCGAATGTTTCAGCGGCTAGTGACATTCATTAACTAGCCGTGTGATTTTTTTCAAGGTTGTGGAGTATCTTTTTCTGTATAATAGGGTATTATCCTATGATGAAAATATACATCAGATTGTTGATATTTTATCGCTAAACATTAATTTAAACCAATTTAACCAACTTTTTACACAAAAATATGTATGATTTTTATAAAATATCAAAAATAAAATTATGAATTTTTCACGTTTGACCACGTGACTAAAAACGCACGAGATTGGAATGTGATGTCATATTCTTGTACTTCTTCTTCTTTTATTAATGGCCTCCCGATTTCCATAAATAATAGCCAGCATCAGAATCATTAACGTCATGCGTCAGAGAGTAATAGCCACTTTTTCCGCATTTCAGTGTTCTTTGGTATGGTCACAAAGATTTTCCCCTGTGTTTTAATAGACGTATTAGTGCATTTTGGCACTACGCACCATTTATAAGGCATTTTTAATAGGCTTAAAACATTTATTTAGAAACGTAAATAGTAGGTATTCTGGGATTTGGCATTGTCAGTGTAATTTGACACTTGACAGTTACAATGTTACAAGATACTCTATGGTTACAAGAATGTGACGTCATGACAACTCGTTATAGCGTTTTCGCGCCTATAATATTAATTTAAACTTTTAGGCTAATTTGCAAGGAAAAGAAAGAAATTCACAAATAATCGTTCAAACTGCTAATGTATTTTGGTATTAGGAAAAATTTGACATACTTTTCAAAAACTTGGAAAATACCCTATTCTCTTATATTCCCGACCCTCGATTGCCGTATAGGGCCCTTAACCAATCGGCACATTAAATATTACAATATAATGCAAAATAACGTGTAAATTGTAAGAAGACATTTTTATTTGACAATCTGTCGATATTTTACAATACCTCTAGTAATATCTAACGGTTTTTACAATTTTACGGTGACACATATAAATTCATGCTAAGCAGTGGCTACAAGACCGTATTTCGGGTTCCGGTCTCGCGTCGCGCACATTGGAATGCGAATGGCACCTTTAGATGTACCTAAAGGCAGCATTAACTTAAACGTACCATATTGACAGAGCGAGACGTTGAAGAGTCCGGACTGAGCGCAGGGCGGGCCGGCGGGGCAGAAGCAGCGGTTGTGCTCGTTGTCCGCGAACACGTCCTCGGGCGGCGTGAACCGGAACCCGGCCACGCCGGCGGCCGACTCCACGTCCTTCAGGTATCTGGAAATTAGGGGTCGTTATAGTCGGCCTTCATATTCTTGCGAAGAATTAATTTGTGCATTTTAGGTACCTACCTAAAATACACAAATGCACAATGCGAATTTTGCTAGAGAACTAATTTGAAAGAAATTGAAAGACATACCTACCTAGGTATGTCTTTCAATTTCTTTCAAATTAGTTCTCTAGCAAAATTCGCGCGAGAAGCTCGCGAGAGTCGTGGTATCAAAGCGCCACACGGTCTTTGAGGCTTGAAATGGTGTTATCGATTTTTGACATTTTCTCGATTCTCTCGTACATAAGTGGCAGAAGAGTGAAGTTCTAGTACCCACTACAATAGAGGCAGCGAGTAGGAGCGCACAGAAAAGTTAATAAAATTTAGTGTTCGCCTTATAAATCAATTTAATTCCTGATTGTTTCTTAGGTAAGTAATTATCTACAAATAATTCTCGTGAGTTATACAATGGTAATCTTCCATTTGTTTTCTCATTTTGCAACACAATATGGCTTTTAAGGTAGATGCTTAGGTAGGTAGATAAAGCGGAATCAATAAACAAAGTGTTGAATCATTATTTGATTGATTACGAGAATATCGTTACACAACACGCTCGTGAGACAAACGTATTGTTAAATGGCTACGTTTTCACCTAACTGTAACACAAAACAATCCGCCTCTGGACAATAGCAAAAATGTAAATATTATTGTAGTCCGGTCAATTGGTAAAAATGTAACTTTATAAATGTTTACACTTTACAGGTACTGTCCAATTCTACATCATTAGTAGCTTTAAATAAGTACTCAACATTTTGGGTTCATCTTTGCTTATTAAATTAACAAAACACTTGGCAGGAGGCACTTAAAGGTCCGATGCATTAAAATCAATGGTTCCCTGATATTTAAATGTTACGCATTGTACCTATCATATTAAAGTATTAGTAGTTACATAAGAACTTAATAGTTAATTACTTATTATATGCATAAAATGTATTTCCTAATCACGGACTGGTTTCATGTCATTAGAAATAGGATGAAAAACTGGGTATATAGTCCACGTTAATGGCGGAACGAACTAGAAATAATTATCTTAATTACATACATTAGACGCCATTAATTAGTCGTTCAACTTACTACTGAAATAATATTTTTTTACATAATCACATACTATTATGTCTATTATATCGCTTGTAGTAATTTTATCTAGTCGATATACATTTATGTAAATTGTAAACCACTTGCAGTTTTCAAATACCTAGTGGTCCTAGCACAATTAGTGTACAAATGTGTGTTTAATGTTTATGACTTGTGTCAAGGCTTAGGCCGCTGCCTCGAATAACGCGGTGAGCAGCGTCGCGGTAGGCCTACAGTTAGCCTACGTTCCCACTAGGATTTTTTGTGGTCGCGACAGAAAAAAACTACACGAAATATACCCCTGCGCTAATACAATAGAGCTGAAAATATCTCTCTGTTTGCCATGGAATAAGATAATGGAAATACCTAGGTTTTAAAGTGCCGCGCCTCCCGCCATAATATTCAATAGGCAACATCCTGAAACGTTTACGGGTAGACATATTTTTTTATGAACAAAGTAGCGGGTAATATTACCTATATTTTACACGTCATACACACAGGCATACAATATCTTCATTCTTCCCAGTTAAAGTGTTAATAGTCGTAGCCCAGTTTCACTCACATAACACATTACAAATCGGTGTAATGGGCAGCCGGTGTTCTCATGGTGTTTATTTATTTCACAACGCCAGTGTTGACTTTCATTGTCTTTGTTCGCAAACATTATCTGTTTGTTATAGATTTTAATGAATTGAGATTTCAGACAGAATTTACGTATATGTAAACGATTTATAAGTACAAAGGTACGGCAAATAAATTATAGTTTGCAGTTACTTAGGTACTTGTAGTTGTCACCTAGTCTTGTGCCCATTTTCTCTACATGTTTGGTTCTAAGTTAACTGTTAAACACGTCTGACGCTGCGTTGGGCAATGCATTTGCAATGTTTGTCTTTCGAAAACGTTTTCCTCATAAGTTTCAATGTAGGTAATTACATTCAATGTAGGTACAGAGAAGATGTAAGGGAAAAACATCGAGTGTACCTAAAGCTGCATGTCTATGAAGTCGAGTGAAGTGAAGTCTACGAGTCCATAAATTGCGGTGGACTGCATTCATGGAGGGTCACAACGAGGAGAGGCGCTTATCTCATATTGATGTTATCTTGGTTTGTAACTAACGATAGTGCAATCTGTAAAGGGCCATACTGACAGTCCAGCCTGCAAATCCAATGCCGCGGTCTTGAAGCGGACTTGCAGGCAAAAATTATAACGGCCATAATTGCTGGATTAGTTGGTGCTGGTTCTGGACGATCAGTATGGCCCATAAGCAAATTCTACTTCAGAGGCAGTATAGCCTCTATGTTATTATGTATTTATATGCAACATACGCCAGAGGCAGTTAGTCTGTGTGTCTGTATATTGTATCAGCAGCGCGGGGTTCTAAGAACTTCGTTCTGATCTGCTTCTCTATTAGATTACCTCTCGAAGGCCCTTACCCAAATATTAGTCCATAGTATAAAATATTGTAAACGCGTCGTAGGCCCAAGCAAGCGACATCTATGCGCCGCACGCTGTAACTTTGACGTAAATATTGAAATCACAGGTATGACGGTAAGCTGAGACATAAGTACCTTATCAATTATTATCATGTTAGAAATAAAGTTGAAATTCAAACGTGTATTTAATGATCTCTCGTTTACAGAATGATCTCTGGCTTACCTCTGAAGTATAACCAGCCTTCGCTACCTACTGGTTTGTATATAACTTATTTCAAGGACAGAAGCCTATAATATAGGTACATATAATAGCTCCCCATACCGATTTCGGGGACGATGGCCGGTTCTATTGAAACCAGGCCAGCTACGCAGGAGTTATTTAATAATACTAATTAATTTACTAGCATTAACCCATTCCATGCGGCAATAAAAACTACACTTATTACCCAGGTGCGGGGACGGTTTTCGTCGCGACGCCGATGGGCGTCTTCCGCACCTCAAAGGGTAATAATAAGACGCCGATCGGCGTTTTCAGCACACTATTAAAAAAATAATCATTATTATTAACATAACAAATTAATAACAGGGGTGGCAAACCTTTTCTTAATTTCCGTAAGCATATCACGCAGATCACACATAGCTAATACTCCGATTAATTTAGACAATTGAAATAACACAAATTTCGACAGAATCAAATATTGGTGGAGACCTTGGGTTTGCCCTAATAAATTGAAATTTAAAAGTCCCCATCAATCCCATATGAGCTTACAAAGTTATGCGGGGTCAAAGGTCAACATTTCAGGTTTTTTGGGTTTTTCTCGAAAACGGTAAGTTTTATCAAATAATACTTCAGAACGAAGTTGTAGATATCAAAATTATCTACAAAAATGGTTCTTATGTTTTTTTCCCTAATTATCACCGTTACTGAGATATCTAGTGCGCTCTAGTGCGAGGTGGACTTACTTTTGAAGTACTGACTTATTCATCCTCGCGTTGTATATAGTATAGAATATAGCTATAACAATATTACATACTATTATAGATGTTTATGGTATTACAGTTGGCTGAAAATTTTAAGAAAATTTTATTAAAACCAAAGGTTGTCAATAGCTGGAAAACGCCTTTAGGCGTCTTCCGCATCTAAAAAGGAATTGGCAATTTTGCAGAAAGTTGAATTTGTTGAAACGGCGTGCATTATCTTATTGTATTTTCAAAACTTGAGCATATATTGCAGGTATAAACTTTTATAATTTATTTTAGACAAAATATAAGCTACTAAAAAAAGACGCCGATGGGCGTATGCCGCATCTGAATGTGACGCCCAAAGACGCCGATGGGCGTCCGCCGCAGCGAATGGGTTAATGGCTCGCGGCTTCACCCGCGTGAAATTAGATTTTAGATTTTCATCTCCTAATTTACTCCCTTGGGGGTTGAATTTTGAAAAATCATTCCTTAGCGGATGCCTTACGTCATATGGAAAATACGTGTGCAAAATTTCAAATTTCTAGCCTTAAGGATTTGACCTGTGCGTTGATACTTCAGTCAATTAGCTTTGCCTTTTAAATATAAAATATATAACCAATTTTTTTTTTTCTTCAATAAATGAAAAATATCAATATTTACGAAAGACTCAATTTTTGTAACTGTGCACTTCCAGCTGACAAAAATACATATATGCAAAGATAACAAAAATCCAAAAACATTAACAAATAATAGCTAATAAATTAGTTCGAAAAAGTTCGAAATTCAAACTGAAGGATACGTGCACTGGTAGGCGGTAACAGTTATGCTAACGGATATGGAAACGGGAGGAAGGTTGAGTTTCGAGCCAGGTGCCCAATTAATTCGCCGGGGTAGTAGATGTAAGATGTATGAGCTATGTGACTCACTTCAGGGGCAGCAGCCGGCACAGGTCCTTGTCGTAGACGGCGAGGGAGTCGTTGCGCGTGATGTGCGGCGGGAAGATGGAGCCGTCGGAGCCCGCGAAGCTGTTGCACTCGTCCGTCAGCCAGTGCGGCAGGCGGTCGCGGTGGTTGTACCGCTCGATGATGCCGTACCTCGTGATGTCGCCCGCGCCGCTGAACATTGTGACTTCTTCGGGCGCGGTGCCGTTTTTCTGTAAATTCATATGAGCTACTTATAAGTTGGCATCTCCCGAAATCCGGTAGGCCTGAGTAAATTTAGGGCACTGAAAATAGAATTCTGCGTTAATACAACAGATGATATTGTCATTTGACTCGACACTTGTGTGTTCGATATTCAGCTCTATTGTAATAATACAAAGTTCTATGCTTTGAATTGATGATCTCGGGCCGCCGGATTCCGGATCATATAGTCCCAGCTGCAGCCGCGCGATTGCCGTACATTTAGCATGGTATGGTATGGCATTTCCGCGGCTCGTTAGGGTAGTACCTAGATACTCCGTGACGCTGGGTTCTTTCTAGATTCTCGCGATTCTTTTCCATTTTAATTTTACGGATTGTACTGAATGGCGAATGCTACATCCTACTTAATTACTTATATTATAAATTTGAAAGTTTGTGAGGATGTATGGATGGATGGATGTTTGTTCTTCCTTCACACAAAAACTACTGAACGGATTTTGATGAAATTCGGTATGGTAGTAGGTAGTTTGGGCCCTGGATTAAAACATAGGCGAATTTTATCCCAAAAACGTACAGTGTTCCCGAGGGATACTAAATTTACGCGGGCGTAGCCTCGGGCAACAGCTAGTTTTGAATATTTTACAGGAAGTTGCTGTTAGCAGATTTGTGGACAGTGGTTCATCCCGTGAACTTTGATTGATGAGTGTATAGACAATAGTGTAGGTAGACTGTAGAGTGTAGACAGTTAGACACTAGATAGATATTTGCGTAAACTTATGAAATCAATAGGTATTTACTTGACCAAGTATTTGCAGACATTTTCTGTATAGTAATAACTTATAACTGGTACTTAATGTTATTTGCTTTGTTGGGACTTGGGAGTGGTCTTATATCTTATTGTTTTACATTTATTATCAAGTAAAGATAATTTCTTTGATTTATGGCTGGTACTAAAAATATTTTAAAAAAATTAGGCGTGGTCTATTGATACTGGACAGCCATGAAATAGGCATCAATGCCTATCCCTCGTCTTTTGTTAAACTTGAATGTTTTATGTCAAACTACTCTTCCATAAAAAATCTAAATAATTACGAATATTATTTCATAAACGCCCTATTATAAAAACCTTACATAATGCATTTTACAAAGAAAATGTATGAAGAACTTACACCATAGAACAATCCGAACTCCTCATAGGGCAACTTCTGTTCCTTGGGCACGACGTCTTTAGCCAGCTTGAGGAGCGGGTCCTCGTACCCCCAAAGCAGCTGCCCCACGGACACCTCCACGAACGGCTTGATCTTGAGGATGTCCATGATGGACGCCATCGCCAGCCGGAGGAAGCGCGCCGCGTGCTTCGACTGAGAGGTGGCGCTCTGCAAACAAACATACGATGTTTTAGTTTAATGAACAAGAGTGATAGGTACTTTATTTAGGTACCTTAGTAATTAGGCACGAAAATTTTTCGGGAACTAAATAGTTTACCTCTTGGGACGTTTGATAGAAAATGTACGCGTGGGTACAATGAAAAATTATTTCTTTCTTTACTTTCTTCGTCTATAACCTGTTTCATTATTCAAATAGGTACTAATGGTGTATGCCGAATACCAATGATTAATTGATTAGTTATGGTAATTATGACCATTATCTAGATGTAATACGAGATTTTAGCAGTTCCTCGTTAGGTAAGTAATTTATAAATATTTAAAACCGTAAAACGCGTTTAATTCATCATATTTATGAGCTGTAATAATTTATTACATTCTTTTTTTGAATTTATTACCTTAAAATATTACGTAGATACTTTGTATATTTAGTAAAAGGATGTGATTTTTTTTTTTTTTTTAGTGGTAATGTTAAAAGAAATCCCACAAAACGAGAATACGGCTCCTAATTACGTAGGTAGGTAGATAGGTAGGTATCAAGATATTTAATGACACTAACAAATTAGATGAGAAACCATAGATATTTAATATTATAACCTAACCAAAAGCATGTCAGGACATGCCTAAGGAGGGTTCCGTAACTATAAACGCGTACCTAATATGCTTTTTTTTTAATTACTCCAAAAGTTACTGTCCGATTTGGTTCACAATAATTTTCCTAAAGAGTTTTTAGCATGATCTATCAGCATGGAAATTTGCAAGTTTCTATCTCCTATAGTTTAAAAATGCTAGGGGGGGGGGACCAACTTACAAACTACTTTGGAGGCCGATTACTCGAAAATGGTCAACTTTATAAAAAAGTAACGTAACGTATGACACCTTTATTTTAAAATTCTACGATACCCCACACGATGGGGTAGAGTGAAAAAATATTTTTCATCCCCACTTCACAAGTATGGAGAGCCACCCCTAAAATATAAAATTATTATTTTTTTATGATCCCGAAACCGTGATCTACACACAATCTATAACTGCACCAAATTTCATCAACTTATATTCATAATTACAGGAGCTAGAGGCGCGGACAGACAGACAGACGGACAGAGCGAAACTATAAGGGTTCCTTAAGTATTACGGAACCCTAAAAAAGAGGTAAATATGTTATAAACACGTAAAAATGAAGACTCGAATTCTGCCGTCCTATACTAAAAGGCGGCTAAATGACAAAAAGAGTTTTTGAGGTAGAGCTAAAAAACGTGGGATTATTTTGAAATTGATGCTAGTTATTTTCTATAAACAATTGTTAATGTTGTCATAAGACATTCATGAAAACATTAACAATTGTTTATACAAAATCACTAGCATCAATTTCAAAATAATCCCACGTTTTTAGCTCTACCTCAAAAACTCTTTTTGTCATTTAGCCGCCTATTAGTATAGGACGGCCCCCCCATGGTCTAAGCCTTGTCGTGGCGGAGGGGCTCAGTAGTCTGGATTGCAAGTATTCAAGGTGCTTGCAGTCCAGGCTATTGCGAATTTAGACCGAGGAGGCTCTCTGTACCTCTCTTAACCAGAAGAGAAGACAAGAGATGCAGGTGGTGAAGAAGAACAGCATTTCACCGCATTGACATGGAGAGATTTGAATCTTGAGTCTCGCCGTTAGTTGAGTGATGGAAATCATAGCTGCAAAACCTGGACATTTCCGTCCAGATTTTGCAGCTACCCTAATCTCGAGGTCTAGCGTGCCGATGGGATGTATGGCCGCGGGGTAAGCTCAGGGCCGGTTCTCGTAGTTAGAGATGGTTGGGTTGCGGTGTGGCTTAGGTCTCAAGTAAATTGGGACTTAAGCTATACCGGGACTTTGACGTTTTTGATTGTGAGAATTGGCCTTCCGGTCGCAAGCGCTTTGTGGGACCACACCCGTTAATGGAGGGACCAAACCCTATAAAGGAACAGTATGGCAAGCGTAAAAGACAAATTACTACCCCAGGAGGGTACCGGCCGCTCAGCGGACGGAGAATCCCTCACGGGCTCTCTAGAGCCCGTCTGCCCCACGTATTCTGGGGGGGGCAACGACTGCCTGTCTTATAATTCAACAAGTCTAGAAGGCTTGGTAGGAAGTAAGGATACATTAGGGAAGGAAAATCCTGGTATAATATTGGATGGCCGAAAGAAGCGACCTCGCAATAAAGACGATCTCACAGGTTCAGAATCGGCTTCTCAATGTACCAAAGTACCAAAAGTTGGAAGACGTGGGCGACCTCCGGGTAAAGGACGGCGTCGGGGTCAAGAATCTGTGTCAGAGTGTTCCACAGCAATGTCAACCGATGTTGCGTGTGAAGAGGACAACTCAGTTACAGAGACTGGATCAAATTTGTGTGACTTAGGACCAACAGATCTAAGCCGAGAGATACAGGCATTACCAACAAAAGAGCTAGGTACCTATATTAAAAATAATTTGCTCTCGGTTGAGAAGGTTGCAGATCGCTCCAAAAATTTAAAAGGTACCTTTATCCGCAATCTTCGCGTCGCTGTACGACAAGTCGAAGCTGCTGCAGAGGAATTGGAACGTCGCACACCTAAAGATGTCAATGTCTATAGACTAGAAAAGGAGAATTTGGAACTGCGTACTAAGGTTTCTTCGCTTAGTCAAAAGGTAGATAAACTATCCGAGGAATTAGCAACACTCAGAAAGTCATCTACAGCTGTTAAAGCATCGTTTCCAGTGACTTACTTGCAACGGAGGGGGACTGCGTCATCATCTAACGTCCCCACCTCTAGCGCAGTACGTGATGAGCAATCGAGCTCTCAGGGAAGTGAAGAACTGATGCGACATATTGGAGCTCTGATAGAATCAAAATTAGCTGCATTTGAAGCTAAATTGTTTCCAGACAGAGCTCTAAGGCCGCCATTAGGACAAAAACTGCCTTCTACAGAAGACACAGTAATTGCTCCATTGACGGCGCAAGAAAAAAGACCCCAAAAGAAAAAAGGGGCTAAGAAAAAGCAGAAGAAAAAAATAAATCATTCTTCAGTTGCAGAACTGCCTCCTGTAGCGCCGGTTCTCACAACGACGATTGTTGACCCGTCTTCGCAAAATTGGGCTACAGTTACAGCGAAAGGCATACGCGATTCGAACCAACATAAGCAAAGGTCTCCCCAAATACAAAAGAAGATGCCTAAGCCTCCAAAGACTGCGGCAATCTCTTTAACAATTCCAGAGGGCACTGAGTTGACATATATGGAAGTAATGTCAGCCGCTAAAGAAAGAATACGATTGTCAGATCTTGACATACAGAATGTAAGTCTCAAGAGAGCAGTTACTGGCGGTTTACTCCTGCAACTCTCAGGTCCAGAGAATAGCATTAAGGCTGATAAGTTGGCAGCAAAAATGCGTGAGGCTCTTTCAGAGTTTAATGTGCGTATAGCTCGGCCTATGAAAATGGGTGAGATACGTCTAAGAAATCTAGATGATGCTACTTCTGCACAGGAAGTAGCCTCTGTCATTGCTGATGTGGGAGGTTGTCTAACGGATGACGTCAAAGTTGGCCAAATCCGTCGGACAACTACCTTACTAGGCACGGTTTGGGTGCGATGTCCTTTAGAGGCAGTGCACAAGCTATCGGCAGCTTCGCGCATTTTCATAGGCTGGAGCTCAGTGCGTGTGGAGGTCCTTGAGCCGAGGCCATTACATTGTTTCCAGTGCCTTGAAAAGGGTCATGTGGGTAGTAGATGCCCTAATGGTGTTGACCGAAGCGGACGTTGTTATACATGTAGTGACATTGGTCATAAAGCTAGCAATTGTATTGCGACTTCCCCCAAGTGTCCTCTTTGCTCAGATCTTGGATGCTCTTCGGACCATAAACTTGGATCGAAGCATTGTCATCCTCCCCAAGTCCGTAGACAAACGACGACTACTCAGAAACAAACGACATCTGAAATGAGGGTTTCTGGAGATAACTCCTTGGAGGCTATGGATACATATTCACATTCACAGCTATAAAAGTCTTGCAGTCAAACATTAACCACTGCCGTAATGCTCAGCATTTGTTAATGCAGACTATTACGGAGTGGTCTGTAGGCCTGGCTATAGTTGCTGAGCCTTATAATGTCCCAAATCATCCTCGATGGTTTGGAGACACCAGTGGCACTGTTGCAATTTTCTGGCCTGGCCTAGATAAGACACCTCCATGTGTACTCATTGAAAAGGGCCAAGGGTTTGTTGCTGTGCGCTGGGGTTCCTTGGTTTTCATTGGGTGTTATGTCTCTCCCAATCGACCTCTCACTGAATATGAGTAGTACCTCGACACACTTGGAGAATGTATGCGCAGATGTCTCTCCCACCCAATAATAGTACTCGGAGACTTTAATGCCCATGCTAGAGCTTGGGGAAGTCTCAGAGATAGTCCTAGAGGAAGATCTTTGCTTGAGTGGGCTGCTGGTCTTGATCTCCGGCTGTTAAATAGAGGGTCAATAAGTACATGTGTGCGTTGGCAAGGAGAGTCTATTGTCGATCTAACGTGGGCAACATCTGCTATTCATCATGTATTGAAGTGGCGCGTAGCGGAGGATGTAGCCACACTATCAGACCATCGCCACATATTTTTTGATGTGAATTTTCGCCAACGTAATTCTCCAACTCGTCAACAGGAGCACAACATATTGCCACGTTGGTCGATTAAAAAGCTTAATCGGGACTTTTTAGAGACTGCAGCCATTGTGGAAGCATGGTCGCAAACCGATAGTGAGAGAAACACTATTTCTGATCCAAATAGTGAAGCAGAATGGTTTAAAATCAAAATGACATCATTATGTGATATCTCAATGCCTCGCGCTAGACGTCCGAGACAAAAATCGGTTTATTGGTGGTCTAATGAAATCTCAGAATTGCGTACCTTATGCATCTACGCTAGACGTCAATTCACAAGAACTCGAAGGAGAAGACGATCGACGCCTGAAGCGATTGCCGAGGCCTATAGTAATTTTCGTGCGGCGACAATAGCGCTGCAAAACGCCATAAGTAATGCCAAAGCCCGATCATGGCAGGAGCTACTGGATGGTATTGATAGAGATCCTTGGGGGCGACCGTACCGTATGGTTCTAGGTAAATTGCGCCCATGGATGCCTCCACTGACTGAAACACTTGACTCGATTTTATTGAGAAGGGTTATCGATGGCCTTCCAGTGATCCTGTCAGATGATTCTACTTCTTCAATAACAACTTGGGGCGAGGATTTAGTCGAGGTCTCTAAGCAGGAATTTGATCACGCTGTGAAACGAATATGTAACCGAAATACGGCTCCTGGTCCTGATGGTGTGACCGGCCGAGTATGGATAATAGCGCTACGTGCTCTTGGCGATAAATTAAGACGACTATTTAACAGCTGCTTTCGCGTTGCCGTTTTTCCCGAACGATGGAAAGAGGCCCTTCTGGTACTTTTAAAGAAAGACGGTAGGGATCCAAATTGTCCATCCTCTTATAGACCTATTTGTCTTCTTGATGACGTGAGCAAGATTTTCGAGCGCATTATTGTGACTCGACTAAATAAACATTTATTAGACAACGGTCCCAATTTGTCTGATAATCAATTTGGCTTCCGTCAGGGGCGCTCTACGATTGATGCGATAATGCGCGTGCGTTTGATAACCGAGCAAGCCACAGGTAGTGGAAAGGTAGTGTTAGCTATTAGCCTAGACATTGTTAATGCTTTCAACTCTTTACCTTGGAGTGCGATTTTGCGGGCTTTGGAATATCATTGTATTCCAGCCTACTTAAAGGCCATCATTAAGGATTATTTGTACAATAGATATATCATATTTATTGACCGGGATGGTAGTATTCGCCGAAGAAAGGTATACTGCGGGGTACCTCAAGGATCAGTTTTGGGGCCTTTCTTATGGAATATGGCGTATGATGATGTTCTGAGGTTGGATCTTCCAGATGACATTACCCTTGTCTGTTATGCTGATGACACTTTTCTACTTGCCTCTGGAAATACTTTTGAAAGTGCTAAGAATCTTGCCGAAATTGGTGTAGACATCGTCATAAATAAAATACGCGAGCTGGGCTTACATATTGCTCCTCATAAAACCGAAGCAATATGGTTCCATAAATTACCCAGAAATAGGGAACCTCCTACCTTACAGATTCGGGTTGACAGCTCCTGTATTTCAGTATCTCGCCATCTTAAGTACCTGGGATTAACTTTGGATGGCCGCTGGGGTTTTGAGGAGCACTTCGAACGTCTCGTTCCTAGAGTCGAAAAAGTGGTTGGCGCGCTGCATCGAATTTTGCCTAATATCGGAGGGCCTAGTGAGGAAGTCCGCCGCCTTTATGCTGGTGTCGTGCGATCGATAGCTCTCTATGGTGCGCCTATTTGGGCACATAGACTGTCGGGAGTTCGCCGCTCTAGAAATAAGCTCTACAGCTTACAACGGAGAGTGGCTATCCGCATCGTAAGAGGGTATCGTACTATATCCTACGAGGCGGCGACCATTCTTGCACGTTTTCCGCCTTTCGATATTCTGGCAGAAATGGATAAAAGAGTTTATGATCGGACTTGTGCTTTGCGCCGTGGCGAGGAAGAATCTCTTCATAGTGAGATAAGACACCAGGAGCGAACGCGCTCTATTGAATTGTGGCGGCTTCGACTACTCGATGAGCAGTATTCACAAAAACGTGTCGTGCAAGCAGTGTTGCCGGTTTTTCAGAGTTGGATCAGACAGAAGTACCGTTTAACGTTCCATCTTACACAGGTACTTACAGGCCATGGGTGTTTTGGCAGTTACCTGTTCAAGAGTAGACGTGAGACGACGGCAGCTTGCCACCACTGTGGAGCAGAAGAAGATTCCGCTCAACACACTTTTGAAGTGTGCCCTGCATGGAATGACCAAAGGCAGACTTTGGTTGAATGCGTAGGAACAGATCTCTCTTTGAAGGCAGTCATCTCTGCTATGATCAGCGATGATCATGCGTGGAGCGCTGTTGTCTCCTTTTGTGACACTGTTATGGCGCAAAAGGAGATGGCTGAGCGGGTCCGAGAGAGATCTGATCCCTTGCGACGAGCTAGAGGACGTCATGGTGCTACCTCCCGTCGCAACTAGATTACTAGTTCCTTTTATATTTTTATTATGGTCATGGTTCCATAGAATAGGGGAGTCTATGTAACCAGTATGACCCGAGTAGCATGGTGTTTGGTACAATTATATTATTTGAAGCGGTGCGGACTTCAGACTTGTCCCGAACATGAGCTTAAAGGCACGATGCAAGGGGTCTGCGGATGTGTTCTTTGAGTTCCCGTAGCCCCTATATTTAGTGTTGCCCAAATCAGTCTTGCTCTTGGTCTTGCGCAAGAGTCTCGCAAGAGTCTAGCAATTACCTTTTAGCCTATTGCTATTTATTAAACGTTATTTTAGATATTAGAACAACTTAATATAACAACGTAACGTAATACCTACTCTATAACGTTGTTCTGAGATCTAAAATAACGTTTAATGAATAGCAATAGGCTAAAAGGTAATTGCGAGACTTGCGAGACTCTTGCGAGACTCTTGCTGCAAGACCAAGACCAAGACTGATTTGGGCAACACTATCTATATTGCGTCGAAGAAGGCCGCCGCAGGGGTTTTAGTGGGTAAAAATCCCACATAACCTACTCTGGCCAATGTCCCCAGGGCTAGTCTAGGTATCTTCCGAAGATTTCCCCTGCGAAAACAAAAAAAAAAAAAAGTATAGGACGGCAGAATTAGCCCGAGTCGGGCCAATTTTGGTTAGTGTGCTCCGCGAGTAATAGCGTGTTTTGTGTTACTATGCGACGTTGACACATTGACACGCGTCCCATGTCAATGTGTGTCGTGGCACAGAAATATTGTCAGTTTTGTAAGGATATAACGTATCTATGTAATAATTAATCAAAGTGAGAAACGGATTAAATTCCATTAAGTAACTTATGGTGTCTACAGACACACGAATTTGGTACGGAGCGTACAGCGAATCTGGTACGCTCCGTACCAGATCCGAGCGTGTGTAGGGCAGTCCGGCGAACATAAGAAGAAGGCGAAGAGTACGCCAGAAGAAGGCGAAGAGTTCGCCGATGTCCGCATCGGATCTGGTTCGCTCCGTACCAAAATCGTGCGTGTGTAGAGCAGTCCGGCGGTTAGGCCGTACAACGGTATCGGTCTTGCCAACTTAGGGATGTACCCCCCAAAATTAGGGAAAATATCTACGGGGGTTTACTAGGGGACAGGATGTTTAGAGTTTACTCCTTATGAATCAATTTGTATGTAATACTAAAAATTATTTTAATGTGTGTATATAGCCAAGGATATGAAAATGGATTGGGAGTGAAACCAGAGTAACACAAGTTAGTTTTATGTTATTCACGCGTAAATCTTTATGTTAAACACATAACCTTTCTTCCTAGCTCTCTTAGACCTGTCTAGCATCTCTTAGACCTGTCAATGGTATAACTAATCAGGGGTAAAATTTGGGGAGAAATATTTTTTAAAGTGTTGGTATCACTACCTGTTATCAATGAATTGCGGGAATCATCGTCGTCGTTTAAAAACGGCACTGTAAATAGAACTCTGTGCTAATGTAATAGAGCATAAAATCGAACACACGAGTGTCGAGTGTTTCGCACCACTGCACCGTACCAAATCCGTGCGTGTGTAGCGACACCAAATTTGGTCTCCGGATATGGTTCGCTGTACGCTCCGTACCAAATTCGTGTGTCTGTAGATAGCATTACGTAGGTATGTTCATAGACGTCGACGATGTACGTACCCATTACGTACGTTATTTAGTACGCCTGGGAAGACTGGGGCGGAATTATTATAAAATAATTATATTGTCCGGAATCCGGAAATGTTCAGGGCATTGAAAATGGAACTCTGTAGGTACAAATGCAATAGAGTTGTAAATCGAACACATAAGTGTAAAGTCAAATGTTAATGTCAAATCTGACAACTCAACACATAGATTTTTAAACTTTTTAATAATTGTCCAGATATCTATTTTCAGTAGGTACTCTGAATTTTCCCGGGCCAGCTGGATTCCGGATCATATAGTGCCAGCCTTAAAGTTATGATTAAATATCATGTCCCATGAGACATATATGAGACATAGTCCGGTAGTTGTGTATACTGTACCTATAGTATACGGGCGCCATCCCGGCTTCCCTAGCAGCTAGCTATTACTGTCCTATCCCTTGCCCTCCTGGGCGGTAATATCTTACATTCCTATTTCCCACTCTAACTTACCAATCTTTCTTTCCACACCACCTATCCTTCCCTTTCCCTCTCCGCCAATCCATGGAACACAAATCGCAATGGATAATCATAAAAATAATTTAATTATCCAAAATGGCAGCGATGTGGTTCGCCAAATCGCCACCCATCACGTCTCGTTCTCGCAGAGGCGAAAAGTGGCCCATGGTTGAATGTAAGAGGAGGAATGGATGGAAGTGGACGAAGCGAAACAAGTAGGTATGTAAGGATCGTAGCAAGTGGAAAGAAGTGGTCTCTGCCTACCCCTACGGGAAAGAGGCGTGATTGTATGTATGGATGTATGAAACAGGGCCTAAGTAACTATTAGGTAATTGGTACTTATTACTTATCTATTAAATAAAATCGTTTAAAAATAATAAATAAGTGGGTATTATTACTATACCTGCCTATTTCGCACATAAAAATTGCCCTGCAGATTCGTTAATTGTCAATTAGAATTTTTTTCCATATTATTTTTACTTCATTTGTGGTGCCGAAAACTAATCAAAGGCTCATATTTTAACTCCAGGGCAGATATGACTGATCACGGATGTAGCCTTAAGTTTGGGTCAAATACCTACGTCCGACCCTCGACTCAACACTCACAATGTCCTTTTAACCCTTGAATAACCGATCATCCGGTTAACATTATACGGACATTAACACTGGCTTAACAGCTTTGGTAATTAGTATAATGTGATTGTCCTTACCTTAGGTACCTACCTGTATGTAGATATACAGTACTACATACTTCAAGATTTAACATTGATAAATAATGTTGGGTATTCCTTATTGCATTAGATTTGATTAGATCAATACGTCTTCGATGAATGCAAATTTTTTTTACCGACTACGGTGAAGCCAAAAGGACGGGTTTTTGCTGTCAAGTCAATTTATAGGTTTGTTACATCGTAGCGCCTAAACTACTGATCCGATTTTAATAAATGAGGTGTGAATAGCCCGGGTAACAGGCTATTTAATTTACCTAATCGGGTTAAAGTTTTCATAATAAATTAAAGTTATTAATCCTACGTTGATTAACGTAATATCTTTCAAAGAAAAGTTTTCTGTGATGGTATTTTAGTCACTAGTCGCCTTGGTAGCAGCAGCATTAGCTATTCTCTAAAGTGTTTAAAATTCAATTAGTTTTGTAGTAAACATGTATCATCGTTCGTAGAAGAACTGATGGTATGCAATATGATTCACACAATATGTATAGAAGCTCGAAGAATTAAATTATAGTTATACTTACTAATAATCGCTGTATAAGCTTTGAATAGTTATACAGTGTTTTGTCTCCTTCTATCGAATTAAAAATGTCACTTGTGTGACGGGAACAAAACACTGTATCTATTCAAAGCTTATACAGTGTTTATTAGTAAGGGGGAGTTAGTATAATGAAAAAATACTTAATATAATATGTTAGACGACCTCTGTGGCTCAGAGGTTAGCGCGTTAGCTCCCAAGCCGGGGGTCGCGAGTTCGAATCCAGCCAGGGGAAAAAAGTTTTCTGTGTTCCTGGGTCATGGATGTGTATTAAATATGTGTATTACTTATATAATAAAATTTTTAAATATATGTATAGTATATTTCCGTTGTCTGGTACCCGTAACACAAGTTCTTCCAGAACTTACCATTTGACCAGATTGACGTGGTGTGAAAGCGTACATAGATGTTTTATAGAGATTATTATTATTTTATAGAGTTGTTAATTTATAGAGTGAACTATGTTAATTAATCTGAGATTTGGCTACGTTACAATGTCATAGAGGTGGACACTAGACTATTAAACTTAAAAGTACTTACTTCTTGTTATTAGATATAATAGAATACCTACTACCAGCTTGAGGGTAGGTAGGTACAGACATTTACAAAGATTAGTTAGCTCAAGTTCAAAACCTCAAATAATTTAGAGCAGTGTTTTTCAACCTGTGGGTCGCGACTACCAAGGGATCTGGATCCAAAAGAACTGAACAGAACTCCTCAGTTTTAAAGATACGCGTTTGGAAATTTCGGCATTGTTTAAAGAACTGCAAGCATATTATGCCACTTTGTAACTTACAGTAATCATCATCATCATTTTATTAACAATACCTACCTAATGGAAGCTTGGCGCGTATTCAATTATACATTCGATCGTTTATTTTACACGTTCTTAAGATGTATAATATATATTCTAATAATTTATCAAATATCACTAAAATGGGTAAAATTATTATCTACTAGCTTTTGCCCGCGGCTCCGCCCGCGAGAAATGAGGTTTTTTGGCCACTCCCGACTGTACTCTAAGTTAAATCTGTATCTTCCTTATCTTACGTTTACTAATTGTTTGTCCGAAGCACTATCATACCATATTTCATTTAAATGGTTTAAACTGTTAAGCTATGAAAGACATTAAAAAAATATACACAATAGTACATTATCCCTCGGGAACACTTTTATATAATATCTTTTTGGGATAAAAAGTATACTGCTCGTTTGTCCAAAGCATAAACCACTACCATACAAAATTTCATTCAAATCAATTCAACCTTTTAGCAGTAAAAGACAGTCAAAGTACACACAATAATACATTATCCCTCGGGAAGTCTCTATCTTTTTGGGATAAAAAGTACACTGCGCGTTTGTCCAAAGCATAAACCACTGTCATACCAGATTTCATTCAAATCAATTCAACCGTTTAGCAGTAAAAGACAGTCAAAGTACACACAATAATAATACATTATCCCTCGGGAACACCGCAAATTTTTGGGATAAAAAGTATCCTATGTCCTTTCCCAGGACTCAAAGTATCTCTGTACCAAATTTCATCAAAATCGGTTCAGCGGTTAAAGCGTGAAGAGGTAACAGACAGACACACTTTCGCATTTATAATATTAAGTATGGATTATTAAACAAAAAATTAAACCGAATTCCGAAGTAAAAATACACAAAAAAGTATGAAATTAAACTTATTTTCTAAACAATTCCTCTTTTAAATTTGGCTAAAATTTTAACTATTTCTCTTCTCAATCTTCTTAATTTTGAAGTTAGTAGTAGTAACGTAAGCTCTATAAAATATTGTAGGGTTTTGTTTGGTTTTTATACCAAATATTTAAGTAGGTAACCTGAACTTCACATAAACTCAACAACAAAGAGTTTGTCTAAGGGTAACTCTAGATAGAGTTTAGGCACTAGCTACTCAAGCTAGCGCATATTATATTATACGGATTCAGGCCTGGATTCATGATAATGCAAATTAAACGTAGCTTTTTTGTTGACTTTCCGAAAAAAGATGGTTAAGTTTTATTTGGAAATAAAAATTTTCATTTTCATTTTTCATTTTCATTTTCAAAAAACATTGTTTAAACCATACGTAAGCACTAAGCACCTACTTATAATAACTACCATAATAATTAAATCAAACTTTTTGATGTTAATAGATAAAACAGGCTCAATTTATAAAACTGGATACTTATACAATGCTTATACATGAAACAGGAAATATTCACGGTCAAAGTTAAAAGGTCAAATTACAAATATTAAATATTTACAATACTAATGTTGTTTTTTGTTCTAAAACCAATTAAAAGTTTTGTTTAATGTTTAATGCAGATTTCCTTGAAAAGTTATATTTGTAGGTTTTACTTAGGTACCTAATAAGTAATAGGCATTTTTTAATCAATTTAAATACCTATTTACCTAAATTAAGCTCAATGTCTTGCTCTCAGAACTATAAGAATGCAGTAAACATACTAAGTACCTAAGTACTAATGTAAAACGGAAAAATGATGTGATTTATATATAGAATAAACTTGAAGTAAGTGTTCGTTCATTAATCATTATGACACAATTATTATTGCAATAGTAGACTTTGCCTTCAAATGAAGGCTCGTGATAATTAATAGTTAATTTTATGCTTTATCACAAGATGGTAAGATTGGTTTTGATTAGGCATACATTGTAGAATGCAATGCAATTTTATACACCTTCCAAAGGATTAGAAACCTAATCACAGCGGGATAAGTGTTATTTTAGCTTACGAACAAGGTTCAATGACCTGCTAGAGTATTTCTCTCACGTAGGCCGATCGAGGATTCTTCACGCCAAGGTAAGACCATCTTTTATTCATATGATACGTGTACCATACATTTCTAATGTCATTGCGAAGGTTTACATTTCTCCTTCATACTTGTGTTCCGAAGTCGCGAATGTGAAAGTAAATTTGTTTCGGAATGATTCAATTATACCTAATACCACCACACACAGAATGAAATAAAAGTCATTAGATATAATCATTGATAGCCACGTATATACCAGTGGCAAAGGCTGGTTCTCCTTGAAGTCCTAGTAATCTAGTTTAATAAGAAGGGATTTAAATGAGGATCTTCAAAGGATCTTCTACCTACCTAAGTGGTAAGCGAAGCCGATAGGAATGAAATTATGAGAACCTACGCAATTGGTATATACCTAGATCTTAGGTAGAGAATGCAGATTTATCTAGGAAATTTAAAAAGCAAATATTCTAGCTTCCAGATTACATATAGGTACGTATCTTTTTTAAAATATTATTTTCCTTAAGTCATCAGTTAATTTTATATTTAACTATTTATCTCAATCGATACTGGAATTACTGGATCCTGTTCGCAGATACAAAAAAAAAAGAAAAAAAAACGAATATTAATTAAGACTATTAAGATGCGCATTACTTATGATACGCGTAGAGTAACCATTTTACTGAAGTTTACAGGAACTTCCCATTTGTTGCAAAAATTTTACTGTCAGTTATGTAAGGCAAGATGGTCTATGAGTAAAGATGCCCATTGCTATATAAAAGTGAAATGTTATTTTTCACCCGGAAAGAAAATTAAAGTATGCCCATCTTTATTATTGCCCCAACTAGGTCCACCTTACTTAAGTAAATACTAATTTGGTAATACTCTACATAGAGAGTTGTATTTAAAAAGTTAAAAAAAGTGTATGCCTTCAGAAACACTGTTTTTAACTTTTTAAATATATTATTGCCATGCAAAATGTAAAAGAAATAAAAACTAATAATATCTATCTACGGTTTGGGAGAAAGAAGTTAAAACTATGACCACTTAACTTGCTCCGCATATTAATAACTATAATAGCACATATGTCTATTGCCCGGCTATGGAGGAGAAGACCTTTTTCGTTCCCTAGTCTCCTTACGACAGAAGCTAATGATATATAAAAAAAGATGTCTTATAGTAAGTTACACACCGATTTTTCTAGGTGTTCATTGTTTTTGTTGAAGCTATCCGCACACTAATGCCATTTGTATTGCTATCAATTTAAGATTATACTTTGCAATAAAGTCTTAATTCTTATGGCATTTGTGTGTGGAATTCTTAAAGTCGTAATTCTTACGTCGTATTAACATTACAAAAATAATAACAACCACAAAAAAACCTGTTGACTTTAGACGGCTTTGGCGTTCCTTCTATGCTGTCTGACGTTAAGTCAACGGAATCTTAGATCTGACAAGAGTTTGTCAGATCTAAGCATAAAGTTTCATCTATTATCGTGAAGGATGGTCACCGTCGGAGGAGCGTGTGCTATGGGATAGAACCGGGTGCGGACCGTGACAGGCCGTTATCTACAGCATGGAGGCAATCATGCAGTTTTGCGCATACAATCATACGACTGACCTGAAAAATAATACTGGTACCCTCTATTTTCGGACTTAGCGGCTGTCAAATTTTTGTGATTGTAAGTCAATATTGTATTGTATAAAACATTTTTATATGTTTTATATTTTGTAAATAAAAGATACATTACATTAGAAGGTTACATTGAATGGAATACTGTATACGACGGCTTTTAGGAGTATGGTTCAGATAACGATATTAAAATTAATTCTCATACAGCCTATATATACATAATAATAAATATAAAATGATCGATAGTATACTGCGTGAACTTGCTCATAGGTCGTTTACTTTCTTAGCAGATACATCAAATTATTGCATATCAATGGAATTATGCAAGAATGTGTTGATATATAATCGAATGGTTTACTTTGACAAATGTATACAAGAAAGTACCGCACGGGTGATATGATACATAAATTTTCCAATATCGTAGAAACAGTAAAATCGGAGCATCACAGTCCACTTACGCTCAGTCACCGGCCACCGTGAAGACTGTTATTAATACGTGAAAGCATTTCACGGCCGTGTGCATTGTCACCCCGGCTTACCCTAATTGCTAGGGTAAGCCAGTAGAGTAAAAGCCGGATAGTTGTCCCACTTTTTAAAAAAATCCCTGTAGTTAGTAAAATTAACAAATTGAGAATAATTCAACGTGTTCATCCAAAGGTAGGTCTTTAATCCTTTATAATAACCAATTTTTGTAAGCCTAATTAATACGAGTTTTGAGCAAATCCATTTTTACTGGACCTCTAAATAAGGGGATAGTTGCCTCCTATAGCGGCCTAATATTACAAATACATCGGGGTATAGGTATACCAATTGCCACTTTAAATGTCCAGTCATATTTCTTATAGTATATATACATATACCTACTATAAGAAATGTGCAAAATATGACTGGCACTATATAGTTACTTTTCGAGTATTTTATGCTATGTCGTATAGAAATAAAATATGAAATGTTCCATAGTCCATAACTCCATACCTATAGCTAAATAATGCAAAATAAAATATAGCAATAGGTAATGGATACTAGCTGTTATCTTAAAGAAATCGTATAACTTAAGATGGCTGGTAAAACAATGCTTAAATTAATGACACGTTATTATAGTAGTTAGTTCAATTATCTACGGTTAATTATTACGATCGTTTCGCGTGTCCGGTTCATAACAAGTATAATGTTCGTAAGCGAGGATTATAATGTCCTACTATGATTGAGAAAAATAGTCACCCTTTTCCTTGTATGAGTTCTGACAATGTTAAGGTTGTATCATTAATCGTATATGTAAAATATGTCTTGAAAAGAAATTAGAATGTGCCACAATCATCAACCAATTACGTAATCGCGGTTAGAGATTTATGAAGATAGGTAAAATTCAGGGCCGCCGTAAGCGGGCGTGCAAAGCGTGCACCGCACAAGGGCGGCACACCCAGGGGGCGGCAAATCGAGCGACTCATCACCTTTTCTTTTACAAAACTCATAGTAATTAAGTGATTGTGGGGCGGTAATCGGTATTGCACGCGGGCGACAGCTAGTGGTGGGCCTGGTAAAATTTTATCGAAAGTGAAAATTCAAACTTAACGAAAATAGCGGAAAACATAAATAATCTTAATTTAGATTACCTCTAGAGTCTACGTAGAGAATAATAAGATTATTTTCATGTTTTGTCTATGTCACTTGATATAATGTAAGGAGAGACAAAAGTTCTGAATAAGCTTTCCGACACATATGTAGGTACTTATTATTAATATTGTGAAACAAGCCTTAAGTATCTAAACATCATAATAATAAGTATGTTACTAGTCTATAATAAGTTAATACTTATTTCTCAATCGTTTTATAATGCACTGTCGAAAAATTTATAAAATACCTTATAAGTATTAAGTACTAAAACCGTATACGTATGAAACAATGCAATTATTTTTGAAAAATATTGATCAATTAAATATTATTGTATGCTATTTGATTAAGCATAAACTTTAAGAAACTTGTTGCAAAATAAGGTGATAATTATCCGAAGAGATCAATAAGATTGCAAAATGACAGCGTCATAAAGTTTCACATCGAAGCAAAAGAGTGTTAATTCATGCATCGAGCAAACAATTGAAATCCTCATGCGATAAAACCCTTTGTTAAATTTCTACAAAGTCAAGAAAGGATGAGAGAAGTATTATAGAGGCTAACATATTAAAGCGAATGAACTTGAAATGAAACATTTCCATTTTCCAACAAAACTGTAACGGATGGTGTCCCTATGTTCATTGTAACTTGTAAGTAATAATATTTTTAATAAAAGCTGCTATGCTGTGCATATTATCCTATTCTTTACCTACTAATTTTAGCAACTTAAGCGATGAAGGTCTAATACAAAGTGTAAGTCTCATAGGACCTAGGTAAAATAACTATTTATTTATTTTGAAAACTTACTTTTCTCTACACATGACTATGTTGATTCCAGATATCTAAACAAATATTATAAAGAGAAAAGGTTTGTTTGTATGTCTGTTTTTTTTTGCATCGAATAGGCTCCGAAACTATAACAGTGAATAGACCGATTTTTATGAAATTTAGCACAAATATAGAGTAGACCATGGGGAAGAACATATACTACTTTTTATCGTAACCGTGATCACAGTTACCGTGACATTTTCTTTTGCGCGTACGAAGTCGCGGACAACATCTAGTATTATTATAAACATGGGTATAGGACTGTTGTGTAGCTACTAGGTTCTCAGTTCAGACAGGAGGTAAACACATACTTACTAGCACGGTATTGCACTAGTGGCTAGGCTACTCGAAGATACGACAGTTCACAGTAAACTCACCAACATGGGTTAGTGGTTAGGCTACTCGAATATATGACAGTGCAGACTGCAGAGTAAACTCACCAACATGGGAATATTGGGCACGACCACGGAGTCATCGTCCGGTCCCGCGCTGAGCTCCGGCATGAAGGTGTACTGGCGGCGGTAGTGGAACGACAGCGTGCCGTTCTCGTTGTCCGTGATGTTCACCTTCTCCCACTCCTCCCTGTCGGTGAAATAGATGGGTAAATAACAGGTTATGGGAATTCGGTTATCGGCAGTAGCAGCTTTAGGCCAGGGTAGGCGACGTTGGGCAACCGCCCGAGCTTATAAAAAGGCTTTTTGACTGACGTTGACATAAAGGTAAAATAACTTTAATCTCTGCAGTAAGAAATATTCAGTATAATTATTGTCTACGAGAGGGGGGTAGAAATCGCCCAGGGCGCTGGTAATGCTATCTCAGTATCTTCAAGAAATAGAGTCAAAGCAAAAGCAGTCAGATTCTGCTAATTAAATCTTGCAATAATACAGTTATATTGTTATTGTTTGTATGTAATGAGGGTGTTTGATATTTTATAACGGGGCAAACGCAAATAAAACGTCATCTGGTGGCGTAAGTGGTATCAAAAACGGTCAAAATTTCCGATTCTTTGTCTGTCACCAGACGGCGCTCGGTAGCAAGACCTTGTCGTGTCATGAAGCTGTCACATTTCACGAATTTAAAAACACGCAATGAATCTGAACGGAGTATAACTTACAAGTAAACATAAGGCCCCAGCTCGTCCAGTATGGGCTTGCTGCCGTTGTTGAGGAACTCGTCGGCGTTGGTGACGTTGTACACGTAGACGCGCACGAACGGGCGCACCGGCGGCCGCGCCCACCAGTCGAACGTCATCGAGCCCGGCCGCAGCACCAGCTCCTGGAAGTAACCACGGAAATGAGACCCGAAAACTGAGATACTTAACAGTGAGGTCGGGACTACATGATCCGGAATCCGGAACTCCGGAGAAAATTCAGAGAAATGAAAATATAACTCTACGCTAACACAATAGAGCTGAAAATGCTAGATCGAACACACAAGTAACGAGCCAAATGCCATCTATACTAGGTAATATAATAAAGAGGAATAGTTTGTTTGTTTGCATTGAATAGACTCCGAAACTATTAGACCGATTTGATGAAATTTGGCTCAGATGTAGAGTAGAAGGATATAGGCTACTTTTTATCGCAGAAAAATGTACGGTTTCTCCGAAATTACCGAATTCCGGATTATATAGTCTCCCAGCCTAAGCGATAACCGCCACTCATGGACAAGGCAACGCCATCTCCAGCAGGTAATAAGTACATTTTGCGATGCAGTCTCGATATTATGTCATACTTAACAGCAAAATGGGATTATCATAGATATCAAACCAATGTCGCACGCGTTTTAATGGTCCAAACTCCAAACAAAATTCATGACACCGCGACGATTCATTTATAATTCATTGAAAGAAAATTCAAAGCCTAAGGTTCCGTTTGACAATATTCTAGTCCCCTTACTAATAAACGCTGTACAAGCTTTGAATAGTTACACTGTGTTTTGTCTTCTTCAATCGAATTAAAAATGTCACTTGTGTGATGTGAACAAAACACTGTATAACTATTCAAAGCTTATACAGCGTTTATTAGTAAGGGGGTAAGTGTGGGATAGCTAAATTGGAAGTTTTGTATCTGTCGTTTGATATCAAGTAAGCAGCGACAAAACTTCCGAATAAGCTATCAGAAATTTATTAGAAGATTGTGATACAGGCCTTAAGTTAAATACCTACGAGAATATGGGTTCAGGTAAATGCCTTCAATCAGGCAATTCCTGTTTGTTTGTTTGAATAGTAAACTTACTATAATACCTATTACAGCCAAAGTAATAAATCCGGATATTATATATACTATCCAGCCATTATTTATAATGTCTACTCAATTTAGACAAAGTGATAAATGACACAGAATTAATCACATTAACTGGCAATTTTATATAATATCTTCGAAGAATTGGATAAAGTAATAAAACAAGTAGGTACAGGTAAAGATTATAAAATTGTATTTCAATCTGCCTTTATTTAATAATAATTATAATGTTTATTATAAGAATTATAATAACATTGTCATAGATACAATTTTATTGTGATCTATATAAAGTAATTTAACTTTATAAGGTTTTTTTTATAATAATTTTACCCTTTTTAGTGACATTTGTTAAATAATTATTAAAACATTTTAAGAACGTTTTAAATAAACGATCGAATATATAATTATTGAATACGCGCCAAGCTTCCATTAGGTATTGTAAATAAGATGACGATGATGATTACTTTAAGTTACATAGTGGCATAATAATATGCTTGCAGTTCTTTGAACAATGCCGAAATTTTCAAACGCAGTCTTTAAAGACTGAGGAGTTCTGGTCAAAACTTATGTGATCATCAGGTCATCACTTTAGTGAAAACGGGACCAACCTCGGATTATACCCTTAAAGGTACGCGCACATTATGCCGCGCCGCAGCGTGCCGGGGCGGAGCGCGAAAATCCGCTTAAATCGCTTTCATACAATTTGTATGAAGTATCGCACACTGTGTCGGGCCACAGCGGCTCGCATTATTGCGAGGCGGATTTGCACTCCGTTAACAGTGTGCTATAGCAAGCGGATTTGTTTTATGAAGATCCTTTTCAAGTAATTGAAAATATCGATCAGGAGTCATCTGAAAATATCCCCAAAACAAAAAGGTATTCACCGAATACCTTTCTCTTGAAACAAATTGGATGTATCTATATTTTACATTTTCTTTTTTTTTGACAAACTTCTTGTCTATGCTGTTCATTATCTTATTCTTCTAACAGAAGTAAAAAAAAAAAAGAAAGTTCTTCGTCAGAGCTATCCATAACGTTAGTTGCACACAAATTCTGGCAGTACACTGTACCTACTCAAAATCTGTCAATGCGCTGCGACCCGGCCACCAGTGTGCTAGGTTAGCATTTTGCGCTGCGCTGCGCTCCGCCACGGCACGCTGCGGCCCGGCATAATGTGCGCGTACCTTTAATAAACGAAACTTTTATAGCCGGCCGAACTTCACCTCTCTTCCCACTGTAAACTTCCGTTTTGAGTTCTGTTATAAAGTTTGCGGAACCAGAAACGGAAACGAAAGTGAAAATACATGCAGAACAACAGACCGCGGAAGCAGAAGCAGAGTTCTGTTGCATCACTAAGTTGAATCGTGTTTATTACTTTAGCTAACTTTGGCCCGCTATTATGAATAATATCCGGACAAAGTGATTAATTTATCACATTAACTAGACAATATTGTTATTATATATAATGACCAGTCATTATGTATAATAGCTATTTAATGACAATGACTGTAACATAATATATACTTCTTGTCTCAACATGCCACGTCTATACGAGTAATATAAACGTCTATATGTGTCTAAAATAAAAATAATAAAATACATAAATCTTTGAAACATATAACAATAATTGGAATTTTATTTATATTCATCGATGAACAATTAAAAATCATATTTCATTCAAAAGTTGCATATCCGTTAGGTCAAACAAGTTGCCATACATGGCTCAGCTTAGAATTGATTATAGCAGACCGTTAAATATTGCCTCATAGTCATAATACTGTACCGTTGTATTGAAAGCCATATAGCTATACACCAATAACACCGATACAGACGTTCAATATTTTCGTATAGTGCGATTCAAATGAGAATAGGATCGAGTCGGCGCCATATTTCAAATTTAGACTATTATGATAGTTAAATGTAACATACATAGATAGATAATTGATAACTATTTAACGTTTTTATATATATTCGATGCAAGACTGTTAATATTTATATGCACATAAGTTTTTGTGAAAATCGCACTTTTCAAGTGATATTTGACAGAAAAAGGTCATTGACGTTCCTATTCTCATTAGAAACGCCTTATGTTGTATTATAATCGTATAGTTTAAAATTTAAAATAGTATGTCAAATAATAATTAACATGCGTCGGAAAATAAATACTAATAATTATCAGGTAACATAACTTAGAACAATATTTTATTAATCGACTTCCAAAAAGGATTAGAAGGATTAGATAGCTTTCGATTTGATTGCACTACATACTACGATGCAAATGATGAATGATGAAGCATACGATGTGTCCACTATTGTAAATTGAGGGCCGTTGAAGGGGACGCCAAAGTTTTCTAATTTGGATCGTTCTATGAAAGCTGTTTCTCTGTAGGTACGTAATTGTATATGTCACCGAATTGTAAAAACCGTTAGATTTTAAAATAACTAACGAGATTGTAAAAATATGTCGAAAGATTCATTACCATATATTTGTAATCTAACGAAAAATAATGTGTTAAATTATAGGTAGAATATTCGCGTTGGAAATCTATAAACATTTTACAATTTCACTAGTTAAAACTATATATTCTACTCTGTGGTTAAAAGTTGAATTTCGTATATCAAGTATACCTATTTCAATATTACATTTCATCGATATTTGATTATTTGATTGTTAAGGCTAACGTTTTATCGTAACGATTTAACGGTGTACGCCCAACGATATATTAAAGTGAAGGCAGAAGGTCTATAGGGCTGGGGGACGCGTGAACTCTTACTTGTACTTTAAATGATATTTACGTGTGTGGCAGGTATAAGAGAGTTGCAACTATCAAAATGCAATTTAATGCCATGTTAAGTCACAAATCATGCGAATCATTATGTAAGTAGGTATGTTCAGAAAAGAGATAGAAAATAATTGAGTAGGTAACTATGTTATTTATAACTTATAATGTTAATCGTATATTATTATTGATTATTATTATTATTTGTGTTTAATAACAACGCGTGAAATGGCAACTGAAGTGAGTGGTGAGCAATGTATTGAGTATTGACTAACTTAATAATTTTCATACGCGATTTCGATAGGTGTCTCTAACTCCATATTCCATAATTAAAAGCAATTAACTGCCTCTTTGTCTGTGAAATCACACATAACAGTCATTAACATTGGCAAATCGCACAATTAGTTTTTTCCAAATAATGCATGACAAGTGACAACTTGACAAAAAACTTATACTTGGAAAAACCTTGTTTTTTCTTGTTTTTGGATTTAAAACAACGTTAAAGAATTATTTCATGACTATAACCTATTGTTATTTGTATTTAGAATCTCCTTTCAATATCCTTTATAAGTAGGTAGTTACCTAGCACACATCAGCTAATAATAATAATAATTATCAAATTGTCTTTGCATTCGCAAGTAATTCGCAGTTACCTTGTGGGTCGTCGTCAGAGAGTTAAAGTGGCTGATAGTTTTTCGTGCTGGACCGCTATCAAAGCCGGCGTCCCTCAGGGTGGCGTCTTGTCCCCACTTCTCTTTGCGATTTTTATAAATTCTATTACCAAATCTACTTCTTCATTGTTTCACCTGTATGCTGATGACTTCCAAGTCTATACTCAATCCTCCTTGTTCAATTTACATAATGCTATTAACAGCCTCAACAGAGACTTGGAAATGATTTGTAACTGGGGCAAGCGTCACGGTCTCTTCATTAATCCAAATAAAACGCAGTTAATTGCTATTGGAAGCCCTTGGCTTGTGTCAAGGATTGACTGGAACTGCTTGCCCCAAGTTATTTTAAACAATGTAAACATTCCTTTTAGTAAATGTGTAAAAAAATTGGGAGTTTATTTCGACGACGACACATTATCATGGTCTCAGCATATTAAAGAAATTAGTAAAAAGATTTTTACAACTTGGTTCTCCGTTGGTCGCCTTCGTTACCTTCTTCCAATTCCAACTAAGATTAAAATCGCTGAATCTCTGTTCCTGTCAATTCTTGACTATGCAGATGCATGCTTTACCAATCTCACCGAAGATCAATTAAATAATCTCGAGCGACTTCAGAATCTCTCCATAAGGTTAATCTTTGGTCTAAAAAAAGGTAATTGTTCACAAGTGGGGCTCCACCTTGAAACGACTGCAATTTTTTTTTATTGCATATTTTCATTATAAAACAGTCTGTTATGCAATATTAAGGTGGCGGAAGACAAAAAAAAAATGTTAAAAAAAATATATATATAAAAAACATGTCAACCTCAAAAATACCCAGCGTAAAATAATGTTTGTGTAGTTTTGGGTTAGGTTAGTTAGGTTAGAACTTTATTATCTTGTTCAAAACGTCTTCGGAGTGGTAACACGGCCTCACAAAAACCTGGCGTGAAATAACGTTTATGTAGCTTTGGGTTAGGTTAGAACTTTTTTATCTTGTTCAAAACGTCTTCGGAGTGGTAGCACGGCCTCACAAAAACCTGGCGTGAAATAAACGTTTATGTAGTTTTGGGTTACGTTAGTTAGGTTAGAACTTTTTTATCACGTTAAAAACGTCTTGGGGCGGTAACACGGCCTCACAAAAACCTGGCGTGAAATAACCTGTGTGTAGTTTTGGGTTAGGTTAGGTTAGAACTTTTTTATCACGTTAAAAACGTCTTCGGGGCGGTAATTTTTTTTTTTTAATTTTTTTTTTTTTAATTTTTTTTTTGATCTTCCGCCATATATTATATTTTAATAAATAATTGTGTTCTTTTTTTTGCACATGCACGCCAATTTCTGTTTTGTTATTTCCTCTACCCGTGGTTGCCTGGAAGAGATTGCTACTTAGTAGTGTTACCTGTGTATATTGTTTTTCTTTTCTTCTTTTTTCTGTTATATTTTTATGTTGTGTGCACAATAAAGAATATTTCATTCATCTCTCCCAAGCATCAAAATATAACTAATTAGATCGACGCCTGCATCTGTTGTTCAACACGTTTAAGAAACTTTTTTGCTATCTCTACACCAGAGATAATCCGTGGCTCACCGCTCACACCCCGACAAGAACAGGTCGAGGTCGATCGTGTTTAGTGAAACGTAAATACCTGATCTGGTGGAATTTTCCTCAGCTGGTAAAGTGACTTAATTTTATGGTGTAATTGGAATCTCGGAAAGGCAAGCAAATATTTCAATGAAATTTAGTACGCAGGAAGTTTTGGCGAGAATAATCGATCTAGCTAGGGTCTTATCCTTGGAAAACTAAGCATATTTATCTTATACTCGTACTCGTCCCGGCGAACCTCGTACGGCCTTATAATTAAATTTGTTGACGTACTGACAGCAGCGCCACCTACCGGGTCCAATTAAAAAATTCTCGAATCCACTTGAACACACAAAAAAAATCATTAAAATCTGTCCTATCCCTTGCCCTCCTGGGCGGTAATATCCTACATTTCCTATTTCCCACTCTAACTTACCAATATTCCTTTCTACACCACCTATCCTTCCCTCTCCCTATTCCTACCCTCTCCACCAATCCGTGGAAACGCAATGGATAATCGTAAAAATAATTTAATTATCCAAAATGGCGGCGATGTGGTTCACCACCCATCACGTCTCGTTTCTCGCGGAGGTGAAAAGCGGACCATTGAGAGCCGCTTCGCTACGTTGAATGTAAGAGGAAGAATGGATGGTAAGAATGAAAGTGAACGAAGCGAAACGAGTATGTAAGGATCGTAGCAAGTGGAAAAAAGTGGTTTCTGCCTACCCCTTTACAGGAAAAAGGCGTGATTATATGTATTATATGTATATGTAAAATCTGTCCAATATGAATAATTTTCCCCGTTTTTGCAACATTTTCACTGATGCTTTGCTTCTATTGGTCGCAACGTAATGTTATATAGCTTAAAGCCTTCCTCGATAAATGGACTATCCAACAAAAATATATATATTTTTCAATTCGATCTAGCAGTTCCTGAGATCAGCGCGTTCAAACAAATAACGGAAGCCCTCAAAGATTAATAATTTTCCCCGATTTTTCTACATTTTCCACTGATTATTCGCTCCTATTGGTCGCAGCGTGATGTTATATAGCCTAAAGCCTTCCTCGATAAATGGACTATCTAACACAAAAAAAAAATTCAAATCGAACCAGTAGTTCCTGAGATTAGCGCGTTTAAACAAACAAACTCTTCAGCTTTATAATATTATAATATAGATTTGTTTTTTCTTTTGTTTCGTAATATGACTTTTCAAATTCCTAAATGTCAAATCCGATTGGCGTTTTGGTTAGCTTTGGACTTTTTGCGTTGTTGGCAAATTGGTGTCTCGGATTCGAATCCCAGTCAGATGGGATTATTTTTGTCTTTTTCTTTTATAATAATTAATAATTTAATTTTAAATATTGTATCATTCTATTGAAACTACAAGTAAAGCTCGGTCTCCCATCAAGCATATGCAATATACAGTTATTCTGCTATAGATAAGAGACAATAATATCACAATTCACAACACTAACAACGATCTTATATTCAAATGCTTCATTTCTTTATTTATCTGCCAAGCAGATACAGTCTGTGATCAAGGGAACCCCTAACTTTATGAAGGTTTGTGAAAATTCGGTCAGTAAGCTGTTGTTGTTGTCTAGTATAATAACTCCCCACCGATCTCGGTGACGGTGGCCGGTTTCATTGAAATCAGGCCAGTTACGCAGGAGTAATTTTATAGTGCCCAAGTGTGTGCGCATTACACAAGAGCACTGTCTCTTCCTTTACCGACACGACTGACGCACTGGCGCAGGTCTGACTTTTTTTACATGCCCATCCGACGCATGCATCATCTTTCTTGTCAGACAATCAGGTGATCAGCCTGCATTGTCCTAACCAAACTTGGAAACAACATTTTTTGTTGTTCCAATGCGGGAATTGAACCCACGACCTCCGAGTCGAGAGCCAATGCTCTAACCACTAGACCAGGGAGGCTGTCTAGTATAGATGTATTATTCACTACTGTCTAGTTGTCTAGTGTCTATAGGTACATAGTTCATCATACATCTGTACAAATAAATAAAACTGAAGCTGTTTGTTAGTTCAAATAAAGAGCTTTGCACTAAATGCATGTAATGAATATTAACTACCTACACCAAAAAGTCAAATTTTTTAATTTTTGTCTGTCTGTCCGTCTGTCTATCTGTTTATTCCGACTAGTCTCTGAAATGGATGGGTCGATTTGGACCGGACTTTCATTGGCGTTATACGGAGTAACTTAGGATTTCGTTAAAAATGGTTTCCGTTCCCATTAGCTCTACGCAAACGAAGTTGCGGGCATCAGCTTGTACTACGAGTACAATATATAAAAAAAGAAGATAAATACTTACATGGTCTATAAACATACGAATCCATGTGCCGAAGAAAATGGCGCAGATTATTCCTAGAAGAAGTAGTATGACTGCGGAGGCCAGCACAAACCCTGAGGACAAAGTTTACAATTAGTTACTTGTTTACTTCTTTTGTTCTGTAACAATATACCTTTTGAACCGAAATTATGATACAATACAGTGAAAAGGTGACTTAATTTAGGGGTGTCATTCTTGTTTTTCAGTGGAAGTTGCAACAAAATGATTTCAGTTATCAGTAATGTAGTTCTATCTTAAGACTTCAGCCTTATGTATCCTTTAGAGTTTAGACTATTAGCCTTTTGACTTGATAAGATAGCCTTTTGGTTTTACAGGACACTTTTGCCTTGCATTCATTATAGTTTCAGTTGAGCTTAAACACCCAGAGGTAGTTACTATTTCTGCGGTCCCCAAACTAAAAGGCGGTTAAATGACAAAAATAGTTTTTGAGGTAGAACTAAAAACGCGGGATTATTTTAAAATTGATGCTAGTGATTTTGTTTAAGCAATTGTTAATGTTGTCATGATGACGATTATCTTACGACAACATTAACAATTGTTTAGTAGTGTGTAGTAATCTGTGCCCAGAGGGCTTAGCCAATATGCCATCGTTTATTACAATGACGATATTCGAAATTTAAAATTTAAGGGACTGAGTGTCATAGCGCGCGATACCTACGTCAATTTCATTTTTGATTTCTAACTTCGTTATCATAATTAGCGATGGCATCTGGCTAAGCCCTCAATATTTGGTTTTTAAAACTACCAGAGAAGGTTCTCCTATCTAGTTGATAGCTACGATAAAAACTTATCAAAGTTCAAACATACGAGTAGGTAGTAGGTACTGGCCGTGCAAAAATCGCAACCCTAAATATTTGCAGCACAGTACAGGGCAAACAGTACAAAAGGCTGTCACGTACGGTACATACTACATGCGTGACTCACGTGTCGTGTGGACATTAACACGTTTAACACGTACAGAGTAATGAGTACCACACTCTACAAGTACCGCCATGGACGGAGAAAACCAAAATTTGTCTTTTGAAAGTGTACCTACTATTCAAAACTTCTAATATTATAATGTGTTCTTTCTTAAGAAATTACTCTATAGAAGTTATTAAAAATTTTACATGACAAAGCCGCAAAATGCATCGGGAAAAATTATAATAGGTAGTAGGTATACAGAGAGTATAAAATTTGTTAAGGACGCTTCCTCGCTCAAAGATTAGGCAGATTCTCAAACATGTTTTCAGAGTGAGAAAATTTTCGTCGTTATTTATCATTGAAATTGTTTTAAAGAGCTTTTTATAAATGAATTAGCTTATGCCCGCGACTCCGCTCGCGGAAATAAAGTATCCCATTGGAACACTGTATGTTTTCGGGATAAAAAGTGAGTGTGTGTTTTACAGAGCATAAACTACTACCATACCAAATTTCATCAAAATCTTGTTCAGCAGTTTTAGCGTGTAAGTGTAATCCTCCCTCCGTCCATCCTCAAGTTTAAACTGAACAAGTTACGTGTTTTTGTAATGTGACAGTAATTTTAAAGAATACAATTTAAAAAAAAACCTAAAAATACAATCTCCAAAAAAGTAAGCACGACCAACGGCTTAATATTTTTTCCGTTGAGATGATATTTGCGACAATCGTCAAGGTTCCACGTATGTAGATTATCACGTTACAGATCAGGAAGTTTCAATTTGTTTCGTCAATCGTGATTCGTGGTTATAATAACATACTTAATGTTATAATCACGATGTTTAGATGTTTATAATGACGATCTTCTCAGTGGGTAATTCGTCTTTGTAACGACAATTAATTGTTCGCAAAAGTCAAGGTAGGTAATTACTGTCTTGGCCAATGTATTTCAGTAGAGGATAAATTGCCTATAATACGTCTTATCAGTGCCTAAAAGTCTTGCATAAAAATTCAAGATCAAGAATATTATTAACTTTATCTAGACACAGTATACGGCCACGATGCGTAAGTCATGTTCACAAAAGATATTTAACAAATAAAAGCAATGATCTGTTTTTTTTTTGTATAATTGTAATTTGTTGTATAATTTTCTGTTTTTCAACAAGAATTATTTGATACTAGCTTTTGCGGGCAAAAGCTCCTACCGCGTAAATACATTATCCCGCGGGAACAATGTACTTTTTCGGGATAAAAAATATTATGTCCTTTCCTGGGACCCAAAGTTGTAGTATATGTCACCGTAAAATTGTAAAAACCGTTAGATTGTAATACAAGTAGTGAAATTGTAAAATGTTGATAGACTTCGGACGCGAAGACGCTATTATAATACGAATGTTTAACACATTATTTTCGTTAATGAATCTTTCGACATATTTTTAAAATCTCGTTAGTTATTTTACAATCTAACAGTTTTTACAATTTTACGGTGACATATATAAAGCAAATTTTATAAAAATCGGTTCAGCGGTTAAAGCATGAAGAGGTAACAGACAGACACACATTCGCATTTATAATATTAGTATAGATTTATGACACTGCAAAGAACCTGCCGCAACAGCCATAACATTTTTGTCTCATCGACAGTTTGACCTCGTTTGGCCCTAAATCACCATTTACTATTTCGTCACACATTTACATTTACTATACAACAAACTTATCTATCTATCTATAATCTTATCGTCAGCTATTTGCAATTATTTTTTTAAGTTGTAGGTACCTGTTCATTATTGTATAGTTACAGCTTTATTATTATTTTAACTACCATGTGCAGGTGCACATTTAAAATATATATATAATAAGTAGGTACTTATTATATATATATATATTTTAAATCATATTTTACATAAGTGATAGCAAAGTTTAAATGCTTACATTTAAAACTTAGCATGTGCGGTAAAAGTAAGTTATCTCTGTTTCTGAGAAACATAAATCTCAGAGTAACAGACTAACTTAAGCATATTCATAGTTATTACGTGATATGTAACTTAAAAACGAAACCAACCAAACACTAACTTGTTAACAAAAACTTGTTTGCTAAAGGGCTAAAGGGCCAGTTTTTCAATTGTCAGATAACTCTTACCTAAGGAATAATTAAGTGACTTTGACAAATTTTGTATGAAGAATCTGTCAGTCACATATTTATTCCTCAGATAAAAGTTAGCTGACGATTGAAAAATCGGCCCTGAATAATATTGTCTACGCTCTACATGAATATATCATATTAACATCGAACATCGAGTTACAATTAATCGATACTGCCTTCTCGATGTATCGGTTTAGAAATGAATGGGTTACATCAGTGGTTGCGCTACGAGTAACAAACGATTTGCAACCGCCTCGTATCGCCAATTCAGTGGGTCAAGGGGAATGCTGTGTTAGTAATGGAAGGTAAATATTTTGTAGAAAGGTGCCGGTGTTCAGCCCACAGACGGTGTTTACTAAACGTTCTCTGCTTTTTAAATCGTATTCGATTGTGTTCGCTCACAATCGGATACGATTTAAACAGCAAAATGTTTATGTAAACTTTTCAACATGTCTTCCAAAGAACAGTAATTCACACTATAATTTTTCAGAGTGGTAAAAAGCAGCATGATTGAAGTTTAATGTGCATATAGAATAGGTACTTGTAAAATTAGAATTATTTAGATATTCTAATTTAGAATTTAATAAATGTAGAGTATGCTGTCTGTTAGGCTACAGCAAACTTAGACTACAGAAATGAAAGAAACATGGATACACAAAATAATAACTTATACCTGTGAGTTTGCCCTGTAGCCGAAATTCGTTCATAATAATTCATATTGTAATTTTATAACTTTATAAAAGTTATTTTGACTTTAACACTTATAAAAAAAAAACAAATTGACAAACGTCAACGTGTAACAAATGTGTATCTATATAACTATATATACTATAAAACTCACGGAAGTGTGTGTTAATAAAAATCTGAGGTAGTGTGTGTTGTTGTTATTTTTAACCGACTTCCAAAAAAGGAGGCGGTTATACGTTCGGCTGTATATATTTTTTTTTTTTTTTTTTGTATGTTCGCGGATAACTCCGCCGTCTGTTGGCCGATTTTCAAAATTCTTTTTTTGATGTAAAAGGTATATTCCGAAGTTGGTCCCATTTTTAGAAAATTGGTGACCTGATGATGGGATCCATGAGGAATCGAGGGAACTCCTCGAAATTTATATGGACACATATGGTGATTTCGACTTTTTCTGAAGAAGTCCAAGCATATGTTACCAAAAAGTAAGATTTTGCTCCAAGGTATATCCTGGATCCAAAAGTACAGAACAGAACTCCTGACTCATTATAGATACATGTTTGGGGATTTTGGCGTTGTTTAAAGAACTGCAAGCATATGCCACTTTGTCAATTAGAGTAATCATCATCATCACCACCACTATCACAGCATACATCATCACATTATGATGATAAAGAAGGTACTTCTCATAGTATTTTACACTAACACGGAGATCTTTGAACATTACTCTGCCGTTTATGGACCTATTTGCAAAATTCTTTTGTTGTAAAGGGTTTAATTCGAAATTGGTCCTTTAGTCACTAAAGTGGAAACGTGATGATGCGATCCATGAGGAATTGAGAGGACTTCTCGAAATTTATATCGACACATATAGTGATTTTGACTTTTACTGAAGTAACACAAGCATATGCTCCCAAAAAATAAGATGCTGAAACCAAGGTATACCCCAGATCCAAAAACACTGAACAGAACTCCTCAGTCTTTAAAGATACGCGTTTGGAAATTTCGGTATTGTTTAAAGAACTGCAAGCATATGCCACTTTGTAACTTACAGTAATCATCATCATCATCTTAATAACAATATCTAATAGAAGCTTGGCACGTATTCAGTTATACATTCGATCGTTTATTTTAGACGTTTTTAAGACGTATTAATAATTACAATATTATCACTAAAAAGGGTGAAATTATTATTTTTAAACAAAAAATTAAACCGACTTCCAAAGTAAAAATACACAAAAAAGTATGAAATAAAACTTATTTTATAAATAATTCCCCTTTTAAATTTGGCTATTTCTCTACTTAATCTTCTTAATTTTGAAGTCGGTACCAGCAAATATGAACGTGAGTTCTATAAAATATTGTAGGATATCGTTTGGGCTGGTAGCGACTTCAGAATTAAGAAGATTAAGTAGAGAAATAGCCAAATTTAAAAGGGGAATTATTTATAAAATAAGTTTTATTTCATACTTTTTTGTGTATTTTTACTTTGGAAGTCGGTTTAATTTTTTGTTTAAAAATAATAATTATTAATTGTATGTTTTACCAAATATTATTTCAAAAAAAAAAACCTGCACACCTTCCTCCACATAAACTTTAAATGTGAAATATCATACTCCTCCGTTCGCAAGTCGCAACATTCTCGGAAAAACTGTACTGAATGTTTTTGTTTACATTTAAAGGTACTTACCTAATATGATATTACTCTTACTATTATGTAACAATATTTTGCTGCTCAAATTTTTATAAATAGGCACTCATTTGAATACTCTAAATTCTTTGAATTTCTTTCCACATGCTTGAGCGACCCACTATATCACAGTCATATTTTACTTTGGTAGGTATATAAATTGCGTAAAACTCATTATGGTACGTTCTCTGCTTGTGCTACTCAACATTTTGCTATGGCAATTGTGTGTAAAAAGGATATACAACTTGTATAAGATCTGCACGCGGAAATCATTACAGTAATGATTAAATATAACGCAACCGTCATCAGCGCTCGCGCAACTCGCCGTTAACAGGTCGGACTCTGTTGCAACGTCCTCGACACTACTGAATCAAAATTCTCGTAATTAACTTACACTTTCATTGTACTAGAAATTTAAATGAATCGTCTTTATCATAAACTGATTTTTTTAATTTGGGCCAATGAAAACGGTTTTTGGTTTGACGTTTATGAGAATACCATTATCGTAAAGGTATTATTGAAGGTTTTAATTAGCAGAAATGACCTTCTGTTTAAATTTAAACTCTGCTTATTACTTATATAATCATATAATCACGCCTTTTTCCCGTAGGGGTAGGCAGGACCGCCTCTTTCCCGTAGGGGTAGGCAGAGACCACTTCTTTCCACTCGCTACGATCCTTACATACTTCTTTCGTTTCGTCCACTTTCATTCTTAACATCCATTCCTCCTCTTACATTCAACGTAGCGAAGCATTTCTCCATGGTCCGCTTTTCGCCTCCGCGAGAAACGAGACGTGATGGGTGGCGAACCACATCGCCGCATTTATTTATATATGTTATTTATATTATTTATATATGTTATTACTTATACATGGGCTATCAACAAATTGAAGGCAATTTCAGAATGGCTAACGTATCTTCAATCCAAGGTCAACTCAATCTTAGATTTCTGTCTGTCGCTTAATCTGCTAAAGTTAATAGTCGATGTCATGACAATTAGCTTCCCAAAACATGGATTGAAGTTTTGATCTTGGATAAGATAATTTAAAGATTGATTAGTTAACTTTGGGTGACAGAAAAGAAACAGTTAATACCTTAAATATAATATAGCTCTCGCATTATAATATTATAGACCTATTAATTATAATATGGCCCTCGCATTTTAGTTGCTTCTAACTACATTATACAATACACAAAATATAATCCAGTCGTTAAATCAATGTAAGTATAACATTTTACAATCTGTAATGCTATCGAGAGAATAGCAACATCGTACCTCGTAGGTACGTGATTTTGAGCAAACAATTAACTTATTAGTAAAATAAGAGTTACATTTTAAACACGTAGTTACATACCTACGAGTATAAAAATAGGGATGTTGCCTAGTGTGGAATATCACAGTTTTACAAATTAGATTGTAAAATTGTGGATTAAAGATACATAAATCTGAAAGAAATAGGTATTTAAAGTGACGGGATTAAAAATATAAGTAAATAAAAAATATTGTCGATCCCTTTCTCGCAAAACGATTCGTGACGTCACAACCTGCTACCGCCATACATTTTGTAATGACAAATGTATGGCGGTAGCAGGTTGTGACGTCACAGGCCGATATATCGCTCTCTTTCGTATTGTTTTCAATGGTTTGTATCTACGTTATTTTTTTCAATATACAAAAATGGGTTCTGGATTGTTTATTAACATGTTGTCTTACATTGAATAGAAGAAACAAAATTTTTTCGGCAACATGCCGATTAATGTGATCTACCTTACTGTTAATGTTTGTGATGAAATACCCATATCGTTGTTGTTGATGCCAACTTCGTGTAACTTCAAAACGTTAAAACGGACTTCAATGAAACCTTCATATTTTAGGTTTTGTCTACATTTATTACTGTAACCATAGTTTGAGACGGATTGATTTTTCCACGAAAAAGTAGCTTATGTCCTTCCCCGTAGTCTACTCTATGTGTATCTGTCAAATTTCATCAAAATCGGTCCAGTAGTTTCGGAGCCTATTCAATACAAACAAACAAACGTACAGACAAACAAACTTTTCCTTTATTATATTAGTATGTATAGAAAATTAAATGTATAAGAGAAATAATTAGGTACTCATAGTTTATTCAGAATCCCTATTGCTAATAGTTTCCACTATAATATTCTACTTGTTAACGTGTTATTGACGTCATCATTTTTGTAGATAGTGTGTAATTGGAATTTACCGTAATTATGTTATTCTTTTCATTTTCTCTTTAGGGTTCCATACGCAAAGGGTAAAAACGGTACCTTATTATTATGACTCGCGTTCATGCAAAAATTACTGAAGGGATTTCGATGAAATTTGGTATAGTAGTAGTTTAGATGCTGGACAAAAGCATAGGATACTTTTTATATCGAAAAAGTACAGTATTCCCGTGGGATACGCGAGGGTCAAATCTGCTAAATAAAACCAGCATTAATACAATTACAATCAAGTCCCGATACGCTAAAACTGTTAAACGGTATTTTCGTAAACGTTAAACCTACGTGAAACGCGCTCTGATTGGTCTTAACTTCACAAAATTATTTTTTGATAACATGTCGCTTCCCTTATAAGTTATAATACAATCAAAGTAGAATGAAAGTCTACTTTAAATACGAAAATTGAGGTTCAGATACTATGTTTACGCGGGCCGCAGGAAAAAACTAGTAAACTTTAAAGGTCAATGATAGTGACTCGTAGAACTATAGTACCTTAAAGCTCGATTTTGTAAAGATATAATCTGGTAAACACACAAAACTAGCGAAATTCATCGTGAGAAGCATTAGGCGCATTAAAAGGTAGATATGTACTTTAATAAGTTTAATAAATGGTCATTTTCTTAGAATAATCACAAATGGGGAATACCAAATAAATGTAACGGAAACCAAACTTGTTACAGAAATAAAACCATAAAAATAACTGTCAAATTAAATAAATATATTTTTAATAGCCCAGATATTTCCAGTTTTGCCAGGACATTAATAATTCATTATGTCGTTAGAACTATTGTTTCATAAGATTGGAATTTTAAAAGGCAATGACAGCTAATTCTTCTTTTTTCTTTGTCATATCGTCACTAATGAAAACACGAAGGCTACTTAATGTTAGGGGTAGGGCATCGAGACCGGTTTTACCCGGTTTTTTTTTCAAAATATTGAAAACCGGTTTTCGGTTTTTTCGACCTTTTTTCATTATGAAATTCTACAACAGTTTATAACCGTTACAGTCACAAACCGAACGTTATAGTGGCTTGTGATTGTCAATGTAGAATTTTAGAATAATAGTTATAATGTTTTCATGTTGTATGTAGTACATTTGGGAGCACGCCAGTGCCCCCGCCCCGCCAGGACGAGTGAGCGAAGCGCAAGCGATTCGTCGATTTTTTGGACCTTCATAACTTGGTATGATTTATTATTCGGTTACATCAGCGCTCAGTGCGAATTGCTCTCCGTTCCCATGATACCAAAAATCGAGTGGGCCTAACGGAATCCGTCCCATTGTGTTAAAAATGTGTGCTCTTGAATTGGCACCGGTCTTAACGCATCTTTTTCGGCTCACCTGCTCTTATGGCACAGTCCTGGCATCTTGGTAGACAGCTTTGGTGTGCTATCGCCTGCCCTGTTCATACTGCATATCAATGATAATATTATGTGATGACGACAGTACGGTTGATGCCTTATATACAGGTCGCCCGAACATCTCTCGGCAAAACGTCATTGAGAGTCGAAACGAACTTGTCTCTCAAATTAAGAATTCATTGGAGAAGATCTCTGAATGGGGTAGACTTAACTTAGTCCAATTCAACATCTCTAAGACACAAGTCTGCGCGTTCATCGCTTATAAGTTACCGATGGTCGTATGTCCTCGTTTTGAAAGCATACCCATAACTGTCTCCTCCAACATCGGAATACTTGGTGTTAGCATATCGAGCGAGGTCTAGTTCCGATATCATCTGGAAGGCAAGGCCAAGTTAGCCTCCAAGAAGCTTGGTGTTCTGAACAGGTCAAAGCAGTATTTCAGTCCGGTCCAACGCCTACAACTCTATAAGGCGCAGGTTCGGCCTCACATAGAATATTGTTCTCATCTCTGGGCAGGAGCGCCAAAGTACCAGCTTCTCCCTCTGGATCGTATCCAACGAAGGGCCGCTCGAATTTTCGACTGCCATAGTATTTCAAACGGGCTTTACTCCTTAGAGCTACGTAGAGATGAGCATCGCTCTGCATCATATGTCGGTTATATTACGGGGAGTGCTCCGAGGAATTGTTCGGACTTATACCTACTGCAACTTTTCGTTATCGTTCGAAGGGACAAAATATTTATCATCCTCATCACCAACTGTCGCCAACAGTATTTCCGGACCATTACGACCTGCACACCTTCAAGAAGGCAGCATATTCCCTCCTAAAAGGCCTCTCACAAACTCTACACTTTAGTCAAATTATGTGGCATGGCCATTTCGTCAGGCAACGTATTTTGACTAAGGTGTAAAGTTTGTGAAATTATTAATTACTTTACATGAAAATGTTTATGGTGGGATCACATTTTACCAGTATTACGTTGTTACAACAGAAAGCAGCTGATAAAAGTTAATTTTAGGACATTCCTAACCAAATTCTACAAAATCAACAAAAAACCCGAAATACCCGAAAAAACCCGGGTACCCGGTTTTCAAGATGGCTGGGACCGAAAAACCCGGTTTTTTTAAATATGGCCGGTCTTCGATCCCCTAGTTAGGGGCAACCTAAATCATAGGCTATCACTGTCTCTGCTCAGCAAGGTGACAAGGACAGCGTGAGTTTTGAGTAAAAAACAAGTCTCTTAGGGGCCCCATACATGGTCCGGTCTACCTTCAGTTCGGCCTGAACGGATGCAAAATCGTATCGTGTGTGTGCAATTTCGAGATCGCATCAGGCGGCCGTACGGACTGAAGCGATTCGTTTCAGTGTTGCCAGCTCTTTTTTTGTGAAACTACTAAACTCGTATCGATTTCTACTAAAACTACTAAAAAACTACTAAAGAGGCTACTTAACTTAGGAATTTCTGAAGCCCCCCAAAAACCACTGCATTTTAGGTTTTATTATATTAAATTTTTTTCATTAATTGAATTTGATTATAAATTTTATCATTAAATTAAAATATACTAGGAAATATTACGTATTTAGTAGCTATTTTGCATATCATGACTGTCTGGCTCTTTCCTACTTAAACACTACTAATAACTAAATTTCTACCAAGGAGGGAATAAAATACTCAATTTAGTAAAATTTTGTAAAATAACTAAGTTGGCAACATTAATTCTGGCCTGACCGATCGGCCTGATCGCGCGGCCTGTCCTGACCGTGTGTGGACAAATCGCTTCAGTTCTTGCCCGAGCCGCGGCCGTGCGGGCGTGTATCTTGTACAAGCGTTGTATGAGTTTTCGCGGTGTTTAAATACAAAATTGATAAACACGACCGTAGCGCGCGGCAAACCAGAATGGACTGATGCGACTGTTCCGTGTGTGGGCACGAATCAGATCAGGCCGAACTGACGTAAATTGGATTGGATGCGATTTTTTCCGTGTGTGTGCTCGAATCCGTTCAGGCCGAACTGACGTCAGTTCCAGCTGAAACGATCGGCCTCTCGTCTGTGGGGGCCTTTAGAGAATCGTCGTAAAATATCCATTGTTTCTTAACTTAAAAGTCTAGTCACTTAGGCCCACTTACGCAGGTCAGATTTAACATGGTTTGAACCCACTGTTAGATTAAAATATCTTGCCTTCTCTTTTACAAATACGAAGAACGAAAGAGACATTTAACCTAGATATGCTTAAGTGAGTAATAAGAGAATCATCGTTACATACCTATCCATCGTTCCTAAACTTAAAAGTCAAGTCACTTGAAGAATTGCATGTGTTGATGGAGCAACGAGACCTTTGGCCGGTGAAATATCCGCGATTACGACGCTATTTACGGACCACTACATCGTCAATACACGCACTATGATATGACGTAGTAGGTAGGTAGATACTACAAAGGCCATGAGTGAAGTGGAGTGAAAAGTGCGTAACTTTTGACTGACACTTGATCTTCAAGAGTTTTTGGCTTACAAACATCAACATCTAATTGATGATGTCGGTAATCAGAAGATAGAAAATAAAAAAGTTGCTAGTTTTTGTTATTAGATATAAATAACTCTCTCCCCACACCGATGTCGGTGACAGTGGCTGGTTTCATTGAAACTAGGCCAGTTACGCAGGAGTAATTTAATAGTGCCCAACTGTGTGCGCAGTACATAAAAGCACTCTCTCTTCCTTTACTCTCATAATCCAGTGGGACGGACAACCGACAGGACGATCAGGCGAGGGTCCGACTTTTACACATGTAGTGCATTCGACGCATGGATCATCTTGCTTGTTAGACAATCAGCCTGCATTGTTTTAACCAAACTTGGAAACAACATTTCTGTTGTTCCAATGCGGGAATCGAACCCACGACCTCCGACTCTAGAGCCAATGCTCTAACCACTAGACCACGGAGGCTGTTATTACTTATTAGATACTATTTACTAAAGATGTTATAGACTAGGGTATATTGGCGTAGAGTGTAGACACATTAAATGGAGAGTAAATTGCTGATAATAATCAGACATTAGATTATTACTTCAGTTTTATTCACTCCGAAATGTAAATAAAACTGAAATTATAGTGAAAGCCAAAAGTAGGAGATGTATTTAGATACTTATTGTAAATTACGATTTTTTAAAAAGCTAATCAACCTTTGCCATACCTACCGCATAAATTGACATAGATTATAAAGTTTACATTGGCAAAAAACCCTTGACATAATAATCAATTCCATAAATCCACAAGCAAAAACTCTGGGAGTCTTGGGCAATACTGGTTATAAAAAGTCATTTTCTTAGTTTCACTCTTTTATTTTAACAACTGAAGGTTGTTCGTCACTTCAACGCACGCGAGCATAACATTGCGACATGAGCTTTTGCAAGTGATGCGCTATTCTATAATAATATTTTGAAGAGGAGTATGGTAATTCTTAACATAGTTTTTTTAACAATCGCTACCATAATTCCTGGACCAATATTATCACTAGGTACCGAGTAATCTAAATGTCCGTTGAATAATGAAGGGAAACCGCCGAATTAATAATGCTATTTACTATTAACCTTTAACAAATTATATTACAAAATAATAGTTGGGCTACTCTACATTATTGAACAATCAAAACCTTAAAGCATTAGAGCGAGAACTTGTATTGAAACAAGTAGCGACATTATAACAGGCCCAAGACAGGAATGTTGTTCCGCTTATACCTTATCGCGAAACACTTGCGACCTCATTTATAAAAAAAAGGAATTTAAAAAACAAGAGCAAAGGCGCGAGCCATCTGCCTCCACAGATTAGAGATCAAACAAAATATATATCCGGAACCAAATAGATTTCACGATAGACGGCACATCTAACAAAGTGTGTCAAGTTTCCCAATGCAATATTTGTACGCACTACGAGGCATTGTTCAATTAGAATTTTCTCACACCAATGAACTGAATAACATAAAACTTAGGCACAAAACAACACTCACTTATCCTTCTATTCCGTTTCAAACTTTCGAAAAAACGGGAAAATGTGAACGCCATTTTGAAATACGAATTAACGCGACCCGAATTCGTTGTACAGCATTTTACTGCGCCGGCGCACGAGTGACTGGCTGGCGAGCGCGATGTAAGTAGGTTTTACTCGCCAATTATTATATTTTTTTCGTGAAATGCATTGATATACAAAAAAATATTAGACGCACATTTAATAATTGAGTTAAAATTCTTCAGCTCATTCTCTACATTTTTTGATCTCTTATTTTCAGTTACCCTCATTCTCAAAATTTTATCTTCTATTGAAAATTTAAATTAAAAGGTTACTTCGAACATTTTTTTTTTCAATTTCAATAGGAAATGGAAAACATAAAATTAAAATCAATCATAAATACCTAGATGTTTTTGTCGTAATCAACATGAAATATTTAATTGAAAATAGCGCCAATGCAAGTGCTGGTGTGATTGTAGTAATTACTTACAGAGTTGATATTACTAGAGAACAAGAGAATCTACAATTAAATATCTAGGTGCGTCAATTCTTAATTGCATTAATTGTTTTATCCATGTTCTCACTTATAGCTTTGTTTTAGATTATTGTAGGATTTTCCAAACGATCTTAATTTTATTACCTCGAAGTAGGTCGAGCGAAGCTAGAGTTATAGTGAAAAATAGAACTAGGTACTTCAGACGTTGCTACCCTACAGTAAAATGCAGTATCTTATTAAAACGAGGAAATCTTGTTTATATAATCGGTTTCTCGAAGGTTCGGATGCCAGTCAGATAAATATTTTTGTGATTCCATTTATTATTTATTAATTGCCCGGAGTTTTACTACTGTTTTACCGAAATTGTTTTACTACTTACTAGTACTTACTAGTAAGTAGTAAAATAGTTTCGGTTTTAACACAGTTATTTAAATTTTTATTAATGTCCAGAATCGAGATATATGCCGTCACTTACTTTTTTGTAGACCTTAAACATTTATATAATAAACAATTTCACTATAGGTAGGTACATTGTTTTGTTATATCTGCAACGAATCTTCAGTAGTTTTTGAGATTATCGCGAAAATATAGACAGACAGACGTGGCTTTAATTTATGTAAAGATAAGTAGCTTTTGAGATTATCGCGAAAATACAGACAGACAGACGTGGCTTTAATTTCTGTAAAGACAACTCATCATAAAAGTCATAAATTTAAAAGCGACGTTTAATATTCTATTTAAGTTTGTCATTGTTGTACGTAGTTTTGCAATATGTATTTTATATGCACCAGTAAATGATAGCCCATTATGTAATACGTACAGACGACACAAACCACTGAACTGAATCATTGCCACTTCATCAGAGATACCTATTTAGCTAATGATAGATAACATTTCTCAGTAAATAATTAAAATATATATTTATTATGGGATGTAAATATGTTTATAGTCGGATGGCGCAAGATGTTCTATGGGCGACTGGGATAGTCAGTGCCAAACAAAAATATGTTATGTTCCTTTATACCCAGAAAGAATAATAACAGCGGCGTGCACAGGATTATGACACTGGGTATGCGGCGGAGGGTCACAAAAACTTTTTCTTTTATAGATTTTTAGCATAGCCACAGCCAAGCGACGGATCTCTAAGTCGGAAACCATGCCAACAGAACTAACAGAACTTCATAACTTTTAACATGAAACTTTCGAGTTACATTCCCTTTTTGCTGATTCAATTGTTGTAACTCGGGTACACACCTATCTTTAGACACAATTTGAATCTTTTCACTGAATGACAATTGTGAAAACTTATTATTTTTAATTTTTAATAAACACACATTTTCAACACAAATCACTACAATTTTTATAGAACTTCAGTAATAAACTGTTAAATGTACACACTTTCAAATGTTAAAATGAAAAATCTTTTAAGAAAACTATAAATATTACATATAATGGCAAACAAAAAATAACAATGCGTTTTCACATGAAAAAAATGGCTTCATTGAAACACATTTCTGATATTTAAACAAATAAAACCTTACTAAAACAAAATTGCATCATGTGCATACATGAGTAAAAATTTTATGACAATTATAATTAGTCGCATTATAGGCCACCGTGCCACGAATATACCCGATTACTTCCGAGACCCGACAACTGCCGAACTTCGCCGAAGTTTATAGCATGCCGCGGAAGTCGGACGAGTCGAGCCTTGGGATATTCATAGGTGTGTGCGTTTGCAAACTGTGTACGGACACTAAAATTACTACACACATGCGAACAAATCTCCTGCGAGACGACAAGGCTTTAGTCGCATCAACATACGCCTGGCAAACATAATGTGCTTGCAAATAGGTGCTATTATAAAATATTAGGCGTTTTTAAGTTATTATATTTTGTTTATTCATTTATTTACTATTAATTAAAGTCATCTAAAACGTACGAACGTTTTATTAAAATATCTGTGAATGGTAAGTAAAGCACTGCATTTCTGCCTATAAGGAGCGCACGCCCCTGAATAATAAAGCCCCTTTTATTAATCCTATCTAAACCCATAGAATTTTTTGTTTAAACAGAAAAACACTACAATAATAATAATTAATTATACTATATATATTCGTTCAATTTTCTACTTGTCATTGGCCATAGATTTATATACTAAATAGTTTCTTTGTAATCTTAGTACTTTATACACTGATTGAACGACTTATTATGTAAGTAGAAGATAAATTCGAACCACTTTAAGAGAGAATTTTAACTGTGGAACTCTATCACAGTTTCCAATACTAGGTTAGTGAGAAATCTGAGAGTAATCAACACAAAAAAACTTATCCAAATATCCTAATATTATTATAAATGTGAATGTTTGTGAGGATGGATGGATGTTTGTTACTCTTTCATGCAAAAACTACTGAACGGAATTTGATTCAATTCGGTATGGTAGTAGTTTAGGCTCTACATTAAAACAGAGGCTACATTTTATCCTGAAAAAGTACAGTGTTCCCGTGGGATACTGTATTTATGTGCGAGGGCGGAGTCGCGGGTAAAAGCTAGTAACTAAATAAAAGTGTTAATCAGTTAACACTTTTATTTAGTTACCTAATCTATAGTAATATAATAAAAAGGAAAAGTTTGTTTGTTTGTTGTTCGGAAATGTACGGGTTCTGCGAAATTAACTTTTGCGCGCACGAAGTCGCGGGTAATATCTAGTAATAAATAACTACAATAATAATATAATTACTCCTCTTGTATATTCTATAATATGTTGTAGATTGTAATATGTTAATGGAAACCGAAAGTAAGGTTTTGTAACGTCTTCGTTATTCATTCCACAATGTACAAGGCATAATGTAGTATTGCGAAATCCATAAAGATATTATATTATATAAAACTGTGGTTAGCTGTAGCCTGTAGAAGATTCTGTCATTACACTGTTTCATCTCTACTAAATAATCTCTACTATTCATAATCTCAGTCAGCTTAATGTCATTTCAAGGCAATAATTCTTTCTTTCTTTGTCATTTAATAGAGAATTTTTTTTTAAATTGTGATTAATATAAAAAAAAGTATTGTCTAATTTTTTTTTGTATTTTATGGACGGAAATTAATGTATTGTATTGATTATAATTCACAACACATCAAAATTGTCTTTTATATGATATGTACTAGATTTTTAGTATTTCACTTGCTAAATCGAAATATAGGTACAACTTAAAACCAAAAGTTAGCTTGTATTGTTGAGTTATTTAAGATTGTATGGAGAAGCTCTATATATTTTACACTCAATTCTCAGTATCTTGTAAAACCCCATGAAAATTTAATTATAAGTTATTTATTTGTACTGTCTAAAGCTATCTCTGTATCAAAACATAATTTACATGTTCGTTTTTAGAAGAAAATCTCAATTTTCACTATGTCTCGTAGTTAAGAGTATGTGTCAGTTTTAATCATTTGTGTTAAACTGATCCCTAAGTAGTCATAGATGCCTCAACTCAGCGCTTAGAATGATATTAGGATAAAATATTATAAGGGTCGTAAAATATGACAAGGCCAGCGACTGATTCCTACTGTAAATCTCCATAAGAATAAACCTGTAAATCATAATAAGTGACACGAAAGCAAACCTCGCCTACATTTTACATTACTTACATTATACATTTTGTAAATATTATATAATCAAAAATTCAAATTGAAGAACAGTGTTATTGCATTATTACCGATCTTACTGTTTCTAATTCCCAAAACAAGTGAAGACTTACAAGATTTAGCTTACCAGTTACCAGTTGCACTTTAATCTTTGTATCCATTCGCATGTAGGTATGGTGACTGAGATAGAAGAACATAACAAATAATGTCAAGAATGGGGTCTCACATGTACTGGATTAAAACACCTAAACAAATAATAATGGAATATTTTATGGTCAGGCGCAGTAAGATTATTTCTGAGAATTTAAAATTTTTCGGAAATATTATGTACGACGTACACGTATGTTATTGTAAGACGTGTTAGCAAAATTGAATTCTGATTTGAAATGTTAGAAAATATATTCAATGCAAACATACAAGCTAATCGTTCCTCTTAATTGGGTATATTAGTAGAGCAAGCTTCAAGAAGGATACGTCTACATACGAGCAGGTCGTGGACTACATCAGGAGCAGAACCAACTTCGCCTTGAGGGTCGAGCGGTCGTCATAGAGTGAATTTTAGTTCTTTTGTGGTGAGAGTTCCAACCCATCATTTACCGACCTTCGAGAAGGAGGAGTTCTGGCCGATTGGAGTCGCCAACAGAAGATTCAGAGGACGACTCCCGAACACTTCGCGCCCCACGTGTTTAGTGTTAGTGTTAGTTATATAATATAATATAGTAATATGTATGTTAGTCTATAAGGTATTTATAATATTGGCCTATGCAGCCCGAAATAAATGGTATTTAATTTAATTTAATTTATAACTCTGTTGATGGATATATTTTTTTAATTATTTTGAATGTTAGGTGTACCGTATAGGTAAATCTCAACTCTCAAAGGCTACTTCTTAGAAGTCGAGTAAAATGAAATTGTTTAACCAATGTTTCACACTTGTGACGTAATAGACAAACAGAAGTAGGTATATGTTTTGTAAATATACCTTTTAGCAAGAATAGTGACAACATGGAATTCAACGTGATGGCAAATACGAAGCGAATAATGACGATTGTTTCCGAAAATCAGAGAGCACAATATTATTATATTTTATACTCATACATAAACGAGCAATATACCTACTTTATACGAGCCGGAGACAATCTTGTATTATATAATCGGTATCTCAAAAATGACTTAATATAAGTAAAGTATTACCATGAACTTTAGTATGTATGCAGCTAGTTTCGGGGGCGAAAAATCGATCTAGCTAGATCTTATCTCTGGGAAACTACGCATTTTTAAGCTATACCTCGATGTTTTTTCTTTCATCGTTCAACAATATATCAATAATTTCGTTAGTCTGATTGGCAGTTTGGGCTGAATCTTTTGCTATGTTCGGAAATTCGGAATGTCGTTAGTTTGATTCTCGGCCGGATAAATATTTTCGTGATTCTTTTTATTATTTTTTCTTATTTATCAGAACTACGAGCAAAGCTCGGTTACTCAGGTAGGTACTTACTACTTATTATTAAGGTATGATAAGGCAAAAACTTATACATGCCTGCTTGTTTTCTACAGTATATACCTACTAGTTATATTTCATCGCATATTATAATAATTGTGAAAAATTATTGTTATAAAATTACCAAATCACCTAATAATACCAAATTATTATTTATAGGAAATAGGACTCGGATGCTTCAACTTCTTGTTTAATTTTTTGTCGTGCTTAAGATTGTTAAACAATATTATGGTATCAATTTAAAATTGAGTATTGGCCTTGGATCTAGTATTAGTTGTTTGTTGAGACTTTGTAGTTTGTACTCATAGATTTTTGTGGTTTGTCACAAGAGCCTTTTAATTTTATTAGCTTCTTCTTTAACATCTGCCATGGAATATGGATGTATGTTTCCAATGTGTTTGATTTTTACTAGACAGTTATGTTAGTTAGCATTAAGCACATAATACTAACAAACCATTGGGTTTCGCCTTTTTATTTTAATATTTTATTTCGCAATTTCGCCAACTTAATATTTCATATTGTTTTCTATTCTACGTTCTTTATTGGTAATTCAAAATGAGAGGAAATGTGTTATTGACCATTGTCTTGGTAAAACTTGACTGTTCACTCTTCAGTCATGTATTGCGGCTCTATTGCAGGAAAAAAAGATAATATAGAGTAATATAAGATGTAGAGGTTATTGGTTAACCTCTATGTTTTCTTCCTTTAACTTTCGGAGAAGTTGGCTGTAAGTATTTCGTTATTTTAATTTAAGCAACCCAAAAATGGATTGCGACTCTATTGCAGAAAAAAAGTAATATAGAGTTCTATAAAATGTAGAGGCTGTTGGTGAACCTCTACGTTTTCTTCTTCTTTTTTACTTCCCGACAAGTTGGGTATATTATAATCATTATTTTAACTTAAAAAAACCCAAAAATCTAACTAGTAGTAGGTATAATATAATGAGTGAAGCTCGGTCAATGATCAAGAGTAAACCCAGACGCATGTCTCGTGCCAAAATATTCCAAAGAAAAAAAAATACGCTTACATAAACAATGGCGATTGTAATTCCTTATTTAAAAATAACAAAAAAAGACGTCTTGTCAAAACTCTTTTTACCTGTCTTTTAAAGTATGAAAATTCACTGGTAACATTTTAAAATAAGACTCCCAAACTCTGATCGTTTAACTTATAGAAGGTTTCTTTTGTTTTGTTAAAAAACGATGCCAACGACCCTGGCATGGCCCTGTCAAATTCTTTTATGATTTGCTAAATACCCACGATGTTTTTTATGATTTGTAAATACCTAAGTAATATACGAATGCTGTCAATGTACTCGCAGTGATTTATCTTTAGGTACCTCTGTCATTTTTCGGTTGCCATGCCATAGGTAGGTAGTAGGTATAGTGCGATTCAAATAAGAATAGGATCGACTCAGCGCTATATTGTTTCGAACTAAGACTATTAGGTACGATTTACGGCGATTAAATTTATGTTTTGATAATTTACTACTATTTAACGTTTTTATTTAAATTCGGTGCAAGACTTTTAATATTGATATGCAATTTATAAGTTTTTCTGCAAACCGCACTTTTCAAGACGTGATATTTGACAGAAAAAGGTAATTGACGTTCCTATTCTTATTTGAAACGTATTATATCTACCTACCGTTTAGCCGATTGCGATTCTATCAAGCGACATGGCCAACACTCCACGGTAGTTAAGGGTAATATTATGATATTAAGTTAGGGCCTGTTTCACAATATTCAAATAGGTGTCGAATAGCTTATTCGGATGTTTTGTCACTGTTTACTTCATATCGAGCGACAGAGACAAACCTCACAAATACAGACTCTCGATTTATGAAGGTTTAAACGCAACTTTTCAGTTAGCTGCATTGCTAGCACTCAACCTGAAGGTAATGTAATACTATTAATTACTAGCTGTTGTCCGCGGCTCCGCCCGCGTAAATAAGGTATCCCAAAGGAACGATACATTTTCGGGATAAAAAGTAGCCCTATATGTTATTCCAGAGCTAAAACTACTAGGTACTTACCATACAAAATTTCATCAAAATCTGTATAGTAGTTTTTGCGTGAATGAGTCCATCCATCCATCTTCACAAACTTTCACATTTATAATAGTAGTAGGGTTAAAATAGACAAGTGAAACAACTTTAAAAACAAGTTTATATACCGTTCAGGTCCAATTTAATACAAATGTAAACAAAATAACTTGTTACACGTCATAATGATACCAATTTTAGCATTTACACCAATATCACTTACTAGATGTTGCGCGCGACTTCGTGCGCGACAAAAGGAAATCCCGTGGAACCAGTGGCGTAGCGTGGGTGTCTGCCGCCCGGGGCAGACGTCAATTTTGCCGGCCTCTTACTTGGGTTTTGCCGCCCTCTTACTTAGGTTTTGCCGCCCGCCCCCTTACTTAGGTTTTGCCGCCCCCTTACTTAGGTTTTGCCGCCCCTTAAAAGTGCCGCCCGCGGCGGGCCGCCCCCCCTCCCCGCCCCTACTACGCTACACCACTGCGTGGAACCGTACATTTTAACCGCAATAAAAGTAGCCTATGTCCTTCCCCTTAGTCTATTCTATATTTGTGCCAAATTTCATTAAAATTGGTCCAGTAGTTTCGGAGCCTATATTCGATGCAAACAATAAACAAACAAACAAACTTTTCCTCTTTATTATATTACTATAGATTTACCTACCGTGCAATGATGAAAAGCAATGAGTAATTCGACACATTACTTTATAATAGAATGGAAAATATTTATTTCAGACAAAAATATATGCCCATAATGAGGAACCGCCGGCAAAAGCTAGAATTTAATAATGTTGAATTTATTATGTTTAATATATTAAAGACGTTTTACAAACAAAACACTCAGTTGTATGAATATTCATATTGGGTATTTTGTTGACGTCTTAGGATCATGATCATTTTCGCCTTGTTATCGAATAAAATATCTGCGACGGAGCATTTCCAAGAGACCTTTTTACATTTTATGATTACGGACGTTAAAACGCCATTAAAAATAATTTGGATGTTTATCAATGTCATCCTTCCCAGAATTCGCTAAATCTTTTAAATTATACAAAAAGTATAATATATTTATTATTTATGTGTATGAAACAAATACTTATACAACGTCTTTGTCCACAATTTTATTTACTCTAAAAGGACATCATTCACGTTTCATACATTTTTGGACCAAAAAATGAAAGTGCCGGCCAGAAAGAAAAAAATATATATTCGGATAGAATACACAATTCCTAACATTTTTTACTATGACGTCCAATCTGTGCGCCCAATGGTTACGTCGTAATAAAATAATTTAAAAATAATCCTTTTGTGATAAAAAGGTTGGAGTGTCACTATTAAAAGCATGGATATCTTACGTTATGATATAATACTTGATAGTAAAACACAGTGGTAAGGTTGATAAATAGTATTGGAAAAAAATATTTAGTCATAAAATAAAAATAAAAAATATGTATCAAGTACTAGCTGTCCCGGTGAACTTCGTGTCACTTTAAAACCTTCCCTGGACTTCTACGAATATTTTGAGACTAAAATCAGCCCAACCAGTTCAGCCGTTTTCGAGTATTAGCGCGACTAACACATTTGAAAATCCATTTTTATATATAAGAAGAAGACTAACTGTCCCGGTGAACTATATGATACAACAACCAAAGATATACAAAAAAAAAATTGGCAATGCCTGGAAATAGATTCTGGTCCTTTAAAGAAATAGTAAAATGCATAAGTATAAACATGAGCACCAAAAGAAAACTATTTAATACATGGATTCCACCCATTCTAACATAAGGGTGCCAAACTTGGGCACTAACAAAAGCTCATACAAGTATGCTGGAAGTTGGGCCGAAGGCTATGGAGAGGAGTATGTTTGGAAAGAAAAGGATAGACAAAATAGAAAACAAGGAGTTGAGAAAAATGACACGTGTAACTGATGTAACATATAAAACTAAAAAATTGAAATGAAACAACAAATAATCAAAACATGTCCGGCCCGGACATGTTTTGATTTTGATAGGGCCAGACAAATGGACAAAAATAATAACATCTTTGTATCCCAGAAGGGCTAAAAGAAAAGAGGGCAGATCTCTAAAAAGATGGGAAGATGAAATGGTACAAATGGCTGGCAAAATGTGGACTAGTGTATGTGGAGTGGCATGTCAGAGACGTGAGTGGAAGCTGTTGGGGGAGGCCATTGCCAAGAGGCACTCAGAAGCAGAGACCGCGCAACGGAAAAATCAATTATTGATTTGAATATTTTGTAATGTATATAAAATAACGTATTTATTTTGGACCGTGGGTTCAGAGATGCAGTTCCCATTCTTGAAGGAAATGGTTACACTGTGAAAATGCCGGAGACAAAGCATCCTGGAGCGACGCAACTAACCACGGAACAAGCAAACAAGTCACGCCTTGTTACTATTTGCCGTTGGGTTGTGGAAGTAGTAAATGGCCGATTTAAACGAGATTTCCGCCTGTTGAGAAACGTTCATATTAATATAACATTGCACTATATGTTTGAATATTTTAGAATCGCAGCAGCATTAATAAATGCTTATCACGTGTTGATAGTAGATAATGTCCATGCTTCTGATTTTTTACAAATAATCCGGGAAAGGATAAACATGCCCAATACACTGGCAGATCTTGTCGCCAGACGTAACTTGAACAGAATGAGAGCACAGTTCCAGCCCATGTCTGCAGATATGGCTGAGTTTAATGACTTTCCTACGCTGACCGAAGAAGAATTAATATTATTTAGCCTCGGTATATATCAGCTGAGACAAGCGAGAAGTAACTATGGAGAGCATGTTCAACCAGATGGAGTTTTTAGCATTGAGCTAAGTGGTGGAATTCCTCTAGAGCTTGTAAGGGAATTGGAGGGAGAGGACTTGTGGTTGATTCGAGGGCGAATACAATCCCGACACATCCGATCTAAAACATACTATGTGTATATTGCTCTGGATAGAACAGCAACCGGGCGTCGAGCAATAAAACATTACTATTGCACATGCCATATAGGAATGAGAACCATCGGATGTTGCTCCCATACTATGTGCATAGTCTGGTACATGGGTTATGCTAGACATGACCCTTACCTCAGCCCACCCGCAATAAGTTTAGATGACGTATTTGTAAGACTAGAAAATGTTTAATTGTACGTCATTAACTTATTATTGTTATTAGCCTTTATTCAGAAGAACAATACATTTATTTTATATACATTACAAAATATTCAAATCAATAATTGATTTTTCCGTTGCGCGGTCTCTGCTTCTGAGTGCCTCTTGGCAATGGCCTCCCCCAACAGCTTCCACTCACATCTCTGACATGCCACTCCACATACACTAGTCCACATTTTGCCAGCCATTTGTACCATTTCATCTTCCCATCTTTTTAGAGATCTGCCCTCTTTTCTTTTAGCCCTTCTGGGATACAAAGATGTTATTATTTTTGTCCATTTGTCTGGCCCTATCAAAATCAAAACATGTCCGGGCCGGACATGTTTTGATTGTTTGTTGTTTCATTTCAATTTTTTAGTTTTATATGTTACATCAGTTACACGTGTCATTTTTCTCAACTCCTTGTTTTCTATTTTGTCTATCCTTTTCTTTCCAAACATACTCCTCTCCATAGCCTTCGGCCCAACTTCCAGCATACTTGTATGAGCTTTTGTTAGTGCCCAAGTTTGGCACCCTTATGTTAGAATGGGTGGAATCCATGTATTAAATAGTTTTCTTTTGGTGCTCATGTTTATACTTATGCATTTTACTATTTCTTTAAAGGACCAGAATCTTTTCCAGGCATTGCCAATTTTTTTTTTTGTATATCTTTGGTTGTTGTATCATATAGTTCACCGGGACAGTTAGTCTTCTTCTTATATATAAAAATGGATTTTCAAATGTGTTAGTCGCGCTAAAACTCGAAAACGGCTGAACTGGTTGGGCTGATTTTAGTCTCATAATATTCGTAGAAGTCCAGGGAAGGTTTTAAAGTGACACAAAGTTCACCGGGACAGCTAGTACTTGATACATATTTTTTATTTTTATTTTATGACTAAATATTTTTTTCCAATACTATTTATCAACCTTACCACTGTGTTTTACTATCAAGTATTATATCATAACGTAAGATATCCATGCTTTTAATAGTGACACTCCAACCTTTTTATCACAAAAGGATTATTTTTAAATTATTTTATTACGACGTAACCATTGGGCGCACAGATTGGACGTCATAGTAAAAAATGTTAGGAATTGTGTATTCTATCCGAATATATATTTTTTTCTTTCTGGCCGGCACTTTCATTTTTTGGTCCAAAATGAATGATGTCCTTTGACGTCATTAGGAACTTTTTTTTATTTGTCTTTGTGAGAAAAAAATATATTAATAATTAAAAATTCTATTAGTTTGTGAGGATGGATGGATGGATGAATGGATGTTTGTTACTATTTCACGCAAAAACTACTGAACTGATTTTGATGAAAGGTATGGTACCTTACTAGGTTAAGTTTAGGCTCTGGATTAAAACAGACTACTTTTTCCCGAAAAAGTACAGTATTCCATTCAGTATTCCTATGGGATACTATATTTAGGCTCCGCCTACAGTATCCCACGCCTTAATACAGTATCCCACGGGAACACTGCACTTTTTTTGGGATAAAATGTAGCCTGTGTTAATTCCAAACCGTTTAATCTAAATCCGTTCAGTAGTTTCTGCTTGAAAGAGTAACTAACATCCGTCCATCCATCCATCCGACATAAATACCAAATTTCATCAATATCCGTTCAGTCGATTTTGCGTGAAAGAGTAAGAAACAAACATCCTCCTCATAAACTTTCAAAAGAGATATTCTAGAAATGTATGAGGCGTGGGCCAGCACTATGTACACTATTATATGTAAATATAGCTACATAATAATATAGTAACTGTTTCCTTTGCTTTATTTTATTTAATTTCGCTTCGTTTCAGTGTACATTTAAAATAACTTTGTCAAGGAGAGCAACACACCGTAAAATAAAACATGGCGGATTTGATCAGAATTATCCAAAGAATGTCATTTTGACAATGACATGACTTTTGAGAAAGAAAGACGTTTAACATTCAAGAAGACGTATCTTCCTAAAACTATCAACTACGTCAATAGTCAAGTCAAAACATATATCATCAAAATAGTGTTCTCGCAATAAAAAAACTCTTCAAATAATCATTTTTGTACGCATGTATTTCTTCAATTATTTTTTTTGTATTTTTATGAAATTCCCATATTTTTTTCCTATTTACCTATGTAGTGTAATAGAGCTGGCCCAAAATCAAACACCTCTTTTATAATAGCACATTCGGATAGTAAGAAGTAGGATTTTCTAGTTGCATCAACCACTACAATTTTATCTCCGTACAGTGTTGTTCTTGACTGAAGTTTGTACGTCAGAAGAGTCTACGATTGACCTTCGGACTCTCGCATGTATCTTGATGGAGACCAGTTTGTGTTGTTGAGGAAAATTAAACGTGTTTCGATTAATTATTATTCGAGCCATTAACTATATGTCACTGAACAATGACCACGCTAGCCTGCTTTCGGAGTCCTCGCACAGACTTTGAACAATCTGACGTTCTCTATACCTCGAGGTAAAGACAAAAACCTGCAAATAAATATCTACATTCTACACTACAAAACATATTATGCTCATTGCCAAGTCACATTTAATATAATATATTTTAAAAATAAAATTTTCCACATACGGTTACAAAATTTTTATGAGTAAGTAGGTAAGTATTACTATTAACTAATTAAATGGACTATCTTGGATTGGACTTGGTATCTACGACATCTCATTACTTTATGTGAAGGAAATACTTGGCATTTTTTCAATTAGGTACTTAATGTTCTTGTGGGACAGATTTTAATCTCCAAAATCTAGGATCACGGCAAACATTTGAGTCGTTATTATAATAAAAAAAATGTTGCGCATTGCAGACCTTGACCTGTACAATACGATGATGCTAAATTAAGATTTAAGTATGCTCATTGCTAGTAGAATATGAATTACCTCATACAAATTCTCTCACGTTATTACATTATTCAGTATAGTTACATACATACAGGAGACTTATTCTATGCTATTTTTATGTTTTTGTCTTATCTAGTATCACAAATTTACTAGTAAATGAAATTAGTTGACAATGTGAGTATATTAATGTCATTTTAGCCTGATAACGTTTAGACATATTATGGTAGCCAAGCAGCGAAGTTCTAAACGTGCGGTCCCCCAGTTTTTTTTTAATAACCTTGTTTAACATTACCTAACATTAGTTAATATTTAAATGTACAATATTTCAAAAAATGTATTTAATATCACACATTAATCAAAATATACTTGATTAATGTAAACACGCACTGGTAAGACCAAATTTAGTTTAGTAGAAACTAAAATTCAAGATGGTCACAACTTTTTTATTGGCTGGTTGGCTGGCTCCACCCGCGTAAATATAGTAGGTATCTCTCGGGAACACAGTACTTTTTCGGGATAAAAGTAGCATATGTATTAATCCAAACCTTAACTACTACCATACCAAATTTTATCAAAATCTGTTTAGTAGTTTTTGCGTGAAAGAGTAACAAACAAACATCCATCCACCCATCCTCACAAACTTTCACATTTATAATATTAGTACGATAGTAGGATGTTCATGTCTGACTCGCTAACGACACAAAATTAAAATTATTAGCATTCATTTTTTTATGTTATGACGCGATCAAGGATCATTATATAATTATTTTAGTTTCTAAGGATTCCAACAAACACAAATGAGTTCCAACTTCCAATGAATTTTCATGAAATATAATAATAAAAAAATGTTAAAGTACTTTTAAGCGCGATAATATTTTTAAATGTCAGCAAAAGGAATGTAGAAACAGTATCAATTTCCGGAATTCACACAAAGAAGTTGATTTCGATCTTATGTGACACGTAATAATAACGACAAATAATATAGGTAATAGCTCCCCACACCGATTTCAGTGACGGTGGCCTTTATAGTGCCCAAGCGTGTGCGCAGTACACAAGAGCATTCTCTCTTCCTTTACACTCATAATGTTTAGAATCCGCAGGTAGTAGGTACCTAACTGTTAAGTGCAGCATATCAAAATACTGCAAATGACGTAAACAGGAGTTGACGCACCCGGTGCTTAGAATATCTAAGTTAAACCTGTTCCAAGTTCCAACGGTACAAAAACACCCGGCTGAACCACTTGATAACTCTTTAAATAAAATCATTCAAAGAGAAATGAACTTGGCTCTGTAATAGCGTTATGAAACCACATATCGATAAAAATGTAACGCGCGATGTGGTATGTTTTATTCATGCACTCGCAGTTATTGGGTAGTGAGTGCCATAGGTTTCATAGTGAATCGTAAACGATGAATATGACTCGTAACAATGATTTTCTAATTTCTATATTAAAGTAGTAGGTATGCTATGCAGTCAAGAGTAAGTCAATATTATGTATAAGTATTATATCATAATATTGACTCAAAACAGATAACAGAGATAACTAACGATAAAAATTACAATCACAATAGTTACACAGCATTCAACCAGAGCAAATCTAATAAAAAGATGACAATTCTAACAATCAAATAATAAAGGCTCAAGACAATCTTCATAACATACGGACAGATAATGAAGCTAGCTGCAAGACTGGTAACCACAGAACACTATTATCCTAGCGGACTGGTAACGCTCGACATGTGGAAGTTATATTAATTAAGATTTATACAATAAGAAGAGGTTGTTTAATGAGTAGGTAGCAACTATATTTTTTAATAGAAACTATAACCCGTCTAAGTGAATAATATAGCCTATGTTACTCGGGCTATTATTACGAATCCATGAACATCTCATGCATTAAAATCGGAACAGTAGTTTAAAGGCGCTACTGTGGAAGAAACAAACATAGATTTTGTATAGACTGACCAAAATCATTACCCTTCCTTTTGTCTTAGCTGTAGTCGGGTAAGGCAGGGAATGCATATTACATTAAATATTGTTATTATTATATGTCATGAGATTCTAAGTAGGTATATTTTCTTTGGTCATGACTCATGACACTTTAATGACTTAGATTTTCTCAACGGGTGCGGGTGTACCCAAAGGGTAAAAATGGGACCCTATTTATAAGATTCTCCTGCCCGTCCGATCGTCTGTCTGTCTCTCTATCTGCAGACTGTGTCTTGTGAACCGTGATAGTTGAATTAATTTTCACAGATGATTTCTTTTGCCGCCTTAACAACAAACAGGTACCCACTAAAAACAGAATAAAATAAATATAAAGTGGGATTCCCATCAACAAACGTGTTTTTTTTTTCGTTTTGTGCGGAACCCATCGAGCGAGCGTCGCACTTGGCCGCTTTTTAGCTAATAGTATCTTCGCTTTTTAATTAAACTTAGATTTTAATACGCCTAAGTACTGATTTTTTACAACGTATTTAAGTAGGGTACTTAGTTAATATGGACATTTGCTAAGTATGCAATCAGGGAACGGAATTCAAAGAGCCATTAAATCAGCACGATTAAATCCAGCTTTTTAAGCTCTGCGTCAACCTTGTAAGTTGTAATTGAATGAAAAGTTCACAGAGTTAGAAAATAAACGCATAATTAGCTATATTTTAGTTAATCTAGTCCCAAGTAAATCAAATTTTTATGCAAATTTTAATGAAGATGATTGCGAATTGCTCACAATAATAAATTTAATTAAGTATTTAAATATTATACATATAAATGGATTAACCACAGAGTAAATCCGCTATAAAGTGATATCAATAACAATCCTAAAACTTAATTCTATGGATAATTTTACTATGTTGATACTTTTCTTCTTAAAGAGGTTATGCTGTTGGGTGGTGTTGATATTGGCCTAACACTATCAATAAAGAATGTCAAAGAAGAATAATAAATAATGATCAAACATGTTCTCAGACAAGGCCGGTGCAGCAAAACAAGGCGGTTTTATATTTACAGAAGCATACAAGAACGCCAAAGATGACAAATAGATAAGATCCTCTGTCCTTAAAATATTAGCATAAGCAAACGTTGCCGCTGACGCCTAGATCGAAGCCAAGAAAACCACCAAAAGGAACAAGTTTTAAGATAAATCCAAGAGAAAATCTCATACGTGTGCATAAACAATTTCTACATGGTTTTATCAGATAGTCTATATGTGTAGAAAAATATATGTATACTTACACCACTTTCTAAGGAAGGCACTGGTCAATTTTGCACACAATTTATCACGTCCCTGCATTTTGACTGTCACAATTCACAAAACACAACACAACACTATCCATCCACGTCTGCACCTCGTAACGGACGCACGCAGACTGACGCTGGGCTGTCGCAAGCTGCGTACGCGCACGGTTCTGTAACAAGGAAAAACAATCAAAGATCACGGCTAGGATCTCACATGAAGGATTTTTGAGGCTCCTCGTTAAATGGCAAATTATAATTTAACTACTTATCATTAATGTTTTTATAGCTTTGATAGACCGAAGTTTTGAAAGTGTTGTTTTATAAAACACAACAGCTTCTTTAGTGCAGCAGTAAACAGTTATTTTCTTTGAAATAATTAAGAATGATTTTATGAACGAAGACATTGCACTTTTACAGAGTACAGACCATTCAGAGCTATATTACCTCGGAGTTGAGACTTGAGACTTGAAAGTGATAATGTTATCGGCGTGAGGCGTCCTTTCATAGGTAAAATACATCTGAACAGACTGTAGAAATAAGATCTAAATTTAAAATATTGATTTTCCTCTGTATCAAACATGGAAATGCAAAAGCTACCCTTACTAATAAGTAACATTTTCCGAAAAACCTTTTTCCTCATAGTTCAAATACAAATCAAATATATTTTGTAAAGCATCCTTATTCATTATTTTATGCTAATTCTCGATTGCAAGAAAAGGTTTCTTGAAGCGGGTTTCGCGTATTGTATCCGGTTTTGCAAGGCAATAACACTAAACTTGTTGACATCTCCATATTACATGCACAGGGAATAGAAAAATATAAAAAAAGGTTGGAAACTCTAATTGAACTAACATGTAGTCCAGAAAGCAAATTTAATTTAAAATCAGTACATAAACATAACAAGCTTGAGATTAAAAATATTAGACGTGTAATGAAAAAGGAACGAGTTGTAATAAAACCGAAGATGAGATAAGATTAAATAGCTGCAAAATACAAACATGTTTGCCACTAGGTATTAATGGAAGGCATATCAGTTTTTGTAACGATACATCTTATTTCCTATTATAATAATATTATTATGTATAATGTTTCTAATGTTAACCGTGCGGTGGGGTTCGACTGTAATAGGTAAGAATTATATTTTACAAAAAACTAGCTGTCCCGAACTCCCGACACACGTTGTTCTGTCTTGACTATGAACTGGAATAAATAAATAACTACACCAACATCTACATCTACACCTACAACCTACTGTGGTTGGTGTGTGTGTGTTTTATTTAAACCAAATAGGTAAACTGGCAACTATAAATATGAACAGAAATTCAATGGCCGTTCTTACCGTTTAAACCATAGCCCCCTTACTAATAAACGCTGTATAAGCTTTGAATAAGTTATACAGCGTTTTGTTCACATCCCACAAGTGACATTTTTAATTCGATAGAAGGAGACAAAACACTGTGTAACTATTCAAAGTTTATACAGCGTTTATTAGTAAGGAAGTAGAGGTATTTCCATGGTTTAAACCTTCCCTGAACTTTTACAACTATTTCAAGACCAAAAATCAAAATTGACCAAATCGGTCCAGCCGTTCTAGATTTTAGCGAGACATTGAATAGAATTTATTTCTGTCGTCTCCCCATCAGTGTTTGCGGTACTATTAAGCGTCAACCTCTAGGTAAGGAACTACGCCAGTCCTGTCTTGGCACCTTCTCGACTCTCTCGCGCTTATTGTCAGCTAACTTGAGGAGTAAGAAAAGATTCGCCAAGCGCGAGTCGAACTCGCACATGAAGGGTACCGTACCATTGTTTATACAACTATTAGTACTAATATTGAGCACTAGATAATATATAAGTAGGTATATGTATTAATATCGAGCAAAAAATCAGCCAAAAAATGTTTTTGTGTAGGAAATATTTATTTTAACTTGTATTATAAATTTTTGAAAAGAATTGGTATATAACTTAATATTCATCGAATATTTCAAGCGTCTACGTCCTATTGCAACTATTAACATCAAGCAAGGAATTGACACAAAAAAATTTTGAAATATACATTATAATATTTATACTTACTCAAAAATGTATTAATATATTCTATAATAATTGTAGAATTATTCTACATTATATTTTAAACCAGAAATGAACTTCGAGACCGTGAGCAGTAAAATACTAAATGCCGTCGAAATCACTTCCGTTTTAATGGAATTCTTAATGTCGAAGATAATTTATTTTCCTTCGGCAAATATCAGCTTATGGAGCATTTAAAAGTTCATTGATATGTCACACTTTGCCCTGAGGTCACGAGTCGGAACTTGGACATTGTTACACCGCACTGGCTATGTAGGGCTGCTATATGTTAAGGTTTATTAAAAGGTTTATTGAGTTGCAAAAATTTCAGTGCCGAAACGGTAGTATTCTCCTTATCCTTGACTTCCCAAGTATTAAGATCCACATAGTGAATTTTGTTTTTTTTTTTTTTTTAAATAAGTGGCAGACCAGGACCACAGAGCCATATCATTGCTACGGGAAAAGCCTCGAGTACTCTTAGGACTTAGGGAATTATTTTTGAATCGCATCAAACTTTTAACGTCACACATAAATATAATATCATTATTACCATAAACGCTTTGATTAATAATAATAATAGAAGCATAAAAGGCGATGTCTGATACTTAGATATAGGTACCTACCTACCTAAAAATTACCAGTTATCACACGACTAAATATAAGAGGTATTTACGTACCTGCCTAACAAAATGAATAAACAACTAAACACTAAACAAGCTTATCCTGTTAAGGCGGAAACTGGCGTTTGTTTTTTATTTAAACAATTCGACGTATCACGTTTACGTAATAGATACTTTTGACTCTGTAGACAGAATAAAGAACAATAGTAAAAAGCATTACTAAATACCACCAGTCATATATATAATACGAGTATATAAATCTACACAATACGTAAAGGAGAAACCTCTGAGAGAAAAGTAGAGAATCCTGACTGACTGCACGGAACAAAATTTACAACTTATCTAATTAGGCAAATAGATTTTGCCAATGGGTAGAATTAAATGAGAATTGGATGTCTAGAAGATGAAAAATTTATTTCTTGTAGAATTGCAAAAAAAAAACCAGAGCACCTTGAAAATTTGCTAGTTGTGTTTTCCTGCTAAAATAAGATAAAAAGCTTATGCATATTTTCCAAGAGTTGACCAACCCAATGTCATCATCAGGTCAGTATGAAATTTAAAAATCGAATGCATCGTCGACGTCATAGTTTTGCATAACACCAAGTGAAAGCAGAACCACTCCGACTAGCCAAACTATTCTAAACTTTATTACGTGGCACTAAGATACATTCCGATGTTATGTATTAACTGTGTCATTATGTTGGGATTATTTTTATTAAGTAGGCAGTCGGTAAGTCACTATTGTTGCCTCTTACCATGTGTCCTATCGACGCTGACTTTACTATCGGTAGACGTACCGATGGGAAAGTTATCATCAATTTATTACCACAGATACGGTAATCGATGTTGCTGTCTTTGTCAGTCAAGTAGCTTTTCAAACGTAGACAAAGACAGCGTATCCGTGGTGCAATTATTTTTTTATTAATAAGGGGGTAGGTATACCTTAATTATACCTTAATAAGACCTTTTATGTAGGTATACCACATTCTTGCAATAAATTGTTGATTGATTGATTGGTTTTATATCCTAATCATATAATATATTAAACTCAAGTTGCGTTTTTTAAGTCTGAAAAATCAGGATTAGGAAGTCAGGATTAAAACTAGATTTATAGACAGGATGGACACATAATAAATGGTTTGCAATGAATAGCACATTTATAAAAATAAATTAACTGGGTATGACTTATCACTTAGGTATGGCCTCCTGAACTAAGAACATGAAAACGTTATAAGTTATATAATTGCATAAGTGTTAGCTTAAGAATATACTAGTAGAACTGGTTTGACAATAGTTTTTAAGTGGTACAACTTAAAGGAAGGACATTAGAAGTCTTTAGTTTAATGCTAATTAGTAAGTAATTACAGAAGTGCCTTGAGTTCGTAGACTATGCGTAAGACCATTTGAAATTAAGGTATATAAATAAACTAAAATAAAAACTTTAATACAACAAAAACATATTTGAACAATATCAAACAATGTTAAGTGAACTTTGAATGATTTACGTTAGCGTAAATAAATTCCATATTTTAAATTAGATCGTTTTATGCAAACTGCGCCAGGGTTATTTTTAGAAAATGTACAGATTTACTCTTTAGAAACAACGGGTTGAACTCCGGGAGTGCCGACAGAAGTGAAAACTTGAACATTAACGTCCGTCTTATGAATTTTCGATCAGGTCACGTGTCCTGACGCGAGTTTAATATGTTTTCCCATCTCAAGAAAAAAACTGTTGCAAGTTGCCCTGACGCGAGTTAAAACTTTTTTCCCATCCCAAGAAAAGTGCACAACACCACTAAGAGGTTTTCACTTCAACATTTTTTACTACTTCGGTAGATAAATAAGAAAAGAAGAATGGGTAGCTAATTAGCTTTATATAAAATATATACTGTCTAAAGTCTAAACACAATCACTCACATTTGGGTGAAAACCATTTAAAATGACCATTTTGACATCCTAACTTGTCCATACGCAATATTTAAAAAACTATTATCTTGTCTCAAGCAATGAGAGCTTACTATGGTAAAATGATACATTATCTAAAATAATATTGTGGTTTTATGTACCTTATTAAAAGTATTCAGGAAATGCAATTCTATTTTCAGACTGAAACCGGATTTTGTCCAATACAAAATAATTTGTCCTCTTCATGACTAGCGTAACAAAAAACATTTTAAAAAGAATAGTAAATATTATATGGAAACGTGTGATTATTTTTTGTATTTAGATAATATGATTACTTATAGTTATTGGGTAAAGCTATCTTAATTTACTTAATTTGTATATAAATACTTGTTTCCAAACAAATGTCCATTATTTTGTTCATTTTTGTTATTCCTTTTTCTCACAAGCTAAATTGGTAATATTTTATATTTATCAAATGGCAACACTCACTATTTAAACGAGCCAATCCGATGCCAGAAGCGATACCTTGTCGGCCATTTTGTTATCGTATGCCAAAGTGAATAAATGCGTGCTTTTGTGACGGCGAAGGAAATTACAACTTCAATTCATCATTTTTGTTGTCTACTACACTCTACAGGTAAGAGAATACTTATATTTTTAATTCATTCATAAACACGGATTATTTTCATCATTATTGAAAAGTAAGGTGCTTTAACAATAGTGATAATCTTGTTTGATTTAAAATATTTGAGGTTATGTTCCAAGTGTAGATTTTGATCATTTTTGTTACAATTTCGTCACGTTTTTTGTCACGTCACAAAAATGATATAACAAAAATGAACTAAAGACGCATTCACAGGTCTGGTTTAAATTTTATTAATTATGGGGTATATTAACTTAATAGCTCATCTGTCAAGCGCCAAAAATGGGCGTCTTACCCTAAAACTATTCAAAAGTTCTTCTTCTACTTTGCAGACCACCGATTTAGTATTTTGTTTCAAATATATAACTACATGTGTATTTGCGATAATTATATAAAAAATATATGTATAGCTTTCATGGAAATTTCTTTAGATAATTTAATCAGTTTAATGAGAGTAATTGGAAATTGAAAAATTTTCGAAAATAGTTTGACAGTTCGTGACAGATGAAAGTTAAATAAACCTAACCTTTTTTTACCCGACTGCGTAAGAAGGGTTATGTTTGCGTATGTTTGCATGTATGTAAGTATGTATGTATGTCCATTTCTATGACACGCCCTACATCCCAAACGGCTGGACGAATTTTGACATTTGAGGCTCGACCGGCCATTAATTATTCGTTGAGGTGCATTAGTGTGGAAAAGTGATACATTCTACAAAATGCGTGCTAAATTGGGTTTCCCGCCAAAACTCCCTAGGAAGTTTCAGTAAAGCGTCTACCACTTTACTGAATCGACTGACTTGACTGATTGACTACCGTGACTATTTATTTGGACTTTGACTAGACTTTGGACTTGACGATTTAGAAATACAGTACCTACGTTGATGAAAATAATATACTTGACATTGGCAAATGGTGATAAGCCGACGCCATAAACAAAAAAAAAAAAAAAAAAAAAATTAGATAGAAATAATTAACCATTATTGTGTGAATTGTAAACAGACCCTATGTTTTCATTTTTGTTACTTTTTTGTTACGAATTTCATTTTTGTTACGGTTTCATTTTTGTTTCATTTTTGTCACATTGGTCATTTTAAATGATTTTCACCCATTTATAGAACGTAAAATGTTTTAATAACCAATTTATTACTTTTGACAAAATATGTTTAAATTACATTTATTTTTCTCAATTCACAAATGTTTAATTGCAATAGGTACCTACTAGGGGATCGAAGACCGGTCATATTTAAAAAAACCGGGTTTTTCGGTCCCAGCCATCTTCAAAACCGGGTACCCGGGTTTTTTCGGGTATTTCGGGTTTTTTGTTGATTATGTAGAATTTTGTTAGGAATGTCCTAAAATTAACTTTTAATAGCTGCTTTCTGTTGTAACAACGTAATACTGGTAAAATGTGATCCCACCATAAACATTTTCATGTAAAGTAATTAATAATTTCACAAACTTTACACCTTAGTCAAAATACGTTGCCTGACGAAATGGCCATGCCACATAATTTGACTAAAGTGTAGAGTTTGTAAAGTTAGGCTTGTAGAGTTAAGCCGTGTAGAAACAGAAGTGCCTTGCCGGCCTTTTCGGAGGGAATATGCTGCCTTCTTGAAGGTGTGCAGGTCGTAATGGTCCGGAAATACTGTTGGCGACAGTTGGTGATGAGGATGATAAATATTTTGTCCCTTCGAGCGATAGCGAAAAGTTGCAGCAGGTATAAGTCCGAACAATTCCTCGGAGCACTCCCCGTAATATAACCGATATATGATGCAGAGCGATGCTCATCTCTACGTAGCTCTAAGGAGTAAAGCCTGTTTGAAATACTATGGCAGTCGACAATTCGAGCTGCCCATCGTTGGATACGATCCAGAGGGATAAGCTGGTACTTTGGCGCTCCTGCCCAGAGATGAGAACAATATTCTATGTGAGGCCGAACCTGCGCCTTATTGAGTTGTAGGCGTTGGACCGGACTGAAATACTACATTGACCTGTTCAGAACACCAAGCTTCTTGGAGTATAACTTGGCCTTGCCCTCCAGATAATATCGGAATTAGACCTCGCTCGATATGCTAACACCAAGTATTCTGATGTTGGAGGAGACAGTTATGGGTATGCTTTCAAAACGAGGACATACGACCATCCGTAACTTATTAGCGATGAACGCGCAAACTTGTGTCTTAGAGGTGTTGAATTGGACTAAGTTAAGTCTACCCCATTCAGAGATCATCTCCAATGAATTCTTAATTTGAGAGACAAGTTCGTTTCGACTCTCAATGACGTTTTGCCGAGAGATGTTCGGGCGACCTGTATATAAGGCATCACCCGTACTGTCGTCATCACATAATATTATCATTGATATGCAGTATGAACAGGGCAGGCGATAGCACACCAAAGTTGTCTACCAAGATGCCAGGACTGTGCCATAAGAGCAGGTGAGCTGAAAAAGATGCGTTAAGACCGGTGCCAACTCTGGAGCACACATTTTCAACACAATGGGACGGATTACGTTAGGCCCACTCGACTTTTGGGTATCATGGGAACGGAGAGCAATTCGCGCTGAGCGCTGATGGAACCGAATAATAAGGTCCAAAAAATCGACGAATCGCTTCGAGAAAAGGTAGTCTGGTCCCGTCTTGGCGGGGCGGGGGCACTACCGTGCCCCCAAATGTACTACATACAACATGAAAACATTATAACTGTTGTTCTAAAATTCTACATTGACAATCACAAGCCACTATAACGTTCGGTTTGTGGCTGTAACTGTTATAAACTGTTGTAGAATTTCATAATGAAAAAAAGCTCGAAAAAACCGAAAACCGGGTTTTGTTGTAAGCCCGAAAACCCGGGAAATCCCGGGTTTTCGGTTTCGGGTAAAACCGGTCTCGATGCCCTAGTACCTACTACTAACTTAATATCTTGTCTGGTTTTATTTAAAAAAATGCAAAATAGCAATCATACTGCATTTTTTGAAGTAGGAATAAATACTCATGACACAAGAGTAGAGAAACATTTTTTAAAAGTTTTTTGACGAACAAAACTTTAGACAGGAACGAAATAAACAGATAGAGAAGAAAGTGATGAAGACGAATTTGGGGTAACGTGTGGTCTATTCAACAATTTACTCAATTTTTCTCTATGAGTCAGAGAATCTGTGATTAGTTATATAATTAATTTATCCATATACCACAGTCCACAATGAATCACTTTCCATTGTCTGATATGAGTTATGACTTATGACAAATAACCGCAGGGGTTCAAGGTTTGCTTCTTGCATCGATGTTTATTAAAAGAGTCCTATAAAAGTTTTCCTTTTTACAAAGTTATTTGTGGCGTCGGTTTTTGCGCATCATGTACAAAAAATATAAATAAGTAAGTATCATTCTTATTCAACTGATTTTATTTGCGATATCATTTTATACTTACCGAAGAATAATTTATATAAAATGGGAGTTTTTTTTAAATACAAGTAGCCAGAAAGTCAAGGGAGTAACCGGTGCATCTACGATATTATCTACATTCATACATCGCTTACAAAAGAGCGCCTACGAGGAAGACTTAATAAAACAAATATTGTATTTATTGAAGAACAAATAACAAATTATGATACTACAATAATTGTAGCTTGTCTAAGACTAACCTCTTATCAAATACAATGAAGCGAAACAGTACAAATTTCACACATACAGGCACTCATACTGTGAAGTTACAAAACAATTCAGGAAATTAAAATCCTTGTTCGTTTCGACATGTGCAGTTTGGCAACCGATAATTACATCCCGAACTTTCCATTGCGCACCGTGGAGCGAAGGATAAGTGTGGGCATAGTAGTCAGTATCACCTATATTTTGACAGAAAAAAAGTTTTGTCAACAAAGATAGGTCGAAAATTTTTACGTGCTTGTGAAGAATTTGTTGCGAACTTAACTAAACTTTTGGCTCTGAAGTAAGCACGAACACAGTTGTTCTACATACATACATACATATAATCACGCCTCTTTCTCGTAGGGGTAGGCAGAGACCATTTCTTTCCACTTGCTACGATCCTCACATACTTGTTTCGCTTCGTCCGCTTTCATTCTTACCATCCATTCCTCCTCTTACATTCAACGTAGCGAAGCGGCTCTCCATGGGCCACTTTTCGCCTCCGCGAGTACGAGACGTGATGGGTGGCGAACCACATCGTCGCCATTTTGGATAATTAAATTATTTTTACGATTATCCATTGCGTTCCCACGGATTGGCGGAGAGGGTAGGAATAGGGAAAGGGAAGGATAGGTGCTGTGGAAAGGAAGATTGGTTAGAGTGGAAAATAAGATTGTAGGATATTACCGCCCAGGAGGGGAAAGGAAAGGACAGTAATGCTAAGGAAGCATATATATATATATATATATATATATATATATATATATATATATATATATATATATATATATTATCAAATTCACCACCTAAGGTGAAGAACGGGGGACAAAAAGTCGAATTCAACTCGAGAGAAGCGGCGCGGCGGACAAAAGCTACTACAAGAACCCAGGCACGTAAAGTGACCTTTTACAATAAGTTCACGTTTGCCTCGCTCACAGCCGGAACTGAAGTAGCTATGCAGCCGGTGAACTAGGTCAGCTATACACTATACACAATAATTAACATCAAGGTCAAAATTGTAAAAATGGAAATGTCAAACTTCATCACCGTAAACACAAAATTGGTCAGAAATTACAAATATACCTATCCGACCACCAGTATTTGTCAATACTTATGTATAAATATCTTACGGCCGCATTCAGAGACATTTGATGCTTACTTATTAATCTACTTAATACAGAAGCTACACAGTGAGCTTCTGAACCTCAATTCTCGTATTTAAAGTAGACTTCATTTTACACAGTGAGGTTCTGAAATTCAATTATCGTATTTAAAGTGTAGCGACACGTTTTTATGATTTTATGATGTTTCGACCAATCTGAGCGCGTTTCACGTTCGTTTAACGTTCATAAAAACACCTTTTGAGAGTTTTAGCGTGTCGGGACTTGATTGTAATTGTATTAATGCAGGTTTTGTTTAGCAGAATTTCCCTGTAGATTTCGATATAAAGTCCATACAGTTTCTGTCAAAATCTGTATTAAGTAGCTCCTTAAGTAAGCATTTAATGTTTCTGAGGGCTTCCGTAAGGGTCCGTTTCACAATCTACTGATAAGACGAGTCAGAGCTTATTTGCATGTTTGTCTCTGTCACTTATTAGAAGATTGTAAATTAATGTTGATCAAGTATATCTATAATATAGTTAAGCTGCTTCACAGACATCCTAAGTTTATTTTACACTTGGTGGACCTTACCATTATTACTAGTTGTGTGTTTCTGTTGGTTTAATGCTGTAAGTTTCTGGTATATTCTCAATTCGAAATGTGTATCGAAAATCATGTTCTTAAAGATAACAACTATAATCATTTCTTGTGACATTAAAATCGGATGTTTAATTATTTTTTTTAATTGGATCAGGAAACGAATAAGCGAAGCGCCTAAAGTAAGCCGGATGATCACTCGCAACACTAGTTGGACTTGTAGTTTGTAGTGTGTTGCTCCTCTGGGTACTTCCGTTCCTGGTTCACTTAAAATCCTCGACTCTCTTTTCCGACCAGTCTTTATCATCTCCGGGCCGTATCAGGATGGCAACCTCAAGGTCGATGCTGCTAATTAAATCCTGCAATTCGTATTATTCAATATATTCGTATAAAAAGTTTAACGTTCACGTCTCACGAGGTATTCGCTAAGAGTACGAATTTAAACCAGGATGTAAAAATATTCAAAATAAACGTCTTAATAACAATTATTATTATTTTGTTTAAATAGTTCTGTTTTATTAACATAATGAGTTTGGAGATTATAATCGTCGTGGTACACGAATGACAATGGGGTGCTAAAAACGGTTCCCATTAAACTGTAAGCCGGGTTTATTTATTACAGGTTATTATAAACCAGGTCAAAAAATTAACTAAGTACCTGTAATTCTTGTTTTTATTAACGTACTACATGTTGCCCGCGACTAAGTTCGCGCAAAAGTTAATTTCGCAAAAACTGTACATTTTTCCGTGATAAAAATTAGCCTATGTCCTTCCCCGTGGTCTACTCTACATTTGTGCCAAATTTCATCAAAATCGGTCCATTAGTTTCGGAGCCTATTCAATGCAAACAAACAAACAAAGAAACAAACAACCTTTTCCTCTTTAAAATTAATTAATATTATGTTTATAGCAGTTTTCCGCCAAACAATACCCACGTCCCACAACCTGCAAGCAAATGTGTGAGTGCACGCATAAGTAGGTATGCGTAACTCCACGTGACTGGTCATCTAGACCTCTTTTGTATGTGATCCATGGGCGTAGCCAGGGGGTGGTTTAGGGGGTTCAAACCCCCCCCCCCCGCCCCCCGAAATGGGCCGGCTTTAGAAATTTTGCGCCATATTTTGCCGCCCCATTAACCCTATCTGAAAGATGATTTTTGAAGTTATTTGAGAAAAATAATCAACGGCCTAAATCAGAACTTTGATACTAATTTGTACTATATGTATGTGTTTATGTTAAATGTGTTCAAACCGAGAAAGCGAGCAAATGTTTTTTACTCCTTTGCCTGATAAAATCTTTTAAAACTTTAAACCCTGGCACCCTTATTAATAAAAATATTTACACCATGGATAAGCAAATCCAAATCGCTCTCTTTGTCTATCAAGTGACTGTTCCAAAGTATCTGACAGAGACAGCCATGTTGGATTAGCTAATCCGTGGTGTAAATAATTTTATTAATAAGACTGTCAAAGACTGTGTAATGCGAAAAAATAAAAATATCAATAGCCAAAGTTGAACCGTAGTCGTTTTATTTTCTTGATCGTCGCGTCTATCGCGTGATGACTGCAAGATTTTTGCTAATCGCTATTTTTACATAATACGGCGGCGGATTATATATGTGTGTGTGGCGAGTAGCGAGTGTGCGTAATCTACACCCTACTTTACAACATTGTTATTAACTAAATAATCCAAGCAGTCAGTTGCACAAGATCATGTCACATTATTATCTGAGACATCCGCTCACTGAAGATTGACTGATTTATGAATACAATGAAGTAATGACAAAATTACTCGTCACTTCAAACTTTATACTGTTCTTTAGTTGGCTGTTTCTGTGATCTTTACGTGCCTTAATTAGGTTTAGGTAGTTTTAGGTAAGGCGCTAGATCATACCTAGGTATTTGTCAATGACGACAATGTCAATATTATAATTCAGGTGCAATTTGTAATGATTTCCTGCAAGCCGTCAGTAATTCTGGTTTTATTAAGCTATAGGGTCTACCTTTATGGTCTAGGGAGATAATTACTGATCCAATACATGTTGGGTACAACCAGAATCATTATTCTGATCAAACATTAGGTTAGAGATTATAGAACTCAGCCAACTCCAACTCGCTGCAGTCACATTATTAACATTCTATTGGCCAATACAAATTATTGACCAATCACAAACCAGTATTAACATAGCTCTCCATAAAGTATCAACATAGTTATTGACTGTTCAAGCATCAGAATTTGGGGCAACGTTACTCGAGCGAGGCAAGCTGTTATTGTTGCCACAACGATTCTCAAATGATTTAACTTTTATTGCTGTCATATCTCTATTGTGTGTGCCAAAACTGTATAAGTCTTGATCACACGGCGTGCGTCAAACGGTTGAATAATTATTTGAATTCAGAACTTAGCTAGTTAGTTGTTACCTTAGCTTTGTTACCAAATACCGACACGGTAACCGCTAAGCAGAAATTATGATTCTGAGACTTCAGTCGGTGCTCTTAGATGTTTTGATTTGTTGATTTTTTTACGTGGTGGTTTTTTTTAATATCTGAGTGTTATTTGCTCCTAATTTATGTTACATTTATGTGTTATGCTACATGTATGTTAAATTTTTATTAAAATAAAAGACGAAGGGAGAACGGATAAATACTGAATAGGTATTGATGAAACGAACACATAATAGGATAAATTATTTTAAATTGGAAATGACACACATATTTCGCATTATGCACAGATTAGTAGGTACTTATCTTGGAAAAAATATAGCAAATCAAACCATTGTGATTTAACTAGTTATACTGTCATTTTCATCTGTGGCTCAATGGTTGACGCGTTGGCGCTCAAGCCGGAGATCGCAGTTTCGTTTCCCGCCGAGGAAACAAAATGTTTTCTGTGTTCGGTCATGGTCATGGATGTATATAATATAATGAAAATTTATTTAATTTATTAATATATCTATAGAGTATATACTAAAATAATAAAGAGGAAAATTTTGATTATTTGCATTGAATAGGCTCCGAAACCATTGGTTATATTATATATTACTAACGTACCATTGGACCGATTTTGATAAAATTCGGCCTTTGATAAAAATGTAGAGTAGACCACGGGGAAGGGAACGGGGGGAAAAGGGCAAAGGGAAGGACACGGGGAAGCCTACTTTTTATCGCGGAAAAATGTACGGTTTCTGCGAAATCAACGTTTGCGCGCACGAAGTCACGGGCAACATCTAGTGTACAGTATAAAAGTATTAGACACTTTTATAGTAACATCTGTAAGATTTGTCTTTTAGGCAATTAATTAGTTGGCTTAACAACAATATTATCTTCTAAATGAACACTAGGTACTACATGATGTCCTTCAGTACCGCTAATTCAGATCAGGCGGTGTGGGAGCGCTGCTGTTGCAAAACTTATTGTCTCATATTTAGCTGTTCTCAGTTCTCACATTAATCTGCATAGTTTTGTGTTGATGTTTTGTTTAAGCCTTTACAATAGACAAGTGCGAGTCAAACTAAGCGTTGTAGAGGGTTCTGTATGCCTTTTGTGTTTTCCTTTTTACATTTTTACTCTATACAATTTTCTGGATCAAATATTTGACTTACATACGTTTAGCTATTAGCTAACGCGTTCTAGTCATATTCAAATTTAACATCCAAAGTTTTAAAGATCAAGCGTTAGGCTGGTATTATACTTAACTTGGTCCAATCATGGACATAGTTAAGTACTAGTTCCATTGGTCCAATATGCATCGGATCAATGAAATTTGACGACTTCATTAATATTTTATCAAATAATTAGAGACAGGTGATACAGATACTTGTATCTGTAAATAAAAGGGAAAAGAGCTTTGAACCAATATTAATGACACTTTGAAGAAACACTAGATCAAGATATTGGAGAAGTGGAATACCACCCTTACAAAGTTCTATTAGTTTTTGGATCTCATCTCATGTCACAACTTGCGACGAATTACTTAAATATGTTTTAAAACCAAGAATCACTATGATTTTAAATAAATTTACATATAGATTAACGTATTCTCCCGCTGGTTGCTGGGTCGGAGATACAACCTTGCTGAGCAGGTGTATGACATTGGTACAACCTTCCGATTATTTACAAATTAAAATAAAACCGAGAAAACTGGATTGAGTTTCCTCGTTCGGGTCAGATTAATCTTAATAATTACAAAAGTTAATTTAAGAGTTTACATGGCAATTTTTAACCCTACTTCCTTGTGATTCGAGGTTCTTGGCTATTTTTTACCGAGTTTATACAGTCGTAACGCACATTTCATTTATAACTACAAAACTTCAGTGGTTTGCCGTGGTATTCAACTTTTTAAAATGACCTAATGAATCTAGATTTCTTAAAAAGGTATCTGCTTCATGCTGATTATTTAAGCGTCGTTTTCCAGTGATCAGAGAACCCAGCTAACCATGACCACAGATTAAAAAATAGTTACTACGCCATGACTCAATAAAGTCGTCGGAAAGGTATCAAAGTGATGTTGGTACCTATATTATAATTTATAGGGACATACCTACATGACATAGATAAGTAGATAATAATTATAGATACCTTAGAAATGACGACACAGCTGTGGCATGCAGAGCACATTATGGAAACAAAGCTTGTAATAGTTTTTACAAGCACTTAGTCGATATCATTACGTAATATTAATTGTTAACATTTAAAATAATTTACTAATGATCACACAAATTTTTATTTATTACTTGCCTTGTAATTGTGTTAGATAAATGGGCAAATATAAAAGCTTTATGAAAATGATTTTTTCTTATTTACCTATTCGTCTGCTATAAAATTTACTAACGCACTAAATTTAAATTGCACGGAGCTCTAATAAGAAAACTCGGATAAACAGAAATAAAATTTTCAATAAGCGAATCCATGAAAATAATTGTGAGAACATTTTAGTTCAGCCAAAATTTAAAAAAAAAAGATAACTTCCTTTTTTTAATCGAAACAGATCAGATAGGGAATATTTACATTCTGTTTCGATTACTTAATGAACTTTGACTTGTTTACTTATATCATGAAACTATTTTTTTAAATAATAAACAATGATGGTTAAGAAAAAGCCGACCTTCGCCACCCATCCCGAGCACATTGTATGGTAATCACGGCCCACGGATGATTGTACAACGTCTGTGACTATTGACTTCCGCAAGATTAAAGCAAATTTAATATTCGCTTTGATAAAAAACGTATTTAAAATGACAGAATAAAAAAATACGCATCTGGTTTTTTACATGATAAGCTTTTGTAGGGAGCAGAGCCTCTAGTCAAGATGCATTCGATAATTACGACGGCGAGGTTGGAAAACAAAATGTATGGGATTTGACGTAACGCATCGCAAGCCTGTCGCTTCATCATATTATAACGATGACTTGTGTCAAATTCCATACATTTTTGATTTCGAAGTTCGCCGTTGAAATTGTCGAATCCATCTTGACTAGAGGCCTTGTAGTGACAACAGGCCTGCTGATCAAACAGTCTACCTTTGCAGTGGTAAAACTGTTTGTGGCAAAACTGTTTGATCCGAAGACTCTGCGATGAGAAAAGTAAAATCTTACCTACTTTGGTTTTAGCATAGAATAAAGATGAATGGTTATTCTTTTTGTTTTGCAATTATACATTTTTAATTGAGTCAAAAATTGAATATTTAACTATGTAACTTTATAGATTATTCGTCAAAGTACCTAAATACGATACCTTTAGCGACTAGGTACTAATTAGGTACATAATATTATTAACGTAAAATATTATTATAATAACAATAAATTTATCATTCAATATAGAGGGATATAACAAATCTGAAGGGAACAAGACAGCACGAATTTTCGATCAATTCAGGTCACGTGTCCTGACGCGAGTTTTAACATTTTTTACCCATCCTAAGAAGACACAACGCCGCTAAAGCAGTTTTCACTCCAATAATTCCGTTTCCGTTAGTTCTACGCAAACGCAGTTGCGGGCACCAGCTAGTTATAACTATAATAATAATTAGCAATTTTACGAACGTCGACACAAAATTCGAGGAACTTCTAACGCTTATTGGAAAACTAAAGATCATATATTAGAGGTAGAAATAGAAATCAACATTAATCACACCGGGAACTGCGATATCTCCCTTAACTTGATCTGTGCGTCTGCGATAATTATCTCGCGATGTTCACGCTGGCTGGTGAGTGGTGTGCGCACGCGCAATTTCACTGACTCTTTTATTTAACATTCCATCTCTTTAGCTAAGGAAGGAATTGTTACACGCTATTTTCTAAGACAGCCTAATAATAAGAAAAAAAGGATGCACTCGATCGGAACGGAAATATGTAAGCGATTAAATGATTAGGCCGGGACTATATGATCCGGTATCCGGTGGGACCGGGAAATTTCAGAGCACTGAAAATAGAGCTCTGCGCTAATACAATAGAGTTGAAAATGCAATTGTCGAGTGTCGAGCTGTCATAATATATAACGTTGACATTTAACTTGACACTTGTGTGTTCGATTTTCAATTCTATTGTATTAGCGCAAAGTTAAATTTTCAATGCTCTGAATTTACTTCAGCCTTCCGGTTTCCGGATCGTTTAGTCCCCAGCCTTATGGTCGGTTGGGGCAAGAGGAGCCTGAATCGTGAAGCAAGAAGTGGTCGGGTAAAAAGGATTTCGTTTCCATTTACTATTTCCACGTAAACGAAGTTGTGGGCACCAGCTAGTACCTTATGTATGGCTCTGTTATTTTTTAGACGTAGACCACATTCTTCTTCTCCCTTTTGACCCATTTGACAATATGTTTAAAATTTAATATCAAATCTGTTACATTCATTTCATTGGACAATATGTTTAATGTAACCGGCCAAGTGAGAGTCAGACTCGCGCACGAAAGGTTGCGTACAAAAGGGCAAAAAATCATGTTTGTTGTATTGGAGTCCCTTAAATTATATATGTATATAACTTTAAGGGGCTCCAATACTACAAACGTTTGTTATATTGGAGCCCCTTAAAATATATATGTACTATCTGTTTCCCGCGGCTCTGCCCGCGTAAATATAGTTTTTTCGCGGTCGCGGATATGTGACTGATGCAAAAAATAGATAAAAACAATCCTTGATGCGGATTATATATCATGCTAAAATTTCAGCTCGATCGGTGCAGAACTTTTTGAGTTTATGAAGCGTACACAAACCAACATAACATTTTTATATATATACAGGATTATTTTTTCACCAGTACAATAAATCAACATAGGTACAAGTTGTCAAAAATAAAAAATACTAGCGATTTTTGTTACTACCCCTTTGGAACAAAAAAAAAACAAAATTATCAATCCCCGAACTTATCCGCTAAACTAATACAAAATGTGGATGCATTACGCATCTATCGATGCTTTGTTGCCAACTCGTGCGCCGCCCGGCCCGATCGCTTACCCGGCCGCGCCGCCCCCTACTTCATACCACACCCGTTGACACTTTGTAGTTAGTGCGCCCATGCGGTATTAGATTTGTTATAGGATAAAATAATTGAAATGAAAAATATATATTTTTTTTATTTGTGAAATGTACTCTATTATCGATACCAATGACGTGGTAAAATTTATTGTACCGATGAAAAAGTATTCCTGTATAGATATAATTTTAAGAGGCTCCAATACTACAAAGGGGACTTAACGATATAACAACAAATTTTTAGTATTTGTTGTTATAGTGGCGACAGAAATATTTTATCATCTGTGAAAATTTCAACTGTCTAGCTATCAAGGTTATGGAGATACAGCCTGGTGACAGACAGACTAACAGACGTGCGGACAGCGAAGTCTCAGTAATAGGGTCCCGTTTTTACCCTTTGGGTACGGAAACTAAAAAGAATCTATACTTATATTAGAAATACGAAAGTGTGTCGGTCTGTCTGTTACCTCTTCACACTCTAACCGCGGACCCGATTTTTATGAAATCTATACTATATTACTTTATTCCTATATAATATTATAAATGCGAAAGTGCGTCTGTCTGTCTGTCTGTCTGTTTCATCTTCACGCTTTAACCACTGAACCGATTTGATTTGATATAGAAATACTTTGGGTCCCGGGAAATGACAGAGTATTTTTTATCCCGAGAAAGTACAATATTCCTGCGGGATAATGGGCGGAGCCGTGAGCTTTTGCTAGTTTAATATAAAATTGTTGTGAGTTGTGTGTTAAACGTATTCTTAAACACGATCTAGCTCATCAATGTTACTTGCGCAAGAGTTGAACAGAAGAAGGCCAAGCATATTCAAATATTTAGAGGACAATTCTTAATTAGGAACGGACATGTACATTCATTTGATGCGTGTATGAGTGCAACAGCTGACGCTGTGTCCATACTGTAAATTGAACAGAAATAATTACGAAGATTTGGTCCCATAGTCCTAGCGATCAGCAGAGGGTCAATTCTGGTAAATAAAACCTGCAATAATACAATTACAATAAAGTCTCGATACGATAAAACTGCAAAACCGGTATTCTCGTAAACGTGAAACAAGCGTAAAACGCGTCCCTTACCCCAAGCAGGAACATTTTGCGGTATCGTTACATGTACGTAAACGACAAATATGAGGAATATTGTATGAAAATTTTAGTTACTTTTACGTCCGCTAGAGACACTTTCATGGTATTCATGCAAAGTAAGTAAAGTCTGAATTGTGACATTAAGTGAACCGTATTATGAAACATAATCTGTTGAAATTGAAACATAATAATCTGTTGAAATGTTTCATAATATTACGATTCAGTACCTGGGTAACCCAGCTTAATAAATAAAAATAATCACAAAAATAGTCATCGACCGGGATTCGAACTCACCACATTCCGAATTTTTGAACAAAGCAAAAATTATACATAAGCATAACTACCAATCTGCCAATCGGACTGACATAATAGAATCGACATTTTTTATATATTGTTGCAAGACAAAAGAAAAAACATAATAATACGTAACTTAAAAATACGATTTTTCTCCACTAAATTCCATGGTAATACTTGCAGCCGTTTTCTAGATTACCTACTATTATATATATATACCTATATTATGTAGTAATTTTAGACCTGTCGATGGAAAAATACCGAGAATGTCTGTCTTATCAAGGATGTTTCGAAAACCAGATCTGGAATTTTGCTACATTTTACTATGCAGGACAGAAAGTTGTTCTAGTTTCTTTTGGACCAGGGCCTTTAGTCAAGATGCATTCTATAATTTCAACGGCGAAGTTGAAGTTGAAAGAAGAAAAATGTATGGGATTTGACATAAAGCATCGCAATTCGCAAGCGACAAATCACATAGCGACGACCTATGTCAAATCCCATACATTTTGTTTTCGAACTTCGCCGTCAAATTATCGAATGCATCTTAACTAAATGTCCAGAGGTGGGGACGCAACTTCGTCGCGTAAAAAAAGTCCGTACACTTTGCCGCGATAAAGTAGATTTTCTCGTGTTAACTTACTGTTCTCTATGTCTGCCTGTCTACCAAATTTCATCAAAATTGATCCAGTAGTTTCAGAGCCTATTCAAGGCAAGCAAACAAACATACAAACATAAAAATCTTTACTTTTTATTATATCAGTGTAGATAATTCAAATATATAATAGATATGGAAAAAGCTGAATGTTGTGATCAAAAGGTACAACACCTTTAATATTACGCGCCTACTAAAAATTAAAACGGAAAACCCATACCTACTGTGGTATAAGGCATAGAATTTTTTATTTCTATAAAAATGGTTTCGTAAAAAAGTCGATAACAGCTTTGGCGACTAACTTTACAGTGGCTAGTTGGCTACTATCAAAAACTTTCGCTGGAGCCTTCGCGCCTTAATGTCGTAGATATTTCGCTTCCAATTTTCCTAGCAGAAACGATTAAGATGCGACGCAACGGGACACGAGAGATTTACCTAATATCTCTACAGCGCGCCGTAGACAAAACTTTCTGTTGTATGCTCGCCGTCTTGGTTCTTGCATCTTATTAGGCTTCACGTGTGACATCTGTCAATAAGACATTGACATTATATACTTTTTATAACTACTTTAATATGCAACACTGGCTTCACAAATTTATTTCGCGCGACATGTTAACGGCGCGCTGTAGACAAATATTTCGCGTCGCGTCACGATATCTGTAATTATTCTAGAGGAACAGAAGAAGTGCTCGTAGACTGACATAGATATGAAATAATTATATAGGTATAGCTATTTATACTTAAGCAATAAAAATGAAATGTAAACAAAATCAAAGAGAAAAATTACCAATCGATAACTCGCCACAGCTTATGACTTGGACCATACATATTAACTTGTATGTACTTAACGCTCGTGTATAACCTGCGGCCTGAGCTAAACTTAGACTATAGACTGGAACTGGTTTGTCGTTGCTTCACCGTTTCGAAATAACACCCATTTAACCAGATACTACACTTGCGAGAAAATATTTCGCATGAAAATGAGGAAAATGCTGGTTTAGAATAAATTCGGAATAAAATTAGATTAAAAAAGAATAACTATTAATTTTCAATATATTGTAATATGAAATTAATTAACCATACCAAAAATCTACGTAGGTACTTTTTTGAGAATTTTGTCATTTTTTTTTTTGTTAAAGTAATTTACAAAAGTACAAAATTAACACGATAGATATAATAATAACACCTAACATTATCCATTTACGAATAGTGAATTTGCGTAAATGTATTATCCAATATACTTAAAATTCGAAACGAAAAAACGAAAAATTCTCGATTTTTTTTTTGTATATTCGGTTGGTCTGAGAAAGTGATAGTCGGTCGTAATCTATTTTTTATATGTGGTAAAATAGCGTTTGCCGGGCTGATCCGGCAATAGAATATAATTTACTAGCGAATTCACTATTACCATCAAAACGACATCAACGCGTGTGCGGTTGCTTTAAATTTTTACTTCAAATAAAACCAAAATTCTTATACGTTGATATAAAGTATTAGGTATATTATAAAAGGCATACTGCTTAGACAATATGTTATATGTTCTGACATGGTAAAATATAATTTTGATAAATCAACTAAGTAACGGCCATCGCCTTATTTGACCCTAGCGTTACCTTGACAACCAGTTGCAGTGGATGCGCGTGTTGTAGGTACGTATGACCTCATACTCATCAAAATAGGTACCTACCTATTTTACCTTATCACCGTCCTTATTACTATCGTACGCAGTTTTTTTATTCACACCTGGGTACACTTGCGAGTTGCGACACACTAACAAAGAAAATGCAATTTTATTTTAGGTAGGTACCTACAGAAATCTGGGCCTCTAGTCAAGATGCATTCGATAATTTCGACAGCGAACCTCGAAAACAAAATGTTTGGGATTTGACGTATTGCATCGCAAGTGACATGTCACTTGCGATGACTTATGTCAAATCCCATATATTTTTGATTTCGGAGTTCGCCGTCGAAATTATCGAATGCATCTTGACTAGATCCCCAGGACACGTAGGTACTTATAGTCCGAATAAAATGGTAGGTAGGTATGTGAAAAAAGTGTTTTACATAGGTAGGTATACAGTTATTATCAAAAGTTTGATATGTATGTACATATAATACCTACTTTTGACAACAACTATACCTATTTTTTTATAAAAACTATAATTCGACTACGTAAATTATAATTATTATAGTCTATGCTACCCGGGCTATTACTACGAATCTATACCTGTTGAAACTTAATTTATTAAAATCAGATCATTAGTTTGGGCACTACGGTGGAACAAAAATTTAACATACCTACATACATAAATAACCCTTATTTTTGGCCAGAAGATACGCAAGTTAGCAAAAATTTTATACGTGGTAGAGCCATGCTTCGGCACGAATGGGCCGGCTCGACCGGAGAAATACTACGGGCTCACAGAAAACCGGCGTGAAACAGCGTTTGCGCTGTGTTTCGCCGAGTGAGTGAGTTTACCGGAGGCCCAATCCCCTACCCTATTCCCTTCCCTACCCTCCCCTATTCCCTCTTAAAAGGCCGGCAACGCACTTGCAGCTCTTCTGATGCTGCGAGTGTCCATGGGCGACGGAAGTTGCTTTCCATCAGGTGACCCGTTTGCTCGTTTGCCCCTTTATTTCATTAAAAAAAAAAAAAAAAATGCATGCATTAGGTAAGTGCGTATCGTTTCGTGGCGAATTCGCCGTTTCTGGACTACAGTCTTAATAAAATTGGTCAGTTTAGCAAAACGACTAAAATATCTTCCTCTTAGATAACGTAGGTAATGATAATTTGTCAATCGTAATTCGTAATGTACAAATATCTATTGGAGGTAACGCCAAACTTTCTGTAGAAAGTTCTCTAAATATTGACTTTTTGCCGCGTTTTGTTTTTGCATTAGGAGAGACATTGACTAGCACCTAGTTGAAGAAACAGAGATAACGTGCAATTAAAACTAATAAGGAATAGTTAAGATAAGGAATCGAATTAAGATGCATTTAGGTTAAATTCCCTTTACCAAGTATAAAATCCATAACCTAATATTATAGGTAGGTGTCTAATAAGCAGTTAATCTGTTCATTTGGTAGCAATAATTATAACCTACCATTTTATACATATTCCCGATGCAAAATAGGGGTGTTATAAGTTTGACTTGTCTGTCTGCCTGTGTGTCTGTCCGTGGCATTTTAAAAATCAAGAGTTTCGTGAAAACGCGCATGTGTTGTTGCATTGACCAAACAACTGCCAGATGGATATTGACATAAAACTACCAGAGTCTAAGTAAAATCACGAGAAAATTATTGGTGTAATGGAAAAACAAAAACTTATGGTGTCTACAGACACACGAATTTGGTACGGAGTGTACAGCGGATCTGGTACGCTCCGTACCAGATCCGAGCGTGTGCAGGGCAGTCCGGCGAACATAAGAAGAAGGCGAAGAGTTCACCGTTGTCCGCATCGGATCTGGTTCGCTCCGTACCATATCCGTGCGTGTGTAGAGCAGTCCGGCGGCTAGGCCGTACAACAGTATCAGTGTTGCCAACTTAGGGATGTACCCCCCAAAATTAGGGAAAATATTTACAGGGGTTTACTAGGGGACAGGATGTTTAGAGTTTACTCCTTATGAATCAATTTGTATGTAATATTAAAAAATATTTTAATGTGTGTATATAGCCAGGGATATGAAAATGTATTGGGAGTGAAATCAGATTAAGACAAGTTAGTTTTATGTTATTCACGCGCAAGTCTTTATATTACCTTTCTTTCTAGCTTATTATCTCTTAGACCTGTCAATGGCATAAGTAATCAGGGGTAAAATTTGGGGTGAAATATTTTTGAGAGTTGGTATCACTGCCCGTTATCAATGAATCGCAACGCTCCGTACCAAATTCGTGTGTCTGTAAATAGCATAAACGGTATTCTATTACTATTACAAATGTAAAAGTTTGTGAGGATGGATGGACGTTTGTTACTCTTTCACGCAAAAACAGTGTCCTGATGAGATACTGTATTTACGCGGGCAGAGCGGCGAGGTAATAAGAAATCAATAATTAAATTCATAATTAAAATGAGAAAAAAATATGGAACCTGTAGGTATTTCATACATTTACTTACAAGGATCATCTAACATACTTTATGACATGGGCAGATATATATTTTAGAAAAAAAAAGGGTACCTAGTATGATGACTGTTTCATTTCGTTATAGAAATGAAAGTAATTGGTGTTGATTTTATGGATTAGTAACTAAACTAACTATGGTAGAAGTAACTACTACTTTAAAAATAATCATACTATGCCAAAAATTATGCGTAGTGTGCCCAAAATTAAGGAAATTTAGTATTATAATATATCATTTAATTTTATTTTTTAAATCATGGATGTCAAACCTTTTATATTCGAAATTTAAAGAACATTTATAGGTATATTTTATGCTCGTTTAGGCAAACCTAAACGGGCGAGTAATTATGCGAGACCTAGAGGTTGAAGTTGGCCTCTGACCATGGGCGAAGTGTGTCGCGTGGCGCAACCGTACGTGGCCTATACGTGGCACATACGGCGCTTATATGAGGCGAATTAATAACGCTTATTAACGAAAAGTATACAAATATTTTCTTTTAATTATGCCTAAATTAGTAAAAGCTGAAAAGCTACTTCAATCGAGTAGAACTCACGTCATAAATAAGTCTTAGTTTCTATATAATTCACGTTTAAAAATTCGGCTAAAATTTTAACTATTTCCCTACTCAATCTTCATTATTTTGAAGTCGGTACAAAAAAATCGAAAACTAGATCGAAATCAATTCATCCTTTTGGGAGCTACGATGCCACGGACAGACACACAGTGTACAGACATAGTATATATACGTCAAACTTTTATCACCCCTCTGTGTCTGTTGTCGTCGGGGGTGAAAATTTTTCGAAGGGCACAACATGCTGGTAAATAAATGTCTGTGGCCGTATCATAATCTTACTATTCCTACTAATATTATAAATCCTACTTCCTACTAATATTATAAATGTGCAAGTTTGTGTGGATGTATGGATGGATGGATGGATGGATGTATGTATGGATGGATGGATATTTTTTCCTCCTTCACGCAAAAACTACTGAGCGGATTTTGATGAAATTTGGTATGGTAGTAGTTTAGGCTCTGGATTAAAACATAGGCTACTTTTTATCCCGAAATAGTTCAGTGTTCCTGAGGGATACTATATTTACGCGGGCGGAGTTGCGGGGAACAGGTAGTTGCTAATAAAGACCTCGCAAAGATTTTGCTCGTCTCTCCGTTACTTCGCGTAATCTTAACAAAAAGTATTGATTTACTCACAAGAGAACACTTCCAATAAAATGTTAACAAAGTTTACCGATAAAAGGTAACTTCGTTAAGGTCACTGGCTAATGTAATGAAAACACAATATTATTATATTTGGGTAATTATTTCATCAGGTAAAACCGCAAACCTTTTACTGATGTCTGTGTTACACGCAATCCGTACCTACATAATACATGTGTTCTAATTTTACTTAATACTACTTGACCCAAACTTATGTCTTATTAAGTTATTACCTATCTATTTGATACGACTTCAAAATTATTGTCTACTTATTGCCTCTGTGGATTAGGAATCAACAATACCTATAGTGTTATGCTAGCCAGATATACAGGTTGTTTGTGAAGGTAAACCGGAGCGTGTATGTTACACAACTGTGCAGGTTTCCATACAGTATCAGCTTAAGCTTACCTGAGAGCATAGACAGTATACACAACCCTAAAAATGAGGCTAAAAACTTTTGGGGTTGTTTGGGGACATTTAAGACATTTGACTTAGGTATGTTGAAATCAACATGGCGTAAATTTTTCTTGTATGAAGATTTGTTCTGTCGAATTTACGTCATAACTTATCCTAAGCTATTTTATTTAAAATCAGACTAATAGATATCTATGCACAGGCAAACCTGTCAGTAGACCCTTACGTATCTGGTAGTCTAGAATCTAGACAAAAAGGCGGTCTTAGGTACTGCTTACGGTAGTTTTTTCCAGACAACGTACTTAAAGGTAAACTAGATTTTGTCTAGACAAAACTGCTGTAAGCAATACCACCTTAAGTATACTTCTTCCAGTTTAATAATAATAAATGTTGTGTGTTTTATATTGTGTGTATGTCTCCATGGTCCAGTAGTTAAGAGCTTGTCTCCTGATTGTCTGACAAGAAAGATTGTCCATGTGTCGGATGGACATGTAGGTAATTATAATTTAAAAAATTTAAAAACCCGACTGCGTAAAAAGTGAACCAAACTAAGTAGGTACCTACATAATTAAAACTGAAAAGAAAAAAACAAGCACTTAGATATCCGGTGGTCTAGAATTCTATAATATATTATTGAATTAATACTATTGGAACATAACAACTAAACAGTCAGGATCCATTGAAAAATTAGATTGGCTGTCGAATAATGGATCCCGACCGTTCAGTTGTTATGTTCCAATAGTATTAATTCAATAATATATTATAGAATTCTAGACCACCGGATATCTAAGTGCTTGTTTTTTTCTTTTCAGTTTTAATTATGTACCTACTTAGTTTGGTTCACTTTTTACGCAGTCGGGTTATTAATTTTTTAAAATTATAATTTTTTATTTTATACTTTTTAGTTATGAGTACCTAGCTAGCTATTTACCAGACTGGATTTCCTATCAGCATCAGTACTACATCACTGGAATGTGAGAATGGTTGTTACGCAACTTTAAATCGATATAGATCCTAAACGGTCAGTCGAATCGAAAAATGTTGAGAAAAAACTAACAATGATTTTTAAATACCTATTCAACGATACCCCACTTGATATAGTTTGTTGACTTTCATTTTTTTCATTTTCACAATATGGCGTCCAGTAGTCGCCATATTGAATTTTCACTAACGTCATGTCTTTAGTGACACTCGCCGGACTAAGAGGAATCGATTGACGTGTGAATCATAAAAATCGGCCCAGGCGTTTGGTCTGTATAGTGCTTCAAAGGAACATACATACATACATACATACATACATAGGCTGATAAACACATTACCACTCCTTTGCGTCGCGCAGTCGGGTAAAAAGTTGATCCTGCCGCCTGCACCTAATCTCTTGCCAGTCCTGTGGGTGATTCGTCCCGCTGGGTAAATAAGAGAAAGTGCTCTTGTATCCTGCGCACACACATGAGAACTATAAAATAACTATGTAGATAGACTGGTTTCAATGACACCAGCCACCGCCATCGAAATCGGTGTGGGAGCTATTATTTTATTATTAGTGTGTGTAATTGTAAGCAAACTAAGACCTTTATAAATATTTATCTATACAATCTAACAGTATTCCCTTAACCACACTTAAACCTATAGCCACCAAGAAACATTCCTCTATTCACTACACTCATAAGTCACAATCATACGCACATAGTGGCATATATTTATTTACGGATGGCAGCGTATGCCAAACATCTGATCAAATCTTCATTGTAAGCGCCCCATTTATCTAGTGACCTACAAAACATATTATATGTCGTATTAAAGTAGCCTCATAATCATTTCCTGTTTTATACTAAAAGTACGAGCGTTGCGACACGGCGCGACGTAACGCCACGTAACGGCTACGTAACCATTTGCCGTACATTTTACGTATGTCGTACTTTTATAAAGCCGGTGAACCACTTCGGTAATTATCATGTGTGGTCTTCCTCTATGACATAGTGTGTTTTGTTACCATGGCGACACGTGCTATGCTTCAATGGTCCAATGGTTTTGGCAAGAGCTCGTCTTGGGTTCAAACAGATTTCATATGTCAACCATAAACGGGCTGGCGATGGCGCGACTGAAGCAATGCCATGACTTCACAGGATAGCGGCGCGAGTAAGTCTCGTTTGGTTTCGCCAAATGAGTGAGGATATCGGAAACCCAAGACCGGCAACGCAGTTGTAGGCAGCGACGGCCTTACCCATTGCGAGACGGGCGGCAGGTCTTTGCGAGGCCCTTTGTCCTTCGTGAAAAAAATATGATGCAAAAGTAGGTCTGGTTGTTTGGTTTAGATATTTTTCATGTTTGCCGAGAAATGTTAGTTATACAAATAAATAAAACTTGAGTTTTAAAATATTTTACATTGAAAGATTTATAAAATTAACAAATAAAGAGATGACGATTTTGTAACTCATACTGCAAGCACAATACATAATTCCAAGGTAACAAGAGTTGCCGAACGAAATGAAACACGGGGACTCCCCGAGCGATATAGGAGCAAAACATTATGTCCCGACTTCCGAGCTGACCCTAGACAAAGAGTAATTAATATCACAAGTGCCCTAGTAGAGTGCTATGCGATAACCGTTATGTTATAACTTATAATCTTAATAAAATGGTGATGCCATGAGACCAAACGGTAATATATGATTTACTGTGACATTGAAAGATTTGCTATCTTATCATTTTATCATCATCATCATCAGCCTATCGCCGTCCACTGCTGAACGTAGGCCTCCCCCCATGAGCGCCAACCATCCCGATCTTGGGCAGCCCTCATCCATCCGCTGCCAGCCACCTTCTTCAAATCGTCGGTCCATCGTGCCGCAGGACGTCCTACACTACGTTTGCCTAAGCGTGGTCTCCACTCTAATACTTGTCTGCTCCATCGATTGTCTGTCCGTCTGCAGACATGGCCGGCCCACTTCCACTTCAGCGTGCTAATTCGTTGAGCAATGTCAGTGACTTTAGTTCTCTGGCGAATAACGTCGTTACGTATTTTATCCACCAGAGATATCCTTAACATTGCTCTTTCCATCGCACGCTGAGCAACCTTAAACTTATGAACCAAGCCTACGGTGAGTGTCCACGTTTCGGCTCCGTATGTCATTACCGGTAGAACGCATTGATCAAAGACCCTGGTCTTAAGGGATTGTGGGATCGACGATTCAAAGATGTCCCGGAGCTTCCCGAATGCAGCCCAGCCCAAGCGTATTCTTCTACTCACCTCCTTCTCAAAGTTGTGCCGCCCGAGTTGAATGGTTTGGCCAAGATATACGTATTCTTGCACAACTTCGAGACTAGCGCCATTTACGACGACTGGTCTCGGGAGAACGTGTTCATTATACATGATTTTAGTTTTGTTCAGGTTCATACCGAGACCCACCCGTCTTGAAGAATCGCTTAGGCTGTTCAGCATCTCTTCCAGGTCCTGCAGAGAGTCTGACATAATGACTATGTCATCTGCGAATCTCAGGTGTGAGATGTACTGGCCGTTTATGTTCAGTCCCCGTCCGTTCCAATCGAGCGTCTTGAAAACGTCCTCCAACGCGTTATTAAACAGTTTTGGAGAGATAACATCTCCCTGTCTTACTCCTCGACGCAGTTGGATTGGTTTTGTACTCTGTTCTTGTACTTGGACGGTCATTGTTGCGGCCTTGTACAGATATCTCAACACCTCGACATATCGACAGTCGACGAGACATCTCTGCATGGATTCCAGCACAGCCCAGGTCTCGACGGTATCGAAGGCTTTTTCATAGTCCACATACGCTAGGCAGAGAGGCTGATTATACTCCTCGGTCTTCTGTATAATTTGCCTTAGTGTGTGTATGTGGTCCACAGTGCTGTAGCCTTTGCGAAACCCGGCCTGTTCCGGTGACTGAAAGTCGTCAAACTTCTGGGCAAGACGATTCGATATAACCCTCGAGAACAGCTTATACACGTGGCTCAGGAGTGAAATGGGGCGGTAGTTTTCTAGTCGCGTGTTATCGCCTTTTTTGAAAAACAAAACCGCTATGCTCCTGCTCCATGTTTCCGGGGTAGTGCCAGTGTGGATGACGGAATTGAAGAGCTTGACAAGCTCAGTCAAGACGGGTGTTCCTCCTGCCTTGAGCAGCTCTGTGGTTATTCCGTCATCTACCGGTGCTTTGTTATTATTAAGCTGACTGAGAGCTATTCTAATCTCACCCATGTCGACATCAGGAAGCTCATCTGTAAGGTGGCGCGTGAGTCTGGCCCGTGGGTCATCTGCATGATGGGTTTGGGTTGGGCTTGTTTTTTGGGTGTATAATTCCCCATAGAACCTTTCGATTTCAGCGAGGATCTCCGGCTTCGAGGTGACGGTAGTGCCTTGTGGAGTATTGAGTTTCGTCAAGTGACAACGGGAGTTATTGGGCTTAGCGAATACCTTCGAGCCCTTATTTCGCACTATGGCTTGCTCGATGGCTTGGGTATTCGCCCGGCGGGTGTCGCGTCTAATTTGCTTTTTAATCTCCCGATTGAGAACTTGACGCTCAAATTGTGTGGCATTTATTTGTTCTCGTTTCTTCCTCATCAACTCCAGAGTTTCGCTGGAGAGCATAGACTTGCGTCCATGGCTCTTTGGACGAAAGTACTTACAACCCACCTCGCAGATAACACGAACTAGACTGTTGGCGGTGTGGTCTATGTCCTTCGTGGTTTCCAACATGGCGAATCGATTTTGGAGTTCTAGCTGAAAGCTTTCGCAGCCGGCTTCTACCTGGGGCCGTGTAGGCCTGAGAGTTGACCTTACTAAATGCGCTCGCTCTACACTGACATTTATACTCAGGCTGCCTCTTACCAATCGGTGATCACTTCCGGTATTAAACCTGTTAATCACGGAGACATCTCTGAATACATGGCGCTTGTCAGAAATAATAAAGTCAATCTCATTCCTCGTCACGTTATCGGGGCTTCGCCAGGTCCACTTTCTATGGGGCTTTTTCTGAAAGAAGGTATTCATCAGAAAAAGTCCTTTGGATTCGAGAAAGTTTACTAGCATTTGCCCCCTGTGATTTCTGTGCCCATAGCCAAAGGGACCTACTTTCGACTCGCCACTCTCTTGTACTCCCACTTTAGCGTTGAAATCGCCCATGACAACAGTGTAGAATGTATTAGTACCAGACATGGCTTTCGCTATGTCTTCGTACATGGCCTCGACCTCGTCGTCAGGATGTACGGATGTTGGGGCATACACTTGGATTACCTTTAGGTAGTATTTTTTTGTAATCTTCAATACAAGGTATGCCACTCTTGCCGACACACTGCCTATTTCTACGATGTTGCCCTTAAGCGATTTGTGGACTATAAAACCGACGCCACCTTGGGATGGTTGATGTCCTTCTCGGAAGTAGAGCAAGTGACCGGAATCGAGAGTTATCGTCTCCTCCCCCTGTCTTCGGACCTCTGATAACCCCACAATGTGCCAGTTAATACGACTTAACTCTACTTCCAGCTCAGCAACGTGCTCGTTCAGCCGTAGAGAGCGTCCGTTATACGTAGCCAAGTCTAATTTTCGGAGGTGGTACCCTGCCGTCGCCCGGGGATTCTTAGCACCCCCCGCCGCGCCGTTACCGTGGCCGGTACCGTGGCCAGGAATAGCGCAGCAACCGGGAACTGGGGGCCGTGAATTTGGGTTGTGCTGCATAGGGGGGATTTGCCGTAGTCACCACGCTTGGCGAACGGGTTGGTGACCGCAGACTGGAATGCTTTTCACTAATAGCGCTGCTGCCCACTATCAGTTGTGGCTTTTACAGCATTCCAGAATATATACATGGTTATGGTTATTCGTTTAAATATCATTTTATATTTAAACGAATTACTTATTGTTTGTAACACAATAAAATCAGAGACATACGTTGCAAGTTGTTGATTGTTTGCTGCAATAAATATTGTTTTATTTTTAGTAAAGTATCAGGAGTTAAGTAAATAAACAGTTAAAAAAGTAAAATTTAAAATTTAAAAAACCCCCCGACACAAAAAATAAACTCTAAAAAATAATAAATAATATTTTAAATCTATTATAATTATATTATCACATATAAATATTATGTAAGTTGAAATAAATTTATTTTCCAATAGTCGCCTCGTCGGGGGTAGGCTAAAGTTTATAAAGTATTTTTACATTTCTACGTGGTAGAGCCATGCTTCGGCACGAATGGGCCGGCTCGACCGGAGAAATACCACGGGCTCACAGAAAACCGGCGTGAAACAGCGTTTGCGCTGTGTTTCGCCGAGTGAGTGAGTTTACCGGAGGCCCAATCCCCTACCCTATTCCCTTTCCTACCCTCCCCTATTACCCTATTCCCTCTTAAAAGGCCGGCAACGCACTTGCAGCTCTTCTGATGCTGCGAGTGTCCATGGGCGACGGAAGTTGCTTTCCATCAGGTGACCCGTTTGCTCGTTTGCCCCCTTATTTCATAAAAAAAAAAAAAAAAAAAACAGCTAATTAATTATTACGAATTACATTTAGGTATGAGCAAATTTTTTCGGAGTAAATTCTTTTGTTCATTCTGCGACTACATCTGTTTTTTTCACACAGTGCAGCGGTCCCCCGACGAGACGACTATTGGAAAATAAAATTATTTCAACTTACTTATTATTATATGTGATAATATAATTATAATAGATTTAAAATATTATTTATTATTTTTTAGAGTTTATTTTTTGTGTCAGGGGGTTTTTAAATTTTAAATTTTACTTTTATTTTATCCTTTTTAAAGTAGGTATAAATAATGGTTACCTTACCATATACATACTTTCAACATTATTGAAGTAACATGGTACCAAATTTCGAATCGATAGGACATATTGTGGACGATATTCAGACCCCTCATCAACTAATAAAGAAAAGATGATATTCAAACGGCTAATCAGGTCATGGTTACCTTACCATGTTCTTTAAATATCGTTGAAGTAACACGGTACCAAATTTCGAATCGATCGGACATAAGAAAGTTAGTCAGATCCCCTCATCAACTAGAAAAGAGCTAATCATCTTCAAACGGCTGATCAGATCATGGTTATTGGTTACCTTATCATGTTCTTTGAATATTGTTGAAGTAACACTGTACCAAATTTTGAATCGATCGGACATTGGAAAGTTAGTCAGATCCCCTCATCAACTAGAAAAGAGCTGATCATCTTCAAACGGCTGATCTTCCCACCACCAATTTTCTCATCAAACGAAGCTACGAACACTCTTGATTAAGTCATTAATATCAGGGCCGTGCCGTCCTTGTGTGCGATGTGTGCGGCGCACACAGGCGCCAAGACGATGAGGGCGCCGCGGGCCACCACCGAAAAGTTAAAACATGAAGATTCGTAAAATTAAGAGGCGCTTCGTGGGTTTCGCACACAGGCGCTGCCGGGGGTCGGAGCGGTCCTGATTAATATTCTCTTTCAGTGCGCTTTCATTTGAGACCTTACTCGAGTATAATTGCACATTCGGTTTTTCTTCCCCGCTTTCACCCCCCACAACTTTTAAACGGCTCAACCGATTTTCATCAAACATGTCTAAGAACACTCGCATGTAAGTCACCTTTAATACAAAATAAACTAAATTGAAATCGCTTCATCCGTTCGGGAGCTATGATGCCACAGACAGACAGACAGACACACCCACAGACAGACAGACAGACAGACACGTCAAACTTATAACACCCCTCTTTTTGCGTCGGGGGTTAAAAATATGTCTTCTCTGATCTCTCTATCGTCTACGTCTATCTTCAATCGTCTCTGTCATCTATGTTAACTCTACCAAGAGTTAATATAGATGATAGAGACTGTCAACACGCTTTTATTAATGTGTAATCTATTATTTAAAAGTATTAGACAAAAGTGTGGCCTTTTTGGTCACGCTTTTTAGGTTATATATTATACCTACATGATAGGTATCTTTATATACTTACTTTATTTTAAAGTATTTGTGATACCTATCAGAAAAATACGTAATTCACTAACACAAAAATTTCATGTTTAAATTTTAATGAAAATTTAAATTTTAATGAAAAGACTATTTGTCTTCAAAAGTTTGAAAATATGTCGTAAGTCAATTTTACCTACCTACCTATTATTATAATTATTAGGCACTCAATATGAAAGCTCATTCCATTGTCTAAGTTCCATAGAGATTAAATCCCTGCAGACTCTTTCCCTTGACCTCATTGTTATAATAGTTTCACACTATGTCTCTCGGATACAAACATTAATGGTAACTTTAATCTGTCTTTAATGGTAGCTGCTCGGCGGACGAGTTCGAAGCTTACCACTTGATTTCCATATGAATTGGTCTGCATGCGGTATAAGTGTATAACTAATTTAAGACAAGGGCTGAGGCAATTGGCCTCTTCATAGTAATACGTTGTGTTAACTGAAAATAATATACAGTAGTCAAAGATTTAGCTGGTCCAGACGCGTGGGTGACAGGTCCACTCTCTCGACATTTGAGTGGTTAACAAAATTAAATATAGGTACCCATACATTTAGGAACATTTCTAATCATATGCCACTACACCACATTTACTAGCCGTCCTGGGTCATCTGCGGCCTTGCTAATTGAATTGAGTAAGGCGATGACTTGGCAGTCAAGAAAGAGTCAACAGTGAACAGGGTCTCAAAAGTTCAGAACACAACTGAGCAGTGTGCCGTAAATAGCCTTTTCTGCGCCCTGTGCGAGCTTCTATAACTGCGCCCTAGATCCGGGGCTGGTCCTGCCTGGTCTGGCCATTCTTGCGCCCCCCAGAGTCTACGCCCTGTGCCTGGGCACCGGTGGCACCGCCTTATTTACGGCACTGCAACTGAGAGCAAAACTCGAAACAACGTGAGCACTGTATTGCCAAAGAATATATATTACCAACATAGTATTGCTACGTTAAATCCATAATAATTATGGATTAAGTACGTAATCGTAATTATTACGAAATCCCGCTTAATGTAGGTACTTGGTGCCTTACCTTCAGGAACACTGCTCGAATGCTGTGAACTTTGTATCACGAGTCACGTTCACGACTCATAAATATAGCACAATATAATTTTATCACAATATTGAATATTTATATCTGTCAAACGTTCGCGGCACAAGTTTGTTTTTCTATGTCTTTATTTTTTTATCGTCATTCAACGAGCGACGCAGCAAACGCCGCTTCACTGACTAAGCTTGACCACTTTCGAATCTTACGTCGCCAAACCGACAACTATTGCAGAAAGCGTGTCAATAATTTTGTGCCTCACAACTTAAAGTTCATTTTGCAATGGCTTTCCAATGATAGATCGCAAAATTTTCTAAATCACGAGACGAGCCGCTCGACTCGATCGCATGTTTCTTCTGCGTGTCTGCTGCACCTTCTTGAAACGATATATGGATGGATTTCCTTTGGAACCGGTCTTCAATATTTGTTGGCTACTGTAATGTGTGTCAAATCAGCTAGAAAACATATGAAATAAATTAGCAAGTTAGCATAATCGCAAAAGAAAATTAAAGTATGTGCTGAAAAATAAGAACAAACCACTCAAGTGCGAGTTGGAATTGCGTAGGATTCCGTACCATTATGCAAATATTTTACACTAGATGTTGCGCGCGACTTCGTCCGCGACAAAAGGAAATCCCGCGTAACCGTACATTTTGCCGTGATAAAAAGTAGCTTATGTCCTTCCCCGTGGTCTATTCTATATCTGTGCCAAATTTCATCAAAATCGGTCCCGTAGTTTCGGAGCCTATTCGATGCAAACAAACAAACATACAAACAAACAAACAAACTTTTCCTCTTTATTATATTAGTATAGATATTTATTCTTTCCTCATTTTTTCATTATTTTTGTACCAACGAAGTTATTTTAGTGCCTAAGCGCATTTTTCAACTTAGGCATTGATAACTCCTAATTCCTAAACTAACAAAGTTAGGTACTGCCGTTATGGTTTTCCTTTAAAGTTCATCACATTTGGGGGGGGGGGTAATTCTAATATACAACAAAAAATGCGCTTTAAAGTTGAATAACTCGCAATATAATTTTTAGCACTTTGTTGACGTGGTAAATACGCATATTATTTTTGTGTACCTATGTGTGGACTGTGGAGTTGTGGACTGAGGGACCTACCTGAATTTCCCCAAAATAATTATGGCAAATTTTAGTACAAGTCTAAAAATATTTGTAGAATAAATCTGTTAATTTGTAAAAAGATAGTTTGAACTACAGCCCTCAAAGTGTGGTCCCTTAGTTCACACACCGCTATTTTCCAGATCTCGAAAAGTATGTGGAAAATTAAGGATTTTTCACTGCAGAATTTTTGTAGATCTTTTGTAAAAGTTTTTACAAATTTATCAAATACATAGCGTCAGAATTCAGAAATAAAAAATCACCACCGAAGTGTGGTCCCTCAGTTCACACAAAAGTGACATATTCATATTGCGTTAGATTCATAGATATATTATTAATATTATTAATAGAGATGGCCGTTTAAACGAAAAGCGTTTAAAAAAGCGTGCTTTTATAAATAAGTTGAAAAGTCGTTTATAAAAGTAAGCGTTTAACACTTATACTTATCGTTTATATCGTTTAAAGTTATTAAGCCATAAGTGTGGTATGAGCAAAGAAAAGTAGTTCTTATGACAGCGCATTAAGAGTGAAAATTCTTTAATGTAGCTCATCAAATAATTAAAGTTTTAATAAATGGCTTATTTTTTGTACTTATAACTTAAATGCTTTTTCGTGTTTATTCACTTTTTGTTAGTTGCGCTTTGCGGGTTGACGAAAACACGTTATATTATGTTACGCAATAATTCGTATTTTAATCGTAATAGTGGTGTTTTGGTGGCTTACCGTGAACTTTTAATGTAAATAAAAAATCTAATAATGGTCCATATGGACGTAATATAAACTTTTCGTGTAGTGTTTTAGTATTAAGTTTATTAAGTTTTTGTAAGGTGACGACTAGACGACGTGAATTGGAACAGTAATTTATGGAACTACTTTGAAAGAAATGAGGTGGAAAAAGTGGCGATGTGTAATGTTTGTAAAAAGTTATTATCCTATAAATCAACTATTACTAATGATAAGCAACATTTAAGATTAATGCATATTATCAACATGTAAAAACATTATGTATACTAACAATATAAACATATGAGTTATATTATTATATTAATAATTATTCAGGTTTCAGACAGTCCTAAGCCTGCAAAGTACGAAGGAAAGTTCATTTAAATCAGTTTAAGCGATCGAAAAACGTAACATAAGCGCAAAAAACATTATAAGTGGCAATAAGTAGATAAGCAAATAAGCAACTAAGCAGTTAACAAAAGTTGCTATTGAATATTTAATAACGGATAAGTTAACTTTTAATTTTAAGCCGTTTATCACATCTCTAGATATATAATACTAGCGACCCGCCCCGGCTTCGCACGGGTACAATTATACTGATACTAATACTACAGAATGTCTTTAAACCTTTAACAAAACGGACGAAATCTAGTCAAAACAAACAGAAACAAATTAATATAGGTACCTACTAAAACTCAATGAAATAAGTAGATGGGTATACTTTTATCCTATGAAATACCATAGATCTAAACTCCCCCCGCACGCGCACCCCCGCCTTGGTGACGCCCACTTCGCAACAGGCCGTGCAGCAGAAATCGTAACATTTTAATTTCGCCATAACTTCAAAACCACACGTCCAATTTCAATCATTCAAAGACCAAATATTATCTAAATAAACTGTACTTAGTGATGAAATAATTTATTTTGATAAGGATTAATAGCATGAGTAAAATAAACGCGTTTAAATGTAGTCCAAAAAAAAATCAAGATTTCTAAATAAAAAAATGGTTGTTGTGCCTCACTCGACACAGATAGGTATAGTGTGTCGCGGACTTTTTTGTAGATATTTATAAGATCTACAATTGATTAGAACATTTTATGGTTCTATCTTTTATAGTTTAGGCAGCGTACGCAAAATAAGTAACTTTTCTGGTTGATTTTTTACACCTTGTGTCCGCAAAACCCAAATATTTTACGGAACCCTATTTTTTTCCAAAATAAAATATAGCCTATGTTACTCGTGGATAATGTAGCTTTCGAATGGTGAAAGAATTTTTGAAATCGGTCCAGTACTTTTTGAGCCTATTCATTACAAACAAACAAACAAACAAACAAACAAACAAACAAACAAACAAACAAACAAACATACAAACAAAGTTTTCCTCTTTATAATATTATTATTATATTATTATATTATATAAGTATAAGTATATAAGTATATAAGTATAGATTAAGAAGAGGTAAGTAGATATGTTATAAACGCGTAAAAATGAAGACTCGAATTGGCCCGAGTCGGGCAAGGTTAGATTACTGACTTTTTTAATTAATTTTATACGTAGAATTTTTGTGTAAAATATGTAGAATTTGTAGGTGGATTTCAGAAAAATCTATCGCCGCATTTTGAAGATATCAACCAATAAGTTAGGTCATACGCTAGTGTATAAGAAAAGGCATGTATTACTCACGACAAAACAATTAAATTTTGGATGTGAAAATACCGAATATTGAATGCTAAATTACCATGTTGGCTAAAGAATGTAAGGAATAAAAAAATACAAATCTGGTGACTAAATAATACCACTGAATATTCCAAACTGGCAGACAGATATTATATTTGCGAACAAATAACCACCTTGGCGACAATTTGTGAGTAGGTACACATTTAATTTAAGAATAGGCACATATATTTTTCCTGATGTAGGTAACTCAAAAAACATACAAGCAGCAAAACGAGCGTAAAAAAAAAAGAGCATACAAAATTCCCAATTTTAAATTTTTCTCGGTTTTAAATGGTGGATATTGTGTAGTAATATTATATATCTATGTTGTGTAGATTTATTTTGAAATTTAAAAATAATATTTATTTTTCGTAAAATTGATATGGGCATCCTACTTGAAAAATAATGAAAAGTACCTCCCCCTTCATGACTCCGCAACCAAATATTTTCTTCATGATAGGTAAATAACCTAACCAAGAGCATGTCAGGACATGTCTAAGGAGGGTTCCGTAACTATAAACGCGTAATATGCTTTTTTTAATTACTCCAAAAGTTACTGTCCGCTTTGGTTCACAATAGTTTTCCTAAAGAGTTTTTAGCATGATCTATCAGCACGGAAACTTGCAAGTTTCTATCTCCTATAGTTTAAAAATGCTAGGGGGGGACCAACTTACAAACTACTTTGGAGGCCGATTACTCGAAAATGGTCAACTTTATAAAAAAGTAACGTATGAAACTTTGCCTTTATTTTAAAAGACCTATTCTACGATACCCTACACGATGGGGTAGAGTGAAAAAATATTTTTCATCCCCACTTCACATGTATGGAGAGCCACCCCTAAAATATGAAATTATTATTTTTTTATGACTCCTAAACCGTGATCTATATACAATCTATAACTGCACCAAAATTCATCAATTTTTATTCATAATTACAGGAGCTAGGGGCGCGGACAGACAGACAGACAGATAGACAGACAGACAGACGGACAGACGGACAGAGCGAAACTATAAGGGTTCCTTAAGTATTACGGAACCCTAAAAAGATATTCGAAAATCCTGAATTTTGTAAAATGTATATGCCTTACATAGCTGGTACCTCGAACTACATAACATATCTACTGTAATAATAATCATCAATCCTAATCAGCATCCCCAAGATCTTTTAAATTAGTATTCATGTTAATTTTACGAAGATTGAATATTCTTAATTTGGGAAAAGAAATTGGAAGACAATTTTGTAATCAGCACCTCCAGAAATCATATTATTCTGCACCCCCAAAAACCTTAAAAACGACACCCAAGCCAAAGAAAAACATACTCCAACAGTATCCAAAAATGAGATTTTCCGTAGCCTGCAAATTGAATTTTTAGCAGCCATTGATTTATCAACCAAATATGGTTTTATAGATGCTTTTTTGGTATAATGGTCATCAACTCGGAAATTAAGTCACAAACTTAATATTAAATTAAATTAAAATAGCTAATAATAGGATTAAATTTTGCCACTTTTTATCTGCCGATTTTTGTATTTTTTGTCACCTAAGTGATTTCGTTAGTTTAGTAATTTAGTCGCTAACATATTAATTTGCTACCAAATTCAGTAATACAGTATGCTCACGTGCAGTCGCCAACTTATTTTTTGTTTGCTCGATTAATTATATCCCATAAGAAAATCTCAATAGAGATGTTGCCTAGTGTAGAATATCACAGTTTTACAAATTAAATTTTAAAATTGTTGATTAAAGATACATAAATCTGAAAGAAATAGGTATTTAGAGTGACGGGATTAAAAATATAAGCAAATAAAAAAGGTTGTCGATCCCTTTCTCGCAAAACGATTCGTGACATCACAACCTGCTACCGCCTATATTTTGTAATGACAAACGTATGGCAGTAGGAGGTTCCCGAGGTTGTGACGTCACAGGCCGATATATCGCTCTCTTTCATATTGTAAATTTCAATGGTTTGTATCTACGTTATTTTTTCAGATATACAAAAATGGGTTCTGGATTGTTTATTTACATGTTGTCTAACATCGAATAGACGAAAAAAAATTTTTTCGGCAACATATGGCTATTACCTATCTATTATACGAGAAAAATAAGTACCATTAGAAATTACTTAAATTTTTGTAGAAGTTTTCTTTTCTCTGATTAGCACACAAAACGCTGTCTCTGTCCAAGGATCAAGATCGCGTAATATGTCACCGTAAAATTGTAAAAACCGTTAGATTGTAATATAACTAGTGAAATTGTAAAATGTCGACAGATTGTCAAATAAACATTCTGCTTACAATTTTACGTATTGTTTTTCGTTTTAATGTAATATAACGAACTGATACTCGTCAAATTGTAAAATGGAACGCAACTCACGCGCTGATTGTTTGAAACGTTAACGGCATAATATTATGTCCCGTGCCGCCATATCCATTTGCTATCGAATGTAAACAAACAGTGTATTGGTGATTTCAAATTGATTTCGTGTATCGTGTATATATATTTTAAATGTATATAATTTAATAACCACATTGTCCTACAAATTGCGTGGTAGGTTATCCCAGTCGGCAGTCCTACTTTCAAAAGTTGTTAGTACCTACCTACTATAAGACCATTTATCTAACTGTAGGACAACAATTTACAATACTACATGATAGGTTAGTGTACGGTGGTTTGGTGTCCGTAGTCTAGAGATGTCACGAATATTCGGCAACTATTCGGTATTCGGCCACTTTTTTTGCTATTCGGTATTCGACCGAATAATACGTACTATTCGGCCGAATACCGAATACCAAATCATGTAAAAAGACACGTTATATTACTCAAAATTATGTATTTATTTCCAAATTACAACAATTTAGTAATTAAAATTGATCAGTGGTAAGTTGTGATGGATAAAAACAAGCTCTTCAGCATTTTTTGTATGGAGGGTAGAGTAAAAGGAGCAACATCTATCTTAGGCAGAAAAGCTAAAAAGTGTCCGACGAAATTAATTAAATAATAGTTCCAAAACTGGCCATAATGGCGCTAAGAGTCGTAACTGGGTATTATATGAAGTTAGAAATAAGTGATGGAGTGAAGTGAGTTGAGTCTATTATTAAAATTTTTTGACGACTTTAGTAGACTTAAAAGTAGTTAATTCAAATCATGAATATTCTACTTACTCGCGTAGTCGAATATCTTTTTATAAATATAACCGAAGAAGATGCTAAGATTTAGTTATCCGTTTAAATTTTGCCGCTTTATACCCCGTTACGTCTGTAGCGCCCCCTATTTAACGCTATTTACGGACATTTTTTCATGTATGGAGATGGTACTCCTTATCTCTATTCTCCTTGATTTTTTGGTAGCAAAAGATTATGCTTTTCATCGTAAATGTTACCAGCCTCAGAAAATAACCTCTCACTATACACGCTAGTCATCGCCTGCCACGCCAACGCAACGAGGAAAACAGGTTGCGACTTGTCTTAATCCAGCTAACGCGCTCCCGACAAGTATGTATTTCGTGCCGAATATTCGGCCTAACCTGTTTTCCTCGTTGCGTTGGCGCAGCAGCAGGCTTAGCATGGCGATCCATAGAAATACATTTAAAGAAATAATCTATCCAAAACAGTTCATTGCAAAATAGTTCTTAATCCATGATAACAAGTTCGTCAATAGAAGTCAACATTTCTAAACAGCCATATTTTTAAAATGGTTGCCGGGAAATCTTCTGTCAAAAACGAACAAATATTCAAGTATATGACTCAACGTAAAGAAACTTTTTGTCTAGGACCGCCATGATGTGGAGTGGTTGACATTACTGTGGGACTTTTTGACATTAAATTAAGAAAACGTTTCTACTTTAGCTGTCAAAAGAGGCAATTTTGTGAGCTCATGCTCGGGAAGAAAAGAAATGTTCTTTCTCTTCATGACGATACATCGACCTTGCTACCTTATTATAAGGGTTATTTTGCTCCGAAACGTATTAATGTTTCTTCAATCTGTCATATTTTATATTCTACGGTGTTTCTACTATGCGCATGCTAAGCCTGCAGGCGACGACTAGCGTGTATAGTGAGAGGTTATTTTCTGAGGCTGGTAACATTTACGATGAAAAGCGTAATCGTTTGCTACCAAAAATGCTGAAAAGCTTGTTTTTATCCATCACAACTTACCACTGATCAATTTTAATTACTAAAGTGTTGTAATTTGGAAATAAATATATAATTTTGAGTAATATAACGTGTCTTTTTTACATGATTTGGTATTCGGTATTCGCCCGAATAGTACGTATTATTCGGCCGAATACCGAATAGCAAAAAAAGTGGCCGAATAGACCGAATAGTTGCCGAATATTCGTGACATCTCTAGCGTAAAGCCAGCTCTAGAAAAGTTGTGAAAAAGCGTTCATAATTCCAAAAATCTCACTGAGTGAACATAATTATTTTAATACATATTTGTTATTTTATTTTAGTTTGTGTCGTTATCTCATCTTAAATGTTTAGTTTCACTCTTTTAACTACCTTGTGTTTTTCTATTATTAAATCGTTAAATTTAAACACCGTATTTTTTGTCCCTAAAAATTTTGGTTGCGGCCCGCGACACCAGGAGTACAACGGGTTTGTGGCCCGCGTAAAAAAAATGTTGGGGACCACTGATTTAGACGGTTGAAAAACATTTGGTCTCCACAAATGATACGCACTGGACACGAGTCGCAACAAAAGAAAAAGTAAGTATTAAGGTCGTTTAAGTGGGACCACCAGTCTTGACACATAGCCGTTTTGGTTCTGCAGGGCTTCGTCTCCTGGTTCTTAGAGCACAAGATGTCGTCGTGACTCATATTTGAAATTGGTTTCTGTAGTACTTAAACAAAGTTGTATTTCCGAATCTAAATGAATAAATACTCTTGTGCAATTCTAATTGCGATATGGTCATTGGTCATGTCCATGAATGAATCTCTTCAGATGATGATAACAGCGATGTTAGTAGCGAAGACTTATCAAATGAATCTGATGAAGATTTTTTTTTTATGTAAATACACAAATTTTTGTACTTACCTAGTTTAGTGAAAAATAAAATTATCTAATTAACCTAACTTAGAGCATACCAGGCCTTAGAGGGTTCCGTAACTTTAAACGCATAACAGGTATTTTTTAATTACTTCAAAAGTTGCTGTCCGATTTAGTTCAAAATAATTTTCCTATTTATATCCTGATAACTCAGCGCTCCCCGCGTGATGGGTTACCTGTGTAGCAGGTTGGAGTTGGGCGAGCGTGGTTGGCTCTAGCTCCAACTCCAACAAAAGGGGTGTCGGCGGCAGGGGATGCGGCAGCTTTCCTCCTCTTAGACGTCTTTTTCCTCCTTGGCTGTGGAACGTGGGGGTCGGGCGCCGCACAGTGGTTCAAGTTGTATGGGGCGGTGGAATTAATTATTTTTTGGTGTTTAAATGAAAGTATATGCATGTTTATTGTATAATATATGTATAATATACAATAAACATACGTATTGTTTTAATAATAATATAAAAAAAAAACTAAATTAAAAAAAAATGTTATAATAAAAATATAATAAGCAAAATTCGACAACAAAAAATAATTAGGCATAAAGAGAACATATTGTGCTCAAATCTCCTATAAGTATTTAGAAAAAAATGTGTTAATTAGTGGGTAAAGGTAAACCTATGTAAATTTACGCGAACACTTCCTGGATTGATTCAACATGTACTCTGAATGTACTTAGTAAATCTACTGAATTTTGTCCCAAAACAAATTATAATACTGACTTCACAGTATATTGAAATAGTAAAATCCAATCTTCTACAGGATTTTGCAGACCAGTACAATTCCATATTTTAAAAGAAATCACAGTAATTGAAGTACTAAGAGCGATATTAGTAACTACTTAAACCATCAGTTTACGATAACTGTTTATCTTATCACCGGAAGGTTATATTGGTAGTGTAGATGTAGGAAGTAGATGTGGGTGTAGGTCGTAGATGTAGGTCTAGGTTGTAGATGTAGATCGTATGTGTATACACATACTACATACAATTTTAATGATATCTACTACTACTTAGTAGGCGTAGGTAGTAGGTATAGTTATTATTTATAGTTATTATTTATTAATTTTTGTAGTAATAACAGAACAAGGGTAGGTTTCAGATAATATTTTCAAATTAATAGCCTCAATAAACACCTCAATAACATCAAATGAGCATATTGATATATTGTTCTGAAAAAATTGCTATTTACATAATTGAGTATTATTTAAAAGTTTGCACATATTTGCAGCTAAAATTAATTAATTAGTAATTTCAGATAGTTAAGCTATTTTTATTACTATATTAGAACCCGAGGATCCTCGAGGAAAAAAATCTATAGTCAATTGAATGTTATATTTAGGCGAAAAAATTATCAATTGTGTAAAGCTCAAAAGTTATTAAGCAATTTAATAGAAATCACAAATATTATTTATTTTACAATAACAATATTTATGCTTCTTTACAACTGTAAAAATAAATTTCTGAAAAAGTGGCTACTTTTTGAGGGATACCGTCTGCAAGGCACGAGTTGTTTGAACGCTTATTTTGAACGCGTTCAGTTGTATGACTTTAATGGTCAAATTTTTTAATAAAAAAAAATAATTTACTCAAAATCTGTTAGACTAGGGTTATTCCTAGTGTTTTTTATAGATATAAAATAAAAATTTCGACTTCAGTCAACCACCTTAAAATTGAATTAATTCCGCGCTTGAACCACTGTGCGCCGGTACGGACGAGCGACGGGGACGGAATTGGAATTCACAAACGATTTCCAATCGAATAAGTACCCGGAAGTCTATTTTCCTTTTAATTAAAAAAATGTTAATATCTAATTTAATCTTTACGCTAATCGTAAGCTTTTAATTAACAAAATAATTAATAATTAGCTAATTAGGCACAAAAACGTTCATAAACGTTCATAAACGATGCACAACATAGATGTACCTATAATAATAAAAAGAGGATGTACAATCGTTTGTGCATCACAGCTCTAAAATGAAAAATTGGAGTTTTTGAAATTTATGTTGGCTAAGCCAGCTAAGCGTAACAGGGAGTTGAAATCTTTGGTAACAGGGTAAAAATTTATACAAAAATTCTAATAAATAATAGAAATTTGGCTAATCCAAAAATGCACGCCTCACACGCGTTAATTATATACTATAATCAGGAAACCGCAAGATGAAATATCTTTTAAACCATTCAGAGTTTAATAACGCCAAGCAATAGGGCTCATCCTTAAGATAAATGGAAACGTTTATGTCGTGTATTTAAGTCTGGCAATGTTATGAAGCTGGCAACACTATAGTATTAATAATGTGTGAGCGGTCGGTTGGTAACTTGTAACTCGGTTGATATGTGTTTTTATGTGTGAATGTCTACCTGAATAAAAGTCTATCTACGATGAGTGTCTTTTCATGATGATCCACTAAGCCACTCCGTGAGCACCCTGGAACCCTGGTCACCTCGCCCAACAATAGACACCAAACTGGCGACGAGAGAGGTAAATTTTTTATTACAATCAGCTAAAAAGTCAAGAAAAATAATATGGCGTCTGAAGAACCGCATCGTGTATTCGTTGGGCACTTACCAGTATTCGACAATACCAAGCAAAGTTTTGAAAGCTGGTTAGAGATATTTGAGGAGTTCTGTGAGTTGAATAGTATTCCAAAGGAAAGCAGTACGTCCAGTCAAAGGAAGTCTTTGTTTCTCGTACATATTGGTGTCCGCCATTACGAGTTGCTAAGAAGCACATGTCTACCAAATAAACCGAATTCGAAGTCTATCGCAGAACTAGCGAAAATTTTAAGGGGAAAATATGATTCTCCAGGGTTAGAATCAACAAATCGATTCTTATTTTATCGAAGATGTCAAAAAGATACTGAGTCTGGTGCGGAATACATAGCTGCAATTCAAGAGTTAGCCGCAAAGTGTAATTTTGGGACTTATGGAGAAAATGCTTGTCGGGATCAATTAATCTGTGGAATCAGAGATGAAAATATTAGGAAGAAACTGCTGAGTGTTACAAATTTAAACTATGAAAAAGCAAAGTCAATATTTTTGCAAGAAGAGGCGGTTATAAACCAAATGAGAGCTATTACGGGTACTAATAGTAGTATGTCAATCATAAATAAAGTAAATCGACAGCTAAGGCAAGGGCCGAGTCAAACCGCAAATAAGTCAAATCATCGTGCATATCAGTCAAGTCAACGTCCATATCAGCAGAATAAGTTTTCCAGGTATTCAATGAATAGTAGTCAAAGTCAAGTCAATAACAAAAGTCAAGCAGTTACGCAAGTTGGTAATAGTCAAAGCCAAGTCAGTCAACAACGTCAACACCAACCATGCTACAGATGTGGTCGTCTGCATAATCCTGTTACATGTCCAGCAAGATCATGGAAGTGCTATGTATGCAATCGTTTTGGACACACATCAAAATTATGTCGCAACAAAAGTCAAGTCATGTTTTGTGAAGAAAAGTCATCGGATATAGATGGTGTTGTAAACCAGTTAACAGAGTCCATGAATATTAACAATGTCAAAGCTCATTTTATCTATGACAAAAGGATTTGTACTTGCTTGTCATGTGAAATTCCCTGTGATCTTGAATGTAAGTACTGTTCAAATGTAAACTTAATAAATGTCAACAATGTGTCCCATAAAGCCCAATTAGTAAAGATAAATGTGGATGGAAAAACATTAGAAATGGAAATTGATACAGGAGCTGCTATTTCCTTGATACCTTATAAATGTTATTTAGATAATTTTAAATTAAGTCACACCTTGCTTCCCTCATATGTAAAGTTAAATGCTGTGTCTGGTCCTATAGCTGTTGCAGGTGAAATAAAAGTTAATGTATCTTTTAGTAATACAGTACCTTCAAAGTTAATGTCAATTATTGTTACTTCAGGGAAAGAGTATTTTACCCCATTGTTAGGAAGAGATTGGTTAGATATTTTAAACCCACAATGGAGGAACAGTATTCTGTCTAAAGATAATAATTTTGTCAAGTCGGTGAAGTCAGTTAAATCTAATTATGAGTCGAGTGTCTTACAGGAGTTAAAAAAAATATATCTAAATGTTTTTAGTAAAAATTATGATTCACACATAATAGGTTTTGAAGCTAACTTAACATTGAAAGAAAACTGTATTCCAGTATTTTTGAAACCATATCAGTTACCATATAATATTGTTAACATTGTTGGGGATAATTTAGATAAATTAGAAAAGGAAGGAAAAATATATAAAGTCCCTCATTCTGAGTGGTCGTCACCGCTAGTCCCTATTAAGAAAGCTAATGGTGATTATAGGTTATGTGTAGATTTCAAGAGGTCTGTAAATCCAAATATTAAAGTTGATATTTATCCACTTCCAAAACCGGAAGATGTGTTTGCAACTATGTCTGGTGGAGAAGTATTTGTAGTTTTAGATTTGTCTGATGCATATACTCAACTTTTAGTAAATAAAGAAAGTCAAAAGCTATTAACAGTCAATACTCATAAAGGGTTATACAGATATAAACGTCTTATTTATGGTATAGCATCAGCGCCAGCAATTTTTCAGAAAGTAATGGACCAAATGTTGTCAGGAATTCCAAATACTGTCTGTTACATCGATGATATACTTATAAAAGGTAATAGTTATTCTGATTGTTATGAAACAGTAAATAAGGTCTTAGAAAAATTAAATAAACATAATGTACGCATAAACATTGAGAAGTGTAAATGGTTTTCACCGTCAGTAGAATACTTAGGTCATATAATATGTAAGGAAGGTAGGAAACCTAGTCCCTCCTTAGTTGAAGCTATTGTGAATGCAAAGAGTCCACAAAATGTCGAAGAATTAAGGTCATATTTAGGTATGTTGAATTTTTACCATAACTTCATAGGAAATTTAAGTACTTTAGTCAAGCCATTGCGTCAGTTAACAGAAAAGAATGTTAAGTGGAATTGGACACCTGAATGTCAGTCAGCATTTATGTTGAGTAAGCAAAAGTTGATTAGTAGCGATGTCTTAGTTTATTATAATCCAAACTTACCATTAGTGGTTTATTCTGATGCAAGCCCAGTCGGTTTGGGCGCAGTTTTATGTCATGTTGTAAATGATGGTGGTAAACTTGTTGAAAAACCTATAGCATATGCGTCTTGTTCTTTAACTAAAGTTCAATGTAACTATTCTCAATTAGACAGAGAAGCTTTAGGAGTCATTTATGCAGTCACTAAATTTCATAAATATTTATGGGGGAGAAAATTTACTCTTATTACAGATAATGCGCCAATAAAGCATATATTGCATCCTAACAAGGGAATACCTACCCTTGCAGCACAAAGGTTACAGCATTGGGCATTAATTCTTGAAAATTATGATTATAATTTAGAACATAGGAAAAGTGAATTTTTACAACCTGCTGATGCCTTGTCTAGGTTACCAATAAACAAAATTATATTGGATGTAAACAGTAGTGTTTTATCAGATGTTATCCTACCTATTGATGTGTTTGATATCGCAAGAGAAACCTTAAATGATCGTGTGCGTGTGGTTTGAGGGACCAACCCGAATTTCCCCAAAATAAGTATACCAAGTTTTAGTAGAAGTCTAAAAACAATTGTTGAATCGTGCGCACGAACACGTACTTACATGTAAACACGTAGTTCAACCACGTCTGCAGTCGGTGCGGTCACTTCCTTTGTGTTTATATGGTACATATAAAGGTTCTTTATGAAGAGAAACAATATACTGTACCAGATTTTCTTGTTTTTCTGTTTTTATAAATGTGACTACCCCAAGTATTAAAATATAAAAGCCTTATGTACACCGTACATCCCACAAATTAACTTTCTCCTTTTCATAAAAGCTTGACATTAATTTAAAGACCTAAGATTTCTATATTTCTTTAATAGAAAATAGGTAGGTATAATAAAAATATGAAATTTCATAAATGAGGGTTCTGTACCCAAAGGGACCCAAAATATTATTAAGACTTCGCTGGTTGTCCGTCCGTCTGTCTGTTACCAGGCTGTATCTCAGGAACCGCGATAGCTAGACAGTTGAAATTTTCACAAATTATGTATTTCTGTTGCCGCTATAACAACAAATACTAAAAACAAAATAAAATTAATATTTAACGAGGGCTTCCATACAACAACCGTGATTTTTTTTGCCGTTTTGTACGGAACCGTTTGTGCGCGAGCCTGACTCGCACTTGGCCAGTTTTTTATTCATATAATATATATGTAATTACATATAAGGAGTTAGCAAGAACGGACAGAGAAAAGGGCGGGCAGAGCGAAACCACAAATAGGTACATAAGTAGGTATATAGGTTGTTTGTAGTACTATGAACCCATATAATAGTGAAAAGGTAAATTTAATAAGGTATAACACACACAATAATATTAGGTACTGTCCGAATTTTGCTTCTTGTGTGGTAACCCTACTCTGCATTTTCATACAATCAAAAAATTAACATTATCTCAGTTAGGAAGCAAGAAATTAAATATTTTATGTGCTAATCCAAGAGACAAAAACTTCTACTAAAACTTAAGTATAGTAGACTTTCTGTTAGTTTTCTCGTTTATTAGTTATTTGAGTTTTTCTTATACACAAGTGTGTGAACTGAGGGACCCAACATAATGGTATATATCTTCCAAATGCGCCGATAGATTTTTCTGAAATTTTGCCTATGAATTCTACAAATTTTCTACTAAAACTCTACGTAGAAAAATAATTAAAAAAGTCAGTCATATATCGCGAAATGAGTATGTCATTTTTGTGTGAACTGAGGGACCACACTTCGGTGGTTGTAGCTTTTTTATTTCTAATGCTATGTATCTGATAAATTTGTAAAAACTTTTACAAAAGTTCTACTAAAATTCTGTAGTGAAAAAACCATAATTTTCCACATACTTTTCGAGATCTGGAAAATAGCGGTGTGTGAACTGAGGGACCACACTCTGAGGGCTATATCTTTTAAACTATCTTTTTACAAATTCCCAGATTTGTTCTACAATTGTTTTTAGACTTCTACTAAAACTTGGTATACTTATTTTGGGGAAATTCGGGTTGGTCCCTCAAACCACACGCACACAAATGATCCAGTGCTATCTAAGGTAACTACACTTACTAAAGATGGTTGGCCTAATTATTGTAAAGAGCCCGCCTTAAGTCCATATTTTAAAATAAGAAATTATATTTCAATTCATGAAAATTGTTTAATGTTTGGGTCTAGAGTAATTATACCTGAAAAATGTCAGAAACATGTTCTTAAATTGTTACATGAGAATCATCCTGGAATTGTAAGATCTAAAATGTTAGCCAGATCACTGTTTTGGTGGCCTTCAATGTCTATGGATATAGAAGTGAATTGTCAGTCTTGTGAACCATGTAGTATTGTTAATTTTAAACCTAATAATGATAAAATACCATGGCCTAAAACTTATGTTCCTTTTGAAAGAGTTCATATTGATTTCTTTGAGTTTAAAAAGCATAATTTTTTAATATATTGTGACACTTATTCTAAGTGGTTAGATATCAAGCATATGACAAAGTCATGCAATGCAGAACATGTAATTGAAGAATTATGTGGAATTTTCTCATATGTAGGATTGCCTGTGGAAATTGTATCGGACAATGGTCCACCCTTTGATTCTCATTCATTTATAAATTTTTGTACTAAATTTAATATTAAAGTCACTAAAAGTCCTCCTTATCATCCTGAAAGTAATGGTTTTGCTGAAAGAAGTGTTCAAATAGCCAAAAAAGCATTAAGTAAACTTATTTTAGAGAAAAATAATTGTGAGTCTCTGAATCTTAAAATTAGTAAGTTTCTTATGAATTATAGGAATACTCATACAACTACTACTGAGAAATGTCCTAATTCATTGTTATTTTTGTATAGTCATAGAACTTTATTGTCAATGCTAAACCCTAATTATAACCCTAAGTCTTTTAAGAAGTATCCAAATTCTTCAACGTTTAATGAAAATGATCATATTTTAATTCGCATGGGGAGAAATGGAGTTATTAGTAAGGGTATAGTATTGAAGAGTTTAAGTCCAGTTATGTTTCTAGTGTCAGTCAATGGTGTAGTTAAGAAAGTTCATTTAAATCAAATGTGTCATGCACCGTTGCCTTCTGAAATGTCAGCCTCATGTCATCCTAATAGTCCATATAGTGAGAATCCAAATGTTGTATGTGAACAAAGTCCCACTCCTAGTCCTGTCCATACCAGTCCAGTTATATCCAGTCAGTTACAACCTAGTCCTGTTCAGCCCAATTCTATTCAACCCGGTCCTATTCAATCCAGTCCTATTAGATCAAGTCCTGTTCGTCAAAGTCCAGTTCAGTTAAGTCCTATTGCTGTCCCAGAATCACGTAGGTCTAAGAGAGTCATCCGCCCACCTGTTAAACTTAATTTGTAAGGGGAGGGTGTCGTGTATTTAAGTCTGGCAATGTTATGAAGCTGGCAACACTATAGTATTAATAATGTGTGAGCGGTCGGTTGGTAACTTGTAACTCGGTTGATATGTGTTTTTATGTGTGAATGTCTACCTGAATAAAAGTCTATCTACGATGAGTGTCTTTTCATGATGATCCACTAAGCCACTCCGTGAGCACCCTGGAACCCTGGTCACCTCGCCCAACAATAGACACCAAAGTTTAAAAAAAGATTCAACTCCAGTGACCACATAACCTATTCAACTCATATTTTGATTAATCGATGAGCAAACAGATGCACAGACCTACGGACAGCGTTAATTTTTTTTATTATTTCGTTTTCTATCACATATTAGGGTGGGGAAAAAGTTTCTTCGCATTTTATATAAAAATTCAAAAGGTTTTTTTATAAAGTTTATTTACAAGTGACTAAAGTAGGTATATAGGTGCCATTTTGTTCGATAACTTTTTGCCATCTTGTTGGTAGGTACATGATCCCATTGCTATAAAATTTTTGGGGCTTCTGATGAAAAAACTGCGACAAGTGGTTTTGGCAGTCCTCTTGTGATGTCAACCTGACACTGCCTAAGGAATTCTGCAGCGACCGAAACATGTGGAAATCTGAAGGTGCAAGGTCAGGACTAGGTATACGGCGGATGCATTAATACCTCCCAGCCAAACTCCCGTAATTTTTTCTGAGTGGCTAAAGATGTGTGAGGTCTAGCGTTATCATGGTGAAAAACCACACCCCTTCTGTTGATTAATTCCGGCCGCTTTCTCTCAACTTCTTGCTTTAATCTCATCAGTTGTTCGCAGTACAGTTCAGAATTGATGGTCCTGCCTGGCGGTAACAGCTCATAATGAATAATGCCCTTCCAATCCCACCACACACACAGCATCACCTTGTTGCGAGTTAACCCGGGTTTCGCCACAGTCTGTGAAGCCTGACCGGCTTTTGACCACGATCTTTTTCGCACGTTCTTGTCGTACGTGATCCACTTTTCATCACCAGTTATCAGCTTCTTCAAAAATGGTTCGGTTTCATTACGTCGTAATAAAGAATCACAAATGAGTACACGGTTCATTAGGTTTCTTTCAGTGAGCTCATGAGGCACCCAAATATCGAGCTTTTTTTGTGTACCCAGCTTTTCTCAAATGCGCCAAAACCGTTTTGTGGTCATCCCCAAGTTCTTCAGCTACATCGTAACTACTAATCACTCTGTAATTCTGTGCTACTAATATGCCGATCTTGCTCCACTTTTTCAAAAATGGCAACAGTTTTGTCCGTAACAGGGCGACCAGAGCGACGTGCATCTTTGATATCAAAATTTCCGGATTGAAAACGCTTAAACCAAACTTGCGCTACTCTCACAGATACTGCATTAGGTCCATAAACATCACAAATTTTTTTCGCGGCTTGTGTTGCATTTTTACCTTTTTTGTAATAAAATTTTAAAATGTATCGAAATTCTTCATAAGAATCACTCATTTTAACAATAAGAAAAACAAATGACAATCTCAAATTTACCTAATTTGAATTTGGAATTGTCTTCTGTAAAATTAAAACTTTTTAATGATACCAAAATCAGCCAGATACAATTAGTATAGCCCAAGATATTTTATGACAAGTTCATACATACTATAATGCGAAAAGACTTTTTCCCCAACCAATTAAATTAATTATGTAAAAATACAGTCTACAGTCATGTTTGAAGTTCCTAGTTGTAAAAACATAAATTTTTCTTTGTTTATTATTTAATTTCTGGTATTTCGGCAGATATACGTTGTGAACTTGTCACAACGCGGCTTCCGAGAGTAGAGCACACCAGAGGCGTACAATATTTCCCGCCTTTTTAACTGGCAAATGGTTATATGCCGACGCGACGCTATTTATTTTAAAAAGGAAGAAGAAGCTGACAGTCACAGTATCGTTTTGAATTGATTTTGTACTTTGCATCGCTTTGCACTCTTTGCAGTGTTTGATTGAAAAAAATCTATAAAATCGTAAATAATTCACTCTTTTTAGTTTGCACGAGCTACCTTTATAATTTGATTAATTATTAAAATTAAAATGTCCTGTATATGGAATTTGAGTTCTATATGTCGATTCTGTCACAGTGATGGTAACTTTAGGACGTTTACTTTACCAAATAATAACAATGGAAAATTAGAATCGTACGGAGATATGTTACTAAAAACCTTCAATATTAGTGTAAGTATCATTCTAACTATAAAGGACAAAGGTCTATTAATCCTGAATTCCTGACTAAACTAAAAATTTTGTATCAAGCCATAGACCATTGCCATACAGAAGAATAATAATTTTACGAATGGGACATTGGGATAACAAAATAATAATAATTATAGGTAATTATTGCTATCACATTAATTTACTTGATTACCTAAATATTATGTATTTTAATTAGGAACAGCTATCAAAATATTTTACCTAGGTACCTACATTGAAACTTACTTAATTTTGGCTGATGTAAACAATTATGAACTGAGATCCCAGGCTGGCCCATGGACCTAGGAATGATAACTGGACCGAGTACTGTAAGCCAAAAAACGAGCCTAGCAAGAGGTTGGAGGAGGGGCTGTGTGTCCCTTTCTAGTAGGGCCAGACTACTCCTATATTTTTATTGATAAAATGGATATTATCTTATTGTAGTATCAGTGTGTACTGTGTACAACAAATGAATGCATAGCCATTAGTTTGATAGTAAACCATTTTTGTATAGGATGCCTCTGTACATAATAAATACCTTAAAATAGGAATATAATGTAAATGGGTGAATAAATTTTAAGAGGTAAAATATAAGCTATGGAAATGTGCACTGTTATGTCTTGGAGCTTTGATTAATTATTACATATACATGTTAGGGTCCATCCACATATTACGTCACAGGACACACAGCATGGGGGGGGGGGGGGGGGGTCGTACTAAATATGACAGTACATGTTAAGTTTGTTAATACATGGGACGTGTAATACATGCTACTCCGACTGGCTCATCGCATCACAAATCTGCCCAGGGGCGGATCGTGAATTTGTGGGGCCCTGGGCTGTAACTACTTAGGGGCCTATCTAAGTAGGTACTCAACTAATAGCCATGTTAAAAAAACTGTTTCTATAATGATATTATTACATATTCTTTAACGCACAAAAAAGCATAAATATTACTTAAATCTACGCAAGTAATAGTTGTACAAAAGGCGACCTTATTTATTATTATTTTTTTTTATAATAATCCGTCCCCCTAACATGGTCAGGGCTTGTTATTTTCTTATTTATGTTTAAAATACAATTTCATTACTATACAATATGTCAAGGTGAAATGCCAGATTAAAATACAATATTTTTACAAATAAAATGTGTCAATTAAAGATTAAAATGTCAAAATTAAAATTTTCAATAAAATACCAAATTAAATAATACATTGTCAATAAAAATCAATTTAAAACAACGGCACAACATTTAAACTAACCTACTATCACAATATTTAACCCTACTATCACAGTTCATCAGTGCCTCTTGTTTACGGTTTCTACCACATATTTACAATATGAGAGGAACACCTCTCTCTTCTTGCCCCCCAGGATGGAAGGCAGATTCTCACCCGTCATGGATGTGCCCAATTTCTGCTCAATATCATATCTATTGCTAGCAAAAATTGGGCATTCCAGTAACAGGTGAGGAACCGTCTCCTCAACTCCCGGCTGACACAGACACGACGGATCCTCCTTCAGCTTGAATCTTGTCAAGTAGAAGGCGAATCCGCCGTGTCCGGTCAGAATCTGTGTGGTGTGATGTGTGATGTCTATCTTATTTACTATCTTGTATGCAGCAGCAGCGCTTGGGAAAAAGAGCTTCGTAACTCCGGCCGTCCCTCCCACTTCGTATCTCCTGTCCCATTCCTCAATCGTATCCTCTCTTAAGATACGCTTGACGAATGAAACAGGACACAGATCGTAGTCAGGTTTCCTTTTCAATCTCAGCGCGGCCTCCTTGGCTAATTCGTCTACCCTCTCATTCCCTCTCAACCCTGCGTGTGCCTTTATCCAAAACAGGGAGACTTCCCGCCTCTGCAATGCTGCTTTTCGGAGGGCCGCCCTTGTTTGCACTGCCAGGGGATGAGGGGAACTAAGGGTGACTGCCTGGAGAGCCGATCTGGAATCGCTAAGGATACCGACCTTCGCCATTCCACTCTTGCAGGCTATACTTACTGCTCTCTGGAGCGCTAGAAGCTCGGCTTGGTAGACGGTGCAATACGGCGGCAGTGCAAGCTTGACGGCCTTCGTCTCGGCCTCACCCTTCCATACGGAGAGTGCGGCTCCGACTCGACCCTCAATCTTGCTACCGTCCGTATAGATCCTATGGACGTGGTTTTTAACCACGTCTGCATACGAGTCCTCGTCTACCAACCCGAACCTCAGCTCTTCCTGCTCTGCCGGATGTGGGTCCTCAATCGCAGGAGCCATTCGCTCCACCTCCCTGTCCCTCAATACCGGGTATGACGCTCCCTTCTTGATCTCGTAAAGCCTCACAGTTTCGAGGATTCTGAGATCAAGAGGGAGTATCCCAGCCAACAGCATCGCAGAGTTCAGGGAGACGGTCCGATATGCTCTGCAGATCTTTTGGGCACAACCCCGCTGAACGGTGTTGAGCCTTTTTTGAACCCCCATCTTTTCCACGGTGGGTGCCCACGCTGCTGATGCATACAAAATAGTAGGTTCTATAACTGCCGTATATATTGTCTTAACTACTTGAGGGTTAAGCCCCATCCTACTCTGGCCGTTCTGGCTAAAAGTTTATAACGAGCGATTGCCTTTTGGCAAACGTTCCCAACGTGGTCGTTGAACGTCAAGCCGTCGTCTATAGTTAAGCCAAGGATTTTGATGTTGTCATAATACTTAATGTTCACGCTCCCCATCTTGAGTCGCGGCACGTCGAATTTTAGCTTCCTCGTCGAAAGCAGCGCACAGGTTTTGTGCGGCGCAAAGGTCAGTTTATTCGCCTTTCCCCAATCTTTTATTTGGCTAAGTATCTCGTTTGCTTTTCTTTCTATTTCTAAAGCAGTATCTCCTTCGAACACAAGCACTATGTCGTCGGCGAAAGCTTGACAAAAAACATCCTTCTCCTCCATTATCCATAGCAGGGGGTCCAACAAGAGGTCCCACAGGATCGGGCCACCTATGGACCCCTGCACGCACCCCTTGTTAGTCTCCCTACTCACTTCCATTCCTGCATACCTAACATTCACTCTTCTAAGGCGACCTTATTGCTGTGGTAGCAATCTCTTCCAGGTAACCTCTGGGTGAGAGAGAAACAATAAAATAATTTTATTTATTTATTATGAATTAGTAAAAGAATTGACAGGTTATGTGTGTGACAGTTATGTTATATTACTATTAAAATATAATCGGAATGAAAATACAATACGAGAAAAGATGATTTCAGCAAAACCAAAACGTATGAAAGATATTTAAGGCTTGGGTTTTTCTATAAATATAAAAATATTGGGTATTTAGGGCCATCAAGCAAACAAGGCTCGAAGGTATTTGCTAAACTTAATGACTCATGTTGTCATTTTTGACAAAACGCAGCCGCAACTTGCAAGACACTATTGTCACCACGAAATCGGAGATTCTCGATGAAGTCGAAATGGGGAACAGTACACCTAAAACACGAGCCTACTCCAAACCCATCTTGCAGATGATTTAAGAGCTAAACTTATGCGCCACCTTACAGATAGATTCCTGATATTGACATGGGTGATATTAGAATAGCTCTCAGGCAGCTTCATAATAGTAAAGCACCAAGAGATGACGAAATAACCACAGAGTTGTTCAAGGCAGGAGGAACACCCGTCTTGACTGAGCTCCTTAATTCCGTCATTCACACTGGAACTACCCCGGAAGCGTGGAGCAGGAACATGGTGGTTTCATTTTTAAAATAGACGTTAACACGTGACTTGAAACTACCCATTCCGCTCCTGAGCCACGTTTATTAGCTATTATCGAAGGTTATCTCGAATCATCATTCCCAGAAGTTCAACGACTTTCAGCCAGTGGAGCAGACCGGGAGCCACATACAAACATCGAGAAGTATAATCAGCCTCTCTGCTTAGCGTATGAGAAAGCCTTCGATACCGTCAAGGCCTGAGGAGCAATTCTGCTAAATAAAACCTGCAATAATACAATTACAATCAAGTCTCAAGACGCTAATCTCAAACGGTGTTTTTATAAACGTTAAACCAACGTGAAACGCGCTCTGATTGGTCGAAACGTCATAAAGTAAAATTAAATTCTACTTTAAATACGAGAATTGAGGTTCTGGTCTGTGCTGGAATTCATGCAGAAATGCCTCGTTGACTGCCGATAATATTTCGAGTTCTTAAGATGTCTATTCAAGGCCGCAACAATAACCGTCCAAGTAAAAGAACAGACCATAAAACGGATCCAACTTCGGATCCAACTTGAGACAGGTAGATGTTATCTCTCCGAAACTGTTTACTAACGCGTCGTAGGACGTTTTCAAGTCGCTTGATTGGAACGGCCTGAGACTGAACATAAACGGCCAATACATCTCACACTTGCAGCTTACGGATGAAATAATAATTATGTTAGAATATCTGCAGGACCTGGAAGAGATGCTGAACAGCCTAAGCGATTGTTCAAGACGGGTGCGTCTCGGGATGAACCTTAACAAAACCAAAATTATGCATATTGAACATATTCACCAGGGACCTGTCGTCGTAAATGGTACTAGTCTTGAAGTTAAGAAGCAAGAATACGTATATCTTGGGCAAACTCTCATTCACCTAGGGCGGCATAACTTTGAGAACGAGGCAAATAGAAGAATAAGCTTGGGCTGGGTTGCATTCGGGAAACTCCGGGACAGCTAACGAATTAAAGCACTGACATTGCTCATAGAATGCACGCTGAACTGGAAGTGAGCCGGCCATGTTTGCAGACGGACAGACGGTTGATGGCGCAGACAAGCGTTAGAGTGGAGACCACGCTTAGGCAAACGTAGTGTAGGACGACCTGCGCCACAATGGACCGACGATTTGGAAGTTGGCGGGCAGCAGATGGATGAGGGCGAGATCGGGATGGTTGGCGCTCATTAGTGGAGGCCTACGTTAAGCAGTGGGCTGATGATGATGAAATTTCCCCGTCGATAATAATTAATATTGACCTCTGATATTGAAAGGCTTGTTTAAATAGCATTTCCTTTTCCTGCATAATAAATATTATTTTGATAGGAAGACGCCACGGTAACTTATGTACCTTATTTTTTTATGTACACGGTAAATACAGAAAAATATACATACAAATTAGGCATAAGTTTAACTTTATTACGCACAAAATAAAAGTTTTTTTCAGTGTCCTCTATTCTAATTTACCTTTAATTTTAAAAGTCAAATTAATAAACCAGCATATCCCAAAATTAGTCACCAAAAATAAATTTTACATTAGAAATAAATAGCCTATTTTTAAAATAGTTACGTTTAGTTTTGAATGCTTTAGTAAAAAATAGATACAAAGCTAAATAAGCCAATTAAATTTTAACATTTTTGGAAAAAAGTGACACCTTTTTTTAATGATTAATTAACAAAGGTTCTAATTGATTAAACTCATATTTTCAAAAGGCGTACACTTACTATTATAGTCAAAAAACAAAAAAATTGCCTATTTTTCAATTACATTTTAGGCGTTTACCAAAAATCAAGAATTTTGGATTAAGCCACTTCAATTCTGAAGGTGCGATATGTACAAAATAACCGAATAGTTTCAATAACTAATATTTATTTTTAATACCTTAAAACAATTAATGAAAATCAGCATGAAAACATCCTTTCACACGTATTTTCCGCCTTAACTTAATTCATAGAAGTATGCAATTTTTTACAATGTTTTCTTATGAACGCCCGTAAACCGACTTTACCTATAGACAACCATTTTTTAAATTCAAATTATCGCCTATTGTTTTTAGCGGGGTTTGGGGGCCCCTTGTAACCTCGGGGCCCTGGGCTGCAGCCCAAGTAGCCCTTAGGTAGATCCGGCCCTGAATCTGCCCAACTTCGAGTCTTCACTGTTTACACGCTTATACCATATCTACCTCTTTTTAATATAATACATCTATGTCTTGGAGTGACACAAAAATGTTCGTTTTGCATGAATATCATCTGTCATATTATTAGGTATATTTTAAAAGACAACATTTATCATTATAGCTTGTGTTTTCAGATGACAATGCCTACAGGGTTAAATGCCAGTAACATGATTTGTGATGAATGTATATCTAGCCTTACAGATGCTGCTAAATTTAAAGACCAGGTTCAGGCCTGTGAGAATAAATTTCAACAGTATGTAAAAAGTAAGAAAAAACTTTATTAAAGTTCATTAGTATTAGTAGGAACCTATATACACATGTCCATCTGTCTGTCTGGTTTTGTAACTTCTGCAAGTATAAAATTTTCACAGTTAGTGTAATTTTAAAGTAGGTAAATGTGCATAATTATTTATTTCAAAGTTGGCAGAAGAATGTACTGTCATTTATAATTTTTTCTTGTTATTAAATAAAAATACCATTATTATATTATTATTATATCTGTAAGCACACTAGCAGCTAAAAGCTGATGCGTGTGTATCACACGATTTAAAGTTTGTCCAGTCTATTTTTAATGAATTACATGTGGGTGCCATTATTACAGTCTCAGGTACCTTGTTCCACTCAGAAACCACTCTATTTGGTAAGAAGTGCTTTAATGGATTGCTGTTATGGGGTATTCTCCATAGTTTAAGTGTGTGTCCTCTAAGTAGACAATTTTCATTTAAAGCAAACAAGTTCTCAATTCCATTGATATTATAGTAACCAGTAAGTATTTTGAATGTTTCAATAAGGCTGCCTCTCATTCTACGCTTTTCCAAGATGGTGAGTCAAAGGTACTTCAATCGTTCCTCATACTCTAGGTTTTTCAAGCCTCTGACTAACTTTGTCGCTCTTCTTTGAACGTTCTCGAGAAGTTGGATATCTTTTTTAAAGTACGGATTCCAAACCACATATACATACTCCAATGATGCTGTCCAAGAAAGTAAGTTTTATAGGGATTTTTCTTTCCTATATGCAATACAGTAAATTTCGGTGTGTTAAGTGCAAGTAACCATTCTTCAGTCTTGGACATTATAGAATCCAAATCATTTTGTATATCTTGGAATTGTGTATCAGGATTCGCAAAGAATTTTGAGTCGTCAGCAAACATGGAGAAGGACGCAATGATTGTATTTCTTAGATCATCTTTCTTAGATATTAGATACATAGAGTATGAATAGAAGTGGCCCAAGTACGGAGCCTTGAGGTACACCGCTCAGAACTAAACGCGGTGTAGACAGTTTTTGAGTTTCTAAGCTATTATTTTCTCCATGCGTTTACAAACAATAATAGTAAGACTTGTGGGTCTATAATTTGACGCCATCAATTTGTCAACTTTTTTATATACAGGTACAACAGAAGCTAGTTTCCAGTCGTCAGGTACACATCCTATTTCAAGAGATGAGTTCATAATATTCGCTAAAGACTCTGATAATACGTCCGAACATTTATTTAACATTACACTTGGATGTATATTGGATGTCGTCTGGTCTAGCTGCAGTATCAATATCAAATGAAAGCAATAATTTTTTGACCATTTTGAACATTTCAGTTATCACAAAACTTTCTAAAGAGTCATTAACTCTGCTCTGGAAAGTTTTACATCGGGCAGAGTTCCAGTTGGTTCCATTACAAAACAGCGCTCGGATTGGTCGGCAAATGTTTCAGCTATGAGCTCTTGATCATCCACGAGGTCACTAGAGTTATTCTTAAGAATAGAGGGAATTTTTACTTTTGAGCTCAATTGTGCTCTTATTATCCATGAAAAGCCTTAGGACCTGATCTGATGACATTAGATTCGAATTCCTTTCTCCTGGCTCTCGTTAATTTTATGATTTTATTATTTATAGCTCTGTATTCCTGGTAAGTATTGTTAGAATTGTCAGTTCTATAAAGACGCCACAGCTTTTTCTTCTGTTTAGATAAGTCCAATGTGTGTTTGTTAATCCAACATTTATATAATTTCTATTGTGCCTATCTAATCTATAGGTCATGTATCCTGAAATTGCAATAAGGCTATCATTGATTTTACTATTTAGGTGGGTTTCAGTAATCATGATGAAGGCGGGCTTATGTACTTTAACTTCAACAAGAAACAAATCGAATTTTGCCATGAGGTATGCCAGGTTCGTATAAAAGATTGAAATTCGGTAAGCTTTGGTGAAGCTAGTTTTTTGTGGAACTGACTATTTTAGGAATATTATTAAAATATTTTATAGTCAGGTCTTTTTCACCATTATCGATTCTTGATGACAATTCCTCACGTAGCTTCTTTAGTTGGTCCCTTTGGTATGGTGTCATATCAGAATAGATCCTCACAGATTTCGGCAACTTACTATTATTCTTCAGAATATTTACTGCGGCATATTTACTATTAAGACACACTACTACAAAACACACGGAACTCAGTAGCCGACAATCTACTACATTTGTTGCAAATAGAGCGTTTGCAGCCTAACACCCGAGGCAATTTATTATTTATCTTGTAGTTACACTTGAAACAATTTACTGGATTCATTTCGAAGAGACTTTTTTTTCTATATTGAAACTAGGGCAACCCAAATCTTTATGTAGCAACACAGGTTTTTATATGGCAACACCGTAGGTATTGAAATAAATATAAAATAAATAATAATAGAAATAGAATAGAAAATAAATATATCTATAGTAATATTATAAATCTGAAGAGTTTGTTTGTTTGAACGCGCTAATCTCAGGAAGTACTGGTTCGAATTGAAAAAATATTTTTGTTTTGGATAGTCCCTTTATCGAGGAAGGCTTTAGGCTATATAACGTCTTGCTAAGCTCAATACGAGCGGAGCACCAATCAAGAATGTTTAAAAATCGGGTTTTTTTTTCTTTTGAGAGCTTTAGTTGCGTAGGTACGCTGCGGAAACGTTTAAAGTTTCGCTAAAATGATGTATGACACAATGGTTCCCCTTTAAAAGTTCTAAAAAAAGTCCGCGACTGTATATGTCTATCTTTTAAGGTTGGCTCACTATAACCTTTTTTGCTAACCAAATTTGTTCTAAAAGTAAGCATAATTTGTGAAGGTGTTTTACTAAAGATGATATTAATCCTTAACGAAGTAAATACGTTATTCATTACAAGCATTTAATCTAAAAGAAATTTTCCGTTTACATAATTTGATTTCAATGAGTATTTTGGAAGATATCGCAGTAATAAAATAATCAAGCGCGCAATAATAATGTACGGCGCGCGGCGCGGGCGGGTGTCGTGAGGTGGAAGAAATTTTAGCGATATCCCAAAGTAACTGATCCACGCGTACGAAGTCGCGGGCAAAAGCTAGTATGAAATAAAATGAAGGTAGTCCGAGAAATTATTTTGGTAAACTGTCAGATCAGCAATTTTATCGTTAATTATTTGTTAAAATTTTGCACTGATTTCTGTTTTGATACACAACCACTAAAGTTTGATCAAAGTTCTTTAAATCGCAATTACTTTTCACATTGACTGTGCACTTTTACACACAACAATACGTCTGTAAAGCGGGAGCTTCGAATTGCGCTGTTGACTCAGTGACAGTTGAGGAACAAATTTGAATTAAAAAAAATGTATTGTATTTTTTATGGAATTATGATCACTAAAACCATAATAAATGATAATAATGACATGTTATTCCACTTTCTTGATTGCAGATGAATTTTTTACACTGGAAAGTGATATCAAGGATTCTTTTACACAAGGTATTTAGAAATACTTAATATTATTATATGTTTGGAAACCTTATTTGATAATTATCTATAGATATATAAAAGGCAAAGCTGATTAACTGATGTACCAACGCACAGGCCAAACCCTTGAGGCTAGAAATATGAAATTTTGCATACATATGTCTCATATGTATAATAAAGGATTTTTCAAAATTCAACCCCAAGGAGGTAAAATAGGAGATGAAAGTTTAAAACCTAATTTCACGCAGACAAATCCGCAGGAAATTAATGCTAGTAATCATTAAAATTTAAAACATAATTCCTTATGTTGTTCATAACTTGAAATATATTTTCATTTTATATTTGTTTCAGATGTTAAAATTGAGAATAATGATGAAGATAATTCTACAAACATGAAAGTAGGTAAGCTGGTACTTATATTATATAGGTTGGTATTATGTAACCATAGAGCTACACTAACTTTGTTCTGGCTCCATGTATGTAACAGACAGACTGGAATGTCCCTCCTATAGTGTTGAAAGTGTGTGCTCCAGAGTTGGCACCGGTCTTAACGCGTCTTTTTCGGCTCTCCTACTCTTATGGCACAGTCCCAGCATCTTGGAAGACAGCTTTGGTGCACCCGATCCCTAAAAAAGGCGATCGCTCCAATCCTTCCAACTACAGACCAATCGCTATAACCTCTCTCTTCTCGAAGATAATGGAGTCCATTATTAATAGACAGCTCCTTCGATACTTAGACGTTCAGCAATTGCTAAGCGACAAACAGTACGTGTTCCGTAAAGGTCGCTCGGCTGGTGATCTGCTGACGTACCTAACTCATCGTTGGGAACAGGCGATCGAGTCTAAGGTAGAGGCATTGGCTGTAAGTTTGGACATAGCGAAAGCCTTTGATCGGGTTTGGCACAAAGCGCTTCTTTCGAAGCTTCCTTCCTATGGGCTCCCCGAGAAATTATGCAAGTGGGTCACGAGTTTCTTGGCAGACCGAAGCATAAGGGTCGTAGTCGACGGTGAATGCTCAGATACTCTGTCTGTTGATGCTGGTGTCCCACAAGGCTGTGTGCTATCACCTACCCTGTTCATACTGCATATCAATGATATGTTACAAACCAATGGCATTCATTGCTATGCAGATGACAGCACGGGTGATGCCTTATATACCGGCCACGCGAAAATCTCTCGGCAAAATGTCATTGAGAGTCGAAACAAACTTGTCTCTCAAATTGAAAATTCATTGGAGAAGGTCTCTGAATGGGGTAGACTTAACTTAGTCCAATTCAACCCCTCTAAGACACAAGTTTGCGCGTTCACCGTTAAAAAGTTGCCAATGGTCGTATGTCCTCGTTTTGAAAGCATACCCATAACTGTCTCCTCCAACATTGGAATACTTGGTGTTAACATATCGAGCGAGGTCCAGTTCCGATATCATCTGGAGGGCAAGGCCAAGTTAGCCTCCAAGAAGCTTGGTGTTCTGAACAGGTCAAAGCAGTATTTCAGTCCGGTCCAACGCCTACAACTCTATAAGGCGCAGGTTCGGCCTCACATGGAATACTGTTCTCATCTCTGGGCAGGGGCACCAAAGTACCAACTTCTCCCTCTGGATCGTATCCAACGTAGGGCCGCTCGAATTGTCGACCGCCATAGTGTTTCAAACAGGCTTGACTCCTTAGAGCTACGTAGAGATGTAGCATCGCTCTGCATCCTCTATCGGTTATATTACGGGGAGTGCTCCGAGGATTGTTCGGACTTATACCTGCTGCAACTTTTCGCCACCGCTCCATGCGACAAAATAATTATCATCCTCATCACCTTGATGAGTGGCAGTCCTCCACCGTGCGCTTTACCCGAAGCTTTCTGCCGCGCACTGTAAAACTCTGGAATGAACTGTCGCCAGCAGTATTTCCGGACCATTATGACCTGCAAACCTTCAAGAAGGGAGCGTATTCCCTCCTAAAAGGCCGGCAACGCACTTGCAACTTCTCTGATGTCGTCCATGGGCGACGGTAATCGCTTTCCATCAGGTGATCCGTTTGCTCGTTTGCCCCCTAGTTTTATAAAAAAAAAAAAAAAAAGATCATGCTATAGAACTTATATTTTAAAGGTTGTTCAAAATAAATAACGGATTTTGGGTATATTATGCCTAACCTACTGCTTATGTCAAGAAGACGTTTAGGCTAAAAATAATTTTTAAAAATTCGAAAAAATATTTTTTCCCGATATGTACTATGTATAATAAAATAACTTTCATAACACTCTTTACGGCGCTAATTTATCAGTTTATCTATTTGGTTGGACAGTAAAACAGTTCTATTTCAGAAAAATTGGCAGGTCCCAGAAGGTCGTGGTGTAGGTAGTAAGTACCTACTTTAAGGTTGTAGATGAAGTATTTGGTGGGGCATTTCACGTCAAGCGGACAACCAAAATTATTTTTAAATAAAAAATTAAACCGACTTCCAAAGTAAAAATACACAAAATTTAATATTATATCTATGCAAAAAAGTAAGAAATAAAACCTATTTTCTAAATAAGTCCCCTTTTAAATTCGGCTAAAATTTAAACTATTTCTCTACTCAATCTTCTTAATTTTGAAGTCGATTATGAAGAACGTACAACAATAGTAAATAATTACTGGACTTAGAAATAAAATTTGTTTGTATGATATGAATCTTACCAGTGTACCAACATTGTTCTGAAATAAAAAGGAGGTTATCTAGACTGATTATGGTTGTGTGACAAGGTTTATACATAAATGAATAAAAAATAATAATTTAAAAAATTTAAAAACCCGACTGCGTAAAAGTGAACCAAACTAAGTACATAATTAAAACCGAAAAGAAAAAAACAAGCACTTAGATATCCGGTGGCCTAGAATTCTATAATATATTATTGAATTAATACTATTGAAACATAACAACTAAACAGTCAGGATCCATTGAAAAATTAGATTGGCTGTCGAATAATGGATCCCGACTGTTCAGTTGTTATGTTCCAATAGTATTAATTCAATAATATATTATAGAATTCTAGGCCACCGGATATCTAAGTGCTTGTTTTTTTCTTTTCGGTTTTAATTATGTACTTAGTTTGGTTCACTTTTTACGCAGTCGGGTTTTTAAATTTTTTAAATTATTATTTTTTATTTTATACTTTTTAGTTATGAGTACCTAGCTAGCTATTTACCAGACTGGATTTCCTATAAGCATCAGTAATACATCACAATTGCACTGGAATGTGAGAATGGTTGTTACGCAACTTTAAATCGATATAGATTCTAAACGGTCAGTCGAATCGAAAAATGTTGAGAGAAAACTAACAATGGTTTTTAAATATCTATTCAACGATACCCCACTTGATATAGTTTGTTGACTTTCATTTTTTTCATTTTCACAATATGGCGTCCAGTAGTCGCCATATTGAATTTTTACTAACGTCATGTCTTTAGTGACACTCGCCGGACTAAGAGGAATCGATTGACGTGTGAATCATAAAAATCGGCCCAGGCGTTTGGTCTGTATAGTGCTTCAAAGGAACATACATACATACATACATACATATGTCGGGTTTGGCCCGGACATCAGAAAGGAAACTCAAATATGGTAACACAGAAATTTATTTCAATTTAACAATCAGTCACTTAGAATATTATTAATTAAATTTAAGACGAATTAAATAACTATTTCAAAGGTTGGTACAGAACGACAAGGTCACATAGGGCGGTACTGGCTGTCAGAGACAGTGTTCCCCACACCCACCGCATCAAGGACAGTACTAATTGTCAGAGACAATATTCCACGTCCAATACAAGGGTGGTACTGGCTGTCAGAGACAGTGTTCCCCGCACCCACCACATCAAGGACAGTACTAATTGTCAGAGACAATATTCCACGTCCAATACAAGGACGGTCACATAGGGCGGTACTGGCTGTCAGAGACAGTGTTCCCCGCACCCACCGCAATAAGGACAGTACTAATTGTCAGGGACAATATTCCACGTCCAATACCAGGGCAGTGCTGACTGTCGAAAGACAGTGGTCCGTGCACCGAGACGCATCCGCTGGAGATGCGTGCCGACCTAACAGAGCGGCCGCTTATATAGGCCATCGATAGGTGGGGAGGCCTCAATAATTATTGACAATAATGCATGAGAAATATTGTCAATAGTATTGACAATACTTTTACATATTTGCGGACTATATTGCCGTTATTGACAAATGTATTGTCAATAAAATGTCATCGTGCGGGCGGCCACCCATAGAGTAAAAATGATACGTCCGGTGCACGTTCCACTAGCGCCATCTAGTCGCTGTCTCTCGAAGTCAAGGAGTGAGCAATACGGCCGCCGTCACATACATAGGCTGATAAACACATTACCACTCCTTTGCGTTGCGCAGTCGGGTAAAAAAGAGGCACTACACACAACACACCTACAGTCCACACACGAATATCTATTATATTACTAGAGAGATTCTAATATGTCGACAGATTGTCAACTAAAAATTCCCCTTACAATTTTACGCATTCTTTTTCGTTATAATATTATAATACTAGATGTTGCACGCGACTTCGTGCGCGCAAAAGGAAATCACGCGGTAACCGTACATTTTGCCGCGTTAAAAAGTAGCCTATGTCCTTCCCCGTGGTCTAATCTATATCTGTACCAAATTTCATCAAAATCGGCCCAGTTGTTTCGGAGCCTATTCAATGCAAACAAATAAACAAACAAACTTTTCCTCTATTATATTAGTATAGATGATTTTATAGATAGACGTTATGAGAAAAAGGCACAAGTAATTACTTGAAATGTTTTTAAACAAACAAAACCAAAACTACTGATTGATTGAACCTATTTTTGTTTTCAGGAGTCAAATTTGATGCCGCTTCACAAGTGAAAATTGAAAAAACATCGAATTCGGAATTTGAAGGTTATTATTATTATTAATAAGTTTTTAGGGTTCCGTGCCCAAAGGGTGAAAACGGCAGCCATTAATAAGACTCCGCTGGCCGTCTGTCTGTCTGCCACCAGGCATAAATCCTAATAGCTAGACAGTTTTAATTTTGACAAATGATGTAGTTTATTAAGTAAATGACACAATGGTGGAATTTAATAATTTCATCTTATGTTTCGAAGGTCTGAATATACTCAGTACAATAAAAAAATGTAAGTGAAGTGGAAGTAAAGTAGTAAAGTAAGAAGGTGTTTACTTTTACATAGACTTCTTTGTTTGACAATTCAGTTACACAATTTTGTTGCAGATGATGATTTATGTTTTGGCGATAACAGTCATGATGAAAACTACACAACTGATGAAAATATTGCTGAGCCAGATCTAAAACCTCAAGTGAAGGACAAAGTAGCTAATAAAGGTATGTTGTTTTACACCATATTTTTTATTAATTTTTACACGAAAGTTTGATATATAGAGTAGGGTTGTAACGGAGGCCTTCTTAGCGGAGGCGGAGGTGGATGCGGAGGAGAAGAAGTTCGCCTCCGCGGATGCGGAGGTTAACGGATGCGGAGGTTAACGGAGGCGGAGGTTAACGGAGGCGGAGGTGAAATTTGAAGTGTAAAAAATATAAATAAATTCAAGATTTATTAAAGTCAGATTTATTTAACGCGATGATAAAAATGACTATTAGTTATGCACTAAATCATTTAATCACGTCTCAATTACAACTACGCGGTACCGAACGATTCCTCATGTTGATTCCAGTCATTCATTTACGCCCCCACCACGGCTCGCCCGTGTTCCCGCTGCACAAGCAAAATAATAATAATAATATCAATGGACGCTTCAAACCACGTCAATCTGACCCCGTGGTTGAATATACTTAGTACACTAAAAAATGTAAGTGAAGTGGAAGTAAAGTAAGAAGGTGTATACTTTTACATGGACTTCTTTGTTTGACAATTCAGTTACACAATTTTGTTGCAGATGATGATTTATGTTTTGGGGATAACAGTCATGATGAAAACTACACAACTGATGAAAATATTGCTAAGCCAGGTCTAAAACCTCAAGTGGAGGACAAAGTAGCTAATAAAGGTATGTTGTTTTACACCATATTTTTTATTAATTTTTACACGAAAGTTTGATATATAGAGTAGGGTTGTAACTGAGGCCTTCTTAGCGGAGGCGGAGGTAGATGCGGAGGAAAAGAAGTTCGCCTCCGCGGATGCGGAGGTTAACGGAGGCGGAGGTGAAATTTGAAGTGGAAAAAATATAAATAAATTTAAGATTTATTAAAGTCAGATATATTTAACGCGATGATAAAAATGACTATTAGTTATGCACTAAATCATTTAATCACGTCTCAATTACAACTACGCAGTACCGAACGATTCCTCATGTTGATTCCAGTCATTCATTCACGCCCCCACCACGGCTCGCCCGTGTTCCCGCTGCACAAGCAAAATAATAATAATAATATCAATGGACGCTTCAAACCACGTCAATCTGACCCCGTGGTTGAATATACTTAGTACACTAAAAAATGTAAGTGAAGTGGAAGTAAAGTAAGAAGGTGTATACTTTTACATGGACTTCTTTGTTTGACAATTCAGTTACACAATTTTGTTGCAGATGATGATTTATGTTTTGGGGATAACAGTCATGATGAAAACTACACAACTGATGAAAATATTGCTAAGCCAGGTCTAAAACCTCAAGTGAAGGACAAAGTAGCTAATAAAGGTATGTTGTTTTGTACCATATTTTTTTATTAATTTTTACACGAAAGTTTGATATATATAGAGTAGGGTTGTAACGGAGGCCTTAGCGGAGGTGGATGTGGACGCGGAGGAGAAGAGGTTCGCCTCCGCGGATGCGGAGGTTAACGGAGGCGGAGGTGAAGTTTGAAGAGGAAAAAATGAAAATAAATTCAAGCTTTATTAAAGTCAGATATATTTCACGCGATGATAAAAATGACTATTAGTTATGCACTAAATCATTTAATCACGTCTCAATTACAACTACGCGGTACCGAACGATTCCTCATGTTCATTCCAGTCATTCATTCACGCCCCCACCACGGCTCGCCCGTGTTCCCGCTGCACAAGCAAAATAATAATAATAATATCAATGGACGCTTCAAACCACGTCAATCTGGCCCCGTGGTCTGAATATACTTAGTTCACTAAAAATGTAAGTGAAGTGGAAGTAAAGTAAGAAGGTGTATACTTTTACATGGACTTCTTTGTTTGACAATTCAGTTACACAATTTTGTTGCAGGTGATGATTTATGTTTTGGGGATAACAGTCATGATGAAAACTACACAACTGATGAAAATATTGCTAAGCCAGATCTAAAACCTCAAGTGAAGGACAAAGTAGCTAATAAAGGTATGTTGTTTTATACCATATTTTTTTATTAATTTTTACACGAAAGTTTGATATATAGAGTAGGGTTGTAACGGAGGCCTTCTTAGCGGAGGCGGAGGTGGATGCGGAGGAGAAGAAGTTCGCCTCCGCGGATGCGGAGGTTAACGGAGGCGGAGGTGAAATTTGAAGTGGAAAAAATATAAATAAATTCAAGATTTATTAAAGTCAGATATATTTAGCGCGATGATAAAAATGACTATTAGTTATGCACTAAATCATTTAATCACGTCTCAATTACAACTACGCAGTACCGAACGATTCCTCATGTTGATTCCAGTCATTCATTCACGCCCCCACCACGGCTCGCCCGTGTTCCCGCTGCACAAGCAAAATAATAATAATAATAATATCAATGGACGCTTCAAACCACGTCAATCTGACCCCGTGGTTGAATATACTTAGTACACTAAAAAATGTAAGTGAAGTGGAAGTAAAGTAAGAAGGTGTATACTTTTACATGGACTTCTTTGTTTGACAATTCAGTTACACAATTTTGTTGCAGATGATGATTTATGTTTTGGGGATAACAGTCATGATGAAAACTACACAACTGATGAAAATATTGCTAAGCCAGGTCTAAAACCTCAAGTGAAGGACAAAGTAGCTAATAAAGGTATGTTGTTTTGTACCATATTTTTTTATTAATTTTTACACGAAAGTTTGATATAATATATAGAGTAGGGTTGTAACGGAGGCCTTCTTAGCGGAGGTGGAGGTGGACGCGGAGAAGAAGAGGCTCGCCTCCGCGGATGCGGAGGTTAACGGAGGCGGAGGTGAAGTTTGAAGAGGAAAAAATGAAAATAAATTCAAGATTTATTAAAGTCAGATATATTTCACGCGATGATAAAAATGACTATTAGTTATGCACTAAATCATTTAATCACGTCTCAATTACAACTACGCGGTACCGAACGATTCCTCATGTTCATTCCAGTCATTCATTCACGCCCCCACCACGGCTCGCCCGTGTTCCCGCTGCACAAGCAAAATAATAATAATAATATCAATGGACGCTTCAAACCACGTCAATCTGGCCCCGTGGTCTGAATATACTTAGTTCACTAAAAATGTAAGTGAAGTGGAAGTAAAGTAAGAAGGTGTATACTTTTACATGGACTTCTTTGTTTGACAATTCAGTTACACAATTTTGTTGCAGGTGATGATTTATGTTTTGGGGATAACAGTCATGATGAAAACTACACAACTGATGAAAATATTGCTAAGCCAGATCTAAAACCTCAATTGAAGGACAAAGTAGCTAAGAAAGGTTTGTTGTTTGACACCATATTTTTTTATTAAATTTTACACGAAAGTTTGATATATAGAGTAGGGTTGTAACGGAGGCCTTCTTAGCGGAGGTGGAGGTGGACGCGGAGGAGAAGAGGTTCGCCTCCGCGGATGCGGAGGTTAACGGAGGCGGAGGTGAAATTTGAAGAAGAAAAAATGAAAATAAATTCAAAAGGTCATCATCCGTTTTTCATACATTTTTGGTCCAAAATTGAAATTGCCGGCCAGAAGAAAAAAGTGGGTTATTCTGATAGAAGTTGTTCGTCTAATCATTTCTTACTATGGCACCAAAGCTGTATCAGCATTGTACTTGATTTTATTTGAGTTCGAAAATTCTATTTTTTCATACATTTTCGAAAAAATAATTAATTTAAAACAAGTGAAGTAGCTTGACAGAACATGACATTTTCGATGAAAAAAATCATTAAAAACCAAACAATTGTTTAGCCATGGATCCTAGTCCATAGTTTTAATGTTGGATGTGTAGGGAGGGGTTCTTATAAAAATGAAAATACCTTTTTTTGTATAAGTAATTAGGTTATTTATTGTGAGTTAAACAATAATATCACCATCATCTGGCAGAACAATAATATTTTCTAATCCTAAAGCTGGGGGAACTATACTTAGTAGATGCCGAGCATAGCTCATGTACCTTATAACGCACAAAATATGAGAACAGCACCATTATTCAATCGTTATTTTTCCAATAATACATGTACAGTAATAGTGGGCGATTGCTCGTCTTCCCGAGAGTGATTTATCTACCACAATATATGTATGATATGTTCTGGCTCTGACATGCCGGGATTGTAATCGCCCACGAATCATCCATAAATCATATCCCTGTTCCTGTAACTCAGTCAGGTGTTCATACTCAGATCAATGTTGAGCTCAATTCTAAAGGATCCGTTATCAAGGATGTGTTCCCCGTAATAGCTTCTTGCCTGCTTTAATTGATATATACCAAGAGCGAACAAAAACAACTCTAGCTCATTCAATCTTGGGAATTCTGAGAACTCTTCCATATCAGCTGTCATCATCCTGAATTGAGCACGTCTGCGGTTGTAATTATACCGTTCTACGAGTTCTGACAATATATTTGGTGTATTATTCCTTCGTCGACTGCCGATATGTCGAGGTATTGAGATATCTGTACAAGGCCGCAACAATGACCGTCCAAGTACAAGAACAGAGTACAAAACCAATCCAACTGCGTCGAGGAGTAATACAGGGAGATGTTATCTCTCCAAAACTGTTTAGTAACGCGTTGGAGGACATTTTCAAGACGCTCGATTGGAACGGACGGGGACTGAACATAAACGGCCAGTACATCTCATACCTGAGATTCGCAGATGACATAGTCATTATGTCAGACTCTCTGCAGGACCTGGAAGAGATGCTGAACAGCCTAAGCGATTCTTCAAGACGGGTGGGTCTCGGTATGAACCTAAACAAAACTAAAATCATGTATAATGAACACGTTCTCCCGAGACCTGTCGTCGTAAATGGCGCTAGTCTCGAAGTTATGCAAGAATACGTATGTCTTGGCCAAACCATTCACTCGGGCGGCACAACTTTGAGAAGGAGGTGAGTAGAAGAATACGCTTGGGCTGGGCTGCATTCGGGAAGCTCCGGGACATCTTTGAATCGTCGATCCCACAATCCCTTAAGACCAGGGTCTTTGATCAATGCGTTCTACCGGTAATGACATACAGAGCCGAAACATGGACACTCACCGTAGGCTTGGTTCATAAGTTTAAGGTTGCTCAGCGTGCGATGGAAAGAGCAATGTTAAGGGTATCTCTGGTGGATAAAATACGTAACGACGTTATTCGCCAGAGAACTAAAGTCACAGACATTGCTCAACGAATTAGCACGCTGAAGTGGAAGTGGGCCGGCCATGTCTGCAGACGGACAGACAATCGATGGAGCAGACAAGTTTTAGAGTGGAGACCACGCTTAGGCAAACGTAGTGTAGGACGTCCTGCGGCACGATGGACCGACGATTTGAAGAAGGTGGCTGGCAGCGGATGGATGAGGGCTGCCCAAGATCGGGATGGTTGGCGCTCATTGAGGGAGGCCTACGTTCAGCAGTGGACGGCGATAGGCTGATGATGATGATGATGATGATTATTCCTTTCATGTATAATCTCCAAAATGTCTCTAGCATGTGGGTTGTCCTCAATTAAAACATGAAAGCGATTTAATATGGCTGCCGCGATCCTAAAATAATCAAACATCATTCTAAGAGGTCTATTATTATAGATGCTACGCAGCAATCAAAAATCTTGTTTAAATCTTCCGTTGACCACTTCAACTACCCAACGGCAAATCGTAATCAGTCTTGATTTGTTAGCTTGTTCTGTGGTTAACTGAGTCTCATTGGGATACTTTGTTTCTGGCATATGTGTTACATAACCACACGATTCGAGATTTGCCACAGAATCGCGGAATCCACTGTCCAAAATAAATATGTCTCCACTTCTATAAAACCAGAGGAACGCACTGTTTTCATTATTTACAAAGCCATTCATTTTATCTGCATCCGAAGTAACTGCGGCGTATGGTCCGATCACGTCGATGATATGTCCATCGCAAGAAACCAAGAGGAAAGGTTTATGCTATTCCAAGAAATGTTTATGCTAAGTCAAGTTGCAAGACTACTTTTTATTAGGTTATATTGGTTCTGTGGTTTGCCCTTTGGGTTGCGGGATTCAGACGGCAGTCGCTCTGAGTAAAAACCAGTAACCTTGTCAAATCACCTAGATTAGATAGCGGACATCGACTTTGAAGCATTGTCGCTGAGGTTGCAACCGAGAATACGCTCGGATGAGGAAGTTAATATTCATGTTTAAAGTATATTGTTTAAAGAAACATCCAAAATGTCATGTTTTGTCAAGCTACTTCATTAGTTTTAATAATTATTTTTTTTTTCGAAAATGTATGAAAAAATAGAATTTTCGAACTCAAATAAAAAAAAGTACAATGCTGATACAACTTTGGTGCCATAGTAAGAAATGATTAGACGGACAACTTCTGTTATAATAACCCACTTTTTTTTTCTGGCCGGCACTTTCAATTTTGGACCAAAATGGATGATGTCCTTTATTAAAGTCAGATATATTTCACGCGATGATAAAAATGACTATTAGTTATGCACTAAATCATTTAATCACGTCTCAATTACAACTTCGCGGTACCGAACGATTCCTCAAGTTGATTCCTGTCAATTATTGACGCCCCCAACACGGCTCGCCCGTGTTCCCGCTGCACAAGCAAAATAATAATAATATCTATGGACGCTTCAAACCACGTCAATCTGGCCCCGTGCTAAGTATCCGAAGAACTTGTGTTACAACTCACAATGTACCAGAAAACATGAAGTATATTTAATACTTTTATACTATACATATATTTAAGGTTTTATTATAATTATTATACACATATTAACACAGAAAAACATTTTGTTCCTTCGGCGGGATTCAAAATCGCGACCCCCGGCTTGAGCACCAACTCGCTGAACCACTGAGCCACAGAGGTCGTAAAAATGTTGACCGTTTCACGCGCAAACACGCAGCAGAGCGGCCTCGTCGCCCAGCGTCACGCCCTTGTGCGTTGTATGTAATCGTAAATAAACCTCCGTTAAAACTCCGCATCAGTTTTGCGGATGCGGAGATTCAATTTTATGGAAGCTCCACAGTAATTGAGGCGGAGGCAAAGTTCCGTTACAATCCTAATATATTATAGAGTCGTCGCGCGTCGGTCTGCCGAAAGCAAGTCTGTCATTCCTACTCGTGACGGTTTCCTTACAGACCACCCTGAACGTGTAAGAATTTTCTTGAAAAGATACAAGATACGTCAAGCTGTTCGTTTCCTAATCATCTTTCGAAAATCGTCGATCTCGTTTCGACTTTAAATGTCTCTTATGTTGGCTGTTGCTTACTGATAGGTGAATACGGTTACTGATAGGTGAATAAGTTACCTAATGAGTAATTTGCACTTAATGTAAGCGTGATTTTAATAGATTCGTATGTACTCTATCTGAATTTACATATTGCTACCACTTGATCTGCCAATTTAATAAATGGCGAATGTCTAGCAATATTTTGACAATCTTATAACAGCCACATCTTAAGATGAAAATATTATTATGATCTACAAAATTGAACTAGGTACAATTTACGCTATGAGCATATTTGTGTCAAATTTATAGTTTTAGTGCTGCAGCCTTGGTCGCTTGTTCACCGTCACCAGGACGTCACCGAGAACGAGATGCACCGATTTAGCGATACATACATTTACTTTGGCCGTGTGTTCAACGCACGCCCGTCACCCCAGCGCCGTCATCCCGCTCGCCAAAATATCGCTTAGTTCGGCGCTATTGTTGGTGCTCGCGCAGTAGACAAACAATCGCCGTTACGTCAACCTAATCTCGTTCGCGGTGATATGCCGGTGACGGTAGACAAACGGCTTAACCCTGTTAGTATAGGACCGGCATGCAGATGAATCGGCTCCTGAACGCTCCCTCTATTGATAATAAAAATTAATATTATATAACCTTTAATTTTAAAATCTGCTCTTAGCCTATCTAAAAGCCACCAACCTATCTCAAAGTAAACAAAAACCAAAAATGCGTAGACACTTTTGTAACGTATAACTCAACACAAGTTTCTTTTTACAGGTCAGAAAAACTTAAAGCGTAATAAATCTATAGGCAAAAAGACCAAACAGAATGGAGATAAAGACATAATTAGAAATAACATAACTTGCCATGTTTGTTTCAAAAAGCTGTTAAATAATGATTTAGTCGATCACCTCAAAACCCACAGGAGACCATACAATTGTAAATTCTGTGAACAGAAATTTGATATATATAACAGCCTATCTATTCATATTCGAAATGAGCATAGTAAAAATATGTATACATGCAATTTCTGTAAAAAAGCTTGCAAAACAGAGGCAATGTTATTTAATCACCTGGACAGACACACACGACAAAATATTTTCGAATGTGATATATGTCACAGAAGAATGGAAAAGAAGAATGTAATTGTTAGACATATCAAAACACATGATCCAATGCGAATGGATAAATGCTACGAGTGCCCTCAGTGTGCATGGAAATTCGCGAACAGTACAAATTTATCTAATCACATAAAAGCCGTGCATGAGCATATAAGGAATTACCATTGCACATTGTGTCCAGGGCGCTTTGCAGCTAAGAAAAATTTGGACATACATTTTAGAATACATACAAATGAACGTCCATATGAATGTAAAATATGCCAACAGAAATTTAGGGTTCTAGAATATTTAAAGAGACACAAAAGATTACATCATCAAGATCCACGTCCAATTATTACAAAAGAAAAAAAATACAAGTGCAGGACCTGTAATATTAAGTTCGACCATAGAGGTCTATATGTAGATCACTTAAAAACGCATCCTGAAAATTCTTCAATATGTGAGAAATGTGGTATGGTCATCCCTTGTAAAAATTCTCTTAAACGACACATACTAACTCACGCTAAACTTCGATTCGCTTGTGATTCATGCGATAAAACATTCAAAACAAAATTTGCCGTACAACGTCACATTAAAAGGTTTCATCTTAATATAAATAGGAAATCAAAGTGCGAAATATGTGGGAAACTTGTTGTTAATTTGAAACAGCATCAACTGACACATAATAATAGGCGATTCGCTTGTACCTTGTGTGACAAGTCGTACTCGGAACGTAAAACATTAAAAAGGCACTTGAAGGACGTTCACAGTGGCTACAAATTATATGGTTGTGAGGTTTGTGGCAAAAGATATATTAATAAAAGAAATTTGCTAACACATAACCTCAAATGTAGGATTGATTAAAATAATTGTAATATTAATAATATCGATAATATTAAGATGTGATTAAAAAAAACAATATAAGCATTTTGTAAGTTGCATTGTTATCATGACTGTATCAAATAAGATTTAATAACAACCTGTCTTCACATTACAATACGTTTTGACAAACTTTTTGCTCCTCCAGGAGCAAAGTTGAATGACACGTACCTAATTATTGTGAATTATTTTGGCAATAAAAATAAATATTGACAAATGTATGATAAATATACTTCCAACCTTCGAGTAGAACGTATGGAGTGAATAAAAAAGGAAGCTTTAGCATAAGTTAGATAGAATAAAAAAAGAAGTCCAATCAAAAGAATCTCAATCTTTGATTAATTATTACATATCTACATATATATACCTCTTTTTAATATTATATATCTATGATCTCAATGCTATGAAAATTTCAGTTTGAATTGTGATAGTAATAGACTGTCGAAGTATGTATGGGTATGTCCTATAAAATCAAAAAACAAAAATTGCGTTACAATCGCAATGCAAGATATTTCAAGGAATTCATCACGAAAGCCTAAGCATTTACAAACAGACTCGGGAATGGAGTTGTATAATAATACTTTTTCAAAATTGATGAAAAGTTATAACTTCTACCTACTCTGTAAAAAAACTCAGTAAAAAAGTAATCTTTATAAACTTTTCAGCTTAAACGGTAGCTATCAATGGTTAGGACAGAATCAAGATTAAATTGTAGAAAATTACAATAATACTATTCATAGTGTAACAAAATTTAAACTAGTAGATGTTAATAAAACAAATCAGTTACTTGTCAGATCTAATATTTTAAAAACACAAAAACATACGATAAAACAAAAACCAAGTTTCAAATTGGTGATCATATTCGGGAGTATCAGTAAATTTAAGAGATTTACAAAGGATAAACTCCGAATTGGTCAACATAAATATTTGTTGTAGTAAAAGTTAATCTTACGAATCCACCAACTTATCTACTAGAAGATAAACACAAACAAATTATATTACGATTTTTTATGAGTATGAATTACAAGAAACTAAATTTCCCGATCTCTATTTTATTGACAAAGTTACAAAACGAAAAGGTAAGTAATAAACTTTTAGTCAAGTGACTAGGTCTCAATGATTCAGAGAATAGCTGGGTAAATAAAAACGCTTTACTTTTAAATAATAATTAATATAAATAATCATACCATCAAAATGTATTCATAAGGAATATCAATGAAGAAATGAAGAGGTAATATTAATAACTGTATTGTATGCAGCCTTGGTGAGATCTATCCTTGAATATTGGTCATCGATCTGGTCTCCCATCTATAACATTCACACGGACAGGATTGGGTCAATTCAACGTAGATTTTTAAGATATCTGTGTGCTAGGTGTGGGATTAGACGAAAAGTTTCTCTATATGAGGATAGACTTAATAGGTTCGGCTTGGTGAGTCTTGAGGGGCGCAGAAAGATCTCTGATTTATGTACTCTTCATAAAATCGTAAATGGAGGTAAACACACAGATTTTGAACCAGCTATCAATCAAGGTTCCAACTCGATCCGTGCGTATACCACAACTTTTTCACATTCCTCGATTTAAAAACAATGTGGCAAAAAATAACCCTATACTTACAAAGAATGTGTACATTTTACAATATTTTTTCTGATTATGATATATTTCATAGTAACTATACATGAATTATTTAAAAAAGACATGTTTGATTTTGGGCCAGCTCTATGTACATTACATAGGTAAATAGGAGAAAAATAATATGGGAATTGCATAAAAATATAAAACTCAAACTCAAAATTTTTATTTCCATGTAGGTTATAATATAACGCTTATAGAATTGTCCTACATGATGCCTACCACCGGTTCGGAAACTAGCCCGGCGAGAAGAACCATAAAAAATAATATTTTGAAGAAGGGTACATGCGTATAAAAATGATTAGTTGAAGAGTTTTTTATTGCGAGAACCCTATTTTTAGGGCGGCCATGACGTGTGCGTGTGGTTTGAGGGACCCACCTGAATATCCCCAAAATAAGTATAGCAAGTTTTAGTAGAAATCTAAAAAAAATTGTAGAACAAATCTGGGAATTTGTAAAAATATAGTTTAAAAGATATAGCCCTCAGAGTGTGGTCCCTCAGTTCACACACCGCTATTTTCCAGATCTCGAAAAGTATGTGGAAAATTATGTTTTTTTCACTACAGAATTTTAGTAGAACTTTTGCAAAAGTTTTTACAAATTTATCAAATACATAGCATTAGAAATAAAAAAGCTACAACCACCGAAGTGTGGTCCCTCAGTTCACACAAAAATGACATACTCGTTTCGCGATATATTACTGACTTTTTAAATTATTTTTCTACGTAGAGTTTTAGTAGAAAATTTGTAGAATTTGTAGACAAAATTTCAGCAAAATCTATCGGCGCATTTGGAAGATATATACCATTATGTTTTGTCCCTCAGTTCACACACTTGTGTTACATAAGAAAAACTCAAATAACTAATAAACGAGAAAACTAACAGAAAGTCTACTATACTTAAATTTTAGTAGAAGTTTTTTTCTCTTGGATTAGCACATAAAATATTTAATTTCTTCCGCTCCGATACAACAAACGTGATTTTTTTTGCCGTTTTGTACGGAACCGTTTGTGCGCGAGCCTGACTCGCACTTGGCCAGTCTTTTATTCATATAATACACATATAATACATATGTAATTACATATAAGTAGTTAGAAAGAACGGACAGAGAAAAGGGCGGGCAGAGCAAAACCACAAATAGGTACATAGTTAATAATTGGTAAGTATATGGGTTGTTTGTAGTACTATGAACCCCTAAAATAGTGAAAAGGTGCGAAACCGCGAGCAAAACGTAAATTTAATAAGGTATAACATACACAATAATATTAGGACTTGTCCTCATTTTGCCTCTTGTGTGGTAACCTACTCTGCATTTTCATACAATCCAAAAATTAACATTATCTCAGCTAGGAAGCAAGAAATTAAATATTTTATGTGCTAATCCAAGAGAAAAAAACTTCTACTAAAATTTAAGTATAGTAGACTTTCTGTTAGTTTTCTCGTTTATTAGTTATTTGAGTTTTTCTTAAACACAAGTGTGTGAACTGAGGGACCCAACATAATGGTATATATCTTCCAAATGCGCCGATAGATTTTGCTGAAATTTTGTCTACAAATTCTACAAATTTTCTACTAAAACTCTACGTAGAAAAATAATTAAAAAAGTCACTAATATATCGCGAAATGAGTATGTTATTTTTGTGTGAACTGAGGGACCACACTTCGGTGGTTGTAGCTTTTTTATTTCTAATGCTATGTATTTGATAAATTTGTAAAAACTTTTACAAAAGTTCTACTAAAATTCTGTAGTGAAAAAACCATAATTTTCCACATACTTTTCGAGATCTGGAAAATAGCGGTGTGTGAACTGAGGGACCACACTCTGAGGGCTATATCTTTTAAACTATCTTTTTACAAATTCAAAGATTTGTTCAAAAATTTTTTTTTAGACTTCTACTAAAACGTGCTATACTTATTTTGGGGATATTCAGGTGGGTCCCTCAAACCACACGCACACGCCAAGACAGTTGTTTTGACTAGACTTTGGTCGTAGTTGACAGTTTTAGAAAGAGACGTCTTCTTGAATGTCATACGTCTTTCTTTGTCAAAATTACATTCTTTGGATAATTCTGATCTGATCCGCCCTGTTTTATAATGGAACTAGTACTCAACTGGAAAGAAACTCCGAATTTTGTACTCGCTAAAAAGAACTGTATTGAAGGTTATTAATAGAGTGTATTTCATAATGCACGTATCATAGAGGCAAATCCGAGCCGAGCGAGATAGCCAGAAGGGTCTCGTTCTTGCATGTTGCCAACCAGAAAAATGTTGGTATTTATAAAAAATCTTAAGATAAAACGAGTGTACTTCAATATTATTTTAACAAATGTTTATTACTATATTATATTCTAATTAAAAAAGTCAGACTTATACCCATTTGCACTAAACGTCAGTTAGGCTTGTCCTAGTTAAGATACACTTAAACATAAGAACAGCCTAGCTAAACATTTTATTTGCACTAACAGATATAACTTATATAGGTCGTAGCTTAGGCATTGCTTAGTTAAGTGAATGATTGAACGAATGAGAAGATTGGTTGTTTATGATTTTATAAACCGGCTAAGTAATGTAGTCCATAGAAAATATTTTGGCCTTCTCTTTACATTGATTCCGTCGTGTGTTAAAAAGTGACAAAAGATAAGACCTTGGTTTATTTTGTTTGGTAACGTAAATTCACCAAAAGGCTGTCAATTGTCTTGTCATATTGTGTCAAATTCGGTGCGTGTTTCAACTTTCATAGAATAAACAGATATATTATATACGTTTACTGTTGACTAAAATTATACATTACGATTGATTTCGAATCGTTATTAATATGCCTATTATGGAAAATAAATTAAAAGAAAAAGTAAAAACCGCAAACTTTACGGCGCGGCGGAGGAAAAAATAAATTTTGTGCGATTGTTGTGCGACGAAGGCCCGTGCATCCTATCGAAAGTAACTTCTCACGATGCCACGACGAATAAAGAGAAATAATTCTTTTGCACATCCTATACCGCTTGAAGAAGTCGATTTCATCGAAATTTTGGAAGCAGTTTGGTTGTGATCTTGTTATTCTAGTTCTCGCATGTGAAAATTATGTCATTATAAAAATCGACTTCTACAAATTCAAGGAAATTCAATAAATATTAAATCCCCTGCCATGGTGATTGCGATTTGACTATTTTAAGCTTTGAATTTTTAAAACCACTGTAATAAAAAATCTGCTAAAAATATACCTCTTTTTATTGTAATACATCCCTCTTTTTAATATAATACATCTTTGAATACATCTAAGGCTAGATTTCTGACAATAGTATATCAATAAAACTATATCAATAGTTACAAATAATCTACAAGACTAGATAAAACTCCCGACTTATGTGTTGCCTACGCTTACGCACTTCCTAATCGGGCTCATAAAGTTAAGAATATCCTAAGTGGACTTAGGAATGGCCTAAGGTTAGTGCAATAGTATTTTTTGCTAGGAGCAGCCTAAACAAATTAGGAAAGAACTTAGGCGATCCTTAAGTTTAGTGCAAATGGGCATAAGTCATTTAATACCAAATAAAAATGCAGTTTACATTAAATCCTCTTCCTTCTTTTTTTTTTAGATGGTATCATTCGCAAGACAATAGATACGCGGTACGCCATTACATATATTTTACGCTGAACACCGGATAATATTAAAATTGAAAACAGTTTTTATTTCTTACTTCCTGTATCCCGTAACTATGTTTTTATTATTTAATTGACGATTTAACAGTCAAAATGCTGAAAAAATGTTGTGTATTGTCTTAACGAAGTGAAAGTTATGCTGGTAGCAATATTTCGTTCATTAGTAAAATTAGTAACTTAAATGTAATTTTAGTCTAGTTATCTATACATATAAAATCCTTTGTCCTGAATGACTGACGGATCAACGCACAGCCTAAACCGCTGATCGTAGAGACCTGAAACTTGCAGGGCTTACTCGTTGTAATACTTAGGCATCCGATAAGACGGGATTTTTCGAAATTCGGCCCCTAAGGGGGTGAAAAGGGAGGAAAACCTTTGTACGGGGTAACGTAATTCTTTGGTCCAATCTACTTCATATTATGCACAAACATTATATAACAGAATTGATGGAATTCGTGTATCATAGTTTATAGAAATTCATCCCCTAACGGGGTTAAAAATTGGAAAGAAAGTTGTTCGGGAGCGATTTGCTTTAAAGTTGATATTAATACTCCATAATGCTTTTGATTTAAAGCTCCATTTTGCACAAACATTATGTAACAGAACTGATGGAATTCGTGTATCATAGTTTATAGAAATTCATCCCCTAACGGGGTTAAAAATGGGAAAGAAAGTTGTTCGGGAGCGATTTGCTTTAAAGTTGATATTAATACTCCTTAGTGCTTTTGATTTAAAGCTCCCACTCACAAGCGATCGATCGATTTAGTCTTTACAATTTAAACATTTAGGTACTGGATTCGTAGATGCAAGTAAATCGTTTTAGATAAAAATTGAATATACCATGAGCTCCTAAGCCCGCCTTACTTCAGTTTTTATATGAAACTCATATGAGTTTATTTGAAACTCATTTAAGCGTAAATTTTGTTCCCACTTTTGGTGCCCACCGCAAAAACTAGCTGGTAGATCTTACACTAATCATTTTGTGTAATAGTTTGTCGTTAGCAATTTCCTTTCAAATACCTACTAATTAATTTCCAATTTATTGAAATTTAAATGATTGCTGGGCTGGATTCATTATAAAACACACACTGAGCGTCTCTTTAACTATACTTTATTAATTAAAGTTTTATATCATACAATTACACACTATGCTATGTCGGACATTTTGGGCGGAAGGAAGAAACTTTTTAATATTACCACAGACAATACAACCATAGATATCTAATATGAGAAATTGTGTGTTGCTATCTCAACACAATGAGGAGAAAAACTGCCTTTTGCTCCCGCTTGATGTCGCATGAGCGACTGTACCCTGTTGTGACGTAAGAACTGTCAAATCGTATGGTTTTTTTGTAAACATTTGCGTTTAGAGCTGTTTTTTACTATTTTATATCGAAAATGCTTCAATGTAGTGCTTTTCATTGTAAAAATAGGGGAATTCATTTATTTCCCAAGGATCCTAAACGAAAAAAAACTGTGGGAAAATGCTTTGCGTATCAAAAACTTTAAAGCTAGTAATTCAGCGCGACTGTGTGCAATGCATTTCAAAGAAAGTGATTATTTTGGGAAAAGTAATTACACAGGTGAGCGAATTGAGTTTCCATAATCTCATAGACACTAAACTATGTATTGAGTTATCTCAGGACTCAGGAGATAACTTGCAATATATTGGGTCTTCTGGAATGTCCAAATCGCCACTAAAGTGTTGGTTGCGATCGTAAGCCTCCAATCTAGAATGAAAAGACCATGGGCTCATAACTAGTAAGTTCACGATAAAAACATTTCAAAAGCACTTAACCTCAAATTGATTATACATCTACCTTTCTATCAGATCCGCTTTTTTTCTAGTCGTTGATGCATTTCTCCTTCGAAGATCAGCTTGTAGCTTGCTCACAGTCATCAATGAATACATGTTTTACTTTAAATCGCAAGGAAAACTTGAAAAATATCGCAGCCACAGTTTGACACAACGCATACAAGGTACAATCGCCGAGAACGCCATCTACGTCGAGCTTTTAGTTTCCCACCCAATTTGATCGAGACAATCGATAGGCCGTGAGTGGAGAGCTTTGTCATCATGTTGATAAATAAATGTCAACAAGAATTCGAAAGTTTTTGATGAAAACCTTATTCTGAAAAACTAGGCACTTAGATATTTGCGATTGCTGCATTTAATGTGTTCATAATAAGTACATACATATAATATTATATAATATACTATTTCAGTCATAGATAATATTAAAAAGAGGATTTCAGTAGAATATTAATTTTTTTCTTTCTCTTTTGTTGTTATATATGTAATATTTAATTTATTTGTGCTTGATTTATCAGTGTTTAATATATAGGTTTTTTGTTTTTAACCCAAAACAATGACTTTTAGGATTTTTTTTTGTTTATCTGTACGTTTGTGCGCGCTAATCTCAGAAACTACAGAACGAATTTATATGGGATTTGTTACCGTAGTAGTTTAGGCTTTGAATAAACACAAAGGACTCACTTTTTATCGCTTTTTATAATTATTTATTTTATCTATCTAAAGAATAACAAAATAAAATTCTTTAGAATAACCAGATATTTGAATTGGTTAAAACTTTACCTAGGTATTACCTAATCATTAGTGTGTATGATTCTATGAGGAATAAGTGGGAAACTCGATGAATTTGTGGTCGTACTGCTAACTCATCTCTCTCTCAAACTCAGCCTTGGTCCCAACTAGGATGGTGGCCTGAGGCCAATTGCCAACTAACGTCTTCCTATTCAAAAGATTTTCGAAATCGTTAAAATACTAATTATCGGCTACAAGTAAATCCTTACTTAAATATTTATACCGAAAAGCGAAAGTTTGTATGTACATAATATATTTAGTTTTTCATGCAATAACTATGTAATGAATTTTGATGAAATTTGGTATGGTAGTAATTTATCTAGAATTAACACAGAATACTTTTTGCAGCTTTTTAAATTTTATTTATGGTAAAGTTCCCGGTAGATTTCTTGAGTGTATGAAGTCGCAGGAAACATTCAAATAAAACACAACTGATACGGCTGTGCAGTGCCTACACCATTATGTATTCAATTTTGGTACCTATTGGTAGTTTCCGAACAAGCTTTCCCTCTGACCCAATATCACGCGAGCGAAGCTGCGGGTACAAGCTAGTTCTAGTATATAATTGTTAAACATGCAACTGGCGTTATTAAGAGTTATAACTGTACTACATTTTGTTATAAGCTAGTGAGTACCAACTCGCCTAGTATCGTATTAAGTACTGAGAAAAAGACGTGTGTAGTCGAGTAAGGTCCTTAATGATAATATTATTAAAAATATATATGGGTAGCATAAGAAATTAAGTAGGTAGCATGGACCTAGGAATAACAACAGGATGAGTACTGTGAGCAAAGAAACGAGCCGAGCGAGAGGTTGGAAGAGAGGCCATGTGTCCCTTTCTAGTAGGGTGACAATAATATTTTCTGCTGTGTGTACAAACTGCAAAGCTGTGTGAGACAAATTGTGAAACACTGAATGATATACAGCTGAGGCTTTTAAAAGTCGACGAGATTGAATATGTAGTGTAAAATCATGAAGGTTTGAAGTGACGGCTGCATTAATATGTAATAGATTTTTTTATGTAATTCTCTGACTTCCTTAAACACTATTGAGCCATTTTTGTCGCATTTCTTGCGTCGCATGGGAAATCTATAAAAACTGTATAATATTATCATTAAAGGCCTTACTCGACTACACACATTTTTTTCTCAGTACTTACTACGATTCTAGGCGAGTCGCTACTCACTAGTTTATAACAAAACGTAGTACAGTTATAAGGGGGTATGACAATAATAAAGTACACGATTTGGTTTCTTTAGGATTTTGAAAACTTTAGTCATAATAATATTATGTTTTTTTCGTACATATAGCGAAATACCTACCTACATCGATTGCTTAATCGTTACGATTGCATGTTAAGATAATTGAAAATATAAATCTGCAAAAACTTAATGTATGGATGATCTATATGGAAAATTTTCTTTACCAACTAACTAGCTAACTTTATTATAATATAATTTAGAACTATCAGCTGCACAATAAAGGCAGCAAGTGTTAATAAAAGAGCAATGATAATTTTTTAAACATGTATAAAGTCATTTCATTTTTATTAGATATTCCGAAAATGTTCTGTGATCAATAGCAAATGGAAAACAAAGTGTCTCTGAATTTGATTAAAAATGTATTACTTATTTAATTTAATTTAAATATGGACTGTAGATAGGTATACTAATTTAATACAAAGTGCAAAAAACAATGAAAATTAGGTATGTAACATAATAATGATAATAAATAGATTGTACTTTATTTTAAGTACAATGTACTTTTTTCCCTACCTATAATAATCATTGTACTTTATCTGCAAAAAAAGAGGTGGCAACCCTAGACCCAACTGACGTCATTTCGGCCTGAACGGATTCGAGCCCATACATGATACGATTTTGCATCCGTTCAGGCCGAACGGTTATTAAATTTTATATTTACAATATATATGTACTTATATTATAAAATATATAAGTATAGTGACTTGGGGCTAATTCCGAAAATGGGGAAATTACGAAATTTAATTAAAATCTTCTAAAACAAGCAAAATTTCTTAAAATGGGAACATTAGGTAGTTTAGCGGCCAATTTGTTTGTCTTGTCTGCATCAGTTGCCGCCCGGTAAAATCAGCGACAAGGCCTACGTTATGTATTTTTTTTTCCATTTGTGTTTTATTGTGCCATTTTTGTTGATTCGCAATAACTCCAAATTCCAACAGTAAATATTGTATATTTCGAAATTCTGGTACTTAAGTAAATTAAATATGAGTTTTTATATACATATTATAGGTAAGTAATCGTTTTTTATTGATATTAAATGCAATGTATACCTAATGCACAGGTTCTGTAAAGTCGAGATTTCAATAATTACGGAATACCCCCACATTAAGCTGTGCTCAAATTAATATGGCCCGTTTGGTGGAAGGCTGTAAATGACACTCTGCGAGGAAAGAAAATTGTGAAAAAGTGTTAACTTTTCACCGGTATGTTGAGAATTGTTTCAGGTTATATAAATACAAGGAAATTACACTGAAGTTATTATAATATTCTTGTAGATAAATGTGTTTATTGTCCATTATATGCGGATTTCAACAATAGGTATATATAATTAAAATTTTGTATAAATTTTAGAGGTTGTGTAGGTATTTACATAGTGATTATTTGGATATCGATAAACCTTCGAAAGAGAAAATACGAGTATGTTAATCTAAAAGTAAAATGTTTTGCCTACTTTATATTTACCAAACACGATACGATTATTCAAATTAGTAAGATCTAAAATATAATATAAAATAGTGTGGTGTATTTTTTTATTAATTATAATTATCTATACATATAATAAATCTGTAGAGGGGTCATGTCTGTACATTAAAGATATTTAAGTGAAACTCAAAATGGGGGGGTCTAAAAAGGCCACAAAACCTAAAAATAACGTTTTTGAAAAAAATGTCTGTCTGTCTGTCTGTCTGTCTGGCTGTGTGTTTGTTATCACATCACGCCGAAACCACTGGATGGAATAAAATGAAATTTTGCAGGTAGGTAGCTTAGGACCTTAAAATAGGATACATTTTATTCCGAAAAACCTAACCAAGAGCATGTCAGGACATGTCTAAGGAGGGTTCCGTAACTATAAACGCGTAATATGCTTTTATTTTAATTACTCCAAAAGTTACTGTCCGATTTGGTTCACAATAATTTTCCTAAACAGTTTTTAGCATGATCTATCAGCATGAAAATTTGCAAGTTTCTATCTCCTTTAGTTTAAAAATGCTAGGGGGGGGACCAACTTACAAACTACTTTGGAGGCCGATTACTCGAAAATGGTCAACTTCATAAAAAAGTAACGTATGAAACCTTGCCTTTATTTTAAAAGACCTATTCTACGATACCCTACACGATGGGGTAGAGTGAAAAAATATTTTTCATCCCCACTTCACATGTATGGAGAGCCACCCCTAAAATATAAAGTTATTCTTTTTTTATGATCCCGAAACCGTGATCTATACACAATCTATAACTGCACCAAATTTCATCAATTTATATTCATAATTACAGGAGCTAGAGGCGCGGACAGACAGACAGACAGACAGACGGACAGAGCGAAACTATAAGGGTTCCTTAAGTATTACGGAACCCTAAAAACGAAACGGTTCCCATGGGATCTTCAAAAAACAGTACCTACCTATTTGACGTTATTTTAGGCAATCTATTCGACGTATTTAAATGAAACTTGGCACAAAGGTAGATTAGAACATGAAATAACTAACAGGATATTTTTTTTCTTGGAAAACAAAAGTGTTCCCACGGGTTTATGAAAAAACTGTATTTTTGAACCCTTTTCACAAACCGGAATAAATCATCATTTTTCGCATTAAATCATCTTTTTTAACTGCATTATTTTGTTTTCTTTTGAAATAAAACTATTAAATTAAAACCTCAAAAATAAAAACGGGTTGTACTTCGGAAGTGCCGGTAGAAGTGAAACATCTCAAAGTGGGGCTATTTAACTGGAGACACTTTTTTTTCCATAGTGTTTTCACAATAAGTACGTCAAATTTCAAAACGGCCCCAAAAATCTCAAAAGTGGGGCCATCTAACTGGAGACACTTTTTTCTCCATAGTGTTTTCACCATACGACAAATTTCAAAATGGCCCCAAAAATCTCAAAAGTGGGGCCATTTAACTGGAGACACTTTTTTCATTTAACTGGATACACTTTTTACCATGCGTCAAATTTCAAAATGGCCCCAAAAATCTCAAAAGTGGGCCATTTAACTGGAGACAATTTTTTTTCTCCATAGTGTTTTCACCATACGTAAAATTTCAAAATGGCCCCAAAAATCTCAAAAGTGGGCCATTTAATTGGAGACACTTTTTTTCTCCATAGTGTTTTCATCATACGTCAAATTTCAAATTAACTCCAAAAATCTCAAAAGGGTGGCGAAGCGTCGCCACGGCAATTTTCACCACGCCCAAAAATTTGGTTGTCCCTCGCCTTTAGATGTTTCAGATTAATCAATCTATTCTCTATCCTACTCAATACAAATAATAAATAGCGAAGGAGTAAAACCAATACTACAAGGTCTCTTTAAACTAAGAATTTTACAAATTACAAAAACCTCAAGACCCCCTCAAAAATTTTTTGACCCCTCCAATAGCCTTCTCACGAAACCTTCTCTTGAAAATGTAAGGATGTTTGTTACTCTTTCACGCGAAACTACTGAAAGGATTTTGATGATATTTGGTATGGTGGTAGTTTAAGCTCTGGATTAAAACATAGGCTTAACTTATAAGCATTATTTTTTATCACGAAACATTCCCGTGGGATATTTTATTTACGCGAGATCTATACTAATATTATAAAGCTGAAGAGTTTGTTTTTATTTGTTTGAACGCGCTAATCTCTGGAACTACTGGTACAAATTGAAAAATTATTTTTGTGTTGGATAGTCCATTTACCGAGGAAGGCCTATAAGATCATCATAACTCAATACGAGCGGAGCACCAATCAAGAATGTTACAATACAAAATCGGGGTTCTTTTCTTTTGAGAGCTTTCGCTGTGTACGCTGCGGAAACGGTTGAAGTTTCGCTAAAATTATGTGACAAAATTGTTTTCCTAAAAAAGTCCGCGACTATATATTATGTCTTTCTTTTAAAGTTGGCTCACTATAACCTTTTTATGCTAACCTGTTCTAAAAGTAAGTATAATTTGTGAAGTTGTTTTCATAAATATGATACTAATCCTTATCCAAGTAAAATTCATTACGAGCATTTAATCTAGAAGAAATTTACCGTTTATATTATTTGATTTCATTGAGTATTTTAGAAGATATCGCGGTAATAAAATAATCAAGCGCGCAATAATAATGCACGGCGCGCAGCGGGCAATAATAATGCACGGCGCGCAGCGGGCAGTCGTGAGGGGGAAGCGCGTTCTCCTTCTACGTAAATGAAGTCGTGGGTAAATTTTAGCGATATCCCAAAGTAACTGTTCCACGCGGACGAAGTTGCGGGCAAAAGCTAGTTAATTAATAATTCTTGTACTTAATGGAGTTACGGTTGTACATCATCACAAAAACATGTCACAAATTTTCAAATCTAACTTTGCTTTTTGGTTTTGCAGGTAATTAGGTGGCCTTTTGCAAGGATACTTCTATGTTCTTTTTTAATTGACCAGATAACGGGCAAACTGATCGCCAGATGGAGAGCGATTATAATAATAATAATAGAGCTTTATTTAATTCCATACAAATTATAAATTATACAATCGCAATGAACAAATATTAAAAAAAAAAACTTAACTAATAATATCATTACATAATAAAAAGTGAAATAATAATACAATTGAGATAATAGAAAGCAAATTAATGATACAATAATTACATAATTAATTCAATCTGACATTTGTATATTAAAGCATTGTGTTTAAGTTTGTATGGACCCTCGTCGGGTAAAAGCCTCCTCCAAAGAATGCCACTCATCTCTGTTTGTGGCTGTGATTAACCATCGTGGTCCCGCCGTAGCGATTATCTCGTCTGCCCATCTGGCACATGGGCCGGGCGTCCTCTCGCTCTATTGCCTCGAGGTCCAGTCCACTCTACTGCTCTTTTGGTCCATCTATCATCCTAATACCCGGCAACGTGACCTGCCCATCTAAATTTTTGTCTTATAGAAAATGATAAAGCGTCATTAATTTTTGTTTCATTGCGGATGTAACTATTCCTTACCTTATCTTTTAATTTTATACCCAAAATGCTTCTCTCCATTCGCCTTTGGGTGGTCTCTATTTTGTTTCTAGTTTTGAAGTCAAACGTCCATGTTTGGCAAGCGTAGGTGAGACATGGTAGTATTTCGGTGTCCGTAAAAATTTTTTCGTAATTAGCGGTAGCTCTGATTTAAAAATTTCTTTATGAGCCCAGTATTTGTTCCAAGTGATCGCTATTCTTCTATCTACTTCATCTGTGTTTCGTTCTTTACCAAACAAGATCTGTTTGCTCAGGTATACATATTTTTGTACAAATTCAAGCGGAATGTTGTTTACTAGAATAGGTATCTTCTGTGCATTGGTCATAACTTTGGTTTTATCAAGGTTCATTTCTACTTTTACGCTGGCTTGGTGCAAGTCACTGATCATGTCATTCAGCTGTTTGGGAGTTTCCGAGAATAAGATAATATCGTCTGCGAACCTTAGGTGGCTTAAAAAGAACCCATTCATATTAATACCTTTTTCTGACCACGGTAAGTTTTTCATTACATGTTGTAGAACTGATATGAACAATTTAGGAGAGATCGGGTCACCCTGTCTCACACCTCGTTTTATGTGAATTTTCGTGCCTGCTCTATCTAGCTTGACTATACTTGAGCTTTTCGTATAGATGTTTTTCAAGATGTTTATGTATTTTTCATTTATTTTTTGGCTACGTAGTGCTTCCCAGATGCTATCGTGTGTGATAGAGTCAAAAGCCTTTTTGTAGTGAATAAACGCTACACATAATGGTCTCCGGAACTCTTGATATTTCTCTACTACTAGATCGACTACCTGTATATGATCTACAGTGCTAAAACCGCTTCTGAATCCAGCCTGTTCGATCGGTTGGTGTTCTTCAATATCTGGAAATATTCTTTCCAAGAGACAGGAAGCAAATAGTTTGTATAGACACGGCATGAGACTTATAGGGCGATAGTTTGCTATATCTGCCGGGTCGCCTTTTTTATATAATAAAATGATTTCTGACTTGGTCCATAGATGTGGCACGGCTTCTTCGTCGAGTATTTTATTACATAGTATAGTGATAGGTGTTAGTAGTAGAGTCTTTGCGGTTTTAATACATTCGTTTGTCAAACCGTCAGGTCCCGGGCTCTTTTCTGATTTAAGTTTCGTGATTTGTTTCAGAATTTCTGGTTCTGTATTGTTCTGATTGTACCGGTAGGGTATTCCTCGATGGATAGTAGAGATCATTCGTTTCTTGTAGTAAGTCTGGTTGGCTATATAATTTTTCATAAAAATTTGTAGCTGTATGTATGATCTCTGTACGGGACTTAGTTTTAGTAGAGCCAAGCCTTAGTGATGTAATCCATTTCTTTGATCTATCTAACTCTGCATATGCTTTTTTGGCGGATCTAGAGTTTTCCAGATGTCTTTGTATGTACTTTTTCTGTAGCAATCATAATATTTTCTTATCTCTTTGTTTGTGATTTTGTTTAATTTTTTTAACTCTTCTTTATCTCTTTTGTTTAATTTTGACTTGTAGTTCGTTTCTCTCTTTCATGAGTTGTAGAGCTTTCTCTGATAAAATTTTGTTGTTTACTTTTCGTCTGATATTTTTTAAACTTTCAAATACATATTGCATAATTTTTTGGCAGTATTCATTTGCTTTATAATCTTCTTTTGTATCGATCAATGTTGGGATATAGTTATTTAAGCTATTAAGGTAAATGTCTTGCTCTTTTAACGTTTTCAGTGTCATTGGTGCTTTAGCAAAGTTTCGTCTGCTCTTTTTCGTTGGTTTTAAGCTAATTGTCGCTCTTAGTAGTCTGTGGTCTGTCTTTGCATATTTTAGCTGAAACATTGTATTCACTATTTTTAGATTATATTCATATGCATACTGGATGAGTCGTTCTCCACGTTTGCTTCTTTTCCCGTAACCATATTTTCCGGCTACTACATTCTCGTGTTTTCCGGGTATTCCAATTTGTGCATTAAAGTCACCCATGGACACAATGCAATTTGTACAGGTAAAGTTATGAGCTTTTGAAAGGTCTAAGTAGAAGTTGTCTATGTCTTCTTGAGAAGAGTTCTCGGTTGGTGCGTACGCCTGGATCATAGCAAAAGGTACATTTTCAAGTTATATTTCTAGTACACATACTTTATGTGATATTCCAGTGAATTTTATTATGTTTTCTTTATATTTTTTCTTGACCAGGAAGCCTACACCGTATAGGCCTTTAGTTTTTCCTATGTAGTATAAAATGTACTCATTGTCTTCGATAATATTTTCTCCTAAGCGACGGACTTCACTTAGTCCTATTATATCGTGATTATCAGTGATAAATATCTATACATATAAAATCCTTTGTCCTGAATGACTGACGGATCAACGCACAGCCTAAACCGCTGATCGTAGAGACCTGAAACTTGCAGGGCTTGCTCTTTGTAATGCGTAGGCATCCGATAAGAAGGGATTTTTCGAAATTCGACTCCTAAGGGGGTGAAAAGGGGGAATAAAGTTTGTATGGGACAACGTGATTCCTTGGTCCAATCTACTTCATATTTTGCACAAACATTATGTAACAGAATTGATGGAGTTCGTGTATCATAGTTTATTGAAACTCGTCCCCTTACGGGGTTAAAAAAGGGAAAGAAAGTTGTTTGGGAGCGATTTACTTTAAAATTGATATAAATACTCCTTAGTGCTTTTGATTTAAAGCTCCCACTCATAAGCGATCGATCGATTTAGTCTTTACAATTTAAACATTTACTGGATTCGTAGTTGCAAGTAAATCGGTTTAAATAAAAATTGAATATAGTCTGAGATCCTAGGACCACCTTACTACACTTTTTGTATGAAGCTTGTATATATACGCATAAATTTTGTTCCAACTTTTGACGCCGACCGCAAAAACTAGCTGGTAGGTCTTCCACTAATCATTTTCTTTAATAGTTTGTCATTAGCAATTTACTTTCAAATACGAATTAATTTCCAATTTGATCGAAGCAATCGATAGCCGGTGAGTGGGGAGCTTTATTTTTATTTTGACATATTATATTGTCATCACTCATCATGTTGAAAACTAAATCTGACAAGAATGCGAAAATTAAATTTGATAAAAATATTACTCTTTGAAAAACTAGACACCTAAATATTTGCGATTGCTGCATTAATTATATTCCTTTTATATTCATAATACTTATTACATTATACATACTATTTCAGTAGAATATTTTGAGTGTATAATTCAATTTCTTTCTCTTTTGTTGTTATATGTAATATTTAATTTATTTGTGCTTGATTTATCAGTGTTTAACATAGATATATAATATTAAAAAGATCACTGGTGTTTAATATATTATAGGTTTTTAGTTTTTAACCCCAAAGAATGACTTAAAATTTTCTTAAAAGATTTTTGATCTGTACGCTTATGCGCGCTTATCTCAGAAACTGCGGAACGAATTTTTATAAAATTTGTTACCGTAGTAGTTTAGCCCTTGGATAAACACATAGGACTCACTTTTTATCGCAAAAAATCTTTGGGTACCTAACTACCTAGGTTCCACGCGGTTAGGAATTAGGATATCTCTGCTTATAATTTTGTGTGGGTACCTATTTCAATTCAATCGGTTCATACCTACAAAAAGTTTTATCAATCTAAAGAATAACATAGTATAAAATGCTATAAAATAACCAGATATTTGAATTGGTTAAAATTACCTAGGTATTACCTAATCATTAATGTGTATGATTATTATATGAGGAATAAGTGAGAAGCTAGAAGGCTTCGTGGTCATACTGCTAACTCATCTCTCTCTCAAACTCTGACGTGGTCCCAACTAGGTTGTGCGATCACAATCCAAATTAAATTTTATTAAGTTCAAAGTCCACAACGTCTTCCTATTCAAAAGATTTTCGAAATCGTTAAAATACTAAATCCTTACTTAATATTATACCTAAACGCGAAAGTTTGTATGTACAATAATAATATGTTTAGTTTTTCATGCAATAAAGTAAAGTAAAGAAAACACGTAAAGAATTTTGATGAAATTTGGTATGGTAGTAGTTTATCCAGAATTAACACTGAATACTTTTTGCAGCTTTGTAAATTTTATTTATGGTAAAGTTCACTCAAGAAATTGAGTGTACCTACGAAGTCGCAGGAAACATTCAAATAAAAGACAACTGATACGGCTTTGCAATGCCTACACCAATATGTATTCAATTTTGGTATTGGTATTTTCCCGAACAAGCTTTCCCTCTGACTTCACAAATTCACGCGAGCGAAGCTGCGGGCAAAAGCTATCTATACTAATATTATAAAGCTGAAAAGTTTGTTTGTTTGTTTGAACGCACTAATCTCAGGAACTACTGGTTGGAATTGAAAAAATCTTTTTGCGTTGGATAGTCCATTTATCAAGGGAGGGCTTTAAGCTATATTATAATATCATGCTAAGCTTAATACGAGCGGAGCACCAATAAGAATGTTTCAAAATCGAGCTTTTTTTCCTTTTGAGAGCTTTCGCTGTATACGCTGCGGAAACGGTTAAAGTTTCGCTAAAATTATGTATGACAGAATTGTTTCCCTTTAAAAAATCTAAAAAAAAAAATCCGTGACTATCTTTTAAGGTTGGCTCACAATAACCTTTCTGTGCTAACCAAATTTGTTCTAAAATTGAGCATTATTTGTGAGGGTGTTTTCATAAAGATGATATTAATCCTTATCCAAGTAAATATCTACGTTATTCATTACAAGCATTTAATTTAGAAGAAATTTGCCGTTTACATCATTTGATTTCAATGAGTATCTATTTTAAAATATATCTCAGTAATAAAATAATCAAGCGCGCAATAATCATTTGATTTGAATGAGTACCTATTTTAGAACATATCTCAGTAATAAAATAATAAAGTACGGCGCGGGGCGGGCAGTCGTGAGGGGGAAGCGCTTCTCCTTTTACGTAAATGAAGTCGTGGGTAAATTTTAGCGATATCCCAAACTAACTGTTCCACGCGGACGAAGTCGCGGGCAAAAGCTAGTATTATATATATTTCGGAGGGACTCAGGTTTGATTGCATTTATTCATCTTCTGGTGTTGCGGAAGGTCAACACCAGACTTACCTTTTGACATTTCACTCGTTTATTTTGATTAAAACTCTAGTTATTTTAATAACATTTATTCATAGGATAACTGAAATTATCAAAATCCATCTTGCAACATTTAGAATAACTTTTACACTTAAAACACGAAACTCTACTTAGCTTTTAAACTTGAACAATAATAATTATAACAAAAGAAATATAATGATTCTGACGAGCTAATTAATAACAATTTTAATAAAGAGATGTTGCTTGGACCAACGTCACGAACACGCAGCAGTCCCCACTTCATAGAAAGGGCGAATGGTGGGGTATCCCCACTTTGCGGATTCATGAGTTGTCAGAGTGGTTCTATGAGTAATATTGCACGTGGGCATGACAAACAGCATGTTCAACAACACCTGCGCCGACATATATAGGGTGATTTTAATTTTTTAAAGCTGCTCGTAGTTCGAAAAGTTTTTCTGCTGACGCTAGTGACCTAACATTGAAAGTACAAACATGTATGTTGTGGTTCTTTATCAAATGTATGTTCTTGGAGGGTTGTGGTCAAACTCTCCCGCGGTGACCGGCCGTATTGGGAGTGAAGATGGAGATGGAGAGGCGCAGCTCAGTTTTTTGGAAATTCTTCATATTCACGACTGGTAGGGGCATTCAGCAGAGCAGGACACAGAAAATTCGTAATATTCTTTAGCGATTACCGCCACCTATATATCGAAGAATATATATATAGAAGGAGTCACAAGTACGATCCCGGTCTTTAAAATCCGCAACTACCCCTTGAGTATCCGGAGACCGTGGTAGGTATTTATCTGGTCCAGGTGGGCCATTCGTGCCAAAGCATGGCTCTCCCACGTAAACGGGCTGCTGTGCTGTTTTCTTCACATACTTAGCATGGAGCTAAGTATGTGATAATATGAGAGCTTTTTGGTGTTGTCGTAACGTGTAGGTAAGTTAATAAATGATGTCCAATTGTTAATAAATAATAAATATATCTATTACTTAAAATTTCCTTTTTTCATTTATCTTTCCACGTAGGTACCCCAACTCAAGGGAGAAATGCATAAAGCCAAAACTCGTCATAAAAAGTCTATACCTACTGTTTATATATTAACCAGCTGTATCAAGGGAAAAGTAACTTATGTTTTAATCCAGAGATTAAACTACTGCCATACCAAATTTCATTGAAATCTGGTCAATAGTTTTTGCGTGAAGGAGTTACAAACATCCACCCATACATCCAGCCATCCTCACAAACTTTCATGTTTTTAATAGTAGTAGGATATAGAACTGACAAGTCGATTGGACGATAGCCTGCATAGTGTGTGGGTGTATAGTTCAAGAGACTAGCTTCCCCAACATACTTCTGTTTGTTGTAGACAATACTGCATAAATTCGTTTTTGATTGACTGATGATAATTTATAAATCACAAAGGTGCATAGATCATTACGCATAAATCTTCCACTTTAATCATTCTATCTATTGGCTGCAAACTGCATTTAAATTCATTAAGGCCCACTTGCGCCAATCCAGGTTAAAGTTAACCCTGGGTTAAAAATAATGTTATCTCTTTCGTTCTTCGTATTTGTGAAAGAGAAAGCACGATATTTTAACCCAAAGTTAACTTTAACCCGGATTGGCGCAAGTGGGCCTTAATAGTTTAAAAGATCTAAGCAAACATAAAGCGGAATAAAAGACTTCATTTTATGCTATGAAAAGATTAACATTTTCATCATCATTTTGATTTTTATCGACACAAAATGCCGACTAGGGACTTCACTGGCGGACGGGAATATATTTACATATGAAGTTGCTGATAAATACGAGCAATGCAACTTGTAACCAACTTCAGACAGCTGATCTGTCTGAAGTTGGTTACATATGTTCAAAACCTGTAACCGTCTACAAAAATTGTAAATAACGAACAACTAGATATCTCTTTCTTTCTCATTGGCATGTGTCATATAGGGGGATAAGGTACGATATATAAGTTTTCCTCTTGCTAATAGCCTTTACTCTTTATACTGTTTATACTCTATGTTTTGCAGTAGGGATGCTCCATGGATGCTCGATGTTGCAAAAACATCGATGTTGGCATCGATAATGACATCGATAGCTTATCATCGATGTTCGATGTTTATCGAGCTCTAAACATCGACAACATCGATGTTTTTTTGCAAACGTCTTCACGGCCGTCCGTCATCAATAGAATATCTATACTACTAATATTATAAATGGGTAAGTGTGTGTCTTTCACGCCAAAACTACTGAACCGATTTAAATGAGATACAAAGGACATAGGCTACTTTTTATCGCAGGGAAATGTACGGTTCCTGTGGGATACTTTATTTACAGTTTGACGTAAAACTACTAAGCCGATTATCATGAAATTTGGCACAGATATAAAGTGGACCACGGGAAAGGAAATAAGGTACCTACTTTTTATCGCGAGAAAATGTACGGCTCCCATGGGATACTTTATTTACGATTTCATGTAAAAATTACTAAACCGATTATCATGAAAGGCACAGATATTAAGTAGAATATGGGGACATATATAAGGTTCCCGTGGGTTACTTTCTCCGATGGCGTTGATATCACAATAGTGGTTAAATATTTTACCGCAAGTTTTTTCAACTGGGTTTCCGATAATGTCATTATATGTCCGTGACATCGATGTTACGATGTTTTGAATAATGCAATATCGATGTTAAAACATCGATGTTTTACTGTCTAACATCGATGATCATCGAGCATCCCTATTTTGCAGTGTTTTAATCAGCGTTGCCATTTGGCAACTTTGGTTGCCATTTTGGCAACATTTGACCCTTCGTGGCAACCAGGCTCAAATGGCAACTATTTGGCAACTTTTCGACTTGTCACGCGATCATTAAAAAAATATCGAATAACTTTCGCAGAACTGAACACATCGAAATGAACAAAATCAAAATCTTGAACACATTTTATTCCCAAATGAAAACAATTCATAATTATAGTATGTAGATAAACAAATAATTGTACCCGTATTTTAACATCCAAAAGGTCTATTTTGGTGAAGCTAGAGATGTAATTTTATGAAAACAAAAATGGAAGAAAGTGTATCTGTGAGCAGTGTGTAGGTACTGTGTAGTGCAGTGCAAGGGAAGTTTTTGTCGTGGTTTTTAATACTTTTTTTTTAAAATCTATTTATAAGTTCTTAATTTTTTTCATGTTTTGAATATTGGATTTTAAATGCATGGGCACTTACTCATTTTTTAACCTCCCGCTAAGAAAATATAAGATTTTCAAAAATCGGGAAGTTATTGGTTTTACCCCGTTTTGTAAAAATCGAATTCTCATTAGATCTCGACGTTCTGAAGTTACAAGAAGCTTCCCTGACTACCCCCGCGAGGGTGTCACTATGTCTGTATGTATGTATGTATGTATGTATGTATGTATGTATGTATCTATGTATGTATGTATGTATGTATGTATGTATGTATGTATGTGTGTGTGTGTGTGTGTGTATGTATGTGTGTGTGTGTTAGTGATGTGCCGGATATCCGTATCCGTATCCGTATCCGCGGATATCCGAGGCAGAAGAAAGATCCGTATCCGTGTCCGTATCCGTTTCTATTTGGCGGATCTTTTACGGATCTATTTACCTTATTAATTTTAAAATTATATATGAATTCTTTAAATAGGTGATTACAGATTAAGGTAGCAACTAGCAATAAAAAAACTATTAAATTCAATACAGATAATATTCTTGAGGATGTTTTCGTTGTAAATGATTTTTTAAAGAAGTTGTGCCTTTACCCTTATGGGAATACTTTCCATCACAAATTTTCCACTTTGCACATTCATCATTTACTAACACAAAATGATTCCAAATTACACTATTAAAATTCTTTGTAGACATTTTTTCAAACTCATGTACCAATACCAGACAAATGTTATCTATGCTGTCCAGTGTCATACTAAACTATACACAAAACAAAAGAAAGAACCGCCGTGTAATGCAAGTCGAAACATGTGTGAAGGTCGTGCGCACCGACACCGACTGCGTAAGAAAGTTAAGATCCGTATCCGTATCCGTATCCGCGGATCTTGACACCAAATATCCGTATTCAGATCCGTATCCGCGGATATACATTTTTAACGATCCGGCACATCACTAATGTGTGTGCGTGTGTAAGTATGTAAACCTCATATAACTTTTGAACATTTTCACCGATTTATTTGCGCCTGACGCTATTCGAAAGGGCTTGGCCAAACTTAGATTTTGAATACAGTTTGGACTGATTCGGACAGATAGATTTCAAGAAATCTCGAATAAGTTTTAAACGGCTTTATCAACTCCAAAAACTATTTGACTCTTGACCTTGAAAAACCACGTCGATCACCGCTAATCCGGTCAAAATCGGTTGACTCCGAGAAATATCGTGAAGGAAATAAAACCGAAAAAAGTGTTTTTTCGGAATTACTCCGAAATTTTTCATCTAAAAATTTTTGTTGTCGTTTCTTGCATAGAACATAAAAAAACTGCATCAATTGCCGTTAATCGTGTGAAAATCGGTTGATTTATTCCAAAGTTATGACAGTTTGAAATTTCAAAAATTTGTGTTTTATTAAACATATTTTTTTTCTAATGGCAACTTTTGGTTTGAGATGGCAACATTTGACCCTAAAAATGGCAACCTGGGCTGAGTAGGCTCTGGCAACACTGGTTTTAATGTTCTTACAAATCCAAAATAATAATTTGTTTTAGTCCCTAAGTACCTACTTTTAACTTTTTGGTTTGCACGAGCTACCTTATATTTTAAGTGTATATAATTAATTATTATAGTACATAATGTCCTGTATATGGAATTTGAGTTCCATATGTCGATTCTGTCACAGTGATGGTAACTTTAGGACGTTTACTTTACCAAATAATAACAATGGAAAATTAGAATCGTACGGAGATATGTTACTAAAAACCTTCAATATTAGTGTAAGTATCATTCCAACTATAAAGGTCTATTATCCGAACAAAAGTATATAGTTTGGTATCAAGCCATAGATAATCGCCAAACAAATTGAATTATTATTGTTAGGGCCTAGGCGATTCACACCGAAATGGCAGCGGAGTGGCTAGCAGCTTATCTTGACGCTGGTAAGCAATACTGTGATAACCCACTAGATCGCCATTTTGAGAAAATCGTGTATAATTAAATTTATTCTATAGAGCAACGGTTCTCAATAATTTTTGGTGACGGAACCCTTTTGGGGAAAGCGAAATACTTAACGGAACCCTACAATAAAACAATATTTTTTAAAAGTGTATTTGTTATTAATAAGCATAATAAAAGTACAAGGTAACATTTACAAAAACTACCTAACTAATTGGATTTTTTATTTCTCATTAATTGGTTGATATCAGGCTTAAAAGAAGACAGTTTAAGTCTCATATCAGGTTCAACGTACAGTCTATTGCGGTATTGATTTTTTTTTTAAATTCTTGCAAAACCCCAACGGGGAACCCTAGGGTTCCGCGGAACACACTTTGAGTATGGCTGCTATAGAGAATTATTCCAACCGTGTTAAATTTTTTAATCAGTTTTTCAGTTTAAAATGGTTTAATTCACTTAACCTCTCGGGCATCGGACTGTCAAAATTTCAAAAGCCGTATGGTGTCGGCGGGTCCGGCATCCGGCACTGAAGGTGTTTGTGCGGTTTCTCCGGTTCTGGTTTTTCAAGATTATATTAATCAATTGATTCTAAAACTATTGCATGTTATATAATTTTAGAAAATAGAATAAATTACTTATATGATGATGTAACTGGAATTTAAAAAACTTAACGAATAAAAGCAATCTTGATGTCAACACAAAAGAATTGATTTTTTTTCCCAATTCTTAGTTTTGGGGTCGTCCATTAATCACGTGATCCCTAAAGGGGGAGGGAGGTCCGAAAAAAAAACACCAAGTATCACCAAGGGGGGAGGGGGTATAAGGAGACATCACGTGTATTAATTTTTGAATCTAGTCTATGCATACCGAAATTATTATTGGTTGTAGATTCGTACTGTTGTTTAAATACTTACAAAACAAATGACTCACTGCTTAAATTATTCGATTAAATTGTTTTTTAAGTTAAAGTTTTCTTCAAACATGACCTGCTAACTATGTAAAAAAAATACACGTGATCTTAGGTGAGGGAGGGGGGGGGGGGTAGTATAAAACCTCACCACGTATCACCAGGGGGAGGGGAGGGGTCTAAAAAGTTATTAAAAACATCACGTGATTAATGGACGGTCCCTTTTAAACTCAATACAAAAAAAAATTGCGTTAATAACATTCTGTGGATATGTTGTTCTTAGTTTTTAAACTCAATTAAAAAAAAAATGCGTTAATTACATTCTGTGGATATATTGTTCATATTATTTAATAACAAAACAGGCCAATGAAAAAAAAATCTATGAACGACACGCGGAATTATACGGCAGAAGGCACCTTCTTTTCGATTTTCATTATTGAATTGTTAGTGAAACCTTGGCACGTTATACAGTTTTAGAAATTAGAAGAATCGTTCTACACAATGAAAGAAAAAATTAAAAGAAATATAAACTACATAATGCAAAATATCAAACATGATTTCACTGGAAATGAATTTTTTAATGTTAGTTTTTGAAGCTAAATTATGGCGAAAATTTATATTACACGCATACGAAAGTTTTTATTTAATTAAATAAATACGTGTTCAAATAACGATATATATAAAAATATTCGTGATTTGTGCACAGAATTAACCAAACATCAATGATTGGTGGAGTGGAGTGAAATTGATGTCAAATTTCTTTACTCTGAGACAAACAATTATTTATTTTATTATTGAGTACAACAACAAAGACAAAAGACTATAACAGCTTTGTTTTATCCCTGTACTAAGTAAATAAATTTCAATCACAGATAAAAATCCAGATATTTACAAATGAGAATAAACAGAAAATATAGCAATAAAAATGGGTAAATGTGCCAGCCGGCGCCCAACGAGGTTGTTTTTATTTTGATCTATGTGCCGCGCGACGCCCTAGCGGTTAACACTATATCACCTGACAAAGTGATTAGTATCAACATCAACTTGATTTTAGTAATTTTGTGGGTTGGCACTAGGGTTGCCAGACATCCCATATTTTAGGTATTATTAAAAATGTCCCGCCGGGATAAGCGCTGTCCCATAAATCAAGTGATCTAGGGTTATCTAGACAATGCCCCGAAATATACCATACACATCAATATGAACTCAGGCAAAAAACTAATAAAAATGCAAAAACTTGCTCGATTCTCAGTAAAATATCAAAAATGTATCACAAATATTTTTTTTTGTCCTGGATAAAAAACTGAAATACTGTATTTTTTGGCTTATGTAAGCATTTGTCCTTTAAAGGCTGAAAAAAAATCTAGCAACCCTATGTGGCACAGTATTGCTTATTATCAGCATCCAACTGTCATATGACCACTTTGCTGCTGTTTCGGTGTGAATCGGATGTCTAAATGCACAGTCCCTACACATGTACATAAATACTTAAAAATAGGTATAGAAAGTATGTGTGGATAAAGGACAATGGCAAATCCTGCCTGATTTTCAAGAGCAGCCAAGTTTCGAACATAAATAAGTGGTTTTATAGTACTTAAAAAGTTTCAAGTTACATATTATTATATTAAATATTTTGATGATTTGGGAATAAAAAGTTATAAATCTCTTAATATCAGAGAATTCATATGCAAAGTACGCACATGAATTCTCTGATATTCGAAGATTCATAACTTTTTATTCCCAAGTCATAAAAATATAATCATACTTTAATCACACTTTAATCTATAATAATCTGAGTCTATACTCAGTTTAGGAAAAAATATGTGCTGCTATTTAATTATTAATTATAGCAAGAAAAATAATAATTATTATAGTTTTGGTTTTCGTAATGTGAAAATTAATAAATTATTTTATATGAGGTTAATATCAATAAATAAACGAATTTTATTTTAATTGACGAAATTTATCATTACAATTATTGTATTTTCAGATGACAATACCTACAGGGGTAAATGCCAGTAACATGATTTGTGATGAATGTATATCTAGCCTCACAGATGCTGCAAAGTTCAAAGAGCAGGTTCAGGCCTGTGAGAATAAATTTCAACAGTATGTAAAAAGTAAGAAAAAATTTTATTAAGGTTCTGTAGTAGGGCATTCTATGGGAAAGTAAACCTTGAAGTATTTTTTTTATTTTATTTTATCCAATCAATTATTATATTTATCGATCAATAACAATTATTAGTATATTTGTATTTTTTAATATTTTATATTAAGTTGCTAAAATTGTATGTGTCCCATCCGTGACAGTGTTAGTCCCACCCGTGACACCATTTATTTAATGTTTGTAAGAAATGTCTTATTATAATAGAGCATTGTTTTCTATCCGAATGTTACATTCAGTTTTTTGTCTCAAACAAATATTGTAATTTGCATTAAAAAGTTTAATCAAATACTTAGCAGAGTTTCATAGAATATGATTCATGTGTAACAATAATGTAATTTTTTTGTCCCACCCGTGACAAAACATTTACTGTCTTTTTGATTTAATTTTACATGGTGTTATCGCCACCTCCACTATAACTATGAAAGTACATAAATTAATTTGTTATTTTCTATATAAACCAATTTGATATCGTTCATACAATTAGCATAAATTAGTCTCACATACTGAAAATAAAGGTACAAGTGTCCCACCCGTGACAGTAGAATCGCCCTAGTACTAAAAGGAGCATTTTGTAAAAATTAAGGACCACGCCCACTTTTTAGGGGGGAGGGGTGGTGAGGGGGATAGAGGGGAGAGGGAGATATGAACCCCCCGTACCACTCCCCCCTCTAGGATATCCTCAGTTTAGAATTAATAATGGTTTAAGTTTTGAGTTAATGTCTGTGTTTAAGGGGTGTTTACGTGATGATATTAGGGGTGTGGTGGGGGGTTCAGACCCCCTTTACCACTCCCCCTCAGTGGACTCTTGGGTTAGAAGATATTTATGGTTTGGGATGGTTTTTAGGTTTTTGTGAGGCCGTGTTCCCACTCTGAAGAGGTTTTGAACGAGATAAAAAAGTTCTAACCTAACCTAATCCAAAACTACTCAAACATTATTTCACGCCAGTTTTTTATGAGTGTGTTATCATAAAAATATTTCTTAATCAAAATATTAATATCAAAATAATAATTAAAAAAATATTTCTTAATCAAAATATTAATATCAAAATAATTATTACGACCTTTCAGCCGTAAAATTACAATAAACCTACTAATAGGATAAATGTGGGCATGATTCAAATTCTAGCTGGAATATTTTTATTAAAATAATAGATTTATAAAGGAAATATATTTTTGCTCTGTCCGTCCATCTGTCTGTCCATCCATCTGTCTGTCTGTCTGTCTGCCCTTCTACCTTGTGTAATTATGTACACAAATAGATGAAATTTAGCATAGTTATTTATTTAAAAGCGAAAAGAGGAACATACTGTCATTATATATATTCTTTCTTGTTACACAGTAAAAATAACATGCTGAATAGAATATTTTCTTGTATTGTATTTGTTACTTAATTAGATCATTAATGAGTAATGCAAATGAGTAATGACATGTAATTCCATTTTATTGATTGCAGATGAATTCTTTACACTGGCAATTGACGCTAAGGATTCTTTTGCACGAGGTATTTATATCTTTAATAATACTAAAATCATATTATTATGTACTACGGAACAAGTTCCCGCTCGACCATGCATAAGATGAAAATCGCTCAACAGCACCGTTGAATAGTGGGTTCGCAAACATACTCACGTGTATATACGTAGTTTAAACTCGTATGCAGTCGTTGCGGTTACTTCCTTCACGTTTAAATATTTTGAGTAGTGATGTGCCGGATATCCGTATCCGTATCCGCGGATATCCGAGGCAGAAGAAAGATCCGTATCCGTGTCCGTATCCATTACTATTTGGCGGATCTTTTACGGATCTATTTACCTTATTAATATTAAAATTATAGATGAATTATTTAAATTAGTGATTATTAATTAAGGTAGCGACTAGCAATTAAAACTATTAAATTCATTACACATAATACTCTTGAGGATGTTTTCTTTGTAAATGACTTTTTAAAGAGTTGTGCTTTTACCCTTACGGGAATACTTTCCATCGCAAATTTTACACTTTGCACATTCATCATTTACTAACACAAAATAATTCCAAATTACTCTACTAAACTTCTTTGTAGTCATTTTTTAAAACTCATGTACCAATACCAAACAAGCGTTATCTATGCTGTCCAGTGTCAACACACAAAACTATAAACAAAACAAAAGAAAGAACCACCGTGCAATGCAAGTCGAAACATGTGTGAAGGTCGCGCGCACCGACACCGACTGCGTAAGAAAGTTAAGATCCGTATCCGTATCCGCGGATCTTGACACCAAATATCCGTATTCAGATCCGTATCCGCGGATATGCGTTTTTAACGATCCGGCACATCACTAATTTTGAGGTGTCCTAGTGCAAATGTGAATATTTAGAGACTGGTTGAGCGGGAACTTTGTAGGTGGTACATGAAACATTATTTGATAATAATAATTATAATTTAAATCATAATTATTACTACTCTTATTCATCTTGAAATAATATATATTATTTTAAATAAATTTGTTTTAGATGTTAAAATTGAGAATAATGATGAAGATAATAATTCTGCACATATGAAAATAGGTAAGTTGGTACTTCTGTAACAGACAGACTGGATTGTCTAAATCAGATCATGCATAGTTATCCATTAGTAGTTTCTTATTAATTATATGGGAAATTCTTGTAAAAGTACAGGTGAAGTATACAGACGACAATTGCGAGGGAAATAATAAAAAACGACTATTGAGTTGTCCCACACTAAAATATTGTTTTCATACTCAAAGTTGTCAAAAATTTGAATTTTGATGTTCGTAGAGGTTCGCTAAGTGGAACTGAGCGACACGACGCATAGTTTTTTGGTAAACCGCATTTGAACTGCAGCGGCGCTACAAAAATACTTATATTCAGTAGCAAGGCAACCTCTGAGCGAGATGGAGGACAAAATTGAAAAGTTTTTTTTTATAAATATGTACCTACATACCTTCAAGCTAAACAATTTTTTCTATGAAATGAATTAACGATGGAGAGGCGGTCGTTCATCTACAGCAAAAAAAGAAACAATTTTTACTTACCATTTACTCCCATTTCTTGTGCTATTTCACTCCAAAGTTGGTTTTTTATGGAAGTGTTCATGTACTTTTAATGCTGGACGTCATATATCTCCTGATACTAGCTCACGAGTACAATTAATTTTTCTTCATCTATCTATATTTTTGACAAACGAATATCGCGCTACCAAGTATCTCTGTTGACTGACTATGAAAATGAAGTTCGCCAAACCGCACTCCGCGGAAGCGGAACTGCAGTTAACTGCACGTCGCGTCAGGTCGTGACACTTTTGGTCAGTTCATCAACTTTGCCGCGCAGTTCGCTGCAGTGTAGTTCCGTGGCCGCTTATTGCATGTTGTCTGATCTTTAACGTCAATATCGTATTATTTGGGTCTCCAGTGTTCACTGTTCACTGTCAAATATTTATAGATATGTTAAGTTAATCAGTTTGGTTAGACTGCAAAACAGTTCTATTTCAGAAAATTGCCTAGCTCCAGTAGGTTGTGGTGTAGGTAGTAGGTGATGTTTTTGGTGTTGATATTGTAGGTGTATGTGGGTAGTGGTTAGGTTCGTAGGTAGATGTAGGTGTGGTTGTTTTTTTTTTATTACAGTTCATAGTTTACGTAGAACAATGTGTGGGTCAACTAGTACATAATAAATGTGTAATGATTTATGAAGAATGTACAATAACTGCAACTAGAGGTGCCTGTGACTTTTTTGACTTAGAAATGAAATTTGTTTATATCATAATATGAATCATACCAGTGTATGTACCGACATTTTTCTGAGATAAAAGTAGGTTATCTAGACTGATTATGTCTGTGTGACAAGGTTTATTCAAAAATTAAATAGTGGCACTACACACCTACATTCCACACACGAATATTTATAATATTAGGATTATTTACAGATAGATGTTATGAAAAAATGACGGCACAAGTAGGTAATTGCATGAAATGTTTCCAAACAAACAAAACCAAATCTACTGATTGAACATGTTTTTTTTTTGACGTGATAGCGTCTTATATAAATCTATGAACGCCGGCTGCACGCACGAAAAAATGTCACGTTCCGCCTGATTGTCACGTTCCGTCTGATTGTCACGTTCCGTCTGATTGTTACGTTGCGCCCGACTCACGTTCCGCCTGAGCCGAGCGTGCCAGCGAGAGCGCAGAACAAGCGATAGAGAGGCACGACCGAACGATCGGCCTAAGCGTTAAGCTTGTGATGGCGTTATCACGTAAAATTATCGTCTGTACCCGACTTAGCCAATTTTTTTTTTCAGAAATCGAATTGGAAAAAGCTTCACAAGTGAAAATTGAAAAAAAATCTAATTCGGAATTTGAAGGTAGGTAATATACATTATTAATATGTTTTTAGTGCCTAAGAAGTAAAACTGTTGTCTGTCTGTCTGTCACCAGGCTGTATCTCATAAACCGTAAGAGCTAGACAGTTTAAATTTTGATGTATTTCTGTTGCAGCTATAAAAACAAATTAATTAATTAAAAATAATATTTAAGGGCCCATACATCAAACTTTTTATGCTGTCTTTTACTCTATATTGTTCTTTCTAGTGCTCGATATTATTAATAATAGTTGTATTGTAGTTAATGGTACGGAACCCATCGTGTGCGGTGCGCGAGTTCGACTCGAACTTGACCGGTTTTTTATAACATTAAGTTGCTAGTTGAATAATGTAATATCAGGGTGTCCTATTATGTACATCAGAGAATTTGATTCTTTAGACGTGCTAAAGTTCGCGTGTAAATGTCATTTACACGCGAAAGTTTAAAATGATATTTGGTATTATAATACGAACAAAATAAATTGGCTAGAATGATCAAAATGTTGAAGGATTAGATTCCCTGATATAAGATCCAATCTATTGGAATAAATTGGATCTTATATCAGGAAATCTACGATTAGAATCGTAAACCAACATACATTAGTGCACTATAGTCTACAACAAAAAAGAATTTTGAAAATCGGTTCATAAACGACGAAGTTATCCGCGAACAAACATAAAAAATAAAATGCATATACCTATACGGTCCAATTTAGAATCCTCCTCCTTTTTGGAAGTCGTTTAAAAAATGTCACTTATTAACTCCACCACCTATCCTTATAAAAATAATTTAATTATCCAAAATGGCGGCGTGTGGTTCACCGCCCATCACGTCTCGTTTCTCGCGGAAGCAAAAAACGGACCATGGAGAGCCGCTTCGCTACGTTGAATGTAAGAGGAAGATTGGATGGTAAGAATGAAAGTGAACGAAGCGAAACAAGTATGTAAGGATCGTAGCAAGTGGAAGGAAGTGGTCTCTACCTACCCACGGAAAAAGGCGTGACTATATGTATGTAAATTTCGAGGAGTTCCCTTGATTCCTCATGGATCGCATCATCAGGTTTCCACTTTAGTGACTAAAGGATGTAATAACATAAAATAACTCCCCCACACCGATCTCGGTGACGGTGGCCGGTTTCATTGAAACCAGGCCAGTTACGCAGGAGTGATTTTATAGTGTCCAAGTGTGTGCGCAGTACACAAGAGCACTCTCTCTTCCTTTTACTCTCGTAACCCAGTGGGACGGATGACCGACACGACTGGCGAGAGATCAGGCGCAGGACCGACTTTTTACATGCCCATCCGACGCATGGATCATCTTTCTTGTCAGACAATCAGGTGATCAGCCTGCATTGTCCTAACCAAACTTGGAAACAACATTTTTTTTGTTGTTCCCTTGAGGGAATCGAACCCACGACCTCAGAGTCGAGAGCCAATGCTCGAACCACTAGACCACGGAGGCTGAGGCTAAAGGATGTACTATACAGTCGAATACATAACCGCTCCTTTTTTGGAAGTCGGTTGAAAAAGAAAGTAAATGACACATTGGTCGAATTTAATCATTTCGTCTAGTGATGTGCCGAGTCGGTTATTTTTTGTATTCGAGTATTTTAGTACTCGTTAAAAAATATTGGAATTAGGACTCGAGTCTAAACACTCGGCAAGGTATTCGAGTATTAGCACGAGTATTCGAATACTTTACTGAACTCGAGTATTTTTTAAATCGGACCTTGTATTTTGCTTTTGATGGCAAAACCAAATATTTCATTACCTACAAATCATATTATATGAATGGTAGGGAAATATGCAAATAATAATAGATGAAATGTATAATAATAATCAGTAATTTATTAATATTATAATATTCTTTAGTAATTAATTATTATTATAGCTAGAAACAAATAGAATTTTAAACTTACGGTATTACTACCTGTATGTAGGTAAATAGGTATACCAAATAAGTATAGAAGCACGATTCCCTCGCTTAATAATTTCACTAAAGCTTTTCAAGTTTGAAAAGCTTTAGTGAAAATATAATAATAGCTACTTTGAAATTATATAAAATATTCGAGTACTCGAGTACGTGAGTACCTGCTAGGTATTTGGGTCAGTATTCGAGTCTGCCTGTCTCAGCACATCTCTAATTACTACGTTCTCACGTCATCTACGTTTCGATTATGTTGGATGATCCAACATCAATATAGTACAACAAAAAAGTCATTAAGTGAAGTGAACATTTACATAGACTGCTTTGTTTTACAATTTAGTTACACAATTTTAATTTCAGATGATGATTCGTCTTTTGGTGATAACAATTATACTGAAAACGACACAACTGATGAAAATATTGTTAAACCAGAACTAAAACATCAAGGGAAAAACAATGTTGCTAAGAAAGGTATGTTATAATAATACACTATACTTTTTCATTTTTGTTGCCAACGTATATTACTGAGGGAGCGTTCATCGTTGAAAAAGTAGTTGATTGAGTACAAGCATATGACTATAGTAGATCGCTAGGGGCACAAAAGTTTGATATAAAGCCGTCCCGCGTCAGTCTGCAAAAAGCAAGTCTGTCACATCCTCTTGACGGTTTCCATACATACCGCCCTGAACGTGTAAGAATTTTCCTGAAAAGATCAAGTTATACGTTAATCTATTCGTTTCTTAACCATTTTTCGAAAATCGTCGGTCTTGTTTAATCCTGCTGGACAGAGATCCCAGCCCCACCAGACTCCCCTTATACCTATTCTTACTGATAAAATGTATGTCATATTGTATTAATAGTTGTGTATATTGAACGTTTGTATGTGCTGTGGCCTGTGGGCCAACTCTCAGGTACAAAATAACTGCAAAAAGTTTTGTTCCATACGTTCGCGTTACTCTGAATCCAAAAATATGATTGATACTATATTACTACTAGTGATTAGTGATGTGCCGGATCGTTAAAAATGTATATCCGCGGATACGGATCTGAATACGGATATTTGGTGTCAAGATCCGCGGATACGGATACTGATCTTAACTTTCTTACGCGGTGCGCGCGACCTTCACACATGTTTCGACTTGCGTTGCACGACGGTTCTTTCTTTTGTTTTGTTTATAGTTTAAGTGTGATACTGGACAGCATAGATAACGTTCGTTTGGTATTGGTACATGAGTTTGAAAAAATGTCTACAAAGAAGTTTAGTGTGTAATTTGGAATTATTTTGTGTTAGTAAATAATGAATGTGCAAAGTGTAAAATTTGTGATGGAAAGTATTCCCGTAAGGGTAAAGACACAACTTCTTTAAAAATCATTTACAACGAAACATCCTCAAGAATATTATCTGTATTAAATTTAATAGTTTTTTATTGCTAGTTGCTACCTTAATCAGTAATCACCTATTTAAATAATTCATCTATAATTTTAAAATTAATAAGGTAAATAGATCCGTAAAAGATCCGCCTAATAGTAACGGACACGGATACGGATCTTTCTTCTGCCTCGGATATCCGCGGATACGGATATCCGGCACATCACTAATTACTACACAATATATTATCCTGTGATGCTTACTAATAAATAAATAGGTACCTAGTGAGTAGCACTTAATGAAGCGTGATTTTGATAGATTTATATGTCACCGTAAAATTATAAAAACCGTTAGATTGTAATATTACTAGAGATTTTATAAAATGCCGACAGATTGTCAAATAAAAATCCTTACATTTGTACGCATTATTTTTCGTTATATTGTAAATTGTAATATTTACTGTGCCGATTGGTTAAACGGCAAGTGCCCCGCGCCGTCATATTTGTTTGCTTTTTCATAATATTCAATTCAATTCAATTCAATTCGTTTATTTGCTCTAAAAGTGGTAAGTAACAATAGTTGGTAACAAAATTTATGGGCTCTGGCACTTTTAGCTATATACAAATAGCATGCAAATATTATAATTAGCATAATAATTATAACGAAAAATAATGCCGTAGTTTTGTGCGAAATATAAGGTTTGATAAAATCAATTACGGAAACTTAGGGCACCTGATTTACTGCTTATGTAAAGATGTTTAGGCAAAAAAAAAAATTAAACTCGTGGAAAAAAAATACAAAATTAAATTATATTGCGAGAAATTAAATCTATTGCATTAAATCGACCGCGCGGGAACAGCAGCTGTTCAGACATGAACTCAAATACCTTTCCTGTGCATATGTAACATGTATCGCTATCTCTGTCGTGCTACATCAGCTGTCCTAGTCGCGCTCTGGCGCCTTAATGCAATAGATTTAATTTCTTGCAATATAATTTTAGTTTGTTTTTTTTCCATGAGTTTCAAATTATTTTTTGCCTAAACGTCTTTACACAAGCAGTAAATTACGTCCACAAAGCTTCCGCAATTGGTTTTACCAAACCATAAGCGTTTCTCTTCGATATTAATAGTATATCACCATATAAAAGGCATTTTAAAATAGTTAAAATGCCAAAGTTAACACTAAAACTACACTAAAATCTAAGAACACTTTCTGTGTTTTTACTTCTGTTTAGAACCGGCAGACAGACGGTTTTATATAAAAATTTTGTGAATCTGGCATCTACCATAGTCTTAAGCTTGTCATGATCACTCCCTCTATTATTATTAATTAAAAATGAATATTATTTAACGAATTATTTTAATATCTGCTCTCAGATGTCCTTTATTAACTATGTATACCTAATACTGCATTCAATTCAAAATGAAATAAATAATAATAGGACACCAACCTATCTAAAAGTAAACAAACTACGAATGCTTTAACACTATTATAATTTATAACTCAACACAATTTTATTTTTACAGATCAGAAAAACTTAAAGAGTAAGAAATCTATAGGCAAAAAGATCAAACAGAATGGAGATAAAAAATTAATAAGAAATAACATAGCTTGCCGTGTTTGTTTCAAAAATCTGTTAAGAAGTGATTTACTCGAACACCTCAAAACCCACAAGAGACCATACAATTGTAAGTTCTGTGAACAGAAATTTGATAAGTATGACAGCATATCTATTCATATCCAAAAGGAACATAGTAAAAATTTATATACATGCAATTTCTGTCAACAACCTTGCAAAACAGAGGCAATGTTGTTTAATCACCTGGACAGACACACACGAAAGAAAATTTTCGAATGTGATATATGTCACAGAAAACTGAAAAGCAGGACTATTATGATTAGACACTACAAAACACATGATCCAATGCGAATGGATAAACGCTACGAGTGCTCACAGTGTTCATGGAAATTCGCGAACAGTACAAATTTATCTAATCACATAAAAACTGTGCATGAGCGTATCAAAAATTACCATTGCACATTTTGCTCAATGAGCTTTGCAGCTAAGAAAAATTTGGACATACATTTTAGAATACGTCATACACATGAACGTCCATTTAAATGTGAAATATGCCAACAGAAATTTGTGGTTTTAGATTATTTAAAGAAACATAAACAATTACATCATCAAGATCCACGTCCAATTACAAAAAAAAAATACAAGTGCAGCACCTGTAATGTTAAGTTCGACAATAGAGGTCTTTATAGGGCTCACTTAAAAACGCATCCTGAAAAATTTTCAATATGTGATCAATGTGGTATGTTTCTCATTTGTGAAAAGACTCTTAAACAACACAGACTGACTCATGCTAAACCTCGATTCGCTTGTGATTTATGCGATAAAATGTACAGAACAAAAATTCAGGTACAACGACATATAAAAAGATTTCATCTAAATATAATTGAAAAATCAAAGTGCGAAATATGTGGGAAATTTGTTGTTGATTTGAAACAGCATCAACTGACACATAATAATAGGCGATTCGCTTGTACCTTGTGTGTCAAGACGTACTCGGAACGTAAACAATTAACGAGGCACTTAAGGGATGTTCACAGTGGCTACAAATTATATGGTTGTGAGGTTTGTGGCAAAAGATATATTAATAAAAAAAGTTTGATAAAACATAACCTCAAATGTAGGATTGATTAAAATAATAATATTAAGATCTGATGAATAAAACTAATTAGTATTTTGCGAGCCTTGTATTGTTATCATAACTGTATCAAATAAGCATTAAAATAATTTGTCTTCAACTTTTTGCTTCTGGATGTCAAAGTCATAACTAAAATAATAGGCTACTTGACCATCCTTTTAATTTTATCCTAAACGATAAATAATAATTGCTTGTTAGTACAAAAAAGTAATAGAATATTATTTTAAAACCATAAAAAAAAGAAAAGAAAAAGCTTTCTCGTCATGTTTGTGCCAATGATAGCTATAATAATCTGTGCACTGACGTCATACACACTTTAAGCAAACAATCACTTTGAGTTTAGCCGAAAATGTCATTAAGCGACATTGTAATTTGCGTTGATTCGGTTCATGTGTAATATTAACCTGTCAAGCGCCGTGACACTCTTTGACAGATTATGTCAACAAGCGTCGGGCCTTTTTGCCCCCAAAAATTAATTTTCCTTACATTCTCCCGCGATTTTTTTCGCGATTTTTTTCGTAATTTTAATGTTAGAATATTTAACCATTAGATATTCGTTGATGTGCACAAGTGTGGGCAAATGCAACTACAAAAAGCGTGGTTTTTTTTTGTGTTCCCTCCAAAACTCCGTTTGAACTTTCAGTAAAGCTTCTACCACATTACTGAATCGACTGACTTGACTCATTGACTGCACGGACTATTTATTTGGACTTTGACTAGACTTTGGACGACTAAAATTAAAAAAAAAAGGTGTTGAAAAAAATTTAAACGAAAATTATATTTCCCGCCCCATTGACACTTGACAGTGGCAAATGGTTATAAGCCGACGTCATTTATTTCAATAAAAAAGCAATCACTTTACAACTCAGTGTCGGTTGACAACAAAGATATTTTACTACTAGATAGTAAATATCAGGAGTCCGAACGTAATGTTAAAATAATGGTCTTAATTTAGGGGACAGATTTTTTGCCGGTAGAGCGCGCCACATTAAAAGAAGCACTCGTTTGAAATTACGCGGGAAGTTGCCGACGGTCGGCAAGTGACAGCTATACCCCCAAGCGTCGCTTGCCGACGGTCGGCAAGGCGGGAAAGCCCATAGAAATGTATTTATAATTTGTAAGTGGTTTGTTTGTACCACGTAATTTTAACAATTATGTAATTATAGCTCTACCAGAATCTGATGGCATTTTAAAAAAAATAAAAAATGTGATTTTCATATGGCAATGTCAAGTATGACCCGTCAAATCAAAGTACGTGATCTGTCAACCGCTGCTAAAATTTTGTGATTATGTTCTTGGAATTTGTTGTTTTTGTGAAAATATCCAAAAAGGCAATTCGATCTCAAGCGAGAAATATTGTTTTCTATGTCTATAGTAAAATACAGAAAGAAGAATGTGTAAATCGAACTCAATCTTATAATTTAAAGTTCGTGGTAGAGTTGACCGGTAAGTTAGAGTGAGTTGTTTTGATACTTTTAGTTTTTTTTTATTTTCTTAGGTAATTATTGTGACTTCTTTAAATGTATTTCCAGTACTACTATAAGGTGAATCGTAGCTGATGGCACATCGAATGATGGTTTGTTTTCCATGCCTGGTAAAAGGAGGAGAGGAGGAAAAAAGAAAATCAACATAAGACAGTTTCGATTTATAGTTGATTAGGAATAAAGTAAACGAGTTCTATACAGTTCGGAAGGAAATTCCAACATTAAATAAACTGTTGCCAATTTAATTGTACGTTATTCGTAATAAATAAGTATATAAAGTAATTCACGATTGATTTATTTTTCATGAAATATCATTATATTACATAGTATAAAACAAAGTCCCTTTTTTGTCTGTCCCTATGTATGCTTAAATCTTTAAACTACGCAACGGATTTTGATGCGAGTTTTTAAAATAATAGTCTTTAAGTATTTAATAGTCTTTAAGATATTATAAGATTATGGTAAAATTTATATTCAAGTGCGATAAATAAAATACTTATTATGTAAGTATATTATCAAGTGGTCGCGCATGTCATATCGAGGTGATAGGGTCCCATTTTTAACAATTTGCATTGGGCAAACCTAAAAACATGTTCAATATTGTATCAGTAGTATATTGCTGTAAGTAGGTAGAGAATTATTCGCCAAAGTAGTTTTTTCTCCAAGAACACTATTCCACGCGGGCGAAGCCGCGGGCAAAAGCTAGTTTTCTATATTATACACCGAACATTCTTCATACAGTCTTATTATAATTCATGTTCAATAAAACTAGACATAATTAAATATTAACCAGTATCAAGATCGTTTAATCCAATTTCCCCAGTATTGCACACTACAAATTTTTTTTTCCCTATTTGCCATGAGATTCTGGTACACCTATAATATTAAGTTTTTTATGCGTAGGTATATTAAGTATTTTCTATAATTCTACTATAAATTACTTCGGAAAATCGATCGAAAAATATACGTTTTTATTGAGATTTTTATCATAGTGAGTTTATGATTTTCTTGTAAAATGCATTTTGAATTGAACATTTTATTAGATATTTTATTAGAACAGTATTTATTGTAGAACCTAGGAATAGAATTTATGGATAATAATAAGTAAATTAGTTACTATGATTGTTTTTGTAAGACATTTCCGTCAAAATAGGACTATTTTCGGAGGGTTCAAATCAGTTACTATTTACACTGTGCGTTGTAAAAAATTAATGTGTTATTGTAATATTTAACATCCTGAACTGCATAAAAATATAAAAATATGCATATAATTATGTTCCAGTTACAGTTTATTGAGCAATCAAAATATGTACTATGTCAGATATTTTTCATAGTAATTGTAATTAGTTTTGCTCCAATCCTTGTTAGTACAACTGTTTTTGTATTTAAATATTTTGTATTATATATCCAATTACGTAATTAAAGCAAAATTCACTGTATAGAAACATAAATTTTATATTTAATTGAGTTTTGAAACAATATATGAAAAAAAAAACAAAGTTTATTTGTTTGCATCAAGATTTCATTTAATAAATTAGTATATTTCTAAATTCCATTTACGTCATCACTTAGGAAATCTATTCTACTTTTTAAATATATATATAATTTGCATAGGTTTTACATACATTATAACAATATAATTCGGAAAAATAAAAATCGCGGGAATCGACATTAGACTGACAATTTTATAGTAGGTAACCGTAATTTGTTTTATATCTGTTTTTCTATTTAAATTTTATGTATAATGTGTGCATCTACGTAAATTAAGCAAATTTCACTATATAGAAACATAAAGGGGTTCGAACATTTTTGTATGGAGCCTGGCATATCTAGCCGCCGCCATCTTGATTTTTTTTTTCAAAATTTCCGAGCACGATAAAAGTGGTATATTTGGATAGAGGACACTAATTATACAAACAAAAAATGTTATATAATATGATATCCTAAAGTGTCACGTTTCCGAGATATTTGGAAGTAAATATCGCCATATGAGTCCAAGTTTTTTTGCTCACAGTATTTTTTGAAGACAATGGAATGCTCACACACGCGTAATTACTCGATTTTCAATGATCGCCTTTGGACTCATATGGCGATCTTTACTTCTAAATATCTCGGAAACGTGACACTTTAGGATATCATATTAAATAACATTTTTTGTTTGTATAAGTGTCCTCTATCCAAATATACCACTTTTATCGTGCTCGGAAATTTTGAAAAAAAAAACCAAGATGGCGGCGGCTAGATATGCCACAAAGGTTCGTACCCCTTTGGCCTTACTTTAGGTTTGCAATGGAATATTAAAAAAATACGTGTGTGTTATGTTTGAATCAAGATTTCTTTTATTAAATTAGTATTTTTCTTAATTCCAGTTATATCATCAATTATGATATTTAATCTCCTTTCTAAATATATATAACATGAATAGGTTTTATTTACACTTTAACAATTTAATCTTGAAAAAAAAAACACGGGAGTTGCCTGCGTCATGGTGACGGACGCTATCAGCTGTTTCATTTGTCATTCAGTGAAATTGCGTTTATACATTCGTGTTAGTACTTGAGACCGTCATAAATCTTATCCATAGTAGACCGTACTAATAACAATCAACATGTGTGAATGAGTATCGGGTTCAAAGATCGGGTTATTGTTTACGTTGAAGTGTTTAGTTTCAAGTGCTTCGAGGGGAGTGTGGTGTAATTTGTTATAAATCTGTCTGCTTCGATTCATAATACGTAATCACTTAGGGAATATATTCTATTTTTAAATATACATAACATGAATAGGTTTTATTTAAAATAAAATATTGAAATCCTGAGAAATAATATCGCGGGAGAAGGCGGGAGACGCGGGTATCGTTTTTTGGCGCGAAAAACACTTTGACGCGTGAGGGGGGTAACTGTCAAAAAACTCTAACACGCTAGAGAGGTTATGTTGCTATTGACAGCTCTGGAAAAAAAATATGAGAAACGTGGATTTAAATCTAATTAAATAAAAGTATTAGGAAATTCTTAGAAACTGTTCACGAAGTATAGATACCGTAGAAGTTAGAACACGGTAATTGCCTAACGGTAATTTAAAAATAATTTTGCCGGTAGAGCGCGCCACATTAAAAGAATCACTCGATGCAGCCAGTGGCAGAAAAGAGAACTAAGATCTGGGTCTATTATTGTGTACCTACATAAATACTATGGAAAAGCCTATACCTATATATACTCCTGGTATCTCACTACGTGGCGTGACCACTACAGTCTGGGTAATTTCTGCCGATAATTCAAAAGAAATTCATGAAATTGTAATAACGAATTATTCAATTAATTGTTGGAACAAGATTAAAAATATTGCATGTCTCGTGATAATCGAGACGCTTTTTGTTAGACTTTAAGATATAAAAAGTATATGGTGTTGACTTTTAACTCGCCGTGTATAGGTCGCGCAACGAATTAAGATCTTTCGACAAAAGTAGAGGGGGTATGCGCAGAAGTCAGTTTTTGGGTGTGTTTGGCGGTAGCGGGCTCGGGCCGTAGGCGGCTCATTGGGTGTGGATGCGCCGAACCAACGAACGCATGCCGAACGTGGCTGCCGACACGCTATTGGTACGTTAGTAATATTTTATATTCTTTGCTATTATAGGTCACATGGGCGAACGACCCCCTCCGCTTTCACTGAGCGCTCATAAACCGTTGCGCGACCTGTATCAGCAGTTGTCTGTAGGCTGACATAAATTGTAACACATTTGGGTTGTTATTATTTCCGCCCTTAGATTTTATCTATCCAAAAAAAAATCAATGTGGTCTTGCGACATCTTATAAGTGCACAAGTATTTTAATGGAGCATTTGGAGGACTAATAAATTTTTTATACAAGTTTTTAATTGCATCTTCGCAACATATTAACCCTAGGAATCCCGTTTTCCTCCCCGATCTCAAAATGGAACTGTCATTGACTTTCAAATCTGATATATTTTACAAATTTGTCAATAAAATAATTAATTTGTGCAAAATTGTCATTGGATATGGGTTTCTTAAAATTGTAAGCAAATAATTTTGGCGACTGAAGTGCTAAGAGTCTGCACTGCAAAGCGAACTTTCATTATTTGCTTTTTGAAATCCACATGAGTTTTTCTAAGCTTATTACCTAAGTGCAAGCCTTCAGACACTTGAAGTTGGTGGAGTTTTAGGATATACTCCCAGGAAATAACTTCGCTTGAAGCATTGGAAATGTTGAATGTTTCTGCAAACATACCTATATCTCACCAATTTCAGCATGTGGCAAGGATCTGGGAAAATTACTATTTCCTGGCCCGCCACATTAATAAAGTATTTAAATTGCCGATGTCATCGAATGATGCTCCTAATATTATTGCCATGGCAAAATTGGATGGGCATCCATCAAAAGTTAATGAGGCGACGACAACACCGCATTCAACAAGCAAACTTATACAGGACTTCACCAATGCACTTCTTTGCTCTCTATTTACCCCATTCGTTAGAAAATAGCCGACTGGCTTTCTGACTTTCCACAATCCATTTATTGCCGTTACCATAAATACTAACGCATCTTTAGCTACTTTCTGACAATCTGTGTCTAAATGGTCCCCCATATTAACATAGCCGACTGTGTTTTTGCCATCCCATAGCAATTGTTGTCTAATGGACATTTTATCGAGGAACAAATTACAAATAATAATTAGTGCAGATGATTTATTAACCAGAATTTAATAGCATTTAAAGATTCTTGCGTAAACCCTGGTTCGCAGTCAATACAAGTATACCATTTATAAAGTGTTTTCGGGTGAGGCAAGCACGTATTAAACTTTTTTATAACGTACGCTTTCGGACTTATAAAGTGGAGGCAAATAGCAAATTGCACAAGGCTGGAGAATATTTTTAGGACAATTTTATTTCTGAAGGTACCTTTTCAGAAAGTCTTTATTTTCAACTTCAATGTGTCTGACTCTTCCGTGTTAATCAACATTTTGGCTTTTAATTCAACCAGAATATTTTCCAAAACTGCAACCTTCTGCAGTCTTCTCCGCGACTCACGACTTGCACGCAATTTCTTCAACCGTGTCTCCGAAATCTTTTTTCGCCTTTCCAGCTGAAAAAAAATCATAATTATTACGCCCTGCATATTTTATTTTTTTTGCCGTGCAGTGACGGTTTATATTATTTAAACTTGATATTTTTACTTGATTAACAAGCTTTCAATTCAATCACCTTCAGTTGAACATCTTTCAACTGGCGTTTAACATCACACTTTTCCGTTTTGGGACAACTTTGTGGTTTTGTTGATGCCAATTTCTAAAACGTACAAAAACATGGAGTTAAAAAAGAGCAAAAATCTGATCTCTAAGCATTCTCTACAATAATAAAAAGAGTACCATGTTTGGGTTGACATTTCCTTTGCATTGACAGTTCATTATTTTCTTCTCTATGGAATAAACATGTTGACTTGTTGTCCGTTTAGAAGAAAAATGTTCTGGTTCCTAAAATAATCATACATTTGGATTAATTATCTTACACTACGGATGTAATTATTTCAAGATTTCAAACTATGAAGGAATATAGTTACGGGTTCGGTCGGAAAACTAAAAATAAATAACTATTATTTTTAAACGACTTCCAAAAAAGGAGGCGGTTATACGTTCGGCTGTATATATTTTGTTTTTTTTTTTTTTTTGTATGTTCGCCGATTGCTTCGCCGTCTGTGAACCGATTTTCAAAATTCTTTTTCTGATGTAAAAGGTATCATCCGAGGTTGGTCCCATTTTCAAAAAAGTGGTGACCTGATGATGGGATCCATGAGGAATCGAGGGAACTCCTCGAAATTTATATGGATACATATGGTGATTTTGAGTTTTTTTAAAGGAATCCAAGCATATGTTACCAAAAAGTAAGATTTTGCTCCAAGGTATACCCTGGATCCAAAAGTAAAGAACAGAACTCCTGATTCCTTATATATACATATTTGGGGATTTCGGCGTTGTTTAAACAACTGCAAGCATATATCACTACGTCAATTAGAGTAATCATCATCATCACCACTATCATCACACCATACATCATCACATTATGATGGTATAAAAGGTACTTCTCATAGTATTTTACACCGACATGGATATCTTTGAACATTACTCTGCTATTCATGAACTTATTTGGCAAAAAATATTTTGTTGTTGTAAAGGATATAATTCTAAATTAGTCCTTTAGTCACTAAAGTGGAAACCTGATGATGCGATCCATGAGGAACCGAGGGAACTCTTTGAAATTTATATCGACACATATAGTGATTTTGACTCTTACTGGAATAACACAAGCATATGCTACCAAAAAATAAGATATTGTACCAAGGTTTACCCTGGATCCAAAAGCGCTGAACAGAACTCCTCAGTCTTTAAAGATATGCGTTTGGAAATTTCGGCATTGTTTAAATAACTGCAAGCATATGCCACTTTCTAACTTACAGTAATCATCATCATCTTATTAACAATTATACGTAATGTAAGCTTGGCGCGTATTCAATTATAAACTCGATTTATTTTAGACGTTCTTAAGATGTATTAATAATAACTGAACAAAATATATCACTAAAAAGGGTGAAATTATTATTTTTAAACAAAAAATTAAACCGACTTCCAAAGTAAAAATTCACAAAAAAGTATGAAATAAAACTTATTTTCTAAATAATTCCCCTTTTAAATTTGGCTAAAATTTTTACAATTTCTCTACTCAATCTTCTTAATTTTGAAGTCGGTACCAGCAAATATGAACGTGAGTTCTATAAAATATTCTAGGATATCGTTTGGGCTGGTAGCGACTTCAAAATTAAGAAGATTGAGTAGAGAAACTGTTAAAATTTTAGCCAAATTTAAAAGGGGAATTATTTAGAAAATAAGTTTTATTTCATACTTTTTTGTGAATTTTTACTTTGGAAGTCGGTTTATAATGACATTAGGTCTAGTTGTTGGAAAATATTAACACAGTGTCTAGCATAGAGTTATTTTTTTCATAAATCTAGGCCAATCGTTTAATATTAATGAGGGAATATCACACAACTTACCTACCAAAATCTATAAGTATCAGTCCGCCATTTACTTGGATGTAACAAAGTTAAACAAATAATTCTCTAGATGGCGCTGCACGGATTTTTTTGGTGTATTTTTGGTTTGATCCATCCACGATGTTAGCTATACAATACCGTAAAAAAATTTGAGGTATCTCAATAATAACAAAGATGACACAACACAATATTATTAATTTATTCGGGAGATAATTTTGTCGACATGGCAACACAGCTTTCAATTATGATCGAGGTTTGAAGTTATGATAAATTACCTATTTCCGAAATTAAAGCAAACCTGTGTGACTTTTTTTATGGAGATGTCAGAAACAAAATAAATACTCACTTTCATTCTGATTACTACGTGAAACTCTAAGAAAAACAACATTTATAGCATACTTACGTACTTACGCATGAAACGTTAATTCAGGTATTTGTTGTTCGCTACGGTTTTTACAGCCAACAATGGAACACCCCACCATCACAATCGAAAGAGTTTTCCTGGCCACTTAATATTAGGTGTTTACCTATGAAATTGCCGTTTTGTATGAAAAAATTTAATTTTTTTCATGAATTTTTGGAACGAAGTTCCTTATCGCGCGTTGTGAAAGGGGGCTAGACGGAAAAAATTCTTACTAAAAGTTGTCACGACTCTTTTTTAATTACAAAAGATAATTTTATTTTTTATAAAGAATAAATATTTACGCGTATACATTTATTATATTGATGTATGTATGTGTGTATGTATGTATGTAATGTATGTATGGATAATATCGGTTCGGATATTGTATTATTATTTATTTTATATATACATGTACAATTGTCTGTCTGTATGTCTTATTTTTCTTTTTTGCTATAGTAAGCTATTGTAAGCTGTGCGGCGTCGCATGTTTCTCTGTCTGTCTCTCTCTCTCTCTCTTATAGAAAGCAAGCCAGATATTTTCATCCGGAACTTCGTTCCATCCGGGTTTCCCTTGACACCTCTCAAGTTTTATTTATTTGTATTAATCGAAGTACCTAATCACCCAAGCAATCAATGCATCTTTGCCAACGCAGTGGCAGTTTATTGATGCCCTTTTTAAAGAAATCAGCTGGACGGGAGGCAACAAATTCTTCAAAGGCATTTTGTACTGCCTCTCGGGTATTATTTTTTTCCCGCCAAGAAGTTATCCAAATTCTGGAAAAAGTAGTAGTCTGTAGGCGCAAGGTCTGGTGAGTAGGGCGGATGACGGAGAGCTTCCAACCCCAGTTTTTGCAACTTGGAGGCCGTCTGCTGTGCAGTATGAGGTCGCGCGTTGTCGTTCAGGAGCAGTGGAGACGAGCGATTGACCAATGCTGGTTGGAGATGTGCCACCTTGTCCATTACTGTGTTCAGTTCTTCACAGTACACATCTGCAGTAATGCTCACCCCGTTTGGTAAGAAGCTGTGATGAATCACACCGGCGCTAAACCACCAAACAGTGACCATAACTTTTCTAGGGGTAAGTTTTCGTTTAGGGCATCGTTTAGGTGCTGAACCAGGATCCAACCAACTTGCTGAGCGCTTGCGATTATCAAACACAATCCATTTTTCATTGCAGATAACAAAGCGGTTCAAGATTCCTTCATTTGTGTCTGTTGAGCAGTGCAAGGCACGTCTCGACGCGTGCTTCGCGCTGGCGATCATTGAGTTCGTGGGGCACCCATTTGTTAAGCTTTTTTACCTTGCCAATTTGACGCAAATGGACCAATATTGTTTTGACGCTAACGTCGAAAGCTGCTGCTAATTCAGCCGTAGATTGTGTATCATCGGCTTCCACAATCGCCTTTAATTCGTCATTGTCGACCAAAGTCTTCGGACGACTGCGAGGTTCATTTTTCAGGTCGAAATTTTCAGAACTTAGCGAGCAAACCAATAACAGGTGGTCCGTTGGTTTGTAGTGTTAGCTCCATAAACGTCGTTGATGTTGCGTACCGCTTGTGCCGCGTTGCTGCCACGACGGTACTCATATTCCATAATTACTCGAATTTTCAACGTATTCATAATGAAAAAGATTGAAATGCGATGAAAATGTAACACTAATCAATAAACAAATGACTACTTTTGGAAAAAGAATTCCATGTTTTTAAAATAAAATTAATTTGAAATTAGAATTCTTAGCCAAACAAAAATTATTTTGATTTGAAATGGCCAGTACTGCAGAACGGCAATTTCATAGGTAAAGACCTCAAAAAGTCAGTGTTTTCCGGAATTACGCCAAATTTTTTCATCTAAAAAATTTTTGTTGTCGATTCTTTTAAAGGACATGAAAAACTATACATTGATTGCTATTGAAATGAAAAACTATTTTTTTTCCATATTAAGTTTATTTCACCATCTTATTAGGTATTTTATTTCATCATTTCGCTGTACCTATTACGTTTACCAAAGCAAAGTACTAAATACTTACTCATTGAATGTATGAAATTAAGTATGAGTCAAGTAGCCTATTGTTATTTACTTTATGATTTATCTATGAAGTACCTATGTAATCCAATTGGCGGAATTTCTTCATTTAAATATTAAGTAATTTAATGTGTAAGCTGATTTAGGTCCAAATGCGACCGATACATAAGTTTGAGAGATTGTACACGAAACACATTAATAAAACTTACGAAAAAATTTAAAAAAATGTTTTTTCTTTTTCATTATTTCCAAGCAGTGTGTTCAATGCTGATCGAATCGAATTAAAATATTATGTTATATCGTGTAAATCATAGGAAAAAACTGTTTGAGCCCGATAATGGACCGAGTTCCTAGGTCCGTCAAACTACCCTTATATTCTTACTGATAAAAGAAAAAGCGGCATTTTAAAGTTCCGTAGCCAAATGGCAAAAAACGTAACTCTTATGGATTCGTCATGTCTGTCTGTCTGTCTGTCCGTCCGTATGTCACACCCACTTTTTTCAGAAACTATAAGAACTTAATTCAATAAGTTTTCAATGAAAACTTGAAAACCAGGCTACCATCGGAAGTCAAGAGTGAAAAAGGTTTATGGGGAAAAGGAAATTTTGAAGGACTATATTGGAAGGAAATAACAAAATAATAAAGGAATTAGAAAGGGAAAGAATATTACCAAATTCACTTCGATAGGCGGTGAGGCAGGATTTCTTCTTACTATGAGAGCGAAGTACGATTTGTATGAGAGCCGGCCACATAAGTATTTATACCGGCAACTCATACCAGCCTTCTAAAATATTCCATGCCTCACCCCCTTAGCTCGAAACATCGTTTATTTACATATTAAACACATTTATATACAAATTACACAATATTATCTTAGTTATATACATTTACCAACCATACAATTTTACATACGTCATTCCTGAAAAGCTGCCGAGGACTGAGTAAATTAGGAAAATTGGTTTTCACGATATTTATAGTGCCTCGTCCTCCCCCGACTTAATGGTTTCCCGTTCGGTCCCTTTCACACGGTAAGTCTCTATCAAAGCTGAGACGCTCCCTAGTGGAAAAACCACTGCAACTTCCACCCTACACCCCTACTTTGAAGTAGGTCATAAATTTACAAAATTACATTAATTTACATAATAAAACAATTGTTATAAGTTAAAACAATAGCTTACAAGAATTGAATAAGAAAAGGGTGTCTAATAAGACATTTACATATGAAATTGTGACTATAATGAAGTTTTTTACTGAATTTACTTTTAAGGTTTGAACAATAGATTTATGGACTTTAAATATCACTTATATGAGATAAGGAATCGTTGTGGTCTGAAAGATGTAGTGACAAAAATTGAGAAAGGTATGCTGAGATGGTTTGGCCATATCGAGAGAATGAATAAAGAACGATTGACGAAAATAGTGTATAAGGCGAGTATGAATGGAAGTGTTGGAAGGGGTAGACCTAGGCGGACGTTTCGAGACCAAATCAGGGACGTCTTGAAAAAAAGGACAGGTCAAGAGTACCCTAAACTGAAGAGCATGTATGAAGGGAATTATGAAAGTGGACGAAGCGAAATAAGTGTGTAAAGATCATAGCAAGTGGAAAGAAGTGATCTCTGCAGCGGCGTGCACAGGATTATGACACTGGATATGCGGCGGAGTACTTGGTCACAAAAACTTTTTCTTGTATAGATTTCTAGCATAGCCACAGGCGCACAGCCAAGCGACGGATCTCTAAGTCGGAAACCATGCCAACAGAACAAGTCTTAGATGTAAATTCATGTACATCTTTCGTCTGATCGTCGCGGCGGAAGAAATTATAATAAGTAAAATAATAAGCTAAAATATTATAACTACTCACCTAGTCAGCTTAAATTTTCATATATTCAAGGTTCCGGTTACTTGAGATTACTATATCCCGATGTAAATAAACCCAAGATTTCGGCCACCTCAAATAGGTATCTTATCTAAGTGCAAGATATCCGATTTGGCCTTTAAAAAGGCCGATTTTAATGTGATTCACAAAATATTTAAATAAACTTAATAACAAAACTACGGGTTAGTAAAAAAAAAAAAACAAACTACTTACTCATTCATGTATAGATTAAATCTATGCACCTATCCTTTTTTAAATATGATTTTAGGATATCGTCATAGAAAGTATGGATTGCGTTTTAATTCTATCATTAATGCCTTTTCTATAGAAATCATGGAAAGCTCTGTGAGTCGTTGTTGATTTTGTGTAATTCTCAAAAATGTGTGGATACATTTTAAACACGAAAATGAACGCTCTGCCGATGCGTTGCTTGCTGGGATAGTGACAATGAATTTCGCTAATCGTAACACTTTAGAAAAAACTTTATTTACATTGTCCTTATACTAATTTTGAATAATACTTACTAAATACACAACCATTTGCAAATTGAGGTGATCTATAAATACAGCGCAATTTATTTTTCAATTTATCAAATTTATATTTGCCTGATAATTATTAGTGAAATCTCTGATTTCATTTTCAGGGAAACGTTCACTATATTTCTCACAAGAAAGTAGCTCAATAAACTTTAAATCTTTTATGTTTTTATAGCGATTTCTTAATTCACTGACTACATTATCAATTATTTCAACAAAAATTCGCCGATAATGTATTTTTACATCATTGACAATGCGCTTTCTTTTAAGTGGTTCGGTAATGTGAACGGCGGCATCATAATAGATCTCGAACTTCTCTCTGAAACGTTCTAAAAATGACTCTAACTATAGGTCGCGCAACGAATTAAGATCTTTCGACAAAAGTAGAGGGGGTATGCACAGAAGTCAGTTTTTGGGTGTGTTTGGCGGTAGCGGGCTCGGGCGGGGAGGTGTGGATGCGCCGAACGCATGCCGAACGTGGCTGCCGACACGCTATTGGTACGTTAGTAATATATATTCTTTGCTATTGGTCACACGCGCGAACGATCCTCTCCACTTTCACTGAGCGCTCGTAAACCGTTGCGCGACCTGTAGCTTTGTTACACAATACGCGATGTCACTAGTTTTTTTTTTTTGCAAAATATCGTACAGAATATCCGTTTCTGCAAAAATATCTGCGAAAGATTTTAAAAGAAAATTTAATTCAAATTCTTTCTTAATACATAAAAATTAACTGACTTGTGTCATTTTTTCACCATCCCAGTCTTGTGTATTTTCGTTCATACTTTCAAACTAGGAGGTAGGTGGACGCATTATTAATTACATTAACCGTGCGCGAGTGATATGTCCGTCTTGTTTCCGCGACACGAGGCAGCTTTTTCATATCGGCAAAGTTGTAATGGGCCATTCGCTTTGTACTGGTGTGAAAAAAGCCGCGATTGATTTTATAATACTAAAAAAGCGTTTTGTTTCAGCAACTCGTTCAAACGATTTCGATAAAAATAAATTTAATTTATGTGCTGAACACCAAACGTACATAGCTTGTGGACATTTTTGTCTCACCAAAGCCTGCACGCCATTAATTTGTGAGGATAAAAATTGGATACATAATCGAACTCTTCTAAAATTTCCAAAATTATAGAACTCAGTCCGATCCGCGCTGACATCAACATATTTGACAATTGATGTACTACTTCAGAATCACGAAAATATCTCAAAACTAATACTATTTGTTCACGGCCGCTTATATTACGAGTCTTATCTACCATGACGGCGACAAAATCGGACTGTTTAATTTCGGCTTTAACGCGATCGATCATCACAGATGCAACGCTCGAGATCAAATCATTCTGCGTACGGTTCGACATGCCCTTGAATGAAGTATTTGCACTCTGTAAATGGGTTTCTAAAATTCCATCATACTTGGCTAATAAATCTACTATTTTTAAATAATTAGGGGTAATTATTTAGAAATAGTAGATTTATTAGCCAAGTATGATGGAGTTTTAGAAATGTGTTCATTAAATACAATACTGCTATACCCTCAATCGCTGTAGTTGAACGTCTGTTTTCCACGGGTAAAGAGTAAAGACATTTTAACACCAAAACGAGCCTCGCTTTCAGACGAGAACTTCAACATGTTAATGTTCATGAAGGGGAATATGCACCTTATGCCCGACGATTAAATTACACATTTGAATTATACAAGTATTTTGTTTTGTTCCTAACCTGTTAACATCCAGAACCTAAACCAACAGGTTTTATAAGTTCACTCACTAACGCAAGAATATAAAAATGCAATTTTATACATATTAACGGATTAACGATTAACGTTAACTTGCGTTAATTCTTCCGAAATGTAACGCTTTAAAGTTTAACGAAGCTAACTTTTTTTGTAGCGGATTAACGATTAAGGAGTTAACTATTTGATTAACGGTGCCCAGCTATGTGCATACCCACTAGTTTGTGCCGTGGGCCAATTCTCAGGCACAGGATGCCAAAGGTAAAAAAAATATACAAACTTTTCTTACAGCCTTTGAAATATCTTTAACGTAGGTACTATGTTATAGTAGATGACTATTAAATATTTTAAAATGAAATTTACAAAAATTACGTGTAGGGTCCATCCACATATTACGTCACACCTGATGAGGGAGGGGGGGGGGGGGGGTCATACAAAGTGTGACAGTACATGTTAAATACAGGTACAGGGATACTAAAAAGCGTGACATGGGGGGTAGGGGTTCAAAAAGTCGAAATTTTGCGTAACGTAATATGTGGATGGCCCCTTATTTTTATGCAGTTTTCATAATTAATAAAAATAGAAAATGGAAAGTCATGAAGAAGGGTCAAAACATCCTCACGTAGAATAGGGGTATTCAACGACGATACTGACTCATCGTGACCGCGAAAAGCTAATTCTTGTTTCCCAGGAAGCAAATAACATCGATCAGCCTTTGAAAAATGTTTCTATTGCGATCGACTTAATAGCATTATGCCTCTCAATATCTAATCGTAACTGACTGTTGATACTCATTTCAATACGAGATTTACCAAAAGTATTTAATTTTAAGCAGGCCTCCAGATGTTTTCTGTATGGTCATGCTTCTTTGCCGCGGAATAGAAATTATTTAAATCTGAATATCCCGAATCAGTCCACATTGTACTAGAATTACTAAATAATATGCAAGGAAAACAATATAATTTAATCGTGAGTACACAACCACACAGCCAGTTATACGTTTCATAACTTTTAACATGAAACTTTCGAGTTACATTCCCTTTTTGCTGAATTAATTGTTGTAACTCGGGTACACACCTAACTTTAGACATCATTTGAATCTTTTCACTGAATGACAATTGTAAGAACTTGTTATTTTTAATTTTTAATAAACATACATTTTCAACACAAACCTGACAATCAAATAACATTTTTAACAAACGGACTAGTAAAAGCAAATCACTACAACTAGAAACTCAGTAATAAACTATTAAATGTACACACTTTCAAATGTTAAAATGAAAAATATTTTAAGAAAACTATAAATATACTAGCGCAAACAAAATAGTAAACAATGCTTATCACATGAAAAAAAAAGCAAAATGGCCTCCGTGAAACACCAAACATTTCTGCTATTTAAACAAATAAAACCTTACTAAACAAAAATGCATAATATGCATACGTGATTTATTAGATTTCCGTCAATTATTTTTACTCCGATTATACTATAATCCGAGTAAAAACGGAAATATTCGTTACCTATAATCATTATAGGCAACGAATATTTCCGATTACTCCCGAAAACTGCCGAAGTTCCGTAGCCTACCGCTGGACTCGCGGCTTTAGATATTCATAGGTGTGTGCGTTTGCGAACTGTGCACGGACACCAAAATTACTACACACATGCGAACAAATGTCCTGCCGGACGCGACGACATGAGTTGGTTGATTAGGTATATTATTTTGCAGCGTCGCTGCTTGCCGCCAAACATAATGTTTGTTTGGTTGCAAATAGGTGCTATTTATAAAATATTAGGTGTTTTTAAGTTATTATATTTTGTTTATTCATTTATTTACTATTAATTAGTCATCTAAAACGTACGAACATTTTATTAAAATATCTATGAATGGCAAGTAAAGCACTGCATTTCTGCCTACAAGGAGTGTACGCCGCCGGGAAAAAGGCGTGATTATATGTATCACTCATTCACTTTATACAATTATGAATTTATTATTAACATTTCGCTACCTCTATACGTTCGTCGTGAACAACTTCCCAAAAATTATTCCTTATTGAACATTATGAAATGATGCAATAATGCAGGATAAATTTTTAAACTTTTTTAACCTTTAACCCTCATTAACTTTTTTCTCCTGTGATTTAGAGATTTTTCGTTATACTCGTACAATAAAATTACACACTTTATAGCCCTTTCATTTGATATATGTCTTATAATGCTACAAGGGTGAGGACGTTTTGGCCCTTCTTCATGATTTTCCATTTTCTACTTTTATTAATTATGAAAACTGCATAAAAATAAGTACCTACGTAATTTTTGTAAATGTCATTTTAAAATATGTGTGTACAATGAACATAATATGGTATGCATACGTTAATTGTACACACTACACACTAATATATTCTTACTGATAAAGATTTTAGCAGTAAGAAAAATATTCATCGGACCTGTTACACTTTCCCTATGGCTTAGTTAATGTAATTTTTTCCTACCCTTATCCATCTTGTATTCCGTGATGTCTCTCACATGATAATTTGACTAGTCTGTCCCTGTCCCTACCTCCTAGAATTGTTTGAAAATATGGACTAATACACAAGACTGGGATGGTGAAACACTGACACAAGTCAGTTCATTTTTATGTATTATGAAAGAATTTGAATTAAATTTTCTTTTAAAATCTTTCGTAGATATTTTTGCAGACACGGATATTCTGTACGATATTTTGCAAAAAAAAAAAACCAAGCGACGCATCCACCTATATGTATATACATAGACAGTATGGGCATGCCTACAACACTAATTGATTTGTGATGTCGTTATTTTACAGTCTCAGGGCCGAGCCGCCCCTATGTGCGATGTGTGCGGCGCACACAAGCGCCAAGGCGATGGGGGCGCCGCGGGCGGCTAAAACATGAAGATTCGTAAAAATAAGAGGCGCTTCATAGGTTTTGCACACAGGCGCTGCCGGGGGTCGGCACGGCCCTGTACAGTCTGTTGATATCAGTTTCTCTGATTTGGTGCGATTGACGGGCAACACATTCTAATAATAAAAGTAGATGTTGAACGTTGGTTATTGTCGTGTTTATGGTCGTTTCTATTGATTGTAGATCGTTGCAAGCTGCCTTTAGGAGTTTTCGTGCTAATAATGCACGCGGTCGATTTTTAATTGGCTGTGACCACAGCCTTTTTCGGAGACTGGATCCGTCCTTGCCTGTAACACTTCGTAAATGTTTATTCAACAATTAATGTAGTTTTAGTACACGAAACAAAACGTTACTAGCCTCCATTGTAGTTCTTCGTACAAAAGCTCTAAGTATCATTTTTACCATGAGTACATTTATGTCGCTTGAGGCCACTACTTTGTGCGAATTGACTGTTACACTGGTCGCAAGTGAAGGGTCTTTCGCCTGTATGTATTCGCATATGCAGCTTAAGGTTACCGTTGATAGAGAACTGTTTATTGCACACGCTACAGTTGTACGGTCTGTCCTCGGTGTGCACTTTCATGTGTTTGCTGAGGTTGCCGACCTGTTTGTTGCATACTTTACACGTGTAAGGTTTGATGCCGGTGTGCACGCGCATGTGTCGTTTCAACTGGCCATTCTCTCTGAACGAACGTTTGCATATTTCACAGCTGAATGGCTTTTCACCAGAGTGTACGCGCATATGGATTTTTAGATAGCCATTGTCCGAAAACGATTTCTTGCAAATCGTGCAACTGTACGGTCGTTCTCCTGTATGTGTTCTTTCGTGCAGTTTAAAACTAGCAATTTGCGCGAACTGACGATCGCAGTACGAGCACTCGTACGGTTTCGAGCCCGTGTGTATTCTCATATGCACCTTTAGTGTGGTATACGCTGTAAAATTTTCTTTGCAAACCTCACATGTGTAAGGTCTTTCCCCTGTGTGTTGACGTTCATGAATCATCAAATAACTTTTGGTGGAGAAGCTTTTGTTGCACACGTTGCAAGAGTGGGGTTTCGCGCCTGTGTGTATTATCGAAATGTGCCTTTTCATATGTGTGCGCTGTAGAAACCTCCTACCACAAATATCACAGATATAAGGTCTCTCACCTGTGTGAATCAATAGATGTGATTTTAATGTTTGATTATGGCCAAAGGATTTATTACAAATCGTACAAATATACTTCTTTTCTTTAGAATGAGTTTTCATGTGCTCTCTCAGACTTTTTCTCTTTTGATATTCTTTATCGCATTGTATACATTTAAATTTTTGTACTACAATGTGTGTATTTAAATGATTTTTCAAGAGTCTCGGCTTTCCAAAAGCCTTCTTGCATATTGTACACGGAAATTTGTCGCCAACGCAGTGGCTTTCTTGTATGTGTTTTATCAACTCTTTATTCGAAATAAACTTACTGTCGCAGAGGACACAGTGATGGTCTTTCTGCCCAGAATGTATTTGCATGTGAACTTCAAGGGAGCCGAGATACGAAAATTTTCTATTGCATATTGTACAAGTATATTTTTTGTCTCTTTGTTTTGGCTTTGTGTCTTCATCTGAAACAAATAATAATTATTGTTACTGTACAGTCTGTTTCCAACAATCCTACTAATATCGTGAAAATTTGTACAAATGTGAAAGTTTGTGAGGATGTATAATAGTAATATCTATGGACGCTTCACACCACGTCGATTTGGCCCCGTGCTAAGTATCTGAAGAACTTGTGTTACAGGTACCAGACAACAGGAAGTATATTTAATACTTTTATACTATGACATATATTTAAGATTTATATTATATTATACACATATATAATACACATCCATGACGCAGAAACACGGAAAAACTTTTTGTTCCTTCGGCGGGATTCGAACCCGCGACCTTCGGCTTGAGCACCAATGCGCTGAACGACGTTTGTTACTCTTTCACGCAAAAACGCTTGAACGGATTTTGATGAAATTTAGTATGGTAGTAGTTTAAGCTCTGGAATAATACATAGGCTACTTTTTATCGCAAAAAAGTTCAGTATTCCCGTGAGATACTGTATCTTCGGGACGGAGCCGCGGGAAATAGCTAGTTTAATATAAAACACACAAAAAGACAATAGAACCTTTAATGCTACCAATATTTAAAATAGGATAAAAAAAAATTAACAGGCTTGCCTACCGTCATTTCCTAAGGGTTCATTCGACCATGCTTCATCTACTTCAAAACATTTCAGCTTTGATAGGGGCTGGTCATCAACATCTAACTCAAATCCTATTTGTGATGCACCGTTTTCTGCGTGTATAAAATAATAATAATCATTATTTAGGCAAGAATAGGACAACAAACAATATGTTCTGTTACTAATTTCAAACTTAACAACACAAATTATTATCTGTATAGGTACTTGAACTTTACTTGTGTGTTAAAAAAGAGTAATATCGTACCATCAGCATATTTTGCACCATCTACATTTTTCTCAGCATTTATAAGTTCCTTTTTAAGTTCTGAAATAAAATATAAGAGAAAGATAATTCTATACTTAGATTATTTCGTAATAGGAAGTCCATAAATTACGTGAGGTATTCAAGGGGGTTGGGGGTCAAAATGTGAGATTTGGGATTCACACAAGAGATGGGTGGGAAAAAATAGTCTTAAAATGCAAACTTAGGTAAAAAACCTTCGATAATGTTTCACGCAATTGATGGACGCACCCAAGATATTTATAAAAATTAATACTTGTTAATTCATACCACAAAAGTATTCAACTGTCTCCTCTTTCACTGGCTTGTGTAAGGATTCTTCGCCTAAAAAATACAACATAATATTAACATGTAGGTTAAAATAAAATCATGGGCTAGGCTACTCATATACATTTAAGAATAAAAAAAATGCTTATGTACAGACTCATTTAAATAATTTTCATCAAATACTTTTTCATAGAACACAGTAAAAAATGCATAAAGAATACCTTTGATAATAAGATGATTATAAAACTGATTAAATAACTTTTCACAGTTAATAATTTGATTTCTAAATCTTACAGCATCATGTAGCCTTGGTATGCACACTTCACATATTGCATACATTCCAGGTATATCTTTTGTTGGATAAAACTAAAATTAAAATTAAAATACCGACATTTAATCTGATTCACAACTTGTCACAAGATCCATTTCAGTGAATTTCTATCCAAGGGAACCGAAAACGATGATCCAGGGCTCATTCGATTCGGAATGACCTCTAGAAACTTTTTGAAAAATTTCAAGAGGGGCTCGAAAAAATTGCAAAAGTTATAAACAATTTAGTAAAAAACAAAAAGGGGGTATGGTTTTTTGAAAATATCTAGGAAATTCTATTAAAGGTATAAGAATTTGAAAAAAATCCTTAAGGAGGAGGAAAAGGGAGGAAAAAAATATTGTGTATAATGTGTAAAAGAAGGGAATAATAAATATTGTAATTAATAAATACTTTTTATTTGTACACTCAGTATAGGGGTAGCCTCACATGTTATATTTTAATTACAGTCAAACCTTGATGAGCAAGAACTGGATTAGAGAGAAAACTATATAACAACATAAATAATCAATTCCTGTTGTTTTTTTGGCCAAAAACCGTTAAAATTTAGGACCATGCCCCCTTATTTAGGGGGGAGGGGTGGTGAGGGGCGAACCCCCCCCCGTACCACTTCCCCCTCTAGGAGACCCCCTGTTTAGAAGTTATTAATGGTTAAAGTTAGAGGTTGTCTGTGTTTAAGAGGTGTTATTTTACGCCGGGATTTTGTGAGGCCGTGTTAAAGTTCTAAGGATCTTCAAAAGGTAAATGGTAAGTGAAGCTGATAGGAATGGAGTTATAGGAACCTCACACTACTGGTATAAAGTATCCAATATACCAATGTTATTTTATGGAATTATAAGACATCTACAGCAGACTTGTTATTTATACCTGCTCCTGTTGCTCATCCTCATTATCGGAGACTTAAGCTGGTGCTTGCAAGTCGCAACTTTGTATGGAACTAATTGAAATAGAACTTTTTTAAATGGAAACCTAAGATAAAAGTAGCCTAAGTAACTCCTTATAACATCAGCTATCTGCCAGTGAAAGTCCCGTCAAAGTTGGTTCAGCCAATTTAGAGATAAGCCGGAACAAACAGACAAATATTTCATAAAACATTTTTTGGTGAAGGTACCGTATATACAATCATAACCATTCAGTGCAAAGCTGTTCATTTGAAATTACAAACTGACACTTAATTTTTATTTAGAAGTAAGTTTGATGTTTTCACAAACCTCTACGAGTAAGAAACCAGGTTAGTGGGAAATCTCTAATGAGCGAGATTAATATTCAGGTTTCATTCAGGTTTCTTGAATTCAAGAGAGAATCCAGGTTCGACTGTAATTATTAAAGAGACACAAAGAAGACTGTATTTTATTGGAATAAATGGTTTAATTTGATTGAAATCGTATGTACTTACAATAATATTGAAAGTTTCCTTTAACATTGTAGAGTAAATTAGTTTGTGTCCTTCATATTCAGTCTGATCGCTTAAGCTTATAAAACTTCCCTGAGTGTAACAACAACGGCATATTCCATCCATATTAGCAAATAATCAATTTATTCTAATTTGTAGTAAACTAAAATCGAATGTAAACACTTCCACAACAAAATAAACAATAAATAGAAAATGGTCTTCTCCTTCGTGGTTTTTTTAATACGGTTTATGCCGTTTGCCTACATACGTCAATTTTTTTTTGTTTAATTCGTCCCGAAATGGAACAGGCTAAGGTCTTAGACCATACTGTCTCGTCTGTCGTTTGAGGTATTTCTTTGTCTTATTTCTAAATCGTCAAGTCCAAAGTCTAGTCAAAGTCCAAATAAGTAGTCAGGGTAGTCAATTAGTCAAGTCAGTCGATTCAGTAAAGTAGTAGACGCTTTACTGAAACTTCCTAGGGAGTTTTGGCGGGAAACCCAATTTAGCACGCATTTTGTAGAATGTATCACTTTTCCACACTAATGCACCTCAACGAATAATTAATGGTTAATATTCCACCACTATAACACATTAAAAACCGAATTAACACGAATTTAGAAAAATAATACAGAAACACAACATTGCTGATTGACTTTCCCGGCAAAACTCCCTACATACGTCAAGTTTATAAACCCGTTTTTTTTTTACTTGACACTGGCGAAGGTTTATTTAAATATACTACATAATTATTCTATATTTGTTTTTTAACTATCTGTTCTTATATTTCAAATTTATGTACATACCTATAAATGGCATGCTTTAATACTTTTATTAGGCAACGATTTGTTCTTGACATACAAAATCCAAAAATTTTATAATTAATTTGATGAGTTTTGTCGGGAAAGTTATCAATCAGCAACGTTGTGTATTCGTGTTATTTTTCTAAATTTGTGTTGTTTCGGTTTTTAATGTGTATTAATCTTTGAGTATATAACCCCTCTTTGGTATTAATATTAGAATATTAACCACTAAATTATATAGAATTTTACCTTCCAATAAAATTGATATTATGTTCTTAGACGTCCAAAGTCCTTTATGAGAGTACATCGTCTTCTTTCCGCATGTGAGCCGCTAGATGTCGTTTACCGTCACAGATCAGCTCCCTGCGCAGCTCCCTCTTACGGTAAGTCTGTGAACTAGATAAGCCACAAGCCGCCATATTTGATATAACTGATCATTGTTAGAGTCTCATAATGATGAGGCTGAACACCAGGAAGCCCTTACCAGGACTTTGGACGTCTAAGAACATAATATCAATTTTATTGGAAGGTGTAGCATACGCTCTTAATACGTGAAACAAGAACATCGCTCTGATAAGAGCGTTTTTACGTCGTTTGTCGATCGAAACAAAGAACACGACATTCGTACGAATAAAACGAATATCCGAGTAGTAATCCACGACTGGAAACATTTTCATTCATCGTGACAGCGTTGCAGCCCCGAAAAGGACTTTTTCTAATAAGAATAACACTTAGCACTACACATCACAAACTCAGTCTTCATTCTTCACACGGCAACAGTCGGTGCGCCGAGGTACTGCGTGACATCGTGTTCCCGCGGAAGCTCGCTCGAAATTAGAGATGTGTAGGTACTGTGAGTAATGTATTACGCGTAATATAGCACGACCGCGTACTGAAGCAGTACGCATTACCCGACAAAATTTAGCATGACGTATGACATTAAACATGGCATGCCCCGGCGGCCGGCATGCTCTACGATCGGCGCGGCCTGCCGTGTTCTGATAGTACTCGGTGTCCGTCGGATAATATCGGTAAGGTTCGAGTACAAGTGACGAGGAGTCTAGTTCGCCAGACGGGATACTGTCTCCTTCACACGGATTTGTTTCCTATATACATAAAATATACCTAATTACCTACATGCCTGTTGCCAAAAATGCCATGTTCAGGCTAAAATTACCTCGCATCAGTTAAAAAATAAAGTGTAATATTGTCAGTCCTAAGCCTGGAAACTCTTTTTGTAATTTTCTAGTACTTATCTCATGATAATCAGGGTTAAGTAGAAGTCTTTGGGGTTAAGTATGAAGGGAAATCAACTTTGTCAAAAATAAAGACTATATATAATAATAATAAAAAAAGGCCTACCTATTACACAGAACATTCAGTACAATCACAGGTATGTGACATATGTAATAGCAGGCCGTTCGTATAGCGCGTCATGTCAGGTCATGTTTAGTGTTCTGCGTACTGATAGCATGCCATATGACGCGATGCGGAATGTCATGCTATATAGCATTACACTACAGGGTACTGTTTTGAGCATGTCTACTCGAAATGACCGACGCTCGGCGTCGCGAGGAATATTTATACCCTAGCATCGCGTGTCGCGACACAGCGGCGGTGTGGAGAGATGGCGTAGAATCATGCAAGACGAACAGCCAATAACAAACAACCTTTTAAGGTTGCAAACAAACAGCCAATCAGGTTCAATTTTTAAGTCTGTAAATTCCTAGTGTAATAATAATAATTATGTTATTTTTTTGTATAAATACGTGTACATTTTGTAAATAAATTATTCACTTCAGTTCTCTTCACAACTGTAGATCGAGTTTTACTCTCTACCTAAACTGCCTCGACATGTACCTCCAAAGTGGAGTACCTACCTCTAAAGTGGTGACCCCGAAGAACAACAAGCACCTTCAAGAAGAAAATACTGCCCGAAGACTCTGCTCAAGAAAATATCAAGAATGGAAGCCAGAAGTGAATCTCTGCCCGAAAATTCTACACCATCTCAAGAAATCGCTGGTATCGCGCTCTCCATGCGAATACCGCCCTTCTGGAGGGACAAACCACGTCTATGGTTCGTGACGTTCGAAGCAGCCACAAGCAACCTACAGAAGAACCAGAGTCAGTTATCCCAGATGGTCATCGCACGTCTTGAAAAACAGGATATTGAGCAAATCGCCGACCTGCTGTACAACCCGCCAGAGAACAACGAATACCAAGCTCTCAAGAACAGATTAATCTCGGCGTATGAAGAATCCGACAGCAGACAGTTCCAGCAGCTCCTGTCAGAAATGGAACTCGGGGACCAAAAACCGTCACAACTACTCAGACGAATGCGTAACCTGGCACGCGACAAAGTTCCCGATTCCACGCTCAAACTCATGTGGACCAACCACCTGCCTTCATCTGTTCGCTCTGTCCTGGCCGTCAGCGAAACTTTCAGCGCGAAGACCACACTCGACGAGCAGGCAGCGATGGCCGACAAGATTCTGGAACAAAACCCTGTAAATAGTGTAAATAGCATCAATACTCCTTCAACATCATCAAACATCGAGAACATCCTCATCGCGGAAATAAGAAAACTGTCACTTGAAGTCGCAGAACTGAAGCAACATCAATCACACTTCAACAATCATAGAAGAAATCATCAGCATCATCAACACTCCCGATTTCGGTCAACATCAAGATACCGCCAACGTTCATCATCACGCCCACGAGTCCAGTCTCCGTCACCATATTGTTTTTACCACAAAACATATGGTAAAGAAGCCAGAAAATGCACACAACCATGCACGTTCAACCAGGGAAACTAATTGAAACGCTGGCAGCGGCGGACTCCGGCGTTCACAACAAACAATACCGCCTTTTCGTCACGGACAAGACAACGAAACTAACTTTTTTGGTAGACACGGGTGCCAATATATCCGTCATACCTAAGAAGAAAGGCACACATCTTCAGCCGCTACCATTTCAACTGTACGCCGCCAACAACACCGTCATACCTACATACGGCGAAAAAACATTAGAACTTAACATCGGACTTCGCCGGCCGTACAAATGGAAGTTCATCGTCGCTGCAGTCTCAAAGCCAATCCTCGGTGCCGACTTTCTTCAACATCATGAATTAATCGTCGACTTGAGAAATAGAAAACTCATCGATGGAAGAACAAGCCTACAAATCAACGTACTTGGAAGCTACACGGACATACCTACAGTCCGAAGTATCGACGTCACTCAGTCGTACCACGAAATACTGGCAGAATTCCCCGGCATCACGAGACTAACAGCTATGAACATAACTCCGAAGCACAACGTCGAACACTTCATCGAGACATCTGGCCCACCACTACACTGTCGCGCCAGACCGATTCAACCACATCGCTACAATCAAGTAAAAAAAGAATTCGAGAACATGATGCAGCAAGGTCTCTGTCGTCCCAGCAAGAGCTCCTGGTCCTCACCCCTTCACGTCGTACCAAAAAAGAATGGCGACATAAGGGTGTGTGGTGACTACCGGCGACTCAACGCGGTCACAAAACCCGACCGCTATCCTATACCACGACTACGGGATTTCACTTTTCAACTCGCCGGAAAGAAGATTTTCTCGACTATCGATCTAAATCGAGCTTACCAACAACTACCAGTTCACGAGAAAGACATCGAGAAAACCGCCATCATTACACCATTCGGACTATTCGAATTCCCGAGAATGTGTCCTGGCCTTAGAAATGCAGGTCAGACATTTCAACGCTTCATACACGAAATTCTACAAGGCTACGACTTCGTATTTTCATTCATCGACGACCTACTAATAACATCTAGCAGCGAAGAAGAACATCGCGAACACCTGCGGTGTGTTCTACAACGCCTGGAAGAAAATGGAATCACGATTAATCCCGCCAAATGTGTACTCGGCAAACAAGAAGTCAAGTTTCTCGGTTTCAACGTCAACTGCGACGGAATCAAGCCGCCACAAGACAAATTACAAGCTATAGAAGATTTCCCATTACCGAAGAACATAGAAGAGTTACGACGTTTCCTCGGTATGCTTAACTTCTACCGAGACAGCATACCAAACGCCGCTACACTACAAGCGCCGCTACACTCATATCTCCATAATGCGAAGAAAAGAGACAAAACACCGATCGAGTGGAACGAAACATCGAAACAAGCATTTACCGCTTGCAAAAATAGCATCAAAAACGCTGTTTTGCTTGCGCATCCAAATCACAAAGCACCGATCGCCATTTTCTCCGACGCATCCGACACCGCAGCTGGAGCCGTAATTCAACAATACATCGACAATAAGTGGCAACCTCTTGGCTATTTCTCGAAGAAATTCACAACAGCGCAAATGAAGTACAGCACCTACGATCGCGAACTTCAAGCTATCTACATGGCTGTGAAATACTTCCGTAAAATATTTGAAGGCCGAGAACTCATCATATTCACCGACCACAAGCCACTCACATTCGCCCTACAAAAAAAATCATCGTCTACAGAAACTCCACGAAGAGCCCGCCAACTACTTTTCATCTCTGAATTTACGCACGACATACGTCACATCAGTGGAAAAGATAACATCGTCGTCGACACTTTCAGTCGTATCGAAACTATAAACACGCCATGCGCTATAGACTACAAGGCCCTATCCCACGCGCAAGAACGAGATAGCACGCTACCCGCACTCTTCACTCAAGAAAACTTAAGTTTCAAGACGATCACATTACCAAACTCCGATATCAAGATTGTATGTGAAACATCAACAAATTACGTCCGGCCGTACCTACCACAAGACTTTCGACGTGCCGTGTTCGACTCGATTCACAACATGAGTCATCCCGGTACAAAAGCTTCAAGAAAAATTATCACACAGAAATTCTTTTGGCCGTCTATGAATACCGACATCAACAATTGGACGAAAACCTGCATACAATGTCAGAGAAGCAAAATACAACGTCATACATCGAGCGCCGTGTCAACATTTCCACAAGTCGACCGTTTTCAACACACTCACATCGACATCGTTGGCCCGCTACCTACAACAGCGAGCGGCCATAGATACCTACTCACTATGATCGATCGAGCAACCAGATGGCCGGAAGCTGTACCGCTCACCGATATTACAGCTGAAACTGTGGCGAGAACATTCTACGAGCAATGGATAGCGAGATTTGGTTGTCCTACAACAATAACAACTGATCAAGGACGCCAGTTTGAGAGTCAGCTGTTCGTCAACTTAACACGTTGCATGGGTATCGACAAAACCCGTACAACACCGTACCACCCGCAATCCAACGGAATGATTGAACGCTGGCACAGAAGTTTGAAAAACTCGCTGAAAACAAGACTTATCAACAACAATACGTCATGGATCGACGAAATACCTACAGTTCTACTAGGACTTCGCGCCGCTATTCGTGAAGACACCGGAATTAGCGCCGCCGAACTTACCTACGGGTACAACCTACGCTTACCCGCCGACTTCTTCGAAACATCATCATCATCAGCAAGTCTCAACCACACCTACGTAGAACAGTTAAGAAAAAACATCAATTCACTCAAGCCAAATAAGCAAGTACACCGCCACGGGAATCAGCAAAGCATCTTTGTACATCGCGACCTTCACACATGCGATTACGTATTTGTACGTAATGACGCAGTAAGGAAGCCATTACAACCACCGTACGACGGACCGTACAAAGTTTTACAACGACAAGAAAAACATTTCACACTACGGTTACCCGACCGCACAACAACGTTATCCATCGATCGTTTGAAGCCCGCTTACACATTATTTGAAGATTACCTCAGCGAACCAACGAGCAATGTACAACAGTCACTGAGCACCGAATTACCAAGAACGTCAAGTCAATTACCAGATACCTTACCATTTACCATGAAGAAATTACCAGAAGATACCTCAAAACAATTACCTGTTACCTCAAGACCGTTACCTGTTACCTCAGCACCATTACCAAGTACAACACCAATCAAGCAGAAGTCACCAGCAAGTCCAACAACACAGAAGACAACAAGAACAGGCCGTGCTGTCAGACTGCCGGTACGCTTCGCTTGAGGGGCAGCCCTGTAGCATACGCTCTTAATACGTGAAACAAGAACATCGCTCTGATAAGAGCGTTTTTACGTCGTTTGTCGATCGAAACAAAGAACACGACATTCGTACGAATAAAACGAATATCCGAGTAGTAATCCACGACTGGAAACATTTTCATTCATCGTGACAGCGTTGCAGCCCCGAAAAGGACTTTTTCTAATAAGAATAACACTTAGCACTACACATCACAAACTCAGTCTTCATTCTTCACACGGCAACAGTCGGTGCGCCGAGGTACTGCGTGACATCGTGTTCCCGCGGAAGCTCGCTCGAAATGACCGACGCTCGGCGTCGCGAGGAATATTTATACCCTAGCATCGCGTGTCGCGACACAGCGGCGGTGTGGAGAGATGGCGTAGAATCATGCAAGACGAACAGCCAATAACAAACAACCTTTTAAGGTTGCAAACAAACAGCCAATCAGGTTCAATTTTTAAGTCTGTAAATTCCTAGTGTAATAATAATAATTATGTTATTTTTTTGTATAAATACGTGTACATTTTGTAAATAAATTATTCACTTCAGTTCACTTCACAACTGTAGATCGAGTTTTACTCTCTACCTAAACTGCCTCGACAAGTACCTCCAAAGTGGAGTACCTACCTCTAAAAAGGTAAAATTCTATATTATGGTTCCGTTTGACGTCCAAAGTCCTTTATGAGAGACGTGTTTGTTATCTCCTGGTGGCTTGTAAATAATGCAACAATGTGATAATGCTTTTAGTAACAAGAATCACAAAAACGACTCAAGTAATACTTATGAGTACCATAGTTTATTTATAAAATGTGTATCTGTAAACTGTTTGAGCTTTCAATTTTTTAAGATGAAATTTTGTTGATGTAAACCATCTTAGCCGTTGACTAATTTGAATAAGTTCACAAAAATGAATGCTAATCTTAAGCTTTCAAGGCGTACTGTTAATATAAATATAGCTTTACATACGACACAATTATTGTAATCGTGTATGCTTCCCCATATCGGCCTAGTTGGTGCAGTAATTCTGTTCTGAGAGCACCACAAATGAATCGCCTTTTTAAATTTATTCTATAGAATTATAATTACTCCCCATTACAACTGATACTAATTTCGTGTAAGAGAATTGCACTCCCAAAGTGTGTGTTCTCGCCAGTCAACAAAGTGACAACAATTAACACTTATTATTTGCAGTTTGGTATAATATAACACGAGCAAAAATTTAGATGCTTGAAAAACAATTTATTACGACGCGTTATGCGTTTTTTGAGATACAAATTCATACATGCCCTAGGAATTCACCAAGAAACAAATATTCTACATGTACCGTATTGCGGTTCATTTTAATTCCCTGCCACTGGGGTAAAAATGGGAGAAAGTTGACCACCGTTGATATTGTAGACGCCCGGCTGGTGATAAGTACTGACTACAATGTTCAAAACGTCTCGCAGAGCTAAATAAAAAATGCCACATTCGATTCTATGAATAAATAACAGCTCGATAGTATAGGTACTATGTACTAGGGTACCTAGACGAACCTCAGCAACTCTGGACCAACTCCTGAGAATAAATGAGAAAAAGGAAAGTTCATGTTTATATTACCGATCCTGTCGCATTGGTACCTTTCCAGGAGTGTGAGACCTGGTTATGTGACCAACCAGCAACTGGAGAATAGATGTCCATAGGCTGCATTCCGTCTTCAGTATGTTACTTTTTGACAGGAACTTCGTTTTGCGATAAGTGTTCACTTTCTCTGAAGCTGTAGCGTGCGAGCGTTCGGCAAGCAACCTTCCCCGCACGGTGGGTGATGAATGTCGCGAAGTTGATAAACCCTAAGAGGCGAGACCTGCTTGAGGGACCAACCGCCAGCTGCACCGGAGACTATATGCTTTAGCACGTATACAGTGCATATGTGCACGTAAAATACATATTACCCTAAGAGGCAAGGCCTGCTTGAGGGACCAACCGCCGCCTGCACAGAAGACTCCAGGCTGCACAGAAGACTCCATAAACTGTAACACGTATACAGTGCATAGTGCACGTGAATACGTGTATCTTACTTTTCAATTTGAAATTTGTGTTTTGATAATCCTAACAATAATTCTTTAAAATAAGCGGCAAAATGCATTACGTCCTCAGTATCTCAGTAGCTTTTGGGACCAACTGCCGACTGCAGAGGGATTACATCTGTATGGCATAGTACGTATTCGATATCTTCGTTTTCAATAGGAAATTCGTAATAGGACGTGTGTTGAGCACCATAAATTTCTTGACTATGTATGTAATCGTCGTTAAGTTATCATTCCCATCATTCTATCTTACTTTTCAAAAGGAACTTCGTGTTGTGATAATCCTAATAAAAATCTCATAAGCTGCAAAATACATTACGTTCTCAGTATCTTAGTTTTTGGCAAGAACTTCGTATTGCGAAGTAAGTTCGTAAGTTTAATTTCTCTGAAGCTTTAGTGTGCGAACGTCCGAGTAACCTTAACAGTCTGGACCTGCTTTTGGGGCCAACTGCCGACTGCAGAGAGAACATATGTATAGCATAGCACGTATTCGATATCATGGTTTTCAATAGGAACTTCGTAATAAAAAGTGTGCCATAAATCTCTTGACTTTGTAATTAAGCGTCGTTAAGTTATCATTCCCAAAGTAAGATGACGGTTGAAGTATAACATTATGAGGCTGGACCAGTTTGAACGATTAACTGCTGACTGCACTGACTTCCATAGGCCCTAGTAAATCTACAGTGTCTTACGGATGGTAATGTAATGTAAATATAATGTAGCGCGCAGTATGTCCGCGTCTTCGATACTCGCGATGTGAGAAATGCCGAATAGCGTACTTCTACGGTATCATTTTTGGTTTTAATTCTGTCTTATGTAAATTGAGAGAAAACCAAATAGCATGAAAACTCACGGGTTAAAAGCCTGGCGTTGCAGACTACGGCAATGCTACTATACCAGGAGTTGTCGCGAATGCTGCTGATATTATACTCCAAGAGGCGTAAGACCTGCTTGAAGAACCAGCTACTGACTGCAGAGTCTGTAAATTGTAATTAATTTTCCGTACTTATTGACTTTCAACAGGGAATTTGTATAGTAAACTGTATCCCATAAAATTGCTGTCGAGGCGTGTGAGTGTATGGCGAAACAACCTTCCTCGGCGGGGGATGAAGGTCACGAAGCTAATTGTATGGCCTTGAACTATTGTAGTGAGTACATGTGCAAACCAAGATCTGTCTGTCTGGACAATGGCCAACAAATGCTTACAAATTTCAATACGCTAAGCACGGTAAGCTACTTACTTTTGTAATTGACACCCAGCATAAGATCTCCTCAAAATCTTTAGAATTATTTAAGCCTGATTGTATTGGTCAGATGTATTGTTCCAAAAGGAAATGTATTCTATAGTCTAGATCAATGTTTAAGTAATAAGGTGTATGTACTGTCCATTTTATGTTCATAATACAGTTTAAGCCTTCCAGTTCAAAATTAACAAGATTGGAAACTCGTAAGGGCACCGACTGTACATATTCTAACTTTCTTTAAAAAAGAACGAGATTGTTAGAGAGAAAGCAGGCGTCGACTGTACATAGTATTCTAACCCTCTTTAAAAAGAAAGAGAATGGTAATTATCGTGAGGGCGTCGACTGTACAATAGTAAAAAGAGGTAGAATTTTCAAAAAGAATAAGATTTGTCAATATAGGCTAATTTCTGTGAGGGTACCGACTGTACACATTATTCAATCATTTGTCTAAATATGAATAATATAGGTACTGTGTCTAAAGATATAATGTATCGTAAGTTTTATTATAAACCATTGAGTAATCAGTCTAATAAAAAACATCAAAAAAAATCTGTAGTCTCGATCTCCTGGGTATGTTGTTATATCTATTTTATCCCCTCCCCCTCTTCCTCGTCTTTAAGAAGTGTGGATGGTTCGGGAAATCCCTTTGATCGCTACTTTTATTTTTATTCGAGTACCCACTTTATATTTGCCTACTTTTTATCTACCTAACAATAGCTTGTTAAGTATTCGATATCTATGACCAACATGTATTTTAGAGCTTTCTCTTCGCATTAGGTATGTGTCGCAAAAGTATTTCAGGCGTACTTAACTATTGTTGGAATCGAACAGTCAAGACGCTAATGTATTGAAGGTGTCTGGAAAATTTGAACCTCGAATGCAAACATCGATCTAATTTTCGATCAAATATGTAATAAGTATATTGTATTTTGAATTAAATATCTACAGAACTGTACGTACAGGTTCATTTTGCAGTAGAAAAGCGTCAACTCTGCTTTGTTATGCTTTAATTTTTAACTACCTGCGTTTAACTAGCATGCGTCTGCAGGCTCTGCACACAACATTCTATATAACGGACGGAAATCCGATTTAAGAATGAAATCGTTGTATAAATACATTGCATGACTATTCGAAATATATAAAGATGGCGGTTTCTTGAAGAGATACGTCTAAATTTAAATAATACGTCTACGTTCGTAAAAATGGCGGTAGTCGTAAAAAGTTTAAAAATAGTTTTTAATTACTTCTAAACTATTCGGGTTTCTCACAATGTAATAGGAGGTCACCGAATCAGGTTTTTTAAGTCACGATCACATGCAATTGATCATTATTACCGCATATGAAATGACGACTCACCAAATGTTGCGGCAAACCTTTTCTTCGGTCCAAATCTTCTTATAAACGCTTCTTACCGCGAACGCGCTTCTGAAGTATGCCGCCGCGTAGCGCCGACAATGAGTTCAAACGACGAACTTTTTACCCGATCGCGTGATTTTCGTCTACCCGATGCTACGACCGCGATAAAGAATACTATAAATGAACTCCAACGACGAAATGTGACGGTTTCACGACTATAATAGACTCATAAAGAAATTTTAAAAGTATTTTTAAAATAAAAGTTAAGTTATAATTGAACTTAAATAAGTCTGTTTTTAGCGACTGCATGGTAGCAAAAATGACGCAACAATGATCAGTTATATCAAATATGGCGGCTTGTGGCTTATCTAGTTCACAGACTTACCGTAAGAGGGAGCTGCGCAGGGAGCTGATCTGTGACGGTAAACGACATCTAGCGGCTCACATGCGGAAAGAAGACGATGTACTCTCATAAAGGACTTTGGACGTCAAACGGAACCATAATAGTTATTATAGTTGACGTTCACTGTGCACAAGTATGGCCAAGTGATACAACTACAAAATGCGTGCTAACTTAGGTTTCCCGCCAAAAGTACCTAGGAAGTTTCAGTAAAGCGTCTACAACTTTACTGAATCAACTGACTTGACTCATTGACTAACCCGACCATTTACTTGAACTTTGGACTTGACGATTTTGTAATACGGTGATGAAATTTGAACGAATATTTTTTTTTTATTTTACACTGGCAAATGGTTATAAATTACAAATAAAAAGAATTGCTATCAGTTGTCACTGTCAAATAAATATTCATTGTCATTTTGTCTCTAGCGCGCAGCTTCATAAATCGATCCAAAACTTTATAATTTTATCTAAATGTAGGTAAAATGCCTGATACAATAATAGAATGTATTCTCTCTGGAAAAATTGAAACAGAATTAATGATTCAGTGGCTAAACGGTGACTTCATTGAGGTACATAACCTCTCCAATAAAAATTTAAATCTTTTTATGAATGTCCGCTCATTGTTTTTGTTCAATTTCAGGGAACTTCTGAAGACAGTGTGTTACAGTGTTTTAACCGCAATGAATTTGTCGCATATTTCTTGTCGTTTTTGAGAAACCAAACAGATAGGTTAGTACTTACTAATTTAATTTTGAATGAAACAGATGTTCAGAATGATTAAAATGAATAATATATTTTTATTTTTTTCAGTATTCTACAAACAAATAGCAACGCATTACCTATACCACAACATCAATGTACACCAGAGAAGTCTATAGGTAGAATACATCACAGATCTATCAGTGACCCCACTTACGAAAATGATAGATCCACTGACCATTCACATACGAATAAAAACGATAAGAAAGTTCAGGAGTCACCGTATCATGATAAAAAGAGAACTGGACGAAAGGTTAAAACAAAGCTGTTCCCCGATGAGAAGATTATCAATCAGTCCCATTCATCTGATGAATCTAGAATAAGTGTAGGTTTAGAAATGATTGCCTTAACAAGTACACCAATGAAAAATGGACTTAAGTCTGAATATCCATCCTTTAGTAGCCCTGTAACTCCTCAGTCACGGTCATTCAAAGAAGTTGAAAGATGTGATACACCTAGGTTGGGCAGAAATACAAGACCTCATGATAAAAGCGTTAGTCTTGGTGATTATTTATTGAACATTCAAACTAAGAGCTCCAACAAAAAGAAACGCCAATCGAGGAATTCATCAAATTGTGATGATACAAAATCTGAATTGGATTGCAGTAACTCTGAGATGTTTCCAGAAATTGGTGCTAGAAAGTCTAGCTCGTTGAGATCTGAATGCAGAAGAATTAAACCTACGAGTATTGACAAAAGTAAAAAGAGTCTTTCATTGAATAGTTTTACACAAGAAACATTTCAGCAATCACCACTGGCTATGGAAGAGAATTCTGTGTTTAAGCCGAAGGCCTTTGAATCCACTACAAGCTTTGAAGCAGAAAGAAATATCTTAAGAGAGGAAAGACATAAGCTAATGGAAAAATTTAATATTTTAAACACATCTTTATCACCAAAGACTGTGACAGTTCCACAAATAAAAATACTACAGAGAGATAAAGTGGAAAAAAATATAACATACATTGATGCTGATAGTACGAAAGTAGTATTGAAGGAGAAACTAGATATATTAATTCAAATATATGACATTTTATTAAAAAATAATTTAATATTGAGTGTAAATACGGAAATTTATTTTTTAATAACAATTCTTTTATCGAAACAAATTGAAGAGGACTATATTTTATTTGAAAAGAATGTAGAAAGTAATATTTACAATTTTATACTTAGAAATATACATAATAGTACATATTTTGCTGTTAAATCGTTATGGCATTTAAGAACAACATTAGAAGTGATATTAGATAAAAATTCTTTAAAAATATTAGGAGAAAATAAGAAGGTTAGAGGGTTTTTTCCGGAACTAGCAAAATTTCTCCTTAATTCTTATGGGTTGAAATGTGAGGCTGAAGCGAATTCTGACAAGACAAAATCTGGAACTGAGAGATTATCTAATGGAATAGTGTGTTTCAACTTTGAAACTGATAATGCTGATAATTTCCCTTCAATGCTGAGTTTTCAAAATTTTAAAAAGCAAAGAGACATGTTTTATGAAATACTAAGGTATGTTATTCTTTTGTTAAGCTTTTACAATTACAATTATTTTTTTACCTAATGCTATTATATATATATATATATATATATATATATATATATATATATATATATATATATATATATATACAGGGCGACCGGTAATAGGTCTGTTTCCTTTTAACATGTAAAAATACATCACTTTTGCAGCCTAAAAAGCTATATCATACCCTGTCCAAAAGCTAACGGTTTTTGAGATATTCAAGATTTTGTATTTTTTTCAAAAACACCCGATTTTAAAGGAAAACTTGAAATAAACAAAAATCTACCTTTTAATTTCTAAATCTTTATCATAATTTTACTTCTTAGGTAGATAAACTACAAATACAAAAGTTATTTATCCATCTAAACAGGAAACAAAAATTAGCAGAGTGTTTCAAAAGTCTTAACAAAAAAATTGAAAATGATTTTCCCTCGTTTCACCCCTTATTGTTTAAAAAAATCAATAAGACATTAGTCATACAAATTACTCAATTAAATTCCTTATTTATTAAGCTATCCAAAAAGGTATAATTTGTAATGCAAAAAGCTAAATTTGCCGATTTGTCCTAAGTAAAATAAAAGTCTTTGAATAAAAATTAATATTTTATTTACATAATAAGTTGATAATTACGGTAAATCCTGTTCGAATTGTCGTCCTCGATTTCTGATGCACTTGCGTAATCTTAAGCGAAAATTAGATCGCGTTACTCTACTTGTTAAAGTTTCTCGGATTTCGTTTGCTGCATTAATTATTCTTCTCCTCAGTTCATGTACATCGCTAATAGGTGTTGTGTAAACCAAAGACTTCATGTGGCCCCATAAATAATAATCGCAAGGAGTCAAATCTGGAGACCTTGCGGGCCAAGGTATTGGACCGCCGCGGCCAATCCAACGCTGCGGGAAATTTTGATCCAGCCATTGCCTAACTGTCACTCTGTAGTGTGCCGGGCATCCATCATGTTGGTATATCATACCTCTTCGGGTTTCAATTGGTACATCTTGCATGAGCTCGTGAAGATTATTTCTCAGGAAATTTTCATACGTCTCCCCGTTTAAATTGTCCGGTAGAAAAAACGGCCCAATGCAATGATTATGCAAAATTCCCATCCATACATTCAGGGAAAACCTCCTTTGATGAGCACCTTCTTTTGCCAAGTGGGGGTTTTCACCCTTGGGAGCCCAAAAGTGTATGTTGTGGTAGTTGGTTATGCCGTCACGCTCAAACTTCGACTCGTCGGTCCATAAAATCTTTTTTAAGAAGTTATAGTCGTTTTCACGTCGTCGTCGATCTTCCTGCATCACGTCGCCTTTGATGAACAGAGCCACTTTCCCGCACGCGTTGGTACGCCGCGGAAAAAACTCCAGCACTTGGTACATTATTTCGACGGGGAAAACGACGCCGGTACTCTTCCCGTGCAGCGGCTGCGTTGCCATCACAAAAACCGTAGCAGTACAGTATGTCAGCATACTCTTCGTTGCTAAAAGATGCCATTTTTGATAAATTAACTTGATCAGAAGGAATCGCAAATAACACGTCAGCGCGCTCAGGACGAGAAGCGTTAACTAAACAAAAACTCTACATAATGCTCTTTAGACGGACCCGAACTGTTACGAACCGACGCGAACAGTTACGAAGAAACCGGATTTTTTTAAACCGACCAATAATAGAGCGCTTCTTCCTCCGATAACAAAAGAATTTGACTACCTGACTACCTAATCCTGAACAAATTGTAAGGCAAAAAAATGGTGCTGAGAGTTATTAACTTACCTTACCAGATGTTTGTGAATTTTTTGCACACAAATTATACCTTTTCGGATAGCTTAATAAATAAGGAATTTAATTAAGTAATTTGTACGACTAATGTCTTATTGATTTTTTTAAACAATAAGGGGTGAAACGAGGGAAAATCATTTTCAATTTTTTTGTTAAGACTTTTGAAACACTCTGCTAATTTTTGTTTCCTGTTTAGATGGATAAATAACTTTTTTATTTGTAGTTTATCTACCTAAGAAGTAAAATTATGTTAAAGATTAAGAAATTAATAGGTAGATTTTTGTTTATTTCAAGTTTTCCTTTAAAATCGGGTGTTTTTGAAAAAAATACAAAATCTTGAATATCTCAAAAACCGTTAGCTTTTGGGCAGGGTATGATATAGCTTTTTAGGCTGCAAAAGTGATGTATTTTTACATGTTAAAAGGAAACAGACCTATTACCGGTCGCCCTGTATATTGTCTCACAAGTAACAGTGATTGAAATTATTATTAGAAGCATTATTATATGTGCAAAAAATTTGTACATAAATTGGAAAATTTAGTTCTAAGATAAGTTGTTATTTAAAGAAGTGGTAAACAATAATTTTACTTACATATTTTTTAATACATTACCAAAAGCAGTGGCGTAACTACAGGGGCCCATGGAAAAATGGCAAAATTCCATGGGCTCCTGACACGAGAGGGCCCTGACCTAAGGGGATGTGAGCTCAGAATTAACTTAACAAATAAAAATTACGTGGTAGAGCCATGCTTCGGCACGAATGGGCCGGCTCGACCGGAGAAATACCATGGGCTCACAGAAAACCGGCGTGAAACAGCGTTTGCGCTGTGTTTCGCCGAGTGAGTGAGTTTACCGGAGGCCCAATCCCCTACCCTATTCCCTTCCCTACCCTCCCCTATTACCCTATTCCCTCTTAAAAGGCCGGCAACGCACTTGCAGCTCCTCTGATGCTGCGAGTGTCCATGGGCGACGGAAGTTGCTTTCCATCAGGTGACCCGTTTGCTCGTTTGCCCCCAATTTCATTAAAAAAAATATATATATTAATAATATATTAGGCATCTGAAGAATTTGCCACAGGCCTCAGATGGTATAGTTACGCCACTGACCAAAAGTATTTAAAAGTAAGTTTAGACTTGAAAGCTGAACCTATAAATTATGTGTAATGAACTTTGCAGGTGGTACCAAGACACACAATCCACAGGTGTTCCCAGATCAACATTCCGTGCCAGGATTAAAGCATTATTAGCTTGTGGCCAAACCGCAGCTAACCATGCTCACTTGGCGGCACTATTCACTCAAATGCTAGCTAATTGTATACCACCAAATGAACAGGTTAAAGCTTGGTTTCTTTTGGTTTTTAGTCAGATAATACTGAGTATAATTGCACACTGTAGGGACATAGTAAATTAATTAGGGTAAAATAGGTACATTAAATAGAGCACTAATGGTATGCTCAATGCTTAGTTTACTTTTTTCCCTTTTTCTAGCATGGTAAAAAGTGTTTTACAACATCTCACTGTCAATTTAAAACTATTTCAGAATATATTATATTAAAAATTAAAATTACAAATAATTGTCACCCTAATGTTACACAACATAAACAGTAATAATAATTTGTTGTTAATTTCATAGGAATCAAAAATGAGTAAACTCCAAAGAAGATTAACATGTCCTGCTGCCCCTGAATCTCACCGTCTGCCATACTTCAACGATAAAGAGATATTTTACAAGTGAGTAACTTCTCACAATACAAAAAATACTAGCCTGAATTCATAAACATAGGTATTTTTTTTTATATTTGCAGAGAATTCATTATGTATGCAGAAAACGAAAGCTTTAGAGTGCACCTGCGTGACGCGTTGGCTTCTGAAATCATTGTATTGGACAATAAACCCCTAGGGGGTGATACATGTAAGTTACTTTTATTGCGTCTTGTATTTTAACACACTGAATTATACACAATCGTACTATATAAAAAAGGGCCAAGTGCGAGTCGGACACGGACACGTAGAGTTCCGTACAAACGGCGAAAAATCTCATTTGTTGCATCATCATCATCATCATCATATTTTTTTTTAATTATTTATTTTAAAAGTGAGTAAGTACTAAGTATACAACTAAATATTCTGTGAAAATTTTGTCAAGTGTTTGTGTGTTGCCATAATACTCCTAAACTAACAAAGATTTACAAAGCTTATATAGTTTTCCTTACAGTTCATCAGAATTTTTTGTAGATTTTTAAACTAGCTGTATAGCTTTTAGAGGGGTTAGGTTAGAGGGCACTTTTAACAAAAAACATGCGTTATATAGTTGAATATCTCGCAAACGTATATCTAAATCATAAATCGTTTTAGTAATCTCTCAATATTGTTCATAGACATAATGATACCCACTATGGGATAGACGAGAAAAAAGTACAATTTATGTGAATGTGAGCAGACTCCCATGGGACAGATCCAATACCCAAAAAAAAAAATTATTCATGAATGTATTATAGCAATTCGTCGACGTGCTAAGTTTCATTATTCTAACACTAACCATTTGGAAGGTAAGCTGAAGACGGACGGACGGACATGACAAAACCATGAAGGTTCCAAGACGTAAAGCACCTCTTCAATATTTATTTATTGTTTTTAGTATATTTTTTTGTTATAGCGGCAAAGGAAATACATTATCTGTGAAGAATTCAACTGTGTAGCTATAACGGTACATGAGATAGACACGGTCTGGTGATAGACAGACAGACAGACGGACGGACAGCAGTCTTAGAAATAGGGTTCCCTTTTTACCCTTTTAGTACAGAAACTTGTATAGAAGTTTTTTTGCTACGTTGTTCGTTTTGTATGGAACCCTTCGTTTGCTAGACAGACTCGCACATGGCCGGTTTTTAAATAAATTAAAATTAAATGACATTATATAACCTTTATTTCGTGTGGCATAGGCCCATATTATAAATACCTTACAGACCAACATAAATATTATTATTATATAACGTCTTCGAAAATCAATTACGGATACTTCAGGCACATGATCCACTGCTTATGTAAAGACGTTTATGCAAAAAAATATTTGTCATACTCAAAGTAAAAAATCATCTATGGCATGGGTGGCTCTCCGCAAAACGCAAACTCGCCCATATAAAGAGAAAAAAATTGTTTTGAGTATGACAATTATTTTTCTGCTTAAACCTCTTATTAACCCGTAATTGATTTTACCGAACCTTATATACTTAAAAGTTAAACTACACTTATCACGTGTTGTCGGCGACGTAAAGCAACTTCTATTGATTGCGTAAATCACACCATCTGTCTGTTTTTGTAGCTAACAGTGCTGATGTGGCCAAGGAATTTCTTCAGCTATCTAAGAAGTTGGGACTGTTCTCTAAATTTCTGGGCTATTTGACGGCACTACCGTATTGCCAAGTATCTCCAGACTTGGCCCTCAAAACTGGGACACTAAATATGGGCTCTCAGAAAGAAGACAATTTTATAGCCCCAAAAGACAAAGTTTTAGAAAATAATATCACTCTTAGAAATTATGTAAGTGTGTATATTGCTTATGTATAGGGTTGCCAACATTTTTTCTATCAAATATAGTATTTTCGAAGCTGTCACCTTTAAAAATATAGAAGATGGCAAAAAAATTGAAGAAAAATGTATGTGGATAAAATATGTACTTTATTTTTTAAATGCATATTTTTTTCCGCTCTGCGCTTTGATAATTAAATTTTTATTTTTAATATACATCTACACTATACTACACAACCTGCGGAATCGGCTTGACACCGCTTTCGCGCCCCTTCGCTGTTTTCGCGCGCGATCCACGGGAGGTGCAGAGCGGGCTTGATTTAAGGCTGCGTTCCGCTTTACGCAAAATATAGTAGTTTCGCCTACTATATTTTTTTTTTTAATGAAATAAGGGGGCAAACGAGCAAACGGGTCACCTGATGGAAAGCAACTTCCGTCGCCCATGGACACTCACAGCATCAGAAGAGCTGCAAGTGCGTTGCCGGCCTTTTAAGAGGGAATAGGGTAATAGGGTAGGGGATTGGGCCTCCGGTAAACTCACTCACTCGGCGAAACACAGCGCAAACGCTGTTTCACGCCGGTTTTCTGTGAGCCCGTGGTATTTCTCCGGTCGAGCCGGCCCATTCGTGCCGAAGCATGGCTCTACCACGTAAAAATAGTGTCATATTATAATATAGTAGAGTTGGCAACCCTACTTATGTATCAAATTGTATTTGTATTAAAAAAATAAGCTTTTGAACTGCTAGCACTACTCAGTATTACGTTATGTATCTTTAATAATGTTTCAGAGTCAACCTTACATCAATATAAAAGGAATGCTGTTATCTGCATATGAAAATGGACGCCTTTGTGTCACTATTCCGTGGATAGTACATTATCTATCCATGTTAGATTTTACAAGTCTCAGAATACAATATTACAAGGAAATTCTACAAATACTCTTCCACATATATGCAAATAAGTTGAAGATCAATAACAAGAGAATAATGACTGTTTACCTAAAATCCATTCTCGGCTGGTTATTTGACCTGCCCCATACACCACAAGAGCTGTTCTACCAAAAGTTTATATTTAACGTCAACGAGACTAGTGATGTCCTGGATTCTAGCGACTTTATCGATGAAACAATGTTGCTAGAGTTGTGTCCGTGTCTAAAAGATTTAAATGTGTTGCTAACAACTTCAAAAGTGGGTGGAGATCAAAAAGACTCCGGCAGTTTTCGACACATAACACCTGTTAGTTTGAATCTAAATACTGAAGAAAGAATGAAAAATAAAGAAAGAGAGCTTCAGGTAATACTAAGGAGGATTGCTCGCTTGAACAGTTTTGAGACAGTTGTGTCACTGGTAGACATTTTTGTCTACAACGCGTTTTGTTTTATGTGTGCGCAACTTCTGTTGTAAATTGTAATGCATTGTCTGTCGTATCCTACGTAAACTGTGCTCGCCCTAACATAACATAGCCATGTTAATGTCTATGTTAATTTTTCAACATATTATCATACAAAATATTAATGATGTGTTACACTTGTTTACAATTTTTAGAAACAACATACTACGTACAAAATGTATGATACACCTGAGTGGTGTCATTTCGGTTTTAGACATTACACTTATGCTAATCTGTCCAATTTTTTTTGTATTCTTAGTTGTTTTTTTAGGGTTCCGTAATACTTAAGGAACCCCTATAGTTTCGCTCTGTCCGTCCGTCTGTCTGTCTGTCCACGCTTCTAACTTCTGTAATTATAAATATAAATAGATGAATTTTGGTATGGGTAAAGACTGTGTATAGATCTTGGTTTTTTTTTTTTTTTTTTTATGAAATAAGGGGGCAAACGAGCAAACGGGTCACCTGATGGAAAGCAACTTCCGTCGCCCATGGACACTCGCAGCATCAGAAGAGATGCAAGTGCGTTGCCGGTCTTTTAAGAGGGAATAGGGTAATAGGGGAGGGTAGGGAAGGGAATAGGGTAGGGGATTGGGCCTCCAGTAAACTCACTCACTCGGCGAAACACAGCGCAAACGCTGTTTCACGCCGGTTTTCTGTGAGCCCGTGGTATTTCTCCGGTCGAGCCGGCCCATTCGTGCCGAAGCATGGCTCTACCACGTAAAACCATGGTTTTGCCACCATAATATAATAATAATTTTACATTTTAGAGGTGGCTCTCCATACATGTGAAATAAGGATGAAAATTTTATTTTCATTCTACCCCATCGTGTGGAATATCGTTAAATATGTATTTTAAATAAAAGGAAAGGTTTTTTTCATACATGACTTTTTTTTTTTACTAAGTCAACCATTTTTGAGCAATCGGCCCTGAAACTGGTTTGTAAGTTGGTCCCTCCCCTGGCATTTCTAAACTATAGGAGATAGAATTATAAGTTTCCATGCTGATAGACCATGCTAAAAACTCTTTAGGAATATTATTTTGAGCGAAATCGAACAGTCAGACAACTTTTGAAGTAATTCGAAGAAAACACATTGCGCATTGATAGTTACGGAACCCTCCTTAGACATGTTGTGACCTGCTCTTAGCTTATTTCTTTTTCCTGTTGTTCTTGTTTTGTGGTGCCACTGTCTTACCGTTCTGTAGTGTCTAAAATGTTTTGAATAAAGTTTAAAGTTTTTTTTATATTAATGATGTGGATGTTAGTGTTTAGAATTCTTAGAAAACTTGAAATTATCATATCAAAAAAAAAAAAACAATACTTAGGTAAAGTATTGTATTTTTTTTATCTGCTAAAAAGGCTATAAATATAAAAAGTATTGTACTTAGTTTTTAACTATCTGTTCGACAGCTTCGTCTAGAAGAGGAATTCATCAAAAGTCAACCATCTTCCACGAGAAGAGTTCTGGAGCTTGTTATTGAGAGAGTCACATCGGCGGCGGTGAAGGAGCTAACAGCTGTTGTACTGCTTGACGCCAGACTTAAGGCGAGGAATAAGGCGTTGTCTCTTATCAATAATACCAAGGATAAGGTAGGTTACTAAAAATTCAAAAGTTTTTCTAATGTCTGAAAAAATATCAAGAGATTTTAATTTTTTATGCCTTGTGAAATATATTGATCGAACATGCATTATGAGCTAACTATGACAGGGGTTTAAACTTTTTTCTGCTTCCAGAGCAAAAATATTTAGCAGAGAGCAGAGATTTTATTTAGTTTTAGTATGTAGAAAAAAATTAAAGAAATATTAAATTGATAAATAAGTGTTTTGTTTTCAGACCAACCTAGTTCAAGCTCTTGAAACCATGTATTTGGACTATTTAGAGCAGCTTAGGACTGAGTCGTTGGAGAAGTATACTTCGAATATGAAGGGCAGAGTGGACGGGGCCCTTTCTGCCCTGGTAGGGTCCGGGGGTGGAGCCCTAAGCGCCGCCGCGGTAAGAGCTTGTAGGACGCGCCTAGCGGCCTGGCTGAAACACCATTGGAGATCTAGTTGTAAGTATTTTTTATCTCGTTGAATCATTAATGATTTCAATTAGCTTAAAAAGTTTAAGTATGATAAACGCATGATTTTTTACGGAATAAAAAGACATCAGATACTTAATTATTGATGTCCTAAGTCCTGACAAATTATATGGTTCAATAGAAAAACTACATAGTAATTTTGATTTGATTTTGGACAAACTGATAGCTTATTCATGTATTTATTTCTCTTTAATGTTATCGCGCTTGCATATACATCCAATCGAGCGTTTAACAAAAATATGTAATTACATAATTTAACCTGAGTGGTATAATAATAATAAATAATATGATATTGCTTAAAAATGAGCCATGATTACTTTCTTTTCTAGCGGTCCTCTGTAAAAACGTGCAGACTGAACTGAACATGCTCCTGGAAGTGGGCGAGGGTGTTACTGGCCAGACACCGGAGAACGTCGCTTTGTTATCCACAGACGAGTTTCACACATTCTGCAGTCCGGCGGAGACCATTATTAGTTTGAAGGTAACTTTTGAAATCTTTATAATACTAACAAACCTTTGTTAAAAACCGGCCAAGTGTGAGTTGAAGCGCACGAAGGGTTCCGTACCATTTTACCAATATTTTACATGTTAACTTATTATTTCACAGTTTTTTTACAAGTTAGCCCTCTATTACTGCTTAACTAACAAAGAATACATAAGCTGTTATAGTTTAAGACTACATCCCCACTTTTATACGCATAGGGGAACGCGTACCCCAATAGATAGTGATTTTATTTCAGCATTTTGTTGGCGTGGTAAATACTCATGCAAAAATTCGTCTTACCAGCAGTAGCCATATTTTGGAAGGACGAGGACGGACGGACGGAAAACATTAAGAAACTGTAGGGGTTCAGAGGCGTGAACTACAAAACCCTAAAAATGTAATATCAGGAGGAAATTTTTATGACTGCTTAACTAACGGTTTAAACTTTTACTTTTTTTTTATTTACGGTTTAAGCTCCGTGGCCTAGTGGGACCGTTTGGTTCGCACTCGAGGAATGCAAGTTCAAATCCCAGGTTGTGGCGTGTACCAATGAGACTTTTTCAGATCTCAAGTACATTATACGGACGCTCTAACGGTGAAGGAAAACATCGTGAGGAAACCCGCACATGGTTGGCCCCAGACGTATTGACCAGTCCTTCCTCTGGACTAGGCTGACTATGTTGTGAGAATGCCGTATGTGCTTGGGCAACCATACGACATTTAAAAACCAACTGTCCCAGGCACTACAGTATTTCAAGAGTGGTTACTTCGCTCGGAGAATACTGTATAAATCATCTATTAACGGACGAAAAGGCTAAGTTTAGTTTAACCTTTCACTTCTAAAACTTAAACTTTAAACTTTACTTCATACAAAACGACTCATGCCTGTTACCCATGCATTAACAGCATATTACAGACCGCTGAAATAGGCTACTTGACTCATACTTAATTTCATACATTGAATGAGTATTTTCTTTAGTACTTGGCTTAGGAAAACTTAATATAGCGAAATCATGGAAATAACAAGATGGATAAATAAACTCATATTGTTTTTTTTTTTTTTTTAAATTGAACAGATGAAAACACTATTATCTGTGGATTGTGCGATCGGTCATGATGTGACGTCAGAGTAATAGTAAACAATTATACGTCACTTGTCAACCGTGCATAGTAAACTGAACTGTCAAGTGTTTGTTTACTATTAGTATGACGTCAGAGCACAGATTATCACTATAGACAAACATGGCGGGAGGCGTTTTTAAAACGCGTAATTTTAAATTAAAGTTTTGTGGGTTTTTATGGTATTAAAATAATATTCTATTCTTTTTTTCGTTTAGGACTAACAATTTTAGGGTTTAGGTTTAACAATTATTAATCGTTTAGGACAAAAATAAAAAAGGGTCAAGTAGCCTACATAGAGTATTTTGGATTATTTTAGGAGCAAATCTGCCTGCTGTTGGAGTACTCGGATATACCCGACCCGAGCTCCGTGCTGGAGGCGTGCGCCAACAGCTGCAGCCCGCGCAACGTGTTCACCCGCCCGCCCGCGCAGCGTGTGCTGTTGCAGCTGTCTATAGACTTCACTCTGGTGTTTTGTGAGTATTTCTGCCTGCTGCTGGAGTACTCGGATATACTCGACCCGAGCTCCGTGCTGGAGGCGTGCGCCAACAGCTGCAGCCCGCGCAACGTGTTCACCCGCCCGCCCGCGCAGCGTGTGCTGTTGCAGCTGTCTATAGACTTCACTCTGGTGTTTTGTGAGTATTTCTGCCTGCTGCTGGAGTACTCGGATATACCCGACCCGAGCTCCGTGCTGGAGGCGTGCGCCAACAGCTGCAGCCCGCGCAACGTGTTCACCCGCCCGCCCGCGCAACGTGTGCTGTTGCAGCTGTCTATAGACTTCACTCTGGTGTTTTGTGAGTATTTCTGCCTGCTGCTGGAGTACTCGGATATACTCGACCCGAGCTCCGTGCTGGAGGCGTGCGCCAACAGCTGCAGCCCGCGCAACGTGTTCACCCGCCCGCCCGCGCAGCGTGTGCTGTTGCAGCTGTCTATAGACTTCACTCTGGTGTTTTGTGAGTATTTCTGCCTGCTGCTGGAGTACTCAGATATACCCGACCCGAGCTCCGTGCTGGAGGCGTGCGCCAACAGCTGCAGCCCGCGCAACGTGTTCACCCGCCCGCCCGCGCAACGTGTGCTGTTGCAGCTGTCTATAGACTTCACTCTGGTGTTTTGTGAGTATTTCTGCCTGCTGCTGGAGTACTCGGATATACTCGACCCGAGCTCCGTGCTGGAGGCGTGCGCCAACAGCTGCAGCCCGCGCAACGTGTTCACCCGCCCGCCCGCGCAGCGTGTGCTGTTGCAGCTGTCTATAGACTTCACTCTGGTGTTTTGTGAGTATTTCTGCCTGCTGCTGGAGTACTCGGATATACTCGACCCGAGCTCCGTGCTGGAGGCGTGCGCCAACAGCTGCAGCCCGCGCAACGTGTTCACCCGCCCGCCCGCGCAGCGTGTGCTGTTGCAGCTGTCTATAGACTTCACTCTGGTGTTTTGTGAGTATTTCTGCCTGCTGCTGGAGTACTCGGATATACTCGACCCGAGCTCCGTGCTGGAGGCGTGCGCCAACAGCTGCAGCCCGCGCAACGTGTTCACCCGCCCGCCCGCGCAGCGTGTGCTGTTGCAGCTGTCTATAGACTTCACTCTGGTGTTTTGTGAGTATTTCTGCCTGCTGCTGGAGTACTCGGATATACTCGACCCGAGCTCCGTGCTGGAGGCGTGCGCCAACAGCTGCAGCCCTCGCAACGTGTTCACCCGCCCGCCCGCGCAGCGTGTGCTGTTGCAGCTGTCTATAGACTTCACTCTGGTGTTTTGTGAGTATTTCTGCCTGCTGCTGGAGTACTCGGATATACTCGACCCGAGCTCCGTGCTGGAGGCGTGCGCCAACAGCTGCAGCCCGCGCAACGTGTTCACCCGCCCGCCCGCGCAGCGTGTGCTGTTGCAGCTGTCTATAGACTTCACTCTGGTGTTTTGTGAGTATTTCTGCCTGCTGCTGGAGTACTCGGATATACTCGACCCGAGCTCCGTGCTGGAGGCGTGCGCCAACAGCTGCAGCCCGCGCAACGTGTTCACCCGCCCGCCCGCGCAGCGTGTGCTGTTGCAGCTGTCTATAGACTTCACTCTGGTGTTTTGTGAGTATTTTTCTTAGGTTGGTAACAATGGATGTATATAGGGAACGTGCACTTGTTTTAAATCAGCAAAATTCTTAAATTTTCCGAAAGGCCACATAAATATAGACCGAAGAATACAAAAAGTACAGTAATCAGTGCTAAATTAAAAAGTTACACGATTAAAAAAGACGACTTTTTTTGCGTTGATCGCAAAACGAAAATTACTGTTCAAATCCTTATGATAATTGTGACATTTTTTGTTATTACAATGATATACATAAACGCAGTATTTAAGTTAATAAAATCAATTTTGTATTTATCTTCATACATTGTCAACTGCTGTGGCGTTACTCGTGCAACATTTTTTGTATAGAGCGTTTTTGATGTTCTCCAACGATTTCACTTTTGTGATGACTATATTTTGTTAATGGTTGATCCTAGATATGCCATTGTAAAGACAATATTTCCTGGCTTATTATGTACTTTTCGAAAAATCAATAAAAACACTATGCATGTTCCGTATGTTTATCATTCAAGTCTTAACGTGACGGATATGGATTTTGAGATTTATGTACGGTCGCTGACAGATCTGACGTAGCGCTTTTCGACCTTATAACTTTGTAATGGTCCATCCACATATTACGTCACACCTGATGGGGGAGGGGGGTCATACTAAGTGTGACAGTACATGTAAAATGCAGGTACAGGGATACTAAAAAGCGTGACATGGGGGGGGGGGGGGGCAAAAAGTAGAAATTTTGCGTTACGTAATATGTGGATGGCCCCTAAGGTTCAAAAGTGGTAAACCGGACCTGGCCGTTATCTGTTAGTCACTCTTCTCGTACTCTCGCCTAATCCAATAAACGGATTTAAATGTAATCAGCACATTGGTGGTTTCTAATCGGCAGATGGGTTAATTTTTTATCGTGGCCAAAGAATAGTCTTGGACAGACTTTATTCCTACGCGAACGAAGTTACTGGCAACATATTTTAAACAATCGATACATTTTGGAGTTGTTTGTGTTATTTGTAACTTTTTTTGTCTTTTGTTTATCTATGATATCTTTTTTTTTTCACAGTAAGCCGCAAGCCCGCTGAAGTAACAGAGTCGTTCCTCAACAAACTTCACGTAGTGTGGAACACGTGCTGCCCGGAGCGAAAGAGACGGGAACAGCCGGAGCCCGAGCGAGACTTCGGCGGAGATGACAGAGCGCCCACGCCCGTGTCGGACGACGAACAGAAAGGACAGGACATAAAACGTACGTATAGTCGGAGTACAAATGTATAGAAACTTATTTTTTAAATTTACTAGTACTTAGGGCCGATTTTTCAATCGTCAGTTATCTCTTACCTAAGGAATAAATATGTGACTTTGACAGATTTTGTATGAACAATCTGTCAGTGACATATATTTATTCCTCAAGAGTTATCTGACGATTGAAAAATCGGCCCTTAGACATTTTTCATCCGTTAATGGATGATTTATACCCCAATTATATATATTTTATACCCCATTACCCCAAGCAGGAACATTTTGCAGTATCGTTACGTGTACGTAAACTATAAATATGAGGAATATTGTATGAAAATTTTAGTTACTTTTACGTCCGCTAGAGGCGCTTTCATGGTTTTCATACAATATTTCTCGCTTACGTACACGTAACGATACCGCAAAATGTTCCTGCTTGGGGTACTGTATTCTCCGAACGAAATAACCACTCTTGAAATACTGTAGTGCCTGTGACAGTTGGTTTTTAAATGTCGTATTGGTTCCCAAGCACATACGGCATTCTCATGTTTTCCTTCACCGTAAGAGCATCCGTATAATGTACTTGAGATCTGAAAAAGTCTCATTGGTATAACCCGTTTCAAATGAGAATAGGAACGTCAATGACCTCTTTCTGTTAAATATCAATTGAAAAGTGCGATTTTCAGAAAAACTTACGTAAATATAATATCCCTCGGTAACACTGTACTTTTTTGGGATAAAAAGTAGCCTATGTTTTATTAATCCAGGGCACAGAATAAATAATAGTACCAGGTACAGAAGAACCACTCCGACAAATCGTTTGAAGAAATAGGGACTCTTACTGCGATACGATAAGGTTCAATTCAGCTAACGCAGCTCTTGATTACCTACGATTATATTTACCTAGAAGTTGCGTCTCTTTCTATCGCGTAATTCTTATCCATTCTAATGACATTAGGGTTGTCTCATTTTAGAAAATAATTAACCGACTTCCAAAAAAGGAGGCGATTATACGTATATATATATTTTTTCTTAATATTTAATTACAACTTTTTTTACCTACTTTTTAGTACCTACGAGTACCTACTGAACTTTACTGAACAAATTGTTTTCCAAATAAACCTAAGGTAGGTGTTAATAGTACTTTAATAATTGTAATAAATTCGCGCATACCTGTATGTAAGTACTTATGCGTAAACGTAAGTGTTTTCGGTACCTTCACGGCCTGATATTACTCAAAGAAGTTGAATCACGCCACCTTACTATTCCTAGGTACTTTTGTCAACAAAATATGACTCTTCAAATCGTATCACATCGGATTAACATAAGACGCGAACAGATAGTTCAGGTGGAGCCAACACCTAGACACTAAAATATATTGGTTATCAAGTAATTGCAGTAGTTCAAACTATATTATTAAATATTATCTTATGGTATTATAGTTATTGCTGGCCGGCTGATTTTTACCTAACTTAAACACAGTATTGTGATATTATGTGCACAGATTATAAGGTATTAAATCCAATCCATAAAACATTGCGACGAACAAATCTCGCGCATACGTCGCTCACTGCTCGCGCGCGAGTCCCTTTTAATTGGCCCGTTTAGGGAGGCCGCCGCACGTACTTATATTTTTGATACCTACACGGGGAGTGGGACAGGCCTGTCCAGGGCCCAAACTACTACCATACCGAATTTCATCAAAATCCGTTCAGTAGCTTTTGCGTGAAATAGGCACAAACATCCATCCATACATCATCCACACATACTCACAAACTTACATTTATAATATTACTAAGATAAAATATATTATTAGTCTTGCATCGAATTTAAATAAAAACGTTAAATAGTAATCAATTATCTAAACAAATTTAACTATCATAACAGTCTAAATTCGAAACAATATGGCGCCGACTCGATCTACAACCCACTAGGCCACGGAGTTCACACTTAATCTTAACTTGGACCTAAATAGTGAAACAGTTTTATAACCGTTAAATTCGATACCCCGGTCACTAAACATAACATAAATCAAGTCTATATTATTATAAATCTTGATACGCAGTGACCTCAAAATGGCGCCTTTTTTCCACCCACCGCGCGCATTTGTGTTATTGATTATTTAAATCAAATAGGTATAGTTTAATTTTTGATAAGAAACAAAAAATAAATTATTTTGTATATAACAATTTGTTTTTTTACAGCTCCCGATACACCAATAGCCAAATCAGAAGGCGAATCTAGCGAACTGTTAGAATACTTTGATCGAATACTGTGTCCAAGGAACATAGTCTTGTTCAGTGAGACGAAATGCAAAGACACGGATGTATGGGAAGCTGTGTCGGTTTTGATGGTGTTTCTATTAAAACATAACTATCTGAGTGAGGACTCTCTGACCGAACAATGCTTAGCTGTGTATAGACAGGACTGGCCTCAGGTATGTTCTTGTTTTGCGTAACTATTTGTTATGAATATTTTTAAGAAAAAAAAAAACCTTCATTCATAGCCGAGTTTCTCATATTGGACTACATTGAAATGTATATTGGACTTAGAAAAATATTAAAAAGCTAATTGTTGCTTAAATACATTATTAAAGAACGTATTGCAATGATAATTCGGTTAATCGTTGAAACGCCGCTTTTCAAAACGGCCCTGTTTTTCAAAACGGCTAGCCGTAATGTAATATAGCAGATTATACAATCCGACTGCGACAATATATAAACATTTTGATATTATTAAATGAATTGACAATAATAAATCCTTTTTTTTCCAGAACATTCTGAAAAACCTATCGTCATGTATGAAGACTGTGTCGTCGAAATGGTCTCGAGCTAGTACAGGCAAGTTTACACTGTTCTTAGACTTTCTGGCGGACTACTGTGGTGATATGGACTATGAAATCGTCGATTAAAGTCTTGTTTTTATATAAATAAACCTTTAGAGCGACGCTCCGTATTGCGTTGCGTTGTCGCAGCGTCGACGCTGCGCAGTTTTTTATATACATATTTCTTATGACATGCTCCATTAATGTGTTGCGTCGTCGAACGCGACGTTTCAACGGAATGATGGACAGGAGACGAAGTGGGAGAGTGGATGATGCGCTCCGCTCCCTCCATTGGGATATTTTGCTTTGACGCAAGTGTGGCATACAATGCGTTAATCCGTAGCGACGACGCGACGCAACGCAAGGCACTAATGAGAACTTAACGAGTTGTTTTAAAAAATAAAACAACGAAATGCATCAAAATGTTTCTATTTTGACAATGTTATGATTATGACTGTAAAATATGGACTGTAGCGCCTTCTTAGATATGCATCCAAGAAGATGCTTAATTAATGCTTAATAATTGTATAGAATACCAATGTGCGGACTGCGGACGTAGATTTCTAATAAAAAAAACTGCCATTAAAGTAGTGCGTGCGTAGGATACGTGCCAGATGTTAGTGATGCAACGGAAGTGTCGTAACGAAACAGAAACGGAAACAGATGTCAAAAGTAAATCTTAGCAGAAGCGGAAGCGGAAGTGTTAATACTATGAAAAACATGTTTGTCGATTTTTTTACGGCCGTCCGCCCGAAATGCGAGGGGTACGTACATCATTAGCACGTATACCTACTTGGTCCGTCACGTCCAATCCGCGCGCAGCCCCGCCGGCCGTAGTTCACCTCTCTTATATCTGTAAACTTCCGCTTAGAGTTCTGTTATAAAGTTTGCGGTACCAAAAACGAAAGTGAAAAGATATGCAGAACTTCCGCGGATGCGGAAGCAGAAGCAGAGTTCTGTTGCATCACTACCAGATGTATACGTGTACGCATTGTTTTTTATAATATATACAGTCGCCGACAAATCCAGTGTATCAATTTTGAACCTTATTTCCGAGCAATAAGGTCCCGGAAAGTGGGACACCGGATCTGTTGGTACTCGGTAGTTGTTACGTTTTTAATATTTATTTAAAACAAAATAAATTAATTAGCATTACATATTATGTATTTGCGGCGGATCATATTGCAAGCTGTAATTTTAAATATGACTGAAGATGTACTTTATTATGAAATGTTAGGAAACCGACTGATTTCATTTGCTTATCTATTTTATAAATAATAATGTTAACTTGTATATCGGATAAGTTGCCAAAATTTTAGAATGAAAAATAAAATTTTCTTACGCATTTATTGATTGAGAATTATAAAAAATTTGGTCATAGTTTTTAGTACTTACTAATTTGTATTATTTACTAATAAAATCGAATACCTGTTAGGAATTTAATAAAATATGTTATGTAATGCTACCAGTAGGCATTAGGCGAATGTTGTATATTGTAAATGGTGTCTTAATATATGTGGTAGAACTACATGTTAAAATGTTTATTCTAAAGTAGCGAAAATTTGACAAATAATTATAAATAATCAAAACACCAAAAACAAGTCTTAAAATTGGGTAGGAAGTTGGAAAAAATTTAACCCTAAAAAAATTATATGTAGTTTAAAGTTAGGTTGTTGTTTGTAAGCGAACAAAAATTATGATTACATTAATAATATAAATGGATAATACCAAATCCCAAAGTCTGTAAAATCATATTACATTCAACAGTGTAATTATTTTAATACATTAGAAACTAAATAACCTAACCTAACCAAGAGCATGTCAGGACATGTCTAAGGAGGGTTCCGTAACTATAAACGCGTAATATGCTTTTTTTTAATTACTCCAAAAGTTACTGTCCGATTTGGTTCAAAATAATTTTCCTAAAGAGTTTTTAGCATGATCTATCAGCATGGAAATTTGCAAGTTTCTATCTCCTATAGTTTAAAAATGCTAGGGGGGGGGTTAAATTAATTAATATTATGTTTATAGCAGTTTTTCCGCTAAATAATACCCACAACCTGCAAGCAAATGTGTGAGTGCACGCATAAGCATGCGTAACGCACCTCCCTCCTCCCACACTGCTTATGCGTGCACTCAGATGCAAGATCGTGCAAACACCACCACCACACAAGCAACAATGTCGGCAAGATCGTGCAAAGCCCCACACCACCATGCAGGTTGCAAAACTCGACGCGCGTTTCGCCCCGAACCCGGAGCATCCTCAGGAAGTGGACCTGCGAACAAAGTTCGTTAGTAATGCTGCCAAGCAAACCGCCACCTTATATAGACTACTGGCTACTAGTACCCCCACCAAACATATTAATGAGCGGTGACGTAGTCAAGCAAGTTTGGTCATTCAACAATGCATGTCTATTGTTGTTCTTTTCTTTAATTATTTCTAATTGTTCCAACACGCTCAGTCGAAAGCCTTTGTCACATTTATGTAATATCTTATAGGAATGGCCATCGGGTACACTATGACCACTATCTAAAAGGTGTTTAGCAAAATGTGATTTATCACGATGACCATTTCTATAAGCCGCGATGTGTTCTTTGTACCGAGTCTCAAAGTTACGTCCAGTTTGACCTACGTATACACTATCGCATTCAGGACAATCGATTTTATAGACACCGGATTGGTACTTTAAATCAATCCGGTCTTTATTATGACACAATTGATTTTTTAAAGTATTATTTGTCCTGAATGCGACGTGCATATCGTTATTTCTCATTATTTTAGATAAACGTGCAGATACCTCACCCATGTAGGTCAAACTGGACTTGTATCTAACCACTTCCTTATCAGGAGTCCCTGCGTACAAAAACTTAACCAATTCCTTTTTAATTTTATTATTTAAAATATTATTAATAATTTTGGGATTATACCCATTCGACCTAGCAATTTGGTAAATTATGTTTAACTCTTTCTGATAATTTTCTTTACTAAGAGGAATGGACATTAATCTGTGAACGTAACTATGAAAAGCCGCGAGTTTATGTTGCCAAGGATGACATGAGGATGCATGAATAGTAGTATTAGTATATGTCGGTTTGCGAAAGATTCCAAAACTGTGTTTATCGTTATCTCTAGTAATAGATAAATCAAGGAAATTAAGTGTTTTATTGTCTTCACATTCTAATTTAAATTTAATTTTAATATGTTTTTTATTAAGATTTTTAACAAGGGGGGGCTAGGGGGGGGACCAACTTACAAACTGCTTTGGAGGCCGATTACTCGAAAATGGTCAACTTTATAAAAAAGTAACGTATGAAACCTTGCCTTTATTTTAAAAGACCTATTCTACGATACCCCACACGATGGGGTAGAGTGAAAAAATATTTTTCATCCCCACTTCACATGTATGGAGAGCCACCCCTAAAATATAAAATTATTATTTTTTTATGATCCCGAAACCGTGATCTATACACAATCTATAACTACACCAAATAACATTGGGAACTTTAGTATGGAAAAATGCCCCACGGCGGACAAAGAAGAAACATACTTTATTTCAAAGCTTTAGATCAGTAGGTATATTCACGTAAAGCGCTATATTGTGACATATGGGAATTCTGAGATATGATGAGACTAAGTTGAAAATATTTTTTTCTAAAATGATTAGTTTTTTACATTGACAATTTCGGGATACATTTTTTATACTAAATAATTAATAGTCATCATCATCATCATCATCACCAATTGTTTATTTATTGTTTGTTGTTTGTTTGTTTGTTGTTTTATTGTTTGTTTGTTTATTTGTTTTTGTTTTTTTTTTTGTTGTTTTGTTTTTGTTATTTTTTTTACCTGACTAGACGCTGCTAAGCCACAGCGCTTATATCATAGACATTTGGCGTATTTTTGTGATCATATTATTAAAATGTAGGTGTAATGTAAAGTGCAAATAGTGAAATTACATCAACAATAAAACCTTATTATCTCAATATTCCCATATGTTACAGAAAAAAAAAATGCATGGTAATAAAGTGGAAAATAGTATCTATCATCAGTGATAAGTTTCGTTTGTGTCCGCTACTTTTCGAAAAGCGGGGCAAAAAGTTCCCAATGTCTTTTCATCAATTTATATTCATAATTACAGGAGCTAGAGGCGCGGACAGACAGACAGACAGACAGACAGACAGACAGACAGACGGACAGAGCGAAACTATAAGGGTTCCTTAAGTATTACGGAACCCTAATAAAATATGGTATAATTCGTTTTAGGTAGCTATCTGTGTATGACTTAGCCGATTGAAATATATGTTGACTTTTATCTTCACAATCAAATCAATAAACTTTTAAATCCCTCCAGTGGCGAAGGCTGCTTCTCCTTCATAGGGAAGCCGGAGCCTGTATAATAGGTAGGGATTTATATGAAGGTTTGCAAAAGGTAAGTGACAAGAAGCCGATAGGAATGGAGTTATAGGAACCCTACGCCGCTGAATCCCTCCACTGTACTTGCTGTACGAGTTGCGTCTATCGTAAACGTGGTGGAGGAGAGTGCTTTTTTAAATTGTTTGTCAGTCTGTAATTTATGTGCATCTCCATCCATCTATCCATCTCGCTCACTCTTATAAACACATTTCTATCTAGCTAGGACCAAGTCAATATGAATGTAGATCTTTCTAAAATCATCTGAATAAAGGATTTTGCACCTAAAGCCTTGACTTTAAAGAGAGTTTTAACAATTCAAATGCCTCTAAATAGTTTTTATTTTCTTAAGTGGACTGTTGCAAATAAATATATAAAGAATCTCATTTTGCTCTCGAGTCTATCACGATCCCTGTTAGATAGAAATATACATTTGTGTAGATTGTAGAATAAGTAATGTTTATACAAGTTACATATTCGCGACGCTCATACAGATTGTAGTAAGTAAAATACAATAAACTTTTCTTTATTTTAATATAATAATATGTAAATACCTATAGTTATAGATTTTATTATTTAATTTAGGTGATAATAATTTTATTGTACACTTTTTTATTATTTATTAAATGTGCAATACAGTGTTATGGTTTTGTTTCATTCTTATAGTCTATCTCGGATAGGATTTCTAATTTTATAACTATTGTCTGGGCTAATAGACACTTTTCCGGCTTTCAGTTATTTTTAGTGACCAACATAATAATTAATTGAGTGTACTGTTGGTTCTCTGTGGAAATTCATGTTCATAATAATATCACACAACTTTTTAACACACTTTTCCACTTTATTTAGGTTTTTACAATAATTTTCAAATACCTATTAAATAACACGAACAGTTTCGATTAACTCATCATCATAAAAACCTAAATAAAGTGGAAAAGTGTTTTAAAAGTCGTGTGTTACTATTATTAATTACTATACTTATGCTAACATTTTACATATTGTGATCGTTTTAATTTCGAGGACATTAAATTAATAAATGACTACTTTTTCCTTTTTGTAGTCTTCTTGGGTTTTGTAGGTGCCATTGTAGTAGTTGTTAAAATAAAGGGGTTCACGGGATCATTCGCGGGGTTCTCGAGGAATCTTTTCTCCCACTCTTCCACTCGTTGCAGTATTTGGCTCCCATCGCTCGGTTGGATGGGGTAGTCTGTTGTTGCACACGGACCCTGACGAAGAGGGTACCAATCTGTGAACGAAACGCAAGCCGATACTATACACACTACAAAGAATACGTCATGATATCCCTACGTTTTAGGGTTTACCCAAAGGGTAAAAAGGGGTCCCTATTATTACTGAGACTTCGCTGTCTGTCTGTCTGTCCGTCCGTCTGTCATCACATTGTATCTCATTATTTTGTTTCATTCTGTTGCCGCTATTTAATATTAATATTAATTATAATTTTATATTCAAGTGTGGCTGAATTTCTAGCGTTTTGTACGCAACCCGTCGTGCGCTAGTCCAACTCGCACTTGGCCGGTCTTTATTTTGTAAGTGCGCAAATGCCAAAAGCATCTTAATATTTATTAACATTTAGATACGCGTAATAACTAATAATAGAAGTATTATCTTCGTGGCAAATAAAACCTTGCTATTTCACTTACCATATCCTGAAACAAAAATAAAATATGTTAATTACATATCTATGTAATTTAATTGCAAAAAATATCAAATGTTTAAATTACTAGTAGTTACCTAGTAGGTAACTACTAGTAATTTAAACAGGTAATACCTACCTACTAATAAGTTGACTCGAAAAAGGCGGTCCTTGCTCAAGTATAGACATAATGTATGCGCTTGAGCATATTGTTTTGAAATTATTATTATCGTGTATATCGAACTTCGAACTAGTTGCCGCCCGACCAGGCATATGATGGAAATTCCTCGTTGAATCGTGCGCACGCACACATACTATCTACTCACGTGTAAACACAGTTAAATCACGTCTGCAGTCGTTGCGGTCACTTCTTATGTGTTTATATAAATATTTTTAAGGCGTCCAAAGGAAATTGTTTAGAAACTGGTTGAAAAAGAATTTCGTCGACAAGTTTTATTATATTATTTGTATCAAGACAGTAGGTAGTGACTTATCACTAATAGGTACCTATAACTTATTAGGGCCATAATTGAAAAGTTTGGTTTTCACTCTAACGTTATTGTCGCAGGACCATTTGACAGTGGCACCGCATTATCTTTTGAACGCGATTATGCAATACAAAGAAACATTTTAATAAACTTACTTTTCCCAACAGTACTGCAGTTTTCCAACTCCAGTTGGCACATATCGTCAAACTCCTTGTACTCGTAAACCCAATCGTATCTATTCAATCTCCTAGCGCAGATTTGCCCGTAACTATAATGTTTAGGTTAGTAGGTAGGTATAACATCAGTAATAATATTGTTATTAGAGTGAAGGGAGAGTTATGTCCTAAGCTAATTATTATTGAGATCATAATAATATTAGAGCGAAGAAACAACTTCGCTGGACATTCTTCCCCGGACTCTTCCGTAGGTAAACAACGTCCGTCGGTTAAGGCAAAGAATATATATTACTAACGTAGTTAAGGGGCGATTCACACCGAAATGGCAGCGGCGTACGAGGCCGGCGCGGCAGGGCTATGAAAGGTTCGCGTCGCCGTGAAATAATTTTAAACTTTATCTACATCTTTATAAGACTTAACTGGGTGTAGTATCGTTTAAAAGTTTGAAAAGTTAAGAGGCCTCACTGGCAGCCGTGCGGCCGCTTCGAACTTTTGAACGATATTAAGTCTTATAAGTATGTAGATAAAGTTTAAAATTATTTCACACTGAAGGTGCCGTCGCGCCGCTGCCGCGGCCGGGCGCTGCCATTCCGGTGTGAATCGACCCTAGAAGCAGTAGGCTGTGTGCTAGTTACTCGCCGCGGAAGAAGTTAACTACAATTTGTATGGCATCGATTTAGTTATCATTGTTTGGCGTTGCTTTACACAGTCCACAGAAAGTCGATGAAAGATGCGTCGCTATTCTCACTATAAATTACATGTAGGTACTAGTTATCTTGTGCTTACTTACTTGAAAACTACATAAACATTAAACTTACTTCAAATATGCACCTATGCAAATTTGATCACAATCTCTATATGCGGGATCTGTTTCGTTTAGCAAAATGTTTGGCCGTGGAAAGTTTGTCGAGGCATTCCTAAAATTGATTATTCGTTTTAGTTACGTTGTCAACGTAGCTTCGGATTTCATACGCTCTAGATATGCTCCTTAGCCCCCTACTTTGCTCCTATAAGTTTTAATATCTACTTATGTTTCCAATTGATGTTCAACACATGGATACCTTGTCATATTAGATATCTATCTTCAGGGTCCATCCACATATTACGTCACAGCGGAGAGGGGAAGCATACGGGGAGAGGGGGGGTTAAAAAGTCGAAATTTTGCGTGACGTAATATTATGTGGATAGCATTACACGAAATTTGACAAAAATAAGCATCTATAATTTAGTCCAACTTGGGAGATAGGGTAGTTTCTAATTCAATTAGTGATCCCAATATATTTTGTTATAGCTAATTAAATGTTTATTAAACGACTTTACTGTGTATTTATCGTTTACTTCTATAAAATCCTAATTATAGATGGTGGTTTAGCATCTAAGTTGAACACATATCCGGTAGATGGCGCGGTGTGTTTATTTCTACATTATATTATAAATTATAATATATTGTATCATAATCCTCCCAAAAATCTTGACCGATTCTTGTGACTTTTTTTTTCATTTTCGGTAGGTCTGAGAATCGGTCGTTTTTATATATGGCAAAACAACGTTTGCCGAGTCAGGTCGTTTATTTAAGTTTTATAAGTAACCCCTTATTAAACATAACATACTTATCCTCTGTTAACGTCCGTTATCGTGTAGGTAGGTAAGTTATTGATGTAAAATAAATCTTACCCTTACCTGTTGTAATACACCCATTCACCTCCGGGGTAGTACGGTAGGTACTGTGATTCGTACTTCTTCGCTCTGTTTGACATTCTAGTAGCGAACCGAGGGGGTAACGGTGGCCTAAGAAAATATACAAATAAAGTAATTTAATTATGGTCGTCGAGTTAAAAAATATCGTACATTGAGGGATATTTAAGAGCATTTTTTCAGTTACATATTTTATGAGCTCGACCAATCGAAGGAATATATTTATTCTTTGTTTAAATATACGAAAGGATCATAAGTAAGGATCATAAGCAAATTGATTGTCAAAGACTAGGCTTTGAGAAGCCTTTGAGGCTTTTGAGACTTCCCAAACTCTTTGGTCGCAACACAAGTCGAAACGCCCTGGGGCGTCCCAGCCCTTATCCGAAGGATGCGGCAACGCGAGTCGATCTTAAGACCTCATGTTAGTTTGGACTTTGGACTTTGTCTTCGTTAATGTGTCGATAGAGAATGCGCCGCCAAAAAAGCACATTTCCAAGAGTTTCGCAGTAAAAAAAGTTTGGGAAGCCTTGGAAGCCTTCTGGTGTCACTTCTCGGTGGTTACCGAGAAGTGACACTAGAGACTCCATAATGGTTTTTGCAAGGCTGTATTATATCTTAGGTCAAGTTGGTTGCAGGCTGCTGGGTGATTCATTCAACATTCTAAAGTAGTAGTTAGTTTGCGGATTTTGATAGAGGTAGGATCAATTTACCCTCTTGGTCCTTCGGGCCCATAATCTTCATCTTGACGTCGAAAATGATTTGAATGAGTTGAAGTCTTCAGTATCCCAGCACTGTCGTTTTGTTTAATGGAAGTTGTAAGCAGTGTGGCATAGCTCAATTTGCAAAACACTACCTAAAGGTATACCCATTGTAATAAAAATGTTTGTGTTTATATTAGGTAGATATGAATTTCTTTAGAGCATGTAACTAAGGAAAGGTATAACTGGATAAATTCCGTAAAACGGGGTAAATAGGAACGGCGGGGTAAATAGGGATAATTATCTGCTTTTCTAAACGGTTCCCTATTTTTTCGCATAAAATCATAGGGGAGAGCGGGGCTGAAAGTGCCGATTTTGACAAATCCTTATATGGTTCGGATAAAACAAGTACTATGTATGAAAGTAAAGGTTCACCCTAAGGCAAATTTAGTCTAGAATACGAATTTACCTACAGATTTTGCACATTTTTAATAGTTTTTAAGAAGGAGTGATTTTTTTTTTTACAGCGGCGGTAAGGCACTACCAACCCCACTTTGGGGCAAGTTGTACCGTAGCTGAGGTCGGTTGTGCCGTTGATAATGCTAGGTGTTTTACATGAATGAAAATTTATTTAGAATTTAAAATACATTAATTTTATAATTATATATTTATACCTTATACTTTTTACTATGAATCAACAGTATTTAAAATTTAGTTGCTTATAAAACAAGTATTATAATAAAAAAAAAAAAAACAAATTACCTTTACTGTAATTATTTCAAACATAAAGACATATTTTTAATCAATAGTTTGTACTTATTTTTATGCGAATGAATGAAAACAATTATTAAAAATATCAGTCAGTCGGACAATAGTATAAAAATAATAAAGTTACTCTTAAATTATAAAAAAACAGACTTCTTTTCAGAGTTATTATCTTACTGAGTAGTTTGAGTCTTTTTAAGAAATCAAAAAAATATATCAAAACTAGTTATTCTCTAGATGACTGATCAGAATAACAATTAGGACATACAAACGCTAGGCTTTCGTCATCTTCAATACATTGCAAATGGGCCCAATTCTTATACTCTCTGCATTCAATCCATTTTTCTCCAGGGGCAGAGTTAGAATAGGCATCACAACATATGATACAGTACCATTCTTGTTCATCATCAGAATTGTCGTCATCTTGCTAAACTCTTCTCTTAGCGGGTTCTTAGTCATTTTTTGTTTTTGTTTGTTTACCTTTTCCCTTGCATTTTTCCTTCCCTTTTCCCTTAACCTTCTTTCTAGTTTCACTTTCTTTCTTCTTCTTTTTATTAGCCTGTTCTTCGGCTAAAGCATTTTTCTCTGGAGTATCCGTAAGAACAGCTGTCTTTCTTTTCCGTCCTTTATTATGTCCAATTAATCGGGGAGGTGCTTTAGGCAGTGGTCTTATTAGATCTGGTAAGAAAATTACTGTATTTTTATCTCCTTTGTTGTTATCAGCTGATTGAGGAGCTGAAGCTGGAAGCTGCAGCAAGGGACAGGTTCCTGAGAATAAACAATATTAAAACAATAAAGGTTGCTTAGGGGTTGGTTGTGCCGCGGCACAAGTAGCCCCACAAGAACGGCACATTTTACCCCGTTTATGAGAGTGTGATATTTTGTCTCACATATAAAAATCACTGTGCTCAAAGCATTAAAATTACACTGCATAACAAACTAGGATAAATAACAAATATTTTCCTAAAACTCTCATTTTAAAAGCACAAAAAATACTAGCTTGCGACCAAAAAGTATCGAAACGAAAATATTTACTTACGTGGGGCTGGAGGACCTTCACATGCACTGCCACTCGTTCCGCGTCGCTGACGAAACTAGAATGGCAGCCGCTTGTGCCCTTAGATCTTATACTACGGGATACGCCTTACATGAGCTTTCCCCTCTGCCGAGGTATAAGATTTTTGAATCTAATGCGTTCATAAAACCACCAGACCCGGGATCGTCCTGCCTTCGTAGTGCGCGCGCGTGTACAGTAGCTCCGTAGCAGCTCGTAGCTCTACGTTGTAGCACTGCCTACGTTCCGCTACGTGTCGATCCCGCTCTCTCGAACAGCGACCGATATATTCCCAACAGCGGCCGTCAATTTACACTCTCATTCGTTAGAATAGGGTGTAAATTGGCGCATTGCTGGGGAATTGTCCTGTTCCGGCATCCCGTTGCGATCCGTATTGCAACGTTGGGGTCACGGGAGTGCAGTTTCTTTTGTGTGTGTCTACCAGTATGTACACTTGTTTCTTGTGACTGCTTTTAGTGCCTTAGTGTGTCAGTAAGTACTTAGTGTTAAGTTTAAACTTTATTAGTGTAGTTTAGGCTTAGTTAACTTTAAATAAACTACATATTCAGTGTTTTAAGTGTTAGTAATAGTGAATATGTTTAGTACTTTTATATACATTAGTGGCTAGTTAGTTTTTACGATGTCGGATCACGACACGTGCCCCCCCCGGCCGCGATCATCGCAGCCGCCACCGGGACCGCTCGGGTTCGTCGCGCAGCTCGGCCTCCTCCAGGTCCAGCTCGCGCTCGACGTCCGACCGAGGGCCCAAATACCTATCCGCCGAATCCAGCTTGAGCGGAACGGACACCGCTCGCCCCGGCCCGTCTTCGGCAAATTCGCGGGTTGGTACTGATACCCCCCCGTCCAAATGCCCTCCGACGGCGGCCCGCAGCGAGTCTGGGCCCCCGTCCCGCCCAGCCGAACACGGTTCGGCCTCTCCGCCGCGCTCCCAGCGCCGCCCTGAGGAGGTGTGTGCCCCTCGCCACCCTCCTGCTCCGGTACAACAACCCTGCCCTGCGTCGGCTTCCCAGCCGCGCGGTCCGCAGGTACTTTCAGCTTCTCCGGCCTCACCCCCAAATGAGGACCGACAACCGCAGCGACCGCAGATTCTGCCGCCGGCCCCACCGGTGTGCGACATGCCGCCGCCTGCTACACCACCTGTACAGGCCTACAAACGCTGCAGACCTGCAGCCACATCCAACGTCTCACCTCCGGCGAAACGTAGTGACCGCCAGGTGACTTACGCCGAGGTAAGTGCCTCGCCTCCCCCGGACGGATCTGCTGCTGCTCCCGTGCCCCCGGCTGACACCCCGATGGACACGGTGAGCGCTACCTCAGACGCCGCCCCGGCCCCTGCGTGCGCCTCACCGCCGCCGCCTCCCTCACCCCGCTACCCCCCTTTGGTAGTGGAAAAAATTGATGACTGGGTGAGGCATTTTCGTCGCCTACGTGACGTCTTGGGGCATGCCCCCAACGCAAAGTGTAACGGCCCCGGAGTTAGCTTCAATCCTCATAGTGAGGATGAATTCAGGGCCGTACAACGATACCTAATAAATCTTGAGAAGACCGAAAATATAAGTTGGTTTTCGTACTCCTTGCCCCAAGAGCGGGCTATTAAGGTAGGCATCAGGGACCTACCCACGAGCACCAAACCGGAGGATATAACCGCCGGCCTCGCCGAGCTCGGGTACAATGCGGAGTACGTGTCGAAGGTGTCGGCACGTCCCGAGTACCCGGGCTGCATCTACTTTGCACTCATTACACGGGCCCCCGACGTCGTACCCGGCATATACCAGGTAACAGAATTCCTCAATATGCCGGGCATAAAAATTGAAGCTTGGCGGGGCAGGAAAAGCCCCGCTCAGTGCCACCGCTGCCAGCAATTCCGGCACTCTAGCCGGAACTGCCACCGCAGGATGGCATGCATCCGCTGCGCGGAGGAGCACCTCGCAAAGGATTGCCCCCGCCCTATCACCGAGGAGCCGACCTGTGTTAATTGTAAGGGGGCTCACCCGGCCAATAGCCGCCACTGCCCCGTATACCGCAGGGAGGCGAGAAACCGCAAAGCCGGCACTGTTGCCCGCACCGCCGCCCCCCGCCGTAACCGCGTAAGTAGAGACCCGCCCGTCCCGGAGCATGAGGTCCCGCCACCCCCGCCTACTGCCACCTCATTAATGGCCGAGGCTAATGATCCCACGCTGCGGATTACCCCTGCCGCAACTCCCGGCCCCTCCTCCCAACCTCCTAAGAAAAGGAGGAAACCGAGAAAAAGGAGGAAAGCGGCCACCTCTTCCGCCCCTGCCACTGACTCTGAGTTCGAGCCACTTGCGCTCCCGCTCCCACAGCCAACCGTGAGTCTGTCGGCTCCTCCACTGCCCCAGCGCACCCCGCGCCCCCCGCGCACTCGGCGCGCTCGCAGCGTTCCACAGCCGGCCGCTACTACCGAAGTGGCCGACATAGTCACGGAGCCGTCCAACCCCGCGGCCGCCGCCGCCCTTCTGCCCCCGGCCGCCGCTGCCCCCCTGCCTCAGGCTGTCCCCCTGGCTGCCCCCCCGCGTTTTCAACGCCACGCTCAGCAGGAGGTTCCCACTTCTACAGCCGAGCTCCTGCAGTCCCTGTTCTCCCTGGCAATGAATATTTACTTCAAAATTCAAACCGGGGAGGACATTTTTGCCACCCTTTTGCAGGCCCTCCCTGAAGGTGCCGCCCTCGTTTCTCAGCTCGTTTCCAAATGGCTTCCCAACCGCAGCAACAACTAAAAGTTTTACACTGGAATGTCCGGGGGGTCCGCGATAAGGCGACCCTACTTCGACATCTACTTCGAAATTATGAGGTAGATGTCGCCTTAATCAGCGAAACCCATCTGACCCCCCAGGACCGACTATTCTTTCCCGGTTACCACACATACCGGCAAGATTACTTGGGCGGCATCCACGCGTGCCGGGGCCTAGCGGTCCTTGTCGTGAGAAGACTGCTGCACCAGATTCTCCCCGCTCCCTCCGTGACTTCGCTCTACGCCCTAGGCGTAGAGATCATGCTTGGCACTAGGCCTACGCATATTTTTGCGTGCTATAAGCCCCCGGGTTCGCGTTTAGATATCTCCGACATATACGGGCTCCTATCAGAGGATCCTACTGTGATTGCCGGAGATCTAAATTGCAAACACCCGGGTTGGGGCTCAAGCACAACAAACGCGGATGGCACCCGCCTATTTGCGGATGCAGAGCGCGTCGGCTATACAATAGTGGGCACTTATGGCCCTACACATTACCCCGACTGTCCCACATACATACCCGACGTATTGGACATTGCTATTACCCACAAACTTCCTGGTAATTTTGAACAGGATGTCCTGGATGTCTCCTTTGGCTCCGATCACCTGCCAGTTTTGGCCATTGTTAGAGCCGCGCCGTCCAGCATACCTCCACTGCCCCCCCACCCAGTTCGTGACTGGGAGGCCTTTGCCCTGCAGCTGCATGCTTCCACTCCCAACTTTCCGGTGGTCTCTGCGAACGACGTCGAAGTCTTGACGCAGCAGCTCACCGCCGCCATCACCTCTGCGATGGATGTAGCCACCCATCAGCCGACCAGTCTCCAGTACAAGAGATCTTCGCTGCCACGCTACATTTCTGAGCTAATCAGCGAAAAGAAAAAGCTCCGTAGGCGCTGGCAGCAAAACCGATGTCCAAGGCTCAAAAACGAGCTCAACCGCCTCACCGCAGAAGTGAAGAAAGCGCTGCAGGAGCAAAATGCAGCCGACTGGACCCAGCGCATAACGGATGCAGGTGAAGACTGGGCATCCCTGCACCGCATGTGCCGCTGCTTCACTGGTGCCGCCACTCCCACCAGACCCCTGATCCATCCTGATGGTAACCCCCGATATAGAGCAGAACGCAGGACAGTCACGCAGACCACTTGGAGAAACAGTTCTCGCCGCTTCCCACTGCCGACTCCGAACACGTCACAAGAGTCTCCGAGGAGGTAAGAAGGTTCCTAGATTCCCCCCCCCCCACCCCCCCTCTTCTCTAGAACGCCCCAATTTCTTCTTCTCCCCGAGAGAGGTTCGCAAAGCCCTCTCCCGCCTCAAGCCTCGCAAGGCCCCTGGCCCTGACGGCATCCCAAATGCCGCCCTGCGCCACCTTCCCTTCAGGACAGTGGCCGCCCTTGCCCGCCTATACAACGGCATCGTGAGGACAGGCCATTTCCCCACCGTCTGGAAAATGGGGCTTGTCATCACCATCCCCAAGCCCCACAAAAACCTTCGACGACCAGAGGGCTATCGTCCCATCACCCTCTTATGCACTCTATCTAAAACCTTTGAGGTACTTTTCCTTAAACACCTCTCCCTCTTTCTTCCTCCTCGGCAGGAACAATTTGGATTTCGCTCTCAACTCAGCACCACCCTGCAGCTGGTTAGAGTAGTTCACCTCCTGACCGACGCAACTAACAGGAAGGCCACGTGTGTGGCAGTCTTCCTCGACATGGAGAAGGCCTTCGACAGCGTGTGGCACGAAGGCCTAATCTACAAACTTCTCCAAGCCGGTGTACCTGACTCTATGGTAAGGGTTCTTGCTTCCTTTCTCTCCGGCCGGACCTTCAGGGTCAAGGTCGACGGGGTCCTCTCGGAGGAGCGCCCCATCTCCGCAGGAGTCCCGCAAGGTGGCGTGTTGTCGCCCAGCTTGTACAATTTCTACGCCAGCGACGTGCCAGCCGGCGTCGGCACCACAGCAGCATTGTACGCGGACGACACCGCCTACATTTCCACCTCGGCCAACCTCGCCCATGCTGCCCTCAAACTCCAGAGGACCCTGGACCTCCTCCCGGCGTGGCTGAGCAAGTGGCGTCTCTCAGTTAACGCTGGTAAGTCCCAGGCGCTCGCCGTTACCCGGAGGAGAGGCTACCCGGCCCCCTTAAAGATAGGAGACAAGGAGATCCCCTGGAGCAGAACCGCCAAATATCTCGGGGTTACCATCGACCGTGGCCTCACGATGCACCCGCAGTGCGACGCCGCCATTGCAGGTGCAAGAGCTGCTGCAGCTCAACTGGCCCCAATCTTCGCAGCCCCTCAAATTCCGCTCAAAATGAGGCTCACTCTTTACGCTACATATGTCAGATCACGTCTCACGTACGCGGCCCCCGCGTGGCACCATCTACTGGCTGAGTCCAATCGCCAGAGGATGCAGCGCACAGTGTTCTATTTGACTCAAAAAATTTCCCTATGCTGTTTATTGTATAAATCGTTGAAGAAATGTATTTTAAATGCAAGAGTAAAACACCTGCGTGTCTATTTCAAATACTTTTTTTTATAAAAAATAATTTATGTTTCGTGACCTCGACGTAAAAAAACACTTAATAAATTCTGTAAGCGTGTCTGATCAATATATTTTTTTTGATTAATATGGTATGACGAAGGACCTTTAGGCGCATATTTTCCATGTTTTATTTTTTGAAGATCACTTCTGGCTACCGAGTTATTAATTTTTATTCAGATTTTGGTTTTTATTTTTTTTCTCCCAAAAAACTCAAAAGTGCGACTTGTGACTGGCACTGAAAGATTTACCTTTAATGCGTCTATCATTACCCTTACCCCCCCGACCCTTAAGCGTCCGAGGTAAGGGAACTTTCCATACCACTGTCCCACATTTAATCCTTTTCCCAGGTCGGTTGTGTCCACGGTCGGCAAAAGCGGCGTGTGGGGAGTGGCCCCATACACGTTTCCTGGTCCCCGGACCAGGACCCCGTGCGCCGCCGGAGCCGTCCGCCGGTCTAGGCCGTCCTCGGCCGTTGTTTTTAAATTCAATTTTAATCTAAACTCTTCTAATTTAAAATCAAATTTTTCTCGGGTTTCCCCCGCGTTCTGCCGCGGGGGGTCTTCCCATAAAACAGTTTTGTACTGGACGCCTCCCAAATTTTCGGAACTCTACATGTAGAGGGGCAAAAGCCCCTGGTCATGTGACCCCGCCCAAGGCAGGGGGCCTTGGGCGGGGTCACATGACCATCTAAGGCCTGGCGCGAGAAGACGTAACTGACCGTTCATAAAAACTATTTGCGTAATCGATTTTAATCATTATGTGCATCGGTATAGCATCGAAAGGACGTCCGAAATGCTCCGCTAAAAATGCCGATTTGTGCTCTTATGTCCTGTAAAATCAAGTCCAACACGTCGAGTCTTAAAAAAGATGGAATAACCTTTCATTTATGAGTATTTTTTTATTTACTTATTGTATATTTCTTAAAATATTTCTTTAAATGTAATTTCGTAAAAATCGACGATGTATCGAATAGCGGTGTACACGAGACAGATAATCGTAGAATATTCGATCGTACTCCCCACGAGACTATTGTTGCTAGATATAGAATTTTAGTCTTTATTTCCTATGCAATAGATTCGAATTTTACTATGACACTTAATTCTCGAAACATGGCGGAACTTTTTTATTACTTTTTGAGTGACGTGACAATCACTAGAATAACGATGTCGATAATAGGGATGGGCGTTGAATGAACGAACTGTTTTATTAAACTGTTTATTTGTGATGAACGGTTAAACTAGTTTAGCGCCTACTGATAAACTAGTCTATGCGTGAACGGTTGCCATATGCCGGAACGGTGCGTGAGACAGAGACCGTTCGTCGTGACGCGACGACACGATCGACGGACGGGCGCGGGGCACGACGACTCGGCACGAGCAATACGTCTATCTCTGTTCTTTACAGTAATGAACCTGCCTGCCTGCCAGTCCTAAGCCTGGAAAAAGTATGAAGGGAAGTTCATTTCCACCCACAGAACTACTATTACTCATAAAGAGTTTCCACCGCTCTCAGATTAACCCGTCTCGTCGTTCGACTATCGATGAAGTCGCGTTGATCAGCAAACGACAACAAGTTTGTCAAAACAGTTAATGCTGAAAGTCGTTCATTCAACAAAACTTCTTTGTTTGTCATAGTTTATTGCTCATTTCAGTATTCGTCGAACACGTAAACTAGTCGAAAAAAAAACTGTTTTTTCAACTTGTTTACGATGAACGATAAACGGTCTCGTTTCGTTGATCGAAAAAGCGTCGACGACCCACCACTAGTCGATAAAAATTATTTTTTTTCTTGGTATACTAATTTTATATTTTGTGATGTAAAAATATTGGATTGCTTTTACACTTTATACGACAGATCAAGCAAGGAGTATAAAGTGTGTATGTATGTATGTGATGTTTATTATTTACCCTACCGCAACTTGAAAGGCTGAACAGTTTATTTGGATGTTTGAAATATGGACTATGGGGTATCGTTATAAAATCAAGATGTTCCCAGCCAGAGGGACACAAGTTTTCCTTGTTTGAAGCGCAGTTCATTTTTAGGGTTCCGTAATACTTGAGGAACGCTTATAGTTTCGCTCTGTCCATCCGTCTGTCTGTCTGTCCGCGCTTTTACCGTTAGCCTAATTATGAATATAAATGGATGAAATTTGGTACAGTCATAGATCACAGATTAGTATTATGTAGCTAGATCATAGATTGTGTATAGATCTCGGATTTGGCATCATAAAATAATAATAATTTTAGTACCTGGGTGACTATTTATTGTAATATGGTGGGTGGTGTTTAGGTGATAATCTACATAAACTTAAAAAGTAAAATGTGAACTGATAATTATTATTATTTACAATCGATTTCTTTGTAGATCAATTGTTTAATCTCAAACATTAACTACATTTTTTTAAACTTGTCTAAAAACTATAAAAAATGAAAAAATTATAATTATATACTTGAACATATAAAAAAAAACAAAAGTAAGGCACCGAGCAGGTTTCGAACCCGTAACACTCGTTTCTTGCCATTCGCGTCTTAACCCGCTGGACCAAACGGACAGTGGCCGGCAGGGCGAAATTAGCGACCATATTCTGCGTGGAAAGAAAAACGCATTAAAACACGAACACGCATTTTCCGAAACATAAGACTAATCTAGATCAATTGTTTACTCCCGAAAACCCCCATATACCAAATTTCAGCGAAATCGTTAAGAGCCGTTTCCAAGATCATGGTTATATACATATACATAAATATACAAGAATTGCTCGTTTAAACGTATAAGATATTCTAGGTGTGGGGATGAACTTTTTTTTTCTTTCTATCCCATCGTGTGGGGTATCGTTTAATAGGTATTTTAAAATAAAGGCAAGGTTTCATACATAACTTTTTTATAAAGTCAACCATTTTCGAGTAATCGGCCTCCAAAGTGATTTATAAGTTGGTCCCCCCTAGCATTTCTAAACTATAAGACTTAAAAACTTACAATTTTCTATGCTGATAGATTATGCTTATAACTCTTTAGGAAAAATATTTTGAACCAAATCAGACAGTAACTTTTGAAGTAATTTGAAAAAATATTACGCGTTTATAGTTACGGAACCCTCCTTAGACGTGTCCTGATATATTCTTGATTAGGTTAGGTTATTTTTTGCTTTGATGTTTGCAAAAAAGGAGAGTTGTATGCTTAGTGTTCATAATAATATCTACGTATGTGAGTATTAGCGTATGTATGTGCGTATGTGCAGTCTATAGTATACGTAGAAGCTATGGCGGTTTTAAAAAGCTTCACATAGATAAGTGGTAAATACAGCCTATAGGTATGCGTTAAGTTTGCAGTGAGTCATCAGTGCAAATGTCTAGAAAGCAATGACGCTTAGCTCGTGTTCACGTTTGACAATAAAGGTAAGCCAGTTTAACATTTGTAATTTGTACTGACGACTCACTGCAAACTTAACGTGAATAGACTGTATTTACTACTTATGTATGTGAAGTTTTCTATTGCTGCAATAACTTTTACGTGTAATATAATATAATATGTATATCGGAATTATTCGGAATGGTTTTATTTCAACAAAATACATAGTTTTCAAATAACGAAGATGTGACCAATACAAATTCATATCGTCAATATATCGATATTATTTGTATTGGTAACATCACTTAACATGTCAGTGTATTAGTGCGTACGCTACACTGTTATATTAGCGCGAGTCTTATTTGTGTGAAATAAATAAGCTAGTGTTGCAGTTTTATAAATGTGTGAGTTTGTAACGATTATAATATTTTTGTGAATGTGTGATTTTGTTTTCATTGTGGGAGTTACCCTCCCCGCACCAAAATTGGCAGAAAGTTTTGTTTGAAAATTTCCTCGCGTGCCTTATCCTGTAGTATATAATCTAAGCTTGTGCCCGACTGTTAGGCATCACGCGACACAATACGATCGTATATCTATCTCTTTCGGTTTTGGAGATATTCGCGTCGGCACAATTTACCCCCGGCACTTTCAGCCCCGCTCTCCCCTATGTCATAATTTTCCTTGGCATAATTTCATTTGACCTAATAGTAGTTTCGCATAATATTCATTTGTCATAACTTTCTTAGCATAATTTTTTTTCGCATAATTACTAAAAGCATAATAATTGTTAGGCATAATTATTGTAAGGCATATATTTTTTACGCATAATATTCATTAACAATAATATATTTACGCATAATGATATTTAAGCATACTATTTTATATATATTTACGCATACATCTTTGTAGAATTTTTTTTCACATACTAATGAATGATAAATTTTACTGGGTATGCGAGTTAAGACGAAATAAGAATTATAATTGTAATTTTCGACTGATTACGAAATTAAACTCGGACAAAAAACACGAACTGCTATCTAAGAACATGCCAAGCTAATTATTTTAAACATGTTAGCGGCTTACGGGTGGCCCAAGGGCCACCCCGCCGCAACTTAACCTACTGTTACAAATGTTATACTAGGTATATGAGTTTAATACCTGCTTTAAATGTTTCATAAATATGCGTTTAATTACCTTAACCGTGTTTTCATTATGTCGTTCCATTTTATGCATATCTGTGCCTTGTGACAGAATGCCTTGAATTTATTATGACAAAAAATATGCCTAACGAGTTTATGCCGAAAAACAATTATGCCAAAGTATTATTATGACAAGAAAAATTATGCCTTACGAGTTATGCCTTATTAAATTAGGACAAACAATATTAGTTTAAATTATATTTATGCCTAATGATGTAGTATGCCAAGAAACCATTATGCCAAAGTATTATTATGCGTAGTAAAATTATGCCAAGTGAGGTATGCCAAATGAAATTATGACAAATAAAATTATGCGAAAGAAGAGGATCCCTTTCTAAACTGTTCTGTGTTGTTAATGTTAATTCATGAATATACTTTTTTTTTGTTTATAAACGACTGTGTTATTTTTTGTTACTAGTCACACTGAGCATTCGAACCAGCCAATCAGATTCAATTTAAAAAATACGTTTGAAGTTAAGTCGTCGTAGATACGAGAGTTTTGCTTGTTTTAAATTAACATTTTCCGTTATTTGCGTTGAAAACAAGTGTGTAAAAAGTGTTAGGTTGTAGTTTTAAAAAACGTGAAGGTATGTAAATATTTGCATTAATTTATTGGAAATCTTATTTTTAATTAACCATTCGTTTTTGAGATTATTTTGGGGATAAACGAAACGTGAAAGGGGTAAATTGACACATCAACTGGAAAAATTGGAACAATACTATATTATTTGGTTTAAGAAAGAGGTAAATTGGAATAGCTAAATAGGGTTGTCAAAACTGTAAATATTCATAATGTATGTATGTATGTATGTATGTATGCATGTATGTACCCGACTGAGCAAAAACTGAAAAGAAGAAAATAAGCACTTAGAATTCCGGTGGCCTAGAATTGTATAATATATTATTAATTAAATACTATTGCAGATAAAATATGTTCTAATAAGGGTACAGTCGGGATAAATTGAAAAATTAGATTAGCTGTCGACTAACGGATCTGAACGGAACCGACTGTTCACTTGTTAAGTTCCATTATTAGAATATGTTTTATCTTCAATAGTATTTAATTAATAATATATTATACAATTATAGGCCACCGGAATTCTAAGTTATTATATTATTGTGTTATTACTTAAATATAGTAACAATTTGATTTCACAATGAAAATTATCATTTAAACCCACATTTATGAGGATAATATGAGTCATGTTTAGGTATTAATAATACTGCCTGTACTAAAAATTTTATTCTCAAAATATTTCGTACAGTCCTACCAAAAATTCCAATTAACCCCATGCACAGACCTATTAACCCCTTCGGGGGTTAATTGAAATCCGATGGTGTTTTTGTTGATTTTTTTTAAATATGGCTACAAATTGGAGACCTTAATCTACAATATAAAACATCTAAAAGACCTTACCACACATACATAAGTATACCTTGAAACCCCCTACATGGTACAGAAAAAGGTTTAATTTCCAGTAGAAAGTGAAAACTGGACCTATTTAGGGGTAAATAGGTCCAGTTTTACGGTTCCATTAAAAGCCTATCATGGTACAGAAAAAGGTTTAATTTCCAGTAGAAAGTGAAAACTGGACCTATTTAGGGGTAAATAGGTCCAGTTTTACGGTTCCATTAAAAGCCTATTGAAATGTGTAATATTTCAGGCTTCACGAGAACACGTAGGTGACAACACGCACGTGTTTTTTTTGAAGTTAAAACTATAAAAAATATTAGGTACCTATGTAGCCTATAGGAATATTTAGGTACTTACATGAAAAAACCACGAAGTTCCTCAATATTTTTTCATTATATAAAGGTGACATTGCGAAGGTTATAAAAATTTATGAGCAACGAAACTACTTCTGATAAGTGTATTCAGAAAATATAAAAACATTCTGCTTATATTTTGCATTATTTCTTAGTTTCTTACATGTTATGGTTTGTATTGAGTACCTACTTAGGTACATACCTAAATAACCGTAAATCGTAATACGTAATACTTGTTTAAGTATTATGATTGAAGAACTGTGGATTGAAGTGAAGAAATCTTTAGCATCGACTTAAAACTCGATGAAGCGAACTATCGACAATAAGACAAAACAGGGGAGGGGCGGCTGCAATACACATGATCCTCCATGTTTTTAACAGTAATTTCCTACTTACAGGTCCTATTTCACAAATATCGTTTTAGATATAGAACTGATCTGCGGGTCTAAAAAGGCCACTTGCGCAATATCAACACAATATTGCTATTTGACACTAAAGCAATTCTGCTTGTAAAACTGTCATATGAATGCATTTCAGCCAATTTCTACATATGAATTGTATCCAAATCTTAATATGAATAATGGCAATTCAAGTGGCCATTTTACGATCGCTGTCATCTTTCATACAGTAATTCATAACAAGAAAATAAAATTGAATGATGATAAAATTGAAAATGAAAATAAATTGCCAAAACGGCCTTTTTAGACATGCTGGCTACAGGAACATACGAAAACCAACAGTGAATATCATCAGTGAAGAGAATTCTAATTTACCTACTTAAACTGAAGACAGTTTTGATCTTGCCACAGTACGGCATTGAAGAATCATTTAAATATCGGAAATGCGCGGACTTTTAGAAAAACAAAAAAATAATGTCCATTATTCGCGCCATGTGATGTCATTACCTACTACTTGCCACTTGGTTTACATATGACGAACGAACCCAAAAATTAGGTATTCTGTTTTTAGCCATAAATTCGAATTTTTGGCTAAAAAGCTTCAATTTTATTGCAGATGCGCGCTACGCATCACGCATGCACTGTTTCGTGGATTTTGAAAATTTTGTTTTTGAGCAACATGGCAGTGAAAAGAATGGGAAAAGGACAATCACTTTAAATCACTGGCATGGAGAATAGAAGTTAGGAGGACCATCTCTCTAGGGCAGATAAACTAAAAAATGACCGACAAAAGTAACCAAATATTAGTTCCAAAACTGGCCGTACCATGGGAGTAGCCAGGTTTTAGTTTCGGGGGGGTTCAAGAAAATTTACGACTACAAGTACATTAAATAACCTGGGCTGTCTTTAACCTATTAGAGGCCCTGGGCACATGAGAATATATTTTTTTCGTTTTTACCTGTTTAAGCTTTAAACCCTGAAAGACTGTAATTCGGAAAAATAAAAAAATCTATAGTCTAAAACTAAACGTCAGTACAAAATTTTATAATACGTTCTTTAAGCCAAAAACGAGCGAGCGAAGCAAGTGAGCAATTTTTTTTTCCTATTTTAGAGGTTCAAACGTTCAACTCTGTTCAAACGTGCAGCTCTGCAGCTCTTCTGATGTTGCGAGTGTCCATGGGCGACGGTAGTTGCTTTCCATCAGGTGCCCGTTTGCTCGTTTGCCCCCTTATTTTATATATATAAAAAAAAACGTTAAACTAAATATTAACTTTGGATAAATACCATAAAATTAACCGACTAAAACAGAACATCGGTAATAAATAATATAATGGCTTATGGCCTTTATGTTAACCGCGAGCGAGCGAAGCTGAATAACGGTGAACTTCGGAAAAATATCATAAAATGCACCGCCGCCGTATTACGTAAAAATAGCGATTAGCAAAAATCTTGCAGTCATCGCGCGATAGACGCGCAGTCGATTGCTGAACGTCAAATAAAATCGTATTACCTATGCGATCGATTGCTAATCGCTCGCTGTTGTGTTTGAATGCACTTTGCTTCATTTTCGCTTATTATTGCTATTACTGACAGTGAATTGCTCGCTGATTGCTTTCGATTTGCTGTAAAAGTCTTACGTAATACGAAAAATTTGACAGCAGCGAGAAGATCGAACGATTGATTGCAATTTATAGTTCCTCGATTGTTCGGTAGAGGCAGTAGTGTCGCTAGGTTTTTTTTTTTTTTTTTTTTTTTTCATTGTTCCCCCAGCCATTAGCCAGGCCAATAGGCTAGTTTCATCTATCAAAATGAAACGATATAAATTTGTTATTTATATAGTTTCTATCATAAGAAATACGAATACAATAATATTTTGTTACATAAATATGCGATTTATTTATAATTTCGAAAATAAAACTGTAGTTTTACTAACTGTATGTCACGTGACCGAAAACGCTAGCCGCCATATTGTGCTTGTAAGTGACGTCATAAGAACATAATCAAATCGAAAAAAATCGAATATAGAACAGCGAAATTCAAATCTAAGTTCATTCACTAATACACGCACATATGACATTTATTTGTTTCTGTTCTTATGACGTCACGATAATGGTGGCTGTCGTTGTGGCGGAAAAAATTATCGTTTAAATTTTAATCATTTTTTTTGCTTTAAGAGATATTATTTCCAGGAAATAAAAATACTTGTTGAATATCGAATCAATACGAACATTTTAAAATATATTTGAAAAAAATGTAGAATAGCCAATTGTTTGCTTTTGAATATTAATTTCTTTATCAGTGTCTTGTGTTTGTTTACGTTTCTATTTTTGCTTTAGATTTATAGCTATTTCTTTTACATTTATTTGTTAATTCATTACATTTCTGTTCTAATACACTTATTTCTTATATTATACCTTTGTGGTTATCTTCTTACATTTTTTCCTATTTTTGTACATTTTTATTTCGTTTTTATATTTATTCTTTATTTCTATCACATTGTCTATATCTCTTATTTCTATATTTGTTTACAATACTTGTGTTTGTCTATATTTCTTTACATATAATAATTTACTTTACATTGCTTTCTTATACCTATCTACGTTACACTTTTTATTTTCTTTTATTATTCTATCCTTCTTATCAGGTTACATTTTACCAATTAACATAGCATTTTTATCTTATCAGAAATCTGTTTTAGTTTTATTACAATACTGTGTTATCTATAATAAGACTTTTTACACGCCCTTTCACTTTCACTGTCGCTAGGTTGCTTCTGCTAGGTTTTTGCAGATACGTAATACGAATTTGCAATTTTTGCGCAAAAATTGCGCAATTTTTGTTATTGCTTGGCTTTTGCAAGATACGTAATAGGCCCGCCGGTTAAAACAGAACATCGCTACTAAATAATATAATATGTTCTTTATGTTAAACGCGAGCGAGCGAAGCAAGCGAGCAAAATTTTTTCCTATTTAATAGGTTAAATCTGCTCTAATTTTAAACCCTAAAAGACTGTGAAAATAGGATCATTTGTAATTTAAATTAAAGTAAAATTAGTGTAATTTCTGATGTTGCAAAATAGATGACAAATAACTTATTATGTTAGGTTTGTCATATACTTAATACCTATTTCACACTTTTTTCGTAGTACATAATTACAAAATTTTGTGATCAGTGATGTGCCCAAAATATTGTGTCGCATGCTATACGTTAGAGCAGTGTTTTTCAACCTTTTTCATGATGCGACCCCCCTTGTATGAAAAAATATTTCGCGACCCCCCGACCCTTCGCTTTTTTATCATGTATGTATGTGTATGTTACAGTGATACAAATATTCATTTCATACGACGTTTTTATGCTTCTCCATAATAAGGATTCGGACCTCCGGCGACCCCCCTACAGAAGCTTCGCGACCCCCCAGGGGGTCGTGACCCACAGGTTGAAAAACACTGCGTTAGAGGATTCGATGGCACGCGTGCCATAGGTTCGCGATCTCTGTTTTAGGCTATTGATTTTATTGTTTTTTCTAAAGTACAATATTTTTTCAGGGCTTAAAGTATAAAAAGATTTTAACAGGTTAAAGCCTACAAAACATTCGCTCGCTTTCTCAGTTTGAACGCATTTAACATAAACACATACATATAGAACAAGTCACGGGCGTAGCCAGGTTTTAGTTTCGGGGGGGGTTCAAGAAAATAAAACGACTACGGGGGGGGGGGGGGGGGGTAGTATATTAAAGTTCTGTTTCAGGCTGTTCATTTTTTTTCTAAAATAAATTAAAAAAATCGTCTTTCAGACAGGATTAATGGGGCCTGTGGTATTCACACAATCGCCCATTGTATAATTAGTTCGTCACCGACCGCTGACTGGACTTGACGATATAGTAACACGGTGTTAAAAACTTAATACGCCATTTGTAACTTGACACTGGCTGATGGTTTAAACCCGAATGCCATTTAATAAAAAAAAACATTGTCAAATCACAACTGTTATGTGTCAATGTCAATTGTCATTTCGAGTGAATTGTTTCGATCGAAATTCTCATTTCTCTTGTAAAACCAAAAAAAGGGAAAAAACTTAAATAATAATAAAATTATCGAACTAACATTACCTTCGACCAAAAATATGCCACTAGCCAAAGTTTAAGCTAAATAATAAAATATAAAATTGTTGCAAAATCAAATTATGTTTTCAGATACAGTTTTTATAAAAATAGAACCCGAAATCTCTGATGAAACAGATCCGAGCGAAAGAGAATATTCTAATGATAATGGAGAAAAGCCTTCTGAATTAGCTCAAGATCTCACAGTTCAAAATTTAAAAAATGAACTTATCGTGGAATACATCACGTAAGTTTCAAAATATCGACATTGATTGATAAAAAACACCTAGGTACCTACATATAGTTTTTACTTTTTGCCTTAGTCTCCGCCTGCGTTAAATTCAGCTTATAACCCTCTAGAGACTAGACTAATTTTGTTTATTTGTGATAACCATTTAACCATATTTATTTATATCTGTTTGGTTAAAAAGTTGGTTTACGTATAGGATCTAAATGTATAGTCGCCGACAGATTACCGGTGTAACACTTTGAACCTATATTAAAGAAGAGAAATAAAGATTAACTATTATTTTTTTATATAACTAGGTTTGGAAGTCTACAAACTTTACAATTATTAACTCAGGTCAAACATAACTATTATTATTTTTATACTTTATGTATTGATAGCGGGTCCAATTAGAGTATTGAAATAGAACTTATTTAAAAGAGATGTTTAGAAATGTATGAGGCGTGAGCCAGCACTATGTACACTATAATATGTAAATATAGCTACATAATATCATACATTGTGCAACATGCAAAAAGTGTAAAATAAATAAATATAATAACTGTTTCCTATTCTTTATTTTATTTAATTTCACTTCATTTCAATGTACATTTAAAATAACTTTGTCAAGGAGAGTGTTGCTCTCAACGTAAAATAAATCGGGGCAGATCAGATCAGAATTAAACAAAGAATGTCATTTTGACAAGGCCATGACTATTTTTAAGACATATATGACATTCAAGAAGACATCTCGTCCTAAAAGTGTCAACTATATCAAAAGTCAAGTCAAAAAAACTGTCATGGCCACCTTAAAACTAGGGTTCTCACAATAAAAAACACTTAAATAATCATTTTTGTACGCATGTACCCTTCTTCAATTTTTTTTGTTGTATTTTTATGAATTTCCTTTTTTTTCCTATTTACCTATGTGGTGTACATAGAGCTGGCCCAAAATCAAACATCTCTTTAGGTTTATTTATTTATAATCCTTAACATAATTAGGGGACGAGATCCTAATCAGAGACTAGGTACACTCAAGTTACAGAGCTTGTATGGGAAATACTAACTTTGACAGTAGCTTTGTCAATAGTATAAGATAACAACCAACTTTTCTAAATGAGTAGAATTATTGTCAGATATGGCCCTTTTTTCAATAGTAAAGGAAAAATACTTTTGGTTGTAATTAACTTTTGTTTTGCAATTTTATTTCAATTATCAGTTATTTTAAAACTAAATTGAAAATGTCTAAATCTTTACCAAACCAAGAGTACCAAACCAAAATTTGGTGTGAAAAATGTAAAGCTTTTAGTGGTCTATTATGGAATATGTAAGGGTAATTTCAACTTTAAAAAAAAATTACCTAGTTATTGTATAGACTATAAGGTCATACACGATCAAAATATGTCCCTTTTATATGGAGACACTTGTTTTGTTTCCCTTAATGTAATTTTAGTAGAAAAACTAGTAGTTTTTCATTAGATATTCTCTTTTTTTTCTTTATTTAAAGGCTTTTCATCACATAGATTATATCAGCCGATATTCTCTTGGTTGCTACATATTCTTGTAACCACATAAGATCCATATATTCTAGTGACATTTTTTTTTTGAGTAGATTACCTATAAGGAATTTAGGGTTAAAAAAGGGGGGGAATCAATTTAACCTTCTCCTATATTATTTAAACTTAATAATTATTCATTCTTTTAAAGAATAAAAGCTGAACCATCTCATTAAACTTAATAATTATTTATTCCTTTAAAGAATAAAAGCTGAACCATCTGATTTTTACCAACCAGAAGATCAAGACTTCTGTCCAAAACCTGAGAGCTCCAGTTTCAAATTTAAGGTTTCTATACAACAAGAGGAACAAGGGAGGGAGGAGGAAGTAAGTTTGTTGTAATTTTTTTTTTATTTAAGTCATCATTAATAAGCACTATAATTCTATTATAAGATCAAAACAAATCTATGGCATTGTGTTTCAAAATCTATAAAATTCATGATCAATAATGATCATGCTATAAAATATATTTTTTTTTTCTAGAATGGTCAACCCTCTGTTCCTGGACTACTTCCAACTAATTCAGCACTCTTTATAAGTGACGGTAAATATTCTTTATTAAAAAAAGACAAACCTTATCCTTGTTACAGACTGTTGTTTTTTTATTTGTACAACTTTAATGATGACATTCATTTCATGCTTTTGGTTTAGATTACGCATATTTATAAAAAATATATAAAAATTTTTTCAGCGTCGGATGAAATCCTAAGTCTCAACTCTAAGATAGATGGCAAATTTGTATGTCCAATTTGTCAAAAAAGGTTTACCCTCAAGGGAAACTTACAACGGCATGTGTTTAATCACACACGAGAAAAGTTTGAATGCACTGTATGTTTTCGACAGTACTATAAGCAAGAACATTTGGAAAAACATATGATAAAGCACTTGAACATAAAACATAGCTGCGAAACATGTGGAAAAGAGTTTCGTTCTATATCTAACTTGGAACAACATAAGCGTACACATTTATCAGTCAAGCCGTTTCAATGTGACAAATGTGAAAGGCAGTACACTGTTAAGACTAATTTAATCAAGCATTTAAGTGGTCCAGAGTGTAAGAAGAAGGAAATAGTTGGTGAACTGCAATGTCAATTTTGTAATAAAGTTTTCCTAAAGAAGTTCCTACTACAGAGTCATTTAAAGCGACATTCCACTGAAAGGCCATATAAATGTGACATTTGTCACACATTTTACAAACATAAATCCACTGTACTCCGACATGAGCAACTACACAAAGGAATTAAACCATTTTCCTGTAAAATTTGTCGCAAAACCTTCACTCACGCAGGCTTGATTAAGCCGCATATGCGAAAACATACAGGTGAAAAACCATACCAATGCGGCGAATGCTTAAAATGGTTTTCGCACAAACATAATTTGCAGCGACACATTGTAAGACATGCAAAGATAAAACATTTGGTGTGTGATATCTGTAAAAAAGTATTTCCAAAAGAAAGTCGTTTGGTGTATCACATGCGTACACATACAAAGGAGAAACCGTTCTCATGTAATGTATGTCCAAAGACATTTTCACACAAGCAAAATGTTATAAGGCATTACAGTCGAAAACATCCAAATGAAAAATTTGAGTGTCCATTTACGGATGCGAGTGTAGCAAAAGAATGTTGGGATAATGTGCTTAAGCAAAAAATGCTTAATGAAAAGGCTAAAGAGGAGTTAATATCAGGATGTTAATTATGGCAGTTAACTGTTAAAACTCTATCTATCAGTAAAGTAATAGAAGGAAGTAAGACTCTGGCAAACAAAAGTTGAACCTGGGTTATTTTCAAACTATTAGCTCGGCAACTCTACACAACCTTCAAAGTCAATTTTACTAACTAAAATTTGACAGAAACAAATGGTTTTTGCCTGAAAGATTTTATTTCATTTAATTTATTTATCATATTGTCACTCATCAGGTTATCAGAATTTTTTCATAGGATTGAGAATTTTATTATATTAGTTTTTTTTTAATTTGCCGCCATTTCTCAGGACCAACATTCGTTTGCAGATCTACTCATGTTAAAGATTAAAATACATACTAATATTTTATTTATAGTAGCACTTGTTATGCATATGTTTTCGTTTGTATTAAAAAAAGTGATATTTGAATATTTTATAATTAATATAAGTATTAGACTGTAGCCTATTATGACTAATATAATTCACCTCAGACTGTTATGTTCTTTCGTAGTTTTTATATATATTTAGTTTTGTTAAAATTTAATTTTATAGTAGGTACACTACAGTCCTTTTACAGGCACATGATGCATAAATAAAGACGTTAAGGCAGAAAAATAATTGTCATACTCAAACTAAAGAAATCATCTCACGGCAGGGGTGATCGACTTTGTATGAATGACCTTGGACCAAAAAGGGGGCAGTTCGGTGCGACAAGAATGGTTATATTTCAATAGGCTACACGAATGAATTTTTTTTATTGCATAAATGAATAGTACTCTTCAATATGAGTAACTTCTTAGAAGAAACCGTATATCAAAAGTCAATATTTTCAAAGGTACAGCGATTTGTTTGCAAAATTTCGCAAGTCCCGTGAAAACGCTCCATACTAAAGTCGTACGTAGCTATGACGTCACGTCCATGTAAAATCGTATGAAGTATACGGCCGCAGGAGCATATTTGTAAATATCTCCGATATTTGTGCGTTTAAGTTCATACATACCATAATAAAAGTTTTTGTATATGATGTAAGTAAACTAATTATGTAGGTTTTGTTTACTAATTTAGAAAGAAAAAAAAATTTTTTTTTGTACTTTTTAGATGTATCTAATGACTAAACTATAAATAAAATATTATATTTTTTTACATTTACGAAGTAGTAATGCCTTAAAATTTCTGAATACATTAATGAAACTTAATATTTTAGATGTAGTCGTGTACCCAATTAGAGATGGCCGTTTAAACGAAAAACGTTTAAAAAAGCGTGTTTTTATAAATAAGTTGAAAAGTCGTTTAAAAACGTAAGCGCTTTACACTTATACTTATCGTTATATCGTTTATAGTCATTAAGCCATAAGTGTGGTATGAGCAAAGAAAAATAGTTCTTATGTCAGCGCAATAAGAGTGAAAATTCTTTAATGTAGCTCATCACTTAATTATAGTTTTAATAATCGGCTTATTTTTTGTACTTATAACTTATATGCTGTTTCATGATTATTCACTTTTTGTTAGTTGCGCTTTGCGGCTTGACGAAAACACGTTATATAACGTTACGCAATAATTCGTATTTTAATCGTAATAGTGGTGTGTTAGTGGTTTACCGTGAACTTTTATTGTAAATAATAAATATAATAATGGTCCAAGTGTTTTAGTATTAACTTAATTAAGTTTTTGTCGTAAGTACTGTTTAATATAAAAAATAAAAATTAATTATTCAGATTTCAGACAGTCCTAAGCCTGCAAAGTACGAAGGAAAGTTAATTGAAATCAGTTTTAGCGATGGAAACACGTTACGTTTTTCGATCGCAAATAAGTGCAAAAAACATTATAAGTGGCAATAAGTAGATAAGCAGATAAGCAGCTAAGCAGCTAAAATAAGTTGCTTAAGAATATTCAATAACGGATAAGTTAACTTTTGATTTTAAGCCGTTTATCACATCTCTAATTTCAATATATCGCTCTCTGTCTTACATGGTTAATATTACATAAAAGTTACTTAAAAACCACAACAGATGACACTATGCCGCTTCTAGATCGCGCTATCGAAAACACTAGACGTATGTATATAAAGGCTCACGAACATTTTGTAACGTAGTAGTTATGATTTGTTGGAATGTAAAATTTAACTCTAAAGAGAAATTTAACGTTAAATTAAACTTTAATTACGTATTTTAAATGTCCCGCCATATTCATATAATCAAAAATAAAGTCCTCCTTTGTTGGAAGGCGGTGAAAGTTTGAGGGGGCAGCTCACTAGAGTCGCTATTTGGTCCCTATTTTTTTGTATGAAGTCGACCTTCTTCTCCGCGAGTATTATGTGCTCTGTGTCTCACGGACTCTCCGCAAAACGCAAACTCGCCCATTTATATGTTTTTTTTTTCGAGTATGACAACTATTTTTCTTCTTAAACGTCTTAACATTAGCAGCAGTAGATCGTATGACCGAAGTATCCGTACTTGATTTTACCAAACCTTATAGTTATAGTTATACTTTTACGTAACCCTATATAAAATTATTTAGGTACAATGAGTAACATAATATACAATACGTCTTTAAACAATATTTATAATTAAGAACTTAATCTAGATAAGTAGGTATCTCTTAATATTTATGATGGATCAAACACATACAAAATTTTAATTTGTTTAAAATCGGAATGTCACAATAACTTACAATGTACGACCAACTTCATGACCGTCGGCATACATCGTTAACTATGAAAGTGACAGACAATGCATGAAAAACGATCCCGAAAAACGTTTTTGATCCCGAAATACTTTAGGAATATGGTTTTAATGTACAGATATGCGTCGAAGTGTTTTTAGAAATTTACATTTTGTTTAAAAATTGTCTATATTAGTGACTCGACTGTACAATTATGGTAGTCTGTACTTAGTCTCATAAAATAGTTTATATGTTTTGTTAAAATACGCATTTTTGCTACATTTCATTAAATGCAATCTTGCGGCTTGTCAGATGCACAGTGCACTATAAAATATAAGATCTACTAATTTGTTATGTGTTACAGTTTGCTACAGCTCGTAAATATGTTTATTATTAATTAATTTGTGGTTTTGCAGCCCTCCTACCTCAATTTCGCATAGAAAAAGATCGAAATACCTCACTTCAAGGCAATAGAGACGCTGTGCGCTGATTGGCCCGCCACAGAATTGTTTGACAAATGTATTGGTGCTATGGAGTGTAGAAGAAAGGAAGACTATCTCAGTGTATTAAAAAGTGTCCGTTGAAAGGGAGCAAGTTAAGGTGGCGCTATAGTAGCATGTGGAACAATTTTAAAAAGAGCGCCACAAATTTTTAGAGTAACTAATCGCTCTCTTTCAAATAACTTCACTCCATCTCTTATTACTAACTTCATATCATACCCTCTTCTGACTCTAGCGCCATTATGGTCAGTTTTGGAACTGTTATTTGACTACTTTTGTCGGACACTTTTAGCTTTTCTGCCTTAGAGAGATAGTCCTTCTTTATTCTACACTCCATAATTGGAGCGAAATGCATGTAAACGAGTTATCTCGACCTTTCGTCGCGTCGCGTCGGTTTTATTACCTCAGCACAATAATCTAATGTACTAGAGGGGCAGAAATAGGCATGATGACTGAATATTTTTATTGCATAAATGAATAGTACTCTCAAGTATTAAATATGAGTAACTTCTCAGAAGAAACAGTATATCAAAATCTATATTTTCAAAGTTACACCGATAGAAATCATACCTAGCTGTGACGTCACGCCCAGGTATATGAAGTATACCGCAGGAACATATTTGTAAATATCTCCGGTATTTGAGCGTGTAAGTTCATATTTACCTTATTGAATGATTTTGTATATGATGTAAGTAAATAAATGATGTACATTTTGTTTACTTATTTTGCAAAAAAAAACTTTTGCCCTTTTTGGATGTATCTAATTACTAAACTACACATAAAATATTGTTATTTTTTACATTTATTATGTTGCATGCCTCAATATAACTAAGAATATTAATGAAATTAAATATTTTGATGTAGTCATCATCCCTATTGTCGATAAATAACAATACTCTAAGGCCCACTTGCGCCAATCCGGGTTAAAGTTAATCCTGGGTTAAAAATCATGTTATCTCTCTCGTTCTTCGTATTTGTGAAAGAGAAGGCATGATATTTTAACCCAGTGTTAACTTTAATCCGGATTGGCGCAAGTGGGCCTTATACTATTTTAATGCTAAATGGTTAAGGTCATGTTTGCTTAATGTGTCAATTAATATGACACACCGTACAGGTACGTGTTATAATGTAAAATTACTAGTCATTAAAAATAATTAATTGTCAATGTTGAAACCATAAATCTTTCACATTAATTACAACTTAATTCTTCTTGATTCTGTGCAATATTCATATTATCATTGTGTTGAGTATTCTATTTCTATAAATACAGTCCTACAAGGATCTTTTGGCACTTGGATGACATTGACATGGGGGCGTGAGTGTCGCATTTAAGAACACTACGTAATACTAAAAGCTTTGAGTATCCAATCATAAAGCTAAAAAGTAATATTTTGCAAGATGGCGGCATTAGTTCTGATTTTGGCCACGTGCCAAAAGATCCTTGTCGGGCTGTATCTAGTTCTATTAAGAACCGGTATCACTATTTACTGATAAGTGTCAGATAGTATATTTGTATGTTTTGTCTCTATCGCTCGATATAAACGGTAAGCAGTGACAAAACTTCCGACGAAGCTATCCGACGCTTATTAGAAGATCATGAAACAGGCCCTTTGATTAACTATGACCATAGTTACTTGCTTAGAATTTATTATCTTATTAAATTATAATTAATATTATATCTTTTAAGTATAACATACCACGGGCGTAGCCAGGTTTTACTTTGGAGGGGGGGGACCCTCATGGAAATAAAAGTACTAAAAGCAGGCCTGTCCCACTCCCCGTGTAGGTATTAAAAATGTAAGTACGTGCGGCGGCCTCCTTAAACGGGCCAATTACGAGGGACTCGCGCGCGAGCAGTGAGCGATGTATGCGTGAGATTTGTTCGTCACAATGTTTTATGGATTGGATTTAATACCTTACAATATGTGCATATAATATTACGATAGGTACTGTGTAAGTTAGGTAAAAATCACCCGGCCAGCTATAACTATAATACCATATAACATAATGTATAACAATATTTAAAAATATAGTTTGAGCTACTACTGCTACTGCAATTACTTTATAACCAATATTTAGTGTTTAGGTGTTGGCTCCACAGTCCACTTCAACTATCTGTTCGCGTCTTATGTTATTCCGATGTGATACGATTTGAAGAATCATTTATTGACAAAAGTACCTAGTAGTAAATATAAATAAAAATAAGGCGGCGTGATTCAACTTCTTCGAGTAATATCAGGCCGTGAAGGTATAAAAAATGCTTACGTTTACGCATAAGTATGTATATAATTATAGGTATGCGCAAATTTATTATAATAATAATAATATCTATGGACGCTTCACACCACGTCAATCTGATCCCGTGGTAAGTTCTCGAAGAACTTGTGTTACGGGTACCAGACAACGGAAATATATTTAACACTTATTTAAGATTTTTATTATATTATACATATATTTAATACACACCAATGACCCAGGAACACAGAAAAAGTCTTTGTTCCTTCGGCGGGATTTGAACCCGCGACCCCCGGCTTGAGCACCAACACGCTCAACCAACTGAGCCACAGAGGTCGTCAAATTATTACAGTACTATTAACACCTACCTTAGGTTTATTTGGAAAGCAATTTGTTCAGTAAAGTACAGTAGGTAGGTACTAGAAAGTAGGTAAAAAAAGTTGTAATTAAATATTAAGAAAAAATATATATAATACGTATAACCGCCTCCTTTTTTGGAAGTCGGTTAATAATTTTCTAAAATGAGACAACCCTAATGTCATTAGAAAGGATAAGAATTACGCGATAGAAAGAGACGCAACTTCTAGGTAAATATAATCGTAGGTAATCAAGCGTTGTGTTAGCTGAATTGAACCTTATCGCATCGCAGAAAGAGTCCCTATTTCTTCTAACCATTTGTCGGAGTGGTTCTTCTGTACCTCTAGGTACTATTATTTATTCTGTGCTAAAAGTAAAGAAGAAGGGGCATTTTTGTATGGAGCCCGTCCCCACTACTGTAGCACTACAAGACATATATCAAATGAAAGGGCTTAAAAAGTGTGTAATTTTATTGTATGACGAAAAATCTCTAAACCATGGGAGAAAAAAGTTAGTGAGGGTTAAAGTTTAAAAATAAGTAGAAAAAATCATCCTGTATTATTGCACCATTTTATAGTGTTCCTATTGAGGAACAATTTTTGGAAAGTAATGGTATACAGCAAACGTCATAAAAATGGGGTATATTTTGATAAACTGCCTCATATTTTGAAGAAATGTATGGAATAATAATAAAATGCTAAAAAAAAGCCATTTCCTTAATTTTTTCGCACATAATTACTTTCTGGAAATTGTTTCTTACTTGCGACACTATCGAATGGTGCAATATACAGGTGTATTTTTTTAACAATCTATGGGTTCGAATCCTGGCTAGGAAAATTGAGTTATTAAAAATCTAATGATTCAGTTTAAGTTTTCATTAAGTCGGACTCGACACTCCATAGGGCTAAATTGCTATTCCTAATTTGTTTTAGACTTCTCTTACAACGCCCAGAAGAATAGTTCACCATATAATATGTTTCTTTTTACTTTTTTTCAGTGCATAATCGTTTTAAAATAATTTTTGCTTTAATTATATGAATTTTAATGTAATTGTTTTATCTGCATCATTAGATTTTACATAAACCAATTTTCCAGGCCAGGATTCGAACCCGCAGATTAGGAAAAAAATACATTCTGTATTTTTTCGATAGCGTCGCAAGTAAGAAACAATTTCCAGAAAGTAATTATGTGCGAAAAAATTAAGGAAATGGCTTTTTTTTAGTATTTTATTATTATTCCATACATTTCTTCAAAATATGAGGCAGTTTATCAAAATATACCACTTTTATGACGTTTGCTGTATACTATTACTTTCCAAAAATTGTTCCTTATTAGCAACACTATAAAATGGTGCAATAATACAGGATGATTTTTCCACCCTTTTTTAACCTTTAACCCTCATTAACTTTTTTCTCCCATGGCTTAGAGATTTTTCGTCATACAATAAAATTATACACTTTTTAAGCCCTTTCATTTGATATATGTCTTGTAATGCTACAAGGGTGGGGACGGTTTGCCCCTTCTTCTTTATTTCCTTATTGTAGAAAAACTAAACTACTACTACAGCTAAATAATAGTCTTTAACCTATTAGCCCTGGGCACATTAGAATAAAGGGTCCTCATTTTTCTTACGTTTTTACTTTTTATAATATGTCCTTAATCCAAACTAATAACAAAATTTCTAACTACGCCATATATGGTATATGGGTCAGATCTCTGTATATATACCAGCCGGTCCATTTCAGGGGGGGGGGGGGGTGAACCCCCTAAACCACCCCCTGGCTACGCCCATGTAACATACATACTATTTGGTCATATTAATTTATATTAGTTATATAAAAAAAATTGCATTGTTTAATATACGGTTGGTGCTAACTAAATATTTATTCAGAAGGACATTTTTTGTTGGTCAGTGTGGTTTTATAAAAGAGTAAATCAGTGCTTCAAGATTGTAGGTACCTAATTAAATTTCTACATACCTAGTCTAGATGTTAGTAAGTAGAATTCACTGAAGTAGTTTTTTGTAAATAAATTTCACTATGAAATATAATTTAGTTTATTTTCTCCCACCATTATTAATCCTATTCATAATTCAAGTCTTTACCGCTTTTAAACATATAAAAACTACTAAATTACAGTGATGACTGATGAGAGAGAATTACAACCCTCAGATTAATAACAGCTTTAAGTTTTAGTTAATCTTTAGTGGTGCAGTTATCACTGCCGTTTATTAAAATGTTAATAAAAATCGTTCTAACTTCTACGAAGTTCAAATACCACGGGACCAAATTTGTGTTAAATTAGTTTTTTAGACTTATTAAACATATCGATTCAAAATCTAAGTAATTTTGTAAAATCCCTTTAGTGTAGAAATTTTAGGTGTATGTGGATAAAACTACCTAGGTAATACCTACTACCCATCCAGGTAGGAAGGTATTAGGTAAGTAGAAGTTAGAGCTCTTATAATTTTTGACTGTGTGCTCTGTTACAAACCGTAAATAAAGCTCAGGGTTACCTCGAGCTTTGTTTACGATTTGTCTTTACTTTCAGCCTCAGACGACAGTTACAGCTTGGCAAAAAAGAGTATGACGCGGTGACAGCAGGAACTAAAAACATTTTCGATTGTATCTTCATAAATCCATGTTAGATTGGAATGACATATTTAATTTAAACGTATTGATATATATTACATAAATATTATATATCTTGTTCCAATCTGTTAAGTTTAAAAGACGATACAATCGAAAATGTTTTTAGTTCCTGCTGTCACCGCGTCACAGTCTTTTTTGCCAAGCTGTAAAAGTTAGGCTAGTGGCAAAATCTCAGTTCATTGTCAAAAATAATAGAAGGAGAATCTTGTCAAATGGCATTTGGCATTCGTGAATTGACTGTCAAGTGTCAAATAGGGCAAAATAAAATTATATTTCTCGGTCACGAAAATAATTAAATAGTGTTTATTGTGTAACGTTATAAAACAAGTATTTGTTGGCATACTACTAAGTTAAAAGGAATATCCATAATTTGGAGTAAGTTATCTACTCTAAACTATTAAATCAATAAAAGTGTGAAAGTTCATTTCTTCATTGGATTTGCTGAGTAATTTCGGTACAGCAGGTTGAATGTTTTTGGCTTTGTCGTTGTTGACACGATGCCAAGTTTCTGCGAATTATACCGTATTTTTTCAAAGTTTAAATATGTCAATTACTTATATGCAAGTGATAAAATAAGCATTAAGGTTAATTCCCCAATTAAGGTAAAAAAAAGTGAAAATCTACTTTATCGATAACAAAAGTAATTCATCGTTAATTTTATTAATTTTGCCGGAGAATTTTACAAATACTTAAATCCCACTATAGGTTATTGACTCTTTTGTTAAACTATGACAAGACAGTAAAATTTACTCAAATCATGATGAAGGTTGTAATGAATGAAACATACTATATGATCTCAAAATCTAGCATCGTTTCACAACCGGTGGGTATCGACCCTTTGGGGTCGAGTTTGTTTTTAAAGGGGGTCGCAGTCTGTTGAAAAATAACATATATGTACAAAATACTTGTTTCTCAAACGAATCTTTTGCATCAAACGTGGAAAAAATCATTTGAACATTCAAACCAGTCAAGGCTAATACAACATAGTTATGGTTGATAAAAATAGCGAGCTATGTAGGTACATATTATTATAATTTCAAAGAGATGGGGTTGCAAGACTCTACTTAACTTTTTGGCTTTTTTGTGGGCCGCGACATAAAAATGGTTGAGAAACCATGATCTAGAGTGTGCTGTGAAAATAGTATACAATTTGCAACTACTGTCTCTTTAGCACATTTTTTTTAACAAAATGGATCTCCTGGTATACTGCTGCCTATGGACACTCCAGAGGAGTTACACTTGTAACTTATCTGGTGTTGTGCATTAGTATTCCTGGTTCTCAAAATCGCCAAACCCCCTTGGACATCTTACATTTAGTCACTACCAGTGGCGAAGGGTTCCTATAACTCCATTCCTATCGGCTTCCCTTGTTACTTAGCTTTTGCAAGCCTTCATAGAAATCCCTAGCTATTATACAGGCTCCGGCTTCCCTATGAAAGAGAAGCAGCCTTCGCCACTGGTCACTATAAAATGTTTGAATGACAATGGGACTAACCTAGTGTATAAATAATTGCACATAAGATCAGAGGGGTAATTCTGCTAAATATAACCTTAGGCCTTTACATCCGTTAATGGATGATTTATACAGTATTCTCCGATCGAAGTAACCACTCTTGAAATACTGCAGTGCCTGGGACAGTTGGTTTTTAAATGTCGTATGGTTGCCCAAGCACATACGGCATTCTCACAACATAGTCAGCCTAGTCCAGAGGAATGAACTAGTCAATACGTCTGGGGCCAACTATGTGCGGGTTTCCTCACAATGTTTTCCTTCACCGTAAGAGCGTCCGTATGATGTACTTGAGATCTGAAAAAGTCTCATTGGTACACGCCACAACCTGGGATTTGAACCTGCACTCTCTCGAGTGCGAACCAAACGGTCTACCCACTAGGCCACGGAGCTCTCTAAATATTTTACACTTTAATACAATTACAATCAAGTCCCGATAAGATAAAACTCTCAAACAGTGTTTTTATAAACTTTAAACCAAAGTTTAAACTCTCTGATTGATCAAAACACCATAAAATCCGTTCATGGTAACATGTCGCTTCACTTTCAATCTAATCAAAGTAAAATGAAAGTCTACTTTAAATACGAGTTCGGTTCAGATTTTATTAAAGTTTACTTATTTATGATGTTAAACATAAATTGCTGAACATATTAATTATTTTATAGGTACATGAAGTGACATACAATGATGTCACTGAAGCCAAGAAATGTGGACTTTCAGGAAACATGGGCCAACCTCAAGGAAACTGTAAGCATATATTTTATTAAGAGAATTATTCAACGTCATATTAAAATAATTTAATGAATGTTATTGTGGCTTTTCAAGTTAAAATTGATAACAGAGTAGATAAAAATTCAAAGTTAATTGAAAAAATATACAGCCATTAAAACTAGATTATTAATAATAATAAAATAAATGATAACTATAGCTGTTGTTCTATTATTGCAGAGGATTATGTTGTTTTGTATGTTTTTTGTTTATTATATTGCTTTTTTTTTTGATGCCAGGTAGCAGGAGTGGTGGCGTTGCGTGCGGTGGAGCGCGCAGTATGGAACACACGGTTTTCTGACGTCTATGCATTGTGTGTTGCACACCCAGAACCCCTCGCTGATCGGCTATATGATGAAACTAGGTATGAATAGACTTACTTTTATTATTATTAAAATCAATATATAATATAATATATATAATAGCCTTTCTTATTCTGACTTCAAGCTATAAAATGTCTCGAAGGTCAGTGTGCCTCTTGGCAGCCTTTTCCACTCTATTCTGTCTAGTGCTTCTCTTCTCCAATGGTGACCAGCTGTTAGTGCTAGGTCGTCTCCCCATCTGGTTATTTGGTGATCTGGTGTTGATTAAACTCAATAGGTATATTATATTAACTTCCTCTTTGCTACCTATCAATCAAATTTTTAAGTAAAATATAAAACCAAGAACTAATATTATGTTAATGTCATATTGTGTTTATTTCTAGAAATTTTCTGGAGGAGCATGTGGGTAATCTTCTGCAACGAGTCAAAGGTTCAGCTGATTTGGAGAGTAGTGATTATAATGATGGCCTGCTTTCAAGGTAATATTAAAACATTGCTAATTGCTTATACCTTCTATATTATATTTTATAAATGAAATATATTGTTTGATCTATATTCTCTTAGCTATGAACTGGAAGCAATAAAAAGGCACATAATAATTAATTATTTGACAGTCAGTGACAAATTAAACAGTGAAAATTCAATTGTCGTTTATTGGTATTTATGCCACAATTGTTTAAAATCTTACACTGTTTAAACCTTCACTAAACTACCACAATCATTTTAAGACCAAAATTAGCCAAATAGGTCCAGCCATTCTCGAGTTTTAGCGAAACATTGTAATCGTAAATGTTGTAATCCATTTTTCCAATTTTTATTAAGCTATTTATACTTATGTTTCAGATATGTTACTGCCTGGCAGGAGTATAGCCAGGGTGTTGCCTACCTGAATAGTCTCTATTCATATCTCAACTTGCAGCATGTGAAAAGACAAAAAGTATACAATCAAAACTTTATATCAACATATTGAAGTCTTAAAACAAATAATATGTAACTGTTTTTTTTTTGTTTTTTTTTTCAGGTTTCTGATGCTGAAATTATGTATGGTTCTGCGGCAACTGTGAGCTGTCCTGAACATGATTCCAGGCAGTTAGAGGTATTATTTCAAAATATATGTTTTATGTTATTATAAGGTGACTTGTGGTGCGAGTCACTAGTTCCTTTTTTTTCTATTCCAAATCAAGCAATGAGTCTTGGCAACTATGAGCAGATATGTTTAGTGGAGTATGGCAGGCAGAGATTGTTCCCCATCGGAAACATCTCTATAAAGATTATCTGGGGTCTTACTCCAGTGCGTCTAAGTCAAGGATATTTCGTTTTTTTAGGCGATTTTTACTATCTTTGTGCAGTAGCATTTGAGCCAGCTGGTTTGGATGGTTTTTTAGACGAATTTTGTATACTTATGTTGTATGTATGTTGTACTAGTTGTTACTTCCCGCGGGACCCGTTGGGTCTAAAGTATGATTCGAGCGCTGTGATCGCTTAGTTGAATACATATTTCAGATGGGTGAGCTCGGGCTTGTTATATGGGAGCGCGTGCTGGTACGCGCGCTATCCGGCGCACTGTCGGCGCGGCTGGTGAGCGCGCTGGGGGCGGCACGCGACGCGCTCGCCGCGGGCTCGGCGCTCGAGCCCGCCGCCGCCGACGTGTTGCGCGCCGCCGCGCTTAGCACTGTGGAGGTCCAGGTGAGATAATTATTATGACTATCGTCATGCGTGTCTATGTCGTGCGTCGGATGGGCATGTAAAAAGACGGACCTGCGCCTGATCTCTCGTCAGTCGTGTCTGTTATCCGTCCCACTGGATTATGAGAGTAAAAGAAGATAGTGCATCTTGTGTACTGCGAATACACTTGGGCACTATAAAATTACTCCTGCGTAACTGGCCTGGTTTCAATGAAACCGGCCACCGTCACCGAGATCGGTGTGGGGAGTTATTATTATCTCTATCGTGCTGAGAAAAATCCCTCCTTAAGGATTTGTAAGAGTTCACCTTTTTCACACTTTACTTAGTTTTAACAGGTCCCATAAATAAAAACGAATGATCAACTCAATTGGCCTTTTATTACCCCGAAACTAAACACTCGTACATTCCCGACAAGGCCCGTCACAGTGACTGCCTCTCAGACACAAAACTGCTGACACTCGCACAATCGCACATACATGGTCCCAACAGATTTAACACCAATTTTTTCGACGCATTCCAAATTGAAATATGGTTTCAGTCGTTCCGCGTGCGCGCCCCGCTCGCGCTGTACCACGAACTGGTGTTGGAGCCGTTCCTGAGCGCCGCGGCCGCGTTCCACGAGCGCCGCGCCGCGCAGCTGCTGCAAGATGGTGATGTGTCTCACTTCATGAAACACGTGCTTGAGGGTATGTACTTTACTTTAAGTTCTTCGGATACTTAGCACGGGGCCAGATTGACGTGGTGTGAAGCGTCCATAGATGTTATACTTTACGAAACTATACGATTATCAATTTAGTCTAATCGAGAATATCAAGTTTAATAGATTAAAATTCTAGAAAAAACGACTGATCCATTTTTAAAATTTATTTTACCAGTAGAAAGCAATATCATTATGCAATAACTCGAGGCTACATTTTACAAAATTTTCAGGTTTAGAACGCGAGGTAGCTTTAGCTCAACGCTTCCTACATAATTCTTCGACGGAATCCGTGCGTGCGTGTTACGAGCGTGCGTGCGTCGCGGCGCACTTGCCCGCCTTGCACGCAGAAGTGGACAGACTGTTACGTGAGGCCGCGGAGGACGACAGTCGAGCCGCCCTACGTAGGGCTGATTTACGACGCCTATACGCGCTACTGAGACCCTTGGGTGCGGCGGCTCTCCGGCCATTGGTGGACGCGGCGGACGCCCAAGTTGTAAGGGCTGGCACCGCGCTGTTAGACGCGGAACATCCCAGAGATGAGGTGAGCGACACGTTTTATTTAAAAAAAACAACAAATGTTTAGTAGTAAAATATTTTTTATTTTTATACAAAAATAGAAAACATATTTGAATTGTTAGGGGCCATCCATAAATTACATCACACGAATTTCATGATTTTTAACCCTCTCCCCGTCCTTGTCACAGTTGGTCACATTTGTGAGACCCCCCCCCCCTTCTCTGGTGTGACGTCACCTTCTACAATTTTACATCTAGAAATAATTATTCAATTAAAACAGCAGTTCCTAAATTTCTTTAATTTCAATTGGTGTGACGGATGACCTCTTTCTTGCCAGACAATCAGGTGATCAGCCCGCATGAAATCCAACCCAACGACCTCCGAGTGAAGAGCCAAGCTCTAAATCAATAGACCACGGTGGCTGTCGAACTATAAAGCATCTCGTCATGATCCAAATAAAGAATATCTCTGGCACGTTTAGCAGCGTCATCTTTGAGGACGAAGCTTAACGATGGGCGAAACTTCTTGTTTCTTATGTAATTGCATGTGTTGATTAGTGGCCTTGTATAATGCAAAATATAGACAACTGATGGAACATGATCTTTATGGATGGCCCCTTAGGTATATAAGTTTTGTCTCATTAAAAGTATAACAACAGCTAATAAGTTGTAGGTCTCGAATTGAGCTGTTATGACTTATGTATGATGTTCCAGGCACATACACACTTTGTGCATGCGATGCTGTCGCTCCACAGCAAGTACAGCAAACTGTTCAATGAGGTCTTCGGCGGTGCTCAAGCGTTTGTCGGCGCTCTTGATAAGGTAAAGTCAGTTTATTAAAATGAATAAATATTATCCCTCTTAACTATTCGTCCACAACTGCAACTGCAACACAGCTGCAGTGCCGCGTGACGTTTGCTTTTTTCATAAATGATTATACCAATTCAAGTATGTACTTAAACTACGCAACTACATCATTTGCACAGGGTACGCTGGGTGATTATTTATTCCGTTTCAAAAGAAGCAAAATGTTTTTCTTATCAAAATAGAATATTTATAGACAAGCATTTGAGTCATAGTTTAAGTATTTGATTTTTTTTTTAATTTTAATAAGATCATGAATCTTGGTCATCCTAGTGCAGGGGCGACGTACAATGTACAAACGCAAAAGTGTTTGTACTTTGTTTTTAATAAGTTTTGCTGAGTGTAATTATGCTTCTTTGTTATGTGTAAACGCGATAAAGAATATCCATTAATTCATTCATAATTATTTAGTCTATATATATATAAATATTATGTTGGTTTGTGTACGCTTTAAAAACTCAAAAAGTTCTGCACCGATCGAGCTGAAATTTTAGCATGATATATAATCCGCATCAAGTATTGTTTTTATCTATTTTTTGCGTCAGTCACATATCTGCGACCGCGAAATAACTATATCTACGCGGGCGGAGCCGCGGGCAACAGCTAGTATTATATAAATGATTTTAATATTCGCTCGTACAGGCGTGCAGTACGGTAGTGAACCGTCGGCACGGCGGCGAGGCGGTCGCGCGCGCGCCGGAGCTGGTCGCGCGCTACTGCGACGCGCTGCTGCGGCGCCGCGCGGCCGACGACGCGGACGAGCGGCTCGCCGCTGCGATCGTCGTGTTCAAGTACGTCGACGACAAGGACGTGTTCCAGAAGCATTACGCGCGTGCGCTCGCCAGACGATTGATACACCAACTGTCGGCATCTATGGAGCAGGTTAGATAAGTATTTATGTAATTTTTTTGCAGTCATTAATTTATTTTGTATGGGAATATTTAATAGAAATACAGAAAGACACTTGAAAATATTGAGGGCAACAGCTGGCTATGTAATAAAAATTACCTCTTTCCTATTTAGAAAGGCTGAGACTATACTGTCTGGAATCCTGTAGGTCGGGCAAAATTCAGAGCATTGAAGATAGAACTCAGCGCTAATTAGAGCTGAAAATCAAGTGTCGAGTCAAATTTCAACGACAGTAGTAGAAAATTGAAGTGACGCGTGTCGCTCGACACGCGTCACTTCAATTTTCTACTATATTGTATTCGCGCAGAGTTCTTTTTGCAGAGCTCTGATATTTCATTTCGGATGATTAGGGCGTTCCACTAGCACGGTCAGAACAAAAATTTCGTTATTTTCATTCACATTCTGTTTCTTTAGCGCCACTATGATCGTTCGTAACTGTTTTCACCCCTGTTCCACACGCAACTGTCATCTGTCAAAAACTGTTAAAAACGCTAAGGGGCCCCATACATGGTCCGGTCTACCTTCAGTTCGGCCTGAACGGATGCAAAATCGTATCGTGTGTGTGCAATTTCGAGATCGCATCAGGCGGCCGTACGGACTGAAGCGATTCGTTCCAGTGTTGCCAGCTCTTTTTTTGTGAAACTACTAAACTCGTATCGATTTCTACTAAAACTACTAAAAAACTACTAAAGAGGCTACTTAACTTAGGAATTCCTGAAGCCCCCCAAAAACCACTGCATTTTAGGTTTTATCATATTAAATTTTTTTCATTAATTGAATTTGATTATAAATTTTACCATTAAATTAAAATATACTAGGAAATATTACGTATTTAGTAGCTATTTTGCATATCATTACTGTCTGGCTCTTTCCTACTTAAACACTACTAATAACTAAATTTCTACCAAGGAGGGAATAAAATACTCAATTTAGTAAAATTTTGTAAAATAACTAAGTTGGCAACATTAATTCTGGCCTGACCGATCGGCCTGAATGCGCGGCCTGTCCTGACCGTGTGTGGACAAATCGCTTCAGTTCTTGCCCGACCCGCTGCCGTGCGGGCGTGTATCTTGTACAAGCGTTGTATGAGTTTTCGCGGTGTTTAAATACAAAATTAATAAACACGACCGTAGCGCGCGGCAAACCAGAATGGACTGATGCGACTGTTCCGTGTGTGGGCACGAATCAGATCAGGCCGAACTGACGTAAATTGGATTGGATGCGATTTTTTCCGTGTGTGTGCTCGAATCCGTTCAGGCCGAACTGACGTCAGTTCCAGCTGAAACGATCGGCCTCTCGTCTGTGGGGGCCTTAAGAACGATCACGCCATTTTGCATATTTTTACCCAGCTCCCTACTTGGGTTAAAATTAGCACTTTTTGACGTTTTCAACATCAGTTGTGATCAGCTGTCAGTTGTTCCACTAGTCACAAAAATTGCTAAAAACGACATTTTCGAAATTTTCAATAATAACGTTATTTCGCTAAAGAAACACCGTTTTGTGGTAAAAATTATCGTAGTGTTTTGGGCAAAATTAGTGAAACACGCTAAAGATAATGTCTCCGAAAATCAATTACGGATACTTCGGGCACATGATACACTGCTAATGTAAAGATATTTAGCCAAAAAATAATGGTCATACTCAAAGTAAAAAATCATCTCATGTATGGGTGACTCTCCGCAAAACGCAATTTTTCTAGTATAACAATTAGTTTTCTGCTTAAACGTCTTTGCATATACAATAGATCATATGCCCAAAATATCCGTAATTGATTTTACGGAACCTTATATTATAGTCCTAGCCTTAGTGCCGTTGCACACATTTCGGTTGCCGGGTAGCCGGTACACCAGTACATGTGAAAGCTACAAATGTACATGGACATACACTTCGCAACCGATTACCCGTCACCGGATACCCGGCAAGAACGTGTGCAATGGCACTTATTGTTAATATATTGCCTACGTTCCACTGTCTTAAACCTAATTTCCATATGACGTTACTGCCAGGAGGAGGCGATGATAAACCGCCTGCGCGCGGTGTGCGGCTACGAGTTCACGAACAAGCTGCACCGCATGTTCACGGACGTGGCCGTATCCGCCGACCTCAACGCCAAGTTCCAGCAGCACCTGCGCGACAACGACCTGCACACCAACACCGGCTTCTTCATACAGGTGCGCCTAGTATTATCATCTATAGTGTCTTCATTCATTCTAATTTAAGAGCTTCGCTCTTGTCGGTGGAGCTTTCTCCATTCCTCTCTGCACTCCGCCCTTCTCTTGACCTCCTGATACGACACAACCATCACTTTCTCCTTCACCGGGTCCATAAAAGTTCTTCTCGGCCTTTCACGTTACATATAATATAATATAAATATTACTATAGTGCGATTCAAATGAGAATAGGATCGAGTCGGTGCCATATTGTTTCGAATTTAGACTGTTAAGACAGTTAAATTTATGTTTAGATAATTGTTTGTAATTACTATTTAACGTTTTTATTTAAATTCGATGCAAGACTATTAATAATTATATGCACATAAGTTTTTCTGAAAATCGCAATTTTCAAGTGATATTTGACAGAAAAAGGTCATTGACATTTCTATTCTCACTTGAAACGCGTTTTAAACTGTCTTTACTAATATAATAAAGCGGAAAGATTTGTTTGTTTTCTTTGTTTGTTACTTTGCATATAAGCTCCGAAACTGTTGGGCCGATTTTGATGGAATTAGGCATAGAGCTACTTAGGCAACTTTTGATCGCTGTAAAATGTACGGTTTCTGCGTGATTGCCATACGCGCGCACGTATTCGCGAGGAACGTCTAATATCTTATAACAATGATGACTTAGACTAAATTATTTTGTAATATGTATACGTTTTGAAATTAATAATCATGTACAAATTTTCAGCATCCTAAACTCGTGTGTGCTGTCACGCAACGAGATAAGCAAGTGATTAGCAAATACTGTGATGTGATAGTCGTAACGATTTAGAAAAAGTCAGAAATCATTATGATGCTAATTATTATTATAGGTCAAGAAGAATGTGTGTTGATATACATATTTAGCCTCATTTTTGTCAAATAATAGGCATGGTTTACTCATATGACTGACATGATAATATCTATGGACGCTTCACACCACGTCAATTTTATCCCGTAAGTTCTCTAAGAACTTGTGTTACGGGTACCAGACAACGTAAATATATTTAATACTTTTATACTATACACATATTTAAGATTTTCATTATATTATACACATATTTAATACACATCCATGACCCAGGAACACAGTAAAACTTTTTGTACCTTCGGCGGGTTTTGAACCCGCGATCCCCCCGGCTTGAGCACCAACACGTTCAACCAACTGAGCCACAGAGGTCGTTACATGAGCCCCTTTATCGCAGGTGCTGCAGGCGGGGGCGTGGCCGCTGGGCGGGGCGATGGCGCCGCTGGCCCCGCCTGCGCAGCTGGAGCGGCCCGCGCGACTGTTCGAGGCCTTCTACCGGGGCGCCTTCAGCGGCCGTCGACTGGCCTGGCTGCACCACCTGTGTACCGGCGAGCTACGCACCCGCTACACCCCGCGCTTGTACCACCTCAGCGCCACGACGCCCCAGTGCGCTTTGCTGCTGCAATTCGAAAAAGCTGACGTATTGGATGCGAGAGAAGCGCTAGCGGCGCTGCAGTTGCCGGCGGACGCGTGGGCGCGCCACGTTAGGCCGCTACTAGACGCGGGGCTGCTTAAAGCCCAGGGCGACCTGGGCCTGGATGAGTCGGGCCCCGCGCCCGGCGCCGAGCTGCACCTCAACCTCGCCTTCTCCTGCAAGCGCACCCGGCTGAGGCTCACCTGCGCGCCCGCGCCGACGCCGGGTACGTTCGGATAAAGTTTTCTAATTTTCTTGTCGTTTGCAAATTCTAATACGATAAAATTATTTTAATAATATATTTTATATAAGCAATAATATTGAATATACCTATCTCCTCTTTCACGATCTAATGATTTTGATTTTAGATGCTTTCTCAGTAACTATTCCTTGTAACATTCTATTTGACCATCCATAATATTATACTTATTGAAGATACATACAAATTACTCTTTACTTCAGTAAAAACCCGTATGTATTGGTAACCTATGGTTGCAATCATAATAAAAGTTTTTATCATCATAAATAATGTTTGTACCAGCGGGCGGCAGCTCCAACGGCGGCGGCGGCGGCGCGGCGGCGGGCGGCGCGGGCGAGGCGCCGTGCGACGACGACCGCAAGATGTACCTGCAGGCCGCGCTCGTGCGCATCATGAAGCAGAGGAAGGTAACGTAACCCTCACCTGCATGCAGCGACCACACAGCCTAATAGACGTCTAATGTTTTAATTTCTCGAAACAAATAATTGTGTCAATGCGCTGAGGCGGGGGCGGGGGAGAAGGGAGAAATGCATGCTGATTGGCCGATTCAAAGTGACAATAAAGGAAGAAAGGATAAGCAGTACTTATTTGTATTTGAAAGAAAGGGACGTACTGATAAACATATGCTTTCATTATGGATTCGGACCAGTGCGGCGTAATTTGAGCTCTGAATAAATTGATTCTTGACAATAATAATCTTGAAATTGGCTTACCTATGAAAAGTTTTGCCGTCTTTTTTTAAATTAGATGATTGGTTACATTTTCTACGGGAGCCATTTTTCTCCTCTTTCGTATTTTATTTTGTAATAAACGCACGAGATGTACACGGGTCACGGATGTGGTCGATACTAAAGCAGATTTCGCGATCGGTGTCTTAAGTAAGACGCGTGTCTTAAGTGTTCGTCTTGCATTAGGCGTATATTATGCTGTGTGGTCGCTGCCTGCATGATATTGTAATTTGTTCAATGCAAAGTATTATTTTAATTTGGAAAACTAACAAGATAAAGATAAAATTACAAATAAAATTACATGGGTATTATCTTAAGGTTAAGTTGTTGTACAGTCCACTACGTTTTTACGGGTAATTAAAATATAAGATATAGCACATAACAATTTAGTATACATTCGCTTTACGTCATGTTTTGGTGTGTCACAGAAAAAATGCCTTTAGGTGTAAAAACAACGACAGTTAATGCAACTGTGTTATATGCTGGCCATATAATAGCTCCCCACACCGATTTCGGTGACAGTGGCCGGTTCCATTGAAACGGCCAGCGACGCAGGAGTTATTTTGTAGTGTGCCCAAGTGTGTGCGAAGTACACAAGAGCTCTCTGTTACTTTGCGAGAGTGGGACCGACACGACTGGCAAGAGACTAGGCGCAGGTCCGACTTTTCACATGCCCGTCCAACGGATTCATTTTTCTCGTCAGACAATCGGGTGAATAGCCGTTTTAATATTAAAACAACTATTCACCAATAAAACGGACGGACACAGGTGAAGGACTTGGTGAAGGTGAAGGTTTGTTTTTCAAATAAAATATATAAAATTAATAAACATTGCCCCTTGTTACCAGGTACTCCGTCATACAGAACTTATCCAAGAGGTGGTATCGCAGGCGAGAGGTTCCTTCGCGCCCTCCGTGCCTATGATCAAGAAATGTATCGAAGCGCTCATAGACAAACAATACTTGGAGCGGTCGCCCGGAGCGCTCGACACTTACTCCTACCTCGCGTAGACTACACGATACGAACTATCGTACGACATTATCGATTGACATTCGCAATTGACATTGACGTTCGCTTAACACGGTCATAGAGAATAGAGGTGGATATTCACTTTTCGTCTTTTAGGGTACAAGGGTAGGGTATAAACCTTTATTGTTTCGCTCTGACCGTCCGTCTGTTGTCTGTCTGTCCGCTCTTCTAGCTTCTGCAATTATGGATATAAATGGATGATATTTGGTATAGTTATACAATGTGTATAGATCTCGGTTATGACATTATAAAATAATGTTTTTTTTTTAATCTTACGGGTGTCTCTCCGCACATGTAAATTGGGGATGGATGAATATTTTTTCATTCTTCCCCATGCGCGAATTGGTCTTTTAAAATAAACGCAAGGTTCATGACTTTTTACAGTCAACCATTTTCGAGTAACCGGCCTCCAAAATGGTTTAAAGTTGGTCCACCCCTTGCATTAATAAACTATAGGGGATAGAAATTTGTGACTTTCCATGCTGATAGATCATGCTAAAAACTCTTTAGAAAAATATTTTGCGCGAAATCGGACAATAACTTTTGAAGTAATTCAGAGATAACCTATCGCGCGTTGATAGTTACGGAACCCTCCTTAGACATGTCGTGACTTGCTCACGATTATTATTATTTAAAAACTGTTTAAAAATGATAAAATTATAACCGCGCTGCGTTATTTAGAAGAATTTTCGGTCGAGTACAGAAAAATGACAAAAATGTTAGCGGCTATTTAAATATTTCAGTAGCCCCTGAGCCCAAAATTCAAAAAACCTAAAACGCATTTTGTATTTGTAAGCTACTCAAAAATTTACTGACGTTAAATTTTTGAGTAATTGGCATTTGGCATATGTCCAATCGTAAATTGGACATATGCCAAGGGAAGTTCATACCATTAAAATGATGATTATTTATCGGACATAATATCATATTGATATCTTTCTACTCTCTATGGGCCGGGCATATACAAGTGAATTGATATAATCAAATGCTTATCATGTTATAGAATTGTTACAAAGATTAGGATTCACTATGTACTGCTATTGGTTAACTTTTTAACTGAAGACTATTGACTTACCGACGTATGTTGTTTGAAAGCTTATTTATGCCATAATAAAATAAATAAGTAAAGATATGCTATTGAAATTACAACTCTCTAGAAGACCACTACAATGTAGATGATTGCTTGACGATTTCTAGGCGATTCGCCCCAAGAGACAAATGTAAATGCGACTTCTCTCTCTCTCATATATAGATTCGATCGGGACGACAAAACAGAGATGTGTGTAGTCCTCATCGAGTCTATGTAGACACATGAGAGGGAAAAAGTTGCGGTGAATTTTGCCTCCCGTGTTTGTTTTTGAAGATGTTTATTTGCACTTTTGGGACCGTTCAAGTATTACGTATGCACCATAGGGCTCTTTGCTTTGCTTATTTTTGCTGAAAAAGGGGAAATAAATGTGCTTACGTAATACTTGAATGGGCCATTTGACCCAGTTCACAAAGCGTTAAGAGCTTTCATATAAGTAAGTGGCGACAAATTGTGTTTTGCGTGTTCAAGTTGAGGCTAGTTTCGTTCAGAAAATGTGCAATCAGTCCTAAATACAAGGGCATGAGTAGATCTCTCGCGACCTACAGACTGTGAAGGAAAGTTTGTCGAGAATTACAAACATTAACGTTAAAAATACCTACCAAAAAGAATTGTATGTTTTAATCAACCCCTAAATAAAATATATTTTACATATAACTTTCCTAAAGAATTGCTCAGAATAATTTTTCATAATACTAATATTATGAAAAGTCATTCTGAGCAATCCTTACTTTTAAATTATTATTTTACTATCTTCCGATAAAGATATTGCAGTATTCTAGAGGACCTTTATAAGCCCCAAGAATTACAGTAACCATCATATACATTATAACCATTCGATTTTCAACTCTATCATATTAGCGCAGAGTTCTATTTTCATTGCTTTGAAGATTCCGGGATCAAATAGTCCCAGATTATATAAATTGGCAGATGGAATAACATTAAAATATAAGAAGCGTATTTTATAAGTTCATTTGGGGAACTTCTGATTTGTCATAGTAAATAAATGTCTGATTTGTCTTCCAGTGAAGAATTTCTAGAAATACAAAGACCCGCCTAGTAGGTATATAGGCTCTTAGGCAGTTTTAGACACTTGTAATTATTCTAATGTCCTGTCCACGGGGCACGGTATTTGATTACCATCGGGCGATCCGACTACTAAAAGAAATATACAGCCGAATGTATAACCGCCTCCTTTTTTTGTAAGTCAAGTAAAAACAATACACCAAATCCTTTTATTGTTATTCGGCTTATAAAATTCCACTAGCGATGCTCACGCTACTGTTGTTAACCAATAGGTATAATAATGAAATGTGTCCCGGTAGCGGGTAGTACCGGTACCGCGGGCGAGGTAGACGTATCGGAAATCGTTTTGTTGTATATTTATAACTCAATAAAGGTAATAATTATAGTAGCAATATTAATAAAGATTTTATATTAAGTATCGTTTTTTCTTATCCCATTTGTATACAGGAATACCTACATTTTCACCGGTACAATAAATTTTACCACATCATTGGTATCGATAAATAATAATAGATTACATTTCACAAATAATATATATATTTTTTTTCATTTCAATTAATTTATCCTTTATCCAATTTAGTACCACATGGGCACACTAACTACAAGGCATCAACGGGTGCGGTATGAGGTAGGGGGCGGCGGGGTGGGGGGGTCGACCGCTAGATGCGTAATGCATCCACATTTTTTATTGGTTTAGCGGATAAATCCGGGCATTGTTATTTTTGTTTTTTTGTTCCAAAGGTAGGGGAGACCGAGGGGTTTTGACACAAAGGTGATTTGAAACAGTACCGATTTCATGGAATTTAAAACTGTCAGCGAACTCGCAACATTGTATTTCAACCACTCCCCTCCACCCGCTGACTTGTCAATACGCGTCGGTGGCATGAGTCGCGCGGTTATGAAGTTCTGCGTGCCATGTGACAAAAATCGTGAAAAGTAAGTTATTTACGATTTTTTACCATGCCTATATTTTCATAAGGGTATCGTATTTTAGTTTGATTTATATTGGTTTCGAAAGCTCATTATCTAGATATTTATTGTATGTATTTGGTATAATTGATTTCTGTGTATTTGATTTTTGATTGCAGGTTAAATTAATATTGAGAGGTTTTTTCTTACTGAGGAGATTTGAAACAGGTTGTTTCAAAACTCCTCGTTTTCAATATTGTATCAGAATATTTACGCATTAAAAAGTATTAACGTTGTGTCAATTAAATAAATGCTTTTAAATTTATTTATTTTGTTTCAGCATGCCTACTGATCATAAAATAAAGACTGACAGAGTTATGGCAAGTCAAAAAACATATTTTTGCAGCTGAAGATATAGTATTAAGTAACTTTGCCACATTTTTGCCAGATTGACGTTTTTTTTTTGTTTTCTAATTACATTTTTGATATTTGTGAGATTATTGTTACATAAATATTTGAAGAAATAATTATCAAAACTGATTGTAATTCTAAAGAAACGAGTGAAAGTTAATTATTTATTGAAAATCAATATTTTATTCTTAAGATTTTCAATGAATGTAAAACATTTTGTTTATCTGACTGTTATTTTAATTAATATTACGAATAATGACGTTATGACACTTTTAACTGCTTCAGGAGTTGATCATATTGTGTATCAGAACTGTAGTCATGTACTTATGCGATATATCAGTACAAAATGTGAATAGATACGTAAAACAACAAAGTATGTGCTTGAAAAGATAAATTTTAATATATGCCTTTAAATTATATCACCTCTTTTATTTTACAGCCCTTAATATTTCACAGAAATCATATGTTTTAACTCTCCTCGACCCCTGTTTCATTTTACCTCGGTATGAGGGGAATTGAAACAAGATGATTTGTTGCGATTAAGTCGATTTTTTACCACAATATTTAACACTTACAATTTCTTTACGTTAGTCATTTGAAAGTGTAAAGAATGACCTAACGTTTGGTACTAATATCATACCATTTCTGGCAATAGTGTTTGGTATATGAGACAAAATGTAAAAATTGTGTCAACACCCCTCGGTCTCCCCTATAGTAACAAAAAATGCTGGTAGGTATTTTTATTTTTGACATCAATTACGTATGTTGATTTATTGTACTGGTGAAAAAATAATCATGTATGTATAGTAGTAATAAATAGGTGCATAAAACAATTTTATGCACCTATTTATTTTATGCACATATTTTAACAAATTTATATGGAGAATTTAAAAAGAATGTTTTATTGCAAATGTCTAGTTTTATACTATACCTAGTTGAAGCGAAATTCTAGAAAGTCGAACACGAGTGAAATATTTTAGGCAACATTTATCACGTACTAGTTCGAAATGTGGATTATTCGGCGAAACTCACGTAATATGTGCTTGTTGCGATCCAATTTCGTTATTGTTACGTTATGGCGATAACGGGTACAATAAATAGTTCAAGGAACCTAACGTCGGCACCACAACCATGAAGACCATCGTAGTTGTCATCTTTGCATTGCTCCAGGTGAGAAAATAGCACCTTTAATAATAAGTATTATTCCTTATTTTCTAGAATAAATCACCCAGCAGATTCAGCTAGGCTGTACAGCTAACAGCTGTCTCGTATTCCTATTTTGAACATTTATTTTCTACTTCGGCTTGGAGAGTAAAGTGAACTAAAGTTTTTTTTTTTATTTTAGCAAGCATTTTCACAATGCCTGCCAGCAGCGTCCTTGTGCCTTACTCCGCCGCCGCTGCCGACGGTGGACTACCTGTTGCCCCCCCTAGCGCCGGCCCCGCTGGCGTACCCCGCCTGTGCGTCCCCCCTGTCGGCAGAGCTGGCAGCGCTGACTCCGCTCCTAGCGTCAACCATATCGTCGTCACTCGCCGCGACTTTACCGCCGCTGCTGGAGGCGGCATTACCCTCTGTACTTACCTCAGCGCTAGCAGCGGCGGGCCCATTATTGGGGGCGTTACCAGCAGCTTTGCCCGCTGCGCCCATTGCATATGCGGCCCCGGCGCCCCCGTGCGCGTGTGCCGCCCCGGCGCCCCCTTGCGCATATGCCGCGCCCCTGTCCTACGCCGCCCCGCCCTCCATCCTGTACCTATAATGTATAATTTTATAAACACCCCCATAATTACATATTATTATTAATCTTTTAATACATAGGTAAATGCAAATTATAACTATTTGTGAAATGTTTGATTTGTTTTAGCTGTTTACGAGTTATGTATTGTTTGGTAAATAAATTTTTCTGTAATACATTACTAACATGTTTAAATTACTACTATCTACCTCCCTAGATAATATCTAGTATAATTTTATTATAATGAAGAAATAATTACGTAAATATAATAGTTAAAACACACTGCAGTCCGATAGCAAAATTTTATTCAGAACTTTGGTTACAGAATTTAATACAAAATTAAATTCTAAACAATACCATGACACAATAGAACATTTCAGATGCTTTCTGTAGAAAACAATGAAAAGATCCACCATCTCTCCAATATCAAAATAATGATGATAACTTTATACAATAATAACAAAATGTTTGGCTTATAATATAAGGTCTCCGAAAATCAATTACGGATACTTCGGGCACATGATCCACTGCTTATGTAAAGACGTTTAGGCAAAGAAATAATTGTCATACTCAAAGTAAAAAAATCATCTCTTGTATGGGTGACTCTCCGCAAAACGCAAACTCGCCCATATAAACAAAAAAATTTTTTTTCGAGTATGACTAATATTTTTCTGCTTAAACGTCTTTACATAAGCAGCAGATCATATGCCCAAAATATCCGTAATTGATTTTACCGAACCTTATATATTCGTACAAGTTTTCACAAATATTGTGTTTAGAAATTTGAATATTTAAACTCTCGAATTGGAGATAACAGCTATATTAAACAAAACTCACATTGAAATCTAAAAACTAAAACTGACTAGACTGAATTCAGATTATTTGGGCAGACTGAGATTCTAAAAATGGAATAATGATATGCATAAACATGTAGACATTTGTCTTTAATTATTATAAATTTTCTTTGGTTTAGAACAACAAATAAAAAGAAAACAAAAAAAATTGAAATATTGACTAATTATTCTTATTTTACATTTTGCAAACTTATTGTGCGGAGTTTCAATTTTACAATTTTAAAATGTACAATTTATTTTAAAGCATAGTTAAAAATACCTATTGAACTCAATATGAGCTTGTTTAATAATCTTTTAACTCCATTCATTCGCTTTTAAAATAAAGAAAATTTTGCAACAAAAATGATTACAAAAATTTACTCAAAATGTTATTTTAAAATTACAAGTTAACAATTTGACAAGTATTTAAAAGTAGATAACATTTATTACTAATTCATTTACAATTTTGGCCAAAATATTGCACTAATTATTTTTTTAGGCACACCATTTTTAAGATATTTTTTACACAAAGTTTTTCCTTAAATCTAAATATGAAAAAATATAATATTATGTAGAGCTCTGAAAACAAACAATGAAGCCACTTATATTTTAACATTAGTTACAGGAGCCAGTTTTTAAGAATATTGTGTATGTCTTTTTGTCTTTCGAATTACGTTAAAATACGATTAGAAACGAAATTACTGCCGTAGATTTCGAAGTTACAATAATGTTTATTGCAATTCGGGTTAGATCAGAGTAAGTTGCTAAAAGCCGAGTTTAGAATAGGTATCTATAACTCAAGGTATCTTAATATAAATCTTAATTAATAAAAATGGCTAATTTATGACACAATGTTTTGTAGGTATGTTTTAAAATTAATTACTTTTACGCATATGAATTCAAATAATTTTACTAAGGCCAAATTACATTTTCTTATAGATGCTATTATCAATAGTAAATTAAGAAAATACTATCCTGCTACAAGAAATCGCTGAAATCGCAACGATATGACTACATTCCTAAAAATGTAGTGTGTGCGTAAATTTTAATGCCCAGTTAGAACTGACGTCAGTTCGGCCTGAACGGATTCGAGCACATACCTACACGGAAAAATAGCATCCATTCGTTCTGGTTTGCCGCGAGCTACAGTCGTGTTTATTAATTATTGTATTTTTATTACACTCGAATTTTATTAGTTACTAGCATTAATTGGCGGCGCCCTGCGGCTTCGCCATAGGCAATATGATTTTGCGTCCGTTCAGGCCGTACTGAAAGTAAGCCGGACCGTATAAGGGGGCCCTGAATATCAGCAGATATTAATTTATCGGAATATTTATCATCATCAACATTTCCTAATAAAATGCCAACATTAGGCTTTTCGCCATAGATGTATTATATTATCACTGCTTTTCGCAAATTGTTTCCGTATAAAAATACATTGCTAAGTTTTATTACCTTTTGTATACATAATTATGTAGGTACAAAAGACTTCATTTATTTATTATGAACTTTTCGTAAATATACAGTACAATGCGATTCAAATGAGTATAGGATCGAGTCGGCGCCATTTGTTTCGAATTTAGACTGTTACGATAGTTAAATTTATGTTTAGATAATTGATTACTATTTAACGTTTTTATTTTAATTCAATGCAAGACTATTAATATTTATATGCACATAAGATTTTCTGCAAATCGCACTTTTCAAGTGACATTTGACAGAAAAAGGTCATTGACGTTCCTATTCTCAATTGAAACGCATTATACACGACATGTATAAAAAGTTATATTATAAGGATCCTAAGTGCTACTGTGACCGTCACCAATGAGAACATTCCTGGGATGAAAACACTTGGAAAGATCTCCAAGCTGTACATTCTAGATTTTTCTTCCAGTATTAGCCTGGAGGCCATTTCATCTGTCTACCCCCGAGAACATGGAGGTGGATATGATAGACACTCTGCGCGCCGTGGACGCCGTTGTTGACCACCAACCTCCAACCTTCAGGCGCTCTAGCGGTGCCCAAAGATCGCGCCACGAGCATCAGATGACCCAGCAACTGAAAAAATAACGGCAAACATTCAAAGACTATATAATTTACGTAGTAGGGTTATAGTCCTACTATAATATTGTAAATGTGAAAGTTTGTGAGGATGGATGGATGTTTGTTACTGTTTCACGCAAAAACAAGTGAACGGATTTTGATTAAATTTCGTATGGCAGTAGATCTGGATTAAAACATTTTTTATCTCGGAAAAGTACAGTATTACCGCGGGATACCCGATAGTATATTTACGCGGGCGGTTCCGCGGGAAATAGCTAGGTTTTTATAAAAATTGTAATTTTTACGAATCAAGTTGCTCAGTAAACACTTAACAGTAACCATGAAGGACGCCGCAAGACTTTTATTAACTATTTGTATAATAATTACTAAACATTGTTTATCTGTTTGTATTGAATGTACCGTACTGTGATAAAGCTGATTGCAGATTGCGATAAAACATAGTTAATTTATTGCAAGACCTCACGTGACGATTGTTGCGTACCGCGTACCATAATGTCTCTCTGATTTTAGCAGTGCTAGCAAGTGGTTCTAACTTCTACCTATACCACAGATTACTAAATTGTTACTAAATACATACTTTTTATAGAAAACTAGCATTAATTGCCCGCGGCTTCGCTCGAATAAAATTAGGTTTTAAACATTCATCCACTATTTTTACTCTTGGGGGTTGAATTTTGAAAAATCATTCCCAAATGGATGTCTACGTCATATGAGAAATACGTGTAAAAAATTCCAAATTCCTAGTCTAACCTACACCCTACACCTATATATTTTCCAATATTTCTCGCTATTTAAACCTTCCCAGAAAAAATATTTCAAGACCAAAATTATCCAAATCGGTCCAGCCGTTCTCGAGTTTTAGCGAGACATTGGAATTGCAATCCAGTTTTATATAATTAAGAATATATAAAAGGATAGATTGACTGATGTATCAACGCACAGGCCAAACCTTTAAGGCTACAAATTGGAAACTTTGCACACGTATTTCTCATATAACGTAGGCATCCACTAAAGAAGGATTTTCAAAATGTAACCCCAAAGGGAGTACAATAGGGGATGAAAGTTTAAAACCTAATTTCACGCGGGCGAAGCCGCGGGCATTTAATGCTAGTTTAAGAATAAGATTATCGAAGGTTCATAAATTTTGTTTACCCTCACTAAGCAGTAGGCTACCATGGTGGAATATATTATTCATAGTAGAATATCTTATGGCATACTTTTATGGGGAAATGCTGCTGATATAAATTCAATATGTATAAAGAAATAAGTATACTGACAGTAGGCTCTCAGTATACATACATACATACACGCCTTTTTCCCGTAGGGGTAGGCAGAGTCGCAGAGACCGCCTCTTTCTCGTAGGGGTAGGCAGAGACCACTTCTTTCCACTTGCTACGATCCTTACATACTTGTTTCGCTTCGTCCACTTTCATTCTTACCATCCATTTCTCCTCTTACATTCAACGTAGCGAAGCGGCTCGCCATGGGCCACTTTTCGCCTCCGCGAGAACGAGACGTGATGGGTGGCGAACCACATCGCTCTCAGTATATTTTGGATAATTTGTTACAAGTTAGAAAAAAATTAAACAATTTCAAGTAGAGAAGTGATAACCATTGTATAAACACTAGGCTGGCTGTTCCTATGTACTTGTGTACTTTTGACTTTGTTATAGGTATTATTTACCATATATTTAAATTTATAATTTATATTTCCATCTTTTTGCTAAAAGTTATGCCCGTGCGAGTTTCTTACGCCGCGCCGGTTCTTCTCTGCAGGTTAGGGTTGAACCGGTGGTAGCTTTTTCTGTTGACTTTCCGAAAATAGCTTGATATGTATTATTTGGAAAAAAAAAATCATTTTAAATTGAGAGACCCGAGCCCTAGCCGTTTCGACGTCAGTTATCGGTCATGTAATTTTGCGTATAATTTAAAAGAAAATATAACGGTCGAAGTATACTTAAGTACACTCGAAATCTGTAAATATCATTAACTTACGTACTATCTGCACATTCCAAGCGAATGCGTCAACAAAATAAACATTTTTATCTTTTAGTCGTACGATAATTATCATTTTATTAGACATTCTTCATTTCGCGCGGTATTACAAATCGAGATAATGGGAAAATAATTATTAGGTGTATTGTTATAATGAAGTGAATCTTGCACAACTCAGATGTAAAAATTATATTCTTTTTCACAGCACAGTGGTGCTAATAACAATTCTTGCACTTCAGAAATACCAGAAGGCACTCAGCTGTCTTTCTCAGGTGCAAAGTTGAGCCTACTTTTGCAACCGTTAAAATTGTAAAACGTATCTACCTAATATATAGACGGAATACAGAAGTTTTCATTTTACGTTGATTTCAACGGCGGATCCAGGGGGGGGGGGTCATGGGGGTCATGACCCCCCCCCCCCCCCCTGAGCTGGTTCCAGGACTTACGTGGACCGCTAATTGAACATAATGATTTTATTTATATATTTTGTCACCATACAGATTTCATGTAACTACCTTCAATATTTAATTAAATTGATATAATATAATAACTTTGTATGATGGCAAACGTTTGGGAACGAACGCATCGAAAATTTTAAATCGTGTCTAAGATCTTCAATGGTTGAAGATCGCTTAACCGGACTGGCATTTCTCCACGTTCATAAAAACGTACTCATTGACTTTTGCAGAGTTTTGTGTCATATAGTGCGATTCAAATGAGAATAGTATCGAGTCGGCGCCATATTGTTTCGAATTTAGACTGTTATGATAGTTTAATTTATGTTTAGATCATTGATTACTATTTAACGTTTTTATTTTAATTCGATGCAAGAATGGGCTGAAATGGGCCGGCTAGTCCATGTGGATGACCCATATACAGAGGCGTATTTAGAAATTTTGCGCCACAGCACAGAATAGATATTAGTGGCCACAGGCCAATTAACATATTTTGCCGCCCCATTATCCCTATCTGAAAGATGATTTTTTATAAGTTATTTTAGAAAAAAGTCAACAGTTTAAAACAGAACTTTAATACTAACTTGTTCTATATGTATTTGTGTTAAATGAGTTGAAACTGAGAAAGCGAGCGCATGTTTTTTACGCTTTAACCTGTTAAAATCTAAGCCCTGGAAGAATTTTGTACTTTAGAAACAAACAATAAAATCACTAGCCTAAAACAGGGATCACGAACCTATGGCACGCGTGCCATCGAATCCTCGAACGTATAGCATGCGACACAATATTTTGGGCACGTCACTTATCCTAAAATTTTGTAATTATGTACTGCGAAAAAAGTATGAAATAGGTATTATATGACTTACCTAAAATAATAAGTTACTTGTCATCTAATTTACAACATCAGAAATTACACTAATTTTACTTTAATTTAAATTACAAAATAATACTATTTTCAGTCTTTTAGGGTGTAAAAATTGAGCAGATTTGACCTATTAAATAGGAAAAAAATTTGCTTGCTCGCTTCGCTCGCTCGCGTTTAACATAAGGAACATAATATTATTTAGTAGCGATGTTCTGTTTTAGCCGGTTCATTTTATGATATTTTTTCGAAGTTCACCGTTATTCAGTGTTTAAGTTTAACGATTGAATAGATTTAAAACCTATAGAATTGGAAAAAAAATTATGCTCGCTCGCTTCGCTCACTCGTGTTTGACTTATACAGACATATTACTATAATAATAATAATAATTTATTTATTTTCTCACCACAATTCATTACAATAATAAACTTAAACTAAGTGTCTCAATTTGCTGTGGGAGACTGGTGCCTAAGCTAGGCGTTAGCCTGTGTTTCAGGACACCAGGCCTCTATCCCAGGTATTTGTATCCGTACAGTTTTACAATTTATTTTCTTATTATATATCTATTGTGCATGGTGATGTCAGGGTTAGTAAGATGTATGTGTGTGTGTGTGTGTGTGTGTGTGTGTGTGATGTGTGTGTGTGTGTGTGTGTGTGTGGTGCGTGTGTGTATGTCGTGTATAATGTGTCATGTTATACTTCTAATACTGAAATTAGCTTTTCAGTGTCTTCGTAGTTTTGTGTCAACAGCCATTTAGTGAGTCGGTTTTTGCAGGCAGATTTTGTTAGAGGGAATATTTTTATCATTTTGTTTATTTTATTATAGATAAGCTCTCCAAGGAAGCAAAAGAACCGATCAGCAAAACGAGTGCGTAGTCTAAGGTTAGTAACGACGGGGTTGTATCGCCTTTTTCCTTGAAGCGACGAAGGATCGTAGAACAGTAGACGGTGCTGTTTGACGACTGTGTGAAGGATAAACAATTGTCGAATAGTCAGAACTTTGCTCTTTTTATAAAGGTCTTCTGTAGAGTAGCGGTAAGGTAGGCTATAAGAGACTTTTAGTAATGCTCGTTGGGCACGCTCCAGCTGTAAGAGCGTGGTTTTGTGAGTCCCGCCACACGTAGTTATACAGTAGGTAAACAAGGGTTGGCAGAGAGTATAATAGACCATTCTTCTCAAAGCCTCGTCCGCCACGTCTCGTAGATTCCTAAATACCGATATTAGCTTGCGGATTTTTGAGGTGAGGGCCTCGATGTGTGGACGAAAGCTAAGAGAAGAGTCCAGGATAACTCCTAGGTATTTTATTGTAGAGGTTTTCTCTAGTGGCTTACAAGGACATTGTATGACATGCGGTCTAGGACACGTGTGTGCTGTGATAGAGTGAGAGGCGGTTGTAGGGCAGGGGTTGCGTAACGCGAATGTGACGAATTTTGTTTTTTCTGCATTTAGTGTTAGAGTATTACTACGTAACCATTCTGACACTGTGTCGAGGCCATTTTGGGCGTACTCGAACACGCTTTTCCATGTATCCGAGTAAAACAATAGGGCAGTATCATCTGCGAAGGTAAAGATATTCCCATTTTGTAAGCTGAGCATACACAGATCGTTAATGTAGATGAGGAATAGGGTTGAGGCGATCGCACTTCCTTGCGGAATGCCGTGTGTAGTGGGTAGTTCGGTGCTAAGGTATTCGTCTACCTTAACGCTCTGTGTACGCTCAGTGAGGAAGTCGGTGAACAGTTTGAGCTGCGTTCCCCTTATGCCTGTTTGTTCCATCCTCTCTATAAGGGTGGCAACAGAGACAGTATCGAACGCTTTTGCCAGATCAAGGAAGATCCCCAGGACTTTCTGGCCTGCATCAAGTTTTTTAATGACGAGGTCAGTCAGTTCATGGACTGCTTCACCTGTTGATTTTCCTGCGCGAAATCCGTATTGTGATGCTGACAGGATATTATTATTTTCGAGGTATGAAATAAGTCTGTTGTTCATTATGCGTTCGAGTACTTTAGATAGAGATGGTAGCACAGCGATTGGCCTGTAGTTTGTCAGTTGGTCTCTGTTGCCAGCCTTATATATAGGATGTATAATGGCTTTTTTAAATACTTTGGGGTATATACCAGTATTGAGTGACAGATTGCATATGTGCGTTAGGGGTGGGGCAATGACACGTATGTTTTGCTTTATAACTCGTGCTGGAATTTTGTCACATCCCACCGCGCAGTCGCTTCGCAGAGACATAACCACTTTCGTTACTTCTTTTTCGTCTGTGGGTAGTAAAGTCATTGAGTGACAAGGCGCTTTATTAGTATTTGGCGGTTTTTGTGGTATTGGGTGGATTTTATCAGCTAGAGTCTTGCCAATTTTAACGAAAAATTGATTTACCATCTCAACTGCTTGTTTCGGGGAGGATGCGAGCGTGAGAAGATTAGTGGCGCTGCTTTTGTTCATGTTTCTGTTTGTTATTTTGTTAATTGTCTGCCAAAGGGTTTTAGAATTGTTTCGAGATGTTAATAATTCATTTTTGTTGTATTCATTTTTTAAGTTTTTTAGAATTTTGGAGCAGTAATTTCTGTATCGCGACTCGCGAGTATGTTGCTGCGAGAATAGGGTCATTAGGAAATTGTTTCATTTTCTTGTGCATTTTATCCTTGTGTCTTAAGCAACGAAGGAGACCAGGTGTAATCCACGGTTTAATGATTATTTTTCGATTTGGTACTTTGATTATTTTTGTGTTAGTCTCAATAATTTCCTTAATAGAGCTAATTAAGTGGTCTGCAGCAGCATTAGGATCCTGAATGTGGTATAAGTGGGTAAAATCTAGATTGGATATGTCGTTTTGTATTTGGTCATAATTTAATTGATTTCTAGTCTTAATCGTATTTGGTTTTGCTGTGACATTAGAGAGGTAGAGTAGTATTGTATCATGGTCGGTAATGGTTGTATGAGCTACACGTACTTTTGCTGAAAGTTTCGTCTTTAGCATTATGTGGTCCAGACAATTTGATAGACGGGTTGGTAGCATATGTGCTGGTAAAAGTCCAAAAGATGCGAGTAGTGTCAGGTAATTGTTTTTATTTGGGTCTGTAGAGTTTTCAGTTATATTTATGTTAAGATCACCTATGATTGCGATGTTTTTGGCTCGGTCTAATTTAATTAAAACGTCATTTAGAGAGTTGAGGAACGGAGTTATTTCCTTTTTGATGGCGATCTATATATAGCTAATATAATTGTATTTTGACTGATGTTTATTTGTAGGCAGTTTGCATCTGCTAAGAGTGGTTCCTCTACGGTTACAGAGAGGTTCTTTTTGGCATAAATAATTACGCCGTCATTTTGCGTTCTGTTATTAATAGTTATGTAGCTGTCGTAGCCCGGCAGAGAAGGTGTGTTGTTGGCTCCTTGAATCCAGCACTCCGTCATGATGACCAGATCCCACTGTACCTTGGTTCTAGCAAGCGATGTTTGAAATTCGTTTAAATTCTTATTAATGCTCCGTATATTTTGATTTATAATTTTAAGGTAGTTTTTTTGTATTAGGCCGGCCGGGATGCAGTCATCCAGATCGCAGTGGGAGGATTCAGCAACCACAAGGGCATCGACATAGTTAATAGTTTGGTTTATGTTATCGAACTTTGTGTGTTTTTATTTTGCGCACGATTGGAATCTCAGAGTAGTTGGGTCTACACTGATGGCTAAAGGTTTTAAACTTGTTGATAGTTTTTATGTAAGTATTAAATGTAAGAGTTTGGCTAATCGCTTGGTGCGTGTTTATGTTAGTGTGGTAGTTAATGTTGGATAGCTGTATGGTTAAGTGTGTTTGTAAATAGGTTATGTGTTTTGTAGGAGTGTCGTTTGTGTTAGTTGTTTTGTTAATTGTATTGGTAGTAACATTAGATTGTTTATATAATATTACATTATTAAATTTATAATAAAACTTGCTTATATTATAATAGGTTATGTAACTAATAATAATCAGTGCATGCAGGACTCTTACGTGTAGTCAGATTGTTTTGTTTCTTAACGTATCCAGGTCGCTTTCTGAGTTTATCCGTATTGGTCGATCGCCTTGTCTTCTGCGGAGGTATACGTAGCCGTGTGTTGTCCAACAGAATTCATATCCGTAATTTTTCCGGAAAGCTCTTGTTATTGCGTATAGTTTTTGGGTTTTGCTTGTGAGGGTTTCCGAGAGGTATATAGGCTGCGCTGATTGTTGCAATCCAATATGTGTAGTATTAAGTTTCTCTGTTTTATTCTTATTTTTGTTAAAGTCCTTCACGCTCTTAATTAAGTTGTTTTTGCATTGCACTGATTCTAGTTCTATTATTATTGGGCTAGAGACGTCCTTTGATTTTATTCTAAATACGTCTTTTATGTTTGAACTGCTTATATTGGCGTTTAAGGCCTTGCCCACACTTACCGCTATTTTTGTTAGACTTTCTTTTGTTTCATCATTAGTTTTGGGTATGTTTCTTATTTCAATGCCGCATGACCTTGATTTCCGTTCCAAATTTTCAAGGCTATCTTCGAGTGTCTGGATGTGTTTTTTATCTTTTATTCTTTCAGTTTCAAGGCTTTTTATACGTTTTATTAGCTCGTCATGTTTGCTAGACATGAGTTGAACACTCTCCTTGAGTTCTGTGTTTTGTACGATGATGCTGTTTATCTTATCAATGAGACCAGCGAAACGTTTCTCTTGATCTTTGGAGAAATCGGTAAATGCGCTCAAAGAGATTGTGTCGTTTTTGTCACAGGCCTTTGTTACTGTTTTCTTTCTTTTGCGCTCTGTGACGGTGTTAATTGGTTCCGTCGTTTCTTGTTGTTGTAGTGACAGTGGAGTGTCAGTGTTGGTCGTTGGTAATAATTTATCGGGCATTTCATGCGAGGCTGATGGTAGCGGTGAGGCGGGGGGCGTGCGAATTATAGGCATTTTGTAAGAGTTAATGTTTCTAATTACTAGGAGAGTATGAGTAGCGAGTGTTTCCAACGTTCGGCTGATGATGACAGAAGGTTGCAGTAAAGGTGCGTAAAACAATAGAGATTCTAAGATTTTGGTTCAGAGTACTAGGAGCGCATAGATCTGAGGCAGTCACGGTGTTTGTGTAGCCTGGGGTGGAGCTATGACGTCAGTAAGTACGGTGACGCGTACCTCGGGCTCTCTTCGGTGGTTGTCGGAGCGGTGTGCGACGGAGTCCGCACGCTAGTGTTACTAGGAACGCCTGATTTCGTAGCTTGCGTCGACTTGGGGGTGGAGCTCTGACGTAAGTAAGGATGGTCGGCGTACCTCGTGTTGTCTTCGGTGGCGTCCGGATCAGTGTGCAAGTGAGACGGCACGATGAAGAGTATGATTCCAGCTCCGGGAGGCGTGGCTATCAGTCTTCAATATGGCTGCACTATATCTATTTTAACTCCTGCGCATTTATGTTGTCCTATTTTTTCAGTGGATTAAACTTGGATTTTTAGTTTTAATTTAAATAAAAACTGCGTGGAACTTAGGCACGTCTACTCGTGATCGAGGTCCGGGGGGAAGGGGTTACTATAAAATTTTGTACCGACGTTCAGTTTTAGGCTTTTGATATTTGTATTTTTCGAATTACAGATTTTTTCAGGGTAGCAGTCTTTGAGGGTTTAAAATTTGAGCAGATTTAACCTATTAAATAGGAAAAAAATTTGCTCGCTCGCTTCGCTCGCTCGCGGTTAACATAAAGGCCATTACATTATAAATTATTACCGATGTTCTGTTTTAGCCGGTTGATTTTATGGTATTCTTCCGAAGTTTATATTTTAGTTTAACGTTTGAAACTGTAAAATAGGAAAATTTGCTTGCTCGCTTCGCTCGCTCGTTTTAGGCTTAAAGAACGTATTATAAAATTTTCTATTTTTCCGAAATACAGTCTTTCAGGGTTTAAAGTTATAACAGGTAACGAAAAAAAAATGTAATATGCCCAGGGCCTCTAATAGGTTAAAGACGGCCGTGATTATTTAATGTACTTGTAGTCGTTTTATTTTCTTGAACACCCCCTCCCCCCCCCCCCCCCCCCCGTAAATTAAAACCTGGCTACGCCCATGATGTGACCCCCTCCTGGCGCCAAAGCTGGATCCGCCCTTGGCTGATTTATTGCTGAAGAAAACAAGAAAATCCACTCACGCTTGGACTTAGTCCCGTAATCGAGACTTGTTATCGAATATAATAGAATAAGAATTTACTATACCTACCATTGAAATAGTTAAACATATTACCACTCCTTTTCTTCGCGTCGCGCAGTTTTGCAATAAAAGTTATGTGATATACCTATTATGCTTATAATATTATAATAGCGACCCGCCCCGGCTTCGCACGGGTACAATACTGATACTAATACTACGGAATGTCTTAAAACCTCTAACAAAACGGGCGAAATTTAGTCAAAACAAACAGAAACAACTTAATATAGGTACCTACTAAAACTCAATGAAATAAGTAGGTGGGTATACTTTTATCGTATGAAATACCTATACTCTATATAGGACTAATTTTAAATATAAAAATAATAAAATTGAAATCGGTCCAGTACTTTTTGAGCCTATTCATTACAAACAAACATACAAACAAAGTTTTCCTCTTTATAATATTAGTGTAGAATCTACACTACACTGTAGATCTAAACTCCCCGCCTTGGTGACGCCCACTTCGCAACGGGCCGTGCAGCAGAAATCGTAATATTTTAATTTCGCCATAACTTCAAAACCAAACGTCCAATTTTAATCATTCAAAGACCAAATATTATCTACATAAACTGTACTTAGTGATGAAATAATTTATTTTGATAAAGATTAATAGTAAGAGTAAAATAAACGCGTTTAAATGTAGTCCAAAAAAAATTCAAGATTTCTGAATAAAAAAATGGTTGTTGTGCCTCACTCGACCTAGATAGGTATAGTGTGTCGCGGACTTTTTTGTAGATATTTATAAGATCTACAATTAATTAGAACATTTTATGGTTCTATCTTTTATAATTTAGGCAGCGTACGCAAAATAAGTAACTTTTCTGGTTGATTTTTTACACCTTGTCCGAAAAACCCAAATATCTTACGGAACCCTATTTTTTTCCAAAATAAAATTTAGCCTATGTTACTCGTGGGTAATGTAGCTTTCGAATAGTAAAAGAATTTTTGAAATCGGTCCAGTACTTTTTGAGCCTATTAATTACAAATAAACATACAAACAAAGTTTTCCTCTTTATAATAGGTTGGGGAAAAAGTCTTTTCGCATTATAGTATGTACTAGCTTTTGCCCGCGACTTCGTCCGCGTGGAACAATACTTTGGGATATCGCTGAAATTTACCCGCGACTTTATTTATGACTAACGAAAGCGGAATCCTATTTTTTTAAACGGAACCCTAAAATAAAAGTAGCCTATGTACCCTATAACATCAGCTATCTGCTAGTGAAAGTCCCGTGAAAATCGGTCCAGCCGTTTCAGAGATTAGTCAGAACAAACAGACAGACAGACCGACTTACAGACAGACAGGCGGACAGACAAAAATTAAAAAAAAATGTATTTTATTGTAAGTACCGAATATACTTTCAGATTCATTATGTAAAAAGCTGTTAATTTGAAGTTACAAACAGACACTTAAATTGTATTTAACTGTATAGATGTATGGATATTATAATGTATTATATTTTAAGATATTATCAATTTGATGTTTATAAAATAACTAAACTATTTAACTAAACTAAACTAAACATTAACCCGCACGCGCACCCCGCCTTGGTGACGCCCACTTCGCAACGGGCCGTGCAGCAGAAGTCGTAATATTTTAATTTCACCATAACTTCAAAACCAAACGTCCAATTTTAATCATTCAAAGACCAAATATTATCTACATAAACTGTACTTAGTGATGAAATAATTTATTTTGATAAGGATTAATAACATGAGTAAAATAAACGCGTTTAAATGTAGTCCAAAAAAAAATTCAAGATTTCTAAATAAAAAAATGGTTGTTGTGCCTCACTCGACATAGATAGGTATAGTGTGTCGCGGACTTTTTTGTAGATATTTATAAGATCTACAATTAATTAGAACATTTTATGGTTCTATCTTTTATAGTTTAGGCAGCGTACGCAAAATAAGTAACTTTTCTGGTTGATTTTTTACACCTTGTGTCCGAAAAACCCAAATATCTTACGGAACCCTATTTTTTTCCAAAATAAAATTTAGCCTATGTTACTCGTGGATAATGTAGCTTTCGAATGGTGAAAGAATTTTTGAAATCGGTCCAGTACTTTTTGAGCCTATTCATTACAAACAAACAAACAAACAAACAAACAAACAAACATACAAACAAAGTTTTCCTCTTTATAATATTAGTGTAGATGAACTTGTCATAAAATATCTTGGGCTATACCAATTGTATCTGGCTGATTTTGGTATCATTAAAAAGTTTTAATTTTACAGAAGACAATTCCAAATTCAAATTAGGTAAATTTGAGATTTTCATTTGTTTTTCTTATTGTTAAAATGAGTGATTCTTATGAAGAATTTCGATACATTTTAAAATTTTATTACAAAAAAGGTAAAAATGCAACAGAAGCCGCGAAAAAAATTTGTGATGTTTATGGACCTAATGCAGTATCTGTGAGAGTAGCGCAAATTTGGTTTAAGCGTTTTCAATCCGGAAATTTTGATATCAAAGATGCACGTCGCTCTGGTCGCCCTGTTACGGACAAAACTGTTGCCATTTTTGAAAAAGTGGAGCAAGATCGGCATATTAGTAGTTACGATGTAGCTGAAGAACTGGGGATTGACCACAAAACGGTTTTGGCGCATTTGAAAAAAGCTGGGTACACAAAAAAGCTCGATATTTGGGTGCCTCATGAGCTCACTGAAAGAAACCTAATGAACCGTGTACTCATTTGTGATTCTTTATTACGACGTAATGAAACCGAACCATTTTTGAAGAAGCTGATAACTGGTGATGAAAAGTGGATCACGTACGAAACCCGGGTTAACTCGCAACAAGGTGATGCTGTGTGTGTGGTGGGATCATTATGAGCTGTTACCGCCAGGCAGGACCATCAATTCTGAACTGTACTGCGAACAACTGATGAGATTAAAGCAAGAAGTTGAGAGAAAGCGGCCGGAATTAATCAACAGAAGGGGTGTGGTTTTTCACCATGATAACGCTAGACCTCACACATCTTTAGCCACTCAGAAAAAATTACGGGAGTTTGGCTGGGAGGTGTTAATGCATCCGCCGTATAGTCCTGACCTTGCACCTTCAGATTTCCACCTGTTTCGGTCGCTGCAGAATTCCTTAGGCAGTGTCAGGTTGACATCACAAGAGGACTGCCAAAACCACTTGTCGCAGTTTTTTCATCAGAAGCCCCAAAAATTTTATAGCAATGGGATCATGTACCTACCAACAAGATGGCAAAAAGTTATCGAACAAAATGGCACCTAAGTATATACTTTAGTCACTTGTAAATAAACTTTATAAAAAAACCTTTTGAATTTTTATATAAAATGCGAAGAAACTTTTTCCCCAACCTAATAATATTAGTGTAGATAATTAATGTTATGCTTATAATAATTAAAAATTAATATATAATTTATGAGTACGGGCTACGGAAAAAGTAATAAGTTACATATTTCAGCGTTTCCTTTTAATTATCCTACTATTAATATTATAAATGTAAAAGTTTGTGAGGATGGGTGGATGTTTGTTACTCTGTCATCATGATGTCATGTATAGCTACTGAATGGATTTTTATGAAATTTGGTATGGTAGTAGTTTAGGCTCTGGATTAAAACATAGGCTACATTTTATTGCGCAAACGTACAGTACTCCTGCGTGATACCCGATAGTCTCAGAATACAGAACACCCAGAATGAGTGTTCGTCACATTTGTCGCAGCGCACTGTAACCAAAACCATGGCGAAACACCGCCCCGCCCGCTCTTTTTACTCTTTATACTTACAAAATAATTCGCGTTATTATGTTTTACGACAATTAGGTATTCAATAAAAATTTATTGAAAAAAGTTGGGGAAAATATTCCGTTATTCTGTGGCAACATATTATGTGTGGATAGCCACTCCAATTTGGAGTAGTCGTGATGGCTTCACTTTCAAGCGCGTTGACGGTTTCTGGATGATTTCTGTATTCTGTGCCGATAGTATATTTACGCGGGCGGAGCCGCGGGTAACAGCTAGCATTAGTATACCAAGGCCCACTTGCGCCAATCCGGGTTAAAGTTAACCCTGGGATAAAAATCATGTTATCTCTCTCGATCTTCGCATTTGTGATAGAGAAAGCATGATATTTTAACCCAAGGTTAACTTTAACCCGGATTGGCGCAAGTGGGCCCAAGAAACTTAAAATGTAGGTAACAGGTGAATGTTGCACTGAAAAGGCTCGCAGCAAAAATAAACATAAACTTGTTATTTTTAGGTATACTGTCAGCATTATTGTAACTAAAAATAGTGAGCTGACTCACAACTTAATGTTTATAACAGCAACTTTATATTACCTAGTAATATTTGGCATAAAAATGTAATTTTAGCTTTTAAAAATGTTTGTTCCATGTAAATTTAACAGCATTATGATTGTTATACTTTTACTAATTAATAAATCACGATATAAGTTGTCTCCAATCAAAATGAAAAATCCAGAAACAGTAAATGTATTATGAAATGTATTATATATTTTTTAAATTGATACCTACATACTATTAACAACTTGTCTTGCAAGTTTAAACAATATTGTAGTCTTTTTCATAGTATTGAAGTACCTACTTTTCAATTAAGACTAGATGTTGCCCACGACTTTGTGCACACAAAACAAATCCCATGGGAACAGTACATATTAATGCATTAAAAAGTAGCCTTGTCCTTCGTACATATTCTACTCATATGTCTGTGCCAAACTGTATATAAAAATCAGTCCAGTAGTTTAGGAGCCTATTCAATGCAAACAAACAAATCTTTCCTCTTTATTATATTATTACTTCTATCTGTGAAAACTTTTAATTGGCCTTCTTGTACTGTCAAAAGTATATTATGTTCTAGCTGTAAGTGTTCCTAAATAAATAAATAAATAATGTATAGAAAAGAGCTTGTGTGTACATATAAATATTGTGAAATTTTACATCTATTACCTACTATATATTTTAACCAGATTGTTTGTGTTTGGGCAACAAGTATGTACCACTTATGTTTTACTAAGTAAATTTGTTTCTGAGCATCTGCTAGCTAGCATCTAGTAGCTTTTGTCAGATTACACTTAATTTTTATTTATTACACAATACATAAAAAGATGTTTTGATGTACAACATTTTTTCTCTCGCTTTCTTGCAATTTTTAGGAGTGATTTCGTGAAATGGGACGGAAATGTGTCATAGGAAGTAGTGGAATTTGATTTGACGAATGAGTGAGCAGTAGTAGAGTTGGTTGTCAGATTCTACTTAATAAAATATTTCAGTATTTTATTTAAATTTTAATGTTGGTTTCTGCCGCTGGCCACTGCTTAATTGAAAAGTTTTATTTTTTTTAATCAAAGCATTGTGTTTTTTAAAAATATTGTCATAACATGTTACACATCATATGCAACTACTGTAAGGCTTGCTCATTTTTTGTTTAGTTTGATTGGTAAAATATACCCAACACCATCGTTTCTCAACTTATTTTATGTCGTGACCCACAGAAAAGCCAAAAAGTTAAGTTAAAAGTCTTGCAAACCCATCACAATTTTTTCGACATTTGATAGGAAAGATTCGTTCGAAAAACGAATCTTTTGTACCTATATGTAGTTTGTATTTATTATTTTTCAACAGACTGCAACCCCCTTTAAAAACAAACTCAACCCCCCAAGGGTCGCAACCCACCGCTTGAGAAATGGTACCCTACACTAAGGCTGCTCAACCTTTTGAAGAGTCGGGCCAAATGGTGGATTCAGTCGTTAACGACGGGGCACTTACAATTCCTGTTTCAGTTACCCTCAGGTCAAGAGCAATAAAAACTCAATTATTAAGAAAATAAAATTGAATTATTCTTTATTAGGAACATGGAGTATCTTATTCTAAAATCTAAATAAAGAAATGAAATTAAACTTAAATCTAGGGTAACTTGTTTATACAATCAATGTGATTTCTGCCATTTTTTGTCTTTTAATAATTTACTTATGTTTGGCGACAAATCCACCAACGTATTTTTAAACTATACTTGCGCAGGCCACATAAAATTCTTTCGCGGGCCACACCGTGCCTGGGGTTGAGCAGACTTGCCCTACACACTATACTCTCTAATTAGAACATAAGTACATACCTAAATATATTTATTATTATTTATTTAAGTACGGGAAAATTTACAGCTAAGAAACATAAAATAGGAATTGTGGGTGGGAAAAATGTGGGTTTGATTCCCGCATTGGAACAACAAAAATGTTGTTTCCAAGTTTGGTTAGGACGATGCAGGCTCATCACTTGATTGTTTGACCAGAAAGATGATGCATGCGTCGGATGGACATGTAAAAAGTCGGACCTGCACCTGATCTCTCGCCAGTCGTGTCAGTCATCCGTCCCACTGGGTTATGAGAGTAAAGGAGGAGAGGGTGCTCTTGTGTACTGCACACATACTTGGGCACTATAAAATTGCTTCTGCGTACTGGCCTAGTTTCAATGAAACTGGCCACCGTCACCGAAATCAGTGTGGGGAAGTTATTTTTTATAACATTGGTAAGTACAGAATAAATCAACATTATTAATTGATATTATATTACATACTTACTTCTTTGTCACCTGTTTCGCAATCCTGTAGACGAGGGATTCGACGTTTTGGTATCACAAGGAAATGAACCGGCGCTTGTGGCGAAATATCATTGAAAGCAATGCACAATTCGTCTTCGTAGATAATATCAGCCTTTATTTCTTTCGATATAATTTTATCAAATATTGTTGCTCCAGAGTTGGTCTTAGCTGTCTGGGCTCGTTTGACTTCATCGCTGTATGGTCTCCGTACAGCTATAGTGGCACCCTTTGATATATCATAAATATTCGTAGGATAACTCTTTCGTAATCTAAACTTTAGGGCACGTTGAAAAACTTTATTAAACATTTTCGATATTATTCGTTACACAACATTGACATATTACGTAACGTAAGTTTAGGGTTTCTTGTACTTTCAGGTTTTAATATTTCATTTAAAAAATAATAATTTGTAACAGTATAATTTATAAATTAGAACTTTGAAGAAATAAAATACTGTACGGTACACAGAAATTAGAATTGTGTCAAATTTCAGAAAGCAGTTGACACTTGACAGTTTGACACTTTTTTTCTTTATATGTGGCGGCACAGCTTTGGTTGGAAGAGAGGCCGTGTGTCCCTTTCTAGTAGGGTGACAATAATATTTTCTGCTGTGGCAAACTGCAAAGCTGTGTGAGACAAATTGTGAAACACTGAATGACATACAGCTGAGGCTTTAAAAGTCGACTAGATTGAATAGTGTAAAATCAAGAAGGTTTGAAGTGACGGCTGCATTAATATGTAACAGATTTTTATGTAATTCTCTGCCTTACTTAAACACTATTGAGCCATTTTTGTCGTATTTCTTCATTGTTGGGAAATCTATAAAAACCGTCTTATATTATCATTAAAGGCCTTACTCGACTTCATACGTTTTTTCTCAGTACTTACTACGATTCTAGGCGAGTCGCTACTGACTAGTTTATAACAAAACGTAGTACAATTATAACTCTTAATAACGTAAGTTGCTTTAATTTTAACACTTTTATACTAGCAAAACTAGATTAACATTAACAATTAACTTACTAATGTTACTAATAAACGAAATATTGCAACCAGCATAACTTTCACTTCGACAAGAATACCTATAAACAACATTTTTTTACCATTTTGACTATTAAATCATCAAATAAATAATAAAAACATAGTTACGGAGATACATGAATTAAGAAATAAAAACTATTTTCAATGTTAATATTATCCGGTGTTCAGCGGGTCTAAAAAGGCCACTTGCGCAATATCATCGCAATATTGCTATTTGACACTAAAGCAATTCTGCTTGTAAATCTGTCAAATGAATGCATTTCAGCCAATTTCTGCATATGAATTGTATCCAAATCTTAATATGAATTGCAATTCAAGTGGCCATTTTACGATCGCTGTCAGTAATTCATAACAAGAATTGAAAATGAATTGCCAAAACGGCCTTTTTAGACCTGCTGCATAAAATATGTGTATTTATAATGGCGTATCTATTGTCTTGGGAATGATACCATCTAATAAAAAAAGAAGGAAATTTGATTTAATGTAAACTGCATTTTTATTTAGTATTATATGAATATTTCTAACTTTTTAAATTAGAATATGATATAGTTATAAACATTTGTTAAAATAATAATAAAGTACACTCGTTTTATCTAAGATTTTTCAAGTTACTTTTTATAAATACCAACATTTTTCTGGTTGGCAACATGCAAGAATGAGACACACAGCCTCCCTTCTGGCTATCTCGCTCGGCTCGGATTTGCCTCTATGATTCGTGCATTGTGAAATACACTCTATTATCAAGGTAATACAGTTCTTTTTAGCAATTACAAAATTCGGAGTCTTCTATCCATAGGTCAGGGCAGGATAGCTCCTGACGTCCAGCTTGTTAGAGAGAGAACGTAAATTGGTCAATACTTGTGAAGAAACGAGACAAAAATGTTATGTTTTGTCCCTTTCGCTGTAACCGGGTTTTTGTTGGGTTTTTGGCACAGAGCTGTCAAGTTTGACATTCCTGTGCCAAAGAAATGACTGTGAAGAGTGAGGTTTCGTGTTATTTGAACTCTTTTGTGTTTTTTGGTGTGTTTTATGTTATATACTCTTTTGAGATAGAGACTCCGTGTAGTTTTAAGTATTTTAACAATGTGTGGATGCAGTATTTTGAGGTGCAAAAGTCGCAGCGAACGAAAATGTGCTGCCGTAACTTTTCACTCGTAATTAGCTATAGCTCGTGTTTTTTAGTTTGTGATTGCATATAACATAAGAATGATGATATATGGATGTAAATACAGTCATATTTTCCATAGAAAGTGAGATGAAATCTGTATTTTTTACATAATTCGTAACATATTCTAAAAATATATTTGTCTTAGTGTTGCTATTTAATTTAGTACCAAAATATACTGACTAAAGTTCTTTCGGTAAAAATTTAGTATAATATCCCACGATTCCACGATTTGGGGAGGAGGGAGTTAAGAGGGAAGGGGAGGGGGAGGATTGAACCCCCACTCCCCTCATCAGGAAACCCACAGTTACTTAGATATTAGTAGTTGAAGTTTTGGAGTTATAAACTAAACGACTAGTTTAGTTGTAATTTGGAGTGGTAAACATAGTTGAGTGGTTGGGAGTAATAGGGTGACAGTTAACCCTAACCGCAAACCTGACTAAACATAAATTTTGGACACGTATGTAATCAATCAAAGAACAAATTTTCCATCTTTTTGCTAAAAAGTGGCCCCGTGCGAGTTTCTTACGCCGGTTCTTCTCGACGGGCCAGTTTCTTATTGATATAATTATGTATTTTAACTGTTTAACATTTTAAATGTGTTGAAGTGAATGAAGAATGTTTGAAACATCTACTTAAATAAAAAACTATTTTTTGACATTGATTAATTTTTATATTAAGAGAAATACCTACCCTACCTAACAGTATTAATAGTAAGACTTTTTGGTAGCTTATGCTTGGACTACTTCAGAAAAAGTCAAAATCACCATATGTGTCCATATAAATTGCGAGGAGTTCCCTCGATTCCTCATAGATCTCATCATCAGGTCACCACTTTTTTGAATGAAAACGGGACCAACTTGGGATTATACCCTTATAAAAAAGAAAGAATTTTGAAAATTGGTCCACAGACGGAATTATCGTTGAACATACAAAAATATGTATATAAACAGCCGAACGTATAACCGCCTCTTTTTTTGGAAGTCAGTCGAAAATAAATACCAAATCGTATTGTGTCATACAAAATTACTAGGTATTTGAAGCCAAATTGTATGAGTGGCTCAGTAACTATGGTAAAGGCCTTTTTTTGTTTTTCTTATTATAACCCCTAATCTATACTAATATTATTTTATTTATTTTATTTTTATTTTATTTATACAGAAAAACTTACAGCTATACATATAACAATATCATAAAGAGGAAAGATTTGTATTTTTGTATGTTTGTAATGAATAAACTCAAAACTACTATGCCGATTTCAAAAATCCTTTCACCATTAGAAATCTACATTCACCCTAAGTAACATAGGCTATATTTATTGATAGAAAAGATTAGGGATCCTTACTAAAATTTAAGTAACGTAACCCAAGGTGTAAAAAAAATATTAATAAAACATCTTTCGTGGCATGCGCTGCGGAAACTATTGATGATAGAATAAAAGTATTTTGTTAATTTAACTATTACTCTCGGTCTTGGCCTAGAGTGAACTTATTAATAGGTCTCGATCGAGACTGAGAATCCAGGTACGATCGTACTTTAATCGCATGTTTTCTTATAACCTCTGACTCATAAAAAATAACTAGAACAATTTAATCGCCAGTATTAAAATATTGAAATTTACTTATTTTAATAACGAGTGGTGCAAGGAAAAACTCGTTCTACGATTCTTATTTATTAAATTATTACTGACTAGGTACGACGAAAAAAACTTACGTGTGGATCCTAAGATCAAGACAAAAATACTACAATTGAAGGCTATGTTTGTACATGGCAACACATAGTGGGTGAGCGAGATGCACTCTAGTGGTTACAAGAGCTGCGGATCTATAGGTACTTCATCTTAGCCATAGGTACTTTAACCATGGCTAAAACTCACTAAAATTTAAAATGACACTTTAAAGTGAGACTATAATTATAAGTAGGTAGATATTTTTTTTTCTGACACACGCCCCTGCAGTCCGGGGGCCCCTGCTGATACAGGTAGAGCTACACTCTGTATGTGTTCCGGGATGGAAATAAAGTATTAAAAAGTCCTTCTGAAAATATATAATATGGCTTATTCGTATTGGGTGACCATCCTACTTTATGAAACGTTGTTCGCCTTTTTTCATCATAATTATTCATAAGTTAATTATGGGACTTCGAAGAGATATTACATACATGTAGAAGGTAAACTAAAATCGAAGCCGTAGACAGCTCATTTGTCTCACAAAACATCAAAGGCAAAAACCAACAAGAGTGAAAGAGAAAGCCATCTTCATGTCTTTTCGTTTTTTTCTAAGGTTGACTGGACTCCAGTCCTGCTGGCAGAGGCGGCTCGTCCTAAAAAGCACTGGTGCAATGCACTCCCACTCCCACTCCTAAGTACATAATAAAAATTTATTTTTTAATCTGCTACCCACTTATATATTTTTAACCATACACATGCACACATAATAGTATTTATTAATTACTAGAATTAATTAACTACCTACGTAAGAAGTTAAAATGTTTTCAAGCATATTTCAAGATTTGCTAAGTCGTTACTCACGGGAGCGCTCGCGATTGCGCTCCTATGAGAAAAATTTCAGTACAACGGCTAGTACTGAAATCAATGAGTGCGAAAGAGAAACATCGACACGGCCCGGTACGTGAAACAAAAGATTTCGTATGAGAAATTAGCCTAAATTGGAGCGCCGCTCCTACGACGCGACGTTGCCAGATTGCGGCGAGGTGACAATTGCTAAGTGCCGTGTGGCTAATTATGCGCTGTTGCCTATCTTATGTAAACAAACATTGCGTCTCATCGTCACCGGTCACTACACTAGGTACTCGCGCGAATACGGCAGTTTTGTGATATTCCGCTATTAAAAAATATAAAGAATTCTGATCATTGAAAAATGAAAATAGAACTCGTCGCTAATACAATAGAGTTGAAAATAGAAGTGTCAGGTGTCGAGCTGTCATATATGACATTGACGTTTACCTCGACACTCATGTGTTTGATTTTCAACTCTATTTTAATAGTACAAAATTCTATTTTCAATGATCAGAATTCTCTACGGCCGGGCCCTCCGGATTCCGGTGCATATAGTCCCAGTCTAAACCGTGCAGATTTTTCTGTCGCGACGACAAATAATAATCACTCGTGGAAACTTAGTAGGTACCTATAAAGTCTGGAAGTGGAAGGTGAGTATTGGCGCCTGTTTGGTCGCTGATTGTGATTGGCGCTTAATATGTGACACAAATTAAAAGTTAATAAATAAATAAATATTCAAATTTATATTTTTGTTTATTTTTTATAAAAAAGATGTCTTGAAATCTGACATAGCATTACTTACATAGTTAAATACCTACTTACATACTTATTAATAACATCAATTTTACCATTCATAATTATCTCAGTAGCATAAACTAGAATACCTACCTACTACGCTCTACGAGATATTTACTTGAGGTTTCGTATTACATAATATAATACCTACATAGTACCTACTTATTAGGTACCTACATTGCTAACCTATGAATAAAATACTACCATCTTAGTATTGTTATTCGTAGTTGCAAACTGAATAGGTAAGTATGTATAAAAATGCTTACAATGGCCAGGTGTTGTAAAAAATACGCATATGGTAGGTACTTTTATTACATTTTAATGTTAATTTAATGCCATCCCTTAATCTAAGAATAACAGTTTATCACTTGTGATTGTTTAAGTAGACCCCTAGCATATTATATCTCTACAGACTACATACAAATCATTTTACACATTGACCATTGTCTGAACGTTTTAGAGTTTAGACGATTTCCATTCTGTCTTTATTGTAGAACAATTAATAAACAGACTGGTTACAATAAATAACTTAGTCTTTATCTAACAATACTTTTTACAATTTCTTTCAAAGCACAATAAAGCTAGCCCAAAGTGTGGTCACTAATATTCACGACAACTCCACAAACTGTGAGACAAACGTGAATATTACGAAAAAGGTAACTCTTGCGACGTCACTTGCTATCGTCCTGACCAAATGATTTTGCATGATCAGCCTCACTGCCACTGCTATGAAAAATATTGTAACGCACTTATGTAGGTAGTATAACCTGAAAAAATAAGAAAATATTCAAATGCACACCTAAGACTCGTGAATTTAGTAAAGAACATAGGTAATCTTGTGTTCAAAAGCTCTTTTTGTCTAGCCACGAACGCTGACTGTCGCCATGACAAACCAGTAGTTACCTAGTCGTAAAATCAATTATATCTGTTTTATCTCTGTTAAATCATAAAAATTAGGTGGATACCTGTTAAGGTGACGTCTACTTTCTGGTAGCTTTTCGTCCTTTTCTTTGAGTATGTACTTTCTAACTCCATGTACGAATGAAGCATACTGTTCGTCCCAGCTGTAACAGCAAAGAAAGATATAAAGCATATTAAAAGTAGTAAAGCAAAATATGTGCACTATTGAATATACACATCGACTTCATAGTTCGTTTGTTGACGACCTCTGTGGCTCAGTGGTTAGAACCTTAGAGCTTAAGCCGGTGGTCGCGGATTCAAAGCCCGCTAGGGAACAAAAGTTTTCTGTTTTCCTAAGTGTAAGTGTGTACTAAAATGGATGTGTATTAAACATACGGTACCTATTATGCAAAGAAATAAATATGTCGAAGAGGTTAATATTTTGTTGCTGAATTGACAAGCAAGTCAATAGTACGGAAGTATATTCGACGGGAACACTAGCGCCATGTTGTTTGGCGTTGATAGAGTCCGGTCGACCAGTTTGCGCGTTCGGTGTGGTGGGAGTTGTGATCATGTTTTCCCTCCAAGGAATGGTCACGGAATACTAAGCTACCAGCCGTCGTGGCGAGAGGTTCGGTTCGGGAACTATCAGTGTTCTTTTTAAAGTGATAGTGAAATAATTAGTGCAGAGTCGTTATTATTTTAATAGACAGTGAAAAGTAATTAAAACAGTGTGAAGTGCTTAGTTTTAGTACTATTGAGTATAGAGGTGAAGTAATGCTGTTTCTTCTCTTTTCATTTTGTAAGCAACATTACCCACGTTAAGCCCACAGTGTTAATTTGAGAGCCAGTACTTTTATATAGTACGATGTTTGAGGCATGTTTATCCTATGTCTTCTACAAATAAATATAATATATGAATACTTAGTAGGTATAACAAGATATTAAATACTTAATAATATATTTCTGATGTCTGGTACCCGACTACCCGTAATATAAGTTCTTCGAGACCTTACCACGGGACTAGATTGACGTGGTGTGGAAGCGTTCATAGATATTATTGGGACAAAAACATCCTGAAATCACAAACTCACTTTATGCTCTTCGGATCCAAATTGTATATCGCCTTATCGCTTATGGTCAGCCTGTCCCTGAGCTTGCTCACATTATCAGTTCTGAACTGCCATTCTCTTGTGGCAAAGAATGATAGAACTTCAGTCATATTCCGGATCTTCTGCTCGACCATCACCAAGTTAAATCTGAAACAAATGCAACGATTATGTTCTGAAAGCAGAAAAAAGTTCTATAGGTATTTTTTTTTTAATAAATAAAACTTACTTCATTTTCATGCCAAAAATACGTGTGATGTACTCCGCTAGAGTTAGTGGAAGCGTCTGCACAAGAAACACTAGCAGCATGTATAAATATCTGAAAAATTACAATAGCATAGAATTATTATCAATTCCGAAATTAAAATATATATTTATGCCCATACTCCGCACGTTAGTAACTTGGCGTGACGGCTGCCGCGCTCTCAGATAATATTTTATTTGCATATATATTTTATTGGCATACATACATACATACATACATACATACATACATACATACATACATACATACATACATACATACATACATACATACATACATACATACATTATACATACATACATATAATCACGCCTCTTTCCCGTAGGGGTAGGCAGAGACCACTTCTTTCCACTTACTATGATCCTTACATACTTGTTTCGCTTCGTCCACTTTCATTCTTACCATCCATTCCTCCTCTTATATTCAACGTAGCCAAAGTAGCGAAGCGGCTCTCCATGGTCCGCTTTTCGCCTCCGTGAGAAACGAGACGTGATGGGTGGCGAACCACATCGCCGCCATTTTGGATTGGAAATTGCAACTCTTAAGTCTTATGATTGATAAAATTTAAAAGCAAGTGCAACTCCTTTTATAATATTTCTCGCAATCATATGACAGACAATGTACCTATAAAAACGATTCGCGAAAGACATATACAACGTGGTTGAGATAAAATCTGAGTACTGGGGGCCTAGCAGGAACATTTGACAGCTGCGTACAAACGTAACGTTATCGAATGAATATTATATTCAACGTAATTATATTAAAATATACCTACATCAAAACTAATCAATCTCTGCAAAAATGTTTGGAATCGATTAATAAATGACTGAGAAATGGATCATTGAAGTTGAGGGAATTTCTGGTGACCCTGTGACGTCACAGCCTGACGGATCAAATATAGCCTAAGCCGCTGATCAGAGAGACCTGAAAATTGGAGGGTGTGTTCTTTGTATGACGTAGGAATTACTAATTAGGATACGACACGAAGAGATTTTCTGAAATTCTACTCCTAAGGGGTGAAAAAGTGGGGCGTAATTTACCTCGTTCAGGCTTAGTGACGTCACGATTAAGCAAATTCAAAGTCCCATAACTTTTTAAATTCTAGAGATATGTTGCTAATTATTTCACATGTTTGTTTTATTTTACTCTAATTTTTATAATTTATACAAAAAATGTGTTGGTAAAATTCCTCATTCTCATTCGATAATGTTACGTTTGTACGCCGCTGTCAAACGTTCCCACTAGGCCCACTGAACTACTGGCTGTCTCATACTCACGAGTTAGAGACGCAGATAGCACTGGGATACCAAAGAGCGTCGTCCAAAGGTGTTATAGGAAAATTCTTGCGCAAATGTTTTTCCATGGCGTCCCAGCACGTGGGGTTTTCGTATGTACTGCAATTGTATACTCGCGCTTCCGGCAACCTGAAATACGAGGGATTCAATAAGGCTTGGGAGTATATTACAATCCGGAATCCGGTGACATGCAGGGAAAATTCAGAGCACTAAACAATCTATGATTGACATTGTATTAGCGCAGTTCTATTTTCAGTAAGAGCTCCGTGGCCTAGTGGGTAGACCGACTCGAGAGGGCGCAGGTTCGAATCCCAGGTTGTGGCGTGTAACAATAAGGCTTTTTCATATCTCAAGTACATTATACGGACGCTCTAACGGTGACGGAAAACATCGTGAGGAAACCCGCACATGGTTGCCCCGGACGTATTGACCAGTCATTACACTGGACAAGACTGAATATGTTGTTAGAATGCCGTATGTGCTTTGACATTTAAAAACCAACTGTCCCAGGCACTACCAGGTATTTCAACAGGGGTTACTCCGCTCGGAGAGTACTGTATGAATCATCCATTAACGGATGAAAAGGCCCAGGGGCGTAGCTACCGCCGTATCTGCCGTATCAATTATACGGGCCCCCCGGGGCACGGGGGCCCCAAACGTGCAAAAATTAATAAAAACTTCCCAAATTTCATCTTCATCTTCATTTCATCATCAACTATAAATGATTTAATAAATCAGTTTGCCGAAAAGAAAGGCAAGGAGAGTGTATATTTAAATTGTAAAAATTTTGGAAAAAGTGACAGATATTATGACGAATAAATATTTCTTTTAATATTATGCAATTTTTTATTTATTTTGTGAGCAACCTTTACCCTTCCTAAGGGGCCCCAAACAAAATTTTATACGGGGCCCCGCCAAGGCACGCTACGCTTCTGAAAAGGCCTGAATATATTTTCAGTGCTCTGAATAGCACCTTCTACTTTCTAGTAGGTAAATAAGAAATCTACCCAAACTGTACTCAATAGTCTTAACAGTAAGATGTTACAACACAACTTACATAGACACGACGCGAGATTTCGGTTCGGAAGAGCTAGCAGTATTTCCTGCTATCTACTATTATTTGAATCTTACACGTCAGTAAAGTCCAGCGAAAATTCCCAGCTCCCATCCTAACACTAGACCTAGAGTTACTTCTAGATTTACCTAAACCCCCTTTGTAATAAGAATCTTTATGCCACTGTTTTTTTTTTTTATTATTTGGGCCCATTTCTGGGCCTACTTGTTCCCCCAACCGGTGGCTAGGACAATTTCTTGCTTAAAGCATTTAACATGTATATTCATTTTTAATTATTGTATTACATTCTTTTAATCTCTATTTTATCCACTTTCTATATTGTTTCTCTTACTTACATTTCTGCTTATTTTATAATCTTTATATTATTTATTTTATTTAGCCATTCTATTTTACTTTACATTACTATATATTGCTTTCTTATTTCTAAAATCTTATGTTTTTATAACTTACATTCAATTCTTTGTCCTTTGCCATCCCATTTATTTATTATTTTTATAGCATTTAACATGTATATTCATTTTTAATTATTGTATTACATTCTTTTAATCTCTATTTTATCCACTTTCTATATTGTTTCTCTTACTTACATTTCTGCTTATTTTATAATCTTTATATTATTTATTTTATTTAGCCATTCTATTTTACTTTACATTACTATATATTGCTTTCTTATTTCTAAAATCTTATGTTTTTATAACTTACATTCAATTCTTTGTCCTTTGCCATCCCATTTATTTATATAATATGTATATAATATATTATTTATCGATGACAATTTTTCATTCTTATCTATTTAGTTTTTTATTTACATTTTTATTTGCCATCTATTACATACCTAGTATAGCTCTTGTATTTAATTTTACATAATGTGACTGTTTTGATACTTAAGATAATTATATGATCTTTTAGGAGAGCTTAAATTGTCCTGTAGGTATGTGTCCAGCTCGGAACGCCCGTCCCGAAGAATGATTTGCACCAAATTATTCAGTATATAATAATCCGTTTTGCAATATATTATGTAGGTATATAGTGTTTCACCATGGCGCGTTGTCTGCTTTTTAGTGCCAGCTAATGCTTATATTTAGGAGTACTTGCTAATGTATTGTGTGTTGTCATATTATGTTGATGTCCGCTTCTGCCATATATGCTGTCTCAAATATATAATACTCAAAGTGCTGTCTTATGCTAACATAATCATATATTATATGCAAAGTCAATATATATATTCACAATACATTTACAAACCTTCGCCTACTTAGCCTAATTCCTGCATAATTGCACTTTATTAAACACACTTTAATTAACTGCAATTTTCTTAGACCTATGCTGGCACTAACAGTGTTTTAGGCGTTCTCAGTTTCATATGCAACTGTTGCGCGCGCCATGGCGTCCCACCTCCGTCGCGCGTCGGAACGGACATTCCACGCTGAACGCATTGTGTTCTACATATTTTTCTAGCTGCTCCTTTTTGCAGTTTACACAGCACGCGTTCTTTCCGTATTTTAGATCATCACACTGAGACTGGTGGTGTGTCCCGGAGCAGTGGCTGCATTACGCCACTGTTAAGCTACCTAAGTACCAATCCATGTTTCTGTCTTTGTCTGTCAAGTAGCTTCTCCAACGTATCAGGCAAATACAGCAACATGGATTAACGTATCCGTGGTGTAAATATATTTAATAAGGGTGCACTAGGCGGCAGCAGAGCGATGCGACGCGTCCCTAGTAATACCGCAATTGCAATAGAGTCCCGCGTCGAGTAGTTACGCCTAGTGCAGTCCCAACTCCAACCATAAGATAAGGGACTATAATTATTATGCTCCAGCTTCCGGAACGCCAGTGAAAATTTTGACCACTGAAAATAGAATGCCCTATTTCGAGTATCGAGCTCGTGTGTTCAATTTTCAACTCTATTGTATTAACCCAGAGTTCTATTTTCAATGGACAGAATTTTGTACGACCTTCCGGATTCCGGATCATATAGTCCCGGCCTAAGTGCCGTTGCACACGTCCCGGTTGCCGGGTAGCCGGTGCCGGGTAGCCGGTCGCGAAGTGTATGGCCATGTACGATAGCTTTCACACGTACCCGGTATACATGGCCATGTAGATAGGTACATCGACTACCCGGCAACCGGAACATGTGCAACGGCACTATTTCCCTGATTCTTACTTGTCAACAGTGGTCTCCCAGGCGACCGCGATCATGGTGTCTATGGCGATGTCCACGGGCAGCAGATCGGCGACCACGTCGGGGGAGAGCCGGAACACGTGCAGCAGGCCCTTGCCTGACGCCACGATGACGCCGCTGGGACCGTTCATGTTGTCGATCCAGCCGGGAAACGGATGCTGCTTCGCGCTTATCACTGTAATAATATTTCTTGTAATTTGATAGATAGATAGATAAACACTTTATTGCTCACATTAAAGTACGTACAACCAAATTACAAAAATTATGTGGGCAAGAGCGGCCTTATCGTTATATGCGATCTCTTCCAGGCATAACCCTGCAGAGAGGTAAATTAAATAGATATATACTTAGATATGTAGCGGGATAATAAATGACAATAATAACGAATATTCATAATAATAACGATTATATCAATAATGACGATTACATATTATGCCTACGGCGTCGCTTTAGTTTAGAACTATACTAAGAAAGCCACGGCCACGCAGAAAACGGGCGTGAAATAATGCTTATTGATTGCATTGTGTTTCGCCGAGTGAGTGAGGTTACCGGATGCCCAAGGGGGTAGGGGATTTTAAGGTCTAGGGACGCAAATCGCAACACCAGAGGAGTTACAAGTGTAACTCGTGTCCATGGGCGGCGACAATCGCTTTTCATTTTATTAAAATAAAAGGAATCCGTTTAATGTCTTAAGGTGTGTTGTGTTATGTTTGTTCATAGTTTAAGAAATAACTTGACGTATCTACCTATAGTACCTACCTAGGTGAGTATTTAAAATAAGTAATGACAGCGATTACGTACATAATCTAATTTAGTTAATACATGCAAAACGCAGCAAATTGTTTGGATATAGATAATAGTTGTTATTGATTTATCTGTAATTTTGCCAACATTTTCGGCCTTTTCAACTTATACACAAATTCATAATTAACAACTTGCTTATTTATAAATAATGTGCTTTGGTATGAACTTACCAATAGTAGGTCTGAATATGGCGACGGAGTAGTGCCTCTTGGGTCGGGTATTGACGACCACCTCCGCCATCGCCTTTGTGTAAGTGTATGTGTTGGGCTTGGGACTGATGAATCTGCAAGATTATAAAGATCGTCATGATCGGTGAATGCTCTGGGTCTATGGCGTCTATGACCAAGGTAGTAGGTACTATGAGATTTCCTATCATCAACTACTTATATGTTATTAGATTGAGCAAATTTCATCAAACAATTTTTACTCAGTTTTCAAATGCATCTGTAAACCCTCTATTTAATTTTTAGTAGCGACCCGCCCCGGCTTCGCACGGGTACAATACTGATACTAATAATACAAAATGTTTTTAAACCTCTAACAAAACGGGCGAAATTTAGTCAAAACAAACAGAAACAAATTAATATAGGTACCTACTAAAACTCAATGAAATAAGTAAGTGGGTATACTTTTATCGTATGAAATACCTATACACTTCAGGACTAACAATACAACAAACACTAAATAAATAGGTATTCAGTTATTATCTATCCATCATAGGTTACAACGAACACAAAACAAAAAATTCACAGATTTCGTGCCTCACACGACTATCGAGCACATTGGAAATGAATCTACGGAATTCGAAAAAATATTGTCGCTGAGTGACTAGAAAGTCGGGATAATAGGAAAAGGTTACAATAAAACTACAAAGTTAAATGATAATTATATTTTTATACCTAGACTAGCTTTTGGCCGCGACTTCGTACGCGTATATATATTGAGGTGATTAATTTTCCTATTATTTTTAGAAAGAGACCTTAATTATTATGCTAAAAATAAATTAAATTAAATAGTAAATTAGTCATCAAGAATAGGAATTATTTTACGCAATGAATAGCTATATTTACATATACTGTACGTAGGGCTGGCCCAGGCCTCATACATTTCTTGAACATCTCTTTTAAAAGGGGGATTGTGACACGTATTTTATAATAACATCCATGTATTATCCCGATCCCGATCCCAATCCCAATCCCAATCCCAATCCCAATCCCAATCCCAATCCCAATCCCAATCCCATTCCCATTCCCATTCCCAATCCCAATCCCAATCCCAATCCCAATCCCAATCCCAACCCCAATCCTAATCCCAATCCTAATCCTAATTCTAATTCTTTAGCAAATAAGTTTTATTTCATACTTTTTTGTACATTTTTAATATGGAAGTCAGTTTTGCTGAAAAAAAATATTTCTTCTCTTTTTGTTTTTGTTAAAAAATATATATATTAGTTATATTTATTATTTCATTATTTAACATATTAACATATTTTAAAAAACTTATAAATACAGAAACGCCCCCGCTATTCTCACTCTCTCGGCAAAACGAACTCAAGCGTTTATTTTATGCCACGTTTCTGAGAGGTATTTCCCCAAATAAACATTTCATAACTGTGGACCTTAATATACAATCACCAGTGATGATAATTATTAGGTACTATAATATTAAATAATTATTATTATCTATTGTAGTAGTCGGTGGAAAAAAAGGAAGTAGCAATAAGCATTAATTAATATAATATTATAGTGATGATGATGATCACGAATATAATTTTGCCAATAGTACAATTTAAAAACATCTATCTATAAGGAGTCAGGAGTTATGTTCATTACTTTTGGATCCAGGTTATACCTTGGTGCAAATTCTTACTTTTTGGTAGCACACGCTTGGATAACGTCAGAAAAAAATTTAAATCGCCGTATAAGTCCATATAAATTTCGAGAAGTTCCTTTGATTACTCATGGATCCCATCATCATGTCACCACTTTGAGGTCAAAAGGACCGATTTGGGATTGTACACTCTACATCAAAAAAATAAATTTGATAATCGATCCACAGACGGGGAAGTAAGTAAGTCGTTGAACACACAAGAAAAATAAAAAATATATACAGCTGAATGTATATCGCCACTGCACTCCTCCGAAACGGCTTGACCGATTCTTATGAATTTTTTTTGCATATTCGGTAGGTCTGAGAATTAGTCGTAATCTATTTTTACATAATATGGTAAAACAAAGTTTGCCGGATCAGCGAGTACAAGATACAAAATTAATAGATTAACATAAGTATCCTCGACATAACACGTGTGAATAAACAAATTGCAAAATTTCTACACGCGTATCGAAGTTTGAATAATCGTCGATGTGGCGCATAAGTATAAAGCACCTAGGAGCCCGAGCTTTGCTCGGTGTTTTTTAGAACAATAAAATAAGAAAAATAAATAAAAAAATCTTTTTAATATTATACATCTATGTAAAAAAACAAATATAAAAGAAAAAGAAACAATGAGAATTACAAAAATATTTTCTTACCGTGATTCGAACCCATCACATTCTGAATTTCTAAACAATGCGAAAGTTACACGTAGGCACGCATACCAAGCTGCCAACGAGACTGACGTAAGAAAGTCGAAATTATTGATATATTGTTGCACGTCAAAATAAAAAAAACATATATTGCTTAAAAATGCGCAGTTTCTAAGGTATAAGACCTGGCTAGATCGATTTTTCACACCCAAAACTCACCGCGTACTAAATTTATGTAAATACTTGTAACCGTTGTCGAGATTCTGAATATAAACATACAAGATGGTCTCGCTTAAAGCATAAAATATTAATTTTTTTGTTTCAAAAAGGTTAGGCTATAGGGCAAACCCTTAACCCGATCATATTTGTTTTAGGCTCAAATTGTAGCTGACTTAACTGTTCAGAGGAGTTTTTCTCAAATTTTTGATATCATTCTTCGTTTCGAAAATATCGAGCACCAAAATCAAAAATTCGGAAAAAATTGAATTTTTTTTTCACTATTTCGGCCTTAACTTTTTTAGTTTTTGACTTTCTCGAAAAATTTTTTTTGCACTTTATAGATCTCGTGAATACGCATCTTTTAATAATAATTTTTAGTATCATATCTTTACAACTCTCCAAGATATAACGGGATCGCACTTTTTCGTGAATTCAGCCCCTATACTGAAGCGATCGAAAAGACATTTCCAATGTCAAAATTTACCCAATAATTCTTAAGGATAGATCGCGCATAATCGTATTCGGCCTAACTCACTCGCTGCGCTGCGAAAACACGCGCTGTTATTTTGCGATAACTTCTAAGTTATTCATTTACCCCCTTACTAATAATCGCTGCATAAGCTTGGTATAACCAATACAGTGTTTTGTCTCCTTCTATCGAATTAAAAATGTCACTTGTGTGACGTGAACAAAACACTGTATTAGTTATACCAAGCTTATACAGCGTTTATTAGTAAGGGGTTTAAAGTATAAAGTGTAGGGGTAAAATAATCTGCATGAAATGCTTAAGAATATTAATTATTAACTAATTTAAAATGAGCCGCGCGGGTACCTTACTCATAGACCTAAACCTCCCTCACGCGCACCTTGCGTGACGCCCACTTCGCAACGGGCCGTGCAGCCGCAATCGTAATATTTTAATTTCGCCATAACTTCAAAACCAAACGTCCAATTTTAATCATTCAAAGACCAAATATTATCTACATAAACTGTACTTAGTGACGAAATAATTTATTTTGATAAGGATTAATAGCATGAGTATAATAAACGCGTTTAAATGTAGTCCAAAAAAAAATCAAGATTTCTAAATAAAAAAATGGTTGTTGTGCCTCACTCGACATAGATAGGTATAGTGTGTCGCGGACTTTTTTGTAGATATTTATAAGATCTACAATTAATTAAGAACATTTTATGGTTCTATCTTTTATAGTTTAGGCAGCGTACGCAAAATAAGTAACTTTTTTGGTTGATTTTTTACACCTTGTGTCCGAAAAACCCAAATATTTTACGGAACCCTATTTTTTCCAAAATAAAATTTAGCCTATGTTACTCGTGGATAATGTAGCTTTCGAATGGTGAAAGAATTTTTGAAATCGGTCCAGTACTTTTTGAGCCTATTCATTACAAACAAACAAACAAACATACAAACAAAGTTTTCCTCTTTATAATATTAGTGTAGATAGTGTAGATTACCTGTGTGCTACTACAGAGTTCCAAAATAATAGACGGTTTAGCTTACCGTCAGGTGATTGGCAAACTTATACAAAATAGAAGTCCGATGATATATTTGAATACTCTAAATGGAAATATGTATGTATATTGTATATTACGAAAATCATTACTCACTTAGAAGTTACGGTGTCTAGTATAGGCTGCGGGAGCGATTCTACCACGTTAAGCAGTTTGTCGATCGAAGTCGGGGGCTCGTACACTCTCTCCTCCACCACGTACTTCTCCGGATTGCTGTATGCCGTCGACACGTGCACCAAAGTCTGTGGAATCATCATCATTATCATTGGTCTTGCAGGCTATTTTAGACCCCGATGCATAAATAGAACTTAAATTTGAGAAATAAAAATATTTCAAAGCTTATGATAGTTTTTAGCTATTACCTACTCGTCATCTTTAGCTGAAATTGATGATGATGATGATGATTTATCTTTATATGAAATTGATGATTGAACCTGTTAGATTCAAAAGATGGCTCACCTCTAGTTTGGGTAACGTGTCACAGATGTCCATAAGCCTGATAACGGATTTAATATTCATCTCGACTGCGGCCGGTAAGGGTTCGTCGAATTTTACAGTAGCCGCTGAGTGGAATATTATGGATACCTGAAAATAACAGAAAATACAGTGTCGGGTGTTATATGTAGAGCAAGCGTAGCGGTCCCTGTGGGTGCCAAGTGCCAACCACGGAGGTAAAGCAGAGTTCTGTTATACCTCCATGGTGCCAACTGCTAGTTTTTTAACTGGCCGCTAAGAAAATCTATGATTTTCGAAAATTGGGAAGTTATTGGTTTTACCCCGTTTTGCAAAAATCAAATGCTCATCAGATCTCGACGTTCTGAGGTCACAGGAAGCTTCCTAACTACCCCCGCAGCAGACTTTTGAGCTCGGAAAGCTCAAAAATTACGCATTAGATAAAATTTAAGCGCTTAGCGGGAAGTTGCACGGATGGCCTTACAACTGTTTCCTATTTTTTTTGTTTGAAAGCTCAAAAACATGATCGAAAGTGTTCTTAGGTATCTCGCTCGCTGGTTGACAATTCGGGAGTTACAAAAGAGGCTCCTTTGTCAATTGTCCCTATCGGCTCATAAGGGACCGTCCATTAATCACGTGATGTTTTTAACAACTTTTTAGACCCCTCCCCTCCCCCTGGTGATACGTGGTGAGGTTTTATACTACCCCCCCCCCTCCCCCACCTAAGATCACGTGTATTTTTTTTACATAGTAAGCAGGTCATGTTTGAAGAAAAACTTTAACTAAAAAACAATTTAATCGAATAATTTAAGCAATTAAAACTATACGAGTCATTTGTTTTGTAAGCATCTAAACAACACTACGAATCTACAACCAATAATAATTTCGGTATGCATATACTAGATTCGAAAATTAATACACGTGATGTCTCCTTATACCCCCTCCCCCCCTTGGTGATACTTGGTGATTTTTTTTCGGACCCCCCTCCCCCTTTAGGCATCACGTGATTAATGGACGACCCCTAATGTTTATGAGTTATGACTGTAGGTACATTGCATATGTATCTTTGCATATTATAATGTTTGCTAATTAGTGTGTAAATGATGTCAAAGACATTAAATATCGCCTTCGAAAGAATGTTTGGTCACGTAGCGGAGAGCAGTGCGCACGCAACGCTTTCCATTTCTACCGTCGTCGCTCCAGTGCTCCACAGCGTGTCTAACATCCCAAGCCCAACTAAAGTGATTAGATCATCGTTTCTCAACCATTTTCATGTCGCGATCCACAAAAAAGACAAAAAGTTAAGTAAAAAGTCTCGTGACCCAGTCACTATCAAATTATAACAATTTATTATACAATACAATTAATATATTTCTAATATTATATTAATTGATGATATTATACTCTTTGTGTTTCAAATATAATAATGTTGTGCATGTCTGTAATTGATACAAACACTATAAAGTGTTATTAATGTAAACTGTAAATGTGTGTGTTTGTATTGTTGATATGCCTAATAAATAAATAAGTAAATAAATAACAATACAGCTACATAGCGCGCTATTTTTATCAGCTATAAGTACGTTGTATAAGCCTTCACTGGCCACACACACACATTTGAACGATTTTTTCGACGTTCGATACAAAAGATTCGTTCGAAAAACGAATATTTTCTACCTATGTGTAGTTTGTATTTATTATTTTTCAACAGATTGCGACGCCCTTCAAAAACAAACTCGACTCCCCAAGGGTCGCGACCCACCGGTTGAGAAACGATGGATTAGATGATAACCTAGTTTTTTGCCTCATTAAATGCTTATTGAGAGCTACCAAATACTCATCTTACGTAACATTAGATAATTTTTGCTTTCAAAATTGGTTAACACTTCACAAGTCAATGGCATTTACCAGTAGGCAGAGCCGTGCCGCCCCTGTGTGCGATGTGTGCGGCGCACACAGGCGCCAAGACGATGAGGGCGCCGCGGGCCGCCACCGAAAAGTTAAAACATGAAGATTCGTAAAAATAAGAGGCGCTTCATGGGTTTCGCTCACAGGCGCTACCGGGGGTCGGCGCGGTCCTGCCAGTAGGTAGGTACTGTAGAATGAAGATTGATCGCCCGTGCACCTACGACCTACGTCTATGGCATCATCAAGTTGTATGCAATATTTTCTTGACAACACCCGCTTTAAAAAGAGAACAACATTTCCTCCAATGTCTCTTCATTATATAGCCTCAACTCTCAATAATAATATCTATGGACACTTCACACCACGCCAATCTGGCCCCGTGTTAATGTACCCGAAGAACCTGTGTTACGACTTACTGGGACCAGAAAACGGGAAGTAGGTACCTATATTTAATAAAACTAGTTTTATACCATGCATATATTTAAGATTTTTATAAAATAAATCACATATTTAATACATCCCAGGAACACATAAAACTTTTTTGTTCCTTCGGCGGGATTCTAACCCGCGATCTCTGGCTTGAGCGCACACCCTCTAACCACTAAGCCACAGAGGACATCAATGTCTTTTTGATATTCCCTATTTCTCTTATTAAAAAAATCTACTTACTTCTTTTAACTGCTGCAGCGACTCCGGAGACAGCCCATACCCGGGCAGGCTGACGTCACCAGGGATGATGCACAGCTTCTCAAGCTGAGCAGGTCGCTGCTGACGGATGTTGGCGAACGCCTGGAAACATATATTTTATACATCGAATCGTAGGAAGTAGGGAAGAGTGAGATGATTCTCTTTACTATTTTCGAGATATTGTCAATTTGGTTAACGCGCTGACTTCGCATACGCGTATTATCAGAGGCGGATTAAAGGTCCGGACGCACTAGGCGGAACTGAACTTCAGCGGAACTGAGCGACACGTTTTGGTAAGTCGCACTTGAACTGCAGCGGCGCTACAAAAATATATTTAGTAGCTAGGCAACCTCCGAGCAAGATGGACGAATGGACGATTGAAATTTAAAAGGTTATTTTAAATAAATATGTACCTACATACCTACAATCTAAATAATTTAAATACGACCTCCGTGGCTCAGTGGTGAGCGCAGTGGCGCTTTAACCGGAAGTCGCGGGTTCAAATCCCGCCAGGGAACAAAAAAGTTTTCTGTGTTCCTGGGTCATGGATGTGTATTAAATGTGTGTATAATATAACAAAAATCTTATATATAAGTAAAGTATAAAAAGTATTAAATATATTTCCGTTGTCTGGTACCCGTAACACAAGTTCATCGGATACTTACCACGGGGCCAGACTGACGTGGTGTGAAGCGTCCATAGATATTATTATTATTATTATAATTTTCACTATGAAACCAATCGTTCATCCATCCACAGAACTATATCTATCTATGGACACTTTTACACCATGTTAATCTGGTCCCGTGGTAAGTTCTCGAAGAACTTGTGATACGGGTACCAGACAACGGAAATATATTTAATACTTTTATACTATACACATATTTAAGAATTTTATTATATAATACACATTTATTGCACATCCATGACCCAGGAACATAAAAAAACTTTTTGTCTCCTGGTGGGATTCGAACCCGCGCCCGGGCTTCTTGAGCGCCGACGCGCTAACCATTGAGCCACAGAGGTCGTTTCACTCGAAAGTTGTTTTTTTTCATAAAAGTGTTCATGTACTTTTTATGCTGGACGTCTTAATATTAGATATTATGTATCCGGATACTGGCCCCCGAGTACAATAAATTTTATTCATCTATCGATATTTTTGACGAACGATTATCGCGCTCCCAAGTATCTCGGTTGACTGACTATGAAAATTAAGTTGGCCAAACCGAACTGCAGTTAACTGCAGTTCGCGACACTTTTGGTCAGTTGATCAAGTTTGTCTTGCAGTTCGCTGCAGTGTAGTTCCGTTACCGCTTAGTGCGTGTTATCTCATATAATTTCATATAAAGAATATTTTGACGCGACGTGTCGCTCAGTTGAGTGCAGTTCCGCCTAGTGCGTCCGGACCTTAAACGTCGAGACTCTCAACTTGAGAGCGCCATAGGCCAGTATCTCATCCGCGCATCATATTATTAATAATAAAAATAACTCGTACCTACTATAGTTTGACCGAAACCGATATAGGTTTTTATGACCCCCATCTCACCGCGCCTTAGGAAAACGCGGTGAGATGGGGGTCATAAATTATATTATATAGATATTTATGTACTAGTATTGGGGGCAATAAAAAAATATCATGAGTTTACATGAGATCGTTGGACAGATCTTACGATTTCGGTTTACAATATAATTTAATGCTTTAAGGTGCGGCATGTAAGCCCCAAAAGTTATGAAAATCCCTGTATAATAATTTCTGGCTTTACACGACGCGCGCGGCGCCAGTCGTATGAATTAAATAATTGAACAGGATGAAAAATGAATTAAATCAGTGTATCTAATATTTAATTTGAATTATAGTATAGTAATTATACATTAGTGGCGTAGCTAGCCTTAACCCCATATCAAAAAAAAAAATTGCCCAAGTGCCCAAGGGTTGAAATTTACAAAACGTACAAAATAGTTCGCATATTATTTAAAAAGTAATTTATTTTAAAAAATAATTTGAAATAAATTACTTTTTTTAATTTTTAATTAATATAACTTTTCAATAAAAAAATTAAACTGATTTTTTTAAATATTTTATTTCTGGAAGGCTCGAAACTTTGAAATGACTTAAAATTATTTAGCTATGTAATAATATGTTAACTAAGTTTTTAATGATATCCGTAGTTACTAGTTTTAAAAATATAACACAGGTTCCAACTTATTTAAACATTATAATATTATTAAGTAGGTAATCTGCAAAACTTACAGTAAATTATAAATACTACAAGTAAGCAATAGCGAGCGAGTGAAGTGAGCGAGCCGAAATTTTTGATTATTTTTAGTTCTGGACCCTCGAAATTTTGAAAAATAAATAAAAATGAGTGGTCATCAAATCAACTGCGGAGTAACGCGAAAGTAACAACACTCAGTGGTAATTTACACAGGAGGTTACATATACATTTACACATAATTATTGATAGTCCAATAGTTTCTACGTGTTTTTCAAGTTTCAATGTTCATATGCTTTATAAATAATACTAGCTAAAAAACCCGGCTTTGCCCGGGAGTTGATATGAGATGACGTGGTAGGGTCGAAATAAAAAAATAAACTATGACGTAAAAAGTAAAAAAAAAGTTTATTGAAAACGTTTTCTCATTATTTACAATACTTGTTTATAAACAACATTTTTCATTTTATTGTCCGGAGTATATATACATAAAATTTTCGGATTTCCTACTCTTGAGCAAGCTACATATAGCTGACCGTGAGAGAAGCAGGATTCTTTGAGGTTAATGCCACAATATTTTAAAGTTTGTCCTTGCGCTTTGTTAATTGTAAAACTAAAGGCTAATTTTATTGGAAACTGCAGTCTTTTAAATTGAAATGGCAATTCCGAAGAGATCAGAGGTATTCTAGGTATAAATACTGTCTGTCCTTTGGTCTTTCCAGAAATAAGTTCAGCTTCAACGATATTATTCGATAGCTGTTTTACGATCATTCTAGTTCCATTACATAATTTTGGGGAGTTGAGATTTCTGAGTAGTATGATTGGAGTTCCAATTTTCAGACGAAGGCAGTGTAATGGCATTCCTGGTACTTGTAAAGAGTTTAGAAATTCAGTGGGGAAGTTGACACTTTCTTCAATGGATACCATCGTGTCGATCGATTTATATATTTTCTCTTCACCAGGTATTTTCTTTAGAATATTAAAATTGATATCGTCAACAATATTATTTTTAGTGGCCAAAATTGCTCTTTGAAATAACCACTCTGCATTAGTATAGTTCTGAATAATATTTGGATAAATTTTGTCGATTAGTTCGTCTTCAGTAGTGGCTATATTACAGAAATCACTATTAAGTTCAATGAGGCCGGTCGTTTGGTCAGTAGGATATGTACCTTCGCCGATTTGTAAAAGTATTTTAGCAAATTGTGCTGTTGTTTCATCTCTTGATAATTCAACTCTCATGTTTTTTGTTAATTGCAGTATTTGTACTTGTGGCCAGAGATGTGATTTTTTCAAGCATGCATTGATCTCGTCTGCTGATGTTGACTTGGGAATAACTGGAAGTGTTTGTCGAAAATCTACTGAGAGTATGAGTAGAGCTCCTCCCATTATTTCAGAGTTTTTTCGCAATTCTTGTAATGTTCTGTCCATGGCTTCTATAAATTTTTTATGGGCCATGGTGCATTCATCCCAGATGATAATTTTAGCTTGTTAATTTGACCACGTCCAGATTTTCCTGAAATTTTACATACCGGGAATTGTTGTTCGGCTATATTCAATGGTAGTTGTAAGGCAGAATGGGCAGTTCGTCCTCCTTCCATAAGTGTGGCTGCAATGCCAGATGATGCTAGTGCCAGTGCGATGAGTTTTTTAGCACGTATTTCCGCCAGTATTAGATTTATGAGAAACGTTTTACCAGTGCCTCCTGGTGCGTCCAAGTAAATAATTCCACCAATATTGTTATTTATCCGGCTCATTATAACGTCGTAAACTTTTTTTTTATTGTCATTGAGAAGTGGTTTGTTGTGAGCAATGTATTCAAGTAGTTCATTGATGTTGTAACTTTTTTCCTTCATAATTTCGTAGTTTAGCACACTAAAAGCATTTCTTTGTGGTGCTGGCATTCCAAGTTCTACTAAGGCCTGATTATTTATTGCTAAACATTTATCTTCTAAGCGAATGAGTGTTTCATTGAAGATCTCGTCATTGAATTCTATAGTCAGTTCAGGATTAGCTTGTCGGACTTGGTACAATATATCATCACTCATACTCCTTTTGAAAGAGTCCCATAGCTGTTTTGGGTTTGATGGGTTACATGTTGTTAATATTATAGCGAATAACTCTTGAATTTGTTCAGCTGAAGCTGTGAGTGTGGCTTCTTGTAGTGTTAATTCCCAGTGGTTGTCGTTTTCCAATAATCCTAAGCGTTGACATGCTTCTCTGTAAGTCTGGCATAGGTAGCCATTAACGGTCCTCAGATCTGTAAAACTTGTTGGTCCCCGTATTTCGTGTAACAACATCCGGAGATAAAAACATTCGGCATTGTTTGGATGTACAGTGAATACTCGACCTATTGCATTAGTTTTTATGATTTCTGGATGACCCTCCTCTGGCATTCCTTGTTTCCGACGTTGAAAAATTTTCCTTGTTTTGTCCCACGTATAATAAATAGGGACGTCGACATACAATAACTTTCTGGCGAATGGATCTGTTTGACACAGTTGGAAGAAAGCTGTTAATGTTGTGTTCTGAGGTGGTTCGCTTGCAATTTTTCTAGCCGAGTCTTTTGTGAAGTAAACTCTCTGTCCATTCTCCAAATGTACTGCTAGATGTTGCACAGCTGGTTCGCGTTCATGTATGGGAAAACTAAAAATCCTCCACGCTGCTTCGTTACTGTTGATGTATCTTCCCATTTGGTACATGAGGATCTCATCATTTCTGTTATTTTGTTCGCTATTTTGGACTATTTGAAATACTGCCATATCACTACCTTTGTTTACGTACTTACATATATATATTTAATAGATTTTACTGAATTGCAGTATTCAACGTTTATATGTGCTTGGAACATTTTGGAAAGTAGTGGATTATACGGTACTACCCATTGATTATCTATTTCCAGTTCGTCTCTGCCTTGTATTCGTATTTTTGCTGTGAAGCCACCGTTTTTCGGTGATCGTCTTCTATATTTGGGATAGCCGTCATCTTCAGTTTTGGTATCGTCCAAGTACGGTTTTGGATATTTTTTCGTATATTTTCCATCACTCATGCATGGCGCATTGAAATTTAATGATCCACATGGTCCGTGAATCATGTTTTTCACTACTATGTTGTAAAGCTCCGGATCTTTTTGTGGATCAGGAAATTCAGCTCGGATGATTTTGTCGATATCCGTAGGATAAATTTTATCGTGTAGCCATATGAGATTGTGTGAGTGAGGTAATCCTCGTTTTTGCCACTCAATTGTATACATCCAGGAAATAACAGTTCCAAAGATGTGATATTTTGTGATGACTTCAATAAATCGTATTTGTTTTTGTCGAAAAACTCGGGCTATTATATCGTGTCGATCTATGGAGGTTTGTCCGTATTTTAGTTGTTCTTTGATCTCTGGCCATGATGAATTGCATGTAAATGTTATAAAGAGATCAGGTCGTCCATATTTTCTTACGTAGGTCATGGCATCTTGTGTTACATATTCGTGCATATGTCTTGGACTTCCTATGTATGATGAGGGTAAGATTACCATTGTTCCAATATCGTCAATATTGCCGTCATTCATGATCGCGTCTCGAAGGTGGATGTATTCTTCTGTGCGTAGTTTTTTCTGATTCAATCTTATGTAAAGCACCCGTTCTGCTTCTATTTTTGCGTACATATCTACCAGAAATTGTTGGAATAAACGGCGAGTGTTGAGTATGTGATTATATGTTTCATTGTCTCTGATCATTAAGCGGTAAGCATAGAACATTTGTTTCTATGCCTGTTTCAGGATGAATTTGTTTTATTTTGAAATGGTATCCGTCCTCTCCGTGCAGAAATATTAACAGATATTGAAGAGCATCATATGAACGGTGTGTCTCTGCAATGCGTTGTAGTCCTTTTCTTCTTCGATGTACAATTATGTCACGGCTTGTATTTTCATTGTCCACAACTACAATGACGACTTCATCTACCTGAGGTGCATTAAATCTGCGTTCGTGTTCTCCACGTGGTCTTTTATCGGCTCGAATTACAATTTTATAGTCATCAGAAATCATGCGGTCTAATGTTGTTTTGAATATATAAATCAGTTGATTATACTTGTGTAAGATCCTCTGTACATCTTGGATTATTTCGCGTCTCAGTCCATTAAAATTTGTGCATCGTTGATCAATTTCTTGTTCTTCATTTCCGATGAAATATACTTGTAGAAATTTATGGTCTTCGTTAGGCATTCGCAGTAACGATCCTATTTTGTGATAAATTTGCCCTTGAATTGAAAATACATATTCAAATTCATTTCTATTAGTGTTAGTCGAAGTAGCACCGAAAGAAGTCATTTAAAAGCAGGAGTTATATGATCTTATATTTTGAAGAAAGTGTTTTGATTCTAGTGTTTCCCCGAGCATGTAATGCAGAAATTCCTGCGGAGGTGCTTCAATTGGTGGTAATCGAATTTTTTCATTCATGCAACAGAGACCTGGTGTTTCTTTACTGAATTTTTTTGCGTGGCAAAACTGGCAAACGTTATTCATTTTTCCAATAACAACGTATTTATGATTGTAATATTTTTTCAACGGTTCGTAGTGGAATGCTTCCTTTGTTAGATTATCTTTTAAAATTCTCGACTCTTCAGTACTTTTATTTGCTGTTCTTTCTTCGCTTCTTCTGCTTCTCAGGTTACTCATTCTGGTCCGTTGATTCTATAAACGTGCTTCGTGCTCTTCTTCCGTTTCATTTCTTCGAGATTCTTTTTGTTTCCGCCGTTTCGCTGCAGAACTGGCCAAATCTCCTCCTCTCTTACGTCTGGGCATTGTATTCTATAAAATATAAATTAAATAAACATTTTATAGATAATTATGTTGTAACGGAAACGTGGGGTACATTGAGACAAAAAAAAATATATTTAACCTTCAAGCGGTCGAGCGATATTTTGTTTACGGCCAAAAGTATATAGAAGGCATCAATTCGACGCCGCGCGACTTTTTGAAGGTTAAGAAAATTACAATTTAAAGAAAAAAAACCATTAGAATTAATTAAACACTATTAAAAATACTCACATTTGAAATTTCACGATAACAACCCACAAATAACTTTTTTCTATTTCGTTTCAAAATCGAGAGTTAATTAAACACACTATTAAAAATACTCACACGTGATACTTCTAAATAAAGGCTCACAGATAACTTCTCTTCTTTTCGTTTTGAAATCGCTCGTTTCGCTGTTCAAATTAAACTAACTCTGGTGAGCGACACCCGGCTCTTATATATTCAGAGAGCTAGGCTCTAGAATATCGAGAAAATTTGAAAATATTTTCTCTCTCACACCTTCTAGAGTATTCTGGTCATTATCGTCCGCCATAATAAAAGGTTCTATAGCGGTAGCATTTGTAGTAAAAGCGCGAAATTTAAAAACCTAAATTTTTTAATGTTTTGAGAACTAATTTGGATAACTAAAATTATGTCGCTTTAACTCCAAAATATAAGTTAGCTAATGACGTATAAATACACAAAATTTAATAACTTTATTATAGCAACAAATTAAATTTAAGACTTTATTGAAATTGGAATTTTAAATTTCGTGTCACTACTACACATGCTACAATTGCTCGCAACGCTTTTGGAAATGCAACCCAAACAATCGTTGTCCTGAATGAAGTTCAAATATTCGATAACAGATGGCGCCACTATACTTAATTTCCAAGTTGTAGGGTTGGAAAGTTCCTTATATCTTTAGAAACACGCCCTTTAGATTAAAACGGGAACTTTCTAGCTTCTGTAGCGGTAGCGTATGTAGTAAAGGCGCGAAATTTAAAAACCTAAATTTTTAAATATTTTGAGAACTAATTTGGATAACTAAAATTATGTCGCTTTAACTCCAAAATATACGTTAAATAATGACGTATAAATACACAAAATTTAACAACTTTATTATAGTAACAAATGAAATTTAAGATTTTATTGAAATTGGAATTTTAAATTTCGCGCCACTACTACACATGCTGCAATGGCTCACAACTATGGAGACTATACACTATCGCTCTTATTCATAAAAACTTATAGAACACCTAAAGTGTTCTATAAGATCACTATAAGAAGATTGGCAAAAAATTGTATTCATAACAGCATTATATCAACAAAGAGTTCTATAAACCTATCATAAAGTTATAGAGGCCAGGACCCTACTTTAACAGTACTATAAGATACAAGATGGCCAAACTCATAACAGCTGATTACTTAAAAACTGACATTAGACACAAATATTTTGTCAATGTTATTTTGTAAACAAAGTAATTATTTCTGATTTTATAAAATAATGCAAGCTTTACACATCTTTGATGTCATTGAACAACTAGAAATACGCGTCGAAGAAAAGTGTACAGAAGTAGGGTTGATCCGTTTTCTTTGGACGTCCGTCCGTACTATGATCCAATTTTAGGTGTATCAGTAGGTACTAACCTTATCTTCCTCCAACCAGTTTTCACTTCTCTGCCTTTTAACAGTCGAGGTCAATTGCAATGCCATTAAAACTACTTTTATAATAATGTTAGGTACTACAAAAATAAATTCAAATAGATACGATAATTGATCGTTGACAACAGTTGACAACTTGAAAGTATTTGACGTTCCGTATTGCGTAGACAACAAATTGTAGTTTTATACATATTATCTATGATCGATTCAATATGTTCGTCCAACTTGCTAGCCAACTTCTTAATAATGGCAACATTTTTGCTTAAAGACAATAGTTAGTTATAGAAGGTTTATAGAACTGTTATGAATAGACAATTTTATCGAACGTTATATAAGCCTATCGAGCATTTTAACTATTATCCGTTATAAACGTTTTATAAGCTTTTTTTATGAATAAGACCGTATGACTATTGGAGTGTATAGTCTCCATAGTTGTCTTGAACGAAGTTCAAATATTCGATAACAGATGGCGCCACTGCACTTAATTTCCAAGTTGAAGGGTCGGAAAGTCCCTTAAATCTTTAAAATATGACCTTTAGATTAAAACGGGAACTTTCTTGTTCGAGGGGGGATAAAGGGCTATCACACCACATAAGTCCCTTTATCGTGTCGGGACTCCTTTTTAAGTTTTATCGGCACGCACATTTTATCGACTTAGTTTTATTATATATATTTAGATATAGATTATTATGGTTTTTTATCGAGAAGTAAGGGCTGTGTGAGGCTGTGTAATATGTAGGTAGCTAATGTTTTACGATTTTTTACACATATTCGGGGCGCCATATAATTGATACGGCTGGTACAGCGGTAGCTACACCCCTGCTATACCCACATTTAATTTATATGTCTTCAATAGTAGGTATTTTGAGTAGTGAATAAAACTAAAATAGGTACGCAACATAAATGGGCCCAGTGGCGGACTAACCGGGGGGCGGAAGGGGCGGTCCGCCCCGGGCCTCCGGTCTTGGGGGGCCCCCAAATGCCTCCGCGTTCCCCTGATGAAATCTTAAACAAGACTTAAAAAATGTGCTTGGTACCAACATAATTTCATCAAGATCAAAACACTTCAGCTATCTAGACTTTTTACGCGGTACATTTATTCATTTAACTTTAACCAATACGCTGGGGAATTCCCGTCTTTGTAGCGGGTACTTCCTCAGGAATCCCTGAATGAATGGAGTGCAAATAATTCACTCTTTTACTTGTATTTACGTCGAAAAATAAACATTGGCCTCATTTAAAATATAGGTATTAAATTTCATTACGTTGATATTTAATAGTTTTTTTTACCCGACTGCGCGACGCAAAGAAGTGGTAATGTGTTTATCACCCTATGTATGTATGTATGTATGTATGTATGTTTGTATGTTCCTTTGAAGCACTATGCACTATAAACGCCTGAGCCGATACAACCATTCTCACATATAGGTTTTTAGACAGTCTACTGTCTAAAGACCTATATATTAATGTTCGTATCACCGTATTTTTTCTTTAAATCGACCAAACGTGTGTTGGTTAAACTAAAAAATCTAAAATAAAATAAATAATTAAAAAACAAAAACCCGACTGCAAAAAAAGACAGATACCTAAGCAACACACTAAAAAGACCGAAACAAGATTGAGAAAATAGACTACACTATGAGCTGAAAGCCTAAGTGAAATAATTGATGTCATGTTTGTTAGTAGGCGGGGCCCAAATATTTTTGTGCGATTTATAATTTCTAATTGTAAAGTAATAAACGCGATCTTATCCGTTCAAAGTAATTTCATAAAAAAGCGTAATAGTATTTTTGATTTTTGGTGCGGAATAAAAGTAAATGAGTTTAGAGTTGAGCAAGTGCATTTTTGAGTATTTGGAAAAAGTAAGTAATTCTTCGTATAAATTAGCCTAGAAATTATGATCCGTAGTTTCTAGTCAACATGCACCTCCGAGTACATTGCTTCAGTTCTTGCATTTTGCGAGTGGTCCTTATTTTATTTCTAGTGCACGTTTATTAGATGTACTTGTTCTCATCGTAAGACTCAACATGGCAAAGTCTCTGTACATTTGTATATCTATATCGTCAAATCAATAATGAATCTTATAGACTAGGGCTTTTACCATTGAAAATGGTCAAAAGTGAAAAAAAAAAAATGTATGAAACCCATTGGAAAAGGAAGAGAATATTAAAAAATAAAAGAAAAATAATTTACGGGCGATTTGAGGTTCGGAAGTGGGTGAGTTTTTAAGGGTAGAAGGCGGTTTATCTCAATTTCCGGCAAAACTACAAGTCCTATGGAAAATAGTCAAATGGCAATAGAAAGAAAAATTTCCAAAGAAATCGGTTTCACAGAAGTTATTGAGGAATTCAGTAAATTGAAGGCACGAAAACACATATAACACGCTACAAAAAAAAAAACTATCTTTTTATTTTTTGTCGATCGATTTGTATTTTATTTTCCTCACCCATATCCATTTCATATTGTAGGTATGTATGTTTATTTAGCCGAAATAATTTAATTCGAATTTAAGTTTCACTTGCCAGATTTTAACGAAATAAACATAAACTACATTTTTAGGGTTCCGTAGCCAAAAGTCAAAAAACGGAACCCTTATGGATTCGTCATGTCAGTTTTATGGATTTGTGTGTCACAAAAACTGAAAAAAGCAATAAATTTTGAGCGTTCCCCATACTTAGAGCAGAAAATCAAAAAAATTTTTTCATTAAACCCATACGTGTGGGGTATCTATGGATAGGTCTTCAAAAAATATATTGAGGTTTCTAATATCATTTTTTTTAAACTGAGTAGTTTGCTAAGAGACACTTCCAATGTGGTAAAATGTGTGTCCTGTAACTTCTAAAATAAGTTAATGGATAAAACTAAAAACGAAATATGATGTACATTACCATGCAAGCTTCCACCCAAAATTGGTTCGAACTCTCATCTAGTAAGTAGTTAATACGTCATGAATCGTGAACAGTAAAATCGTAAAAAAAGGAATAAAAGTAGACACGGAGTTTGTTAACAATTTAAACGATATCATTATTTTTGCAAAAACATCAAAAGAACTACAAATATTTATTAATATGATTTGAAGAAAGTACTGGAGTTTCAAAGAAATTTTTGAAGCCAAATTCCCTATGAAGCTCAAAAAGAAGGTAATGGACTCCTTCTTATTGCCATGCCTGTTATATGGAGCACAAACGTGGCCATTTCAAGAAAAAACAAAAAAGAAAATTCGGACGTGTCAGCGCGCAAAAGAAAGAAGCATAATGGGTATCAAACTTATCGACAAACAAAATAGCAATGTTATTCGTAAAAAGACAAAACTCATAGATGCACAACAACTTATATGGAGATGGGCTGGCTACATTGCCCGTATGACAGATAAGGAGAGTCACCAAGTGGAAAGGCCCAGGTGGAAAGAGAAGCAAAGGAAGACCTAAGGAGGACCTAAATGGGTTGACGAAATCATAAACATAACGGGCGAGGAATGAATGACAAAAACAATAGACCGAAAACAATAAGAAAAGTTGGTGGAGGCCTTTATCCGAAGAGGAGCCATGCCAAAAAAATAAAACTAATACATAAGAAACATTTTATAAGAAATTCAATATGTACCGACTAATTTTAAAATAAATTTTGCTTAGCTTGTAAAACATTAAAAACAAAAAAAAATCTGGGTAAAGCATGGAAATAAAGAGCTATATTATTAAATCGTTAACCGCAATTTACTTTTCATTCAATTAACTCAAATATAAAAAAAACATTTAATTTCATAAATATAAACCTTATGCATAAACCGTGAACCATTATTTTTTATTACAAGTTTGTACGGAACCCTCTGTGCGCGAGTCCGACTCGCACTTGACCGGTTTTTTATGCGTGGGGGCCTCATTCGGCTTTGCCGCCCCGGGCCCCTGACGGGCTTAGTCCGCCACTGAATGGGCCATCTACGTATCGACACATGTGCCCATTGTAGATTGCCAAAAAGCTTGTGGTTTAAAAACAGTATGAAAAGGTGTTATTTATTCATGGTTTCTTGTAAAACTGTATCTCACCAAAACATTTTCATGTAAAGTGATGCCAAGATGGCCAAGCCACATAATTTGACTAAAGTATAGAGTTTGTAGAGTTAGGCTTGTAGAGTTAAGGCGTGTAGAGTTAGAAGTTTGGTAGAGTCAGAAGCTTGGTTTCACATGAGATCTAATATCTTTTTGACAGCGCAAGTTATATGGTATCGTCTTGGCATCACTTTACATGAAAATGTTTTGGTGAGATTTCACTTCTTTTTGAAAGACAATTTTCAGACCTCTAGAGTAAACATTTAGGTAAGTCTCTTTCAAATTTTCATCCCCTAGTTTAAGGGGTTGGAGGATAAAAGTTCCAAGTTTGTCAATTTTTATGTTGGTTATGTGCTAAAACTAGCTTACATACCAAATTTCAGCTTTCTATGACATCCGGAAGTACCCTATAATTTTGTTGATCATCAGTGAGTCAGTGACGAAATCAGGGATTTTTGGACATCAATAAAACCTAAATTATTAGACCTTTATAATCAAAACTTTACATGTTTCATAGGTCCGCTACTGGGAACATATCCTGAAAATTTTTTCTGGTATAGTCTAATCCCAAGTTATGAGGGTTCAAAATATCGACGAAACGCTTCGAGAAAAAGTAGTCTGGTAGTGCCCTTGCGCTTCGCTTAGCTCGTCTTGGCGGGGCACTACCGTGCTCCCTGATATTTTTTTTTGTGCGTAAAATATGAAATTTAAAACTTGAACGATTCATTTTGTACCATCGAAAAGGTTGTTTGTTGGCGTACATTTTATTATAGTGAGTCCCATCCGTTAAAATTATTTTTTGTAATAAAATTGTTGTTATAAATTGAAGCAAATTGAGGTTGTAATTAAAAAAATATATTATGTACAAGCGTACATAATAAAAATTTATATTTTTGATTATTAAATTAATAATATTAATTGAGCCTGTAAGTAAGCCACCTACTTAGGTGGCTTACTTACTAGTTACTGGCGCAATTAATTTTATGCTTTATTTTTTTTATATTTTTACAATTCCGTCCGCGCGCCCGTTCTTATACATTATATCATATTGATATCTAAAAACACCTGATTTCGTCACTGACTCACTGATGATCAACAAAATTATATGGTACAGTCGTACAAGGATCTTTTGGCACCACGTGCAAAAAGATCCTTGTAATCCAAAATAATCCAAAATAAGTACTAACATCGCCGTCTTGTAAAATGTCACTTTTAGTAAATTATGTATTGTTTTGTAGTTGCGACACTTACCTTTTGGCACGTGGACAAAATCAGTACTAACATCGCCGTCTTGTAAAATTTCACTTTTAGTAATAAGTATTGTTCTTATTTGCGACACTCACGCCCCCATCTAAGTGCCAAAAGATCCTTGTACGACTGTACTTCCGGATGTCCTAGCTGACATTTGGTATCAGGGGGTTGAATCTTAGAACATTTTACTGAGCACTTTTGACAGATTATGATTCTAAGTCAAGTGGTATAGAAATTGCTGTTTATTACCATTGAACATGTGATTGTAAATTTTGTCGTATAAGGCTCCCACAGACGAGAGGCCGATCGTTTCAGTTAGATCTGACGTCAGTTCGGCCTGAACGGATTCGAGCATACACACGGAAAAAGTCGCATCCAACTCAATTTACATCAGTTCGGCCTGATCGGATTCGGGCCCACACACGGAAAAATCGCATCAGTCCATTCTGGTTTGCCGCGCGCTACGGTCGTGTTTATCAATTTTGTATTTAAACACCGCGAAAACTCATACAACGCTTGTACACGATACACGCCCGCACGGCCAAGGCTTGGGCAAGAAATTTAGTTATTATAGTAGTGATTAAGTAGGAAAGAGCCAGACAGTAATCATATGCAAAATGGCCTAGGTTAAGCACAAAAAAAAACTTATCATAATAATACATTCGTCCGTATTTTTCTTAAAACTACCCGTTTAATTACTATATACGTAATATTTGCTAGTATATTTTAATTTAATGGTAAAATTTATAGTAAAATTCAATGAATGAAAAAAAAATAATATAACAAAACCTAAAATGCAATGGTTTTTGGGTTCTTCAGGAATTCCTAAGTAGCTTCTTTAGTAGCTAGTTTTTTAGTATTTTTTAGTAGAATTCAATACGAGTTTAGTAGTTTCACAAAAACAGAGCTGGCAACAGCGGAACGAATCGCTTCAGTCCTTACGTCCGACTGACGCGATCTCGAAATTGCACACAGACGATACGATTTTGCATCCGTTCAGGCCGAACTGAAGGCCGACCGGACCATGTATGGGACCCCTTATATTCCGGATGCTTTTGCGCCTTAAATGCAGATGGCGTGCCAGGCATTATAATCCGTCTAAATTATAAAAACTTACAAGTGGCTCAAAGCTCTTTGGCATCAGTACCTAGTCAATTCTTACCTACCTAATATGTGCGTGTTCCAGTATATATCAAGGTACTCTGTGTTTGGTACTTATGCTTGATTATTACACAACTAACATAATGATTGTCAAATTTAGAACTTTTATCCTCCAACCCTTTAAACTAGGGGATGCAGGTTAAATTTGTTTAAAAGCGCAATCTATCGCGTATACCTATTATGAACTATGTTAGTTATGTCGTCGCTTGGATTGGACACTAACAGCCGCACTCAGAGACATGCTTACTTAAGGTGACACTAATTAGAGATTTCGACAGAAAATATAGGTATGGACTTTATGTCAAAACCTTTACTAAGTAACCCTTTAAGTAAGCATTAAATGTCTCTGAGTGAGGCAGTAATTGACGTAATATTGAAATAATTATTTCCGGAGTATGCTGTAGTAATTTCAACGGAAAATTAAACATAAAGGTAACAAACAATTTCTTCAAACAAAGTCTGTTGTGCATAAAATTATTGTCATAACAACTTACAAAAAGAAGTGAAATCGCACCAAAAACATTTTTATATAAAGTGATGCCAAGATCGCACCGTCAAAAAGTTATCAGAAGGTCGATTCTGCTATTTTAATCCAACAATAATGCAGCTTCGTTACTGTTTCGATACAGTCCGGAACCTATCAAACAGCAAAATGGTATTCAACTAAACTTCAAACAAACGTCAAACGACGAATTACACCGCGATGCGATTATCATTGTATCACAGCTTGATTATAGATTGAGCGAATCACTTATCCATATAAAATGGTATTCTCGTATGTTTATAAACTTAACTCCAATTTGACTCGAACCGATCCGTCAGCCGGATATATTTTTCACTTTGACTTGTGGGGATGCCATGACACAAAAATATTTATTTTACGCAAAAATCTCTTTTTTTGCCTTCCCCTCTCTAACCACGCGGGAAGTAATTTTCCGTCCATCTCAGAAGAGGATAAAATCGTGTATGCGTACACAAATTTGCATGCCCCAAATTCGATGATTTTGTGTAATGTTTCAAAAAAACACGAGCAGGAGACGCGCCTTAACCGACAATAATTGGCAACACAGGATCATACAAACGTCAAGCAACAGTTGTCTTTGTACAAGTTTTGTGCTCGCTTTATTTATAAATTGTAGTCAATATCATTGCAAAATGACTGTGTTGGGATTTTACATTTACGAAAATAGTGTAGTAGAATACCGACTTTCGGTCAATTTATGATAACAGGATGATAAATTTATAATGAATTGATGGTAAGTTGAAAGTCTAAGTTAATTAAGAGAATTGGCCCTCAGATCTCATGTAAAACCAAGCTTCAGACTCTACACGCCATAACTCTACAAGCCTAACTTCACAAACTCTACACCTTATACAATTTATGTGGCTTGGCCGTTTCGTTCCTACAAGAATAGTATAACAGAAAACAGTTAGTAAATTTTTCATCTTATGCCCAAACGAATGTAGCGAAATGGCCAGCAAATTGACTAAGGTGTAGAGTTTGTGAAGTTATGCTTGTAGAGTTAAGACGTGTAGAGTCAGAACTTGGTTTTACATGAGATCTGATAACTTTTTGGCAGTGCGATCTTGGCATCACTTTACATGAAAATGTTTTGGTGGGATTTGGATAATTAGAGGCGGCAAAGATGACCTTAGAAAGGTTAAAATGGAAGAATATATAATTTTGACTTTTAACGTAAGTAGGTAGATATTTTACGGGACATTCTCAATATGAAAAGATTTACATTTCATATATATTTATTTTACATTAAGATGATGATTCATTTTCACATTTTCAGATTGTAAATCTATGCTAACCATACAATATATTATGAGTCTGTGTTACCTACTTGAAATTTAAAATTACCCAGAGGCATGGCAAAACTGACATTAATTTCATTACATTCAGGTACTTTGATTCTCAGACCAAATAAAATAAAAACAGACAGAGTTTTGTTACACAAAAACTGAGGGTCGTTGAGACATACAGGAACGTAGTGCGAATGTGTACAATACATAAAATATAAGGGAAACGAAAACGCGAATTAAATAAAAAAGTAAAATAAGTAAAAATTCAACTCGATAAAAATATCTTCGATTAAATAGCTGTTAGCCTTCGTGTCTGTAGTTATTCCCATTTCCCATACTAAATGACAGATATTGGTGCATTTTGGTGATTGTTGTTGATTAAAATGGCTGAGTAAACAATAAAAAAATATTTGTCTTTTTTATAAGAAAAAAAAAAAAACGGCCAAGTGCGAGTCGGACTCGCGCACCGAGAGTTCCGTACAAACCTGTAGGTATATAAGTAAAAGTTCACCCATCACGACAATCGAGTCATAGTAGAGTAAGTAGACCCCTACTATGACTCGATTACGATTACCAAACTCAGTAAATTTAAAACTGAAGAATGTCTGTTGTATTATAAAGAGTGAATTAATATATGGGTTTTGTGGTAAACCAACCAAATTGAACTCATTCTTACGTTATAGAGAGTTTTTCGTTATAACGAGTTCGTTATAAAAAGTAACGTAGTTACGTTATAAAAAGTTTACACAGTAGTTAATTACGTCGCTACCCCTTTATTAATAAAAATATTTTTGCACCACGGATAAGCTAATCCAAGTTGATGTATTTGTCTGTCAATTGGCTTTTCCAACCTATCAGACAGCCGTGTTGATTATTGGAGTAGTTAATCCGTGGTGTAAATATTTGATTACATAAGGAGACTAATAGAGTTTAGACTAGTCCAGTCTCCAGCCACTGCTAAAGTTCCTAAGTACAGTATGACCAAGTTTTTAGTGGTCCTCGCCCATCGTAGTTTTGGTATGGAAATGGCAGAAAAATGTTAAAATTTAAATATGTCATCCGAAAGACATGAGACATATCACTTATGGAACGTGGTTTTACCTTACCAAATTACCCCCTAATACTAATAAAAATATTTACACAACGGAATTGATGCTGTGTTTATCTGATACGTTAGAAACATAGACATGACCCAGGAACATTGAAAACTTTTGTTCCCTCAGCGGGATTGGAACCCGCGACCTCTGGCTTGAATGCCGATGCGTTAACCACTGAGCCACAGATACATATATTTAGTAAGTACATACCATTGAATCTTTTAGTCCCTGAAGACGCTTTTCTGGTAGCACTTCTTTCTTGGGGCGCACCAGGAGGTAGAGTGTGCCAATATCAGGACACGTAGAAAGCAATCTCTCTATCAGAACCTGTAGGGCGTCATGTTCATTGTTAAACATTTCCATTATGTAAGATTACATTAAAACTTAAATTTTTACCTAATTAGTAATTATTACTAATTTGGTAAAAGTAGAAATACGGACAAAAGCTAGTTGATATAATATTATTAATTAATGTCAACTAGCTTTTGTCCGCGGCTCCGTCCGGGTACCTTTACGTGTTAATCCTGAGGGGCAATTCTGCTACATAAAACCTGCATTAATACAATTACAATCCCGATACGCTTATATTCCCAAACAGTGTTTTTATGAACGTTAAACCAACGTGAAACGCGCTCTGATTGGTCGAAACGTCATAAAATCCATTCACGGTAACATGTCGCTAGTCGCTACACTTTCAATCCAACAAAGTAAATTTTACTCTTTAAATTATCTACTTTAAATACGAGAATTGAGGTTCAGAGCTCAAACTAGGTAATGGTACTTACCATACCAAATTTCATCAAAATATATTTATATATCCATAGTTTTTCGTGATATTAAGTGGTAGGATATTAAGTGCGCGATCCATGAAGGCGCGACAAAATAATTTATCGATAGACTTCTAAATTAAACACGTCGTTTTAAGCAATAGCCAATAGTATCAAGTTTCCTGCTGCTGTATAACTATCAAGTTTAAGTCAGAAGATTCTAGAACGTACCTTCCCCATCAGTCCGGTGGCTCCAGTGATGAAGACGGACCGTCCGGCGTAGAACTGCGGTATCAGCGCTTCACACGGCGACTTCGGTCGGACCACCATTTTGAACGCACCTGGAAAAATCATCGTAAATGGTCAGTTCATGCCGAAATATACGCGATGCGGCGCTGAATTTTTAAGATAGCGATTCAAAATTGAACTTTATTCACTACACGAGAAGATACACGCTTAATAGGGGATCGGACTACATCTGAAATATTTAGTATCATTTATATATTCAGAAATATTGAGGCATTACTACTTGGTAAATGTAAAAAATATATCATTTTATGTGCAGTTTACTAATTAATACATCATCTACATCATCCTACATCATTAGTTTACTTACATCATACACAAAAACATTAATTATGGTAAGTATGAATTTAAACGCACAAATATTGGAGATATTTACAAATATGTTCCTGCGGCCGTATAGGTACTTTATACCTACTTGTACTCCGTCAGGTTACATGTGACGTCACTTGTAACCTGACTTTAGTATGGAGCGTTTTTACGAGACTTGCGAAATTTTGTATACAAATCGCTGTACCTTTGAAAATATAGACTTTTGATATACGGTTTCTTCTGAAAAGTTACTCATATTTAAGAGTACTATTCATTTATGCAATAAATAAAAAATCAGTCCGCTTGCCTATTGCAAGAGTTCGAACGTCAAACTAGACCGCTCTACAAAGCGCAGCGCTGCTCTTACAATGAAAAGTGTATCTTCTTATGTACTGAATAAAGTTCAATTTTGAATAAATATTTAAAAAATGCAACGCCTCGTCCCTATCATATTCTTTCGGTGTAAGCAGACCTTTATTGAGACCTAAGTTATGGACCAGCTGACCAGACAATCAAGGACGACGTGGAAGATGTCTCTACCTATAGTCTATACGTATACATTGGACATATTGTTTGATGCTTGTGATTATTATGATGACTAGAAATCAGTTCTGTATTCGTGTTAAGTTGACAATCTAAATCTATAGGTACTCACATAATAAGTATCGTTGGCGATTGCACACTTATATCTGACAAAAGTCAATCGGCTTTATATTTGGACAAAATAAGTTAACGATCACCCTTTTAGGTATTAACTATATTATGGTATAAACATTGACATTACACTTAAATACCACCGCCAAGAGTGTCAGGGACTTTACAATACGAGACTCGAGAGTAAGTAAGCTTGAAAATGAGGGTTTTACAAACATTAGTTCATCTTGTGCAGTATTTGTGTTGTGAGTAATGTCTACTTGACACATTATTTATGAATCTTCAATTAAAGGAAAATGGTATCCTGGGCCGCTGGTCAAGATGCATTCGATAATTTTGATGGCGAAGTTCGAAAACAAAAATGTATGGGATTTGACATACGTCATCGTTAAAAATCCTGATTTCTGTTAAAAGTCCGGTCTTTGTTCGTAACAGTACCGGATTTAGCAAGCATTGCCAGCGCCCTAGGTGAATACTCCCCCCCCCCCTGTACAATGAATAATCATTTCATACTGCAAATTTTAGATTACAATGACGAAAGTGGATAATTTTAATAGTTAATAGTAGTCCTTGGGCACAGGGGCGACACTCTCTACAAATGACAGTTCGAGCACCGACAAATGTCAGCTATGTTGACTTAAGCCTAGGGTTGACATCGAATTAATTTAAAATATTTTTTACGCCCGCGTCAATATAATACTTTTTACGCGGGCGAAGCCGCGGGCAAGTGCTAGATCATCATCATCATCATCAGCCTATCACCGTCCACTGCTGAACGTAGGCCTCCCCCAATGAGCGCCAACCATCCCGATCTTGGGCAGCCCTCATCCATCCGCTGCCAGCCACCTTCTTCAAATCGTCGGTCCATCGTGCCGCAGGACGTCCTACACTACGTTTGCCTAAACGTGGTCTCCACTCTAATACTTGTCTGCTCCATCGATTGTCTGTCCGTCTGCAGACATGGCCGGCCCACTTCCACTTCAGCGTGCTAATTCGTTGAGCAATGTCGGTGACTTTAGTTCTCTGGTGAATAACGTCGTTACGTATTTTATCCACCAGAGATACCCTTAACATTGCTCTTTCCATCGCACGCTGAGCAACTTTAAACTTATGAACCAAGCCTACGGTGAGTGTCCACGTTTCGGCTCCGTATTTTATTACCGGTAGAACGCATTGATCAAAGACCCTGGTCTTAAGGGATTGTGGGATCGACGCTTCAAAGATGTCCCGGAGCTTCTAGATGCTTAATATGAAAAGAGAAATCATACCTACCTACTTTAATCCACGTCTCAGTTATTTATTGTACTGCGTGTGACAAAAGCAAGGGTTAGGTTAGAAAAAATAAGTAATAATTATCGAGGTAGGTAGGTACTTACCTTTCTGGATTATTAAGCAAGCGAAAGAAGCTTTTGTCATGATTTTTTTCTTGGCTATTATTTCGACCTTATATACAACCACAATAATTAAGCCTACCTACTCATTTCAATGCCGATCAGGAAATTCCTAATATGTTAGGTACACGGTGCGTGCGATTTGAACTTTTAAAGGATACTGATATTTACAATGAATATTCAAAATAGTCTCCAAATGTCTAACGTCTAATAGCCATATTTTTTTAATCAAAAATGTACTCAGACCATTGGCCCTTATATTGGAAAAATATACCTTGTGTCCTTAGCAATTGGGTTTAATTTGTACTTAATTCTTAAGTAGTATAAAGACTATTTGAATTATATCAATGCAATTTTAAATTTTTATTACCACTCAATAAGTGTTGTAACTAGGGAATGTTATTATTCGACAAATTTTACTATTCGAATAATTCGAATAATGGCTAAACACTATTCGAATAAATTCGAATAATTCGAATAATACGAATATTGGTAATAAACTTTAAATACAAGTAATATAACGCGTTTATATATACCTGCATATTTAGTAATATTAAAATGTGAAGTGTTTCACAAATTACTCTGAAAAAATTAACGTTTTTTTAATAAAAAAAATCTCATAAGTTACAAACTTAAAATACTAATTTGCAATAACTTTTTAAAACTATTAACACATGAACGGTTGAGGTCTGGAGCAGACTATGGATTTGGTTGCCAACTAAGTGGTTTCTGCCAAAAATTAAGGAAAATAGACGTTCGTATTTTCTGGTTTTTAATTGAGTCAAGCTATTGATCGATTCAACAATCGATTTGAAAAGTTAGACTTACAGTCTGACTTTTTAAATTAAGCTTTTGGTAGTATAATTTAATGCGCCTTTATAGAACACTTATATTACAGAATATATTTTATTATTATTTATATATCAGTTTCTTTAAGATTGGAGAGAAATATATTTGCAGTTTTGGAATACTGCAAAGAAATCGGAATGCACTGTAAATAGTGCTCTGTTCTAATATAATGCAGCTGAAAACTCTAAACACACGAGTATTGTGCTGTCATAATGGTCTGCTCCAGACGTAATCGGTACATGTTTATATAAACCGTAGTAAGTTTACTTATGTAATTGTAAACAAGACACCCTCAAAATAAAAAGAACTCAAAAAAGATTTTAATGTTACGTTAACATAACAAAAAACTTCATAGTTGGTAAAAAGTGAGTGGAAAATCTTTAAAACAAAAATAACCTTTTTCCATTTTCAAGTTAACCATGTTTTTGGTCTCTATGTTTTCATTTTTCTTCTTGAACGATGAGTTTTATTACAAAAAGGAAGTAAGGCAGAAAGCATCATTGCAGAAGTAGGCATCGGGCGTTGTACAGCATGAACGGAGTGTGTCATGTTACGAACCGTTCAGAAGATGAAGCGATGGTACAAAGAGACTGAAAAACATTTGACAAGGCCGTGCAAGACTTTAATGGCAGACTCAGCGCTCGGCAAGACCGTTAAAATGTTTCCACTTGTTGAAAATCAACACTTAGATGCAGTTAAGTTCAGAAACAGCTTCTTCAGACCCGAAGGGACTATGTTACTGACAGCACAGTGAAAAAAACTTGCTTAAGTAAATCTGAAACCCTAAAGACCGAGGCGAAGGGCGAGTGGTCTAACCTCGCGACCAAACTCGAGAGCCCTAGTATCGAGTATCAACACTGTGATACGTCCGTGAATACATACAAAAGGTAGAACGAGAATGGTCCAGAATTTTGGTCCCAGATGAGTGGATTGACTCACTATAACTTCACAAATTAAAGTGAGCTTATAAAGGGAGGCTAAGTAAACGTGATCTGGTAGGGGATATATTCAAGCCTACTTTTCAGATAGAGTCCAGTATACTCAAGCAGAGTACACATACAATGGGCTGGCATATCTTCAGGAATCCGCGCTGAGTATGGCCATGACAATTGGACCCCTACCTGGAGAAAGATATGGTCAAGAGATTCTTAAAGATTATCTTTAATGTCCTCATCTTAACCCGATTAAGTATACCCTGAGAAGAGCTCAGAAGGATAGTCAGAAGCCGCAAATTGTCACCTACAGTTAGTACCCTCACAACACTAAAACACGCCCTGATATAAGAATAGGAGATATATTGCATAATTCGGCTCCTAAACCTCGTTTTTAGTATGACAAACCTCCTCCAAGCTGTTGTCAGGTTTCGAGGACTTATTCAAAACTGCAATTTAACATGTAAATTAAGTATTTAAAACTAAGATTAAAATGGTTAATTTTTGTTTAAATATAAAAATAATATACTGACATATATGATAACTTTTAAAGGAAATTGATAAATATCGTTATAATATTTTGAAAAAAATGAAATTTTAAATTGAAATAAGACTTGTACTTAGTTTTGCAGGCCAGTGTAATACTGTAATAATCAACTTATCTAGGTATCCTTTATCGTTTCACTCTGTTCGTCCGCCTGTCTCTCTTTCTATCTGCTCTTATAGCTATACCTATTGCATCTAGATATTGGTTGTGGTTTGATAAAAAAATATAATTTTATTATATAGTTAACACTTTACATGTATGGAAAGCCACCCCATACATGTTTCCATACATTTGAAGTGTGTGTTGAATACTATGTCTTTTAAAGTGAAGGAAAAGTTTTATAAATGACTTTTACAAAGTCAACTTCAAAGTAATCGTCCTCCAAATTGGTTTCGCACACCTCTATCATTTCTGAACTATGAAGATTAGGAACTTACAATTTTCCATGCTAGATCATGGTAAATTCTCTTTAGGAAAGTTATTTTGAATGTAAACGAACAGTAAGATTAAGAAACTAAAAATCGTATTACGCTTTATAGTAAGAACCCTCCTTAGACACGTCCTAACACGCTCTTGGTTACGTTATTTTGAAAAGCGTGTGAGTATGGATTTCTTTCGCTGAGGCCTGTAAGAAGTATTCACTTTAAATATTTTTTTTATATAAAAACAGTTGTATTCTTTCACAAACAGTGTAGTAAAATCTGTTTTACGATATTATTGACGACAATATTAATAAATAATAAAAATAATGTATTAAATAACGAAACTTTTCCGATTTATATACAAGTTTATTACTACTATTAACATATTTTTGAAAAATAAATAAAATATTTTTATTATTCGTTTTATTCGAAATATTCGAATATTGAACCCAGTCATATTCGAATAATAAAATCGTCGAATATTCGAATATAACGAATATTCGAATATTCGAATAATATTCCCTAGTTGTAACACAACTAAAGATCGTCGCACAATATCGATAGGTATCGACAGATCTAAATGCGATTAAGTACTACATGTAATATTCAATCTAAAATATTATGCGGAAATCCTTACTAATATTTTACTACTATTATAAATATGAAAGTTTGTGAGTATGTATGGATGGATGAATGGATGGACGGATGAATCTTAAACGGGCAAATGGCATACCACACGTTTGTTACTCTTTAAAGCAATAACTATTGAACGGGTTTTAATAAAATTTTTATATACGTTCGAGGTTAACGTCCTACAAACTTTACGCAACCCAAGCATATTTCGTTAAACATATCGATAAAATCAAATTATGGCATGACTACATCACTAGTGAAACAAAAAACATTTTTTTTTTATAAATGTCGCGTCAGACAAGTCTTTCTTATGAAATTACACTGTTGCGTCGCTGCGTCGGCGAAACTGCCAGCCCCGTGAACCATAGTCCAGGCTGGGAAAAAGTTACTCCCCACTCGCCCCCGCATTCGCCCAGACACGCACACACAGCTGCGAGCGGCGAGTCGTGTAAATCGATGGAGTGACGGTTATTTACGTTAGTAATATATACGTTAGTAATATATATTCTTTGCCTTGGGGGAGGCCTTTGCCCAGCAGTGGGACAGCATTGGCTATGAAAAACAAAATTTTCTAGATCTTTTTTTGTAGAAATTTTACTATTGACTATTTATTGACATGATTATTTTTAATCATGTCAATAAATAGTCCGGTCTGGACCCTGGAATGAAATCCGGGCGGAGTCCGGTCTCTATCCTTAAAATCCGGTCAGATGGTAACCCCACTTGCGATGACGTATGTCAAATCCCATACATTTTGTTTTCGAACTTCGCCGTCGAAATTGTCGAATGCATCTTGACTCTGGCCCAGATTATTGTCAGATGTGTATACAGAAAAGCTCAATAATGACGTTGGCCTCTAGCGACCGATGAGACCAAATGACTCGCACGGTCAAACAGTTTTCAGCTCTTATAATATATAGCCAAGCTTCAGATTCTACACGCCCTGACTCTTTAGGGCCTAACTTCACAAACTCTATATCTTAGTCAAAATGTGTGACTACTTCGTTTCGTTACTACGTGATTTATACTATAAGGAACACGCAATAAATATTTTTATCGCCTTACGTTTTCACGGTACGTAGCCAAATAGCCTTGATACTACTACATTAATTAATATAGACTTTCCTCTTTGCTTTGTAATAAAAAAAAAAAAATATGAAGAATGTAATTTAAAATCGTACGCGGCAGAATTGACCATGATCACATTAATAATATCCAAATAAAATAAGTTTTAAGACCCGGTTTTCCGCAAATTCCTTAATTATGTTAAAATCGTTATTAGCATTATCGAAAATCAAAACACGCCTCCATAAAAAAAAATACATAAAACAAAAAACTTCCGCAATTTGTGGGTGCAAAAACGTATGTGTTTTAAAATAAAATTAATTTAAACAAATGCAATTCATAACTAATTTCAATTTAAAATTAATTTATGTGTGCGATTTTTATTGATCCCAGAACAAATTTTAATAATTTCGGTGTTACTGGCACGGATACTGTTATAAATAGTTCTTGCGCTATAATTACTTTGTGGGATCCCTATTTCAATGCTCTGGCGATCGCCTAAACATAGGAAAAATTCGATATCATGATTAACGACCTTTGAGATAGCACGTTATCTTATTATTAATATTAAGAGAGTGACGAGGCGGAAGGAGTCCCTCTATCAATAATTTTGGTTTGGATTTGTTAAAAATATTTGTAAACCGTGATAGAAGTGAAATCTTTCAAAATATGCCTTCAAAGCCTTCACCTCATTCTTGTGCATGAACTAAACTCAAACTGACGGTCGCTATAATATCGTGTCATCAAATTTCAAATCGCATCTCTGTTAATAAAAGTTGGCGTACCTACAAAGTTTATGGTGCTTTTTTAAATAAATGTAAACATAAACATTGAATAATGATTCAATGTTCTATAAACAAGTTTACAAATACATAAAAGTTTGCTGTTTGCAATGTGTTTAAATGACGCATTAAGTATATTGGGTTTGTCCCATACATTTTCTAAACTCTGCACGTGACTGTACAATGTACTATACGCAAAGTTGCCGCTCGACCAGGCATAAGATGAAAAGGGATATAATTAATCGAGCGAACAAAAAATAAGTTGGCGGCTGCACGTGAGCATACTGTATTACTGAATTTGGCAGCGAATTAATATGTTGGCGACTAAATTACTAAACTGGCGAAAACATTCGGGTGACAAAAAATTCTAAAGTCGGCAGATAAAAAGAGGCGAAATTTAATCCAAATTAGCACCGACATTTATAAGTTGGTGATTTAATTTCCGAGTTGGTGACCATTATACCATATAAGCAGCTATAAAACCAGATTTGGTTGATAAATTAATGGCTGCTAAAAATTCAATTTGCAGGCTACGGAAAATCCTATTTTTGGATACTGTTGGAGTATGTTTTTCTTTGTCATGGGTGTAATTTTCTAGGTTTCTAGGGGTGCGGAATAATATGAAAATAAAATCTGTTTCGTAATTCTACAATGGCGTAAATTTTTGTTATTAAAATTAACAAGGTTGTCCTTTTCCCGGTTTCTGGGGGTTCTGATTACAAAATTGTCTTCCAATTTCATTTTCCAAAATGGAGAATATTCAATCTTCGGAAAATGAATATGAATACTAAATTAAAAGATCTTTGGGATGCTAATTAGGATTGATGATTATTATTACAGTATGTTATGTAGTTCAAAGTACCAGCTATGTAGGTATAGAAATTTTTAAAAATTCAGGATTCATGTATTTTTCTGCCATTCATGAAGAAAATATGCGATTTCTAGATTAATAAGGGGCAGCAAATTTTCATTACAGTAGGATTCACCGTTTCTGAGATAGAAGCGACTATAGAAAAAAATATGGCAATGCTGTACTGAGACACGAAGGGTGTATCAATCTATAGAAATGTTGGAAAATTCCGGATTTTCGAATTTCTTTTTCTCCCATCTTGAAGAAAATATGATGTTGCGGGGTTTCTAAGGGGGATGAAATTTTCATTATTTTTTCAATAGAATGCACCGTTTCCAAGATAGAATCAATTTTATAAAAGAAGAAGTAAATGCTGTACAATGAGATACGACGGATGTTTATAGCTATAGAAATGTTGGAAAATTCAAGATTTTTCAAAAAATTTTTTACCCATCATGAAGAAAATATGATGTTGCGGAGTTCCTAAGGGGGACGAAATTTTCATTATTTTTTCAATAGGATGCACCGTTTCCGAGATAGAATCAATTTTATAAAAAAAGAAGTAAATGCTGTACATTGAGATACGACGGATGTTTATAGCTATAGAAATGTTGGAAAATTCAGGATTTTCGATTTTTTTTCTCCCATCATGAAGAAAATATGATGTTGCGGGTTACAAAGGGGCAGGGCAATTTTTCATTATTTTTTCAATAGGCTGCACCGTTTCCGAGATAGAATCAACTTTATAAAAACATAGTAAATGCTCTACATTGAGATACATTCCTAGATGTATAAAGCTATAGAAATGTTGGAAAATTCAGGATTTTCAAATTTCTTTTTCTCCCATCATGAAGAAAATATGAGGTTGTTGGGTTACTAAGGAAATTCAAAATGGATGACTTTTTTGTAATAAGCACCCCCAGAAACCAATAAAAGGACACCCATATTATTTTTATGAAATTAAGTATGTCCGCCATATTGGAATTTCAAAACGAATGTCATTTTCGTATCCAGCACTCCCAAAAACCTGGTAAACCATATCAATTTTACAAAAAATAAATATCCGCCATTTTTAAATTTCAAAATTAATCTACACAATAATCTACACCTCCCTAAAACCGAGAAAAATAAAAAAAATGGGAATTTTGTAAGCTCCTTTATGGTTTTTTTGTGTGCGCTCGTTTCGCTGCTTGTATGGTTTTTGAGTTACCTACATCAAGGAAAATATATGTGCCTATTCTTAAATTAAATGTGTACTCACAAATTGTCGCCAAGATGGTTATTTAGTGGCTAAAACATAATCTGTCTGCCAGTTTGGAAAATTCAGTGGTATTATTTAGTCACCAGATTAGTAATTTTTTTGTTCCTTACATTCTTTCGCCAACTTGGTAATTAAGTATTCAATATTGGGTATTTTCACATCCAAAATTTAATTGTTTTGTCGCAAGTTTAAATACATGCCAGATGAAAATCGCTCAACAGCGTTGTTGAATAGTGGGCTCGCAAACATACTCATGTGTAAATACGTAGTTCAACCTCGTCTGCAGTCGTTGCGGCTACTTCCTTTCCATTTAAATATTTTGAGGCATCCTATTACAAAGGTGAATATTTAGAGACTGGTCGAGCGGGAGCTTTGTCGATGGTACATATTTGATTAATTAACTTTTCAAGAGTTGGGTACGCATTCAACTTTTTTGGCAAATGTCAAGAGTCTTAAAAACAGATTAGTGTGTACAAAAACCTTAAAAAGGATTATTGGTATTGAAGATTTTAAGGTTGAAGTGTAGGTCAAGAACGCTCTACCCGCGGGCGAACGCACTTGTACTGCACAAATATTATTATTCGATATGCATTTTATATTGAAATGATGTACAGCTTGTGAATCGGAATTTGTGACCTTGACTTAGAAAAGCCGTGTGCATACAGCACGTAGTGGCGCAAGACGTGACTACGTGGTTACGTTTTAAATCGGTCGATATTACTAGTGGGAAATTGTTTATTATATAATATCATGATAATAATATTATGTATTATGTAGGTAATATTTTTAGGCAATGGAGAAGTTTACTGATATCGTTAATATTATTTTTATTAAAATACCTATAGATCAAAACTAATCAATCAATGCAAACATTTTTGAAATCCGTCCATAAATGACTGAGAAATAGATCGTTGAAGTTGGTAAAATTTTCATCAACGTTCCGTCGAAACTCGAACGTCTCTGACCCTGTGATGGCGCGGGCGTCTGACCCGAATGACATAAAATTTATGACCTGAATTACTGACGGATCAACGCAGAGACTGCCGCTAATCGTAGGACCTGAAACTTGCAGGGTGTGTTCTTTGTATGATGTAGACATACGCCAAGAAAGGATTTTCTGAAATTCTACTCCTAAGTGAAATGATAGTCCAAAGTTTGTAATTTTGGCCCATATATTTTTGTACGATTTATGATTTGCAAATAGGTCCCGCCTGCTACCAAACATAACATCAATTATTTCACTTAGGCTTTCAGCTCATTTTCTCAATTTTGTTTCGGTTTTTAGTGCGTTACTTAGGTATCTGTCATTTTTGCAGTCGAGTTTTTATTTTGTTAATTATTTATTTTATTCACCCCTTTAGGGGTGGTGGAATTCTAGAAAATCCCTTCTTATCGTATGCCTACAACATACAAAGAACACACCCTCTAAGTTCTAGGTTTCTATGATCAGTGGCTAACGAGTGTTGATCCGTCAGTAATTCAGGCCATACATTTTATGTCATTCGGGTCAGACGACGTCACGTAATCGTGGAACCGTGCAAGGGGATAATTCCTTGTAGCGCAACTTCAAATTCCCATAACTTTTTATTTCTAGAGATATTTTACTAATTCTTTCACATGTATGTTTTATTTTACTCTAATTTTTATAATTCCCAAAAAAAGGAAGGTAAACTTCCTCATTGTCTAGACTCTAGTTATACCTCAGTACTTTTTTTACCACGACTTCGCCAGCGTGGAATAGTGTTCGTGACTTCGTGGCAAAAAACTTATTTAGCAAATAACTCTACCTACGTACCTACTGAAATACACATCTGTATCTAAACTATATTAATTGTTAGGGTTCCGTAATACTTGAGGAACCCTTATAGTTTCGCTCTGTCCGCCTGTCTGCGCTTCTAGCTCCTTTAATTATGAATATAAATAGATAAATTTTGGTACAGTTAAAGACTGAATATATAACTCAGTTTTGACATTATAAAATAACAATAATTTTACATTTTAGGGGTGTCTCTCCAAACATGTGGGAATGAAAAATATTTTTTTCATTCTACCCCATTGTGTGGGGCTGGGGTATCATTGAATCGGTCTTTTAAAATAAAGGTAAGATTTCATACATCACTTTTTTTTTTTCAAAATCAACCATTTTCGAGTTATCGGCCTCGTGTGTTTGTGTGTTAGTGGTTTTTAAGTGGTTTGTAAGTTGGTCCCCCCCCTGGCATTTCTATATTATAAGAGATAGAAACTTGTAAGTTTCCATGCCGATAGATCATACTAAAAACTCTTGAGAGAAAATTATTTTGAGCGAAATCGGACAGTTACTTTTGAAGTAAGTAAGTAATTCAAAGAAAACCTATTGCGCGTTGTTACGGAACCCTCCTTAGACATGTCCTGAACTCCTGACATGTTCTTGGTTAGGTTAGGTTAGGTTATTTTTAGATTAGGGGCCGTCCATTAATCACATGATGTTTTTAACAACTTTTTAGACCCCTCCCCTCCCCCTGGTGATACGTGGTGAGGTTTTATACTACCCCCCCCCCCCCCCCCACAGCCCACCTAAGATCACGTGTATTTTTTTACGTAGTAAGCAGGTCATGTTTGAAGAAAATCTTTAACTTAAAAACAATTTAATCGAATAATTTAAGCAATTAAAAACTATACGAGTCATTTGTCTTGTAAGTTGTAAGTATTTAAACAACATTACGAATCTACAACCGATAATAATTTCGTGATGCATAGACTAGATTCGAAAATTAATACACGTGATTGATGTCTCCTTATACCCCCTCCTCCCCTTGGTGATACTTGGTGATTTTTTTTCGGACCACTCCTCCCCCTTTAGGCATCACGTGATTAATGGACGACCCCTTACTTACGACGTCGTCGTCGTTTCACGACGGGGCGTGGGAAAATTTATTTTCTTATTATAACATATGTTACAAAAAACATACAAAAAAAGTGTTTTATGTTTGTCGGCCATTGTCGGCTTAAAACGTGTTTTTCAGACTCTGCGATAGTTCGTAGACATTCTAAGGCTGAGGCCCCATTAGTACATTAGTAATATATTCTTTGCCATTAGTGCGTTGCGTAGCATTGCGTCTCGTCCAGGGGTGGTCGACTCTGTATGAATGACCTTGGACCAAAAAGGGGGCAGTTCGGTGCGACAAGCATGGTTATATTTCAATATATCGCTCTCTGTCTTACATGGTTAATATTACATAAAAGTTACTTAAAAACCACAACAGATGACACTATCCCGCTTCTAGATCGCGCTATCGAAAACACTAGACGTATGTATATAAGGGCTCACGAACATTTTGTGACGTAGTAGCTATGATTTGTGCGTGGAGGTGGTTGCTCGGTTTTGTTGGAATGTAAAATTTAACTATATATAGAGAAATTTAACGTTAACTTAAACTTTAATTACGTATCATCCATTTCCCGCCATTTTCATATAATCAAATATATAGTCCTCCTTTGTTGGAAGGCGGTTAAAAGTTTGAGGGGGCAGCTCACTAGAGGCGCTATTTGGTCCCAATTTTTTTGTATGAAGTCGACCTTCTTCTCCGCGAGTAATAGTGTTCTGTGGTCTCGTCGCGCGTCGTCGCAATACAATGCGTCGGCAATTCGACATACAATGAGACATGGGTCGATCCGTTAAAATTGTATGCGACGACGCAACGCACTAAGTGGCACTAGGGGCCAGTCTAAGACCTAACCACTCTACGGACTCATTATGTGCAAAAAATGGTCCCGTGAGATCAAATATTTCAAGTTTTCATACAAAACAGCGAATGGCCAGTTTTTTGGTACCTGTATTATGTGTTCTTGAAACACAAAGCTAGAAAAAAGAAACAGTGAAAGTGTTTAAATTACACAGCGGCAACTTTTAGCTTTTTTATCTTACGGAAAAAGATTTTATAATGACAGAATTGGACCATGATAATTATAAGCCTATCGAGAGATCAGAACACATTCTAAACCACAGACTAACTATCTCTCAAACAGCTGCAATATTACGAGTACTTACATAAGTAAAACTTATACATGGGTAGGTATTCCTTCTTCTACACAATCGACTCTTACTTTTAAAATATCCTGTAAAATGCACAATTATGGACTTTTTTTTTAATAATTCTTCTAAAATATTATCTAACTAGTAACTTGCTTTTGCCCGCGGCTCCGCCCGCGTAAATGTAGTATCCTACGGGAACTCTGTACTTATTCGGGATAAAAAGTAGCCTATGTTTTAATCCAGAGCCCATTTATAAATAGACAAAATGAAGGAAATGTTTTAAAAAATATTAAGTTATTCAAAAAGTCAAGCCAAGTTTTTAAAATGGTAAAATAAGTTTTTACAATATTGGTTTTTATATAAAACTCAAAAACATAGATTGACATTTTTCAAGTTCAACGAGTCGGAAACTAAGTTCCTGTAGTCTAATCTATATCCTGTGGTTCTTTAGTCTTTATTGACTTGTTTGACTAGTTTCAGAACACATTATTAAGGTCAAATTTTATAGTGCTTGTTGCATACGCTCGAAGTACAATTGGGGATTTGAAAAAAAAAACATATTATTGATTTTTTAAAAGTATTTTAAAACTTTATATTAATATTGATATTTAATGCGAAAAACTTGAAAAAATGTTTTTTTAATTAATTATATACAATTAAATTTTTAAATTGATAGAATTTAAAAATAGATCACGGGACAAACAAACTTTTCCTCTTTATTATAGTAGTAAAGATAAATATTTATTCCTTTAATTATAAAGCATCGCATGCATACGGCGACAAAGCAACAGGCTATGTTCAACTTAGCCGTAAAAATAAATGTGTAAAACTGAAATATAATATTGTTTTATTTCATTGCACACTCAAAGAAATTAAAAAAATAATTTATAAAATGACATTGCACATATTTCATACTAGATCTCACAAAAGGAAATCTCGAGGGAACCGTAAATTTTGCCACAATAATAAGTAACCTATGTTCTTCCCCATGGTCTATTCTATATTTGTGCCAAAGTATTTGTAAACTACTTCTTTTAGGAATTAGTTGTCGCCATTATAAAAAGTATCAGTTATAATATTATATAGGTATAACTCATGGGCGTAGCCAGGTTTTAGTTTCGGGGGGGGTTCATAACTTTGGTTATTCATATTTTTTTTTCGCATTACACAGTCTTACTAGAGGGTTTAAAGTTAAAAAAAGATTTTATCAGGCAAAGGAGTAAAAAACATTTGCTCGCTTTCTCGGTTAGAACACATTTAACATAAACACATACATATAGTACAAATTAGTATCAAAGTTCTGACTTAGGCTGTTGATTATTTTTCTAAAATAACTTCAATAATCATCTTTCACATAGGATTAATGGGGCGGCAAAATATGGCGCAAAATTTCTAAATACGCCTCTGTATATTGGTCAGATCTCTGTATTATATATACCAGCCGGCCCATTTCGGGGGGGGGTTTGAACCCCCTAAACCACCCCCCTGGCTACGCCCATGGTATAACTATTATAGTATGTGGGCCAAAATTAATATTGAGATTTGGCATGCCACTTTGAGTAGATAATAAACAATGATAACAGAATTAAATAGATCAAAACACAATTTAAAATAATTAATTAACTAACTAATAAGTTCTGTATATAATATCATATAAATTATGTAATGACGTTATATTAAGTTAATAGTTAACATTTTAAAGGATAATTTCCTTTTTTTCTTTTTAGAGCATATTATGATTAAAAGCTTTTTTGAAAAAAGATTTTTTTAAGTGCATAAATCTTGGATGTTCTACCGTATTGAATTTAGAATGACGTCACATTATTTTTTGAGTTCAACAAGCCCTTTCATTTGATACCCATATTGTAGAAGTGCTTAAACTATTCAAATATAAACTAATTATAATTTTATATATTTTAGGGGTGGCTCGCTATACATGTGAACTGGGGATATTTTTTTCCCCTCTGCCCCATCGTGTGGGATATTGTTGAATAAATAGGTCTTTTCAACTAAGGGTGAGGTTTATTACATGATTTTTTCATAAAGTTAATCATTTTCAAGAAATCAGCCTCCAAAGTGGTTTGTTAGTTGTTTATAATCGTTTCTTCAGTTCAAGGTAAATTGAGATAGTAGGTATTATGCTAGTGGGGTTAGTGTTCCAAATTTCTTTTGCTTTCTATGAATTGGACTCCAAGTTTGCTGCACTTACCGCAGCAGGTCTAAAATGATCACATGATCAACTTTTGAAGAAGTCGCTCTTTTGAAAATACTATTGTGACAGTTTTTAATACAAATTATTAATGAATGACTATATTATTATGTTCGGTAAGAACAACTTCTTCAAAAGTTAATGTTTCATAGTACTTTTCACTAAATGTGGCTTATTTAGACCTCCAGGACTCACAGATTTTTTATTGGTAAGGAGATAATATAGTGGACATTTAGAGCGAGTGCTCTAATTAACCGACTTCCAAAAAAGGAGGCGGTTATACGTGCGACTATATGTAAATTTTTTTTGTTGTTCGCAGTCGCCGTCTGTGAACCGATTTTCAAAATTCTTTTTTGATGTCAAGGTTATCATCCGAGGTTGGTCCCATTTTCAAAAAAGTGGTGACCTGATGATGGGATCCATGAGGAATTGAGGAGACTCCTCGAAATTTATATGGAAACAAATGGTGATTTAGAGTTTTTCTATAAAAATCCAAGCATATGTTACCAAAAAGTAATATTTTTTCCAAGATATACCCTGGATCCAAAAGTACAGAACAGAACTCCTGACTCCTTATAGATACATGTTTGGGGATTTCGCAAGCTTATGCCACTATGTCAATTAGAGTAATCATCATCATCACCACCATCATCACACCATACATCATCACATTATGGTGGTATAAAAGGTACTTCTCATAGTATTTTACACCGACATGGATATCTTTGAATATTACTCTGCTATTTATGGACCTATTTGCAAAATTATTTTGTTGTTGTAAAGGATATAATTCTAAAATCCTTTAGTCACTAAAGTGGAAACCTGATGATGCAATCCATGAGGAATCGAGGGAACTCCTCGAAATTTATATCGACACATATAGTGATTTTGACTTTTACTGGAGTAACACAAGCATATGCTACCAAAAAATAAGATGTTGTACTAAGGTACACCCTGGATCCAAAAGCATTGAACAGAACTCCTCAGTCTTTAAAGATATGCGTTTGGAAATTTCGGCATTGTTTAAATAACTGCAAGCATATGCCACTTTGTAACTTACAGTAATCATCATCATCACCTTAACAACAATACCTAATGGAAGCTTGGCGCGTATTCAATTATACTCACATTCGATTTATTTTAGACGTTCTTAAGACGTATTAATAATAACTGAACAAAATATATCACTAAAAAGGGTGAAATATTTTTAAACAAAAAATTAAACCGACTTCCAAAGTAAAAATTCACAAAAAAGTATGAAATAAAAAATATTTTCTAAATAATTCCCCTTTTAAATTTGGCTAAAATTTTAACTATTTCTCTACTCAATCTTCTTAATTTTGAAGTCGGTACCAGCAAATATGAACGTGAGTTTTATAAAATATTGTAGGATATCATTTGGGCTGGTAGCGACTTCAAAATAATAATTAAGAAGATTGAGTAGAGAAATAGTAAAAATTTTAGCCAAATTTAAAAGGGGAATTATTTAGAAAATAAGTTTTATTTCATACTTTTTTGGGAATTTTTACTTTGGAAGTCGGTTTAATTTTTTGTTTAAAAATAATTGTTGTTAATAGACTCGTCACTAGAGCCCGTAAATTGTAAATACAAGCATTATTTACGTCATGCCGTAAAATATACCTTCCTATTGACTAAAAGGTAGGACTTTGTGTGCATAAGTTACTTACATCCTGTTTGACAGGTGTTAATTTAATTGTTATTATAGCAGCTCAGCTCTAACGAATCAAGGACATTAAGAAAATCTTAACAGAATTATAAGGGCCGATTCACACCGAAATGGCATGGGCCGGCAGCGTACCGCAGCGCGACGAGCACTTTCAGAGTGAAATAATTTTAAACTTTAGCTACATACTTATAAGATTTAGTATCGCTTAAAAAGCTTGAAAAGGTCTCGTAGATAAAGATTAAAATTATTTTACGGCGTCGCGGACCTAAGCGCCCTAAGAATTACAGGACATTATAAGTGCATACTTCAAAATTTTATGATTTATTATGGGCGACTTTCGACGGTTCCCTATTTTTTCGCATAAAATCATATGTCATAATTTTACTTGGCATAATTTCATTTGACCTATTAATAGTTTCGCATAATATTCATCTGTCATAACTTTCTTAGCATAATTTTTTTCGCATAATTACTAAAAGCATAATAATTGTTAGGCATACTTATTGTAAGGCATATATTTTTTTACGCATAATATTCATTAAGAATAATATTTTTATGCATAATATTAAAAAGCATAAATATATTTACACATAATGATAATTAAGCATACTATTAATATTTACGCATACATCTTTGTAGCATTTTTTTTTTCACATACCAATGAATGATAAATTCTACTGGGTATGCGAGTTAAGACGAAATATCAATTATAATTGTAATTTTCGACTGATTACGAAATTAAACTCGGACAAAAAACACGAACTGCTATCTAAGAACATGCCGAGCCGAGGCCACCCCGCCGCAACTTAACCTACTGTTACACATGTTACACTAGGTATACGAGTGTAATACCTGCTTTTAATGTTTCATAAATATGCGTTTAATTACCTTAACCGTGTTTTCATTATGTCGTTCTATTTTATGCATATTTGTGCCTTGTGACAGAATGCCTTGAATTTATTATGACAAAAAAATATGCCTAACGAGTTTATGCCGAAAAACAATTATGCCAAAGTATTATTATGACAAGAAAAATTATGCCTTACGAGTTATGCCTCATTAAATTAGGACAAACAATATTAGTCTAAATGATATTTATGCTTAATGATGTAGTATGCCAAGAAAACATTCTGCCAAAGTATTATTATGCGTAGTAAAATTATGCCAAGTGAGGTATGCCAAATGAAATTATGACAAATAAAATTATGCGAAAGAAGAGGATCCCACTTTCGACCACAGGGCGATCTCTAGTAACAATAATGAGGCCGTCGACCTCTTCCGGTTGATTTGCTCCTATTTAGTAATTAGTGCATCGTGATCTTCTGGCAAGCTGCCGCGGAATTCTCTGACGTCACGTCACACGTGCTGCATACAGCAACGTCTGCACTCTGTCTGCAACTCTACATTCATTTCGCTTTTGGAATGTAGAGTATTTAGGGCCGATTCATACCGAAATGGCAGCGGCCGGCAGCGACGCGACGAACACTTTCAGTGTGAAATAATTTTAAACTTTATCTTCATACTTATAAGACTTAGAATCGTTTAAAAAGCCCAAAAAGGCTGCGCAGCCGCCAGCGGCGCCGCTGCCATTTCGGTGTGAATCGTCTCTCACTTCACTCTCTAGTGAGTAGTGACTAGTGCTTTCTACTCTATAATAATATTATATTATGTAAAAGTCAAATAAAATCTTGAATTTTTATTGCATCATCTATTTTCGAAGTGAAAAATAATGTGAAGCATTTTTGAAAGACTTTTCTGGTCGTTTGGTTTCATTCAAAAAATATCTACATTTTTAGTTCTTACACCTCGTCCAGACTACTCGCGAAGTAGGCCGAGGTTGGTCGAATAAAACAGTGTGGGCAAAGAATATATTATATAAGATACTAGTGTGGACACGCACTTCGTTTCGTATTTTCATACTTCAGGGTTGTAATAATGTTCGAAGAGTTCGAGTTACATACTTCGCTGAGCACTTCCTCGTTACTTTTCGCGAGCAGTCTGGACACCAGTTTCGGGTGTTTTTCTAATGTTCTTCTATAGTTAGGTATAATTTATTTGCTGACATACGAGGTACACTTTAGCTAAGTTACGGTTGAAAAGGATAACAAATTACAAACCATTAAAGCTTGAGTATCAGAATAATGTTATGAGGTGGCACAACATGCGCTTGACCAAATAGAAAATATTTGCTTGAAACAAAACTTGAAACCTTGAAGTTGAGTGTTATCATTTATTAACATGAACGTTATTAAATGATGTGAACATAAAGGTAAATATTTCATCAGCTTTGAAAATTTTGTAACACGTTTTTAAGATTAATGAAGATAAAAGACCGGCCAAGTGCGTTTTAGGCTACGCATACAATAGAGTTACGTAATCAACTTTTTTTTAATGAAATGAACCAGGAAACGAGCAGAGGGATCGCCTGATGGTAAGCGATTACCGCCGACCGTGGACACACGCAACACCAGAGTTACACTTGTAACTCCTCTGGTGTTGCGACTTGCGTTCCCTGTCCTTCAAAACCCCCTTGGGCTTCCGGTAACCTCACTCACGTCGGCGAAACTGAACGCAAGCGTTATTTCACAAGAAGCGTGGCTCTCCCACAAATCACAATAAAATATAACTTATTATTTCGTTACCTTTGTAAGAAGTTTTCTAAGTATTAGCACATTTTTCAAGTTAGAACTTAAATCAGAGGTCATCATAATATAATATCTTGATAATAATATTTATTGTATTGTGATGATCTTTGAATGAAAGTTTGAAACTTTAATGGCTTAGACTCAAGCTTAGATAACTTTGTTAGTTCAGGAGCTATACCTAGACCTCTGATTTATGTTATCAGAGTGGCATATCACTGTCCCTTGATCCAGTTTTGTGAGTCTCGTGAAAAGTGAAAACTCTGACGTCACACGCTACTAATGTTGCTATGAAGTGTATGGCCATATGCACAAAACTTCTGATATCTGCGAAGCTTGCGCGTTTATGTTCATACACCATGGTAATTTTTTTGTATTTGATATAATTATACTAATTATGTAGTAGAAAGTGGTCTGAGATGGTTATGCATTGCTGGATCGACTTCAAAATTAAGAAGGTTCAGTAGAGAAATAGTTAAAATTTTAGCGAATTTAAAAGGGGACTTATTTAGAAAATAAGTTTTATTTCATATTTTATTGTGTATTTTTTATTTTGGAAGTCGGTATAATACTTTGATCAATTTGTAATACCTAATTATTATTTCTTAATTTATTAAAAAAACTACATTTTTACATGTAGGAAAATACCCAATTATTGTACCTATTATGAGTTGTGACTGCATGTCGTCAATATAATACAAATAAATTATGAGTACACTCTATAATATGTTCTGTCAGGGAATCTAATTCATAAGCAGTATGAATTAGATTCCCTGACAGAACATATTATATACCTATTATGTTAATATAATATATTTTCGGTTGAAACTAATTACAGATCCATGCAGGTCTCTTTTAATATTTTTTTAATTAATATATTTTTTTATTACCACCTGTTAATCGATTTAGCTGATATACCTACCCAATAACCCAACCGATAATTAATACCTACGGTTTGTAATCTTTGTACACAATTTGCTCCAGGAAAAATGTTTTCGAATATTTTATTAATTGCAAATCGTTAACTGGAAATCGATTAGAATTTCGAAATGCACTGGCATTATTATTGCATGCTATAATAAATAATAATCGAAGGAACATAATTTTACAACTGGTTTTACCAAACTCACGCGTTTGCAGGGACTCGGGGTATTGACCTATATCTTATTTATTTTTTCTTGGTCTATCTCTAACAAAAAGATAATGAATTTATTCTTACCCTTTAGGTATTAGTATAATAAATATAAAAAATTGTGAAAAAAGGTGAATTTATTGAAATTACATATTTAAAGTCGCTGTTTAACAACAAAATGGCATGGACGACTGTGGACGTATATAATATTACCTATAGACGAGGCACGTAGAGGCAAAAAGTGTCTCCAGTTAAATGGCCTCACTTTTGAGATTTTTGGGGCCATTTTGACATTTGAAGTATGGTCTAAACAAGATGGCTGAAATTTAAAGTGTGGTTAAAACCAAGATGGCGTAACTTTTCTTGTATGAAGATTTGTTCTGTCAAATGTGCCTAGTGCCTACGTCATAGCCTATCTTGAGTTTTGAAACTTAATTTTACAACTGGTTTTACCAAACTCATGCGTTTGCAGGGACTTGGGGTATTGACCTATCTCTTATTTATTTTTTGTTGATTTATCCCTAACAAAAAGATAATGAATTTATTCTTACCTTTTAGGTACCTATAGGTAAGTATAATAAATATAAAAGTAAATTTATTGAAATTACATATTAAAAGTCGCTGTTTAACCACAAAATGGCATAGACGTACGTATATTATAGAAGAGGCATGTTGAGGCAAAAAGTGTCTCCAGTTAAATGATTTTTGGTCCCCTTTTAAGATTTTTGGGGCTATTTTGACATTTTAAGTATGGTGAAAACAAGATGGCTGAAATTTGAAGTATGATGAAAACCAAGATGGCGTAACTTTTTATTGTATGAAGATTTGTTCTGTCAAATGCACGTCATAACATAACTTATCTTGAATTTTGAAATTTTTGCAAAATGGTATTTGAAAGTGCACCACAAGATTTAACTTCCGATAGCTCTGGTATGCGACCACAACTTTAGGTAAATATGTTTAGGCTTCCATGTTAAGCTATTATCGGTTGGGTCAATTTTTGCACGCAAGTGTAATATGAGTAAGACGGATGGCAAGAAAGACATGTGAGATCACATTTTATTTTCTAACCTTTAAGTAAAGGTTAACATTAATGAGACGACCTGCATAATGACCGGTTTTGGGCATTGGGCAAGAAAGGGCACCAGATTGCTCAAGGTCAAAGTTTCATCAGACCATGAGAAATGGCATACCTCTTGAATTGTGATGGGATAATTTAAGGTACTAACTAAACGCTTAAGCACGAAGCAGCTGGTGTTCGCTATTTAGGGCCTTTAGTCAAGATTGAAGATACATTCGAAAATTTCAACGGCGAAGTTTGAAAACAAAATGTATGGAATTTGACATAAGGCATCGCAAGCGACATGTCATTTAGCTATAGGCTCCGGACCTTATTTATTAGCGTGCTCAGAGGAACCAAAAGGCTTGGTAGCGTGGGAGCAAACCCATTAATATTAGTAATATATGTTATTGGAAGCCATAAACATAATATATTAAATGTAGCCAAATATGAAAGGCGTAGAGATTAAGAGATGAAGGGACATTTTGTAATAATTCATTACTTTTAACTTATGTTAACAAATGGCAAACAGGAAATTCAAGAAATAAATCCTTAAATCTTAGGCATCTTTCTTTAAGGATAAGAATATTTTATTAGCAAAAATATGGTACAATGTTAAATAACACTCACATTTTGTCGGATTTACCTCGACGTGAAAATATTTTGTGAAATTAAATACCTAGGTATATATTAAAGAGATTAGAGAATTTTAATTATCATCAGATTAAGGACAAAATAAGGGCAAATTATTGTAAAGTTACGATTAAATTATAATGATTACATGTTAGGTAAGATTAATTAATTAAATAAAATAAAAAATAGTTAAATAAAATTATGAAATATAGTGTCAGTATCCGTCAAAATTTGTTAAGTCAATATTGAAAATTAATAAATGTCATAATTTAAATATCTTATTAAGCTTAATTTATATCAAATTCATCAACAGTATGTATACATCACAGAATACAGAAATCATCCAGAAGCCGTCAACACGCTTGAAAGTGAGGCCGTCACAACCACTCCAAATTGGAATGGTTATTAAATATCAACACATAATATGTTGCCACAGAATAACGGAATATTTTACCCAACTTTTTTTCAATTAATTTTTATTGAATACCTAATTGTCGTAATATGACAACGCGATTTGTTTTGTAAGTGTAAAGAGTAAAAATTAAAAAGTGTGGGCGGGGCGGTATTTCGCCATGGTTTTGGACACAGTGCGCTGCATACAAATGTGATAGAACGCTCATTCTGCATGTTTTGAATTCTGTGGTATACATTTTGTTTATTAATAACTTAAATATTCTATTTTTAAATTGATTCAATGTCAAACTTTTAAGGATATTTGGCAGTATAATATAAGTGAATTATAAGCCGTACAGAAGATATTATGCATTTTTTGAAAACATTGTACCTAAGCTTTTGTTCAGGAATATATAGTCTCATTTTCTACCGCTATATTTATAATCCTTATTTTTAACCGACTTCCCAAAAAAGGAGGTGGTTATACGTTCGGCTGTATATATTATTTTTTTTTTGTACGTTCAACGATAATTCCGCCGTCTGTGGACCGAGTGATTTCGACTTTTTCTGAAGTAGTCCAAGCATATGCCACCAAAAGGTAAGATTTTGCTCCAAGGTATACCCTGGATCCAAAAGTACAGAACAGAACTCCTGAGTCCTGACTCCTTATAGATACATGTTTGGGGATTTCGGCGTTGTTTAAATAACTGCAAGCATATGCCACCCTGTCAATTAAAGTAATCATCATCATCACCACCACCACTATCACACCATATATCATTACATATAAAATGTACTTATAGTATTTTACACCAACACGGAGATTTTTGAACATTACTCTGCCGTTTATAGACCTATTTGCAAAATTATTTTGTTGTTGTAAAGGGTATAATTCGAAATTGGTCTTTTAGTCACTAAAGTGGAAACCTGATGATGGGATCCATGAGGAATCGAGAGAACTCCTCGAAATTTATATGGACACATAATATGTGACACTATATTATAGTGATTAAGACTTTTCCTGAAGTATCATAAGCATATGCTACCAAAAATAAGATTTTGCACCAAAGTATACCCTGGATCTAAATGCACTGATCAGAACTCGTCAGTCTTTAAAGATACGGGTTTGGAAATTTCGGCACTGTTCAAAGAATTACAAGCATATGCCACTAACGTACAGTAATCATCATGGATCATGGATCATCAATGGACCAACTTGGGAATATACCCTTTACATCAAAAAAATAATTGTGAAAATCGGTCCACAGACGGCGGAATTGTGGTTTAACATACAAAAAAAATAAAAAAAAATATACAGCCGAACGTATAACCGCCTCCTTTTTTGGAAGTCGGTTAAAAATATGCTCTAATAGTCTCGCTTGAACTACCCCACAGTTACGTTAGTAATATAATATATGCTTTGCCACAGTATAATTCCAAATCGTAAATTAGATTACACGTATCCGTGATAAGCAGTTAGGACTTAGGGCGGCTTTTTTGGATGCAATTTGTCTTAACATATTATGCATAATGTGGGCTTTCGAATTAAGGTACTTGTCAATAGGTACTTATTAGGTCTTCTGATAAAATAGGTAATTACCTATTTGATCAGAAGGATATTTTTTATCATTTATGTAATGACTTTACTATTGTAATTTTTGACTCGTTGATAATGCCTTTGACTCATTGATAGATTTATAATATGTTTTATGGCTACGGCTAATTCTTTGCCACATTTTTTAATAATTCTGGTACAAATTTCATTGTATCCTGTAGAGTACCTACGTATTTTTTCAATCTTTATTTTTTTATGCATGTCATTTTCATTCACTGGTGTCAAGTAAATAGATTTAGGATTATTAGGCATATGATTAAATGAATTTGTATTATTTATCATGTTAATTTTATTCAATTTATAAATGTCATTAAAAAATTTATTGAATTCGTTACAAATTGTAGAGATTCAGTTAAGCAGTTCTGAAATTTATTTATATTTATATAATTATATCTCATATCCCTCTTTTTTTCAAATCATACATTTGGTGTTTTTATACATTTATCTGTAACATCCAGATTAAAAGTTAGACTCTGCCTGTTTCATGATCTGATATACAAGGATAATGAATTTTAGCTGTTTCAATTTTTACCAAGTTAGGTACTAACAATTAAATCAAGAAGTTTTTATTGCACGTAGGTTTATTAATGTGACTTACAAGTTACAAGATTATAATTAGCTAATACGAGTATACCAATCAATTTCTTTGGTAATTGTTAATAGATCAATATTCCAATCACCGCATAATATAAGGTTTTTTTATATTTCAGCGTAAAACCTATGTGAGTACGGGACTCTAAATTATTTAGAAATGTCATAGTATTAGAATTAGAAGTAATTTTTTTCAATTACTATTAAATTAAATTGAAATATTTGAATACCACAACATTCAAAAAGGGATTGATAAGATTGAAATACTATTGTGCCTGGGACAGTTTTTTTTAAATGTCGTATGGTTGCTCAAGCACATACGGCATTCTCAATACATAGTCAGCCTAGTCCAGAGGAATGACTGGTTAATACGTCTAGGGCCAACCATGTGCGGGTTTCCTCACGATGTTTTCCTTCACCGTTAGAGCGTCCGAATAATGTACTTGAGATCTGAAAACGTCTCATTTGTACACGCCACAACCTGAACCTCAATTCTCGTATTTAAAGTAGACAATTAAAATAGTCAATTTTACTTTGTTTGGATTGAAAGTGTAGCGACATGTTACCGTGAACGGATTTTATGATGTTGCGACCAATCAGAGCGCGTTTCACGTTGGTTTAACGTTCATAAAAACACGGTTTGGCAGTATAAGCGTATCGGGACTTGATTGTAATTATATTAATACAGGTTTTATTTAGCAGAATTGGCCCTCTGGGATTCGAACCTGCACTCTCTCAAGTGCAAACCAAACGGTCTACCCACTAGGCCAGCTGAAACTTCCTAGGCAGTTTTGGCGGGAAACCCAATTTAGCACGCATTTTGTAGTTGTATCACTTGCCCACACTTGTGCACGTTAACGAATAACTAATGGATAATATTCTACCAATATTATGTTAAGGATTATGGGGATAATTAAAGATATACTTTGAACATAAAACTTGCTTTTTATTCTTCTCAAAAGGAACAACATGGAGGCGGTGGAGCGAAGTATGACATTTTACATTGACATCTTATAGAACCATAACCAATACCTAGTCTATGACTATAACTAACATAGTGATACCATCCTACGCAGTGTTGCTAATACAATATCATATAAATCATTGTTAGTTAACACCTCCCCCCAATGATTTATATTAACAGAACTAACATTACTTCAAACATTACAATGAATAAGTAAGAACTAACAATACACAATGCAAACTAAACTCTATTCCAATCCTAATTTATGTACAAAATAATTATGAGAGATTTTATTTAATGGTTTCGTAAAAATATCGGCTATTTGATCCTTTGTAGGTATATACATAACACAAATTTCCTTACATTCTATTTTATGTTTAATAAAGTTGTATTTTACGTCCACATGTTTCATTCTTTTTTGATCAGGATTGCATACAGAAAATATTGTACTTTTATTGTCTTCATATATGGTAGTGGTATTACAAGTAACATCTAACTCATTTAATAATTTCCTAATCCAACAAGCCTCTAGAGTGTCTTCATTGAGGGAGTATAACTCTGCCTCAGTAGTGCTTAAAGCTACAGTGCTCTGCTTTTTGCAACGCCAAATAACACTGTTATCAAATACTTTAAATACATAACCAGTTATAGATTTCCTATCTTTATCAAAACTAGCATCAGCATATCCAACTAGTGGTTCGGAATTACAATTCTTATTATATTTTAAATTATAATTAATGGTACCCTTAACATATCTTAAAATCCTTTTCAAGCATTGCCATAACCTTTCTGATGGTCTAGATTGATATCTTGCTAAACATGAAACAGTAGCACACAAATATGGTCTTGAACCTACTACAGCATACATTAAAGAACCTATACAAGCTCTGCATTTATGCTCTAAAGAGTAATCAACCGTACAATCATCAAGATTAACATTAACTTCCATGGGTGATTCACTAGTATTCGCTTCAGACATACCAAACTTTGTCAATATAGATTCTAAATACTCTTTCTGGTTAATATACAAACAGTCGCTATCTTGAATAATATTAATACCCAGATATTTTAAATTTTTACATCCTAGATCTTTCATTTTAAATTCTGCGCTTAAAATTTCTTTAACATTATTTATCCTTGAATTGTCCTCACCTAAAATCAATAAATCGTCCACATACAACAGAATGTAAATACCATCCTTAAAATATAAACAATAGTCACTTTCTGCTCTTTGAAACCCTTTACTTTTCATAAAATCATAAAATTTATTGTACCAATTCTTTGAAGATTTTTTAAGACCGTAAAGTGATTTTTTCAACTTCAAGACATAATTTTTATTTATATTTACACCAGGTGGGGGCTTTAAGTATACAACATCATCAATTTCCCCATGAAGGAAAGCACCTTTAACATCCATTTGATGAATTAAATAGTTCCTTTGAACAGCTAATGATAAAAGAACTCGTAGAGTTTGTAATTTCAAAACGGGAGAATAAATTTCGGTAAAACTACCTTCCTGTTGGAATCCCCTTGCAACTAACCTAGCCTTATATACATTTCCCGCCTTTTTTGTAAAAATCCATCTACAATCAATTAACTCTGCATCGTTTGGTCTGTCTACAACTTCCCAAGTATTGTTATCCTCTAAAGATTTAATTTCTTCATTTACCGCTTCATACCACCTATTTTTATCATCATAAGAATCTATATCACTATACTTTTCTGGGACATTATCATTACAACAAGATAAAAATGATGCCATTAATGTATCACCTAAATCTGAATCATCAGTGACAAAATCTTGTAAATATTTTGGTTTAGTTTTCTTTCTTTTCTCCCTAGAATTAACATTATCTGTGTTCCTTCCCTCAGGCTGTAATGACTCTAAATTATTGTCAGAAGTTAAAATTTTCTCAGTACCATGAGTTTGGGTTTTATCAGAAATTAAAATTTTCTCAGGACTACTACCACCATCGTTCTCATTCCCATCCGAGATAGACTCCACGTCAACACTAATTGTTTCAGGAGACTCTGAACATGTTTCTTCCCTAAACAATACGTTTCGTTCTATGCGTATCCTCCTTTCATTAGCATCCCATAATCTATATCCCCCCGGAGCATACCCTACCATTATCAATTTCACACCACGAGGGTCCAACTTCATTCGGAATTTTTGGGGAATATGGGCATATGCAGATGACCCAAATATTCTAAAATTAGTCACATTAGGACGTCTTCCCTCCCACATTTCAAATGGTGTAACATTAAGGGAAGCAGTGGGACTACGATTAGTGACATATACCGCATATCGCAGGGCCTCGCCCCAAAGCTCTTTAGGAAGCTGTGAATCTAACAATAATGCACGCGCCTTTTCAGTCAGAGTACGATTCATTCTTTCCGCTACTCCGTTCATTTCGGGATTATATGCAGCAGTATACTGCAATACTATGCCTTTTTCATCAAAAGGATTTAAAATTTCTAGAAATATACTCACCACCATTATCTGATTTTAACTTCAATATACCATGACCAAAATGATTACTAGCATAATTATAGTAAGTCTTAAAATATTCAAAAACCTCAGACTTGTCTCTTAATAAGTAAACTGCGGTGAAGTGTGTAAAATCGTCGATGAAAGTAACAAAGTATTTATACCCGTCCCACGTAGAAGGGCTAACAGAACAAACATCGGTATGTACCAATTCTAAGGGTTTCCTAGCCTTATACATTTTCCCATTGAAAGGAAGGCGTGTAATATTAGCAAGTATACATGATTCACAATGCCTATTTTCTAAATTTTTTTCTTTCAAATCAGATAAACCATCAACCATATTTTTATTTATTAAAGTTTTCAAACTACTATAGCTTAAGTGAGAAAATCGTTTGTGCCAAATTTCTACTGAATTATCATTGGTGTCTGATTTTGCACCATAATAACAATTATTAAATATTACTCTAAATTCTAGAAAATAAAGGGACCCTAGTCTATGCCCAACCATAAGCAATTCATTGGTTTGTGAGAAAACTTTAATTTCCCCTTTATTGAAAATAATCTTTAAACCATGCTTTTCCATTTTTGAAACAGATAATAAATTCTTTCTTAACTGTGGTACATAATACACATCATTTAACATAATATCAACTCTAAAATCACTTACATAACATTTTATTGTTCCTACACCAACAGCCTCTAAATCAACGCCATTTTTGGCAGCTAAAATTTTAATTGGCTTATCCAGCTTACAATAATTATAGAATAGGTTTTTTGCCGGGAAAGTCAATCAGCAATGTTGTGTTTCTGTATTATTTTTCTAAATTCGTGTTAATTCGGTTTTTAATGTGTTATAGTGGTGGAATATTAACCATTAATTATTCGTTGAGGTGCATTAATGTGGAAAAGTGATACATTCTACAAAATGCGTGCTAAATTGGGTTTCCCGCCAAAACTCCCTAGGAAGTTTCAGTAAAGCGTCTACCACTTTACTGAATCGACTGACTTGACTGATTGACTACCGTGACTATTTATTTGGACTTTGACTAGACTTTGGACTTGACGATTTAGAAATACAGTACCTACGTTGATGAAAATAATATACTTGACATTGGCAAATGGTGATAAGCCGACGCCATAAATAAATAAATAAATAAATTATAGAATAAACTAATTTCATTTACAAGATGAAATGAACTACCTGAGTCAACAACCCATTTAACACTATTTTTATTTTGCTGTTTGGTGTCAGGGCTCAACGACATAAAACTTACAAATTTGTTACCTTCAGTATTTTCAGTGTCCGTAAGAAATGACTTTCCTCTACCTCTCCCCTGGGTCTGATGACGAGTTACCTTACTGTCCTCTCGGCCTCCATTGTACTTCCAGTCGCTACGTCCACGGCCGTGAAGTCTCCAGTCGCCAGTCCTGTGTCGTGCCTGCTGAGTGCTCCTACATTGGAATTTCTTGTGTCCGGGGCGTCCACATCCATAACACAAGAAGATTGAAGAGTCAAGGGATTTGGTCGCTCCTCTGTTCCGTTTTTCCTCTTCCCCGAGCAGTCTGTTTTTCACGAAGTCCATTTTCAATTCCTCCACAGTTTCCAAAGCCGTGATAATGCCTTCATAAGACTTCGGCATGGATAGGAGTAAATAGTTAATCTTTTCTTCCTCCGAGAGCTCACTGCCAGCATCCCCGAGTTGTGCAAATAGCTTTTCCATATCAATAAAATGTTCCATCAAAGGTTTCCGTTCGTCGAATTTCATATCGGACAACTCTCTTCTTATAAATAATTTAGATCGTGTACCTTTCTTTTTAAAGCTGTCTTCCATGCTCTTAATCATTTGATAAGCAGATCTGTCCTTTAAGTATTCGAGGTGGCTGTCGGCGGTTGCCGCTATTATGATAGCCTGGGCCTTAGCTTCCAATTGCAATTGCTTGTTATCCGTAGACTTACTAAAATCTTCCTTTTCGATCGCCTCTATCGCTCCATTATCCCGCAGGATACTTTTTAATCGAAACTCCCATGCGTTGTAATTGTCCCCCGCGAAAGGGACAATTTGATATTTTTCTCTTGACATTTTCTGTTCTTCAATACTTTTAATCCACTAAAAAACCGATGGCTGTACTGGGCCCATAACCCTGTTAAGGATTATGGGGATAATTAAAGATATGTAACTTTGAACATAAAACTTGCTTTTTATTCTTCTCAAAAGGAACAACATGGAGGCGGTGGAGCGAAGTATGACATTTTACATTGACATCTTATAGAACCATAACCAATACCTAGTCTATGACTATAACTAACATAGTGATACCATCCTACGCAGTGTTGCTAATACAATATCATATAAATCATTGTTAGTTAACATATTACACATTAAAAACAGAAAAAACACAAATTTAGAGACAAAACACAAAAGTCACAACGTTGCTGATTGACATTCCCGGCTAAAACTCCGCTCGACATTAAAAAGACACAAAAACTTGATTATAAAGTTATGTCATTTATTTTTAAGTTAGACTTATAGGTTTTTTAAAGTTAAGTTTGTAAGTGATTAGGAGTTTATCGATCGGGTTTTACCTATTTGGATATATTATATGGGTAGAAGAATTAAATATTTCCCTATTTGCGTTAATAAATATTAAATCTTAGATATCTGTGGGTTGTAGACAGTGCCGGATTTAGAGGTCTAGAGGCCTCGGGAGTGGAGACCCATTCTTTGGGAAAAATTTGGGGTCAGGTCCAAATTTTTCCCAAATAAATGGGATTTTTTTTCAGTCGAGTTTTCCAATAAATATTTTATTGTGAAACCAAGTACATATCGATTCTTTGCGTATTCAAGAAACATACATGGTCGGCCATTGGCTTCGAGACGGATGCTTCTGTGACAGATTTGCGTCTTGTGCTTTCCCGTAATCGAGCTGTTTTTTTTCCGAAGTATCTACTCTTTTATGGAAGCCCCCGGGCCCTTAGCCCCGGTTGTCCCCTAAATCCGGCCCTGGTGATAGAATTAAACACCTATAGGCTTATAGCTATTATATATTTTAAAAATATTTTGTAGTTTGTTGAACTATCAATATAATATTATATAATTCCCATATAGGAATTATTAATTGTCATGTGGTTTAATTTCATGTCTTCTATACTGTAAATCTTTATTCCGTTTCGAGAGAAACGGTACCTACATGACATAGGTACATGACTATTGAACTAAGATCCCAGCACCGCGAGACTCCCCTTTTATTCTTACTAATAAAATGTATGTCATGTAGTATTTAGTTGTGAACAATGAACGTATGTATTGAGTATATGTACCCACGAGATTGTGCGGTGGGCCAATTCTCAACTTCTCTTGGATCATTTAAAATGATTCTAAGTAATTCTAACGTATATTATAGTAGAATAATGGCATTTGAATATTATAAAGTGAAATTTACATGGATTGCTCATTTTTATGTTTCATAAAAATAAAAAATATTCAGCCGAACGTATAACCGCCTCCTTTTTTGGAAGTAGGTTAAAAATTAATAATCATCCACGTAGAAATAAAAATCATTAAACTTCTAACCTTTATATCTCTGTTCGTAGTTTTGTACTAAGTTTAGAGAAATATGACTTCATAAGTTTTGTTCCTTACGTTATTCTGAATCCAAAAAATTATCTTGATACTATATCAGAATCTAAGTACGTTGCACCGCGGTGCGCCATAGCATACGCTGCCAAGTACCTAAGCCCTATCTGCCGGTGCACCAGCTTGGGCAGATATGGCTACAATAGGAGCGGCTCGTCGTAAGCTTCTACAAAGCTAACGTTTAGCTTTAATACTTTTATGCAAGGCATACCGTACCGTAAGTACGGAAGCACTTCCAGTATTAGTCGGAGTCCTACCAATAGATTTAGAGATACAATGTCGTGCAGCCAGTGATTTTATATTATACATCTATGCGTGCAGCATTATATTATACCTAAAAATAAAAGAATAAGTAATTCTGCGTTCTTAAACGCAAAAGAGAGAAACAAAATAACTAGATTATTTGAGTCATTTGATTTTTCTATTCAAAACCTTATTTCTGGGTGGCAGGACCGGAGGGACAACGATATCAAAGGACGCCTGGATAGAAATTGATCACTACGTCGCGTCGCACAGTATCTGATTGGACACAGTAACTTAGCTAAACTTTATGGATTTAAATTAGTCTCGTCTCCGCTATGTGAGTGTTCAACCGATGGCGGCTCTTATGAACAAACTGCTCGCCACATGGCACATACTCTGGGAGTGTGAGAGAGTCTCTAGAATAACGAAAGAATCGAAATGTTGAACAGTGTCCATTGTGTTTCTAGGATAGTATTTTATTAAGATCTCGTGAGCTGCGCGAAAAACTTCCGTGCTTTCAAAGATTTTCATCATAGGTACTATTGACTGGTATAGGTACCTACAATTTGACTGTCTCCCGCTTTGCTTGGGGAGGGAAACGGTAACACTTCCTATTCCTCCTACAATCTTCTGATTTTCGTTGCGAGTCCCAAGACAGATTTAGCATGTCCCTCGAGCACCCCTGAGATCATATCAAAGGTTTTTGTAGCTGGTTACCATTGTCGATCCTGGCTTCACAGGAGTTGCAGTGGTGGACTAATTGCCCGATTAAAAAAATGTAATATGTATATTCTATTTTTGATACAAAACATACCCCTGTTTTTCTTGAAACGGAATAAACTTTCCACCCAGTATAACCGTACAGTAAAAAATCTAATTGTTGGATACATCACCGCCACTAAGGTTAGCAAGCCATAAATCAAGTCGAACTCTATTTATATTATCTATTATTATGGCGTAAATGTGTGATAAATACATCATAATTATTTATTGTACTTACCTTATTAGTAGGGATGTTCCGACTAGTCGGTAGAGCCGTAGAACCGGCTACTTTCATTGTTGGCGACTAATCAGCAAAGAGCGTTGATTATCCAAAGTCCGAACACATTCCGAAATTTCTTATAAGTAGTTTAGGAGTTCTCTTACCGCGCCTACGTGAAAAGTTCACCACGCATTACTTTAGTTTACATTTTATGAAAAATATAACTGTTTAAACTGCTTCTACTTAAATACCTTATTAAAGGTTTTAACTTTTAACCTTTTTAGTTTTTAACCGCCTACGGCGAAGCCAAAAAAGGAAGCATCGTGATTTTCGTATTCTTATGTATATTATCTTTGTTTGTTTGTGCGTATCATTCGATTATAATCAAAGAGGTGTTAATAGATTCGTAATATTAGGCCGGAAGTTTCGTATTAGGTATTAGACTATAATATAATTACGTAGACTGATTAGTGTTTTTTTATAAAAAAAACATGGTTTTTAACCGACTTCCAAAACAGGAGGCGGTTATAGATATGTAGGTACATTCGGCTGTATATATTTTGTATGTTCAACGATAATTCCGCCGTGTGGACGTATTTGCAAAATTATTTGTTGCTGTAAAGGGTTTAATTCTAAATTGATCCTTTAGTCACTAAAGTGGAAACCTGATAATGAGATCCATGGGAAATCTTGGGAACTCCTCGAAATTTATATGGACACATATATAGTGATTTTTTTTCTGAAGTAACACAAGAATATTGTAACAAAAAAAAAAGATTTTGCGCCAAGATATCCTTGATCCAAAATCACCGAACAAAACTCCTGTCTTTAAAGTTTGGAAATTTCGGCATTGTTTAAAGAACTGCAAGCATTTTATGCCACTTTGTAACTTACAGTAATCATCATTATCATCTTATTAACAATCCCTAATGGAAGCTTGGCGCGTATTTAATTATACATTCGATCGTTTATTTTGGACATTCGTAAGATGTAATTAATAAATAATAATTTAACAAATTTAGCAAAATATGCCTAAAAAGGGTAAAATTATTATCTTTAAACAAAAAAATTAAACCGACTTCCAAAGTAAAAATACACAAAAAGTATGAAATAAAACTTATTTAAATTATTTTCAAAATAATTCCTCTTTAATATGTTCTTCTTAATTTTGAAGCCGGTATCAGCAACATATATAAACTTCTATAAAATATTGTAGGATACTGTTTGGGCTTTTACCTACTTCAAAATTAAAAAGATTGAGTAGAGAAATAGTTAAAAATTTTGCCAAATTTTAAGAAAGTTAAATAAGTTTTATTACATATTTTTTGTGTATTTTTACTTTGGAAGATGGTTTAACTTTTTGTTTAATTAAAATATCATCTACTAGATGCTTTGAGTATCCAATGGTTGGATACTCAAAGACTAGATGATATGTTATTGTGTTACTAAGTGGAAAAATATAAGTTACTACTATTAACATATAAAAAGGTAATATTACAAAACAAATAGGTATTAATATAAATAATAAATAATTCATAAAGAAATCAGCTAGTCGCCCTAAGTCATAACACATAATCGGTAAGTACATCTCTAGTAATAATAAGTAGAGCTGTATCGCAAATAACACGTTCGCAATGTTTAATCTTCGTGGCAATTGAATACATGGGAGATGTTCTCTCTGAAAAAATGTTTGGGACATCTCAACCTAATGTATTTTACGGTTCCGTAGTTCACGTCTCATAAGTCATTATAACCCTTATGATTCCGTCATGTGACATGTCCGTCCGTCCGTGACTTTTCGGCGGACTATCAAAACGCAACGCTAAAATAAAATCATGAAAAATATTTTTTCTTTTGGGGTAGGTGCTCGCCTCCCCTAGACGTAATGTGGGAATGATTTTTTCTACATTAGTTAGATCAGTGTTTTACGTGTGGGCCGCGAAGCTTTTATAGGGGAGTTGCAAAAGATTGAGATTTGGGATAGCAACTAACTGCAGTAAAAAAAACAACAAAGTTTAAAAATAAAAAAATGTGTTTTACCTACTTAATTGTGTATTTATGAACCCTAATTCTGAAAACTTTGTCACAAAGTAAAATAAATGAAAAAAACAATGGGGGTCTCAAAGTTCTTCATATTAAAGGGACGTTCCAGGAAAAACACTAATTCATTTATGAAAATGGTTGAAAAAGACTGATTCAGATCACATACAATTTCATTTCTTTTTTTTTTTTTCATTAGATCTTTTAAAAAAATCATTGAGTCGTTGAAAAAAACGCATTTTTTGACAAAATTTAAAACATTATTTATTTTATTTCAAATTGAACTTTTTAAATCTAATAAAGTAATCTAATAAGTTGTAGAGATAAGAGTTATTTAAAAATTATATGTTTAAATGTACATTTTAATGAATGTAATAAATTCATTGACAAAAGTATTTTGCCAGACATACTTTTGTCAATAAGAATAATTGTTCATATCATTGAAAAATATTTATCATACACGATAATAAAGGAGATCCTAGAAACCACCAGAAACCACCGCGAGTGTCCGTGTGCGGCTGTAATCGCTTATCATCAGGCGATCCGTCTGCTCTAATTATGCTTTATTAATTTAAGTTTAATAAAATTGATTTTTTTTAATAACACGAAGTCGCAGGCAACATCTTGTTTATTATATTTTATTTAAAATTAATAGAATTTGAAAAAAAAATGTTAACAAAAACTTAATTGCATAAATACTCACAGTATCAATTATTTTTCTCAATCCACTGTAACTGGCACGTAATAAAAACAATGTTTTGTTTACGACAACAATTAAAATTGGTGTGCGTGGCGCTTCAGACGCGCGCGAAAGCAGACTACAATCACAGACTGATACAGCTACAATGCAATCGCAGAACTGAGCTACTAATATATATCTGTATTATCTATGACTGAGCTGCTCGCGTGCTGTCAGCGATTTAAACCACAATAAAAATAATTAACGGAACCGGACGAGCTTTTATTGGGCGGACATTTTGGAGATCCGAATCCGAAATTGAAATAACCAGTCCTAGAGTACGTCAGGACATTTCCTTAATTATTAACGCGCAATACGTTTTTTTCAAATTGCTTTAAAAGTTTTAGTCCGATTACACAAAAAAATATCCTAAAGAATATTGAATATGGTCTAACGATACCCCACACGATGGAGTAGAACGAAAAACAATCATCCCCACTTCACATTTATAGAGATTGGAGATCCACCCTTAAAACACTAATATTATTTTATGATGCTAAAAAATAAAGGGCAAACTTTCATCTATTTTTTTATTACCCGACTGGTTATTATTTTTTGCGAGTAACTTCCATGTATGTTTGTAAATTCCTTTATTCTTTATAAGAATAATTGTTATTAATTCAAATCATTCAAATATAAATAGGTTTCGTCTGCTATCAAACTTAACGTCAATTATTTCACTTTGGCTTTCACTGTGTCATAGTGTAGTCTATTTTCTTAATAAGTGCAGGCGCTGAGTATGCAAAATGTGAGGACCGAATTCCACTAATGGATTTAAGTTAAGAAAAGGTCAAAAATTAATAATGTGGATCTTGCCGGATATTTCAGTAATAATTTATATTTTTAGGGTTCCGTAATACTCAAGGAGCCCTTGTAGTTTCGCTCGGTCCGTCCGTCCGTCCGTCTGTCTGTCTGTCTATCTGTTGTATGTCTGTCCGCGCCTCTAGCTTCTGTAATTATGAATATAAATGCATTTTATTTGGTATAGTTAAAGATTGTATGTCTCGGTTTTGGCATTATAAAATAATAATAATTTTATATTTTAGGGATAGCTCTCCATACATGTGAACTGGAGATAAATTTTTTTTTCATTCTACTCTACCTCATCGTGTGGGATATCTATGAATAGGTCTTTTAAAATAAAGGTATAATATGTCTTTTTTACAAAGTTGACCATTTTCGAGTAATCGGCCTTCAAAGTGGTACATAACTTGGTCTTCCCCCCCTGGCATTTCTAAACTATAAGAGATAGAAACTTGTAAGTTTCTATGCTGATAGGTCATGCTAATAACTCTCTAGGAAAATTATTTTGAGCGTAATCGGACAGTAACATTTCAAGTAATTCGAAGAAAACCTATTGCGCGTTGATAGTTACAGAACCCTCAGTCATGTCGTGACATTCTCCCGGCAAATAAGAAGATTTAGTCTCTACTTAACTATTTCTCTAAATAGTTAAAATTTTAGCCAAATTTAAAAGGGGACTTATTTAGAAAATAAGTTTTATTTCATACTTTTTTTGTGTATTTTTACTTTGGAAGTCGGTTTAATTTTTTGTTTAAAAATAATAATATTATAGCAGCGTATACAGTGCCCCATGAAAGATAATATGTTAACTTTACTACGCCTAAAATGTGGAAATATTATAAGGTAAAGGCACCTATTAACGCGGTATGCAAAATTGGCATCAATTACCGATGTATTCGTATTTTCGTATTTTAATTGAATAGCAATAACTTTAGCACAATATTATTTCGGACATGTTTTAACTTGTAGTATTATACATCGAACTGATGAACTTTAGTTGGCATATCACTCTATGAACGGATCAAAAATAATCAGTTTGTGCGACGGCAGCGCAGGAGCAGGTTGTGTGCATACAAACACGTGCCAATTCATGTAAGTGCATACACATTTTTGTTACGTTATTTAAAAGTTATAACTGACTATGGATATTGTTTACTGGTTTTTGTGTTTTTATGGGAGTATTATCTCGTACTTTTCATGGTGAAATTTAGTATAAATACTTAGTTACATTGAGAAATACAATTCGCGGTAATAGATGCTTAAAATTGGGAGTAGCATCAAATACCGAGGGTACCCTCGGTAATGGATATATTGAGGGTTCTATTTTGTTATATAATTATATTTATGATAATTAACTGTCGTTGTAGTAAAAGTTGAAAAATCTGCCTGTCCTTATGAATTCTAAAAACAAAAAATCAATTTCCGATGTATTCAAAATCCATTAAAAGTCATTAATTTTTTGAAAAACAACAGCTACTTAAAGTATAGGTTTTGTACTGGGTGTCAAAAACGTCATAAAAACATTTGCAATATTGAATTGACAAAATATTGATAATGCGGCATATCTTGTGATTAAAAATACAATTTTCCATGAAAATTTAAATCTGTTTATGCGAAATGATACCCGAAAATCATACATGTATAATTATAACAGTCGGAATTACATTTTATAACATTTGTTTCTACTCCCATTACCGCGGCATACCTCGGTAATAGATCCTACCAGAATCTATTAACGAGTGCAAAGTACTCGGTAATACAGATTTCATACAAAATCTATCACCGAGTGATACGGCAACCAATATTCATATTTAGGGTTCCGTTATTGAATAAAAACTCACTATTTTATTTAGTTCTTTTTCATATTCAGAAATTAGATACTAAGTGTGGATTGCACCATGATTGTCATATGTCATACTACTACAAATTATATTATATTGAATCTATTTAGGCATACTATAGTGGGGCCAAGCTTGAGAAAAGTTGTTCAGTTTTATTGTGAAAATCGTCTCGCTGCGGGAACAAAACGATTAAAATTTCATGTTGTATAATGTCATTCTAGGCTTGATTGATTGATCCATTACATTAATGTTTTATGTATTGTTTTAATTTTAATATATTTAATTTTATACAGAACCATCAGGATAAAATAGTATTTTATTTTTCTACACTCGGTATTAGGAGGCGCATACCGCGGTAATAGATAAAGTCATAGGGCATGCCTCGGTAATAGGGGAAATCGTATTCCTGACAAAAAAATATAATAATAAATACAACGCTTTAAAATAAATAAAAAGAAGTTAACGGGGTACCATACAAAATGTCTATTAAACGTTTAAAAAAATCCTAATTTGCGGAGAACCGTCTTGATTACGAAATATTTCACTCTTAAGTCAAATTCGGCGATTTACCACGGTAATAGGTGCTTTTACCTTTAGTTAATTTTTGATCCGGTGCTAACACGGTGGTAACTGTAGTGCCACACAGTTTGGAAAGGCCATTCCCTCCCGTTCATTACAAACTATACGCGACCAGTACGCAAAGTTCGTGTATGTAACATATACCTCCTTACTAATAAACGCTGTATAAGCTTTGAATAGTTATACAATGTTTTGTTCACGTCACACATGACACAAGTGAGATTTTCGATAGAAGGAGACAAAACACTGTATAACAATTCAAAGCTTATACAGCGTTTATTAGTAAGGGGGATAGTGTAATCCAAGATGTGAATAACCGCATTCCAAAATATACTCGAGCATTTTCCTATGGCTGCGTACTGCCCTTGCATAGAACGGAAATACGCCGCGGTACATATTACATCGTACCTGCTATAGTTTCAGTCAAACTATTGCAGGTACGAGTTAAAAAATACAGCCGAACGTATAACCGCTTCCTTTTTTTGGAAGTCGGTTAAAAATAATTTTGATGGATGGGACTCACTAAAATATATGCCAAGTACCAACAAACAACCTTTTCGATGGTACAAAATGAATCGTTCAAATTTTAAATTTCATATTCTACGCACAAAAGGATGAATATAAAGGTATAGTTCAGTTTAACACACACAACACTTGAGTACCGGCCGTTTCTCCCTGAGTACGTTAGTAATATATTATATTCTTTGCCCTGAGCCCAATATAAACAAGAGACTCATTTTGTGCTGCGAAACGTGAAATTTTTCATACTAATTAGTATGAAAAATGAGTCGTGTGATTTCCCTGTGATATTTTCTTCTTACAAAACCATTTAGAGACACTGCGCACTTACGATTTTTAGTCGTCCGACAGTTTAATCGTTATGGGAATCAGTATGGGGATGTAAATTGAAATAAAATATAAATAAAAATAAATAAAGAAAATATTAATAATATAAATAAAATAAAAAATACATCCCCATACTGATTCTCATAACGATCAAACGATTCACGATCACATATAATATTATGTAAGTTGAAATATTTTTATTTTCCAATCGTCGCCTCGTCGGGGGACCGCTAAAGTTTATAAAGTATTTTTCCAACACATTTAGGTACCTACGAGCGAATTTTTTTCCGGAGTAAATTCTTTTGTTGCAATCTGCGACTACACCTCTTTTCTCACATAGCGGTCCCCCGACGAGATGACGATTGAAAAATAAAAATATTTCAACTTACATAATATTATATGTGATGATAATAATTATATTAGGTTAAAAATATTATTTATTAGTTTTTAAAGTTTATTTTTTGTGTCGGGAGGTTTTTAAAATTTTTAATTTTACTTTTATTTTGTCCTTTTTAAAGTAGGTGTAAATAATGGTTACCTTACCATATACTTTCAATATCACTGAAGTAACACGGTACCGAATTTCGAATCGACATATGGAAGATAGTCAGATAGTCAGATCAGATCAACTATTAAAGAACTGATAATCTTCAAACGGCTAATCAGGTCATGGTTACCTTACCATGTTATTTAAATATCGTTGAAGTAACACAGTAACCAAATTTCGAATCGATCGGACATAAGAAAGTTAGTCAGATCCCCTCATCAACTAGAAAAGAGCTGATGATCTTCAAACGGCTGATCTTCCCACCACCAATTTTCTCATGAAACGAAGCTAAGAACACTCTCGATTAAGTCATCAATATTCTCTTACAGTGCGCTTTCATTTGAGACCCCACTCGAGTATATTTGCAGACATTCAGTTATTTTTCCCCACTTTCACCCCCCATAACTTTTAAACGGCTCAACCGATTTTCATCACTCTAAGAACACTCGCAGGTATGTCACCTTTAATACAAAAAAAACTAAATTGAAATCGCTTCATCGGTTCGGAAGCTATGATGCCACAGACAGACAGACAGACAGACAGACCGACAGACACGTCAAACTTATAACACCCCTCTTTTTGCGTCGGGGGTTAAAAAGTGGTGACATGATGATGGGATCCATGAGGAATCGAGGGAACTCATCGAAATTTATATGGATACATATGGTGACTTCAACTTTTTCTGAAGTAATCTAAGCATATGCTACCAAAAAGTAAGATTTTGCTCCAAATTATACCCTGGATCCAAAAGTACAGAACAGAACTCCTGACTCTTTAAAGATACATGTTTGGGGATTTCGGCGTTGTTTATAGAACTGCAAGCATTATTATGTCACCTAAAGTAACATAAGCATATGCTACCAAAAAATAAGATTTTGCACCAAAGTATAACCTGGATCCAAAAGCACTGAACAGAACTCCTCAGTCTTTAAAGATACGCGTTTGGAAATTTCGGCATTGTTCAAAGAACTGCAAGCATATGCCACTAACTTACAGCAATCATCATCATCTTATTTACAATACCTAATGGAATCTTAGCGCGTATTCAATAATTATACATTCGATCGTTTTCATCATTTCATTCATCATATTTTAACTATTTCTCTACTCAATCTTCTTAATTTTGAAGTCGGTACCAGCAAATATGAACGTGAGTTCTATAAAATACAGTAGGATACTGTTTGAGCTGGTAACGACTTCAAAACTAGATTGGAACTTGTTGGGATTTGTTTAGAAAATAATTTTTATTTCATATTTTTTTGCGTATTTTTACTTTGGAAGTCGGTTTATTTTTTTGTTTAAAAATAATTTGTTATAAATTGAATCAAATTGAGGTTATAATCAAAAATAATAATTTTTATTGTGTACCTACAAGTAGGTACTTACTGGCGCAATTAATTGTTTAGAAAATAATTTTTATTTCATACCTTTTTATGTATTTTTACTTTGGAAGTCGATTTAATTTTTTGTTTTAAAATAATTTGTTATAAATTGAAGCAAATTGAGGTTGTAAACAAAAATAATATTTTTTATTATGTACAAGTAGGTGGCTTACTTACTGGCGCAATTAATTTTATGCTGTATTATTTATTTTTTCTTTATTTTACAATTCCGTCCGCGCGCCCCTTCGTACCCTCGCGCTAAAGGGACATTTATTACATCCTAAAGGCAAACTAGTTTAAACCTTTAGTTGGGAAAATCCGCCTCTGCCTCCCAGTTCAGTGCTCTCCATACATCTCTATGGCTATGAAGGATCCTCCAGTAAATTAATAACTAATAATGATGATAATTGTAAATTGCTGCCGGGAAAGCTTATAGGTGATCAGTAGTACCTACTTAGCCCAGAAGCCCAATTCACGAAATTATTTTTGTTAAATTCGCAATTGGGTTCGAATGTCAGCAATTGCTATCGCCCTCGCACATGAATTAAATCATGTGTGTATGAGTGTAACAGCATGAGCTGACACTAGAGTGTAATGCTTATAAGCAGTTTCCTGCGAAAATAGTATTCCGACTCCTGCGTCACGCATTAGACATCAACGACGCCGCTGCTCTAGAAAAAAGAAAAACTTTTTTTTTATAAATACTACTAATATGGCCGACTACTTAGATGTTAATTGCTACTCAAATATGTAAGAAGTACGGTGTTCTCTTCAAGGTTCGCTACGCTACTGCCAATAATGTTAACATTTAATGTACTTATTTTTAGTTTACTCGAAAGAAAAAAACCTAATTTTAATATTTGTTATTAAAATTAGGATTTTTTCTGTTGCCGGCCACAGTCATCGAAATCGGTGTGGGGAGTGTACTTGTACTAATACACATTAAACAGAAGGTTACAATTAATTATTAAAACATTTTTGTCGATTTCGAAGACTTTAGTCGTAATATATATTTACGTTAGTAATATATATATTCTTTGCTTTAGTAGCAATTAGCTGGTTGATGATAACCATCTTCCGCAGCATATTTACGTAGGACTAGGTACCTATCTATTAATAAGTATATTTTGTGTTTTGCCTCATATGTAACATTTTATTACACATTAGATAGGCTAGAACTCTAAGTTATTTGAGACTTTTAGGTACTATTTAAAAATAAATAATGGTAATAAGGTTAAAACGAGCAAACGAAGCGCCTGATGGCAAAAGAATACCGCATGGACAAAAACTTTGAAATATTGAATGAAATTATTTGTAGGTAGGTACCTTAGAACGAAACGAAGTCACTTGCTCACTAGGAAATTGATTTGGAATCTAAAGTAGAACTATGTCTTTCGGGCCCATAGGAAAACGATAATTGCCGAGAGACACCAAGAACGTGTTTGGCATGTAAATTGCAGTATTTACTTAGGTACTTAGTACATACCTACCCACAATAACACAACGTAAAAACTGCAATTAATATTTTAGAACAATAGTTTGATCTTTGACATGTCAGTGTAATCAACTAATCATGGACGATTGTTGATAATAATTACCTGAGTAACCGAGCTTAGCACGGAGCTCTAGTAGATTTAAAAAAAACACAAAAATACATATTTTAGTCGAAATTATTGATATACCTAGTGTTGCACGACGAAAGAAAAACATATTTAGCTTAAAAATGCGCAGGGATTAAAAATGCATACGACCTAGTTGGGTCGAGTTTCCTCCCCCAAAACTCCCTTTCATGGTAATACCTACTCGTAGCCATTGTCAACATACTAATTGTAATCCTACTAATATTATAAATGTGAAAGTTTGTGAGGATAAATGGATGGATGGATGGATGTATGGATGTGTGGCGGACCAATCAGCGCACAGTCTTCAATCGCGCTATCGATGTTTCTAAAGTTGTCCTATTTGTTGAAGTTGTTCAAACTACCCGAAGATTCTTCAATTATTAATTGTGTTCCGATCCACGCAAAACATACTAACAGTATCTTGAAGCCGCGGTGTTTTTGACTTAGGCCTTATTGGCCTATCCTACCCTAATTTATCTATACTAATATTATAAAGCTGAAGAGTTTGTTTGTTTGTTTGTTTGTTTGAGCGCGCTAATCTCAGAAACTACCGGTACGAATTGAAAAATTATTTTTGTGTTGGATAGTCCATTTATCGAAGAAGGCTTAAGGCTATATATAACATCATGCTAAGTTTAATACGAGCGAAGCACCAATCAAGAATGTTTCAAAATCGTTTTTTTTTCCTTTTGAGAGCTTTCGCTGCGTACGCTGCGGAAACGGTTAAAATTTCGCTAAATTGATGTATAACATAATTGTTCCCCTTTAAAAGTCCTAAAAAAAGTCCACGACTGTATATTATGGCTATATTTTAAGGTTGGCTCACTATAACCTCTTTTGCTGACCAAATTTGTTCAAAAAGTACCTAAGTATTACATATTTGAGAAGGTGTTTTCATAAAGATGATATTAATCCTTATCCAAGTAAAGACGTTATTAATTACAAGCATTTAATCTATAAGAAATTTGCCGTTTACTTCATTTGATTTCAATGAGTATTTTAAAAGATATTGCAGTAATAAAATAATCAAGCGCACAATAATAATGTACGGCGCGCGGCGCGGGCGGGCAGTCAAGAGGTGGAAGCGCTTCTCCTTCTACGTAAATGAAGTCGCGGGTAAATTTTAGCGATATCCCAAAGTAACTGTTCCACGCGGACGAAGTCGCGGGCAAAAGCTAGTGGTTATATAACTTACAGCTGTACCAGGAGGCAGGAAGTGGATTCACCAGGATATACATCCTGCTAAAGTTATACCTACATGTTGTTAAGAGGTGTCATTGGGATTTGTTTGGGCTGGTTAAAATTTTATAAGTTGTTTTATTAAGTTAATGTTGCGTAAATTGTATATTATAACTCCACTAAAAACGTTTTCATGTAAAGTGATACCAAGACGATACCATATGACTTGCACTGTCAAAAGGCTATCTAAGCTATCTCATAATATGTTAAGCCAAGCTTTTGACTATACCAAACTTCTGACTCTACATGCTCATCTCTACAAGCCTAATTACACAAACTCTACACCTTAGTCAAAATATGTGGCCTGGTCCCCTTGCCTTGAAAAAATTACAATATTTTTATTTTATTGCTACTATTTATAACACGGATCCCTACAGCAATTTTCAGACCTCTTGGGTAAAAATTTTGCATTGGTAATATTCTTACAAATTTTTATTCCCTAGTTTAGTTTAGTTGGAGAATAAAAAGTCCAAGTAAGATCATTTTTATGTTGTTTATGTACTGTACTGATACTAGCTTACATACAAAATTTCAGCTTTCTATGACATTCGGAAGTACCGTATAATTTGGTTGATCATCAGTGAGTCAGTATCGACATCGGGGGTTTTTAGATCTAAAGTATAAGATCTATGCAATCAAAACTTAAAACCCCTTACTAATAAACGTTGTATAAGCTTTGAATAGTTATACAGTGTTTTGTTCCCGTCACACAAGTGACATTTTTAATTCGATAGGAGGAGACAAAACACTGTATAACTATTCAAAGCTTATACAGCGATTATTAGTAAGGGGGTACATGATTAATTAGTCTGCTACTGGGAACATAACCTAAAATTTTGTTATTTTCTTGAGATAAACAAAAAATATTTTGTTTATCTGGTATAATCCAAACCCAAGTTATGATGGTTTAAAAAATCGACAAAACGCATCGAGAAAAGGTGGTCTGGTAGTACCCTTGCGCTTCGCTCAGCTCGTCTCGTCTGCAATTGACGTCATCGAACATAAATGAGGTATTTAATTATGTATCTGCCAATTGACTGGAACGAAGTATGGTACTATCGAACAAGTTGCAGCTCGACCGTGCGCACGCACACATACTCACGTGTAGTGAAATACACGGAACAATAGTTCAACAACCTATGCAGTCATTGCGGTCACTTCCATTGTGTTTAAATATTTTGAGGCGTCCTAATGGACATATAGAAACTGGTCAAGCAGAATACTTTGTCGATATTGTACTATACGATATTAAGGTACTAGTACCTACAAGATAGCCTATAGGTACCTATGTATGCGTTACGTGAGTGTTACTAATTCCCTTAATCTTTGACGTCACCTCTGCACAGGAACAGTGGCGTAGGGTGGGTGTCTGCCGCCCGGGGCGGACGTAAATTTTTCCGCCCCCTTACTTAGGTTTTGCCGCCCCCTTAAAAGTGCCGCCCGGAGCGGGCCACCCCCCCCCCCCCCCCCCCCCCGCCTCTACTACGCTACGCCACTGCACAGGAAATTATTTGGTTAAATGATCAAAATAAAGAAAAGCAATTACAATGATAAATTAATTTTCATATTATGCGTATTGCATCTGCGATGCTGACACATCCCAATTTCCCAGCTAATAGATCTCTAATGAGTTACAAAACCTAATTAAGTAATTATTGGGATGGGATTTTAGATATCCATACTAATATTATAAATAGGAAATTGTGTGTGTCTGTTTGTCCGTCTTTCACGCCAAAACTACTGAACCGATTTGAATGAAATATGGTACACAGATAGTCTAGAGTCTGAAAAAGGACATAGGCTACTTTTTATCGCAGGGAAGTATACGGTTCCCGTGGGATATTTTACTTACAGTTTCACGTAAAAACTACTAAACCAATAATCATGAAATTTGGCACAGATATAAAGTAGACCACGGGAAAGGACATAGGCTACTTTTTATCGCGGGGAAATGTATGGTTCCGGTGGGATACTTTATTTACAGTTTCACGTAAAAACTACTAAATAGATTATCATGAAATTTACTAATGCTATTTACTACTAATTTACATGAATAAACTAGACCATGGAGAAGGACATATGATAAAAGCTACTTTTTATCGCGAGACATATACGGTTCCCGTGGATTACGTACTATACTTACGCAGGCGGAGCCGCGGGCATCAGCTACTTAAATTATAAAGGTATTATGGTACCCTGGCTTACGGCCTAATAAGAAGGCGAACTGAAGAACACAACGAAGGCGCGCGGTATTTCATCCAAGCCCCTCACAGTCATTTTTAGGTAAACTCAGGTCACAACTTCTATACTAACAATTTAAATTCACTTTATTATTTACTAGCTGTCGCCCGCGGCTCCGCCCGCGTAAATATAGTTTTTTCGCGGTCGCGGATATGTGATTGGTGCAAAAAATAGATAAAAACAATCCTAGATGCGGATTATAAGTATAATATCATGCTAAAATTTCAGCTCGATCGGTGCAGAACTTTTTGAGTTTTTGAAGCGTACACAAACCAACATTAAATGTTTATATATATATTACATATATAGATATATTTAAAATGAAAATCCTTTACAAGATCATTGTGCGTCTGTATGTCACCTCCTCCGAAACGGCTGGACCGATTTTGATGAAACTTTTTGTATGTGTTCATGTGGATTTGAGAATGGTTTAGATTTACAATTGGACTGGTAGGTGGCGCTGCTCACTGACAGCATCGCCACCTACCGGGTTCAATTCAACAAGTTTAATTCTAACTTCTAAAGGCGGTAAGAAGTTTGCCGGGACAGCTAGTGCATATACTTATGAATGCCGCATGTGGCTTTGATCTTTGTTTGCAGAACTGTTGGAATTTAACATTGTAATAAATACAATTATAAGTCGCGCTTGAATAAAAATTAGAAGGAAATAAAATTTCAAGGCGTATTTTATTACTTCCCTTGGCTAATTAATGGTACAATTCCATTAAATCTAATCACTAATTATATAGACAGGCCTGCGTGGTCCAGTGGTTTAGAGCTTGGTTCTCGACTCGGAGGTCGTGGGGTCGATTCCCGCATTGGAACAACAAAAAATGTTGTTTCCAAGTTTGATTAGGACAATGCAGGCTGCACCTGATTGTCTGACAAGAAAGATGATCCATGCATCGAATGAGCATGTATAAAGTCGGACCTGCGCCTGATCTCTCGTCAGTCGTGTCGGTTATCCGTCCCACTGGGTTACGAGAGTAAAGGAAGAGAGAATGCTCTTGTGTACTGCGCACACACTCGGGCACTATAAAGTAACTCCTGCGTAGCTTTCAATGAAATCGGCCACCTTCACCGAAATCGGTGTGAGGGGAGAGAGACAGGAATTTTACAGTATGAAAGCGACCTCATACTGTCGCGATAAAATGACAAAAAATGTTGTGTGCTTATGAACACTAACGCCCGAAATTAATAATCAATCTTGATCTCATTTTCGCTATCTGAGATCAAGACTTCAATACATTTCAACGATCCTAAGATTGACTATACGTCAAATTACGTCAATTTTTGTTTGAGAATTTAAGATTGAAATCAATCTAAGATTGTAGATACATTATTAATTTCGGCCGTATATTAGCAGCCTCCAGTGGCGTAACTATACCTACCGTTCGAGGCCCGTCACCCGTGGCAAATTCATCGGATGCCCCCCACCCCCCGATGTAAAGAGAAGACATTATTAATTGGATTTTGACCATTCTTTCTAAAACTGGGTTACAACTTTTTTTACAAATTTATTGAAATTCTTATACATTATTTTGCTTGTGTATGCAACTAAATAAGTAGATAAGTAACTCAAATAAATTAAAGAAAACCCTTTTTTTACATAATGTGTAATAATAAATGTTGGCAGTTGGGATACTCTTCTGACCGCAGGCCCCTTCCGGCTTGGGGCCTGTGGCATTTTGCCGACTTGCCACCCTGTAGTTACTGTAGATATCTTACTATTGGGTATAATTGTGAAAGTTTGTGAGGATGGATGAATGAATGGATGTATGGAATATGGATGGACGGATGTTTGCTACTCTTTCACGCAAAATCTACTAAACGGATTTTCATGTTGGTATGGTAGTAGTTTGGACCCTTGATAGGATAGATATAGACATAGGCTATAGACATAGGCTACTTATTATCCCGAAAAAGTACAGTGTTCCCGAGGGATACTTTATATTTACGCGGGCGGAGCCGCGGCATCGTTTAATAAGCATCGTTATGTGACATAAGCGTCGCTATAGCGATGGCACCTTGGCTAAAGTCTCTGGCCACATATAGTTTCTGCCTCTTCGTCAATCTTTGGATACAACACAATTTGGATGAACATATAGGCTACTTTTTATCCCGATAAAGTACAGTGATCCCGTGGGAGTCGTGGGACGCTGTCTCTACTTACGTGGGCGGCGCCGCAGGAAAAAGCTAGTCTTATTACAAATTGTATATTCTTAATGTAAGCAATTATTAAAATTATTACAGGTAGATAGCATTTTGTTAACATTATTTGGACACTAGAAGTCCGGCGTAGACCCGATATCATTGATTTAACAGATTAGATAGGAAGTGCATAATATGAATAATAATTATTTTAGCCCCGGAACTCGGAAGTCCATAATGTTGATAAATAATATTTATATTGGAAGTCAAGAATATTGGGGGCTTAAATTATTTTTAGGGTTCCGTACCTCGAAAGGAAAAAACGGAACCCATATAGGATCACTCTGTTATCTGTTCGTCCGTCTGTCTGTCAAGACACTTTTTCTCAGGAACGCATGGAGGTATCAAGCTGGAATTTATATCAAATATAGTACATATTAGGTCTACTGTCCCTTGGAAGTTGGAAGTTGGAGCTGTGAAAAAATCAAACTTCTAAGCCAACGCAATCAAAAGATACCGCCGTTTAAATGCCGCAAAATTTCGACACTCGCAAGGTCGAAACCTACAGGGTAGGTACTTCCTGTGAACTTAGGGTTGGCATCCGTCCGGGTTTCCCCGGATTTGTCCTAGTTTAAAGGGCGTCCGGGGAGCGTCCGGGCCGGATTTTATTTGCTATCCGGGTTTTTGTAGGCAGAATTAGGAAGGCCTAAGTTTTTTTTTTGATTTGCAGCAATTATAAATCTTCCTTTCTTTTTGACATTGCCGTAGTAGTAGGGTAAAAATTGTTCTATGTCCGGGTTTCGTACTCCAAAATCCGGGGTTTTCACGCGTCTTGTCCGGGGAGTCATATGTAAGATATGGCAACCCCATGTGAACTCAGAATCTAGAAATTTGGTACGAAGCAACGTCTTTATAGCACAGTTAAAGTTAAAAGTATAATAAAAATAGTTTTTAATAATTTTAATATAAGATTAAAACTCGATTATCGTGATGGGTGAACTTTTACTTTTATACCTACAGGTTTATACGGAACCCTGGGTGCGCGAGTCCGAATCGCACTTGGCCGGTTTTCAACGATTGATGGCGGGCTTCTGTGATGAGTTCATTCATATTTAGTGTTTTACTCTAATTATAGCAGCTAAGTTTTTAAATATTTATATTGATTATTAAGGTCAACGAATGAAGGTGAATATTATATAATATTGATTTTACTAAGTATGAAGTATTATTTCGGCCACCAAGGATCCTTTTATATGCATGTTTATATGTTAGAGAGTATATATTTGTATGTTAGAGATGTTAGACGATACTGAAATCCCAAGTTGGTCCCGTTTTCAAAAAAGTGGTAACCTGAGGGAACTCCTCGAAATTTATATGGACACATTAGTGATTTTGACTTTTTCTTAAGTAACATAAGCATATGCTACCAAAAAATTAAATTTTGTACCAAGGTGTACCTAGGACCCACAAGTACTAAACCGAACTCCTCAGTTTTTAAAGATACGCGTTTGGAAATTACATACAGTAATCATCATCATCATCTTATTAACAATAGGTACGTAATGGAAGCTTGGCGCATTTTGAAGTCGGTACCAGCTTTGAACGTAAGTTGTATAAAATATTGTGGGATATTGTTTGGTCTGGTAGCGACTTCAAACTAAAGAAGATTGAGTAGAGAAATAGTTAAAATTTTAGACAAGTTTAAAAGCGGAATTATTTAGAAAATAAGTTTTATTTCATACTTGTTTGTGTATTTTTACTTTTAATGTCGGTTTAATTTTTGTTTAAAAATAATAATTGTGTATTTTTACTGTCTTAAATTTTGTTGATTGATTAAAGTTTTAAAGTAAACGTAAGTATTTGTTTTCCTTTAGGTATAGCGCATTTTAGTAAAATCTTGTTTGAAGAAAAAAAGGTTTTTTACTTTTAATTTATTATTAAACATTATGTATGGCAATGGTGAGATTCGATTTTCGAATCCAGTATCAGTGAACTAGCACCTTAATTAGTGGATTGTGAACTCACGAGTGATCTTATGTAGCTTACGGTCACGTTTTTCACAAGTACCTATGTAAATTACTAGATAAATATTATTTTAAGAGGTAAACAAAAAACTACTAACCAATTAGATTGTTAAATAAATAATTACCAAATAAATAAAATATTAGCGATTTGACCCCCGTAGTCGCGTAGGTAATATCTATTATTGTTGTGTTAAAAATATACAGTGTTCCCGAGGGATACTGTATTTACGCGGGCGGAGCCGCGAGCAAAAGATAGTTTCTCATATTTTGGTTAAGACATATATATTCTTTGTACGTAAGTAATATATATTCTTTGGTTAAGTGTACCAAAATAACCGAACTACCCAAAAGTCCCTAAACATACAAACTTAGCATGCAGTTTTTGGTTATTCAAGGTACAACAGGCTGGGATGTATTTAGGGAATATTATTCGAATATTCGAATATTCGTTTTATTCGAATATTCGACGATTTTATTATTCGAATATGACTGGGTTCAATATTCGAATATTTCGAATAAAACGAATAATAAAAATATTTTATTCATTTTTCAAATATATGTTAATAATAGTAAAAAAACTTGTATTAACCGGTACAGTTTCGTTATTTAATACATTATTTTTATTATTTACTAATGTTGTCATCAATTATATCCTAAAACAGAGTTGACTACACTGTTTGTGAAAGAATATCAATCTGTTTTTCAATAAAAAAAATGTTTAAGGTGAATACTTCCTACAGACAACAGTGAAAGAACGCCATGCTCACACGCAATGTTAAAATAACCTAACCAAGAGCTTGTCAGGACGTGTCTAAGGAGGGTTCTGTAACAAAGCGTAATATGATTTTTATTATCATATTGTTAAGTAATTACCTACTGTCCGATTTGGTTAAAAATAATTTTCCTAAAGAGAATTTAGCATGATCTATCAGCATGGAAGAAAATTGATAGTTTCTAATTCTCATAGTTCAGAAATGACAGACGGGGTGAAACCAATTTGGAGGCCGATTACTTAATTAATGGAATCAGGCGTTACTTTGCGGAAATCCATAGCATACAATTAATTAATATGGTTATTTTAAGCAGTTTTTCCGCCAAATAATACCCACAATCTGCAAGCAAATGTGTGAGTGTTACGCATGCTTATGCGTGCACTCACACATTTGCTTGCTAATTGTGGGTATTATTTGGCGGAAAAACTGCTTAAAATAACCATATTAATTAATTGGCCGATTACTTGAAAATGGTTGACTATGTAAAAGTCATGTATGAAACTTTGCCTTTATTTTAAAATACATATTCAACATACACTTCACATGTATGGAAAGCCACCCAAGTATATAATTTTTATCAAACCGACATCTAGACGCAGAAGAGCGGACAGAAAGACAGACGGACAGAGTGAAATGATGAAAGTTTCTTGGAATAAAGAATACTTAAAACTGTTAAGAAAATAGTCGACTACCTAAATAACAAATATATACCTAGTTGAGTTTATTATTACAATAGAGTATTATTACACTGGCCTGCAAAACTAAGTACAATTTTTTTTTCTTTTATCATACTGAAAACGAGGTTTTGGAGCCGATTTATTCAATATTCTCCCATTCTTCTATCAGATTCAGAGCGTGTCTTAGTGCTGTGAGGGTACTAGCTGTAGTAAGCTTCTGACTAGCCTTACAAGCTCATCTCAGGGTATAGTTAATCAGGTTGAGGTGAGGACATCAAAATACATATTAGTATCGGTTCCTCACCCATACCTATTTGCTAAACGTATTTAGCCATAGGCTCGCATTGTCTTTGAGAATCTTTTGACCATATCTTTCTCCAGTTAATGGTCCAATTCTTGTGGCCACTTTCTCATTGTGGCTGCCCATTGTATATATACTTTGCCCCAGCATACTGGACTCTTTCTGAAAAGTAGGCTTGAAGATATCGCCTACCAGGTCACGTTTAGTTAACCTCCTTTCAGAAGTTCACTTTAACTTGTGAAGTTAAGAGTAACAGTGGCGAAGGCTGGTTCTTCTTCATAGGGAAACCCTAGGCTGCATAATAGGTAAGGTAATGAGGGTTTTCAAAAGATAAGTGGTAAGTGAAGCCGATAAGAGACATATACAGATAACTCCATTATAGGAACACCACGCCACTGGTGAGTAAATCCACTCATCTGGGACCAAAATTCTGGACCATTCTCGTTCATCCTACTGTGTGTGTTCACGGACGTATCACAGTGTTGCTACTCGATACTAGGGCTCTCGAGTTTGGGAGGTGAGGCCACTCGACTTTTGCCTCGGTCTTTAGTGTTTCAGATTTGCTTAAGCAAGTCTTCTACACTGTTCTGTCAGTAACGTAGTCCCATCGGGACTGAAGAAGGTGTTGTGAACTTAACTGTATTTAAGTGTCGATTTTCAACAAGTGGAAATAATTTAACGGTCTTCTCGGGCACTGAGTCTGCCATCAAAGTCTCTCACGGCCTTCTTAGATGTTTTTCAGTCTTTTTGTACCTTCGTTTTATCTTCCGAATGGTTCGTAACATCACAGACTCCAGTCTTGCAGTACAACGCATACAGATGCCTTTGTTGCAGAAAAATCATCAGCACAATCTTCAAGTCAAAGGCTATGATATATTTTTTAAATTTACTGTTGTCTAACTTCGCTTTTGCAACAAGACTCATCGTTCAAGAAAAATATTAAAAACATACATAGATACAAAAAATATGGTTAACTTGAAAATTGAAAAAGATTATTTTTGTTTTTAAAGATTTTAGTTTTTAAAGTATATTTTAATTGGTTAATTATGAAGTTCTTTTGTTATGATAACATAACATTAAAATATTTTTGAGTGCATTTTATTTTGACGGTTTATTTTGTTTACTTATTGTCATTCACGTACCGATTAGGTCTGGAGCAGACCATTATGATATCACGACACCCGTGTGTTTGAGTTTTCAGATCAGCAGAGCACTATTTACAATGCATTCCGATTTCTGTGCAGTGTTCCAACTCTGCGAAAATATTTCTCCCTAATTTAAATAAATTGATAAATAAATAATAATAAAAAGATAATATGTTCCCTAATATTATTGTTCTTTGTACATTAAATTATACTACCAAAATATTAATTTCTAAAGTTTAACTTTTCAAATCGATTGTCTATGTTAAATCGATCAATAGCATATTTCAATTAAACACCAGAAAATACAAACCTCTAAAACAAACCCCAAGTTTTCTCCCCTAGAGGATTTTTTTCTTAATTTTTGGGAGAAACCCCTTAGTAGGCAACTAAATCCGTGGTCTGCTCCAAACCTACACCGTATGTGTGTTAATAGTTGTAAAAAGTTATTGCAATTTAGTATTTTAAGTTGAAAACTTAAAAGAAGATTATATTTTTTCTTAAAAATACGTTTATTTTTTGAGAGTTGTATATGAAACACTTCATATTTCAATATTATTAAATATGCAAGTCATATAAACGCATTATATTACTTGTATTTAAAGTTTTTTACCAATATTCGTATTATTCGAATTATTCGAATTTATTCGAATAGTGTTAAGCTACTATTCGAATTATTCGAATAGTAAAATTTGTCGAATAATAACATTCCCTAGATGTATTAAACACATTTTCTCGGCGAAAAAAAAGGCTAAAGTTTTCCTATAGTTTGTGTACGCGACTTAATTTGTGTTGTAGGTACGAATATCTGCATGCCTTAAATGTAAAATTATTAAAGTCCGATCCATGTTTTATAATAAATAAAATAATTAGTTGGCGATCTCTAGAACTCTTTCAAATCTGACAAAATATCCACCTCACAGGATATTGTCTTCCCAAGACTGTTAAACAATTTCTGAAAAAAAGATATACAGCCGAATACATAACCGCCTCCTTTTTCGTTAAGTCGGTTAGTAAAATAATAGAAGATTCAATGTAAGAATATCGCTACAGTATAGCTTCAGCTCAGCTTTATGACTGTTTACTAAGTTTACTAAGATCTTACAAGGACTGTTTGTGCTCGTGCGTCGTGGACAGTCTATACCTACGTCATGGGTTTTGTAGGCAGATCAACAGTTAAGCAACTCCTCACGTGTCGAATAGGTTTTGTATCATGTTTCTGAAACAGGTAGCGGTCAATAATACTTATTTACGCAAGCTGCGAAAAGTTTCCTAGTAAACACAAAATATTTCTTTGTTTGTAGGGTTCCGTACACAAAGGAGTAAAAATGGGATCCTATAACTGTTCGAGACTGTTGTCATGGGATACTCATTACTCATCCCAACATACCTGTCCGGTAGTTGTGGTATGGTATACGGGTATGCGACCCCGGCTTCCCTAGCTATTACTGTCCTATCCCTTGCCCTCCTGGGCGGTAATATCCTACATTTCCTATTTTCCACTCTAATTTACCAATCTTCCTTTCCACACCATCTAATATCTATTATACTTCACTTTTCCTATTCCTAACCTCTCCGCCAATCCGTAGGAACGCAATGGATAATCAAAAAAAAAATTAATTATCCAAAATGGCGGCGATGTGGTTCGCCACCCATCACGTCTCGTTGTCGCGGAGGCGAAAAGTGGACCTCGGAGAGCCGCTTCGCTGCGTTGAATGTAAGAGGAGGAATGGATAGTAAGAATGAAAGTGGACGAAGCGAAACGAGTATGTAAGGATCGTAGCAAGTGGAAAGAAGTGGTCTCTACCTACCCCTACGGGAAAGAGGCGTGATTATATATATTATGTATGTATGTAACTGTTCGAGACACCGCTGTGCGTCTGTCTGTTGCCAACTCACCAGGCTGTACCTCATAAATCATGCGAGTTAAAACTTTTGAAATTTTCACACACGATGTAAGTATTTCAGTTGCCGCTACAACAACAAATACCAAAAAACATAATAAAATAAAATATTTATGTGGAGCAACAACAATCGTGATTTTATGCCGTTTATGGAACCCTCCGTGCGTGAGTCCGACTCGCACTTGGCCAATTTTACTAAACAGTCTTCGTACTATAAGTGATGCTAGAAAATACTCAAGTGAGTACTTAAGTATTTTGTTGCGGGTCCCTAAATAGAGTTTTACCATGTCTATGGGTTATCTCTGAGATCTTAATAATAATATCAGTTTGGTTTTGTTGATTGGTTACCCCTGTCGATCCTGTTCCAGTTGATTACATAGGAAGTGCAGTAGGGGGAAAAGTGAGGGCCGTTCAAGAAGTATATTTAATTGTAGGTATAATAAAATGTTGTATTATTGATCGAAGAATACAATAACATATTATACAATATAGGTATGTAATAGGTACGTATAATAAGTAATATGTACCAGCTACTACCTAAATAGTTATGTAGGTATTGCGAAATTCGGTCATAATATTGATATGACTCGGCCTGACTCGGCAATACAATTAAGGTACATACTAAATACACCTTACTAATTCAAAGCTATTCAATGTTGCTGTATTTGTCTGACTCTCTGGAATAAGTAGTCACTTGGCAGACAAAGGCTGTACCTAAGTGCTGCAACATTGAATAGCTTTTCCGTTGTGTAATATTTTGATTAGGTACTAAGGGCAAACTAAAGGGGTGGTCGGTAATTAGTACCAGCTACAGCCAAGCTACAGCTGTGTATTTTTGAATTTTAAGATTTTTTTTCAATTTTTTTAAATTTTTGAACAAGTTTCAGGCAAAGAGATGTTGCGCTTCGAATTTTGTACAAAGATAGAAGGAGTAGGTATATTAAATTATCATACATATTAGAAATACATTTGATCGAATATTGTTTTTCTTTTCGTTTACAACTTTAAATCGTAGAGTACCTGTACGATATGGCCAATCGTACGCCACCACCGCCACGCGATAGTCCAGTCCAATGGCTGTGTGATGACCAAAACTGACATCAAGTGTCACTGTCATCCGTGACGTAAGTGCATGAGACAATTACTCTTGCCATACACTACATCCCTTCCACAGAATTACAGAAAAAACCAGAAACCGTCAACGCGCTTGAAAGTGAAGCCGTCACGACCATTCCAAATTGGAATGGTTAGATATTTAGTCTGTCAGTCAATGGCCGACGCGCGCCTTGTAAACTTCGTTTGAAATTGACAGTTTTTAATTAATTATGCCGACTTGTGTCGTTCCCACATGTAAAAATGCTGCTGGGACTGTGAAGAAATCACATGGGATCACATTTCATCTGTAAGTAGTACATTTCCAATTCAGTTGAATAAATTATTGAATTTAAATCCATGTCGTTATTGTCATAGAAAATCATAGTTTCTTTTTGTAAGTGTTGCCACAGAAAAACAGGATATTTTACCCAACTTTTTTTTCAATTAATTTTTATTGAATAAATAATTGTCGAAACATAATAACGCTATTGTTTTGTAAGTGTTGCCACAAAATAATGGAACATTTTACCCAAATTTTCGTAATTAGTTAATATTAGATTTTACAATAAAATACAATATACTTTACTATATGCGAATTATATATTAACCGACTTCCAAAAAAGAGGCGGTTAAGGTTTTGCATCCAAAAGTACTGAACAGTACTCCTCTGTCTTTAAAGATGCGCGTTTGGAAATTTCGGCAATGTTCAAAGAACTGCAACTATGTAACTTACAGTAATCATCATCATCATCTTATTTACAATACCTAACGAAGCTTGGCGCGTATTTAATAATTATACATTCGATCGTTTATTAAACGTTCTTAAAATGTTTTAATAATAATTTAACTAATTTCACTAAAAAGGGTATAATTATAATTTTAAACAAAAAATTAAACCGACTACCAAATAATAATAAAGTAAAAATAATAAGGCTGGTACCGACTTCAATATTAAGAAGATTGAGTAGACTGTAGAGAAATAGTTAAAATTTTAGCTGAATTTAAAAGGTTATTTAAATTTTAATATTTATTTATTTAAAATTTAAATTTATTTTAATTATAATTTTAATTAAAATAAAATTTAAATAATAAATTTTAAAATTTAATAATTTAAAAGACATTCAGTTATTCTTCCCCACTTTCACCCCCCACAACGTTTAAACGGCTTAACCGATTTTCATCAAACATGTCTAAGAACACTCGCAGATAAGTCACCTTTAATACAAAAAAAAAACTAAATTGAAATCGCTACATCGGTTCGGGAGCTATGATGCCACAGACAGACAGACAGACCGACAGACACGTCAAACTTATAACAGACAGACACGTCAAATTTTTGCGTCGGGGGTTAAAAATAAATTCGACTCTAATAATTGGTTTATTGGAGAACAACCGACATTAATTTATTTATTTTTATTTTTCAATTAAATCGTTCCTCCCAAACCTTAAATAAGCAGTTTTAGAAAATTTGGAAAATTTGTTGGTTTTATAAACAATTGCTTTATTACATTCCACGCGAAATCTATGGTTTAAAATTTCTATTTCACTATTTGCAGTCATACATAAAATTTTAATTTACCCCATAAAGAGGTAATGTTGTGTTGCGCTGGTAACCCTACGCGGGGAGGTGAAGTGCGGGCGGGGCGGTGTTTTGTCATGGTTTTGGACACAGTCCGCTGCGTACAAATGTGATCGAACACTCATTCTGGTTTTTTCTGTAATTCTGTGATCCCTTCCTTGTTTTAATTTATTTTATGTATGTCTATATTCTACTTGCATCCAGTCTTAATTGGATTAATAACCACGAATAAGAATGCCCTAAATTTATGCTGTAACGTCTCTATTGGATATCGTTATTTTATCAGTAATTCAGCATCATATTAAGTGACCAATAAAGTATAATTTAGAAAACACAACTAATTTGCTATCAATTCAAATCAATACATTCACCTTCCTAATTATTTCCACACTCCACCTTTTATCCGACCGACGTGTATTCTACCTTCCTCTCTTTGTCTTTATGAACTTTCATTGTCTTATAAAGTGTACTATACTTCGTTTTGGTACTTTTCCCTGTTGAATCATTCCAAACTTCTATATCTCAATCTGTACTTGGATTTTGGAGTGTGTTATGTTTAAACTGGAAATCGTACAGTTAAATTTACTTCCCCTAACGTCTAACGTAATCCGCCTCAAATGACAAGAAAATTCCACTACGAAAAGTTACCATTACATTTATGTCTTAAGTATACCTACCCCCGGCACGCTCGGTGGTTCTCACCTTTAGTGTAGTTGTAGCTTATACTAGAGTGCATATTTTATTCTAAAACCTCTGATCTTGTTGCCGACACTTGCTTCGGTCTTTATATAGGTATTCTGTAGTGGCTGTGAAACCGGGCTTAGTTTGTCATTTTGGATATTTTATAACAACTGTGTACAATGTCTTCTAATCCCATATACTGATGATATATGTTTACCCCCCTGAATGCCTCGTTCCAACTTCTGTCACATAGAAAACCTATATTGGATATACCATGCTTTATTATCAATTTAAATCACTTTTATACTGTGAGTCCCCTAGCCTATATCACATTACAATTCGCTATATTTTCATCAATTTCCAATACAGGATTAAAGTCGAACTGCAATTTTACTCTTATTTCTGTCTCTTGACCATAGATGTATTATATTAAAAAGAGGCTCTGGATTTCTATGTTGTAACAATAACTCTTCTGTTCTCCATCCCACAACTTTTTATATCATTTCCTTTCTTAAAAAGTAGCTTACATCCACAAAACTATCTGAAATGATCCTTCACCTTGCACTTTCCTAAACTAAACTCTAAACCATCTTGTTTGTTTCTTTGTTTCTTACCCATTGTCATGACTTTCGCCTGTAAAAGTCATCAAGCGTACTTGCCTCATATACGCCTATCCATTGAAGCAATAACCCCGAAAGAGAATAATAATGATCATACTACAGGTATAGTCATATGTCATATCATATGGTCGCAACTTGTCGCAACTCACCCATAATAATATTAATTTTTTTTTATTTTATAATGGCCATTTTGCCTCATAAATATAAAATAATAAAAATATGCATGTTGTAACTTGTGCATAGAGTAATCTACATTCTCTATGGATTTGTGGCAGACAGGCAGATTCACAAACATCAACGTGTAACAAAATTGAATCTATCAAACGCGCGGTAGTAACTTAGGTAGTGTGTGATGTTATGTTCATTATAGTATTTATTTAAAACATTATTGAATTTTTTCCCACCTTAATCCACATAAACCTTTATTTACTGGTCAAACTTCATACTCCTCCATTCGCACAATTCTCGTATAAATGTACTTAAATTTTTCTTCGTGTGTTTAACTAATACAGTAATCATATATTTTAATCAAAATGAAAATAATTACATATTTAAATATATAAATCACTGACCCAAGAGTAACTTATCATTGTCATTCGAAGACGATTAGCAATTTCACTCGACGGACTGTAGTCCGTGCGATTGTAATTTAGCGTCAGACATAATACGAGTATGAATTGACAACCATCGACAATACCCCATTTTTCCAGGTAAATTTCGCAGGTTTATTATTCAAGTCTATGACAAAATGACGAACCTCATAATGTTTATTGACATTTTTTCCTTGTCTCGTGAACTCCTCATTTGGTCATCTTCTATTCAAATCAATATTTGTGTTCATAATGTTTTGTTATGTTGCCTAACTAGGCGAACCGGAAACCTGACCCTGCTTTGATGCAAAATACGAATCAACTATATCCGGCGATATTACAAAACTTCTTGCTAGTTCTAGCAACCAAAAAGTATTAACCATTTATTGTTTTTAAACAAAGTAACATCAATTTAATAATCAGTCATACTGCTTGTCTGTAATTCTTATGACCTTACCGATTATTAAATGATCAACTTTGTTGCTTAGAAGTGATACTTGTCAATTGAATTTGCTGACATGCCTTACATGTCAATTTCAATGATTAGCCCACGGCTTACAAGTCATGTAATTTATTACTTTATCAATTCGCTTATTACCATTGCCACTTCGTGTCACCTTTATGGCCATAATTATTTAATGATTGGCTATACCACTTCCAAGTCATATTTATGACGTAATTTAATGATTATTATCATTTAGTATACTATTATATTAGTTAATTACCAGCTTTAATGCTGCCTTTTGGCACTTTTATAATGGTATCAATTTAATGATCAGCCTATGCTGCTTTTAACATTTAAAAAACCGTCATCAATTAAATGATGCGCTGCACTGGTCAGCTATGCAGCAGGGATGTCAGACGTACCAATTTCTTGGTACACATACTAGGTTTTGATTCCACGTACCATGTACCAAAACTACTCAGTCCTTGTACGCAAAAATACCAAGATTGTCCCTTGACCGACAAAAATACACTGACCATATAGAATAACCGGCAAATTTCAAAGATGCATGTAAAAAAAAAAATCCAATCAGATTTCCCTCATAATATAAAACTTTTTTATAGCAAGCAGTCTCGGATAAACACTTACCATTTTCCATGAGTTAATTTGAAATATGCTTGATGGCGTAATGGTAAGGTGCTCCGCTCTCAATCTAGAGGTCCCGGGTTCAAATCCCTCGAATATTTTTTTGATACCGCATTGAAAGTTGCAAATATTGTTCGAAAAAAAATTTCTATATTTATTCAGCGTTTTTTCCATATATATTTTAATAATTTGTTATATCATTCGATAAAGAATAAAGGTAAAATTGCTCACACGGTTCATATAGTTCACCAGATAAATACCACATCCCCCATCAAAAACCCTCGTTTCCGATAAAAATCTTTTTTATGAATCATTTATCTATTTTTTTCAATATATTTTACATTTTATACCCGAAATGCAATATAATATCAGAAAGATATGTTTAAAATGATATTTCTTCCGTGCGTTCGACAATTACTGCCCTCTATTAAGAGTATACGAAATTAAAATATTATTTTTATTCACTGGGATGCGACTTCCGACACAGTTTATCTATCAGTGTTTGCAGCCTCCGCGAGTAATAGTGTTCTGTGGTTTGCAGCGCATTGCAGCGCCAGAGCGGAGCGCAGGCGTACCAGTTTGCCATCTCCAATACCAGTTTTCAGCCAGCTCGGTACAAGGATTTCCAAGTGGCGGTCTGACATCCCTGCTATGCAGCTCTTAACATTTTAAAGACCGTCATCAATTTAATGATGCGCTGCACTGGTATGTATTTATGATCAATAATACTGTTTTTAATATCACTTTTCGTGACGTTATCAATTTAATGATGCGCTGTGCTAGTATGTAACCTTCATAACGTTATCAATTTAATGATCAGTTATACTGCTTAAAACCTATATGTTACATTCGTGACATTACCCATTTAGTAAGTCAACTTTAGCTATGCTCATTAGCAGTAGCCTCAGATTTATAAACAAAGCCCAGATAAACTATTAATTAAAAGCTAATATACTAGACAATACCACAATTACTTTAAAATATCAACAAAATAAATGATACCTATACGTCCTTATAATTATATTATACACTAAAATGTTACTAAAAAGATCTAAGTAGAAACATTAAATGTAAGACTACAAGGATATTATATCTACTGCATTTAAAAGTATAGTGTTACGTGTTAGGGTTCGAAGGATTTGGAGAGAAAGACCTGCTGACTCTTTTGAAGACTTTATTCACTAGCACTTAGTCCAATCATTAAGCACTAGGTCCAAACACTAAACACTAAGTCCAAACACTAAGCACTAACGGTGTCCTTAATCGTAGCCAAGTCGTGGGTTTCACTCAGGGTATCATCACATCACTAATATTCACATCGATATCGCCACATCACTGTTCAAATCGAACTCCCGATCACTAGTTTTCGCTGGTATCGCCCGTATCGCTTCTCAGGAAGCTCAAAAAGAACTCGACTCGCTCGCATTCTTCCGACGTATTTATACCGGTCGATACGAGTCCCAGACGACTCTAGAAGGTTCCCGAGTCGCGTGACCGTGTTACATTTATTCTGGAACGTTTGCACAGTAGCGCCATCTAGTACTGAGTAGGAGCCCCACGCTGTCCCTGTTCACACCAAGTGGTTTCATTGATTGACGCTAGATGGCGCTATTCTCTGTGTTCGTAACACTACTCCCCTCTTAGAGATGCTCGTCCCGAGCATCGCTGCCACTGCCATAGTACCGCGCTAGACGATTTATGTGCACCACTTTGAATGACCCTCTTGACACCCAGATGACCTTCTGATACGCCATCATGCATTTCACGGAGAACATCTGGCACTCTCGTTCTTGGGACAATTATCTGAAGACGGAACTCTCTGCCGTTGGTCTTCTCCCATTTTTGGTAAAGTATTCCGCTCTTGAAGTATCAGACTGTCCCATTGCGCCCAGTACGCCTTAGCGCCAGTGGGTGCAACCTCACTCCAGATTAGTTTTACGTCACCTCGTTTCTTGCACGTGACGATGTGCCGAAGGTCGTCATCTCTGTCTTGAGCCTTCCTCATAGCATCATTCCTCCCAGAGACCCAAAGGACTTGAGCAGGCGGGGCCCGGTGGGCGGGGCTTGGCCCACAGCGGGCGGAGCCTGAGGGGCGTGGTCAGTTGGCGGGGCATAGTAGGCGGGGCCAGTGGGCGGAGCTTGGTCCTCAGTGGGTGTGGCCTCCGCCAGGGGTCGTTTCTCTCCGCCAGGGGTCGCTCGTCTCCGCCAGGGGTCGCACGTCTCCGCCAGGGGTCGCACGTCTCCGCCAGAGGTCGCACGTCTCCGCCAGGGGTCGCACCTCTCCGCCAGGGGTCGCACCTCTCCGCCAGGGGTCGCACCTCTCCGCCAGGGGTCGCACCTCTCCGACAGGGGCCGCACCTCTCCACCAGGGGTCGCACCTCTCCGCCAGGGGTCGCACCTCTCCGCCAGGGGTCGCACCTCTCCGCCAGGGGTCGCACCTCTCCGCCAGGGGTCGCACCTCTCCGCCAGGGGTCGCACCTCTCCGCCAGGGGTCGCACCTCTCCGCCAGGGGTCGCTCCTCGGCCAGGGGTCGCTCCTCCGCCAGGGGTGCTCCTCCACCAGGGCTGCTCCTCCACCAGGGGTCGCTCCTCCACCAGGGCTGCTCCTCCCGCCGCACTCCTTGAAATCTTCTCTCGGAGTCAATGGCATCTCCAAATCCCACTTCTGACACCAGTTGTTACGTGTTGGTTGTTGAAGGATTTGGAGATAAAGACCTGCTGACTCTTTTGAAGACTTTATTCACTAGCACTTAGTCCAATCATTAAGCACTAGGTCCAAACACTAAACACTAAGTCCAAACACTAAGCACTAACGGTGTCCTTAATCGTAGCCAAGTCGTGGGTTTCACTCAGGGTATCATCACATCACTAATATTCACATCGATATCGCCAAATCACTGTTCAAATCGAACTCCCGATCACTAGTTTTCGCTGGTATCGCCCGTATCGCTTCTCAGGAAGCTCAAAAAGAACTCGACTCGCTCGCATTTTTCCGACGTATTTATACCGGTCGATACGAGTCCCAGACGACTCTAGAAGGTTCCCGAGTCGCGTGACCGTGTTACATTTATTCTGGAACGTTTGCACAGTAGCGCCATCTAGTACTGAGTACGCTGTCCCTGTTCACACCAAGTGGTTTCATTGATTGACGCTAGATGGCGCTATTCTCTGTGTTCGTAACAATAGCTTGACAGTGTACGCGAGCTTTAGATAACACTGATTTCGATGAATAGCGAATATTTTCGACTACCCTATATTTTTGAATGCAAAAGGCTAATAGTTATAAATTAGTATCGAAACAGTTTGCTGTGTTCTTTTAAATTCCTAGTTTTTAATGTTATATATTATAATCTGTAAGCTGTGTTTTGTACTGGTGTAAGTTAATGACGATTGTTCTTATTCTCAAGTAAGTGAATTATGTATTCTTATTGAGAAATAATAAGTCTTAAACCGTAAACCGTAAACTGCCCGGTTACACTGCAGTGCATGTGTCAGAGTCACATCACACATCAAAGCCTGCACTCGCGAGGCGCTGTCTTATTGATATTATGATACAGTAAAGCAATGTACCTAATATATTTATTAATATAGCTATCGAACGCAATGCTTAAACTTTTTAACAATTATTCATCAAAAATATTAGGTATGTTAAAACATAATCCATTTTACATATTGCATTCTTATTTGATAAAACAAATGAACTTGTATTGTTATGTGGGCTCGTGTAATATTTCGGAGATCTCATTTATTATGGTACGTTAAATAGTAAACATCTGCAGCAGCAGAATACTCTTATCTTACTTGGTTAACGGTAACAACATATTACTTTACTTTTTTTTCACTTTTTCTTTATTTTTAGCAATACATGATGATTGCATAATTATGCGGTAATACCACAGAATAAATAATAGTACCAGGTACAGAAGAACCACTCCGACAAATCGTTTGAAGAAATAGGAACTCTTACTGCGATACGATAAGGTTCAATTTAGCTAACGCAGCGCTTGATTACCTACGATTATATTTACCTAGAAGTTGCGTCTCTCTCTATCGCGTAATTCTTATCCATTCTAATGACATTAGGATTGTCTCATTTTAGAAAATAATTAACCGACTTCCAAAAAAGGAGGCGGTTATACGTATATATATTTTTTTTCTTAATATTTAATTACAACTTTTTTTACCTACTTTTTAGTACCTACGAGTACCTACTGAACTTTACTGAACAAATTGCTTTCCAAATAAACCTAAGGTAGGTGTTAATAGTACTTTAAATAATTGTAATAAATTCGCGCATACCTATTTATAGGTATGCGCGAATTTATTACAATATGTACTTATGCTTACGTAAGCGTTTTCGATACCTTCACGGCCTGATATTACTCAAAGAAGTTGAATCACGCCACCTTACTATTCCTAGGTACTTTTGTCAACAAATGACTCTTCATATCGTATCACATCGGAATAACATAAGACGCGAACAGATAGCTCAGGTGGAGCCAACACCTAAACACTAAATATTGGTTATCAAGTAATTGCAGTAGTTCAAACTATATAATTAAATATTATGTTATGGTATTATAGTTATTGCTCGCCGGGTGATTTTTACCTAACTTAAACACAGTATTGTAATATTATATGCACAGATTATAAGGTATTAAATCCAATCCATAAAACATTGCGACGAACAAATCTCACGCATACATCGCTCACTGCTCGCGCGCGAGTCCCTTTTACTTGGCCCGTTTAGGGAGGCCGCCGCACGTACTTATATTTTTGATACCTACACGGGGAGTGGGACAGGCCTGGTAATACGTAAGCAAATACTGAGGTTATTTACATTGCCATTGCATTACTATGCAGTATACTTAGTATATAAATCACTCAACTTGGCGGGGGCACTGCCGTGCCCCCCAATCTAATAATATCTATAGGTACAGCGACATGTCGCTTCTATATCACAATCCTTATAGATCACAAACCTTACAGATGTGCCTACTTAGCAGTAACACTAACTCAGTGAAATAATTGTTTTGTAATTGGTTTTATGATATGGAAACCTTAAGCTTACCTGATAATAATATTTTACATTCCTTTTCACTATTCCTTATCACTTGCACTGAATAGTATAGTTTGGAGTATAAATTTAATATAATAAGGTCATATACTTCAACACTTTAAAACCTACAGGTAACTGCAACAATTATCTGCTACAATAGATTCTGATAATTCACTAAGTTTTGTAAGTAGCCAGTACTCATTAGGTAAAATTCATCAAGTACAAAATGCCTCACTTCCCATTACCTACATGTGTTAATATAAAACATGGTATCAAAACTTACAGTAATTATGCAAGTTTCACTAGCACTTAAACTGTGATTAGTTATGCCTAGTTAAATTTAGATTCTAGTTCTAATATTACTTATCTAACCAATATATTATAATATATTATAATTATTTTATTTTAAACATAATAATCATAGTGGCCTTTGGATTGGAGTCCTGCTTACTTACAACTATTTAATGTCGTTGGCTTTTAATAAACCATATTAACGTAAAATAATTATTATAAATATAACTCTTGACATAATCAACAACTTGTTTTAATTGTTAACAACAATAAATTTATAAAATTAGGATTGTATTAGTAATAAAATTATTGCCCTGGAATCTTTTAGTATATAGCAGCATTCCATAACAATTGACCATTGTCATTTGATTGATTCAAAGAGGCTGTGTACATTAGGTGATTAAATTTTAAACAATAACTGATGCGACACCTGCTTGGCACATTTTGCTATATACTTATAAGATATAACTTCCACACCGATTTCGGTGACGATGGCCGGCCTTGTTGGAACCAAACCAGTTACGCAGGTAATTTTACAGTGCCCAAGTGTGTGCGCGGTATACAAGAGCACACAGACCAGGCGCAGGTCCGAACTTTTACATGCGCATCCGACGCATGGATCATCCTTCCTGTCAGACAATCAGGTTATCAGCCCGCATCGTCATAACCAGACTTGGAAACAACATTCTCTGTCGCTCCAATGCGGGAATCGAACCCACGACCCTCGGGTCGAGAGCCTAGCTCCAACCACTAGAACACGGAGGTTGCTATATGCCTTTTTTTTTTTTTTTTGTTTCCGGGGGGGAAAATGCTTTACGCATACCACCCAGGCGCAGGGGGCACCCAAGTGGTGATGTGGGACTCATGGTATACCCACTAAAAACCCCCCACCATCTTCCTCCTCACCGCCCTCTGACGGGGCCACGGGAACGATACACACATCCGCGACCCCGCCGGCGGCAGCCGCCTACAAGCGGCTCCATCTTGAAAGCCCGAAGGCCCTCCACGATGGGCGCACCAGATGGTATTAGGTGCGCTTCCTCCTCGGCCTCCACCAGTACTGTAGCAGACTCCCCCTGAGTCTGCTACTAGGAGGCCATGGGTACCACATAAACTGGTACCCGGTGGCAGATCAGGTCTGTGGTTCTGCCACCGACCACACCTCGGTCGCAGAGGATAGGGCAAGCGGCGCACCGCAATACCGACATGCCTCTTCCTCTGCGGCCCCACCAACGCCGTTTCGACGGAACGGCCCCGCCAGCTCGCAGGGGGTAGGGAGAGTGGCGTACCGTAATACCATCATGCCTCTCCCCCTGCGATCCCTCCACGGCCGCAGAAGATAGGGAGAACGGCGCACCGTAATACCGGCACTCCTCTTCTTCTGCGGTCCCACCTCCACGCGCGTCCTCTGCGGGCATGTTCAGCCCGCTGGGAGCGCCCTCCTCGGGCCAGCCGGCGGCAAACAGGCCGGCCCCGGTTGCCTCTTAGCTTCACCGTGGGTGACCAGTCCACGGTTACTAAGCCCCACCGCCACGACAAGGCGTGCAACCATCGGGGGGAGGTTGCTATATGCCTGCATGGGCAATACGATAATCTTTATTTTAAACAATCTACAAGATTGACTGCACCTATAGACTACAACTTACTGGTTCCTCCATTACCTCCCTCCTTTCTTATTTTCAAAGCGGATTTGTAAGATACGATAATCTTTTGTATATTTCTATAATTTTAACCACTGACCTTTTTGACCTCGTCGCCAGATGTACGATATGGCCAATAGTACGATATATCTCTAAATTGGCTCAGCAGCACCCGCCACGCGATAGTCCAGTCCAATGGCTGTGTGATGACCAAAACTGACATCAAGTGTCACTGTCATCCGTGACGTAAGTGCATGAGACAATTACTCTTGCCATACACTACAGTACCTACCTATTTTGTTTAGGTAGGTACTCTGAACTCTCTGTAAAGTATCTAGGTGTAGATAAAATAAAATAACCTAACCAAGAGCATGTCAGGATATGTCTAAGGAGGGTTCCGTAACTATAAACGCGTAATATGCTTTTTTTTTTATTAGGTACTCCAAAAGTTATTGTCCGATTAGTTCTACAATAATTTTCCTAAAGAGTTTTTAGCATGATCTATCAGCATAGAACTTACAAACTACTTTGGAGGCCGATTTCTCTAAAATTGTCAACTTTATAAAAAAGTACCTAACGTATGAAACCTTGATTTTATTTTATCAGGATATGTCTAAGGAGGGTTCCGTAACTATAAACGCGTAATATGCTTTTTTTTAATTAGGTAGGTACTCCAAAAGTTACTGTCCGATTAGTTGTACAATAATTTTCCTAAAGAGTTTTTAGCATGATCTATCAGCATAGAACTTACAAACTACTTTGGAGGCTGATTTCTCTAAAATGGTCAACTTTATAAAAAAGTACCTAACGTATGAAACCTTGATTTTATTTTAAAAGACCTATTCTACGATACCCCACACGATGGGGTAGAGTGAAAAAATATTTTTCATCCCCACTTCACATGTATGGAGAGCCACCCCTAAAATATAAAATTATTATTTTTATGATCCCGTAACCGTGATCTATACACAATCTATAACTGCACCAAATTTCATCAATTTATATTCATAATTACAGGAGCTAGAGGCGCGGACAGACAGACAGACAGACAGACGGACAGAGCGAAACTATAAGAGTTCCTTAAGTATTACGGAAACCTAAAAAAACGTGAGAAAACGGATAAATAATTTTCCGCAAATACTATTGTTTTTTTTTATACTTAAGTAAGTACTTAGTTTTATTCATTAACAACGGCTTAAAGGTAAGAACGGTATAAGCGCCAAAAACCAAAACGCTCAGGAAGGCAATATTTAAAGTTTAAAATTATAAAAAATACATAGGTACCTATTTATTTTAATAATATTATAGTGAAAATAAAAACAGATAATATGGGTTCGCCTCCTGGATATCGTGGCGAAGCTACGGCAACGCCATCGGTCGGTTGACAGCGCAACTCGAGGTCGTTTTCCTCATAGAAGTGAACATAATACTTATTATTCGCATAAAAGTTACTGCACACCTTTTTGGCGATTGTTTACTTTAACAAAAACAGTAGGTATTCAATAATAGGCCCCATTTTTTTAAACGGCTGATACAGCGGTAGTTACGCCACTGCTGATTTTATGTAAGTATGCTAGTTAGTAGATGTTATGGGATACTCTTCCCAACTTACCTGTCCGGTAGTTGTGGTATAGTATACGGGTATGCGACCCCGGCTTCCCTAGCTATTACTGTCCTATCCCTTGCTTTCCACACCACCTATCCTTCCCTTTCCCTATCCCTACCCTCTCCACCAATCCGTGGAAACGCAATGGATAATCAAAAATAATTGAATTATCCAAAATGGCGGCGATGTGGTTCGCCACCCATCACGTCTCGTTTCTCGCGGAGGCAAAAAGCGGACCATGGAGAGACGCTTGGCTACGTTGAATGTAAGAGGAGGAATGGATGATAAGAATGAAAGTGGACGAAGCGAAAGAAGTATGTAAGGATCGTAGCAAGTGGAAAGAAGTGGTCTCTGCCTACCCCTACGGGAAAGAGGCGGTCCTGCCTACCCCTACGGGAAAAAGGCGTGATTATATTATGTATGTATGTATGCTAGTTAGTTATTACTTAAGTACACTGGATCGATTTTTGTCATCAACCACAGACGGCTTTTGGGTATGCGAGAAATAGTTAGCCATTAACAATCGGCCAGTGACTCCGTGACTAAAATCGACCACCTTACATTACACTTTGATCGATATAAGAAGGTAATGTCGATACTCGATGCCTTACAAGAACGATTTTCAGTGCTGATTCTTTGCATACAGCTTAGGCGGATTAACTTCACAGACTACTCAGAAGAACTAACGTTATTAACTTACCATACTAACGACTATCTGCTGGCCGATTCTGTATCGTACATTTTGTGAGTTAATCACTGAGTTAGTAACGAAACGGAGGAGTGAGTAACCGAAAGTCTCACTTTTGTATTCACTATAATACAAAAGTGAGACTTTCCGTTACTCACTCCTCCGTTTCGTTAATAACTCAGTGATTAACTCACAACATGTAAGTACGATACAGAATCGGCCAGCAGCTCGTTATTAAATAGGTACTTATTACGAACCCTTTCTAAGGTATCCATAGCCTTAGCCCATAAGTAGCCCTTTTTTGTTGGCCGTCCGCCGTAAGTAAGTATTACAAAGAATGAGGTAAATTAGGTCTAGTTTGTGTTGGTAAGTAATTTGCTAAATCAACTTACATTGTACGTACTTAAACAAACTTCTCTTTATTTGCTTTAGCTCATTCAACATTGATACAATGTTAATGTAAGGGCGTGTTTCACAATCTCCTAATAACAACATAGTATACCTACATATTAATTATACTAAATATAATATTATGTTATATGTAAATAGTACGTTATGTATACCTATGTCACCGTAAAATTGTAAAAACCGTTAGATTGTAATATAACGAAGTAGTGAAATTGTAAAATGTTTAAGTATATAGACTTCCGACGCGTATAGGTTATCTGCCTATAATTTAACACAATATTTTCCGTTAGATTATAAATATATCGTTTTGAATCTTTCGACATATTTTTACAATCTCGTTACTTATTTTAAAATCTCACGGTTTTTACAATTTTACGGTAACATAATATTATATTAGATATAATAATATTTAGTAGATATACTTACCTAACTACATTAATTATTAGGAGATTGTGAAACATAGGTAGGTACCCTTAGAATAACATTACCTACCTACTGGCTTATTATACAACAGCGTATTCGGATTTCGGATGATACGTGGGTATAGTGCGGTTCAAATGAGAATAGGATCGAGTCGGCGCCATATTGTTTCGAATTTAGACTGTTACGATAGTTAAATTTATGTTTAAATAATTGATTACTATTTAACATTCTTATTAAAATTCGATGCAAGACTATTGATATTTATATGCACATTAGTTTTTCTGAAAATCACACTTTTCAAGTGATATTTGACAGATAAAGGTCATTGACGTTCCTATTCTCATTTGAAACGCGTTATATTATCTATACTCGGCGCGGCGAACCTTGATCCA